>CM060902.1:1388471318-1393471318 GCA_030737815.1 Allium fistulosum
TGAAACTGGGTGAACTTTGTGAAATAAATCTTTTTGTTTAAAAGATTTGAAATGGTAATTTGTTAAACCATTTGAAGAAAAGAAGTTGAATTATTAAGTTGTGACTTAATTGAAATCCCAATATCCATATGTTTTTTAAAGATTGCGCTCGTTATTCGGTTTAGCCGGGAGAGGACCTTTGTGTCATATAACCCATTCCGAATAGTGATACGTCGTATATGGATCACATTTGAAGACCGGTGGTGAAGACCGGATATTTGCGAAAACGAAAGGACAACTCGTCGAATGTCTCTGCATCGAATGGCCCCGATATAGAGATTTTATCACCCTTTGTGATGGGAAGTCCGGACGGGATCGTGAATACCCGGAAATGCAAGGGCTTCGTAAGAAGTGCCTTCGGTTCTGTTCGAACCCGGAACAGACTTGTATGGATACATGTCTGACATTACACTTTGAGATATAAAGCCGATTTCTTTCAAATACATATCTGTTTGGTGGCAGAGAATTTATTCTCTTAGCTTAACACCCTTCTCTGAGACGTACGAGCTCAGAGGTTATGTAGTTGAAATTTATCAGCGATATATCCCAATTTGGTAATGTGGCATGCTGAGTGTTGCTGTGTGATGATCAATGTTTGATCATTTGTGATATGATCTTTTGTTTGATCATTTATCTTTGTGATCATAGGTTGATCATCTGTTGACCCAAAGCGTGGCTTTTTGAAAAAGCGTAGCTTTGTGGACGAGACTTCGTCGAGCCTCACAACCCGGTAATGGTCGAAACAGGAATTGTGCGGCAAGGTTTTCAGGGGTAGCTCCCCTAGGGTATGACCATTCCTTCTGGAAAAGGGTAGTATCATGGTATGGAGCCCAGATACTTACTCATGTGGATAAACTTTCTTTATGATGTGTGATGTTGGTTATCGAGCGCTCGGATAAAGGTCCCAAAGGACCAGGGGTGGCATATCTGAGGTTTCTTTTATCCCTTGGGAAAAGGGGTTGCCGGCCTTGTTGGCAGAGAACAGTTGGTTCTCGGAACGTCCTGCCAGAGGCGTTTCTTTCGTGGAATAGGAAGTTCCTTAGCTTGACCATTTGTTGGAAATCCAAACAAAACAATACGAGCCCTGTACGGTTTTAGTTGTATTACCTGCCATGGAATGTGGTGGTAACCTGCTATTGAACATGGTAGCTATAGTAGGCATAAGTGCGAAATGTCTATGCTGGCTAAGATTTATATTCTACTTTCGAAAATTTTTCTACACTATGCACTAGTAATAATATCAAATGATTTGATTTTGCGTAGTAAGCATCTTTGACTATCATAAGAAGAAATCTCCTCCAATTCTGCGTTTGCATTGTGTGTGTGGTGGGAGGTCTTATGGTAGTTTCATTTTCCAAAAGCATTGCGAATTGACTTTAAAATTATCTGCTATTTGTTTTTAAAGATAAACTGTTTTTGTTGCTCACACCAGTCCCATGACTGATCCGGAGTTTATTGTTTCTTTCCTAAACTCTGGATGCTCAAAATTTTTCTACACGAGTAGTCTAGAGTTTGGTTTTTCAGATAGTCAGATTAGTAGGTTATCTGGAGCTAGTTCAGTCTTTGGATCGGACTGCACTTGCTTATCTTGGTGTATCGTTATTGGGAGTTCAAGCTATTTCTGGATTAGTGCTTTAAAGATGGAGATTATCCGCTGCTGATGTTATCGTTTTCTTTTCCGCTGCTATTTGTTGTATCATATCTCTGATGTATATTAATATTCATTTTATCATTCTGTTGTATCAGATATTGTATATCAATGTATTATTCATTTCTTCCGCTGTGTTATTTACTTAACTGTGTTATAAGCTCCGGCGACTCGGATTTGAACGCTCGAATCTACGACATTCGAGTACGATGTAAAGTATGGATGTCGATTTTCGAACGTGAAAGTTTGGGACGTTACATTTGGTATCAGAGCTAAGGTTGAACTTTAGCTCAGGAGTATAACACGTTAAGTAGCTCATTAGAGATAGAGTGAAGTAAACTCTAGAATGAGTATATCCCTAAGATATCCGTTTAAACGTCTCAGTAAATTCTCTTACTATCCACTAATAGTGAGTATGAGTGCAAGAAGAGAACGAGATAGGGGACAAGGGAATACGACTATAAATGGTCAATACCCTGCAACAGTGGAAACAACTTTCTTATCAATATTCTTTGATTCGTTTCCAAATTCTTTTGATTGCTTCGTATCAGCTACAAAAAGAAGTTTTAGTGGGATGATGGCTCTACGAATCGTTGTAGAAAGTCTTTACTTCGTATCTTTATCGTTTCTTATCAGCTTTTTGATTTTAACTTTAATGAATTTGAAATTTGAAATTTGAAGTTGGAAATTTGAAATAAATTGGAAATTTTAATTTGAATTAAATTGATTAATAGAATACGAGGATAAAATCGAATTGAATCGATAAAACGATTTCGCTTGAAATCAAAATTTTGAAATTCTATTCTAATTTCTTGTGAATACCAAAGTCCGAAGAGGGACAAATTGGTATGTATTTTGAGATATTCCGACTTTAGTTTGGAATCCATATCGTAAGTTTGAAGAATTATAGGAAATCGAATCTGTCTATATCTGTGTTGTTTTCGTGCTTGCGAATTTCGAGGACGAAATTCTTTTAAGGGGGGAAGTTTGTAACGACCCTAGATTTTAAATTTATTTAAATTAATAATTTAATGAATTTTTGAATAAAAATTTGTAAAAATTTATTTTTAAATGGATTAATTGATTGCGAGTTTCCCCGATATCCAAATATATTTGGTATAAATCATTTTTGATTAAAAATTGTAAATATTGTATATATGTGTGAATATATATATACGATATAAAAGTGATAAAATAAACAAATGAAAAATAAATGAAAATAAAATAATAAAAGCAAATACAAAATACTTAAGCTAATAAATATAAGACAATGGATATGAAGTAAAATAATTATAGAATCTCATTTAAAATAATAGAACAAATGGAATAAAATGAAACAAGTGTGTATATATTAATTATGAATATTCATTTTTGTTTCAAAGTAACAAGGCCAAAATAAAGTAAAACACAACTAAATTTAAACAACATCTTAAAGTAAGAATTGTTACATTGTAAAGTAAATAAACTAGATATACTTGATTACAATGCTAGGCTGTAGGACATAAGGAAGAAGGGAAAGCATGTTCATACTTGTACAGTAAGTATAAAACTGTTTTGTACACTTGAAAAAGAATAAAGAAACTTAGCAAGTACATACGAAATTTAAGTAAAAAAATAATAATATAAATACATGAAGGACATAAGCATGTACAAGAATTATCATCTCAGCCGAGAACAAGGAAAATAATATTCATATATGTACACTTACCAAATATCTCTAGTACAAAGCAAATTGATCTGCTGTAAATAAAATGAGAAACACAAAGTACTTAACAATAAATGCAGCACCCAAAATGTTTACTTCAGCCTACAAGCAAGAAAATCTCTGCGTATAATTGTACCAGAGGAAAAAAAAAAAATATCAACTTTGTACAAACAATATTATATACCCTATACCAATATATCACCCTGTAACCTGTTTTATATTTATCAATCTCCACTTCAGTTTCGTTCCATTCTAAACTGGAAAAAGAAAAAGAAACTAAAGCAATACTATCCAAAATTAAACACAAACAATTCAAATCAGAGATCAAGAGAATTAAAGACCAAAAGACTTCAGTTTGCATTTTTCATAAGGCTGTTTCAAAACAAAGAAGATTGGGAAATCAGTTTCAAGTTTTCAAAAATAGTCTTCAAAGTAAAGACTTCTCTGTTTTCAAACTCAAGTTCATTCAATAAGGAAGAAAGAAAAAAAAGAAAAGCAATTGCAAATTTTCACAAGCCAGTGATATATCAAACTCTGTTGTTCTTCTCTGCTTCAACAAAACCAAGTGAGTAAACTACAACCCTGAATATCTTAGTCTGATTTATAACCTGATATTTATGATTGATACTTGATGTGGAGTGATTGCATGGATGTGATTATGTTTGTGTGTATGTATGAATATGCAATGGATTGGGTATGAATGTCTGTGTACATATATATATACTTATAAGGCTCTGTTCAAACTTACAGGCTATCAAACCTGTTCAAAATTTAAGATCTCATCCTATAATTTTTTTTAAGCATGGTTGTTTAAACAAAATGTGTTCAAGTCAATAGGATCTTAATTGTAAAAATGGTTTCAGGTATTTATATTTACTAAATATCCAGAAAATAAGAGATTACAGCAAAATCTTTTCAAATCTGGAAATTTGATGTTTTGTTTTAAACATGGGATTAGTTTGAAGTTTTAAGAATAAATTATTTTTAAAAGTTAGTTAAATTAAATTGTTTTAAATTTATATTTGAAAATAAAAGGGGTTATTTTAAATAAAACTTAATTAAGCAATTAGATTTAAATGTTTTAATTTGTCAACTTAAAAGTTAAGTTGATTTATATTGGATTTAAAATTAACTAAGATCAATAAATTATTTATTTAAATCTAATTAATTTAAAAATTAAGGATAATTAATTAAAAGGTAATTAATTAAGGGTAAATTTATTAATTGAAGATAAATAATAGAATGGTGAATTAAATAATTAAAAGTTAATTATTTAATAATTAAAGATTGATCAATTAATAATTAAGGGGTTAGTAAATTATTATTGATGATTATTAATAAATGATTAAAGAATAATTAATCAAAATAATTTGTAATTGATTAATATTAATTAACCAGGATTAGTAATTTATTCATAGAAATAAATCTGATTCAAATCAATCAGATAATTAAATTGTTCCTACCTACGGATGTTGAATTCTATTGAATGTTGAATTGTTTGATATCGCTGATGTACGATGCTTAGTGATATACCCTGATTTATGTTGTGATCTGTAATTTCTTTATCTGTGATATTTTTACATCTGTGATCTGTATGTGAAAGATAAGCGTTATATTTTATATCGCTTATCAACCATATCTTGTATTCTGATATGTGATGATTGATGTTGCACTATTGTGTGTAAAAACCCTAGACCACACTGTTACACACACAATTATGGATTTCACGAGGAAATCGGTTAAATCACAGATAATTTAAATTTGATGTTTTTGAAATTGAAATTCTTAATTTCAATTGATTTTGAAATTTGAAGTTTGGGTTTAAATGTGAAAAGCTTTTGAAATGGAGTTTCAAAGATAAGACTTATTTTTGAATAATTTGATAAAGTTTTGAAGTTTAAATAATTTGATTTAAACCTAAATTCAAGATTTGAAATTGAATTCTATGATTTGAAACTAGGGATTAAAGATGTTATACCCGTTATATAAGGGTTAAACTATTTTAAAAGTATTGATTTGGGAATTTGAATTTAAATTCAAAGGCTTTAACTCAAGCAAATATAATTGGATTTTTTTGAAAAACGAAAACTATTTGTTTTCAAAATAATAACAGCTTTCATATAAGAAGTGAACTTCCAATTTGCGTTGAAAGGTTTCAAATTTAAAATGAAATTGAAATGTTTTGGAAGGCTATGAATGAATTCTTTTTGAAAACTATGAATTGAATCTGTTTATTTTTAACAGATTTAGAATGATGTTTTGTTTAAAACGTTCGAAATGACATTGTTTTGAAAGCTATAAGTTGAATCTTGTTTTAAAGATTTAACGAGTTAATCCAATTAAAACGGAAATTGTTTAGAAATCTGTGAATGGATTTTTGTGAAACTGGGTGAACTTTGTGAAATAAATCTTTTTGTTTAAAAGATTTGAAATGGTAATTTGTTAAACCATTTGAAGAAAAGAAGTTGAATTATTAAGTTGTGACTTAATTGAAATCCCAATATCCATATGATTTTTAAAGATTGCGCTCGTTATTCGGTTTAGCCGGGAGAGGACCTTTGTGTCATATAACCCATTCCGAATAGTGATACGTCGTATATGGATCGCATTTGAAGACCGGTGGTGAAGACCGGATATTTGCGAAAACGAAAGGACAACTCGTCGAATGTCTCTGCATCGAATGGCCCCGATATAGAGATTTTATCACCCTTTGTGATGGGAAGTCCGGACGGGATCATGAATACCCGGAAATGCAAGGGCTTCGTAAGAAGTGCCTTCGGTTCTGTTCGAACCCGGAACAGACTTGTATGGATACATGTCTGACATTACACTTTGAGATATAAAGCTGATTTCTTTCAAATACATATCTGTTTGGTGGCGGAGAATTTATTCTCTTAGCTTAACACCCTTCTCTGAGACGTACGAGCTCAGAGGTTATGTACTTGAAATTTATCAGCGATATATCCCAATTTGGTAATGTGGCATGCTGAGTGTTGCTGTGTGATGATCAATGTTTGATCATTTGTGATATGATCTTTTGTTTGATCATTTATCTTTGTGATCATAGGTTGATCATCTGTTGACCCAAAGCGTGGCTTTTTGAAAAAGCGTAGCTTTGTGGACGAGACTTCGTCAAGCCTCACAACCCGGTAATGGTCGAAACAGGAATTGTGCGGCAAGGTTTTCAGGGGTAGCTCCCCTAGGGTATGACCATTCCTTCTGGAAAAGGGTAGTATCATGGTATGGAGCCCAGATACTTACTCATGTGGATACACTTTCTTTATGATGTGTGATGTTGGTTATCGAGCGCTCGGATAAAGGTCCCAAAGGACCGGGGGTGGCATATCTGAGGTTTCTTTTATCCCTTGGGAAAAGGGGTTGCCGGCCTTGTTTGGCAGAGAACAGTTGGTTCTCGGAACGTCCCGCCAGAGGCGTTTCTTTCGTGGAATAGGAAGTTCCTTAGCCTGACCATTTGTTGGAAATCCAAACAAAACAATACGAGCCCTGTACGGTTTTAGTTGTATTACCTGCCATGGAATGTGGTGGTAACCTGCTATTGAACATGGTAGCTATAGTAGGCATAAGTGCGAAATGTCTATGCTGGCTAAGATTTATATTCTACTTTCGAAATTTTTTCTACACTATGCACTAGTAATAATATCAAATGATTTGATTTTGCGTAGTAAGCATCTTTGACTATCATAAGAAGAAATCTCCTCCAATTCTGCATTTGCATTGTGTGTGTGGTGGGAGGTCTTATGGTAGTTTCATTTTCCAAAAGCATTGCGAATTGACTTTAAAATTATCTGCTATTTGTTTTTAAAGATAAACTGTTTTTGTTGCTCACACCAGTCCCATGACTGATCCGGAGTTTATTGTTTCTTTCCTAAACTCTGGATGCTCAAAATTTTTCTACACGAGCAGTCTAAAGTTTGGTTTTTCAGATAGTCAGATTAGTAGGTTATCTGTAGCTAGTTCAGTCTTTGGATTGGACTGCACTTGCTTATCTTGGTGTATCGTTATTGGGAGTTCAAGCTATTTCTGGATTAGTGCTTTAAAGATGGAGATTATCCGCTGCTGATGTTATCGTTTTCTTTTCCGCTGCTATTTGTTGTATCATATCTCTGATGTATATTGATATTCATTTTATCATTCTGTTGTATCAGATATTGTATATCAATGTATTATTCATTTCTTCCGCTGTGTTATTTACTTAACTGTGTTATAAGCTCCGGCGACTCGGATTTGAACGCTCGAATCTACGACATTCGAGTACGATGTAAAGTATGGATGTCGATTTTCGAACGCGAAAGTTTGGGACGTTACAATAGAGCCTTTATCAGTCTTTGTGAAAATCATGATGTCATCTGCAAACAACAGAGAGGAAATGTGAGGAGTTTTGCATTTTGGGTGAAATAGGATTTCCTTGTTAATGTATTTTGAAGAGAGCATGGAGTTAAAGACTTCCATCACAAGGATAAAAATGTACGAAGAGAGGGGATCCCCCTGTCTGATTCCCTGAACACTTTTGAAATAACTATTTGTGTTACCATTGAATTTTAAAGAAAAGGATGAAGTTGAGATGCACCTATATACCCAGGCAACAAAGGCTTTTGGAAATCTCATAAGGGACATAATTCTCACAATTGAAGTCCAGTGTAAACTGTCATATGCTTTTCTTAAGTCAAGCTTTAGCATGGCACTAGGGGTTGCTTGAGAGTGGCCATACCCTTTTAGCAATTCATGAGCAAGCATCACATTATCCAGAATACTCCTTTTGGGAAGAAAAGCAGCTTGGTTTTTTGATATGATTCTAGTCAAAATATGAACAAGCCTTGTAGCCAAAAATTTTTAAATACATTTATACATCACGTTGTAGCATGAGATGGATTCGAAGGAGGATACTGTGCTTGCTGGGTTGGTTTTAGGAATGAGAACCAGGTTTGTGGCATTTAATTCACCAAGCAATTTGAACTTGTCAAAAAAATTGTGTACTGCTCTCAGGAAGTCAGATTTGATGGTGTCCCAGCTATGAATAAAAAATAGGAGGTTGAAACCATCAGGGCCTCCACTTGATTTTTTGTTCATGGTGAAAAGTGTATTTTTGATTTCCTTATCGGTTACCTTCGTTACAAGAGAAGCAGCTTCTTTAGGGAGAATTAAAGGAAGCTTGATGCCAGATAGCTCATCAAGGCTAGGCTGCAATTGTGATTGATTGCCAAACAGATTCCTATAATAGTTGAGAAGAGCAAAAGCCACATCAATTGGGTTAGAGTGGAGCACCCCCTGCTCATCAGTACTGGTGCTAATTTGTTCCTTGTTTTGTTTAACCTTTAATGAAGCATGATAGTAAGCAGTATTACTATCGCCCTCAGTCACCCATTTTTGGCATAGTTGTTGCTTTTTCATTTTGCCTTCAATGATCAAGGCAGCATTAAGTTCTTCATAAACCCTTCTCTCATCACAATCTGCTGCAAGATCTTTGGGATTCAACATCATGTATTCCTGAGCCTGCTTAAGCTATTCCCGAAGCTTAGTAGAAATTAATGAACCATCTCCATATTTCTTTTTTTCCCATTCCCTTAAAGATGTTTTATGGCCTTGAGTTTCCTGCAAAAGACATACATAAGGTTTCCATGATAAATATTTGTCCAAACATTTAGGATTATACTATTATACTCAGGCTCTAGAACCCAAGCAGAATAAAATTTAAAACTTTTTTCTCTTTTAATGGCTTAACCCCAGTGGAAAAGATTAGGGGTGAGTGTTCAGATAAGACTGGGTGAGGCAAGAAGGTTGATAAAGTAGGTCAGGTAGAGATAGCTTGATAGTTAGGAAATGAATGATCAATTGTAGTGAAAATCCTGGTGCCAATTCTACTTCTATTATTCCAAGAGAACTTGGTAGCAGAAGAAGGAATGGGCATGAGCAAAGAGTCATATATAGACTTATTAAGGGGATATATGTCTTTGGGGAGTAGTGGATTGCCACCTTCCTTGTCATTAAGGTTAAGGAAGCAATTGAAGTCTCCTAATACCATCCAAGGATGGCTGTCTTGTCTGAAAGCATGGAGAAGATTCAGAAGTGTTTGTCTTAAGATCAGAGTGTTATGAGCATATACAATTGTTAGGTAGAAGGAGCAATTGGAATGAATCAGATTGGCATGAAAGTGTAAAAGTTGTGATGATGACAGAATTGGATTGAGTTTGACAGAATTATATATACTTATAAATTATTTATTAAGTAGAGAGTTCTCTGTAAAATATATATTAAATTATATATATAATTTATTATATATATATTCAGATATGTTTGTGTATTTATAAATACATATTATTTCGACTTATTAATAAAAACTAAAAAAATTATTATTTTACTCTTAGGTTTGCTACAGTTTTATATACATAAATATTTATATTCAAAATTATTTTACATTAATTATTAAATAATTTTATAATTTAATTAAATATATATAGACACATACATACATACATACATACATACATATACACCTGCATACACTCTTATATATTTTATATAAATTATTATAATTATCAATAATTTACATTTATATATAAATGACATATTTTCACATACATATATAAATCATTGTTTGCACACATATATTTCATTTAGACAACATGATCGAATACTAGAGGGAGTAACATGTCCGTTGCGGTGTAAATCCCAACATCTATATATGGGCATATTAAACCTTGTACACATTATTATGTCACACATGCCCGTACATATATATGTGTATATGATACACATATCTAAAATATAATACAAATCATATAATATTAATCTTCATTATAAAGTTATATAAAATATTCATTTTATTTTAATATAATACAAATCATATCATATTAATCTTTATTTATAAAGCTAGATAAAATATTGATTTTATTTAAAAGAAAATTTAGAAAAGTTCTAAATGGATTAGACTTCATAGGCCCAATAAAAATCCAATAAAGGATTTTTTTTGAAATTTACCCTTTAACTCCGCTGCTAGTCAGCCCTTCCAATAATGGTATCAAAGCCCAAAAGCATATGCGCTCTAAATTAGTCATGTTAGGGCTAACTAATTACGCTTGCCCACTTAGTTCGGTGTCTAGAAAGGTAATGTGTAACGATCCGCAAATTTATCACTTTGATAAACTATATTTATTTTTAAAAATATTCAGTAATAAACTTTTTAACATAGATTATGTTGTCTTGAACAATAAATAATGATGGTAATCTTATTTTGAATAAGTTTTTACAAAAATGAATAATTTGGGAAAAAACCGATAAAATGATCGAAAATCGTTTTATCGATAAACAACTCTATAATTATCAGAAATCGCGCACCAAGCTGGATATATACACTTATTTATTCGTTTAAACAAGAATATGAAATAAAATAATTTATTTTATTTTTGGGAATAAAAGTATTTATGGCATCATCGATAATGGCATCGTATTTAATAATTGATTTATGAATTTAAATTGAGATTTAATGATATAATAATTATTATAATTCTTTAATTATTTTTAAATGATAATAATTCATTTTAAATAGTTATTCAGTGGTAATAAATCATTTATAACAGTTTTATAAAAAGATATACTTGATTTGAAAACATAAGAAAATTCGTATTGTTTTATCGATATAACAGCACTTTTTGTAAACAATTATTTTATATTTAATTATACGGTTTTGTAAATCAAATGTGATCGTTTTAATTAGTTAAAAATGCTACGAAATTAGTTTTCAAATTTTGTTTACATTTATATGTAAATTTGTTAATAAGTAAAAATGTGACCGGGAATCGGCTTCCAGATTTTCAACGGTTTGACGAACGGAAGTTGTTCAAAGTTATTGCAACCTTGTTTATATCACTTGAACACATATCTAACAGAGGCATACACACCCTAACATATACATGAACATATATATATATACACACATACAAATATACTTACCATTTACATTTGAATTTACATATAGTAAAAGGTATAAATATCTAAGATAATTTCTACCCTAAAAAGCAAACATCAACTCACTTACACATCATCATCATCACACACATGGAGGCACAAGGGGGGTGGCTGAACATGTGTTTAAAAGAGATGGAGGGGGTATGGGCAAGGTGCAAATGTGAAATTATGCATTTAGATATTTATTTCCAAAATTTTCCTATAAATACCCACCATTCCCTTCATAATTTTACACACTATTCTACATCATCTTCTTCCTCATTCTCAAGCTTTTCCATGGCTTCCTACCTTAAGGAAATTATGAAGAAAAATATTGCAAAAAGAAATTAAATTTATATAAGTATATATACATAAGCAATCCACTTCAAAACAAAAGCAAATCACCACCTTTCCTCCCTCTTAATCCACGACCACCACCCTCCATCATCAAGGCCGAGCACAATTCCATTTCCAAGCTTAGGCTGTGCCCTTCCTAAAGTCAAAGGCTCGATTTCGTAGGTTTTGATTCGATCGTAGCAAATCTATAGCGAATTTTCGAGAAGTTGGAAACCAATGAAGGCGAGAAACTCTATTTTGACACACATACACATAGATATATATATATATATATGTATGTATATGTATAATGATGATGTGATATGATTGGTATGGTTACTATGCTTTAATCATTAAGTTTGGATGTTGATTATATGTTTATTTTGACGTGTAAACAAGTCACTTTAAATACTCATCGAATATCACAAAGGAAACCCCTTTCCTTTAATAAATGAAATGGTGTATATGAGATTGTTAAACCTCTTGAAAATGGTTTAAAATGGTTTATAGATGTTATATAAACACTAAAATCCAATTGATGAAGTTTTGACAATTTATGAAAATTGAGTCAAAAATAAGCACGTCGCATAACGGCAGTGCGCGATTTCGCGCCATAGAAAGTTTAATCCATTTATATGTTGGATTTGGAGTTAAAATTCTTTATATTAAGAATTTTCTAAACTCTTATAATCATAGTTTTCAAACAAAAGAAAATGATCAATATTTCACTTAATATATTTTGAAATATGAGAAAATCAAGTTTTCAAAATAGTCGTGCTTTGGCAGTTCGGAAATCAAAACGATAAAATCTTTAAAATTAATATTTTTAATTCTTTAAAAATATGGAATAAATTTTATAAATCTTTAAATGTTTTAAAAGAGATATGAGTTATAAAAATGTGTTTGTAAATGATAGAAAAGTTGTTTTGATCAAATAAGCTTAAAAGCACTATCCGTAGCACTATTCGTAGCATTTCAACACTTTTAATAACTTCTGAAATATGGATTTAAACTTAAGTATTCTTTCCCGAATCTTTTATAAATGTTTTCGAATAAATAATTTAGCATTCTAAATATGATTTAAAGGTTTTATAATTTATTTTAAAAAGTTTAAATAAATGATCTAAAGAAAAGCTGTTATAATAAAGTGATTTAATCTTGGCTCTAAAAGCCGATGAGTAGACTAGATTTTTCTATTCGTGAGATACGAATGTGAGGTGCTTAAACTAAGGAATGTTCGGAGCAACCATTGCCTTGGCTCACCTAGCCTTTTTCCTGGACGTGGAATAGATAAGGTCAAAATGTCAGAAACGAGGAAAGTTTAAAAGATTTAATTTTTTTCTAAATCTAATACAATTTGGATTGTATAGATATAATCTTCTTATACTTGATATTAAATTCAGAGGAGGGAACCTATACTATCCATGTGAATTTAAAAGGTGATTTCACCGCTATTCAATGGATAGTAAAGGTTGAATACGGAAATTGATGTCGAGTAAAATTAGTATAATTTCTATGGATCCATTTTACTCGAATACTAACTAATTTGGATCTACCATCTTAGATAACATGGTTTGAACCTACTATATGTATTGGAAATAAAAAATATTTGTTATGATTTAAATAAATGATTTGGAAACCTTTGTTAAGATTTAAATAAATGATTTGAAAATATTTTCCTTAGTAAATAATGAAATGATTTGAAATTATTCCAAGGTTTAAAAGGTTTTAAGTAATCAAAGGATTTGATAAGAGAGGTTTAATGATCCCGTATATACTAAAAAAATGTTTTTTAAAGATATATGTCTTTGAGAGATATTTTTGATGTCGATACTCAGTGCATCCCTCTAGAGATGCACTACATAGGAGGTAGTCCCATACCTTGCTATTCACTTGGAAATCCAACTCTCTAATAAGTGCCTTCAGACTTAGTTGTAAACTTATTATGCTTGAGTTTAACGATGTAACAATTTCGGCTATTTGAATATGTTTATTTGAAATGTTTTCTAATGTCATTAAAATAATATCACTAGATTTCACACAAAAATTGTAACAACCCTGTATTTTGCAATTATTTTAAATTGAATTTCCTGATTTAAAAACTTTATTTTATTTATTAAATGGGAAATTTTGTTATTTTAAATATTAATTATGATTTGTATGTGAATTATAATTCCAAACAGGAATAAATAAGATATTTTCCAGAAATGTGAATTTTGGTCAATATGGTCAAACTTTGACTTTTAATTTAAAATTTTAAAAGTTTGAAATTTTGAATTTTATCTTTTATTATGGAAGTAAATAAAATTTTAAGAATATTGCTTTTCGTATCGTTGAAATCTGATTTATATTGTGAAAGTTATGCCCTTTACACTATTGGATGTAAATTGTTGTATTTAACAAAATTGTTATTTTAATTCTATATTAATAATATTTTTGTTTGTTATGTCATGTTCTAATGTATGTTTACAAGTGTAACATGATGTTATGTATCTATTTTAGTTTTAAAACATATTTATAGTGTAATTGAAATTTTCTAATGTCAGTTGTCTTTTGTTTACAATTTTTAATTACTAGTTTCAATTAATTAAAGTAATTCTTTATTTATCTTTTTATTTTCTTAAGAAATTATTTTATTTCCATTTTTCACTTTATTTTGTTCAGCATTTATCTTATTTACTTGACTTTTTATTTTTTTAGAATTGTTGTTATAATTTTCCAAAGTCAATTGTATTTTTGTTTGCAATTTTAAATCTAGTTTCATTTAAATAAACTATTTTCTTTATTTACTTTCTATTTTCCTAAGAGTAATTATTTATTTTTCTCTTCTACTTTATTTTAGTTTGTTTTTATTTTTATTTACTGAGTTTTATTTTGTCTATTTTGTATAAATAAATTTGGAAATTCGAAGAGACAAAGTCCTTTCATTTGCTTGTGACTCTTCCTCTTCTTTTGACCTTTCATTTGCTTGCCCCTTCCTTTTCCCGGTGACCTTCCACTTTCCCTCACCTTTAGCCGTGCATTTCTATGTGATATTCACGTGGAAAACTTCCCACCTCATCTCCATTCACGGCTACTTTCACTTGGAAAAAATAAAAGTAAT
Source organism: Allium fistulosum (assembly GCA_030737815.1). NCBI lineage: Eukaryota > Viridiplantae > Streptophyta > Magnoliopsida > Asparagales > Amaryllidaceae > Allium > Allium fistulosum. The sequence continues at coordinate 1,388,486,112 of CM060902.1, forward strand.
TCATGGCTCCTCTTTTCTCTCATTTTTCTTCTTCTTTCTTCATTGTTTTGCCTAGTTCATTCACATGTTTGCTCGGCCTTCACCACCACTTCCTCCACCGACCACCACCTCCTCCTCTTCCCCACCTAATCCACACCTGACCTTCCCCCTCCTCTGACCAGATCAGGCCATGGCAACCAAATGATGCAAACACCACAAAAAACATTGCAAAACTCCAAAACAATGCCTAGCCAAGCCATTTCCACCATCACCTTCATGTTTAGCCTTGGCCACCACCACTTGCTGCCATGACCTCTGACCATCAGCTCAACCTCTGACCTGATCCGTAGTGACCATGGCCGAGCCTTAGATTCACCAAAACCTTACATCCCTTGACCCAAAACCTTCCATCCCTTGACCCCTTGCATACCTTTGCATCTTCATGCCCTTGCCTTCCATTTTCATGTCCATAGCCATGTCTCATGACTCATGGCCGAGCATACATGACCTAGGCCGAGCCTAGGTGTGGTGAGATCAAGCCCATTTGCATTTAGGCCAAGCCTATGTTGTCTTGTACAAGCCTTTTGCTTCTAAGGTTTGGTTATCTTCCATGTTTTGCAATTGTTTTGCAAACTAAAGTTGTTGACTTTATTTGTATGTAAAATATATTTATATAGTGCTTTGTTTTATTATTGTATACAAGAGTAACATCTTGGCTCTCTCCACTCAAATCCAAAGTCATGCTATATCATGCTTCTGGACTTCATTTGTGTCATTTGATTTGCTAACTTCAGCTCAAAAAGTGAGTAATCACACCTGACATTTATACTTATGCAAATGTGAAGTGACAACAACTGAATGTGTAGAAACTATTATATTATGCTATACCTGCCCGTGATTTTATATTTATGATGTTAAACCCTGTTATTAACTTGTCACATCATCTGTTATGTTTTATTTTATTTTACTGTTCATTTATACCTGTTTATCACACTGCAAGTTCCCTGTAGATTAGATTCACTATGGGTTGAAATGATACATACCCGAACGGACTTTAGAATAGGGAAAAATTGTTATGGGATGAAATGATAGGCCTGAACGGTTTTTATTTATTTTATTTTAACTTGGGATTGCAGGTTTGAAATGATAGAACCCGGATTTTTGCTTTTTAAACTACGGATTGAAATGATACATATCCGTATCACTTGACCTAGGTTAGAAAACTATATACAGGCCCGTGGTTATTTTTATAAAGTATTTTGAATATTTTAAATATTTTTAAAAGTGTAAAATTATGAAAATTTGATTTAAATTGGATTTTTTATGTTTAAATAAAGAAATTTGGATTTTTCTAGAAGTTAAAATGTAATTTAAATGAATGGTAAAAGTGAATTTTGAAATATAACTTAAGTTTGGAAATTTGGAATTTTGGTTTTAAAATGATATTTAAGTTATATAAATAAAATGGAAATTTAATTATATTTGGAAAATGGTAAATATGATAATTTGATTTGAATTTAAATGATTTAATAAAGTGTTATTGAGTTTTCTATGTATTAAAATGGTTAAATAAATGAATGCTTAAAAGTGTAATTTTAAAATATAACTTGACTTGGAAATGTGAATTTGGTTTTTATTTAAGATTTAAGTTAATTAAATAAAATTGAAAATTTAGTTTAATTTGTGAAATGGAAATAAAATATAAGTGTTAAGTTTATTTGTTAAAAATGTGAAGAAAAGAAATTTGTACATTTGGATTTGTTAAGTAAAATTATTGGAAATTTGGATTTTACTGTAAATGTTTCTTATAAAAATCATAAATTAAAAGAGTAATTTTAATGAACATTTTTGAATGTCAAAATATGATTTTTAAAATGTTTAAAAGGTTTAATATTGAAGGTTATTATTTGTTGGAAATACACAAAAACCTGGAAATTACTTTTTATAGCATTCAGAAATGTTATGATTTCTGTAAATGAACTAAAACTTAAATAAGAGGCTATTACAGCAGTTTTGTAATGCTGTAGTTGCTGAAGTAAATTAAAAGGCTAAAAACTTGATAAAGGCCTATTACAGCAGTTCTGTAATTGCTGTAGTGGTCTGCTGTCTTTGCTGAATTTAATGAAACCCTTTAATTTGAAACCTGAGCTATTACATCATTTCTGGAAATGCTGTCTTTGCTGTTTTAAACTAAATTTCAACTAAACTGAGATTTAACAGCAGTTTTAAAATGCTGTCTTTGCTGAATTAAAATGTTTTCAAGAATAACTTATAACAGCTTTTTCTGAATGCTGTGAAAGGCTGAAATTTTCAATGTTTATGGTTTTTAACTTAGTAAATGAACTCAGAATAGTTTAAAACTTTGGAAATTGAATACTTGATTTGAAAGTATAGTAATTACACTTTTAAATGGTTTAGATGAATTATTTTGATTGAAATATAAACTATTTAAAAGGTGACTTGAAATGATAATAAATGAATGATATCTTTGAATTTAAAAGGTATTTAAAGTTGAATATTTGGATTTAATCTTTATTTTGATAATGATTTGGATTTGAAATGATATTCTATTTTGAAGTATAAAATATTATTTTAAAATTATAACCACGGGTTATAATAACAATTGGTTGTTAAAGAGACCGGGATCGAATATGGACATACTCTCTGTCGATACCGAAAACCACTTTGACAACTGTGTACGCGGTGGAGTTTCCAGAATGAAGTAGGATGGTGGCGACGATCCTAAGGTATATACGTGGACCCAACTTCCGTGAGTTGGCATAAGGTGGCTAAAACATGAGCGATCTCGGGCCAATGAGGTAGCACCTCTTATCGGACGCACTTCTTCGATACCATTCAATTACTTTGTGATTGTTTAGGTGCACCCCTTGATTTGGGATTGTTGTTCAAGGTGGAGCGGTAGTGGCTGCTATGCATTTCCATCAGTCCGTGTGCGTGATTGGTATATCTACCCTGGTATTGCCTTGTGTGCCGTGTCACCTACCATATCGAGCTTTACTACGAGTTGTGATTTCTCCCGTAGCCTGTGGAGTATCGAGGGTAGCCCCCATTTTGGGAGTATGCTAATACTGGATAGACTTTTGGGACTATTACGTGTCAGGGTGAGTTCAGATTAAATGTAAAGCCCTAATGCTATTTTAAAGTATGTTTATTTTATATTAGACATTATTATAATAGCGAGTATTACTACATAGTAGATAGTTTAACGGATCCTTAGAGAATGGGCGGTCCCAAGCATCCTTTAAGTTACTTGTACTTTTACTACAGTTCACTTGAGTTGGTTTACATTGTATAAGTATGTATGTCCTGACTCGAGTGTTTGTATTTTTATTTACGCTCGGGTCAGCCTGAGTATTGACAGATTTGGATTCCACTTTCTGGAGATTGGAATCGCTGGAGATTATCTGCTTATCTAGTTTTATCTATCTCAATTCTGTTGTTTTATTCAGCTTGTACTTGGTTATCATATTGAGACTTCTGTTGTACTTTATTTCTTCTGTTGTATCTTATTTAACCCTGATATATTTACATAGTAGCTTCATGAACTACTACTTCTTTTACTTTCGCTGCACTTCTTACTCTGTGTCTGTGATTATTTATTTACTGTATATTCTGAGATTTGCCAAATTTTATTTACAGCGCGGTATTTTGAGCAATACAAGTCCGACATGTGCGGATGCAAATGGTTGAAAATATCGGGTCATTACAGTTGGTATCAGAGCTCTGGTTTTAGGCAAACTCATCATATAGGGTAAATTAATTACAGAATCACTTTCGTTCGAACTTGAATTTCTTCTTCTTCGATTCGGTTTCCTTTGAATTTTGGAACGTTCCCTTCGGTTCCAAAGTCCATTCTTGTCCTTCCCTATTCGTGTCTTCTTGATTCTGGAGTGTCCCATAACTCCACTCCGAATGATCTTTCTAATGAATTGGCGGTCCCGCCAATATTCTAATGACTTGTAAAGGGGTGAAACTCCTTTACAAAAAGCATTGATTCACCGAAGATTTCTATATCCTTGATTTAGATGCTAGTATCTCTTATTATTCCGAATTCTATATATTGAGATTGAATATAGATTTACCCTAGAAAATCCACAACGATCTTTTCGTTAAGTCACGGCTGACCTGGTTAAGGTTACCCGCGATATATATAGGCTTATCCATACTCCCTATTCTGTGGTTAAATCATCTTATCTTTTGTCTCCAACTTATATTCAAATCAAAGTTCTCTTTGATTTGAGTCCATCAAATCTGAATCCCTATCCTTATTTTGAAAATTAATCTTGTATTTGAAAATTTTATATTTTAAAGATGTTTTATATATTGTGTTGTTTGAGTTGTTGATGTTGATTTGGGTTTCCGATTGTTCGTCTGATCAATGCTATCGATAGGATCTCCAAAACACTTGAACAGAACAAACTAACACAATATGGTTTTTAAATTTAGTAGATGGATAAATTTTGTATAATTATAATATGTATAAGGTTAATTTTCTGAATTTTGATAATTAATGGAATTGGGTGTTAAGAAATAATATTTAACTTTGTATTTATTTTATAATCATTGGCTTTAGTTTCTTATCTAAATAATTAAACATGGTTATAAATTAATTTTGAAATTTAAATGTAATTAAATCCAGAATGTGAGAATTAAATTTCCGATGATTTCGAACTTTGTTTTGAAAGTTTTAAAAGGATATATTATTTAAAAGTATTTCTAGTAGAAATTGTTTCAAAGGATTTTTAATTTGTAAATCAGTGTTCTTTTCTTTGTCGCTGGAAAATAATTTCAGTGATGACTGCAGCATCATCGACATTCATTTTCGAGTTTCGAAGCAAAGAGACCATTCTGTAGTTTTGCTACAGTTTTTCTTTGGAGAATTCAATTGATTTGGCTTTCTAAATACGACTTGATTATAATATATGTGATTTAAGAGTCGATTTGATATATATTGTGTATGTGTGTATATATATTTATTTCTAAATCATTTGAAGTTAATCGGAAATCTAATTCTTAAAATTTATCTTAAAGGATAATTTCAATTATAAAAGGAAATCAAAATTTGAATAAATATTTAAGCTTGGATAATTGAGTTAAGAAAATTTTATTTGTATAATATTCTCTTGCATTCCAATATAACTTACCTAAATTATTCAGAAGTTGAATATGTAATTGGATAATATAAAAAATAAAGAGAATTTTATAAATAAAACTTAAGTGGTTATAATAAATGTTATACACTTAAATTTTATTTATAAAGTATCAATAGAGGTAAATAGAGAAAAAGGGTTAATTGAATAATTTACAATAAAATGATATTTAAAAGAAATTATAAATAAATTGAAATAGTTATAATAAGTGAAATATACTTAATACATATAAGATTTGATATATTAAGTGGAATAAATTGGAATAAAGAAGAATGAAATTTAATGAATAAAGATGAAATATAATAAATGATTGTTCAAATTCATGACTTTATAAATTGTTGATTTGATGATGAGATAATGAGATTTAAAAATAATTAAGATTTATTTAACTCAAGTGAAATCAAATGGATGAAATTAATTATTAATGGAAGTTGAACTTTTCATGGTTTTAAATTTATTATCTTATTCTGTTTTCCAATCTAATTTCTTTCTGGTTGTTTCCATTCTCCTACCTTCTAAGTAGGAAATTAAATTCGAATTGGTTAGCCTTGGAGCTACTATTCTCTTTCAGCTTGATCTTGCCTCTGATTTTCACCAACTCATGGTTGTTGAGGAAAGTATTCCCGAGACTGCTTTTCGTACTGAGAATGGTTTCTTCTATGAATAGTTAGTCATGCCTTTTGGTTTGACTAATGCTCCTTCTCTCTTTGTTGTTTTGATGAATCGTGTTTTTCGTATTGTGCTTAATAAGTTTGTTCTAGTCTTTCTTCCTTTCTCTTTTTCCTTCATCATTTAACTTTTATATCTCTTCTGTGGTTCTTACTTCTCCCTATTCTGAATCTGAGCACTACTTACCATCCACAAACCGACGGTCAAACGGAAAGGGTGAATCAGATTCTCGATGATCTTTTTCGTGCTTGTGTTCTTGATTCTGGAGGATCTTGGGAAGATCATCTCCACCTTGTTAAACTTACCTTTAACAACAGTTATCAGGTATAATTTCAATCTTCTTATCATCTTGTCTTAATCCTATTTCATTCTATCTTTTTCTGTGTTTCCCCGTAACTCATTCCTTTTCGGGGACGAAATATTTTGAGTGGGGGAGAGTGTAACAACCCTGTATTTTGCAATTATTTTAAATTGAATTTCCTGATTTAAAAACTTTATTTTATTTTTTAAATGGAAAATTTTGTTATTTTAAATATTAATTATGATTTGTATGTGAATTATAATTCCAAACATGAATAAATAAGATATTTTCCAGAAATGTGAATTTTGGTCAATATGGTCAAACTTTGACTTTTAATTTAAAAATGTAAAAGTTTGAAATTTTGAATTTTATCTTTTATTATGGAAGTAAATAAAATTTTAATATTATTACTTTTTGTTTCGTTGAAATCTGATTTATATTGTGAAAGTTATGCCTTTTACACTATTGGATGTAAATTGTTGTATTTAACAAAATTGTTATTTCAATTCTATATAAATAATATTTTTGTTTGTTATGTCATGTTATAATGTATGTTTACAAGTGTAACATGATGTTATGTATCTATTTTAGTTTTAAAACATTTTTATAGTGTAATTGAAATTTCCTAATGTTAGTTGTCTTTTGTTTACAATTTTTAATTTCTAGTTTCAATTAATTAAAGTAATTCTTTATTTATCTTTTTATTTTCTTAAGAAATTATTTTATTTCCATTTTTCACTTTATTTTGTTCAGCATTTATCTTATTTACTTGACTTTTTATTTTTTTAGAATTGTTGTTATAATTTTCCAAAGTCAATTGTATTTTTGTTTGCAATTTTAAATCTAGTTTCATTTGAATAAACTATTTTCTTTATTTACTTTCTATTTTCCTAAGAGTAATTATTTATTTTTCTCTTCTACTTTACATTAGTTTGTTTTTATTTTTATTTACTGAGTTTTATTTTGTCTATTTTGTATAAATAAATTTGGAAATTCGAAGAGACAAAGTCCTTTTATTTGCTTGTGACTCTTCCTCTTCTTTTGACCTTTCATTTGCTTGCCCCTTCCTTTTCCTGGTGACCTTCCACTTTCCCTCACCTTTAGCCGTGCATTTCTATGTGATATTCATGTGGAAAAACTTCCCACCTCATCTCCATTCACGGCTACTTTCACTTGGAAAAAATAAAAGTAAGTCATCGCTCCTCTTTTCTCTCATTTTTCTTCTTCTTTCTTCATTGTTTTGCCTAGTTCATTCACATGTTTGCTCGGCCTTCACCACCACTTCCTCCACCGACCACCACCTCCTCCTCTTCCCCACCTAATCCACGGCCTGACCTTCCCCCTCCTCTGACCAGATCAGGCCATGGCAACCAAATGATGCAAACACCACAAAAAACATTGCAAAACTCCAAAACAATGCCTAGCCATGCCATTTCCACCATCACCTTCATGTTTAACCTTGGCCACCACCTCTAACACCACCACCACTTGCTGCCATGACCTCTAACCATCAGCTCAACCTCTGACCTGACCTGTAGTGACCATGCCCGAGCCTTAGATTCACCAAAACCTTACATCCCTTGACCCAAAACCTTCCATCCCTTGACCCCTTGCATACCTTTGCATCTTCATGCCCTTGCCTTCCATTTTCATGTCCATAGCCATGTCTCATGACTCATGGCCGAGCATACATGACCTAGGCCGAGCCTAGGTGTGGTGAGATCAAGCCCATTTGCATTTAGGCCAAGCCTACGTTGTCTTGTACAAGCCTTTTGCTTCTAAGGTTTGGTTATCTTTCTTGTTTTGCAATTGTTTTGCAAACTAAAGTTGTTGACTTTATTTGTATGTAAAATATATTTATATAGTGCTTTGTTTTATTATTGTAACGACCCCAGATTTTTATTTAATTTAAATTAATATTTTATTGAATTTTGAATAAAAAAATAGAAAAACAAATCGATAAATGATTCGAGTTTCCCCGAATCCAAATTCCAATATATTTAATCATTTAAATTTAAATATTGTATATATGTGTGAATATATATGTATATATGATATATGAGTAAATTTGAAATTTTATATATAAGTATATATTGATTTGAATTTAAATTTCAAGTAAATGGAGTTTAAAATAAATATATAGAGAAATATAATATAATTGGTATTAAAGTAAAAATATTAATAATAGATAATTTAAGTTAGAAATATAAGATAAATATAAAAAGTAAATAATGAGCAAATGAAGTATAAGAATCTGACTAAAACAACTTTATAAATTATACATAAAGTAAACAAACTTGGTAAACTATAACAACATATTCATAGAAATATACATTCAAATATAAATACAAGTAGGTAAACATAAGAAGACAATGTTATTATTCATGTTGAACAAATTCTTAACCCGCCTTTTGGCAAGGCTGCGGACAGACGGATTTAACTTAAACAACTTCACAACTATCGAGACTAAAGTATGATGGGTTCGGTTTAAAATGATGATAGGCAGTTTGGCAGATGTCGCTCGGCATTGGGATGGTTCGGCGTTGGAGGCTGTTCGGCATAGAGAGATCGTCGTTCAATATAGAGGGATCGATCGGCATTCCAGGAGCACTCGGCATTCGGTAGCACTCGGCATCCAGGAGCGCTCGGCATTTAGAGGCGCTCGGCATTAGAGATCGTTCGGCATGACGGGCGCTCGGCATTAGAAACTATTCGGCATCAGACATGGTTCGGCATGATGGAGGTTCGGCATTGAGTATCGTTCGGCATTGGATGGAGCGCTCGGCATAAATCTCGTTCGGCGTTGGATGGATCGTTCGGCATTAGGGGGCGTTCGACATTGGATGGGTCGTTCGACATACCTCACCTCGCTCGACATTGCACCTCGCACCTCCATACCTCACACCTCCATATCTTGGTACCTCGCACCTCCATACCTCGGCACCTCGCACCTCCATATCTTGGTACCTCGCACCTCCATACCTCGGTACCTCGCACCTCGATACCTCGGTACCTCGCACCTCCATACCTCGGTACCTCGCACCTCCGTACCTCGATACCTCGCACCTCCCAACGTTCGGCATGAGGAGATCGTTCGGCATTCACACCTTGTTCGGCATTCAGCGTTCGACATCTATGGTTCGGCATATGGAGACCACTCCATTTGGGCTGAGGTACTCGGCTACCAGGCCCACCGGGGAAGTCCAACCCATCTTTGTCTATAAATAGAGAGGCAGGGGCACAGTAAAAGAGGATCTTCTTTCTGCTCTCTTACTTTCTCTTTTCTAAGGCTAAGGCAATTCTGCCATTTTGTAACTGTAATCGATTATTACAGCAATAAAAAGCAAACTTCTGGAGTGGACGTAGGCCAGAGTTAGCCGAACCACTATAAAATCTGTTGTTCTTTACTGCTTTCATTTCAGTTTTAACTGTTTTTCACATTATTGCTCTCTACATACATTCTATCTCTGAGCTGTGATTGGTATTTGGTGCTTTCATCTGGATTTGGGGGTTAGTGACCAATTTTGGCACTAACACAAATGTATATAGTTAAATATGAATTAACTTGTATAAGAAAACCAAGAAGTACAAGCAAGCTTCAAATGATAAGTATGTAGGCTGAAACTAGGAAAGCAATATATGCTTAAATATAAAACAAAACAAAATAAAGTATACTTATAAAAAATAAAATCAAACAGCACATTGCTGTAAGTATACAAGGGAGCAAAGAAGCATTGTATACATGCTCTCATTTAATGCTTTCAAACCTACCCATACACAAAGTACAAGGCCTGTATAAAATAATACATCTCAGCCATGCTTATTAAACAAAGATAACACTCTGTACAAAAATATACAACCTGTAAACCTTTTGTTATATACATCAACACTTCATCCCATATCATCTTTTCACTTCAGTTCGATAATCACAACTGAGTAAAAATGGAAGCAAACATTATCTTGAAAACTCAAAATATCATTCAAGTCGAGAAAACAAAACATGTTTAAAAGAAAATCAAATCTGCAGTTGCAAACAAGAAGGGTCCTCTGTTCTTCATCTTTACAAGTGAGCAACTTTAATCTTCAAAACCATTTCTTTGAATCCAATGTTTGAAAATCTGTGAGTAACTTAAAAAGAAATTTTTTTGAGTAATTTGGTTGAAAAGAATATATATATATATATATCTATAAGTGGAATTTAGTGTGATTATTTACAATGTACATGCTGTGAATATGTTCTCTGTTTCAACTTCTAAACCCAAGATTTTCTTTTCAAAAATCCTTTCTACTTGCTCTACTCACTAATGTGACTTAAGACCAAAACAAGATTGGTTTGTTATGGTATATAATAAAGTCTAAAATCAATTTGAGTTAAAAACAACTTCACATTGTTCTAGAAATCAAGAAACCTGAACACTACTCAAATATGGTCAAAAAATTTGAACCTGTCAATTTACAAATTCAGGTATACGGATCGAATTCGTAAGCTTTGATATCATTTTTAAAACAAGGGTTATGATTTTTAGATCAAAAATTTAGGAGCAGTTCAAAGATGGTCGGAATTGGTATTTTGACCAATTGCCTACGATACGATGGACTGGGGGTGACGAGGTTGAGCATGAAGGTCGAGGGAATGTCGACGATCGTAGGAAAAATGCATTGGGAATTTTTAGTTGATCGTGTTGGCCAGTAATGATCGAGATAGGTTATTATACCCTGAATTTGACGTCGAAGTTTTACTTGTATTCGAGGCGACGAGGAGCAATCGGAGGCGATCGCGTGTTGTGCCGTGGGTACTAGGGGTCGTGACGAAGCTTCAAAGAGATTCGCGTGGACTCCGGTGACGTCACGCGGAGGGACGAGGCGGTTTTTGGTGAATTGGATTGGTTTCAGGAAGGAGCAGATAGGCTCGATTTCGTTTCAGGTGATGTTCGACGATGTGGGGTATTGGTGATGATCAAAGAGATCACCAGCGACTTGTAGGAAGCTTTGAGGTTGGTCGGAAGCTGTTGGACGATCGAAGTTCGCCAGCGTTCGTGTGCACGTGCACGGCAACGTATAGGTGTCAGGGGGTCTTTGTGGTGAACGACTCGAGTTATTACTCGAGAAAGATGAGGAGTTGCGCGAGTGGAACCTGGGTGCGTGAGTGTTGTCGAAGTTTATAACTGAGCCTTAAAAAAATAAAAATGAAAAAAGGGGAAGAAGAGAAAAAGTAGGAGAAGAAGAAAGAGTGGGAACTCGGGAAATCCTCCTGTGTTTCGAGTTTTTGCTCGAAGCAAATAGAAGAGGAGCTCGGGTATATGAGTTTCCATATTTTAACAACAGAACATTGTCTTGAAATCTAAATTATAAATCAAGGTTTAAATGGAATTTTAAATCAAAGATGAAATATGAATTTCAGATCGGTCTTGAAGTTAAATTAAGGAATGATTTGTTTATCAACTTAATAAATTAATAATTTAGATTTATTTAAAATTTGAGATTTATTAAAAGTAGTTAAGAAATGTTATTAGTTAATAAAGATAATTAACTAAGGATTTTTAAGTATGAATAAATGTGATTTATTTTGATAAATAATTAGATAAATTAGTTAAGATAATCAACTGTAAATTGTAAATTACTTAATGAAATTGGTCTAAAGGTAAATTTTTTTATAATTAAAGGTTGATAAATTTAAATAAATTAACGATTAAAAGACAATTAATCAAATGATTTGAAATTAATTAATGTTAATTAACCAGGATTAGTAATTCATAAGAAATTAATCTGATTTGAATAAATCAGACAATTAACTGACCTTACTTATGGATGATTGGATTTGACTGAATGATTGAATTGTTTGATATCCCTGATATATGATGCTTTGTGATACACCTTGATTTATGTTGTGATCTGTAATTTACTTATCTGTGATATATATCTATGATCTGTGAATGAGCGATAAGCGTTATAGTATATATCGCTTATCAACTATATTTCTGTATTCTGATCTGTGATGATTGAATGATGTTGCACTATTGTGTGAAACCCCTGGACCACACCTTTACACACATAAATATGGATTTCACGTGGAAATCGGTTAAATCACAAATAATTTTAATTTAATGTTTTTGAAATTGAAATTTTAATTTCAATTGATTTTGAAATCGGAAATTTGGGTTTAAAATGAAAAGCTTTTGAAATGGAATTTCAAAGATAAAAGTTATTTTGAATAACTTAATCGAGTTTTGAAAATTTAAATAATTTGATTTAAATTTGAATTCAAGTTTGAAATTAAATCCTATGATTTGAAACTAGGGATTAAAGATGATATAAATGTGTTTATATGAAGTAAACCATTTTAAAAGTAAAATTTTGAGAATTTGAATTTAACCCAAGGATTTCAACTCGTGTGAATGAATCAGATTTTCTGAAATGAAACTGGTTGTTTTCAAATGGTAAAAGCTTTCATATAAGAAATGAAATTCCAATTTAAGTTAAAGGAATTTCAAGATTGAATTGAAAAATGGATTTTCCTAGTTATGAATGAATTCTTTTTGAAAACTATGAATTAAATCTGTTTATTTTTAACAGATTTAAAATGATGTTTTGTTAACCCATTCGAAATGAAATTGTTTTGAAAGCTATTCGTTAAATCTTTGATTTAAAGATTTGATGAATTAATTAAATTCGTAATGGAAATTGTTTTGGAAAATCTGTGAATGAATTTTTGTGAATGGGGTTAACTTTGTGAAATAAATCTTTTTGTGTAAAAGATTTGAAATGGTAATTTGTTTTAACCATTCGGATGAAAAGTTTTAGGTTTTAAGTTGTGACTTAATTGAAATTCCAATATCCATATGTTTTAAAATATTACGCTCATTATTCGGTTTAGCCGGGAGAGGACCTTTGCGTCATATAACCCATTCCGAATAAGTGATACGTCGTATATGGATGGCATTTTCTCTATTACAACATGATAGGGGGTTCTCGCTTCGCCGTTTGGTGGCGAACGGGGGACTCTTACCCCTACATGTCCCTGAGAGGGATGGGTTGGTTAGGCGAAGGCCGTGACAGTCGAGAGGCTGGCCGTAAAAGTAAATGCGAGGTGCCAGTGTAAGCCACGGTGGGACTGGGATGGTTGCAAAGCCTACCGGTGGCCGCCGACGGTAGTTCGTTACATTTGGTATCAGAGCTAAGGTTAAACTTTAGCTCAGGAGTATAACACATTAAGTAGCTCATTAGAGATAGGGTGAAGTATACCCTAGAATGAGTAATTCCTCAGATATTTGTTTGAATGCCTCAGTAAATTCTCTCGCTATCCACTGATAGTGAGTATGAGTGCAAGAAGAGAACGAGATAGGGGACAGGGGAATACGACTACAAATGGTCTATACTTGTAACAACAAGGAGGCAATCTTTTCTCTATCGATCTCTTTTATTCGTCATTTTTCTCGATTCTTCGATAATTTCTGGTAGATCCATAAAGAGATTCGATATTAATATGGGACGTAAACTCCAAATAAGCCGGTCAGAATTTTCTGTCTAGATGCATTGATTTCCTTGTGTGTCCTGATTTCTGTGATTGAAAAATATACTTTAATTTTAAACTGAAAATTTAAAAATCTAGAATGATTGACTTATAAAATTCTAAGACCTTAGGATCTTATATTTTGATTTTTGATTTTAATTGTAGAGAACCCGTAGCATAAATAGGGGTGGAGGAACTTTCAAAGCCCGAAGAGTTGGTGACTATGGTTCGTCGAGTAGGACTCAAGATGATTTAGGTGAGTCATCGGTACGGGAGGAGATACCGGAGGAGCCCATGGTGCAGCCGCAACCCGAAGTGGAAGAACCCAAAGAGGAAGTAGTTGTAGAGCCTGAGGAGGAGGAAGAAGAACCCGAAGAGGAATTTGAAGAGGAAGAAGAACCCGAAGAGGAATTTGAGGAGGAAGAAGAACCCGAAGAGGAATTTGAAGAGGAAGAAGAACCCGAAGAAGAATTTGAGGATGAGGAGCAGGTGGAGTCAGAAAATGACAATGCGGTCATTTGGGGTTTAGATGATGGAGTGGAAGATCAGGAGGGGATAGGATATATTCCGGTGGAGTCTGATCCAGAAGACGTTTACGAGATGGACAATGAGGTGGAAGTTAGGGAGCTATCAGGACCTGAGAGGGAGAGTTCTGATAGCGATGATCTGTAGTTGACTGGATTGATTTTCTTTTGGATAGGATATGTTTATGGATACGTTTTGGACTTAGAATGTAGTAGATGTTGAACGTTACTATGGTAAGTTATGATTATAATCTATGTATGAATATTATAAGTGATGCTTAATATAAGATATCTTGTGAGTTACCTTTAAGAATCTATGTGTTCATCAGTATAATTTGAATTGTATCGATAAAACGATTTCGTTTAAAACCAAATTTGAAATTTTATTGAAATTTCTTGGGTATATCAAAGTCCGAAGAGGGACAAGTTATGTATACTTTGGAATCCATATCCTGTGTTTGAGAAATTATAGGAGATCGAATCTGTCTATTTGTGTTGTTTTCGTGCCTGCGAATTTCGAGGACGAAATTCTTTTAAGGGGGAAAGTTTGTAACGACCCCAGATTTTTATTTAATTTAAATTAATATTTTATTGAATTTTGAATAAAAAAATAGAAAAATAAATCGATAAATGATTCGAGTTTCCCCGAATCCAAATTCTAATACATTTAATCATTTTAATTTAAATATTGTATATATATGTGAATATATATGTATATATGATATATGAGTAAATTTGAAATTTTATATATAAGTATATATTGATTTGAATTTAAATTTCAAGTAAATGGAGTTTAAAATAAATATATAGAGAAATATAATATAATTGGTATTAAAGTAAAAATATTAATAATAGATAATTTAAGTTAGAAATATAAGATAAATATAAAAAGTAAATAATGAGCAAATGAAGTATAAGAATCCGACTAAAACAACTTTATAAATTATACATAAAGTAAACAAACTTGGTAAACTATAACAACATATTCATAGAAATATACATTCAAATATAAATACAAGTAGGTAAACATAAGAAGACAATGTTATTATTCAAGTTGAACAAATGTATATAGTTAAATATGAATTAACTTGTATAAGAAAACCAAGAAGTACAAGCAAGCTTCAAATGATAAGTATGTAGGCTAAACTAGGAAAGCAATATATGCTTAAATATAAAACAAAACAAAATAAAGTATACTTATAAAAAATAAAATCAAACAGCACATTAATGTAAGTATACAAGGGAGCAAAGAAGCATTGTATACATGCTCTCATTTAATGCTTTCAAACCTACCCATACACAAAGTACAAGGCCTGTATAAAATAATACATCTCAGCCATGCTTATTAAACAAAGATAACACTCTGTACAAAAATATACAACCTGTAACCTTTTGTTATATACATCAACACTTCATCCCATATCATCTTTTCACTTCAGTTCGATAATCACAACTGAGTAAAAATGGAAGCAAACATTATCTTGAAAACTCAAAATATCATTCAAGTCGAGAAAACAAAACAGGTTTAAAAGAAAATCAAATCTGCAGTTGCAAACAAGAAGGGTCCTCTGTTCTTCATCTTTACAAGTGAGCAACTTTAATCTTCAAAACCATTTCTTTGAATCCAATGTTTGAAAATCTGTGAGTAACTTAAAAAGAATTTTTTTTGAGTAATTTGGTTGAAAAGACTATATATATATATCAATAAGTGGAATTTAGTGTGATTATTTACAATGTACATGCTGTGAATATGTTCTCTGTTTCAACTTCTAAACCCAAGATTTTCTTTTCAAAAATCCTTTCTACTTGCTCTACTCACTAATGTGACTTAAGACCAAAACAAGATGTGGTGAAATTTTGAGGATTGATAACAATTCAACACCACGGTGCGCTGCGGAAGCGATTTCAATTCAAGACGTAGTATTGCCTATTTAGATACCAATGACAGTTAAAAGGAATTATGAAATCTCACAAAAAAAACTAACAGAAATAAGAGACAGAAGATTTAACGTGGTTCGGATATGAATATCCTACGTCCACGGAGACCCAACAACTTTTTATTTCACTAAAGAAAAGAGTACAAGAGAGGAAAGAATAATGGTGGATACTACACTTTGCTTGTTGCTTATGAAGATGTAATTCCTTCATTTATATAGACTCATGAAGGAGTTACTTAGGGATTAAGAGAATAATTTACAGATTATGTTTTTGAAACCTTTCCAAATATCCATGATTTAATTTCTACGTAAATGGATAATGGTGATTGGCTTCCATTATTTTCCTTGATTGAATCTCCATCAGCAATTTCTTTCTTCATATAACAAATTGACTAATTAATTGATTTCCTTCAAAATATCCTTCCATTAATTGATTTGATTGAATCAATTAATCAATTTCTTTCCTCTTTAACAGATATTTGAATCATCCAAATTCAACACTCCACCTTGATTCAAATATAACAATCTCTCTTCATCATCTTATCATCAGGCAATCGACATATAAGTTGTTGGGTCTAGCGCCCCATGGCGCTCAAGTAACGGGTATCAAACTGATCAAGTTTGAGCAATGCTCAAACTTGTCCTTAGGAAGTGACTTTGTCATCATATCTGAGGGGTTGTCTGAAGTATTCACTTTCAATAACTTGATCTTACTCCGTTCTTCCTCCAGCATAAGAAAGAAACCTCTAACATCGATGTGCTTCGTTCGTGAACTATAAGCCTGATTATGAACAAGATGAATTGCACTTTGACTGTCTGAAAATAGCTCCACGGTCTTCTGCACCATAAAAAGATCATCCAACAACTGAAGTAAATACAAACCCTCCTTAGTTGCTTCAACAATCGATATCAATTCTGCTTCGGTAGTTGACAAAGCTACAATAGATTGCAACTTTGATCTCCATGAAATCGAGCCTATGCCAAGTGTAAAAACATAGCCCGACACTGACTTCCGTGCATCTCTATCCCCAGCATAATCTAAATCACAGTATCCTCTAAGTGAGATGTCGCCATCCACTCCACCATATAACAAGCCAACAGATGAAGTGCCTCTAAGATACCTAAGTATCCACTTTACTGCTTGCCAATGTTCCTTTCCTGGGTTAGACATATATCGACTTACAACACCCACTGCGTGGGCCAAATCTGGTCTAGTGCATACCATGGCATACATAAGACTACCAATAGCACTGGAATAAGGTATATCAGCCATATACCTTTTATCTTCTTCCGATGTGGGAGATTGGTCTTTTGACAATTTAAAATGAGAGCCTAATGGAGTACCAACCGGTTTGGCTTTCTCCATTCCAAATCGAGTGAGGACCTTCTCGATGTATTGCGCCTGAGTGAGTCTCAACTCTCTCCGCTTTCTATCTCTACAAATCTCCATACCCAATATTCTTTGTGCTTTTCCCAAATCCTTCATATCAAACTCCTTGCTAAGTTCAGTTTTCAGCTCCATAATTCTTACCATACTCCGAGATGCAATTAACATATCATCTACATATAACAACAAATATATTAAATCATTATCACATCTCTTGAAATAAACACACTGGTCTTTGAAGCTTCTAGAATATCCTTGTGAAAGCATAAACTTATCAAATCTCTTATACCATAGTCTAGGTGACTGTTTTAGTCCATATAGAGATTTGTTAAGTTTACAAACATAGTCAGGCCTGCTACTATCAATGAACCCCTCCGGCTGCCGTAAATAAATTTCTTCATCCAGATCACCATGCAAGAATGCGGTTTTGACATCTAGTTGCTCCAACTCCATATCATAATGAGCCACTAATGCCAATAGAATGCGAATGGAGGTATGCCTAACAACTGGAGCAAAAATGTCATGATACTCAACTCCCTTTTTTTGAACATACCCCTTTGCTACTAACCTTGCTTTATATCTGAAATTTCCATCGCCGCCGTCTTTTACTCTATAGATCCACTTACAACCAATAGCTCTCTTGTTGGTGGGAAGAGGCACCAAATCCCAAGTATGATTTTTCTGCAAAGATTCAATCTCCTCTTCCATAGCAACTAACCAACTGGAACTGTCAACTGAAGCAATAGCGTCTCTATAATCTTTGGGTTCGTCATGGACAACATTCAAAGCATATGTTGCCATGTCATCGAAGTCAATGTCTTCGATGCTCAATCCAACAAAATCATTAAGCCAAGTAGGCTTCTTCTTCTGTCTAACAGGTCTGATCTCTGAACTAGCTCCACCTTGAGTCTGATCCTCTGTACGAATCTCTGTACTTTCCTCATCAACCACGGTGTCATCGGAAACACCTTCAGAACTTCTATGAAAAGGAACAGTAGATGACTTACTTTGTGTTTGGTATTCTTCATTTGTCCTCTCATTGTCATCTGATGAGGAAGGCTCCACCTTTAACATAGCCTTCTCATCAAAAATCACATGCCTGCTGGTAACAATCTTCCTACTAATAGGACACCACAATCTATAACCCTTCACTCCTCTTCTATAACCTAGAAAGATACACTTGCGAGCTCTAGGTTCCAGCTTTCCTTTGCTCTCATGCACATAAGCTGGGCAACCAAACACTCTGAGAAATGAATAGCTAACAGGCTCTCCTTTCCATACTTCTTCTGGGATCTTCATGTCTATGGCGGTAGAAGGTGTGCGGTTGATGAGGAAAGCCGCCATAGATAAAGCTTCTGCCCAAAATCCCTTTTTCAACTTTGCAGTCAATCTGAGGCAACGAGTTCTCTCCAATAATGTCCGATTCATTCTTTCAGCAACTCCATTAGACTGAGGGTCGCCAGGTGTGGTGTAATGCCTCTTAATACCTTCAGACTCACAATAATCGATGAATTCCTATGATACAAATTCACCGCCGTTATCTGAACGGAGAACTTTCAATTTCTTTCCTGACTGCTTCTCAACTGTAGATTTCCACTTTCGAAACCTGTCAAAAGTTTCACTCTTTGACTGTAGAAAATATACCCAAACTTTACGAGAGAAATCATCTATAAATGATACGAAATACCTGGCTCCACCTAAGGATGGGCAAGGGGAAGGTCCCCAAACATCTGTGTGAACATACTCTAAGACAGCCTTTGCCTTATGCTCTCCAGTACCAAAAGAAATCTTCGTCTGCTTTCCAAGAACACACTCTTCACAAAAGCCAAGCTTTGAATGATGAACACCATCAATCAAACCTCGCTTTCTCAACTCATCCATGCTACGCTCACCAATGTGACCCATCCGTAAATGCCATAATCTGGAAGAGTCCGAATCAACAGAAGTGACAGAAGCTGATTCGCCAACTACAGTAGTGCCCTTCAAAAGATAAAGATTTCCTGCCCTTACTCCTTTCATAACTATCATAGAACCTTTTGATATTTTCATCTTCTCTCCTTCAACTACAATCTTCAAACCAAGCCTACTCAGAGCCCCAATAGATATCAAACTTCTTCTCAAATCAGGTACATGTCTAACATCTGTAATAGTACGAATAACACCGTCAAACATTCTAACCTTCACACTACCAACACCAATCATACGGCAAGAAGCATCATTGCCCATCAGAACTTCTCCTCCATCAATCTCACGGTAAGTGGAGAAACAGTTCCTATCAGGTGTCATATGATAGGATGCGCCAGAATCGATCAGCCATAGGTTGCTCTTCCCAGAAGAGCCAGAAGCTGTAAACACATCGGTATCACTCTCTGTATCTGACTTCTCAGCGGTAGATGCTGAAGCTTGCTTTGGGTCTCTTCTTCTACCTTCAAGCTTGGGACAAGTTGCTACAAAGTGCCCTGGCCTTTTACAATAATTGCAAGTCAATTTATTAGGCCCCCTAGACTGAGACCTTGATTTATTTCGACCTCCACCATATTTTGACTTGCTTTGGCTTCTTCCTCTCTGAACAGATAAGCCCTCCGTATCACTGTCTAAACTAGTGCTTGCTAATCTATCCCTCAACACTTCATTATGAAGTCCAGCTTTAACATCAGATAGGCTAATTTTACTACGATCATAAATCATAGAATTAACAAAAGCAGTGTACTCCTTAGGCAAGGAACATAAAAGGATTACCGCTTGAGCCTCATCTGTAATTTCAACTTCCGCTGCCTTCAAATTCATTACTAAGGTGGTTAGGGCATCCACATGCCCCATGAGATCAGCTCCAGGCTTCATTTTGTACGAATAGAGTTGTTGTTGCAGAATTATTCTGTTAGTGAGAGACTTGTCCTGATATGCATCAGATAATGCATCCCATAATTCCTTTGCTGTTTTCTTTTGAGAAAATTCTCTAAGAACCTCATCTGAAAGACTTAGCTGGATGGTAGTTAGGGCTTCATCTTCCATCTCTTCTAAAGTTTCACTATCTAACTCTTTCAGCTTCTCAAGCGCAGAAATTATCTTAAAAGTCTTCTCCTTCTTCAATACAGCCTCCATCTTCATCTTCCAAGTTCCAAAGTCTCCTTTTCCATCAAAACGAGTAAGTCCATAATTGACCCCAGATCTACCAATAGATTTACTTGAAGTAGCCATTAATATCCAAACGGAACAATAACACCAGCTCTGATACCAAACTGTGGTGAAATTTTGAGGATTGATAACAATTCAACACCATGGTGCGCTGCGGAAGCAATTTCAATTCAAGACCTAGTATTGCCTATTTAGATACCAATGACAGTTAAAAGGAATTATGAAATCTCACAAAAAAAATAACAGAAATAAGAGACAGAAGATTTAACGTGGTTCGGATATGAATATCCTACGTCCACGGAGACCCAACAACTTTTTATTTCACTAAAGAAAAGAGTACAAGAGAGGAAAGAATAATGGTGGATACTACACTTTGCTTGTTGCTTATGAAGATGTAATTCCTTCATTTATATAGACTCATGAAGGAGTTACTTAGGGATTAAGAGAATAATTTACAGATTATGTTTTTGAAACCTTTCCAAATATCCATGATTTAATTTCTACGTAAATGGATAATGGTGATTGGTTTCCATTATTTTCCTTGATTGAATCTCCATCAGCAATTTCTTTCTTCATATAACAAATTGACTAATTAATTGATTTCCTTCAAAATATCCTTCCATTAATTGATTTGATTGAATCAATTAATCAATTTCTTTCCTCTTTAACAGATATTTGAATCATCCAAATTCAACACAAGATTGGTTTGTTATGGTATATAATAAAGTCTAAAATCAATTTGAGTTAAAAACAACTTCACATTGTTCTGGAAATCAAGAAACCTGAACACTACTCAAATATGGTCAAAAAATTCGAACCTGTCAATTTACAAATTAAGGTATACGGATCGAATTCGTAAGCTTTGATATGATTTTTAAAACAAGGGTTATGATTTTTAGATCAAAAATTTAGGAGCAGTTCAAAGATGGTCGGAATTGGTATTTTGACCAATTGCCTACGATACGATGGACTGGGGGTGACGAGGTTGAGCATGAAGGTCGAGGGAAAGTCGACGATCGTAGGAAAAATGCATTGGGAATTTTTAGTTGGTCGTGTTGGCCAGTAATGATCGAGATAGGTTATTATACCCTAAATTTGACGTCGAAGTTTTACTTGTATTCGAGGCGACGAGGAGCAATCGGAGGCGATCGCGTGTTGTGCCGTGGGTACTAGGGGTCGTGACGAAGCTTCCGAGAGATTCGCGTGGACTCCGGTGACGTCACGCGGTGGGACGAGGCGGTTTTTGGTGAACTGGATTGGTTTCAGGAAGGAGCAGATAGGCTCGATTTCGTTTCAGGTGATGTTCGACGATGTGGGGTATTGGTGATGATTAGAGAGATCACCAGCGACTTGTAGGAAGCTTTGAGGTTGGTCGGAAGCTGTTGGACGATCGAAGTTCGCTAGCGTTCGTGTGCACGTGCACGGCAACGTATAGGTGTCAGGGGGTCTTTGTGGTGAACGACTCGAGTTATTACTCGAGAAAGATGAGGAGTTGCGCGAGTGGAACCTGGGTGCGTGAGTGTTGTCGAAGTTTATAACTGAGCCTTAAAAAAATAAAAACGAAAAAAGGGGAAGAAGAGAAAAAGTAGGAGAAGAAGAAAGAGTGGGAACTCGGGAAATCCTCGTGTGTTTCGAATTTTTGCTCGAAGCAAATAGAAGAGGAGCTCGGGTATATGAGTTTCCAGATTTTAACAACAGAACATTGTCTTGAAATCTAAATTATAAATCAAGGTTTAAATGGAATTTTAAATCAAAGATGAAATATGAATTTTAGATCGGTCTTGAAGTTAAATTAAGGAATGATTTGTTTATCAACTTAATAAATTAATAATTTAGATTTATTTAAAATTTGAGATTTATTAAAAGTAGTTAAGAAATGTTATTAGTTAATAAAGATAATTAACTAAGGATTTTTAAGTATGAATAAATGTGATTTATTTTGATAAATAATTAGATAAATTAGTTAAGATAATCAATTGTAAATTGTAAATTACTTAATGAAATTGGTCTAAAGGTAAATTTTTTTATAATTAAAGGTTGATAAATTTAAATAAATTAACGATTAAAAGACAATTAATCAAATGATTTGAAATTAATTAATGTTAATTAACCAGGATTAGTAATTCATAAGAAATTAATCTGATTTGAATAAATCAGACAATTAACTGACCTTACTTATGGATGATTGGATTTGACTGAATGATTGAATTGTTTGATATCCCTGATATATGATGCTTTGTGATACACCTTGATTTATGTTGTGATCTGTAATTTACTTATCTGTGATATATATCTATGATCTGTGAATGAGCGATAAGCGTTATAGTATATATCGCTTATCAACTATATTTCTGTATTCTGATCTGTGATGATTGAATGATGTTGCACTATTGTGTGAAACCCCTGGACCACACCTTTACACACATAAATATGGATTTCACGTGGAAATCGGTTAAATCACAAATAATTTTAATTTAATGTTTTTGAAATTGAAATTTTAATTTCAATTGATTTTGAAATCGGAAATTTGGGTTTAAAATGAAAAGCTTTTGAAATGGAATTTCAAAGATAAAAGTTATTTTGAATAACTTAATCGAGTTTTGAAAATTTAAATAATTTGATTTAAATTTGAATTCAAGTTTGAAATTAAATCCTATGATTTGAAACTAGGGATTAAAGATGATATAAATGTGTTTATATGAAGTAAACCATTTTAAAAGTAAAATTTTGAGAATTTGAATTTAACCCAAGGATTTCAACTCGTGTGAATGAATCAGATTTTCTGAAATGAAACTGGTTGTTTTCAAATGGTAAAAGCTTTCATATAAGAAATGAAATTCCAATTTAAGTTAAAGGAATTTCAAGATTGAATTGAAAAATGGATTTTCCTAGTTATGAATGAATTCTTTTTGAAAACTATGAATTAAATCTGTTTATTTTTAACAGATTTAAAATGATGTTTTGTTAACCCATTCGAAATGAAATTGTTTTGAAAGCTATTCGTTAAATCTTTGATTTAAAGATTTGATGAATTAATTAAATTCGTAATGGAAATTGTTTTGGAAAATCTGTGAATGAATTTTTGTGAATGGGGTTAACTTTGTGAAATAAATCTTTTTGTGTAAAAGATTTGAAATGGTAATTTGTTTTAACCATTCGGATGAAAAGTTTTGGGTTTTAAGTTGTGACTTAATTGAAATTCCAATATCCATATGTTTTAAAATATTACGCTCATTATTCGGTTTAGCAGGGAGAGGACCTTTGCGTCATATAACCCATTCCGAATAAGTGATACGTCGTATATGGATGGCATTTTCTATATTACAACATGATAGGGGGTTCTCGCTTCGCAGTTTGGTGGCGAACGGGGGACTCTTACCCCTACATGTCCCTGAGAGGGATGGGTTGGTTAGGCGAAGGCCGTGACAGTCGAGAGGCTGGCCGTAAAAGTAAATGCGAGGTGCCAGTGTAAGCCACGGTGGGACTGGGATGGTTGCAAAGCCTACCGGTGGCCGCCGACGGTAGTTCGTTACATTTGGTATCAGAGCTAAGGTTAAACTTTAGCTCAGGAGTATAACACATTAAGTAGCTCATTAGAGATAGGGTGAAGTATACCCTAGAATGAGTAATTCCTCAGATATTTGTTTGAATGCCTCAGTAAATTCTCTCGCTATCCACTGATAGTAAGTATGAGTGCAAGAAGAGAACGAGATAGGGGACAGGGGAATACGACTACAAATGGTCTATACTTGTAACAACAAGGAGGCAATCTTTTCTCTATCGATCTCTTTTATTCGTCATTTTTCTCGATTCTTCGATAATTTCTGGTAGATCCAGAAAGAGATTCGATATTAATATGGGACGTAAACTCCAAATAAGCCGGTCAGAATTTTCTGTCTAGATGCATTGATTTCCTTGTCTGTCCTGATTTCTGTGATTGAAAAATATACTTTAATTTTAAACTGAAAATTTAAAAATCTAGAATGATTGACTTATAAAATTCTAAGACCTTAGGATCTTATATTTTGATTTTTGATTTTAATTGTAGAGAACCCGTAGCATAAATAGGGGTGGAGGAACTTTCAAAGCCCGAAGAGTTGGTGACTATGGTTCGTCGAGTAGGACTCAAGATGATTTAGGTGAGTCATCGGTACGGGAGGAGATACCAGTGGAGCCCATGGTGCAGCCGCAACCCGAAGTGGAAGAACCCAAAGAGGAAGTAGTCGTAGAGCCTGAGGAGGAGGAAGAAGAACCCGAAGAGGAATTTGAGGAGGAAGAAGAACCCGAAGAGGAATTTGAAGAGGAAGAAGAACCCGAAGAAGAATTTGAGGATGAGGAGCAGGTGGAGTCAGAAAATGACAATGCGGTCATTTGGGGTTTAGATGATGGAGTGGAAGATCAGGAGGGGATATGATATATTCCGGTGGAGTCTGATCCAGAAGACGTTTACGAGACGGACAATGAGGTGGAAGTTAGGGAGCTATCAGGACCTGAGAGGGAGAGTTCTGATAGTGATGATCTGTAGTTGACTGGATTGATTTTCTTTTGGATAGGATATGTTTATGGATACGTTTTGGACTTAGAATGTAGTAGATGTTGAACGTTACTATGGTAAGTTATGATTATAATCTATGTATGAATATTATAAGTGATGCTTAATATAAGATATCTTGTGAGTTACCTTTAAGAATCTATGTGTTCATCAGTATAATTTGAATTGTATCGATAAAACGATTTCGTTTAAAACCAAATTTGAAATTTTATTGAAATTTCTTGGGTATATCAAAGTCCGAAGAGGGACAAGTTATGTATACTTTGGAATCCATATCCTGTGTTTGAGAAATTATAGGAGATCGAATCTGTCTATTTGTGTTGTTTTCGTGCCTGCGAATTTCGAGGACGAAATTCTTTTAAGGGGGAAAGTTTGTAACGACCCTAGATTTTTATTTAATTTAAATTAATATTTTATTGAATTTTGAATAAAAAAATAGAAAAATAAATCGATAAATGATTCGAGTTTCCCCGAATCCAAATTCTAATACATTTAATCATTTTAATTTAAATATTGTATATATATGTGAATATATATGTATATATGATATATGAGTAAATTTGAAATTTTATATATAAGTATATATTGATTTGAATTTAAATTTCAAGTAAATGGAGTTTAAAATAAATATATAGAGAAATATAATATAATTGGTATTAAAGTAAAAATATTAATAATAGATAATTTAAGTTAGAAATATAAGATAAATATAAAAAGTAAATAATGAGCAAATGAAGTATAAGAATCCGACTAAAACAACTTTATAAATTATACATAAAGTAAACAAACTTGGTAAACTATAACAACATATTCATAGAAATATACATTCAAATATAAATACAAGTAGGTAAACATAAGAAGACAATGTTATTATTCAAGTTGAACAAATGTATATAGTTAAATATGAATTAACTTGTATAAGAAAACCAAGAAGTACAAGCAAGCTTCAAATGATAAGTATGTAGGCTAAACTAGGAAAGCAATATATGCTTAAATATAAAACAAAACAAAATAAAGTATACTTATAAAAAATAAAATCAAACAGCACATTGCTGTAAGTATACAAGGGAGCAAAGAAGCATTGTATACATGCTCTCATTTAATGCTTTCAAACCTACCCATACACAAAGTACAAGGCCTGTATAAAATAATACATCTCAGCCATGCTTATTAAACAAAGATAACACTCTGTACAAAAATATACAACCTGTAACCTTTTTTATATACATCAACACTTCATCCCATATCATCTTTTCACTTCAGTTCGATAATCACAACTGAGTAAAAATGGAAGCAAACATTATCTTGAAAACTCAAAATATCATTCAAGTCGAGAAAACAAAACAGGTTTAAAAGAAAATCAAATCTGCAGTTGCAAACAAGAAGGGTCCTCTGTTCTTCATCTTTACAAGTGAGCAACTTTAATCTTCAAAACCATTTCTTTGAATCCAATGTTTGAAAATCTGTGAGTAACTTAAAAAGAATTTTTTTTGAGTAATTTGGTTGAAAAGACTATATATATATATCAATAAGTGGAATTTAGTGTGATTATTTACAATGTACATGCTGTGAATATGTTCTCTGTTTCAACTTCTAAACCCAAGATTTTCTTTTCAAAAATCCTTTCTACTTGCTCTACTCACTAATGTGACTTAAGACCAAAACAAGATTGGTTTGTTATGGTATATAATAAAGTCTAAAATCAATTTGAGTTAAAAACAACTTCACATTGTTCTGGAAATCAAGAAACCTGAACACTACTCAAATATGGTCAAAAAATTCGAACCTGTCAATTTACAAATTAAGGTATACGGATCGAATTCGTAAGCTTTGATATGATTTTTAAAACAAGGGTTATGATTTTTAGATCAAAAATTTAGGAGCAGTTCAAAGATGGTCGGAATTGGTATTTTGACCAATTGCCTACGATACGATGGACTGGGGGTGACGAGGTTGAGCATGAAGGTCGAGGGAAAGTCGACGATCGTAGGAAAAATGCATTGGGAATTTTTAGTTGGTCGTGTTGGCCAGTAATGATCGAGATAGGTTATTATACCCTAAATTTGACGTCGAAGTTTTACTTGTATTCGAGGCGACGAGGAGCAATCGGAGGCGATCGCGTGTTGTGCCGTGGGTACTAGGGGTCGTGACGAAGCTTCCGAGAGATTCGCGTGGACTCCGGTGACGTCACGCGGTGGGACGAGGCGGTTTTTGGTGAACTGGATTGGTTTCAGGAAGGAGCAGATAGGCTCGATTTCGTTTCAGGTGATGTTCGACGATGTGGGGTATTGGTGATGATTAGAGAGATCACCAGCGACTTGTAGGAAGCTTTGAGGTTGGTCGGAAGCTGTTGGACGATCGAAGTTCGCTAGCGTTCGTGTGCACATGCACGGCAATGTATAGGTGTCAGGGGGTCTTTGTGGTGAACGACTCGAGTTATTACTCGAGAAAGATGAGGAGTTGCGCGAGTGGAACCTGGGTGCGTGAGTGTTGTCGAAGTTTATAACTAAGCCTTAAAAAATTAAAAACGAAAAAAAGGGGAAGAAGAGAAAAAGTAGGAGAAGAAGAAAGAGTGGGAACTCGGGAAATCCTCGTGTGTTTTGAATTTTTGCTCGAAGCAAATAGAAGAGGAGCTCGGGTATATGAGTTTCCAGATTTTAACAACAGAACATTGTCTTGAAATCTAAATTATAAATCAAGGTTTAAATGGAATTTTAAATCAAAGATGAATTTCAAATCGGTCTTGAAGTTAAATTAAGGAATGATTTGTTTATCAACTTAATAAATTAATAATTTAGATTTATTTAAAATTTGAGATTTATTAAAAGTAGTTAAGAAATGTTATTAATTAATAAAGATAATTAACTAAGGATTTTTAAGTATTAATAAATGTGATTTATTTTGATAAATAATTAGATAAATTAGTTAAGATAATCAATTGTAAATTGTAAATTACTTAATGAAAT
Organism: Allium fistulosum; assembly: GCA_030737815.1. Classification (NCBI taxonomy): domain Eukaryota; kingdom Viridiplantae; phylum Streptophyta; class Magnoliopsida; order Asparagales; family Amaryllidaceae; genus Allium; species Allium fistulosum. The sequence continues at coordinate 1,388,514,243 of CM060902.1, forward strand.
TGGTCTAAAGGTAAAAAAAATTATAATTAAAGGTTGATAAATTTAAATAAATTAACGATTAAAAGACAATTAATCAAATGATTTGAAATTAATTAATGTTAATTAACCAGGATTAGTAATTCATAAGAAATTAATCTGATTTGAATAAATCAGACAATTAACTGACCTTACTTATGGATGATTGGATTTGACTGAATGATTGAATTGTTTGATATCCTTGATATATGATGCTTTGTGATACACCCTGATTTATGTTGTGATCTGTAATTTACTTATCTGTGATATATATCTATGATCTGTGAATGAGCGATAAGCGTTATAGTCTATATCGCTTATCAACTATATTTCTGTATTCTGATCTATGATGATTGAATGATGTTGCACTATTGTGTGAAACCCCTGGACCACACCTTTACACACACAAATATGGATTTCACGTGGAAATCGGTTAAGTCACAGATAATTTTAATTTAATGTTTTTGAAATTGAAATTTTAATTTCAATTGATTTTGAAATCGGAAATTTGGGTTTAAAATGAAAAGCTTTTGAAATGGAATTTCAAAGATAAAAGTTATTTTGAATAACTTAATCGAGTTTTGAAAATTTAAATAATTTGATTTAAATTTGAATTCAAGTTTGAAATTAAATCCTATGATATGAAACTAGGGATTAAAGATGATATAAATGTGTTTATATGAAGTAAACCATTTTAAAAGTAAAATTTTGAGAATTTGAATTTAACCCAAGGATTTCAACTCGTATGAATGAATCAGATTTTCTGAAATGAAACTGGTTGTTTTCAAATGGTAAAAGCTTTGATATAAGAAATGAAATTCCAATTTAAGTTAAAGGAATTTCAAGATTGAATTGAAAAATGGATTTTCCAAGTTATGAATGAATTCTTTTTGAAAACTATGAATTAAATCTGTTTATTTTTAACAGATTTAAAATGATGTTTTGTTAACCCATTCGAAATGAAATTGTTTTGAAAGTTATTAGTTAAATCTTTGATTTAAAGATTTGACGAATTAATTAAATTCGTAATGGAAATTGTTTTGGAAAATCTGTGAATGAATTTTTGTGAATGGGGTTAACTTTGTGAAATAAATCTTTTTGTTTAAAAGATTTGAAATGGTAATTTGTTTTAACCATTCGGATGAAAAGTTTTGGGTTTTAAGTTGTGACTTAATTGAAATTCCAATATCCATATGTTTTAAAATATTACGCTCATTATTCGGTTTAGCCGGGAGAGGACCTTTGTGTCATATAACCCATTCCGAATAAGTGATACGTCGTATATGGATGGCATTTGCTATATTACAACATGATAGGGGGTTCTCGCTTCGCAGTTTGGTGGCGAACGGGGGACTCTTACCCCTACATGTCCTTGAGAGGGATGGGTTGGTTAGGCGAAGGCCGTGACAGTCGAGAGGCTGGCCGTAAAAGTAAATGCGAGGTGCCAGTGTAAGCCACGGTGGGACTGGGATGGTTGCAAAGCCTACCGGTGGCCGCCGACGGTAGTTCGTTACATTTGGTATCAGAGCTAAGGTTAAACTTTAGCTCAGGAGTATAACACATTAAGTAGCTCATTAGAGATAGGGTGAAGTATACCCTAGAATGAGTAATTCCTCAGATATCTGTTTGAATGCCTCAGTAAATTCTCTTGCTATCCACTGATAGTGAGTATGAGTGCAAGAAGAGAACGAGATAGGGGACAGGGGAATACGACTACAAATGGTCTATACCTGTAAAAACAAGGATGCAATCTTTTCTCTATCGATCTCTTTTATTTGTCATTTTTCTCGATTCTTCGATAATTTCTGGTAGATCCAGAAAGAGATTCGATATTAATATGGGACGTAAACTCCAAATAAGCCGGTCAGAATTTTCTGTCTAGATGCATTGATTTCCTTGTCTGTCCTGATTTCTGTGATTGAAAAATATACTTTAATTTTAAACTGAAAATTTAAAAATCTAGAATGATTGACTTATAAAATTCTAAGACCTTAGGATCTTATATTTTGATTTTTGATTTTAATTGTAGAGAACCCGTAGCATAAATAGGGGTGGAGGAACTTTCAAAGCCCGAAGAGTTGGTGACTATGGTTCGTCGAGTAGGACTCAAGATGATTTAGGTGAGTCATCGGTACGGGAGGAGATACCAGTGGAGCCCATGGTGCAGCCGCAACCCGAAGTGGAAGAACCCAAAGAGGAAGTAGTCGTAGAGCCTGAGGAGGAGGAAGAAGAACCCGAAGAGGAATTTGAGGAGGAAGAAGAACCCGAAGAGGAATTTGAAGAGGAAGAAGAACCCGAAGAAGAATTTGAGGATGAGGAGCAGGTGGAGTCAGAAAATGACAATGCGGTCATTTGGGGTTTAGATGATGGAGTGGAAGATCAGGAGGGGATATGATATATTCCGGTGGAGTCTGATCCAGAAGACGTTTACGAGACGGACAATGAGGTGGAAGTTAGGGAGCTATCAGGACCTGAGAGGGAGAGTTCTGATAGTGATGATCTGTAGTTGACTGGATTGATTTTCTTTTGGATAGGATATGTTTATGGATACGTTTTGGACTTAGAATGTAGTAGATGTTGAACGTTACTATGGTAAGTTATGATTATAATCTATGTATGAATATTATAAGTGATGCTTAATATAAGATATCTTGTGAGTTACCTTTAAGAATCTATGTGTTCATCAGTATAATTTGAATTGTATCGATAAAACGATTTCGATTAAAACCAAATTTGAAATTTTATTGAAATTTCTTGGGTATATCAAAGTCCGAAGAGGGACAAGTTATGTATACTTTGGAATCCATATCCTGTGTTTGAGGAATTATAGGAGATCGAATCTATCTATTTGTGTTGTTTTCGTGTCTGCGAATTTCGAGGACGAAATTCTTTTAAGGGGGGAAGTTTGTAACGACCCCAGATTTTTATTTAATTTAAATTAATATTTTATTGAATTTTGAATAAAAAAATAGAAAAATAAATCGATAAATGATTCGAGTTTCCCCGAATCCAAATTCTAATATATTTAATCATTTAAATTTAAATATTGTATATATATGTGAATATATATGTATATATGATATATGAGTAAATTTGAAATTTTATATATAAGTATATATTGATTTGAATTTAAATTTCAAGTAAATGGAGTTTAAAATAAATATATAGAGAAATATAATATAATTGGTATTAAAGTAAAAATATTAATAATAGATAATTTAAGTTAGAAATATAAGATAAATATAAAAAGTAAATAATGAGCAAATGAAGTATAAGAATCCGACTAAAACAACTTTATAAATTATACATAAAGTAAACAAACTTGGTAAACTATAACAACATATTCATAGAAATATACATTCAAATATAAATACAAGTAGGTAAACATAAGAAGACAATGTTATTATTCAAGTTGAACAAATGTATATAGTTAAATATGAATTAACTTGTATAAGAAAACCAAGAAGTACAAGCAAGCTTCAAATGGTAAGTATGTAGGCTAAACTAGGAAAGCAATATATGCTTAAATATAAAACAAAACAAAATAAAGTATACTTATAAAAAATAAAATCAAACAGCACATTGCTGTAAGTATACAAGGGAGCAAAGAAGCATTGTATACATGCTCTCATTTAATGCTTTCAAACCTACCCATACACAAAGTACAAGGCCTGTATAAAATAATACATCTCAGCCATGCTTATTAAACAAAGATAACACTCTGTACAAAAATATACAACCTGTAACCTTTTTTATATACATCAACACTTCATCCCATATCATCTTTTCACTTCAGTTCGATAATCACAACTGAGTAAAAATGGAAGCAAACATTATCTTGAAAACTCAAAATATCATTCAAGTCGAGAAAACAAAACAGGTTTAAAAGAAAATCAAATCTGCAGTTGCAAACAAGAAGGGTCCTCTGTTCTTCATCTTTACAAGTGAGCAACTTTAATCTTCAAAACCATTTCTTTGAATCCAATGTTTGAAAATCTGTGAGTAACTTAAAAAGAATTTTTTTTGAGTAATTTGGTTGAAAAGACTATATATATATCAATAAGTGGAATTTAGTGTGATTATTTACAATGTACATGCTGTGAATATGTTCTCTGTTTCAACTTCTAAACCCAAGATTTTCTTTTCAAAAATCCTTTCTACTTGCTCTACTCACTAATGTGACTTAAGACCAAAACAAGATTGGTTTGTTATGGTATATAATAAAGTCTAAAATCAATTTGAGTTAAAAACAACTTCACATTGTTCTGGAAATCAAGAAACCTGAACACTACTCAAATATGGTCAAAAAATTCGAACCTGTCAATTTACAAATTAAGGTATACGGATCGAATTCGTAAGCTTTGATATGATTTTTAAAACAAGGGTTATGATTTTTAGATCAAAAATTTAGGAGCAGTTCAAAGATGGTCGGAATTGGTATTTTGACCAATTGCCTACGATACGATGGACTGGGGGTGACGAGGTTGAGCATGAAGGTCGAGGGAAAGTCGACGATCGTAGGAAAAATGCATTGGGAATTTTTAGTTGGTCGTGTTGGCCAGTAATGATCGAGATAGGTTATTATACCCTAAATTTGACGTCGAAGTTTTACTTGTATTCGAGGCGACGAGGAGCAATCGGAGGCGATCGCGTGTTGTGCCGTGGGTACTAGGGGTCGTGACGAAGCTTCCGAGAGATTCGCGTGGACTCCGGTGACGTCACGCGGTGGGACGAGGCGGTTTTTGGTGAACTGGATTGGTTTCAGGAAGGAGCAGATAGGCTCGATTTTGTTTCAGGTGATGTTCGACGATGTGGGGTATTGGTGATGATCAGAGAGATCACCAGCGACTTGTAGGAAGCTTTGAGGTTGGTCGGAAGCTGTTGGACGATCGAAGTTCGCCAGCGTTCGTGTGCACGTGCACGACAACGTATAGGTGTCAGGGGGTCTTTGTGGTGAACGACTCGAGTTATTACTCGAGAAAGATGAGGAGTTGCACGAGTGGAACCTGGGTGCGTGAGTGTTGTCGAAGTTTATAACTGAGCCTTAAAAAAATAAAAAATAAAAAAAAGGGGAAGAAGAGAAAAAGTAGTAGAAGAAGAAAGAGTGGGAACTCGGGAAATCCTCGTGTGTTTCGAATTTTTGCTCGAAGCAAATAGAAGAGGAGCTCAGGTATATGAGTTTCCAGATTTTAACAACAGAACATTGTCTTGAAATCTAAATTATAAATCAAGGTTTAAATGGAATTTTAAATCAAAGATGAAATATGAATTTCAGATCGGTCTTGAAGTTAAATTAAGGAATGATTTGTTTATCAACTTAATAAATTAATAATTTAGATTTATTTAAAATTTGAGATTTATTAAAAGTAGTTAAGAAATGTTATTAGTTAATAAAGATAATTAACTAAGGATTTTTAAGTATTAATAAATGTGATTTATTTTGATAAACAATTAGATAAATTAGTTAAGATAATCAACTGTAAATTGTAAATTACTTAATGAAATTGGTTTAAAGGTAAATTTTTTTATAATTAAAGGTTGATAAATTTAAATAAATAAACGATTAAAAGACAATTAATCAAATGATTTGAAATTAATTAATGTTAATTAACCAGGATTAGTAATTCATAAGAAATTAATTTGATTTGAATAAATCAGACAATTAACTGACCTTACTTATGGATGATTGGATTTGACCGAATGATTGAATTGTTTGATATCCCTGATATATAATGCTTTGTGATACACCCTGATTTATGTTGTGATCTGTAATTTACTTATCTGTGATATATATATATCTATGATCTGTGAATGAGCGATAAGCGTTATAGTCTATATCGCTTATCAACTATATTTCTGTATTCTGATCTGTGATGATTGAATGATGTTGCACTATTGTGTGAAACCCCTGGACCACACCTTTACACACATAAATATGGATTTCACGTGGAAATCGGTTAAATCACAAATAATTTTAATTTAATGTTTTTGAAATTGAAATTTTAATTTCAATTGATTTTGAAATCGGAAATTTGGGTTTAAAATGAAAAGCTTTTGAAATGGAATTTCAAAGATAAAAGTTATTTTGAATAACTTAATCGAGTTTTGAAAATTTAAATAATTTGATTTAAATTTGAATTCAAGTTTGAAATTAAATCCTATGATTTGAAACTAGGGATTAAAGATGATATAAATGTGTTTATATGAAGTAAACCATTTTAAAAGTAAAATTTTGAGAATTTGAATTTAACCCAAGGATTTCAACTCGTGTGAATGAATCAGATTTTCTGAAATGAAACTGGTTGTTTTCAAATGGTAAAAGCTTTCATATAAGAAATGAAATTCCAATTTAAGTTAAAGGAATTTCAAGATTGAATTGAAAAATGGATTTTCCTAGTTATGAATGAATTCTTTTTGAAAACTATGAATTAAATCTGTTTATTTTTAACAGATTTAAACTGATGTTTTGTTAACCCATTCGAAATGAAATTGTTTTGAAAGCTATTAGTTAAATCTTTGATTTAAAGATTTGACGAATTAATTAAATTCGTAATGGAAATTGTTTTGGAAAATCTGTGAATGAATTTTTGTGAATGGGGTTAACTTTGTGAAATAAATCTTTTTGTTTAAAAGATTTGAAATGGTAATTTGTTTTAACCATTCGGATGAAAAGTTTTGGGTTTTAAGTTGTGACTTAATTGAAATTCCAATATCCATATGTTTTAAAATATTACGCTCATTATTCGGTTTAGCCGGGAGAGGACCTTTGTGTCATATAACCCATTCCGAATAAGCGATACGTCGTATATGGATAGCATTTGAAGACCGGCGTTGAAGACCGGGTGTTTGCGAAAACGATAGGATAACCTATCGATTGTCTCTGCACCGAGTAGCGCCCGGTATAGAGATCTCCTAAGTATGGAAAGTCCAATCGGGATTGTGAATACCCGGATTTGCAAGGGCTTCTTCGGAAGTGCCTTCGGTTCTGTTCGAACCCGGAACAGACTTGTATGGTTACATGTCTGACATTACATTTTGAGATATAAAGCTGATTTCTTTCAAATACATTTCTGTTGGTGGCGGAGAATTTATTCTCTTAGCTTAACACCCTTCTCTGAGACGTACGAGCTCAGAGGTTATGTAGTTGAAGGTTATCAACGATATGCTCCCAATTTGGTAGTGTGACATGCTGAGTGTTGCTGTGTGATGATCATCGTTTGATCATTTGTGATATGATCATTTGTTTGATCATTTATCTTTGTGATCATTTCTTTGATCATCTGTTGACCTAAAGCAAGGCTTTGTGACAAAGCGTAGCTTTGTGGACGAGACTTCGTCAGGGCCTCACAAACCGGAAATGGTCGAAACAGGAATGTTGCGGCAAGGTTATGAGGGTCGCGCTCTTTAGGGTATGTCATTTCCTTCTGGAAAAGGGTGGTATCATGGTATGGAGCCCAGATACTTACTCATGTGGATACACCTTATTATTATGTGTGATGTTGGTTACCGAGTGCTCGGATAAAGGTCCCAAAGGACCGGGAGGTGGCATATTCGTGAGTTACCTGTTATAGGGGTAACCCGGCCTTGTTTGGCAGAGAGCAGTTTGTCTCTCGAGACGTGCAGCTAGAGGCGATCCCATTCGACAGTAGGAAAGGAAGTTCCTTAGCCTGACCATTTATTGGAAATCCATTTCCCAATATGGAACTTGTACGGTTTTAGTTGTAGAACCTGCCATTTACTTATGGTGGCGCCCCACTGTTTAGATGGTAGCTATAGTAGGCATACGATACTGGTCGTATGTTGGCTAAGATTAATATTATACTTTCGAAATGTTTTCTTCACTATGCACTAGTAATAATATTCAATGATTTTGCGTAGTAAGCATCTTTGACTGTCATAAGGAGAAATCTCCTCTGATTCTGCGTTTGCATTGTGTGTGTGTGCGGGAGGCCATATGGTAGTTTCATTTTCCAAAAGCATTGCGGATTCAATGTTTAAAATTCCTTTGTGTTGTTTTAAAGATAATAAACTGTTTTTGTTGCTCACACCAGTCCCACGACTGACTCGGAGTTTATTGTTCCTTTCCTAAACTCTGGGTGCTCATAAATTTCTACACGAGCAGTCTAGAGTTGGGTTTTTCAGATATTCAGGTTGAATAGATTATCTGGAGCTAGTCATTCCTTGGACGACTGACCTTGCTTTCCGCTAGCTATGGATTGGAGCATTCTATTGGGGATATTCTATCCACTGCTGGTGTTATCTATTTTCTTTCCGCTGCTATTTCTTGTATCTCTGATATTGTTGTATCATATTGATATCATTGTTGTATATCATTCTGGATATTGTATTCATTGGATTGTATATGATATCATCTATTTTTATTCCGCTGTGTTGTTATACTTAATGGTGTTATAAGCTCCGGGAAGCCAGATTCGGTGTTTGAATCTACGGCATTTTGAGTACAAGTGAGGTACGGGTGCCGATTTTCGAAGGCTGAGTTTTTGGATTCTTACAATTAATGTATACAAGAGTAACATCTTGGCTCTCTCCACTCAAATCCAAAGTCGTGCTATATCGTGCTTCTGGACTTCATTTGTGTCATTTGATTCGCTAACTTCAGCTCAAAAAGTGAGTAATCACACCTGACATTTATACTTATGCAAATGTGAAGCGACAACAACTGAATGTGTAGAAACTATTATATTATGTTATACCTGCCTGTGATTGTATATTTATGATGTTAAACCCTGTTATTAACTTGTCACATCATATGTTATGTTTTATTTTATTTTACTGTTCATTTATACCTGTTTATCACACTGCAAGTTCCTTGTAGATTAGATTCACTATGGGTTGAAATGATACATACCCGAACGGACTTTAGAATAGGGAAAAATCGTTATGGGCTGAAATGATAGGCCTGAACGGTTTTTATTTATTTTATTTTAACTTGGGATTGCGGGTTTGAAATGATAAAACCCGGATTTTTGCTTTTTAAACTACGGATTGAAATGATACATATTTGTATCACTTAAACTAGGTTAGAAAACTATATACAGGCCTGTGGTTATTTTTATAAAGTATTTTGAGTATTTTAAATATTTTTAAAAGTGTAAAATCATGAAAATTTGATTTAAATTGGATTTTTTATGTTTAAATAAAGAAATTTGGATTTTTCTAGAAGTTAAAATGTAATTTAAATGAATGGTAAAAGTGAATTTTTGAAATATAACTTAAGTTTGGAAATTTGGAATTTTTGTTTTAAAATGATATTTAAGTTATATAAATAAAATTGAAATTTAATTATATTTGGAAAATGGTAAATATGATAATTTGATTTGAATTTGAATTTAAATGATTTAATAAAGTGTTATTGAGTTTTCTATGTATTAAAATGGCTAAATAAATGAATGCTTAAAAGTGTAATTTTAAAATATAACTTGACTTGGAAATGTGAATTTGGTTTTTATTTAAGGTTTAAGTTAATTAAATAAAATTGAAAATTTAGTTTAATTTGTGAAATGGAAATAAAATATAAGTGTTAAGTTTATTTGTTAAAAATGTGAAGAAAAGAAATTTGTACATTTGGATTTGTGAAGTAAAATTATTGGAAATTTGGATTTTACTGTAAATGTTTCTTATAAAAATCATAAATTAAAAGAGTAATTTTAATGAACATTTTTGAATGTCAAAATATGATTTTTAAATTTTTAAAAGGTTTAATATTGAAGGTTATTATTTGCTGGAAATACACAAAAATCTGGAAATTACTTTTTATAGCATTGAGAAATGTTATAATTTCTGTAAATGAACTAAAACTTAAATAAGAGGCTATTACATCAGTTCTGTAATGCTGTAGTTGCCGAAGTAAATTAAAGGCTAAAAACTTGATAAAGGCCTATTACAGCAGTTCTGTAATTGCTGTAGTGGTCTGTTGTCTTTGTTGAATTTAATGAAACTCTTTAATTTTGAAACCTGAGCTATTACAGCATTTCTGGAAATGCTGGCTTTGTTGTTTTAAACTAAATTTCAACTAAACTGAGATTTAACAGCAGTTTTAAAATGCTGTCTTTGCTGAATTAAAATGTTTTCAAGAATAACTTATAACAGCCTTTTCTGAATGCTGTGAAAGGTTGAAATTTTCAATGTTTATGGTTTTTAACTTAGTAAATGAACTCAGAATAGTTTAAAACTTTGGAAATTGAATACTTGATTTGAAAGTATAGTAATTACACTTTTAAATGGTTTAGATGAATTATTTTGATTGAAATATAAACTATTTAAAAGGTGACTTGAAATGATAATAAATGAATGATATCTTTGAATTTAAAAGGTATTTAAAGTTGAATATTTGGATTTAATCTTTATTTTGATAAAGATTTGGATTTGAAATGATATTCTATTTTGAAGTATAAAATATTATTTTAAAATTATAACCACGGGTTATAATAACAATTGGTTGTTAAAGAGACCGGGATAGAATATGGACATACTCTCTGTCGATACCGAAAACCACTTTGACAACTTTGTATGCGGTAGAGTTTCTAGAATGAAGTAGGATGGTGGCGACGATCCTAAGGTATATACGTGGACCCAACTCCCGTGAGTTGGCATAAGGTGGCTAAAACATGAGCGATCTCGGGCCAATGAGGTAGCACCTCTTATCGGACGCACTTCTTCGATACCATTCAATTACTTTGTGATTGTTTGGGTGCACCCCTTGATTTGGGATTGTTGTTCAAGGTGGAGCGGTAGTGGCTGCTATGCATTTCCATCAGTCCGTGTGCGTGATTGGTATATCTACCCTGGTATTGCCTTGTGTGCCGTGTCACCTACCATATCGAGCTTTACTACGAGTTGTGATTTCTCCCGTAGCCTGTGGAGTATCGAGGGTAGCCCCCATTTTGGGAGTATGCTAATACTGGATAGACTACTGGGACTATTACGTGTTAGGGTGAGTTCAGATTAAATGTAAAGCCCTAATGCTATTTTAAAGTATGTTTATTTTATATTAGACATTATTATAATAGCGAATATTACTACATAGTAGATAGTTTAATGGATCCTTAGAGGATGGGCGGTCCCAAGCATCCTTTAAGTTACTTGTACTTTTACTACAGTTCACTTGAGTTGATTTACATTGTATAAGTATGTATGACCTGACTCGAGTGTTTGTATTTTTATTTGTGCTCGGGTCAGCCTGAGTATTCACAGATTTGGATTCCACTTTCTGGAGATTGGAATCGCTGGAGATTATCTGCTTATCTAGTTTTGTCTATCTCAGTTCTATTGTTCTATTCAGCTTGTACTTGGTTGTCATATTGAGACTTCTGTTGTACTTTATTTCTCCTGTTGTATCTTATTTAACTCTGATATATTTACATAGTAGCTTCATGAACTACTATTTCTTTTACTTCCGCTGCACTTCTTACTCTGTGTTTGTGATTATTTATTTACTGTATATTCTGAGATTTGCCTAATTTTATTTACAACGCGGTATTTTGAGCAATTCAAGTCCAACATGTGCGGATGCGAATGGTTGAAAATATCGGGTCATTACAGAAATGTTTTGGTTATCATAAGGTAAAAAACCAGTTTCGTGTTTATGTGTGGCGTGGTCTTATGAGATACCCTTTGTTTTCCAAATACTCGTATTTTAAGTTTCTCACACCAGTCCCATGACTGACTCCGATTTTATTTTCTTTCCCTTAAACTCTAGGTGCCTCATTTTTTAGGATAACCTAGTAGTCAGGTTTTGTTTAGAGCATTTTGGAAAGCTCGGAGTATGGAGCTAGAAGATTCTTTTGAAGATTGTTATCCATTTTCACCACACTCATGTACTATTGTATCCCGCATTTGTAAGGACAGATATTTATTACTATCCATGTTAACATTAAGCTAAACCCTGATAAATGTGTTTAAAATTTCCCACTGTAAAGATTATATGTTGAAGTAATATATGTTATTCCATTCGTGTAAGATTCTGCTCTATCTTTATTTTCTTTCTACCCTTAATGGTGGGATTTTATGGCGCTTGAATTTGCAGCACATGAATACCAAAGATGTATTAGTGTCGATTTTCGAGGGTCTAAAAGACAGGTCGTCATATTTATATCAGAGCTTAGGTTGAGCGAATACCTGAGCCTGGTAGGGGTAAGACTCATTAGAGATAGGGTTAGTAATACACTAGGACAAGTAACTCATTAGAGATAGTGAAACGACCCGAAATTTTCGATCGCGAAAATTCCAAATATTTAGGTAAAGAAGAAAAAGAGATAGAAGAAGAACAGAAAACAACAGCACATAATCTCACATTCGTAGCGGATCAAGATATAATATTAAATAATAATAGTCTACAAAAGAATCCTGTGTCTTTCAAATTACAGATTAATACATCAGAGTTACAATATATACATAAATCACTGGACATTAAAAATCAATATGTCCCAACAACTACAATATGACACAGCGGATACACTCCATACGTTCCTGCCATCCAGCTCGTCTTCTGAGCTCCAGAACGTCCTTACCTAAAAATCTGTAATACTCGGTCTGACCCGAGCATTACATCAAAGTAACACCCGGGTCAGGCTGGAAACCAGCACAAGTAAACCCATCTAACATGGAATACAACAGCATAAAACTTACATAAAACCTGGGGTAACTCGTGTCAATTTACAAATTCACAATTTGTTAGAGACATCACTTATTTCACACATCAATTTCTAAGTACCAAAACTTAGATTAAATGGTCCAATTCACTTAAATCATTCCATTCCAGCCTATTGATATCACATATAAAGAATTATTGCAAATTTCTAATCGAACTGGTTTCGGGTATTTACAAATACCCGACTCTGGTCTCTTCGAATCCATGTCATCTTAACCCAAGTTATTCAAATGAAATACAATTCAAACTTAAATACAGGATGTCACTGTTTTATACACAACATTTTATATCACATAGCATCACACATCACGTACCAGAAACATCAACTAATCTAAGGCATACAACATTATTCAATCATTCGTAAACAAGATTAATCAACCACACCATCCCGAATTAATTTAATTAACCATAATTGAATTAAATCAATCACTTTAAAATCCTGCTTATAAATTAATTACAAACCAATTAATTTATCATACAATAATCATCCGTTTTTAATTAATCCTCCTTGATTAATTATTCTTTAATTGCATTAATTAATTAATCTTTAATTTATCACATAGATTAATTATCCTTAACCATTCACATAAATTAACCTTTAATTAATTAATGACATTCATTAGTGATTCTTAATTAATTACTTCCATTAATCAACCTTATATAATCACACACAGTAATTAACTATCCCTCAATTACTTACATTAATTAATCCTTTAAATTAATTACACTGAGTAATTAATCCTTAACTAATTCATTAATTATCCATTAATTTATCACATTAATTAAATCCAGATTAATTCCGATTAACCTTAATTAACCAAGTAATTAATCATTTCTTAATCACTAGTTAATGATCCCAACATTAACTACCCATTAATTACTAACTCTAAGAAATTATCTTTTAATTAATAACCTCATTAATTAGATTTCTATTTACAACATTTGGTTTCCTTTCAAAACTTGATTTTGAATCATAAATTTGAATTCTTCTTACATAACTTTGCTTTTAAAATTTTGGAAACCTGATTTCCTTTACAACCAATTGCTTACCTGAAACCAGACTATCACAGCAAAACTCGAGTTGAACCTTACTAAAAACCCGAGCCTATCCCTCAGACAACTCGACCAACCACTCGAGTGACTAGCAAGCACTCACAACTTCGAGTTCCTCATGCGAAAACTACGAGTCTTACCTGAGTCGCTCCCCTTTTTCTCCAAAAATTCAGTTCCACAGCCAACTCGCCGGCCCAAACGTGCTCGTGCACATGCACAGAAGATCGCCGAAGATCTGACCATCCAAACCACCATCGACAATTCATCAACGACCTACCCTTCCGATCCCGACCACCCAAACTAAGAACCATACTCGAAATCGAAATCGAGCTCAACTAACTAAACCTGGAACGAAAAAGGTTGCCAAGAAAACGCCTTGACTCGCCTATTCCGACCATCTGAAGCTTCGAAATTCCGGCCACAGCCTCGCCATGAAACCTCGCACCCATTCCCCAAATTACCACCATAATTGGTTAAAAGAAACTTTTAATCCAGAAAATCATAATAGCCATCATAATTTCACACAGGCATACACAAACATGAACAAACAACATCCATAACATTAAGCTAAAGCACCAGTATTGAGTCTGCATGTCAGGACTCCCACTACTTCTAGCATATTTACTCTTGCATGTATGTTCATTTCCTGTCATTTTAAGGTCCAGTATTACATTCATGGTTGCACTGGTGCACACTGCCTGGAACTACTACCTGGTTTCCAATGCTCTACAAGCTATTTAGGCATAAACATGCCATGTGCAAACTCACACCCCAACCTTGATGCAAGCCAACCACTATGTCATATTCACTTCCCTCATACCCAACCTGATAGAGGTGACCCACATCCTTAGTTTAATTACTAAGTTCTTTCATATGACCCAATATTATCTATGCAGTGTCATGCCCAAAACTGTTGTATAACTAACCAATATGTGCTAGCAGTTTTCATACATCCATCAATCATTCACCCATTCATACATTCAACAATTAATCAGTCACACTTGTATATTATTTCAAGTCAGTTTCATTCAGAGATATATCCTTAGCTAAAGCATAGATCTGAGCATTTTAGGAAGTGATATGCCACTGTGGTTCCCCAGTAATAAGGTTCTTACAGTCATCCTACACACTAAAGTGTGTTCACTTATTATTCAACCTTATTTCCATAGAACAATCAATGATGGATTAAGACTCAGCACATGGAAATTCCATTGCACCTTAACCCACATTTTCAGTTGCAAGACATAAGCCAGAGGACCCCTTCCTTTTACTGCCTTGCACCTTACTTTTCTCATTAATTTATGCTTTAACTAAAAACATTTCTCAAGTTCATAAACATACAAATAAATCAGTTATTATACCATCATTAAATTTATCATGTATAAACAAGCATAGGCTAAGTGACAACAAGGCAATACAAGTCACAGAATCTCAGAAACAACATAAAATTGTTAAACTAAAATGCAAGCAAAGCATCAAACAGAAATTAAAATAACTAAAGGTTAAATGGCCGCCTTTCATAGGTCTTAATGCCTTGCCAAGTGAGGGTTTACTCACCAATGTTCTCCTTCCCAAATCTTGGTTCAGGTCTGCCATTGATTTTCTAAATTGCTGCCTATTTCCTTTTTTTTCTTCTATATTTTGTTTTCTGGTTCTAACATGTAACCGTAGGAGATAATGATGTATATAAGGGAGTTACTAGGGTTTTAAGGTTAGTTAAGTAATTTATTTTCATTAGAAATCCCATCACCATTTCTGGTTTCACCCATAGTTCACCCTCTCCACTTTCCTTTTACCACCATTTCTCCCTTTTCCCTTATCTTAACCACTTTTGGCAAATTTCTCCACACATTATATGCATGACTTTGGCTCGGGCATTGTTTGTCTTTTCTGGTTTTAATCATGCATATAAACTTATGTTTCTACCTAAATTTGTGTGTGTGTCAATCAATTATTTTGCACAACTTACATTCATGCATTTTCTACCCATACATGCAGCTATGCTCATTTTAATTTATGGGAATTAGGACTAAAACTACCTATGTTACTTATGCATTATAATTAGGTTAATATAGATACACTAATAGGTCATGCACTCATTTACTTTGCATTTACCTACAGGGCCTTTACTCACTAAATTACTTTGCTCAGGTAGTATGCTGGAACAGTGTGCACATGCACAAGGACATGCATACTTATTTACACACAATTGTTTTTTAGAGAAAAAGAAAATTTTTGTTTTCAACTAACTAGCTTTCTTTTACAAAATATTTAAATTATATATATATGCTTAAACTATGGGCTGTCACATACACCCCTCCTTTAAGAAATAGTGTCCCACAATTTAACACTTCTTTCCATGTTTGTCATGTGTTAAAACTAATCGAGCACAAACATTCTTAACTCAACCAAAGCATACATCAAGCAAGCACATTCAACACTGAATATTATATTTAACTAGGTAAATTCAAGCATGAATAATAGACTACCTCTACTCTAATTGTCAATTGCAAATAGTTGAGGGTACTGGACTTTTATCTTGTCCTCAACCTCCCATGTGCAATCAGTAGGGTCTATACTCCACTGCACCTTTACCAGTTTAATAGTTTTGTTCCTCAATTTATTATCTTCCTTAGCTACAATGCCCACTGGCTTCTTCTCATACACCAAGTCTGGTCTGACTTCCACTTTGTTTTGTGACTGAATCACTGATGCTTCACCATGTACACATTTTCTCAATTGTGATACATGAAATACATTGTGTATTCCACTCATTTCTTCTGGCAACTTCAACTTGTAAGCCATCTTTCCTATTCTTGCAATGATTTCATATGGTCCTATATATCTTGGGGTTAGCTTCCCTGCCTTGCCAAATCTCAACACCTTCCTCATAGGTGAAACTTTCAAGTACACATAATCTCCTAATTCAAATTCAAGTGGCTTCTTTCTCCTATCTGCATATGATTTCATTCTATCATGTACTGCCTTCATTCTCTGTCTGATCAGTGTGATCTTATCATTTGTCTCTTTCACATGATCTGGTCCTAACATCACCTTATCACCTACCTCTAGCTAGCAAGCAGGTGACAAACAAGGCCTCCCATATAGAGCTTCATAGGGTGCCATCCGTATACTACTTTGGTAGCTGTTGTTGTAAGCAAATTCTCCTAAATGAAGGCAGTCTTCCCAATTACCACCATGATCAAGTACACAAGCTCTAGGTAGATCCTCCAAGAATTTATTAAACACTTCTATTTGACCATCAGTTTGGGGATGGTAGGCTGTGCTCAAGCACAACTCAACCCCCATTGCCTGTTGAAAGCTACTCCAGAACTTTGATGTGAATATGGTGTCTCTGTCACTAATAATAGTGGTAGGAACTCCATGTAGTTTCACTATTTCTTTCATGAAAACTTGTGCCAATTTCGGTGCATTTCTATCACTTTTAACTGGTATGAAGTGTGATGATTTTGTCAATCTATCTACCACCACCCAAATACTGTCATTACCTCTCTTTGATCTTGGCAAGCCATCAATGAAATCCATTGATATGCTTTCCCATTTCCACCTTGGAACTTCCAGAGGTTGCAACAGTCCACTGGGTCTTTGGTACTCAGCCTTGACTTGTTGGCAAGTCATGCATTTTGCCACATATTCACCCACACTCCTCTTCATTCCTTTTTACCAATAGCTCCTCTTTAGATCATGATACATTTTAGTACCACCTGGATGTATGGTGTACTTAGACTTGTGATGGACATCCATGATCTTTCTTTGTAGTGCTTCTGTGTTAGGTACACACAGTCTTCCCTTGTATCTTAAAAATCCTTTTTCATCCAATTCAAACTTGTCAAGCTTTGAACCATTCCTTAACAATTCCTTCTTCTCTCTTAGGGATGCATCCATGTCTTGAGACTGGTTCACTTCTTCCACTAAGTCTGATTTTATTGTGATGAGGCTGAGCTTGCCATAGTGCTCCATGTCCTCATCTAACACCATAGTTTGCTCTCCCATGCTTTCCACTTCTACATCAGTTAGTGTTAATAGCATTTTAAACTCCTCTATCATCAGTGTAGCCAACTTGGCATGTTGCCTACTCAATGCATCTGCCACTCTATTTTCTTTCCCTGGTGTGTACATAATGTCCAAATCATAGGCAGCAAGGAATTCCACCCACCTATGTTGTCTCATGTTCAAATCTTTTTGAGAAAATAAGTATTTCAAAGCTTTGTGGTCAGTATAAAGCTCAAACTTTGCTCCTAATAGGTAGTGTCTCCAAAGCTTTAATGCATACACCACAACTGCCAATTCCAAGTCATGTGTTGCATACTTGGTCTCACTTGGTTTCAGTTGCCTTGATGCATAGGCTATTACTCTACCATCTTCCATAAGAACAGCTCCTATACCTGACCCACATGCATCAGTGTACACTACCAGATTATCATTGTCTTCTGGAATTTTCAGCACTGGTGCTTCCATCAATGCCTTCTTCAATTGGTTGTATGCCCCTTCACACTTCTCAGTCCATAGGAAAGGCTGGTCTTTCCTTGTTAGCTTGGTTAATGGGGTTGCTGTTTTAGCAAAGTCTTTTATAAATCTTTTGTAGTATCCAGCCATGCCCATGAATGATCTTATCTCAGTAACACTGCTTGGTTTCTTCCATGCTTGCACTGCCATGACCTTACTAGGGTCTACTGAAATTCCTTCTTGAGAAATTATATGGCCTAAGAATTTTATTTCATTCTTCCAGAAAGAACACTTTGCAAACTTGGCTTTAAGGCCTTGTTGCCTTAGTCTACTTAGTACCATGTGCAGATGTTTCTCATGTTCATTAGCTGATTTAGAGTATATTAATATATCATCAATGAAAATCAGTACAAATTTATCTAAATAATCTCTAAAAATCCTATTCATTAAATCCACAAAATAGGATGGTGCATTGGTCAAGCCAAATGGCATTACTAAGTATTTATACAAGCCATACCTGGTATTGAAAGCTGTATACTTGATACTTTCTTCTTCCACTTTCATTTGATGGAAACCAGATGCTAAGTCAAGTCTAGAAAATACGTTAGCACCATTTAATTGATCAAAAAGATCATCAATTCTAGGTAGAGGGTATTTGTTTTTGATGGTGACTGAGTTTAGTTCCCTATAGTCTATGCACATTCTCAAGGAACCATCATGCTTCTTAACAAATACTACTGGTGATCCCTAATTTGAACTGCTAGGCCTAATGAAGCCTTTTTGTTCTAATTCTTCTAATTGTTTCTTCAACTCAATCAGTTCCTTAGGACCCATTCTGTTTGGTTTCTTAATGACAGGGCTTGTTCCTGGCTTAAGTCTTATTTGAAATTCTACTGGTCTATTATGAGGAATGCCATTCACTTCACCAAACACATCAGTGTATTGGTTAACTATGGGTATCTTCTCTAGGCTTGATTCAACCTCACCACTGTTCAAGTTGAACATCCTGCCTATACCCCTATCTTTGGCTGCCTCATACATGACCAAAACTCTTTTGCCATCAGGAAGTTGTAATGAGATTGTGGAATTTTCTAAGTTAATGATAGCACAAAAACCCTTTAACCAATCCATTCCCAGTATAATACCCAACTTAGGGTAATTCAACACATATAGTTCTGAAATAAAGGTGTGACCACCCATACATAATTCTACTTGCTTGCATTTCATATTTGTAATGCAGGAACTACCTATAGGACTATTAACATGCAATGGCTTATCAAAAAAAACACATGTTAACCCTAGTTTTTGAACTATGTCACATGAAATAAAAGAGTGTGTAGCTCCTGTGTCATAAACAACTGATATGGGTATGCCTTTAATGAATAATATACCTTCCACTTGGCTAGGTGCTTCCATGGCCTTGCCCTTCCCTTCAAGTACAGCCACCCTTGCCATTTCTGGACACTGCCTTTTCATGTGCCCCTCTTTACCACAGTTGTAGCACCTAAGAATAGTTGACTTGGGTGCTTGGCATTTGGTCTTTATATGGCCTTCCTTCCCATAGTTGTAACAGATCACTTTAGGTTTCTTATTGTCAGAGCTTGCCACCTTACTTCCTTCTTTGTTCATTGCTTCTCCCTTCTTCTTCTCATATGGGTGTGCTCTATTCTTCCCTTTCTTGTTATTCCTGAAATTCTTAAATTTTTCTCTGGCATTGTCATGCTGCTCAAATGACAATGTCAAGTCCATAACTTGATCAAAGGTTCCGTCTTTGTATGGTAACATGGCTATACTCAATCCAGCATTTAATCCCTGAATGTACCTTGCATTCCTTGAAACTTCATCTGGGATTAGTACTGCCCCATACTTGGACAACCCTTTAAATTTCTGAGTGTATTCAGTGACACTCATAGATCCTTGCCTCAACTTGATAAACTCCTCAAGTAATGAAGCTTTTGCTGAGGCTGGGACAAATCTGGCTTCTAACATTTCTTTGAACTGATTCCATGTGATCTCTTGCTCTTGCCTACCTGCAATGATCACTTCCCACCAATCCAAAGCAAGGCCTTTTAGTTGTCTTGAAGCTATTTGCCTTCTTCTCTGGTCATTAACCTGCATATCTGCAAAGATCCTCTCCACTGTTCTTAACCATGTCTGGACACCCATGACATTTTCTGTGCCATCAAAGCTACTGCCTCCTAGGTGTGTATATGTTTTAAGCAATTTGAACAGATCTTCATGTGGATTATCTACCCTAGGTGCCATTCCATCCCTCAGTATTCTAACAAAATCTTACATGTTAATCATTGGGGGACCAGCAGCCACTCCAGTTGCTTGTTCAGTTTTATCAGAGGATTGGTCATTCTCCCTTTCTCCAGCAGCCTGGGGATTGATTCTAACTTCTCTGGATCTCTATTGAACATTTCTAATGCAGTTAGTTCTAATTACTATTCACTACTTTACTTTTAAAACTAGCAGTGAACTCATTCATTCATAATAAGTAAAGCAACCAAAGCAAACGGCAAACAATGCAAACAATGCACACAGATTCAATCAAGTATTTGTTTTGGCTATGTATTTAATAACATAGCTCTGATACCAACTGAAGCAACCCTCTCTAACTTTCCATTCTATTTGAAGGGCTCAATTTGGTTTATGCTAAATTCAGGGTTACTTACCTCCAAGACCAACTTTTTTTTTTGGATTTTATTTATTTATTTTTCCCAAGATCCAATCCGATCAATATAGAAATATTGATATACTTGTTTGTAAAATTATTTGTATATACATATAAACATACAAATCATTTTAATTCTAATATCAGAGTTTTTTCTTTCTTTTAGAATAACTCAATTTATTTTAAACTAAAATAACTATGTTTCAGCCACAATAAAAAGGATTGGGAAAGGCCCTCTCCTATTTGAATCTTTGTGCAAATCTACTGGCCAATTCCTGTTTGTTTACTTGTGTTTAACCATTGTATATTTAATAGAACATGAGAGTTACCTCATTACATTTAAACTTTTGCAAAATTGCTTTTCAAATAGCCAAACAGAGGTTGTGCATGCTTTTGTGTATCTGTGTGCACAAAGGCATGTACAACTGCCATTTGTTTTTTTTTCTGAATTTGTAGATGGATCAGTTTGGTCAAGTTAGACCCTTATACTGTCTTACTACAACTTGCTAGCTTGCTCATACATTTAAGCATCAAACTTATACAAATCTGGGTTCCTACTTTTCTATGTCTTCAAATTTCCTATCTATATGTTTGTTCTCATTTTATAGTATTTACGGTTAATTTGTAAATAAGTTTTAACCTCTAAAGTAGACTAGTACATATGTGTATATTACTAGTTCCCATATGCCTCAGTTCTACTACTAACTTTATTATTCAATTCTTGAAAATTTGCATGTTTACAGATTATGATATAAACTAAATACTTTAATCTTTTTCTACTGAGAATATTTCCATCACACACTAATCTTTTGAAACCATTCATTACATCACAATCAAGGTTTAGCACACTGCAAATATCATTACATAAAAATCCTTCAGCTAAAACAAACATAAGAGACATTCCTCTACAAAAGTCCTAGCTTAGTTAATTAGCAATTTCTCTTTAGCATCATACTTCTACTCCTTATTACTTAGCTTCCTCCTTTCCTGCAGACACCACATGGCCTGCTCCACAATGCAAGTGAAGCACCCATTTGATGCAAGCAACAAACAGGTCAGACTGAAGTCTGGTGTAAGTAAAATCAATTGACAATGCATGAAGACTAATCAAATAGGTTCCATATTACCTTTCTGTTTTCAGAAGTTAAGTGTTTCACTTAAGTTGTTAAACTACTTTCTCATGCTCAAATTTCTAAGTGTTGTAACAGTGGTAAGTGTTGTGTACTGTTAACATCATCAGGTGTGCATTCTTAGGCTAATTGGTTAACAGAAACTTTTAATCCAGAAAATCATAATAGCCATCATAATTTCACACAGGCATACACAAACATCAAAAAACAACATCCATAACATTAAGCTAAAGTACCAGTATTGAGTCTACATGTCAGGACTCCCACTACTTCTAGCATATTTACTCTTACATGTATGTTCATTTCCTGTTATTTTAAGGTCCAGTATTACATTCATGGTTGCACTGGTGCACACTGCCTGGAACTACTACCTGGTTTCCAGTGCACTACAAGCTATTTGGGCATACACATGCCATGTGCAAACTCACACCCCAGCCTTGATGCAAGCCAACCACTATGTCATACCCACTTCCCTCATACCCAACCTGATAGAGGTGACCCACATCCTTAGTTTAATTACTAAGTTCTTTCATATGACCCAATATTATATATGCATTGTCATGCCCAAAACTGTTGTATACCTAACCAATATGTGCTAGCAGTTTTCATACATCCATCAATCATTCACCCATTCATACATTCAACAATTAATCAGTCACACTTGTATATTATTTCAAGTCAGTTTCATTCAGAGATATATCCTTAGCTAAAGCATAGATCTGAGCATTTTAGGAAGTGATATGCCACTGTGGTTCCCCAGTAATAAGG
Organism: Allium fistulosum; assembly: GCA_030737815.1. Classification (NCBI taxonomy): domain Eukaryota; kingdom Viridiplantae; phylum Streptophyta; class Magnoliopsida; order Asparagales; family Amaryllidaceae; genus Allium; species Allium fistulosum. The sequence continues at coordinate 1,388,537,023 of CM060902.1, forward strand.
TTCTTACAGTCATCCTACACACTAAAGTGTGTTCACTTATTATTCAACCTTATTTCCGGAGAACAATCAATGATGGATTAAGACTCAGCACATGGAAATTCCATTGCACCCTAACCCACATTTTTAGTTGTAAGACATAAGCCAGAGGACCCCTTCCTCTTACTGCCTTGCACCTTACCTTTCTCATTAATTTATGCTTTAACTAAAAACATTTCTCAAGTTCATAAACATACAAATAAATCAGTTATTGTACCATCATTAAATTTATCATGTATAAACAAGCATAGGTTAAGTGACAACAAGGAAATACAAGTCACATAATCTCAGAAACAACAGAAAATTGTTAAATTAAAATGCAAGCAAAGCATCAAACAGAAATTAAAATAACTAAAGGTTAAATGGCTGCCTTTCATAGGTCTTAATGCCTTGCCAAGTGATGGTTTACTCACCAAAGTTCTCCTTCCCAAATCTTGGTTCAGGTCTGCCATTGATTTTCTAAACTTCTGCCTATTTCCTTTTTTTTCTATATTTTGTTTTCTGGTTCTAACATGTAACCGTAGGAGATAATGATGTATATAAGAGAGTTACTAGGGTTTTAAGGTTAGTTAAGTAATTTATTTTCATCAGAAATCCCATCACCATTTCTGGTTTCACCCATAGTTCACCCTCTCCACTTTCCTTTTCCCACCATTTCTCCCTTTTCCCTTGTCTTAACCACTTTTGGCAAATTTCTCCACACATTATATGCATGACTTTGGCTCGGGCATTGTTTGTCTTTTCTGGTTTTAATCATGCATATAAACTTATGTGTCTAACTAAATTTGTGTGTGTGTCAATCAATTATTTTGCACAACTTACATTCATGCATTTTCTACCCATACATGCAGCTATGCTCATTTTAATTTATGGGAATTAGGACTAAAACTGCCTATGTTACTTATGCATTATAATTAGGTTAATATAGCTACACTAATAGGTCATGCATCATTTACTTTGCATTTACCTACAGGGCCTTTACTCACTAAATTACCTTGCTCAGGTAGTATGCTGGAACAGTGTGCACATGCACAAGGGCATGCATACTTATTTACACACAATTGTTTTTCAAAGAAAAAGAAAAATTTTGTTTTCAACTAACTAGCTTTCTTTTACAAAATATTTAAATTATATATATATATATATGCTTAAACTATGGGCTGTCACATGACCCCCTTTTCATCACCTTCCTTCGACCCAAATCCCAATGCCTAAAACCCACGCACTCGCCAAAAAACGCCTCACGACCGTTTCCCGTTCAACTCCTCTTTCCACTTCAACCCCGCAACTAAAAATCACAGTAAAACCACCAAAAATCATATTTTCCTAGGTCGAGTCTAGTTGAATAGGTGAAAACAGGAATTAAGATAACTGATTTTCCTAGAATGTTTGCTTATTTACTGTAAATCCACCTTTCAACACTTTCCACTTGATAAAGTTTTATGTAATCATTTTTTCAATTTTGCATACTCTTGTACAAACAAAATTTCTTCAAACATCAGGGTCTAATATCATTTAGATCAAGAGAAATTGAATTTTGAAAGAGTTGAACATGTCAAAAGCAAGAAGAACAGAGGCAAATATATAGGCATTCACATACATATATACATGCGCATATGCTTATTTAAACTGATATTTTCCATTTAATCTTTAACGCAACATGATGTAAAGAAGATTTAATTCTTAGAAAAGAAGTTTACTCACAAAAATGTTTGAACAGAGAATAATGGTCTAGAAAGACTGATGCTTGCTTGATTTGCTTGTTTTTGATCTTCTCTGTAGAGTTGTTCCTGTTTGCTTTAAGTTATGAAATGCAGTGATGTTTATCCCTTTTGTTATATTTTTGATTCGAGTGAAATAAAATGAAACAAGGTAAAGATATATATACAGAGAAGAGATAGGCTGCATTCTACAGCAAGTTTTCTATTTTGTTTATCTTATAAATATATATTTTATTTTTTTCTTTGCTCAGAGATTTTCTTGACCTGATTTGATTTTAGGTTTTGTATACTTGGATTTGATGTATTGCGAGCTTGAGAGAGGATGTGCATTAAATGCTATGTCCCCTTGTATGTTTACATACATATCTAAATTCTTAAGTACATATACATTCCATACATATGTATACAAATTATTTTGTCCTGTTTTGCCTTATACACTTGTATATATGTGTGTGTATATATATATATACATATATACTTGTCATAGCCACTTGTATAAGTTCCACTTATGTTACCTACAACAACTCTTAGCCACTTATTTCTATTCTTAACCATATGCTTTTATTTTAATTCTTTACCAAGGCTTGAGTATATACATACTTTAATGTACATTGTCTATGTATATTTTGCCAGGGTATGTATATATATATTCATATTTATGCAACTTCCTATGTATTATTTCATATGGCATACATTCAAATGCTTGCATACCTCTATACCTATACACACACACACACACACACACACACATATATATAATCTTGCATCATACAACTTTGTATATATTATCTATATATACTTATATGTATTTTTTTCTTAATTTAAATAGTGGAGTTTATTATTTATTTCCTTTGAGATTTTCATATCCAGAGATTTATAATCCAATATCTAATATAGTTTTTAAACCAATTTATATATGTCCAGATATTTTAATTGTCAGAATCTTATTCGTTCGACTTATAAAATTAATATTCCGATAACTTCAAATCAGTTATTTACCCAATTAATCGGGGTTAAAAATCTGGGTCGTCACAGATAGGGTAAGTAACTCCCTAGAATGAATTGAGATCATATATGAGCGCTTTTTTGTTAATGATAAAAATGAATTTGTTTTGAAAAATGTAGGTAAATGAAATAATTTTACCAAAGATGATATTTTATATATAAAGAAATAACTTTCAAAAATTTAAAGTTATTTATAGTGTGATAGTTTGCAATCAAGGGAATAATAATATGTAGTTATTATCATTGATTGATTTATTGTTTGATTTAAGAAAAACATGAACATCTAGTGAATTAAGTTTCACGATTTGACTATATGGTGTTTGGTAGTAATATTGGTTTAAAATTAAGAAACTGATTTAAGATAAATAAATTTATGAGCCTATAAATGTAAAAATAAGATGATCCTAAGAAATGAATGTATAAATCAAGCTTTATAAATAAAGGAATTGAAAAGAATAATCTTATGATTACTAGTTCGAGTGGCACGGAAGTAACAAAAAATGGGCAGGAGATATGTTCGGATGGTAAACACTTCTCTTAAGTATTACCCTTCTGATTAAGGGGATATATGATATTATTGGTAGTACCTAGTTCTTTGGTTTCAATTTGGAGTTATTCGATCTATAAAAAAATTTAAATTAAAAGATAATACGAATTATCAATTGATAAATTGATTAGTAATTATAAGCATCTTTATAAAAGTGTCAAACTAAAGATAAATTGGATCACTAATTGATAAAATAAAATGGAATTTTCGACGATTTCGGACAGTCGGAAATTTCCAAATCATACTTAACTCAGAACTAAGAAATTTTGAAAATATAAAAGACAAACAATGGTGAAATGTTTTTAGTAAATAAAATTATATAAGTATAATTTATAAATGTGATTTATATATAAAAAGGATTCAAAGCCGAGGATTTGTGAATTTAAATTAAGGCGATTTTGAAAATTGTTCGTCAAAATTGAGAAAAATAATAATAGTATTATTTGGAAGTATTTTTGAATAAACATATAAAAGATAAGTTTTATAAGTTAGGAATTTGAGATGATAGTAAATTACAACAAGTTTTAAATTTGTCAAACACCCTGATGTAAGTAAAACCAATCTAAAATTTGGGATTTGTTTATACACTCTTAGGATATAATGAAGCATTATACAAATATAGACTTAAATCGTGAACTATTTATACATTTAAGTAATGTTGTTAGAGATAACTTAATAATGGATTTAGTATGAAGTGAATAGTTATGAAACTTAAAAGTGTTGATTAAACCAAAGTTAAATATTTTAGTTGCTAATTAACTACATATTACTATTCTAAGCAAACCCATAAAGTTTGAATAACTCATATTAAATAGCAATCTATCGGTAAAATGATTTTCGATCACATTATTGATATTTCTTCAAACTATTTACTTTCGTAAACACATTTTAAAAGCAATTTTCTCACCATTAATTATTAATATAAAAGGGGTTAAAAAGATTATAAATCTAATTTATCAAATTTAACCAAGATTCAAATATTTACATAATTCAGATATTTGAATACGAAGTGTCCGAAATTTCAGGTCATTACATTCTGCCTCACTTAAAACATTTCATCCTCGAAATTCCAAAATGCCCAATTAATGAAAAAACAAGCACACAATAATACTCAATAGTATTCAAAATCACAAGTAATCATATCTCACAGTTTGCTCAGGTTCAAAAACACTCACGTTGCCCAAGGATGATAAATAATTTACTAAGCGTAACATACGCTCAACAGCCTTAGGTTATTACTTAGAAGATTATTCATGCTACCTCAGAACAAATCATTCCTTGAACTTTCCAAAATCAAACAAATCATAATATACATAAATGTATACTTAAGCCTGTACGATACACACGGATCATCCGTATGCAATATCCAGTCTTATTACTTGCCTGATCACATAAATTTCACTTTCAAACAATATAGATCATTTAACCTCTATAGGATCAGTTTCCTTGATTAGAAACCCTTTGTTTTACTTACATAGCCATATACCATGAAAGAAAATCTTGGGATCATATAAACAATCCATTTCAAATGTTTTTCATCGTGATTTGAATGAAACATTCTGGTTCGGACCGGCATAAGTCAGCAAGAAATCTTACGTCCGAATACTGGATCAAGAACAGTCATGCAAATAAAATGATCTATGTACAACCTACATATTTTACCCTATTGGTTTCTTCAGCTATACAAATTACTTCTTATATAATTCATTTGTGCAAATAATATATACTAATTAATAAATAAATCATTTATAAAACATTTCATAAAACATCACTTAAGTTTATAAACATTTTATAAAGACATAACATTATTTATAAAACATTTCATAAAAAATTACTTCAAGTTGTTACTCGCATAATACTCTATTACTTCCTAAGAGTATATACAAAACATCAAATTCATTTTACTTACTAAGATTCAGATGAAGGCCTAAAATAAATCCGGGTTTTATAATTGAGTCAACCTTTTAGACTTAGTTAGCCGTCAGGTTAGGCAAGTAGCTAGGGAGAGCAGGGCTCTGGTTTCCAAACTCTGGCCTAGAGTCTACTTGCCTTTGACACTCCTATGGTAAAGACGTTTACTAGTTGGCCACTAACATCGAATGACTTACTTTACAAGGATGTTCAAACCAATTTAAAACTTGTGTTTACTTAGTACATTCTCCGTTCAAGAGTTATATAAAATTACCTTTGTATTCTCAACAACACAACTTTGAATTATATAACGATCGGAAAGTTTTGGACTACCCAAGGTCATCAAAAAATTGGTTTCATTCTAACAAATGAAAACTGCTAAACAAACACATCAACCAAGAATGAATATACCGCACTGTCATAATGTATAGGATACATGCATCAATAAACTAACTTAATAGAGTTTCTCTTATTTATTAGACACGCTTTCTATTAAGGGAAAACAAGGAAATGTTCCATAATAATTTGGGCTATACAACTACCACATAGCACCCTACTTAGCATACGTACAATTCTTTTCTATACCGAAAGCTCATATCAAAATCTGTATTACCAAAACAACTCTATATAGAACTATTGAGTATTTCATATCAAATTTCTTTTATAGAAAACTATATAACTAAATACCAGGTTTTACCCCAAATCATTTGAAATAATAATACATACACCTTTTGTGTATCAAATAATACCCTCGGTATTAGATCAAAATCTTTTCAAAGCTGAATAAAATACTTCGTAAATAGTATAAAGTATCATGATCTCAATTTATAAATCAATCTCGCAAATATTTGCTTAAAATCCATAGAAAATATACATATGGCAGCGTTTAAATAGACTCGTACAAGAGGTCACCCAACTCCCTAAACCTTCACCTTGCATGCCCCTTCCCATGTGCACCTTTACACCTCGCTACCCTTAGGAAGTATCTCCTACGAATATTTACTACCCCTTAACATATCCATGACATCATCTTACCCCATAATTACCAATAGTTGGCCACATTAAGAATAATATTTTTAGTTGCTAATTATTTACGCATGAATATAGTAAGCAAGCCCGAAAAGTTTGAACTACTTGAATCGAGTAAAAAGTCATGTAACGGTAAAACAATTTTCAGTCTTATTATCGATATTTCTTCAAACTTTTTATTTTTCTAAACACATTTCAAATACAATTTTCTCATCATTAGTTATTAATAAAAAAAGGATTAATAAAATTATAAATCTAATTTAATCAAATTTAACCAGGATTCAAATATTTAAATAATTCAGATATTTATATATGAAGATTTTGAAATTCTAGGCCATTACATTGGGTACTTTGTCGAAACCTGGGAAATATGAAATGGAGATCCTCTCTATCCTTGTATATTTTTTTTTATTTGATCGTCGTGAAATACCTCAACACAATAGTTAATAGTCAAGGTAAGCATAAGAACGTACAAAGTCATCGTAAAAGCAAAGTACCACTCATAAAAACTATTATGCTTGTTGATGATTCAATTTTTCCACTACAATAGTTAGAAGCTCCATAACTTGCTTTATATATACTTTTGATCCTTCAAGGGTGTACTTGTATAATTATTAGTATGTAAAAATCTCACATTTGATACTTTACTCCCTTTTAGGAAAATTGTATCAACCTTTAATCCGAGCTCAAACTAATTCCCGAGCTTTTTATTTAGGGATACATCTTATTACATCCAAGATTATAAAAGCATAATGTATGTCCCCTTACGCCTCTATTATTGCAAAACATAGCAGTTGCCAAAAAAAAATTACTCAAGTAGGTAGACTTAGTATTAGTAATTTTCTAACCACATTTATTAGCATATATTGACCCAGGATTCACATCCTTTTACAGAGATTGTCAACATGATTTACTACGCCTCAAAAAATTATCGCATGACAACATATTCTCTAATAATCTAATACTGATTTCTTGTAAGAAAAATAAAGAAGTCAAACCTCATATGGTCTATGTTACAAACATGATTCTAGTGTTTTGATGATAAAAACCATATATAAATGCTTGTCCTTATTGGAACATGTCCATTTGACAGCGGGTAAACTAAGGTAGATTTAAAAAAAAATCCCTTAACAGATCTTTGTCGGGCTTTAGAAATAATTTAATTTTATATTAAACTAAATGTAATATTATTTCAGTTCATTTTCATTGAAATATTTATATACACAAATGCATATTATACATACATCAAAGTATGTTGTATAAGATAATATATATAGACTAGAGCAATATGATAACACATGTGTATCACACACACACACACACAGAGTTACCGGGATATATAACTAATGTATACATATCTCTTTACTTGCAATGTTTAGGTATGGTGCGCAAATATCTTTTACTAAAATATTATGATATTTGAAATGACCCTCCTATTTCTACCTTAATTTCATAAGGATTTTTTTTATATATATATAAATATGTGTTCATGCAAATGCACATTTAATTTATGTGTATCTGGATGTCCACCTATATTCATTTGCACTTTTAAGTTTGATTAACTTCCTTTGAATTATCAGAGTCATTTTTTTTCAAACAATTCAACCAGGATTCAAAATTCATTACCAATATAAATATATCAGTGTATCCCTAATAATATACACATACATATGAAGATGTATGTGTTTCTCTTGTTTAAATTCAGAGTATATATTTTTTTTGTTAAACAAGAGTATTTTGTTTAATTTGGATTTGGGCAATTCTGCCTAAAGTTAATTACTATATACTTTTGAATATTTGTAATAAGTCAGTAAATCCTATGCATATTTAATTTATATGAAATTGCTCATTCTATTTGATAGTTTTTAATATCAATTTACCTTGACAGTTAAATCTCAAGATTCTTGAGATTTTTATTTCAGATCATGGATCAAAGGTATTGATATTTGGCTAAGGCCAGAAATGATATATTCACTTATCATTTTCCACTTATGTATTTTCTAAAAACTTTCTTATTTAAGATTCAATCTATGTGACTTGTTTGCCTTAATCTTAGCCCACATGACACATAGTGAGTTGTGTATTTGCGTAAGATTTGCTATGTCAAGAATTTGAACTTAAAAATATTCATAAGAATAATTCCAGGTTTGCTTGTGCAAGCCTGTCCAGATTGTATATCTGTTATGACTTTGAAAATTGGTTATGGTAAAACATTTGCTAAATGACCTAAAGCTTTTTGAAAGGCATTTTACTGTCAAAACACAACCAAACATAATCAACCAAAACTTCACTTATTTGAAGCTGGTTAACTCATGAGCCTAGTGTCATGCCAGGTACCTGATCATGGCAATTGAAATGCCAGTCATTTGCATCATACCTGTAGCCTTCCCATACAATTACTTTTCTCAAAACAATTTAGAAAGTAGACTTGAACCATTTGTAGACATATTTCAGAGGAAAAACAATTAGCTACTTAAAGGTATACTTCAAGGTAAATTCTGAATTTACTCCAAAACTCATGACTTAAGATTGTCTAATACATAATATAATTGCAAAGCAATTGCTCACATAATTGTATATTTCTTTACCAGGTTTCCATAGCTAATACTTGAGCATATTTTTCTAGTTTATGTTCCAGGCTCTACTTCAAAAATAAATCAAACCTTAACACACAATGATTTCGACAGAACAACTAATTTAATCTAACACTTTACAGAACATAAGAGCAACTTGATCACTAACCATAAAATATTCATTACATGACTGGAAATCTTAGAAACATAATTTTTCCTGAATACATGCAGATATAATCAATTTAAGCTCTTATTGAAACTAGCTAGCATGTTCATTCACTCCTCCATAATAGCCATAACTTCATTTTCTACTTAGTGCCTGCGATCCCTGAAAGAGCATGAGTGGCTGCCTCATTTTAAAATGAGACACCCCCATATGCCATGAGCAAACAAGGGTCAGATCTAAGATCTGGTATGAGCAACATCAAAATATTCAAAACATTAAGCTCTGGGTGATGAGCCTTAATACTTATTTTGTATGCATGTAATCCACTGCTTTATTATGTTACATACACTTTGATACAAGAATGATATCTTTATCTATCATTTATTCACACAAATTTATTTATTCAATCATGAATATCAATCTACAGTGTGTATATTCAATGGAATAACCAGGGTTCCATTCCAACCAACCTAGGAAATACTCATTTTCCTATTTCTTCATTTACAGGTTGTTTTCATTAATTTAAATCCCTAGCCTCATCTGTTAGTAAGGAATCACAGGGACACATTGCAATGAACTAATTCACATCATTGCACAAAGATCTCAGGGCTTAAACAAACCATGTGCCAACTTGCATACTTCAAATATGACAAGCATTCCAGCAGCCTTCTTGGCTCATAACCCTAGTATATTTACTAGTAGTGTTGGTTAAAAATCCTATCATCAGATAGCTATGTGGACATGTCACAGTGTATATAAAAAAAAGACATCTCCCTTTATCTTGCAAGTATTTTGTTCAAAAACAAACAGATAATCATTTCATAAATATTGCTATAAGAGGTCTTAACTATAAATCATATAAAAGTACATCTACAACTGAGGGTGGAACCGTGGCATGCTATGTTATTATGACTTACAAGTAACTGTGATTGAACTAGATTCAAGATCTAGCTGAATCACAATTTTTATCTTGTGAATTTTGATATTTCATGAGGGAATCAGCACACAGAAATTTCTATTGCATCCCTTACACTTTCTTTTCTTAAGCCTCAGCACTTATATAAAATATAATGCAGCTCATAATATTTTTTTTAAGAATAATATCCTGCCATAGATCCCCATCAGTAGTGTGTATTCCTTCCTTGATTTTGAGGTTTGTTGCCTTAGCTTCTTTTTTTTTTCAAAATGTAAACAAATAGTAGTATGTACATCCATAGCAACCATTCAAACAGATAAAAGGAATTCATCCAAAGAGCATCCATAATACACATTATATCAGCTCAAGAAAATAAAATCCATTCAACAACATTACTATAACAGTGATTAACAAAAATCAGAAAATATCAATAGCAACATAAGTACTTGGCTGCCTCATATCAGGTCTTAATGCCATGAATCTAGTGAGATTACTCACCTAAATATTTCTTCTTATTGATCCTGAAAACCCTTGTATGTGTGTTTTCTCCTTCCTTCCAATATTTTTCTTCCTTTCTTATTTTTGTGCAGCTCGGGGTAAAGATAATTTTACTGGCTAAAACTGCCTATTTATATGCATTTTTCCACTAGGGTTTTGTTAAAACAAAATTCCATTTCTGACCTAACCATCTTCATGCATTTTTCATTCATTTCCCTCCTTAATACCCCGGCCATAATAATTAGTTGAAGGCAGTATTTTCTTCCTTTTACTTTTTCAGAAAATGGCCACTCACCTAGTCATGTTAAAAGTGTGACTACCATATTTTATATTTTAATTATTTCTGAGAATCCCCTTTGCTATTTTTGCCTACACAAGCATATTGACTTGTATTACATTTCATGTCATTTTTAATGTTTCCTTTTTATTGTTTTGCTTTAACACTTTCTGCTCAGAGAAAATATACAGGTGCATAAGTGTACATATTTTTATTTGATCTCTTTTTTTTTTACTGGGAATATTTAATTTTTCATGCATAAAAAAACATCTTTAATTTGATTAATAATCTATATTTCAAAATCACATTTGAAATGCTTCCTTGCTCAGTTTATTTATTTTATTATCATCATTTTTTTTCCAGAAATTTTTGAATCTTTTCCTTGTGCCATTTCCAGTGTGCATGTGCCCACATATCCTTGCACACTATTTATTCCCAAAAATTTCACCATATTTAAATCTAAATATTTCAAAAATTAAATCATTTTATAAAAATGATTTTTCACAAAATTTTGGGGTATTACATTCACCCCTCCTTTTAGGAATTGTGTCCTCATAATTTTTCTAACATTTATAACAAGCATCATTTTCTTTTCTGAAAACCTATCAAACATATGCATAAGCAAACAAATTCAACCATATCAACCATGCATAACAAATTTTTCCAGAAAAAAAAATTACCTTTTAATTTGCAAAAAGCTTAGGATAATCCATCCTAATCTTATCCTCTAACTCCCATGTGTAGTCATTAGGATCACTACTCCACTGGATCTTTACTAGTTTCAAAGTTTTGCTCCTTAATTTCTTTTCTTCCTTGGCTATAATCCCAACTGGCTCTTTTTCATAAACCAAGTCAGGATTTATTTGAATTTTGGTAGGCTTTTCCAAAATGTCTTCTTTATCATGTACCCATCTTCTAAGTTGGGACACATGAAAAACATTATGCATTGCTTTCATTTCCTCTGGTAATTCTAATTTGTAAGCCAATGAACCAATTCTTTCCACAATTTTATAGGGTCCAACATACCTTGGTGAGAGCTTACCTTGCTTGCCAAATCTCAAGACTTTCTTCATAGGTGAAATCTTGATGAAAACAAAGTCTCCCACTTCATATTCCACTTGCTTTCTCTTCCTGTCTGCAAATTTCTTTTGCCTATCTTGAGCTGCTGCTATTCTTTTTCTTAATAACCCAATTTTCTCTGTAGTTTCTTTAACATATTCAGGTCCTAGAACAGCCCTTTCTCCAGTCTCTACCCAGCATATAGGTGATAAACATGGCTTGCCATATAAGGCTTCAAATGGTGCCATCCCTATGGTGCTTTGGTAACTGTTATTGTATGTGAATTCAGCTAGATGGAGGTGGTCTTCCTAGTTGCCTCCAAAGTCCAGTGTACATGCTCTCAACAAATCCTCTAAGACTTTGTTCACCACCTCAGTTTGACCATCTGATTGTGGATGGTAGGCAGTGCTTAAGCATAATTCAATCCCCATGGCCTCTTGAAAACTTTTCCAAAACCTTGAGGTGAAGATGGTATCCCTATCACTCACAATGGTTTTGGGTATGCCATGCAACCTTACTACCTCTTTCATGAATATTTGAGCCAATTTTGGAGCATTTCTCTCTGTTTTAACTGGGATAAAATGTGCTACCTTAGTTAGCCTATCCACTATTACCCATATACTTGTGTTTCCCCTCTTAGATCTAGGCAGACCATCTATGAAATCCATAGATATATCCTCCCACTTCCATTGTGGTATACTAAGGGGTTGCAATAGTCCTGATGGCCTTTGTGTCTCTGCCTTGACTTGTTGGCAAGTCATGCACCTTGCAACATGTCTGGCCACATCTGACTTCATCCCCTTCCACCAAAGATTTCTTTTCAAATTTTGATACATCTTGGTGCTACCTGGGTGTATGGAGTACTTACTCCTATGGTACTCATTTAATATTTCCTCCTTTAATTCTATATTTTCTGGAACACATATCCTATTTTTATTCCTTAAATAACCATTTTTATCAACTTGATAATTTATTACTTCTTCCCCTTTTGATATGAGCATTTTCTTTTCCACCATGTTTAGGTCTTGTTCCTGCATTTTCCCAATCTTAAGAAGTAAATCTGATTGCAGAGATATCATACTTAATTTCCCTTTTCCTTCATCTTCTTCAATGGGCATCATTTGTACCCCACTGTTTTCCTCAATTTCCAAATCAGTAAGTATAGACAAATCCTTAAATTCTTCCATCATCAACATGGCTACTTTGGCATGTTGTCTACTCAAGGCATCTGCAACTTTATTTGCCTTGCCTGGTGTATAAAGTATATCTAGATCATAGGCAGCTAGGAACTCTACCCATCTATGTTGCCTCATGTTCAAATCTTTTTATGAGAATAAATATTTCAATGCCTTATGATCAGTGTACACAATGAATTTGGCACCTAACAAATAATGTCTCCAAAGTTTCAAAGCATATACAACTGCTGCTAGTTCAAGATCATGGGTTGCATATCTTGTTTCATGTGGCTTTAATTGCCTAGATGCATAGGCTACCACCTGGTCTTGCTGCATCAACACAGCCCCTAACCCAGAGCCACTTGCATCAGTGTACACAACTAAATTTTCATTTCCTTTTGGCACTCTCAATACTGGTGCATTAATCAGAGCTTCTTTTATTTTGATAAAAGCTTACTCACATTTTTCTGTCCATACAAAGGCTTGGTTCTTTCTAGTTAAATTGGTAAGTAGTGATGATATTTTTGAGAAATCTTTTATAAATCTCCTATAATATCCTGCCATCCCCATGAATGATCTAATCTCACTGATGGTACTAGGCCTTTTCCATGCTTGGATTGCCACTACCTTATTCGGGTTTACTGATATTCCTTTGGCAGAGATAACATGCCCAAGAAAATGTACTTCTTCTTTCCAAAATGCGCATTTTAAAAATTTTGCCTTTAAATCATTTTCCCTTAGTCTTGAAAAAACTAAATGCAAATGATTTTTATGCTCTTCCACTGTCTTGGAATAAATCAAAATGTCATCAATAAAAATCAGTACAAACTTGTCTAAATAATCTTTAAATATTCTATTCATTAAATCAACAAAATATGAAGGAGCATTTGTCAAACCAAATGGCATAACCATAAATTCATATAAGCCATATCTTGTGTTAAATGCAGTATACTTAACACTTGAGTCTTCAACCTTCATTTGATGGAATCCTGAGGCTAAGTCTAATCTAGAAAATATTTTAGCTTCACTGAGTTGGTCAAAGATATCATCTATTCTAGGCAATGGGTATTTGTTCTTGATGGTTACTTTATTTAGTTCTCTGTAATCTATGCACATTCTCAAGGTACCATCATGTTTTCTTACAAACACTACTGGAGAACCCCAGCAGGAATTACTTGGCCTTATAAATCCCTTGCCTTCTAATTCCTCCAACTGATTTTTCAATTCTTTCAGTTCACTTGGCCCCATTCTATACGGTTTCTTGATTATTGGACTTGCTCCTGGAATGAGATTAATTTGGAACTCAACTGGTCTGTGGTGTGGAACACCCTTAACTTCCCCAAACACATCCAAGTATTCATTAACTATGGGAATTTCTTCAATGGTTAGTTCACTGAGATCTTTTTCTAAGTCAACTAAATGATATAATTTCCCTTCCTTAGCTACTTCACATAGAACTGTGATCCTCTGGCCTCTAGAATTTTGCAATGATATGGTGGATGAGTCTAAATTAATTATGGCTTTAAATTGCCTTAACCAATCTACCCCCAATATAACTCCTATATTTGGGTAATTTAAAACATATAAATTGGAAATAAAAATATTTCCTCCTATGTTTAACTCCACATCCACACAATTCATGTTCAAAACACTAGAACTCCCTAGGGGACTTTGTACAAGCAATGGGGTTTCAACCAATATGCGGTTTAATTTTAGCACTTTAACTATTTCATAAGAAATCAAAGAGTGTGTTGCTCCAGTATCATATACTACTGGTATGGGTATGGCACAAATGAGTAATGTACCTTCCACTTGGCCATGATTTTCAGCATCAATTTTCACTGCAGATTTGCCTTTACCTTCCAAAGTTGCCAATTTCCCTTGCTGTTTATTCTCAGGACAGTTCCTCTTCATATGCCCCTCTTTCCCACATAGGTAGCATTTGAAGGCTCCTCCTTTTAACTCTGGGCACCTTGGTTTGATGTGTCCTTCTTTACCACAATGGTGGCAAACCAATTTCTTCTTAGCATCATTGGCTTTTGTGTCTTTGTCCTTCTTGTTGTCTGCCTCCTCCTTCTTTTTATCATAAGGGTGATATCTTCCCTTATTCTTCTTATTGTTGTTGCTCTTAAAATTCCTATATTTCTCTCTTTCTTTGTCATGTTGTTCCAGTTTCAATGCCAGATCAATTACTTGATCAAAAGTTCTATCTGCATATGGTAGCATAGCTCTGCTAAGTCCTGGGTTCAGACCTTTTATATACCTATCATTTTTGGATTCTTCATCTGCCACTAGCATTGCTCCATAATTAGATAGCCCCTCAAACTTTTGAGTGTATTCAGTGACATTCAAAGTTCCTTGCCTAAGTTTGATAAATTCTTCAAGCAAAGTGGTCTTGGCTGATGCTGGTACAAATCTTGCCTCCAACATCTCCTTGAACTGATTCCAAGTGATTTCATTTTCATTTCTTCCAGCTATGATCACCTCCCACCAGCTTAAAGCTACCCCCTTCAGTTGTCTTGAAGCTACTTGCCTCTTCCTTTGATCATCTAACTGCATGTCATTGAAAATCCTATCAAGTGTTCTCAACCATGCTTGAATCTCCATCACATTCTCAGTTCCTTCAAAACTCCTGCCTTCCAAATTGGAATAAGTCTTCAGTAGTTTTGATAGCTCTTCATGTGGATTCTCAGGCCTATGCCCAATTCCATCTCTTAAAACCCTCACAAATTCTTGCATATCAAGCATTTAAGGTGCACTGGGTCCTGCATTGTGATGAGATCCTCTTCCTACCATGGTCTGCTAACTAAATTCTGGGCAAATGGTATTAGTATATTATGAGTACTTCTATGATTACTATTTTCTTATCTAAATTATTTCATCCAAAACAAACAGACATAATACATTTCTATAATACTTAGCAGTCAATGCAACCAAGTGCTCTGATACCAACTGAAATGACCCTCCTATTTCTACCTTAATTTCGTAAGGATTTTTTTTTATATATATAAATATGTGTTCATGCAAATGCACATTTAATTTATGTGTATCTGGATGTCCACCTATATTCATTTGCACTTTTAAGTTTGATTTAAACTTCCTTTGAATTATCAGAGTCATTTTTTTTTTCCAAACAATTCAACCAGGATTCAAAATTCATTACCAATATAAATATATCAGTGTATCCCTAATAATATACACATACATATGAAGATGTATGTGTTTCTCTTGTTTAAATTCAGAGTATATTTTTTTTTGTTAAACAAGAGTATTTTGTTTGATTTGGATTTGGGCAATTCTGCCTAAAGTTAATTACTATATACTTTTGAATATTTGTAATAAGTTAGTAAATCCTATGCATATTTAATTTATATGAAATTGTTCATTCTATTTGATAGTTTTTAATATCAATTTACCTTGACAGTTAAATCTCAAGATTCTTGAGATTTTTATTTCAGATCATGGATCAAAGGTATTGATATTTGGCTAAGGCCATAAATGATATATTCACTTATCATTTTCCACTTATGTATTTTCTAAAAACTTTCTTATTTAAGATTCAATCTATGTGACTTGTTTGCCTTAATCTTAGCCCACATGACACATAGTGAGTTGTGTATTTGCGTAAGATTTGCTATGTCAAGAATTTGAACTTAAAAATATTCATAAGAATAATTCCAGGTTTGCTTGTGCAAGCCTGTCCAGATTGTATATCTGTTATGACTTTGAAAATTGGTTATGGTAAAACATTTGCTAAATGACCTAAAGCTTTTTGAAAGGCATTTTACTGTCAAAACACAACCAAACATAATCAACCAAAACTTCACTTATTCGAAGCTGGTTAACTCATGTGCCTAGTGTCATGCCAGGAACCTGATCATGGCAATTGAAATGCCAGTCATTTGCATCATACCTGTAGCCTTCCCATACAATTACTTTTCTCAAAACAATTTAGAAAGTAGACTTGAACCATTTGTAGACATATTTCAGAGGAAAAACAATTAGATACTTAAAGGTATACTTCAAGGTAAATTCTGAATTTACTCCAAAACTCAGTGTTTTAAAATGACTTAAGATTGTCTAATACATAATATAATTGCAAAGCAATTGCTCACATAATTGTATATTTCTTTACCAGGTTTCCATAGCTAATACTTGAGCATATTTTTCTTGTTTATGTTCCAGGCTCTACTTCAAAAACAAATCAAACCTTAACACACAATGATTTCGACAGAACAACTAATTTAATCTAACACTTTACAGAACATAAGAGCAACTTGATCACTAACCATAGAATATTCATTACATGACTGGAAATCTTAGAAACATAATTTTTCCTGAATACATGCAGATATAATCAATTTAAGCTCTTATTGAAACTAGCTAGCATGTTCATTCACTCCTCCATAATAACCATAACTTCATTTTCTACTTAGTGCCTGCGATCCCTGAAAGAGCATGAGTGGCTGCCTCATTTTAAAATGAGACACCCCCATATGCCATGAGCAAACAAGGGTCAGATCTAAGATCTGGTATGAGCAACATCAAAATATTCAAAACATTAAGCTCTGGGTGATGAGCCTTAATACTTATTTTGTATGCATGTAATCCACTGCTTTATTATGTTACATACACTTTGATACAAGAATGATATCTTTATCTATCATTTATTCACACAAATTTATTTATTCAATCATGAATATCAATCTACAGTGTGTATATTCAATGGAATAACTAGGGTTCCATTCCAACCAACCTAGGAAATACTCATTTTCCTATTTCTTCATTTACAGGTTGTTTTCATTAATTTAAATCCCTAGCCTCATCTGTTAGTAAGGAATCACAGGGACACATTGCAATGAACTAATTCACATCATTGCACAAAGATCTCAGGGTTAAACAAACCATGTGCCAACTTGCATACTTCAAATATGACAAGCATTCCAGCAGCCTTCTTGGCTCATAACCCTAGTATATTTACTAGTAGTGTTGGTTAAAAGTCCTATCATCAGATAGCTATGTGGACATGTCACAGTGTATATAAAAAAAGACATCTCCCTTTATCTTGCAAGTATTTTGTTCAAAAACAAACAAATAATCATTTCATAAATATTGCTATAAGAGGTCTTAACTTTAAATCATATAAAAGTACATCTACAACTGAGGGTGGAACCGTGGCATGCTATGTTATTATGACTTACAAGTAACTGTGATTGAACTAGATTCAAGATCTAGCTGAATCACAATTTTTATCTTGTGAATTTTGATATTTCATGAGGGAATCAGCACACAGAAATTTCTATTGCATCCCTTACACTTTCTTTTCTTAAGCCTCAGCACTTATATAAAATATAATGCAGCTCATAATATTTTTTTTTAAGAATAATTTCCTGCCATAGATCCCCATCAGTAGTGTGTATTCCTTCCTTGATTTTGAGGTTTGTTGCCTTAGCTTCTTTTTTTTTTCAAAATGTAAACAAATAGTAGTATGTACATCCATAGCAACCATTCAAACAGATCAAAGGAATTCATTCAAAGAGCATCCATAATACACATTATATCAGCTCAAGAAAATAAAATCCATTCAACAACATTAATATAATAGTGATTAACAAAAATCAGAAAATATCAATAGCAACATAAGTACTTGGCTGCCTCATATCAGGTCTTAATGCCATGAATCTAGTGAGATTACTCACCTAAATATTTCTTCTTATTGATCCTGAAAACCCTTGTATGTGTGTTTTCTCCTTCCTTCCAATATTTTTCTTCCTTTCTTATTTTTGTGTAGCTCGGGGTAAAGATAATTTTACTGGCTAAAACTGCCTATTTATATGCATTTTTCCACTAGGGTTTTGTTAAAACAAAATTCCATTTCTGACCTAACCATCTTCATGCATTTTTCATTCATTTTCCTCCTTAATACCCCGGCCATAATAATTAGTTGAAGGCAGTATTTTCTTCCTTTTACTTTTTCAGAAAATGGCCACTCACCTAGTCATGTTAAAAGTGTGACTACCATATTTTATATTTTAATTATTTCTGAGAATCCCCTTTGCTATTTTTGCCTACACAAGCATATTGACTTGTATTACATTTCATGTCATTTTTAATGTTTCCTTTTTATTGTTTTGCGTTAACACTTTCTGCTCACAGAAAATATACAGGTGCATAAGTGTACATATTTTTATTTGATCTCTTTTTTTTACTGGGAATATTTAATTTTTCATGCATAAAAAAACATCTTTAATTTGATTAATAATCTATATTTCAAAATCACATTTGAAATGCTTCCTTGCTCAGTTTATTTATTTTATTATCATCATTTTTTTTCTAGAAATTTTTGAATCTTTTCCTTGTGCCATTTCCAGTGTGCATGTGCCCACATATCCTTGCACACTATTTATTCCCAAAAATTTCACCATATTTAAATCTAAATATTTCAAAAATTAAATCATTTTATAAAAATGATTTTTCACAAAATTTTGGGGTATTACAATATTGATTGCAAAATTTACAATGTTGGATGATAATGTTGGTACTGGGCCTCCCGCAGTGGAAGTAATGGGTGAATTTCAATTTTTTATCATATTGGATCTTTACTAGGCCCATGCCGTCTAAATATTTAGAACAATTCTAAATTCCTTTTAAATAAAATCATTTTTATATTTATATTTATAATTTTGTTTTATATTATATAATTAATATTATAATATATATAACACACATTGTATCTTATACACATACATATGTGTGTGTGTGTGTGTGCATGTGTCACATAGCTCCATGTAAGGTTTAACATGCTTGTGCATAAGTGTTGGGTTACACTGCAAAGGATATGTTAGTTCATATAGTATACAAATATATCATCCAAATGCATATTTATATGCTTTAATTTATGTTTACAAAATGTTACATATACATATATACATATATATACATATAATTCATATTTTATTTTGAATAATTATATATATGTATATAGAATTTATAAAACATGTGTGTGTGTATATACATATAATTATATATATATATATAACATTTAAAAGATATAACAAAATTTAATGATTTATTTTGTTATAAAACCAAAGACAAAATTAAAATTTTATTTTACTTTTTTTTATTTTTTATATGAAATATATATATATATACATATATCCAAACATACTTATAAATTGTTTAGTAATATATATACCCACATATATATATTCGTATAAATATATATGAATGAAATATATATGTACATACTAACGAAAATTACTCATGAAAAAACTATTTTTTTAATTTTATTTTATATAAAATCCCTTATGGAAATAAATAATAATAATACAATAATATGTTTTTGAAATTTTATTTTTGTTTTAATATTTTATAAAAAAATCTAAATGATATTTTAGCATTTGACTATTTCAATGTATATTTTGTAATCTAAAATTAATTTAAAATTTAAATTTCAGCATTATATTAGTAATATATATATATATATATATAAAATTTTAGCCAAAAGTTTATCGGGAGTGAAAATGATTTTATAAAATTTAAATTATATTTGATCATATATTTATTTATTTTATAGATTTATTAAAGTGATTTGAATTGAATAATATTTAAATAATATATATATATATAATAAAATTTTAATTTTTATTCCAAAATTGTTTTTTGGTATAAAACTATTTATATTAAATTTTTAAGACATAATTTATATATTATAATATTTGATATATAAATTACAAAGTTTACGTTATTTAAATAATGTATATTAAACTAATTTAATTAAAAAAAATCAATTTTTTTAATAATCTAAAATCGTGAGTTTACAAATAGACATATAAGCATATAATTTTTTTAATAATTCATATAGTATAATATTTGATATATAAATTTTTTAGTTTATCAAATTTTTAAATGTGCCATAATTTTGTTTAATATATAAGCATATAAATATACAACCATTCTGAATGTGAGGGTGTATCGATATACTAGAATCGTCATCGTACTATAACATAATATATGATATATAAATAATATAAATATTAGAATATATTCATAAATCAGATAATTACCTTTCACCAATGCCCAAGTATCACATCTTGAAACTTTGAAATGAACTCCTGAATCAAATTACAATCCTGAAGGTTCTATCTCCTGAATTGCAGACCATCGACTATCGAAAAGTATTTATTTTAATTTAATTTAAGCTTGGAAATGGAGGACACTATAAGTATTTTCTGGTTTTCCTATGCCAACTTGGCATAGGAATGGTGTAGGAAAGCTGAGTTTCGAGTTTCCTACACTCTGCCTATGACAAAGGAAACATCAGAAATTTGAGCGTGGCGAAATAATTTACCATGACATTCCTACTTCACACGTAGTACAAATATCTATGCCTTCCCTACACCATAACTTCCCTACGCCTTCCCTACGACTAACAATTTCCTACGTCCTTCCTACGCCAAGTATTTTCCTATGCCCTTCCTACATCCAGAATTTACCTACACCCTTCCTACGTCGAAAATTTTCCTACATCTTTCCTATGCCTTCTATTTTCCCATGCCAATCCTACGAAAATTATAGTCCTACGCCCCACCTACGCCAAATAGTTTTCCTACACCTTCCCTACATGGTAGATTTTCATATGCAAAATCTACGCCATCCATTCGTGGTTGAAAATTACTAATTTTCACTTTTCCTCCACCCTTCCTATGTCGTTTTCAATTCTTTCTTGCTATATTACCACTGCTTTTGTTTTCCACCACTACAAATCAATGCGATAAAAATCATATCCAATCGAACTAGCAAAACTATTTATATATATCAACAGATACAATTTCATAACAATTAAATATGATAAACAATACTTTATAATGTCTATTTAATTAAATCCAAACGCATCAAATTTAAATGTGACATCCACAAGTTTAAATATGACATCAATATCTTCCAACACTACATAATACTTAAACCAAAATACTAATAACATACATAAAAGGAATAACTTCAAGACTACCTTGGTTGGCTTGGCATGGATCTCCATCAAAGTGCTGGTAGAATTGATTTTTGAACTCAAAAAAGAATTCTTAAGTTCTTGAAGCTCATCTTTAATATGCCTTAGTTCCTCCGCCAACTTAATTCTTTCCTACGCGTCATTCCCGCTTACGCTACAAGTAGCGTCTCTATATCTCTGCATTTTATAAAACATTGCATTAAACAAGAACCTTTTTACAATAACAGAAATAGTACGAAGACATTAACCCATTAACTATAGTTTTTTTAATTGGTAGAGATGTTAATCAGTTGGTACTAAAATAAAATAATGTCATTTAGCCAGAAACTATGGGTGGACTTCTCTAATTTGGTTTATGCCAGACACTGAAGACTACCTTTGGCTACCTAAGCTCTCTATACAAGAGATGGTCAAATCAGCTACGGATGACTAAACTAAAATTCATGACATCTTATCAATCTGTACAAGAGATGATTAAATCTGATTTAGGTTTATTTTGCAATGTACATCGACCAAAGAAATTTCAATTTTGCAAAATCATCTTGTTCTTGTCAATTAATTTATTACCTCGACCCAAAAAAAGAAATGCTGGATCCCTTCTTTTATTATTTCAATAAAAAAGAAGTAGGCTATGTATTAAAAAATATTAACACAGATTCAAACATGATTAATCTAATACAACTTTTCCCCTCTAATAAAAATCAATTAGTAAGTATATTCTTAAATATCAACTAAAAATCTATCATATCATAGAATAAAAAATTTGAAATCGAGAATATAATATTGGTTAGGTTATTCATCTCTCATTTGCTAACATTAGAGAAAGGAAACAAATTAAGAAATTAGGACTTTCTTAGGTCCATATCATATCATTTGGTTCTGTAAAACCAACCTAATTTTCCTCACTCCGATTTATTTCAAGGTGATTGCACTTAATTGCTTGCTTCTAACATGGATGTTTAGGCCAAAAGCTACCAATTAAAAGCCAATTTTGCAAAATTAGGTAGGAGTATTTTTGAAATGTTATGTGAAGTAGAAGGATAATTGTGGATAAATTTAATCTTTTTCTAAATTTGCAGGGTGTAGAATAGTAGATGGAGTTTCGTAACCTGTGTATAGACTTTAATAGATATAATAGTTGTCTTCTTAATCATTTCTTTGAAGAGTTTATGGAGCGTGGAGAAAATATAAACTCTAAAATCGTACAAGGATACATTTGTTTATGAACTAATATATCCTTAAATATAGAAAGGGATATCTACAGTACAATTCTTAGGTACTTAGAAATAGAGAATCATAATATTCAAAGTTGCACTAGTGAATCATTGGGAAATCCAATGAAAACATATTCATACAGTCTATAAAATCTTAAAACAAATAGAACCCACCCTAAAATATAGAATGAAGCTATTTTACATTACATAATCATATAGCTAATAAAAACAACATAATTATTTCATCATTTTGAATAAAATACTATATGGGAATCTTTACAACCCCATTATCCTCATTTTGAATATTAGGTGATAAGTCAGTATCATAAAAAAACAATTCTCCTTCTTAATCATACAAATAACATTTTATAAACATGAAATAGTAAATAAATCCACTTTGAAAAGTTTTGCTACCTTGCATAATAAAATATATATATTTGGATAGATGTTGAGTTCATATAACTAATATGTTGATTGGTTGAGGGAATGCAGATTATTCTGATAAGAGAAGGTTTGTTTTGAAGATGGGTTTAAACAATAAATTGTTTTGGGAAGACAGAATGAGTCGAATAGAAATTTAATTGTGGAATGACAGTACTATTTGAAATTGAGCATGAATTTCGCTATGAAGGAAAAAAAATGAATTTTGAAATCATAAGAATTTGGCGATAATTTTATGAATATATTCTTCTATGAAGAAAATTTAGCAAATGGGTATTGTTATTAATGAAGATGGTATATCGACATGGATTTGTAAGTAATAATAGAAGAATAAAAATATTTCCAATGAAATCAATTTTATATTGGAGAGCTCATGCTCACCTCATTGAATGGTTCACTCATATTCTTTAAAGGAAATCAATTAATATCACTTTAATAAATGAAAACCAAATTTTAGGAATGAAATATTCATTTTGACATATTTGAGAATTTGTTAACAATCATAGGAATATATTATTTATTTCTAATATGTGCATAAGTCAATGAATAATAAATAAAATAAGGGAATATTTATTAATTATTGATACAAATATATTATATGTTTGTGAGGGCGGGAGTTAATTTCCTATATATGAATCAATAAGTTTTCATAATCATATACGAGTTTGTTTGAAATGTATATATATGTATATACATATTTCGAATAATATAAAATACAATTGGCCAACTTTCAATAGTTGTTTATATATATATATATATATATATATATATGAGTTGATAATATATGGATGGATATGGGAATAACTATGGAAAAAATATTGACTATATGGATAAATATGTAAGATTTGATGATACAATATTTCCAATTGCTGAATATTCGAAAGATATTGTTGATTTTAGTGATACAATATTTCCAATTGTAGAAGATTTGGAAGATATTTGAGATAATTACTCAAATATATATTGCCTTTTTTATAGCATTCAAGAGAGTAATAAATTACCTACGTGAGAAGAAGAATTATTTTGGGAGATTGAGGTAATCATTCAATTCCTTAATTAGCTGATTAAAGAAGGAATCTTATCAGGTACATGTAAATTATGGGAAACTAGAAAATAAATTTGATAAACTTTTCATGCATGAATAGGAGAATTAATGAGACATTGATCTATGACCATAAATCAATTACTTCAACCCCAAGTAATAATCTCTGTATAAAGGCGGAGATTAGCAAGAGTAGAATTATCTCTCTCAGTTGTATTTCTTATCTTCTTCTCCATTATCAGTCTTATAAAAAATTCTCCTCTTAGAAAGTAATAAAATCTCCTCTCCCCATGTGGATGTACACTACTCGTGGTAGTGGAACCACTATAAATCTCATGTGTTATTTTCTTTTATTGCTTGATATATGATTGCTTTTACCTGGTGACTTGTTTGTTTTGCCTCACCATCAACCCAGTCCTATTTGTTTTTCCAAGGTTGGGTTTTTTGTTCCTAAGGGTATCTTGATGGATTTTCCCCCAATAGTTTGGTATTAGAGCGACAATATTGATTGAAAAAGGGTTTAGGCATTATGGCAGGAGATGAGGAGACTCCGACGGTTGTAACTAGACCCTATGCTAGAGGGGCCTATATTGCATCAGGATCTAGTTTAGCAATAGAGAAGCGAAATGGTGATAAAGACTTCAAGAAGTGGCAATGGAGGATGAAAGCTATTCTGTTGAGAAATAAAGTTCATCCCGTAGTGTTTTTCTCCTGAGGAATTGATGGCTGAAATTTCAGTCGTAAAAGGAAGGAGATGGAAAAATGGACATTTACTACTTTGCAATTAGCTATGGGAGAAAATGTCATTTATGAGATTAGCGGTGAAACTACTGCTAAGGGCATTTGGACCAAGCTGGGAAATATCTATCTAAAGAAATCTTTGACTAACCGTCTGATTTTGTTGAAGACATTTTTCACCATGAGGATGAGAGATGGTATTTCTATCAAAGAGCATCTGGGTTTCTTCGACGATCTACTGATGAAGAGCATATGGCTATGATGCTCTTGTGTTCCCTTCCGGAGCATTACACAGGTTTCGCTAACAACCTTATCTTTGCAAGATATACTTTGACCGTTGAAGGTGTGAAGTCGGGTCTTCTATCTGAGGACTTGAGTGATCAGATAAAGGAGATGAGTGAAGGTAGAGGAGGAAGTAGTAGTCGTGGCCTATTTGCTAAGAGAGTTAGAGAGGAGAAGAAGAATTGGAATTCTAGGGGGCGTTCCAAATCTAGAAAGCCCGGTAATAATTATAGAGGAAAATCTAAGGATGAAAAGTGTCACCATTATAAGAAGCCAGACCATTGGAAAAGAGACTTTCTAGATTGGAAGAGGAAGAAGATGGTTCTTCATCATTTGCGGTGGAGAATGTTGTATCTGATGATGTGTTATCTACAGTGATATCAGATGCATCAAACCATTGGGTCCTTGATTTGGGGGAGACTTTTCATATGACGCCTAATAGGGATTACTTCAGTTCTTTAGTCGACAGAGAGGGAAGTGCAATCCGTATGGGTAATGATGCTAGTTGTAGAGCCATGGGAGAAGGTACATTGTGGATTAGGATGTTTGACGGCGTGATATGCACTTTGATACGTGTCTGGTATTTTCCGGGTCTTCGGAAGTCCTTGGTTTCTTGGGGGAAGTTGGCATCCATAGGGTGTAAGGTCACTTTGGAGAAGGATGGTTTGAAGGTTTCGAGGGGTGCTCTTATTCTTATGAATGAAGATGTGTTCCAGAATTTGTATTTGCTTAAGGGGACCACAATTCTTGGAGAGTCGTGTATTTGAGTTGATAGTTCTCGTACTTTGGATGCCACCAGACTTTGGCATCTCAAGTTGGGTTATATTTTTGAGAAGGGCTTAGAGTTGCTTCGTGGATGGAAGATGATCAAAGGTGACTTCGACAAGTTGAATTTCTGCTAGAAGTGTGTGTTAGGTAAGCAGACTAAGGTATCCTTTGGAGTTGGACTCCATAGATCAGAGAGAGCACTTGATTTTCTGCATACGGATGTTTGGGGAACAGTTGCTACTGCTTCCGTTAGGGGAGCGAAGTTTTTTATCTCTTCCATTTATGATTTTTCTTGAAAATTTTGGATGTATGTGATGAAGGCTAAACCAGAAGCTCTTAGAAGTTTAAGGCTTGGAAGGTGCTTGTTGAGAACCAATCTGGTTCTAAGTTGAAGGTGCTGAGATCTGATAACGGCTGCGAATTTGTCTCTGGGGAGTTCTTTGACTTTTGTAGACAGCATATCATTGAGAGACATTTCACTACATCAGGTGATCCACAATCCAATAGGGTTGCTGAGAGGATGAATAGGACTTTATTTGAGAAGGCTCGTTGCTTAAGATTGACAGCGGACTTATCTAGAGGCTTTGGGCTGAGGCATTATCGACTGCAGCGCTTATTATTAATCAGATTCCATGCTCAACCATAGATAGAAAGATTCCAAAAGAGAAGTGGAGAGATAAAGTCGTGTACCTTGGTTATTTTCGTATTTTTGGTGGTTCTGTGTATGTTCACTATAAAAGTGATAATAAGTTGGAGGCTAGAGCATACAAGGGCATCCTCTTAGGATATAGAGATGGTATCAAAGGGTATTATATTTGGCACCCTGTTGATAAGAATATTGTTCATTCCAAATGTGTTACTTTTGATGAGTCAGCAATTTTCAATCCTAAGAAAGACTTACCTACCACACCAGATGTTTCTGATAAGCCTAAGGAGAAGGATGAGGTTCCTATTTTACAGCCTAGTAGTAGAGTTGTTGATGCTGTTGAGAGTGAGATAAATACAGTTGATGTGACATCGTAGAGTAGTCCACAGGTGCCTTCTAGTAGTGTTGTTGATGTGCATGAGACTAGAGGAAGTTCAGTTCAAGGTGGAGCTAAAAGGATTTTAGGCAAAGTTGTACCTGGTCGGGCCAGTCGTAGGACTATTAGACTGCCTGGGATATGGTGATTAGCAATATGCAAACCTTAGTCTTAGTAATCAGATTGATTATGCTCGACATGTGTTCATGATGAGCCGCTTGACCTTGATGAAGCTTTGAAGTCAAGTGACAGTTCGAAGTGGATGTGCGCTATGGAAAATGAGTTAGAGTCGTTGAAGAAGAACAAGACTTGGGATTTGGTACCTCATCCTCAAGGAAGCCGAGCCATAGGTTGCAGGTGGGTGTTCAGGTGAAGGATGATGGAAGATACAAAGCTAGACTTATTGCTAAAGGGTTTTCACAAAGGAAGGAATTCGAGATGATGACCTTGGAGAAGCAAGGAAGATTTTGGGTATAAAAATCCAAAGGGATAGGAAGCTTGGACTTTTGAGGCTCACTCAAAATGAATATATTCTGAAAGTGCTTGTTCGGTTTAGCATGGAAGGAGCAAAGGCAATTATCACACCCTTGCTTTTGCACATACTGCTTTCTAGTAGAGGCTCTCCGAACTCGAATAAGGACAAGGCTTATATGTGTAGGATCAATTTCATCCTAAAGGGGGGGGGTGAATAGGGTGATACTAATAATAATAAAAATTAATGCGGAAATATATAAAATAATTGCAGCATAGATAATAGTAGAATAATAAAAGCAGAAAGATAATGCAGAAGATATCACACACAAATTTACCCAGCTTCGGCAAAAACTTGCCTACGTGCTACCCCCAAGGTTTCTACTAGAAATTAAGTAGTCAGACGCTTACACACGTAAACTCGCGACACCCGCTATCGACTAACCTAACTCTACGCTCAAAACCCTGCCACAACTCAGCCACTGAGTTGTGAATTCTCGAACTACACCACCGTAGTTCGTCCCTTAGTCACACGACTAGAATTTTACAAAAGTTTAAAAAAATACAAAATAAAATCAGTTACAAAACCATATATAAAATTTAAGCCCAAATAATATTAGTAAAGGCCGGCCAATTTTAGTTTATATCACACAAAAAGATTGTCTCCCTTAATATTCTTCTATTTGGCCCGTATCCTTTACTTCGTGAATAATGCCTGCCTCTTTGAGATTGTTTGTTCCTCTTTCGAAAAATCAAAGATAAACATAGGATTATTATATTTTTTTATACTGTTTCATAAACATACCTAAGAACCAGAACCGAGGCCGGCTAGGCTCGCACGGAGGCAAGGGAGGAAAGAGAAGTTTGACGGCAGCTCGGAGGGGTCTCGGAGGCGGAGGCTGGACCGGTACTTGCATGGGTGGGTTGCGCATGTAGAAGCTGGGCGCATGGTGATGATTGCCTTGAATAAAAATCTTGTTGAAGCTTATATACTTTTCTTTCCCCTTTTTTTTCAAATGGATGGGCACAGATCAAAAGAGAAAAAAAATTGAAAGTGACCCCAAATGAAATGAAGAGAATGAGAACAAAATAGGTAGGGGAGGAGATGTAGGATCCAGGCTGTAAAGAAACGTATACATTTATTTAGTGAAACGGTAGAAAAATTCAGGCACGAGAATTCCATAGATAATAAATGCAAATGTGAAAAGGGAAATGGCAACCGTCACGAGCAACAATTCAGCTGGAAGATTTAATGCAATTTATGGCTTGATTGGACACCACATTTCAAATTTGAAACGTAAAGGAAAAAGTTAAGTCACAGTTCAGGGTACCGTTACAATGAACAGTTTATTGTTTTCATCGCGTACCGGACCTCAAAGTATAAAAATAAATATACTGCGAAGATCAGCATGACGAGATGAACAAGAGGAAACAGAAATATCTGTATCATGACCTTCCTATCAAAAGTCCATACGGACACCGATATATGTTGCTATTCTGTACGGAAAAATCCAAACGGAGCTAGAAACGTCCGAATTTCGCGAAACGAATTTCGCAGCCTGATTTAGAGTGTTCTCGATAAATTTTCTCATGTTGACATATTTAGGTTTCGGAAAACTTTTAAATTCAACTGTTATTAACTGATTTAAATTGAAATAAAATTTCACAAGAAAATAAACTTCAATATTATCAGATGAAAATTTACAGTTGCTATGTTTTTAAATACGTATTCCAAATATAAAAATTTTATTTCAAAATTTCACAAAATTTCCAGTTAAATATTTTAAAACTATTAAAATTTACGGGTCGTTACACTCTCCCCCACTCAAAACTTTTCGTCCCCGAAAAGGAAGGAGGTAGGAGAATAGAACAACTAGAAATAAAAGTAGATTGAAGTCAACATTAAACAATTAATTTAAAACTATATAAAATATTCATAAAATATTCATTTGAAAACTTCATTTGCAATTCAATTATCTTTAATACTTTAATACCTTCCAAAACCCATTTGTAAAATTTCTTGCTTCCTTTATAAATACCATTTATATGTTTAAATAACACCTATAAAAATATATGAAAACCATTCGAAAACAATTATTTACATCCTCGGTTATATTTACAAAGAAGCTATTGAAAACATTAAATCCATAATTCCTAAATTTATTAATTTTATCTAAAATACTTTTCAAATATTATTAATAAATCAATAATCATTTACTTTAAATCTGTATTGTTTAATTAATAACTTCAAAATATTTATAACCCTCATAATTTACTATTAAACCATGTAGTATATTTTTTTATTTAATAAATAGTATTTAAAAAGGATATAGTCAACAATGAAAAGAAGGTGGATTCAGAAAAACAGAAGGAATAGGCTAAAGTATAGATGAATAAATAAAGCTGAGCAGATAAGGTAGATTCAAGGAATAGTATCGGGCATGAATAATTAATTCAAACCGTAAGAATTTCAATTTCAAATATTAATACAAAATTTCTTTATTGGAAATACTTTTATAATAAAATACCTTTATAACAAAATACTTTTATATCGAAACAAATTTTCCTTTCGAAAATACCTTTATAACTCGATGCCTTAACAAGTTTATCCTCGTTCCTGCAGACTCTGGCAGTGCGTTGATCAGGCGCAAAGCTAGAATTCTCCAGGTACTTAGTAGACTTGTTTCAACACCCAGTGAAAATACTGGAAAACTTAAAAAAAAACAGATATGGAAAGTACAATCCAAAAAAACAAAACATGTCGATCATGGATCACGGATACACAATGGTTACGCCTGGATCCCCCAGGAAACATCCATACCCGTAGGCCACCCTTGTAACGACCCAGAATTTCCTTCATTTGAAATTCAAATATTTAATTGATTTTAAATATTGACAAGTAAGTTTTATAAGCTGAATAAATTTAAATTCGAATATAGAGATTTAATTGGGTAATTAAATCGATAATTTAATATTTGAAATTCCAGAAATAATTGCAAATTGGATTAAATGTGTATAAAAATGATTTATAAAGTTATATTAAATCATATTAGAGTTAGAATGATGTTTGTAAACTTTTAAAATTGAATTAAAAGTTAATTTGTGAAAATTGAATATTTTAATATTTAATTGACAAGTGAAAATAGTCATTTTTCAAACAGTGTAACAACCCGCATATTTATCGATTTTATATTTTTATATTTAAAATCGTTAATCAGATGTTAGTCCGAAAAGCTACTTTTTGCATACGGTCAAATTAGGACTCGAGACCACTCCCATTGAGTTCAAAATGTCGTTTGCGATCTTTTTGAGTATAAACTTTGATATGTTTGGAGCTAGTCAAAAATTCAACCATTTGCACTTTGGGTTTGGGCTTGGGTTCAGCCCCTTTACCAACTTAACCCCAAATCTGAACCTCTCCACTCACTCTCACTTTCTCCTCCTTTCAGTTTTAGAGCAACAATGGTGGGAGAGATGGGAAATTAAAACTCCCAAACCCTAGTTTTATCTTCAAATCAAGTTCTAGCTCCAAACTAATAGAAGAAACCTTGGTAAGCTTCTCCTTCTTCTTCTCCAACCCTTTCTCCTTTCAATTTCAGAAATTCCTAAACCTAACTTTAGGAATGTTCTTCTTTTTTAGCATAGATTTGGGTTGTGTTGAAGAGTGGTTGATTCTCCCTTTGCTTTCAAACTTCTTCACACTTGTTCTTGTGCATAAAGGTGAGATTTTTATCTCACATCTATGTCTATAACTATCCTTGATTTCTTGTTATGAATTCCTAACAATTATCCATGTGCAATTGCTTTTGATTCGGATGGGTTTTGTGAGCATTGCAATTTTTGGTGTTTTGGAAGTCTAAAACTCTAAAAATCATAGCTTGATGTTGGATCATGTTTTTGGTGATAAATCGAAGAGCTTATATGGCCGGGTAGTCGATTGGCGTAAACCCTTAGCGCCGTTGCTCGTCCGGTTGCAAGTTGTGAGTGTTTGCACTTCAATTGTCATAGGATAGGAAATGTAGAAAATCAGGTTCAGTCGACTGAATTCTCTGTTCAGTCGACTGAGCTGAAGCCCGGAATTTTCTGGACAGTGTTCAGTCGACTGAACAGGGATTTCAGTCGACGGACCTGCTCCTGTTTTCCTGTTGTGCCTATTTAGGCTCATTTTGATTGGTTTTCCGAATTTATCAATTCATGTTGGTTCTTAGTGGTTGTTATCATTTATTATGACTTTGATGACTCCTTTTTCGAGATTTTTGAATATCCATTTCGATTAATTCTTTATCGGTTTAATTGGATTTGATTCACGTCTTCGAATGTGAATTTTGATGATTGATTATTTCTACAATCATTTTGTAACTTGTCTTCACTTAGGGGATCTTATCTGAAAAACATTCATCAGAATTTCTACTATGATGGTTTTGGGATTGATTTCTTTAGACTTTACTCACGTCTTTGAACGTGAATTTTATGTAATTTGATTCATTTCAACAATCGTTTTGTGACTTGTCACTTTAAAGATATGAAGGTTTCAATACTAGTAGTAAATATCAAAACTCTTTCATCAAAGCGATTTCAACACTATTTTAAATATCAAAAGTTCGTTTTCTTAAAACCGTTTTCCAATCTATTAGTATATACAAGCCTTTACTTCACTCGGATGAGAAATCGAATTAAACGACTTAGTAAAACGAGTGGTATGAAACACTCGCGTTCACTTTGTCGGTTAGCTCTTGGACTTGTTCGATTGAACCCTTTTGTGACAATTTCCTAGTGGAGATCTACAGTTTGTTCGTAAATATTTAAGTTAAGCTAGTGGTTATGGGACATGAAGCTAAACTCATATATTTACTGGCTTAGTGTAATTGACACTTCCTGATGATCATGACGATCATTTTTGTGATTTAGACTAGCGATTGAGCGATGTCTCTTTGTCTGCGAGGGAGACTATACCCTGTTTATGTGATGTTTCGCCATCACATATGTAGGGTAGCACCCTACGGTCTTCGGGCCATTACTGTGTGGAAATTTAATGGATAGCTTCCATGAGATAGCTTCTCATTCATGTGTTTACGCGTAGGTGAGTTTTTATGCTCCCATTCATGAGTTAGGCCTCCCCCCTTTTTATGTGTTTTCTGGATTTCTGGTGATGATTTCTGGAATTTGCGCTTCACCAATTTTACTTGATTTTCATTGATATGATATCAGTTTTTGTGCATTGGTGAATTTATGTGTTATTGACTTGTTATGAATACAAGTTTAGGGTATGATACCCTATTTTATCTCTGAGAAGATTCTTGCGATATTGATTTATCTCTTGTTGATTATCATTTACATACTTATAGTAGTATGCCATTATGGTTATTAAATGTTTATGCCATACCACTTATTCTATATCATGTCCTCTGATATTTATAGCTAGACTGATCCGTTTATTATTTTCTTATAAATAATACTCGGGTCAGACCGAGATGTTACAGGTGCTTCTGCTTGACTTCTCTTCTGGATTATCCTGACTTTTGGCCAACTACCTAGATTAGTAGTTTTTGGTTGTACACTTTTGAGATATAGACTCTATGATGTGTACTTATTCTTTTGTATTATCGTGGATCTTTCTGACCACTACTCTGATGTACACTTTCACGTGTTGTATATTTATTCATATCTTCTTCCGCCTTTGTGATATGAATTGTCTGTGACTGATTTGTGTTATGTTTATTTCTATATTTGTTTCCGAAGTCCATATAGCCACTGTGTAGTAGCTTTGAGTTTGTATCGGTATGTCGGATTTCCTCTTGAGATGAAAAGTTATATTTTTATCTGTTATATCGGTACTCGCACAAAGCAATTATACAGATGGTCGCTCCTCAACAGCCTTATTCTCCGTGTTAGTTGACGGCATTACTCCGTAGTGTCCTTGGCTAGCGTGGGTATAGAGGTGGGGCATCACAAACTGTCTCGGATTTCGACGAAACCAGTTTCATAGTATCCGTAATGTTAAATTATTGTAAGATTTCAAATTTCGTGTCAATCGGAGTTGTCGTTTGTCCGGGGCAAGCCAAAATGCATCGAAATCGTTTTAATCGATTTAATTTAAATTTGATCGTTTATTTCCGTAATCTCACATACGATCGAATTAGCTCCCGAAACACATTCCATTGTGTTCGGAACGCGGGTAAAACCCTAGAAACGCCAGCCGGCACGCTTCGTTTGGAGTTTGGAAAAGTTTCGATGAATAGTGTTCTGAGAAATTTTCTATAAAAGGACGTGAATATTTTCATTTGCACTCAAACCCTAACCCTATCTTCAGCCGCCACCATTAACGTTCAATGGCTAGAAATGCATCCTCTTTCTCCCTCATTATCTCCAAATCCGTCAATCTATACAAAAAGTTTTCAACTACAACTTTGAAGAGGCCAACGAGATCTTTAATCTCAACGGCTATGATCGTAAATGGAGCAATGGATCAACGGCAAAGCGACGATGAACGTGCACCATTCGTTCATATTTTTCAAGGCAGGGGTGAGGCCGAGTTGCATGTGGTCTAGGGCGGTGGTAGAGCTCGACGTTGGCTTCGTGGTGGTGGTAGTTGATCGGGCTAAAGTGTGGTGGTGGTGGCTCTTTAATTCATGAAAGAAACGGCGGCTATGGGTAGGGTTGAACGTGATTTTCACGTTGAGGAAGAAGATACAGGGGCGGCTAGATCTTGTTTTGTGAAAATGGATGGCTGAGATTTGCAGAGGTTTAAAAATTAAAAAGAAAATGTGTAAATTTATATATATTAATTCGTTCAAACTTTAAAACTGTGTAACTTTGTCATACGAGGTTCGTTTCGCACGAAACGAATTGCGTTGGGTTCATTTTGCTGAGCACTACGCAATGGAACTGGATTGGAGTCGATTGGAGCTAGTGAAAATTTTGAGTAAAATTAAACGTATGTTTAATTTTATTTGAAATAAAATACTGCAACCGTTATAAAAAGCAAGGTGAGAACTTCTCACTCAATCGAAATTGTTTCGATTTAAATTTTAAATAGTTGAATTTAAAATTGCTTGATTGTGTGAATTGGATGATAAATTGTTATCTATTGTGTTGAATAGACCCTATACGCCGTATATTAAGCGGAGGTTATTTATTAAAAACATATACCGCGATAATTCCACCGTAAAGTGGAATTGGTATTATATATGTATTTGGAGTTGATTTCCCGCATTATATAGCGAATGAGACCCTATTGCACCGCATAATAGCGGATAATATTCTATAAATCCCATATACCGCGATATTCTACCTCAAAGTGGAATTGGTATTGTGCTAACATCTGTGGATGCAGGGAAACATGTTGGAGGGATCCAACTGGATTCCTCAAACATTTGAATTTATTTTAATGTTGTGTGTTGCACTATTGTGTTAAACCCTTGGACTACACAATACACACACAAATGTGGATTTCACGTGGAAATCGGTTAAGTCACAGATTATCAATTTTGAAAAATTGAATTTTTGAATCCAAAATAGTTTTGGAATTGGAATTGAAAGCTTTTGAAAACGAGTTTCAGAAATAAAAGCTATTTTAAATAACTTAATAAAATTTAAATTTAAATCATTTGATTTAAATTTTGAATTCAATATTTTGAAATTGAATTCAGTGAATTGGGAATTATGGTCTAAAGGATTTTATAAGTGTAAAAGGTGTTTATATGGGTTTTTAACCATTTAAAATATGGTTTTGGAAATTTAAATTTAAATTCAAGTTTTATACTTGGATGGCTTTAAAGTGTGTAATTGTAACCAGTTTTTCCCAAAACGAAAACTATATGTTTTCAAATAATAATAACTTTCATAAAGTGAAAAGATTTCCAATTTGTATCGAAACAATTCAAGTTGAAATGAAATTGTAAATAGTTTGGAAAAACTATGAATTAACCTTTGTGAAAATGATTAAGCTTTATTTTGAAATCAAAGAAGATTTTAAAAGGTGTATCTTTTATATTATAAAAGACTTGAATTGTGAATAGTTTTGAAAGCTATAAGTTACATCTTGATTAAAGATTTAATGGGTTAATCAAATTGATTTGGAAATCTATGAATGAATCTTTGTGAAACTGGGTAAACTTTGTGAAGTAAATCTTTTTGTTTAAAGATTTAAAATGGTAATTTGTTTAAACCATTTAAAGGAAAGGATTTGGGTAATAAGTTGCTTCTTAATTGAAATCCCTATATCCATATGTTTTAAATATTGTGCTCACTATTTGGGTTAGTCGGGAAAAGACCTTTGTGTCATATAACCCATTCTGAATTAGTGATACGACGATATGGATCGTATTGAAGACCGGTGGTGAAGACCAGGTATTTGTGAAAATGATAGGATGACCTATCGATTGTCTCTGCACCGTTAGCTACGGTATAGAGGTTTCCTTTGTGATGAGAAGTTCGATCGGGATTGTGAATACCCGGATTGCAAGGGCTTCTTCGGAAGTGCCTTCGGTTCTAGTCGA
Organism: Allium fistulosum; assembly: GCA_030737815.1. NCBI lineage: Eukaryota > Viridiplantae > Streptophyta > Magnoliopsida > Asparagales > Amaryllidaceae > Allium > Allium fistulosum. The sequence goes on from CM060902.1 coordinate 1,388,573,419, forward strand.
ACTCGGAACAGACTTGTATGGTTACATGTCTGACATTACATTTTGAGATATAAAGCTGATTTCTTTCAAATACATTTCTGTTTGGTGGTGGAGAATTTATTCTCTTAGCTTAACACCCTTCTCTGAGATGTACGAGCTCAGAGGTTATGTAGTTGAAGGTTATCAGTGATATACTCCCAATTTGGTAGTGTGGCATGCTGAGTGTTGCTGTGTGATGATCATTTATTGATCATTTGTTAATCAAAGCGTGGCTTTGTGAAAAAGCGTAGCTTTGTGGACGAGACCTCTTCGGACCTCACAACCCGGAAATGGTCGAAACAGGAATGATGCGGCAAGGTTATGAGGGTCGCTCCCTTTAGGGTATGTCATTTCCTTCTGGAAAAGGGTGGTATCAGGTATGGAGCCCTGGTATTTAACTTATGTGGATACTTCAATCTCATTTACTGTGTGATTGTTGTTTTGTTGAGGCGCCTCGGATAAAGGTCCCAAAGGACCAGGGGGTGGCATATTCGTGTAGTAGTTACCTAGTGTCAGAGGTAACCTGGCCTTGTGTTGGTAGAGAGATAGTTAGTTCTCGGGACGTCCCGCCAGAGGCGATCCCATATGGCAGTAGGAAGTTCCTTAGCCTGACCATTTGTTGGAAATCCAAAGAAACAATACGAACCTTGTACGGTTTTAGTTGTATAACCTGCTATGGAATGTGGCAGTAACCTGCTATTGAACATAGTAGCTATAGTAGGCATAAGTGCGGAATGCCTATGCTGGCTAAGATTAATATTATACTTTCGAAATGATTTTGCACACTATGCACTAATAATAATATCAAAAATGATTTGTTTTACGTAGTAAGCATGTTTAACTATCATAAGAAGAAATCTCCTCTAATTCTGCGTTTGTGTTGTGTGTGTGGCTGGAGGTCTTGTGGTAGTTTCATTTTCCAAAAGCATTGCGGATATTTTTCACTTCCTTTGTTGTTGTTTTAAAGATAAACTGTTTTAGTTCTCACACCAGTCACCATGACTGACCTGGAGTTTATTGTTTCCTTCCTAAACTCTGGGTGCCCACCAATTTCCACACGGGCAGTCTAGAGTCGGGTTATCAGGTCATTTTGGATTCAGGAGATGCTGTGGAGCTCAGTGGCGAGTTGGATGGCGAGGTGAGTATTTGTATCTGATATTATTATTCCGCTGTGTATTCTGTATGAGGACAAGTTTGTATAACTGTCCATTGATGTATTGTGTTGTATATTGTTGTTGTAAACTCTGATGATGTAATGTATAAACTGATATAGTTCTTTGATTTAAAGATTATTCATTTATCTATTATATGTTGTTCCGCTGCAATATGTGAGATTCTGATATTGTTTCTGTTGTTTCTTCTTTCTTTTTCTTCTACCTCTTCTTTTAAGCATAACAATTCGGTTTTCCGGCATTCGATTGCTCGGTAGTTGATACAGTGGACGTATTAATGTCGATTTTCGAGCATCGAAAGATCGCATTCATTGCAACCCCCCAACCTTGCGATTACGCCATGAAGACTGGTAGTACTGCAGATACACAATGGTTATGCCTGGATCTCCCAGGAAACATCCATACCCTAGGCTCTCGCAGCCCCTGCTGATTACGCTACCAAGCAACCCAATAGATTGCAGATACACAATGGTTACGCCTGGATCTCCCAGGAAACATCCGTACCCATAGGCCACCCCTCAACCCTGCGATTACGCCATGGAGTCACGCTCGTAAGACCATGGAGATTGCCATGGAATTCGATGGAAACTCGAGTATCATATCCGAAAAACCAAAAATCAGAGAAATATCGATAGAATGAATCCACAATATGGTCACAAAGCGGATATCAAGCAGAAGGCACTTTCCATATCTTTACATCGAAAATATGTATCATATAGTACCTTTTCAAATCACTTTCAAATATCATACTTATATAATGTCCATTATATATAAGATTTCATTTTCAAATCAAATACTTTCCAAAATCAATAGTATATCAAATCACACTTATATAGACTTCAATTATATAAGATTTCACTTTTCAAATTGAGTACCTTTTCAAATCATAGTTTTCGAATCAACATCATACTTATACAAACCAAATTTTTATATAAGTTCGATAACTCCCAAATCAAGTATTTAAAATAAGGTTCTCAATTCAATACGTTTCAATATTCATACAATTTTCAAAATCATATACACTTTCACCAAATTATTCTTCCAAATCAAATATCTTCAGTTCCAAAGTTTCTAAACTAATAAATTTGGAAATTAAATCCAAATTTCCAAATCAATACAATTTAAGTCAACCAATTCATTTCCAACATCAAATGTTTTCAAAATCATCTTATATTTACATAAAGTCCACCTTATATATGGATCAAAATTTTCAAAAAAAATAAATTTCGCTGCATGAAGAGCCATATGGGATTGAACATCTTTGCTTTATTAAAGATTTTTTTAGAATAGTTTTGTATATAAAATAGTTTGTATGTAAAATAGAATAAAACAGTTTGTTTAAGAAGAATGAAAGAAAAATAGTTTTGAAAAATGGTTTTAAATTGATAGTAGTTTTTCATAAAAGAAAAAAATCCAATTAAATTACAAAGATATCCAACCCAACAACTTCCCATTTCAACGCCAAGTATATCAATAATATTAGGATATAAGATGTACATATGTCATCATTTTGCAAAATCACATTCGATCGCTTGCTCGATCACACAAGTTCGCTTTCAAACTAGTATTGTCCATTCGACTTCCCTAATGCGGACTTCGACATGGTTTCTCGACTAGAAGCCATCAGTCTCCTTGCATAGCCATATACTATGATAGAGAAAAATCTAGAATCAAGCCCAAAATCCATATCAAATATTCGCCGTCAAGAATCGAATGAAAAATCCTAACACGAAATGGTGTAATTCACCTCGAACTTGTGTACTCAAACCTGGATCAAATTAATTATGCGAATAAAATAGCATATGTACAACTTATGTATCTATTCCAACTTGTTAAATATATAGTTATATAAAGATGTTACTAAGTTAAAACATTTAAACTAAATTTTATTCAAAATATTTTTAAAACTAATTTTCATATTAGTATAATTCAAAATAGTCTTATTCATTTACTTAACAAAACAGTTTCAACTTGTTTAAATCATATTATTACATACTTTAAACATACATACCAAACTTATATACTTTATACTTTTCCAAATTACTTAGCTTTGAAAAATTAACCTTGATTTGGAAGTCTCGAACCTTCAAAATAGTCGAAGAAATCATATTCAATCCAAGAGTTGGAAATCACCAACAAATCAGTAAACCGATTCCAAAAGATAGGGTTATATCAAATCAAATCCGAAACTCAAGAACTGAACACCGGCTCATTTCAAATCGTTTCAAATACATATACATATATCTTTCAAATATCAAATCATACTTCAAAATTTGAAATAAAAATTGGTTTCGCAAAATCACTCGCGTAGCAATGTTACTAAAGTGGCCTCTCTCCCACTCTGAAACTCGAAAATCAATGTCGATGACGCATGCACTCATTACCAAAATTATTTTCCAGCGACATAATGAGTTCTGGACTTCTATTTTCTCAAACTTATTTTGAAATTTCTTCGAAATCATTCGAAACTCATTAAAATCAGTTGAAACATTTCTTATTCGGAAAATACTTTTAAATCATATTATTATTATATATTTCAAAATCTTAAAACCAATTTCAAAATAACGGAGTTCAATTCTCGAATTTCAAATTTAAAATCCTTCAGTTATAAATCATTTTTAGATAAATCAAATTTCTTATATATTTTTTTTTTCAAAATTACAAATCCTTTCTAAACCTCAAATTCTCATTTTAAAAAGGGTATATAATCTTTATCGAAAACATTTCACTTTTATATATAGAATATAATCATACTTATCAAAATAATAATTTCGATATATAAAACAATTTCTAATATACAAACAAACCCAATTTTTCAAAGGATGATTTAAGAATATATTTCAAAATAAAGATAGAGTTTCAAATTAGAGGGGCTCTAATCAAATAAAATTCTGATTCGAAGATAAGCTCGAACGAAGATGAGATAACTAAATTAGAAAATACAAGATAGATATTTTTTTATAGATCGCGGATGACCCTAGGGTCAACCGTGACTTCAAAATAAGATTGGTGCAGAATTCTGAGGCAAATCGACATTCGATTGCCAGATATAGAATTCAGCATAACAAGAGATAGTAGCATCATCAAAACCGAGAGATATATAAATCTCCAGTGAATCAATGCCAATTGTAAAGGAGTTTCACCCATTTACAAATCATTCAAATATTAGCGGGATCGCCTATCTTTATAGAGATCATTCGAAGTGGAGTTATGGGATACTCCAGAATCAAAAGAATACAAATAGGGAGAGACAAGAGTGAATTTTGGAACCGTAGGGAACGTTCCAAAGTTCAAAGAAAAATCGAGTCAAAAGGAAGAGATTCAACTCGAACGAAAGTGATTCTGTAAATAAATTTACCATATATGTTAAGTTTTGCCTAGAGCCAAAGCTCTGATACCAACTGTAACGACCCGCTATTTTCAACCATTCGCATCCGCACATGTCGGACTTGAATTGCTCAAAATATCAGATTGTTAATTTAAATTTGGCAAAACTCAACATATACAGTAAATAAATCAATCACAGAATCACAGACACAGAGTAATACAATAATACGCAGCGGAATAGATAAATAGTAGTTCATGAAGCTACTATATAAACATCAGAGTTAGAAATAAAAATACAACAGAATATCTCAAATCAGTGAAGTCTCCAGTACAAACAGATGACCTCTCTGAACAAATCAACTGGAAAGCTAAAAGCTGAATCGATGGTTGGATCTCCAAACTAAGCTCCAAACTCCAAAGGTGAGTCTCAAATGCTGTATCACTTAGTCTGACCCGAGCGTAAAGCAAAACACAAAACACTCGAGTCAGGATTAACATCCTTATATCAATAAATCCAACTCAAGTGAAATATCAACTGAAATACAAGGAACTTAAAGGATGTTTGGGATAACCATCCTCTAAGGATCCGTGGAACTATCTACAATGTAGAAATGTACAGTATAACACCATGGCCATTTCAAATTAATTTATACTTCAAAACCAAGATATCATTTTCATTTCAAATATATCTATTTTCCAAAATAGTATATTTATATTAAATAATTTATAAAGTAAAGTATTTGTAATTTCCTTAAATTTCACAAATCGCTTCAAAATCAACTCGCCTTTCCCATTCCAATCAAATTCAATGTCAATTTATCAATTTACATTCAATTCAGTTTTCTAAATAACAAATTCAAATTATATTGATTTCGATTACAGATCTGAATCACAAAATAAACCATTTAAATTCCAATATATTTCAAAGCTTTAATATTCAACATTTTCAAGGCTAAATTAACAGTTTCATATAGATCGTGATTTAACTCCATTATTATTTAGTTTTGAAATATTTCACTTAATAAAATCAATATTACTTATATAACCTTAAATTACATATTACTATATATTTTCCTTCAATTTCTTTAAACGCAAAATATTCATTAAATTACTTAAATCAAATATCAGGTTATAAAACTATATCTTAAATTCTCAAATTCAATAAGTTTCGAACTGATTGAATTAAATAAAATTCTTAATTTAATACAATTTCAAATATATCTTCCAACCTTAGCTTATAAAACTTTTACAAAAAACTATTTTTGAAATACAAATTCTAATAGGCACTTAAACATATTTCATATTAATTAAATCAATCTTAATTAAATTATATATTATTATTAAATCTATATATAAAATAACCTTTATATATAATATTTTTAAATCAATATTTAATAAAACCATATATTTCCTTTCAAAACCATAGAATTTATTTCAAAAATATTTATAGATATATAGACCAACGGCATCGGTGTAAAATTTCTATTCTATGGTCAACTGATACAGATATTTATCATTGCAATCCGTAATTTAAATATATACGGGTGGATATCATTTCAACCCGCAATCTCAAATTCAAATCAAATGAAAATCGCTTGGGTCTATCATTTCAACCCATAACGATTTTCTCCTATTCTAAAGTCCGTTCGGGTATGTATCATTTCAACCCATAGTGAATTCTATACTAACAGGGAACTTGCAGAGTGATATCAAGTATAATTTAACATATAACAACCGGCATATATCATCAGTAATTAAATAACAGATAAACAACGAGATATGGTGTCATATCCCACAGGTGAACAGATACAGATAATAGCATAAATAACAATTTAAATAACTACAGCAACATATTTCAATTATCATTTCAATTGAAATCAAATTTAATAAATACACGAACGTTAATCGTGAGTGATTGCTCACCTTTCGAGGCTAGAGGAGATTTGACAAATGAAACGAGTTACGAATCCAAGCACGAGTTCCGAAGTAAAGTAGGATTGGCACGAATTCAATGCACAGATCTGATAACAGAAATCAATGGGAACGAATCAGATTAGCTCGATCAACTGCATAAATAAATATTATAAACTTTATTTAAAAAATCAAAACTTTCTTAAAAATCAATACTCAACTTAAAACACCTATCAAAATAAAATCTATACATATATATACATATATCTTAAAACCCAATATCCACACGAAAATCTATATATTTACAGTTCAAAAATCAATGTTTATAAGATTTATACATTTCTTTCAAAAATTTCCTTAAATACATTTTAAACGTTATCACTAACGTTAGTAACCACACATATATATACCTTAACCAAACTGTTATAAAGTAAAAATATACAGATATCTATTTGAAATCAAATCTTAGTATATTCATAAACTTATATATAAACATTATGTAAACTTACTACGAAATATAATCACATATATATATATAAGCTCGTGTAACATATATGCTTTTTTTTATAAATATCAGAACATATGTATATATAAAACAAGTTAACTGTCACATATAAACTAATATAAGCAAACTTTGTATACGCCTGTATTAAAATTAACATATACCTTCATAAGCTTTATAAATTATATAACATATATACCACATTTGTATACAACAAACACATTGTCAGGTTGAAAAGAATAAGATGTAACAAATATATATATAAGCAAATGTATACACTACTTAACCTCTACAGATATGATCTAGAAAAATTTTATAACCAAAAAAACAAAGAAGTTCATAATACATATAAACTATTATAACTCAAACCAACAGACTCTATAATATAAAGTAATATAGATAATACTTGTATAAATTTATATATAAACCAGGTTTATAAATATATATTTTATAATACACAATACTAACTTTAATACGAAATCACTTATATAATACTTTGTAAAAAAAATAATACTCTGTCATCAAATATATACCGTTGTAAATGTATATAATACTATAATAAAACTTTGTAGTATAAAAAATATAACAACAGTGCAAACTATACCAATAGCTCTGAAAATTAAACTGTAAGCAACATAAGCTACAATACAAACACTGATATATATAAACTTATATATATATATATATACACAGCACTTTTGTATATGAAATAACTTTTTTTCATAGGACACGCAACACATAATTATATAACCAAAGCGAACGAACACATACCCAAATCCAAAAATCAAAGATAAACATAGGACTTTTTTATACAGTTTCATAAACATACCTAAGAACCAGAACCGAGGCCGGCTTGGCTCGCACGGAGGCAAGGGAGGAAAGAGAAGTTTGGCGGCAGCTCGGAGGGGTCTCGGAGGCGGATGCTGGCCCAGTACTTGCATGGGTGGGTTGCGCATGTAGAAGTTGAGCGCATGGTGATGATTGCTTGAATAAAAATCTTGTTGAAGCTTATATACTTTTCTTTCCCCTTTTTTTTCAAATGGATGAGCACGGATCAAAAGAGAAAAAAAATGAAAGTGACCCCAAATGAAATGAAAGAAATGAAGAGAATGAGAACAAAATAGGTAGGGGAGGAGATGTAGGTTCCAGGCTGTAAAGAAACGTATACATTTATTTAGTGAAACGGTAGAAAAATTCAGGCACGAGAATTCCATAGATAATAAAAGCAAATGTGAAAAGGGAAATGGCAACCGTCACGAGCAACAATTCAGCTGGAAGATTTAATGCAATTTATGGCTTGATTGGACACCACATTTCAAATTTGAAACGTAAAGGAAAAAGTTAAGTCACGGTTCAGGGTACCGTTACAATGAACAGTTTATTGTTTTCGTCGCGTACCGGACCTCAAAGTAAAAAAATAAATATACTACGAAGATCAGCATGACGAGATGAACAAGCGGAAACAGAAATATCTGTATCAGGACCTTCCTATCAAAAGTCCATACGAACACCGATATATGTTGCTATTCTGTATGGAAAAATCCAAACGGAGCTAGAAACGACCGAATTTCGCGAAACGAATTTCGCAGTCTGATTCAGAGTGTTCTCGATAAATTTTCACATGTTGACATATTTAGGTTTCGGAAAACTTTTTAATTCAACTGTTATTAACTAATTTAAATTGAAATAAAATTTCACAAGAAAATAAACTTCAATATTATCAGATGAAAATTTACCAGTTGCTATGTTTTTAAATACGTATTCCAAATATAAAAATTTTATTTCAAAATTCAATTATTCAAAATTTCACAAAATTTCCAGTTAAATATTTTAAAACTATTAAAATTTACGGGTCGTTACACGTTGCTTGCATGTTCACACTGCTACTTTATTGCATCCCATATTGTCACTGCATATATATGTGTGTGTGTGTGTTCATGCATATTGTAACAACCCTAGTTTGGAGATTACCTGTTAATAGTAATTTAATATTAACAGGTAATCTCCAAACCAGGGTTGTTACACATATATATATGTATGCTTGTGATTTTGTTTTGCCTCCATTTAACCTGGTGGTCTGGTTCCATATATACTCTGGTTTATGTCTCTGACCTGATACATATGTATGTGCTTTATATGTACTATCATTTGCTTAGTATGTTTGCATTTGTTTCCTTTAACTGTTCACTGGTCCTGGTTCATACTTGAGTTTGTCTTAACTGATGCATGCTTTGTATTTGTACTGGGTTGTTGCTTCAAGCCAGTTTATTGCATTCATGTTGCCAGGTCTACACTTTGCATTTCATTGTTCACTGTCTTGACTTGTGACTGCACCTGACTATGCCTTTGTTAACAGTTTCTTGTTTCCTTAGAGTTTACCACTGCTTGTCTCTATTTCATGTAGTATGTCTGCATTGTTGTCATATATGTGAGTGCACTTTCTTTCACTGGCTTGAACTGTATGTATGCATGTGCACCAGTACTGTTCCACTACTTCATTTCATTTTGATGATAACTGTGCACATACAAATATATATATACATACATATATATATGTATGTATATATGTGTATAATTATTGTGCCTTTGTGTACATTCTGTTTGGAGCAGTTCTTCATGTGTACTACACTTGCATGCTCTGTTGCCACCTCTTTAAATCTGGTTATCTGCACTATGATTCTCGAATCACTTGTATATATGTGTGCTGGTCTGGTGAATGTTTCAATTGTTTCATGTCCTCATGTGCACATCAATGTCTTCTCCATGTTTCACTTATCTAGTACATTGTGGTCTTGTCTACCTCTGGTTTATTTTGTTTTGCTGCTCTTGCCTTTGATCATTGCATTCTGAAGCTTTTTGTTCCATGCTTGGAGTCATGTGTACTTGATGCCTGGATTTGTTTCATGCTTCATTGTTGTCTAAGCTTGTAGTATCTTGAAGTTGTAGCCTTGTTGTAGCTTGATTGTGTGCATATTGAACTGGTCTGTGTTCACCTCAGTTTTGTATTGTTTGAGCCATACTTGTTTGCTCTCATGCGTATATTTGAGATGTTTTATGTTGTATTGCATGCACCTAAGTTGAATCCAACCTCGGCTCGGGTTTGACCTTGTGCTCACCTGTCCCTGCAGTTTTATCAAGTGTATATCGGTGTGCACGGCCTTGTATCATGTACAGTGATCTGTAACAACCCTAGTTTGGAGATTACCTGTTAATATTAAATTAATATTAACAGGTAATCTCCAAACCAGGGTTGTTGGTTATAATTTAATATTAATAGGTAATCTCCAAACCAGGGTTGTTAGTTATAATTTAATATTAACAGGTAATCTCCAAACCAGGGTTGTTACATACACTGTGCATGTCACAGGTTGTTCGTGTAAGATGAATTCAAAATGAAAATAATGATGAACAACCCAAATAACCGAGGCAAATAATATTTTCAAAAACACACATTTTATTTCACACTGCAAAAATATTTCTTTTTCAATTCTACTGCGTCAGTTTTTATTTTGTAGATAATTCAGATGCTGGATACAAATTGGAATATAGTTGAAGAAAAAATATGAGTGAACGAGTGATATGTAGTGAGGTGCAAATGTAAATGACAATTGTATAGTGAAAAATTGTGTTGTGATTTGAAATTGTATTATAATTAAAGTTTTGTATATATATAGTGAGAGCTCAAATTTTGTACTATTCAAAATTGTAATAAAATATTTGTTTGAATAAAATATCCGTTTGAAATTAAATTCCGTGTTATTTATTTTATTCAAAAAATATTTATTTAATTATGTGAAAAATAAAATAGTACAATTAACAAATACGTTTAAATGAATGAGAATATATATATATATATATATATATATATATATATATGTTTATTATCATCAAACAAAAATCATATACTAGCATATTCAACAATCTCCCCCTTTTGGTGATAATAAACATATATTAAGATTTTGAATTTATTAAAGGGGCATTTCACCAGAAGGACAAACTTTGCAGTCCAATTAGTTTCTAGGACACACATTCAAAGAAATTACTTTCAAGGCCAAAGTCAGCAGAATAATTACTTTCAAGAACAAAGTCATCAGTCCAATTACTTTCAAGGACATAATTTCATAGGTTTTTAGGCCCTAGAAACTAATTATTTTATGTTTTGTCCTTGAAAGTAATTATTTCAATTGTGTGTCCTAGAAACTAATTCCACTTGCTAAAGAGGCCCTTGTGGCTAATTTCCACTTTATTAAATGTATTTGGTCTTGATGAATTCCATTCGCTCCCCTACTTGAATGCTCCCCCTACATCAAAGCTCCCCTTTCATATATGCATAAAAATATGCAAATAAACCTAGATGAGAATATGCAAATAAAAAATAAGACTTAAATTATTTGCCAACCAAAATCTTAACTTCTCTCTCCCCCTTTTGTTATCAGCAAAAGAGTAATAGTGTTAGAAAAATAGAGATAAAGTGATATACATTAATACACAACTAATACCCAATAGAGTATAAATATTAAATTTCAATAAAAAATCAAACAAAAATCATAAATACTCTGTTAGGCGCATATTCCACTTTAGAATGATAGGGGTGATGTCGGCATATAAAGCCATATAGTTGTGTCTATTTGTGGTATATTTTTATCAGGAATTTGAATATCTACTAACCATGCATAACCGTTAGGACTTTTAAATAAGATTAGTAGGATTCCTAAATTTTTTAAAAACAAGAAAACAAATTTCAAGTATATTCTAACCACGCATAACCGTGAGGACTTTTAAATGGGATTAGAATCAACTCATCTATTTAATAACCAATTTTGATATGTGTTCCATACATGCATAACCGTGAGGACTTTTAAATGAGCATGAAAGTACATAAACAAATATTCCAAGTAATTCACCCATGCATAACCATGAGGACTTTTAAATGAGAGTGAATACTTTGGATGTTTGTATTAAAAAATAAAAATAAAATAAAAACGAATAATTTCCTGTTTAAATTACCACATTTTGACATACTATATTGGATTTTGATGAGTGATGGACGTTAGAAATATGATAGAAATAGAGATGGTCATGGAATTTTTACCAACAAAAGTTATTATAAATCTTGTTTAAATTTTTAAAAGAAATTTACTAAATATACTGTCTCAATTCATAATATATGATTAATATCAACACTCATCACTTTTTCAATCACTATTTATCTTTTCGATAATCAGTAGGGAGTCTGATTAGTTAATGTAGTCATTTATGATCAAAATTATAAAATCAAATTTTCTAAAATGACTAATCTGAAACGAAGTCGACAACAGACTATTTTCTGGAAGGGTTTTATAAGAAAAATGTCTGCTAATTTGAAAATCACTTGAAATGAAAAATATGCAGATATTTTCTTTGAAAATGTGATGTCTCTACATAAAACACGTTCCACTAGTAATTTTTCTATCAACTAGGTTAGCAGTGCAATCTGCATCTGAATACCGCTTTAACTTAAAGTTATAAGATGGATATCAAAGACCAAACCATGAGATGTGCAACAAATACCTTATTATCATTTTACAGTTTTTAAATGAAATTCTTTTGGATTTGAATTGAAACAGTGTATACAAGCAACTAGTGAACATAGTGTCAAATCTAGAAGTAGTAAGATAAATATATCCATGTGTATCTAGAATAATCATCAACCAATAAAACACCATCATTAGTCCAAACAAATCTATATGAACTAGTTCAAAGACTCAAGAGGTATTCATAATGTTCTCTGTATAAAAATATAATTGACCAACAATTTTGCATAAATCAAAATCAACATTCGTTTCTTTATCACATAACTGGCTGATTTAAATTGGATTACGGTGCAGATTTTCACATTTAATAAATCGTTCAAAATAAATATACTTTCACCTATTTTACCTTCACGATAATTTTTCGTTGTTACTCATTGTGATTCTTCCACCTTTGTAATAGGCTAAGGAACTTTGATTTGTCGCTCGTCGTGTGCCTGGAACAGCCAGAATCCAGGTAACACTGTTGTTGTTCCTTAGCCTGCCACCATAGCTACACAAGAAAAGATTTTTGTAACCTATTTGTTTTTATAGGTCCATGATTGTTATTGGCAAAAGAAATTGAAAAATATTTTTGTGTAGACCCAAAACAATCTATATTTGTTCCTTTCGGCATCCATATTTGTTTGACTCTAAGGGATTTTATATTCGTGCCTTTTGGAACCCAAATTGGTATGGTTTTGTGTATGTATATATTTCGACAATTATTCTTGCCATGTCCAATATTTCCACACTTTACATATTTGGGTATCACACTTTTCCACGTAACAGTGTTATTGATCGTTTGTTCATATTTTGACACTTTTTCAAATCTATATCCTTTCCTTTTATTCTCGAAGAGTTGATTTTCAAAGAGCATATTAAATGATTTATCTCTAGTGTACAATTTCCGAGTAACCAACTCAAGTTTATTAACTTTGGATTTTAAAATTTTATTTTCATTTATTAGCTTCGAACAACAACTAATTGTACCATCTCTCTTTTCAAAATTCTTCATTTTCAAGTCCATATTTTCATTTTTAAGCTCTCTAATTTTAGTCTCAATTTCTAGCATCTCAGTTTCAAAGAGTTGGAGTTTTTTAAATTCATTTTTTTCAAAATCCTTGATTTATTCAATCTCCTTTTCAAACTCGTGATTTAATCGAATAATTTCAGATTTGCTCCAAATCACGTTTTTTCAAAAGTTTTGAAATTTTCGTTGACTTCATTTAATTCATTTTCAAAAATCGCATATTTAGAACTTTCTGACTTCTTAAAACTATCCAACTCTTTTTGCAAAATGTTATTTTTACAAATCAACTCAGTTTTATTTTTCTTCCGAATTAAAATTTCATTTTCTAACCTTTGAAAGTTTTCTTGAAAACAGGCAAATTCTTTTTCATAATCCAAACACCTTTTGCAATTAGAATTTTTATTTTTCTTAATATTTTTAAGCTCATTTTCCAAATCGTTATTTTCTGATGCAGTTTAGATTGTTCCCTTTTCAACTTATTATTTTAAATCTCGAGCGCTTTATTATTTTTAATTAATTTTCAGCACAAGAGAACTAAATCATTGAATGAAAGATCACTTATCTCATCGGCTATTGAATCTTCATCACTGCTGTCTTTTGCAAATCCTGTCAAGCATGTTTCTTCAACTGAGTCGATTGTGGGGGATTTCTCACCGTTGTTGACTTTTGCACCATATATTGCATCAAAGTATTCCAGATTTCCTGTGAACTTTCACAATGAGAGATATAGTTAAAATTATTTTGATTAATATGAGAATATAGTATATGCATAGCAAGAGCATTAATCGAAGTATTTTTCTCGTCTATTATATCACACCCATTTTCAATTATATCCTAACATTTAAAATTAACAGATTTTAAATACAATTCCATTTTTAATTTCCAATTTAAAAAATCTGTTCCATCAATAATAGGAGGAATAATACTGGACTGGCTCTCGCTAGATTTGCAACTAGGGTTAGACATCCTTGCTATTAACCTGCTCTGATACCACTTGTAGGATCGATTTCACCCTAGAGGGGGGGGGTGAATAGGGTGGTACTAATAATAATAAAAATTAATGCGGAAATATATAAAATAATTACAGCACAGATAATAGCAGAATAGTAAAAGCAGAAAGATAATGTAGAAGAGATCACACACAAATTTTCCCAGCTTTGGCAAAAACTTGCCTACGTGCTACCCCCAAGGTTTCTACTAAAAATTAAGTAGTCAGACGCTTACACACGTAAACTCGCGACACCCGCTATCGACTAACCTAACTCTACGCTCAAAACCCTGCCACAACTCAGCCACTGAGTTGCGAATTCTCGAACTACACCACCGTAGTTTGTCCTCTAGTCACACGACTAGAATTTTACAAAAGCTTTAAAAAAATACAAAATAAAATCAATTAAAAAACCCTATATAAAATTTAAGCCCAAATAATATTTATAAAGGCGGGCCACTTTTAGTTTATATCACACAAAAAGATTGTCTCCCTTAATATTCTTTGGTTTGGCCCGTATCCTTTACTTCGTGAATAATGCCTGCCTCTTCGAGATCGTTCGTTCCTCTTTCGAAAATTTAGGGCTTTGTGGAAATTGAAATGCCGATTCTAGCTGATCGATTGAATAGATATTTTCACGTTGATTACTTTGTCGATCGATCGTCTTGCTTTGACTTCACTCGGCTGCTTCAGTTTGTCGAGTTCGAATTGAAAAATACTGGTATGTGATTTCCTTTATTACTCTCGTTGATATGCTTGAACTCGATGCTCGTATGCCGATGATGCTAATGGTATTTATAGGGAATAAAACCCCTATATTTTCGTTCAAATATTTCGTTTGAATTCATCTGCTAATTTTGCTCGGCCGCTGATTTTCGATCGAATGCTTGTGATGTGTTCTGGTTGGTTCAATTCGTATATTTTTCTGTTATGCTTGCTTCGTCGCCACGGCTTGATGAATTTGAACTTCCACCATGAATTTCTTTTCTCCTGCGATTTTGTGGTAAAAATTAAGTTCGACTTGTTTGACTCGTGTTATCACTTGGCTTTGACTCCGACTTGTTCGAACTCTACCTTGATCATCTGATTGATTTTTATCTCTGTCTTGACTTTGTTAAAATTTGTTAAATGCTCTGTTGCTTGCATGTGCACACTACTACTTTATTGCATCCCATATTGTCACTGCATATATATGTGTGTGTTCACGCATATATATGTATGCTTGTGATTTTGCTTTGCCTCCATTTAACCTGGTGTTCTGGTTCCATATATACTCAAGTTTATGTCTCTGACCTGTTACATATGTATGTGCTTATATGCACTGTCATTTTCTTGGTCTGTTTGCATTTGTTTCCTTTCACTATTCACTGGTCCTGGTTCATACTTGAGTTTGTCTGAACTGACGAATGCTTTGTATTTGTACTGGGTTGTTGCTTCGAGCCAGTTTATTGCATTCATGTTGCCAGGTCTGCACTTTTCATTTCATTGTTCACTGTCTTGACTTGTGACTGCACCTGCCATGCCTTTTTTAATAGCTTCTTGTTTCCTTAGAGTTTACCACTGCTTGTCTCTATTTCATGTAGCTTGTCTGCATTGTTGTCATATATGTGAGTGCAGTTTGTTTCACTGGCTTGAACTGTATGTATGCATGTGCACCAGTACTGTTCCACTGCTTCTTTTCATTTTGATGATAACTGTGCACATACTAACATATATATACATATATATGTATGTATATATGTGTATAATTATTGTGCCTTTGTGTACATTCTGTTTGGAGCAGTTCTTCATGTGTACTACACTTGCATGCTCTGTTGTCACCTCTTGAAATCTGGTTGTCTGCACTATGATTCTCGAATTACTTGTATATATGTGTGCTGGTCTGGTGAATGTTTCAACTGTTTCATGTCGTCATGTGCACATCAATGTCATCTCCATGTTTCACTTATCTGGTACATTGTGGTCTTGTTTACCTCTGGTTTATTTTGTTTTGTTGCTTTTGCCTTTGATCATTACATTCTGAAGCTTTTTGTTCCATGCTTGGGGTCATGTGTACTTGATGCCTGGATTTGTTTCATGCTTCATTGTTGTCTAAGCTTGTAGTATCTTGAAGTTGTAGCCTTGTTGTAGCTTGATTGCATGCATATTGAACTGGTCTGTGTTCACCTCAGTTTTGTATTGTTTAAGCCATACTTTTTTGCTCTCATCCGTATATTTGAGATGTTGTATGTTATATTACGTGCACCTGAGTTGAATCCAGCCTCGGCTCGAGTTTGACCTTGTGCTCACCTATCCTTGCAGTTTTATCAAGTGTATATCGGTGTGCACGTCCTTGTGGCATTACAGTGATACACTGTGCATGTCACAGGTTGTTCGTGTAAGATGAATTCAAAATGAAAATAATGTCGAACAACCCAAATAACTGAGGCAAATAATATTTTCAAAAACTCACATTTTATTTCACACTGCAAAAATATTTCTTTTTCAATTTTACTGCGTCAGTGTTTATTTTGTTAATAATTCAGATGCTGGATACAAATTGGAATATAGTTGAAGAACAAATATGAGTGAACGAGTGATATGTAGTGAGGTGCAAATGTAAATGACAATTGTATAGTGAAAAATTGTGTTGTGATTTGAAATTGTATTGTAATTGAAATTTTGTATTTATATAGTGAGAGCTCAAATTTTGTACTATTCAAAATTGTAATAAAAAATTTGTTTGAATAAAATATCTGTTTGAAATTAAATTCTGTTTTATTTATTTTATTTAACAAATATTTATTTAATTATGTGATAAATAAAATAGCACAATTAACAAATACATTTAAATGAATATATATATATATATGTTTATTATCATCAAACAAAAATCATATACTAGCGTATTCAACAATATGGAGAAGGATCCATATGCAAGTGTAGTTGGTAGTCTGATGTATGCCATGGTTTGCACTAGGCCTAACATTACATAGGCAGTTGGATTGTTGAGTAGATTCATGTCAAATCCAGGAAAGACGCATTGGGAGGCAGTTAAGTATATTTTTAGATATCTTGGAGGGACTCCATACCATGGGCTTGTCTTTGGCGGCAGAAATAGAGATTTTAGCTTGGTTGGATTTTGTGATTCTTACTATGTCGGTGATAAAGATTGAAGGAAGTCAACCTCAGGTTATGTGTTCACCATTGTTGGGATAGCTATTAGTTGGAGAGTGAGGTTGCAGACGATTGTGGCTTTGCCTACTACAGAGGCAGAGCTTATAACTGCAGTTGAAGTGGCTAAGGAGGCGCTTTACTTGAAGCATTTGTTGTATGACTTGGGCTTCCTATATGAAAGTATAGAAATGAATTGTGATAGCCAAAGTGCAATTCACTTAGCTGAAAATCTGGCTTTCAACTCCAGGATGAAGCATATTGAGGTGAGAGAGTCCTTTCTTGTCTCTATGGATGAAGAAAAGCTTGTACATCTTCAGAAGGTTCACACCAAGGAGAATGTAGCGGATATGTTTACCAAGTCATTATCCGTTGCAAAGTTTGAGCATTGCTCGAACTTGATTCGCTTGATGAAGTGCTAGGGGCCACAGGGTGGGACCGGGGAGAGTGAGTCGGTAGATGGGGACGTTTGTTTTCATTGTGGAGATTGATAGGTCCTACTTGGAGAGGATACTTTCAACACTTTGTTGGCGGGCGGTGTCCTTGTCGCAGTTAGTTGATATAGTGCAATGGGTGATGGCTATGCTGAAGCTCATTGAGAAAGTATCTGTGGTGTCTTGTTTGAGAGCTACTTGGAGTAAGAGGATGTAAGTGGAGTTGATAGGCTTGTGGGGAAATATAGTATCAATGTGGAGATTGTAAGATTTCGTGATACAATATTTTCAATTGTAAAAGATTTGAAAAATATTATTGATTTCAGTGATACAATATTTCCAATTATAGAAGATTTGGAAGATATTTGAGATAATCACTCAAATATATATTGCCTCTTTTATAGCATTAAAGACAATAATAAATTACATACGTGAGAAGAAGAATTATTTTGGGAGATTGAGGTAATCAATTAATTTCCTAATTAGCTGATTAAAGAAGTAATCTTATCAAGCACATGTAAATTGGAGGAAACTAGAAAATCAAATGGATAAACGTTTCCTATATGAGTAGAAGAATTAATGAGGCGTTGATTTATGACCATAAATTAATTACTTCAACCCCAAGTAATAATCTCTATATAGGAAGAGATTAGCATGAGTAGAATTATATCTCTCACTTGTATTTCTTATTCTTCTCCTCCATTATCAATCTCGTAAAATTTTCTCCACTTAGAAAGTAATAAAATCTCCTCTCCCCAAGTGGATGTACACTACCTCACGGTAATGGAACCACTATAAATCCCGTGTGTTATTTTCTTTTATTGCTTGATCTATGATTGCTTTTAGATGGTGAATATTTGTTATTTGTTTCGCCTCACCATCAATCCAGTCCTATTGTTTTTTCGCAAGGTTGGGTTTTTGTTCCTCAGGTGATCTTGAGGGATTTTCCCCCGACAAAATATGCTCGTTTTGTGTAAATTATAAGCATAAATAAAAAAAACAGTATTTTGATACTCATATGAAATTAAGTCATTTATGAATAAATAAGAAGTAGATATATTTATGTTTTATTGATGAGTTTGAAAAATGTATATAAAACAAGTAGAAACATATTTCCGGTAACATAAGCATAACTTTTGTATGTATGACTGCCTTCAGTTGTTTGTAGTTTTCTAGAAAGAGAATGATATCCATAATTTTGATGATCAACACTTTCTCCAAATTTATTATTTTCTAGCTTAATTTGAAGTGGAAAATTATTACTGGCCTATTAGTTTCAGCCAACACACTTAAACTTATTTTAACCATATCTCGTTATTATGTGAAGTGATTTTGATGATTCTAGATTTGTTGGAAATAAATTTATAAATACATTTTTTAACATTTTGTAAAATTTTAAGGTTTACTATTTTAAAGTTTTGTTCTAAATTGAAAAATATTTCGGGTCTATGTTAAAATTTTCTAAAATTAACACTTTATGTTGTTTTAGTTATAACTTCTAATCTATTAATCCGATTTCAACCTTTTATACTTGTTGGAAAGGTAAAACAATAGAAAAAAAACTTTTATTTCAAACATATATCAAAATTTAGAAGGACATATGCAAAACAACTATTGCAAAACTGCATTATTTGCTGTCAAAACTTGATTTCCAGAATTTATACTCTACGGTTAAAAAGATATAGCTTTTAACAAATAAAGAGCTTTTAAGATCCACAAGATTTTTAAGAAATGTGATATATAAATTGGCTTCTTCCACCACTTTCAAGTTCCACCTATTTGTCCATATAAAACATTGCTTATTATGGTGAATGGTAAGTTATGACTTGAGACATTTAAAGAATTAATATAGACACCTGATATGCATAATGTACAAATTAGTTATCAGTAATGCTAACATAAGATAAGCTTACAAAGTTATTCATCACATTCAGATATACAACATTAATATGTAGTGTATGATTTATAATCTATGCCTATCCTCTAAATATTATATTCTATATACACAAGGTATGTGATATCGACGAATGTGCTTCAAGTTATAAAATATCATAAAACGATGCATATTTAAATTTAAACCAAGTGATTTTAGTTCTAAATTATTAGTCAAAACAAGACATAATGCAAAATCATTTATAATTCTTTTATTTATGTAATTGTATGTTTTGTTGAGCACACTATAGATACACGAAGGCCATTTAGTTGCTTTATGGCGTTCCTTGTTATTAATCCCATCAAAAAGTAAGTAATCATGCTTAAAACTACAAAAAGAGGTGCATTTTATGCTACATCGTGATATATATATATATATATATAACTGAAGAGCATTGCAGGAGCATTCGATCCATGTACGATAGTTGTCAAGGGAAAGAAAATGAAGTAAAGATGAGGAATAGAAAAGAAGAGAATAAAAGAAAAGACAAAGAAAGAAAACATCACACAATCACATAACTTGTCGTATATCTCATAGTGCATTAGATAAAATATAATAGTCACCACAAATTTAAAACAGGCTAGATAATAATAACTACGTAAACCTAGAATCAGAGTACACATGCTCATATAGTTATACAAAACACTAATAGAGTTTGTACAAATAATAATAAACTTAACTGATAAACTGTCTACAGTAATAGTAAGTCAACGCTCTCAAGGCTCCATAGTGTCACACGGTGGAATAAATAATAATGAGCTCAAATATAAGTATGAGAGAGCATTGCCTCCTTCTAGTCTGTCTGTAGGACTCCATGTACTGTTTACACCTGCTTTTTAGTCTACTCATTTAAGATTACCCAAGGTAATAAAAAGCAAAACATAAAACATCGAGTCAGGCAATAGTTTGGAGTGATCGATAAATAATCTCAAAACACTATAAAGTTGATATAGTATGTGGAACAGAGGGTATGGAGAATCATATCTAACCTGTCCCCGCATCCAAAGAGTTAGCACATAACACGTGATATATGCCACTTTATAATATTCATCTGGGTGTACTATACGTCAAAGTACTAATGGGTGCCAGTGTATCTACATCAAAGGTAACTACATCATGTGACATCCTTAGACTGATAAATAACCGAAGAAAGCATAACATCCATCATCGATCCTCACATCACTCACTTAGTGCATCGGATATACGGTGCTCGTATACTCCATCTCATTATCAAGGACTACTCAACATCCCAGGCCACTCAATCCATCATGGTATAGACAGATTCTAACGTCGACGAACTCTACCATCAAGGTATGTTCTCACATCAACGGATTATAGTATATAATCCTACCCAAGTCCTAACGTCAGTAGACTCTAGGTGTGATGACTTGGATTTTTAGCGTATGTTAATTGGGTAATTGACTGGATTAAATTATTGAAATATTGATTTTTATATGTCGAATGAATAAATTTCTGATAATTTAAAATATTGGGATATATATGAATTGAATCAAAACTATAATAAATATTGAATTACGAAATCCTTGGGATATGATGGATCATATGGAAGGAAAAATAAAAATAAATTCATAGGAACTCCACCTTATAAATTAAGATAAATTATCCTTAAATAAATATATAAATATAGACAGGCTTTATGATAATTAAAAATATAAAGTATGTAAGTGGTATATTTATGCCATAAGAATTATGTGTATAGGAAGTAGGTATAAATGTAAATATATATACATATATGGTGACGAGTACATGCAAATAGATGGGTATACAAATAAATGTAAACATAGATGTATATATAACTTTATATAAGTAAGAATGTAAATAGTATATATATGATGGAAGATATATATATATATATATATATATATATATACAGTGAATATATATGTGAGGCATATATGTATTTATACAATGGGAAATGGAAAGTATATACTTAAGGACATATATACATAAATATATTTCAATTAATATAAATGTTTATAAACAAAAAGGGAGGCAAAATTCAACTCAAGCAGACAAAATTTTTCATTAATACCAGGCATTTAATGTTCAAGCATATAATATATCATATCAACATAAAACATCAAATCCTAGCGTACAAAACAATTAATCAAAATCAAGTCAGGTCAAGCAAGTTTCTGACCAAAGAAAATTAAATGAAAAAAAGAAGAGAAAAGAAGCTTGCTGGGTACAACAAAGAGCAGTAGTATACTTTCTCTTATATACCTCAATACCTCTGCCTTTGTTTCATTTTCTTCCATTCGAGAACAAGCTAAATAAAACAAAGAAAAATATATACCAAGTCCTGCCATTTCACAACTTAAAACAAATCAAACAACTCAAGCAACAGACAAGATCTTCAAAAGCAAGCTAGCAGTTTCAAAAGCAGTGTTCTCTGTTCAACATTATCTGTGAGTAAACAATTTTCATTTTTAAAAGCTTTAAATCTGTTTAAACCCTGATGCATGCAATAAACTTGAGTTTGAATTGGTGATAATGATTTGCTTGTTTGATTTCATGATTTTATGTATATATGTATGTGGATATCTCTGTGTGCATGTCAGTATTTTCAATATTGTGCTTTGTTCTTGAATTTCTGGATGCAAATAAAATTCAAAAATCAATTGCTCTCTCCTTGATCTTTTATAGGTCATGATGTTTAAACAAAAATTCATAGGAATAAACAGATTTGAATTTTAAAAATATTTTAAATAGTAATTGATGGCAGTTTTTACTGGAAAATAGGATTTAAAGTAAAAACATATATATATCGACATTTCGATATGATCAATTGGTAAATTCAGGATTATAATCTGAATTATCTTTAAGAATTAAGATTTTTAAGATGAAAATCATGATTTTAAATATAGTAAATTGTGAGAAATCTTTGATTGAACGGTAAATGAGTTTTGGGCTATTTCTGGTGGCTGGAGGTCTCGGGGTGATCGGGGTTTTTGTCGAAGCAAGATTGGCGATCGGCGATGTCGGTAAAAATGGCTGGAGTGATGATAGTTCATCGTGGCGATGGTAATGGGTCGAACTAGGGTTTAAGAAGGTTCGAAGTCGAGGTTGGAATTTGGGTTACTGCTCCGTCTACAGAGCACCGGAGTTTATCGGTCGAAGGGGAATGGGAACTTGGGTCGTGGATGAGGCTGTGGCCGGAATGGTGGAGTTTCTGATGGTCGGGGTTGTCTTATCAAGGCAATGTTTGGTCGGCGAATTTGGGTCCAGTGGGTTTGTTGAGTTTGAATTTGATTTTGGTGCTCGATCGAGATGTTGAGTGGTTCGATGGGTTGTGGATGTCGAAGTCGACTTGTGGAGGAAGTCGTAGACGCCGGAGCGCCACCATGGGCCGGTGCACGTGCACCAGTTTCTTGTGCACTGGAGTTTGGGTGTGGGATCGAGGAAGATTTCCTCGAGTCGAAGCTCGAGTAGGAAGATGTTGGGCTCGGGTTTGTTCTCGTGTGCGCGCGAGAGTTTTATCATATCAGTTTGAAATTTAAAACTAAGTTTTTAGAAAATATATATATATATATAGGAAGAAGATGAAAATCTCGGGCAGGACTCGAGTAATTGTCGGGTTGAACCCGAAGCAGGAGTTAAGCAAGATTTAAAACTGGTTTTTGAAAGGTTTTTGAAAAGCAAAAGTTTTGAAATTTAAATGAATTTGGTTTTAAACTTTTCTTAAATAAAATTTCTTTTCCATATATAAGTGTTTTATTTAACATGTGATTAGGAAATTAATAAAAGAAATGTTTATCTTAAAATTAATTAAGGTTGCGATGATTAATGAAGCAATTAAAGAATCATTAATTAATTAAATTAATAAATGATTAAGGTTTATTAATTAATAATTAAGGGTAATTAATTAGGTAATTAAAGATTAATTAATTGCTTTGTAAGGTAATCAAGGAATGATAAATTAATTAAATGGTTTGTAATTAATTAATGATTGATTAAGCGGGGTTAAGTGATTAATTCTTAAGTAATTACTTTAATTAAGTGATTAGAGAATCATTAATGTGATTAATTAATTTAGGTGATTAATTAAAAGTTAATGAGAATGGTTAATGCTAATTAATCTATGGGGTAATTAAAGGTTAATTAATTAACGTAATTAAAGGATAATTAATCAAGGATGATTAATTAAGATGGATGATTAAGGAATGATTTATTAATTGGGCTGTAATTAATAAATGTTGAGTATGCAGGATTAAGGTAATCCAAGTGATTAAAGTTGGTAATTAATTTAATTGGAGATTAATTAAATTAATTAGGAATTATATATCTAATAAATCTTGCTTATGGATGATTGAATGCTATTGGATGACTTGGATTGTGAATATCTCTGATATGGAGTTGTGGTGTACTATGATATGCTATGATGGGTTGAACTGTGATGTTGTGAGTTATCTATCGATATTTGATTTGCTGTGAGAATATGAGAACCTATATTTTAAATTGGTTTGTATCCACTTAAACAACTGGGATTAAGATAACTTTGAATTTGAAGAGACTGGAGTCGGTTATCATCAAATACTCGAAACCACTTCGATTGGTAATCTACAATAATTCTTTATAAATCTGATTTTGAAAGCAAGCAGGCTGGAATGAAATAAGTTAAGAATCCTAGATATTTAAACTGAGTAGTGATTCTCAGATAATTTTTGAAATAAGTGATTTACTTAAATAAGTTGAAAACCGTAGAAAGGTACGAGTTACTCTGGACATTCACATAGGTTATATAATTTGGTTTATCATGTTTGTAACGACCCGACTTTCCAGACCCGGAAAATCGAACCATTTGAGTTAAGAAGAAGAGGTAGAAGAAGAAAAAAATAGAAAACAAAATCAGAATCTAACCATCGTAGCGGAATAAAATATAATATATATTAACAGATCTTTACACAAATCAAAACTATATCAGTTTTATATAATATAGCATCAGAGTATACACCAGAGAACACATAACATACAACTGGACAATAACCATATCATGTCCTCAATACAACAGAGTACAACAATCAACACAGCGGAATATATATATATGAACAAGTACGGGAGATACGTCTCGCCATCCAGCTCATCTCCTGAGCTCCACAGCATCATATCCTGTAACCTATAATACTCGGTCTGACCCGAGCATCATATAAAACAATACCCGAGTCAGTCTGGAAAACCAGCGTGAGAAAATCACACTCAAATTGATTATTAAAGTTTCAAAATCCTTTGAAAACAAAAGCATCTCGTAAGATCACGCCACAAATAAACATGTCGGGTTTTTACCTTACGATAGCTAAAACACTTTTTATCAAAATCCTCTGATATTATAATAGTGTCTATTCACAAATACTTATTAAAATAGCCGAAATTGTTACATCTATTAAATTCCGGCATACTAGCCACAAAGTGGGTAATACAAACAAAACTCGTACAAGGCACGTAGGGAGAATGGATTTCCAACGAATGACTAGGCACTGGGGTACCACCTGTCACAGTACGTGGCCTAGATCACAGTACCGAGGAGTACGCCCGCTCCCCTGCAACACAAGGCCGGAATCATCCCTTACTGGATAATTCCAAATAAAATCACCCCACGGTTGGGATCAGCAACCGCAACACTAAGCCGAAATAAAAGGGACATCTAGACAGGGATGACCTTACTCCCAAGTGGGGGCTACCCACGAAGCCTTGCTGCATAACCCCTGATTTTCAGTCATTCCCGGTTGATGAGGCTCGAGGCTAAACGATACCTTTTCAGAACATATCCCTTAGAATGCCCATCGTCCACCTGACGATGTCACGAAAGCATTCGTCCATACAAGTCCGTCCCGGGTCCGAACGGAACCGAAGGCACTATTCCTACTACATCCATTTTGGAAATATCCTCAGGATTAGTAGCGACTAGCCCTTGCACTTCACAGCTCCATCTTCGACTCCGAACACGTTACGCGAAACGTACAAACCGGATCGAAGTGGTATTCGAGTTTCCAAACCTAGAATCCCGGTATACGGAAACCCGATCCCGGTCTCTTCGAAACGATCAGCGCATTTGGCCAATATTGATAGTCGGTTATTTAACTATCAATTAACATCCACAAGCAACCATCACACAATAAATAATTTCCCACATTATTTATTTGCTCAAATATCTTTCCAAGATATATTTCCAAATTTTCAAAGCTCATTTGAAAACAATTTCAAATAGTTTCCCTTCACGGAATACATTTCCCAAATAATTATTTCCACTGAATCACCAAGTACAGAATACTTTTAATTTTAAAATAATTTTAAAACACTTTACTATAAATATACTTTATAATATTGAAATTTTAAAACTACTTTAATACTTTATCAATATATATATTTTAAGAATATTTAAAATAAAACCACTTTATAAATATAAGCTAACTTCCTCTTTAAAACCTAATACCAAATCACTTTTATATAATTACTACAATAATAGATTTTTGGAAATACTTACTTTGGAAATTAACCTTTAGAAATAATCAATTTTCTAAAACATGCTTTTAAAAACACAATTAAAACTTTTAACTTATATAAAAAATTTCTTTGAAAACGTACTTGGCTATCCAGAGAAATACACTTCTCATTCCCATCTTTTAAAAATAAATCAACATTTATTTTTAAACCAAACCATATCCTTTTATAAATTCCCATCTTGAATTTATATTCTCAAATATCCACTGATATTCCATTTCACTTTATAAACCCAGTTTATATCTTCAAAATCTCATTTCTCTTTAAATTTCAAATCCCAAAGTATTTAAATCAAATTTATAATTGATTTCCCAATTTATTTTACTTTGAAATAAATTTCCTTATTTAATCCATTTATTTCCAAATTCATTAACTTCCAGATTTTATTTCTCATTATGATTTAAAATCTTTAAACCGAAACACAAGTTTCAGATTTCCCGAATTCTTTCTTTCTTTTTAATTACATCTAAACATTGAATTAAAATAAATTATTTATTTCTTTAAATAATATCACATAAGTTTTCTTTAAATTCAACATTTCTCTGTTTATTCAAAATTCCTCTTTTCCATATTTAATTTATTCGAATTCACTAGAATTACTTAACTTAAATTTTATTCTTTATTTCTTTCCAAAAATCCAATTCAATTGCTTTTGATAACTCATTATACTGGGAAATTCAATCCAACCAGATTATCCAATATAAATCATCACAGGATATCAACAATCATATCACAGAATATTTAAACAAAATTAAATATTTTGAGGAATCCAGTTGGATCCCTCCAACCTGTTTCCCTGCATCCACAGATGTTAGCACAATACCAATTCCACTTCGAGGTGGAATATCGCGGTATATGGGATTAATATAAAATCATCCGCTATTATGCGGCGCATAGGGTCTCATCCGCTATATAATGCGGGAATATCAACAACTCCAATATATACATATGCCAATATGTATATATTGCTATATATATGCTACTATATATACTATCACGTCCAATCAATCCAAACAATCATTCAATAAATATTTAAATTTAACCAATTAAATTTAAATTATAATTTAACTGAGTGAGATTAACTCACCTTTGATTTTTTTCTAATTCGCCATCCAATCCAAACCAGCTTGTTTCCATGATTTTAAACCTTGTATAATCATTATACAATTTATTAATATCTTGAATTAATCAAACAATAAATTATCAATTTAACAATTTTAATTTACTAAGAATTTGGATTTTTAAACTAATAATTTGGTTTTAACCAAATTTCCCTTTAATAAATTACTTCTAATAATTTAAAATAATTTTAATAAGTTAATTAAATAAGTTACCCATCTTAATATTTATTTTAGAATGAAACCATAAGTGAAATTATATATCTATACATTTATTTTCTTTCCTTCCTCCTCTGAGATCACCTACATATATATGTACTTATAAAATAAATAATAGATTTCCAAAACCAAATCTTTTATAACTTCAAATATTGTAAGATTTATTTTTATTTCTAAAAGTCTTGTATATATACCTATATTTTATTTTCCCTTTCTTCTTTTTATTTCCCTCTTTTTTCCCACTATACCCTTAAACTAAACTGGTATGCATATATCTATTTATTTATAACTAAAACAGATTTATTTATAATCTGTAACTAAACAAACTAGAATCTATTTTGTTAAATGACAAAATTAGTGAGTTATACTACCTGCAATTGCTTCCTCTTACTTCACTAAGTTCTGGAGTCCAAACTATAAGCAGAGAAGCCGATATTTGGGTGCAAACGGAAGAATGACCACGTGACCTACTGGGTTGTAAGTGTATGTTTCTTCCTCAAGTTGAGAAGCCGCGAAAGGTGGCTCGTTAGCTGGGTCACCGGTGAAGAGTTAGAGATGACAAGGGTGGAAGGACCCCTACTGCCTTGCGAGAATGTGACTTCGATCACCGATCCCTTCGTTCGAGTATCTCGCGACTCTACCTTAATTCAACTCTCGATTCGAAGTCGAGTTCCCCTTTTCCAGTCGCCAAGCCTCCCATCGCATCGTCGTACCAGCGCGAGAACCCTGGACAAAAATCGCGAGCACCCAAGTCGATGCGGCCCTACTTCGCAAACCAAGCCCTCACGAACGAATCTCGATCCTCAACCAGACAAAACCCTAGCCTCGCGAATCGTCCCCAGGCTTGCCTCCACGAGCACGGCTTCGCCAGCCTCCATGACACCCCGCGAGACTCGATCGCTCTCCTCTCTGTCGCCCTTGGCATTGATTTATTTTTTTTCGATTTGCTGGATTCGTGAATTCAATTGAAGAAAAAGAAAGGGAAAAAGAAGCAGTCATTATTCTTTGTTTCTGATATTCGTTCGAATTAATGAAAATAAGGGTGTACGAATTTATTTAGAAGGGCTCGACTTTGGCTTCCAGAAGAAGGAAGGAGGGAACAAGAATAGACGTTATTGTACAAGTGAACATTATCCCTGAATTCACGGTGAAAAGTTTTTGATGTGAATGGGTTTAAATTGGTCGACAATATATATTTTATATTTAAATTCCGATATGAATTTTATTGCGTTTAACTATCGTATGCTCACTCAACAACTTCAAATTTTACGAAAATTGAAATCCGATAATAATACAATATTACGGACCCAATGGAACTGGTTTCGTCAAATTCCGAGACTGTGCCTCGGAAGGCTATTTTAAAATTCATTTTAAACGGTATAAAATTTCAAAACATAACAAACCATTTTTAAAACTGATTTCAACACTTCTATCCACTTCAGTATTATCTATATAAATTTTATAAGTCTTCGAATTATTTTTAACAGGCTTAAAGCTCCAGATTCAATAATTTACCAATTTCGATAATTTAAATTCAACAATTACTTGTCCAATAAATAATGATATTTGAAATTAAGGTTAATAATTATCTTTTGAATATTTAAAATTAATTAAATATTCCTATTTCAAATGCTCAAAAATTCCGGGTCGTCACATTCCTCCCCCCTTAAAAGAATTTCGTCCCCGAAATTACCAGTTAAGAAGAATGTCCCATATCCCGTTAGCTATTTCCCATGTTAGCTATTTCCCAAATTCAAACAGTTTTAACAATACCCAAACAATCTTTTGTCAATGATACACTAATCATCTTTTAACTTCTCAACTTATTCATAAGTTCAACTCATATCACCTACTTATCAATTCAAATTTAAATTTGAATTCAAATTTTAACTTATCAAAATTTCTCAAAATTTTCTAACTCCTTAAATTTCCGAAAAATTTCGCCAGCGTCTCCTTTGCGCGGCTAGCTCGGTACTACTACAAAATGGCTCTACGGCCTCCCAATCTCAAAAAGAAAACAAAAAGCCAAGTGGCTGGATCAAAAACCCAATCAAATTTCATATAGAAATTCAAATACATACCTTTTGTCGGGCCATTAAATTTTATCTTCTAAAATCAAAAATCTCAATTTATCCATTGCTTTTATACACCTGTATATCCTACTAAGCAATAATATTCAATCACAATTCCAAAGTCATTTGATACTTTGCTTTACCCATTTTCAATATTTGTTTTATTTAAGCTCGTACGATGCATATATATCATCCGTACGCAATATCACATTTGATCGCTCAATCGATCACACAATCTCACTTCCGAACTAGTATCGTCCACCCGACTTCCTAGTGCGGACTCAGATCTGGTTTCTTGATCAGAAACCGTCATTCTCCTTGCATAGCCACAAACTATGATAGAGAATATCCAGAACCAATCAACAATCCATATCCAGGTTCGCCGTTGAAAATCGAGTGAAAAAATCCAACTCGGATCGATATATCTATCTCGAAATTCTGTGTTCGACATCTGGACCAAATAGCTATGCGAATAAAATAATATACGTACATCTTACGTATAAATTCCAATTGATTATCAGTTATATCAATTCTCTTTTATTCACATTCCTTTTGATTGTTATCTACTTATTCACAACTATCCCATTTCACAACTTCAGTTTTAGTCTTCATTCAACTATTTACTTAGTATATATTTTTTTCCAAAATTACTAAGTATATTTCCAATACAAATTTTCTTAAGAATTTCATTCTTCAATTCTTAAGTTCAATATAAATTTTCTTATATTCATTTACTACTTCACCACTGAAGTGTATATATTCAAATTGAACTCCCATTTCATATGAATTCCAACTTACTTCAATTTACTACTTCATTTCCAATTTTTTTCCTTAAATTCAATTCATCTCCAACTTCTGAATATTGAATTTTATTTAGCTCGAAAACAATCCAAGTTAACTCATTCAATAACTATTTCTCAACTTATTTAAACCACTCTTCTGTTTGAGTTCAGTTTCCATTCAACATTTACTTAAGTCAATAGCTTAAGTTTATTTTCCATTTAACCAACCCTTTAAATTTTTATTTCCATCTTTCATTTGATTCTTATTTAATCAAATTCCATCCATTTATTTATTTAATATAATTGGTTCATTCACTCAATCATTATGAATTTTATTTTCCATACTAGATTCATCTGGAATTACTTTATTAATAACCAGGTCATTTCTAATTTATTTTCACTTATTTGGATTTCATTCGCAATCCAAACCATCACTATTTTAATCCAATTCCATTAACTCACAATTCAATTTCATTAACTAATTTATTATCTAATTAGTTCCTCCACTGGTTAAAATTAAATACTTGCTTTTTAAATCCCAAATATCACTTCACTTAATCATCTTAAGTTCAATTTATTTTATAATTCAAGTTTGGATTTATTTAAAAATTAAGATTGCTCATCTTATCGTTTCCATTTGATAATTACAATTTCAAATTATAACTCTTAATGGTTCAAAGTAATGAATTCCCATTTATGACTTACAATTTCATTTCTATTCATAAGTTTTAACTTACTTGCTGAAGACCTAGGACTATTCATTTAAGTCCATTTCCATCTTTATAATCAAATTTCAAATTATTACACTTAAGAACTTAAGAATATGAATTTCTTTACACAATTATAAGCATTTTACATTACCTTTATATCCAATTCAATTCGACTTCAACTTATTTACATTTAATTCAATTCCAATTCTCAATTTTATTTAACTTATCTTAAGTTAAATTCAAATATATTTTATTCACCTTCATATACTCGAATTAAATTTTAATCCCAGGATACAAATTTTATACGAATTTTACAATTCATTCACCTTCAAGTTCTCTAACTCTTTTATCTACCAACTTATATTACTCATTGAGTTATTTTCATCTCATAATTATAATCCCAGAATTAAACTTTCATTCCCTTCTTATTTCAATCAACTTCATTCTATGCTTTATATTGTTGATTCATTTAAATTTCCACATCTATATTTTAAATAGAATTCCTAGAATTCAATTGCCCGGTTTTATTTCAAAACCATTTTGAATCCATAAATAACTCACACATCTGGTATATCACATCAAACCCCAATTTCCACAACAATCTGCATTTACCAAACAATTTTCCCTTTGAATTTCAAAACCAACCCAGTTCACAATCATTTCCAATTTAAAACAGTTTGGTAGCAATTTCTCTTTGGAAACTCGAAAATAGACATCGATGATGCTGCAGTCATCACCGAAATTATTTTCCAGCGACCGAAAGAGAATTTAATGCTTTTATCACTTGGAAACATTTCAAACATTTTTAAATCCCAAATCCCACCAGATTTCAATTCAATTTCAAAAATATTCATGAAATAATATCACCATTATTTCCCCAAAACCTTTAAACTATTTTTAAATCCAAAGGAATTTAAACCTTTCTCAAAA
Organism: Allium fistulosum; assembly: GCA_030737815.1. Lineage (NCBI taxonomy): Eukaryota > Viridiplantae > Streptophyta > Magnoliopsida > Asparagales > Amaryllidaceae > Allium > Allium fistulosum. The sequence goes on from CM060902.1 coordinate 1,388,605,789, forward strand.
CTTCAAATTCAAAATCCATTCAACTTAATATCCAAACATTACTCTGGAATTCTATCACATTTTATTTCAAGTTATAAGTCACACTTACAATTTACATTTACAAATTTCATTTATTTATGAATTTATCTCATTTGATTATAAATCACATTTGTAATTCACATTTGTATATAAAGTTTATCTCAATTTATAAATTTCATTTATAGTCTATATTTCAAATTCCATTTTGTTATATAAATTTATTCTTCAACTTAGGTTATAAGTTTTCAATTTCCACTCAATAATGAGACTAACTCATTATTGTCATCTTCTAACAACCAAGCATCCAAATATATAACCATAATAAATTTCAAAAAATTATTTCTTTTATATACAAAATAATTTGGGCAAAATTATTTCATTCACCCTATTTAAAACAATATTGTGTCGAACTGTTCTATTTAAGTGTTTAGAAACCCCTTCGATACAGTTGTCCAGACTGTGCCGACGAAGGTTCATATGCCACTCAATAAATCAACGAACACAATATAGAACCATTTTATATTCACTAACAAATACGCGCTCATATCTATTAATACTCTCAAAATTCCCACCAGAGCCAAGGTTATCGCTAGCCCAAGCTCTGATACCACTGTAACGACCCGACTTTCCAGACCCGGAAAATCGAACCATTTGAGTTAAGAAGAAGAGGTAGAAGAAGAAAAAAATAGAAAACAAAATCAGAATCTAACCATCGCAGCGGAATAAAATATAATATATATTAACAGATCTTTACACAAATCAAAACTATATCAGTTTTATATAATATAGCATCAGAGTATACACCAGAGAACACATAACATACAACTGGACAATAACCATATCATGTCCTCAATACAACAGAGTACAACAATCAACACAGCGGAATATATATATATAAACAAGTACGGGAGATACGTCTCGCCATCCAGCTCATCTCCTGAGCTCCACAGCATCATATCCTGTAACCTATAATACTCGGTCTGACCCGAGCATCATATAAAACAATACCCGAGTCAGTCTGGAAAACCAGCGTGAGAAAATCACACTCAAATTGATTATTAAAGTTTCAAAATCCTTTGAAAACAAAAGCATCTCGTAAGACCACGCCACAAATAAACATGTCGGGTTTTTACCTTACGATAGCTAAAACACTTTTTATCAAAATCCTCTGATATTATAATAGTGTCTATTCACAAATACTTATTAAAATAGCCGAAATTGTTACATCTATTAAATTCCGGCATACTAGCCACAAAGTGGGTAATACAAACAAAACTCGTACAAGGCACGTAGGGAGAATGGATTTCCAACGAATGACTAGGCACTGGGGTACCACCTGTCACAGTACGTGGCCTAGATCACAGTACCGAGGAGTACGCCCGCTCCCCTGCAACACAAGGCCGGAATCATCCCTTACTGGATAATTCCAAATAAAATCACCCCACGGTTGGGATCAGCAACCGCAACACTAAGCCGAAATAAAAGGGACATCTAGACAGGGATGACCTTACTCCCAAGTGGGGGCTACCCACGAAGCCTTGCTGCATAACCCCTGATTTTCAGTCATTCCCGGTTGATGAGGCTCGAGGCTAAACGATACCTTTTCAGAACATATCCCTTAGAATGCCCATCGTCCACCTGACGATGTCACGAAAGCATTCGTCCATACAAGTCCGTCCCGGGTCCGAACGGAACCGAAGGCACTATTCCTACTACATCCATTTTGGAAATATCCTCAGGATTAGTAGCGACTAGCCCTTGCACTTCACAGCTCCATCTTCGACTCCGAACACGTTACGCGAAACGTACAAACCGGATCGAAGTGGTATTCGAGTTTCCAAACCTAGAATCCCGGTATACGGAAACCCGATCCCGGTCTCTTCGAAACGATCAGCGCATTTGGCCAATATTGATAGTCGGTTATTTAACTATCAATTAACATCCACAAGCAACCATCACACAATAAATAATTTCCCACATTATTTATTTGCTCAAATATCTTTCCAAGATATATTTCCAAATTTTCAAAGCTCATTTGAAAACAATTTCAAATAGTTTCCCTTCACGGAATACATTTCCCAAATAATTATTTCCACTGAATCACCAAGTACAGAATACTTTTAATTTTAAAATAATTTTAAAACACTTTACTATAAATATACTTTATAATATTGAAATTTTAAAACTACTTTAATACTTTATCAATATATATATTTTAAGAATATTTAAAATAAAACCACTTTATAAATATAAGCTAACTTCCTCTTTAAAACCTAATACCAAATCACTTTTATATAATTACTACAATAATAGATTTTTGGAAATACTTACTTTGGAAATTAACCTTTAGAAATAATCAATTTTCTAAAACATGCTTTTAAAAACACAATTAAAACTTTTAACTTATATAAAAAATTTCTTTGAAAACGTACTTGGCTATCCAGAGAAATACACTTCTCATTCCCATCTTTTAAAAATAAATCAACATTTATTTTTAAACCAAACCATATCCTTTTATAAATTCCCATCTTGAATTTATATTCTCAAATATCCACTGATATTCCATTTCACTTTATAAACCAAGTTTATATCTTCAAAAACTCATTTCTCTTTAAATTTCAAATCCCAAAGTATTTAAATCGAATTTATAATTGATTTCCCAATTTATTTTACTTTGAAATAAATTTCCTTACTTAATCCATTTATTTCCAAATTCATTAACTTCCAGATTTTATTTCTCATTATGATTTAAAATCTTTAAACCGAAACACAAGTTTCAGATTTCCCGAATTCTTTCTTTCTTTTTAATTACATCTAAACATTGAATTAACATAAATTATTTATTTCTTTAAATAATATCACATAAGTTTTCTTTAAATTCAACATTTCTCTGTTTATTCAAAATTCCTCTTTTCCATATTTAATTTATTCGAATTCACTAGAATTACTTAACTTAAATTTTATTCTTTATTTCTTTCCAAAAATCCAATTCAATTGCTTTTGATAACTCATTATACTGGGAAATTCAATCCAACCAGATTATCCAATATAAATCATCACAGGATATCAACAATCATATCACAGAATATTTAAACAAAATTAAATATTTTGAGGAATCCAATTGGATCCCTCCAACCTGTTTCCCTGCATCCACAGATGTTAGCACAATACCAATTCCACTTCGAGGTGGAATATCGCGGTATATGGGATTAATATAAAATCATCCGCTATTATGCGGCGCATAGGGTCTCATCCGCTATATAATGCGGGAATATCAACAACTCCAATATATACATATGCCAATATGTATATATTGCTATATATATGCTACTATATATACTATCACATCCAATCAATCCAAACAATCATTCAATAAATATTTAAATTTAACCAATTAAATTTAAATTATAATTTAACTGAGTGAGATTAACTCACCTTTGATTTTTTTCTAATTCGCCATCCAATCCAAACCAGCTTGTTTCCATGATTTTAAACCTTGTATAATCATTATACAATTTATTAATATCTTGAATTAATCAAACAATAAATTATCAATTTAACAATTTTAATTTACTAAGAATTTGGATTTTTAAACTAATAATTTGGTTTTAACCAAATTTCCCTTTAATAAATTACTTCTAATAATTTAAAATAATTTTAATAAGTTAATTAAATAAGTTACCCATCTTAATATTTATTTTAGAATGAAACCATAAGTGAAATTATATATCTATACATTTATTTTCTTTCCTTCCTCCTTTGAGATCACCTACATATATATGTACTTATAAAATAAATAATAGATTTCCAAAACCAAATCTTTTATAACTTCAAATATTGTAAGATTTATTTTTATTTCTAAAAGTCTTGTATATATACCTATATTTTATTTTCCCTTTCTTCTTTTTATTTCCCTCTTTTTTCCCACTATACCCTTAAACTAAACTGGTATGCATATATCTATTTATTTATAACTAAAACAGATTTATTTATAATCTGTAACTAAACAAACTAGAATCTATTTTGTTAAATGACAAAATTAGTGAGTTATACTACCTGCAATTGCTTCCTCTTACTTCACTAAGTTCTGGAGTCCAAACTATAAGCAAAGAAGCCGATATTTGGGTGCAAACGGAAGAATGACCACGTGACCTACTGGGTTGTAAGTGTATGTTTCTTCCTCAAGTTGAGAAGCCGCGAAAGGTGGCTCGTTAGCTGGGTCACCGGTGAAGAGTTAGAGATGACAAGGGTGGAAGGACCCCTACTGCCTTGCGAGAATGTGACTTCGATCACCGATCCCTTTGTTCGAGTATCTCGCAACTCTACCTTAATTCAACTCTCGATTCGAAGTCGAGTTCCCCTTTTCCAGTCGCCAAGCCTCCCATCGCATCGTCGTACCAGCGCGAGAACCCTGGACAAAAATCGCGAGCACCCAAGTCGATGCGGCCCTACTTCGCAAACCAAGCCCTCACGAACGAATCTCGATCCTCAACCAGACAAAACCCTAGCCTCGCGAATCGTCCCCAGGCTTGCCTCCACGAGCACGGCTTCGCCAGCCTCCATGACACCCCGCGAGACTCGATCGCTCTCCTCTCTGTCGCCCTTGGCATTGATTTATTTTTTTTTCGATTTGCTGGATTCGTGAATTCAATTGAAGAAAAAGAAAGGGAAAAAGAAGCAGTCATTATTCTTTGTTTCTGATATTCGTTCGAATTAATGAAAATAAGGGTGTACGAATTTATTTAGAAGGGCTCGACTTTGGCTTCCAGAAGAAGGAAGGAGGGAACAAGAATAGACGTTATTGTACAAGTGAACATTATCCCTGAATTCACGGTGAAAAGTTTTTGATGTGAATGGGTTTAAATTGGTCGACAATATATATTTTATATTTAAATTCCGATATGAATTTTATTGCGTTTAACTATCGTATGCTCACTCAACAACTTCAAATTTTACGAAAATTGAAATCCGATAATAATACAATATTACGGACCCAATGGAACTGGTTTCGTCAAATTCCGAGACTGTGCCTCGGAAGGCTATTTTAAAATTCATTTTAAACGGTATAAAATTTCAAAACATAACAAACCATTTTTAAAACTGATTTCAACACTTCTATCCACTTCAGTATTATCTATATAAATTTTATAAGTCTTCGAATTATTTTTAACAGGCTTAAAGCTCCAGATTCAATAATTTACCAATTTCGATAATTTAAATTCAACAATTACTTGTCCAATAAATAATGATATTTGAAATTAAGGTTAATAATTATCTTTTGAATATTTAAAATTAATTAAATATTCCTATTTCAAATGCTCAAAAATTCCGGGTCGTCACAATGTTATATGGGTTTACTCACGCTGGTTTCCAGCCTGACCCGGGTGTTACTTTGATGTAATGCTCGGATCAGACCGAGTATTACAGATTTTCAGGTAAGGACGTTCTGGAGCTCTGGAGGTGTTGGGCGTGTTCTCACCCAGAAGACCTCGAGACTAAGAGGCTTGATCCATTCGGCATACCCCATTCGGCATACCCCATTCGGCATACCCCATCCGGCAGACCTCATTCGAACTCATTCGGCAGACCAACCTCTCCTAACTCCATAACCGGACCAACCTTCCTAACTCCCACCGAACCACCTCCCGCCGAACAAACCGGACCAACCCTCCTGCCAAACCAACCGGACCAGCCCATGCCGAACCATCTCCACACCGGATCAACCTCACCATCCCACCACCGGTCCAAGCAACTGCCGGTCCATTCTACACTCCAACCACCTCCGAACCAAGCAATGACGAACCAAGACGTACCAGGCCAGATCACATCAGCCCAGGCCCATCAGCAACTATACACATCCTAGACCCCTTACCCCAGCCTCACTCTATAAATAGAGGGGCAGGGGTACAACAATGGGGACAAGTTTTGAGAGCTCAAGCACGGATAGAACTTTCAAACAACTTTCTTTTACTGGTATCAAAGCTTTGTACTTGTAATCAGAATAAGAGAAGAGAAATAACATATAAAGTGGACGTAGGCACATTCTGGATGAACCACTATAAATCTGCGTGTCTTTTTAAAGTTTAGCCCCTGTTTTTTATATATTTGCATAAATCGCTCAAATCACTAAGAATAACATAAGATCTACTAAATCATACAACTTCGAGGTGTTTGTCCATTTTTTGTACAAACATTTTTGGTGCTTTCACTGAGAAATAGAAGCTCGAAGCTTCAGCTTCATCCACTTAACAGTTTTCCTAACAGCATCGTCCGCCACTTGGAAAACATGCCTCCCAAATAGAGAAAAGAAGTTAGCAAAGGAAAAAACATCGCATCCAGCAGTCTTCCAGATCCAGCTGTCGCGAATCAAGAAAATCGTCCTCCTCCAGCAACAGTAACAAATGAAGAACAGGCTAACCCAACTACTCCTGCCACAGAACAGCCTGCAGCAATTACTAGAGCAGATCTGGACAGAGTTGTGGTTGAAGTAACTAACCGCTTCACATCCCAGCAGGAAGCCTTGGTGGACCATCTCATGTCACGCTTAAGGGACGTTGAAGAATCCAACCGCAACACTGAATCATGGGGCGAGTCCCAGTCTGGAGGATCTCAGAGACAACAAAGATCTTCCTTCTTCGAAGGAGCTAACGGCAGAAGTAGCCAAGGTAGGAGCCGAGACCGAGCACAGCCCGAAGTTAGGCCTGAGAAAACGTTTGGTACCGAACCCAACAGGGAAGGTACCGGGCGAAGGTCAACTGTAGTTGAGCCTGTCATGCTGCCTAACCACAGAAACGCCAGTGAACGGGGCCGAGCTAGAGTCCAGCCCGAAGTTGGACCCGAGGAAGTGCTTAGATCAGAACCCAACAGGGGGAGATCAAGGCAAGGGCCAACTGTAGCTGACCCAAGCATGCTCCCAGAAGATCAAAGGCAGCCACTGGAAAATATGAGGAATGATAGACGATACCATCCCTACAGGTCATCTGGACGGAATCAATCCCACAGAACAGAACCAAACTCATTTCTATCTACTCCAAGTTCTGATGAAAGGATGGCACGCTTATTCAGAGAGTGTGTCCAACGGGAGCAAAGAGATCGAGGGATAGGCGCTAGGGTAACCAGCCCTTTCGCCCGCAATATCGAAATTGCTATCACCCCCCGAGAATGGAAGATGCCAACAATGGAACCCTACAAAGGAACCACTGATCCCGTTGTACACTTACAAAGGTACACGCATCATATGCTCATGAGTGGAGCAACAGAGGGAGTACTGTGCAAATGCTTTCCGCTCTTCTTAGCAGATCTTGCTACCTCCTGGTTCTGTCATCTACCCCAAGGATCCATCAGCTCTTGGGAAATGTTGAAAGAAAAATTTATCAGTCAATTCCGCATTCATGTGGAGCAACCCAAGGACGCTTATTCCTTATCCAGCGTCAAACAGAAACCTGGAGAAAAGCTGCAGCAATACCTAACCAGATTCAACGCCGTAGCAGCCGCAGTCCAAGATGCCGATGAGAAGCTTATCCTGATGGCCCTCTGCAGTGGTGTGCATCCGGACACTAAATTTGCTAGAAGGTTGACAAAAGAAAAGCCAGCTACTTTACCCGATTTCTTCCATGAAGCCGGGAAATACATGAGGCTTGAGGATGCTGCCGTTGAGGGGCAGTCAGGACAGCAAAATAAGACAACCCATGGCAATGCCCCTGCTGTGGCAAGGGACGTTCGAAGAACTGATTCCAGAGACAATGCTGGGGGCAAGAAGGGAGAAAAGCGCCTATATCGGCCAGGACCAAGATTCGACACTTACACCCCTTTGAACGATACCATCGAAAATATCTTTCTTGCCACCCAAGGCGAAGTTAGATACAAACGCCCTCCATACAAGAAAGAATCAGATAACGCATAGAAATCTGGAAAATTCTGCCGTTTCCACGAATCTCACGGACATGATACCAACGAATGCCATCATCTCCGCGATCTGATTGAGGAACACATCAGAAGGAAGAAACTGGAACGTTATGTAAAAAGTCAAGACAGGACTCCAGCTCCTGCCAATGAAAACCCAAGGCTACCCTCACCGGGGACCGACAGAGGAAACCGCAACGCTAGCAGCTCTAGTCAGGAGAAGATAGTGGTCCATACCATCTCAGGAGGTCCGCACATCGCAGACAGAAGTTGGAGAGAGATGGAAAGATATGGGAAGTCGCTTAGAGACAATAAAGACTGTGTCAATACGGTTATAGAAGAGCGCCACCCAAAGCGGAAAGAAAGTGATGACATCACATTCAGTAAGCGTGACCTAGAAGGAAGACAGTACCCTCACATGGATCCCATGGTTATCTCTGCCCGACTCGGTCCCGCCGAAGTTTACCGAATCCTGGTAGACACTGGAAGCTCGGTAAACATCCTGTTCAAACACGCATTCGACAAAATGAAGCTATCAATGAAGGATGTATCTCCCTGCGATAAACCACTACACGGTTTCACTGGAGATGCGAAGATGCCCCTCGGGCAGCTGGACCTCTTTGTTGAGATTGGAAGCCATCCCCGCTCCGTTGTACGGAAACAGACGTTTGTGCTAATAGAAAACCATTCGGCCTACAACGCCTTCTTAGGAAGACCAGCCTTGTCTGACTTCCAAATTGTCCTAGCCCCATGGTGCCTGAAAATGAAATTTCCAACAGACAATGGGGTAGGGGAAGTGGAAGGAGACCAGGATATTGCACGAGACTGCTATGTAACCGAACTTCGCAACAACCACAGGAAGGATAAAGGGAAAGGTGTAGAGATTGCCCTCTGCACAAAAAGCCTTGAAGCATAGCAACTAAAGAACGCCCCTCCTCTTCGATACACCAGCGACCCTTTCAATGAATTAGACCCTAGGGACAAAGAGGAGGAGGCCACCGCCGAGCCTGCAGAGGCTATGGAGTTTATATCTGTAGACAAGCACGACTCAAGTAGGCTACTGAAAATTGGGTCCCAACTAAAAACCGAGTTGAAGGAACAACTCATCGATTTTCTCCGCCACAACTTGGATGTATTCGCTTGGTCACACGCTGACATGACTGGAATCTCCCCCGACATAGCCTGCCACGTATTAAACATTGATCCTACCAAGGTGCCTGTAAAACAAAAAAAGAGAAGTATGGGGGCAGAGCGATCAGCAGCACTCGATGAAGAAGTAAAGAATCTACTCGCCAATGACTTCATACGAGAAGCTATCTACCCGGAATGGATCGCCAACCCGGTGCTGGTAAAAAAGGCTAATGGGAAGTGGCGAACCTGCATTGACTTTTCCAACCTAAATGACGCCTGCCCAAAGGATTGCTTCCCACTTCCCAGAATCGACCAACTTGTAGACAGCACAGCCGGGCACGAACTCCTATCCTTTATGGATGCATACTCAGGATATAACCAAATTCCTATGCATGCTCCCGACCAAGACCACACTAGTTTCATCACCGACCGGGGCTTGTACTGCTATAAGGTAATGCCTTTCGGACTTAAAAATGCAGGAGCCACCTACCAACGCCTCGTCAACAAGATGTTTGCGGGGCTAATAGGACGAACTATGGAAGTATATGTGGATGACATGCTAGTGAAATCACGAGAAGCCAAAGATCACGTAAGCCACCTAGGCAAGATGTTTCAAGTACTTCGACAATATGGAATGAAGTTGAATCCACTAAAGTGCTCCTTCGGAGTGTCATCAGGAAAGTTCTTCGGATTCATCGTTCATGCCAGAGGGATAGAAGCAAACCCTGAACAAGTCCGAGCGCTAAGGAATATCAAGATACCTTCCACCCGAAAGGAAATGCAAAGCCTAAATGGAAAAGTGGCCGCCCTAAGCCGATTCATCTCCAAGGTAACGGACAAGTGCGTCCCCTTTTTCGAAGCTCTAAAGAAAGATAAAGGAAAGTTCGAATGGACGGACGAATGCTTAACCACTTTCCTTAACCTAATCGAACACCTTCAGAAACCACCGATACTCTCGACTCCAAGCGAAGGCGAAGAATTATACCTATACCTTGCGGTGTCATCTCACGCTCTAAGCGCTGCCTTGGTGAGGGAAGACAACCGCACGCAACGACCAGTTTACTTCGTCAGCAAAAGGTTTACTGGGGCAGAAGTTAGATATCCTAAACTTGAGAAGTTAGCATACTGTTTACTGATCACATCACGAAAGCTGCGTCACTACTTCCAGTCCCATTCCATCAAAGTTCTGACCGATCAACCACTGAGGCAGGTACTCCATCGTCCTGACACTTCTTGGCGACTACTTAAATGGTGCATTGAACTAAGTCAATATGATATCACCTATCACCCCCGCACCGCCATCAAGGGACAAGCCATGGCTGATTTCATTGCAGAATTCACTACCAACGAAGATAAGGAGCAACTGGAAATAACAGAAGATATCAAGTGGAATCTCTTTGTGGACGGTGCATCTAACGAACAAGGCTCGGGGGCAGGTGTGGTAATAATCACTCCCAGGGGAAATAAACTGCACTATGCTATAAGGTTGGAGTTCGCTGCCACCAACAACGATGCAGAATATGAAGCAGTGATAGCTGGACTAGAAATTGCCATAGAAATCGGAGCCAATTCTTTGTGTCTTCACAGCGATTCTCAACTTATTGTTAATCAAATACTAGGAGAATTCCAAGCTCGAGAGGAACGACTCATAGCATATCTAAAGAAGACCAAGTTTCTTCTCAGCCGATTGGATCAGTACTTAGTCAAACACATCCCTCGGGAAGAGAACCAAGAGGCCGACGAATTGGCAAAGCAAGCGAGTATGAGAGACATCGCCATCATCGGGGCAGTAACCATCTCAAAGCAAACGGTCCCAAGTTTTGAGCAAGTGAATCTGATAGCCGCAGCCGAAGAAGCAACTTGGATGACTCCCATCTGAGACTACCTACAGAATGGCACACTACCCAACGGGCGTAACGAAGTCAAGAAAATCTTGAGGAAAGCGTCCCGCTACACAATACAAGAAGACATCCTCTATCGGCGCGGATTCTCTAACCCGTTATTAAGGTGTGTCGCTGGGAGAGAAGCCAAGGAAATCTTATCCAACATCCATCAGGGGAGCTGCGGAGATCACACCGGAGGGCAAACATTAGCAAAAAAGATACTCCATTACGGATATTTCTGGCCCACCTTAAGCAAAGATGCCTTAGATTTCGTCAAGAAGTGTGACAGATGCCAAAAATTTGCTAAGATCCCACGGCTACCAACAACTGAGATTACTCAAATGACCAGCCCTTGGCCCTTCGCAATATGGGGAATTGACTTAATCGGCGAGCTACCGATGGGCCGAGGCGGGGCCAAATATGCTATAGTGGCGGTTGATTATTTCACCAAATGGGTGGAAGCGGAACCTCTGAATAAAGTATCTTCAGCAAAAGTTATTAACTTCTTGATCAAAAATGTTCTGTGCAGGTACGGAGTCCCACTCAAAATCATATCAGACAATGGACTTCAGTTTGACAGCGAGGAATTCGCCAACTGGTGCCGAGAGCATGGAATTCATAAAAGCTTCTCATCCGTAGCGTATCCCCAGGCAAACGGACAAGTCGAAGCAGTCAACAAAATTCTGAAAACTCTGATAAAAAAGAAGCTCAAAAAGTCAAAGGGCGCTTGGGTGGATGAACTCCCTACGGCACTATGGGCCTACCGCACATCTTTCAGAACATCAACAGGGCACACCCCTTTCTCTTTGGCATACGGATCAGAGGCTATGCTCCCAGTTGAAACCATCGTGCCTTCCCACCGTAGGATCCACTATAACCCAGAAGAGAATGAAGAACTCCTCCACATGTCTTTGGATCTAGTTGAGGAGAGAAGGAATGATGCAGTCCTTAAAGCGGCGGCCCACAAGCAGAAAGTGGTGGCACAATACAACTCCAAAGTCAAGCATCGTACCTTACAAGAGGGGGATCTTGTCCTCAAGCGAATCTTCCCTCGCCTCGGAGCACTAGACCCGATCTGGGATGGACCATATGTAATTCATAAAGATCTCCACAACGGAGCCTATATTTTGTCAACAGTGGACGGAAAGGTGTTCCAGAGGGCATGGAACATCCAACACCTCCGTCGATACTTTTCTTAACTTGTATTGCCCATATGAAGTGAATTAACAAAGAGAATCAGTGGACGTAGGCCTTTTCATGCCGAACCACTTTAAAAAACCTTGTCTCTTTTTTAACTTGTTCCTTTATATCTTGGCTACTTGTTAACTTTATCCTTTTCTATTGAACAAAATCCTACGCGTATAGCATCTCCACTCAAAGCACCTCACGGCGCAACTTCACCTGGGAAAAACCCAACAGGTACTATGCGAATCTATGCCCTCGCCTATGAGACACTTTTGCCCCAGCATCCCTCTGCTGCGGGTTAACTCATTGCTCGCGACGGCCCTTAAAGCCAACTGTAATGAGCCGATTATAAGCCACCGAGAAGGCCGACTATAGCCGAGGCAGCTCATTACGGCGTTAGGCTCACCGGCAACTGTGAACCGACTATAAGCCCCAACATAAGGTGTGGCCAGCCAGGGGCAGTTCACAATTGACGATCGGCACCCACGCTAGCCGGCCACAGTAAATCGAATAATACCCACGATTACGGGCCATAATGGCCCGGGTAGTTACTGTGCGCGATCTCGGCTCCGATGTGTCTTAAGTGCGGCTGTGGTAAAAAAGAATTAACTCCCCGCGGAGGCGTAAGATGGGTGACAAATGTCTCCAAGACCCACAGCTAGGGAAAGTGACTACAAAACCCGTTTGCCACGAACTTAAGCACATCGAAGGCCTTCCGTGATTGGAAGTTTTACTATTTCACATATTTCAATTTTACTTAAAAAGCTTTCCTCCTATCCTCTATAACAATCCATAAAGTACAGGATACGGAGTAAAAGACACTCGCCAATGGATGCGGGGATCCACAATCAGATGGCAGGGCATTCAACTACTTTCCATGCTCGGTCATACAAGATATTCGAAACTGCCACCTACAAACAGAACATGAAAGGCGGTATTTTCTTCCTTTATGTACAGATGCATGACTATAATCTGTTCACACCACACACTAATATTACAAGTCATGAAATTATGTTTTAAAACCAAAACCTGACATCAAACACAATTCAATTACAAGAATATGCATAGCTATATTTCTCATACGACATGTCGAAAAAGCAACAAACATTCAAGAAAATCAGCCCAAGTTAAAGAATTACACGTCAAAAATAAGACTATTTATTACAAGTGGAAAAATATTACAACCTAAAGGCTACGTTACTATTTTTTCGACTAACATATACAACCTTGTCGAATCCACAAAAAGAGTTTTTCCAGGTATAATCAAGGAGCCGGCTGCAGTGGAGCTTTATCCTTGCCCTGTTGACCCCCTGTCTAGTCAAAAAAAAAAAGAGGACTCATTAGCAATAAGCAACCAAGTTGATGGAGAAACTAAAAAGGGAGACTTACCAGCGCCTGCTTCCTGACTATCCTGATCGTCATCCTCTACCTGCACGCCTACCTCCTCAGCGGCAAGCAACCGCATACCTTCCTTCACCGCCACCTTCTCCTCCTTGGCAAACTGGGCAGTGACCGCATCCAGGCTGAAGGCCACGCCACCATCTTTATCCGCATCGGCCTTGGCCTCCTCCAGAGCCCGAAGATAGATCTTAGCCATGATCCTGGGATAATCATCCATCCAGGATAGGTTGCCCTGCTTCCAGGTTCGGAAGTACATGTCCTGGAGCATTTCATCCATCATCCCCTCATTCTCCTCAAACTCCCTCATCCGGGCCTCGGAAGCCAACAACCTCCCAACGGCAGCATCTCTCTCCGATCGGTATCTCGAGCAGTCGGCTAGAAGGGATCCCCGCATTGCCTCCATCTCCTCCCTCAACTTAGCTTGAGCAAGCTCTGCAGCCTCAAGTTTCCCGGACAATTCCTCCCCCTGCTCGAGATCCGCTTTCCGAACCTCGTCCACCGTGGCAATAGCCATGTCAATCCGTTCTTTGCAAGTAGCTTCCATTTTCCGCAATTCGGCCCGACTGGCCTCTTCCATGGTTTTCCTTAATCGTCCAGTGGCAGCCTCATGCTGAGAAATCTGAATAGCCTGATCCGCAAGCTGTTTGGCCTGATCCGAAACCACCAATCGAAGTCGGATATTGGCGCTCCCAATCTCCTCTCCGGCCTTAACCAACCGGGCATGATGCCCCATCAGCTTCTTGGTCTCCTCCGCCACCCGATCAATATTAGCCTTGGCCTCGTCTCCCATAGTGATTATACGAGTAGTGAGTAAATCGAGATCTAAGGACTTAGCTTCATCAAGTACCCATACCATGGGGTTGCGGGGGAGAAGGTGTTCACCAGTGACTTCGTCAAAGGTAATATCATGAGAGCTTGGATCCAGATCAGGATGACCCGCAAATGGATTACGAGCCAAATCAGGACGGTCGATATGAATAACAGAAGGGTTTCCGGACGGGTGCGGAGAAGGCACAAACTCGCTATCCTCCTCCGTGATATCATGAAGAGGCTGAGCCGGGAGCTGAGGACCAGGCGAAGGTTCGGATAAAGGACGACTCCTCTTTCTCTGCTGAATACCCTCTTCGATAACCCCGAGAAGAGGACGGTAGCCGACTACATCCCCGGAGCGGTGGGTCGAAGGCTTCGGCTTGACAGAAGTTTTGGAAAGCTTGTACTGTTCAAGCCTGTGCCGAAAATCTGAGGCTTTGGCCGTTTTACCTGCTCCTGATATGAAGAAAAAGTGTCACAAGCATATATTGTTCTATACTTCGAGAAAACACGGCAAATTAAAAGGAGAGAAACACATCTGTGGTTGTACAAACCCTGGGGAGGAGTAGGATACTGCAATAGGTCCTGGATTTCATTCCAGGACGGGAGCGGGTCATAAAATATTCCTAAGTCCCTATCATTAGTGAAGCATGCAGGAGTCAAGAGTTCACCTTGAGTCGTCGGAGCCACCCTGGCTGGAATGGTCTGGGAAGACTCGCTTGCACCGGTCCCGGCCTTGTATGCTTTCCCGGTTTTCTCTACCAAAGCCGGATCTCCGTCCAGCCCCTCGAAAGCCTGGTGGAACGCATCGTCCGTCCACTCCTGAATCTCGCCCGCTTGCCCAGGAAGCAAGGCCCCGATACCATCGCCACCTTTATCACCTTCCCGACCATCTCCACCCTCGCCTCTTTCCTCCTCTATGTCTTCCTCCTCCCGGGTAAGTGGACAATTGCTGGGGGAG
This sequence comes from Allium fistulosum, assembly GCA_030737815.1. Lineage (NCBI taxonomy): Eukaryota > Viridiplantae > Streptophyta > Magnoliopsida > Asparagales > Amaryllidaceae > Allium > Allium fistulosum. Next base: position 1,388,621,080 of record CM060902.1, read on the forward strand.
GGACCGTCCGACTTCTTGAGTTTCTTACCTCCGACAGCTGGAGGTTTTGTGAAAGGTTTCCTCTTGCTACTCTCTACCGTAACACCTTCCTTGGTCTGAGCAGCCGCCCTCTCCTCCGCCGTTTCCCTCAGCTTAACTACTGACTGCTGTGGAAGGATTAAGTTATACTCCAAAAGAATCGCATTTCTGATCAAGAAGGCAGATGATCTATATTTCACGAGAATAGCTTCTATCTCAGCCGCCGTCTGAACCAGGCGGTCAGTCTCCACAACCGCAAAGCCACCTGTCGCTAGCAAAAATGAGGAAGTATGAGAAGAAGCATCGCAATCGAAATGGAAATTATAAGTAAAAGCATCAACTTACATCCAGAAGTAAAGCGCCGAATTGATACAGAGTCGTCCCTAACAAAGAACCATTCCTTCTTGAACATGCTGAATTTGGAATACAGATCCAAGACCGGCTTGAAGGTCACAGCTAACTCCAAGCTAATGTATGGGGACCCCTTCTTATAGCCCCTCAGGTTATATAGATACCGGATCTCTCGGTTGGAAGGAGCACGACCATACTTCCTCCGGAAAATGACGAAGAGGCTCACCAGTATAGCATAGGAGTTGGGTTGAAGCTGGAACGGGGCCACCTTAAGATATGTAAGGAAGCTGGCTATCTAAGCGTTCAGAGGAGGGATGGCACCACACATGCAGTGGTATCTGCTGTAGGCGAAGTACCCTTCAGGAGGATCATACGGCATAACGTCTCTCCCAGGCAATAGCAAGCGCGCCCTGTCGATTCCAAAGGATCGGGAAATGACATCGAGCTGCTCCTCCTTGAGGGAACTAGGAAAGCAATCGGGCGGGGAGTTCAGAAGCTCCTGAGGGCCGTACCCGTCCACTAGTGATCTCGGGGCAGATCCGTGACGTTCTGGATTCGGCTGAGTTGGAGGCACGGCAGAGGAACCTCCTTCACCCCCGGATTTCTTTTTGTCTGATCGAGTTTCCACTTTACGAGACATTATCTACAACACCGAAAAAACATGTTGTTAGAACAAAGGAGGTAAAAAAGTAAGTATATAATATGGAATTTCACTCATAAAATCAGAATGTTCAAACTCCCGTTGTCATTCGATAAAGTAAATGCAAAATTCTCAAGGCCGTTCGGTAGTTCTCATATCCATTCGGCATTCCCAACTCCATCCGTTTATACAGATATACAACTACCTTCGATAAACCATTTGTCCAACATAGAAAGGATCTCACCTGATTCAGTGAATATAGGGATATTGATTCGGGCACCACGTTGATTCGGCTATCACGTTGATTCGGCTATCACTTTGATTCGACTATCACTTTAATTCGGGCACCACAATTGATTCGGCTATCACTTTCATTCGGCTACCAGGTTGGTTCGGCTACCACGTTGATTCGGCTACCACGTTCGATTCAGCTACGGAGTTTGATCCGGCAAGAGCAAATGTTTAGTTCGGCAGGTAGGAAATAGCAAAGGCGTACGGTCCCTACTTATAGACAAGAGGACACGACCGGACCATCTGGTTCGGCATCCAAGGACCAATTGCAAATGTCAAACAAAGCACGCCATATTCAAGAATATGCCCCACTTTGGGGGGCAAATGTTGGGCGTGTTCTCACCCAGAAGACCTCGAGACTAAGAGGCTTGATCCATTCGGCATACCCCATTCGGCATACCCCATTCGGCATACCCCATCCGGCAGACCTCATTCGAACTCATTCGGCAGACCAACCTCTCCTAACTCCATAACCGGACCAACCTTCCTAACTCCCACCGAACCACCTCCTGCCGAACCAACCGGACCAACCCTCCTGCCAAACCAACCGGACCAGCCCATGCCGAACCATCTCCACACCGGATCAACCTCACCATCCCACCACCGGTCCAAGCAACTGCCGGTCCATTCTACACTCCAACCACCTCCGAACCAAGCAATGACGAACCAAGACGTACCAGGCCAGATCACATCAGCCCAGGCCCATCAGCAACTATACACATCCTAGACCCCTACCCCCAGCCTCACTCTATAAATAGAGGGGCAGGGGTACAACAATGGGGACAAGTTTTGAGAGCTCAAGCACGGATATAACTTTCAAACAACTTTCTTTTACTGGTATCAAAGCTTTGTACTTGTAATCAGAATAAGAGAAGAGAAATAACATATAAAGTGGACGTAGGCACATTCTGGCTGAACCACTATAAATCTGCGTGTCTTTTTACAGTTTAGCCCCTGTTTTTTATATATTTGCATAAATCGCTCAAATCACTAAGAATAACATAAGATCTACTAAATCATACAACTTCAAGGTGTTTGTCCATTTTTTGTACAAACAGGAGGCGAGCTGGATGGCAGGAACGTATGGAGTGTATTCCGCTGGGATATATTGTTATTTATCTAGGACAAGTTATTTTAACTGTCCAGTGATTGTGAAATGTTGTAACTCTGATGTATTGATGTAAATTAACTGATACAGTTTTTCCTTGTATAACTATTATTTTATTTGATATTATATTTTGACCCGCTGCATTTTGTGAGAATCAGTGCCGTGTTTCTGTTTCTTCTTCTTCTATCACTTTCTTCTTTTCCTAACTATCTAGAATTTTCGCGATCGAAAATTTTAGGTCGTTACATTTGGTATCAGAGCGAAGGTTAAGCGAGAACCTTGGCTCTGGTGGGTTCACTCATCAAGGATAGGGTCAGCGGTACCCTAGGATGAGTTGAGTGTGTATATATATATATATATATATATATATATATATATATATATATATGAGAGCGTACTTGTTATTTTCTTATATAAAGGTTTTAAAACTAGATGATTTTATAAAAGTTTATATCATATTTATAAAGCAATAATTGGTTATTAAACAAGAAATTAAGTAATATATATATACATATTCAAATAAGGATTGGATAAAATGAACTATACAAATAAGATGAATTAAAATAGTTTCAAACCAAAAAATAAATGGTTATTGAGTTTAAATAGGATGATTGTTTTCCAATAAACACATAAATGTTTTAAGGAAGTAACCATTAGATGTGAATAACTTGTAAATTAGAAAGGATGTAAATCGAAAAGTTTTGAAATTTTTTCAAATGTTAATAGAAATAATAAAGAGTATTATTCAGAATATTTTGAAGGTGATCTTAATTTAAAATAAGAGTTGTTTGAAAGCATTAAAGAAAACTATTTGAACTAAAACCAAAGGTGATTTAAAATTTAAGGATAACTTAGTGTGTAAAGGAAATAATATGTATATATGAGGAATATTCATAATATCAAAGATGGTTTGAAATAAACTCTAAATGTTGAGTTTTAAATTTGGAATGAGATGTGATACCCAAGGTGATAAGTTTTTGAACTTATAAGATTATTAATGTGAAGTTTAAAGTTTGAAATAGGAATTCAAATTGGGTAAGGTTGTCTAGATTAAGTAAATTGAATTTAACTTTGGGAAAGTTAAATAAGTTAACAAACAACCTGAATTGGGAATTTCAAGATGAAATTGAGATTTAACTTAGGGAAGTTAAATGATTGGTTTAAATGGGAAGTTATGAGTGATCTCAAAATGGGTTTGAGATTTGGAAATTAAAAATGGGTGTTTGGATAAATTTGGATGTTTATTTATCCTGATATCATTCCATTATTATAAATAATATATGAAATTGAGAATTGGTTTTAAAAATGGATAATAAATTAGAATCTGAAGATTTTAATTGTTTTTGAGTTTTGAAATATGTTAAATAAAGATAATTTAAAATGGAATTTTGAGAATTGGACTCAGAATTAAATTCTTTAAAGATTGGGATTATTGATTTAAAAATAAAGGTTAATTTGATTTAAGGGGTTAAATCAACATTTGAAAATTTAACTCGAATTTATATAATTCGAGATGGTTTAAAGTTGAGTTTCATATTTCATTAGTTCAAATTGAATTTAGTTTGAATTAACTAGAATTGAAGATGGATAAGTATTAAATTCAAATGGAAAATTTGAATTGGATTAATTTGAAATAAAATTGAAGATTGAATGAGTTCAAATTCAAATGGGAATTGGGATTAATTCATATAGAAATTGAAATGATTTGAAATTGAAGTGGATTCAATTTGAAATTAGTCTAAATTAATTTGAATAATTTGAAATTGTAATTAAAGTGAATATGTTTAAAATCAAATGGAATTTGATCTTAATTTGGAAAGAAATTGAGGTTAATTCAACTTGAATTGGGGATAAATCAAGTTCAAGGGAAATTGAAGTTATTCAAATTAGAAGTGAGTCAATTTAAATGGAAGTGGAAATTTAAATTGAATTGATGGGGAATTGAACAGTTTGACTCTGGACTATTTTCAAAATAAATTGTTTTAATATAAATCTATTTTTCCAAACTATTTACTATACAACTTTTCTTTTTAAACCTAAAACTATCTTAAGCTTGTTTTACAATTACTTTTGGAACTATTTAACAATTTTACAACTGATTTATAAACTAATTACTGTTTTTCAATTGTTTTATAAATAATTACTATTTTTCAACTATTTACAATTACTTAACTATTTTACAGCTTTTTACAGTTAATAATTATTTTTCAACTACTTATTTATTTTAAAAAATTTCAAGCTATTTTCTAAATTTAAGCTGATTAGAGTACAAACTGTTTATGATTAAATACCCAATTGAGATAAGGATTAAAATGGTAATCCAAGAGAGGATTGAAGCAAAGGTGAATAAGTGGATAGAGATTAAAAGGAATGTGAATAGAAAAGGAGAAATTGATTTAGCTAATAATAAATGAAGATAAATACGTAGGATGTACGTATATTATTCTATTCGCATAGTGAATTGATCCAGATTCGTGCACAAAATTCCAAGATAGGTATATCGATCCGAGTTGGAATTTTCCACTCAATTTTCGACGGCGAACCTGGATATGGATTTTTGATTGGTTCTAGATATTCTCTATCATAGTTGTGACTATGCAAGGAGAATAACGGTTTCTGATCAAGAAACAAAATCTGAGTCCGCACTAGGAAGTCGGGTGGACAATACTAGTTCGGAAGTAAAATTGTGTGATCGAGTGAGCGATCAGATTGATATAGTGTACGGATGATATGTGTACATCGTATGGGTTTGAATGAAATTGATATTGAAAATTTATGGATAAGAATTCTAAAATGGTCTTTGAAATGAAGAGCATATTTTGTGAAATATATGATTGGGTAAAATGGAAATTTGAAATTTCTATGATTAAAGATTCACTTTATGAAGAAAAGTAATGTGGTTAATAATTTTATAAAAGAGTAATCAAATTTGAATATTTGATTTGGGATAAACAAAGTTATATATCTGGTTATATATGGTAGACTCCCCTTGTTGAATCTATTGCCAGAAGAAAAGGGTTTTGAAAGTATTTGAAGTATAAAAAGGAAATTTATACAAGTATGAAGTGATTCAAAAATTTCCCAAGGTTATTATATATATATATATGTATATGTAAATATAAAGGATTTTGTAAAAATGATTTTGGGAAAAAAGTTTTCGGAACCTATGGATTTCTAAAAAGGCTTTTTATTTTTGAGGAAAATCAAATTTGGAACTTGGAAAGCCTAGTTTGTAAATTATCGATTTTGGGATAATTGATTTTGAGAAAGGAGATTTATATGAGATTCATACTTGGTGTATGATTTGGAAATACTATATATATATATATATATAGTATAAAGTGTTTTGAAGTGGCTTTGGGGAAAAAGGTGCTCCCTTGAATGAACTTCTCAGGAGTGCCACAAGGTGGTACTGCCTTGAGCCCTAAGGGGGGGTTTCTAAAGTTGATCCTGTGAGGAGTCCGGACAAACTAGTTCCTGAGGATTGTTGGGTAGCGAAAGTCGAGGGCGCTGATGCCTACAGGGGCATTTGGTTACGCTGTGACGATAGTGTAACTCGATGTCGCTGCGATCTACTGTGCGGACCATAGCGAAAATCGTGTGGCGAATGAGTGCCATCAGTCTACACTTGATTTTGCCGGGATGGCAACGTAACATCGGTAGACTGCGATCTATGGTCAAGTGGACAAGTTTCATTCTTTTGGCAGCGAAATTTGAGGGCGCTGATGCCTACGGTTATATGGGTTTTTGCTGTGATAGCAACGTAAAGCCCGGGTATAACTGCGATCTGTAGCGGGTTTCATAGTGTAATCGAGGGGCGTGGAGGCCTACAGTTATCTATGGATTTTGCCGGGATGGCAACGTAACCATTGGGTTAACTGCGACCATGGATGGGGGTGATGATTTCCAGAGCATTCTCTCCAAAGATATTTCCTCTATTTTCAAAAATGTTTTCGATATTTTCAATAAAATTATTTTTTCAAGTATTTTCACTAGATGTTGAAATGGGTCTGCTAAGTACTTATAGATTTTCAGTCCTACGCCTGATCAACGTATGACCGAATTTCTATGAGAACAAGGATGGACTTGTCGAAACATCGAGTTATAAAAGTATTTTTATAAAAACTATTTTAGTAATATTATATAGATATTAAAAAGTGTTTTAAAAATGATCAAAAAAAAATATTTATCTGATTTTAAGCATTTTCATAAATTCAGGTTTCGTTCCTTTTCGAGGACGAAAAGATTCAAAGGGAGGAGGAATGTGACGACCCGGATTTTTAGCGTATGTTAATTGGGTAATTGACTGGATTAAATTATTGAAATATTGATTTTTATATGTCGAATGAATAAATTTCTGATAATTTAAAATATTGGGATATATATGAATTGATTCAAAACTATATTAAATATTGAATTACGAAATCCTTGGGATATGATGGATCTTATGGAAGGACAAATAAAAATAAATTCATAGGAACTCCACCTTATAAATTAAGATAAATTATCCTTAAATAAATATATAAATATAGACAAGCTTTATGATAATTAAAAATATAAAGTATGTAAGTAGTATATTTATGCCATAAGAATTATGTGTATAGGAAGTAGGTATAAATGTAAATATATATACATATATGGTGACGAGTACATGCAAATAGATGGGTATACAAATAAATGTAAACATAGATGTATTTATAACTTTATATAAGTAAGAATGTAAATAGTATATATATGATGGAAGATATATATATATATAGTGAATATATATGTGAGGCATATATGTATTTATACAATGGGAAATGGAAAGTATATACATAAGGACATATATACATAAATATATTTCAATTAATATAAATGTTTGTAAACAAAAAGGGAGGCAAAATTCAACTCAAGCAGACAAAAATTTTCATCAATACCAGGCATTTAATGTTCAAGCATACAATATATCATATCAACATAAAACATCAAATCCTAGCGTACAAAACAATTAATCAAAATCAAGTCAGGTCAAGCAAGTTTCTGACCAAAGAAAATTAAATGAAAAAAAAGAAGAGAAAAGAAGCTTGCTGGGTACAACAAAGAGCGGCAATATACTTTCTCTTATATACCTCAGTACCTCTGCCTTTGTTTCATTTTCTTCCATTCGAGAACAAGCTAAGTAAAACAAAGAAAAATATATACCAAGTTCTGCCATTTTACAACTTAAAACAAATCAAACAACTCAAGCAACATACAAGATCTTCAAAAGCAAGCTAGCAGTTTCAAAAGCAGTGTTCTCTGTTCAACATTATCTCTGAGTAAACAATTTTCATTTTTAAAAGCTTTAAATCTGTTTAAACCCTGATGCATGCAATAAACTTGAGTTTGAATTGGTGATAATGATTTGCTTATTTGATTTCATGATTTTATGTATATATGTATGTGGATATCTCTGTGTGCATGTCAGTATTTTCAATATTATGCTCTGTTCTTGAATTTCTGGATGCAAATAAAATTCAAAAATCAATTGCTCTCTCCTTGATCTGTTATAGGTCATGATGTTTAAACAGAACTTCTTAGGAATAACCAGATTTGAATTTTAAAAATATTTTAAACAGTAATTGATGGCAGTTTTTACTGGAAAATAGGATTTACAGTAAAAACATATATATATCGAAATTTCGATATGGTCAATTGGTAAATTCAGGATTATAATCTGAATTGTCTTCAAGAATTAAGATTTTTAAGATGAAAATCGTGATTTTAAATATAGTAAATTGTGAGAAATCTTTGATTGAACGGAAAATGAGTTTTGGGCTATTTCTGGTGGCCGGAGGTCTCGGGGTGATCGGGGTTTTTGTCGAAGCAAGATTGGCGATCGGGGAGGTCGGCAAAAATAGCTGGAGTGATGATAGTTCATCATGGCGACGTTAATGGGTCGAACTAGGGTTTAAGAAGGTTCGAAGTCGAGGTTGGAATTTGGGTTACTGCTCCGTCTACAGAGCACCGGAGTTTATCGGTCGAAGGGGAATGGGAACTTGGGTCGTGGACGAGGCTGTGGCCGGAATGGTGGAGTTTCTGATGGTCGGGGTTGTCTTGTCAAGGCGATGTTTGGTCGGTGAATTTGGGTCCAGTGGGTTTGTTGAGTTCGAATTTGATTTTGGTGCTCGATCGAGATGCTGAGTGGTTCGATGGGTTGTGGATGTCGAAGTCGACTTGTGGAGGAAGTCGTAGATGTCGGAGTGCCGCCATGGGCCGATGCATGTGCACCAGTTTCTTGTGCACTGGAGTTTGGGTGTGGGATCGAGGAAGATTTCCTCGAGTCGAAGCTCGAGTAGGAAGATGTTGGGCTCGGGTTTGTTCTCGTGTGCGCGCGAGAGTTTTATCATATCAGTTTGAAATTTAAAACTAAGTTTTAAGAAAATATATATATAGGAAGAAGATGAAAATCTCGGGTAGGACTCGAGTAATTGTCGGGTTGAACCCGAAGCAGGAGTTAAGCAAGATTTAAAACTGGTTTTTGAAAAGTTTTTGAAAAGCAAAAGTTTTGAAATTTAAATGAATTTGGTTTTAAACTTTTCTTAAATAAAATTTCTTTTCCATATATAAGTGTTTTATTTAACATGTGATTAGGAAATTAATAAAAGAAATGTTTATCTTAAAATTAATTAAGGTTGTGATGATTAATAAAGCAATTAAAGAGTCATTAATTAATTTAATTAATAAATGATTAAGGTTTATTAAGTAATAATTACGGGTAATTAATTAGGTAATTAAAGATTAATTAATTGCTTTGTAAGGTAATCGAGGAATAATAAATTAATTAAATGGTGTGTAATTAATTAATGATTGATTAAGCAGGGTTAAGTGATTAATTCTTAAGTAATCACTACACCATAAATGACAATTTGATACGGCTTCTAGCCGTATCTAATAAGATTAGATACGGCTTATAGCCGTATCAAAATTTGGTGTGCTTAAAGTTTTGATACGACTCAAAGTCGTATCTAGTTGTACATTTAGGTACGGCTAAAAGCCGTATCTAATAGTCAAGTTATATACGCCTTTTAGCTGTATCTAATAGTCGAGTTAGATACGGCTCAAAGCCGTATCTAATTGTCCATTTAGGTACGGCTAAAAGCCGTATCTAATAGTCGAACCGCGTCTTGTACGTCATTTAGATACGGCTGATGGCCGTGTCTAACTTTCTTTTGAGAAAAATGTGTGATCCTCTACAAGAGAGGAGAGCACACAGGCACATATATATAACAACAAAAGCAAAGGAGCTGCCAACAAGCCTGGCAGGTAGCTAAAGACCCCCTCATACAAAAGAAAAATAAAACCCTCCCAAACTCCTAAGAAACTAAAAAAACAACCCTAAAGTGACAAAATCAACCAAATACCAAGGCCTAAAGCGACACCAAAGGAGCATCGACCAACTGAAAAACTTCTACATCCGCACCTGCAACCTCAACAAACAAGATGAAACAACACAAAGTACGACAACATCACAAACCACTAAAAATCCCAAAAACAATGAAAATCACAATAAGACTCCCAAAAAACAAACAACCCTCGCTCGAAAGACTAAAAAGCTTCACGATTTAAACGGGGACTTCTCCTAATATTACCAGCTGAATAGCTCTTACTATTTCTTTTCCTTACTTTGGCTGCACGAAGTAATTCTCTGGCATGGGCAGGAGAACGAGGAAATTTTCCAATAGACGCAAGACAGCAATACATTACGAATCTGAAACCCCCAGTCCAATAATAGACAGCTCTATCAAAACCGACGTTATTGGGACAAGGATGCTCAGTCTGTCTCTCTAGATCAGCAAAGCCCAAAGAACTAATATCAACCAAATCATAATCAGAAGAAACAACACCACCAAGCTTTAAAACTCCTATTGCAAAACACTGTGGCACATCTGAACATGCGCACTTATCTGAGCCTAAAATCGAAGCACCGCTAACAATGCTCGAATCAGGACTCTCACCTTAGGACTGAGGATGGCTACCCAGAAGCCTAACACTACGACGAACTAAACAACAAGGAGCCATGACCTTCTTACGTTTACCTCTCTTCGAAGAAGAAGGAATAGAATCAGAATTGCTGGCAATCGTGAGAGCATCACTCAATGACAGATGAGAAGGATCACTAACAACTCCAAGCTTCTCCAAAACAAAAGTGTCTCCAACATTAGCAGAACTATCAAAAAAAACTCTTGAACCTAACACTGTCTTATGGTCCAGCAACGAATCATCCATACTGCCAACAGCATATTTCTTCACATCAGAACAACCAACAAACTTTCTGTTTTCAGGAGAAAACAAATTCTGAGCAACCGCAAACTATACGCTATGTGCATCATGTACACCAGAGTCCAAATGATTAACAGACATAATTTCATCAATAAAAAAATGATCCTCTAACACTGGTTCCAATACTTCATCAATGTGAGAAACTGATGATAAAAACCATTCATGCATATCACCTAATTGCCTCAACAAACAGTCACCATCAGGATCAAAATCCACCATGTTTGGAGACTCATCAAGCAATACCATAAACTTGTCTATCCAGTAACTGAAATCTGAACTGTCAATGCAAAACATGGGTGCAGTAATTGAAGGCAAATCATTCTCCAATGTCATCGGACTCAATTCATTAATAAAGCTCTCATTATAGATGGAAATCAGATCAATATCACTACACATAACAGAATCAATAACAGGGACAGTATCCAGCTCCAAAATATTACTTATAACAAACTGAAAAGGACTGTCATTAACCATACAGTCAACAAAAGGATTCTCGCAAACAATATCCAAATTAGAATCACCATCTGATATAACATTTATATCTGAAATAGCCTCGGTATCCAGACAAGCAAATCTATTTGCTATTGAAACCTCAAAAATTTCCAAACAAGATTTACCTTTTTTAGATTTTGCTGGAATGATACCACTGTTTGAATCAAAATTTGTGCCCCTAAACTCAGAGAAAGAGTACTCGCCATTACAAGAAACAACATCTGGATCGAACAAGATAGGATCGAAAGATGATAATCCATCACTTCTTTCATTTTCGAACACAGTTCCATCCTCATTAATAATGAAATAATCCTCTGGAGAAATAGAATAATCATTCTCTGGATAAACAAAACTGTCTTGACAGCCCTTTCCAATATTAGGCGAATTAACAACGTTGAAATGAGATAAAAGATCCTCTAAAAACTTAAAACCCTCGTTTCTTTGATGCCAGAGATGATATAATAAAATACCTTTCAGAAGAAGAAATTTCAACACAAATTTGAAACCATGTTCAACCAACTGTGAAGAAGAGACTTCATGATTAGAAGAGATTTCCATTTTGCCAAAATAAAGTTCTGGATTGCCAAACTTAGCTTCGTAACCCCTACCGATGTTTGGAGAGTTAACGATATTAAAGTGACATAACATATCCTCAAGATATTGAATTCCTTCAAATCTATTCTGCCAAAGGAAATCAAGAAGAATCCTTTTTAATAACATGATTTTTAAAATGAATTGAAAACCATGCTCTACAAGCGTATCTGAGGAAATAAAGAAACCAGAAATATTCGAGCATCTATTACTCTTATGCCCAAATTTCCCATAGGTGAAACAACGAATTGGGTCTCGGCAATGAGATGCAAAGTTATTGTAATCTCCACATCTGAAACAGAACTTCTTGTTAGATTCCGAGTCAATCCAATTCTTGTTCGACTGCAAGGATTTAGAATAACAGGCTGGAAAATGTTCTTTAACTACTTGAGCGTAGGAACGACGATGTGAAGAAAAACGAATTAGGTTATGATCGAAGGAATCAACTTGAGCAAAATTACGGAACAAAGATTAATTGAGAGGACAGGAGGCCGACGCCATTCATGAGACTTCGAAGAAGATTGATGTGATTAGGAGAAAATATGTACCTCTTATCCACATCCGAAGCTAAACAAATTGACTCGATGGCCGTGTCTAACTTGTTAGTTAGATACGGCTTCTAAGCCGTACCTAATGACCTGCTCCTACGTACCTGTTTAATTTGATACTAATTCTAGATTTGGGATTAACCGAATATTCAGCACATATAGGCACATTAAGCACAACAAAGATCTCACGCATAGTTTTGATAGTTTACAATTCTAGCAACATTAATCCAACAGTGCATAGTTTAGATAGTTTACAATTCTACCATATTTCAGCATATGGTCTGAGCTTGAGCTTAATACATACAGTTTACAATTCTAGATTTTAGATAGTCTCTTAAATCATTTAATTACATTCATAGTTTAATAACACATTAATAACTTAATACAAATAGTTTGGAGATTGAAATTTCCAAGTTCCCATAGCTGAGGCTGAGCTTCAAGTGACCAAGTCCATCCCTTTTTCACTGCAAAATATAAGCATAACTATAAACTTTTCATTTACATTAAAATAAGAAATAGTATATAGACGAACATTAAAATACTTAACATATGGGCGATTATTGCACAAGCCTAAGCTTAAACCCTTGCCCAGTTCACATACATGTGACAAGTCAAAAAATATGAGGCGAGTTTATGAGAAAAAATCTATGGGAATTTAAATTGTCATCTGTTCCAGTTCATTCTCAGTGAAACATTCGGTAATTCCCGACGATGATTGACAAGTGAGAAAAAATCTATGGGAATTTATAATGTAGGTATTTCAAGTACTATAACAAGTTGCCTTCTCTAATTTTTGCTAAAATAATGGTGCTTTCTTTACAATAAACTATAAACTAGGTTTTAGGTAGACTTCAAGTAGCATCAAATTAAAAGAGTCTAAGACACACCAGAAATTCAATGTTAGCTAAATAAAAGGCAAGTTAAACATTATGTACTGCAAACAAACTTTATGCACCACAAATGTTAACATGGTATGTACTGCCAATGGCTTGCAAGCATCAGCTTTTAAGGTCAGGCACATTATAAATGATAGCCGCTAACAAAAGGAAAATGTTAAACATGAGAAATGATATTAAAATTTTGAAACAAGAGTTCAATATTCTTTCATAATTTGAAAAGCTCAAATGTAGAATCTTCGAAACAGTAAACCAAAATACTATCATTATGATTCGGTTTATCTTGGCTCGCAGGATCTAAAGATAGCAAAATGTATAGTACATAACCCTATGAGAGCACGGAACATTACATGCAATATATCAGCAAACGATTACTTACTTCCGTTAAAATGATGAACTCCAACCCTGGTCAACATAGCGTAATATTCAATTAAATTCATCATCGTAACAACAGACAAACGAAGCATATGATCAAGGATATACCGTAGTCTGCTACGAAATGTAATAAAAGAGTTGCAAACAACTTTTCATTTACATTAAAATAAGAAATAGTATATAGACGAACACATGATGGTCTGCAGTGCACATGTTTTTCATAGCCTTTTACGACTTTGACATTTTCTATACTCTTGGAAAGGGAAATATAGTAGTAGATGCATTTAGTAGGAGACATGGTACATTAGGTTCTATAATCGTAGAGCATTCGTTGTTAAGTATGTGGGATATGTTGTTAGAAACTTAGAAGTGGTACCGGCAAGCAAGAATGAAGATTTCTGGTTGTTTATTTTCATGCTAGTTAAGATCTTGAACTCCTCTAAAGTGTGGAAACTGTTGTCCAGAGATTTTTGGTTCAGTTTAGAGAAAATTAATAGGTCGTCTACAAAGCATAGAGAAACTATAGATGGATTTTTACATCTAGGGTACACATTTATCAGCTTTTTACACTTTTTTCATGGAGCAGAGAGTAAGCATGTCCATTACAGTTAAAAAAAGATACAAGTTGAGGGGCTTTCCCTATCTAAGGCATTATTTTCCTTTGAAATAACCACAAAGTTGGCCTTTAAATTGAATGAAGAATCTAGTCGTAGATATTCAAACTTGGACCCAATGGATGTAAGCATCAATCATTTTTATCACTCATTCAAACTATTTCACAATGGTAAGCATTAATCATACTCCAAACTTTATTAAACGTAAACACTTCAAATTTTCTTCTTGGTTGCAAGATGTTGATATTCAATAAGATTAGGATACTTTTTACAAGAAAAGAAATTAAAATATGTTAGATCTCAGTCCATCAACCATCCTACTGAAGACATGTTGTAGGCATTATGCATACGGATTGCCGTATTTAAAAAGATTAGGATACAGTGAGGAGTTTTAGGCATTCTACAACAAGTTAGATGTGCTAGTACAACTAAGTTTCTGGAGTATAAATAATTAAATAGATAAAAAGAAAGGAATTATAGAAGCACAATTAGTGAGGGGATTAGTGGACAATGTATGGATTCATACATGTGACCCGCCACTTAATACTCCTTAACATTAAATGTTCTAGAAGATTTAGTTGTCCCCATTACACCATTAAGCTTAGAATAGGAGTTTTAGTCATATATCAGATTACATAGTATGGCACTTCCTGTTATGGTATTTTAAACATAATCAAATCATAATTTAGAGTAGGAACTAAAGTACAAATATTTAGATGGTGCCAATTAGGAAAGGAAGAATATACATGTGACATGTCATGTATATAGTGGAAGAGGTTTCAAAAAACAATACATAGTAAAATATTAACATAAACAGAAAATATACATGCTCCAACGTCTAAAGAAATTGAATAAGACCCTTCGGAAGGTACACATACCCACACACTCCAACTTCAGCAAAGGTCTCTGCAAATTGATGATTTATTTTGTTGGTTCTCTCATCTGGTAGCAGTATGTTGTCCAACACCACTTTTTCATGTGTGGGTGGTACAGATTTCCCATGGATTTTGGACGATGTAGAATCTCGGCATACAGTACCTGTTGCAATAAATATGTTTAGATCTATCCAACAAAATATCTACTCGAAAGTAACTAAAAATAGAAATCTTGTCATAAATACCTTTTGCTATTATGTCTAAATCAAAGTTGAGGATTTCACATCTTTGAATGTCCGCTACATCGGTCGAATTCTGGAACTGCGAAGCAACGAATTTAGGAGCATTGAATTGTGTGGCGCGTCCTCCATCAGAAGAATTGACCGGTGCGCGAATTCCCTGTTCTATGTTTCCCACCATGTTGATCAGAACCACCATTTGGCCAGACAAATTTCCCACTATACCCTCCAAACTTCCCACCCCCATTTTCAACTCATCATGCTCTCCATGAACATGTCTGAGTCATTTCTGTGCAATGGTACAAGCCTTAACTTTAGTCTTTAGTATAACGGTCCCAACACCGCGGCTCCTACCCCTTGCATCCTTACCAAGCACTTGTGATAAGTTGTCTTCATCCACTGTCAATTTTTCTTCATCACTATCAGTGATCTTTTCCTTCGCTTTCGCAATTTGATCCTGAAATATGATAATACTTATAAGAATAAGGAATTTTAAAGAATATGCAAGTTAGTATTTGTTATAAGTATGAAGAAGTGGCATACGCATATTTTAGCATCTGATTAGTATTTTTTTAACTTACAAAGTATGAAGAAGTGGCATCTGATATGCTACCATCTTTTTTCCTATGTGTCTTCTCCCATACTTGACGACGACTGATATTTATTGATGGACTAGCAGCGATCTGCAATACAAGTACAAATTTGATTGAAATAGTTGATGTTTGTACACATGTAGATGTATGTATGTAGAATGTAGATACAGTGAATACTAAATCATATGAATGATAATGGATATAAATTAACATTTCTTGTTCTATTTTAGCGTGACTTTTACGTCCTGTATGGTGACCATAACTGAGCAATGCTCTGTTCTTTTTGTCTGTCTCCCTTCTTCCGCTCGCTTCAGGCATTGCTTCATTTTTTATGAACTTTTCCCAATCTTCTTGAGCAACTGTAGGTGGACAATTTTTCAACCTTTCTCCGTCATTTTTGAAAGTGTCATAATAAACTACTCTCAGGTTTTTCTTGTATCTCCTAAAAGCCTCGGCCATTCTCTTTAAAAGCATTTCCTTTGAAGCGGATCGAGCTCATAAATTTTCTGCAAAAATTATATTAAATTAGAAAGAAATGAGGTAGTTTAATAATTATATTAAATAAGAAAGATATGAGGTAGTTTAATATTAAATTAGAAAAAAATATAATTCACCAGGTGATATCAAGAGTTGAGAAAAGAACACGTTTGAATACCAAAATGTTAGTTCAGTTAAATCCTATATGTGCAATAAATATAAATAGTAGCTACTTGAATTCATATGAGTACCCCTTAATTTACCCAATAACATAATATATTGGCAAAGGTGGAAGTTGAAACACTATTAACTTTCTATTCGATTAACACATCCTGATGCTTTCATTCTATAAGTAAATATCTCAACTTGTTCACTGAAAGTTTAGATACTTCCATTTATACAGAAAGAAAAGTGAAAATGATATCGGCACTAGCTATTTTCTTGTTTAAATTGGTTCCAAACAAAAATATTTACTTACCACCAATTCATTCCAAACGTTGTCCTTATATATTCCGGGTACTTTATCCCAACTTATATATGATATCCGCTCATGAGCTCTTACTAATTTACCAAGCGTAGTAGCGATTTTTCCAGCGTTATCTGAGACCGGAATACCAAGTAAGTTTTGATCAACTTTCTTCGCTTCTGAACATGACGAATATGAAGATGTTGGATTTTCTGACATGGAAATTTTGTTTTGCTTTTGGTTCAAACCTACACAGCAAGTGAAGATGTACAGCAAGTGATGAATCTAAGTATCAAACAATCTGCAAAAGCCAGTTTCATTATTGTAGAACAATCAAATATTTAAGAAGCTTCAAAGTCAAAGTAATTTCCAAAATCTTAAACAAAGAAACTAAATAAAAAAACCTTCAGTCATTTACCTTCCATTAATCACGACTGAAAGTTGATCTAGAAGCCGTAGTTAGATAAACCTGATTTACCTTCCACTGTACAAGCATAAAAAGGAACTAAATATTGCCAATTTGTTTAACTTACAAATTCGACTATAAATTTAGTTCAAGTGAACCAATTTAGTTAGTTATCATTTAGGACACACAGGTAAACTAAATATTGCCAATTTGTTTAACATACAAGTTTGATGACAAACTAAATAAACCATATAGTCGTCAAATTTAGTTATAAGTTAGTTATCATTGCCAATTAACTAAATAAGTTACAAACTAAATTGCCAATTTAGTTATCATTTAGTTATTTCATTAACTAACTAACTAAATAAACTTTCAGTGAACAAGCTGAGTTATTTACTTGTAACTAAATTGTTAAATGATAACTAAATTGCCAATTTAATTTAGTTAATGTTAAATGTTTAGTTACAAACTAAATAAACATTTAACGATTAACAATAACTTCCACAATATTTAGTTACAAACTAAATTGGCAATTACTTGTAACTAAATTTAGTTATTTCATTAACTAATACTAACTAAATTAACTACGAATTATGAAGTGGATTGTGCAATAACTAACCAAAAAGAGTAGTATATACAGAACCAACTATCTGTAATGGAATAAAATAAGTGAAAATCAGCTACATATGGATTAAAACCATACATACACATAATCGTGCAATTAAAAATATACAGACACACAATCTTGTGATGTACGAATACTAATAAGTTAACATATGGATTTGGTAAGGTCTTCTCATTTTTCATTGTCTTCAAAAGATGATTGATAGACGGTAGGGAACTCAATGTCATCCACATTTGTAGTCAACCGTTTTGGTGTATGCAAGACCACAGACCATCCGTTATTTTTTAAATCTTTTGAGTATAAAACTTAACTCGCTTCTGATGCAATCCATCGTACTTATTAAGGACCCATCTACGCACTTGTTTAAACTGCACTTGGGTTAACGTTATATCTTTACCATTATCCAGAGGTATCTCACCATCAAACTCATCGTCCTCATCTAAAAATGCTTTGCGGGTATGTTTATGATTGCCATCACCTCCATTTGGCATATATTCTATGCAGTAAAGACTACCTTCTTGTACGATATATCCTTCTACAATACACCCTTCAATGTATCTTTTGTTGCGCACATATCATTTATATGTTTTCATCAACCTATAAATGTGATCAATTATATATTGTAGACGGTAGCTATTTATATGAAATAATGATGTACATAACTGAAATTAGAAATTTACCGTTCAAATGGATACATCCATCTATATCTAACAGGGCCATAAATCAACGCTTCATTGGCTAAATGAACCATAAGGTGGACACTGATATCAAAAAATGCAGGTGGAAAATGTTTTTCAAAAACACACATTACTTCTACTAAGCTAGCCTTTGCTTTTAAAAGATGTTCCCTATTGATCACCTTTGAACACAAAATGTTAAAGAATAAACTAATACGATAAACAGCATTTCGCAGATCCTTATGTTGTGGATAAGAATGTTGAAGCAATACCAGAAGCAAATGCTGCATTATGACATGGTAATCATGTGACTTCATATTTCTTAGTTCTGGAGGATTGATGCTCACATTGTAGTGGATGTTAGAAGAGAATTTGTTAGGCACTTTCAGATTTTTCAAAACAGTGCAAAACCGTATCTTTTCTTCTTTGTTCAAAGTGAAAGTTGCCTTTGGTATGCTTATTTTATTTGTTTCAGGATCTTACATCACCCACAACTTTTGTTTTATACCCATGATTTTCAAATCTTGCGTGCATTGATGCCATCTTTTGACTTATCTTTATGGTCCATAATGGTGCTGATGAGATGCTCCGTGTCATTCTTCTCCGTATGCATAACATCAATATTATGTCGGATCAAATTTGCTTTCCAATATGGTAAATCAAAAAAGATAGACCTCCTATACCATCCAGAAATATTGTCAACATCTTCATTGGTTGACTTTTTCCTTTTTCGACCAATTTCTTCTTTTTGTTTACCAACTTTCATTTTGATATTCGCTACTTTCTTTTCAACTTGAAAACCAGTCAATGGCCATTTAGGACGACGAAGTTCTTGTTCGTTGTTGAAATTTGTCTTATCGTATCGAAACTTGTGTTCGTTAGGAAGAAACATTCGATGTCCCATGTAAAACATCTTCTTACTTTCAGGAAGATGATAAGAACAAGTGTTTTCCCCACAAATAGGACATGCAAAGTAACCGTGAGTTGTACATCCCGATAAAGTCCCAAAAACAGGATGATCATGGATTGCCCACAGCACCCTAGCTCTCATTGTGAACTCAGATTTACGTAACGAGTCAAATGTAACGATTCCTTCCCATAACTGCTTTAACTCGTCTATCAACGGCTGTAAATAAACATCAATATCCTTTCCTGGTTGTTTTGGCCAAGAAATCAACAATGTTAACATTGAAAACTCCCTTTTCATGCACATAGACGGAGGAAGATTATATGGTACTATAATTACTGGCCAACAATTGTAAGGGTTAGAGAGAGAAGCATGTGGACATAAACCATCTGTTGTTATTCCAAGTGTGACATTTCGTGGCTCAGCAACAAAAGTTTGGTCAAAAGAATCTACGGCTTTCCATTGAGAAGTGTCACATGGATGACGCATTACGGTTGGATCAGACTTGGCACGACCATGCCAGGTCATCGCATCTGCTATCCATGGTACAGTATACAGTCTCTTCAATCTAGAAATTAAAGGAAAATGTCTTAATGTCTTTCGAGGTACTTTGATACATTTTCTCTCTTCGTTTAATGATGTCATATATCTAGGTTCATTGCAATTTGTACAAGAAACTTTGTTCTCATCATCTTTCCAGTACAATATGCAATCATTTATGCATGCATCATAAGTTTTGCAATTCATCCCAACTTGCTTAATGATCTTCTTCACGTCGGAGTACTTTGTCGGCAGCGTGTTACCTTAGGGGAGTAACTCCTTTATTAGTTCGAGAAGTGCAGTCACACCATTATCTGAAAAGCCGTATTGGGTCTTCAAGCTATTCAGTTTCACAATGGCATACAGCTTCGTAATCCCTTTTGAACATGAAGGATACAGTGGCTCTTTTACGCTACCAAAAAGTGATTTATACTTCTTACTTTCATTGGCCTGCCAATCTGGATAATCAGTAGACTGCTCTCCAACATTAGCATGATCAGGAAACGGATTTGTAGGTTGAAAATGATGAAATCTATCTGCATCATTGACCAGATCTTCCATCCTAATATGTTCAGACTCATCAGTAGTTGTGTCATGACTAACTGGTTGTTGTTTTTCCATCTCCGCCCTTTTTTCCCCATGAAAATACCATATTGTATATGATTGGATGACACCCCATCTAAGCAAATGAAAATGAATTTCATCTAATTTGATCGTCTTCATATTTTTGCACCGGGTGCAAGGGCATAAATACACTCCTTTCTTACCACCGTTTTCTTCAACAAAACTAATGAACTTCTACACCCCCTCTATATAGTATGTAGATCTTAAATCTGATTCAGTTATCCATTGTTTGTCTATGCTGAAAGACATACTACCCTCCTATATCGTATATAACAGAACATGAGACTTGTCCTTCAATGGGTCCTCGTTCCAATTGCTCGAAAAGAAAATTTTTGAAAAATTCAAGTGGGAAATTTTTGGAAATTTTTTGAATTGAAATGAATTATTAAAAATACGAGAAGAGAATAGTCCCACATTGTAAGGTAAGGGTCATGTTTTCAGATGTGTGAAGTATATTGATATAGACAATTTTCTATGATACTCTTAATTATAAAATAGCATTTCTGTAAAAGTTAACATTAGCACCAAAATGTTTCCAAAAATTTTGCCATTACAACGGCGCTATTTTGTAGCACCGGAGTAATGTCTATGCATTACCCCTCTCCTGACTTCGCTTGCACCATTAACAACAATTTTATTCCTAATATTAACACGCTGACCATCTACAACACATGAACAAAAAATCTTCATTCCTAATATTCATAACGGGATCATGGTAAATGCATTCAATTGCATCTAGTTTTATAAATATCATTCTAATAACATCATACATATCGACATAATAAATGAGTTTTGAATTCTACTTTCATTTCAACTTCTATCCTACAAATAAAAATATTGATTGCATGCAAACTGAAATATTAAATTTATGAACTCCATAAGCTCTCAAATAGCAAAATGGTATTAAAACTGTTTGATCATTCAGGTTGTATCATTATGATAGTTCCTGAGGTGAACACTTAAAATTAGACAGTAACATAGTAGAATGCAAATTGAACATAGTATATCAAATTGAACATAGTAGAAATCACAGCAACATACCTTCAAATTAGACAGTAACAGTTGTTCCAAACGATAAAAGGAGAAATTTGGAATTTAGCCTGCAATTTAAGATATGAATTACGATATTAAAATCAATATAATAGAAGTGGAACAGGAAGAACATCTTTCACATATTCTCTTCTTCTAATTTATAATATACATACATTCATGTATATATTTCTGCATCAGCACCTATGATCATATCTTATCCTGTCTGTATATCTCAATTATACAACCTATACATATTACTTCATATACAAATATCCTAATCGAATATTCATAGTTAGTTTTTCACATGCATTTATTCTACATACAGTGGCTCAGCAATTCATCCTTGAAACAGACTTACAGTGTTCAAAAAGACACGGTGAAGAAATACAATCCAACTCTTAGTTCAAGTCACTAATGTTCACTTTCTTCCAGCATTTTTACTGCCTATTTGGTTTCAGCATTTACGTTTTGGATTTTACTACTTTTAGGTCTTAGTTGAAAACCAAAGACTCCAACGTTCACTCTTTTTGGCTGTAAATCATCAACTTCATATTTGCAGTGTCAACTACAGTTGTTATGCTCAAACATCTATATATTTTTAATTAGAACATTCTAATCTAAAAACTTGCGATCAGAGCAATACATGCAACAAAAGCTTTTAGTGATGTGTACTGCACTTCCCATTAGATGAATCCTTAACTAAATGACCAAAAAACAAATTTGTAACCATCCCCAATATAAATAAGAAAATAAAATATAGAAAATATATTTTCCCTGGTCAATACATGGTAAGGTGAACATTTATATAAACAGTGGCCATGCATGAACTCAGAGTTACATAATGTTCTATTTTGATATTGATTTTAAGAGTTGCTAAAACCCAGACTTTAAAATCTCATTATGCTTTTCTTTCATCTCAGAGTGTGTAACGTATATAATCTACTGGTCTGAACCAATCACTTTAAAACTCACTTATATTAAACGAATGTCACTTTTCAAATTTGAAACTGCCTACATTTTCTACTGCCACATCAAAAGTCATTCTTTCCTATTTCAAATGAACGTTAAAAACTAAAACCTAACATGGGGACGGCGGTCTTCACTGGGCCTCAAATAGGTACGCCAGTGGCTACTAAACTAGGTTTATTTAAAGGATGTAATTTCAAACGCATGCTCAAGGAAGGAAGAAAATGAAGGAAAAGAAAGGTAAAAGCAAGACTCGATCAATGTTGACTTGGGCAACTATTAATATTCTGTATAAGTGAAAGGATATGATAGCTTATTCAAACAATTATGTGAGATTAGTGACATTAGTCAGTCAATTGTTCTTAGTAATAAAACCATGCATTTGTACTTTCAAAAAAAATATATGCATTTGTTGTGTGACAATTTATTTTAACATCAGTCAAATATTAGGTAAAAAATAACATGTAGCCACTTTAATATGTTACTTAGATGGATGCGTATATGATATTTAAACTTGGTTTATTACATTTTAGTTGTTGCCTTGCATATTAATTATATAACAAGCATTCAACTGACAAATTCATGATGGGTTCCTTATGTCATTGAAAGTACTTGGTTCCGTACGATCTTGAAGCACGGAACCGACAATTGCATCTGAGATCCTACAACCATCTCCACTTTGATTAATAATTACCTTAACATATTTTATGTGCACACTCAAATTTATATATGCTATCGCTTACTTGTGCACAATATGTTTATTCTATTCATCATAATTACTTAACTGATATTATGTTTTGTTTATTCCGTTAATAAGAATATAATAAAACAAATAATTGGATACTTAATGAGCTTAGATGATTAAATTTGAAAGAAAAATACTTGAGAAAAGTGATTTCAACTAACAATTATAATGAGTAATGTTAACGAACTTTGAAATATAACTGATAATATATCATGTCTGGTTTTCTGATTTCCTAATATAGAATACTTCTTCGAACAGTGTTAAATTGTTAAATATAAGCAAAGATAATTTAGGATTCTCACATGTGAATAAACCAGATAACAGATTCACAACCATTTTATTAATCTGATTTACCTGTTTCACTGTCACAAAAAAAAGAAGAAGAAGAAGAAGAACTAACGAGTTGCTCTCTACAAAACAGAAACAAGAACTACCCATCCAAATCAAACAGAAATGAATCAACAAAAGAGTAATTTTGACTTAAAATTAAACAACTTCACCCTCCACTGCTCCTTAATTCCAAATTCAGACAAGAGTAATTTTGACAAAAACTGAGTAAAGTACATCCAGTTAGTCAAAAAAAAGAAATAGTGGACACTCATATTCCTCATACGAATGAATCAAACGGGTCAAACTTGTGCTTAAACGGTCAAAAAATAAACAATGAAAAGTGAATGGATTCAACGTTAAATCGAAAAAATTTACCTGCAGATGAAGCTATCAGCAGGTGGATTGAGGGGAGCCAGCAACGATTTGCGATGGGATGGGAGAGAACGAGATTGATATGAATTGGGAAAACAGAGAGATTGATATGAATTGTAGAAGAAATGGAATTTGGGGAAAATGATAAGTATGGGGTGTGTTTTGCCTATAAAAGTTTCGCACCAAAAATAGGCACAAGTGATACGGCTAAAGACCGTATTAGATATGATATAGCTAAGAACCGTACCTAAACAAGAGGGAAAGCGAATTAATTTGGAGGGAACCCATGCGTTTTGGGTGTAAAAGTTTCTGCCAATAGTAGGCACGAAATTGGATACGGCTGTAAGCCGTATCAAATTTGATACGGCTATTAGCCGTGTCCAAACAATTAGGTAGGGCTTGGAGCCGTATCTAAGAAGGCGGATGGAGGGGTGGCTAGAACTATATTTTGGTGTAGTGAATTACTTTAATTAAGTGATTAGAGAATCATTAATGTGATTAATTAATTTAGGAGATTAATTAAAAGTTAATGTGAATGGTTAAGGCTAATTAATCTATGGGGTAATTAAAGGTTAATTACTTAATGTAATTAAAGGATAATTAATCAAGGATGATTAATTAAGATGGATGATTAAGGAATGATTTATTAATTGGGCTGTAATTAATAAATGTTGAGTATGCAGGATTAAGGTAATCCAAGTGATTAAAGTTGGTAATTAATTTAATTGGAGATTAATTAAATTAATTAGGAGTTATATATCTAATAAATCTTGCTTATGGATGATTGAATGCTATTGGATGACTTGGATTGTGAATATCTCTGATATGGAGTTGTGATGTACTGTGATATGCTATGATGGGTTGAACTGTGATGTTGTGAGTTATCTATCGATATTTGATTTGCTGTGAGAATATGAGAATCTATATTTTAAATTGGTTTGCATCCACTTAAACAACTGGGATTAAGATAACTTTGAATTCGAAGAGACCGGAGTCGGGTATCATCAAATACCCGAAACCACTTCGATTGGTAATCTACAACAATTCTTTATAAATCTGATTTTGAAAGCAAGCAGGCTGGAATGAAATAAGTTAAGAATCCTAGATATTTAAACTGAGTAGTGATTCTCAGATATTGTTTGAAATAAGTGATTTACTTAAATAAGTTGAAAACCGTAGAAAGGTACGAGTTACTCTGGACATTCACATAGGTTATATAATTTGGTTTATCATGTTATATGGGTTTACTCACGCTGGTTTCCAGCCTGACCCGGGTGTTACTTTGATGTAATGCTCGGGTCAGACCGAGTATTACAGATTTTCAGGTAAGGACGTTCTGGAGCTCAGAAGGCGAGCTGGATGGCAGGAATGTATGGAGTGTATTCTGCTGTGATATATTGTTATTTATCTGGGACAAGTTATTTTAACTGTCCAGTGATTGTGAAATGTTGTAACTCTGATGTATTGATGTAAATTAACCGATACAGTTTTTCCTTGTATAACTGTTATTTTATTTGATATTATATTTTGATCCGCTGCGTTTTGTGAGAATCAGTGCTGTGTTTCTGTTTCTTCTTCTTCTATCACTTTCTTCTTTTCCTAACTATCTGGAATTTTCGCGATCGAAAATTTCGGGTCGTTACACTAGGGTTCGGGAAGATCAGGTCCCAACATTACCAGACTTTGATCACATCCCCATATACCCTTATCTCACGAGAGAGACCCCATCATCTCGAGTATCAATAATTCCTTTGCATACGTTATCACTAACATAGCATATCCTGGAACTGTCTCTTCGGCTTCCATCATGAAGTCTCTACGGACGGGAACTACTCTCGACAACCATCATTAGTCATAGAATCTCATCATACGTCCCGTAACCCTCCTCCGACAATCCCTTCAATACAACTCATAGTCTACTACTCTATGTCTCGATGTACAGCTAACCATCACCAAAGCCATCACTTCACATCTATCATCATCATCATCATCAAATCACGAAGTCATCGGGTCGAAGCATCAAATATTCGCTTCACCGTCAAAACCACTCATCGAAGAGCCATAACATTGAAATCGAACGTCAAGTGTACGAACGAACCATCATATCGTGTTCCCCAAAACCTCTCTATCATCCACGTTAAAAATTGGCCAAATCAGCCATCTTCAATAGTGGTAGATATCGACCACCCCAGAGTATTTGATAACGACCACTTTGGTCGTGTACTTAACCAAAAATGGTTAAATATAAACCAAATGAAATGTGCGATGTTCATCTTGAAGTCTGAAACACATACCCAAGTCCATCATGTTTTGTCTTTAGATCGGTCGATACGCTCGAAACTCTATCCTATAGGATATTTCATAATACTATATCGCCTACGAATGACGTTTCCAACCAAACTAAGCAAACAAGCCTACATGCAACCAACAAGATACAAATATCTATAACAACCTAATACCCATATAATAACACACGTACAATACATTTAAACAACCAATTTGTGATTAGTACTAAAATACCCTAAATCTATCAATATCGTCAAAATAGCGCATCAATGGAAAAATTGTGATATTTAATTTAAAACCATTTTAAAAAAAAATTAAATTCTTCTATAAAATAAGATGTAGGTCTAAGTATAATAAAAATCATGCTTTAAAGGTAGAAATCATTTCAAAACGTCGTTTTAATACTATACTGACAATCATAGTATGGTGAGAGACAATGTCACTTACCTCAACAAAAGCTAACCAAACCAACGTCAAGTCATAGAGCTCTCCATCACGCGCACAATGCAAGAAACTGCATCCAAAATGGGTCTTGTATGGAAAAGATACACGTAGTATAAGAAACGAGATTAATTAAATAATTAATTAATCACTAATAACATCATTATACCTTATTCCTTTTAGTAATCCTTCTTCCCAAAATATGCACACTCATGTACGTACAGACACACACCCTAAACCCACTTGCTCAATACCTTATCTCCTCCATATCTCTTTAATTACTCAACGGATTGACGAACCGCTTTCACTTATGCGCTCCATTATGCAATCTCTCTACAAAGGTCACAAAAAGAGGAAGCTCGATCGTGCCCAGGGAAAAGTGTTATGATGCTCACGCAAGCGATAAGAAAATGTTGCACTTTGCCCCAATGCATCGGGTTTGAAAAGATTTGGTGGAAATGTGCATTTCGACAACAGAAATCCAATGGTGCCGTCCCCATCTCCTAACTCCACTTCAATCAACCGCAATACCTAACCCTAGTCAACGACGTACACCACAAACCCTATACTAATTCAAAGCTCTCCTCCATAGGATCTCAACGAGCCTACTTTCATGATTTTTAGCGGAGTGAATCGCTGGATTTTGATTTTTGAATGGAATTAGAGAGTGTCGGCCATGATTTTTAATAGAACTGTAAACGGGTAAGTGGGAGAGAGGGTTTGGTTACGGTTTATTTAAATAATGTTATATTTTATTTTAATTTCTCGAACAAATGGTCGTACGATTCGAGCTCACGTGATCACACGGCACGTCCAATCGCAATGAAACCCATATGCATAAATAACCTCATGTTTTCAGTCCCCACGGTATAAATTTCATCGCTATCCAAGACAGTGCTCGGGACTGATAATTTCATGCATTTGGAGATCATTTGGTTATTAGACCGTCCGAATTCCAAATACAGCAATGCTTATACTAATTTTAATTTGTAGCATTGATTCGTACCAAACGAAAGCAGTCTCGAGTTCTGATTCGGTCGTATGCGAAAAATCATATTTTTGGAATTTCAATCAATTAACGATTCAATATTTAAATCAATTATTTTAATATTTTTTGTTTAAAATATGGGTCGTTACATACATACTTACATATACATACATGCAAACAAACATACATACATACATACATATACATATATATATATATATATATATATATATAAGATATTATAGCCATGAGGTAATTTATTTTGATATTTATTGCGATCTAGTTCAAGTTTTGATCATGTATGTGTATTGTGATTTATCGAAAGGCTCTCCTTAAAAGAAGAGTACTGGAATATTCTGAAATTTGCATCACGTAGAAAAATTCCGTACTAGCAAGCCGAATAAGCGTGAAGATATAAATATTCAAATAAATCCATTTGAATTTGGAATACTAAAGTACGGCGTAATTTAAATGGTATGAGAAATGTATATTGTGAATAACAATATGATTTCTTTAAATCCTTGAAGATATGTAGATTTATCGTTATATAAACAATAGTATTTTGTCTTGCAAGAACCACTTACAAATGTACTATGTGTAATTTTTCCCTTATATGGAATTGCCAATCCTTTTAAGGAGGGGAGATTGTAACAGCTCGAATTCCTATACAATAATGATAAATCAAATTTTTATCGAAATAAAAAATTTCAGGTAGAAAATTTTATAGATATTTTATTGTGTTAAGATTCATTGAATAAAGGAATTTTTTTTTTAATTTTTCAAAATTTAATCAAGTCATTTTCAAAAATAAAATGAGCTCGAATAAATTTAAAACAAACATAAAATATTTTGGTTGAAAATAATTTATATTTGATTGAAATGCATGAGAATGAAATTTTCATTTTTGAGAAATAAAATAGACCATTTAACAAAACAAGTTAATAATTTATTAATGTAAGATATTTGAAAATAATGAATGACAATAACATTCTAAAAAAATATTCTTTTTCAAATTGTAATTATATTTAAAGAGTTACATTTGAAATTTTGTATAAAGAAATCATTTTGAAATGGATTGAAATGATAATTTTGTTTGTTATAACTGTTTATGTATAGATTATAATCTGAACTGTATTTATGGCTAATGTGTAATTTTTAGTGAAGTGATTGAAATGGCTCTAGGATTAAATCTGGCCCAAACAAGTGACTTATTGTTTCAGTCTTTCAGCTGTTTACAAAGAGTTTACATGCTCGTAATCGTTATGATAAAACAATGCCTCCAATATGGTATAAGTACCCAAATGGAAAAAGGAGAATCACAATGCTATAAGAGAAGCTTGAAGCTTCTGCTTCACAATGCTAAGCAATGAAAGATGTCAACAAAAAAACTAACATTGAAGAAACCAAACGTGTTTGTTTAAAATAAAATATTTGAAGCTTTAGTAGATACTAATAGTAACAGGAACAAGCATTGATGTTGGAACAAGTTGTATACGCATGCTGCTTATATCTAAAAAAGAAAGTTGTGTCATGGGATCATATCGTGAAAGATCGTGGGGTATGTTGGCTCAATATTATATGTTTTTTATTTTTTTTAATTACAGGGAAATAGTACTTCTTGACTAAAAGAAATTAATCTATTACAATTTGAGCTCATAAGCTTAGCTATAAGATATAAATCAATCAATCTATGACATTTTGAATCCCACCTAATGAAGAATGATTACCAATCATTTAATTGCCCAAAGTCGAGAAATGAGATTTCTACAATTTGCCATATACGACTTGCTATCTTTCGCAAAAACTTCTAGGCTATGTGCAGAACCTAAATCAAATATTTTCCCCGCCAATGTGAAGTTATAAGATATGACAGCAAAAGATATCGTTTCATGTAAATAGCTATTAAATATTTGTTTGATGAAACAAAACTGGTCAATAAATAATGGTATTCATGATGCATTTTGAATGTTCAAAAGAAAATCAAATCATGCTTCATTTGTTTATAAGCAAAACCATGTGACTCTCCACTAACACAGCAAAAGAATGGTTGCCAGTTACAAACATCAGAGGAAATTGCATATGAAATCTACCTATATTTGAAACTAACAACAAATGAAGTGCAAACCTGGAATCTTGCTAACTATTGCATTCGCTCTTTCAACACGTTTAAGTACATAATCAGAACCTTTTGTTGAAGTATATACGATCTCCCCCTAAAATATTTATACATAAATAATCTAAAGTAAAAAAATGAATGAATGGATTTACATTGTTTGATGATGCAATAACTAACTCTGTTGTATCTCTCAAGCCGTGATTCCTCCTTACATGCAGACAACCATTTATCTGCTCGATTAACAATTTCTGCCCTTGAAAAGCTCTCTTCTTTAACTTTTGAGATTTGAGCCTCGATCCTTTCCAATACTACTTGAGGATCAGTGGCTCCTACAATTGAGTATGGTAAACCTTAAGTTAACCATATTGCATTACAAAGGTATATGAATTTAACTTATAGTTATACTGAAAATGCCAATGCTTCATTTGTTAACCTTGCTAATAAAAAGCACCAAGGCTCAGTATTGTTATTAATTACAATAGTTAGGGCATGGTACATTCATACCTGACTCTTCCATTGCAGCATCTATGTCCACAAGCAAATGGGAACATCTTCGAAGCTCCTTGAGTTCTTTCTTTTTCCTTGACACTAACTCATTCATTTTTGTAGATTTCAATTCTTCAAGTCTTGAAACCTCGGCCTCTACCTACACAAAGTGGATAAATTTTCATCATGAGAGGAAAGAAAAGTCAGGTTCAGCACAAATTACTAGTTTTAAGCTTACATCATTTAAAAAGTCCAAAGAGAGAATGTAGGGCTCTGTGATTTCATGTTCAGAAGAAGCTACGTGGCCTGCAACAATGTGAAATGATTGCTGCCCATCGGTTGAAGTATCCAGCGAATTCCATAGTGCTATCAGTATTCTTGCAAGTTCTTGCAACTACCAAAGCATAATATCATGCACATATATAAGTTACTAATATCATATCTTCGTATTCAGTGTGCATCCATGCTTACCTTATGCACTCGTTGGATCTTAATCTCTTGTAGCGTGCACATTAAAGCAGTCAACCTCTTTATTGCTTTCTTGCTGATGTTTTTTGACATCATATTCTCGTTGAAACCAGGATGTGCTGCTTGCAGACTGAATTTGAAATCAACACCAAGGACTAGGCATAAGATCTTAATACAATAATGAGTTCTAGAGCAGTTTTGAACCGATCAGCCTGCAATAGAAGAAAAATAAAAAAATGATACATTTACTTGCATCATAATGTAAAAAATTGAGAAAAAAATAGGCCAGAT
The DNA here is from genome assembly GCA_030737815.1 of Allium fistulosum. Classification (NCBI taxonomy): domain Eukaryota; kingdom Viridiplantae; phylum Streptophyta; class Magnoliopsida; order Asparagales; family Amaryllidaceae; genus Allium; species Allium fistulosum. Next base: position 1,388,652,258 of record CM060902.1, read on the forward strand.
TATATTACTCTAGTATTGTTTGAAGGTTCTTTTCTCCAGATCCTTTTTGGTGATTTCAAAACCTTCGATCCGCCGAAACAGCCAAAAAAAGACATATTGTTGTTTAGTTGAAAAGGTATTGAAGATTATTGAGAATATGAGTTGGTGGTTTCAAAATTAAAACAAAAGCCTTTGACTATTCGTTCATTAGTTCGAAATTTATACAAGATATTGGGTTAGTGAGAGTCATATGTTAAGGAAGGAAGAACAAAATATAGCAGTGAATAAATAAATATTGACCCAATTAATAGTTATGAATGCAAAGAATTGACATATTTGTTAAAATTTTACTAAAAATGTTATCCTGGCCATTAAAGCAAGACGGGTTAACAAATCTAATAAAATTGGTACCTAAGGTAAAGGCTTACAGCAAAGTCGTAAATTAAGCAAGCGACATTTAAGAGAACCAAATTTTACCTGTGAATTTATAGTTCTGAATATGCAAAGTTTATATATTTGTTAAAAATTTATAAATATTGTCCAAATTATAGTTCTGAATATGCAAAGTTTATATATTTGTTAAAAATTTACAAAAAATGTTACCATGCTCATTCAATTATCACAAGTCCATTTAACGAATCTAATAAAATCAGTACCCGACATAATCACATATGTAGGAAATTTGTATTTCAGGAAAGCCCAGAACAAATTATACCTGTTAATATATAGTTGTCACGCGAATTATAGCTGTGAATATTAAAAATTGACGTATTTGTTATAATTTGCTAAAAATGATACCGGGTAAGCATTTAAATTAGTACTTGACCTAAGGTCATGTAGGAGTTTACTAGAGAAAATTGTTAGCTTGGTTATTCGATGTCTTTTTGATACATGCTTCTCTTTTACATTATTAGTGGTAAAACCTTTCCATATTCTTTTGTTTAAATAGTTGGATAAATTGTTATTTCATTCCAATTTTGTAGCTCAATCAATTTCCATACTGGTTTTGTATATCATTATTATTTTTATTTTTAGTATCATTTATTTTCAATCTTTTATGCTGGTTCTTTTTTGAACATATTAGTATTATTTAATACTCTTATTTTAACTTAATGTAGCTTAAAAGTTCACGTCTAGCAAAAAATTGTGAAATCCTAGGTAATAAAATTTGTTACTGTTTGGTAGTATACTGATAAAAAAAAGTGAATGTTAGGCACACATCATAAAAGGAAACTTAGTTCACCAAAACTGCTCCAAAAAAAAACATAGTTTGCATGTACATGTTTTCCATTTCGGCTATTTTCATCCCCAAAATACCCCTCCACTTCTTACAGGATCGACTTTAATGGCGAGCTCATCATTTTTGATTTTATCTTCTTCTTCAATGGCGAGCTCATCATTCTCAATTTCAATGGAAAACTACAACTAGTTAAAGACAAATCAATTTTTTTTCAATTTATGAGTAATTGTTGATTTCTTAGGGATTATTGGTGTTGTACTTATGTTTAAATTCATTAATGATAACGAGAATGACTGTTGTTTAATGTTTGAAGTTTTTATGCAAATATTCGTACTATGTGCAAAATACCGCAAATATTGCAATATTTGCAGTTTTTTCTGCAACTATTCTCAATATTTGCAGAAAAATCTACAGATATTAGAGTTAAGCAATCTTTGGTTAAACCAAACAAACCAACCAAACCGGTTTATTTTGGTTCGTTTGGTTTGGTTTTAAAACTTGATTGGTTTCTAATAGGTCCGTAAAAAAAGTTAATTCGATTATCGGTTTAACCAAATTAACCAATTTTTTAATATATTGTCAAAATTACTAATGTTATAATGATTTTTTTAGATTAGTTTAGTGGTCTAAATAAATTTTATTTATCATATATGTGTGAAAATGACTATTAAAAACCATAAGAATATTAAATAAGAATACTTTAATAATATATTTATGTTTTATTTTAAAGTGCAATTAATATTTCAAACATAAAATGTGAATCATTTTTAGTTTGGTTAAATCTGATAACCAACCAAACCTGCCAATCTTAATTTGGTTGGTTTGGTTTGGTTTTCGTTTTTATTGGTTTTAGTTCGGTTTAACAATTTTCATCATCTGATAAACCAAACCAAACGCTCACCCCGGCAGAAATTGAGAATACTTGATAAAATATTGCAAGTATTGACTCATTTTTATGCAAAGATTATGAATTCTTGCAGTTATTGCTGCAATTATTCTTAACAATTGCAGAAAACTCTGCAAATATTGAGAATTTTTGCTTAAAATACTGCAAAAATGTAATAATATATAAGTTGGAGCTGCAAGAGTTTTTTGAATTGAAATAAATGCAGACATACACTGAAGAATATAAATGATTTTAGGTGAATAATTGCTATTAAGTGAGCAATTATTCAGAATAATTGCAGACATATATTGAAAAAAAAATTATTTGAATAACTGCTGATAAGTAAACGATTATTCAGCATAATTGCAGATATATATGCAATTATTCTGAATAGTTGAATACATCTCTGCAATTATTAAGAATAACTGCAGAGAAAGATGTATAATATTCTTTATTAATATAAAATGATTTCTATATTATTTTCAGGTATAAACGTCTTTTTTGAATTGAAATGTTTTTAGTTGAATAATTGTTGATAAGTAAGGATTTATCCAAAAAAAACTACAGACATACACGTCATTATTCATTATAGTTGCATACATCTCTGCAATTATTATGAATAATCGCAAAAAAAGATAATATAAATGATTTTAAGTGAATAATTGCTAATAAATAAGCAATTATTACGAATAATTGCAGACATACATTGAAATGAATTTATCTAAATAATTGTTGACAAGTATACAATTATTTAGCATAATGCTTTATTTTGTTATTTACAGTTATAAATGTCTTTTTTTGGATTGAAATGATTTTATATGAATAATTGTCGATAAGAATGCAATTATTCAGAATAGTTGCAGAAATACATGCAATAAATCATAATAATTGCGTTTATATATGTAATTATTCTAAATAATTGCAAAGAAATATGAATTTAATCCTTATAAGTTCTAAAAAAAATCTTGCAATGTTTATTTTTGGTTTATTATATTTTCTGTTGTATATATAAACAACGAGCGTTACGGCACGCGCTTCGCGCGTGATGATGACATGCACTTTGCCCGTAAATTGTTTTTCTATAAATTGAATATGTTTAACATATTCAAGAGAAATGATTTATATAAAAATTAAGTCATATTTTTACGTTGAAATCATATGTAGTTAGTTTAAATTTATATTTTTTTGTTTCAACATATAATTTCTTTCATTAGTTTGAACTTTTGTTCCTATTAATTTGTAGAAAAGGTTTATTTGTTGGATCTTATTTTTAAATTATATTAAGATTTACTAATATTTGTAGAGGGAGTTTTAAATTCATAAAGGAAGTTTACTTGTTATATTCTATGTTTTTATTTAAGTGACACTTAGGTTTAATAATATTTGTTGAGGTTTATTTGTTAGATCTTATGTCTAAGCGATATTAAGATTTAATAATATTCGTAGAGGAAAATTTGAAATTTGTAAAAGAAGTTAGATCTTTATTTTAAGTGATATTAAAATAAAGGGGCGTTATAGTACACGCTTCGAACGCGAATTGTTTTTATACAAATTGTATATGTTCAATCATATTTTTGCATTGAAATTAAGTGTAGTTAGTTTTAGTTTTTATTTCCAAGTTGCGAGGTTTGATTTTTTCGTTTGTTTCAATTTTTATTTCTATTATTAATTAATGAAAAATAAATTTCTAAAAGAAATTTATTTGTTATATCCTATATTTAAGTGATATCACTTGATTTGGTAATATTTATAGAGGGATGTTTTGAATTTGTGAAGAAAGTTTATTTATTAGATCTTATTTATAAGTGATATTAAGATTTGATTTGGTAATATTTATAGAGGGGCATTTTGAATTTGTTAAAAAAAATTATTTGTTAGACTTGCTTTTAAGTGATATTATGATTTGATTTGGTAATATTTGTAGAGAGTTGTTTTTGAGTTTGTTAAATAAGTTTATTTTTATATCCTAATTTCAAGTGATGGTGAGATTTTGATAATTTCTGTAGGGGCATTTTTGGTAGTTTACGCTGACACCAAAATAGTGTGACGCCAAAGGCATTTCAACTATTATTAAAGAGGCGTTATAGTACACGCTTCGCACGCGAATTGTTTTTATACAAATTGTATATGTTCAATCATATTTTTGCATTGAAATTAAGTGTAGTTAGTTTTAGTTTTTATTTCCAAGTTGCGAGGTTTGATTTTTTCGTTTGTTTCAATTTTTATTTCTATTATTAATTAATGAAAAATAAATTTCTAAAAGAAATTTATTTGTTATATCCTATATTTAAGTGATATCACTTGATTTGGTAATAATTATAAAGGGATGTTTTGAATTTGTGAAGAAAGTTTATTTGTTAGATCTTATTTATAAGTGATATTAAGATTTGATTTGGTAATATTTATAGAGGGGCATTTTGAATTTGTTAAAAAAAATTATTTGTTAGACTTGCTTTTAAGTGATATTATGATTTGATTTGGTAATATTTGTAGAGAGTTGTTTTTGAGTTTGTTAAATAAGTTTATTTTTATATCCTAATTTCAAGTGATGGTGAGATTTTGATAATTTCTGTAGGGGCATTTTTGGTAGTTTACACTGACACCAAAAAAGTGGGACGCCAAAGGCATTTCAACTATTATTAAAGATTTATAGAGGAGCGTTTTGAATTTGTTAAAAAAAATATTTGTTAGATCCTGCTTTTAAGTGATATTATTATTTGATTTGGTAATATTTATAGAGAGTTGTTTTTGAATTTGTTAAATAAGTTTATTTGTTAGATCCTAATTTCAAGTGTTTGCGAGATTTTGCTAATTTCTATAAGGGGCAATTTTGGTAGTTTACGCTGCACCAAAAAAGTGTGACACCAAATGTATTACAACTATTATTAAAGAAAAGATATTTGCATTATTCGAAGCATTATTCACAATAATTGTAGCAAATCTGCAAGTATTGTGAATAATTGCAGATTTTTCTACTGATATTATCAATATCAACAGAAAAATAAAAAAAAAATTATTTGCAGAAAAACTCTTACATAACATTTCTCATGATCATTAAAATTAAAACATCAATACAACAACAACATTGAAGAATCTATACTATATTATTATTAGTGAGTTCAATTTTAAGCTCACACAGACACCCTTGAAATTTGGCAAATGAAGAGTCTCGACTCTCTCACGAAATTCTTTCCCCTCTCTCATTACTCTTCCTTTCTCCCGTTTTCAGCCTCCCCTCTCCCAAACAATTTCGACCCAATTTACTCCATAGCCAATCCGAATTTTGTTTTCTCCCAGCAGACTACGTCCTCCTTCCAGACGTGGATCCACTTCCTAATTTCAAAGCTAACTATTTCTAATTCGCGTCTTTCACCCTGCATTGAGTTCTGCCCCTCTTCTTATGCCCTCACATACCTCCTCCATCTTCGAATCTCTGCATCCTTAGAGGCCTAGCTTGCTGTTTCGCTACTCATTCGTTGATCCCTTCGCCTGTTCCATTTGGGTGAAATCAGTCAGTTCGATTTCATGAGCCACCGCACCATTTAATAGCAGTTTTCTGATCTATTTTCGTTATCCCGTCGCCGTTGGTCTTTTTCGAACATCCAACGAGTTCGTCATCGCATCATCGGCGATTTCGATCAAATCGAGCATGCCATAAATCTGAGATTCTGGCTTTGTTTTGTTGCCGCATGTTACCTAGCTGAAAGTCTCAGGTATCTCTTTTCTTCATCATATGAAAATTCATCAATTTTGTTTCAAATGCAATTTTTTCTAACTGTACATGAATTTTCTGTGAAAAAGGTTATGTCGTTGCGAAGATCTACCAAATTTTACCATCCTTTTCTTAAATTTGTTTTACAGGTGTAGAAAAACCAGCGATGACATTCAACTAAACCAATTCAGACAGTAAATGGTAAGACAACGATTTCATTTTTTGGTTTCTAAAAAGGAATTGAATTTGGCTTTGCTATTTCTTAGTTCAGCAAATGAATGATTGATTAATCATAGAAAGAATTTATTGTTTTTCTACATTAAATCTTAAAGGCTTTATTCTGTGTTGTAACAATAGATTTGTATTGTTAATTAAATCAACATGGATATCAGTTAAAGCAAGTATATGGACTGCATCAGTCATACAGATGTATAGTTGTTACGGTAATTGATTTGCATGCTTGAGAATTAATTTTAATGTCACGATTCTTAATTAGCAGTTTTATAATTATAGCAGCTGATCCATTGTTGGATATTAACAATGTAACAATTATGGAATGTAAATATGATGATGCAACATATATTTTTTCTACCTTAAATTATCATTCCTGTATATTAAAGGGAATCTATTTGTGCTGCTAATTGATTGGGCATATCTTATATGTCATTAGTTCTATCCATTTTATTGAGTCCGAAATTCAAAAGGTGTACCATTTGGCTTTTTTTACATGATAAAAAAAATTAACATGTAACTTTTATTAAAATTTGTTCATTTCCCCACATATTTACATTATGATAGGCTTAGAGTATTATACAAATAATATTTGGGATTACAATGTTTTTTTCGGGTTAGAAATAGTAGCTGTGAGTCTATTAAAGTTCATATTTATAATAATAGGCGGAGAAGATATTTAAGAGGCTAACTTAGCGATCAATATGTCATCTTAAAGGCAATTTGTTCATTTTAAATTTTAGAAATAAAATTCTATTTAAATGTGAGGGTTTCTACGGTAAACAAAGCTTATCATTGATCTATTTACCATAATCGTTAACCATTTACTGCAGCTGTCAAACATACTTCTAAATGTTTAAATGGTTGTAACTTCTTCTCTGCTTTCTTCGAAAGTGTTTTTAACGAGCCTAATAGGTAATTTCAATAATTTTAACCTTTTAGCTATAATATATGCTATACCTAATAATAGTCATTTTCTATAATTATGACGAAAATAGGGCAAACTCCACTGTGGATAGTAAATGATAAGTAACTATGATAATTTACTTTTTGGTATGATATAATCGTGCACCATGGACGTTGGGAATCACCAAACCAGCTTCGACAACATGCCGTTGACTTTGCCATTATGCATTAAAATTAGGACATATAGATAAGAACAAAAAAAAAGCTTTTTTAGTACCTTTCATTTTGCCGGTTCACGTGGTAACTAACAGGTTTAGTTTATAAAGGGAAATTGAAACTGAAGCTATAAACTTGAAAGTTTGAAAAAGTGCAAAAATACACGTGGATCTTTCTTTTATTTAGCTTTTGTTTCACTGTTATATAGAGTGGAATCATTATCTATCACATATATTGTTTTTATGCTTACTGGAAGTCGTTATTCACAAGATTATGGAAACCCCACTGTTTTAAGAAACTGATGCATCGCTTTCACTTAGATATCTTGGTCTACATACAAAATAGTTCCCTTAGATATCTTGGTATATATAGAAAGTAGTATTTTTTCTATTGTTGTTGATGTTAAATTAATGTGTATGGTATATATATATATATATGCAATTTTAGATGGTTGTTTTACCGCATATTCAATGCTCGAGATGTGATTAATGAAATACTCTATATATTAAAAATAATTCCTTTTATTATCCTTTTTTATTTGAAAATTGGCCAACATTTTCTTATAATATTAAATTTTTATTCCACTGATTCCTTGCCTGCACATGTATATAGCGTAAAAAGTAAACTTGCCAACTACTTAACTTAGGCATTGAATATAGGTACATAAAAGGCATATATCTTATGCCTATGCTTGGCTAATATATATTAAAATAGTTGCTATAATATAATAAATTTGCATGCTTATTGCATGAAAAAATTAAAATAAAAACCATAAACAAATCTTCATAGTAAGGTACATGATCAATTTAGTTAATTTTAATGCCATGCTTACATAATTTTGTTATTTTAAATGCATGATTTATTAATTTGGTACATGATCAATTTAGTTTGTATTAAAGAATAGATTTATAGTAAGGTACAGTTAAAAATGTAGGAATGGATTACTCATTTCATTTTATTCTCCTTCTTTCGCTGCCACAATCTAATAACCTAATGCCCATTGATTTACAATCAATCAATTGATCGACAAACCCCCGCCGTTCTTCCTCATTCACGTTTTTGTTTCCTTCGTCTTCATTTGGATCTGATAAACATTTTATGTAGGAATGGTTTACTCGGTCTTTCCTCCCGCCATCTTTTACAATTACCACGGTCGTTGAAAGGTAATTCTTACTCCTTTTGATTCTCAACGATTAATTAAATTCTTATTATTCAAATGACACTCTATTTTTCGTTGGGTACAAGGTCTTCCTCTCAAAAGGTTATTTTTCTGATGCCCTGCTATTTTTTAAACTTTTATTCCACCCCTTCACCGTTATTACTACCAAATTTTAAGGACTAATAGTTCATTTTCGTAGCTCTATTGATTTATTATTATCAAAAGTATTCGATTTTAGTATCTCAATTTATGAATGATCAATGTTTTATGGTCGATTTGTATTTTGATTAGGGAGCTTATGTAATATCCCAGAAATTTTAACAATATCAATTTAATAATCTGTTGAATAATTAAATTGATATGGATAATCTTTGATAATAAGATTTGAATTTAATTTAATAATCTGATTAAATTAGTATTAATTGATGATTTTATCTTTTAAAAGTTAATAAGATATTTCTATTTGAATATATATATTTATTTGTATATGTTGTAAATAGAAGCTTTGATAAATTGGGAATTTATATTTAATTTAATCTGGACTTTTCAAAGATATTTAAATAAGTAATTTTATAGTTTTAAAATACTTTAAGAAAATATTTAATTGGTTTAAGATTTTTTTTTTTTTTACTTAAGCTTAAATATAATTAGCTTTTGTTTCTCTTTAATATATATAGATAAGTATTTTAATAAATAAGAAAAGACTTTTATATACTTTTAAACTAAATAAAAATATGAATAATTACTTAAAAGACATGTGTCTTTATCTAAAGCTTTATTTTAACACTTGTAATTTAAGTAACAAGTATATGTGACAAGTGTCTTAATTATGTTCATTTTCTTTTATTTTTATAAAATCATAAATTTATTTATATAAACATATACATTTCCTTTACTTCATTCTTTCAAATTTCTTTTCAAAACAAGAAACTCAAAACCTTTTTCTCTAATAAAAATCTGAAAACCAAATCAGTACCACTTCTCAAAACATTCTCTAGTCTAAAATCTGAAATACAAATCAATAATCAAATGCTTCAAACCAAATCAAAGAAACCAGTCTGCAATTTTCGAATTCAAGGGAAATCAAATCCCTGTAACCAAGTTAAAAAAATCTGAAATCAAAAGGTCTACATTCTTTTCATCTCTGAAATAAATTCAAAAACCAGTCTGCAACATTCTTTTCAAACTGGAATCAAATCAAGTCTGTAGCCTGCTTGCATTCAATTTCCAATCTGGGAGCAGCATGCATGTAATTCAAAGTAGTTTTAAAGCTCAACAAATCAAGTTTAAAATCGGATTCAAAGCAAGGCATTTCAGTTTTAAGTCAAAACCAGTTTCAAGATTTTCAAAATATAAGGCTCTGTCTCTGTTTATGCCTGGTGAGTAACTTTTAAAAAAAAACTTACAGTAAAATATGGTTGCATGCTAGTATAGTTGAAATGAATAAGTATTGCATGAATAAGTGAAAATCTAATGTGAATGTTTATAGTGTGTATGCTCATAAACAATTAGATGCTCTGTTCATCTTCTTTAAATGGTGAGTAACATTCTTATTAAAATAACTTAAGTATAATTTTAGTTGCATGCTAATTTCTGTGATAACTGTGTTTTGTGTGGATGTATATAGATGGTTCTGCTTATATATATATATGAATGTATATAGGTGTGTGCATGTTGCTTTGTATCAGTGTTTCTCTGTTTTCTTTTAATTCCAGGCTCCAGTTTTTAATTACAAATCATTACCCCATGATCTAGTCTTGATTTGGATTTAAGACTTAAACAAAATTTGTTTGATTTATCTTGAATTATAGTATAAAAATTTATTTAAGACAAAATAAGTTAAAATGTATCTGGAAACAAGAAAAGAACATAACAAACTAAATATAGGTGAAAATCCAAATATCCTAATTTATTGCTTCAGGCATAAAATCTGAGACCTTATTTAAAAACATGATTTTTAAGAATGGAATCAAAATTTTTAGAGGTGAATCGAACGAGCAGTTCGAGTTTGTTCAGGGTTTGTATTTTGAGTGTTCTCTGGTGATCGAGTTGCTTGGCGAGGTCGGGGTTCTTATGGGTAGTAGTAGAATGACGTGTGAGCTCGCGAAAAATGTCAGATGAAGGAGCAGGTCACTGTGGCGGCGGTGGATGATCAGGAAGGTCTGTAGCCCTATTTTTTAATAAGTTAGGATATTTGATTGGTACGACTCCACTGTTTGATCGAGTTCAACAATGTTTTGGGTAATGGAAGTAGGCGTGTAGGGGAAGACTTGACCGGAATTTCAAGGCTACTGGTGATCGGAGGCAGGAGTACGTGAGATTTTCCAGGCTTTGGTGGTTCGAGACTTTCTGTTCCAGGTTTCGTTTGAATGTTCGAATTCAAATTCGAGCTCGTATTGATGTTTATGTTGATCATGTTGGGACGTGAGTGTGATCGCCGATGGTGAGAGATCATCAAAGATGATCGGAGCTGCCGCGTTTGGCTATGCATGTGCACGGTGCACAATTATCTGATGAAGTTTGGTATGGGAAATATGGTACTCGAGTTTCTCGAGTCGATTGCGTGTTTTGCTCGAAGTAATCTGGAAATTTTCTCGAGGGAATTGGGTTGTTGACTCGAAGCATTAAGATATGACTCGGGTTGAAATGGTATTACAGGTTTTAACAGAACATGTTGTTCAGTTTTTAAATTTTAAAATGAAATTTAAAACTGAAGTTTAAATATAAAAGTAAAGTTTAAATATGTTTAAATAAGTTTAAATCTAGTTTTATTTGGAGTTTAAGTTTAGATCTCAGTTTTCAAATAAGATAAAGTTTTAAAATTTGAATTGATTTAACTACTTTAAAAAGGGTTAAGTAGTTTGAATTTTAAAAAAATGAAGTTTTAAATTATAAATAGGATTCTAAATCTAAAGATTAATCTGGAATCAAAAGTTAATATGCATTTCAATTTTGAAATAAAAAGAAGTTTTTAAATTTAAAATGTTTTAAACAATTTGAATGTTAAAGTGTATTTTTAATTGATTTGAATTTAAAATGAATTTGGTTTTAAATTTGTTTAATTAAGTAAATATTTCTTTAACATGTGATTTAAAAGGATAGTTTTAAAACTTTGTTAAGTTAAATTTGTCTTCATTTTAAATCTTAAATTTAAAATGAAATTTAAAAGTAAATTGTTTTAAATGCTTTATTAATGATATTTTAATCATTAATAAGAATTAAGTTTATCTTAAAGATAATTAAGATATAATAATTTGGGATAAATTATTAAGGTAATTAAAGTTAATTTATCAAATTAAATTAATTTATGATTTGGATTTATAAATTTTGTAATTAAGGATTATAAATTAGAGTATTAATTAATGGTTAGGAATTAATTAATAAGTAATTAAATATTAATTAAGTTATGGATTAATACTTAATTAATTTAGTAATTAGAGATTAATAAATTGGTTACTAAGATTTATTAATTTAGAATTAATAATAATTAGTATAAGTTAATTACTTAAGGAAAGTAATTAAATAATAGTTAATGAAGTCATTAACTATGGATTATTAATTAATTAATGTGATTAACATTAATAATTAATTAAATTAATTAATTTAAAGATAATCAATTATAGAATTTGTTTAAATGTAATTATTTATTGGAAGTAATTAAGAATTAATTACTTATTGTAATTAATTGAAGTTAATTTGATTTAGTTAAATTAATTAATTAAGTTTAATTAATTTAGAATAATCAAGAGATGATTTGATAATAATTACTTAATGTAATTATTAAGGTAAGATTATTTAGGGAAGTAAATAATAAGATAATTACTGGAAGTAATTAGTTGAATAATGATTTTATTAATAGAAGTAATTTGAGTTAATTACTTTGAATAATTAATCAAGGGATTAATTAAGAAATTAATTAAGGAAGTAATTAATTTAGTTAGTGAAAGTAATTAAGGGTAGTTAATTACTGATTAAAGATTAATCAAGGTGATTAATAAATGTTGTTTAATTAAAGATTAATTACTTAATATAATTAATTTAATTGAGTAATTAATAATTAAGTTGTAATTAAGGATCATAAATTAATATAATTAATGATGTAACTAAGATTGATTAATTAAGTAATAATTAATAATTGAAGTGATTTATTAATGTAATTAATTAAGGATTAATGTAATTAATTATAGATTGATTAATTTAATTATATTATAGTTAATTAATTTATGAAGTAATTAAAGGTTAATTACTATAAGTGGTTAAGGATAATTAATTTAAGTAATTAATTAAAGATAAATTACCTGAATGGAATTAAAGGGTAATTAAAGGATAATTAATTAATTTGTAATTAATTAATGATTAAGTAAGCAGGATTTATAGAATGAAGTAATTAATTTAATTCATTTTAAATTAATTAGAAATGGTATAAATCATTACTTAAGAATGGATGATAATATTGAATGCTTTGCATTGATTGATATCTCTGATGAGATATATGCTGTGTGATATGGATGTTTAGTTGAATTGTGATGATAATATGGATTATCTGATAATGTTGATTATCTATTGTGAATTATCCTTCTATGTGTATAAAGATAATTGAATTGAATTGTTTTAACTTTAAAACAACTTGGCCTTAAAAGATACGCTTTGGATTTCGATGGGACCGGGATCGGGTTTCCGTATACCGGATTTCCAGGTTTGGAGACCCGAATACCACATCGATCCAAATTAACGATAGGTCGTGAATCAAGTGAAGATGAAGATTCAGAGTGCAAGGGTTATTGTCGTTAACTCTGAGGGTGATTCCAAAACGAGTGTAACGAGATAATGCCTTCGGTTTCGTTCGAACCCGGAACGAACTTGTATGGACTGAATGCTTTCAGAACATCGTCAGGTGGACGATGAGCATTCTAAGTGATGTGTTCTTTTCTAAGGTAATCGTGACCTCAAGCCTCACAAACCGGGAATGGCTAAAACAGGGGAGGTGCAGCAAGGTTAGTGGGTAGCACCCAAGTAGGACAAGGTTACCTCTGTCTAGATGTCCCTTTCTATTTTCGACTTAGTGGTGCGGTTGCTGATCCCAACCGTGAGGTATCTTGTGCGGGAATTATCCAGTAAGGGATGTTCCGACCTTGTGTTGCAGGGGATTGGGAGTGATCCTCGGTACGGTGATCTAGGCCACGTACTGTGACGGGCGGTACCCCGGTAGCCCTGCCATTGTATGGAATCCAAACTCCAATAAGTGCCGTACGTATTAGTTGTGCCCAACTATGTTGGAATGTGAGATGTAAGCATTTCAGCTATTTCTATATTTTACTTGAAAACCCTAGACCCTATTATAATAAAATCAGATTTCCTATCAAATGTTTTGGTTAGCGTAAGGTAAAATCTTACCCATGTTTATTTGTGGGGAGTCTTACGTGATACCTTTTCTTTCTAAAGGTTTTGAAGTTAAGCAAGTTTAACCTGTTACTCACACCAGACCCATGTCTGACCCAAGTGTTTATTTCTGTTTTATAAACTCTTGGGGTACTCAAATTTTTACGAGTAGCCAAGGGATTCAGGTTTAGCTTTGACGAGTAATCTGGAGGAGCAATGGAGCAGGAGGCTTCAGCGTTGTAGATATAGATAGTAGTTTCCGCTGTGTTGATCTTGTTTAGATCTTTGTTTTGTATTGAGATGTAATAACTAGACAGATGTTTATAACTGTCTAGTATATGCTGTGTAACTTTGATAAGTGTTGTATATGATACTATGTAATATTTATGTGATATAATATATTTTGTTCGTTTCCGCTGTGAGTATTTGTGTTTGTTTCTTTTCTCTTCTTCTCTTTTCTACTTCTCACCCCTTTCTTTCTTATTAGCGATACGACTTTCTATGGAGAGAAAGTCGTGGTCGTTACAGTGGTATCAGAGCATAGGTTGAGCGAATGCCTAAGCTTTTGGTTAAGTGAATATCAGAACACTAGGTTGAGTGAATACCTAGGTTCAGAAGGATTGTTCATTAGAGATAGGATCTGTAGCAACCTATTTGAGTCTGAGTATATATATATACGAGAGCGCGTATTTGTTAGTTATATAAAATGGTTTTATATTGTGTTAATTGATCGGTTGAGTGGTATATGGATTCTGGTCAATACGAGTAGCTAACGTTATTGATAGGGATCTCTAAACACTTGGACCAGGCCAACGGACACAATATTGTTTTAAAAAGGTAGATGAAATAATTTTACCCAAATATAATTTCTATATAAAAAAGTATCATTTTAAATATATATATTTATGTATTTCTACCTATTTATTGGGTTACCTGTTCGGGTTTTCCAATATAAGTTATAAAGGTAGATAAGGTGGTAGTGTGTGTAACACAATTACCAATAGTTGGAGTTTGAATGTTTGAGGTTGGAAGTATATATCGAGACTGTAGACCCAATACCGTCTCGAGTAAGCTTTGTTGTGGTGAAGGATTTCATCGATCGCCGAAGGAAACTGTAATGGTTCGGAGTTTATCTTTGAAGTTTGGATGAGTAAAGTTGGATCTGTCGATTGAACAGAAGCGAGTGATGGTACCTTGATACCTCAAGTAATAGTAGTTGTATGATGAGATACAATGACGATGGATGTTCCCGAAGATGTTTTCTTTGGAACAAGCTTAAGAAAGTGTATCTGCTTCGGTGTTGTGGCTGAGTTCAGCATGGTGTTTCTGTTTGGTTTGGAGTCCGAGTTTCTCGAAGAGCTTTGGATAAGAGCATTTGTGGCAGCAGTGCAGCTCGGAGTATTCTGTGATGGCAGGAAGTTTTCTGGATGAACAGTTTTTCTGGAAGTGAAGTTCAGAAGCAGCAGAGTGGATCCATTTCTTCGATAAATTGGATAAATAAGTGTAAGCTGTTCTGATTGGTAAAGAGAGAACAGTCTGTTTGGAATTAGGATGGGTTGATCGCAAAAGTGACTTGCGATTGTCTGAGTGTTCTCTTGGGTTGTCAGAATTTTTCTGGATGTCTTCAGAGAAGTCAGAAGTTTGCCCGCATCTGAAAGTTGAGTATTCTTATCGACTGGATTCCAGGAGTGATACCGGTGGTTCAGTCTAGTGGAAGGATGTTTTCTAGAGATGGAGTTTGGTGAAGTAGCTCAAGTTTTGCTGGAATATCTGAGTTTTATTTATGGATCAGTGAACCTTATTTCTGGAATGAGTTGTCCAGTCTGTGCTTGTGTTCTACCTCAGATCAGAGTTGAGCAGCGAAAGCAGTTTGGAGTGTATCTCTGGATAGGAGAAGTAAGTTTGGAATCTACTGATGTTGTGAAGTAGAGTTATGTTTGGATCTCGTCTGTGTTCTGATTTGGATAAGTATTTGGTCTTCGAAATTGAATGGTCAGTTTGGATAACTGGAATTCATTAAGTTTTACGTATCTCTGAGGAAGTACGTATTTGATCTATCTCTGGTTTTAGAATCTGCAGTTTTGGGAAGTTTGGTAGTTGAGTCAGACTCGTCTGTAGTCTGATAGTCTGTTTAGTTCTGTAGATCTAGATGTGTAGGAGATCTATAGCTTAATAGTTTAGATTGTTTGTAGAGCGAGTATCCCGGTATATATATATATATATACTTGGGGAAACTCGGAAAATTTTATCTAGAATTTAGTCTAGATAGTTAGAATTGTTTGATTGGATGATTTGGCTGCTATGGTTGCTAGCATATGGATGATAGTAGATGCTTGTGTTTTAAATTAAAATCTTTAATAAGATTATTAAATTACCTTTGTTTAAATTTCGGGGACGAAATTATTTTTAAGGGGGGAGGAATGTAATATCCCGGAAATTTTAACAATATCAATTTAATAATCTGTTGAATAATTAAATTGATATGGATAATCTTTGATAATAAGATTTGAATTTAATTTAATAATCTGATTAAATTAGTATTAATTGATGATTTTATCTTTTAAAAGTTAATAAGATATTTCTATTTGAATATATATATTTATTTGTATATGTTGTAAATAGAAGCTTTGATAAATTGGGAATTTATATTTAATTTAATCTGGACTTTTCAAAGATATTTAAATAAGTAATTTTATAGTTTTAAAATACTTTAAGAAAATATTTAATTGGTTTAAGATATTTTTTTTTACTTAAGCTTAAATATAATTAGCTTTTGTTTCTCTTTAATATATATAGATAAGTATTTTAATAAATAAGAAAAGACTTTTATATACTTTTAAACTAAATAAAAATATGAATAATTACTTAAAAGACATGTGTCTTTATCTAAAGCTTTATTTTAACACTTGTAATTTAAGTAACAAGTATATGTGACAAGTGTCTTAATTATGTTCATTTTCTTTTATTTTTATAAAATCATAAATTTATTTATATAAACATATACATTTCCTTTACTTCATTCTTTCAAATTTCTTTTCAAAACAAGAAACTCAAAACCTTTTTCTCTAATAAAAAACTGAAAACCAAATCAGTACCACTTCTCAAAACATTCTCTAGTCTAAAATCTGAAATACAAATCAGTAATCAAATGCTTCAAACCAAATCAAAGAAACCAGTCTGCAATTTTCGAATTCAAGGGAAATCAAATCCCTGTAACCAAGTTAAAAAAATCTGAAATCAAAAGGTCTACATTCTTTTCATCTCTGAAATAAATTCAAAAACCAGTCTGCAACATTCTTTTCAAACTGGAATCAAATCAAGTCTGTAGCCTGCTTGCATTCAATTTCCAATCTGGGAGCAGCATGCATGTAATTCAAAGCAGTTTTAAAGCTCAACAAATCAAGTTTAAAATCGGATTCAAAGCAAGGCATTTCAGTTTTAAGTCAAAACCAGTTTCAAGATTTTCAAAATATAAGGCTCTGTCTTTGTTTATGCCTGGTGAGTAACTTTTAAAAAAAAACTTAAAGTAAAATATGGTTGCATGCTAGTATAGTTGAAATGAATAAGTATTGCATGAATAAGTGAAAATCTAATGTGAATGTTTATAGTGTGTATGCTCATAAACAATTAGATGCTCTGTTCATCTTCTTTAAATGGTGAGTAACATTCTTATTAAAATAACTTAAGTATAATTTTAGTTGCATGCTAATTTCTGTGATAACTGTGTTTTGTGTGGATGTATATAGATGGTTCTGCTTATATATATATATGAATGTATATAGGTGTGTGCATGTTGCTTTGTATCAGTGTTTCTCTGTTTTCTTTTAATTCCAGGCTCCAGTTTTTAATTACAAATCATTACCCCATGATCTAGTCTTGATTTGGATTTAAGACTTAAACAAAATTTGTTTGATTTATCTTGAATTATAGTATAAAAATTTATTTAAGACAAAATAAGTTAAAATGTATCTGGAAACAAGAAAAGAACAGAACAAACTAAATATAGGTGAAAATCCAAATATCCTAATTTATTGCTTCAGGCATAAAATCTGAGACCTTATTTAAAAACATGATTTTTAAGAATGGAATCAAAATTTTTAGAGGTGAATCGAACGAGCAGTTCGAGTTTGTTCAGGGTTTGTATTTTGAGTGTTCTCTGGTGATCGAGTTGCTTGGCGAGGTCGGGGTTCTTATGGGTAGTAGTAGAATGACGTGTGAGCTCGCGAAAAATGTCAGATGAAGGAGCAGGTCACTGTGGCGGCGGTGGATGATCAGGAAGGTCTGTAGCCCTAGTTTTTAATAAGTTAGGATATTTGATTGGTACGACTCCACTGTTTGATCGAGTTCAACAATGTTTTGGGTAATGGAAGTAGGCGTGTAGGGGAAGACTTGACCGGAATTTCAAGGCTACTGGTGATCGGAGGCAGGAGTACGTGAGATTTTCCAGGCTTTGGTGGTTCGAGACTTTCTGTTCCAGGTTTCGTTTGAATGTTCGAATTCAAATTCGAGCTCGTATTGATGTTTATGTTGATCGTGTTGGGACGTGAGTGTGATCGCCGATGGTGAGAGATCATCAAAGATGATCGGAGCTGCCGCGTTTGGCTGTGCATGTGCACGGTGCACAATTATCTGATGAAGTTTGGTATGGGAAATATGGTACTCGAGTTTCTCGAGTCGATTGCGTGTTTTGCTCGAAGTAATCTGGAAATTTTCTCGAGGGAATTGGGTTGTTGACTCGAAGCATTAAGATATGACTCGGGTTGAAATGGTATTACAGGTTTTAACAGAACCTGTTGTTCAGTTTTTAAATTTTAAAATGAAATTTAAAACTGAAGTTTAAATATAAAAGTAAAGTTTAAATAAGTTTAAATCTAGTTTTATTTGGAGTTTAAGTTTAGATCTCAGTTTTCAAATAAGATAAAGTTTTAAAATTTGAATTGATTTAACTACTTTAAAAAGGGTTAAGTAGTTTGAATTTTAAAAAAATGAAGTTTTAAATTATAAATAGGATTCTAAATCTAAAGATTAATCTGGAATCAAAAGTTAATATGCATTTCAATTTTGAAATAAAAAGAAGTTTTTAAATTTAAAATGTTTTAAACAATTTGAATGTTAAAGTGTATTTTTAATTGATTTGAATTTAAAATGAATTTGGTTTTAAATTTGTTTAATTAAGTAAATATTTCTTTAACATGTGATTTAAAAGGATAGTTTTAAAACTTTGTTAAGTTAAATTTGTCTTCATTTTAAATCTTAAATTTAAAATGAAATTTAAAGGTAAATTGTTTTAAATGCTTTATTAATGATATTTTAATCATTAATAAGAATTAAGTTTATCTTAAAGATAATTAAGATATAATAATTTGGGATAAATTATTAAGGTAATTAAAGTTAATTTATCAAATTAAATTAATTTATGATTTGGATTTATAAATTTTGTAATTAAGGATTATAAATTAGAGTATTAATTAATGGTTAGGAATTAATTAATAAGTAATTAAATATTAATTAAGTTATGGATTAATACTTAATTAATTTAGTAATTAGAGATTAATAAATTGGTTACTAAGATTTATTAATTTAGAATTAATAATAATTAGTATAAGTTAATTACTTAAGGAAAGTAATTAAATAATAGTTAATGAAGTCATTAACTATGGATTATTAATTAATTAATGTGATTAACATTAATAATTAATTAAATTAATTAATTTAAAGATAATCAATTATAGAATTTGTTTAAATGTAATTATTTATTGGAAGTAATTAAGAATTAATTACTTATTGTAATTAATTGAAGTTAATTTGATTTAGTTAAATTAATTAATTAAGTTTAATTAATTTAGAATAATCAAGAGATGATTTGATAATAATTACTTAATGTAATTATTAAGGTAAGATTATTTAGGGAAGTAAATAATAAGATAATTACTGGAAGTAATTAGTTGAATAATGATTTTATTAATAGAAGTAATTTGAGTTAATTACTTTGAATAATTAATCAAGGGATTAATTAAGAAATTAATTAAGGAAGTAATTAATTTAGTTAGTGAAAGTAATTAAGGGTAGTTAATTACTGATTAAAGATTAATCAAGGTGATTAATAAATGTTGTTTAATTAAAGATTAATTACTTAATATAATTAATTTAATTGAGTAATTAATAATTAAGTTGTAATTAAGGATCATAAATTAATATAATTAATGATGTAACTAAGATTGATTAATTAAGTAATAATTAATAATTGAAGTGATTTATTAATGTAATTAATTAAGGATTAATGTAATTAATTATAGATTGATTAATTTAATTATATTATAGTTAATTAATTTATGAAGTAATTAAAGGTTAATTACTATAAGTGGTTAAGGATAATTAATTTAAGTAATTAATTAAAGATAAATTACCTGAATGGAATTAAAGGGTAATTAAAGGATAATTAATTAATTTGTAATTAATTAATGATTAAGTAAGCAGGATTTATAGAATGAAGTAATTAATTTAATTCATTTTAAATTAATTAGAAATGGTATAAATCATTACTTAAGAATGGATGATAATATTGAATGCTTTGCATTGATTGATATCTCTGATGAGATATATGCTGTGTGATATGGATGTTTAGTTGAATTGTGATGATAATATGGATTATCTGATAATGTTGATTATCTATTGTGAATTATCCTTCTATGTGTATAAAGATAATTGAATTGAATTGTTTTAACTTTAAAACAACTTGGCCTTAAAAGATACGCTTTGGATTTCGATGGGACCGGGATCGGGTTTCCGTATACCGGATTTCCAGGTTTGGAGACCCGAATACCACATCGATCCAAATTAACGATAGGTCGTGAATCAAGTGAAGATGAAGATTCAGAGTGCAAGGGTTATTGTCGTTAACTCTGAGGGTGATTCCAAAACGAGTGTAACGAGATAATGCCTTCGGTTTCGTTCGAACCCGGAACGAACTTGTATGGACTGAATGCTTTCAGAACATCGTCAGGTGGACGATGAGCATTCTAAGTGATGTGTTCTTTTCTAAGGTAATCGTGACCTCAAGCCTCACAAACCGGGAATGGCTAAAACAGGGGAGGTGCAGCAAGGTTAGTGGGTAGCACCCAAGTAGGACAAGGTTACCTCTGTCTAGATGTCCCTTTCTATTTTCGACTTAGTGGTGCGGTTGCTGATCCCAACCGTGAGGTATCTTGTGCGGGAATTATCCAGTAAGGGATGTTCCGACCTTGTGTTGCAGGGGATTGGGAGTGATCCTCGGTACGGTGATCTAGGCCACGTACTGTGACGGGCGGTACCCCGGTAGCCCTGCCATTGTATGGAATCCAAACTCCAATAAGTGCCGTACGTATTAGTTGTGCCCAACTATGTTGGAATGTGAGATGTAAGCATTTCAGCTATTTCTATATTTTACTTGAAAACCCTAGACCCTATTATAATAAAATCAGATTTCCTATCAAATGTTTTGGTTAGCGTAAGGTAAAAACTTACCCATGTTTATTTGTGGGGAGTCTTACGTGATACCTTTTCTTTCTAAAGGTTTTGAAGTTAAGCAAGTTTAACCTGTTACTCACACCAGACCCATGTCTGACCCAAGTGTTTATTTCTGTTTTATAAACTCTTGGGTACTCAAATTTTTACGAGTAGCCAAGGGATTCAGGTTTAGCTTTGACGAGTAATCTGGAGGAGCAATGGAGCAGGAGGCTTCAGCGTTGTAGATATAGATAGTAGTTTCCGCTGTGTTGATCTTGTTTAGATCTTTGTTTTGTATTGAGATGTAATAACTAGACAGATGTTTATAACTGTCTAGTATATGCTGTGTAACTCTGATAAGTGTTGTATATGATACTATGTAATATTTATGTGATATAATATATTTTGTTCGTTTCCGCTATGAGTATTTGTGTTTGTTTCTTTTCTCTTCTTCTCTTTTCTACTTCTCACCCCTTTCTTTCTTATTAGCGATACGACTTTCTATGGAGAGAAAGTCGTGGTCGTTACAGCTTAGATAAATACTATGTCTGAAAACAATATTGGTCTAATCACAATTATTATATGACTGCACATAATAAAGAAAATGAAGCATTGTTAACGACCCGGTAGCTGCTATTTATGAACAAACCATGCCATGTGAATTTGTCCAAAATACTGTTATGAGCAAAGCATATAAAAATGGTCGGTCTTTATTTGTACATGCAATATTTCATGCGCAAAACATAATAATAAAAAACTATGTGTTTGTATGTATGGAATGAATTGTTTTTACAGTCATAGCATTTACTCCATCGAAAATCTAGAATATGAGTGCTGGAGCCAACTTATTATTAAAGAGGGACCATAATCATAGCCTTCGTAAATACAACACTTGGTTGATCATTTTTTCATCAGCATGGGTGTAAGCATAGTATTTCTTTTTTTCCCACTTTCAACATTTTGCATATTCAGGTTGTTGCCTTTATGTATAAAATTTTATAATTATAAAATTTCACTAGCAGGTTATGGTGCTCTTGACTATGTATGGTAGGGATATATATTGTTCAT
This sequence comes from Allium fistulosum, assembly GCA_030737815.1. NCBI lineage: Eukaryota > Viridiplantae > Streptophyta > Magnoliopsida > Asparagales > Amaryllidaceae > Allium > Allium fistulosum. Next base: position 1,388,674,519 of record CM060902.1, read on the forward strand.
ATTTTAGTAATTGTGTTAACAAAAGAAGCAACAATTATACTCTATAAATTGAACACAGTAGTTTATGTACTTCTCCATAAGTTCATGTCATTATGATCTTACAATCAATGGTTTGTTATGCTTACGGTTATTGTTCATTACTTAGCCAATCTTTTCCTCAAAATAGATCCAGCAGGCATATATATTGCAAAATTAATTTTCATGTCATAATTTAATTCTCATAAATTGGAGTGACATGTAAACGGTGAACAAGCTGCTTCTAAGTTTAAAACTTATGTTGCATAAAGTTTTATCAGACCTTCATGTTACATAATGACCAAAAGGCAAAGGTTATTGCTCACTTAACAGCCAAAGAAATATTCTTCTTTTCTTAAAATACAAACTATATATCACTTTACCCTTCATTGTTTTCAGTAGGATCCAATCAGGGCAGGGATCAACTATTCCTGTTGCAAATGCTATGATTTCTCTAGAGGCATCTATTTTGCTTCGTTGGTGAGTGATATTGTGCTAATTATATTTTATCTTATTAAATTAACTGTAGGAACACTTAATGGATACCCAACTAAGAAAACACTAAATTTGATTAAGTGATAATTATAATGAATAAATATTTTCAGTAAGACATCACTTATGCTGTTCTGTGCATATCACAGTCAATGTAGACTTATGTTAACTACTGCTTAGATAAGAGATAATAATATAGTCGGTCCACCATTGTATTTTATCCAATTGGGAAGCCATTCCACACTGACTACATGTATTAAAATGTTAGGCTGAATGTGTTGTTGTACTGATTTACAATGATTTCTGACTGAGATAAGTTTTCGTGCTATTCGATATAGCTGGCCAACCTGCATTTGAAATTCTAGGGACTTGCTGGATTAGTTACAGTCGCTATCTCAGAGAATGCTATATTCTACCCTATAAACATTGTTATTAGTTTATCATAAACATAAATGATATTGCTATATAATTCATGGTAGCACTGGCTAGGGACCTTGCTGGATCAGTCTCAGCTGCTAACTCAGAGAATTGTATATTCTACCCAATAAACATTATTATTAATTTACCATAAACATAAATAATTTTTCTGTATAATTCATGGTAGCACTGAGACTTTTTGTGGGTTTTCAAACATTTTGGCTGATGTTATACATAAAATTTGATAGTCGTCTACAAACATAATGTTATTTTATAACTTCATGACTTTTTGATTCAATACATGTTTAGATCTGGCCAATTATTTTATTTATGCTAATATCCACCTTACATTTTTAGCCTTTGACCCATGTCTATAGTTGATAATCAAATAATATGGTTAAGAAGACATAAAATTGTTTATACTTCAATCGAGTATTGGTTGGCTTCCTGATGTTTTTTCATAAGATATTGTTGCAGTTCAAAAAAAGGAATTTATTTAAGGTAACTTCATAATCTTGATATGTCATAATTTTTTGCCTAAGATGAATTTGATTTGTCTTAATTTGATCCAAAGTAACTTCAATAGTTAAAATTTACTGATTAATCTTTTTTTTTCTTAGTTCAAACTCACTCAGGCATTGGAATAATGGAGAACGCTATATTGTTACTTGGTCTATTTCTTTCCTCACGCTACATATAATGCAATTTTGCAGAAAAAGACAGAAATCGTTTGACTGGTAGCGCTACTTTATAAGTCAGGTATGATACTACATATCATGTTTTTCCACTATCACTTATTTACTATTGTTCCATCTTATTTACCTATAAATTTGGCTTATGTTTTTTTCATCTTATTAATTTGGTTGTCCAAAAAACTGGAATAAAACGAAAAACCTATGAAAAATCTTGTGAAAAAAAGAATCTTGGACACTTTGAAAGATTAAACTTAGCACTCTAAAATAAATCCTATGCCCAATAAACTAATGATTACTCCATTAGATTAGCTTGAATATTTCCTGTCTAAATATAATATTTCCTATCATTTTTTATTCATTTTTCTCCACATTGTTAGAATGACAAGTGATAGTTTGAAGTGTTTCTTTTCCATAGGTAGGTGTAAATTCTAAACATGGATAGATTATACTATGCACTCAACAATATATGTTTAAATTTATATAAATGATGTAGAATGATCAGTTCTTCAACGAAATGTAACTACTGTTCAATGGTCGAAAAGAAAATCTCATTCAGCTTCAACTAGATATATGAGTTGACCAAACAACATTACCATAACAAATAGAATGAAAGCTTTGAAAAATAGTAGCATGGTTAATGTTTAGAGCTACTATTGCTTATTATAATTTTATTTTCTTCCCAAACTTTATGGTGTTTATAGTAACTTTCTTATAATTAGGTGTAAATTCAATTTACTATTCTGATCTTACAGAATTAGGAGGACAAAAACAATGTCAATGTCGAAATAGATCTCCACGTTGTTTCCTATAATTGTTTGCAGCTCTAATTTCATGAAAACCACTTCATAATTAAATACAAATAACTCAAAACTACAAATTATAGTAAAGAAACATGGCCCAAATTTGTTTCAATATAGTAATAGACTTACATTTTATTTATTTGTTTACTTATATTATTAAACTACTACAAAGTGAAATATACATATGTTTATTGGCTTAATAAGTTACTTAGTGATTGCCAAACAATTATAAGTATATAACAATCATTAACTAAGATATAATCTGCTGTACATTTAGTGAGTACATTTAGTGAATATATATTTCTGGAGTCTAATAGATTTGTTTCAGAAATACTTATAATAAGTACTTCCTAGAATTAGTATCAGAAAATCATATACATTAAACTACATATGTTTTAAGGAATATGAAGAAATAATGTTGATGTCCTCAAATCAGATGTAGCTGTGATAGATCAATGGTAACAACTGAACACTTCTTTGTATTCTGACAAATCAATCCAACTTAAATATGTTAGGATCATCTATATCCTTAAATAAAACAAGAAAGAATTCTTAGGTATTTAAAAGATACTTTTTGTTGAATTTAAGACAAATATATGACATGTATGTAATGTATAAGTCGTTATTATAAATATAACACCGTTATCATTGTTTATTTATAGAAAATATTTCTAATTTGCAAACATAATATGCTACCATAGTGAAAATGTGGCATTTTTTTGTACTATGTTTTAAATAAGTCATAAAGCTTTAATGGTTTTTTTGAGTTAACTAGAATTACTTGCTAAATTAGCATCACAAAAAAAGACATACATGTATGTTTATAGACTAGCAAATTATTGTTTTCTTCTGACATATGGATGTACCTTTTTGCTTCATATTTTACTACGTTTACACCGACCTGGCTTCAAGCCATGATATACTCATGTTATGGACTTTTTTCAAGTAAAGTTTATGATTACGAATTCAATAATTGTTGCTAATCTTTTTTCCCCTTTTTTGGGGTTGTTTTCAAATGATCTGTTCTGGATTGAGCCATTTATTAATATAATAAATAGTGGTTTTTTAAATGGAATTTTGGTGTTTGATTTTGTCCGGTTATTGATTGAATATGTACTTCTCTTTGCTAAACAGGACTTAAAACTGACAAAATCACTCTTAGTGCATATGCAATATGAACTTTTCATATGTTGTTCAATTATCTTTTTCATGCTATGACAATATTTTTATTGACCTTCAGTTTCATCAATTGTGCATCACACATTGTTATAGTTGTCATGGTTATGTGATGATATTGTATTTTAGAACTAGATAATCATATTATACAAGAACCTGTAGCATGCAAATTGGTGAAAAGAATTGTCAATCAAAGAGAAACTAAAGAAGATTTTACCGATTGCAGCACTGTTAATTATCACTGAAATATAACTCATTCTTTCTTTAGTTATGAATCATCAGCTCATTGTACGACTCTTATGTTATAGGTTACAGTCATCAACATAGCTTCTAAATGAGTCTTGAAAACCAAAAGTCAAGACTGAATGAAAACATAAATGAATTGAAGGTTCGGTTATATTTATCCTTCTATGTTCTAATATAAGTTGGCATAGAAACCAATTTAGGTAGTTTTTTTGCAATGAACTTACTTCTAAGACCATAGACTATGACCATGCGTATTTTTTTTGGATGGTCGTTAATCAAATGATAATATATAGTTATTGATATAACTTAAAGATAATTGCAGTTTCGTGTCCATAATTGGAAAACTTTATATATATATATATATATATATATATATATATAGACACACACATACATATATACATATATATACATTGAAGTTGAAAAATAAGTATGTAAGTTAAACCTTACAATGCACTTGTGATTTAGGACAGTTGATTAGTCCATATTGACCATAGTAACATTGAGATATATTAATAATAATGCTTTTATTATTATTAAGCCACTCAATTTAGAAACTTTTCTTTGATTTTGGGCCAACCCAAACTTATAAACTTCAAGCAATAGGCACTATAATTTTTTTATCACTGGATTAATTCGATAGACAAGACAGGAAAAAAAGTCCAGAATCTGGCGCATAGTTGTAGAAGTCATGTATGTATACCGAAACAAGTTTGTAATTTGCAAAAATTACTTATAGCATCGAAGTTATTTTGCAAGTTATAACATACTTTTTTTATTAATCTTCAAGATATGAATGTTTTGGCTAAAACTTCTAAATGTGATATAAATTAAAATTAGTGCAATCAGTGACCTTTTATTTAAACTTTAGTTAAAGATTTTTTAAAACTGAATTAATAGTTCGGTATTTTGAGTAAGCAGCATGGCAATGAAGTGAATTCAATTAACGGTATCAAGTGCCAATGTGCCATTCTTACATTTTTTATTTTTGTAGATATCCATATAAATTTATAGCATGTAAAACAGGTTTCTTGCTTAACAATTAATGAAAGATATATATAAGAGGAGAGAAACAAAAGGTATTCCTAATCGCATAATAGATATAGAAGGATGTATCACAGTGATAATCTATGATCAAAAATTTCAACGAAGAAGGAACTTATGCACTTGGAAAATGCTAGCGAGCCACTTCTTTACACATTAGATGCTCTTAAGAAATTTAGTAATGGTTGACTATCTCTTTTGGTAACTACTAATGCCCATTTTACTAACACCAGGGCAAATGTTTTATTCTGTTTTTGGTCTTTTAGAAAAAATTATGTTATTTACATTTTTAAATTTTAGTTTTATTATTATTTTTTGTCTAACCCATTAAATCAGAATTGTACAGATAAACAACAACCAGAATCTTTTGACATATTATGAATCAAACTACCTTTTTTGAACAAAATTGCAATAAATATTTTACTTTATTACTGATTTATGTTTTTCTCATAAGCCATTATCATATTGGTTTTATTTTTAAGTTATTTGTGTAATTTAATTTATCATAGTTATTACCGCCAAGAAGACTATAACAATAGTATTTGTAAGAAATAATATATTACTTATGCTAGATCACTAAGTAAAATAAAATACAACCTAAATACCACCTTAAACAATTAATTATGAGATAATGGTAGGTATTGTAATTTTTTTGTTATCGAAGGATTATTCTCATTGGAGTAGGAAAACAAATATCAGTGTGATTTTGAAAAAAAATGAAGATTCGATGGGTTATCTAATTATATTACAATATTAACAAGAGTACAATTTTTTTAGTATGGTTCCTTTGTTAATCATAATCCATGCATCAATTTCAAAGATAATAGTCGTGTTGATATTGATTTCATAAAATCCCAAAGTACAACAATATGTGTATACCATTATTCAACTTTTTTGGAGTAATTATATGGACACTCAAATACACAAACTCTCATATATGTATGTATGTGTGTGTGTGTGTGTGTTTGTATATATATGTGTATGTGTGTGTATGTATGTCTATTCGTATATGTGTGTGTATGCGTGTGTATGAAAAAGGTTCCATAACTCTTATGTATCCCTTTCCGTCTTTTTGTATAAAAATTTTCAAAATGAATTAATTTTTTCAGTGTTCTTTTCAAAGATATTATGCACATATATGGCGATTCTTATAAGCAGAACTGCTGAAAATATTGCAGATATGCTTTATGTTTACAGATCTCCGTGTGACCTTATGAATGCTAACTTGCTTTCTTCATGAATGCTCTCATAGTTGAAATGTATTTAAGTTTGGAGCATTGGTATATATAAATACATCACATCAATTGTCTGATGCCTGATATTGGGCTTAAAGATGCTAGACCGATATGTTTCTCTAATGTAGGAAGTACGAAACGATATTTTGTAAAGCTATCTTAGCACCAATTCTCATTGTGATAATCTCATTGAAAATCATCCAACTAAAATGCACATACATTTTTTTCGAATGCAATATATGATAACAATAACTGACAATATATTAACCTTCATATATTAAAATTATATTAGATGTCAATGTACATGAATAATCCAATTATTAGTTGGGACACAATCATGAAAAAAATTGAAGTAGGAACTACAATATTCATATAGGACATTTGATCCCTATGGCTGATGCCATAGCTTTTAGTTATACTGTGCTAAAATCTCTATTTGCGTAGCGATTGATGCATTGATATAAACAGATAAGTACAAATTTCAGGTTATCACTATGTACTAATTTTGTTTTATTTAACTATGATTATTTTTGAAAATATAAACAAATCATACTTGCAGTGTTATGAATGTTCTACATCCATCTATTTTAGTATTTTGGTTAATATATAAATATCATTTTCAGTTATCATTTAGAAGGATCGAATTATTCTGCTAATTTTATATGATTAGTGAATTTTATGTTGTTGCGTAAAATAGTGACAGACAACAAATTGAAATGCAGCTGAACATTTATTTATTTTTAGATATTCAATTGGTATTGATTGTTTACTGTTGGTGGCTTTCTCATATCTTTTAGATGTGTGACGTTTCAATATCAACCATGTATTTTCTATTTTTTCTGCAGAATAAAATCCTAAATCATGTGGTATCAACTTGGAGCTGGAATCTCTACAACATAATTTAAACCATTACAGGTTTAAAGTTTAGTGGTCTTTTGGTTTTAAAAACCTACAGTTGGAAGGCTGGAATAGATGGCACACCATACGTAATCATATTGGATTATTCGGTGTCCTTGAGTTTTAATATAACTAATAATAAGCAGCGGCCTCTAACTCAAATGTTAAAATGTGGGTGACTACAAATTCTAATTCTCAGCCTGGTAAGGAAGTTTAAAGAGTTCTAATCTGCATACTAAGACTGTTTAGTGTTTTAGATAGTAGTAAAAGTTTTCATGTGGTGCTTGCTGGTACATTGTTTGGAATATGACATGGAATAAAAAATTATTACTGTTCGATTAAATTTATTGCACCTGTCTCCTGTCTTCATAATTTCTATCTTTTGTAAACTTTTTTTATCCTACATTCATCTAATTAGTTTTGATTTCTTAGCTCTATATTCATTGTTCATTAAGTTGATTCTGCGTTCTTTTTCATTTTATGCTACGACAATCCATGTCTGATGGATCCCAACTTTCAAACTATATGATAAACTTTATCATAAAGAATTATTACAATATGTAAACTAACAATTACCAATAACCTTTTTACAGTAGGAACATTCCATATGAAGTATTTATGATTGTGCTAAAGTTGGATAGAAAAAGATGACAAAGTTCGTGATATGGAAATTACATGATATACTAAGTTAGGTGGAAGTAGGATTGCATATGTTGTGTAGGGAGTATTACAGAGAATATGTCATATTTGCCCGGTTTAGCTGTATGTTCTTATTCTTAATGTGTTTCATTAAATGTGTTCAATGCATATATCATTCCAACAAACGAAAATTCATCTGATAGTAATTACCATTTGTATTTATACGACGTGTAACAGGTCATGTATGTGAGTATAGGTTCGCACGGTTGACTGCGCACACAATTTTTTGTCTGCTTGGATTCATATATGGCTTTTAAATCATAACTGCATATGCTTTCTATACATGAAAAAAAATACTATTCTTTTAAATTAGAGTTTCATATGATTTTTGTGCTTTTACTTCAAATAAGAATATAACATTGGATCCATAAAATGTAAGCGATGAATGTCTAAGCTACTACATTATTTATGAAAACATTTAACATGTTCAAATTGCAATTGTTGATATATATATATATATATATATGACTTCTTACAGATAAAAAAATATAGTATTTCTTCATATAAGAAAATGACTAGAGTGACAAATTAAACTGTTTACTCATAATTGGAAAATCGAAATTATTATGAGCAAATTTTTATTCCTCAACAATCATTGTTTTATTCCTATAATCATATATTTTATATTAATGCACTTAATTATTTATACAGTTATGTCAACCCCGTGTGCGAAGCACGGGTTCACACTAGTACGGGTTCGCACTAGTACTATGTAATAATTGAGAAAATATGAAGATTTATAGTTTTAGTTTGATTTTAATGTTAGATTTCGAATCCAAATGTTGTAATTGAAGTTGACGATGCTTATGTAAATCGATTTGTTAAAAATGAAATTGTCGATTTGTTGATGATTTACTGTAAAATCGATGAAATTTGGAAAGAAAATACGTGTGCGAATTTATTTAATGAGGTTAGGGGTAATTTGGGAAGTAAAATAGAGGAATTGGAAAATAAAGATGTAATTTATAGGTTATTTTTGGGAAGGATGTTTTTTGTATTTCGAAACATATTAGGAATGTGAGCCACGCACCCAAAAAATATATAATTTTAAGTAACATAGCATTCATTCTACTCAACAATCTAAAATACCTAAAAGGTTAAAATTAAAATTAATAAAATTTCAAGATTAGAAAGGAAATATAAATATTTAACCAATTAATTTCTACTTCCTCGTCTTTTTTTTAAAGTATATGTATGAGTTTGGCCATTTGAGCACAAATAAAACACAACTGATGACACAAAGATCTAAACCAATGGACATTTTTGTTTTTATATTTGAGGTGGCAATCAGGGGACAATCAAATGTTGGAGATCTATTATATCACCAACTATGTCTACATTTTGTATTTCAATAGATTTTCCCAATATTAAAACTATAAATTTTAATTTTAAAAGTAAATAGTAGGAAGACCAGTTACGTACAACAAGTTTTAAATAAGATTTTTACTGAAAATGAAAATAGAGAGTTATATAAGTAGAATATATATTTATAAAATGTCAAGATTAGAAAGGAATATATATATTTAATCAATTAATTTCTACTTTCTGATTTTTTTCTAAAAAAATATGTTTATAATATTAGAATTATAAAACTCTGTTTTTAAAAATAAAGATTAAGAAGACCACTTACGTACAATTAGTTTTAAATAAGATTATTACTTCAAAAGAAAAAAAGTGAGTTAAATAAATAGAATATATATACACATACATACATACATATACATATATACACACAGATATATATATATATATAGTGTGCGCGTGCATGTGTGCACACACGCACATATATATATATATATATATATATATATATATATGTGTGTGTGTGTACATGTGCGTGCACACAAAATCATGAACAATGTATATTTCAAAAAGATTTTGTTCATTAAGATAATAAAATAATCAATTATAAATATATGGAAAAAATAGGTTATTTAAAGTTGGAATTTAGATGCATGATCTTAGATGTGCTATCAAGTGTGGGATCTGAACTCGCAATCCCATGTGAAGTAAATTGAACTTTTTTTAATTTAGAAAATTGGTACTTGAATGAAATTTTACTAAAAGCAGGATTTGAACCTTTGACTTATTATTTTTAGACATAGAGGCATTTTGGAAATTCCGCATTTACATAAAAAAAGAAGTGTGACACTTAATAAAGATTAATTTATTTGATTGTTTAAATTTTCCACATTAATATTCAGATTTGCTGATTTTTCCCTTTATTAATTTTCCTTATCAATTTACTTAATTTCCTTTATTTATTATTTGTTATATGATTCAGTTTACATAATAAAGAAATAGTATCTCTATAATTGAGTTATGACTATGTAAAACTTGCTTATCCTAAATCCTGCTTAAAAAGAAATAGTATCTCTATAATTTGTTATATGATTCAGTTTATTAATCATTAATTAATAAATTTAATTAATAAATATTTCATATTTCATATTTACTAATTAATGATAGAAACTCAAATTCAAAATTCAAATTCAAATACACAATTTTAGACACCTACTACCAATTCAAACACAAAATATTCAAAAAGATTTTAAAAACAATAAGAACTACATTCAACTTATCCTAGTTACATCCATCGTAACTATTACTTCCTGCCCCCACTAATGTAATTTTAACAGTCTAAACGCTCTCTACTAAAACCTGATGTAATTATTACATCCGACTTATCTAAGTTAAGTCGAATGTAATTCTCATTGCACGCTTTTTAGAGTATTTTTCCACGTTCAAAACTCATCCAAAACTTTCATTGCAGATTTTAAAATTATATTTGATTTATGATTTGAAATTTGTGAAAATATGTTTGAAGAAGGAAAATCTTTGAATGATAATTTAAAATGTGGAAATTAGGTTCTAATGATAATATGTGGAATGTCATTAATTTCTAGGACCGATGTTCAAATAATTAGGTTTCAGGACAGCGATAAATAGTTTTTGGAATCTAAGTACTTTGGTCAACTTCTATTTGTTTTAAGGACAAACCCTTAAAATTAAAATTAATTAAAATACCCTACTCCTTTATTTGTTTTGCGTGGACTATATGTTCAATGATCCAAAAAACCAATCATATCAATAATTAACTACAATCCCCTTCTCCATCTCAACATCATTCGTCAACCGTAGCTATGTTATTGATCTCGAATATGAATGGATGTGCTCAAATTCAAATATATTTGACTTCTAGCGAATACAAATTCAAGGGATCTTCAAATCCAAAAATATTAAATTCAAAAATGGTTATTGTTTGAGTTCTAATTTGAAATTCGATTTTGTTCGTTAACTTTTATTGATAAAATTTTCCTTGCTAGTTAAATTTTTGCTTGATGTTCAACTTCACTGCTTGAATTTTATTTTTGTTGGAAAATTGGTTGGTGAAGAAAATTATTTGCTGCTAGATGTATTACTCAATGGTTTTTGGCCGAATTCAAGAACCAAAGTTACTGAAATTTTTATTGAATAACTGAAGTTATGAGTTATTAATATATTGGATAAAATTGCTAATTAATGAATTGGAATTTGGAACAACAAAATCAAGTTAATGAATTAATGAGATGAAACCATGAATAAAAAAATTAGTGTCGTTTTGGACAAAGTTATCAATCAATTCATGAAGAAGTTATTAATGAACTATCTTTCTATTATTTTCCTCAAAAGATAAAAGATGCTATTTTTTATATAAAAAAAGATAAGAGATTGTTGTTTATATTTTTGATAAAAAAAATTCTTAGATGTTAGGTTGAGCAGCTCGATCCAACTATTTTATTTATAACAAAATTCACATTTATCTTTTTATAAAAAAACAGCTAAATGCATTTATCATATTTTTACTATTTAGCCATTTTGTTTTAGGTAGATAGCTAAACCATAAACATTTCTTAATTCTTTTACATAAATCTAAATGAATATACCTTTGTATGTATGAAAAATCACATAATGATTGGAAATTTGAAATAAAAAAAACAGTAAGGTTATGATACATAAAAATTATGTTTCACAAAGTTAAAGGATAGAAGTCATATGAATCATGGTAGGGTTATTGGTTCATTATTCTATCTATGTTAGTATGTTCAAATTGCCTTTTATAGTAGATAAATTGTACATAGTCAATATTTACTACCTATTTTAAACATAAGTCCTTTATAAACAACAATAACTTTTGTGTCTCATGACATATCGATTATATAAGGTCATCTTATATGAAAATCCTGTTAACTTTTGTTATTCTGCATCATATTCTATATCATAGTTGTGCACATATAATTTTCTATTTTTATATTAGTGCAGCTTTTGATAGTTTTCTAATTCTCCAATAACCCTACCATAGAAGTTTTATTACATTTATGACTATTGTTGGACTAAAAATATAAATGGAGTAAGGATCTATGTCATAACAACTTGCACTTTAGGTTTTATTATGTTTTTTATTTAAAAGAATCGTAGTTTGACTAATGTCTAATTTGGCTGAATGAAGCAAAAGTTTTAACTTGTGAAGTCGTAATTAAGTATTCAAAGTGCACAACATATTAAGAGGTCGCAACTATTTTTCTGAAGGATTATTCATCTTCATATATTCTTCCGTTCAAAGTTTGTATTATTTATCGTAAAGATTTAATCAAAGCTAGCTTCATGTTATCATGTATTCGGAAATTCAATTAATTGTTTATTTACCGTAAACCATCTTTATAAGTTCACTTACTTTGGATTCATATCGCAGCAATAAAAATAACCAAAAGGAAAAAAGATATTCCCAATAAATATAAGAACAAAGATATACAATGTTATGTTTTAGCATTCCAATGCATCCTCATACACACGCACTTCATTGTGTGGTGGCATCACCTAACGAAGCTTCAAACATGTCGGCGTTTCGATTGAACATCCCTTCATCGCCTTCTAACAAGCACATACATGGTCTTAGCAACACTTTCTTGTAACAAAAGTAATTGCCAATGTTATATGCGACCAATCTCATATATATACCATGTTATATGCCATATTTCTTGCGATGTGGGACTTATTCATCCAACCCATGCACCCACAATGCAAGCCACACCTAACAATCTCCACCATGGCAAGCATTTCCTCGAACCTTCTTAGTGAGCATACTAAAGAAGCTCTATAGTTAGGAAAGGCTGCTTCCACTTCTTTCCGCAGTAATCTGTTTTATCATATCTCCATCTTAAGGCGAGTACTTCCACTCAAGTCATCTAGGATATCCTGAGACCTCAATGCAGTGGAGGAGCACTGTGTATCCATGAGTCCTCTTCTAGCAATGTGATCAGGCTGCTTAACCATGTCTCCATCTTGACGAGTCATTCTTCTTTTCTCAAGCCTCATGAAGTTATGCTTCAGCCACTTCGTATCATCTAATGGTCCATCGAACCAACGACTCTGATACCATGTTGAGTTTCGGCACTCCAACACGTCCATATGTATGTGTGCTTCATTGTTTGTGATGATGTCACCCAACGAAACTTCCAATGTATCAATGTCTCGATTAAACACCACTTCATTGCCTCCCAACGAGCACATATATAGTCTTGGCAACACTTGCTTGTAACAAAAGGAATTCCAAATGTTACGTGCCACCAATCTCATATATATACCATGTTATACACCATATTTCTTGCGATGTGGGACTTATCTGTCCAACCCACGCACCCACAATGCAAGCCATAGCTAAAAAACAATAACTCTTAGTTAGTCAACTTTACTAGTTTGATAGTTGGATACGTTATCTCACGTGAACACCTATGACATTTATAAATCAGAATACTTAGTTCATTATTCAAAAGATTGAACCATTGTTACTATGAATAAAATTGCATCTACAATGTAATACGAATGTTAACATACATCCATTACCAATTAATGTCATCCATACATATACATAATATAGGTACAAAATGATATTTAATAAGAACACAACTGTTAATAATGTATGCATGCATACATTTTGAGCTGAACAGAGAATTTAGGTACAAAATTAAAGGATTGTAAATATATATTTTTGTTGAAGATTGGAGAATTGATTTATTTATTGAGAATAATTCATTTTCACTTGATGATAATAATATTCATTACTAGCAATTTATAGGTTAGAGCCTAAGTAATTATATAATAGGAAAGCTATTGTAAAATGGAAAAGCCTAGATATTGGAAATATCTCCGATTTATTCTTTAACATATAAAATTATCTCTTAACATCCCTCCTCAAATTCATGATTCGGCAGCCACAAACATCGAGAGGTTGTCAACGAAAAATTGAAAACTAGAAGCTAAGTGTGACTTAGTAGAGAGGTCTACAATTTGCATGGAAGGGGAAGTGAAAGGTAAAGTAATAATGTCTTTTTCAAGATGATGACGTGCAATGTGAAAATCAATCTCAATATGCATGGTTCTTTCATGAAAAACCAAATTATAAGAAATATGAACAACACGCTTATCGTCACAATACAGAGGAGAGGGATTAGAAAGAGACACTCTCATATCTACAAGTAACCTACGCAGCCAAACAATCTCTTTGGTGGTAGATGTCATAACACGACACTCGGCTTCAGTAGAAGAATGAGAAACAATAGACTGCTCCATGCTCTTCCAAGATATAAGAGAGTCATCTAGAAAGATACAAAAGGCAGTAATCAACTTATGATCTATGGGATCACAACCATAATCAGCATCAGAGTAGGCACACAATTCTACGATGGAGGTGGATGAAAATAGAAGACTATGGAAAATAGTAACTCAAAGATACAGTAAAATACGAAGGATGGCTGCCCAATGAAATGAAGTTGAGAATGCTACAAACTGACTAACAAATTGAATAACATCTAATATATCCGGGCATGTGATGATAAGATAAACCAAACTTCCAACTATGGTAGGTATAAAGTAGGATCTTATAGTGGTACACAATTCGAAGGAGTGTACTTTGCTTTAACTTCAATACTAGCGGAAGAGGGATCAGTAAGTACAAGATTTGATTTGGTTAAATTGAATGACCTAGACGAGAATGCATAAGTAAAAACTAGAAGAAGAGCGAGTTCAGTGGAATGAGGAAAAAACAATACTGGCAACCTCACTAACTGGAACTTTTAGTTCATCCAAAACATACAAGCCTCCTTTCCTATGGTCTGTCCCAATAAACTTCTGAGGCTGAAGATCCTGTACAAAACAAGAAGAATTGGTAAATGTGATAATATTTCCAAAATAATACAATTGGCCAATGGATCTAAGATTTAATGCAAGATTTGGAATATGGTAAACAATAGGAAGAGATAAATTTGGAGTAATGACGGACCCAACTTATGCTAAGGACATAAGAGTGCTATCATCAGTCATAACAGAAATAGAAGATGATTTGGATAGAGAAGTAAAGAATGAAGGGTCTCGAGACATATGATAAGAGGCACTAGAGTCCAATACCCATAGAGATTTATTACCTAAAGAGTTGTTGCTTATCTGACTTGTAGAGGAAGAAGCAGACATAGATCGAGTCTGTAAAGAAGAAAACTTTTGAAATTGCTTGACCTAAGTATTGGGATTTGTAAGAGTGTTTGAAGGAGCTCTCGCATGGTCATATCTTGACTACGTGCGGAAAGGTCTTCCCCTTGGTATCGTAGGACACTGATCAATGTGGTGACCAATTCGTTTGTAGTAACGACAAAAAGTTTACCGTAATTTTTCGATATTGACTTTGTAGGTACTACTAACACGGAAGTGTTTGGAGGATCAAGGACTCTAGACGTATTTCCTTAGCTAATAGCCCACTTACAACCGAATCAACTGATGGGAGTGGAGAGTGATGCAAAATTGAATCTTGAAGTCCTTCAAAATCATTGTGAAGTGCCCGTTAAGAATTAAACTAATCGTTGCCGCTCTTTGCTTACGATATATGCTTTACATGCCTTTAATTCATCGGATTCTGCAAGAGCCAATTGATCCCAAAAATCTGTCATAGCCGAATAGAATTCTTGGATACTCATATTATTTTGTTGATGTGCCCATATGTCATTTTCTAGCTGATACTGTTTTGCGAAGTTTGATTGTGTGAACAACCTTTCAAAATGAGCCTAAATCTCTTTTGTCATCTCATACTTAGCTAACCGTATACCTATGACATTCTCGATAGAATTATTAATCCATGTAACAATATTTGCATTATTTGGTTCCCAAACGTCCATTTCATCAACATTTTTATTGGCAAGATGCTTGCAACTACCACTGACATAACCCCAAAGCTTTTTTCCTTTTAGAAAATTCTTCATTACATGGCTCCAATATGAGTAATTTTTTCCATTCAATTTTATGTTTATACATTGAAGTGAATCACCTTCGCTACCCATACTCAAAAATCGATAAAGCATAATTTTATTTTTTCAAATCCTTTTTTTCAACGCTTTTTTGTTTCAAATCTTCCTTTTTTTCAACCCTAAGAAAATAAAAAAAGAACCAACATAAAAAAAAGAAATAAAAAGAGCTCACTTTCCAGAAGTATGCAGATCTAATACGAGGTCACAAATGTCGGATGGTGGCTTGGATCTGATGTCAAGATTAAGGAAAATTGCATATGTACGTTGTACGAGGAGGAGATGCGATGCAGGACTAGGATTTTGGTTAGAAGAGGAGGTATGAGAGAAATACGGATTTTGTTGACTGTTTAAGTTGATGAAGGCTATACTTTTGAGAGGAGGAAGAGGAGATAGTCACGGCAATCCCTACTCTGATACCATATTGAAGATTGGAGAATTGATTATTTACTGAGAATAATTCATTTTTAGTTGATGATAATGCAATTCATTAATAGAAATTTATAGGGACATTACTTAGAGCTAAGTAATTATACAATAGGAAAACTATCATAAAATGGAAATGCCTAGATATTGGAAATATCTCTGATTTATCCTTTGACATATAATAACAATCTCTTAACATATTTCTCCTTAAAAGTAAATCTTGGCTATAGTTAAAAACAAGTTAATCCAAGTGGTGAATCAATTACTACCACCGCAAAGTCATAACTCGTGGTACTTGGGTTATTGATTATTCTCTTCTTTTCCACCACCCAAAGTTTTTGATTGACTTCTCTTGAAGCTATTCAACCATTGCCTTTGCTTCCACTTTTGTTTTATCTACCACTACTATTACCAACAAAAAAGAAGCAACTTCTTTAATGAAAGCTAACGAATGAAATGAGATAATTGACTCATCAAAACCGCACATATGCAAAGTAATAATATCTCTCATAGACCGGGTCATCATACACAAGTTGGATATTAGTTTCTTGGGCCAACATTTCAGCCCAGTAACAAAAGTATTACCTCATTATAAATACATATTGCATATGAAGTGAATACATATGAAAAGCATTTCAGCATTGTAAATCAAATACAGAAAATCAATAAAATCATATTCTTTGCAAATTCTTTCTTGGTATTGGAGCGATACGCCGTGCCTCGCCAAGAAGACAACTGTCAGAGACATAATCATCACTCAACTGTATTCTGGCTACACCTCAGTATCTAAATCCATCGCTCTTCTTTGCAATATCTCGTTTTCAGTTCAATTCATCTGATCTAATCAGTTCTTGAAGATAGTTGAAGGAGAAGTTGATAACTCAGCCACATCAGCAGCAAAAACCACCAGTTCAACACCTCAAACAACAACCACCCAAGATCTTATCAAAGCCATAATCAAACCCCAAAGTCAACTAGTTATTATACAACCAGATGAAAGCAGCCATCTCCTTTGGAAATTTCAAATGAAGACCGTAATCAGAGGCTAAGGTCTAGAAGATCATGTTCTTGGAACATTAATCATACCATCAAGATACATTACAGATAATGATGGAAAATTATTATGCAATCAAGAATATATAAATCACCAAAGGCAAGATAGCCTAATCAGTGCTTGGTTATTGTCATTTATAAGTCTAGACATACTACCACAGCTAATTGGGTGCAAAAGTGCACATGAGATATGGTCAACAGTAGAGCAAGTGTTCAATACTCAATCTGCTGCAAGAATCATGTATTACAAAAGGCAACTGCAAAGCATAAAGAAAGAAAACTTATCAATGAGAGAGTATTTGACTAAGATTAAAGCATTATGTGATCAGCTAGCATCCGCAGGCCATAAAATTTTAGATAATGAGCAACTTCTATGCATATTAAGTGGATTAGGTGAAGAATATGAGGTTGTGATAGCAATAATATCCTCAAAAGAAACAACCCCAAGCATTCACTATGTCCATTCTACTCTTCTTGCACATAAAGGTAGAATAGAGCAGAAAAAATCAATAACATCAGATTTCTCTGTCAATTTCATCTATAACGGTAAATTCAAGAACCAAGAAAGGAATAATAGTAGTAGAAATCAGACAAATGGTCAAAGGGGTAGGCAACTTTTTAGGTCCAGAGGCAGAGGTGGAAGATACCACAATAATAATAGACCGAGATGTCAAATTTGCGAAAGATTTGATCATGCAGCAAACAAATGTTATTTCAGATTTGATGTAAACTACACATCATCACAACAAAGCAACAACAATTCAAGAAATCATAATCCTAGTGCTAATATGATTAATGCATATCCAGATTCTGAAGAACAACCAGAAAATAGAAGTACTAAAGCACCAAAGTTTGATGAGATTCAAGATGAAAGCTGGTATCCAAATTTAGGGGCTACCAATCATGTAACAAACATTCTAATAAACTTAAACGTAGGAAGCAAGGAGTACATTGGTAAGCAATCAATTCATATGGGTAATGGTAAGTCCATTAAAATTACACACACTGGAAATGCATGTTTTGTAGGCAAAAAACAACTTTTCCTTAACAATCAGTTAAGAGTTCCATTAATTAGAAAAAAACTTATTGAGTGTTTCACAATTTGCAAAGGATAACAATGTATATTCTTAATTTTATCCAAAATATTATTTAGTCAAAGATATTCTAACTAAAGAAACTATCTTGCAGCGTAAAGAATTTAGAGGATTGTACAAATTCAATGTTGCAAATTCAAGAAATCCTAGATTTAGAAGAAAATGGTGTAATATTTCTGAAATTGAACAAGAAGATAAATGTAAGAATTCCGATATTTGGTATTCCAAGCTAGGTCATCCAAATGTTAGAATTGTAAAGAAAGTACTGAATAATAATAATATATCTTTTCAAAAAAATTCAATGCCTTATATCTGTACATACTGTCAAATGGGTAAGAGTCAAAAATTTGCATTTCCAGTCTTTGAAACTAATTACAGTAAACCTATGGAATTAATTGCTAGTGATTTATGAAGGCCAGCACCAATAAACACTGATTATGATTATAAATATTATATATCATTTGTTGATGCTTATTCTAGATATTTATGGATTTACTTTTTGAGATCAAAATTTGAAACTCATAATGCAATAGTATAATTTATAGCTCAAGCTAAAAATCAAACAAACTGTCAATTGAAAGTCATGCAAACTGATGGTGGAACTGAGTTCCAACCACTTAAGTATATTTTCAAAAAAAGGAATAATTCATAGAACAACTTGTCCATATACATCAGAATAAAGTGGACTTGTTGAGAGAAAACATAGACACATTGTAGAAACTGGGCTTACTTTACTTGTTGAGGCATCACTTCCACTAAAGTTTTGGCCTGATGCCTTTACTACAACTGTGTTTTTTATTAAACAGATTACCCACAAAGGTATTACAACTTAAAAGTCAAATAGAAGTACTTTACAACATTAAACCTGATTATCAAAGTCTAAGAATGTTTGGATACCTATGTTTTCCCTATTTAAGGCCATATAATACACATATGTTAAATTTTAGATCATCTCCATGTACTTTCCTAGGCCATGCAGCTAACAGAAAAGGATATAAATGTTTGGATAGCAATGGAAAAATCTTTATATCAAGGCATGTGGTGTTTAATGAAAAGGTATTTCCATTTAGTCAATCAAATATAAAAACCGCATAGAAGGTATATAATTCAAAATTCTCTATACCACCAATACCTAAGCAACCCGATATAATTCCTCAAGTTCAAGGAGAAAGAATCCATAATGGTAAAAGCTCATAATTGCTAGCCAGAAATAATTCCAATTCACAACAAACTATTCCCAGTCTTGAGCCAGGTCATGAAGAGGTGAATCATGTGAAAGTATAAGTCAAACTTCTGATCAGGGCACCAGCACTCAATCAGACTCTTCTCAACCATTATATGATTCTCAACCACCTAATGATCAACAAGACATCACAACTGATGGACCAAGTCAACCTCTTGCAAAGACTGGACATCACATGATAATAAGAGCAAAGAGTGTTATATTTAAACCAGAAAAATACGGTGCAGTTATAGACACTGAAGATCCAAATACTTACCATCAAGCTATGCAAAGTGATAAGTGGAAGGCTGCTATGAAAGAAGAGTATGATGCAATGATAAAAAATAAAACCTGAAATCTAACTTCATTACCAAGCAACAAGAATGTTATAGGTTGTAAGTGGACATATAGAATAAAGAAGAATGTTGATGGTTCAGTTTCTAAATACAAGGCAAGACTTGTAGCAAAAGGGTACTCACAACAAAGTGGATTTGATTTCACTGAAACTTTTTCACCTGTTGTAAAACCCTCCACTATTAGAATTATCTAACTATTGCTTTACATAGAAACTGGAACATCAAGTAATTAGATGTAAATAATGCATTTTTAAATGGCATCTTACAAAAAGAAGTATACATGGAGCAGCCTCTAGGGTTTAAACAGGAAGGAAATGAAAAGCTTGTATGCGAGTGCAGTTGGTAGTCTGATGTATGTCATGGTTTGCACTAGGCCTGACATTACATAGGTAGCTGGATTGGTGAGTATATTCATGTCAAATCCAGGAAAGACGCATTGAGAGGCAGTTAAGTATATTTTCAGATATCTTGGAGGGACTCCAGACCATGGGCTTGTCTTTGGCAGCAGAAATAGATATTTTTGCTTGGTTGGATTTTGTGATTCTGACTATGCCGGTGATAGAGATTGAAGGAAGTCAACCTCAGGTTATGTGTTCACCATTGGTGGGATAGCTATTAGTTGGAGAGTGAGGTTGTAGACGATTGTGGCTTTGTTTACTACAGAGGTAGAGCTTATAGCTGCAGTTGAAGCGGCTAAGGAGGCGCTTTACTTGAAGCATTTGTTGTATGACTTGGGCTTCGTATATGAAGGTATAGAAGTGAATTGTGATAGCTAAAGTGCAATTCATTTAGTTGAAAATCTGGCTTTTAGCTCAAGGATGAAGCATATTGAGGTGAGAGAGTCCTTTCTTGTCTCTATGGATAAAGAAAAGCTTGTACGTCTTCAGAAGGTTCATACAAATGAGAATGCAGCGGATATGTTTACCAAGTCATTATCCGTTGAAAAGTTCGAGCATTGCTCAAACTTGATTCGCTACATGAAGTGATAGGGGCCACAGGGTGGCACAGGGGAGAGTGAGTCGGTAGATGGAGACGTTTGTTTTCATTGTGCAGATTGATAGGTCCTACTTGGAGAGGGTACTTTCAACATTTTGTTGGCGGGCGGTGGCCTTGCCGAAGTTCATTGACATAGTGCAATGGGTGATGGCTATGCCGAAGCTCATTGAGAAAGTATCTGTGGTGTCTTGTCCGAGACCTACTTGGAGTAAGAGGACGTAGGTGGAGTTGATAGGCTTGCAGGGAAATATAGTATCAAGGTGGAGATTGTAAGATTTCGTGATACAATATTTTCAATTGTAGAGGACTTGGAAGATATTATTGATTTTAGTGATACAATATTTCCAATTGCAGAAGATTTGGAAGATATTTGAGATAATTACTCAAATATATATTGCCTTTTTTATAGCATTAAAGAGATTAATAAATTACCTACATGAGAGGAAGAATTATTTTCGAAGATTGAGGTAATCAATTAATTTCCTAATTAGCTGATTAAAGAAGAAATCTTATCAGGCACATGCAAATTGGGGGAAACTGAAAAAATCAAATGGATAAACGTTTCCTGTATGAATAGAATAATTAATGAGGCATTGATTTATGACCATAAATCAATCACTTCAACTCCAAGTAATAATCTCTATATAAAGGCAGAGATTAACATGAGTAGAATTATCTCTCTCACTTGCATTTCTTATTCTTCTCCACCATTATCAATCTTGTAAAATTTTCTCCTTTTAGAAAGTAATAAAATCTCCTCTCCCCAAGTGGATGTACACTATCTCACGGTAGTGGAAGCACTATAAATCCTGTGTGTTATTTTCCTTTATTTCTTGATCTGTGATTGCTTTTAGCTGGTGACCATCTGCTATTTGTTTTGCCTCCATCAATCCGATCATATTTGTTTTTCTACAAGGTTGGGTTTTTTTCCTAAGGTGATCTTGAGGGATTTTTCCCCAACAAAATATGCTCGCTTTGTGTAAATTATAAGCACAAATAAAGAAAAAAATCAGTATTTTGATACTCATATGAAATTAAGTCATTTATGAATAAATAAGAAGTAGAAATATTTAGGTTTTATTGATGAGTTTAAAAATGTATATAAAACGAAGTAGAAACATATTTCCGATAACATTAGCATAACTTTAATATGTATGAAAGCCTTCAGTTATTTGTAGTTTTCTAGAAAGAGAATGATATCCATAATTTTTATGATCAACACTTTCCCCAAATTTATCATTTTCTAGCTTAATTTGAAGTAGAAAATTATTTCTAGCCTATTGATTTCAGCCAACACATTTTAACATATTTTAACCAAATCTCATTATTATGTGTAGTGATTTGATGATTCTAGATTTGTTGGAAATAATTTTATAAATACATTTTTTAACATTTTGTAAAATTTTAAGGTTTACTATTTTAAAGTTTTGTTTTAAATTGAATAATATTTTGGGTCTATGTTAAAATTTTCTAAAATTAATACTTTACGTTGTTTTAGTAATAACTTCTAATCTATTATCCGATTTCAACCTTTTATACTTGTTGGAAAGGTAAAACAATAGGGAAAAACTTTTATTTTGAAAAAATATCAAAATTTTGAAGGACATATGCAAAACGACTGTTGCAAAACTTCATTATTTGCCGTCCAAACTTGATTTCCAGAATTAATACTCTATGGTCAAAAAGATATAACTTTTAACATATAAAGTGCTTTTAAAATCCACAAGATTTTTCAGAAATGTGATTTGATGTATGAATTGGCTTCTTCCACCACTTTCAAGTTCCACCTATTTGTCCATATAAAACATTGCTCATTATGGTGAATGGTAAGTTATGACCTGAGACCTTTAAAGAATTGATACAGATACCTGTTATGCATAATGTACAAATTAGTCATTAGTAATGCTAACATAAGAAAAGCTTATGAAGTTATTCATCACATTTAGATATACAACATTAATATATAGTGCATGATTTTTAAATCTGTGCCTATTCTCCAAATATTATATTCCATATACACAAGGTATGTTAAATCGACGAATGTGCTTCAAGTTATGAAATATCATAAAATGATGCATATTTAAATTTAAAGGTTTTAGTGCTAAATTATTAGTCGAAACATGACATAATGAAAAATCATTGATAATGCTTTTATGTATGTAATTGTATGTTTTGTTGAGCACAGTATAGATACACGAAGCCATTTAGTTCCTTTATGGCATTCCGTGTTATTAATCCCATCAAAAAGTAAGTAATCATGCTTAAAACTACAAAAAGAGGTGCATTTTATGCTACATCATGAAACATACATACATACATACATACATATATATATATATATACATATATATATATATACATATATACATATATATATATATATATATATATATATAATTGAGCATTTCAGGAGCATTCGGCCGATGTAAGATAGTTGTCAAGGGAAAGAAAATTAAGTAAAGAAGAGGAATAGTGTAACAACCCGCATATCTATCGATTTTATATTTAAATATTTTATCGTTAGTCGGATGTTAGTCCGAAAAGCTACTTTTTGCATACGGTCAAATTAGGACTCGAGACCACTTCCATTGAGTTCAAAATGACATTTGCGATCTTTTTGAGTGTAAACTTCGATATGTTTGGAGATAGTGAAATTTTCGACACTTTTTCCCGCCTTTGACTTTGGTTTGGACTGCACCCCTTTAGTTCAGCCCAACCATCTTCCTCACTCTATCAAAACACTTCAAGCTTTGTCAAAAATGGTGGTGGGAAGTGGAAATTAAAACTCCAAACACATATTCTATTGCAAATCCGAGATTCAACATCAAATTCACGTGAAGAACATTGCTTCAAGCTTGTTGGTGTTCTTGCTTTGCTCTCAAATCTCCATCTTCATCAAATTCCATGAAAAGGTGAGATTTTTAATCTCACATCTCGCCTATAACTGTCATTGGGTTGTTGGAAATGAATTCCTATCACTTTAGCATTAATGTTTGCAACTGGTTTGGATTGAATTGGTGAGAAACTCAAGTTTCAGTGCTGCTTGCAAAAATCTGGCCCTAGGTCATTCTGCCCTCCTTAGGTCGTCCAGACTGCTAGCTCGTGTGTTGAAAAGTCTCCACTTTCTTAGGTCGTTCACGAGATAAGGCTTAGGTCGCTTGCATGCTTAGGTCGTTCTGGCTTAGGTCGCAGGGAAATAAGTCGTAGGTCGAAACAGCTTTAAGTCTTAGGTCGTTACCGACCTAAAATTCCTAGGCAAACCACTAAGTCGCTCGATTTTTGTTAAGTCTTAGGTCGTTGCCGACCTATAATCTCCAGGCAAATCTTAGGTCGGTTACGAGTTAAGTATTAGGTCGTTCGCGAGTTAACTCCTTGAGTCGTTCAAAGCTTAAGTCGTTAGGTCGCGTGCCTTGCTAACTCGTTAGGTCGCATGCCCAGTTAAGTCGTTAGGTCGCGTGCCTAGTCAAGTCGTTAGGTCGTGCACCTTTAAGTCGACACATTTTAGGTCGCTTCCCCTGGACCTCGTTAGGTCGTTCACCTCTAAGTCGCGTGGCACTTTAGGTCGCGTGGTCTTGTTCTCCTCTAGGTCGTAGGACCTTTTAACTGTTAGGTCGAAGGCCTTTTTCCATTAGGTCGCAAGACCTTAGGTCGCACCTTATTAGGTCGCGAACCTAGTTAGGTCGCGCATTCTCTTAGGTCTTGAACACTTAGGTCGCGCCTCACTGTTAGGTCGCGCACTTCGTTAGGTCGCTCGCATTTAGGTCGCAGACCTTAGGTCGCTCGCGAGTTAGCACTTAGGTCATTTGACCTGTTCTTCAGCTAGGTCGCACGGCAGTCTTTCCCTTAGGTCGTATGACCTACTTCCCCTTAGGTCGCTGGACCAGCTTGCCTTCGCTAAGTCGTACCCCGTATTACTCTGCGTAGGCAATCTCTTCTGAAAAACATTTATCAGAATTTCTACTTTGATGGTTTTGGGATTGACTTCTTTGGACTTTACTCACGCCTTCGAACGTGAATTGATTTGTTTCTACAATCGTTTTATGACTTGTCACTTTAAAGATATATGAAGGTTTCAATACTAATAGTAAATATCAAAACTCTTTCATCAAATCGATTTCAACACTATTTTAAATATCAAAAGTTCGTTTTCTCAAACCGATTTTCAATCTACTAGTATATACAAGCCTTTACTTCACTCGAATGAGAAATCGACTTAAACGACTTAGTAAAACGAGTGGTATGAAACGCTTGCGTTCACTTCGTCGGTTAGCTCTTGGACTTGTTCGATTGAACCCTTTTTGTGACAATTTCCTAGTGAAGATCTACAGTTTGTTCGTAAATATTTAAGTTAAGCAAGTGGTTATGGGACATGAAGCTAAACTCATATATTTACTAGCTTAGTGTGATTGACACTTCTTTATGATCGATGCTGATCATTTTATGGTTTAGACTAGCAATGTGCGATGTCTCTTCGTCCGTGTGTTCGGACTTGCCTTCGGGCCATCCGTGTGTTCGGAAAAATTAAATGGATAGCTTCCATGAGATAGCTTCTCGTCCGTGTGTTCGGACTTCCCCCTTTTAGTGATTTCTGGATTTCGTGTGTTGATTTCTGGGATTTGTTCTGGATTTCGTGTGTTGATTTCTGGATTTAGTGCTTCACCAACTTTTGTGGTTTTCACTGATATGATATCAGTTTTTGTGTATTGGTGAATTTGTGTGTCATTACCCTTTTTATGTGTTTGGATCTTTGAGAAGATTCTTGTGACATTGATTAATCCCTTGTTGATTATCATTTACATACTTATAGTAGTATGCCATCATGGTTATCATATGTTTATGCCATACCCCTTATCCTATATCATGTCATCTGATATTTATAGTTAGACTGATCCGTTTATTATTTTCTTATAAATAATACTCGGGTCAGACCGAGATGTTACAGGTGCTTCTGCTTGACTTCTCTTCTGGATTACTCTGACTTTTGGCTAACTACTTAGATTAGTAGTTTTTGGTTGTACACATTTGAGATATAGACTCTATGTTGTGTATCTATTCTTTTGTATAGCACGTGATGCTATTCTTTTGTATTATAGTGGATCTTTCCGACCACTACTCTGATGTACACTTTCATGTGTTATATGTTTATTCATATCTTCTTCCGCCTTTGTGATATGGATGTCTGTGACTGATTTATGTTATGATTATTTCTATGTTTGTTTCCGAAGATTATATATATAGCCACCGTGTGATAGCTTTGTGTTTGTATCGGTATGTCGGATTTCCTCCTTAAAGGATATGCATTCTACTCTATCTGGCGTATCGGTGCTCGCACAAAGAAGTTACATGGATGGTCGCTCCTCCACAGCCTTATTCTCCGTGCTAATTGACAGCACTACATCGTAGTGTTCTTGGTTAGCGTGGGTATAGAGGTGGGGCGTCACAAATAGAGAAGAAGAGCATAAAAGAAAAGAGAAAGAAATAAAACATCACAAAATTACATAACTTGTCATATATCTCACAGTGCATTAAATAAAATATAATAGTCACCACAAATATAAAACAGGCGAGACAGTAATAACTACATAAACCTAGAATCAGAGTACACAGACTCATATAGTTATACAAACACTAATAGAGTTTGTACAAATGATAATAAAATCAACTGATAAACTGTCTGTAATAATAATAAGTCAACGCTTTCAAGGCTCCATAGTGTCACACGGCGGAATAAATAATAATGAGCTCAAATATAAGTATGATGTTTGCACAAAAAATGGACAAACACCTCAAAGTTGTATGATTTAGTAGATCTTATGTTGTTCTTAGTGATTTGGGTGATTTAAGCAAATATATGAAAAGCAGGGGCTAAACTGTAAAAAGACACGCAGATTTATAGTGGTTCAGCCAGAATGTGCCTACGTCCACTTTATATGTTATTTCTCTTCTCTTCTTTTGATTACAAGTACAAAGCTTTTATACAAGTAAAAGAAAGTTGTTTGAAAGTTCTCTCCGTGCTTGAGCTCTCAAACTTCTCCCCATTGTTGTACCCCTGCCCCTCTATTTATAGAGTGAGGCTGGGGGTAGGGGTCTTGGAGGTATATAGCAGCTGGTGGGCCTGGGCTGCTACAATCTGGCCTGATAGGATTTTGGTTCGGTGGTTGGAGGCGAGGTTTGGACCGGCCATGAGTTGGACCGGCAACGAGTTGGTTCGGCAGTGGGAGGCGAGGTTTGGACCGGCCATGAGTTGGACCGGCAACGAGTTGGTTTGGCAGGGGGACTTGGACCGGCAATGGGTTGGTTCGGCAGGAGACCTGGACCGGCAATGGGTTGGTTCGGTTGGAAGGCTTTGATTCGGTGGGAGACTTCTGGGTGGTCCGGCACGTCTGGTTCGGGGAGACCGGATGAAAACATCTCCAACACTTTCCCCTCAAAGTGGGGTACATGCTTATAGGTGCCGCGCTTTGTTCCAGCTGAGTCATTGTATTCGGCCTGAGGACCGAACTACCTGGTCCGGCTATTAAACCTTGCTTTATAAATAGGGGTCTCTAACCTTCATATTTCCTTACCAACTGCGATAGCCGAATCGATTATTCGAACTGCCGAATCAGGTGAGCTTGCTTTCTGCCGAATGAACTCCTAGGACTAGGCTACCGAATGAACTCTCATATTGAGATGCCGGATGAGCCATTGATTGGCTTGACCGAATGAACTCCCATACTGGGATGCCGAACGAGCCATTGATTGGCTTGACCGAATGAACTCTCATACTGGGATGCCGAATGAGCCATTGATTGGCTTGACCGAATGAACTCCCATACTGAGATGCCGAATGAAAAATGATACTGAATATGTTTTTACTGAATGACGTCATATACTTGTTTACATTTTCTGTTCTAAATGTGTTTTTCCGGTATTGTAGATAATGTCTCGCAAAGTAGAAACTCGATCAGACAAGAAGCGATCCGTGGGTGAAGGAGAGTCATCGGCCGTGCCCCCAGCTCAATCAGGATCGGAGCGTCATGGGCCCGCCCCGAGGTTATTAGTGGATGGATATGGTCCCCAGGAGCTATTGGATTCCCCGCCTGACTGCTTTCCTAGCTCTCTCAAAGAGGAGCAACTCGATGTTATATCTCGTTCCTTTGGGATTGATAGAGCCCTCATGCTGCTGCCGGGCCCAGGAGTCATGCCATACAGTCCTCCCGAAGGATACTTTGCTTATAGTAGGTACCATTGCATGTGTGGTGCTATCCCGCCTCTCAATGCTTGGGTAGTCAGCTTCCTCACGTACCTGAAGGTGGCCCCATTCCAGCTTCAGCCCAACTCTTATGCCATACTGGTGAGCCTTTTCGTTATTTTTCGGAGGAAGTATGGTCGCGCTCCCTCCAACCGGGAGATCCGGTACTTGTATAATTTAAGGGGCTACAAGAAGGGGTCCCCATATATTAGCTTGGAATCTGCTGTGACCTTCAAGCCGGTCCTGGACCTGTACTCCAAATTCAGCATGTTCAAGAAAGAGTGGTTCTTTGTTAGGGACGACTCCGTCTCCATCCGGCGCTTTACCTCTGGATGTAAGTTGATGCTTTTACTTATAATTTCTATCCCGATTGCGATGCTTCTTCTCATACTTTCTCATTTTTGCTAGCGACAGGTGGCTTTCCGGTTGTGGAGACTGACCGCCTGGTTCAGACGGCGGTGGAGATAGAAGCCATTCTAGGGAAATACAGATCATCTGCCTACTTGATTAGAAATGCGATTCTCCTGGAATATAACTTGATCCTTCCGCAGTAGTCTGTAGTTAAGTTGAGGGAAACGGCGGAAGAGAGGGCGGCTGCTCAGGCTAAAGGAGGCGTTGCGGCAGAGGGTGGAAAGAGAAAACCATTCACGAAACCTCCAACCGTCGGGGGTAAGAAACTTAAGAGGTCGGACGGTCCTTCTCCCAGCAATTGTCCACTTACTCAAGGGGAGATAGATGCGGAGGAAGAAAGAGGTGAGGCGGAGGGTGGAAGTGACGTTGAGCGTCTTGGCGATGATGGTGGCGATGGACAGGGTGGTGATGGTTCCAGGGCTTTGTCTTCTGGGCAAGTAGGCGAAATGCAAGAGTGGACGGATGATGCTCTCCGCCAAGCTTTTGAGGGGTTGGATGATGATCCGGCTTTGGTAGAGAAGACCGGGAAGGCGGACAAAGCCGGGACTGGTGCAAGTGAGTCTCTTCCGACCATTCCGGCCAAGGCGGCTCTGACGACTCAAGGTGAACTCTTGACCCCTGCATGCTTCACTAATGATAGGGACTTAGGAATATTTTATGACCCGCTCCCGTCCTGGAATGAAATCCAGGACTTATTGCAGTATCCCACTCCTCCCCAGGGTTTGTACAATCACAGCTGTGTTTCTTTTCCCCTTTTTTAACTCGTAATTTATCGCGTTTCTTGAATCGTATAGTAATGTAAGATTGTGACACTTGTTCTTTATATCAGGAGCAGGCAAGACGCCCAAAGCTTCAGACCTTCGACACAGGCTCGAGCAATATAAACTTTCCAAAATTTCTGCTAAGCCGAAGCCCTCAACTCAACGCTCCGGGGATGTAGTTGGATACCGTCCTCTTCTTGGGGTCATCGAAGAGGGTATTCAGCAGAGGAAGAGGAGTCATCCTTTATCCGAAACTTCGCTCGATCCTCAGCCTCCGGCTCAGCCTATTCATGATATTACTGAGGAGGGTAGCGAGTTTGTACCTTCTCCACACCCGTCCGAAAACCCTTCTGTTATTCATATCGACCGTCCCGATTTGGCCCGTAATCCATTCGCGGGTCATCCTGATCTGGATCCAAGTTCTCATGATATTACTTTTGACGAAGTCACTGGTGAACACCTTCTCCCCCGTAACCCCATGGTACGAGTACTTGATGAAGCAAAGTCCTTAGACCTCGATCTACTCACCACTCGTATAGTCACTATGGGAGACGAGGCCAAAGCTAATATTGATCGGGTGGCAGAGGAGACCAAGAAGCTGATGGGGCATCATGCTCGGCTGGTTAAGGCCGGAGAGGAGATTGGGAGCGCCAATATCCGACTTCGATTGGTGGTCTCGGATCAGGCCAAGCAGCTTGCGGATCAGGCTATCCAGATTTCTCAGCATGAGGCTGCTACTGGGCGATTAAGGAAAACCATGGAAGAGGCCAGTCGGGCCGAATTGCGGAAAATGGAAGCTGCTTGCAAAGAGCGGATTGACATGGCTATTGCCACGGTGGATGAGGTTCGGAGAGCGGATCTCGAGCAGGTGGAGGAATTGTCCGAGAAACTTGAGGCTGCAGAGCTTGCCCAAGCTAAGTTGAGGGAAGAGATGGAGGTGATGCGGAGGTCCCTTCAGGCTGATTGCTCGAGATACAGACTGGAGAGAGATGCTGCCGTTGAAAGGTTGTCGGCCTCCGATGCCCGGATGAGGGAGTTTGAGGAGAATGAGGGAATGATGGATGACATGCTCCAGGACATGTATTTCCGGACTTGGAAGCAGGGCAATCTCTCTTGGATGGATGATTACCCCAGGGTCATGGCCAAGATCTATCTTCGGGCGTTGGAGGAGGCTCAGGCTGACGCAGATAAAGAGGGTGGTACGGTCTTCAGTATGGATGTGGTCACTGCTCAGTTCACCAAGGAGGAGAAAGTGGCAGTAAAGGAGGGTATGCGGCTGCTTGCTGCTGAAGAGGCAGGTGTGCAGGTTGAGGATGACGACCAGGACGGTCAAGAAGCGGGTACTGGTAAGTCTTCCTTTCTAGTCTTTCCGTTAACTTGGTTACTCATCACTAATGAATCCTTCTTATGACCGGACAGGCAGGCAAAAGAGCAAGGACAAGACTTCGACGCAACCGGCTCCCTGATTGGACCTGGAAAATTCTTTTTGTAGGCTTGGCATTGTTGTATCTGTTAGTCTTAAGACAGTAGAGTAACTTCTAAGTTGTAATTCTTGCTACTTGTAATAACATTATTCTTGACGTGTAATTTCTTAGCTTAAGCTAATTTTGTTGTTTCTTGAATATTTGTTGCTATTTCGACATATCGTACGAGAAATGTAGCTATGTATATTCTTGTGATTAAATTGTGTTTGATGTCAGATTCTGGTTTTAAATCATAGTCTCATGACTTGCAATGTTAGCGTGTGGTGTGAAAAAAATTAAATTATAGTTATGCATTTGTACATAAAGGAAGAAAATACCGCCTTCCATGTTCTGTTTGTAAATGGCAGTTTCGAATATCTTGTATGACCAAGCATGGCAAGCAGTTGAATGCCCTGCCATCTGATTGTGAATCTCTGCATCCATTGGCGGGTATCTCCTACCCTGCATCCTGTACTTTATGGTTTGTTATAGAGGATAGGAGGAAAGTTTTTTACGTAAAATTGAAATATGTGAAATAGTAAAACTTCCAGTCACGGAAGGCCTTCGATGTGCTTAAGTTCGTGGCAAACGGGTTTTGTAGTCACTTTCCCTAGCTGTGGGTCTTGGAGACATTTGTCACCCATCTTACGCCTCCGCGGGGAGTTAATTCTTTTTTACCACAGCCGCACTTAAGACACACCGGAGCCGAGATCGCGCACAGTAACTACCCGGGCCATTATGGCCCGTACTCATGGGTATTATTCGACTTACTGTGGCCGGCTAGCGTGGGTGCCGATCGTCAACTGTGAACTGCCCCTGGCTGGCCACACCTTATGTTGGGGCTTATAATCGGTTCACAGTTGCCGGCAAGCCTAACGCCGTAATGAGCTGCCTCGGCTAT
The DNA here is from genome assembly GCA_030737815.1 of Allium fistulosum. Classification (NCBI taxonomy): domain Eukaryota; kingdom Viridiplantae; phylum Streptophyta; class Magnoliopsida; order Asparagales; family Amaryllidaceae; genus Allium; species Allium fistulosum. The sequence continues at coordinate 1,388,706,479 of CM060902.1, forward strand.
AGTCGGCCTTCTCGGTGGCTTATAATCGGCTCATTACAGTTGGCTTTAAGGGCCGTCGCGAGCAATGAGTTAACCCGCAGCAGAGGGATGCTGGAGCAAAAGTGTCTCATTGGCGAGGGCATAGATTCGCATAGTACCTGTTGGGTCTTGTCCATGTGAAGTTGCATCGTGGAGTGCTTTGAATAGACATGCTATATGCTCAGGATTTTGTTCAACAGAAAAGGATAAAGTTAACAAGCAGCCAAGATACAAAGGAACAAGTTAAAAAAGAGACAAGGCTTTTTTAAAGTGGTTCGGCACGAAAAAATGCCTACGTCCACTGATTCTCTTTGTTAATTCACTTCATATGGGCAATACAAGTTAAGAAAAGTATCGACGGAGGTGTTGGATGTTCCATGCCCTCTGGAACACCTCTCCGTCCACTGTTGACAAAATATAGGCTCCGTTGTGGAGATCTTTATGAATTACATATGGTCCATCCCAGATTGGGTCTAGTGCTCCGGGGCGAGGGAAGATTCGCTTGAGGACAAGATCCCCTTCTCGTAAGGTACGATGCTTGACTCTGGAGTTGTATTGTGCTGCCACCTTTTGCTTGTGGGCTGCTGTTTTTAGGACTGCATCATTCCTTCTCTCCTCGACTAGATCCAAAGACATGTTGAGGAGCTCTTCGTTCTCTTCTGGGTTATAGTGGATCCTACGGTGGGAAGGCACAATAGTTTCAACTGGAGCATAGCCTCCGATCCGTATGCCAAAGAGAAAGGAGTGTGCCCTGTTGATGTTCTGAAAGATGTGCGGTAGGCCCATAGTGCCGTAGGGAGTTCATCCACCCAAGCGCCCTTTGACTTTTCGAGCTTCTTTTTGATCAGGGTTTTCAGAATTTTGTTGACTGCTTTGACTTGTCCGTTTGCTTGGGGATATGCTACGGATGAGAAGCTTTTGTGAATTCCGTGTTCTTGGCACCAGTTGGCGAATTCCTCGCTGTCAAACTGAAGTCCATTGTCTGATATGATTTTTAGTGGGACTCCGTACCTTCACAGAACATTTTTGATTAAGAAGTTGATAACTTTCGCTGAAGATACTTTATTTAGAGGTTCTGCTTCCACTCATTTGGTGAAATAGTCGACTGCTACTATAGCATATTTGGCGCCGCCTCGACCCATTGGCAGTTCACCGATTAAGTCAATTCCCCATACTGCAAAGGGCCAAGGGCTGGTCATCTGAGTAATCTCGGTTGTTGGTAGCCGAGGGATCTTAGCAAATTTTTGGCATCTGTCACACTTCTTGACGAAATCTAAGGCGTCCTTGCTTAAGGTGGGCCAGAAATATCCGTATCGGAGTATCTTTTTTGCTAACGTTTGCCCTCCGGTGTGATCTCCGCAGCTTCCTTGATGAATGTTGGATAAGATTTCCTTGGCTTCCCTTCCGGCGACACACCTTAACAATGGGTTAGAGAAACCGCGTCGATAGAGGATGTCTCCTTGTATTGTGTAGCGGGACGCTTTCCTCAAGATTTTCTTGACTTCGTTACGCCCGTCGGGTAGTGTGCCATTTTGTAGGTAGTCTCGGATGGGAGTCGTCCAAGTTGCTTCTTCGGTTGCAGCTATCAGATTCACTTGCTCAAAACTTGGGATCGTTTGCCTTGAGACAGTTACTGCCCCGAAGATGGCGACGTCTCTTATACTTGCTTGCTTTGCCAATTCGTCGGCCTCTTGGTTCTCTTCCCGAGGGATGTGTTTGACTAAGTAGTGGTCCAATCGACTGAGAAGTGACTTGGTCTTCTTTAGATATGCTATGAGTCGCTCTTCTCGAGCTTGGAATTCCCCTAGTATTTGATTAACGATAAGCTGAGAATCGCTGTGAAGACACAAAGAATTGGCTCCGATCTCGATAGCAATTTCTAATCCGGCTATTACGGCTTCATATTCTGCATCGTTGTTGGTGGCAGCGAACTCCAACCTTATAGCATGGTGCAGTTTATTTCCCCTGGGAGTGATTATTACCACGCCTGCCCCCGAGCCTTGTTCGTTAGATGCACCGTCCACAAAGAGATTCCACTTGATATCTTCTGTTATTTCCAGTTGCTCCTTATCCTCGTTGGTAGTGAATTCTGCAATGAAATCAGCCATGGCTTGTCCCTTGATGGCAGTGCGAGGGTGATAGGTGATATCATATTGACTCAGCTCAATACACCATTTAAGTAGTCGCCCGGAAGTGTCGGGACGATGGAGTACCTGCCTCAGTGGTTGATCGGTCAGAACTTTGATGGAATGGGATTGGAAGTAGTGACGTAGCTTTCGTGAAGTGATTAGTAAACAGTATGCTAACTTTTCAAGCTTAGGATATCTGACTTCTGCCTCAGTAAACCTTTTACTGACGAAGTAAACTGGTCGTTGCGTGCGGTTGTCTTCCCTTACCAAGGCAGCGCTTAGAGCGTGAGATGACACAGCAAGGTATAGGTATAATTCTTCGCCTTCGCTTGGGGTCGAGAGTACCGGTGGTTTCTGGAGGTGTTCGATTAGGTTAAGGAAAGCGGTTAAGCATTCGTCCGTCCATTCGAACTTTCCTTTATCTTTCTTTAGAGCTTCGAAAAAGGGGACGCACTTGTCCGTTGCTTTGGAGATGAATCGGCTTAGGGCAGCCACTTTTCCATTTAGGCTTTGCATTTCCTTTCGGGTGGAAGGTATCTTGATGTCCCTTAATGCTCGGACTTGTTCAGGGTTTGCTTCTATCCCTCGGGCATGGACGATGAATCCTAAGAATTTTCCCGATGACACTCCGAAGGAGCACTTTAGTGGATTCAACTTCATTCCATACTGTCGAAGTACCTGGAACATTTCGCCTAGGTGGCTTACGTGATCTTTGGCTTTCCGTGATTTTACCAGCATGTCGTCTACATACACTTCCATTGTTCGTCCTATTAGCCCCGCAAACATCTTGTTGACGAGGCGCTGGTAGGTGGCTCCTGCATTTTTAAGTCCGAAGGGCATCACTTTGTAGCAGTATAAACCCCGGTCGGTGATGAAACTAGTGTGGTCTTGGTCGGGAGCATGCATAGGAATTTGGTTATATCCTGAGTATGCATCCATAAAAGACAGGAGTTCGTGCCCGGCTGTGCTGTCTACAAGTTGATCGATTCTGGGAAGCGGGAAGCAATCCTTTGGGCAGGCGTCGTTTAGGTTGGAGAAGTCAATGCAGGTCCGCCACTTCCCATTAGCCTTCTTTACTAGTACCGGGTTGGCGATCCATTCTGGGTAAATAGCTTCTCGTATGAAGTCATTGGCGAGTAGATTCTTCACTTCTTCATCGAGGGCTGCTGATCGCTCTGCCCCCATACTTCTCTTTTTTTGTTTTACAGGCGCCTTGGTAGGATCAATTTTTAATACGTGGCATGCTATGTTGGGGGAGATTCCGGTCATGTCAGCGTGTGACCAAGCGAACACATCCAAGTTGTGGCGGAGAAAATCAATGAGTTGTTCCTTCAATTCAGTTTTCAGCTGTGACCCAATTTTCAGTAGCCTACTTGAGTCGTGCTTGTCTACAGATATAAACTCCATAGCCTCTGCAGGCTCGGCGGTGGCCTCCTCCTCTTTGTCCCTAGGGTCTAATTCATTGAAAGGGTCGCTGGTGTATCGAAGAGGAGGGGCTTTCTTTAGTTGCTATGCTTCAAGGCTTTTTGTGCAGAGGGCAATCTCTACACCTTTCCCTTTATCTCTCCTGTGGTTGTTGCGAAGTTCGGTTACATAGCAGTCTCGTGCAATATCTTGGTCTCCTTCCACTTCCCCTACCCCATTGTCTGTTGGAAATTTCATTTTCAGGCACCACGGGGCTAGGACAATCTGGAAGTCAGATAGGGCTGGTCTTCCTAGGAAGGCGTTGTAGGCCGAATGGTTTTCGATCAGCACAAACGTCTGTTTCCTTACAACGGAGCGGGGATGGCTTCCAATTTCAACGAAGAGGTCCAGCTGTCCGATGGGCATTTTCGCATCTCCAGTGAAACCGTGCAGCGGTTTGTCGCAGGGAGATACATCCTTCATTGATAGCCTCATTTTGTCGAATGCGTGTTTGAACAGGATATTTACAGAGCTTCCAGTGTCTACCAGGATTCGGTAAACTTCGGCGGGACCGAGTCGGGCAGAGATAACCATGGGATCCATGTGAGGGTACTGTCTTCCTTCTAGGTCGCGTTTACTGAATGTGATGTCATCACTTTCTTTCCGCTTTGGGTGGCGCTCTTCTATAACCGTATTGACACAGTCTCTATTGTCTCTAAGCGACTTCCCATATCTTTCCATCTCTTTCCAACTTCTGCCTGCGATGTGCGGACCTCCTGAGATGGTATGGACCACTATCTTCTCTTGACTAGAGCTGCTAGCGTTGCGGTCGCCTCTGCCGGTCCCTGGTGAGGGTAGCCTTGGGTTTTCATTGGCAGGAGCTGGAGTCCTGTCTTGACTTTTTACATAGCGTTCCAGTTTCTTTCTTCTGATGTGTTCCTCAATCAGATCTCGGAGATGATGGCATTCGTTGGTATCATGTCCGTGGGATTCGTGGAAGCGGCAGAATTTTCCAGATTTCTGTGCGCTATCTGATTCCTTCTTGTATGGTGGGCGTTTGTATCTAACTTCGCCTTGGGTGGCAAGGAAGATATTTTCGACGGTCTCGTTCAAAGGGGTGTAAGAGTCGAATCTTGGTCCTGGCCGATATAGGCGTTTTTCTACTTTCTTGCCCCCAGCATTGTCTCTGGAATCATTTCTTCGAGCGTCCCTCGCCACAGCAGGGGCGTTGCCATGGGTCGTCTTACTTTGCTGTCCTGACTGCCCCTCAATGGCAGCATCCTCAAGCCTCATGTATTTCCCGGCTTCATGGAAGAAATCGGGTAAAGTAGCTGGTTTTTCTTTTGTCAATCTTCTAGCAAATTTAGTGTCCGGATGCACCCCACTGCAGAGGGCCATCAGGATAAGCTTCTCATCGGCGTCTTGAACTGCGGCTGCTGCGGCGTTGAATCTAGTTAGATATTGCTGCAGCTTTTCTACAGGTTTCTGTTTGACGCCGGATAAGGAATAAGCGTCCTTAGGTTGCTCCACATGAATGCGGAACTGACTGATAAATTTTTCTTTCAACATTTCCCATGAGCTGATGGATCCTTGGGGTAGATGACAGAACCAGGAGGTAGCAAGATCTGCTAAGAAGAGCGGAAAGCATTTGCACAGTACTCCCTCTGTTGCTCCACTCATGAGCATATGCTGTGTGTATCTCTGTAAGTGTACAACGGGATCGGAGGTTCCTTTGTAGGGTTCCATTGTTGGCATCTTCCATTCTCGGGGGGTGATAGCAACTTCGATACTGCGGGCGAAAGGGCTGGTTACCCTAGCGCCTATCCCTCGATCTCTTTGCTCCCGTTGGACACACTCTCTGAATAAGTGCGCCATCCTTTCATCAGAATTTGGAGCAGACAGAAATGAGTTTGGTTCTGTTCTGTGGGGTTGATTTCGTCCAGACAACCTGTAGGGATGGTATCGTCTATCATTCCTAATATTTTCCAGTGGCTGCTTTTGATCTTCTGGGAGCATGCTTGGGTCAGCTACAGTTGGCCCTTGCCTTGATCTTCCCCTGTTGGGTTCTGATCTAAGCACTTCCTCGGGTCCAACTTCGGGCTGAACTCTAGCTCGGCCCCGTTCACCGGTGTTTCTGTGGTTAGGCAGCATGACAGGCTCAGCTGCAGTTGACCTTCGCCCGGTACCTTCCCTGTTGGGTTCGGTACCAAACGTTTCCTCAGGCCTAACTTCGGGCTGGGCTCGGTCTCGGCTCCTACCATGGCTACTTCTGCCGTTAGCTCCTTCGAAGAAGGAAGATCTTTGCTGTCTCTGAGATCCTCCAGACTGGGACTCGCCCCATGATTCAGTGTTGCGGTTGGATTCTTCAGCGTCCCTCAAGCGTGACATGAGATGGTCCACCAAGGCTTCCTGCTGGGACGTGAAGCGGTTAGTTACTTCAACAACAACTCTGTCCAAATCTGCCCTAGTAATTGCTGCAGGCTGTTCTGTGGCAGGAGTGGTTGGGTTAGCCTGTCCTTCATTTGTTACCGTTGCTGGAGGAGGACGATTTACTTGATTCGCGATAGCTGGATCAGGAAGGCTACTGGATGCGACGTTTTTTCCTTTGTTAACATCTTTTCTCTGTTTGGGAGGCATGTTTTCCAAGCGGCGGACGATGCTGTTAGGAAAACTCGTTAAGTAGATGAAGCTGAAGCTTCGAGTTTCTCCTCTCAGTGAAAGCACCAAAAATGTTTGCACAAAAAATGGACAAACACCTCAAAGTTGTATGATTTAGTAGATCTTATGTTGTTCTTAGTGATTTGGGTGATTTAAGCAAATATATGAAAAGCAGGGGCTAAACTGTAAAAAGACACGCAGATTTATAGTGGTTCAGCCAGAATGTGCCTACGTCCACTTTATATGTTATTTCTCTTCTCTTCTTTTGATTACAAGTACAAAGCTTTTATACAAGTAAAAGAAAGTTGTTTGAAAGTTCTCTCCGTGCTTGAGCTCTCAAACTTCTCCCCATTGTTGTACCCCTGCCCCTCTATTTATAGAGTGAGGCTGGGGGTAGGGGTCTTGGAGGTATATAGCAGCTGGTGGGCCTGGGCTGCTACAATCTGGCCTGATAGGATTTTGGTTCGGTGGTTGGAGGCGAGGTTTGGACCGGCCATGAGTTGGACCGGCAACGAGTTGGTTCGGCAGTGGGAGGCGAGGTTTGGACCGGCCATGAGTTGGACCGGCAACGAGTTGGTTCGGCAGGGGGACTTGGACCGGCAATGGGTTGGTTCGGTAGGAGACCTGGACCGGCAATGGGTTGGTTCGGTTGGAAGGCTTTGATTCGGTGGGAGACTTCTGGGTGGTCCGGCACGTCTGGTTCGGGGAGACCGGATGAAAACATCTCCAACATATGAGAGAGCATCGCCTCCTTCTAGTCCGTCTATAGGACTCCATGTACTGTTTACATCTGCTTTCTAGTCTACTCATTTAAGATTACCCAAGGAAATAAGAAGCAAAACATAAAACATCGAGTCAGGCAATAGTTTGGTGTGAGCGATAAATAATCTCAAAACACTATAAAGTTGATATAGTATGTGGAACAGAGGGTATGGAGAATCATATCTAACCTATCCCCCCATCCAAAGAGTTAGGACATAACACATGATATATGCCACTTTATAATATTCATCTGGGTGTACTATACATGCAACGATCTGAATTTCCCATCGTTTGATTTTAAATATTTAAATGGTTTTAAATATTGGATTTGGAATATAATTTGATTTTTGAATATGAAGATTTTGGTTGAAATTAATGAATGAATTTAAATTTCAAATATAACGATTTATCGTAATACTGAAATGGAGAATAATTGAAATCTGAATCGAATATGAATTGAAACGATTTCTAGTGTTGATATAAAATTCTATTTGAATTAGAATTGAGTTAGCAAGTTTTCAAAACTGGAATTTCAAGTGATTTCGTAAATTTTTGAAATCGTCAATTTAATCGACGCGTTAGAATAGCGATCCGGGGCACAGTCTCGGAATTCAACGAAACCAGTTCCATTGGATCCGTAATAGTATATTATTATCGGATTTCAAATTTTGTAGCGTTTGGATTTACAGTTTGGTCGTGCGGTCTGAAACGTCTAGAAATAATTTAATTGAATTTAATTTAAATAGTCGATTTAAAAAGCTATCTTTCTCATACAATCGAATTAGGTTCCGAAACTTGTTCCATTGCGTTCGGAATATGGGTATAACATTAAGAACGCCAGGCAGCACGCCTCGATTTGAGTCCGTAATTACACAGTTGGATATTTTGAAATTTAATAATAATATATTTTCTTTGACTTGACCATACAATGCCTTCAACCCACAATACGTCCATCAGCCGCACCCTAGATTTATCGAGCCCACACCTACCTATCTATATCATACCTGCCTTCTTCCTTTTAAACATCCCACTCTTTCAATTAATCGAAAACAAGAGAAAAGAAAAGGAGAGTTCACGCGATAAAATCGCGAAGGCATGAAGTCTAGGCGAGCGACTCGACCTGGAGAGTGGAGCTTCGTTACAGCATTGGTTTTAAGGGGTGCGAACCATTTCTGGAAATTGACATTAGGGAGTTCGACTAGGGCTTAGGGTGTATTCTGGTGGATTTTAAGGGGTGCGAACAAATGTGAGCACCATCCGGCTATTAGGGTCGTCGCGAGTCGTGATTGTTTCCAGGGATTCGGTGATCTTGGTAGTGTGCTTGGAGGTGTTGAGCGAGCGCGACGGCATGGCTGGTGGTGCTCCGATGAGGTCTAGCAGCGTGTGAAGGAAGTCGCGATCGAGTGTGGTTATCTGGGTCGCGATAAAGAACGATTTGGGATTTCATAATTACAAGGTAAAGGCTAATAATGGTAATTAGGATAATTTAATTTTTATTAAGTTATTAAATAACTTTATATAATCTCGAATTGCTTATTAATTTGTAACGTCTTCATACGAGGTCGTAATCAAACGGAACAAGTTGCAACAGATTCATATCGACAAGTACTCCACAACAAAATTGATTTGGGATTTTTCGAAGTTAGCTGGGATTTTAGAAAATTTAAAATCTGGATGTTTGGCAATTTAAAAATCAAGATGAGTAAATCTCACTCATTTGGATAACTAGTTTTATTTTAATGTGTTAAGAAATTAATTATTGGATGCTTGGTTGAGTTTGCAAATTATTATCAGTTTGGATGTTATATTATATATTAGTATATATATTAGTAGTTGGATATATTCCCGCCTATTGGAGAGGATGAGACACTATGCGCCCCGCATAATAGTGGATGACCTTATATTACCATGATATCCCGCCTCGAAGCGGGATTGGTATTTTATGTTATCTAACGTCTGTGGATGCAGGGAAACAGGTTGGAGGGATCCAAGTGGATTCCTCAAAAATATATTGATTATTTTCATATATAGCAATATATGATGTGATTGGATGAATCTGTTATGGATTATTGTGTGGTTTGTTTATTGGATGCCATAGTAGCACTGGCCTTAGATTTTGGTATTTTAAACACCATAAATATTATTTTTGAAATTTTTAGGAATTAAAAGGAGATTTTGAATATAAAATTAGTTATATCGAAATTTGGATTATTTTTTTAAAAGAAATTGATTTGGATAAATAATAATTGAATTTGGATTGTACTTAAATATTCATAAAAATATTTTAAATAGAGCTTTTAAAATAATTTATATAAAGGATTTTTAACAATGGATTTTTAAGTGATATTTCGAAATTAATGGAAAGAAGTGAAATCGATATTAACAATAGATTTGAAAAATATAAATGGGATTTATTAAGAAATGGATTCATAAAATGAGATTTTATAAATGAGATTAGTTTTATAAACAAGTGAAACTAACATGAGTTTATAAATTTAAATAATGTTTATAAATAAGGGAAAATGATATTAGTTGATAAATTGAAAATATAAATTTACAGTGTGAATTTATATCGAGATATGGAAATCGGTTTTTGGGAAAAAAATAGTGGATTCAATTTTTGAAATGTGAATATGATTATAAAATTGAAATGTAGTCGATGTGATATGAATCGAGCTGGATTTATAAATTGAAACTGGTAATATTGAATTTTAAAATAGATTTTTGTCGGGAAATTAAAATTGTTTTAAAATGGGATTTTTATTTATTAAATTATATAGTTAAGCTATTTTAGTATTGAAATATTTCAAAAAAGTGGATTATTCAAATATTTAATATTTATTGAATAAATTCTAATTTTTATAATCATATTTGAAAATCAATTAGTTTATTTAAAAATGAATTGGAAATGGATTATCGATGTTTATTTAAAGTGTTTTTAATATTTTAAATAATTACTCATATATATTTTAAAAATAAATTATTATTTAAAAATACTTATTATTTATACATATATATATATAGTAAATGATTAAAATTTATTTATAAATCCTCTCGGGATTTGAAGACCGGGTTATTAACGGATATGAGTTTTATAAGAGAAATCTTATAGTGGAATTCTAGAAACTTAAGAAATTTTTCGAATCGTTGAAATAGGAGAATTTCGAAAAATGCATTGGAACCCACAAGAGAAGTTAGAAATGGGTAGTTGAAATTATAGAAAGATATAATCGATTTTGGAAATTTTAAAGGAAATAAATTAATGGATTCCGGGAACGTATAGAATCGGTTATAAACGAGTTAAGGAATTTTTAAGTAAATTGTAAAGAGTTTGAGAAGTATGAAATAAATTCTAAGTATTGGAATAAAATGAAATTGGAATGTTGTGACTATGGGAAATAATACAGAAATATTTCTAGGTGTTAATTTGGGTTGAAAATATTCCATTAAGGATATAAGGATTTGAATTTGTTTTCAAACGTTGAAATTCTGAAGGAGATTTGAATATATATCCATGTGAAGATATTCGAAATACATGTTTTGAAAGATTTATAAAATGGGGCTTAGTGACTGCTTATGGATGTTATTTGATAGTTAAATAACCGACTATCAAATCTGGCCAAATTCGTTGATCGTTTCGAAGAGACCGAGATCGAATAAAATTATCCGAAAACCACTTTGATCCGATTGTGCGTTGCAAATTGTAATATCATGAAGATAATGAAGAAGGTGATTCTAGAGATTCGGTTTGTTCAGACCCAGAATAACTTGTATGGATGAATGCTCTCATTGCATCGTTGCTTGGAAGGCAGTGTTAGCATTCCAAGTATGAATGCTATTCTAAAGGTAAAACATAGTCTCAAGCATCATCAATTGGGAATGACTAAACATGGGAGATGCAGTAGGGTTAAGTGGGTCACACCCAAGTAGGGTATGTTATCGCTTTTCTAGATACCCTCGAATATATATTATAATTATGGATATGGTTGTGCATGGAAAGAGAGCGCTCGATTAGGGTGGGAACACCTGAGGTGACAACATATTCGGTACTATCCAGGTTAGGGGTAGGTCGGTTCTGTGTTGGCAGGGGATCCAGGCGAGGTCCTCGCTACATTTTTCTAGAGGTGTACTGTGATGGGCGGTACCCTAGTAGCCTAGTCATTGTATGAAATCCAATATCCACTACGAGCCTGTACGGTTTTGATTGTGCCCAACTATGCTAAAACGTGAGATGCAAGCATTTCAGCTATTTTCTATAGACACTATTATAATATTAGATGATTTTGATATAAAATGTTTTGGTTATCGTAAGGTAAAAAACCCGTCATATTTATGTGTGATACGGTCTTACAAGATACCCTTGTTTTTCAAAGGATTTTGAAAATAGTAATACTTCAAATTTAGTGTGTTTTCTCACGCTGGTTTTCCAGACCGACTCGGGTGTTATTTTATTATAATGCTTGGGTCAGACCGAGTATTACAGTTTCAGGTTAGGATGCTATAGAGAACAGGAGTTGTGCTGGAGGAGTCTCGGGCGTATTATACATATTTGATTATATTCCGTTGTGTGTGTATGCTGTATAATAAGCACTTATGAGGATAAGTTATAATAACTGTCTAAAATTGATTTGATGATTGTTGTACTCTTATGATGATATGTATAAAAACAGTTATAGTTCCTTTTGTATAAAGATATGTCATTATCTATTATATATTATTCCGCTGCGATTGTGAGATTCTTTATTGTTGTTTCTATTGTTTCTTCTTCTATTTCTTTCTTCTTCACCCCTAATGATCTGGTATTTCCAGCACTTGAATATTCAGCATGTTATACACTGAACGTATTGATGTCGATTTTCGAGGATCGAAAATCCTGGTTCGTTACGGTTGGTATCAGAGCTGAAGGTTAAGCGAGAACCTTGGCTTTGGTGGGGATTAATCATTAGAGATAGGGTCAGTAGTACCCTAGAATGAGTTTGAGTGTATTAATAGATATGAGTGCATATTTGTTAGTGAATTCAAATTGTTTTATGTTACGGTGCCTTATTTGTCGAGTGGTTTACAAATTCTGGTCGAATAATGGGACACCACGAAATCGATAGGAATGTTTAAACACTTGAACCAGGTAAACCGACACAGTATTATTTTGAAACGGGTAAATGAAATAATTTTACCCAACTATATTTTGATATTGAAGAAATTATTTTTCAGAAATTATTATAGTAATAATTGGTGCATTTGATTGTTATTATTATAATCGAAATAAGATTATAAAAATTGGAATGGTTATATATAACCAAATTGAAACTGTATAAGCATGATTTGTGCAAATGAATTATAAATAAAAATGGATTCAAAGAAGAATTTGGAAATTTAAAATCCCGAAAGCTTTGAGAAATGCTTTAAATAGATTTGAACTAAGTATTTGGGAATTTTAAATCTCGGAAGTTTTGAAAATGTTTTCCAAAGTGGTTGAAAAGAATAATGGATTATTACTTTGAAGTTATTTTTGAATAGAAAATGTTTTAAATAGATTTTGAAAGAATAAAAGAACTGAACTCACTTCGGTCGCTGGAAAATAATTCCGATGATGATCGCGACATCATCGGTGTTCATTTTCGAGTTTCTAAGTGATAGATTACTACCGTAGTAAATTGGTATGGATATTTTTGTTTGGAAATAAGGGTTGTTTTAGAAATTCCAAGGGAGGTTATTTTGGATAAAAACCAAGTTTGAGTTTAAAATTCCAAGGAAATGGTTTGTTAAAAACAGAGTTATATATATATATACATATAATTTCAAAATGATTTGAAATAAAAATGGGTGTTTGAATTCTGGAATTTCCATTTAAATGATTAGTGAAACCGAAAGAAGATAAGTTTTTGAACTTATAACCTAGAAATATGAATTTCGATATGAAATTAAAAATTTAACTTAAGCTAGTTAAATGGATGGAGCTAGTAAATGGATGGAATGAATTAAAATTTAACTTAAGCTAAGTTAAATAAAAATGGATTGGATTTGAAACCATATCGAATTGAATCGAATATAAAATTTGGGTTGTAAAATGATTATATAACTATAAATTATAAATTTGAATGGAATAAGCTAGAATATCGAATTTATGAAATTGTGAATAATAAGTGGTACAACTTATTAAAATTGAGAAATGGAATGGAAAAACAAAATGAAAATGAATTGATATTTTGATAAAGAAATGAAAATCCAACTTGGATTAGAAAATAAAGTTGAACTCAAGTCGAACCCAATAAAGTGATTTTGAAATAAAAATCAGATATTGAATTATAAAATGGAACTAAACTAATTAGATAAATTAATTAGTTAATTGAATATAGAAATGGAACTTAACTTGGTCAAGTAAAATGGATTGTGGATTGAAATTGAAATTTAATATGGAACTTGAGTTATAAATGAAATTCGACTTAAACATAAGCAAATTAAATATATTTTTATATGTTGTCGAATAAAATAGAAATGGATGAGAATGGTGACGACTTAAGTTATAAATAAATTCAATTTAAGTGTAAATAAATTGAATATGGCTTTGGATATCATTTAAATGAATTCGAGTATGAAATTAAATTTTGAAGTGGAAATGAATATATGTGTTGTATAAAAGGTTATAATAAACCTTAATATTAATTTAATGAAATAATTCTCAAGCAATATAGTGTAAACTGAGATATACCAAGTAAATGGAAATGCAAATCAATCGAAGTTAAATAAATTGAACAAGGATCAATTTTAAATGAAATGGAATTTGATTGCAATGGAAATGAACTTAAAGTTATATGGTTGAAATGATTGAAAGTAAACGATTAACTTAAGTTAATATACTTCGATGAAAACTTGGTCGAGGTAAATTTATGAAATGGTTCATAAATAAATTGACATGGATTGGGTTGTTACTGAATACAAAATTGAGCGAACAAGATTTTTGTGAATAAATTTAATGTGAATTAATAGAAGTTGATAAATTGATTTAGAATCAATTTGAAATGGATATGAATATAATGTATGCAAATATGTATTGAATGCAAATAAATTGGTTGTAGATTATTAGAAATCGAATAAAGGTATATAAAGTGGATAATTTCATGCTAGAACCTTATAATTGCTTATAAATGCATGGAGCACATGTTTGGTTTTATGCAAATGGCATGTTTAACTAGTTAAATGGATGAAATATTATTAAATTTCATGTTTTGGAACTTACGTGTTTTAAATTGAGTAAGTATAGGTACAAGAAGAACATTTGGCTATATTTTGGGTAACGCAATTACATATAAATTGAGCGAGCTTGCTTAATAACACTAATATAAGATACGCCTACGCAATAAATCAAGAGATAATAATATATTGCCATATATTATGTTTCCGACAGTGTTGGTCGATGATATCATTTTTATTATATTTGTGATATTGCAAAAGGCTCTCCGTACAAGGGAGACTCTGGCAAAAAAATTCGGACATTTAGGGTGTTAGAAAAAATTTAAAATTTTTGAAATTTTTTTAACTAAAGGGTTGGTTTTTGAATTGTAATTGAAATAAAGGATTTTAAGTTAGTAATGGAAACTAATTGTTTTGAGTTGAAACTAAAGACAAATTAAAAAGTGAAATATCGAATTTTCACTAAGTGGGTTTTTGAAAAGTAATGGGTTTGGATCATTCGTCCTATCATAGAAATTTCGGGGACGAAATTCTTTTAAGGGAAGAGGAATGTAACGACCCGGATTTTCCGTCGTTTGATTTTAAATATTTAAATGGTTTTAAATATTGGATTTGGAATATAATTTGATTTTTGAATATGAAGATTTTGGTTGAAATTATAGAATGAATTTAAATTTCAAATATAACGATTTATCGTAATACAAAAATAGAGAATAATTGAAATCTGAATTGAATATGAATCAAAACGATTTTTAATGTTAATATAAAATTCTATTTGAATTATAATTGAGTTAGTAAGCTTTTAAAACTGGAATTTCAAGTGATTTCGTGAAATTTTGAAATCGTCAATTTAATCGACGCGTTAAAATAGCGATCTGGGGCACAGTCTCGGAATTCAACGAAACCAATTCCATTGGATCCGTAACAGTGTATTATTATCGGATTTTAAACTTTGTAGCGTTTGGATTTACCATTTGGTCGTGCGATTTGGAAACGCCTAGAAATAATTTAATTTAATTTAATTTAAATAGTCGATATAAAAAGCTATCTTCCTCATACGATCGAATTAGGTCCCGAAACTTATTCCATTATATTCGGAATAGAGGTATAACATTAGGAACGACAGGCGGCACGCCTCGATTTGAGTCTGTAATTACACAGTTAAATATTTTGAAATTTAATAATAATATATTTTCTTTGACTTGACCATACAATGCCTTCAACCCATAATAAGTCTATCAGCCACACCCTAGATTTATCGAGCCCACACCTACCTACCTATATCGTACCTGCCTTCTTCTTTTTAAACATCCCTCTCGTTCAATTAATCGAAAACCAGAGAAATAAAAAAGGAGAGTTCACGCGATAAAATCACGAAGGCGCGAAGGCTAGGCGAGCGACTTGACCTAGAGAGTGGAGCTTCATTGCAGTGTTGGTTTTAAGGGGTGCGAAAAATTTCTGGCGATCGACACTAGGCAGCGACTAGGGCTTAGGGTGTATTCTGGTGCATTTTAAGGGTGTGAACAAATGTGAGCATCGTCCGGCTATTAGGGTCGTCGCGGATTTGGCAATCTTGGTGGCGTGCTTGGAGGTGTTGAGCGAGCGCGGCGGCAAGGGGGGTGGTGCTCCGATGAGGTCTGGCGGTGTGTGGAGGAAGTCGCGATCGAGTGTGGTTATCTGGGTCGCGATGAAGAACGATTTAGGATTTCATAATTACAGGGTAAAGGCTAATAATGGTAATTAGGATAATTTAATTTTTATTAAGTTATTAAATAAATTTATATAGTTTTGAATTGCTTATTAATTCATAACGTGTTCATACGAGGTCGAAATCAAACGGAATAAGCGACAACGGATTCGTATCGACGAGTACTACGCAACAAAATTGATTTGGGATTTTTGGAGGCAGTTGGGATTTTAGAAAATTTAAAATCTGGATGTTTGACAATTTAAAAATCAAGGTGAGTAAATCTCACTCATTTGGATAACTAATTTTATTTTAAAGTGTTAAGAAATTAATTTTTGGATGCTTGGTTGAGTTTACAAATTATTATCGGTTTGGATGTTATATTATAGTATATATATTAGTAGTTGGATATATTCCCGTCTATTGGAGCAGATGAGACACTATGCACCCCGCATAATAGTGGATGAACCTATATTACAGCGATATCCCGCCTCGAAGCCGGATTGGTATTTTATGTTATCTAACATAAGTGGATGCAGGAAAACAGGTTGGAGGGATCCAACTGGATTCCTCAAAAATATATTGATTGTTTTCATATATGGCAATATATGATGTAATTGGATGATTCTGTTGTGGATTGTTGTGTGGTTTTTTATTGGATGCCATAGTAGCACTGGCCTTAGATTTTGGTATTTTAAATACCATAAATATTATTTTTGAATTTTTAAGGAATTAAAAGGATATTTTGAATATAAAAATATTTATATCGAAATTTGTATATTTTTTTAAAAGAAATTGATTTGGATAAAATAATAATTGAATTTGGGTTGTACTTAAATATTCGTAAAAATATTTTAAATAGAGATTTTAAAATAATTTATTTAAAGTACTTTTAACAATGGATTGTTAAGTGATATTTCGAAGTTTATGGAAAGAAGTGAAATTGATATTAAAAATAGATTTGAAAAATATAAATGGGATTTATTAAGAAATGGATTCATACAATGAGGATTTATAAATGATATTAGTTTTATAAACAAGTGAAACTCAAAGGAGTTTATAAATTTATAAACGATGTTTATAAATAAGGGAAAATGATATCAGTTGATAAATTGGAAATATAAATTTACAGTGTGAATTTATATCGAGATATGGAAATCGTTTTTTGGGAAAAAAAATAGTGGATTCTATTTTGGAAATGTGAAAATGATTATGAAATTGAAATGTAGTCGATGTGATATGAATCGAGATGGATTTATAAATTGAAATCGGTAATATTGAACTTTAAAAATAGATTTTTGTCAGGAAATTAAAATTGTTTTAAAATAGGATTTTTATTTATTAAATTATATAGTTAAGCTATTTTAGTATTGAAATGTTTTGGAAAAGTGAATTATTCAAATATTTAATATTTATTGAAATAAATTCTAATTTTTATAATCAGCTTTTTAAATCAATTAGTTTATTTAAAAATGAATTGGAAATGGATTATCGATGTTTATTTAAAATGTTTTTAATATTTTAAATAATTACTTAAATATGTTTTAAAAATAAATTATTATTCAAAAATACTTATTATATATACATATATATATAGTTTTGAAATGATTGAAATTTATTTATAAATCCTCTTGGGATTTGAAGACCGGACTATTAACGGATATGAGTTTGATAAGAGAAATCTTATAGTGGAATTCTGGAACTTAAGAAAATTTCCGAATCATTGAAATAGGAGAACTTTGAAAAATGAATTTTAACCCATAAGAGAAGTTAGAAATGGGTAGTTGAAATTATAGGCAAGTATAATCGATTTTGGAAATTTTAAAGGAAATCAATTAATGGATTCCGGGAACGTATAGAATCAATTATAAATGAGTTAAGGAATTTACAAGTAAACTGTAAAGGGTTTGAGAAGTATGAAATAAATGGGATATTTCCTAAGTATTGGAAATAAAATGATTTGGGAAAAATATACTTATTAATATTTTCCTAAGTGTTGAGAAGTAAGTAATTTTGGAAAATATATTTATAAATATTTTTCTAAGTATTGGAATAAAATGAAATCGGAATGTTGTGACTATGGGAAATCATATGGAAATATTTCTAAGTGTTAATATGGGTTGAAAATATTCCGTTAAGGATATAAGGATTTGAATTTGTTTTCAAACGTTGGAATACAGGAGGAGATTTGAATATATATCCGTGTAAAGATATTTGGAATACATGTTTTGAAAGATTTATAAAATGGGGCCTAGTGACTGCTTATGGATGTTATTTGATAAACCGATTATCAAATCTGGCCAAATTCATTGATCGTTTTGAATAGACTGGAATCAGATTAAATTATCCGAAAACCACTTCGATCCGATTTGTGCGTTGCGAATTGTGATATCGTGAAGATAATGAAGAAGGTGATTCTGAAGACTCGGTTTGTTCAGACCCAGAACAACTTGTATGGATGAATGCTATCATTGCATCTTTGCCTGGAAGGCAGTGCTAGCATTCCAAGTATGAATGCTATTCTAAAGGTAAAACGTAGCCTCAAGCCTCATCAACCGGGAATGACTAAAACAGGGAAGATGTAGCAGGGCTAAGTGGGTCACACCCAAGTAGGGTATGTTATCGCTTTTCTAGATACCCTCGGATATATATTATAATTACGGATATGGTTTGCATGGACAGAGAGCACTCGATTAGGGTGGGAACACCTGGGGTGATAACATATTCGGTACTATCCAGGTCAGGGGTAGGCCGGTGCTATGTTGGTAGAGGATCCAGGCGAGGTCCTCGGTACATTTTTCTAGAGGTGTACTGTGATGGGCGGTACCCCAGTAACCCAGTCATTGTATGGAATCCATATCCACTACGAGCCTATACGATTTTGATTGTGCCTAACTATATTGAAACGTTAGATGCAAGCATTTCAGCTATTTTCTAGTTTATTTTCTATAGACATTATTATAATATCATGATTTTGATATAAAATGTTTTGGTTATCGTAAGGTTAAAACCCGTCGTATTTATGTGTGACCTGGTCTTACGAGATTCCCTTGTTTTTCAAAGGATTTTGAAAATAGTAATAATTCAAATTGAGTGTGTTTTCTCACGCTTGTTTTCCAGATTGACTCGGGTGTTATTTTATTATAATGCTCGGGTCAGACCGAGTATTACAGTTTTAGGTTAGGATGCTATGGAGCACAAGAGTCATGCTGGAGGAGTCTCAGGCGTATTATACGTAATTGATTATATTCCGCTGTGTGTATATGCTATATATTCAGCACCTGTGAGGATAAGTTATAATAACTGTCCACAATTGATTTGATGATTGTTGTACTCTGATGATGATATGTATAAAAATAGTTATAGTTCTTTTTGTATAAAGATATGTCATTATCTATTATATATTGTTCCGCTGCGATTGTGAGATTTTGTATTTTTGTTTCTGTTGTTTCTTCTTCTATCTCTTTCTTCTTCACCCCTAATGATCTGGTATTTTTGGCACTTGAATGTTCGGCATGCTATACAGTGAACGTATTGATGTCGATTTCGAGGGTCGAAAATCTCCGTTCATTACAATACATCACAATACTAATGGGTGTGTGTATCTACATCAAAGGTGACATCCTTAGAGTGATAAATAACTGAAGCAAACATAACATCCATCATCGATCCTAACATCACTCACTTAGTGCATCAGATATATGGTACTTGTATACTCTATCTCGTTATCAAAGACTACTCAACGTCCCAAGCCACTCAATCCATCAGGGTATAGATAGATTCTAACGTCAACGAACTCTACCATCAGGGAATGCCCTCACATCAACGGATTATAGTATATAACCCTACCCAGGTCCTAACGTCAGTGGACTCTAGGGTCCGAGAAGATAAGGTCCTAACGTTAACAGACTTTGATCATATCCCCATATAACCTTATCTCAAGTGTACCCCTATCATCTCGAGTATCAATAATCCCTTTGCATACATTATCACTAGCAGAGCACATCCTGGAACTGTCTCTTCGACTTCTATCATAAAGTCTCTATGGATGGGAACTACTCTCGAAAACCATCATTACTCATAGAATCTCATCATACGTCCCGTAACTCTCCTCCGGCAGTCCCTTTAATAAGACTCATAGTCTACTACTCTATGTCTCGATGTACAGCTAACCATCACCAAAGCCATCACTTCACATCCTATCATCATCATCGTTGAATCACGAAGTTATCGCGTCGAAGCATCAAATATTTGCTTCACCGCCAAAACCACTCATCGAAGAGCCATAACATTAAAATCGAACGTTAAACGAACGAACGAACCATCATATCGTGTTCCTCAAAGCCTCTTTATCGTCCATGTTAAAAATTGGCCAAATCAGCCATCATCAATAGTGGTAGATACCGACTATCCTAGAGTATTCGATAATGACCACTTTGGTCGTGTACTTAACCAAAAATGGTTAAGTATAAACCAAATGAAAATGTCTGACGTTCATCTTGAAGTCTGAAACACATACCCAAGTCCATCATATTTTGTCTTCAGATCGGTCGGTATGCTCGAAACTCTATCCTATAGGATATTTCATACTACTATATTGCCTACGAATGACATTTCCAACCAAACAAAGCAAACAAGCATACACGCAACCAACAAGATACAAATATCTATAACAGCCTACATACCCATATAATAACACACATACAATACATCTAAACAACCAATGTGTGATTAGTACTAAAATAGCCTAAATCTATCAATATCGTCAAAATAGTGCGCCAATGGTAAAATTGTGATATTTAATTTAAAACCATTTTGAAACACTTTTAAATTCTTTTATAAGATAAGATGTAGGTCTAAGTATAGTAAAATTCATGTTTTAAAGTTAGAAATCATTTCAAAACGTCATTTTAATACTATACTGACAATTATAGTATGGTGAGAAACAATATTGCTTACCTCAACAAAAGCTAACCAAACCAACGTTAAGTCTTATAGCTCTCCATCACGTGCACAATGCAAGAAACCGCATCCAAAATGAGCCTTGTATAGAAAAGATACACGTAGTATAAGGAACGAGATTAATTAAATAATTAATTAATCACTAATAACATCATTATACCTTATTCCTTTTAGTAATCCTGAAGGAACTGGGTCAGCCCACAGTGCAAAAAATGGGTTAATTTCAATAAAATTTCATTTTGGATCTTTAATGGGCCTATGAGTCTAAATATACTTAGAACTTCTCTAAGTTTCTTTTAAATAGATCAATATTTTATTTAATTTTTTAAACAAAATTTTATTTTAATTTAATGTGTATGTAAATTAGAGTATATCAAATATACTCCTATTGACATATTTGTGTGTAATAGTAACTTATTAAATTTATTTAGAGAAGGAAACTTTTCATTTCCTACCTCTTAAATTATGCAATAAATGACGGGGCATTAATTTATTTAGAGAAGGAAACTTTTTATTTCCTTCCCCTTTACTTATTTCAATTAACGAATGGGGCATAAATTTATATGGAGAGAGAAACCTTTAATTTCTCTCTTATATACAAATTCTGTAAGTGCAATATATTATAGGTGCTATCAATTAATGGCAAGGTATAGACATATATAAACAAAATTAAATGGATAGCTAATCACATAAAGGAAAAAATTGGGAAATAAATAAAGGGAAACAATAATGATTGAATCAATTTCCCATTTTGTAAACTTAATTAATGCAACATATAAATGACATATTATAGACATCATATTGTAAGGATATAAACAGTCGAAAATAAATGTATGTATATATTATTGCCTCATTTAAATTGTTTCCTCCTTTCGGAAAGAAATCTAACCACACTTTGACAATATGAAATATACGTAGCAAATATTATATATGCATACAAACATATAAAATTTATTGTGTGTATATAAGATTAAATCAAATCTTTATACTTAATAAAAATTAGAGATTTATAGCAATAAATTTAGAAGTAGGTTTATTGTCAAAACATTAATTGTATGTATGTAATATTCAACAAAATATCTCTAATTAATACAAATTAGAGACTATAGTAATGAAATCAAAATTTAGATCTATTGCCAAAACATCTTCCTTTTTTAAAAAAAAATTCAAAAACAATATAAACACAAAATACATACATATAACTTTCAAGTCCAAAATTACATTTTGTTTTATATGAATTAAAACATGAATCTTCCATAAAACACTGTAATATTCATAAACAAATTTTAGCTTGATTTGATAAAGTAAAATCCAATCAAAACAATATGAACATCCAAAATTTTAGATCTAAAATATACTTTGAATTGAATGTTTATAATATAGATCTATAATAAAACATTGTATTCAAACATATACAGCTTTTAATTTTAAATTAACAAAATAAGAACCCAATTCATAAATTGAACATACAAAATTTCTGATCTAAAAATTAAACATTCATTGAATGTATAGAACATAGTTCCAAAAAAAAACATATACAAATATTAGTTTTGATTTATTAAATAAAAAACCAATTGATTCATTCAACAAACAATTCAAGCTACGCAAACAATTTTCGACTTAAATGGGGCAATGATATGTGCATACAAATTATGATAATTAAATTTCTCTTTCAACAAACATTACATCAAATATCATTATCCATTAAAGAAAAACATAACTTATCACCCAAAGCCTTGAAGCACATCTTGAAAATGGACTCCCTTAGGATGTTGCCTAGAAGTTACACATTGAATGATGATATCTCCTCAGATCTTCAAGATCCTCATCTTATCCTTGCAAGAGATGGATGAACCACTTTTGTTTTGTTTATATTTTGATGTTTTTATATAGAGTTGAAAGAATTTTGGGAATTTTTTTTTGTTTTCTGCCATGAAAAGTTAGGAGGAGAGAAAGAAACATACTGAATGAGAAAGAATGAATTGTACGTGCAGAAGGAATTAGAGAATACGATTTATTTGAAAGAATGAAACTTTTCCTATTCTTTAATTAAAACTTATCTAATTAATTCTCTTGATTGTTTCTCTCTCTAATCCTTTCTTTACACGTATGTCATCAAATGACATAAAATTTCCACAAATTATGTCATCAAATGACATAAAATTTCCATACATCATGTCATCAAATGACATAAATTTCCATAAATCATTTCATGCAATTATCTTTAAATTACATCAACATCGTATATCAATGCGCGCAAATATAACTTTTATACATGCATTAAAATAATTACAAAATACTTTCAAACATCAAATAAATAATAATTAATATTTCTCAAATATCAATTAATTTAATCAATTACAATATTTTATAAATTAGTTAAATCATGTGGTTTTTCAAAGAATTCATCATTACGGTTGTGCGACTCGAAGGTGTAAATTCAGTCAGTGATTAATATCGAACTATTCGAATATTAACGTTCACACGTCACTTAGCAGGTGGTGTGACATTTTGGCCAAATTTATCGCTTACACATCTTTTGGTAAAATCTAATTTTACTTATTATAAGCGGTACCTAATAGTGAAAATTATTTACACCAATTCTTTTCGTCAAAACTGTATCACTTTTGATTTATGGAATTTGGTAATGGTCAAAATTCCAATATCATCCACATTCAACTTTATAGTACAAACACAACGTCCTTGGTTCAGGAATAACAATTATTATTAACCAAAATGCTATGGCCGGAGACTTTGACTTTGAGTTGACTTCAGTTTACCGTGATACTAACCTCATATAACTGAAAAGACGAATCCTCTCTTGAATAGTTTTTCACTTCCAATGCTTCCACTTGACCCAACTATAGCCATTCGATGGATGCAGTGCCATGATTTAACTACAATCAAAGCGGAGCTTCCATACTGAAGATCAAAAGTATTCTTAAGTCGAGAGAATTGTGTAAATTAGTCACATCGATATTCTCTGCTTAACCTTAGTTATATTAACCAACAGAAAACTATCGAGTGAGTCATTCCATAGTTTCCAATAACTATCAGTACGTAACCCCTTGGTGTCCCCAGCAACCATGAGTAATACACTGCCCAACATTTAGAGAGCGTTACATACCCAAGTCTCAACGGATATATCGATATTCAGTCTCGATGCATCTTGACTAGGAACATTTAAAATGGTACATTTGTTTCATTGTGATAAATTACTCACGGTTACAACACTTTGTAACTACTATCACATAACATACCATTTATGGATTTTCTATTAAATATACTTTTAATTAAATTGATTAATTAATATAACCATATTATATCAAGTATATAATAGAAAGAAAATACCTTTATTTCGAACAAGATTGGTCAACGAGTTAGATATATGTAACAAATTACATAATTGCCCTTAGGGCATACCCCTAACTCTGTCAAATCCTTCTTCCCTAAATATGCACACTCATGTACGTACACACACCCCAAACCCACTTGCTCAATACCTTATCTCCTCCATATCTCTTTCATCACTCAACGGATCGACGAACCGCTTTCACCTATGTGCTCCACTATGCAATCTCTCCGCAAGGGTCACCAAAAGAGGAAGCTCGACCTTGCCCAGAGAAAAGCAATCTGATGCTCATGCAAGCGACAAGAAAATCTCGCACTTTGCCCCAATGCATCGGGTTTGACAAGATTTGGTGGAAAGGTGCATTTCGACAGGAGAAATCCAACGGTGCCGTCCCCATCGCCTAACTCCGCTTCAATCAATTGTAATACCTAACCTTGGTCGACGACAAGAAGAATCGCACCCAACCAAACATGAACGTACACAACAAACCCTATACTAATTCAAAGCTCTCCTCCATAGGATCTCAATGAGCCTGCTTTCGTGATTTTTAGCGGAGTGAATCGTTGGATTTTGATTTTTGAATGGGATTAGAGAGTGGCGGCCATGATTTTTATTGGAACAGTAAACGGGTAAGTGGGAGAGAGGGTTTGGTTAGGTTTATTTAAATAATGTTAAATTTTATTTACTTGAATTTCTCGAATAAATGGTCGTCTGATTTGAGCTTATACGATTACACGGCACGTCTGATCGCGACGAAACTCGTCTACATAAATCACCTCATGTTTCCAGTCCCTATGGTATAAATTTCATCGCTATCCGAGACAGCGCTCGGGAATGATAATTTTACGTATTTGGAGATTGTTTCGGTTATCGGATCGTCCGTTCTTCAAATATAGCAATGCTTATACTCATTTTAATTTGCAACATTGATTTGTACTCAATGAAAGCGGTCTCGAGTTCCGATTCGGTCGTATGCGAAAAATCATATTTTTGGAATTTCAATTAATTAACGGTTCAATATTTAAATCAATTATTTTAATAATTTTTTGTTTAAAATATAGGTCGTTAAATACATACTTACGTATACATACATTCATGCATACATATATATATATATATATATATATATATATAAAAGATATTATAGCCATGAGGTAATTTATTTTGATATTTATTGCGATCTCGATCATGTTTTGATCGTGTGTATTGTGATTTATCGAAAGGCTCTCCTTAAAAGAAGACTACTGAAATATTCTAAAATTTGCATCACGTAGAAAAATTTCGTACTAGCGAGCCGAATAAGCGTAAAGATATAAATATTCAAATAAATCCATTTAAATTTGGAATATTAAAATACGGGGTAATTTAAATGGAATGAGAAATGTATATCGCGAATAACAATATGCTTTCTTTAAATCCTTGAAGATATGTAGATTTATTGCTGTATAAACAATAGTATTTTGTCTTGCAAGAACCACTTACAAATGTACTATGTGTAATTTTTCCCTTGTATGGAATTGCCAATCCTTTTAAGGAGGAGAGATTGTAATAACTTGAATTCCTATATAATAGTGATAAATCAAATTTTTTATCGAAATAAGTTATTCAAGCAAAATTTCAGGTTGAAATTTTTTTAGATATTTTATTGTGTTAAGATTCATTGAATAAAAGAATTTTGTTTTAATTTTTCAAAATTTAATCAAGTCATTTTCAAAAATAAAATGAGCTCGAATAAAATTTAAAACAAACATAAAATATTTTGGTTGAAAATAATTTATATTTGATTGAAATGCATGAGAATGAAATTTTCATTATTGAGAAATAAAATAGATCATTTAACAAAAGAGGTTAATAATTTATTAATGTAAGATATTTGAAAATAATGAATAATAATAACATTCAGAAAAAATATTCTTTTTTCAAATTGAAATTATAAGAGTTACATATGAAATTTTGTGTAAAGAAATAATTTTGAAATGGATTAAAATGGTAATTTTGTACGTTGTAACTGTTTATGTATAGATTTTAATTTGAACTGTATTTATGGCCAATGTGTAGTTTTTAGTAAAGTGATTGAAATGGGCTATAGGATTAAAGCTGGCCCAAACAACAAGTGACTTATTGTTCCAGGCTTTGAGCTGTTTGCAAAGAGTTTACACGCTCGTAATCGTTGTGAGAAAACAATGCCTCCAATATGGTATATGTACCCAAATGGAAAAGGAGAATCACAATGCCACAAGAGAAGCTCGAAGATTCTGCTTCACAATGCTACAAAGCAATGAAACATGTCTCCCACAAAAAATAACATTGAAGAAACCAAACATGTTTGTTTAAAATATATATATCTGAAGCTTTAGTAGAAGCTAACAGTAACTGGAACTAGTATTGATGTTGGAACAAGCTCTATACGCATGCTACACATATCTAAAGAAGCAAGTTGTGTCCTGAGATCATATTGAAAAGTCATGGGGTACGCTGGCTCAATAATATATGTTTTTTATTTTTTTAATTACAGAAAAATAATACTTCTTTACTAAAATAAATTAATCTGTTACAATTTGAGCTCTCATAAGCTTAGCTATAAGACATAAATAAATCAATCGATTACATTTTGAATTCCACCTAACGAAGAATGATTACTGAGCATTTAATTACCCAAAGTGGAGAAATGAGATTTTTACAACTTGCCACATACGACATGCTATCTTTCGAAAAAACTTCTGCAAGCTATGTGCAGAAGCCAAACCAAATATGTTCCCCGCCAATGTGCCTCTATTTAAGGTTTCAACTAGTTGCCCCTCGTCTTTAATACCACCTTAAATATATCCGTAAAGCCCAGTTCTCGAAGAGTTTGCTCAGGAAGCCTGCAAAGAAGAATGCAGTCTGGAGTGGCCAAGCATGACTTTCAGGTTTCTTCTTTATACCTTCAAGAATTTCGGTGCATCACTGAGCGAACTTTTTTGCCTTTTCTGCAGCATCAGTAACAGTGTTTTCCTTATCTGCCCCTTGCTTAAATTACTGAACCAATTTCAAAAAATAAGTCAATCTCAGTAGAAGTCACTTTTCGAGGATCATCGGATGCAAATCTGCAAGGAATCATGCAACCACTGTAATTGGTTTCAGTTGGAGTTTAAAGAAGAGGAAGCGGTACCGATGGAGATTCCATCTCCTTTAATTTCCTGTTAAATCGGGGAATTGCACTAATATATTTAGTATTGAGACAATAGCTGACTTGATCATCTCATTTAACTCATTTCTTGGAAGAAGGTTTTTAAAATATCATTCAATATTTTTTAACTATGAAAGCAAATTGCATTGTAGTTCATGAAAATAGATGCATCAATATTTCATCTGCTCAATTATATATTGTACAGAGTTTTATCCGGCATAAATTTATTGTAAGCAACTAAAGCGCACCTGCTTAAAACTCCTTTAGAAATAATCTCTAAACGGATTATCGTTCTCCTCTTCCTCCAAGCTCCAATTGCACTTTGGGGATTGATTCGTTACCTTTCTTAGTGATTTATTTTCTTCCTTTTCTTTATGGTACACAAACACCCATTTATCATTGTTAGAGTTCGAAGCTGCAAGTGAAACGCGTTTCTCTTCGGCTTCTTTCTCGCAAACAAACACCCAACTTGTATTATTGGAGTTGGGAATTGTGTGTCGAATTTCATGTTCTAACTTTCCACATTCACTTCTTACATTCTCAGAATTTGAACAACCAACGGTACCTTCAATATTTTAACCAGTAAGGTTAATCATTAGTTTATGAAAAAAGGAAATTTTTTTTATCTAATTGTGATTTATCCGATTCATCTAAAATTAGAGATCCTTAAGAAATATTCATCAAAGTATGTATTTACATAGTTATGTTATATGGTGTACATGCCACACAACTATAATTAAATTGATTCCATCAGAAGAAAAAAGAAGAAGAAAAACATCAACTATGATACCATGAGAAGGCATATATAGGTCATCTGCCGTCTTAGCTGAATTTACAGGCTTAGTGAAGAGCAGTAAGTCTGGGTTTCTGCCATTTTCTTCGATATTTATGTTTGGCCTTTGCATTGCAGACTCGGTGGGACTTTGTTCATCGCCAAAAAAGACTACTCCCTCGGCTTCGACTACACCTTGAGATTTCTGTTCATCCATTAAATTTCATATTTCATATCCATTAGACAATAAAAGGCGTATTCTACTAAAGCTGAATTAAAAATGAAAAACATACCATTTTCCTATTCCCCTCCTTTTCTTTTTCTTCCTTCGAAATGGCATAGTTTTCAAGCATTGAGAGAAGATGAAGCTTAGAGGAGATTAATAAAACAATATTTTAGATTTTCAACAATTATCCTGTTTTTTATGTAAAAGTTCATAGTCTAGAAGGAATGTATAAGCGGAATACTGTGCATAAAAATCATATATGAATTTAAGATAAGGAATTCAGCAAATATCAACACTGAGAAAATATAAGTAATCGTTACCCCGTCATACTTGAACTCAATTCCCTTCTCCTTTTCCCATGCAATTATTTTGCTAGTCAAAGTTTCCATCATTTCTGAACGCATCAAATGGAAAATGCTATTAGTAAGTTAATGAATATTCAAAACATACATACAGTTATAAGATGTGACAGAAAAAGATATTGTTTCATGTAAATAGCTATTAAATATTTGTCTGATGAAACAAACTGGTCAACAAATAATTGTATTCATGATGCATTTTGAATGTTCAAAAGAAAATCAAATCATGCTTCATTTTTTTATAAGCAAAACCAGGTAATACAACATGTTTATCATTTCCTTTATTGTAACCAGTGCGATGCACGGGTTAAAATGTTTCCCTGGTCGTATTAGAAGCGGTGAGAAGAAATGCAGTATGTTCTCTGATTTGCAGAATTTCCAATATTTTTGCTGAACACGGACGAAATTTTAATTTTTCGGGTATACATGACAACGTTACATGCATATTGTACCCACGTACTTACACACAATCCACGACGATGTAGTTGCATGGTAGGTTTTGTTGTTTATAATGTAATGTTAACTAAATACTTCATATGAACCTACGTTTGTGGTTGTAACAATTTAAGATACTTGGTAGCCTCCTCAAGAATATACATTTTATCTTCTTTCAACATACTCCCAACTCAAAATCAAAATCCGACTAAAATAAAATTTAAAGGTAAATCAACAGAAGATCATCAAAAACCCTATGCCAGTTACAAACATCAGAGGAAGTTGCATATGAAATCTACCTATATTTGAACTAACAACGAATGAAGTGCAAACCTGGAATCTTGCTAACTATTGCATTCGCTCTTTCAACACGTTTAAGTACATAATCAGGACCTTTTGTTGAAGTATAGACGATCTCCCCCTAAAATATTTATACATAAATAATCTGAAGTAAAAAAATGAATGAATGGATTTACATTGTTTAATGATGCAATAACTAACTCTGTTGTATCTCTCAAGCCGTGATTCCTCCTTACATGCAGACAACCATTTATCTGCTCGACTAACAATTTCTGCCCTTGAAAAGCTCTCTTCTTTAACTTTTGAGATTTGAGCCTCGATCCTTTCCAATACTACTTGAGGATCAGTGGCTCCTACAATTGAGTATGGTAAACCTTAAGTTAACCATATTGCATTACAAAGGTATATGAATTTAACTTATAGTTATACTGAAAATGCCAGTGCTTCATTTGTTAACCTTGCTAATAAAAAGCACCAAGGCTCGGTATTGTTATTAATTACAATAGTTAGGGCATGGTACATTCATACCTGACTCTTCCATTTCAGCATCTGTGTCCACAAGCAAATGGGAACATCTTCGAAGCTCCTTGAGTTCTTTCTTTTTCCTTGACACTAACTCATTCATTTTTGTAGATTTCAATCCTTCAAGTCTTGAAACCTCGGCCTCTACCTACACAAAGTGGATAAATTTTCATCATGAGAGAAAAGAAAAGTCAAGTTCAGCACAAATTACTAGTTTTAAGCTTACATCATTTAAAAAGTCCAAAGAGAGAATGTAGGGCTCTGTGATTTCATGTTCAGAAGAAGCTATGTGGCGTGCAACTATGTGAAATGATTGCTGCCCATCGGTTGGAGTATCCAGCGAATTCCATAGTGCTATTAGTATTCTTGCAAGTTCTTGCAACTGCCAAAGCATAATGTCATGCACATATATAAGATACTAATATCATATCTTCGTATTCAGTGTACATCCATGCTTACCTTATGCACTCGTTGGATCTTAATTTCCTGTAGCGTGTACATTAAAGCAGTCAACCTCTTTATTGCTTTCTTGCTGATGTTTTTTGACATCATATTCTCATTGAAACCAGGATGTGCTGCTTGCAGAGTGAATTTGAAATCAACACCAAGGACTAGGCATAATGATCTTAATACAATAATGAGTTCTAGAGCAGTCTTGAACCGAACAGCCTGCAATAGAAGAAAAATAAAAAACACGTTACATTTACTTGCATCATAATGTAAAAACTTGAAAAAAAAATAGGCCAGATTATTACTCTAGTATTGTTTGAAGGTTCTTTTCTCCAGATCTTTTTTGGTGAATTCAAAACCTTTGATCCGCCGAAACAACCAAAAAAAGACATATTGTTGTTTAGTTGAAAAGGTATTGAAGATTATTGAGAATATGAGTTGGTGGTTTCAAAATCAAAAGCCTTTGACTATTCGTTCATTAGTTCGAAATTTATACAAGATATTGGGTTAGTGAGAGTCATATGTTAAGGAAGGAAGAACAAAATATAGTAGTGAATGAATAAATATTGGCCCAATTAATAGTTATGAATGCAAAGAATTGACATATTTTGTTAAAATTTTACTAAAAATGTTATCCTGGCCATTAATTAAAGCAAGACGGGTTAGTAAATCTAATAAAATTGGTACCTAACATAAAGGCTTACAGCAAAGTCGTAAATTAAGCAAGCGACATTTAAGAGAACCAAATTGGCAAATTTTACATGTGAATTTATAGTTCTGAATATGCAAAGTTTATATATTTGTTAAAAATTTATAAATATTGCCCAAATTATAGTTCTGAATATGCAAAGTTTATATATTTGTTAAAAATTTACTAAAAATGTTACCATGCTCATTCAATTATTGCAAGTCTATTTAACAAATCTAATAAAATCAGTACCCGACATAATCACATGTGTAGGAAATTTGTATTTTAGGAAAGCCCAGAACAAAATTATACCCGTTAATATATAATTGTCACGCGAATAATAGTTGTGAATATTAAAAATTGACATATTTGTTATAATTTTCTAAAAATGATAATTGGTAATTATTTAAATTAGTACTTGACATAAGGTCATGTAGGAGTTTACTAGAGAAAATTGTTAGCTTGGTTATTCGATGTCTTTTTGATACATGCTTATCTTTTACATTATTAGTGGTAAAACCTTTCCATATTCTTTTGTTTAAATAGTTGGATAAATTGTTATTTCATTCCAATTTCGTAGCTCAATTTCCATACTGGTTTTGTATATCATTATTATTTTTATTTTTAGTATCATTTATTTTCAATCTTTTATGCTTGTTCTTTTTTGAACATATTAATATTATTTAATACTCTTATTTTAACTTAATGTAGCTTAAAAGTTCACGTCTAGCAAAAAATTGTAAAATCTTAGGTAATTAAATTTGTTAATGTTCGGTAATATGCTAATGTAAAAAAAAGTGAATATTAGACCACATCCTAAAAGGAAACTTAGTTCACCAAAACTCCTCCCCGAAAAAAACATAGTTTGCATGTCCATGTTTTCCATTCTCGGCTATTTTCATCCCAAAATACCTCTCCGCTTCTTACACGATCGACTTTAATGGCAAGCTCATTTTTCTTGATTTTATCTTCTTCTTCAATGGCGAGCTCATCATTCTCGATTTCAATGGAAAACAGCAACTATTTAAAAACAAATCAATTTTTTTTTACAATTTATGAATAATTGTTGATTTCTTAGGGATTATTGGTGTTGTACTTGTGTTTAAATTCATTAATGATAACGAGAATGACTGCTGTTTAATGTTTGAAGTTTTTATGCAAATATTCGTACCATGTGCATAAATACTGCAAATATTGCAATATTTGCAGTTTTTTCTGCAATTATATATTCTCAATATTTGCAGAAAAATCTGCAGATATTTAGGGTTGAGCGATCTTTGGTTAAGTGAATAATTGCTAATAAGTAAGCAATTATTACGAATAATTGCAGACATACATTGAAATGGATTTATTTGAATAATTGCTGACAAGTAAACAATTATTCAACATAATGCTTTATTTTGTTATTTACAGTTATAAATGTCTTTTTTTGGATTGAAATGATTTTATATGAATAATTGCCGATAAGAATGCAATTATTCAGAATAGTTGCAGAAATACGTGCAATAAATCATAATAATTGCGTATATGTATGTAATTACTCTGAATAATTGTGTATATGTAGTTAGTTTGAATTTTTATTTCTTTGTCTCAACATATAATTTCTTTCATTTGTTTGAACTTTTATTCCTATTAATTTGTAGAAAAGGTTTATTTGTTGGATCTTATTTTTAAATTATATTAAGATTTATTAATATTTGTAGAGGGAAGTTTTAAATTCATAAAAGAAGTTTACTTGTTATATTCTATGTTTTATTTAAGTGACACTTAGGTTTAATAATATTTGTTAGATCTTATGTCTAAGTGATATTAAGATTTAATAATATTCGTAGAGGAAAATTTGGAATTTGTAAAAAGAAGTTAGATCTTTATTTTAAGTGATATCAAAATAAAGGGGCGTTACAGTACGCGCTTCGCACGCGAATTATCCTACAAATTGTATATGTTCAATCATATTTATGCATTGAAATTAAGTGTAGGTAGCTTTAGTTTTTATTTTCAAGTTGCGAGGTTTGATTTTTTTCGTTTGTTTTAATTCTAATTTTTATTATTAATTAATGAATCTACAAGAAATTAATTTGTTATATCCTATATTTAAGTGATATCACTTGATTTGGTAATATTTATAGAGGGGCATTTTGAATTTGTGAAGAAAGTTTATTTGTTAGATCCTATTTATAAGTGATATTAAGATTTGATTTGGTAATATTTATAGAGGAGCATTTTGAATTTGTTAAAAAAAATATTTGTTAGACATGCTTTTAAGTGATATTATGATTTGATTTGGTAATATTTGTAGAGAGTTGTTTTTGAATTTGTTAAATAAGTTTATTTATTAGATCCTAATTTCAAGTGATGGTGAGATTTTGATAATTTCTGTGGGGGGCATTTTTGGTAGTTTACGCTGACACGAAAAAAGTGTGACACCAAAGGTATTACAACTATTATTAAGAAAAAGATATTTGCATTATTCTAAGCATTATTCACAATAATTGTAGCAAATCTGCAAGTATTGTGAATAATTGCAGATTTTTCTGCTGATATTACCAATATCAGCAGAAAATTGGAAAATAATAATTATTTTTAGAAAAACTCTTACATAACATTTCTCGTGATCATTGAAAATTAAAAAATTAATGCAACAACAAAATTGAAGAATACTATGCAATAATTGAGAAAATATGAAGATTTACAGTTTTAGTTTGATTTTAATGTTCGATTTCGAAATCTTAATGTTGTAATTGAATTTGACGATGCTTTTTTAAATCGATTTGTAATAATGAAATTGTCGATTTGTTGATGATTTACTGTAAAATCGATGAAAATTGGAAAGAAAATACGTGCACGAATTTATTTAATGAGGCCGGGGGTAATTTGGAAAGTAAAATAGAGGAATTGGAAAATAGAGATGTAATTCATAGGTTATTTTTGGGGAGGATGTTTTTTGTATTTCGAAACATATTAGGAATGTGAGCCAAACGCACCCAAAAAATATATAATTTGAAGTAACATAGCATTCATTCTATTCAACAATCTAAAATACCTAAAAGGTTAAAATTAAAATTTATAAAATTTCAAGATTATAAAGGAAATATAAATGCCAATTAATTTCTACTTCCTCGTCTTCTTTTAAAATATATGTATGGGGTTGGCCATTTGAGTACAAAGTAAAACACCACTGATGACACAAAGATCTGAATCGTTGGACCTTTTTGTCTTTATATTCGAGGTGGAAATTAGAGGATAATCAAATGGTGGAGATCTATTATGTCATCAACTATGTCTACATTTCGTATTTCAATAGATTTTCCCAATATTAAAACTATAAAATTTTAATTTTAAAAGTAAATAGTAGGAAGACCAGTTACATACAACAAGTTTTAAATAAGATTTTTACTGAAAATGAAAATAGAGAGTTATATAAGTAGAATATAATTTACAAATTTTCAAGATTAAAAAGGAATATAGATATTTAATCAACTAATTTCTACTTTCTGGTTTTTTTCTAAAAAATATGTTTATAATATTAGAATTATAAAACTCTGTTTTTAAAAATAAAGACTAAGAAGACCACTTACGTACAATTAGTTTTAAATAAGATTATTACTGCAAAAGAAAAAAAGTGAGTTAAATAAATAGAATATATATATATACACACATACATACATATACATATATGTATACACAAATATATATATTGTGTGCGTGCGCACGTGTGCACACACGCACATATATATGTGTGTGTACATGTGCGGGCACACAAAATCATGAACAATGTATATTTAAAAATGATTTTGTTCATTAAGATAAAAAAATAATCAATTATTATAAATATATGGAAAAAATAGATTATTTAAAGTTGGAATTTAGATGCATGATCCTAGATGTGCTGTCAAGTGTGGGATCTGAACTCGCAATCCCATGTGAAGTAAATTGAACTTTTTTTAATTTAGAAAATTGGTACTTGAATGAAATTTTATTAATAGCACGATTTGAATCCATGACTTATTATTTTTAGACATAGAGGCATTTTGGAAAGTCCGCATTTACATAAAATGAAGTGTGACACTTAATAAAGATTGATTTATTTGATTGTTTAAATTTTCCACATTAATATTCAAGTTTGCAGATTTTTCTCTTTATTAATTTTCCTTATCAATTTACTTAATTTACTTTATTTATTATTTGTTATATGATTCAGTTTACATAATAAAGAAATAGTATCTCTATAATTGAGTTATGACTATGTAAAACTTGCTTATCCTAAATCCTGCTTAAAAAGAAGATTTGCACACTATGGATAATGATGATTTTATATAAATTTAAACTGTTAGCAATTAATAATAAATTTATATCTAGAATTTCTTAATTTAAGGTAAATGTCTGATTACCTTTCATAACTATGATATACTACTTTCAAATTAAAAAATATATTTCTTAACAAAATTAAGAACATTAGGGCTTATCACATTCCTTATCATGTTTCCACTTTTTATTATTTGTTATTATGGAAAAGATATGGGTAATATCGAGTACCTAATTAAATGTGTAAAAAATCAAATTCCAATACTTTTCGAAATAAATATATATTTAATAAAATAATAAATCTTAAACTTCAAGCTAAAAGAATAATTTATAATAAGAATCAATTAAATTTGGGACCTTTTTTAACCATCTCAATTTGATTTAAACTTAACAAATCTAAAAACTAATTTTAGAATAAATAGACTGCAATTTCAGTTTTAAATTTTGTTGATTTGCTTCTTCCCACGTATTTTTTATGGTAAAAGTTATACTTTTTTTTTGGCAGAACACTCATATTCTGATTTCTCATCTAGAGCATCATACCACTAATTAGTTGATCTAGTGGCCCTTGACTTCTTTTCAATTATTTAAAATATTAAATTTACATGCGTTTCAAAATCCCTCCATAATTTTTAAATTCCTTCCTAATTTCCGCATATTTTTTTTAATTCAAATCTATTTTAAAAGAGTTATATTCATACACCAAAGATAATCCAACATACATCATTATTAAAAAAAGCTATTACTAAATGACCCATTTTCTTAGTGGCATTTTAAACTTTTCTTAGAACCCATCAAATTAGAATCTTAAATTGATGAAATTTGGTCAAATTTGCACTTTCGTGAAAAAGATAATGAATATTTTCATTATGAAATCTAAAATACCAATTAAGATAACTTTCACAAACAGTTGTCGTAACTTAAAAGTGTCTAACTTTTTTCCTAAAACTAAGGTTGATTTTGTTGAAATTGAGAAATCAATAAAAAAAATTATTAATAAAGAAGATACAATATTAGTGTTAAAAAATAAAGTTTATTTTGTTGAATTTTAATTTAATTAGTGCTAAGAATTTCAAATTTTGTGCATATAAGTTTCAAGTTCAAAAAAGGGATGACAATGAAGATGAAACAAGGTTAATTTTATAAAAGAAACGGTGTATGATACTTAACATTTGGCACGTAGTTGATTATTATATTTTTTTTGTGCATATTATGTAGTTGTCAGTGTATGAAAAGAGTTAGTTTTTCTTTTATTTCTACCCAAACCAACACTAACTCTTGTCTTATTTTGCTTGAGTTCTTTTTTTCATTTTTTTCATTTTCTTATACATCCTTTTGTTTGAACTTTCTTCCGCACATTTGGCCCTCTCTAACCATCAGATGACTGATGAATTAACAGTAGGTGACTTTATAAAAATGGAGCCAGTGGTGAAGATGATGTAATTGAAGCATCGATACTAAACTAATATGGATTTAAGAAAATTAAAGATTACAGTGTTAATCAACCAATAATACGTCATGTAATGAGTGGCATGTTTACTGTATACTTGTTTGGTACCATTCTTGGAAGTTACTTTGTAAATTTGAATAAGGCTGCATTTAGCGAAATCCATTTTTTAAGGAATGTAATCAGCGAACACATAAGAGAATGAGGGTGCATTCCTGAACAAATTGAGAAGGGGTTAGAGGTTGTGACGTTTGTGGATAAAAGTTTGATTAGAGGTTAGTTAAATGTTAGATAGGATATAAAAGTAGTTTAATTTTTTATATAATAAATAATAAATGATTAATGATTAATTTTAAATAATGAAATAATTAATATTTAGTAATTAAAATTAACAATGCAAATTCAAATTCAATTTCAACTTCAAATTCAAACGTTTCAAATTAAATTACAAATTCATATTTCAAATACATTATTATTAATCATTATTTAATAAACTTAATTAATAAATATTTCATATTTACTAATTAATGATAGAAATTCAAATTCAAATACACAATTTTAGACACTGCTACCAATTCAAACACAAAATATTCAAAAAGTTTAAAAAAAATAAGAATTACATTCAACTTACCCTAGTTACATCCATCGTAACTATTACTTCCTGCCCAACTACTGTAATTTTAAGAGTCTAAACGCTCTCTACTAAAACGCTGATGTAATTGTTACGTCCGACTTATCTAAGTTAAGTCGAATGTAATTCTCATTGTACGCTTTTTAGAGTATTTTTTCATGTTCAAAACTCATCCAAAACTTTCATTGTAGAATTTAAAATTATATTTGATTTATGATTTGAAATTTGTGAAAATATGTTTGAAGAAGGAAAATATTTGGCTGATAATTTGAAATGTGGAAGTTATGTTCTAATGACAATATGTGGAATGTCATTAATTTCTAGGACCACGGTTCAAATAATTAGGTTTCCAGGACATCAATAAATAGTTTTCGGAATCTAGGTACTTTGGTCAACATCTATTTGTTTTAAGGACAAACCCTTAAAATTATTTAAAATACCCTAATCCTTTATTTGTTTTGCATGGAGTATATGTTCAACGATCCGCAAATCCAATCATATCGATAATTAACTATAATCCCCTTCTCCATCTCAACATCATTCGTCAACCGTAGCTATGTTATTGATCTCGAACATGAACGGATTTGCTCAAATTCCAATATATTTGACTTCTAGCGAATACGAATTCAAGGGATTCTTCAAATTCCAAAAATATTAAATTCAAAACTGGTTATTGTTTGAGTTCTGATTTGAAATTCGATTTTGTTCGTTAACTTTTATTGATAAAATTTTGCTTGCTAGTTAAATTTTTGCTTGATGTTCAACTTCACAGCTTGAATTTTATTTTTGTTGGAAAATTGGTTGGTGAAGAAAATTATTTGCTGCTAGATGAATTACTCAATGGTTTTTGGCTGAATTCAAGAACCAAAGTTACTAAAATTTTTATTGAATAACTGAAGTTACAAGTTATTGATATGTTGGATAAAATTGCTAATTAATGAATTGGAATTTGGAACAACAAAATCAAGTTAATGAATTAATGAGATGAAACCATGAATAACAAAATTAGTGTCATTTTGGACAAAGTTATCAACCAATTCATGAAGAAGTTATTAATGAACTATCTTTCTATTATTTTCCTCAAAAGATAAAAGATGCTATTTTTTTATATAAAAAAGATAAGAGATTGTTGTTTATATTTTTAATAAAAAAAATTCTTAGACGTTAGGTTAAGTAGCTCGATCCAACTATTTTATTTATAACCAAATTCACATTTATCTTTTTATACAAAAAGAGCTAAATGCATTTATCATATTTTTACTATTTACCCTTTTGTTTTACTTAGATAGCTAAACCGTAAGCATTTCTTAATTCATTTACATAAATATGAATGAATATAACTTTGTATGTATGAAAAATCACAGGATGATTGGAAATTTGAAATAAAAAAAACAAAACAATAAGGATATGATACATAAAAATATTATTTCACAAAGTTGAAGGATAGAAGTCATATGAAACATGGTATATGCAAATAATATGGTTCATTATTCTATCTATGTTAGTATGTTCAAATTGCCTTTATAGTAGATAAATTATACATAGTCCATATTTACTACCTATTCTAAACATATGTCCTTTATAAACGATAATAACTTTTGTGTCTCATAACATATCGGTTATATAAGGTCATCTTATATGAAAATCCTTTTAACTTTTGTTATTCCGCATCATATTCTCTATCATAGTTGTGCACATATAATTTTCTATTCTTATATTAGTGCATTTTTTGATAGTTTTCTGATTCTCCAGTAACCCTACCATAGAAGTTTTATATATTCTATATCATAGTTGTGCTCATATAATTTTCTATTCTTATATTAGTGCAGTTTTTGATAGTTTTCTGATTCTCCAATAACCCTACCATAGAAGTCTTATTACAGTTATGACTATTATTGGACTAAAAATATAGACGGAGTGAGGATCTATTGTCATAACAACTTGCACTTTAGGTCTTATTATGTTTTTTTATTTAAAAGAATCGTAGTTTGACTAATGTCTAATTTGGCTCAATGAAGCAAAAGTTTTAACTTATGAAGTCATAATTAAGTATTCAAAGTGCATAGCATATTAAAAGGTTGCAATTATCTTTCTGAAGGATTATTCATCTTCATATTTTCTTCCATTCGAAGTTTGTATTATATGTCATAAAGATTTAATCAAAGCTTCATGTTATCATGTATTCGAAATTTCAATTAATTGTTTATTTATCGTAAACCATCTTTATAGGTTCATAGACTTTGGATTCATATCACAACAATTAAAATAACCAAAAGGAAAAAAAGATATTCCCAATAAATATAAGAATAAAGATATACAATGTTAAGTTTCAGCATTCCAGCGCATCCTTATATACGCGTACTTCATTGTGTGATGGCGCCACCTAATAAAGCTTCAAACACATCGGTGTTTCGATTGGACATCCTTTCATCGCCTTCCAACAAGTACATACATGGTCTTGGCAACACTTGCTTGTAACAAAAGGAATTCTCAATGTTACATGCGACCAGTCCCATATGTATACCACGTTATATGTCATATTTCTTGTGATGTGGGACTTATCCATCCAACCCATGTAACCACAATGCGAGCATTTCCTCGAACCTTCTTGGTGAGCATACTAAAGAAGCTCTGCAGTTAGGCAAGACTACTTCCACTTCATTCCGCAGTTATCTATTTTACCATATCTTCACCTTAAGGCGAGTACTTCCACTCAAGTCATCTAGGAGATCCTGAGTCCTCAACGCAGTGGAGGAGCACTACGTATCCATGAGTCCTCTTCTAGCAATGAGATCAGGGTGCTTAACCATGTCTCCATCTTGACGAGTCATTCTTCTTTTCTCAAGCCTCATGAAGTCATGCTTTAGTAACTCTCATAGCTTCTAATGGTCCGTCGAACCATCTGATCTGATACCATGTTGAGTTTCGGCACTCCAACACATCGATATGTATGCGTGCTTCATTGTTTGTGATGACATCAACCAACAAAACTTCCAATGCATCGATGTCTCGATTAAACACCCCATCATTGGCTCCCAACGAGCACATATATAGTCTTGGCAACACTTGCTTGTAACAAAAGGAATTCCAAATGTTACGTGCCACCAATCTTATATATATACCATGTTATACACCATATTTCTTGCGTTGTGGGACTTATCCGTCCAACCCACGCACCCACAATGCAAGCCATAGCTAAAGAACAATAACTCTTAGTTAGTCAACTTTACTATTTTAATAGTTGGATACGTTATCTCACGTGAACACCTATGACATTTATAAATCAGAATACTTGGTTCATTACTCAAAAGATTGAACCATTATCACTATGAATAAAATTGCATCTACAATAAAATACAAATGTTAACATACATCCATTACCAATTTAATGTCATCCAAACATATACATGATATAGATACAAAATGATATTTAATAAGAACACAACTGTTAATAATGTATGCATGCATACATTTTGAGCTGAATAGAGAATTTAGGTACAAAACTAAGGGAATGTAAATATATATGTTTGTTGAAGATCGGAGAATTGATTTATTTATTGAGAATAATTCATTTTCACTTGATGATAATAATATTCATTACTAGCAATTTATAGGTTAGAGCCTAAGTAATTATACAATAGGAAAACTATTGTAAAATGGGAAAGCCTAGATATTGGAAATATCTCCGATTTATTCTTTAACATATAAAATTATCTCTTAACATCCCTCCTCAAATTCAATATTCGGCAGCCATAAACACCGAGAGGTTGCCAATGCAAAATTGAAAACGAGAAGCTAAGTGTGACTTAGTAGAGAGGTCTACAATCTACATGGAAGAGGAAATGAAAGGTAAAGTAATAATGTCCTTTTCAAGTTGATGACGTGCGATGTGAAAATCAATCTCAATATGCATGGTTTTTTCATGAAAAACCGAATTATGAGAAATCTGAACAGCACGCTTATCTTCACAATATATAGGAGAGGGATTAGAAAGAGACACTCTCATATCTGCAAGTAACCTATGCAGCCAAACAATCTCTTTGGTGGTAGATGTCATAGCACGATACTCAACTTCAGTTGAAGAATGAGAAACAATAGATTACTCCATGCTCTTCCAAGATATAAGAGAGTCATCCAGAAAGATACAAAAAGCAGTAATCAACCTATGATCTATGGGATCGCAACCATAATCAGCATTATAGTAGGCATACAATTCTACGGTGGAGGTGGATGAAAATAGAAGACTATGGAAAATAGTAACTCAAAGATACCGTAAAATACGAAGGATAGCTGCCCAATGAACTGTAGTTGAGAATGCTACAAACTGACTAACAAATTGAATAGCATCTAATATATTCGGGCGTGTGATGATAAGATAAACCAAACTTCCAACTATTGTAGGTATAAAGTAGGATCTGATAGTGGTACACCATTCGAAGGAGTGTACTTTGCATTAACTTTAATACAAGCAGAAGATGGATCAATATGTACAAGACTGATTTGGTTAAATTGAATGACCTAGACGAGAATGCATAAGTAAATACTAGAAGAAGAGGGAGTTAAATGCAATGAGGATAAAACAATACTAGCAACCGCACTAACTAGAACTTTTAGTTCATCCAAAACATACAAGCCTCCTTTCCAATGGTCTGTCCCAATCAACTTTTGAGACCGCAGATCCTGTACAAAGCAAGAAGAATTGGTAAATGCGATAATATTGCCAAAATCTTATAATTGGCCAATGGATGCAAGATTTACTGTAATATTTGGAATATGCTAAACATTAGGAAGAGATAAACTTGGAGTAACCTGATTCCATGAGAGGAGGAAGATGAAGCCATGAGAAGCCCTAGGATCAGATGCTGAAATCACCGAACAAGAATTGCGGAAGATGCTAGGGCTTGAAGGTTCTGTGGTAATTTGATTTGGAGCGGTGAAATGTTTTTGCCGAACGAAATATTTGGAGCGGCATTGACAGTATTTCTGCCGAACGAAATGTTTAGAGCGGTGAAATAGTGAATAAAGTGGAGCGGCATTAGTTTTCGTTCAATGGAAGGAATGCCAAACCAAATATTTCATTCGGTGATTTGGTGATACCGAATGAAATATCTCATTCGGTATTGAACCATGCCGGTCCAGATCTTGAGTGTTGTTTGCCGAACCAAGTTGGCCGAACCAAAATGATGTCGAACGAGATGTGTCAAACCAAACCTCAGGGCTGCTATATAGCAGCTACCCCTCCTCATTTCTTTACTCTATAAACAGTGTAGCTTCTGGACAATAATGGTAGCCATTCTAGAGAGCCGAAACTCTGTAGAATTTTATCTATATTGTTAATTCTTCTTATGTATAGCCTCCAAAAGTGAATCAGGCTTGTAACTCTAACCTTTCAGTGATTAATAAAATCTCCTCTCCCCAAGTGCACGTACACTGCCTCGCAGTAGTGGAACCACTATAAATACTTGTGTTATTTATTTTTCTGCATTGCATAGATCTGTGACTGTCTGTTCTAGTGTTTATCTCTGTTTGTTTCATCTCACTACAATCACGATCCAGTTTTTTTCCGCTGCGTTGCGTTTTTTTACCCCCTTAGACTGACCATCTGAAGGGATTTTCCCCAACAGTCTGGTATCGGAGTTGCAAGGTTGATTGAGGAGTGTAAAACGCTATGGCAAGAGATGAAGCGACTCCGGTTGTTACAAGACCCTATACTAGCGGGATGTATATCGCGTCAGAATCACAGTTGGCAATTGAGAAATGGAATGGGGATAAATACTTCGAGAAGTGGCAATGGAGGATGAAGGCTATTCTAATGAGGAATGAACTCCATCTAATAGTGTTTGCCCCTGAGGAGTTGACGGCTGACATCTCAGTCGCGGAAAGGAAGGAGCTGGAGAAATGGGCATTTACTACTTTACAACTAGCTATGGTAGAGAATGTTATCTTAGAGATTAGCAGTGAGACCACTACTAGGGGAATTTGGACCAAGCTAGAAAATCTCTACTTAAAGAAATCTCTGACTAACCGTCTGATATTGCTGAATACATTTTTCACCATGCAGATGAGAGAGGGTACTTTAGTGAAGGAACATCTTAATTTCTTTGATGATCTTGTAATGAAGATGAAGACTGTTGACTTGAAGATGGATGAGGAGCAAATGGCAATTATTCTTTTGTGTTCTCTTCCGGAGCGTTACACAGGTTTTGCTAACAGCCTTATCTTCGCTAGAGACACATTGACAGTGGAAGATGTGAAGTCAGGCCTTCTATCTGAGGGCTTGAGAGATCAGATGAAGGATATAAGTGAAGTAAGTAGAGGTGGAAGTAGTAGTCATGGCCTGTTTGTTAAAAGAGGTGAAGAATTGGCACTGTAGAGGGCATTCGAAGTCCAGGAAGCCCAGTAATGGCAGGAGAGGAAAGTCTAAGGACGGGAAGTGCTTTATCTGCAAGAAACCTGATCATTGGAAAAAGGATTGTCCAGATTTGAAGAAGAAAGAGGAAGACGGATCTTCATCATTTGCGGTGGAGAAGTCTGTATCTGACGATGTGTTGTCTGCAGCAGTGTCGGATGTCTTAGACCATTGGGTGCTGGACTTGGGGGCGTCTTTCCATATGA
Organism: Allium fistulosum; assembly: GCA_030737815.1. Classification (NCBI taxonomy): domain Eukaryota; kingdom Viridiplantae; phylum Streptophyta; class Magnoliopsida; order Asparagales; family Amaryllidaceae; genus Allium; species Allium fistulosum. The sequence continues at coordinate 1,388,750,561 of CM060902.1, forward strand.
CACCTAATAAGGATTACTTCAGTTCTATCATTGGATGAGAGGGAAGCTCTATTCTTATGGGTAATGATGCTAGCTGTAGAGTAATGGGTGAAGGTACAGTAAGGATTAGGATGTTTGACGGAGTGATACGCACTTTGACAGGTGTCCGGTATGTTCCAGGTCTTCGGAAGTCCTTAATTTCTTTAGGACAATTGGAATCTTTGGGATGCAAGGTAACTATCAAGAAGGATAGTCTGAAGGTTTCGAGAGGTGCACTAGTTCTTATGAAAGGGGATATGTTCCGAAATCTGTAATTGCTGAAAGTAACCATAGTTCTTGGAGAGTCGTGTGTTGTAGTAGATAGTTCTCGTGCTTTGGATGCCATAAATCTTTGGCATCTCAGGTTTAGTCATATTTCAGAGAAGGGCTTAGAGTTGCTTCAAAGATGGAAGATGATCAAAGGACGAAGCTTCGACAAGATGGACTTTTGCCAGGAGTGTGTGTTAGGCAAGCAAACTAAAGTATCTTTTGGAGTTGGACTCCATAGATAGAGGCGAGTACTTGAGTACGTGCATACAGATGTTTGGGGACCGGTTGCTACTCCTTATCTTGGAGGAGCAATGTATTTTATCTCTTTCATTGATGACTTTTCTCAGAAAGTATGGGTGTATGTGATGAAGACTAAATCAGAGAGTTTTGAGAAGTTCAAAGACTGGAAAGCGCTTGTTGAGAATCAATCTGGTTCTAGGTTGAAGGTGCCGAGATCTGATAATGGCGGTGAATTTGTCTCTAGGGAGTTCCTCGATTTCTGTAGACAACATGGCATTCAGAGACATTTCACTACACCCGGAGATCCACAATCCAATGGGGTTGCAGAAAGGATGATCAGGACTCTACTGGAGAAGGCTCGTTGCTTGAGATTGACGACGGGCTTGTTTAGAGGCTTTAGGGCTGAGGCATTATCAACTGCGGTGCATATCATAAATCGAATTCCGTGCTCAGCCATAGATGGGAAGATTCTAGAGGAAAAGTGGAGGGGTAAAGCAGTGTATCTTGGTTACTACCGAATTTTTGGTTGTCCTGTGTACGTTCACTATACAGGTGACGACAAGTTGGAGGCTAGAGCATACAAGGGTATACTAATGGGATACACCGATGGTATCAAAGGGTATCGAATTTGGAACCATGTTGATTGGAAGATTGTTCATTCCAGACATGTTACTTTTGATGAGTCTGCTATCTTCAATCTGAAGGAGAAGCTACCTACCACATCAGAAGATTCTGATAGGTCTAAGGAGATGGAAGAAGTTCCCGTGTTCTAACCAAATAGTAGAGTTGCTGTTGATGCTGTCGAGGAATACACAGTTGCTGAAACATCACAAGATAATCCATAGGTACCTTCTAGTAGTGCTGGTGATGTGCATGAATCTAGAGGAAGTTCAGTTCAAGGTGGAGCTGAAAGGAGTTTAGGAAAAGCAGTACCTACCTGGGTCAGTCGTAGGACTATTAGGCCACCCGAAAGATACGGTGATTGGCAGTTTGCGAACCTTAGCCTTGGTGATCAGTTTTACTATGCCCTACATGTGGTTTATGAGGAGCCGCTTGACCTTGACGAAGCTTTGAAGTCATGTGATAGTTCGAAGTGGATGTGCAATATGGAAGAGGAGTTAGAGTCGTTGAAGAAGAACAAGACTTGGGATTTGGTACCACCTCGTCAAGGAAGCTGAACCATAGGTTGCAAGTGGGTGTTCAAGGTGAAGGATAATGGAAGTTACAAGGCTAGAATAGTTGCTAAATGGTTTTCACAAAGAAAGGGATTGAAGTATGATGAGATATCTCCCTAGTAGTGAGGCATACGTCCATTCGCATTTTGCTCGCTATCGTCGCAGCTCATGACTTGGAGCAACTGGATGTGAAAACCGCTTTCTTGCACGGAGACTTGGATGAGACCATCTACATGAAGTAGCCAGAAGGATTTATTGTAGATGGGAAAGAAAATTGGGTTTGCAAATTTAAGAAGTCTTTGTATGGACTTAAGCAGTCGCCTAGACAATGGTACAAGAGGTTTGACTCTTTTATGCTTTCACTTGGTTTTGATCGTAGCATCAAAGACGCTTGTGTGTTCTTCAAGCATTTAAAGAATGGTAGATGGGTGTACCTACTCTTGTACGTGGATGATATGTTGATTGCTTCCAAGGATAAGACTGAAATCGATAGTTTAAAGCGAAAGCTAAAAGCGGAATTTGAAATGAAGGACCTTGGAGAAGCAAAGAAAATTTTGGGTATGGAAATCCAAAGGGGTAGAAAGCTAGGACTTTTGAGCCTCACTCAAAAGGATTACATTCGAAAGGTGCTTGCTCGGTTTAGCATGGAAAGGGCAAAGGCAATCAGCACACCCATGCCTTTGCATATACAGCATTCTATCAAAGTATTTCCGATCTTGGAAAAGGACAAGACTTATATGATGAAGGTCCCAGATGCAAGTGTAGTTGGCAGCTTGATGTATGCCATGGTCTGCACGAGGCCTGACATTGCATAGGCTATTGGATTGGTGAATAGTTTCATGGCGAATCTAGGAAAGACGCATTGAGAAGCAGTGAACTGTATCTTCAGATACCTTAGAGGAACTCCAAACCATGGACTTGTCTTTGGTGGCAGAGATAGAGATTTCAGCTTGGTTGGATTTTTTGATTCCGACTATGCTGGTGATAGAGATCGAAGGAAGTCAACCTCCGGATATGTGTTCACCATTGGTAGGACATCAATCAGATGGAGAGCGAGGTTGCAAACGATTGTGGCTTTGTCCACTATAGAGGCAGAGCTCATATTTGCGGTTGAAGCAGCTAAGGAGGCGCTTTATTTGAGGCGATTATTGTTTGATTTGGGCTTCGTATATGAAGGTGTGGATGTGTACTGTGACAGTCGGAGTGCAATTCACTTAGTTGAAAATCTGGCATTCAGCTCGAGAATGAAGCATATTGAGGTGAGAGAGTCGTTCCTTGTCTCGATGAGTGAAGAGAAAATAGTTCGTCTTCAAAAAGTTCACACAAAGGAAAATGCAGCAGACATGTTTACCAAGTCATTGCCTGTTGCTAAGTTCGAGCATTGCTCGGACTTGATTTGCTTAATGAAGTGCTAGGTGCCATGGGGTAGCATGGTGAGAGAGTTGAGATGGTTCATGGAGATGTTTGTTTTCATGGTGGAGATTGATAGGTTCTACACGGACTGGGTACTTCGAACATTTTGTTGACGGGCAGTGGCCTTGCCGGAGTTCGTAGACAGAGTGTAATGGGTGATGGCATTGCCGAAGCTCATTGGGCACGTATCCATTTCTTGGAGCATAGTGGTGTAGATGGAGTTGGATAGCTTGTATGGAATAAGGTAACAAGGTGGAGATAGTATAAACCTCAGGGCTGGTATATAGCAGCTACCCCTCATCATTTCTTTACTCTATAAATAGTGGAGCTTCTGGACAACAATGGTAGTCATCCTAGAGAGTTGAAACTCTACATAATTTTGTCTGTATTGTTAATTCTTCTTATGTATAGCCTCCAAAAGTGAATCAATCTTTTAACTCTAATCTTTCAGTGACTAATAAAATCTCCTTTCCCCAAGTGGACGTACACTGACTCGCGGTAGTGGAACCACTATAAATACTGGTGTTATTTATTTTTCTACATTACATAGATCTGTGACTGTCTGTTCTACTGTTTATCTCTATTTGTTTCGTCTCACTACAATCACGATCCAATTGTTTTCCGCTACGTTGGGTTTTTTATTCCCTTAGACTAATCATCTGAAGTAATTTTCCCCAACAGGACCCAACTCATGCTAAGGACATAAGAGTGCTATTAGCAGTCATAACAGAAATAGAAGATGATTTGGATAAAGAAGTAAAGAATGAAAGGTCTCGAGACATATGATAAGAGGCACTAGAGTCCAAAACCCATAGAGATTTATTACCTAAAGAGTTGTTGCTTATATGACTTGTAGAGGAAGAAGCAGACATAGCTTGAGGCTATAAAGAAGAAAACTTTTGAAATTGCTCGACCTAAGTGTTGGGATTTGTAAGAGTGTTTGAAGGAGCTCTCGCATGGGCATATCTTGACTGCATGCGGAAAGGTCTTCCCTTTGGTTTCATAGGACACTGATCAATGTGGTGACCGATTTGTTTGTAGTGACGACAAAAAGTTTACCGTAAATTTTTTGGTATTGACTTTGTAGGTACTACTAGCATGGAAGTGCTTGGAGGAGTAAGGACTTCAGATGTATTTCCTTAGTTAATAGCTCACTTACAACTGAATCAACTGATGGGAGTGGAAAGTGATGCAAAATTGAATCTCGAAGTCCTTCAAAATCACTATGAAGTACCGTTAAGAATTAAACTAATTGTTGCTACTCTCTGCGTACGATATATGCTTTACATGCCTTCAATTCATCGGATTTTTCAAGAGCCAATTGATCCCAAAAATCTGTCATAGTCGAACAAATTTTTTGGATACTCATATTATTTTGTTGATGTGCGCATATGTCATTTTCTAGCTGATACTGTTTTGCGAAGTTTGATTGTGTGAACAACCATTCAAAATGAGCCTAAATCTCTTTTGTCATCTCATACTTACCTAACGGTGTACCTATGTCCTTCTCGATAGAATTATTAATCCATGTAACAATTTTTGCGTTATTTGGTTCCAAAACGTCCATTTCATCAGCATTTTTATTGGCAAGATGCTTGCAACTTCCACTGACATAACCCCAAAGCTTTTTTCCTTTTAGAAAATTCTTCATTACATAGCTCCAATATGAGTAATTTTTTCCATTCAATTTTACATTTATACATTGATGTGAATCACCTTCGCTAGCCATACTCAATAATTGATAAAGCATAATTTTATTTTTTCAAATCCTTTTTTTTCAACTCTTTTTTTCTTTCAAATCTTCCTTTTTTTCAACCCAAAGAAAATAAAAAAAGAATCAACGTAAAAAAAGAGAAATAAAAAGAGCTTACTTTCTAGAAGTATGCAGATCTAATACGAGGTCGAAAAGGTCTGATGGTGGACCTGATGCCGCCTAATTAATATACTGGCCTTCCTCGGGCGCCTTGTTGTTGCTGATGAGTCATGGGCCGCTGTTGCTAATGTAGCTCTTGTTGCTAGCTTCTGTGCTTGTCTTCTACGTACCTCGTTCTAGTAGGAAGAAAATCTCCTTTTCCTTAGAATTCATATTAATTGGAACGGTAGGATTTTGGTTAGAAGAGGAGGTAGGAGATAAATACAGATTATGTTGACTATTTAAGTTGATGAAGGCTATGCTTTTGAGAGGAGGAAGAGGAGATAGTCAAGGCAATTCCTACTCTGATACCATATTGAAGATTGGAGAATTGATTTATTTACTGAGAATAATTCATTTTCAGTTGATGATAATACAATTTATTACTAGCAATTTATAGGGACATTACTTAGAACTAAGTAATTATACAATAGGAAAACTATCATAAAATGGAAATGCCTAGATATTGGAAATATCTCTGATTTATCCTTTAACATATAATAAAAATCTCTTAACACATTTGTCCTTAAAAGTAAATCTTGGCTATAGTTACAAACAAGTTAATCCAAGTGGTCAATTAATTACTACCACCGCAAAGTCATAACTCGTGATACTTGGAACATTAATCATACCATCAAGATACACTGTTGATAATGATGGAAAATTAGTATGCAATCAAGAATATATAAATCACCAAAGGCAAGATAGCCTAATCAGTGCTTGGTTATTGTCATTTATAAGTCTAGACATACTGCCACAGCTAATTGGGTGCAAAAGTGCACATGAGATATGGTCAACAGTAGAGCAAGTGTTCAATACTCAATCTGCTGTAAGAATCATGTATTACAAAAGGCAATTGCAAAGCATAAAGAAAGAAAACTTATCAATGAGAGAGTATTTGACCAAGATCGAAGCATTATGTGATCAGCTAGCATCTACAAGCCATAAAACTTTAGATAATGAGCAACTTCTATGCATATTAAGTGGATTAGGTGAAGAATATGAGGTTGTGGTAGCAGTAATATCCACAAAAGAAACAACCCCAAGCATTCAGTATGTCCATTCTACTCTTCTTGCTCCTGAAGGTAGAATAGAGTAGAAAAAATCAATAACATCAGATTTCTCTGTCAATTTCATCAGGAACAGTAAATTCAAAAACCAAGAAAGGAATAACAATAGCAGAAATCAGACAAATGGTCAAAGGGGTAGTCAATTTTTTAGGTCCAAAGGCAGAGGTGCAAGATACAACAATAATTATAGACCGAGATTTCAAATTTACGAAAGATTTGGTCATGCAGCCAACAAATGTTAGTTTAGATTTGATGCTAACTACACATCATCACAACAAAGCAACAAAAATTCATGAAATCATAATCCTAGTGCTAATATGATTAATGCATATCCAGATTCTAAAGAACAACCATAAAATAGAAGTACTGAAGCAGCAAAGATTGATGACATTCAAGATGAAAGCTGGTATGCAGATTTAGGGGCTACCACTCATGTAACAAACGATCTAAGCAACTTAAACTTGGGAAGCAAGGAGTACAGAGGTAAGAAATTAGTTCATATGGGTAATGGTAAGTCCATTAAAATTACACACACTGGAAATGCAAGTTTTGTAGGCAAAAAACAACTTTTCCTTAGCAATTAGTTAAGAGTTCCATCAATTAGGAAAAACTTATTGAGTGTGTCATAATTTGCAAAGGATAACAATGTATATTCTAAATTTTATCCAAAATATTGTTTATTCAAAGATATTCTAACTAAAGAAACTATCTTGCAGGGTAAAGAATTTAGAGGATTGTACAAATTCAATGTTGCAAATTCAAGAAATTCTAGATTTAGAAGAAAATGGTGTAATATTTCTGAAATTGAACAAAAAGATAAATGTAAGAATTTCGATATTTGGCATTCCAAGCTAGGTCATCCAAATGTAAGCATTGTAAAGAAAGTACCGAATAATAATAATATCTCTTTTCAAATAATTTCAATGCCTTATATATGTACATACTGTCAAATGGGTAAGAGTCACAAATTTGCATTTCTAGTCTCTGAAACTAATTATAGTAAACCTCTGGAATTAATTGCTAGTGATTTATGAGGGCCAGCACCAATAAACACTGATTATGATTATAAATATTATATATCATTTGTTGATTCTTATTCTAGATATGTATGGATTTACTTTTGAGATCAAATCTGAAACTCATAATGCAGTACTATAATTTGTTGCTCAAGCTGAAAAGCAAACAAACTATCAATTAAAATTCATGCAAACTTATGGCAAACTGAGTTCCAACCACTTAAAGAATATTTTCAAAAAATGGAATAATTCATAGAACAACTTGTCCATACACATCAAAACAAAGTGGACTTGTTGAGAGAAAACATAGACATATTGTAGAAACCGGGCTTATTTTACTTGCTCAGGCATCACTTCCACTAAAGTTTTGGCCTGATGCCTTTGCTACAACTGTGTTTTTAATAAACAGATTACCCACAAAGATATTACAACTTAAAAGTCAAATAGAAGTACTTTACAACATTAAACCTGATTATCAGAGTCTAAGAGTGTTTGGATGCCTATGTTTTCCCTATTTAAAGCCATATAATACACATATGTTAAATTTTAGATCGTCCCTATGTACTTTCCTAGGCCATGCAGCTAACAAGAAAGGATATAAATACTTGGATAGCAATGAAAAAATCTTTATATCAAGGTATGTGGTGTTTAATGAAAAGGTATTTCCATTTAGCCAATCAAACATAAAAACCGCACAGAAGGTATATAACTCAAAATTCTCTATACCACCAATACCTGAGCAACCTGATATAATTCCTCAAGTTCGAGGCGAAAGAATCCATAATGGTAAAAGCTCACAATTGCTAGCCATAAATAATTCCAATTCACAACACACTGTGCCCAGTCTTGAGCCAGGTCATGAAGAGGGTGAATCATCTGAAAGTACAAGTCAAACTCCTGATCAGGGCACCATCACTCAATCAGACTTTTATCAACCATTATATGATTCTTAACCACCTAATGATCAACAAGAGATCACAACTGATGGACCAAGTCAACCTCTTGCAAAGACTGGACATCACATGATAAGAAGAGCAAAGAGTGTTATATTTCAACCAGAAATATACAGTGCAGCTATAGACACTGAAGATCCAAATACTTACCATCAAGCTATGCAAAGTGATAAGTGGTATGCTGCTATGAAAGAAGAGTATGATGCACTGATAAAAACTAAAACCTGGAATCTGACTTCATTACGAAGCAACAAGAATGTTATAGGTTGTAAGTGGATATATAGAATAAAGAAGAATGCCGATGGTTCAGTTTCTAAATACAAGGCAAGGCTTGTAGCAAAAGGGTACTCACGACAAAGTGGTTTTGATTTCACTGAACTTTTTCACCTGTTGTGAAACCCTCCACTATTAGAATTATTCTCACTATTTCCATACATAGAAACTGGAACATCAAGCAATTAGATGTAAATAATGCATTTTTAAATGGCATTTTACAAGAAGAAGTATACATGGAGCATGCTCCAGGTTTTAAATAGGAAGGAAATGAAAAGCTTGTATGCAATTTGAATAAAGCAATCTATGGACTTAAACAAGCACCAACAGTTTTGTTTGAGAAGTTAAAATCAACATTGATCAAACTTGGCTACAACTCAACAAAATTAGACAACTCCTTATTTATAAAATTCAATAAAAATACAATTACCTATATACTAATATGTTTGTACCAAAATTGGTCACAAACCCCAATTGTCGTGAAAGCACCAGTGTATGAACACAGATCACCAGTATGTGATCGCTAATCATAGATCTAAGTAATGTAGATAATAAAAAATGAAGAATAATAAACTTAAAATGGAAAGAAGTAGACAGAGATACAAGATTTATAGTGGTTCGGCTATCTCCGGCCTACGTCCACTTCAAAAGTTAATCTTTTATTGACTTTACCCGCTGGTTACAACTGATTACCGCATATTACAGTTACAAATTTTGAGTACAACAGTGAACTTGGAGTGAAAGAATGTTTTTGGCAGAGTCTAGATGTTGGAGAGCCAAAGATCTTTTTTCTGTAGGCTCTGGGATGCTATTTATAGGCGTAGGATGCAAATATCTCGCTCAGATCTGGGGAGACTTCTTCTGGCACGTGGGCAGGCCCACACGATCGATCCCATGTGATTTTCACTCGGTCCGTGATCGATACGAACCAATTTCGTATCGATCAATATTTGGTCCAATCGAGTCGAAATTAAGCAGGAACATTCTTTAGGTCGTACGTAAGCTCCTGTGAAAATTTCATAGCATTTGGACTTGTGGGTTGCAAGTTATGATCGATGCAAGTTCACGTCTTCCCTCGGTTGCCCTGTTCGAATTGATACGTTCGTATCGATCACTCCGAATCGATACTGAACACGTGCTCGCGAGTTGACATGGCGCTTGACTTTTGGATCGCTCCACTTTCGATGCCGAGTTGACCGAGTCTTCCCAAGATTTTCGCCTTGTTCGTATCGATAGCCATTGCCTTGTTCGTACCGATGGAGGTGGATCAATTCATATCGATGGAAGTAGCTCAGTTCGTATCGATGGTAGTGGCTCTGTTCGTATCGATTATGTGGCCTTGCTCATATCGATCGAAGTTGCTCCAACTTGGTGGATACGAATAGGTGGCGGCTCTGCTTGGCTATGATGGATACGAACAGTGGTTACTTGATGGATACGAACAGTGGTTACTTGATGGATACGAAGTAGTGATTATTTGATGGATACGAAGTAGTGATTATTTGATGGATACGAACCAAAGTCACTTGATGGATACTAACTACCGATGCCTGATGGATTCGAACAAGGCTCTTCAGCTGATGGATACGAAATGATGCGCTCTGATGGGTGCGATTAAGACGATTTCTTTGACTTGTATCGATCATATCTCGAGCATACAAACTCGGATTGACTTGAAATTTGAGAGGTTGGCTTCCACCGCTCTGATTGTCGTGTCATATGAATTGTGGCTAAATCCGGACTCGGTCGAAATTCATTGATATCCATAGCTCACCTGTACGTAACTGGCAATCTGGACGACTATCTTTGGTTTCCAGTTAATTCTTTTGATATCATGGCCTTAACCTAAAGGTGGGATAACATTTTTGCCCCCCAAAACGTGCCTTGTGGTAAGAATGTGTGTTCTGAATAGTTCCGAATCTGATATCCAAGTCCATATTCCGTCCATAGCTATCCTATCCGAGTGCCACAGCCATATCCCGATCCATTTCCGCGACTGTTCTGAGTCAATGTCCGATTTTGAATCCAGTAACCGAACCCTTAGCCAATTTCATATCCATCCAAACTCGACAACCGAGTTCTAATCCATCCATATTCGTTAACCAATAACCAAGTCCAAGACCTCTCCGGGTTGATATCCGAATCCTTGGTTGTTCATAGCCGATATTCGTATCCATAATCTGAATCCATAACCTTTCTAGGTTTGACTTTAAATCCATAGACCTCGCCGGGTCGCGTTATCCTGTTATGACCCTGACTCTCCGGTCAAGGGCTTTTATGTTCTCCGGCCTCGGCTCTCCGGCCAAGGACTTTTATATTCTCCGGCCTCGGCTCTCCGGCCAAGGACTTTTATATTCTCCGGCTTTGGCTCTCCGGCCATGGACTTTTATATTTTGTTTGAGTCCATTCCATCGCTCTCTGGCGAAGGGACCCATAACTTGCGATTACTGCCCCGTCTCTCCGGTCGGGACCGTAATCGTGTAGCCGATATTATTTATTATATTAATCCAAATCCAATCATCACAGAATCCAACTAACAAAATGAAAGTTTTTTTTACAACCAAGAAAACAAATAGCCATAGTACAATGAATGAAACCAGAGTCCACAGTAAATAAAAAGAAAACTATATTTCATAAACCCAAGCATCGCGGTTTATCATCATCTCAGAGCATGCCTAGGGACCGTCCTCGATCCCGTACATGTGTTAGTGACTTAGCCGCATCACTTTGGGGTTTACTACTTATTCAAACCCATAAATCTATTTAGTTGATAACAAGCTGATGACGTTGCCTAGATCTAGTGCCATCTTCGCCTGAAGTGGGCGGTGGTCGTTCCTGTTCGATTGCCACAGCTCGATTCCTTGCATATTGTTGTAGATGACCATTCCTTACATGCTCCTCAACGATATCCTTCAAATGCCTGCAGTCGTTCGTGTTGTGCCCATCCAGCTCATGGAATAGACAATGCTTTCCCGTTGCCCGCTCGTATTCAGAAGGTTCCTTTCTTGCCGGCCTTCGATACTGGAGGCGCCCTCGAGTATCCAAGTAAATCCTTTCCAGAGTCTCAGTCAAATCAGTGTAGGAAGTAAACTTTGAACTCCTCCGTGGCCTTTTTGAAGCATTACCGTTGTCGTCCATTTTCCTTTTCCCTTTTCCCTTTATCATTTTACTTGGATCCTCCCTGGGTGGGCCTCCACCCCTTACTGCATAAGCTTCAGCCTCTCTCCCTTCTCTCTTAGCCTGTGCATCTTCCTGCCTTAGAAACCTTTCTGCTTCATTGTAGAACTCCCCGAGATCCATCGGTGGGTCCCGTTCTAATGATATCTTGAAATCCGAATTATCCGCAATGCCTGAGACTGCTACCATCAAAACCATCGACGGATCAGGTCGATCCACCGAAGCCACTGCCGCATTAAATCTGGTCAAGAAGTCCCTAATCGACTCTCCTTTCCACTGCTTCATCGATGTCAAAGTCATCACATTCTTGGGTGTAACGACCCGGATTTTTGATCCCGAAAATTCCAGATAGTTAGGGAAAAGAGGAAAGAGGTAGAAGAAGAAACAGAAACAAACCACAGATTCTTAGGAACTAGTTTGTCCGGACTCCTCACAGGATCAACTTTAGAACCCCCCTTAGGGTTCAAGGTAGTACCACCCTGTGGCACTCCTGAGAAGTTCATTTCAAGGGAGCGCCTTTTCCCCAAAGCCATTCTCAAAACACTTTATACTATACACTTATAGTATCTTCAAATCATACCCTTTATGATTTATATCAAAATCTCCTTTACACAAAATCGATATCCCAAATCGATAGTTCCAAACTTGGCTTTCCAAATTCCCAAAACTGATTTTTCTTAAAAATCAAAAGCCTTTCCAAAATCCATAGGTTCCAAAACCTTTTCCAAAACCATTCTCATAAAATCCCTTATATATATATAGATATATATAACTTTGAAAATCTTTGGATCACTTCATACTTGTATAAATTCCCTTTTTATACTTCATATACTTTCAAAAACCCTTTTCTTCTGGCTATAGATTCAACAAGGGGAGTTTATCATATATAACAAAGATATATAACTTTGTTTATTCCAAATCAAATATTCAAATTTGATTACTCTTTTATAAAGTTATTAACCATATCACTTTTCTATAAAATGAGTTCTAATCACAGAAATATTCACTTCAAATTAATTCAATTCAAATTTTCCATTTGAATTCTATGCTTATCCATCTTCAATCACAATTTCAATTAATTCAAATCAAATTCAATTTGAACAAATTTTATTCAAATCTCAACTTAAAACTATCTCGAATTTCATAAATTCGAGTTAAAATTTTAAATGTTGATTTCATCCTTTAAATCAAATCAACCTTTACTTTTAAATTAACAACTTATTTTTTTTTTAATTCTGAGTCCAAATTTCAAAACTCCATTTTAAAGTATCTTTACTTAACTTATTTCAAAGTTCAAATTAGAGTTCAAAACTTTTTAAATGATTAAATCTTCAGAATCCAATCAACCTTACTCAAATTTGAATTCTCCATTTCAAATTTTAAACTTCTTAATAATAAACTTCCCACTTAAGTTTAAAAACTTATCACATCTGGGAAAATTCAAAACTCAACACTTAGTGTTTACTTCCAATCAACTTTGACCTTATGTATATCCCACATATATACATATTTATTTCATTTGCACTTCAAGTCATACTTTAAATTTTAAACCATTCTTGGTTTTAATTTCAAAACAAATTCCTTTAAAATAATTTAAAGTTTTCTGGACTTAGATTTAAAACTTCACAATTTTAAATTATCTTCAATTTCAATTTATAAGTCATACTCACCTAAAAGTTTACTTCCCTAAAACATTTCATTTTGCTTAATCATTTACAACATTTCATTATTAAACACAACAACCATTTATGATAATAACCAAGATTATCATATCTGAAAACCAATTCATTATTATCTTTATTCTGAAAACACTTCTACAAATTCAAGATTTTAATTTCAGTTTAGATCCATTTCAAACTTATCTTCATTCTATTTCAATTTGGTTGTATTACTATTACCACTTAATTCTCATTATTTTATTTAATTCCAATGATTCAATAGCCAATTTCTTTAATATATTTAATAATTAGGAAAAATTATTTCTTTATATATATCAAAAGATAAACTTATATAAAAATCATTTATTTTTAAAACCATTTTAAAATCTTTATATAAGAAAATAACAAGTACGCTCTCATATATAATACTCTCAACTCATTTTAGGGTACTATTGACCTTATCCTTAATGAGTAAACCCACCAGAGCCAAGGTTCTCGCTTAACCTTCAGCTCTGATACCAAATGTAACAACCCGGATTTTCGATCCCGAAAATTCCAGATAGTTAGGGAAAAGAGGAAAGTGGTAGAAGAAGAAATATAAACAAAACACAGATTCTCACATTGGGTCTCACGATGTGGACCTGAAATTGCTTCATAAACTTCTCAATCAGGTCTTTCCAAGTGCTAATTGAACCGCTTTCCAGTTGTCTGAACCATAGTGCTGCTACATCTGTCAAATACAAAGGGAAACACCGGGCCATGACTTCCTCCAATGCCCCCAATACCTCCATATGCCTCATATACCTTGTCAAGTGAACGGCATGATCCGTTCTCCCATCATACATTTCCAGTGTTGGTAGTTTAAAATCCGGTGGGTTCCTAGCTTGCCTGATCGTAGGAGCAAAGGGACTCCTATTCACATCTTCCAGATCTCTATTCACTAGTCTGCCTCTCATGGCTCGTCTGACCATCTCGGCCAATCTATCACTGTCGCCAAGCTGCAGTCCTTGTCCATTGCTCCTAATCTGCCCCCTGAGTTCACAAGGGATTCCTGGAATCTGCTCTCCTGGACGAGCGTCCATTCTTCTATCAATGCCAGGTTGCACCGCTCCACCTGGTATTCTGCCCGGGATTGGATCGACATGCTCTGGGTGAGTGCCCCTTAGTTCTGGTGCTGCTCCTAATGGTCCTACTCTATTCTGGATTCTGGTTACTCCATGCTCCTGATCTCTATCTCCAGCATCTCCTGCAGTTGTGTTCCCTTGATTCTGTACTCCAACTTGTCCAACTTGCCGAAGTAGATTATGTATCATGTCCTCTTGTCTCTTTAGCATCGTTTCCATCTTTTCTCTGGTGATGAAGATGGAGGCTTGATTTTCCCCCGAGGAAGCCTCCTGACTACCTTCATGCTGACTCCTTTCAGTTCTTTGTCTTCTTGTTGATTGCCTTGTCATAGCTTTCCAGATCCAAATCCTCGAGCTTTCAAATCCGAAATCCAAGCCTTGGAATCCCTAAGTTCAGTTCTCAGTGAAAGCACCAAAGTGTTTGTACCAAAATTGGTCACAAACCTCAATTGTCGTGAAAGCACCAGTGTATGAACACAGATCAACAGTATGTGATCACTAATCACAGATCTAAGTAATGTAGAGAATAAAAAATAAAGAAAAATAAACTTAAAACGGAAAGAAGTAGACAGAGACACAAGATTTATAGTGGTTCGGCTATCTCCGGTCTCCGGCCTACGTCCACTTCAAAAGTTAATCTTTTATTGACTTTACCCGCTGGTTACAACTGATTACCGCAGATTACATTAACAAATTTCGAGTACAACAGTGAACTTGGAGTGTAAGAATGTGTTCGGCAGAGTCTGGATGTCGGAGAGCCAAAGATCGTTTTTCTATAGGCTCTGGGATGCTATTTATAGGCGTAGGATGCAAATATCTCGCTCAGATCCCGGGAGACTTATTTTAGCACGTGGGCGGGCCCACACGATCGATCCCATGTGATTTGCACTCGGTCCGTGATCGATACGAACCAATTTCGTATCGATCAAGATTTGGTCCAATCGAGTCGAAATTGAGCAGGAACATTCTTTAGGTCGTACATAAGCTCCTATGAAAATTTCACAGCATTTGGACTTGTGGGTTGCGAGTTATGATCGATGCAAGTTCACGTCTTCCCTAGGTTGCCCTGTTCGAATCGATACGTTCGTATCGATCGCTCCGAATCGATACTGTACATGTGCTCGCGAGTTGACGTGGCGCTTCACTTTTGGATCGCTCCACTTTCGATGCCGAGTTGACCGAGTCTTCCCAAGATTTTCGCCTTGTTCGTATCGATAGCCATTGCCTTGTTCGTACCGATGGAGGTGGATCAATTCGTATTAATGGAAGTAGCTCAGTTCGTATCGATGGTAGTGGCTCTGTTCGTATCGATTATGTGGCCTTGCTCGTATCGATCGAAGTTGCTCCAACTTGATAGATACGAACAGGTGGCGGCTCTGCTTGGCCTTGACGGATACGAACAGTGGTTACTTGATGGATACGAACAGTGGTTACTTGATGGATACGAAGTAGTGATTATTTGATGGATACGAACCAAGGTTAGCTGATGGATATGAACTACCAATGCCTGATGGATTCGAACAAGGCTCTTTAGCTGATGGATACGAAATGATGCGCTTTGATGGGTGCGATTAAGACGATTTCTTTGACTTGTATCGATCATATCTCGACCATACGAACTCGGATTGACTTGAAATTTGAGAGGTTGGCTTCCACCGCTCTGATTTTCATGTCATATCAATTGTGGCTTAATCCGGAATCGGTCGAAATTCATTGATATCCATAGCTCACCTGTACATAACTGGCAATCGGGACGACTATCTTTGGTTTCCAGTTAATTCTTTTGATATCACGGCCTTGACCAAAAGGTGAGATAACATAATATATGTTGATGATTTTGTTATTACAGGAAACAGTGAAGCATAGATCAATTGGCTTACCAAGCAACTAGATAAGGAATTCTCAATTAAAGATTTGGGGTATTTAAACTCCTTTCTGGGTATTGAAATAAAAAGAGTGTCCGATACAGAAATGCTTTTGAATCAAAGGAAATATATCTCTGAAATCATATTAAGAGTAATAATGGATCAAGCAAATGCACCATCTACTCCTATGTCATGCAACTCACATTTGTCTAAATATAAAGGGGAATCATTCTCAAATGATAGGCAATAGAGAAGTATAGTAGGAGCATTACAATATGTCACAATCACTTGACTAGAAATCTCATTTAGTGTAAACAAAGTAAGTCAATACTTGCAAAATCCACCTGATAAGCACTGAAAAGCTATTAAAAGGACACTAAGATTTCTCAAGGGAACTATAAATCATGGACTAACACTAGAATCATGCAAATCTATCAACATTAATAGTATGTCGATGCTGACTGGACCACAGATATGGATGGTAGAAGGTCTACTACTGAATACTATATATTTTTAGGTAAATATCCAATTTCATGGTGTTCGAAATAGCAGTCTACAGTATCTGGATCCAGCATAGAAGCTGAATATAGAAGTGTTGCTAATGCTACTGCAGAAGTAATGTGGATCGAATATTTACTTAGTGAACTTCAAGTTAAAACAAACAACAAACCAACAATTTAGTGTGACAACTTAAGTACTATGTTGCTTTCAGCAAATCCAGTTCTACATTCCAGAATAAAGCATATGGAACTGGATCTCTATTTTGTACGAGAGTAAGTGACAAAAGGAAAAACCAATATAAACCACTTAACCATCATCTTACCAAATTGCAGACATCATGACGAAGCCACTATTAAAGAGAAATTTCACTCGCTTCAAGCAAGAATAGAAAGTCATTGAACTCAATAGCAACTGCCGAAGTGCAGTTTCTCACAACTCAAACAAAATTGAAGAATAATAAAGCCAGTATACAATCCGAGTAAAATTTCACTTGACAATCAAGTGTAATTCCACTCGATGTATAGAGGAAATTGCAAAGCAGCAAAGCCATCATGAAACTCCACTTGATATGAAGAGGAACTGTAAAGAAACAAAGCTCACATCTTCCATTGAAGAAAATTTCATGAGATTCACGCAAAAATAAGAGATTTCTGATGGTGGCTATGATTTGAAAATATCGCAAACCCTAACCCTAAGTTAGGTTTGAGGAAGGGTAGCGAATGAAATGAGATAATCGGCTCAGCAAAACCGCGCATATGCAAAGTAATAATATCTCTTATAGACTAGGTCATCAGATACAAGTTGGATATCAGTTTCTTGTGCCAATATTTCAGTGCAGTAACAAATGTATTACCTTATTATAAATATGATTGTATATGAAGTGAATACATATGAAAAGCATTTCGATATTGTAAATCAAATACAGAAAATCAATAAAATCATACTTTTTGCAAATTCTTTCTAAAGCACCTGTTACATTGAGATCTTATGCAAGATTATCTAACTTTATATGTTTTTCTATCTGGTGTTCTTAGTCTTATTCCAAAGATCAAAAAAATATTTCAAGTAGTGTATTGGAGCAAATTGAGCAGGTTATATAGGATCTAAGTGAGGTACTAAAAGCTAGTGTTGACCTACAAGATTTTAGGGAAGTTAATAAGATTTGTGCCAAAAAAATTTGAAGCATTTTCCATCAGACCCATGTTACTAGGAATTCAAAGCCTTTTTCTTCCCTTCCATCAATATGTGGCATCCAATACTACAAGTAACAATAACCTGTTATATTCGAATTTGCTTGCTCTTGCATTTCCTTCCACTCATATTGCTACCACATCATCCACTCCTACAGTTGTCGCTTCTTATCGATATATGAAATTTATAGATATAAAGGTGGAGAAACAGCGGTAGAAGAAACTAACGGATCTTCATCTATAATGTGTATAGTTCCATCAAGACAGAACCAGACTTTTACTTTTCCTTCTCCAAGCAGAGAAACACCACTAGCACTGCCTCCACATTGCTTTTTTGCATAAATCACCATCCAAAGTCTTTGCTCTAAATACAAGGAACAAGTGGGAACAAAAGTTAAGTGGTCCCAAGAGCTAGAATGAGCCTAATCAGAAATATCAGATATGTTCAAAAGGTAAGTATCTTTACAAGTAGCAAAAGATATTTTGAAATGGAAGGGTCTCCATCAGTTAAAAGGCGATGAATGCACTTACCTAAACTAGCTTCTACCTGAGAGAACTCTATCAATAAATAAACTAAGAATGATATTTTAGCTAAGGTATCTAAAACTACATCTAGTTTGATATTTATAACTATGTATGTGGATGCTAATATATTGAAGGCATACATCATAAGGCTTCTCATATGCAAATATAAATTCATGTATCTTCATGTGATAAATTCACTTATCTTAATCTTTCTTAAATAATGATATGTTTTTCTTTATGTAAAAGAACATATCATATTATCATTTATCTTTCTACAAAAATTGCATTTGTAAATATTTACAAATAAATAAAGCAAGAAGTGCATTTATCTTTCTGAAAGCCGTTGAGTATGCAAAAAATGAAACCAAAATTTTAAGGCTGGCCGTAGGGGTTTCTAACTTAGAACCTAAGTCGAATAAGATTCTATAAAATCAATATAATCAAGTATAACAAAAGAACTATAATTTGATACAACCCAATCACTGTGTTTTACTTTAAGAAATTCATATCAAGATGGTCCTAACTAGATCACAACGACCTATTACATGTTATTGAGCTATATAAACTAGATACTCACTACAATATACAACCCAATCACTTAAAAAATTCAGGTCAAAATGGTCCTAACCAGATTACAATGACCAGTTATATGCTATTAGGATACATGAATAAGATACATACTATTATGTACAACCTAATCCTTTAAGGAACTCATATCAAAATGGTCCTAACTAGATTACAATGACATGTTATATGCTATTAAGCTATATAAACTAGATACATTCTATTCATGATGAACTAACTCATACAAAATTTCATATGGTGGCTTAAATGCTTTAGTCATTTAGATTTGCATGATGGACGTCCATCTATAGTCCAATTAAAAGAAAAGTTTCCACGGTTTCTCAAAGTGCAACCTTCTTCTAACTTTGCGAAGGGTAGATACTAGTAGTGTTGATTTTACTAGTTCATCTACATAATTTTCTACACATACATATAATATATTGTATCAGTACAAAGAATTTTAGAAGTTATTTTCTTTTAATTTTAATTAAAGATTAGGTTTGAGTTATTAGATAGTATAAGTATTTTTTCTTTTTGAAAATAAGCAAATTCTTTCTAGAAGATTAATTCATTTACCTTTCTTTTAAGGCTAATTCTATGTAGACACATGATATTGCTGAGTAGCACCCTTAAATTTTTTAAAAAAATTAGGGACAAAATTATCCTTATGTCATTTACCCATCCTTCTACCTCTCATCATATTTTCATTCTTCTATTATTCTTATCCAACAAACCCTAAATTTAATTTTAGATGAATTCTCAAATTATGTGCTTGAATCAATGGATTGTGATGATGATAATACAAATCTAACAGAATCTTAAGAAGTAAACAACTTTATGTTGTTTATATTATTTAATTTAAAAATTCGCAGTTTGAAGAAGAGGTAAAACTTGAATGTTATGTTATTGCGTGATTTTTCTAGGGTTATTTTTTCAATGGTGGAATTTTTTATCGATTTGATTTATCTTAGAGAAGGGTATAAAGGTAAAATTTAAAAATAAGATGAGTATACTCAGCAAAAACATGTGTGCGGTGGTTTTTCATTTTTGTGGAGGGCTACTTAGAAATTTTTTGGGTTTAGATAGAATTAGCCTTCTTTTAAAAGTGACATCCTTTTTATAGTGGTTTTAAAAAAAATTCTTTGCCATAACATATGTGTCCATTATTACATTCTTGTTTGCCTAAGCATATGCTGCTTTACAAAATTATTAATCATTTTATTAATTAATTAAGAAGAAAAAATTGAAAAAGATTAAAAAAACATTTGTACATATTTTACATTGAAATTAATTCATATAATAAAAGACATAAATCATAATTTTGACATTATAATTTTTTTTATAAACAATATTAAAGATTAAAATTTTAATTCCTATATTCATAATCAAAATTAAATTCAAAAGAAAGATAAATGACTTTATCAATTTATAGTTAATTTTACATAAAATGATAACTCTTTTATCCTTTTTATATCTACTATCAATAAAGAGAATTCAAGAATAGGATTTCTATGGTGTCTCCTTGAAATTCCCAAAATGACCTAATTAGTCAATGGAATTTCACCATCGATTTGCAACCTTCATCACCATACCCTTACCAACCACTCATCAACGGAATTTCACCGTTAATTTACTTGAATAAAAGCTCCGGGACTACCAAAGCCTTTAAACTTATAGCACACATCCATCCATAATTTGTTTTATTCAATAAAAGGTAAATACTTCGAGCTATTAGATGGACATACGTAGGATTTACACTTAAAGTAATAAGTTGACTTATTATTTTATAGATAACGATAAAAGATAGAACTAATAAATACTATGGTTACATGTTTTGTAACTAAATATCAGAAATAATTAAAAAAGATTAAACATGCTTCATTTATAAAAACTTAACTCATATTAAAAATTCTCAATCACAATTGCATAAAATGATAAATTCATATATTTTTCATATAGAACCATAAATAATAGACTAATAACTTCCATATTTATCAACATGATTATTATGATTATAAAAGATATATATAAATATATATATATAAATATATATATATATAAATATATATATATATATAAATTCTTATATAAATTAGATTCAACAAAAAAATAAATGAGTTACCATAATATAAGTAGTTTAATATAAAATGATGGTTCTTTTATCTTTTTAGATAAAATGATGAATAGTTTATTCATCTTTTTATCTATAATGGTAAAAGATAAAATGATCACCACTATCATTTTCTACAATTTTATACTTTTACATTTAAAATGATAGAGATAAATCACAAAATATAAATGATAGTATTTGAATAACTTAATAGTTACTTTTTTTTGTATTTAAATGATAAACGGTAAAAGCTAATATTCAATAAAATGCAATATATTTATTTTTAAAATAATAAAAGGAAAAAGATAAATAACTTGATAATTACATATATTCAAATATTTAAACTATAACCCTTATTAGGCTATAATACGCACACATAAGGTACAAAATCCAGCAATGAATAAATAAAAAGATAAAAGTTTACCTATAAAAAACCTAACATTAATCAATTAGTAAAGAGTATCTTGTTAAACTGAACCCTCAAGAAAGAGAATGTAAAGAAAATCAAATGACTAATGTAAAAGGTTAATTATAACTAAAAATATCTTTTTCTTCGCAAAGCAGACTCTTAAATTAAGAAGGCCATGGAACTTTTTTCATCTCATAATCTTCCTATCATATAAACTAATCAAATAGATGAAATCACACTTAATACCTTTTTAATCGTCGGTTTTAATTCAAACATCGAAGCATTAAAATAAAAGACCAAATTATAATTCCATATTTTGTTCTTCCTTTGAAATAATTTTCATAAAACGTTAACAGATACATGACGCCATAACATAGAGATAAAAGATAAAAGGAAAATGATAAAAGACAAAAGATAAAAAGCAAAAGATAAAAAGGTAAAAAGATAAATAGTATAACCCATTTGTATTGAAACATACACCAAATATATTTTTAATTGAATCTTGAAACATAAACCAAAATATAATGAAAAGATAAAAATATTACCTTTAGAAAAATTAAGTTATGCTAAAAACTTTGCTTAATGCTTTATTATCAGAGGTTATGAACTTAAGACATAGGACAAAAAGAATTACTATAATGAATAAAAAGTCAATAACTTTGCTAAATTTTTTATTATATCTAGGTTGAAGCATTATCATGAACCAGTATTCTATATGATTTGTGGTACAAGGTTGTGAAATCTCACATCAAACTGTAATTAAATAGCATCAATTACCTAATTTGACAAATAGTTACTAATTTTTTTTCCATAATTATATATAATGATATATATATATATATATATATATGTATATGTATATGTATGTGTGTGTATATATATGTATGTATATATGTATATAAAGATGATATATCTACTATGAGAAAACCAAAAATAAAGATAATGAAAAGCAATACCGTCATTGTTACTTTCCATTAACACTTATCATTCGACTAAAACATTTAACTATCACGTAATAGGTCACTTGTAGCACTAAAAACTTGTTAGTGTACAAAAATTGTTATGCTCTCAATATTGTAATGTTGTAGTTCCTAATATAACAGCAACGCTACTAAAGCACATTATTATTATTAGAAAAATAAGAAGAAAAACTCCAGTGGATATAAAACTATATAAACTCACCACTCAAGCCATTAAGTCCAAAATACTTAGTTTAACAGCAAAAAAATTAAAATGAGTAACCACAAAGGAAGAAACTATTACCGTTTTTATATAAATTACATATTTCAAAAGGATCAAAAAATAGGATTATGATAAATTAAACTTTCATAATTCATTTTGATTTATAATTTTTGACATAATATACACTAAAATGAATGTATTAACAAAAATTAATATGGATTCTACAATTGGGTTTATACTCATATAACCTACTTCATCCTACTTAGGATTGTAACGATACAAGGGCAATACTCTGGTTAAAATAAAAGAACAACATCTAGTTTGTAAATTTACACAACTATTTATACTCAATTAAAGGTTTTATTCATTTGTCAATCAACGAATTTAACTAAAAATTATAGTTTGGTAGAGTTTTACCTATTAAATTGCAAATCCAAATCCGATGATAGTTGAACACCAATTTAGTTTATTTAAGAGAATTTGAGCAGATTTGAGAAATTTTCGTTGGATTTGAGAGTACGATTTTGGAGTTTGGGGAGAAATTTTGACGAGAAGAAATGGATGGCTCTACTGTGTTGGTCATCTTTTGTGAAATGAGAGGGTAGCAGTGTAATTTGATAATGAGCGTCCTTAAGACGATTTTTTTTCGACCTAGGGCGCTTATAACGACCTGAGAATTTTAATGGTTTTACCACTACTAGAGATACAGTGTATTCCAACGCCCATGTTCCAACGGCCTCCAACGGCATTTCTAACGGCTTCCAACGGCTCGTTGGATTTTGTCGTAACCGTCTGAAGCCGTTGGAAACCGTTGAAATGAAGCCGTTTGCGGCCGTTGGAAGCCGTTGGAAAATTTCCTGCATATTTTCCCGAGAGCCAACCTGAAGCTCATTATCTCCTTCCCGATCTATATTTTCACCCAATTCCCCCATTCCACCACATCCTAGCCTTCTACCGCCGCCCCAAACACCACCCAACCACCTCCGACGTCATCTAGAAGCTGCTTGTAAAGATCCAAAAACTCGGCCTTCGAAAATCGGCACCCGTACTTCACTTGTACTCAAAATGTCGTAGATTCAATAGCCGAATCTGGTTCTCCGGAGCTTATAACACCATTAAGTATAACAACACAGTGGAATAAAGAAATAGATGATATCATATACAAATCCAATGAATACAATATCCAGTATGATATACAACTATGATATCAATAATGCACAACAATATCAGAGATATCATACAATGACAATAGCAGCGGAAAGAAAAGATAACATCAGCAGCGGAACAATATCAATAGAAGTGATAAGTCCAAAATGATCTTTAGACAAAACTGAATCCACAATTCCAAGATGAGCAACTCCGATGAATGAACTCCAAATACTGAACTAGCTCCAGATAATCTACTAACCTGAATATCTGAAAAACCCAACTCGAGACTGCCCGTGTGGAAAATTGTGGGCACCTAGAGTTTAGGAAGGGAACAATAAACTCCAAGTCAGTCGTGGGACTGGTGTGAGTAACAAAAGCAGTTTATCTTTAAATCAAACACAAAAGAACTTTAAACATTGAAACCCGCAATGCTTTTGGAAAATGAAACTACCATAAGACCTCCCACCACACACACAATGCAAACGTAGAATTGGAGGAGATTTCTTCTTATGATAGTCAAACATGCTTACTACGCAAGAAAGATTGGATCATTATTATTATTAGTGCATAGTGGGAAACATTTCGAAAGTATAATATTAATCTTAGCCAACATACAACCATTATTGTATGCCTACTATAGCTACTATGTTCAATAGCAGGTTACCGCCACATTCCATAGCAGGTTATACAACTAAAACCGTACAAGGTTCGTATTGTTTCTTTGGATTTTCCAACAAATGGTCAGGCTAAGGAACTTCCTACCACCACATGGGATCGCCTCTGGCTGGACGTCCCGAGAGACAACTGCTCTCTGCCAACACAAGGTCGGGTTACCCCTGTAACAGGTAACTCACGAATATGCCATTTTCCGGTCCTTTGGGACCTTTATCCGAGGCGCCTCGATAAACACACAATCACACAATAAATGAGATCGGAGTATCCACATAGCTTAAATACCAGGGCTCCATACCTGATACCACCCTTTTCCAGAAGGAAATGACATACCCTAAAGGGCGCGACCCTCATAACCTTGCCGCATATTCCTGTTTCGATCATTTCCGGGTTGTGAGGTCCGAAGAGGTCTTGTCCACAAAGCTATGTTTTTTCACAAAGCCACGCTTTGATCACAAATGATCAATAAATGATCATCACACAGCAACACTCAGCATGCCACATTACCAAATTGGGAGTATATCGCTGATAACCTTCAACTACATAACCTCTGAGCTCATATGTAATGACCCAGAATTTTTATTAATTAAAACTTGAATATTTAATTAATTTTAAATATTAATAAATGAAATTAATAAGTCGAATAATTTATTTATCGAATATTGGATTTAATTTGGACAATTAAATTGATAAATAATAATTGAAATTACAGAAACTTAATTGAATATCGAGTTTAAAATGATTGAAAATGAATTATAAAGTTATAGTAAATCATATTGAAGTTATAGTGATGTTATAGGACTTTGAAAATTGAATTTAAAGTTAATCTGTAAAAATTGAATATTTTAATATTTAATCGACTAGTGAAATTAGCCATTTTTCGAACAGTCTCATAATTGGACGAAACTAGTTCCGTTGGATCCGTAATAGTTTGTTATTATCGGATTTCAATTTTCGTAGCAATCGGAGTTGTCGTGTGACCGTGGCAGCTCGAAACGCATCGAAATTGTTTTAATTTTAATTCGGCGAGTTAAAATAGTCATTTTTTCAAATAGTGTCGGATTTCGACGAAACCAGTTTCATCGGATCCGTAATGTGATATTATTTTAAGATTTCAAATTTCAAGTCAATCGGGTTTACCGTTTGTCCGGGGCAAGCGAAAACGCCTAGAAAATTGCTTAATCGGTTTAATTTAAAATTGATCGTTTATTTCCGTAACTCGCACAGATGACCGAATTAGCCTCCGAAACACGTTCCATTGTGTTCGGAACGCGGGGTAAACCTTATGAACGCCAGGCGGCACGTGTGATTTGGAGATCGTTTGAAAAAGTCATTTAAAACGAAGTTAATATTAATTTAATAAGTATATACGTATATATATATATATACGTTTAACTAACGAAACCCTAATCTATTTTCGTGGCCGCCACCCTTGGTTATCAATGGCCAGAAAATTACGTTCTTTCTCCTCCAAATCCTCTAAATCCACGGATTGATTCAAGAAGTCGTCAACTGCAAATATGAAGAGCACGAGGAGATCTTTACATCCATACGGTGGAGTAGCATGTAACTCGTCGTGGTGGCCAGAAATTGACCGAAAGTGCCACGCGTTCATCCTCGATTTACGTGAGAAGGGGGAGGCCGAGCTCAAAGCCCTTCAGGCCGAGAGTGGTGCTAGCGTGGGCGGTCATGGTGAAGACCTCTGATCATCTTCGTTTGGCTCGTATGGGTTTCGGTCACGATTCAATTACCTGGAGAAGATGATGTGCGTGCAAAGGCTGGATCTAGCCAATGGAAAATGTGCGGCTGTGATTGGTTTAGGGTAAAAATATTAAAAGCAAATTGTAAATTGAATAAATATAATTCGTATAAACTTTGAAAATGTATATCTTTGTGATGTGTGATCAGAATTTGACGAAACAAAATGCGTTGGAATCGTATCGTCGAATACTACGCGATGCAACTGAATTGGAAGCGATCGGGGTCAGTGAAAATTTTGAGTGAAATTAAACGTCCGTTTAATTTCATTTGAAATAAACGCTACAAATTTCTATCGGAAAATCAAGGTGAGAACTCCTCACTCAATCGAATATTTTGTTTCGATTTAAATTTTAAATAGTTGAGATTTAAAATTGTTGATAGTGATTGATTGTGTGATTGGATGTTAAATTGATATCTGTTGTGTTGAAATAGACATTATACGCCGTTATTAAGCGGAGGTTATTTATTAAAAACATATACCGCGATAATTTCACATTGAAGTGGAATTGGTATTATATATGTATATAGCAATATATATATATATATATAATGGAATATATATATATATATATATATTGGAGTTGATTTCCCGCATTGTATAGCGGATGAGACCCTATTGCGCCGTTAGTAAGCGGAAAATATTTATTAAACCCATATACCGCGATAATTCCGTACTGGAGCGGAATTGGTATTGTGCTAACATCTGTGGATGCAGGGAAACAGGTTGGAGGGATCCAACTGGATTCCTCACCGTATTGATTATTTACAGATATTGTGATATATTCTGTTATCATATGATGATATATGATGTTTGGATGCTGTGATTGACTATTTGGTGCTGTTGCATCATCAGATTCATTTTTAAAGTTTAAGATAATGATTTTGATTTTAAAGGGATTTTTAAAGTGATTTTTGAAAGTATACGTTTATAGAACTGGTTTATTTAAATTGAGATTTTATAAACGGTTTGTATAAAAGATTTATAAATTTGATGTTTATAAATTAAAAATATTGGAATTATAAAATGAGTTTTTATAAATGTTAAAAGGAAGTATAAATGGATTTTATAAGTGAATGAAATTAATAGATTTATAATTGTGAAGTTATGAAATGAATAGATTTTGTAAAATAAAGGATTTATAAATAATTAACTTATAAATCGGATTTTGGGTATAAAATTGAGTTATAAATTGAATTGATTTATAAAAGGGATTTTATAATCGAAGCTTTTATAAATATAGATGTGAATTTATAAACATTGTTTGTAAATTCGAAATCAATTGAATTTGATAAATCAAACATAAAAGTTATGAAATGAGATATATTCATGATTTTGGACAGCGAATTATCCTTTAAGTTAAATGTTATAATAATAAGAGTTTGGTTGGAAATTTTATCCACGATTTTGGACAGTGGATAATCCTTTAAAATAAATGTGTGGAAACATTGAATTGGGTAAATAAAGTATATTCACGATTTTGGACAGTGAATATATTATTAGATAAATTGGAGATGTTTTGGAAAAGCGATATTACGAAATGAAGTAATTTTTTTTAAAAAGATGTTTTAAAACGTGTTAAGTATCGAAAACATAGATTTCAACATTTATTGTTGAAATAGACATTTCGATAAATAAGGAAATGGTGGACTATAACACTGTTGTTATAGTAAATGATTTCCGAAAGGAAATGTTTTATATAGTATTGGGATTTATATATCTATCTAAATTTCAAATCCCTATACTAGTGATTTTGAGTTGTCGTAACGATGTTTTACGTAACATTCATTTTGACTCAAAATTTAATTTTGCATTTGTGAATATATAAATTCTGTATGTGCTCTGTTTAATTTCCAATTCATCAAATCCATTATTTAAATTCAACTTCATTATATCAAAACTTACAAATTGAATTAAATTAAATTCGTCAAATCAATTCTTTCAATTACAAGTCTTACATTAATTCCAAAAATATCACATTTTCATTTCTTGTTAAAGAAATTCCATTTCACTTATTTACTTACTTAAATAATTTTCCAAAAACTTAATTAATAAAGAAACTCAATTTCAGTTATTACGAAGTAAAATTCACTTATTCAAAAATTCAATTTAATTTAATCATTAAATAATTCAATCTTAATTAATTATTAAATAATTCAAAACTTAATTATTAAATAATTTCAAAGTTTAATTATTAAATAATTTCAAATTTTTATAATTTCAAACTTAATTCAATCATTTCTCAAATTAAACAACATTCTTTCAACAATTACATTGTTAATATTTTGTTTCAGATTTATTAAATACTAACATTTTCCTTTCATTAAAAATTCAAATTTCAACTTCATTTCAAAACTATATTATTTATTCAAATAAAATCTTCATTTTATTTTAAATCAAATTATTGACCAATCGGGTTTTTATTTAATTTTCTATCCTAGGTCAAAGTTCAATTTGGGTATTTATCATTTCAACCCGATTCCAATTCAATTCAAAATCAAAGCATAGTAAAGGGAACTTGCAGTGTGATAACTGAGATGGTGTCAAAGTAAATAAACAAGCAATAACAACAATCAATATCAATCCAATAATCAATTCAAATAATCCCGAAATAACCGTATTAATTCGCATTGTTATTTGTACGAATTAATATAATTATCTCTAGAATCTACACTATCATTTCATGTAGATTAAAGATTATTACAATAATATAAATACGGATCTTTACTTGATATTCAATTTCAATTTTCCACTACAACAATTAATCCAATATACGTCGATGGTTCAAAATGTAATTATTACTATTCTACATGTCAATTAATTTAACAATTAAAAGGGGTCATATTCAACTAATCAAATTTAACATATAAATCAGTTTAAAAATCATTAACTATCCTATTTCAATTTTGCATACTATTTATCATTTAACACTAACAACTTAACGTCCAATATAAACATCAACAATCAATCAATTATCAGCCAAACTGTATTATCATCGCATAAATAATTAACAGATAATGGTGTCAGATGTCACAGGTGAACTGATACAGGTAATAGCATATAAAACAGTGTAATTAACTAACAGCAGCATATTTCAATTGTCGTTTCAATTGAAATCAAATTTAATAAATAAAAGAACGTTAATCGTGAGTGAGTGCTCACCTTTCGAGGCTAGAGAGAATAGACAATGGAATTGAGCTACGAATCCAAGCACGAATCTCAAGACAAGGCCAGATTGAACTCGAATCGATGAAGGAAGCTAGTAAATAGGAATTGACGAAATCAATTAGAACTGAATGGATGAAGGTGAATGGTATAAGTGAACTTTATATATAACTGTATATATAAAAAAAATCATATTCTAAATTCATACACATTTATATTGAATGTATATGTATTTTAATTCTATTATTCAAATCCAAACACATATATTAATATCAACATATATATATTATTATTATATTTGAAATCAAAAATAGTAAACCCAGATTATAACACGCTTATATTATATAAAACAAATAAAAAAACCATCATTTTATAAAACAAAAATTTCGCCCTTATTTCAAGCTAACAGACTATCTATAAATGGCTGCTATATTAAATATATATATGAAACCATTAAAACATACATAAAAGTTATATTTTAAAACAACATATATATATAACGAAAACAGTAAGTGGTAAATTTTAAAAACCTATGTAAAACATATTATACAACTTACTCAAACTACGCAAACCAGTAGGTAAATACTTTTATAAGCCTATACACTCACTGTATAAAGTCACTATTATTAAACCCATATATCTTTGAACACACCAAAATTTACTGTAACCACATATATATTTAACTAGAAGATAAACTGACCTGTAACATATAATATATATATAACTATTCAAAATCGTATACAACTTATACTTAATAATAATAAAGTAACTTTCAAAATCTTGCATATACCACATATAAAGCCTGCAGCTTGCAATATACTATTATATCCAAATCTGATATATCATAATCCACGGCAATACTTATATATAAACTAATGCATAGAAAACAAATATGTATATAACCTTACATATACAATTTACATCAATGATTAATAAAACAAAAATATACTTTATATAACCAAGTCTTATATTTCTATAATATATATGGGCTACAGTCTTAACTATATATATACTGGCATATAGACTGTCATACTATATGTAAACAAAATAGCTATAACCAACAAAAGACTAACTTTATACAATTATAAATAACAATAGACTCGGCTCTTTAAATAGTCGATAGAAGATACATATAAATACTGCTTTCTAACTTACTAATGTAGATCTATAACAGTAGCCACATAGATATGTAAAACTCATGCAACTCAAACATATATATATCACCCATAAAATGCGAACTAACATTTTTAGATAAGTCATAGGTTTTGCATTATTTACCATAATAGAGATATACAAAATTACATAAAAGAAGGAAAGGTGGCAGGCGAAATACCCAGCGGAGAAGTTTGCGAGTAGGCTCGGCCAACGGATTTGGTGACGTGGGTGGTACGAGCATGGGTGGAAGGCTGACGTCGGGTGGAAGAGGATGGGAGATGGACGCAGGCTGTTGATGTCATGGGACAGTGGGCGTGGCACGAAGGCTTCGGCAGTGGTGGGGATAAGGAGGTGGTTCGGAGCGGTTGTCGGCATGTTGGAGGGGAAGCACAGTGAGATGAAGGCGGGTTCATAGTAGTGGGTACAGCGTGTTTGCGTGGGTTGGAGGACGTACGGGTGAGGAAGAACGCGCATGCCTCTAGAACAAAGAATGCAAAAGAAAAGGGAAGGAGAAGTCATGCCGTTACAGGTGAGGAAGAATATGAACTCAACTCAATTTGAAAAAAAATGAAGAAATTGAACAGGCTTCTCCAAATATGGATGACTTATAATTTATATTTTATGGAATAGAAAGGAAAACGTGAAGGAAAATGACTCATCAATATTATAAATTGAATAGGGAATAGAGCAGGTGACAGCTAGCTATATTGGACAACGAAGGGACAAGCCAGCTGAATTCAAGAAAGTATTGGGACCATGGAAAAGAAAAAGAGTAACCATTCACTATCTCACGTTTGAACAAATAAAGGGACGCAGACAATAAATGGCTCAAATCGGTTACCGGTGCAGCTAACCGTTTTACGGGTCTCGTCGTGCACCAAATGCCGAAACACTCAAATGAATATACTGCGGTGATCAACACGACAAGATGATCAAAACGGTACACAGATATCAGTGGTACGATTGAATTATAAAAATTCGAAATTTTTAATAGCGGAAAATGCAAGAAAAACGCTGAAAAATAAGATCGACGGAGCCAAAGATGTCCGAATTTGGAAAAACGACAAACTGGCATCTTGCTCAGAAGATGGTTTAGAATTTTTCTATGTAAAAATATTTTGGTTTTGGAAACATTTTATTTTCATCGCTTTTTAACTGATTAAATTGAAGTGAATTTACGCGCGAAATAAACTTTCATATTTTCGGACGAAAATTTACCAGTCGCTATGTTTAACTTGACGTATTCCAAATATTAAATTTTTATTTCAAATTTTATCGTTTAAAATTTCACAAAATTTTAACTAATTACATTATTAAAACAGTTGAAATTTACGGGTCGTTACACGATTGCTCGGCAGTTGATACAGTGAATGTATTAATGTCGATTTTCGAGCGACGAAAAATGTGACGCCCCACCTCTATGCTCATAATAACAAAGAGTATTAAAAGAAATACTGTCTATTATTACGAAGAATAAGGCTGGATAGGAGCGACCATCCGTAATTGGCCTTACACTAATATTGGTTATCTCGATAGGAGTGGTATATACTTTTTATTTTTCATCAATTATTTATTTACTCCCATCGACATATCCAATTATCAGTATAAAACAAACTACGATAGTTCATAATAGTTTAGGACATTAGATATAACAATAACACAGATAATATAAATGCGGAACACAGATTAACAAAAATCTCATATATATATAACCGATGTCAGTTACAATATAGTTGACACGATACATATGATACAACTACAACTGTCGACTCTAGAAGTTATATACACAAGTACATTATCAACTAATATACATGAATACATATCGTTCTATACAATGACACGACTACGACAAAAGGACAATGACAACTTCAGAAGATGTGAAAAGTCTTCAAATCCCGAACAGCAACTCAAAGAAAGAAATCTACAACCTGAAATAACTCGGGTCTGACCCGAGTATTACATTCAAAAGGAAAATAATACCCAGGTCAGTCTAATTCAAACCAGTTTATTAGTGCATATAGGCAGTAATAATTTAAATAGACGACAGTCACAATAATTCCCGTCTATCCGATTCTTTAAACAAAGAAACCGGATAACGGTCAATATAACACTTAACAGTGTTTAACAAAAATCAGCAGATTTAAATCATCAACAGAGATAAATAAACAATTTATCAAATCGACTAAATCAATTTAAAGCAATTGAAATTGTCACTTTAAAACCATCAAAAATTCGATTGGCTGCCGTACACACACGCGTGTACGGCCTCGCCAATACGGCATAAAAGATCAATGCATCAAAAGCAAAAGAAAAATCAATTCAAAACTGTCGAGTTTGGGTGGCTACAGTGCACGCACGCGTGCACTGCCTCGCCACCACAGCATATACTGAAATATCAATAAGGCACAAAGGCCAATGCTCAAGAATTCCCAGTGCCAACAAATGCAATAAGCAAGTGACAGTAGAGAAGAGTTTCAACCAAGTGAATTGAAGTGGTTGGTTGTCTCAAGCAACGGCAACCAAACAAGTTCGAACAACAGATCTACAAGCTGAAACTTCAGAAGAATCGGTTTGGACAACTACAGGTACAGGTACAACAAAATGCAGACCCAACTCCCCAAATGACCAACTGAATGTATACAAGTTCAGTATAAATCAAGGAAGGCAACTCGAGTGAACCAGACTCAAGTCAGTCCAGTTACTCTATGGAATACATCAAAGTGAGCTTGATAGGTAAAACTCAAGTCTACGAATCATGAAGACTGCAATATCAAAGAAACTACAAGATTGTACAATGGAAATGCAAGGACCAGACAACTCAATACTCAAACTCAGTCCAAATCCACAATATATGCATACAGACATACATATGTATGTATGCCCATATGATGCGGACTTGAGTAAACAAGGATAAGACAACACAATCAGTGAAATGCATCAAGACTAATGCAACAATGTGCAAACAGGGGACAGAGCCAGGCCGGAGTAATAACTCAACCAATAAGGCAGTTAAAATGTATGTACGTGAAGACCAGATGAAGACTGCATATAACAGACCAACAAATACTAGGTCAACATCAAAATGACACTAAAAATTTTGAACTACAAGTATGCAGTAATACATGTGATGTCCAGACCAAAAACAATGCTATCAGACAAGGCAAAGGCCATATAGATATATATATATATATACATACATATGTGACAATATATGTATACATATATACGAGTCTGAATGACAACAGTGGACACACTGTATTCAATTTAAATATGGACTCGAGTACACATGTAGACACACAAGAAGATTCAAGCACAATGCAACTCGAGCAAGTCACAGTGAATGTGGTCAGAAACAACAAGCAAAGTGTACACATGTCGATGGACAATTGATCTCAACTAATCAAGTGAAACCATACAACGGCGAAGACGAAATGGTCGAAATCGAACATAAATAATAATATCAGTGGCATGATATGAAATGTGCACAGTAAGTGTACAACTAAATCAAGTGCACAACAGCCATCAAGCAAGTGAAAGCATGTATGAATCAACTGAACTAAGGCACCAGTAAACAGAATATCAAGGCAGTGGACAAAGTAAAATGATCAAGCTACCATATATAGGACTTCAAGTAGATGCAAGTTAACGGGGATATGAATAACTACAGCATGCAGTGGCAACAAAGTATCAACATATCAATGTCTATGCCATAGTCAACAACAAACTGGCATTAATGCATACTGGAATAGAAGCATCAAGGTGACAAAGGGGCCAGATTAAAATACATTGTGAAAATCAGTGACTCAAGATCAAAGATTTAAACACATGTACAACACAGTAAACAGGTTCAGGTGAAACAGGGGTGGCAAAATACTTCAGTATGAAGGCAGACTATAATGCAAAGGAGACTGAGTGAATCATTTACAAGACCAGAGACCCTCAACATGAATGTGCAACTCAATATCCAGTACATATGTGCAGCACATGAATGCAAACTAAAAACTGCAAACATGCAGTACATAAATGCAAATCAATATCCAAACAGACTACAAGTGAATGTATCAATATATACAACTACGAAGTATAGATGAACGAGTGTCACCATCTACATGGATGCAGACAACATCAAAAGAATAGTGAGGCTACAAGAATTGAAACTCGACTCAGGAGTGATGCAGTGCAATACAAAGTTGAAGTAGCTGGTTCAAAACAACACAGTGCCCAAAACAAGTTCAACTATATCAACAACCAAAGTCACAGCGAATAAAGCAAGTAGGCTACAGAGTAAATTAAAGCAGAGGGTTAAAGTCGAAGTGTTTTGAAAAACAGTCAAGCCGTGGTCATCACGAAAACAAGTCGCGAGTCGAACAAATGAAAACAAGAAATTCACGGAGCAGTAAATTCAAAGCCGTGTAAATCAATTCACAAAATCGCATATCTATGAGGTTTAATTAGATGTGAGTAATTGCGATTACTCACCTTAGCCACCAAAGAGCTCGAATTCGATGTCGCGGCATCACGAAGCGAAGGAATATGCTCGTCAGAAACCCTAATAGCCTCTGAAAAGTCGGAGAGACGATCATTGGTGGCCTCTTCGATTTACCCACGCCCTGAGTGGAGAAGACGAGCAGATAAGCGTGCCCTAAATTTTGGAACGAGGCAGCCACCATTTTTGTTCGTTTGTTGCTTTAAGGGTTTCGAACGAAAAATGAATGGATCGAGTAAGTGGAACGGGTATTCTTTGATAAAACACGACCCAGGTAGAACTAAAGAAACATGGGTTGCAAATTTTCATTTAAGGCCCAAACAATTCTTTTAACAAATTTTCAAATGAATTTAAACTTGATTCAAATCTGCATTAGCAGTTAAAAATGATTTAATCGTCATTTATAAACTGACGCGAAAAACCGGGTTGTTACAAAAAATCGCAGTCGTTACATCATACGTCTCAGAGAAGGGTGTTAAGCTAAGAGAATAAATTCTCCGCCACCAACAGAAATGTATTTGAAAGAAATCATCTTTATATCTCAAAATGTAATGTCAGACATGTAACCATACAAGTCTGTTCCGGGTTCGAACAGAACCGAAGGCACTTTCGAAGAAGCCCTTGCAATCTGGGTATTCACAATCGCGATCGGATTTCCCATCACTTAGGGAATCTCTATACCGGGGCCACTCGGTGCAGAGACAATCGATAGGTTATCCTATCGTTTTCACAAATACCCGGTCTTCACCACCGGTCTTCAAATGCTATCCATATACGACGTATCATTATTCGGAATGGGTTATGTGACACAAAGGTCCTCTCCCGGCTGAACCGAATAATGAGCGCAATATTTTAAAACATATGGATATTGGGATTTCAGTTAAGTCACAACTTGTTATCCAAAGCCTTCCTTCAAATGGTTTAAACACATTACCATTTTAATCTTTTAAATAAAAAGATTCAATTCACAAAGTTCACCCAGTTTCATAAAGATTCATTCATAGATTTTCCAAATCAATTTCCAATTCAATTGGATTAACTCGTTAAATCTTTAAATCAAAGATTTAACTTATGGCTTTCAAAACAATTTCATTTCGAATGGTTTAAACAAATCACCATTTTAAATCTGTTAAAAATAAACAGATTCAATTCATAGCTTTCAAAAAGAATTCACTCATAACTTGGAAAACCATTTTTCAATTCAAACTTGAAATTCCTTTAACTTAAATTGGAATTACATTTCTTATATGAAAGCTTTTATCATTTGAAAACAAACAGTTTTCATTTCGAAAAATCTGATTCATTTTTATGAGTTAAAGTCTTTGGGTTAGATTCAAATTCTCAAACCAATATTTTTAAAATGGTTTAAATTCACATTTATAACTTATTTAACATTTTTAAATCATAAATCTCAAACATGGAATTCAATTCTTTATTTTGAATTCAAATTTAAATTGAATTATTTAAATTGGAAAGTTTACCAATTTATTCAAAATAACTTTTATCTTAAAATCTCCTTTTCAAAAGCTTTAACATTTAACCCAAATTCATTTCCAAAATCAATTGAAATTAAAATTTCAATTTCAAAAATATTAATTTTAAATCATCTGTGACTTAACCGATTTCCACGTGAAATCCATATTTGTGTGTGTATGGTGTAGTCCAGGGGTTTAACACAATAGTGCAACATCATTCAATCATAACAGATCAGAATACAGAAATATAGTTGATAAGCGGTATAACGATAACGCTTATCTTCCATTTACAGATCACAGATCACAGATATATATTACATTCAACCCAGATAAATGAACTACAGTACAGATCACACACAAATCAGAATATATCACACAACATCTCAGATCAGGAGATATCAACAATTCAATCATTTAGTCGGGTCCAAACATTCATAAGTAAGACCAGTTAATTGTCTGATTAATCTAAATCAAATTAATTTCTTATGAATTACTAATCCTGGTTAATTAACATTAATAAATTACAAATCATTTTGATTAATTATTCTTTAATCATTTATTAACTTACCTTTAATTATTCCTTAATCATTAATTAATAAATCCAAATTATTAATTAATTAACCTTTAATTATTAGTTAATCAACCTTAATTAATAATTTAATCAACTTTTAATTATTAATTAATTATCCTTTAATTAATTATCTTAATTAATTACCTTAATTAATTAACCCTTAATTAATTACCATTTAATTAATTATCCTTTAATTACTAACTTATTTATCCTTAATTACTTCAATTAAGTAATTATCTTTAAGTAACTAATTTCATTAAATAGTTACCTTTAATTTAATTACAACTATAAACATCTTTATCTTTTAAACTAACTTCTTAATTAAGCTATTTAAAGTTTAATACCACATCGTTATATTTTCAAAAACACTTGTTAATTTATAAATTAACTAATGTGAAAATTTTCAATATCAAAACAATTTCCCTTTAAAAACATTTAACTTTAAAATTTTAAACTTGGAAATTTGTTTAAAACTTGTTTAACATTTCACTTTGAAACCCTGGTTATATATTTTTTTTCTTTTCATTTAAAATCTGGATATAACAAAAAACCCGAGCCCACCATGATTTACCCGAGCCAAATCATTTTTTTCCCGAGCAACCTAAATTCAAATTTTCTTCGAGTCAATCCATTAATTTCATATGCTCGAACCCGAGAAAATACCTGAGTCGCCTTCTTCTTCTTCCCTCTCAAATCTCTGATACACATAGTGGCACGCGTATACGTGCACCACTGGTCGCCGACCTTCTGATCATCGACGAGATCACCCGTAAGTCATCTTTGATCACCTCATCCCAACAAATCACCCAGAAACTTAAAAATCCGATCACTTCGAAATCGAGCATGTTGAACAAAGCTAAAACCCTATCGCACCACCAAAAATCATCTCGTACGATCACCTCAGGCCACCTGAATCTTCGCCATCACGCTCACCCCTTCATCATTGATTTATGCTTCGATCTCACCAGACCCGGCCTTGTCTGATTCGTCGTAGGTGACAAAATTTGCCCTGAAACTTAATTGAGTACAACCGAGTTTAAACCCGAAAATCATTTCGCCTGACCATCATAATTGATAAAAAAAATTGTGAGCATTTTTCCTGGAATCGCCAACATCCAAGCTCCCTTTGACCATAATCCCGATATTCCAAAACCTTGCGTTCACCAGAATTTGCCTCTCGATCGATTTCCGATCAACTCACTTTTCCTCACTAAATAATAAACTAAAAATCTTGAAACTAGATTCTAAAATCATAGTCTTCCATTACGAATCGCTTCATAAGATCCAAACAGAAAATCGTAATTATCGATTTTTGA
This sequence comes from Allium fistulosum, assembly GCA_030737815.1. Classification (NCBI taxonomy): domain Eukaryota; kingdom Viridiplantae; phylum Streptophyta; class Magnoliopsida; order Asparagales; family Amaryllidaceae; genus Allium; species Allium fistulosum. The sequence goes on from CM060902.1 coordinate 1,388,788,954, forward strand.
CTTGAGTTTGATTATTACTGTAATATTCAAATTTCTAAATATTCCATAAATATTTATACTTGGAATTATTTTTAAAATTAGATTAGATTGTTACAAACAATTTTTATTCAGATATCAAAATTTAAATGTTATTATTTGAAGAGATATGAATTTTCTTGAATTGGGTTTAAAACCTATGACTTGAAAAACAAAAATATATATGTCTGTACACACACATATATACACAGTCCTATATATATTCACATTCAGGCATATTCACACTCATGCAAACATATTCCACAAACAAACATCTAATACTCATCATAAGCAAGCCAAGATTTAAACAAATTTGATGTTTTTAGGAGTTAGTTTGCTCACAGGATATTGAAACAGAGAAGCCTGTTAACATGCAAACCTATATATAAACAGATTAAGTTTAAAGATGGAAGTTTGCTCAGCTTGTTTCCAGATATAAATAGAGTTTTCTGATGAACAGGCTTTTGAAAATACCAATTGAAGTTCTTTTCTTTTGAAACAGGATTGTGAAAATTTGCAAACTGAAGTCTTTTCCTTTGATTTTCTTGTTGATCTCTGGTCTGTTTTAATTGTGTTTTGTTTAAATTGAAGATGAGATATGCTTCAGATTTTCTTAGTTTAAATGAACGAGCTGAAATGAAGTGAGAAGTTGATATATGGAAAATGAGATTACTAGGTGATGTATATATTTCTATATACAGGTTGATTATGGGTTGTACAAAACAGGACAGGGATATTTTCCTTGTTTCATTAATTATGCAGATTTTCTTAGCTCTTTGGTGGCTAAAAACATTTTATACAAATTCGAATTGACTAAAATTTTGCTAACATTTAATGCCAAGGTACTTTATGTTTCTATACTTATCTTATTATATTTTTATTTTATACTTTGTTTATGTTCTTACTTCTTGCCTTGCATTTCTTTAACTCGGCTGAGATGATATATAGTGGCTTGCATTAATTAGTTGTACCATATATTTACCTCATTTTTTTACTTTACTTCGGCTGTACAAATATATGAGGTGAGATAGTGGTGGCTAAAATGTAATGTAGATTGTATGCTAAGGACATTTGCATTTATTACTTGTCTTGTATTATAAATATTTACCTTATCTTCCTTTGCAAGCTTTCATACATATGTATAATTTTTTTTCCTTTGTCCGTATTTCTATGTGTACATACTTGTCTATACATATGTTTGTTGATACTTGAATATATTTTTTGTCTTATTACTTTGAAAATAAATAAAGTTCTATATTTGGTATGTTGTTAGATTTTAGCAAATATATTGACTTTATATTTTATCTTTACTTTGTTTCTTACTTTAGCTAAGTGTACATGAATATACATTTTGTTTGCTTCTTTTCTTTTTGTTTGTTTCATTACTTGAATATATTCTATTTTTCTTCTTATACTTATAATTTTGTAATATAAATGAATTTCTATATTCAGCATGTTGTTTAAATTTTATTTAATGAATTACTTTATAATTGTATAACTTATCTTTTATTTATTTCTTATTATTTTGTAATATAGATAATTTTAATTAGTTGTTAAAGTTTTGCAAATGTATTTACTTGATATTTTAGACTCAAATCCAATATATATATATATATATAATTTCAAATTTACTCATATGTTACATATACATACATATATTCACATATATATGCAATATTTAAATTCATATGATTTAATATATGTTTTATTTGATTTGGGGACACTCTTTTAAATTTACAATTAATTTCACAATTCTAATTATAAAATTCAATTAATTATCAATTTAAATTAAATTAAAATCCGGGATCGTTACAGACTTCCCCCCTTAAAAGAATTTCGTCCTCGAAATTTGCCAAGGAGACACAAAGATAGATGAAAAATATTTCATCAAATCAAACTGAATATCTATTCTGTATTTGGCTTACCAAATCATAATATCAATAATATATACAAGAACGGACCTATTGAATTCTTTCACACGATACTCGGGTTATCCAGATCTACGAAGTATACAATGGCATTGGTTACCATTCGTAGAATATATTGGGACCCAAAGAATAGATAGATATATGGATACAATTCCAAAATTTTTAGTTTAGAACTAAAGTATACCTATCAACCATAGCAATCAAAGCAAACAAGGCAACCAATACATCCAAACAAACAATTTTGGTCCATCCGGAGTTTATGTCCCATATTCATATATCGAATCTTCTTCTTGGATCTACCAGAAACCATCGAAGAATTGAGAAAAGATACTAAACAAAAGAGATTGATAGAGAAAAGATTGTTTCCACTGTTGTTACAGAGTATTGACCATTTATAGTCGTATTTCCCTGTCCCTTATCTCATCATCTTCTTGCACTCATACTTACTATCAGTGGATAGTAAGAGAATTTACTGAGGCATTCGAACGGATATCTGAGAGATTACTCATTCTAGGGTATACTTCACCCTATCTCTAATGAGCTACTTAATGTATTATACTCCTAAGCTAAAGTTTAACCTTAGCTCTGATACCAATTGTAAAGATCCAAAAACTCGGCCTTCGAAAATCGGCACCCGTACTTCACTTGTACTCAAAATGTCGTAGATTCAAACACCGAATCTGGTTCTCCGGAGCTTATAACACCATTAAGTATAACAACACAGCGGAATAAAGAAATAGATGATATCATATACAAATCCATTGAATACAATATCCAGTATGATATACAACAATGATATCAATAATGCACAACAATATCAGAGATATGATACAATGACAATAGCAGCGGAAAGAAAAGATAACATCAGCAGCGGAACAATATCAATAGAAGTGATAAGTCCAAAATGATCTTTAGACAAAACTGAATCCACAATTCCAAGATGAGCAACTCCAATGAATGAACTCCAAATACTGAACTAGCTCCAGATAATCTACTAACCTGAATATCTGAAAAACCCAACTCGAGACTGCCCGTGTGGAAAATTGTGGGCACCTAGAGTTTAGGAAGGGAACAATAAACTCCAGGTCAGTCGTGGGACTGGTGTGAGTAACAAAAGCAGTTTATCTTTAAATCAAACACAAAAGAACTTTAAACATTGAAACCCGCAATTCTTTTGGAAAATGAAACTACCATAAGACCTCCCACCACACACACAATGCAAACGCAGAATTGGAGGAGATTTCTTCTTATGATAGTCAAACATGCTTACTACGCAAGAAAGATTGGATCATTATTATTATTAGTGCATAGTGGGAAACATTTCGAAAGTATAATATTAATCTTAGCCAACATACAACCATTATTGTATGCCTGCTATAGCTACTATGTTCAATAGCAGGTTACCGCCACATTCCATAGCAGGTTATACAACTTAAACCGTACAAGGTTCGTATTGTTTCTTTGGATTTTCCAACAAATGGTCAGGCTAAGGAACTTCCTACCGCCACATGGGATCGCCTCTGGCTGGACGTCCCGAGAGACAACTGCTCTCTGCCAACACAAGGTCGGGTTACCCCTGTAACAGGTAACTCACGAATATGCCATTTTCCGGTCCTTTGGGACCTTTATCCGAGGCGCCTCGATAAACACACAATCACACAATAAATGAGATCGGAGTATCCACATAGGTTAAATACCAGGGCTCCATACCTGATACCACCCTTTTCCAGAAGGAAATGACATACCCTAAAGGGCGCGACCCTCATAACCTTGCCGCATATTCCTGTTTCGACCATTTCCGGGTTGTGAGGTCCGAAGCGGTCTCGTCCACAAAGCTATGCTTTTTCACAAAGCCACGCTTTGATCACAAATGATCAATAAATGATCATCACACAGCAACACTCAACATGCCACATTACCAAATTGGGAGTATATCGCTGATAACCTTCAACTACATAACCTCTGAGCTCATACGTCTCAGAGAAGGGTGTTAAGCTAAGAGAATAAATTCTCCACCACCAACAGAAATGTATTTGAAAGAAATCAGCTTTATATCTCAAAATGTAATGTCAGACATGTAACCATACAAGTCTGTTCCGGGTTCGAACAGAACCGAAGGCACTTCCGAAGAAGACCTTGCAATCCGGGTATTCACAATCCCGATCAGATTTCCCATCACTTAGGGAATCTCTATACCGGGGCCACTCAGTGCAGAGACAATCGATAGGTTATCCTATCGTTTTCACAAATACCCGGTCTTCACCACCGGTCTTCAAATGCTATCCATATACGACGTATCATTATTCGGAATGGGTTATGTGACACAAAGGTCCTCTCCCGGCTGAACCGAATAATGAGCGCAATATTTTAAAACATATGGATATTGGGATTTCAGTTAAGTCACACCTTGTTATCCAAAGCCTTCCTTCAAATGGTTTAAACACATTACCATTTTAATCTTTTAAATAAAAAGATTCAATTCACAAAGTTCACCCAGTTTCACAAAGATTCATTCATAGATTTTCCAAATCAATTTCCAATTCAATTGTATTAACTCGTTAAATCTTTAAATCAAAGATTTAACTTATGGCTTTCAAAACAATTTCATTTCGAATGGTTTAAACAAATCACCATTTTAAATCTGTTAAAAATAAACAGATTCAATTCATAGCTTTCAAAAAGAATTCACTCATAACTTGGAAAACCATTTTTCAATTCAAACTTGAAATTCCTTTAACTTAAATTGGAATTACATTTCTTATATGAAAGCTTTTATCATTTGAAAACAAACAGTTTTCATTTCGGAAAATCTGATTCATTATTATGAGTTAAAGTCTTTGGGTTAGATTCAAATTCTCAAACCAATATTTTTAAAATGGTTTAAATTCACATTTATAACTTATTTAACATTTTTAAATCATAAATCTCAAACATGGAATTCAATTCTTTATTTTGAATTCAAATTCAAATTGAATTATTTAAATTGGAAAGTTTACCAATTTATTCAAAATAACTTTTATCTTAAAATCTCCTTTTCAAAAGCTTTAACATTTAACCCAAATTCATTTCCAAAATCAATTGAAATTAAAATTTCAATTTCAAAAATATTAATTTTAAATCATCTGTGACTTAACCGATTTCCACGTGAAATCCATATTTGTGTGTGTATGGTGTAGTCCAGGGGTTTAACACAATAGTGCAACATCATTCAATCATAACAGATCAGAATACAGAAATATAGTTGATAAGCGGTATAACGATAACGCTTATCTTCCATTTACAGATCACAGATCACAGATATATATTACATTCAACCCAGATAAATGAACTACAGTACAGATCACACACAAATCAGAATATATCACACAGCATCTCAGATCAGGAGATATCAACAATTCAATCATTTAGTCGGGTCCAAACATTCATAAGTAAGACCAGTTAATTGTCTGATTAATCTAAATCAAATTAATTTCTTATGAATTACTAATCCTGGTTAATTAACATTAATAAATTACAAATCATTTTGATTAATTATTCTTTAATCATTTATTAACTTACCTTTAATTATTCCTTAATCATTAATTAATAAATCCAAATTATTAATTAATTAACCTTTAATTATTAGTTAATCAACCTTAATTAATAATTTAATCAACTTTTAATTATTAATTAATTATCCTTTAATTAATTATCTTAATTAATTACCTTAATTAATTAACCCTTAATTAATTACCATTTAATTAATTATCCTTTAATTACTAACTTGTTTATCCTTAATTACTTCAATTAAGTAATTATCTTTAAGTAACTAATTTCATTAAATAGTTACCTTTAATTTAATTACAACTATAAACATATTTATCTTTTAAACTAACTTCTTAATTAAGCTATTTAAAGTTTAATACCACATCGTTATATTTTCAAAAACGCTTGTTAATTTATAAATTAACTAATGTGAAAATTTTCAATATCAAAACAATTTCCCTCTAAAAACATTTAACTTTAAAATTTTAAACTTGGAAATTTGTTTAAAACTTGTTTAACATTTCACTTTGAAACCCTGGTTATATATATTTTTTTCTTTTCATTTAAAATCTTGATATAACAAAAAACCCGAGCCCACCATGGTTTACCCGAGCCAAATCACTTTTTTCCCGAGCAACCTAAATTCAAATTTTCTTCGAGTCAATCCATTGATTTCACATGCTCGAACCCGAGCAGATACTTGAGTCGCCTTCTTCTTCTTCCCTCTCAAATCTCTGATACACACAGTGGCACGCGTATACGTGCACCACTGGTCGCCGACTTTCTAATCATCGACGAGATCACCCGCAAGTCATCTTTGATCACCTCATCCTAACAAATCACCCAAAAACTTAAAAATCCGATCACTTCGAAATCGAGCATGTTGAACAAAGCTAAAACCCTATCGCACAACCAAAAATCATCTCGTACGATCACCTCAGGCCACCTGAATCTTCGCCATCACGCTCACCCCTTCATCATTGATTTATGCTTCGATCTCACCAGACCCGGCCTTGTCCGATTCGTCGTAGGTGACAAAATTTTCCCTGAAACTTAATCGAGTACAACCGAGTTTAAACCCTAAAATCATTTCGCCTGACCATCATAATTGATAAAAAAAATTGCGAGCATTTTTCCTGGAATCGCCAACATCCAAGCTCCCTTTGACCATAATCCCGACATTCCAAAACCTTGCGTTCGCCAGAATTTGCCTCTCGATCGATTTTCGATCCACTCACTTTTCCTCACTAAATAATAAACTAAAAATCTTGAAACTAGATTCTAAAAGGGGCATTTCACTAGAAGGACAAACTTTGCAGTCCAATTAGTTTCTAGGACACACATCCATAAAAATTAATTTCAAGGCCAAAGTCAGCAGAATAATTACTTTTAAGGACAAAGTCAGCAGTCCAATTACTTTCAAGGACATAATTTCATAGGTTTTTAGGCCTTAGAAACTAATTATTTTGCATTTTGTCCTTAAAAGTAATTATTTCAGTTGTGCATCCTAGAAACTAATTGCACTAGCTAAAGAGGCCCTTGTAGCTAATTTTCACATTCTAAAATCATAGTTTTCCATTACGAATCGCTTCATAAGATCCAAACAGAAAATCGTAATTATCGATTTTTGACTTGAGTTTGATTATTACTGTAATATTCAAATTTCTAAATATTCCATAAATATTTATACTTGGAATTATTTTTAAAATTAGATTAGATTGTTACAAACAATTTTTATTCAGATATCAAAATTTAAATGTTATTATTTGAAGAGATATGAATTTTCTTGAATTGGGTTTAAAACCTGTGACTTGAAAAACAAAAATATATATGTCTGTACACACACATATATACACAGTCCTATATATATTCACATTCAGGCATATTCACACTCATGCAAACATATTCCACAAACAAACATCTAATACTCATCACAAGCAAGCCAAGATTTAAACAAATTTGAGGTTTTTTAGGAGTTAGTTTGCTCACAGGATATTGAAACAGAGAAGCCTGTTAACATGCAAACCTATATATAAACAGATTAAGTTTAAAGATGGAAGTTTTCTCACCTTGTTTCCAGAGATAAACAGAGTTTTCTGATGAACAGGCTTTTGAAAATACCAATTGAAGTTCTTTTCTTTTGAAACAGGATTGTGAAAATTTGCAAACTGAAGTCTTTTCCTTTGATTTTCTTGTTGATCTCTGGTCTGTTTTAATTGTGTTTTGTTTAAATTAAAGATGAGATATGCTTCAGATTTTCTTAATTTAAATGAACGAGCTGTAATGAAGTGAGAAGTTGATATATGGAAAATGAGATTACTAGGTGATGTATATATTTCTTTATACATGTTGATTATGGGTTGTACAAAATAGGACATGGATATTTTCCTTGTTTCATTAATTATGCAGATTTTCTTAGCTCTTTGGTGGCTGAAAACATTTTATACAAATTCGAATTGACTAAAATTTTGCTAACATTTAATGCCAAGGTACTTTATGTTTCTATACTTATCTTAATATATTTTTATTTTATACTTTGTTTATGTTCTTACTTCTTGCCTTGCTTTTCTTTAACTCAGCTGAGATGATATATAGTGGCTGGCATTAATTAGTTGTACCATATATTTACCTCATTTTTTTACTTTACTTCGACTGTACAAATATATGAGGTGAGATAGTGGTGGCTAAAATGTAATGTAGATTGTATGCTAAGGACATTTGCATTTATTACTTGTCTTGTATTATAAATATTTACCTTATCTTCCTTTGCAAGCTTTCATACATATGTATAATTTTTTTTCCTTTGTCCTTATTTCTATGTGTACATACTTGTCTATACATATGTTTGTTGATACTTGAATATTTTTTTTGTCTTATTACTTTGAAAAATAAATAAAGTTCTATATTTGGTATGTTTTTAGATTTTAGCAAATATATTGACTTTATATTTTATCTTTACTTTGTTTCTTACTTTAGCTAAGTGTACACGAATATACATTTTGTTTGCTTCTTTTCTTTTTGTTTGTTTCATTACTTGAATATATTCTATTTTTCTTCTTATACTTATAATTTTGTAATATAAATGAATTTCTATATTTAACATGTTGTTTAAATTTTATTTAATGAATTACTTTATAATTGTATAACTTATCTTTTATTTATTTCTTATTATTTTGTAATATAGATAATTTTAATTAGTTGTTAAAGTTTAGCAAATGTATTTACTTGATATTTTAGACTCAAATCCAATATATATATATATAATTTCAAATTTACTCATATGTTACATATACATACATATATTCACATATATATGCAATATTTAAATTAATATGATTTAATATATGTTTTATTTGATTTGGGGAAACTCGCTTCAATTTACAATTAATTTCACAATTCTAATTATAAAATTCAATTAATTATCAATTTAAATTAAATTAAAATCCGGGATCGTTACACTGCTCCAGCCCATCTCCATCCTTCTAGCTCTCCAAATCGGTAATTTTTCTAAACCTAATATTTAGGTTTTTTTTGATTTAGGGTTTAATTTGAATTGTGATTGATTCCTACTTGTTAGTGTATGCATATTACATCATGTTATCCCCTAATTGCAACTATTATCCCATAATGAACAAGTTATTACCGATTGAAAATTTTGTAATTTAGGATATTGCATTAGTTTATGTTGATTTGGTTAGTATTGAACGTATGTGTGTGATAGAGTTTATTGCATTTGGAAGCCGTTAGAACGGATATTGCATTTGTGTGAACACGAGTTTTGTATTTGTGCGAACACGCGAATTGATTTAGTGTATAAATGAATTTGTAATAAATGAATTTTGTGTACACATTTTGTGTATAAATGAATTTAGTACTTATGTAATAAAACGGTAAAATATAAACCAATATTAATTAAACGAGTTATATATTTAAATTTAATATAAACAAATATTTAAATCCTTAGATATATTTGGCCCCATCTGACAAGTATTGTATATGATCGTTTTAGGGATATTCGTTTTTTCCACAAAACATACAACTCTATTCATCTGATACATCATTTGTCGGATTTGTCCCTATATTGGACAAGTTACAAACACTATAAAGTAATTATATTTCGTCAATTATATCACTTTAAACGGTTCACAAAATTTCGACGGCATTTCCTTTACGTTCCTTGTGTACACGCATTTGTGTACGATACAAGGAACACGGGGGAAATGCTGCCGAAATTTTGTGAAATCATTTAAAATGATATGATTTACAGAATATAATTACTATTGTGTTTGTAATGGGAAGTAGGATGACCGACCATCAAAGAAGACACATAAGTGGCAATGAATCAATAGTTGTTTATTTAAAATAAAGTTTGTAGAAAAAATATAAAATTTAGTACATGTTTACTAAATCAGTAAATAAAATTTAAACAAAATATAAAATGAACGATTTATAATTTTTTTACTTTATCATAGGTTTTCAAGTAGGAAAAATGGTCAATTACTTTAATGATCGGAGCTGGATGTATCAAAGAAGGGAAATTAATGGCGCAATAAGTGAACATTTTCTAAAAGGGGTACAAGTGTTCATCGAATTTGCTATAAGTAATATTGCAAACGATGACGAAATTCGTTGTCCATGTAGTAGATGCAAATTGTTGAACTATGTAGTACCAAATATAGTTAAGGTTCATTTGCGCCAATATGGTTTCGTACCCAATTATTTGCAGTGGGATCGTCATGGAGAAATTGTAGCCCCTAATAATCAAGAATAGTCGGTGGAGGTCATTAGTGATGAAGTTAGTATGAATCCCATAGAACATATGGTCGAAGATGCAGCACGATCAATGTTCCCTACCGTTGAAATTGATAACGACGATGTTAACGTCGAAGAGGAACCAAATGTTGGAGCTAAAAAAATATATGATTTATTGGATCATGCTAAAAAACCCCTTTGGAATGGATGTTTAAGCGACTCTCAATTATCAGTAACTGCAGAATACATTGCAATGAAATCAAAATACAACCTTACAGAAGCTGGATTTACGGCTGTTGTTCAAGCTGCTAAACGCCATATGCCACCCGATAATTTAATGTGCGAAAATTATTATGAAGTGAAAAAACTTATGTCATTTTTGGTTTGCCATATCAAAAAATAGATACATGTTTAAAGGGTTACATGTTGTATTGAAAAGAAGACATCAATCTTAGAAATTGTAAAATATGTAATCAAGAAAGATACAAACCGAGGAAAAAGAAGGGAAAAGAAGTTCCGTACAAGCGTATGCATTATTTACCCATCACCCCTAGACTTCAACGGTTATATGCATCATCTGTAACAGCGCATCATATGAGATGGCACAGTGTGAGAACACCTCAAGAAGGTACGCTGACACACCCATCCGATGGAGAAGCATGGAAATATTTTGACAAGAAATATCCCGATTTCGCAGTGGAGAGCCGCAACGTTAGACTAGGTTTATGTACAGACGACTTCTCACCGTTTTCTCAGTTTGGTTCTAAATATTCATTTTGGCCTATAATAATCACACCTTACAATCTACCCCCGTGGATGTGTATGAAAACTCCATATATGTTTCTCACAATTGTCGTCCCTGGCCCTGATGATCCGACACAGGGCATTGATGTTTACTTACAACCGTTAATCGAAGAGTTGAAAATATTATGGTATGAAGGAGTTGAAACATACGACATATCAAAAAAGAAAAAATTTCGGATATATATGAACTTGTAAAAGATTATCCAAAAATACACGAGACCGGACAACAAATTGAAATTCAAGGTAAATCGACGTTTCATAATTGGTGCAAACAAAGTATATTCTGGGAATTGCCTTATTGGAAAAATCTCTTAATCCATCATAACATTGACGTGATGCATAACGAAAAAAACGTATTTTATAATGTGTTTTATATAGTTTTGAATGTGAAGGGAAAGACTAAGGACGATTTGAAATCTAGACGTGATATAGAGGAAATATGCAATCGTCCTGAGCTTCATATGAAGCCCAATGACAGTAAAAAAGCCAAAGCATGCTACGAACTAGACATCAACCAAGTTAAAGTACTGTTAAAATGGGTGGAAGGATTACGATTTCCCGATGGAATTTCCTTTAATCTTCATAGATGTGTCGACTATAAAAATGGAAGACTGAGTGGAATGAAAAGCCATGATTGTCATGTAATGATGGAAAATTTGTTACCTATCGCTTTCAAAGAATTGTTACCGGTAAAAGTTTGGACGGTAATAACAGAACTTAGTTTATTTTACAAGGAGCTTTGTTCAACTACGTTAAAAGTTGACCGTCTACTTAAACTTGAAGAAGAAATTCCTATACTGCTCTGCAAACTGGAGAAAATATTTCCTCCGGGTTTCTTTAATGTAATGGAGCATTTACCTGTTCATCTTCCATATGAAGCACGTCTTCGAGGTCCTGTGCAATATGGATGGATGTATCCATTCGAAAGGTATGTTACTATACTGAGTATGTAAATGTTAATTTAATTTTAAATAGAAGTTAATACTTAACCAAAATATTTTTTATTAGGTACTTAAATCATTTAAAGAAAAAAGTGAGACAAAAAGCTCGAGTTGAAAGTTCTACTTGCAAATCATATATCGAAGAAGAAGCTTCTTTCTTTTTCTCTCATTATTTTAATGATCATGTGAACTTATCATTTGTAAGTGTTCTGCGTAATGATGAGGCCGTTGAACAAAATTCTTCTTCTGAATCAATATTATCTATTTTTATACAACATGGCCGACATGCTGGAAAATGTGTGGAAGTATGGCTAGATGATAAAGATTACCATGTAGCACACACATATATTCTTCTTAATTTTCCTGAAGTTGCACCATTTGTTAGGTAATTATCACCTTCCAAGTTTTGTTAAATTTAATACTACACGTGTAAATAAATAATAATGTAATATAAAATGTTTGTATTTGCAGTATTTTTGAATCACAAAATCCAGGCGGCGATTTAAGCAAAGATTTTAGTACTTGGTTTTCAAAATACGTTTCTGACCCCACAAATAATGTGCTCGATGAAGGACTGAAACATGTGGCGTTTGGACTGAAAAGAAAAGTTAAAACGTATCCAATATTTTTTGTTAATGGATATAAATTCAACACCAAAGAATACAGTGCTGAAAAATTAACAAAAAATACTGGTGTATTTGTTAAAGGCAGTGATGATCCTAATAATCATATAAATGATTTTTATGGCGTGTTAACTCATATTTTGCAGTTGACATATTTTACAAGACCCGCGGAGGATGTTTATTTGTTTAGATGCAACTAGTTCAGCAATGTTCAAGGTTTTGGTATTAACGTGCATCCAAATTATAACCTTATAGAAATTAAACATACCTCGCGTTATCAAAAGTACGACCCTTTTATACTAGCCAAACAAGCCCTACAAGCTTATTATGCCCCTTATCCATCTCTAAAAAGGGATAAAGCAGATTGGTCTGCGGTTTTTAAAACCAAAGCAAGATTTACGTTCGGTGGACAGAATATTCCAAATGAACAAGCCTATCAAGCAGATCTGGAGGAAAATGTTGAAATAGCAATTACAGACGATCAAACTGATTTTGGACCTTTAAATGATGAGACAAATGTATTAGTCGAAGCATTTGAGAGTGTAGAGGAAAACGACATAGAATATTTGAGAGTCGAAGCATTAGTCGAAGCATTTTTTGTACATGATATATGTATAATTTTCTAAAGTTCTATTTTATATTTAACGCAGTAGGTTTGAGTTGGAGCCATCTAAAGTGGTTCTGAACATTTCTAAGCAGGCGTATATGGGCAGGATGAGCGATTGCTGGCCTAAGTGGAGCAAGATCCCCGATGATGTGAGAGAGACCATTTGGCAACATTTTCAAGTAAGTTTATACCGCTTTACAAAATGATTAATTAAATACAAATAAATAATTAGTAATATTTTCTCATTGTACAGGGCGCAGTAGATTTGCAAGAGTCTGACATCAACTTAGTTCAGCGACACTAGAACTCAAAGATCGCTAAGAACTATAGGGAGAATATGTCAGAGATTAAAAAAGTGGGGAAGAAACCAAAGTGGATGAGCACGGCTGTATGGGATAAGTGAGTTGACTGGTGGAACTTTGAGGAATTCAAGGTAAATCTATAATGAATCTCGGTAATTTTTTTAACGTTTAATAAATAATTATTCATTGTAAATTTGCAGGAGGAGTCAGAAAGGAACTCAGCAAACAGGAGCAGAAATCCAGTAACTCATCGTGGAGGCTCCAAATCTTTCCAACATCACCGCGAAGATTTGGTAAATTTATCTATTATCACATTTGTATATTGATCAGTTCAGTTCTTAGTTATGTGGAGTTAAATTATCAAAATTATCAATTGCAGGAACGAGCTTATGGACATCCCGTTGGCTTAGTGGACTTATTTGCTCACACCCACGCATCTAGGCAAGTAGACGAGTCTGGCAAAATCACATATCAGTGGGGTGATCAGTATAAGGTGACTGAGGCATATGTATGCGTTTTTTTAATTTCTAATACATACATCGATAAGTATATTAATTACTAGATATGTAAAATAAAAATTACATTCTACTATTTTTCAACTGAAATTGTTTTTTTTCATTATAGTCAAGGTTACAGGAGGCACGGGCTTATGCGCTTCAGCAGTCTGGTCGTGATGAGTTGACACAGGAGGAGCAAGATAACATATTTGATGCTGTTATGGATCCGACGCAGCGGAGTAGACGTTATGGCTTCGGGAAAGTAACGGTAATTAATCCTTTTACATATGTACAACAAATTAGCGTTTAGATATATAGTGTTATAATATTTTATATGCTGAGACAACCCTTTTGCTATTATTTCTATTTGCAGGCTCGACAAGCTCAAAAGGCCCAAGACAAAGAAGAAATTAAGGAGCTTAGAGCAATGATTGAGCAGCTACAGGAGGAGAATTGTCTGCGAGCTGTACAGATGGAGCAGCTGAATCAAAAGCTTACGGAGTATGTGCAGAATCATGGTACCTTTCATTCGTCGTTTGGTGCTTCCGGAGGCGATGACGAAGATGCTTGAGGAGGTATGATTTTTAGTGTTTGTGTTTGAACGATGTATATATTGATGTGGAGATGGTTATTATGTGTTTTAATGTTGTATATATTGGTACAGAGTGGGTGAGAACGATATTTTGATGGTATGTACGTGGTTTGTTGACATGTTTTGATGGTATTTACGTTGATGGTACGGTTTATGATGTTTGAATGGTTTGGTTTGTTTATATTGGTGTTTAATTGATTTATGTGTGTTGTTCATATTGATATTGATATATATGTGTGGAATGGATTGGAAATGTATTGGAAATGGAATGGATTGGAAATGGTGTGGCTGGAAGGTGAATAGGCTTGCTGTTGTACAACAAAATAAACCCAAATTTCCAATGGTTTCCAACGGCTTATTGGACATTTTATTCAAACGGCTTGTAACGGTTTCCAACAGCTATTAACCGTTGGCGGTCGTTGGAAATTCCGTTGGAAAATAGCCGTTGGTTCCGTTGGAAAGCGTTGATTTTATTCCAACGGCTATTCCAACGGCTTCCAACGGCCGCCAACGGCTATGAGCCATTGGAATAGCCGTTTAATCTTGTAGTGTACTAACGTAATTAACTGAAATTTTTGTGAAATTTTAAATAATTAGATTTGGAAATAAAAATTTGATATTTGGAATACGTCTAATTAAACATAGCAAATGGTAAATTTTCATCAAATAATATGGAAGTTTATTTTATAGTGTAATTTTATTTAAATTTAAATCAGTTAATATTGATGATAATAAAATGTTTTCAAAACCTGAATATTTTTATATAATAAATTTGTAAATTATCTTCTGAGTAAGATGACATCTTCTGTTTCATCAAATTTGGATTGTTATTGCTTCGTTTATCTTATTTCCAGCGAATTTGCAGCAGTTTGGCACCGAATATCAACTTTTGATATGTTGGTCCTATCACTGATATCTTTATACCGTTTTGATCGTCTCGCCATACTGATCTATGTAGTATATTCGTTTGTGTGTTTCGAAGTCTGGGGAAACGGCGAAATCCACAGAACGATTCCCGTATCGGTTCTGCAATTTGGCTTTTGATTTTCGTGACCATTCAACTTTCCTCCGAATACATCAATTCGCCATTTGTCATTTATGTTTTAGAATTCAGCAGATGTGACCTTAGCTTTCCCACACTGGTTACACATAATTTATTTTGTCCCTTCATTTCATTCTCTGACTACTGGTTTGCTTTTATTTGATGGTCCATTTCCATTGCTTTCAGTCTGTCATCTCTGGGAAAGAAAGGAAATAAATATATGTATTATATAAAGATTTCTTAACTTTTTCTCACCTGACACATCACTTCTCAAAAGAAAATAAAATGCTGATGAGAGCATATATCTTTCCCTGTAGCCCAACTGTTCTCCACCATCTCTACCTTCAGGCACGCAAGGCCATTTCCACCACTCCTCACAAAGCGTACAACCTTCTCCACCATATACTTGCTCGGCCACCATATTTTCTCACGTCGCCTCCTGCTTTCTCTTCCGTTTGCCTGCTCCGAGGCCAGCCTTGCCACCACTTGACCCCGCCACATCACCATGTGCAGACATGTGCGCAGACCACCTCGGTTGCCTCCCCTCAACCTGGCTCTCACGCATCACCATCCCCTCTCGCGTCAGCTCACCCATTCATTTCTGAGCCTCACATCACTCCTTCCCTGACAACTACTGCCGCACGCCGACCAGCCCTCACTTCTCGCCTACCTCGCCCACGTACCCACTGCCGCATGACTTTCCCAAACCCAGATGCCATCGGTTCTTCAATTCTCCCTCCCCTTTTTTTTCTTCTGCTGACCATTTATCACCTCACCAAGCTTTCACATGCATGCAAGGCCTGTTGATATGCGTAAGTCTATATATATATATGAGCACTATTAGTATATATATAATAGTTAATTTATAGAAATTATATATAAATATGTATATACGTGTTGTGTATATATGATATTTTAAAAGGTAATGTATTTATAAAAGTTTATAAAATTATAAGGTTTATTACATATTATTATATTGGTGTCAGTTATGTGTATTGGCTTATATATATATATATACTTAGATTTTTGGGTTTATAAGTATATTAACATACAGTAAGTTATATTGATTCTTTTGTTATCAGTATTGTGTTTTTTTTGTAATGTGGATGTAAGCTTATACTATATTACTTGTTATAGTATAAAAGAAGTTATGGTTTGTAGCGTCTATATATATATTGTTATCCTGAATCTTAACTGTATACAATGATCTATTTGGTTATACACATACGTTTTATTTAAAATCGTTCGTACTTTGGACCCATCGAATTCTGAGTTTATATTTAAGTTATATATATATACACATAACTATTAGTTTATTTATATATACATATATAACAATTGCAGTATAAAAGCTAACATATGTTAATATATATGCATATTAGTCAAATAATATGTTTTATACATATGTAGGGTCTGTTAGATATAAGAGTTTATAAAGTTATAAAAGATTTTAAAGTAAGTTGCATTGTTTTATAATAAATATTGTAAAATATATAATAGAGACATGTAAGTTTTGGTACAACCTACATATATATATATAATGTAAGGTTGTAGTCTGTTGACTTTTATGGATAATGTAAAGGTGGATTTGCTTGCTGATCTATATTTTCTATTAAAGTATGTATGATAGTTATATATAAAGTTGTTTATTTTAAATATGATGATATTTGATTTAATACGTGTTTAAAGTATATATGTCTTGTTTATATATTTATATTGTGTGTAAAAGTTGTATATATATAAGTAGTTTTTGCATTTGGAAACTGGCAGAAGTCTTTTCTCTTTGAGTACAAATTTTGATTTCTCCAGATTTTAAATATTGGTTTCAAGAAAATAATAATAATGTAATATACTTTTGTTTCGTTTTTTTCCGCATCAATCCAGTTCTGATTTGATTTCGTCTATTTCTTATCTATCAGCTCTATCTGTCGAATTCGTGCCAATATAGCTTTGCTTCGCAATTTTTGCTTGGATTCGTAACCCATTTCATTTGTCAAACCTCTCTAGCCTCGAAAGGTGAGCAATCACTCACGATTAATGTTCTTGTATTTATTAGATTTGATTTCAATTGAAACGACAATTGAAATATGCTGCTGTAGTTATTTAAATTGTTATATATGCTATTATCTGTAACTATTCACCTGTGGGATATGACACCATATCCTGTTGTTTATATTATATTGTTACTGATGATATATGCCTGCTATGTTATTATCATATCTTTTATCACTCTGCAAGTTTCCTGTTAGAATAGAATTCCCGATACATACTCGAACGATCTTGTAGAATAAGAGAAAATCGTTATGGGTTGAAATGATAAACCCAAGCGATTTTCATTGAATTGAATTTGGGATTGCGGGTTGAAAAGATATATACCCGTATATATTTAAATTACGGATTGAAATGACAAATATCTGTATCACTTGACCATAGGATAGAAAATTTTATACAGGCACCATTGGTCTATATATATATATATATATATATATATATTTTGAAAAATGATTTCCCATGGCTTTGAAAAGAAATATATGTGGTTTTTATAAATATTGATTTTAAGATATTATATTTTTATTATAGATTTGATGATAATTTTAAATAAATTGAGTTGGATAGAGAAATGGAAATTTATTTGAATTTTTCTTAAATAAAACCGATTTGAAACTTATTAAATTTGAGATCTTATAGATATGATTTATAACTTGATTTTTGATTTAAAGTGATTAAATGAATATTTCAAGTAAATAAATTGAAGGGAATATTTAGTTTATATAAATTGTAATTTAAGGTTTTATTTAAATAATATTGAATTGACTAAGTGAATATTTCAATATAAAATAATGGTAAAGTTGAATTTGAAATATAAATGAAATTAAGCTTTGAAATCTATTGAAATTGAAATTGTTTAAATTGTGGTTTATATATGTATTTGAAATCGATATAAATTTTAAATAGGTTTGAACTGAATTGAGATTGGTGAATTGAGATTAAATTTAATTGAATTTTGGGAATTCAAGTTGATATGAATCGATTTGTGAAATTTGAGGAAACTATTTTAATTTATATAAAGTATTTTAATATATAAAAATATTTTACTTTATGAATATATTGCATTTTAAACTATTTTAATACAAAACTATTTAAATATAAACTATTTTTAATTTATAACTATTTTATTATATAAACTATTTTATTTTAAAAAAATCTATTTACATATACTATTTCCTATGTCTACACTGTTGAGTGGAAAGTGTTATGATTTCAAAGGGTTATGATTTCAAAGTGTTATAATTTCCAAAGTGTTATGATTTCTAAAGTTCTATGATTTCAAAAGTGTTATGATTTCGAAATGGTTATAATTTTTGAAAGTGTTACGATGCTGGAAATGAATATTATTTAAAGTGAATAATGATATCGAATTTGATATGGTTTTGAAATGAATATGATATTTTGAAATGACCACGGTGTTATAATAACGTTTGGTTGTTCAAGAGACCGGGATCGGATATTGTCATACTCTCTGCCAATACCGAAAACCACTTTAACAACTGTGTACGCGGTGGAGATTCCAGAAATGAAGTAGGATGGTTTGGCGACGATTCAATATGGTATGACGTGACCCTGACTCCCGTGAGTCAGTTTAGATGTGACTAAAATCAGGAGCTATACCAGGCCAAGTGAGGTAATTCCTCCTATCGGGCATATTTCTTCGATACCATTCTATTGCTTTTGTGATTTGATTTGGTGGCCACCCCTCGATTTTGATTGTGGGAGTGTGTCCGAGGTGGGCGGTAGTAGCTACTATGTGTTACCACCAGTCCGGGAGTTCAATTGGTATATCTACCCTGGCATCTCCTTAGATGCTATGTTCACATGCCCTAGTGCGCCTTCTACGAGTTTGTTTTATACCATACCTATGGAGTGCCCTTTGATAGCTCTCCAGTTTACGGAGGATTTACGGAGGAATTACGGTACTGTATAGACTATGGGAATATATATAAAATATGTTAAAGGGGATATGTGTAACGCCTTAACGCTATTTTAATATCTTTTACTTTACTATAGACATATTATAGTAGCGTATTGTACTACATAATAGATAGTTCCTCGGATCCTTAGAGGATGGTTATCCCAAATATCCTTTAAGTTACTTGTATTTCAGTTGCTATTTCACTTGAGTTGAATTTATTGATATAAGAATGTTAATCTTGACTCGAGTGTTTTGTGTTTTGCTTTACGCTCGGGTCAGACTAAGTGTCACAACATTTGAGATTCACCTTTGGAGTTTGGAGCTTCGCTTGGAGACCCATCTATATCTATTCAGCTTTCAGCTATCCAGTTGATTTGTTCAGACTTGTCATTAGTTTGTATTGAGACTTCTATGTATTCGAGACTTCTGTTGTATCTTGTTTTTAACTCTGTTATATATATAGTAGCTTCATGAACTACTATTCATTTCTTTCCGCTACTTATTGTAACATTACTCTGTGTCTATGATTCTGTGATTATTTTAATTACTGTATATGCTGAGTTTTGCCAAATATAAATTAACAATTTGATATTTTGAGCAATTCTTGTCTGACATGTGCAGATGCGAATGGTTGAAAATAGCAGGTCGTTATAGCTGGTATCAGAGCTCCGGTTTTAGGCAAAACTTGGCATAAGTAGTTAATTTAATTACGGAATCACCTTCGTTCAAGCTTAAATTCCTTCCTCTTTGATTCGGATTCCCTTTGAATTTTGGAACTTCCTCATTCGCTCTGAAATCCATTCGTGTCTCTTCCTATTCGTGTTCTTCTTGATTTTGGAGTATCCTATAACTCCACTTCGGTTGAACTCTATATGAGTCGACGGTCTCGCCAATTTTTGAATGATTTGTAAAGGGGTGAAACTCCTTTACAATAGGCATCCATTCACCGAAGATATCTGTATCCTTGGTTTAGATGCTGCTATCTTTTGCTATGCTCGAATTCTATCACTTGCGATCGAATGTCGATTTTCCTCGGAATTCTGCATCGATCGTATTCTTGAAGTCTTGGTTGACCCGGTTAAGGTCGCCCGCGATTAACATTTGTATATCCATCTTTGTTACTCGCTATTTAATCATCTTATCTCCCTTTCGAGACCATCTTCGTTGATAGAATTCTCTTTGATTAGGGTTCCTCCAATTTGGATCTCTACCTTTGTTTTGAAATCCATTCTAGAATCATCGTGTGAGGGAGTGTATTTGTAATTAAATTAAAAATGTTTTATATATTATGTTGTTTGAGTTGTTTGTTAAGTTTGATTTGGAGTCTCGATCGATTCGTCTGGCCCACGCTATCGATAGAAATTACAAAACACTTGAATAGAGCAAACTGGCACAATATTGTTTTGAAATTTGTAAATGAAATGATTTTATGTATGATTATATTTCATATATAAATTTTCTAAAAATTAAATAGTTAAATGAATTGGTTGTTAGAAATGATGATATTTGATTTTCATTTGTTAAACTTTGACTATTGCCACATGATAAAACATGGTTTATAAAATTGATTTGGAATTGAAATAAATTTAAATTAAGAATTTGAGAAATTAATTTCCGGTGCTTTTCAAATTCTGGTTTCCAAAGTTTTGATATATATATTATTTGAAAGTATTTTCGAAGGGAAATTTGTTTCAAAAGAATTTTTTTAAAAGAATCAAGACTGTACTCTCTTCGTTGGTCACTGAAAAATAATTTTGATAATGACTGCAGCATCATCGACATTCATTTTCGAGTCTCAAAGTGAAGAGACCGCTTAGTAGCTTTGCTACACTTTTGTTTTGAAAATTAATTTGATCTGAATTTTCTAAAGTAAGATTTGATATACAAAATATTATATGTATATATTTATTTCAAGATGATTTGAAGTGAAACCGGAAATATATTCTTGAATTCAGTTGTTACCTGAAGGTTTGACCAGGCAACTAGGCACTCGGCACTTACATTCTAGAGTGATCGACATACTTGGATCGGCATCCACACTTCGTTCAGCATGGCAGAAGCGTTCAGCGTACCTGGATCGTTCGGCATGGCAGAAGCGTTCGGCGTACCTGGATCGTTCGGTATGGCAGAAGCGTTCGGCGTACCTGGATCGTTCGGCATGGCAGAGTATTCGACATACGGAGTTGATCGGCGTCTACAGATATCTGACATCAGTCTGGTCGGCATCAATGGTTCGGCATCAGTCTGTTCGGCATCAGTCTGTTCGGAATCAATCTGTTCGGCATCTATGGTTCGGCACACAGAACTCACTCTTTCTGAGCCGAGGTATTCAGCTGCCAGGCCCACCAGGGAAGTCCAACCCAACTTTGTCTATAAATAGAGAGGCAGGGGCACAGTGAAAAAAACCTTTTTTCGAGAACACTGGGGAGACTCTACCGCTTTCAAGACTCGCTCTTTTTACTTAACAGTTGTATTCGAGTAGTTGGTGAACGGGTTGTATCTGTAATCAGTTATTAAGTAAAGCAATAAAAGATTAACCTCAAAGTGGACGTAGGCAATTACGCCGAACCACTATAAATCTGGCGTTCTCGTCTTTGCATTCAACTTAGCATATTGTTCTTTGTTTAAATCTACCTTCTTCATTTATCTCTCTACACAAACTTTCTCAACGAGGTTAGTGACCAATTTTGGTGCTAACACTTTGGTGCTTTCACTGAGAATCGAATTCTCCGACCACAAGGATCTGCTTTGAAGCTACTGGATTGGATAAATCCCCCGAAGAAGATCAGAGTCATTCGTAGGACGTCCGTTGATTCTACTCAGAGTTCATACCAATAACTCTACAATGACAAGACCACGTACCAGATCAGCCTCTCATAATGCGGACGCCCATGAGACTGCTAGCGTACAACAAGCAGGGCCTAGCAATCAGCAAGCAATTCTAGGTGCAGGGACTACCGCCCAGGACCAAATGCCAGTTGTCACCAGAATAGAGTTCAACGACTTGATGAGAGAACTCAGGGAAAGCAGGAGACAACTCGGAGAGCAGAAGCAAGCCAACGCCAACCTCATGGCACAGCTCACTCAACAACAGCGTCAGAATGTTGGGGGCAGTCCAGCTCCTTATTCTTCATCTGACAGCTCGACTTCGTCCGATGAACCTCCCAGGCGTAGACGCCGCAAGACTGAAACTACGCAGGCAGGTGCTGTTGTCCGAACAACTGGGGACCACTTACACCTCAGAGACCGTGACCAAGAAGGAGCTGGAAACTTAGGAGCTAGAGTGCAGGTGGAGGCTGGATGCCCGGCTCACCAAGATGCTAATGATGTCGAACCTCAAGACGCACGTTTGGCAGATCGTCAACAGAGGGGGCATTAGCCTGATCAATCCTGTAGGACAGACTCCAACCTTCCACCTTCCATACAAACCCCCGACCTAACAGCTATGATTAGACAGTTGATGAAAGAGAATCAAGGCTTATCAAACAACGATTGGGGAGTGTCCAGAAGTCATAATCCTTTCACAGACGTAGTTCTACAGGCGGAGTACCCAAGGAAGTTCACCATGCCAACTATCCCAGCTTATGAAGGAAAGATTGATCCCAGACAGCATGTGATGAGGTACGAATGGATGATGGATTCAGCTAGAGCGAATGATGCAACCAAGTGCATGTGCTTTCCAATAACTCTATCTGGGATCGCTATCATGTGGTTCACCCGACTTCCTCTGCGGTCCGTATCAAGTTTCGAGGAGTTGGCGAAGAAGTTTATAGAATAGTTCAGGATACATACTACTCGTCCAAAGGACGTGATGTCTCTATCAAGTGTAATCCAAGCTCCTGGGAGTCATTGAAGGAGTATTTACAGAGATTCCATATTGCGGCTACTGAAGTCAGTAATCCCAATGATCACGCAATTCTTATGGCTGTGATGCGAGGTGTGGATCCGGATTCAGAGTTTGGAGATTGGTTGGCAGGAAAACCTCCAACTACGCTAGAGCGTTTTTACTCAAAGGCATATCAGTTCATAAGAAGAGAGGAAGCCAGGTGGATAAGGTGAGATAAGGCACTGGGGCCTGTTCAGGAGTCCGTAAAAAGCAACATTGCTGTGAAGCAGTCCGGAGACAACTCGGGGAAAGTTCAAGTCAATGTCCAGAACAAGCCCAGGCAATCTAAGGAATTCGGAGGAAGAAATCAAGGGAAGAAGAGAGAATCGGGGAAATGGAAGCCGAGAATTCCAACCTACAATGAGTACACCCCGCTGAATGCGTCTCTTGAGAACATTTACCTATCAACATGCAATACCTTTCAGTACAGAAAGCCACGCCCAAAGGAGTCAACCGAGGAATAAAAGCGGACTGGGAAATACTGCCGCTTCCATGAAACTTATGGGCACAATACTGAAGAGTGCAGACACCTACATGATGCTATAGAAAAGTTGATTAGACAGAAAAAGTTACAGGAGTTTGTGAAGAATTCGCAAGAAGGAGGACATGGAACGTCCAATCCCGGTCGTGCACCAGCTCCATGTCATCCCGAGGAGCCTGCTCGGACCGTGGGTAGACTAGTCATCAACACGATCATCGGCGGACCTCACCCTGCAGATAAGAACTAGCAAGAGATGGAACGGTATGCTAATTCCCTGAGACACGTGGACTTCGAGTGTTGTTCCAACGTAGAGGATGGGACCCCCGCTAAACAGCTAGGCACGATGACAAACGATATAGTATTCAGGAGCAGAGACGCTGACCAGGTAGAGGCTCCTACCATTGACCTGATGGTCATATCTGCGACAATCGGACCAGCTTTTGTGAAAAGAATTTTGATTGATTATGGAAGTTCTGTCAATATCATCTTCAAGAAGGCTTATGATCAGATGAAGATGGAGATGAAGGATTTGAAGCCATCTAAAGCTCGTATACATGGCTTTAATGGCGCAGCGACCGATGTAGTGGGATATGTTGAGTTGCCAGTTGAACTGGGACAAGGTGAGCATAGGAGGGTGCGGATCCTACCTTTCGTAGTTTTGGATGTGGATTCTCCGTACAATCTATTTCTGGGCCGACCGACCCTGGCTGAGTTTAGGGCAGCATCAGCCCCGTGGTATTTGACTTTGAAGTTTCCGACTGACAAAGGAGTATGTGTTGTTCATGGCGACCAGGCGACTGGTCGTGCATGTTATGTGGCTGAGCTCCGAGATGCCCATCGGAGGGAGAAAGGAAAGGTTGCGGACAATCCCGTCCGCATCCATAATACCGACAATTGACAAATAATGCCCGAGCCCTGGCTCAGGCGTAATCCTCGGATCTACAGAGACAGATCCGAGAGACGACGATGAGGAACCCAGGGAAGAAAAGGCAGCGCCGGTTGAATTGACAATTGATATTTCAGTGTGCCGAGACGATCCATCGCGAGTACTGAAGATCGGATCACAACTCAGCCCCGCAATGGCTGAAGACCTTAGTGATTTCCTCCGAGCGAATCTTGATGTTTTCGCTTGGACACATTCTGACATGTGTGGGATTTCTCCCGCTATTACGAGTCATATGTTGAACATAGACCCGAAGTACGTCCCGGTTAAACAAAAGAGGGGAGGGATGGACCCGGAGAGGTCCGCTGCTCTCAGAGAGGAGGTGGACAAACTCAAAGCCAATGGGTTCGTCCGCGACGCCCTCTACACTGAATGGGTATCAAACCCCGTGCTGATGAAAAAGGCGAACGGGAAATGGAGAACTTGCGTAGATTATTCCGATTTGAACAAGGCATGCCCCAAGGACAGTTTCCCATTGCCTAGGATTGATCAGTTGGTCGACTCCATTGCAGGACATGAGTTGTTATCATTCATGGATGCATACTCGGGATACAATCAGATCCCGATGCATATTCCGGACCAAGAACACACCAGTTTCGTCACAGACGTTGGGCTATATTGCTATGTAGTAATGCCTTTCGGATTGAAAAACACGGGAGCAACCTATCAGCGTTTGGTGAATCAAATGTTCAAAGATCAGATTGGCAGAACGATGGAAGTCTATGTGGATGACATGCTCGTGAATTCACGACAGTCAAACGAACACATTCGAGACTTAGTAGAGATGTTCGGTATACTCAGATATTATGGGATGAAGATCAACCCTCTGAAGTGTTCCTTCCGCGTTGCGTCGGGGAAGTTTCTGGGATTCATTGTTAATGCCCATGGGAATTGAAGCTAACCCGGAAAAGATTCAAGCTATTCGAGATGCGCGAGTGCCCAGAACTATAAAACAGGTGCAAAGCTTGAATGGAAAGGTGGCTGCGCTGAGTCGATTTATATCCAGAGCCACAGACAAGTGCATTCCCTTCTTCGATATAATAAAGAAAGGGAAGAGGAATTTCGAATGGACATCCAACTGTGAGGAAGCGTTCCGAGATCTGGTAAGGCATTTGGAGAGTCCTCCAGTGCTGTCGAAACCAGTGGACCACGAGATGTTGTACGTATACTTGGCCATATCCCCGCATGCTATAAGTGCGGCTTTGGTCCGCGAGGAGGACCGAGTCCAAAAGCTGGTGTATTACGTTAGCAAACGTTTAACGGGGGCAGAAAGAAATTACCCTAAAATTGAGAAATTGGCATATTGCTTGGTGATTGCATCACGTAAGCTGTGTCCATACTTTTAGACACACTTAGTCAGCGTCTATACCGATCAACCCTTACGGCAGGTACTCCAACGACCAGAAACTTCTGGAAGGATGTTAAAATGGAATATCGAGTTGAGTCAGTTCGATATTACCTATCTTCCACGAAGAGCCATACAAGGGCAAGCATTAGCAGATTTCATTACTGAGTTTACTATATCTGACGAACCTGATGGTCATAGTGTCATTCCCCCCATTCGATGGAAATTGTACACCGAATGGGCATCAAACGACCGTTGCTCCGGAGCTGGTGTAGTTCTCGTGACTCCAGAAAATCGATCGATTTGTTACGCTTTGAAGCTCAATTTCTCGGCTACTAATAATGAAGCAGAATATGAAGCACTGATTGCTGGCTTAAAGCTCGTTGGGGAACTCGGGGTTAAATCAGTTGAAATCTTTTGTGACTCGCAGCTGGAGGTGTACCAAGTGCGAGGAGACTACCAAGTAAGGGGACAAAAGCTTGCTCCATACCTTGCTCTGGTTCAGGAACTATTGGCGAACGTCAAACATTATGACATTTCGCATGTCCCGCGTGAACAGAACAAGGAAGCCGACTCGTTGGCCAAATTTGCAAGCACTGGCGATGTGCAGCAAATGGGATTGGTTGCCGTTGAAACCTTACACACTCCAAGCATAGATGTGATGGAAGTCGATTTTGTGTTGGAAACAAAAATCGAGGCGGAGTCGTGGATGACCCCATTCAAACAACACCTGCTAAACGGGACTTTGCCCGAAAGAAGAAGCGAAAGACGATAGGTCATTCGCAAAGCCGCGCGATATGTGGTGCAGGGAGGAGTAATGTATCGGAAAGGGTTCTCGGTCCCTTTACTACGGTGCATTTCCCATGATGAGGCAAAGCGGGTCTTGGAGGAGGTCCACGAAGGAGAATGTGGCGACCATACTAGGGGGCAGACGCTAGCAAAAAAGATCCTCCGCTACGGATACTATTGGCCAATTGTGAATCGGGATGCTGCAGATTACGCAAGAAAATGTGACAAGTGTCAAAGATATGCGAAAATCCCGAGAGCTCCACCGACGAAACTCACACAAATGGTTAGTCCCTGGCCGTTTGCAATCTGGAGAATCGACATAATCGGTTCTTTGCCTATATCCAAAGGTGGTGCAAAATACGTGATAGTTGCGGTCGACTACTTCAGAAAATGGGCCGAGGCAGAGCCTTTAGCCACAATCACCTCCAAGAAGGTCATTAATTTTGTTGTACGAAACATTATATGCCGCTTTGGCCTCCCGCGAACCATCATTACGGACAACGGAACTCAGTTTGAAAGCAGAGAATTCAAAGATTTCTGTTTAAGGTACGACGTTGAGAAAAAGTTCGCCGCCGTTGCTTATCCGAAAGCTAACGGACAAGTCGAGGCCGTGAACAAAATAATCAAGTCCATATTGAAGAAGCGTTTGGAAAAGGCCGGAGGCAAGTGGGTAGATGAACTCCCAACAGCGCTATGGGCTTATAGAACTACCCACAAGTCCACGACTGGCCACACTCCATTCGCATTGGCATACGGCTCGGAAGCTGTTATACCCGTGGAGCTTGAAGTTCCATCGCATCGAGTGACATATTATGATCCTAAGACGAATCAGGATCTCTTGTTGGAATCACTGGACTGCATCGATGAAAAACATGAAGAGGCTGAATTAAGGGCGGCAGCATATAGGCACCAAGTCAAGCGATATTACGACGACAAAGTCCGCCCAAGAATCTTTGATGTGGGTGACCTCGTTTTGAAACGAGTTTTCCCGGTACCATCACGTATGAATCCCAATTGGGAAGGTCCGTATGTCATTGAACGGAAGCTTGGTGAGGGAACATTCAAGCTAGCAACCGTTGATGGTGTGACACTCCCCCAAGCGTGGAATAGTGAACATTTACGACGCTATTATATTTAGCATGTTTCTTTTCTGTCTTAGGTGCAATTATTTCCCATATGTTTACATTACATTGATTCTTAGTTTCCTTTTTAGTATATAATCGGAATATTTAGTTTGTTTTCATTAATAAAGGCTTGAAGCCATCCTTTCTGTGAATTATTGATGTTTCTGAACCTTATAGTCCGGTGACAAACAACTGAAGTTGTATTATTCTACCTGACATACGAACTCGCATAAACGACTTGAATCTC
Organism: Allium fistulosum; assembly: GCA_030737815.1. Lineage (NCBI taxonomy): Eukaryota > Viridiplantae > Streptophyta > Magnoliopsida > Asparagales > Amaryllidaceae > Allium > Allium fistulosum. The sequence goes on from CM060902.1 coordinate 1,388,817,367, forward strand.
CGAGTCCCCCGAATGCGGACCGGAGTACTCTAAGTCCCCGGAGCGCGGACTAGAGTATAAACGACTAGAATCTCCGAGTCCCCTGAATGCGGACCGGAGTACTCTAAGTCCCCGGAGCGCGGACTAGAGTATAAACGACTTGAATCTCCGAGTCCCCTGAATGCGGACCGGAGTACTCTAAGTCCCCGGAGCGCGGACTAGAGTATAAACGACTTGAACTTCCAAGTCCCCTGAATGCGGACCGGAGTACTCTAAGTCCCCGGAGCGTGGACTAGAGTATAAACGATTTGAATCTCCGAGTCCCCTGAATGCGGACCGGAGTACTCTAAGTCCCCGGAGCGCGGACTAGAGTATAAACGATTTGAATCCCCGAGTCCCCTGAATGCGGACCGGATTACTCTAAGTCCCCGGAGCGCGGATTAGAAAATATTAGAAGTACCAAAAATGTGAGACAAGAGATGTACAATTCCAAAGAATGTCCGAGCAATGTAAGAATGGATTAGGAATTTATGTAACTCATAAGAACTTGAGTTTTGACCACAGTTATACAGAAAGTTAGAAAGCAGAAATCGTTCAAATGACAAAGAAACTAAACTTTATTCAATAATCCAAAATGGGGTTATACAACCACTCCTCCAAGACTTGGACTCAAAAATCTATCTACATAAACTACGAAAATGGAAAAGTAAAAGTAGTTACATGACCTAAGCAAAATCTCGTTGAACGAGTATAGTGGCTATTTCTTCGGCTTCTTTTTTCTTGTCCTCCTTTGCTTTCTCAGATGACTCCTCTCCCTCACGCTTCCTATTGGACTTTTTTCTTGCCAAAGAAGCGGAGTCAGGAGTGGGAGGAGGAACATCTAGTGGTTTGGATTTGTCGGGAAGGATGACTTTCAGAGGCCTATTCAGCGGGTCGGTGAGTTCTAGTACTTGAGACTCAATCTTGACCTCAACCTTCTTTTTCTTCTCTTCCGCGAGTTGCTCCTTCATACTCACCTTCGAAGTGTGTTATGAGGCGCCCATGATTTCAATTTCATAACTCCCTTCAACAGGGATGAAGTGTCAAACTTATCATCATCTAGCGCCCCAATCACTTGAGCGTCAGGACCGGGGGTTACACCCGCGTCAACAGCATCGCTTGTTTTCCCCGTCTCCTCCTTGGCGTCATCGATCCTTGGAGTCGGTTCAGGATCAGAACGGCCTGCATAAAAACATAAAGAACGAACGTTAGAACCAATAACTGATCGCAGAAAGCGACAGATCTTTGAACTTCTAGAAGAAGAGTTTTATACCAGTTTCTTGCTGGCTTCCAGCTGTATGCGGAGTTTCACCCTCCAGAATGGGAGACAGCACGTGAATGTCGAGACCGGGGTCTTCCGGATCATGGCCGGCATGCTGCTCGAATGGGTCAAGTGCTGGCCGATCGGCCGATTGAGTAGAAGGAGGGGCTGCAGCCTTGGTTCCAGATGGACCATCTTTGTCTTCTTTCTCTTTTGACGGAGGAGAGCCTTTACCAAAGAGAGCCATAACTGCAGACAAGTCCGATGGCTCATTCCCCCGAAGAAACTCTTTCACTAAAGCCTCCTCGTCGACCTCCTCAGCGCCTGACTCCACCTGTCTAATCTTTACTAAAGTCTCCCAAGCCTCGGCCAAAGATTCAAGATAGCCCTCGCCTAAGAAAGTCAAGTCCCGGTGCATGAGGACACGGGCATTGTATTTGGCTATCAGTGGGTCAAAAATACACTTGAGTTCTTCTCTACCGTCCTCTGCAGCCGCTTCAAGGCGGGAGTCAATCTCTGCGGAAGCTATTCTCTTGCCCTCCTCGCGGGCTTCATCCTTCATTGTCCCAACCTTAGAGAGCTCGTCGTCAAGCTTTGCCTTTAAGAGACGTGTATCGACGATCTCGTTAAAGTACCGTTGAGACTCTTCTTGAGCCACTATCTTCTCTTCCCTCTCCTTAGAGAGTAGCTCCTTAAACTCTTTAACCTGCAGAGCGAGTGCGTCCCTTTCGAATAGAATCTTTTTCTAAAGCTAGGGCCCCACTGCGTTGGACTGCGACATCAAGTTCTTTCTTATGGGTCGTCTCTCGACGAGCGACGGCCTCCGCAGTCTACTTAGCACTCTGTTCTGCGGCTTCAAGTTTGGACTTGTACGAAGCGAGCTCTTCGTCCTGATTCTTGATGATGTCTTTATCAAAGATAGCTTTGAGCTTCAAGCGGTCGATTTCTTGTTGACGCGCAACGGATACTTCCGAGACTTTTTCGACCAAATGAACAAACGCGTCATGTTGAACATAGACATCGTTGTTGCAAGCGATGGCACTCTGCTTGACATGCCCTGGAATGTGATGAATGGCTGGGAGGAACTTCAGACCGTCAAAGCAGATTTTGGGAAATTTATCTTTAAGATCAACCAGCTTTTCCGATATTGTTGGGTCTACCGCAGGAGCAGGGGGAGGAGGCTTTGAAAGTTATGTTCTCTTACGATGTTCCCGAGATTGCCGTGTGCTTGAAGAGCTAGAATGTTGATCTCAGGAAACATCGGGTTGAGACCCCTTCAGCGAGGACTTTTCTCTGCTTTGCTATGTTGGAGGAGGAGGATCGCAAGAGTATGAAGATTGCTTTCGATAAGACGACTCTCGGGGACGATTGTCTCAATCTCCGTAATCGTCCTTGTCCCGGCGTTTACCGGGGCCCGAGTCCCGGCGAGGATGGTGAAATATAGAAGAGCCGTGGAGGCGATCGAATCCGTGGGAGCGTCCCATGTCACCTGCATAGAATGAGAATAACGACAAGTTAGAAAAGATCAAGGTGACGGTTAAGATTGAAGTGCAGAGTGAAGTGCGCGTGTCCGTGTGTGTCCTAGTGTTTCCCCCCGACGGACCAGTTTCTTTACTAATTGGAGTTTTATCTCCCTGTACTTGGGCTTGAACTCCCGTACTGTCTCTAGCGGGCGAATGAAGCTTGAGGGCCTCTGGATCGTCAAAACCGTAGTTTAGTAAATCGCTAGGAATGGTAAGGTTCGATAGGCCCTTCAGAGAGCTTTCTAAGTGCTCCGAGGAAGTTTCTTTTTCCGTTGGCATAAGGGTAACTTTAGAAGTTCCGCCCACAGTTTTCTTCCTCAGCTTGCGCGTCAGTTTCTTCTCTCCCTTCGAAGGGAAAGAAGACGTTTCTATGTCATGAACTTCAACCGCCGGTCCCCGAGATGGACTAACATTCTCGCCCTGTACTTCGGGCGTCTCAGTCTCCTTAATTTCCCCCTCTTCTAGTGCATCAGGAGCATTGCGTGCTGAAGACTCAGCTTGTTTCTTCCCTTTACCAGAGCCAGGCCTGGGAATGGTGACGCCTTGAGGAAGGCTTATCCGACGGCCTTCTGCCAACAGTCCGAGCCTTGTAAGTGACTCATTCGAAATGAGATTTCTAATGTCCCGTTCTTCGGCGGGGAGGGCTCGAATGGCTTCGACGGCATTAGAATATCCGTGACCGTCAGGACGTGGGCTAATACCTGAAAAGATGGGTAAAAGTTTAGAAAAGGTACGTCTTCGACTAAACGTGAGAACAGACCAAGAAAAAGGCTTACTTTCTTCAACCCATCTACTCGCAAAGCCGGGAGGACAACGCACATAAAACCATTCTTGTTTATACAAGGCGAACTTGGTCCACGCCCCGGTTAAGATTTGACATTTGTTGTGCGGCTCGAGAAACATGAATGATGGGCTATCCTTTCACTTCTTGATGCAATATATGTATCGGATATCGCCCGGAGTTGGGAGCCTAGAGAAGATATTCATGAAGAGGATGCAGGTACCGTAGAGGAATGCATGGCCGTTCGGGTGCAGTTTCGTTGGGCAATGTCAATATATTGCAGCATATCCCGAAGAAACAAGTTGAACGGTGGCACATTGCCAACCCAGCACATGAATTTATTACGAGCTGTGTATCCGGCTGGGGGCAAGTGTGGACGATCATACCCCGAAGGAACTAGCACGTCATCAAAAGGGATTCCGTGGACAGAGCATATCCAACGGAGCGTACTTTCATTGATCTTTGAAGCATGTGAATCGACAGGGTTGTCCAAGAGAATTGCTGCCTCCAGAGCATCGGGAGCTAAGTCATGTGCAGGGGAAGTTGATGGGTTTGAAGTATCTGCGACTTCTCGATGGGAGGACGGCCCAGGCGTGTCCGAAATCGTGGCGGAGCTAGATTTCCGAGACATCGCTGATAAAGATTGAATCTAGCGAAGTACCTGTTTGAACTATACTTAAAAAATAATCGATGTTAGATTAACAATACGAATATTCCCCCCGTGTGGTGTGTGAACTAGTGCGATCATTCAGGTGTAAACGTTGAGAAATTTTAAGTCACAGGATTGATGATATAAAGTTGAGCCTTGAACTGTCGTCTTCGAAGACCGTCATCGCTGACCGTCTCCGAAAGCCAACCTTGCAATGTTTTCAATTTTGAACTCGGCCATTAGCACTACGTGTTAAAAGATTTAATCTGTTTTTATTGGTTTAAGTTCAGGCTTGTGATTATTGAAACTAAGAAGTTATCAGTCCAAATTAGTTCGATATGCTGGTATGCTTAAGTCCTTGTCCTTGTGTTTGATGTTTGATTAGGCAAGATGAATAAGAGTTCGGTCAAAAGGTATGTTCGGCTTAAAATTCTGTTCGGCTTAGAATTATGTTCGGCTTAGAGTTCTGATCTGCTTAAGTTCTGTTCGGCTTAGGTTCTGTTCAGTTTAGGTTCTGTTCGGCTTAGATTTTGTTCGGCTTAAGTTCTGTTCGGCTTAAGTTATGTTCGGCTTAGATTCTGTTCGGCTTAATTTTTGTTCGGCTTAGATTCTGTTTGGCTTCGATTTTGTTCGGCTTAAGTTCTGTTCGGCTTAAGTTCTGTTCGGCTTAGGTTATGTTCAGTTTAGGTTCTGTTCGGCTTAGATTCTGTTCGGCTTAAATTCTGTTCGGCTTAAGTTCTGTTCGGCTTAGATTCTGTTCGACTTAAGTTTTGTTTGGTTTAAGTTCTGTTCGGCTTAGATTCTGTTCGGCTTGAGTTCTGTTCGGCTTAAGTTCTGTTCGGCTTAGTTTCTGTTCGGCTTGACTTTCGTTCGGCCTTAGTTCTGTTCGACCAAAAATTCTGCTCGGCCAAAATTCTGTCCGACCAGAATTCTGTTCGACCTCTCTTCTGTTCGGCTTGAAAACGAGTGCACGCAACAGGTCGTGCCGAGATGATTCACTCGGCCTTCTGCCCTTAACATCATTTCTCTTCTTTTCCTCCATCTCTCCCAGCCAACGTACCCGAGTCGTTCGGCAAGCCGTGTCAAACCACGATCATGCCGATCAACTTCACTAAACCTTAACTCCAATTTCACTACCGTATTTCCCCTCCATCGCTCGGCAGAAGGAAGTCATGCCGAGCCACATCAATATGTCTTCCACCAACTCCCTCCTTCAAACACCTCTGCCATCCTCTTCTCTTCTACCGTTCGTCTAGCCTTAAACTCCTTTAAAATGCCCACACTTCTCCCTTAACTCCTCCTGCTCCACGCAATTACTTCTGACTTTGATTTTGCGGAAGTTCGCGAGTTCGAATCTCACGCTAGGTTTCCTAATTGGAGTGAAGTATTTAAGGAAAAGTTTTTTACCTAAGAAATGAGTCGAAGCTCGGGGAGATTTTGGAGTAGGGAACGTGTTTCTAATTGGATTCGGTTGGTTGAGGAGGGAAGTGAGGCAACGAATGATGTTTGAGAAGGGAAGGGAAAAGTAGATAATTCTCTGAAGTCTATTGAGAGGAAAAGTTCATAAATACTGAAAAGCGGAGGTAGAAGTAAAAGGGAGAAGAAGAAGGAGCATCGGCTTATATAGAGAGAAGGGAAGTCGAAGAGACTATAACCGGTTGAACCGGTCAAATCGACATTTTTTGGCATCCAGGGTGCTCGGCATCGGCTATGTCGTTCGGCATCCAGGGTGCTCGGCTTCGGCTGTGTCGTTCAGTATTTGCATATCATTCGGCATCCAGGGTGATTCAAAGCACACCTCGTTTAACCATGTGATGTACTTTGGGGGGCAAGTGTTACCTGAAGGTTTGACCAGGCAACTAGGCACTCGGCACTTACATTCTAGAGTGATCGGCATACTTGGATCGGCATCCACACTTCGTTCGACATGGCAGAAGCGTTCGGCGTACCTGGATCGTTCGGCATGGCAGAGTATTCGACAAACGGAGTTGATCGGCATCTAGAGATATCTGACATCAGTCTGGTCGACATCAATGGTTCGGCATCAGTCTGTTCGGCATCAGTCTATTCGGCATCAGTTTGTTCGGCATCAGTCTGTTCGGCATCAGTCTGGTCGGCATCGATAGTTCGGCATCAGTCTGTTCGGCATCAATCTGTTCGGCATCAGTTTGTTCGGCATCTATGGTTCGGCACACAGAACTCACTCTTTCTGGACCGAGGTATTCAGCTGCCAGGCCCACCAGGGAAGTTCAACCCAACTTTGTCTATAAATAAAGAGGCAGGGGCACAGTGAAAAGGACCTTTTTTCGAGAACACTGGGGAGACTCTGCCGCTTTCAAGACTCGCTCTTTTTACTTAACAATTGTATTCGAGTAGTTGGTGAATGGGTTGTATCTATAATCAGTTGTTAAGTAAAGCAATAAAAGATTAACCTCAAAGTGGACATAGGCAATTACGCCGAACCACTATAAATCTGGTGTTCTCATCTTTGCATTCAACTTAGCATGTTGTTCTTTGTTTAAATCTACCTTCTTCATTTATCTCTCTACACAAACTTTCTCAACGGGGTTAGTGACCAATTTTGGTGCTAACATCAGTGTAAAGTGATGGTTTCAAATTATTGAAATAAAGAAAAATTTTGACTAATTTAAGTATTTAAAATAAGAAATAGAATTTGAAATGACTTGAAACTAGGAAAATTTTGTTTGTATAACCTTCAATTCACATAAACATTTTGACTCTTTGAATATTTCAGGTGAGTTATATATATGTTTTAAAGTGAAATTAAGTGTTATACAAAAGAAACTTAAGAAATCGAAATGTTCAAACTAAATTATCGCTTAATAAAATATTGTAAACAAAAGGTAAAATTATATAGTATTCAGCTACATTCAGAAAATATTAATAAAACTTAACTGGGAAAGGTTTGAATGTAATTGAATAGTAAATGATAAAATATATGGAATAAAATGTTCCTAGAATGAATTTTTATAAGGAAATGTATAAATAAAATTTGGTAGTTATAATAGAAGTTTATATACTTAATTTATGATTATAAGAAATGTTAATTGAGATATATTGAATAATAAAAGAAAGATACTATTTGAGTGAATAAATATGAACTTAAGTATAGTTGAGATTGAATTTTTTTAAGTAAAATCAACTTAAGGGAAGTCAAATGGATTTGATAAATGGGTTAATTAAAATAAATTTTGTTCTGAAAAGAAAATTTTGTAACAAATGCTAATAAATTGAAAACAATCTATTGATTGAAATACATTAAATTGAATCTACAAAATAGGGATATAATAAATAGTTATTGATTGAGTAAAATGGATTGAACCCAAATTTGTTGAATAGTTGAAATTAGATTATTTGTAATTTGAGATTTATTTAAATGATATTGGATTTATTAAGTGATAAATAGAAGTTGAATAATTGAAGTTGAATGTTGAGGTGGAATTTACTATAGCTTGATCAAATAGATTTAATAAATAATAAAACAAATTTTGTGGTGAAATTTTTATAATAAATATTAATGAATTTGAAAAAAATCAATCTAATGAAAATATATGAAAATGAAATCAATCAAATGTGAACACTATAAAGTTGATTGATTAAATAAAATGAATTGAAATCAATTAATTAAATATAAACCAATGTTAAAATAAATGGAGTTTATATGGTTAAAATTAATTTTGTATTGTTGTATTTCAATCTACTTTTCTTCTGGTTGTTTCTATTCTTCTACCTTCTTCCTTTTCAGGGACGAAAAGTTTTGAGTGGGGGAGAGTGTAACGACCCGGAAATTTTAATGGTTTTACTAACGTAATTAACTAAAATTTTTGTGAAATTTTAAATAACTAGATTTGGAAATAAAAATTTGATATTTGGAATACGTCTAATTAAACATAGCAAATGGTAAATTTTCATCAAATAATATGGAAGTTTATTTTATAGTGTAATTTTATTTAAATTTAAATCAGTTAATATTGATGATAATAAAATGTTTTCCAAACCTGAATATTTTTATATAATAAATTTATAAATCATCTTCTGAGTAAGACGCCATCTTCCGTTTCATCAAATTTGGATTGTTATTGCTTCATTTATCTTATTTCCAGCGAATTTGTAGCAGTTTGGCATCGAATATCAACTTTTGATATGTTGGTCCTATCACTGGTATCTTTATACCGTTTTGATCGTCTCGCCATACTGATCTCTGTAGTATATTCGTTTGTGTGTTTCGAAGTCTGAGGAAGCGGCGAAATCCGCGGAACGATTCCCGTATCGGTTCTGCAATTTGGCTTTGATTTTCGTGACCATTCAACTTTCCTCCTTATACACCAATTAGCCATTTGTCATTTATGTTTTAGAATTCAGCAGATGTGACCTTTGCTTTTCCACACTGGTTACAAAATAATTTATTTTGTCCCTTCATTTCAATCTCTGACTACTGGTTTGCTTTTATTTGATTGTCCATTTCCATTGCTTTCGGTCTGTCATCTCTAGAAAAGAAAGGAAATAAATATATGTATTATATAAAGATTTCTTAACTTTTTCTCACCTGACACATCACTTCTAAAAAGAAAATAAAATGATGATGAGAGCATATATCTTTCCCTGTAGCCCAACTTGTTCACACTTTTTTTAAAGTGCGAACAAAACACTTTCCTCCTATTGGAGGAATTTGGGGGGTCACGTATGGGACCCCCCTGATTTCCTCCAATAGGAACCGAGTGTTTTGTTCACACTTTGAAAAAAAGTGTGAACAAAATCACTCTCCTCTACCTTCAGGCACGCAAGGCCATTTCCACCACTCCTCACAAAGCGTACAACCTTCTTCACCATATACTTGCTCGGCCACCCCATTTTCTCACGTCGCCTCCTGCTTTCTCTTCCGTTTGCCTGCTCCGAGGCCAACCTTTCCACCGCTTCACCCCGCCATATCACCGTGTGCAGACATGTGCGCAGACCACCTCGGTTGCCTCCCCTCCACCTAGCTCTCACGCATCACCATCCCCTCTCGCGTCTGCTCACCCATTCATTTTCGAGCCTCACATCACTCCTTCCCTGACAACTGCTGTCGCACGCCGACTAGCCCTCACTTCTCGCCTACCTCGCCTACGTACCCACTTCCACATGACTTTCCCAAACCCAGATGCCATCGGTTCTTCAATTCTCCCTCCCCTTTTTTTTCTTCTGCTGACCATTCATCACCTCACCAAGCTTTCACATGCATGCAAGGCTTGTTGATATGCGTAAGTCTATATATATATATATATATATATGAGCACTATTAGTATATATATATATAATAGTTAGTTTATAGAAATTATATATAAATATGTATATACGTGTTGTGTATATATGATATTTTGAAAGGTAATGTATTTATAAAAGTTTATAAAATTATATGGTTTATTACATATTATTATATTGGTGTCAGTTATGTGTATTGGCTTAATATATATACTTAGATTTTTGGGTTTATAAGTATATTAACATACAGTAAGTTATATTGATTCTTTTGTTAACAGTATTGTGTTTTATTTTGAAATGTGGATGTAAGCTTATACTGTATTACTTGTTATAGTATAAAAGAAGTTATGGTTTGTACTGTCCATATATATATATTGTTATCTTGAATCTTAACTGTATACAATGATCTGTTTGGTTATACATATATGTTTTATTTAAAATCGTTCGTACTTTGGACCCATCGAATTTTGAGTTTATATTTAAGTTATATATATACACATAACTATTAGTTTATTTATATATACATATATAACAATTGCAGTATAAAAGCTAACATATGTTAATATATATGCATCTTAGTCAAATAATATGTTTTATACATATGTAGGGTCTGTTAGATATAAGAGTTTATAAAGTTATAAAAGATTTTAAAGTAAGTTGCATTGTTTTATAATAAATATTGTAAAATATATAATAGAAATATGTAAGTTTTGGTACAGCCTACATATATATATATATATATATATATAATGTAAGGTTGTAGTCTGTTGACTTTTATGGATAATGTAAAGGTGGATTTGCTTGCTGATCTATATTTTCTATTAAAGTATGTATGATAGTTATATATAAAGTTGTTTATTTTATAATCTGATGATATTTGATTTAATACGTGTTTAAAGTATATCTGTCCTGTTTATACATTTATATTGTGTGTAAAAGTTGTATATATATATATAAGTAGTTTTCGCATTTGGAAACTGGCAGAAGTCTTTTCTCTTTGAGTACAAATTTTGATTTCTCCAGATTTTGAATATTGGTTTTAAGAAAATAATAATAAGGTAATATACTTTTGTTTCATTTTTTTCCACATCGATCCAGTTCTGATTTGATTTCGTCTATTTCTTATCTATCAGCTCTATCTGTCGAATTCGTGCCAATATAGCTTTGCTTCGCAATTCGTGCTTGGATTCGTAACCCATTTCATTTGTAAAACCTCTCTAGCCTCGAAAGGTGAGCAATCACTCACGATTAACGTTCTTGTATTTATTAGATTTGATTTCAATTGAAACGGCAATTGAAATATGCTGCTGTAGTAATTTAAATTGTTATATATGCTATTATCTGTAACTATTCACCTATGGGATATGACACCATATCATGTTGTTTATATTATATTGTTATTGATGATATATGCCTGCTATGTTATTATCATATCTTTTTTCACTCTGCAAGTTCCCTCTTAGAATAGAATTCCTAATACATACCCGAACGATCTTGTAGAATAAGAGAAAATCGTTATGGGTTGAAATGATAAACCCAAGCGATTTTCATTGAATTGAATTTGGGATTGTGGGTTGAAAAGATATATACCTGTATATATTTAAATTACGGATTGAAAAGATATATACCCGTATATATTTAAATTACAGATTGAAATGACAAATATCCGTATCACTTGACCATAGGATAGAAAATTTTATACAGGCACCGTTGGTCTATATATATATATATATTTCTTTTTGAAAAATGATTTCCCATGGCTTTGAAAAGAAATATATGTGGTTTTTATAAATATTGATTTTAAGATATTATATCTTTATTATAGATTTGATGATAATTTTAAATAAATTGAGTTGGACAGAGAAATGGAAATTTATTTGAATTTTTCTTAAATAAAACCGATTTGAAACTTATTAAATTTGAGATCTTATAGATATGATTTATAACTTGATTTTTGATTTAAAGTGATTAAATGAATATTTCAAGTAAATAAATTGAAGGGAATATTTAGTTTATATAAATTGTAATTAAGGTTTTATTTAAATAATATTGAATTGACTAAGTGAATATTTCAATATAAAATAATGGTAAAGTTGAATTTGAAATATAAATGAAATTAAGCTTTGAAATCTATTGAAATTGAAATTGTTTAAATTGTGGTTTATATATGTATTTGAAATCGATATAAATTTTAAATAGTTTTGAACTGAATTGAGATTGGTGAATTGAGATTAAATTTAATTGAATTTTGGGAATTCAAGTTGATCTGAATCGATTTGTGAAATTTGAGGAAACTATTTTTAATTTATATAAAGTATTTTAATATATAAAAATATTTTACTTTATGAATATATTTCATTTTAAACTATTTTAATATAAAACTATTTTGATATAAACTATTTTTAATTTATAACTATTTTATTATATAAACTATTTTATTTTAAAAAAATCTATTTTATTACATATATTATTTCCTATGTCTAAACTGTTGAGTGGAAAGTGTTATGATTTTAAAGGGTCATGATTTCAAAGTGTTATAATTTCCAAAGTGTTATGATTTCTAAAGTGCTATGATTTCAAAAGTGTTATGATTTTGAAATGGTTATAATTTTTGAAAGTGTTACGATGCTGGAAATGAATATTATTTAAAGTGAATAATGATATCGAATTTGATATGGTTTTGAAATGAATATGATATTTTGAAATGACCACGGTGTTATAATAACGTTTGGTTGTTAAAGAGACCAGGATCGGATATTGTCATACTCTCTACCAATACCGAAAACCACTTTAACAACTGTGTACGCGGTGGAGATTCCAGAAATGAAGTAGGATGGTTTGGCGACGATTCTATATGGTATGACGTGACCCTGACTCCCGTGAGTCAGCTTAGATGTGACTAAAATCAGGAGCTATATCGGGCCAAGTGAGGTAATTCCTCCTATTAGGCATATTTCTTCGATACCATTCTATTGCTTTTGTGATTTGATTTGGTGGCCACCCCTCGATTTTGATTATGGGAGTGTGTCCGAGGTGGGCGGTAGTAGCTGCTATGCGTTACCACCAGTCCGGGAGTGCAATTGGTATATCTACCCTGACATCTCCTCGTGTGCTGTGTTCACATGCCCTAGCGCGCCTTCTATTAGTTTGTTTTATACCATACCTATGAAGTGCCCTCTGATATCCCTCCAGTTTACGGAGGAATTACGGTACTGTATAGACTATAGGAATATATATAAAATGTGTTAAGGGGGATATGGGTAACGCCTTAAAGCTATTTTAATATCTTTTACTTTACTATAGACATATTATAGTAGCGTATTGTACTACATAGTAGATAGTTCCTCGGATCCTTAGAGGATGGTTATCCCAAACATCCTTTAAGTTACTTGTATTTCAGTTGCTATTTCACTTGAGTTGAATTTATTGATATCAGAATTTTAATCCTGACTCGAGTGTTTTGTGTTTTGCTTTACGCTCGGGTCAGACTGAGTGTCACAGCATTTGAGACTCACCTTTGGAGTTTGAAGCTTCGCTGGGAGATCCATCTATATCTATTCAGCTTTCAGCTATCTAGTTGATTTGTTCAGACTTGTCATCAGTTTGTATTGAGACTTCTATGTATTCGAGACTTCTGTTGTATCTTGTTTTTAACTCTGTTATATATATAGTAGCTTCATGAACTACTATTCATTTGTTTCCGCTACTTATTGTAAAATTACTCTGTGTCTGTGATTCTATGATTATTTTATTTACTATATATGTTGAGTTTTGCCAAATATAAATTAACAATCTGATATTTTGAGCAATTCATGTTCGACATGTGCGGATGCGAATGGTTGAAAATAGCAGGTCGTTATAGTTGGTATCAGAGCTCAGGTTTTAGGCAAATTTTAGCATATGTAGTAAATTTAATTACGGAATCACCTTCGTTCAAGCTTAAATTCCTTCCTCTTTGATTTGGATTCCCTTTGAATTTTGGAACTTCCTCATTCGCTCTGAAATCCATTCGTGTCTCTTCCTATTCGTGTTCTTCCAGATTTTAGAGTATCCTATAACTCCACTTCGGTTGAACTCTATATGAGTCGGCGGTCTCTCCAATTTTAGAATGATTTGTAAAGGGGTGAAACTCCTTTACAATAGGCATCGATTCACCAAAGATTTCTGTATCCTTGGTTTAGATGCTACTATCTTTTGCTATGCTCGAATTCTATCTCTTGCGATCGAATGTCGATTTGCCTCGAAATTCTGCATCGATCGTATTCTTGAAGTCTTGGTTGACCCGGTTAAGGTCGCCCACGATTAAGATTAGTATATCCATCTTTTTTCTCTCGCTATTTAATCATCTTATCTCCCTTTCGAGACCATCTTCGTTGTTAGAATTCTCTTTGATTAGGGTTCCACCAATTTGGATCTCTACCTTTGTTTTGAAATCCATTCCGAAATCATCGTGTGAGGGAGTGTATTTGTAATTAAATTAAAAATGTTTTATATATTGTGTTGTTTGAGTTGTTTAGTTTGATTTGGAGTCTCGATTGATTCGTCTGGCCCACGCTATCGATAGAAATTCCAAAACACTTGAACAGAGCAAACTGGCACAATATTGTTTTGAAATTTGTAAATGAAATGATTTTATGTATGATTATATTTCATATATAAATTTTCTTAAAATTAAATAGTTAATTGAATTGGTTGTTAGAAATGATGATATTTGATTTTCATTTGTTAAACTTTGACTATTGCCACAGGATAAAACATGGTTTATAAAATTGATTTGGAATTGAAATAAATTTAAATTAATAATTTGAGAAATTAATTTCCGGTGCTTTTCAAATTCTGGTTTCCAAAGTTTTGATATATATATATATATATATTATTTGAAAGTATTTTCAAAGGGAAATTTGTTTCAAAAATTTTTTTTTAAAAGAATCAAGACTGTACTCTCTTCGTTGGTCACTGAAAAATAATTTTGATGATGACTGCAGCATCATCGACATTCATTTTCTTGTCTCAAAGTGAAGAGACCACTTAGTAGCTTTGCTACACTTTTGTTTTGAAAATTAATTTGATCTGAATTTTCTAAAGTAAGATTTGATATACAAAATATTATATGTATATATTTATTTCAAGATGATTTGAAGTGAAACCGGAAATATATTCTTAAATTCAGTGTAAAGTGATGGTTTCAAATTATTGAAACAAAGCAAAATTTTGACTAATTTAAGTATATAAAATAAGAAATAGAATTTGAAATGACTTGAAACTAGGAAAATTTTGTTTGTATAACCTTCAATTCACATAAACATTTTGACTCTTTGAATATTTCAGGTGAGTTATATATATGTTTTAAAGTGAAATTAAGTGTTAAACGAAAGAAACTTAAGAAATAGAAATGTTCAAACTAAATTATCGCTTAATAAAATATTGTAAATAAAAGGTAAAATTGTATAGTATTCAGCCACATTCAGAAAATATTAATAAAACTTAACTGGGAAAGGTTTGAATGTAATTGAATAGTAAATGATAAAATATATGGAATAAAATGTTCCTAGAATGAATTTTTATAAGGAAATGTTTAAATAAAATTTGATAGTTATAGTAGAAGTTTATATACATAATTTATGATTATAAGAAATGTTAATTGAGATAAATTGAATAATAAAAGAAAGATACTATTTGAGTGAATAAATATGAACTTAAGAATAGTTGAGATTGAATTTTTTTAAGTAAAATCAACTTAAGGGAAGTCAAATGGATTTGATAAATGGGCTAATTAAAATATAAAAAAAATTGAAAAGAAAATTTTGTAACAAATTCTAATAAATTGAAAACAATCTATTGATTGAAATACATTAAATTAAATCAACAAAATAGGGATATAATAAATAGTTATTGATTGAGTAAAATGGATTGAACCCAAATTTGTTGAATAGTTGAAATTAGATTATTTGTAATTTGAGATTTATTTAAATGATATTGGATTTATTAAGTGATAAATAGAAGTTGAATAATTGAAGTTGAATGTTGAGGTGGAATTTACTATAGCTTGATCAAATAGATTTAATAAATAATAAAACAAATTTTGTGGTGAAATTTTTATAATAAATATTAATGAATTTGAAAAAAATCAATCTAATGAAAATATATGAAAATGAAATCAATCAAATGTGAACACTATAAAGTTGATTGATTAAATAAAATGAATTGGAATCAATTAATTAAATATAAACCAATGTTAAAATAAATGGAGTTTATATGGTTAAAATTAATTTTGTATTGTTGTATTTCAATCTACTTTTCTTCTGGTTGTTTCTATTCTTCTACCTTCTTCCTTTTCGGTGACAAAAAGTTTTGAGTGGGGGAGAGTGTAACGACCCGGGAATTTTAATGGTTTTACTAACGTGATTAAATGAAATTTTTGGGAAATTTTAAATAATTAGATTTGGAAATAAAAATTTGATATTTGGAATACGTCTAATTAAACATAGCAAATGGTAAATTTTCATCAAATAATATGGAAGTTTATTTTATTGTGTATTTTTATTTAAATTTAAATCAGTTAATATTGATGATAATAAAATGTTTTCCAAACCTGAATATTTTTATATAATAAATTTATAAATCATCTTCTGAGTAAGACGCCATCTTCCGTTTCATCAAATTTGGATTGTTATTGCTTCATTTATCTTATTTCCAGCGAATTTGTAGTAGTTTGGCACCGAATATCAACTTTTGATATGTTGGTCCTATCACTAGTATCTTTATACCGTTTCGATCGTCTCGCCATATTGATCTCTGTAGTATATTCGTTTGTGTGTTTCAAAGTCTGGGAAACGGCGAAATCCACGGAACGATTCCCGTATCGGTTCCGCAATTTGGCTTTTGATTTTCGTGACCGTTCAACTTTCCTCCGTATACATCAATTAGCCATTTGTCATTTATGTTTTAGAATTCAGCAGATTTGACCTTTGCTTTTCCACACTTGTTACAACATAATTTATTTTGTCCCTTCATTTCATTCTATGACTACTGGTTTGCTTTTATTTGATGGTCCATTTCCATTGCTTTCGGTCTGTCATCTCTGGAAAAGAAAGGAAATAAATATATGTATTATATAAAGATTTCTTAACTTTTTCTCACCTGACACATCACTTCTCAAAAGAAAATAAAATGATGATGAGAGCATATATCTTTCCCTGTAGCCCAACTGTTCTCCACCCTCTCTACCTTCAGGCACGCTGTCACGACCCTGAAATTTTGAATTTATTTAAATTAATAATTAAATGAAATTTTGAGTTAAATTTATGATTTAATAAATTTTTGAATAAAAATTGTGAAATTAAATTGATTAAATGGAGCGAGTTTCCCCGATATCCAAGTATATTCTGTATAAATCATTTGAGATTAAAATATTGTAAATAGTGTATATGTGAGTAAATTTGAAATAATATATATTTGTATATATAGGTGATTTGAATCTTTGATAAATGGTTTAATAAATAATTTAAGTTAAAAATAGAAGTAAATGTTTGAAATAGGATAAACCTTATAAATATTAAAGCATAAGTATAAAATAAATTATAACAACGTATTATTTTAGAATGTCATTTGAATTTCAAGTAAATGGATTTTTAAAATAAATATATATATATAGGAAAATACAAGAAAAATATTAAGTAAATACAATCGTTAGAAATTAACAACATATTAAAAATAAATCTCATGTATATTACAAAACGATATAACAAATTATAAAAGAAGATGATAAAACAAAATATCTACAAGCTTGAAGAATAAGATAAAGTAAAATGGAAAGACATGACAGTAAAGTGTTTTCAAATACAACACAAATTCAAAAGAAATACAAATATATATGGAGTATAGAAGATTGTAAAAGTAGCTATCATGTTATCTCAAAAACAAAACAAGAAATAAAATATACTCAAGTAAACAAAACAAAGCATATCATACCCACCAAAACATTTACAGCCGAAATGAAGATAAATTATAAACAAAAGGAAACATAAAAGTACACAATATAATACCCATCAACCATTAAAATAAGATTCGCAGCCACCAACAAGTGATCTACAGCCGAGATAAAGGGAAGCAAGTATATATGAATTTGTACATATCATAAATGCAGCCATACCTCTAAAGCAACTTCAAACCATACCCTATTTTATAAAAAAGATAACATCTCCCTGAAAATCTCATTCCCATTTATACATCATTTTCTTTTTCCATTCATTCGTTTATCCAAGCTGAAGGAATAAAAGATTTAAAAGCAAACTGGAGATTCAAAAGGCAGTGAAACTCAAACATAAATCAAAATCTACTTCCGGTGTTCAAATTGTTCCAGGTTTTCAAGCTTGCCTCTGTTCCAAGTATAGGTGAGCAAATTCGTCTTTAATCCATGATATGTTAAGATGAATGCCTGAATCAATTTACTTCTCTAAGATATGACATTCTGGTTGGTATGCGTATACTTGTTGCTGTAGGTATGTATATTTATATATATATATACAATAGAAAAATCTGATTATGCCTGTGTATATAAAGGGAAAGGAAATCAGCCCTGTTTCAATAATAGGTTGATAAAAATCAAGAAGAAAATCATATCTCAAATTTTAAAATGAATTAAGTACTGATCTCAAAATGAAACTTTGTTATGACAGAGTTATACTAAGTTTACGAATGAATTCAAGCAAAACAATTTGTTATTTTCTTCTGGAAAGTGAAACTACAGGTCTCAAGCAAAAATGTGATAAAAATAAAATGTCGTAAATTGTTAATTTAGATTTATAACCTGAATCATCATAGAAATTTATGATTTTTAAGACTCGAATGGTGATTTTTAGTCAAGTGTGCTTAGAGCAGTTTATAGTTGAACTGAAATGGGTTTTTATCCAATTTCTGGTGATCGGCAACATCGTTGTCCTCGTGATCGAAGTTGGAGCTTCCTGGTAGGTCATGAAGCCTGGGAAAAATGCCCAAGAATTTTTATAATGGGTGTGGTGATTGCGGTGGATCAAAGTAGGGTTTAAGGCTCGATTGTGATACGATTGGAAAACGAGACGAGTTCGTCTTCACGGTTTGATCGAGCTTCGTGATATTAGGGGGTTGGGTTCGCCGGAGAGTGGAGCGACTTTGGGAAGGACAGTGGAGGTTCCAGTGATCGGAGATGGTGGCCAGTACCATTTTTCGATCGATGGTAGCATTTCAGGTAGGTTCGAATTGTGAAATTTTGATTGGTCGGAGGCAACGTCGAGGCAGATGGTCGAGGGGGTAGGCGAGGTCATCTCGGCTCTGCCCATGGTCGGAGAGTTGATCGGTGGCGATCTGGATCGTGTGCACCGTGCACATGTGTGCATCGAACTGGAAGGGGGAAGAAGGTTTGGGGGAAGAAGTGTTTTGCCGTGTCATGCCTGTTGATTTCTCGAAGTTTTTGCGTGGGTTTCTCGGAGGGATGGAGGATGGGGTTCGTGTTTTGGGCGTTGAGGAACTTTTGCTCGGGTCTTTCGAGTTGATACTCGAAGCATTGGAGGAGGCGACTCGAAGCAGAATGCTTCAGAGAATTGGGTTGGGCTAGTTGGTTACAGGTTTGTTTAAAACAGCCTGTAGCTTTAAATAATTAAAGAAAATTTGAAAATTAAAATGGTGAGTTGTTGTAACTAAAATGAAGATAGATTTGAATGGAATTTTGGTCTTAAAGTTTTAAAGGAAATTTGAAATTTCAATCAAAGTTTAAAACAAAGATTTAAATATGAAATCAAGTTTTGTTTGAATTAAAATCTGAAATTAAAAATAGTTTTAAACTGAATTTGAAATTGAGATAAATATAAACCAGTTTAAATCTAGTTTTAAGTTTTAAAAGGTAAGTAAAGTTTTAAATCAAAAATTTAATCTAGAATCGAGTTTAATTTGTATCCAGTTTTGAAATGGAAGAAAGTTTTGAATTTAAATTAATTAATCTTGCAAATTTACTTAAGGATAATCAATTGTCGTAACTGATTAAGAATAATTAATTTAGCGGTTATTAATTAATTAAGGGTTAATTAATTTATTTAAGATAATTAATTAAATAGTGAATTGAATAATTAAAGATTAATTCTTTAAATAATTAAAGGTTGATGAATTATAATTAAAGATTAATTAATTATTGATGGTTAATTAATAAATGATTAAAGAATAATTAATCAAAATGATCTGTAATTTATTAATTAACCAGGATTAGTAATTTATTCATAAGTAATAAATTTGATTTCAATAATTCAGATAATTCGTTGATCTTACTTATAAATGTTTGGATTCTGTTGAATGATATGAATTGTTTGATATCCCTGATTTTTTGATGCTTTGTGATACATCCTGATTTATATCGTGATCTGTGATGTATATATTGTTATATGAATATGAAACCCTTGATCCGTAAAACGGCATTTGAATTTCGATGCGACAGGGAGTCGGATTCCAGTTGGTTATCCGAAACCCACATCGAATTAAAATTGTGAATCTTTGTGACTGATAAATTTATTTTATCTATGAATCTGTGAATGAAGATAAGCGTTATCGATTATACCGCTTATCGATATATCTGTGATGATTGATGTTGCACTGTTGTGTGTAAAACCCCTAGACCACACTGTTACACACACAAATATGGATTTCACGTGGAAATCGGTTAAGTCACAGATAATTTAAATTTGATGTTTTTAAAATTGAAATTTTAATTTCAATTGATTTTGAAATTAGAAATTTGGGTTAAAAATGAAAAGCTTTCGAAATGGAATTTCAAAGATAAGATTTATTTTTGAATAACTTGATAAAGTTGAAGTTTAAATAATTTGATTTAAACTTAAATTCAAGATTTGAAATTGAATTCTATGATTTAAAACTAGGGATTAAAGGTATTATACCAGTTATAAAATATTGATTTTGAAATGTGAATATAATTCAAGGACTTTAACCCGTGCAAATAAAATTGGATTGTTCTTAAATGAAAACTGTTTGTTTTCAAATGATAAAAGCTTTCGTATATATATAAGAAATGAAATTCCAATTTAAAGGAATTTCAGGTATGAATTGAAAGATGGTTTTCCCAAGTTATAAATGAATTCTTTTTGAAAACTATGAATTGAATCTGTTATCTTTAACAGATTTAAAATGATGATTTGTTTAAACCATTCGAAATGAAATTGTTTTTGAAAACTATAAGTTGAATCTTTGTTTTAAAGATTTAACAAGTTAATCCAATTGGAAATTGAAGTGTTTTGAAACCTATGAATAGATCTTTATGAAACGAGGTGAACGGTGTGAAATAAATCTTTTTATTTAAAGATTTGAAATGATGATTGGTTTAAACTATTTTGGAAGAAGGGTTTGAATTATTAAGTTGTGACTTAATTGAAATCCCATATCCATATGTTTTAAAGATTTCGCTCGTTATTCGGGTTAGCCGAGAAAAGACATTTGTGTCATATAACCCATTCCGAATAATGATACGTCGTATATGGATAGCATTTGAAGACCGGTGTTGAAGACCGGATATTCACGAAAACGAAAGGACAACTCGTCGAATGTCTCTGCACCGACTGGTCCCCGGTATAGAGATTTTATCACCCTTTGTGATGGGAAGTCCGGACGGGATTGTGAATACCCGGAATTGCAAGGGCTTCGTAAGAAGTGCCTTCGGTTCTGTTCGAACCCGGAACAGACTTGTATGGTTACATGTCTGACATTACACTTTGAGATATAAAGCCGATTTCTTTCAAATACATTTCTGTTGGTGGCGGAGAATTTATTCTCTTAGCTTAACACCCTTCTCTGAGACGTATGAGCTCAGAGGTTATGTAGTTGAAATTTATCAGCGATATATCCCAATTTGGTAATGTGACATGCTGAGTGTTGCTGTGAAATGATCAGTGTTTGATCATTTGTGATATGATCATTTGTTTGATCTTATATCTTTGTGATCATAGGTTGATCATTTGTTTGACCCGAAGCATGGCTTTGTGAACAAAGCGTAGCTTTGTGGACGAGACTTCGTCGAGCCTCACACCTCGGAAATGGTCAAAACAGGAAGGATGCAGCAAGGTTCTAGGGAGTAGCGCCCCTTAGTGTATGTCATTCCTTCTGGATAAAGGTGGTATCATGGTATGGAGCCCAGATACTTAACCTCTGTGGTTACTGCATTATTTTTACTATGTGGTTTGTTGGAAATCGGGGATCCTCGGGAAGATCGGTGACGATCGGGGGATGGCATACGCGTGTCAGTAGTTACCTATTTTTGCAGAGGTAACCCGGCCTTGTGTTGGCAGAGATCCGGTTAGGTTCTCGGGTCGTCTATTCCAGGGACGTACCCATCGTGGATAGGAAGTTCCTTAGCCTGATCATTTGTTGGAAATCCAAAGAAACAATACGAGACTTGTACGGTTTTAGTTGTATTACCTGCTATGGAATGTGGCGGTAACCTGCTATTGAACATAGTAGCTATAGTAGACATACAATAATGGTTGTATGTTGGCTAAGATTTATATTCTACTTTCGAAATGATTTCTACACTATGCACTAATAATAATATCAAAAATGATTTGATTTTGCGTAGTAAGCATCTTTGACTATCATAAGAAGAAATCTCCTCCAATTCTGCGTTTGCATTGTGTGTGTGGTGGGAGGTCTTATGGTAGTTTCATTTTCCAAAAGCATTGCGAATTGACTTTAAAATTCTTTTGTTGTTTGTTTTAAAGATAAACTGTTTTTGTTGCTCACACCAGTCCCATGACTGATCCGGAGTTTATTGTTCATTTCCTAAACTCTGGGTGCTCAAAATTTTTCTACACGAGCAGTCTAGAGTTTGGTTTTTCAGATATTCAGGTTCAGTAGATTTTCTGGAGCTAGTTCAGTCTTTGGATCGGACTGCACTTGCTTATTCTTGGTGTATCGTTATTGGGAGTTCGAGCTACTGCTGGAGTTCTCTCTTGAAGACTATCTTAGAGTTATTTGTTCCGCTGCTGATGTTAGTTATCTATTTTTTTCTTTTCCGCTGCTATTTGTTGTATCATCTCTGATGTATATTGATATTCATTGTATCACTCTGTTGTATCAGATATTGTATATCAATGTATTATTCTTTTTATTCCGCTGTGTTATTTACTTAATGTTGTTATAGCTCCGGAGAACCAGATTTGGCATTTGAATCTACGGCATTTTGAGTACAAGTGAAGTACGGGTGCCGATTTTCGAAGGCCAACTTTTGGGTCTTTACATTTGGTATCAGAGCAAAGGTTGAATTTTAGCTCAGGAGTATAACACGTTAAGTAGCTCATTAGAGATAGAGTGAAGTAAACTCTAGAATGAGTAATTCTCAGATATCCGTCTGAATGTCTCAGTAAATTCTCTTGCTATCCACTGATAGTGAGTATGAGTGCAAGAAGAAGACGAGATAGGGGACAAGGGAATACGACTATAAATGGTCAATACCCTGCAACAGTGGAAACAGCTGTCTCTATCAATATTCTTTGATTCGATTCCAAATTCTTTTGATTTCTTCGTATCGGTTACAAGAAGAAGTTTCGATGTGATGATGGTTCTACGAATCGTTGTAGAAAATTCTTACTTCGTATCTTCATCAGTTTCTTATCAGCTTTTCGATTTAAACCTTAGTGAATTTGAAATTGGGAATTTTAAATAAACTTGAAATTTTGAATTGAGTTAACTGGATTAATAAAATATAGGATAAATTTGAATTGTATCGTTAAAACGATATCGTTTGAAATCCAATTTTGAAATTCTGTTGTAATTGGTATGTATTCTGAGATATTTCGACTTGAATTCGGAATCCGTATCTTATGTTTGAGGAATTATAGGAGATCAAATTTATCTTTGATCTATCTGTCTTTGTTTTCGTGCCTGCGAATTTCGAGGACGAAATTCTTTTAAGGGGGGAAGTTTGTCACGACCCTGAAATTTTGAATTTATTTAAATTAATAATTAAATGAAATTTTGAGTTAAATTTATGATTTAATAAATTTTTGAATAAAAATTGTGAAATTAAATTGATTAAATGGAGCGAGTTTCCCCGATATCCAAGTATATTCTGTATAAATCATTTGAGATTAAAATATTGTAAATAGTGTATATGTGAGTAAATTTGAAATAATATATATTTGTATATATAGGTGATTTGAATCTTTGATAAATGGTTTAATAAATAATTTAAGTTAAAAATAGAAGTAAATGTTTGAAATAGGATAAACCTTATAAATATTAAAGCATAAGTATAAAATAAATTATAACAACGTATTATTTTAGAATGTCATTTGAATTTCAAGTAAATGGATTTTTAAAATAATATATATATATATAGGAAAATACAAGAAAAATATTAAGTAAATACAATCGTTAGAAATTAACAACATATTAAAAATAAATCTCATGTATATTACAAAACGATATAACAAATTATAAAAGAAGATGATAAAACAAAATATCTACAAGCTTGAAGAATAAGATAAAGTAAAATGGAAAGACATGACAGTAAAGTGTTTTCAAATACAACACAAATTCAAAAGAAATACAAATATATATGGAGTATAGAAGCTTGTAAAAGTAGCTATCATGTTATCTCAAAAACAAAACAAGAAATAAAATATACTCAAGTAAACAAAACAAAGCATATCATACCCACCAAAACATTTACAGCCGAAATGAAGATAAATTATAAACAAAAGGAAACATAAAAGTACACAATATAATACCCATCAACCATTAAAATAAGATTCGCAGCCACCAACAAGTGATCTACAGCCGAGATAAAGGGAAGCAAGTATATATGAATTTGTACATATCATAAATGCAGCCATACCTCTAAAGCAACTTCAAACCATACCCTATTTTATAAAAAAGATAACATCTCCCTGAAAATCTCATTCCCATTTATACATCATTTTCTTTTTCCATTCATTCGTTTATCCAAGCTGAAGGAATAAAAGATTTAAAAGAAAACTGGAGATTCAAAAGGCAGTGAAACTCAAACATAAATCAAAATCTACTTCCGGTGTTCAAATTGTTCCAGGTTTTCAAGCTTGCCTCTGTTCCAAGTATAGGTGAGCAAATTCGTCTTTAATCCATGATATGTTAAGATGAATGCCTGAATCAATTTACTTCTCTAAGATATGACATTCTGGTTGGTATGCGTATACTTGTTGCTGTAGGTATGTATATTTATATATATATACAATAGAAAAATCTGATTATGCCTGTGTATATAAAGGGAAAGGAAATCAGCCCTGTTTCAATAATAGGTTGATAAAAATCAAGAAGAAAATCATATCTCAAATTTTAAAATGAATTAAGTACTGATCTCAAAATGAAACTTTGTTATGACAGAGTTATACTAAGTTTACGAATGAATTCAAGCAAAACAATTTGTTATTTTCTTCTGGAAAGTGAAACTACAGGTCTCAAGCAAAAATGTGATAAAAATAAAATGTCGTAAATTGTTAATTTAGATTTATAACCTGAATCATCATAGAAATTTATGATTTTTAAGACTCGAATGGTGATTTTTAGTCAAGTGTGCTTAGAGCAGTTTATAGTTGAACTGAAATGGGTTTTTATCCAATTTCTGGTGATCGGCAACATCGTTGTCCTCGTGATCGAAGTTGGAGCTTCCTGGTAGGTCATGAAGCCTGGGAAAAATGCCCAAGAATTTTTATAATGGGTGTGGTGATTGCGGTGGATCAAAGTAGGGTTTAAGGCTCGATTGTGATACGGTTGGAAAACGAGACGAGTTCGTCTTCACGGTTTGATCGAGCTTCGTGATATTAGGGGGTTGGGTTCGCCGGAGAGTGGAGCTACTTTGGGAAGGACAGTGGAGGTTCCAGTGATCGGAGATGGTGGCCAGTACCATTTTTCGATCGATGGTAGCATTTCAGGTAGGTTCGAATTGTGAAATTTTGATTGGTCGGAGGCAACGTCGAGGCAGATGGTCGAGGGGGTAGGCGAGGTCATCTCGGCTCTGCCCATGGTCGGAGAGTTGATCGGTGGCGATCTGGATCGTGTGCACCGTGCACATGTGTGCATCGAACTGGAAGGGGGAAGAAGGTTTGGGGGAAGAAGTGTTTTGCCGTGTCATGCCTGTTGATTTCTCGAAGTTTTTGCGTGGGTTTCTCGGAGGGATGGAGGATGGGGTTCGTGTTTTGGGCGCTGAGGAACTTTTGCTCGGGTCTTTCGAGTTGATACTCGAAGCATTGGAGGAGGCGACTCGAAGCAGAATGCTTCAGAGAATTGGGTTGGGCTAGTTGGTTACAGGTTTGTTTAAAACAGCCTGTAGCTTTAAATAATTAAAGAAAATTTGAAAATTAAAATGGTGAGTTGTTGTAACTAAAATGAAGATAGATTTGAATGGAATTTTGGTCTTAAAGTTTTAAAGGAAATTTGAAATTTCAATCAAAGTTTAAAACAAAGATTTAAATATGAAATCAAGTTTTGTTTGAATTAAAATCTGAAATTAAAAATAGTTTTAAACTGAATTTGAAATTGAGATAAATATAAACCAGTTTAAATCTAGTTTTAAGTTTTAAAAGGTAAGTAAAGTTTTAAATCAAAAATTTAATCTAGAATCGAGTTTAATTTGTATCCAGTTTTGAAATGGAAGAAAGTTTTGAATTTAAATTAATTAATCTTGCAAATTTACTTAAGGATAATCAATTGTCGTAACTGATTAAGAATAATTAATTTAGCGGTTATTAATTAATTAAGGGTTAATTAATTTATTTAAGATAATTAATTAAATAGTGAATTGAATAATTAAAGATTAATTCTTTAAATAATTAAAGGTTGATGAATTATAATTAAAGATTAATTAATTATTGATGGTTAATTAATAAATGATTAAAGAATAATTAATCAAAATGATCTGTAATTTATTAATTAACCAGGATTAGTAATTTATTCATAAGTAATAAATTTGATTTCAATAATTCAGATAATTCGTTGATCTTACTTATAAATGTTTGGATTTTGTTGAATGATATGAATTGTTTGATATCCCTGATTTTTTGATGCTTTGTGATACATCCTGATTTATATCGTGATCTGTGATGTATATATTGTTATATGAATATGAAACCCTTGATCCGTAAAACGGCATTTGAATTTCGATGCGACAGGGAGTCGGATTCCAGTTGGTTATCCGAAACCCACATCGAATTAAAATTGTGAATCTTTGTGACTGATAAATTTATTTTATCTATGAATCTGTGAATGAAGATAAGCGTTATCGATTATACCGCTTATCGATATATCTGTGATGATTGATGTTGCACTGTTGTGTGTAAAACCCCTAGACCACACTGTTACACACACAAATATGGATTTCACGTGGAAATCGGTTAAGTCACAGATAATTTAAATTTGATGTTTTTAAAATTGAAATTTTAATTTCAATTGATTTTGAAATTAGAAATTTGGGTTAAAAATGAAAAGCTTTCGAAATGGAATTTCAAAGATAAGATTTATTTTTGAATAACTTGATAAAGTTGAAGTTTAAATAATTTGATTTAAACTTAAATTCAAGATTTGAAATTGAATTCTATGATTTAAAACTAGGGATTAAAGGTATTATACCAGTTATAAAATATTGATTTTGAAATGTGAATATAATTCAAGGACTTTAACCCGTGCAAATAAAATTGGATTGTTCTTAAATGAAAACTGTTTGTTTTCAAATGATAAAAGCTTTCGTATATATATAAGAAATGAAATTCCAATTTAAAGGAATTTCAGGTATGAATTGAAAGATGGTTTTCCCAAGTTATAAATGAATTCTTTTTGAAAACTATGAATTGAATCTGTTATCTTTAACAGATTTAAAATGATGATTTGTTTAAACCATTCGAAATGAAATTGTTTTTGAAAACTATAAGTTGAATCTTTGTTTTAAAGATTTAACAAGTTAATCCAATTGGAAATTGAAGTGTTTTGAAACCTATGAATAGATCTTTATGAAACGAGGTGAACGGTGTGAAATAAATCTTTTTATTTAAAGATTTGAAATGATGATTGGTTTAAACTATTTTGGAAGAAGGGTTTGAATTATTAAGTTGTGACTTAATTGAAATCCCATATCCATATGTTTTAAAGATTTCGCTCGTTATTCGGGTTAGCCGAGAAAAGACATTTGTGTCATATAACCCATTCCGAATAATGATACGTCGTATATGGATAGCATTTGAAGACCGGTGTTGAAGACCGGATATTCACGAAAACGAAAGGACAACTCGTCGAATGTCTCTGCACCGACTGGTCCCCGGTATAGAGATTTTATCACCCTTTGTGATGGGAAGTCCGGACGGGATTGTGAATACCCGGAATTGCAAGGGCTTCGTAAGAAGTGCCTTCGGTTCTGTTCGAACCCGGAACAGACTTGTATGGTTACATGTCTGACATTACACTTTGAGATATAAAGCCGATTTCTTTCAAATACATTTCTGTTGGTGGCGGAGAATTTATTCTCTTAGCTTAACACCCTTCTCTGAGACGTATGAGCTCAGAGGTTATGTAGTTGAAATTTATCAGCGATATATCCCAATTTGGTAATGTGACATGCTGAGTGTTGCTGTGAAATGATCAGTGTTTGATCATTTGTGATATGATCATTTGTTTGATCTTATATCTTTGTGATCATAGGTTGATCATTTGTTTGACCCGAAGCATGGCTTTGTGAACAAAGCGTAGCTTTGTGGACGAGACTTCGTCGAGCCTCACACCTCGGAAATGGTCAAAACAGGAAGGATGCAGCAAGGTTCTAGGGAGTAGCGCCCCTTAGTGTATGTCATTCCTTCTGGATAAAGGTGGTATCATGGTATGGAGCCCAGATACTTAACCTCTGTGGTTACTGCATTATTTTTACTATGTGGTTTGTTGGAAATCGGGGATCCTCGGGAAGATCGGTGACGATCGGGGGATGGCATACGCGTGTCAGTAGTTACCTATTTTTGCAGAGGTAACCCGGCCTTGTGTTGGCAGAGATCCGGTTAGGTTCTCGGGTCGTCTATTCCAGGGACGTACCCATCGTGGATAGGAAGTTCCTTAGCCTGATCATTTGTTGGAAATCCAAAGAAACAATACGAGACTTGTACGGTTTTAGTTGTATTACCTGCTATGGAATGTGGCGGTAACCTGCTATTGAACATAGTAGCTATAGTAGACATACAATAATGGTTGTATGTTGGCTAAGATTTATATTCTACTTTCGAAATGATTTCTACACTATGCACTAATAATAATATCAAAAATGATTTGATTTTGCGTAGTAAGCATCTTTGACTATCATAAGAAGAAATCTCCTCCAATTCTGCGTTTGCATTGTGTGTGTGGTGGGAGGTCTTATGGTAGTTTCATTTTCCAAAAGCATTGCGAATTGACTTTAAAATTCTTTTGTTGTTTGTTTTAAAGATAAACTGTTTTTGTTGCTCACACCAGTCCCATGACTGATCCGGAGTTTATTGTTCATTTCCTAAACTCTAGGTGCTCAAAATTTTTCTACACGAGCAGTCTAGAGTTTGGTTTTTCAGATATTCAGGTTCAGTAGATTTTCTGGAGCTAGTTCAGTCTTTGGATCGGACTGCACTTGCTTATTCTTGGTGTATCGTTATTGGGAGTTCGAGCTACTGCTGGAGTTCTCTCTTGAAGACTATCTTAGAGTTATTTGTTCCGCTGCTGATGTTAGTTATCTATTTTTTTCTTTTCCGCTGCTATTTGTTGTATCATCTCTGATGTATATTGATATTCATTGTATCACTCTGTTGTATCAGATATTGTATATCAATGTATTATTCTTTTTATTCCGCTGTGTTATTTACTTAATGTTGTTATAGCTCCGGAGAACCAGATTTGGCATTTGAATCTACGGCATTTTGAGTACAAGTGAAGTACGGGTGCCGATTTTCGAAGGCCAACTTTTGGGTCTTTACACACGCAAGGCCATTTCCACCACTCCTCACAAAGCGTACAACCTTCTCCACCATATACTTGCTCGGCCACCCCATTTTCTCACGTCGCATCCTGCTTTCTCTTCCGTTCGCCTGCTCCGATGCTAGCCTTGCCACCGCTTGACCCCGCCACATCACCGTGTGCAGACATGTGCGCAGACCACCTCGGTTGCCTCCCCTCCACCTGGCTCTCACGCATCACCATCCCCTCTCGCGTCAGCTCACCCATTCATTTCCGAGCCTCACATCACTCCTTCCTCGACAACTGCTGCCGCACGCCGACCTGCCCTCCCTTCTTGCCTACCTCGCCCACGTACCCACTGCCGCATGACTTTCCCAAACCCGGATGCCATGGGTTCTTCAATTCTTCCTCCCCTTTTTTTCTTATGCTGACCATTCATCACCTCACCAAGCTTTCACATGCATGCAAGGCCTGTTGATATGCTTATGTATATATATATATATATGAGCACTATTAGTATATATATATAATAGTTAGTTTATAGAAATTATATATAAACATGTATATACGTGTTGTGTATATATGATATTTTGAAAGGTAATGTATTTATAAAAGTTTATAAAATTATAAGTTTTATTACATATTATGATATTGGTGTCAGTTATGTGTATTGGCTTATATATATATACTTAGATTTTTGGGTTTATAAGTATATTAACATACAGTAAGTTATATTGATTCTTTTGTTATCTGTATTGTGTTTTTTTTGAAATGTGGATGTAAGCTTATACTGTATTACTTGTTATAGTATAAAAGAAGTTATGGTTTGTACCGTCTATATATATATTGTTATCTTGAATCTTAACTGTATACAATGATCTGTTTGGTTATACATATACGTTTTATTTAAAATAATTCGTACTTTGGACCCATCGAATTATGAGTTTATATTTAAGTTATATATATATATATACACATAACTATTAGTTTATTTATATATACATATATAAAAATTACAGTATAAAAGCTAACATGTGTTAATATATATGCATCTTAGTCAAATAATATGTTTTATACATATGTAGGGTCTGTTAGATATAAGAGTTTATAAAGTTATAAAAGATTTTAAAGTAAGTTGCATTGTTTTATAATAAATATTGTAAAATATATAATAGAGACATGTAAGTTTTGGTACAGCCTACATATATGTATATATATATAATGTAAGGTTGTAGTCTGTTGACTTTTATGGATAATGTAAAGGTGGATTTGCATGCTGATCTATATTTTCTATTAAAGTATGTATGATAGTTATATATAAAGTTGTTTATTTTATAATATGATGATATTTGATTTAATATGTTTTTAAAGTATATCTGTCCTATTTATATATTTATATCGTGTGTAAAAGTTGTATATATATAGGTAGTTTTCGTATTTGGAAACTGGCAGAAGTCTTTTCTCTTTGAGTACAAATTTTGATTTCTCCAGATTTTGAATATTGGTTTTAAGAAAATAATAATAATGTAATATACTTTTGTTTCGTTTTTTTCCGCATCGACCCAGTTCTGATTTGATTTTGTCTATTTCTTATTTATCAGCTCTATCTGTCGAATTCGTGCCAATATAGCTTTGCTTCGCAATTCGTGCTTAGATTCGTAACC
Source organism: Allium fistulosum (assembly GCA_030737815.1). NCBI lineage: Eukaryota > Viridiplantae > Streptophyta > Magnoliopsida > Asparagales > Amaryllidaceae > Allium > Allium fistulosum. The sequence continues at coordinate 1,388,848,484 of CM060902.1, forward strand.
CATTTCATTTGTCAAACCTCTCTAGCCTCGAAAGGTGAGAAATCACTCACGATTAACATTCTTGTATTTATTAGATTTGATTTCAATTGAAACGACAATTGAAATATGCTGATGTAGTTATTTAAATTGTTATATATGCTATTATCTGTAACTATTCACCTGTGGGATATGACACCATATCATGTTGTTTATATTATATTGTTATTGATGATATATGCCTGCTATGTTATTATCATATCTTTTATCACTTTGCAAGTTCCCAGTTAGAATAGAATTACTGATACATACCCGAACGATCTTGTAGAATAAGATAAAATCGTTATGGGTTGGAATGATAAACCGAAGCGATTTTCATTGAATTGAATTTGAAATTGCGGGTTGAAAAGATATATACCCGTATATATTTAAATTACGGATTGAAATGATAAATATCCGTATCACTTGACCATAGGATAGAAAATTTTATACAGGCACCGTTGGTCTATATATATATATTTTTTGAAAAATGATTTCCCATGGCTTTGAAAAGAAATATATGTGGTTTTTATAAATATTGATTTTAAGATATTATATCTTTATTATAGATTTGATGATAATTTTAAACAAATTGAGTTGGACAGAGAAATGGAAATTTATTTGAATTTTTCTTAAATAAAACCGATTTGAAACTTATTAAATTTGAGATCTTATAGATATGATTTATAACTTGATTTTTGATTTAAAGTGATTAAATGAATATTTCAAGTAAATAAATTGAAGGGAATATTTAGTTTATATAAATTGTAATTTAAGGTTTTATTTAAATAATATTGAATTGACTAAGTGAATATTTCAATATAAAATAATGGTAAAGTTGAATTTGAAATATAAATGAAATTAAGCTTTGAAATCTATTGAAATTGAAATAGTTTAAATTGTGGTTTATATATGTTTTTGAAATCGATATAAATTTTAAATAGTTTTGAACTGAATTGAGATCGGTGAATTGAGATTAAATTTAATTGAATTTTGGGAATTCAAGTTGATATGAATCGATTTGTGAAATTTGAGGAAACTATTTTAATTTATATAAAGTATTTTAATATATAAAAATATTTTACTTTATGAATATATTGCATTTTAAACTATTTTAATATAAAACTATTTAAATATAAACTATTTTTAATTTATAACTATTTTATTATATAAACTATTTTATTTTAAAAAAATCTATTTACATATACTATTTCCTATGTCTACACTGTTGAGTGGAAAGTGTTATGATTTCAAAGGGTTATGATTTCAAAGTGTTATAATTTCCAAAGTGTTATGATTTCTAAAGTGCTATGATTTCAAAAGTGTTATGATTTCGAAATGGATATACTTTTTGAAAGTGTTACGATGCTGGAAATGAATATTATTTAAAGTGAATAATGATATCGAATTTGATATGGTTTTGAAATGAATATGATATTTTGAAATGACCACTGTGTTATAATAACATTTGGTTGTTAAAGAGACAGGGATCGGATATTGTCATACTCTCTGCCAATACCGAAAACCACTTTAACAACTGTGTACGTGGTGGAGATTCCAGAAATGAAGTAGGATGGTTTGGCGACGATTCAATATGGTATGACGTGACCCTGACTCCCGTGAGTCAGCTTAGATGTGACTAAAATCAGGAGCTATACCAGGCCAAGTGAGGTAATTCCTCCTATCGGGCATATTTCTTCGATACCATTCTATTGCTTTTGTGATTTTATTTGGTGGCCACCCCTCGATTTTGATTGTGGGAGTGTGTCCGAGGTGGGCGGTAGTAGCAGCTATCGATTTTGATTGTGAGACTCACCTTTGGAGTTTGGAGCTTCGCTTGGAGATCCATCTATATCTATTCAGCTTTCAGCTATCCAGTTGATTTGTTCAGACTTGTCATCAGTTTGTATTGAGACTTCTATGTATTCGAGACTTCTGTTGTATCTTGTTTTTAACTTTGTTATATATAGTAGCTTCATGAACTACTATTCATTTGTTTCCGTTGCTTATTGTAACATTACTCTGTGTCTGTGATTCTGTGATTATTTTATTTACTGTATATGCTGAGTTTTGCCAAATATAAATTAACAATCTGATATTTTGAGCAATTCATGTCCGACATGTGCGGATGCGAATGGTTGAAAATAGCAGGTCGTTACAGTGCTTTTGCAAACTTATTACTCAAATATGCCAGTTATAGAACTAATTACAAATCTATTCCACTTTTGGCAAACTCGGTGTCACGCTACCCAAAAGTGTACATGTGGCATTTCAAATGTCGTTTGTGCTTTTTTTATATTAAAATATAGTTGGTGTATTTTGAAAAGGCACCAACTATATTTTAACATAAACATATGGACATATTTTGAGATAAAGCCAGTGGGCAATTTTTTAAAAGTCGCCGATTACATTTTAGTGAGTGTTATTTGGTTTAGGGAAGTATGCGCTTTTTGGAATAGCGTCTTTGGGCAATTTTTGAAATAGGACAAACATTCATGGTCCTCTAAAAATAGCAGCCCTCTTCTCTCTCTCCTCACTCTAACTTACCAAACTTCTATCATAAAAACTCAATACTCTCCCTCTTATCTTTTGCTGAAATCTCTTACCATTTGCATAAAAAACAACCAAAAGTTATGTTTGAGTAGATCCGGTTCAAGAATAAAAACAAACTCCTTGCTTTGGATCAATCAAGGTTTAGATTTGTAAACCCTAATTTTTTTGGTAGATTTTTTTCTTTGATATTTGTAAATGAAAATTGCGTGATGTTGTATTCATTTTTATAGGAGAATAACTCATAATTTTATTCCAACTATTTGTTATTTTGATGGTGAGTTGGTTGTTGATGATTAAATGCGTGGAAAGTATGTTAGTGGTTCTTACAAACCGACAAAAGTTCATAAAGGCTCAAATTTAGAACAACTGAAAGAGTCGGTTTACAAAACAATGAAGATAAAATCGAAGGAGTTTGATACCAATCTATTTTTCAATTAGCCTATCGAATCTAAAGTAATAAAAAATGTTGACAATGATGACGTTGAATTAACGTTTTTCTGTCGTATCTAAATCCATAGAGTTGTTTGTTGGGAAAACTAGAAGGTTGGCAATTGAACAACTTGTTCCGGCACCTGTAAGTAACTATGGTATTGAAGATTATTCTTGCATGGTGGAGACCATAAACACTGCTCAAGGAATTGAATCTCCTAGTTACAGTAATCAGCCTATGAATGTAGCAAACTATGAACAGCAACAAATGTTCTTTGGATATCCTTCTTTCGTGAATTATCATGAAAGTGTACAATTTAGCTATCCATATCTGACCCAGGATGGTTTTACACATAAGTCAAAGGTAACACATATTTGCTAATCTTCTTATATCATATTATATTCATTGTACTAGAGTTGATACAAAATTTAAATTTTCATTTGTAGCTTTATTCCACAGCATCCAACTGCCGAAAAGACAGACGGTTAGGGTAAAATAAAAAGAAAAAGAAACGGAACTAGAAAGAAGGAACACAATATCAGAATCTCATAGTGGAACGATAACATATATTATCAAAAGACAATAAAAACTGTCACTCTATGATACAAAGCATTTTAGAGTTACGATTCTAAATACTATCATCAGCTGGATAGTTATAACAGTCCTCCTCACAAATGTCGATATGTACAATATAGTAATGCAGCGAAAATAATATTACAAAGGTATGTGGATCATCCAACTCGTCTTATCGAGATCCAAAGAACATCAATGAACGCCTGCCTTTCTCAGACTACTCGAAAGAGCACACGAGGAATTTAGAAAAGACAAAAACCACATGTCAGACATATGTCTGGTATGAGAAACTCAAGAAATATGCGATAAACATACAATAGTACTTTTGAGACAGTATAGAATTCCATAACGGTTATCCCCTCAAAAGAAGTACTCATCTAATAAGTACATAAGGTGATATATTTGATAATGTCTATGGTGTAGAATATAATCATATCAAATAGCTATGATGCTTACATTGGTCACACCACGACATATTTAGAGTACAATCAAAACCGATGAGAAACGTTCACATAATGGATTTTCCGTGGCGATGCCTCAAGTGAACTAAAGCAGATCTCCTGCACAAGGGTTAGAATCCACCTCCGGGCATCTTATATCTCTAGATAAAATATACCATAAGGTAAACATAGCCTGTATACGTCTAAAACACAAGATCTGAAATACCATCACTCCCGCGTGCAACCTCGATAAGCATACTCTACATCTGAAATGATAATATCCTACCGTCGGTTAGCAAAATTTCAAGTTATGCTCTTACTCTGTTTTCTATCCTTTCCGATGTCGAGCTTATGTTCGGCATCTCTCACACGAGTTTTCATCACTCAAACAGAAAACGAATCTCCAAATGGATTCCCCCATCTCAAATAGATCTTGAAACCATACATGGATTCCAATCTCTCAAACAGATCCACTTCCAAGAGAAAGAACACATATCTCAGTCTTAAAGTGGTTTTCGATAAGTAAAACATGTACCGAACCCGGTCTTTTCAAGACTGAATCGACAAATTAGTCATATTCAACAATAATGAGAACAATCACATATGGAAACTAAGTCTCATATACTTATCATGTTTCCGAATTTCTCACTTCAATTTTTAGTGCTAAGAACACGACTAAATACTTTCCACAAACGAGTAACACACAAAGCATGATCAAGTCACACAAAGCGACTTCTAATTTCCTTTTTATTTAATTAATACTTTTATTAATTAAAACTTCTTTTATGAGTAAAAATTCTTTTATCTGATAAAACTTCATTTACCAACCCATACTATTCATTTGTACTCTTTTCAATATTTTAAAAAGTATTCATGTACTTATCTCAATTGGTATAAGTATATTCACAAATCATGAACATGATTTCTTACTTTAAACCTTTACTTTTTCTATCTTTTTCCCAAAAGATTCCATAGTTATAGTTTCCTTCAAAATATCCATTTTAAAGATCTAAGTACTTTCAAAAATCCATTCAAAAGGTTTAAGACTAATGTTACTCAAACATTGTCACTACAAACCCAAAACCATTTCACGTATGCTTATCTTTAAAACATTCTTTTAAAAAATTATTTACATTCATAAGTATAATAAAAAAGGGTTAATGATGAATGTGATTAACACATTGTCACAACCAACCCAAAACCATTCCATACTTAAATTATCTTTAAAAACATTCATTTAAAGATTTAAATTAATATTTAGTTAAGTTGGATAGTCGACTAATCGACTATCCAGTTAAAATGATCGCTTATAGAATCTCGATTTGTGTAGTTAACTCATTTCTGACATTTCAACCTTTACTATCCTCATTCAAGAGTGAAGCCATATAAGTTAGAGCACTAGTTGCATATCAAAGACTTGCATAGGTATTTCATTCTTGAATCTCATAGATAGATAAGTCTGCCTCATCGGCTTTTAGTGTTAAGTATAGTATTAACGACTTTCATAAACAACTAAGAAATCAACACGATTAACACGTTTCTAAAATTTCCAACTTAACTATTCCTCAGTCAAGAGGGAAGATGATAGGTTAGAGCGCTATTGCTTCTGTCCCTACATGATAATCAATCTTAACTCTCACAAATAGATAATCCTACTTAGTTCGCTTTTAGTGTTAAGCATCATTAATTTACTTTTTCAAAACTTATATATATTTATATAAATACTTCAAAGTTACTTATAAATAGGTTTTAATATCTATGTAAAATATTACTTGAAAATAACTAATTTATAATTTGCAGAAAATAAATAAAAACATGTTTGTAACTTAAAACCCCTTTATTTCCAAAATTCATATATATATATATATATTAAAAATATATTTAAACTTAAACTAACTTTAAGATACTGCAAAATATGTTAGAAAATATCTCAAAAAGTATTTGAGAAAAATACCAAATTTAAATCATTTTTAGACACTTAAAACCATAAGCAACTTACTACAGCATTTATAAATTCTGTTAAAAGTCCTTGTTAAAGAACAACATTGAAAAGCACAATCTTTCTGACCAGTTTTCTCCACTTTAACAAGTGGTTTAAGACTTGAAATTTTTACTGTAAGTAATACCATTAGTCTCAAACATCATAGTAAGAAACCCTTAAGGATATCTTTCAATTTATTTAGAAAATTCCTGAAAATAAGTTATATTTACAAAGTGTATTTATAACCACCATTTTGCTCTAACTTTAGCCACTTTGCTCGACCAGTTCCAAAATCTTTTAAAATCCAATTTTTTCTAGTAATAAGTACACTTATAGTGCTTATCAAAATTGCAAAGAAGCCTCTAGGATGTCTCTCAAATCTAACTTTAAAAATCGCCAAACACAAAGCATTTTCAAAGTGCATACATAGCGACCTTTTTGCTTCTAATTCTCACAGCTTTGGTTCGCAATTTCTATAACTTTAAAAACCATTTATTTACTGTCCCATACATCAAAGTATGTGTAGAGAATTACCAAAGTAAATCATCCTAAGTTAAGTTCATAAATCCTCACTTTACATAAGTTAAAGTTAAGGGATATCGAAGTGCACTTCTAGCGGCTATTCGCACTTCGAACACTTTCAAACATACTTCAATTCAACACAAGCTAAAATACCATTTAAACATCAAGTCAAGGCTACACTACATGTTTAAGAGGGTAATAGAAGTGATGTTATACAATATAATATTGTCATTTGCTTTCAAAAGCAAGAGGGGTCCAAAGTCTATAACTTTACTTAGTTAACATCACTTCAACTTTATATTCGCACACAACATATATACACACAATATATACACATAAGATAGTGGGATAACTCACTTATATCCAACCTAGCATAAGCTCAAACACTTACAAAGCCAAAAACACTTCCTATAATGATCCGCTTTCTTACTTCTAAAGACTGCCTATCCCCACAATGCTGACACATAATTGTACACATACAATAGAAATTAGGTAACTAGATAACTAGAAGTCACCTGCTCCATGCTCCTCTAAAATGCATCCATAAGAATCTGAACTACTTGGATACGTATACAAATTTGAGTACCGAAGAGTTTAGGAAAAGGAAGAAAATAACTCTAGGTCAGACATGCATCTGGTGTGAGTAAACTCCAAATAAATAAATTTTTAACTTATAAAAAACCTTTTAAAAATAAAAGTATCTCGTAAGACCACATCGCACATAAACACGGATGGGATTTTACCTTACGGTAACCAAAACCTTTTATATTGAAACTTGTGATATTATAATAATGTCTAGGGTTTAAAATAAATATTAAATTATTGCTGAAATGTTTACATTAATTACATTCTAGTATAATAGGTATATAACTATGTTTCAAAGGCACATATTGGAAAATGGATTCCATATAATGATAAGGCTACTGAGGTACCGTCTGTCATATACATATTGCAAATCAGGACCGACCTACCTCTTATTTGATAGTACCAAATATGTCACCACCTCGGTTGTGATCAACAATCGCACCCGAGTCACTAGCATACATAATCTAAAAATATCGATCTAGATCTTGTGATGACCAATACCCTAATGGCCGAGACTCACATAGCCCTGAAGCATATCCCATGTTTTAGTCATTGCCTGTTGTGAGGCTTAAGAAAACGATTACCTTTTCTTTAGAAAATCCCACTTGGAATGCTAACACTGCCTTCCAAGCAACAATGCAATGTTAGGATTCATCCATACAAGTTGTTCAGGATATGAACAAACTGAAGGCACTATTTCTACAACATTCTTTTCGGAATCACCCTCAGGATTAGTAGCAAGTAGCACTTGCACTCTAAAGATCTTCATCTCCGATTCCATCATCTTCAAGATTTTATTGCTTGAGCCTCTCGTCTAGGGTTTTAATGACAACAACTATGAAATCGCATATGCAAGAAATACTTTATCTATTTACATGTATATAATAGAAGAGATCACTTCACTCACTAATACCATGGCTCGAAGACAATCATGAAGAACGATGGATCATGCTACCGAAAGTAAGGTCATATATTTGTATAATGGTCTTACATTATCTTGTACAGTCTCCTTGAGTTATCATAGCACGCACGAAGGCATACCGTCAAACTCTTACCTGGATTTTATAAACTTCTCAGTTTTACAATCAATAAAGGCTCAAACATTTGGCACATAAGGTCAGATGTATGACAAAAAGTTCGGTCTAAATTTATAAAAAGGATCAGACGTCTGACCATGTTTGGCAGACGTCTGGCACTGCTTTGCAACTGCTATATTCGAACGGACACTTCTCTTCATCTTCAACACTCATGCCTCCTTCTTATTAGTTGTAACCATTGATCAAAAGGAATCTTTTCAAGAAGTCATTATTTGAAACACAACTATTAATCATCTATAAATACAATCAAATCTGAGATTGAGAAGAACTTTTTTCTACTCTACCATTCTTTATAAGTGCTTACGTACTCTCCTGCACTGTTATCGGTTTCATATTCTCAATCAATTACAACTAAAATATATATTTTGGTAAACTTACTTTGTACAAATCCAAGAGCTTACAATCACGAACACTCAAGGGAGATTATATGAAGAATTGTATTAGAAGTTAATATCTGTGTTATTTGGAACACAAAGCTTGTTAAAGAAATACTTTTGTATAAGCCTATGGGGAGCTTCGGGACTGGACATAGGACAGGAGGTCCGAATCAGTATAAAAACTTTGGTGTGCTTGCTTTTATTCTTTACTACCATTATACTATACTATATTGCTTTAGTTAGTACATATATTAGTATACACTCACATATTAATACACAAGCCATATTATTCAGTTTGTAATTTGAACTCTTACGTGAGTTCGAAGTGGTTTTTGGATAACTCATGCTTATCTGATCCCGGTCTCTTCGAACCAACAATCGATAATTTTAGAACTTGTCAAGTTACCGATAGTGGACAAATCCATTATCTGCATTTAAGTATAGATTTGTATATGAAAAATAAGACATATTATACTTACCACCATTTTCTAATTTCAAACTGTACAATCCCTTGATTAACAATGAAGTCAGACAAGTTAGTAAAACTATCCTTGCCTCGATGTACATTCTTACTTCTCGGGATAAAGACGAGTTTTCATACCTTGAAATTTGGTGTTAAGTATACAATGAAGTACCTTTCATATAATTAATTAATCATGAACCATTTATCGAAATTAACTCTCTTGTACTTATCATGTTTTCGACATTTTGACTTCTCCATCCCTCGTCAAGAAAATCTGGTTCTAGATCTCACAGGTAGAGGAAAGTCTACTCATTGGCTTTTAGTGCTATATATAAGATGACTTACTTTTCATAAAACATGTCAACGTTTTAGCACTACTTATCATATTTGTTTTGCTAATGGCACAAACAAAGAAATTTCTGGTATTTAAAATTTCCTTTAAAAAATTGCTTTTAAACAAACCAACCTTTAAAAATAAAGTGATTTAAAAATTAAAACCCTTTATTTAAATAATTAAATAATCTTTTAAAAATATTTGTAGTATTTAAACTTACATTTTAATACTTATAATATATTTTAAAATACTTTTCAAAAATATCTAAAGTAGAAACTCATTTTGTTTTATAAAGAAATTGTCGAGTTATAAGTTGCATCCATAGCGATTATCGTTATATGAACCATAACTTTTAAACTTGTTTTGTAAATCAAAATAGCTTTCAAATCCTTTCCTTTTATTTTTAAATCACTTTGATAACTTTGTATAAAGGTTTTGAAAACAAAAGTAAAGTTCGGGAAACCTTTTGAAAAGTTCTTAGAATGCAAGAAAGTAAACTAGTGTTTTTTAAAGAACGTGGGATCTCGATGTCAAAACATAAACCAATTCAAATGTCTTAACTTTCCAATTAACATACAACAATTTATATACATAATCACATATACACACACAAGTGTGTGTATATATATATGTGTGTGTGTGTGTGTGTACGACATCCATAAAGTAAAGAAAAATTATAATTTGCAAACTATTACTTAAGCACTTCGGCTTCATTTCAGGTCATCTACAAATTATCACATATGACATCCGCTTCAAGCGGGAACCAAAAAAACAACATTACTTTCAAACACTTATAAACACAAGCAATTAACTAGTATTATTATCAAAAATAATAAAGTTTAAATCTTGGTTTTAAAATGAGCTTTACTCACCAAAATCATCACGGATTCAAACCAAATTATCCCAACTTTTGCACCAACACACGGACCTAGCTTTTCTTTTTTAAAAACTTGTTTCTAGGACCCTAAAGAGTGGAGATGGACTCAGCCTAGGTGGTGAAGGGGCTCGACCATGACTTGAGGAGGGAGTTTTGGGTCTTATTTTGGAAGATAAGAGAAGTAGAGTGGAAAGGAAGTGTTTTTAACTAAGTTTTAATATGGAAAAAGAAAAAGAAAATTAACTTAAAAACTTAAGAGAAGCCATGGAAAGAATGAGGGAAGTTTGGAAAGGAAGGAAATAAGAGTTTTAAAATGAAGAAAGCGAAATAAAAATAAGAAATGAAAAAAAGTAAAGTTGTTTTTATATAAAATGAATTAGGGAAATTATTAAAATGCCCTTATAATTAAAATATACAATACCCTCCACAAGATAATGACACATCATCCTCCCCTTCCCCCTTGCACATGCAACCCATCCCCTTCCTCAAATCACCATCACTCTATCTCTTTTTACATGAACTTGATGAATCGTCTTTTGTACCATTTTTTTAAATATAAAAGAAAACTCAAATTCCTTTTTAATAAATTAAGTTAAATTTAACTTCTTTAACTCTAATCACTTCCTTAACCAAAGTTATTTATTTATTTATATATATGTGTGTGTGTGTACTCTAGTGTATACAACATGTTCCGACAACTTTTTGATAATGAAAAGTCGAAAATCCAAAAAATGATTTTCAATTATATTTCGGATTTTTCTCCGAACTAACTATTTTTGTAACAAATTTTAAAACAACTTTACCAAAGTAATAGGCCTATTTGAAGTGATTAAATTACAGGTTGTTACATTCTGCCCCCCTAAAAGAATTTCGTTTCGAAATTAACACACAAATAGATAACTCAAAAATGATATGTGTTATATATGATGAAACATATACAAAAGATACATACTAAGAAACTATACCTACATGGTGAGTACACTAACTACACAACAGGCAAACTATTATTCTATCATCAACTCAGGATAAGCCTCTCATGTTATCTTTTTTTTTGGCAAAGCCAGCGGGGTTAAAAGGGCCCCTACCTTTTATTTATAACAAGTAAAAAGTATTACATGCATAAATAATAAATACAGTGGTAAGCATGAGAAAAGAAGGACCAAAAAAGCAAAACATAGTAAAGCAACAAAGGAGAGCCCGAAGAATAGCACAAAGGAACTCGAAGCAGACTAAGGGAAAACACCAAGCAACAAAATACCCAACCCGAGAACAGAAGCATGGCATAATCCCGAGGAAAGTCTTGAAGCATTGTATAGTTGGACTCGAAGCACAGAAGTCATAATGCCTTCCATTTCTCCATATCATAAGAACTGAAGTGGAATGGCGAATATTTCATTGCATTAGAGATGCCCCTTGTCATATCTCTGTATATCATCATCCGTGCAGTTCTTTTTTGTTTAAATATGATTTCATTTCTAGCTTTCCATAATTTTGAAACAAACACCTTCAACATTATCAACAGTTGAATAGAATCCAATGTCTTCCATTTTGTTGCCTTGTATACATTTGCCTATTCAATTGCACTATCCCACACTGGGTTACCATATCCCCCTTTCTATTTAATTTTCTTCCAGAGGAAAAAGGATAAGGAGCATTTGAAAAGTAAGTGTAAGTTGTCCTCCTCATTGCTTCTACATAGAACACACTGGTTTTCTGTATCTATCCCCTTAGCTGCCATATTAGATAGAGTATTCAATGCATTTCTATTAACCTTCCAGAGCATGAAATTCAATTTTTCATTTGTGTATCTATTCCAAATTCTGCCATACCACATAAATTTAGGGAGCTGATCTTCATGAGATAATGACCTGTACACTCTAGCAATATTATGCTCCTTATTCTCTCTCATCAAACTGTATTTCTCATCTTCAGAAAATGAATACCTTGTATAGTTATATTTGAGCCAAATATCATTAATCTGCCTATTTCTAGAAAAGGGAATAGAAATAACCCCATTTCTTATATATGATAACGCTCTTGCGTTCTCAGGAATCCCAGTTGTCTGAATCTGATCATGGGATAATACTCTCCTGAGAATGAATACCTCTCTCATGTTATCTTTAGTTTCCTAAGTGCAGTCTCTGGAATCTTCACTCCACTGAACTTTAACCAATCTCACGACCTTATATTCAATTGTTTCACATCTCGATCAATAATGTGAATTGGATGTCTTATCACGATCAAGTTCGGTTCTACATTCAAATCTTCTTAAATAGATGATTCAACAATAAGAGATGGATCATACACATACTTCCTCAAATGTGATACATAAAAAACATTATAAACTCCTAATAATCTTTCTAGCAACTCAACTTGATAGGCAAGCGGCCCAATCCTTTTAAGAATCTGAAAAGTTCCAACATATCTAGGTACCGACTTCCCTACTCTTCCAAATCGTACAACTCCTCTTATTAGAGAGATCTTCACAAACACAAAGTCTCCGATTGAAAATTCCAAATTCTCACACCTTCGATCGACATAGTTTTTCTATCCATCATGAACTTCCTTGATCTTCCTTTTAATCACATCGACCTTCTCTACAGCTTCCTGAATCATATCAGGTCCAAGCACCAATTGATCTCCGATTTCTACCCAACACGATAGTGATTTGCATGGTCGTCCATAAAGAGCTTCATAGGGTGCTATGCTGATGCTTGCTTGATAACGGTTATTGTATAAGAATTCCACTAAGTGAAGATGATCCTCCCATAATCCTCAAAAGTCCAAGATACATGCTCTCAAAAGATCTTCTAAAACTTTGTTTACCCTCTCTATTTGCCCATCGGTTTGAGGGTGATATGTTGTGCTCAAACTTAGCTTTGTTCCCAAAGCTACTTGCAATGCTTCCTAAACTGATTGGTAAAGATTGGATTACGATCACATACAATGCTAACTAGAACTCCATGAAATCGGACAATCTCGCTCATATAAATCTTTGCCAAAGTCATTGTAGTCCTAGTCAGTTTCACTAGAATAAAATGTGCGCTCTTGGTTAGCTAATCCATAATAACCCAAACAGCTTCATTACCCTCTCTTGATTTGGCTAAACCATCAATAAAATCCATTGATACTTGTTCCCATTTCCAATTCGGGATTTCCAATGGTTGTAGTAATCCAGCGTCTTTTGATGATCACCTTTGAATTGTTGGCAATTCGCACATCGGCTAACATGGATAGAAATAACCCTCTTCATTCCCTTCCACCAAAATACTCGCTTTATATCCTGATGCTTCTTCGAAACACCAGGATGGATACTTAACTTGGATTAACGACATTCTACCAAAATTTATTGCCTAAGACCATCAACATTTGGAACGCATAACCTTCTATTCATTCGCAAAATTGCACGGCTATCTATCTTAAAACTCGAACATCATTCTTCTTCAACTCTTTGCATAAACTCTAAAAGATGACTGTCTTCTCTTTGCTTGCTTGCAATCCTCTCGAGGAGATTCAGAGTAACTTCCAAAAGAACAAAAACTGCATTCATACTCAGAGTATTTGCTACCGCATTAGCATTTCTCGACATAAAAGGCTGATAAACAAAAACAGTTTATCTTTAAACAAACACAAAAGGCTTTTAAACATTGAAATCCACAATGTTTTTGGAAAATGAAACTACCATAAGGCCTCCCACCACACACACAATGCAATCGCAGAATTGGAGGAGATTTCTCCTTATGATAGTCAAACATGCTTACTACGCAAACAAAACTCCTTTGATATTATTACTAGTGCATAGTGTAGAAAAACATTTCGAAAATATAATATTAATCTTAGCCAGCATACAACATTTCATCGTATGCCTACTATAGCTACTACGTTCAATAGCAGGTTACCGCCACATTCCATAGCAGGTAATACAACTAAAACCGTACAGGGCTCATATTGTTTCTTTGGATTTCCAACAAATGATCAGGCTAAGGAACTTCCTTACCGAAATAGAAACGCCTCTGGAAAGACGCCCCGGATCCTAACCGGATCTCCGCAAACAAAAGGCCGACGCTACCTCACGCTATACAGCTGTAACTAGGTAACTAACACACTGACGTTACCTCACACTGTACAGCTGTAACTAGGTAACTAACACACGAGTCATGTCATCCCCCGGTCGTTACCGACCTTTATCCGAGGATCCTCAATCATAAAGCAACCACCACGAAGTAAAATCAACATAGGTAAAATATCTGGGCTCCATACCATGATATCACCTTTTATCCAGAAGGAAATGACATACCCTAGGGGCGCTACCCCTACAAACCTTTGTCGCAACATTCCTGTTTCGACCATTACCGGGTTGTGAGGCTCGACGAAGTCTCGTCCACAAAACTACGCTTTTTCACAAAGCCACGCTTTTTCACAAAGCCTCGCTTTGACCAACAAATGATCATCAGCACTTCGTATGCCACATTACCAAATTGGGAATGTATCACTAGTAACCATCAACTACATAACCTCTGAGCTCGTACGTCTCAGAGAAGGGTGTTAAGCTAAGAGAATAAATTCTCCGCCACCAACAGAAATGTATTTGATAGAAACCAGCTTTACATCTCAAAGTGTAACGTCAGACACACATCCATACAAGTCTGTTCCGGGTTCGAACAGAACCGAAGGCACTTCCAAAGAAGCCCTTGCAAATCCGGGTATTCACAATCCCGATCGGATTTCCCATCACTTAGGAAATCTCTATACCGGCGCGACTCAGTGCAGAGACAATCGATAGATCATCCTATCGTTCTCGCAAATACCCGATCTTCACCACCGGTCTTCAAATGCTATCTATATCGTCGTATCACTATTCAGAATGGGTTATATGACACAAAGGTCCTCTCCCGGCTAAACCGAATAACGAGCGCAATTAAAAATCATATGGATACTGGGATCTCAGTTAAATCACAGCTTAAAGCCCAAAACTTTTCATTCGAATGGTTAAAACAATTTACCATTTCCAATCTTTAAACAAAAAGATTCATTTCAAAAACCTTCAATGGTTTAAACAATTTCCACACTTTTAATCTTTTAAACAAAAAGATTCAATTCACAATCTTTTAAACAAAAAGATTCATTCATAGATTTCAAAACAATCTCCATTTCAATTGGATTAACTCGTTAAATCTTTAAGTCAAGATTTAACTTATAGCTTTCAAAACTCATTTCCAAAGATTCATTCATAGTCTTTCAAAACAATTCCAATTCAAGTTGGATTAACTCATCCGGTCTTTGAAATCAAAGACTCATTTCATAGTTTCAAAACATTTCAATTTTATTTCAAACTTGAAACCGTTCAACACAAATTGGGAGTTCATTACTTTTGTGAAAGCTTTTATTATTTGAAAACAAGTAGTTTTCGTTTCGGAAAAATCCAGTTATATTTACACGAGTTAAAACCCTTGAATTTAAAATTCAAATTCCCAAATCAATACCTTTAAAATGGTTTAACCCATATATAACTTATACGGCATCTTTAATCCCTAGTTTCAAATCATAGAATTCAATTTCAAACTTGAATTCAAATTTAAATCAAATTATTTAAATTTCAAAACTCGATTAAGTTATTCGAAATAGCTTTTATCTTTGAAATTCCCTTTCAAAAGCTTTTCATATTAAACCCCAATTTCCAATTTCAAAATCAATTGAAATTAAAATTTCAATTTCAAAAACATGGAATTTAAATTATCTGTGATTTAACCGATTTCCACGTGAAATCCATATTTGTGTGTGTAAAAGTGTGGTCTAGGGGTTTCACACAATAGTGCAACATCAATCATCACAGATATATCGATAAGCGGTATAATCGATAACGCTTATCTTCATTCACAGATTCATAGATAAAATAAATTTATCAGTCACAAAGATTCACTATTACGATTCGATGTGGGTTTCGGATATCCAACTGGAATCCGACTCCCTGTCGCATCGAAATTCAAATGTCATTTACGGGTCAAGGGTTTTCATATTCACATAGTAATATATCACAGAAACAGAAATCACAGATATATATATATCGTAGATAAGTAAATTACAGATCACAACATAAATCGGAATGTATCACAAAGCATCATATATCAGGGATATCAAACAATTAAATCAATAGAATCCAAACATTCATTAGTAAGGTCAATTTATCATCTGATAAATTTAAATCAGATTAATTACTTATGAATAAACTACTAATCCAGGTTAATTAATCATTAATTGCAAACCATTTTAATTAATTAATCTTTAATAAATTAATCATCATCAAATTTATTACCTTAATTAGTTAATCACATAATTAATCTTTGAAAGAAATCAATTTAAACCTTACTTAAATATTTTAAACTTATCATCCCTAATTAATTTAATACAAATTATAAATTATTCATTCTAAATAACTCAATAATTAATGAATTAGAAATCATTTAAATCTTCATTAACTTAAGTTAAAACCCATTCTTATCTATGATTTAATCATTGCCCACAATATGTTTGAAAACATTTATTTTCCAAATTACTTCCTAAATTTCATTTTTGAATTCAACTCTTTTTTAAATACACTTAAATATTTAAACACTTTTAAGTTATTTAAACAAATTTGGAATTTAAAAACTTTATTTATTCTTAATCTAAAATTCTACAATTACTTGAATTTATAGTTAACCTTAGATTTAAAACTCAATTTGAACTTGATTATAAAATTTAATTTAGTTCTTAAATTATGAAACAGGACAAGTTTGAAACCTGTAACTAAGCATCACTCGAGCCTCCCCACCTTGCTTCGAGTCACAACCTAAGAAACTTCGAGCAAAACGTAAATCAACACGGGTAAAACTTCGAGTTTTCCACCGAGCTTGCTTCTTCTCTAATCCTTCCATTATCACAGCAACCACCAGATACACGTCTTGACGTTCGTGCACGTGCACACCACCATGGCGACGCTCCGGCGAACCTCGACACCTCCGACAAACCACGATTCGACCCCCAACTCGAAATCGAAACCCAGTATTTCGAATAAAAGTCGAAATCAAAATAAAGCCTGTAGCTCGAACCAGTAGCTCGAACAACCACGCGAAAATTGCTCCGCCCCACCAACTCTGACCACCGGAAAATCTCTTACCTCCAGCCTTATCTCGCACACCCCCTACGCTACCCCTTCCTTGAGTTTCGTGCAACTCGATGCACTAGGGGAGGCGTGGTGAGCACAAATTCGAACGCCAAGAAAACTAGGGTAAAAAGACAAATTCCGATCACCGCCATTACCTCCGAGGTCGTGACCATCTCCCATTATTTTTCCTACCACCGTGGTACGCTCCTCCACCTCCTCGACCAACCTTGACTACCCCAGTTCGCTACGTCACCGGGAATTGGCCAAAAACAACTTGCTGTTCATCTTCAAACTGCTACCACAATAGCTCACTAAAAATCATAAAACCCACCTTAAAAATCATCGCTTCCGGTATGGATTCTAGTTAGATACCTGAATCAATGATCGGTGACGTTCGAAATTTGGCAAATCTTAAGTTTGTTCAGAAATTTGGGTTCCCAGAGATAATTTTTGAGTTGTTTTAATCTTAAATGAATTTCTAAACTTAGTTTATAATGATACAAACATCTTTTGTTTGAATCTTAAGTTCAATCATCAATTAGAAAAAGAGTAAATGATTTTTGAATCCAACAGTTCGAGTTTTGAACTGAGAACAGATAACAGCTTGTAACACTACACATCCTACAAGTATAGACAGAGGATTCAACATATATATAGATATATACACATACTTATCCACAGGCATATATATACAACATATTCATTTCTTAAATTTTTAAAAATAAAGTTACTCACAAGCATCAAGCAATCAAAACAAGTTAAGCTTCTAAAAATAGGAGTTGCTCACCTTAGATTCCAGAAAAGAAACAGAGTTGCTTTGGAGCTAGCATTTCATTTGCTTGATCTTTTGATTTGCCTGAAACAGTTTCCAGGCTTGACTACCCAGATTTGTTTAACTGTTTTGATCTTCATCTAATTTAAATTATTGCCTTTGATTCGATTATTTTATCTCTTGTTTCCAGGTTGTAGTTGTTTGTTTTGTTTGAATGATGATGATATTTCTTTGGTTTTAGTTTCTCAGTTTTAATAGAGGCAACTGGAACGAGAAGTTGATATTGACATATAGGAGACAATGTATACAGCTTTGAAAATGTTTGAACTAATTAGAACAAAAAGCACTGCCAATATAAAGAAGACAAGTTTTGTGTATACATAAAGAAGGGTTTGTACATCAGCCTGGTACAATTTCTTTTATTTATATGCATAGGTCAGATCATTTTATTTCTAGAGGGGGCTGAGATGATTTTTTTAAACAAGTCGAATTGACCTTGTTTGCTGTTAAATATGAAAGCATTAAATGCTTTGAGTACTTTGTGCTTCTAACTTAGTTTACATAATTATCATTTGTTTTGCTGAGTGAAGATATTATATGCAGACATGTACTTATGCAGTTAGATATTTATCTTGCATGTGAAGATTGTATATATATATATATATATATATATATAGATATTGTCTTCTTATTTGTTTGCTTGAATAACTCATATAATTGTGTTTGTCTGGTTTACATTTTATATTTTGACTAAATTTTATTTTATACTTTGCTCTTGTTTAATTCTAACAGAAAATGGTTATCTGGTATATGTCATACTATGTTTAAAATTTTCCAATGTTAGGTTGCCAACATACACTAACACTTAATTCTTATTCTTATTTTTATATTTTTATTTGTGCAGAACATTTGTAGGTAGGTTCTTGTGAATAAAGATTATTTCCTTTTTTAACATACCAATATATACAAATAAAATGGCAATCATTCCCGAAGATTTATTCATTAAAAAAAAAATCAGTTCACATTTTATTTAATCAGATTAAATATTTATTAAAATAAATGGGGCCAAAATCCAGGGTCGTTACAGACTTCCCCCCTTAAAAGAATTTCGTCGTCGAAATTGCCAAGAAGACAAAAAGATAGATGAAGAATGTTTCATCAAATCAAACTGAATAGCTATTCTGCATTTGGCTTACCAAATCAGAATATCAATAACAGATACACGAACGAATCTGTTTAAAACTTCACAAGATACTCGGGTTATCCAGATCTACGAAATATACAGTGGCATCGGTTAGTTCAAAAGGATAACTAACCATTCATAGAACATATCGGGACCCAAAGAAATAGATAGATATATGGATACAATTTCAAAGCTTTCAGTTTAAAACTAAAGTATACCTATCAGCCATAGCAATCAAAGCAAACAATACATCCAACAAACAATTTTGGCCTATTCTGGAGTTTATGTCCCATATTAATATATCGAATTTCCTTTCTAGATCGACCAGAAATTATCGAAGAATTGAGAAGAGATGACGAACGAAAGAGATTGATAGAGAAAAGATTATTTCCTTGTTGTTACAGAGTATCGACCATTTATAGTCGTATTCCCCTGTCCCCTATCTCATCCTCTTCTTACACTCATACTCACTATCAGTGAATAGCAAGAAAATTTACTGAGGCATTCGAACGGATATCTGAAGAATACTCATTCTAGAGTTTACTTCACTCTATCTATAATGAGCTACTTAACGTGTTATACTCCTGAGCTAAAGTTCAACCTTAGCTCTGATACCAAATGTAACGACTCGGATTTTCGCGTTCGAAAATCGACATCCATACTTTACATCGTACTCGAATGTCATAGATTCGACCGTTCAAATCCGATTCGCCGGAGCTTATAACACCATTAAGTATAACAACACAGCGGAAGAAAAAGAATAATACAGATATACAACATCTGATACAACAGAGTGATACAATGAATATCAATATACATCAGAGATATGATACAAGAAATAGCAGCGGAAAAGAAAAGATAACATCAGCAGCGGATAGAATATCCCCAATAGAATGCTCCAAGATAAGCAACGTCAATCCATGAACTCCAAGAACCGACTAGCTCCAGATAATCTACCAAACCTGAATATCTAAGAGAACCCAACTCTAGACTGCCCGTGTGGAAAATAGTGGGCACCCAGAGTTTAGGAAGGGAACAATAAACTCCGGATCAGTCATGGGACTGGTGTGAGCAACAAAAACAGTTTATCTTTAAACAAACACAAAAGGCTTTTAAACATTGAAATCCGCAATGTTTTTGGAAAATGAAACTACCATAAGGCCTCCCACCACACACACAATGCAATCACAGAATTGGAGGAGATTTCTCCTTATGATAGTCAAACATGCTTACTACGCAAACAAAACTCCTTTGATATTATTACTAGTGCATAGTGTAGAAAAACATTTCGAAAATATAATATTAATCTTAGCCAGCATACAACATTTCATCGTATGCCTACTATAGCTACTACGTTCAATAGCAGGTTACCGCCACATTCCATAGCAGGTAATACAACTAAAACCGTACAGGGCTCGTATTGTTTCTTTGGATTTCCAACAAATGATCAGGCTAAGGAACTTCCTTACCGAAATAGAAACGCCTCTGGAAAGACGCCCCGGATCCTAACCGGATCTCCGCAAACAAAAGGCCGATGCTACCTCACGCTATACAGCTGTAACTAGGTAACTAACACACTGACGCTACCTCACGCTGTACAGCTGTAACTAGGTAACTAACACACGAGTCATGTCATCCTCCGGTCGTTACCGACCTTTATCCGAGGATCCTCAATCATAAAGCAACCACCACGAAGTAAAATCAACATAGGTAAAATATCTGGACTCCATACCATGATATCACCTTTTATCCAGAAGGAAATGACATACCCTAGGGGCGCTACCCCTACAAACCTTTGTCGCAACATTCCTGTTTCGACCATTACCGGGTTGTGAGGCTCGACGAAGTCTCGTCCACAAAACTACGCTTTTTCACAAAGCCACGCTTATTCACAAAGCCTCGCTTTGACCAACAAATGATCATCAGCACTTCGTATGCCACATTACCAAATTGGGAATGTATCACTAGTAACCATCAACTACATAACCTCTGAGCTCGTACGTCTCAGAGAAGGGTGTTAAGCTTAGAGAATAAATTCTCCGCCACCAACAAAAATGTATTTGATAGAAACCAGCTTTACATCTCAAAGTGTAACGTCAGACACACATCCATACAAGTCTGTTCCGGGTTCGAACAGAACCGAAGGCACTTCCAAAGAAGCCCTTGCAAATCCGGGTATTCACAATCCCGATCGGATTTCCCATCACTTAGGAAATCTCTATACCGGCGCGACTCAGTGCAGAGACAATCGATAGATCATCCTATCGTTCTCGCAAATACCCGGTCTTCACCACCGGTCTTCAAATGCTATCCATATCGTCGTATCACTATTCGGAATGGGTTATATGACACAAAGGTCCTCTCCTGGCTAAACCGAATAACGAGCGCAATTAAAAATCATATGGATACTGGGATCTCAGTTAAATCACAGCTTAAAGCCCAAAACTTTTCATTCGAATGGTTAAAACAATTTACCATTTCCAATCTTTAAACAAAAAGATTCATTTCAAAAACCTTCAATGGTTTAAACAATTTCCACACTTTTAATCTTTTAAACAAAAAGATTCAATTCACAATCTTTTAAACAAAAAGATTCATTCATAGATTTCAAAACAATCTCCATTTCAATTGGATTAACTCGTTAAATCTTTAAGTCAAGATTTAACTTATAGCTTTCAAAACTCATTTCCAAAGATTCATTCATAGTCTTTCAAAACAATTCCAATTCAAGTTGGATTAACTCATCCGGTCTTTGAAATCAAAGACTCATTTCATAGTTTCAAAACATTTCAATTTTATTTCAAACTTGAAACCGTTCAACACAAATTGGGAGTTCATTACTTTTGTGAAAGCTTTTATTATTTGAAAACAAGTAGTTTTCGTTTCGGAAAAATCCAGTTATATTTACACGAGTTAAAACCCTTGAATTTAAAATTCAAATTCCCAAATCAATACCTTTAAAATGGTTTAACCCATATATAACTTATACAGCATCTTTAATCCCTAGTTTCAAATCATAGAATTCAATTTCAAACTTGAATTCAAATTTAAATCAAATTATTTAAATTTCAAAACTCGATTAAGTTATTCGAAATAGCTTTTATCTTTGAAATTCCCTTTCAAAAGCTTTTCATATTAAACCCCAATTTCCAATTTCAAAATCAATTGAAATTAAAATTTCAATTTCAAAAACATGGAATTTAAATTATCTGTGATTTAACCGATTTCCACGTGAAATCCATATTTATGTGTGTAAAAGTGTGGTCTAGGGGTTTCACACAATAGTGCAACATCAATCATCACAGATATATCGATAAGCGGTATAATCGATAACGCTTATCTTCATTCACAGATTCATAGATAAAATAAATTTATCAGTCACAAAGATTCACTATTACGATTCGATGTGGGTTTCGGATATCCAACTGGAATCCGACTCCCTGTCGCATCGAAATTCAAATGTCGTTTACGGGTCAAGGGTTTTCATATTCACATAGTAATATATCACAGAAACAGAAATCACAGATATATATATCGCAGATAAGTAAATTATAGATCACAACATAAATCGGAATGTATCACAAAGCATCATATATCAGGGATATCAAACAAATAAATCAATAGAATCCAAACATTCATTAGTAAGGTCAATTTATCATCTGATAAATTTAAATCAGATTAATTACTTATGAATAAACTACTAATCCAGGTTAATTAATCATTAATTGCAAACCATTTTAATTAATTAATCTTTAATAAATTAATCATCATCAAATTTATTACCTTAATTAGTTAATCACATAATTAATCTTTGAAAGAAATCAATTTAAACCTTACTTAAATATTTTAAACTTATCATCCCTAATTAATTTAATACAAATTATAAATTATTCATTCTAAATAACTCAATAATTAATGAATTAGAAATCATTTAAATCTTCATTAACTTAAGTTAAAACCCATTCTTATCTATGATTTAATCATTGCCCACAATATGTTTGAAAACATTTATTTTCCAAATTACTTCCTAAATTTCATTTTTGAATTCAACTCTTTTTTAAATACACTTAAATATTTAAACACTTTTAAGTTATTTAAACAAATTTGGAATTTAAAAACTTTATTTATTCTTAATCTAAAATTCTACAATTACTTGAATTTATAGTTAACCTTAGATTTAAAACTCAATTTGAACTTGATTATAAAATTTAATTTAGTTCTTAAATTATGAAACAGGACAAGTTTGAAACCTGTAACTAAGCATCACTCGAGCCTCCCCACCTTGCTTCGAGTCACAACCTAAGAAACTTCGAGCAAAACGTAAATCAACACGGGTAAAACTTCGAGTTTTCCACCGAGCTTGCTTCTTCTCTAATCCTTCCATTATCACAGCAACCACCAGATACACGTCTTGACGTTCGTGCACGTGCACACCACCATGGCGACGCTCCGGCGAACCTCGACACCTCCGACAAACCACGATTCGACCCCCAACTCGAAATCGAAACCCAGTATTTCGAATAAAAGTCGAAATCAAAATAAAGCCTGTAGCTCGAACCAGTAGCTCGAACAACCACGCGAAAATTGCTCCGCCCCACCAACTCTGACCACCGGAAAATCTCTTACCTCCAGCCTTATCTCGCACACCCCCTACG
Organism: Allium fistulosum; assembly: GCA_030737815.1. Taxonomy (NCBI): domain Eukaryota; kingdom Viridiplantae; phylum Streptophyta; class Magnoliopsida; order Asparagales; family Amaryllidaceae; genus Allium; species Allium fistulosum. Next base: position 1,388,872,485 of record CM060902.1, read on the forward strand.
CTACCCCTTCCTTGAGTTTCGTGCAACTCGATGCACTAGGGGAGGCGTGGTGAGCACAAATTCGAACGCCAAGAAAACTAGGGTAAAAAGACAAATTCCGATCGCCGCCATTACCTCCGAGGTCGTGATCATCTCCCATTATTTTTCCTACCACCGTGGTACGCTCCTCCACCTCCTCGACCAACCTTGACTACCCCAGTTCGCTACGTCACCGGGAATTGGCCAAAAACAACTTGCTGTTCATCTTCAAACTGCTACCACAATAGCTCACTAAAAATCATAAAACCCACCTTAAAAATCATCGCTTCCGGTATGGATTCTAGTTAGATACCTGAATCAATGATCGGTGACGTTCGAAATTTGGCAAATCTTAAGTTTGTTCAGAAATTTGGGTTCCCAGAGATAATTTTTGAGTTGTTTTAATCTTAAATGAATTTCTAAACTTAGTTTATAATGATACAAACATCTTTTGTTTGAATCTTAAGTTCAATCATCAATTAGAAAAAGAGTAAATGATTTTTGAATCCAACAGTTCGAGTTTTGAACTGAGAACAGATAACAGCTTGTAACACTACACATCCTACAAGTATAGACAGAGGATTCAACATATATATAGATATATACACATACTTATCCACAGGCATATATATACAACATATTCATTTCTTAAATTTTTAAAAATAAAGTTACTCACAAGCATCAAGCAATCAAAACAAGTTAAGCTTCTAAAAATAGGAGTTGCTCACCTTAGATTCCAGAAAAGAAACAGAGTTGCTTTGGAGCTAGCATTTCATTTGCTTGATCTTTTGATTTGCCTGAAACAGTTTCCAGGCTTGACTACCCAGATTTGTTTAACTGTTTTGATCTTCATCTAATTTAAATTATTGCCTTTGATTCGATTATTTTATCTCTTGTTTCCAGGTTGTAGTTGTTTGTTTTGTTTGAATGATGATGATATTTCTTTGGTTTTAGTTTCTCAGTTTTAATAGAGGCAACTGGAACGAGAAGTTGATATTGACATATAGGAGACAATGTATACAGCTTTGAAAATGTTTGAACTAATTAGAACAAAAAGCACTGCCAATATAAAGAAGACAAGTTTTGTGTATACATAAAGAAGGGTTTGTACATCAGCCTGGTACAATTTCTTTTATTTATATGCATAGGTCAGATCATTTTATTTCTAGAGGGGGCTGAGATGATTTTTTTAAACAAGTCGAATTGACCTTGTTTGCTGTTAAATATGAAAGCATTAAATGCTTTGAGTACTTTGTGCTTCTAACTTAGTTTACATAATTATCATTTGTTTTGCTGAGTGAAGATATTATATGCAGACATGTACTTATGCAGTTAGATATTTATCTTGCATGTGAAGATTGTATATATATATATATATATATATATATAGATATTGTCTTCTTATTTGTTTGCTTGAATAACTCATATAATTGTGTTTGTCTGGTTTACATTTTATATTTTGACTAAATTTTATTTTATACTTTGCTCTTGTTTAATTCTAACAGAAAATGGTTATCTGGTATATGTCATACTATGTTTAAAATTTTCCAATGTTAGGTTGCCAACATACACTAACACTTAATTCTTATTCTTATTTTTATATTTTTATTTGTGCAGAACATTTGTAGGTAGGTTCTTGTGAATAAAGATTATTTCCTTTTTTAACATACCAATATATACAAATAAAATGGCAATCATTCCCGAAGATTTATTCATTAAAAAAAAAAAAATCAGTTCACATTTTATTTAATCAGATTAAATATTTATTAAAATAAATGGGGCCAAAATCCAGGGTCGTTACAAAAACACTTTTTATAATATCCAAACTTAATTGGAAACCTTCTTTCATAAATCTTCACAACTTATTTAACAAGCTCCTATATAAACACTCTTTATACTATTTATAAAACTCTTTTATAATATCATTTATAAAACTCATTTTGTAAATCCCCAATTTATTTGCAACTCTTTCATGAATTATATACAATGATAAGGCTACTGGAGTACCGCTTGCCATAGTACACCTGTAGATAAAATGCACCAAGGGCCTTACATGGACCCCCTGCAAATCAGGACCGGCCTACCCCTTACGGATAGTTCTAAATATGTCATCACCCCGGTAGTGATCAACAACTTCACCTAGGTCACTAGCATACATAATCTGAAAATATCGATCTAGATCGGGCGATGATCAATAATCTAATGAGGGCGACCATACAGCCCCGAAGCATGTCCCTTGTTTTAGTCATTCACGATTGTAAGTCTTGGCGCAATGGTTACCTTTTCTTTACTAAATCCCACTTGGAATGCTAACACTGCAATTTAAGAAACAATGCAAAGCCAGCGTTCATCCATATAAGTTGTTCAGGATATGAACAAACTGAAGGCACTACTTCTACTACATCCTTTTTTGAACCACCCTTAGGATTAGTAGTAAGTAGCCCTTGCACTACAAATATCTTCGTCTATGATTCTGTAATAACCCACCTTTTCGACCCATAAAAGATGGCACTAATACATCTACGGTATTCATATGCCAGCATCCAAGTGTCAAAAAGACGAATTGTAGGAGGAAAAATAAAGAAAAGACAGAATAAAATCTCGCATCGTTATGAGTAATATAAAATATACAAAAGATATTTACTAATAGAAAATAGTGACATACATACATCAATCAAAGTACACTAGTCTATCATCCGCCTGGACAGTTATAATAATTTGTTCTCACAACTGCTGATAAACATAAACAACCAATGCAGCAGAAATCAAATATACGTAAATACGTCTTGGAGGTGTCCAACTCATTTCCTAAAGCTCCAAAACATCCAAAGTTGAATCTAAAAATATGCTTAGTCTGACCCAAGCATTATAAGAAAATAAGTCCAGATCAGTCTGGTAAACCAGAGTGAGAAATACACCTCAAATGAATCGTAATGTTATAAAACCTTTCAAAATAAAGGTATCTCATAAGACTAAGCCGCACTTAAACATGGATGGGTATTTACCTTACGATAACTAAAACATTTCTATAGAAAATCCAGTGATATTATAACAGTGTCTAGGGTTTAAAGTAAATATTGAATCATAGCCAAATTGTACATTAATTAAAAGTTCAGCATAATAGGTATACAACTAAGTTCGAAGGCACTTATTGGAGAATGGATTTCCAAATAATGGCAAGGCTACTAGGGTACCGCCTATTATAGTAAACATCTAGAAAATGTACTGCAGACCTCATTTAGACCCCTTGCAAATCAGGACCGGCTTACCCCTTACTAGATAGTACCGGATATGTCACCACATAGTTTTCTTTGCAACCTTTTCCCAAGATCTCTCAGGCACAACCAGATCCATATATATATATATATATATAATAAGGGTGGTGACATACCCTAATGGTAGCAAATCACGTAGCCCTAAAACATATCCCATTTTTAGTCATTCCCGATTGCTGAGGCTAGAGGTTACGTTTTAACTTTTTAGCAAATCCCACTTGGAATGTTAACACTGCCCTCCAGCCATAAAAATACTTTTACAAAGATATATTCTCAAGTCTCCTCTACTCTTTTCAATACTTAAAAAATATTGATATACTTATCTCAACTGTACAAGTACACTCACAAAATATTTCACTTTTAAACTTAGGAAAACTTCCACATATGCTAATATTAACAATATAAGTATATTCATAAATACTACATTTCCAGTACTTAGAAAACGTACACATATACTTTTCTCAAGGGTATAAGTATATTGATAACAATAAACCCAAAACATTTCTCTTTCGGCAGATGTAAATAGATCATATAGAAATTGGACCAAATATACTTACCACCACTTCTCGATTTCAAACAATACTATCCCTCGATTAACAATGAGATCAGACAAGTTAGAAAACTATCCTTGCCTCGATACACATTTTTAATTCTAAAGATAGAGACGAGTTTCCATACCTCGAAATTTGGTCTTAACTATGGAAAGAACATTTTCCATACCACCGTAATTTAAAATGATCATTCATGGAAATCGGGACTCTGTCATTTTATAAATCCCTTTTTATAAAATGCCTTTATAGAACTCCTTATATTTACAACTCCTTTTGTAAACATTTATTATAAAGTACAAAACACTTTTTATAATATCCAAACTTAATTGGAAACCTTCTTTCATAAATCTTCACAACTTATTTAACAAGCTCCTATATAAACACCCTTTATATTATTTATAAAACTCTTTTATAATATCATTTATAAAACTCATTTTGTAAATACCTAATTTATTTGTAACTCTTTCATGAATTATATACAATGATAAGGCTACTGGGATACCGCTTGTCATAGTACACCTATAGATAAAATGCACCAAGGGCCTTACATGGACCCCCTAAAAATCAAGACCGGCCTACCCTTTACGGATAGTTCCGAATATGTCATCACCTCGGTAGTGATCAACAACTTCACTCAGGTCACTAGCATACATAATCTGAAAATATCGATCTTGATCGGGCGATGATCAATACTCTAATGGGTGCGACCCATATAGCCCCGAAGCATGTCCCTTGTTTTAGTCATTCCCGATTGTAAGTCTTGGCACAATGGTTACCTTTTCTTTACTAAATCCCACTTGGAATGCTAACACTGCAATTTAAGAAACAATGCAAAGCCAGCGTTCATCCATATAAGTTGTTCAGGATATGAACAAACTGAAGGCACCACTTCTACTACATCCTTTTTTGAACCACCCTTAGGATTAGTAGTAAGTAGCCCTTGCACTACAAATATCTTCGTCTATGATTCTGTAATAACCCACCTTTTCGACCCTTAAAAGATGACACTAATACATCTATGGTATTCATATGCCAGCATCCAAGTGTCAAAAAGACGAATTGTTGGAGGAAAAATAAAGAAAAGACAGAATAAAATCTTGCATCGTGATGAGTAATATAAAATATACAAAAGATATTTACCATAGAAAATAGTGACATACATACATCAATCAAAGTACACTAGTCTATCATCCGCCTGGACAGTTATAATAATTTGTTCTCACAATTGCTGATAAACATCAACAACCAATGCAGCAGAAATCAAATATACGTAATACGTCTTGGAGGTGTCCAACTCATCTCCTAAAGCTCCAAAACATCCAAAGTTAAATCTAAAAATATGCTTGGTCTGACCCAAGCATTATAAGAAAATAAGTCCAGATCAGTCTGGTAAACCAGAGTGAGAAATACACCTCAAATGAATCGTAATGTTATAAAACCTTTCAAAATAAAGGTATCTCATAAGACTAAGCCGCACTTAAACATGGATGGGTATTTACCTTACGATAACTAAAACATTTTTATAGAAAATCCAGTGATATTATAATAGTGTCTAGGGTTTAAAGTAAATATTGAATCATAGCCAAATTGTACATTAATTAAAAGTTCAGCATAATAGGTATACAACTAAGTTCGAAGGCACTTATTGGAGAATGGATTTCCAAATAATGGCAAGGCTACTGGGGTACCGCCTATTATAGTACACATATAGAAAATGTACTGCGGACCTCATTTAGACCCCCTGCAAATCAGGACCGGCTTACCCCTTACTAGATAGTACCGAATATGTCACCACATAGGTTTCTTTGCAACCTTTTCCCAAGATCTCTCATGCACAACCAGATCCATATATATATATATATATAATAAGGGTGCTGACATACCCTAATGGTAGAAAATCACATAGCCTAAAACATATCCCATTTTTAGTCATTCCCGATTGTTGAGGCTAGAGGTTACGTTTTAACTTTTTAGCAAATCCCACTTGGAATGATAACACTGCCCTCCAGCCATAAAAATACTTTTACAAAGATATATTCTCAAGTCTCCTCTACTCTTTTCAATACTTAAAAAATATCGATATACTTATCTCAACTGTACAAGTACACTCACAAAATATTTCACTTTTAAACTTAGGAAAACTTCCACATATGCTAATATTAACAATATAAGTATATTCATAAATACTACATTTCCAGTACTTAGAAAACATACACATATACTTTTATCAAGGGTATAAGTATATTGATAACAATAAACCCAAAACATTTCTCTTTCGGCAGATGTAAATAGATCATATAGAAATTGGACCAAATATACTTACCACCACTTCTCGATTTCAAACAATACTATCCCTCGATTAACAATGAGATCAGACAAGTTAGAAAACTATCCTTGCCTCGATACACATTTTTAATTCTAAAGATAGAGACGAGTTTCCATACCTCGAAATTTGGTCTTAACTATGGAAAAACATTTTCCATACCACCGTAATTTAAAATGATCATTCATGGAAATCGGGACTCTGTCATTTTATAAATCCCTTTTTATAAAATGCCTTTATAGAACTCCTTATATTTACAACTCCTTTTGTAAACATTTATTATAAAGTACAAAACACTTTTTATAATATCCAAACTTAATTGGAAACCTTCTTTCATAAATCTTCAAAACTTATTTAACAAGCTCCTATATAAACACCCTTTATACTATTTATAAAACTCTTTTATAATATCATTTATAAAACTCATTTTGTAAATCCCCAATTTATTTGCAACTCTTTCATGAATTATATACAATTATAAGGCTACTAGGGTACCGCTTGCCATAGTACAACTGTAGATAAAATGCACCAAGGGCCTTACATGGACCCCCTGCAAATCAGGACCAGCCTACCCCTTACGGATAGTTCCGAATATGTCATCACCCCGGTAGTGATCAACAACTTCACTCAGGTCACTAGCATACATAATCTGAAAATATCGATCTAGATCGGGCGATGATCAATACTCTAATGGGTGCGACCCATATAGCTCCGAAGCATGTCCCTTGTTTTAGTCATTCCCGATTGTAAGTCTTGGCGCAATGGTTACCTTTTCTTTACTAAATCCCACTTGGAATGCTAACACTGCAATTTAAGAAACAATGCAAAGCCAGCGTTCATCCATATAAGTTGTTCAGGATATGAACAAACTGAAGGCACTACATATACTACATCCTTTTTTGAACCACCCTTAGGATTAGTAGTAAGTAGCCCTTGCACTACAAATATCTTAGTCTACGATTCTGTAACAACCCACCTTTTCGACCCTTAAAAGATGACACTAATACATCTACGGTATTCATATGCCAGCATCCAAGTGTCAAAAAGACGAATTGTTGGAGGAAAAATAAAGAAAAGACAGAATTAAATCTCGCATCGTGATGAGTAATATAAAATATACAAAAGATATTTACCAATAGAAAATAGTGACATACATACATCAATCAAAGTACACTAGTCTATCATCCGCCTGGACAGTTATAATGATTTGTTCTCACAATTGCTGATAAACATAAACAACCAATGCAGCAGAAATCAAATATACGTAAATACGTCTTGGAGGTGTCCAACTCATCTCCTAAAGCTCCAAAACATCCAAGGTTAAATCTAAAAATATGCTTGGTCTGACCCAAGCATTATAAGAAAATAAGTCCAGATCAGTATGGTAAACCAGAGTGAGAAATACACCTCAAATGAATCGTAATGTTATAAAACCTTTCAAAATAAAGGTATCTCATAAGACTAAGCCGCACTTAAACATGGATGGGTATTTACCTTACGATAACTAAAACATTTTTATAGAAAATCCAGTGATATTATAATAGTGTCTAGGGTTTAAAGTAAATATTGAATCATAGCCAAATTTTACATTAATTAAAAGTTCAGCATAATAGGTATACAACTAAGTTCGAAGGCACTTATTGGAGAATGGATTTCCAAATAATGGCAAGGCTACTGGGGTACCGCCTATTATAGTACACATCTAGAAAATGTACTGCGGACCTCATTTAGACCCCCTGCAAATCAGGACCGGCTTACCCCTTACTAGATAGTACCGAATATGTCACCACATAGGTTTCTTTGCAACCTTTTCCCAAGATCTCTCATGCACAACCAGATCCATATATATATATAATAAGGGTGCTGACATACCCTAATGGTAGAAAATCACGTAGCCTAAAACATATCCCATTTTTAGTCATTCCCGATTGTTGAGGCTAGAGGTTACGTTTTAACTTTTTAGCAAATCCCACTTGGAATGTTAACACTGCCCTCCAGCCATAAAAATACTTTTACAAAGATATATTGTCAAGTCTCCTCTACTCTTTTCAATACTTAAAAAATATTGATATACTTATCTCAACTGTACAAGTACACTCACAAAATATTTCACTTTTAAACTTAGGAAAACTTCCACATATGCTAATATTAACAATATAAGTATATTCATAAATACTACATTTCCAGTACTTAGAAAACGTACACATATACTTTTCTCAAGGGTATAAGTATATTGATAACAATAAACCCAAAACATTTCTCTTTCGGCAGATGTAAATAGATCATATAGAAATTGGACCAAATATACTTACCACCACTTCTCGATTTCAAACAATACTATCCCTCGATTAACAAAGAGATCAGACAAGTTAGAAAACTATCCTTGCCTCGATACTCATTTTTAATTCTAAAGATAGAGACGAGTTTCCATACCTCGAAATTTGGTCTTAACTATGGAAAGAACATTTTCCATACCACCGTAATTTAAAATGATCATTCATGGAAATCGGGACTCTGTCATTTTATAAATCCCTTTTTATAAAATGCCTTTATAGAACTCCTTATATTTACAACTCCTTTTGTAAACATTTATTATAAAGTACAAAACACTTTTTATAATATCCAAACTTAATTGGAAACCTTCTTTCATAAATCTTCAAAACTTATTTAACAAGCTCCTATATAAACACCCTTTATACTATTTATAAAACTCTTTTATAATATCATTTATAAAACTCATTTTGTAAATCCCCAATTTATTTGCAACTCTTTCATGAATTATATACAATTATAAGGCTACTAGGGTACCGCTTGCCATAGTACAACTGTAGATAAAATGCACCAAGGGCCTTACATGGACCCCCTGCAAATCAGGACCGGCCTACCCCTTACGGATAGTTCCGAATATGTCATCACCCCGGTAGTGATCAACAACTTCACTCAGGTCACTAGCATACATAATCTGAAAATATCGATCTAGATCGGGCGATGATCAATACTCTAATGGGTGCGACCCATATAGCTCCGAAGCATGTCCCTTGTTTTAGTCATTCCCGATTGTAAGTCTTGGCGCAATGGTTACCTTTTCTTTACTAAATCCCACTTGGAATGCTAACACTGCAATTTAAGAAACAATGCAAAGCCAGCGTTCATCCATATAAGTTGTTCAGGATATGAACAAACTGAAGGCACTACTTCTACTACATCCTTTTTTGAACCACCCTTAGGATTAGTAGTAAGTAGCCCTTGCACTACAAATATCTTCGTCTACGATTCTGTAACAACCCACCTTTTCGACCCTTAATAGATGACACTAATACATCTACGGTATTCATATGCCAGCATCCAAGTGTCAAAAAGACGAATTGTTGGAGGAAAAATAAAGAAAAGACTGAATAAAATATTGCATCGTGATGAGTAATATAAAATATACAAAAGATATTTACCAATAGAAAACAGTGACATACATACATCAATCAAAGTACACTAGTCTATCATCTGCCTGGACAGTTATAATAATTTGTTCGCACAATTGCTGATAAACATAATCAACCAATGCAGCAGAAATCAAATATACGTAAATACGTCTTGGAGGTGTCCAACTCATCTCCTAAAGCTCCAAAACATCCAAAGTTAAATCTAAAAATATGATTGGTCTGACCCAAGCATTATAAGAAAATAAGTCCAGATCAGTCTGGTAAAGCAGAGTGAGAAATACACCTCAAATGAATCGTAATGTTATAAAACCTTTCAAAATAAAGGTATCTCATAAGACTAAGCCACACTTAAACATGAATGGGTATTTATCTTACGATAACTAAAACATTTCTATAGAAAATCCAGTGATATTATAACAGTGTCTAGGGTTTAAAGTAAATATTGAATCATAGCCAAATTGTACATTAATTAAAAGTTCAGCATATTAGGTATACAACTAAGTTCGAAGGCATTTATTGGAGAATGGATTTCCAAATAATGGCAAGGCTACTAGGGTACCGCCTATTATAGTACACATCTAGAAAATGTACTACGGACCTCATTTAGACCCCCAGCAAATCAGGACCGGCTTACCCCTTACTAGATAGTACCGGATATGTCACCACATAGGTTTCTTTGCAACCTTTTCCCAAGATCTTTCAGGCACAACCAGATCCATATATATATATATAATAAGGGTGGTGACCTACCCTAATGGTAGCAAATCACGTAGCCCTAAAACATATCCCATTTCTAGTCATTCCCGATTGCTGAGGCTAGAGGTTACGTTTTAACTTTTTAGCAAATCCCACTTGGAATGATAACACTGCCCTCCAGCCATAAAAATACTTTTACAAAGATATATTCTCAAGTCTCCTCTACTCTTTTCAATACTTAAAAAATATTGATATACTTATCTCAACTGTACAAGTACACTCACAAAATATTTCACTTTTAAACTTAGGAAAACTTCCACATATGCTAATATTAACAATATAAATATATTCATAAATACTACATTTCCAGTACTTAGAAAACGTACACATATAATTTTCTCAAGGGTATAAGTATATTGATAACAATAAACCCAAAACATTTCTCTTTCGGCAGAAATAAATAGATCATATAGAAATTGAACCAAATATACTTACCACCACTTCTCGATTTCAAACAATACTATCCCTCGATTAACAATGAGATCAGACAAGTTAGAAAACTATCCTTGCCTCGATACACATTTTTAATTCTAAAGATAGAGACGAGTTTCCATACCTCGAAATTTGGTCTTAACTATGGAAAGAACATTTTCCATACCACCGTAATTTAAAATGATCATTCATGGAAATCGGGACTCTGTCATTTTATAAATCCCTTTTTATAAAATGCCTTTATAGAACTCCTTATATTTACAACTCCTTTTGTAAACATTTATTATAAAGTACAAAACACTTTTTATAATATCCAAACTTAATGGGAAACCTTCTTTCATAAATCTTCACAACTTATTTAACAAGCTCCTATATAAACACCCTTTATACTATTTATAAAACTCTTTTATAATATCATTTATAAAACTCATTTTGTAAATCCCTTATTTATTTGCAACTCTTTCATGAATTCTATACAATGATAAGGCTACTGGGATACCGCTTGTCATAGTACACCTGTAGATAAAATGCACCAAGGGCCTTACATGGACCCCCTGAAAATCAGGACCGGCCTACCCCTTACGGATAGTTCCGAATATGTCATCACCTCGGTAGTGATCAACAACTTCACTCAGGTCACTAGCATACATAATCTGAAAATATCGATCTAGATCGGGCGATGATCAATACTCTAATGGGTGCGACCCATATAGCCCCAAAGCATGTCCCTTGTTTTAGTCATTCCCGATAGTAAGTCTTGGCACAATGGTTACCTTTTCTTTACTAAATCCCACTTGGAATGCTAACACTGCAAAAGAAACAATGCAAAGCCAGCGTTCATCCATATAAGTTGTTCAGGATATGAACAAACTGAAGGCACTACTTCTACTACATCCTTTTTTGAACGACCCTTAGGATTAGTAGTAAGTAGCCCTTGCACTACAAATATCATAGTCTACGATTCTGTAACAACCCACCTTTTCGACCCTTAATAGATGACACTAATACATCTACGGTATTCATATGCCAGCATCCAAGTGTCAAAAAGACGAATTGTTGGAGGAAAAATAAAGAAAAGACAGAATTAAATCTCGCATCGTGATGAGTAATATAAAATATACAAAAGATATTTACCAATAGAAAATAGTGACATACATACATCAATCAAAGTACACTAGTCTATCATCCGCCTGGACAGTTATAATGATTTGTTCTCACAATTGCTGATAAACATAAACAACCAATGCAGCAGAAATCAAATATACGTAAATACGTCTTGGAGGTGTCCAACTCATCTCCTAAAGCTCCAAAACATCCAAAGTTAAATCTAAAAATATGCTTGGTCTGGCCCAAGCATTATAAGAAAATAAGTCTAGATCAGTATGGTAAACCAGAGTGAGAAATACACTTCAAATGAATCGTAATGTTATAAAACCTTTCAAAATAAAGGTATCTCATAAGACTAAGCCGGACTTAAACATGGATGGGTATTTACCTTACGATAACTAAAACATTCTTATAGAAAATCCAGTGATATTATAACAGTGTCTAGGGTTTAAAGTAAATATTGAATCATAGCCAAATTGTACATTAATTAAAAGTTCAGCATAATAGGTATACAACTAAGTTCGAAGGCACTTATTGGAGAATGGATTTCCAAATAATGGCAAGGCTACTGGGGTACCGCCTATTATAGTACACATCTGGAAAATGTACTGCGGACCTCATTTAGACCCCCTGCAAATCAGGACCGGCTTACCCCTTACTAGATAGTACCGAATATGTCACCACATAGGTTTCTTTGCAACCTTTTCCCAAGATCTCTCATGCACAACCAGATCCATATATATATATATATATATATAATAAGGGTGCTGACATACCCTAATGGTAGAAAATCACGTAGCCTAAAACATATCCCATTTTTAGGCATTCCCGATTGCTGAGGCTAGAGGTTACATTTTAACTTTTTAGCAAATCCCACTTGGAATGATAACACTGCCCTCCAGCCATAAAAATACTTTTACAAAGATATATTCTCAAGTCTGCTCTACTCTTTTCAATACTTAAAAAATATTGATATACTTATCTCAACTGTACAAGTACACTCACAAAATATTTCACTTTTAAACTTAGGAAAACTTCCACATATGCTAATATTAACAATATAAGTATATTCATAAATACTACATTTCCAGTACTTAGAAAACGTACACATATACTTTTCTCAAGGGTATAAGTATATTGATAACAATAAACCCAAAACATTTCTCTTTCGGCAGATGTAAATAGATCATATAGAAATTGGACCAAATATACTTACCACCACTTCTCGATTTCAAACAATACTATCCCTCGATTAACAATGAGATCAGACAAGTTAGAAAACTATCCTTGCCTCGATACTCATTTTTAATTCTAAAGATAGAGACAAGTTTCCATACCTCGAAATTTGGTCTTAACTATGGAAAGAACATTTTCCATACCACCGTAATTTAAAATGATCATTCATGGAAATCGGGACTCTGTCATTTTATAAATCCCTTTTTATAAAATGCCTTTATAGAACTCCTTATATTTACAACTCCTTTTGTAAACATTTATTATAAAGTACAAAACACTTTTTATAATATCCAAACTTAATTGGAAACCTTCTTTCATAAATCTTCAAAACTTATTTAACAAGCTCCTATATAAACACCCTTTATACTATTTATAAAACTCTTTTATAATATCATTTATAAAACTCATTTTGTAAATCCCTAATTTATTTGCAACTCTTTCATGAATTATATACAATTATAAGGCTACTAGGGTATCGCTTGCCATAGTACAACTGTAGATAAAATGCACCAAGGGCCTTACATGGACCCCCTGCAAATCAGGACCGGCCTACCCCTTACGGATAGTTCCGAATATGTCATCACCCCGGTAGTGATCAACAACTTCACTCAGGTCACTAGCATACATAATCTGAAAATATCGATCTAGATCGGGCGATGATCAATACTCTAATGGGTGCGACCCATATAGCTCCGAAGCATGTCCCTTGTTTTAGTCATTCCCGATTGTAAGTCTTGGCGCAATGGTTACCTTTTCTTTACTAAATCCCACTTGGAATGCTAACACTGCAATTTAAGAAACAATGCAAAGCCAGCGTTCATCCATATAAGTTGTTCAGGATATGAACAAACTGAAGGCACCACTTCTACTACATCCTTTTTTGAACCACCCTTAGGATTAGTAGTAAGTAGCCCTTGCACTACAAATATCTTCGTCTATGATTCTGTAATAACCCACCTTTTCGACCCTTAAAAGATGACACTAATACATCTATGGTATTCATATGCCAGCATCCAAGTGTCAAAAAGACGAATTGTTGGAGGAAAAATAAAGAAAAGACAGAATAAAATCTTGCATCGTGATGAGTAATATAAAATATACAAAAGATATTTACCATAGAAAATAGTGACATACATACATCAATCAAAGTACACTAGTCTATCATCTGCCTGGACAGTTATAATAATTTGTTCTCACAATTGCTGATAAACATAATCAACCAATGCAGCAGAAATCAAATATACGTAAATACGTCTTGGAGGTGTCCAACTCATCTCCTAAAGCTCCAAAACATCCAAAGTTAAATCTAAAAATATGCTTGGTCTGACCCAAGCATTATAAGAAAATAAGTCCAGATCAGTCTGGTAAAGCAGAGTGAGAAATACACCTCAAATGAATCGTAATGATATAAAACCTTTCAAAATAAAGTTATCTCATAAGACTAAGCCGCACTTAAACATGGATGGGTATTTACCTTACGATAACTAAAACATTTCTATAGAAAATCCAGTGATATTATAACAGTGTCTAGGGTTTAAAGTAAATATTGAATCATAGCCAAATTGTACATTAATTAAAAGTTCAGCATATTAGGTATACAACTAAGTTCGAAGGCATTTATTGGAGAATGGATTTCCAAATAATGGCAAGGCTACTAGGGTACCGCCTATTATAGTACACATCTAGAAAATGTACTGCGGACCTTATTTAGACCCCCTGCAAATCAGGACCGGCTTACCCCTTACTAGATAGTACCGGATATGTCACCACATAGGTTTCTTTGCAACCTTTTCCCAAGATCTTTCAGGCACAACCAGATCCATATATATATATATATATAATAAGGGTGGTGACCTACCCTAATGGTAGCAAATCACGTAGCACTAAAACATATCCCATTTTTAGTCATTCCCGATTGTTGAGGCTAGAGGTTACGTTTTAACTTTTTAGCAAATCCCACTTGGAATGATAACACTGTCCTCCAGCCATAAAAATACTTTTACAAAGATATATTCTCAAGTCTCCTCTACTCTTTTCAATACTTAAAAAATATTGATATACTTATCTCAACTGTACAAGTACACTCACAAAATATTTCACTTTTAAACTTAGGAAAACTTCCACATATGCTAATATTAACAATATAAGTATATTCATAAATACTACATTTCCAGTACTTAGAAAACGTACACATATAATTTTCTCAAGGGTATAAGTATATTGATAACAATAAACCCAAAACATTTCTCTTTCGGCAGAAATAAATAGATCATATAGAAATTGGACCAAATATACTTACCACCACTTCTCGATTTCAAACAATACTATCCCTCGATTAACAATGAGATCAGACAAGTTAGAAAACTATCCTTGCCTCGATACACATTTTTAATTCTAAAGATAGAGGCGAGTTTCCATACCTCGAAATTTGGTCTTAACTATGGAAAGAACATTTTCCATACCACCGTAATTTAAAATGATCATTCATGGAAATCGGGACTCTGTCATTTTATAAATCCCTTTTTATAAAATGCCTTTATAGAACTCCTTATATTTACAACTCCTTTTGTAAACATTTATTATAAAGTACAAAACACTTTTTATAATATCCAAACTTAATTGGAAACCTTCTTTCATAAATCTTCACAACTTATTTAACAAGCTTCTATATAAACACCCTTTATACTATTTATAAAACTCTTTTATAATATCATTTATAAAACTCATTTTGTAAATCCCTTATTTATTTGCAACTCTTTCATGAATTCTATACAATGATAAGGCTACTGGGATACCGCTTGTCATAGTACACCTGTAGATAAAATGCACCAAGGGCCTTACATGGACCCCCTAAAAATCAGGACCGGCCTACCCCTTACGGATAGTTCCGAATATGTCATCACCTCGGTAGTGATCAACAACTTCACTCAGGTCACTAGCATACATAATCTGAAAATATCGATCTAGATCGGGCGATGATCAATACTCTAATGGGTGCGACCCATATAGCCCCAAAGCATGTCCCTTGTTTTAGTCATTCCCGATTGTAAGTCTTGGCACAATGGTTACCTTTTCTTTACTAAATCCCACTTGGAATGCTAACACTGCAAAAGAAACAATGCAAAGCCAGCGTTCATCCATATAAGTTGTTCAGGATATGAACAAACTGAAGGCACTACTTCTACTACATCCTTTTTTGAACCACCCTTAGGATTAGTAGTAAGTAGCCCTTGCACTACAAATATCTTAGTCTACGATTCTGTAACAACCCACCTTTTCGACCCTTAAAAGATGACACTAATACATCTACGGTATTCATATGCCAGCATCCAAGTGTCAAAAAGACGAATTGTTGGAGGAAAAATAAAGAAAAGACAGAATTAAATCTCGCATCGTGATGAGTAATATAAAATATACAAAAGATATTTACCAATAGAAAATAGTGACATACATACATCAATCAAAGTACACTAGTCTATCATCCGCCTGGACAGTTATAATGATTTGTTCTCACAATTGCTGATAAACATAAACAACCAATGCAGCAGAAATCAAATATACGTAAATACGTCTTGGAGGTGTCCAACTCATCTCCTAAAGCTCCCAAACATCCAAAGTTAAATCTAAAAATATGCTTGGTCTGACCCAAGCATTATAAGGAAATAAGTCCAGATCAGTCTGGTAAACCAGAGTGAGAAATACACCTCAAATGAATCGTAATGTTATAAAACCTTTCAAAATAAAGGTATCTCATAAGACTAAGCCGCACTTAAACATGGATGGGTATTTACCTTACGATAACTAAAACATTTTTATAGAAAATCCAGTGATATTATAACAGTGTCTAGGGTTTGAAGTAAATATTGAATCATAGCCATAATTAAAAGTTCAGCATAATAGGTATACAACTAAGTTCGAAGGCACTTATTGGAGAATGGATTTCCAAATAATGGCAAGGCTACTGGGGTACCGCCTATTATAGTACACATCTAGAAAATGTACTGCGGACCTCATTTAGACCCCCTGCAAATCAGGACAGGCTTACCCCTTACTAGATAGTACCGAATATGTCACCACATAGGTTTCTTTGCAACCTTTTCCCAAGATCTCTCATGCACAACCAGATCCATATATATATATATATATAATAAGGGTGGTGACATACCCTAATGGTAGAAAATCACGTAGCCTAAAACATATCCCATTTTTAGTCATTCCCGATTGCTGAGGCTAGAGGTTACGTTTTAACTTTTTAGCAAATCCCACTTGGAATGATAACACTGCCCTCCAGCCATAAAAATACTTTTACAAAGATATATTCTCAAGTCACCTCTACTCTTTTCAATACTTAAAAAATATTGATATACTTATCTCAACTGTACAAGTACACTCACAAAATATTTCACTTTTAAACTTAGGAAAACTTCCACATATGCTAATATTAACAGTATAAGTATATTCATAAACACTACATTTCCAGTACTTAGAAAACGTACACATATACTTTTCTCAAGGGTATAAGTATATTGATAACAATAAACCCAAAACATTTCTCTTTCGGCAGAAGTAAATAGATCATATAGAAATTGGACCAAATATACTTACCACTACTTCTCGATTTCAAACAATACTATCCCTCGATTAACAATGAGATCAGACAAGTTAGAAAACTATCCTTGCCTCGATACACATTTTTAATTCTAAAGATAGAGACGAGTTTCCACACCTCGAAATTTGGTCTTAACTATGGCAAGAACATTTTCCATACCACCGTAATTTAAAATGATCATTCATGGAAATCGGGACTCTATCATTTTATAAATCCCTTTTTATAAAATGCCTTTATAGAACTCCTTATATTTACAACTCCTTTTGTAAACATTTATTATAAAGTACAAAACACTTTTTATAATACCCAAACTTAATTGGAAACCTTCTTATATAAATCTTCACAACTTATTTAACAAGCTCCTATATAAACACCCTTTATACTATTTATAAAACTCTTTTATAATATCATTTATAAAACTCATTTTGTAAATCCCCAATTTATTTGCAACTCTTTCATAAAACTCCAAATTCAACTGTAAAACTCAAACACTTTCCATAACACGATAATTCACTATATTACAATAATTTCACCACTATGATTTATTACTCCAATTATCAAATGATAGTATTTTCCCTTTATAAAATACCATTCATAAACCTATCCTTTTATTTATAAAATATTGCATATAAATCTCTCTACCTTTATAAAATACTTTTTATAAATTTGCTCTTTTCTTACACCATTTTTATATAAACTATTTCACAAATATTTATTCCAAAATATTTCTCTCCCTCTAGAAACAAAAATTACTTTAAAATAAGGATAAACCCCTTTTTATTTCCTTTAAAATAAACATTTATTATTGCAATTAATAGTATTTTCCAAAATACTATATTGAGGCTAATAGTTACTATATCACTTAACCAATGCTATTACTTCTTTTTTCCTAAAAATGTTCAATTTTTAACATATGTCGGTGTCACATCCAATATGGCCAAACTATCAAATTTTGACATTTAACAATCTATATAATAGGTATACAACTAAAATAAAATTAACAGGAATATAACTAGAAATAAAAAATCACAATGTTGAAAAATCCAGATTTCTCTACATATTTTCCCTACATTTCAATTTAAATGTCAATCGCCTTTTAAAAGCAGATATTTAACCAATTCAACCAAAAATTCATCCAAATACAAAGAGTAAATTCATCTACCATATACCATACTGATTATGCAAAATGGTAAGTTTAACTCATAGAAATTCCAGCGAACGCTTAAGCATTCTAGGTTGAACGATTTTAGCCCAAATTTACACTTGCTCCAAATTCATCGAAACCAATTCCATGGTGTAGCCTTCGCCATTATGAGTGCAACACAAAAGACCACATTTCATTTGGACCTCGTATGAGAGAGATATAACATTTATAAGTTTTTGAGAATTAAATAATATATTTTATTTAATAATCACATCATTTTAACCCTATTAACTCATAATCCTTCTTCCCAAACACCTAATCCCCTTCTGTTCAAAGCCTGGACACGAACACCCTTCTCCATGCACGTGCACGGCCTTACTCAAGCTACACACCATGATTCTTGGAACCGACTTCTCCTATATACTCCACATTGCAATCTCTATCCCATTAACATCACGAGGACGTGTGCGCACCGCCCTACCAAATCGCGTCATGCTCACGTTCGCACCTAAGAAAATGTCTCATTTTGATTCCAAGGACTGCACCATTCCCTCACCTTGCTGCCCCGAGTCCAACGCTACCTTCTGATTCCCTCTCAATTCCTAAGTCTCCAACCCCATCAAGCATTAGATCGTCCATGGCTATGTTGAGCACGCAGAAACATCACAGAACTCTATAAAATTGGTATAGGCATGAAGATCTCTCCACTTTGGATCCAAAGATCCTTGCTTTGAAATTTAAAGTTGAGTAGTTTGAGAGATTTTTATTTTTAAAGATCAAAATGCTTAATTTTTTTTGAACTTTCTACGAGAAGTTTGATGGAACAGTGAAATGAGGGAAAATAGAGGTAGTGTGTTTTCTAAGCCTAAGTGTTAAGTTAGTTTATATTGAATTTTTCCGCATCCCACTACACAGCACTTGATTCACGTATGGGCCGCGGACGACAAAACAAAAATACTATCATGCTCAAAACAGCGACTCAACCTCAAAACAATAATAATATACACTAGTTAACTAATTCTTTAAAGTCGTATAAATACCATCGTTTGCCCAAAAACCGCAAACAATTAATTTAAATATTTTCCAAATTAAAAATTATAGAAAAATAAATTAAATTAAATTAAAAATACGCCAATATAAATCGAGTCGTTATATTAAAAATTAATTTTTCTTATTATTTATTATTGCAAATAAATTTACAAAATGAATTCACCGTTATTACTTATTAAAAAGGAGTTGAATAAGACCTCCATATCCATTTAATTAATATTCGATTCATAATCTAGATATTTAGATCATTATTCAAATATTAAATTTATAATTCAAATATTTAAATAATACCTATATTTGAATTCAAGTTTTAACTAATTATTTCAATATTTAAAATAAATTAAATATTCAAAATCAAACGATAAAATTTCAGGTTGTTACATTCTCCCGCTTAAAAGCATTTCGTCCTCGAAATTTCCAAAGTAAGAAAAATGTCTCTAAACCCTTAAGCTTTCCCAATAATTTAGTTGAAATGGATAATTCAATTTTTAAGTCTCATAATGTAACGGAAAATTTCGACAGCACCTCCTTTGCGTGGCTCGATCGGAAAAACTACAACTCATCTCAATGGGCCTAAACCAATAAAAGAAAACTAAAGCCCAAAAGTGGCCTCCCATATCTGGGGCCTAAAACCATCAACCACAAACAAAAATATAAACATATACCTATTAGTCGAGCAACCAACTCTACTCATGAAACCAAAAGCATCAAACTAGCCTTTGCTTCTATGAACCTGCGTCTTACTTAAAAATTATATCCAACCATATAACTTTCAAATTATCTGATGTCAAAAGTATACAATTTTATTAAAGCCCGTACGATGTACATATGTCATCCGTATGCAATATCAAATCCGATCACTCGCTTGATCGCACAAATTACACTTTTGAATTAGTATCGCTTACTCGTCTACTCTACTTCAGACTCTAATCCAATTCTTTGATCAGAAATCTCCATTGTCCTTACATAGCCATGTACTATGATAGAAAACTTTAGAATCAAATCAAAAATCTGCACCAAGTGTTGGCCGTCAATAATTGAGTGAAAAATCCTTGTTCAGATTGGTATAGATCACCTCAAAACCATGTACTCAAATACAGATCAAGAACAGTTATGCAAATAAAATGATTTATATACAACTTGCGTATTTATTCCATTGGTTTCTTAATTATTCCGATTATTTTTATTCACATTCACTTTAAATCACAATTAATTTCCCTAATAGTATTTCCTTTAATACTAAAATCATTGGTGAACCATCTCATAAAACCATCACTTAAGTTTATAAACATATTATAAAACATAACTTGTGTTTAATAACACTTTAAAACTTAAGTTCATATTCATATAATACTCTTCTACATCCTAAGAGTATATATACAATTTCAAATTTGCTTTACTTAACATGAATATCCAACAAATTTAAAACTTGTTTAATTTATTATATTCTCAAATTTATAAGTTACAAAACTTATTTTCACAAAACACTTTGCTTCAATTTCTTAATTTCTTGGAGGTTTTTGATTGTCCGAAATTGTCGAAAATTCCATTTCATTTTTATGAATGGAAATTACCAAACAACGTATCAAAACAAGATGCACAAACCAAACTATCTAAATGCATAAGATAAACGAGTCTATATATCACTTAACTAAAAATTCAAGAACTAAACGCCCGGTTCTATTTCAAATTATTTTGAAATATAATATACATATCTCTTTTGTATATCAAATCATACTTCTAGAATTAAAAAAAAATTACCAAACAACTCGATAACCAATTCCTATAGTAGCAATCTCTTACTCAGAAACTCAAAAACGAATGTCGATGATGGTGCAGTCGTCACCGGAATTATTTTCCAGCGATGGAAGTGAGTTTAGTGCTTCCATATCTCTTTTAGAATCCTTTCTAAAATATTTATGTACCCAAATTCTTTCAAATAATACTAATATTATTTTCCTCCCAAAATTTTGAAAAACATTTTCCCAAAACACCAGGATTTAGTCCTCAAATTCTCAGCTTATATCGTTTTTTTATTTATAAACAATATTTATAAATTATACTTATATAATTTCACTTCTTATATAAGATCATTTCACAAATGTATATTTTCATTTAATTTTTGGTAAACAACTTTATTAAAATTAAATTTTAATCCAACCTTATCATCGAATACCTCATAGTCAAATATGTGAAATAGAATTCATAAAGTGTTCGTATTGTAATTCACCCAAAACAATAAATGCTCATAAACTATTTGAGCACAAACAATCAAACAAGAAATGATAATAGTAGAATATTATCACTTCTAACAAAGAAACATATATAAATAACTTATATTAATTTCCTGAAAATTTCTCTTTTATATATAAAATATGATCAAGATAAAATTATTCCATCTACCAATTTCAAAACAATACCATATCAGTTTGCCTTGTTCAAGTGCTTAGAAACCCCTATCATTAAAGTTGTTCCTTCTGTATCAACCAAATTCATAAACCGCTCAAGCAATAAATCAACACAACATAGAACAATTGTATAGCATTGACAAATGCGCACTCTTATATATACACTCAAACTCATTCTAGAGTACAACTAACCCAATCCCTAATGAGTCTACCCCACCAAAGCCTAGGTGTTCGCTCATCCTAAGCTCCGATACCAACTGTAATGACCTGCCTCTTCGACCCTCAAAAGTTGACATAATATATCCATGGTATTTATATGCCGAGCATCTAAGTGCCGGAAAGAAATATTGTTGGGGTAAAAAGAAAGAAAAGACAGAACATAATCTTACATCATGATGACTAATAAATAATATACAATAGATCTTTACCAAAAGAAAACTGTAATATACATACATCAATCAGAGTACACTAATTTATCATCAGCCCGGACAGTTATGACAACCTGTCCTTATAATTGCTGATAAACATAAACAACCAATCAATGGAAAAAATATATACGTGAATACATCTTGGAGGCATCCAGCTCGTCTCTTGAAGCTTCAAAGCACCCAAAGCTAAATCTAAAAATATACTCAGAATTACTAGAGCATTATAAGAAAAATAATGCCTAGTTCAGTCTAGTAAACCAGCATGAGAAACACACCTTAACTGGATTTTAATGGTACAAAACCTTTCAAAATAAAGGTATCTCGTAAGACTACGCCGCACATAAACATAAATGGGTTTTTACCTTACGATAACCAAAACATTTCTATAGAAAATCCAGTGATATTATAATAGTGTCTTGGGTTTAAAGTAAATATTGAATCATAGTTGAAATTGTTACATTAATTAAATTCCAGCATAATAGGTATACAATTAAGTTCGAAGGCACTTATTGAAGAATGGATTTCCATACAATGACAAAGCTACTAGGATACCGCCTACTTAGTAAACCTCTAGAAACTGTATCGAGGGCCTCACCTAGACCCCTTGTGAATTAGGAGTAGCCTACCCTTATTGGATAGTGCCGGATATGTCACCATCCTGATTGGTTTGCAACCTTTTCCCCATATATATATATATATATATATATAAAGGTGGTAATATACCCTAATAGCAGCATACCACATATCCCTGAAGCATATCCCATGTTTTAGTCATTAGTCGTTGTTGAGGCTAGAGGCTACGTTTTACCTTTTCAGAAAATCCCACTTGGAATGCTAGCACTGCCCTCCAAGCAACAATGCAATGCCAGCATTCATCCATACGAGTTGTTCAGGATAAGAACAAACCGAATGCACTACTTCGACTACATCCATTTTGGAATCATCCTCAAGATTATTAGCAAGCAACCATTGCACTTTAAATAACTCCATTTAATGACCCGGAATTTCACTGTTTTGATTTGCGAATATTTAATTAATTTTAAATATTCAATATATAGATTTTATAATGAAAATTAAACACTATTAAATAATAAATAATTATGGTGAAATAGTTTTCCATATGTGTTTACAAAAAAATTTAGTTCGAAGAAAAATTGAAAATGTGACCGGAATTCGTTTTCCGAATGTTCGACTTTTCATCGGTTATAAGTTATCGAAAACATTGTGAACTCTTTTATGTAAATAAAAACATATAAATATATAAGTTATAGTGCATGTGTATGTATATATGTATTTTACTTATGTATATAAAGTTGAAATATAATATAAGATGCTTAAAGGGACATGATGTGACATTAGGGAGGAAACATGTTTTTAAACTCAAGTACATGCATTAATTTCATGTTGGCTCAAAGGAGGACATGGGGGACAAGGAAAAACGCGAGGAAGAGAGGAGGGGACAAGGTGGTGAGGTGTCATGCTTGTAATGGGGGGTAAAGGAAAAGGGTAGGTTAGTAATTTTACATATTTCATTTTATATAAAGCATTTCTCATATTTCATTCTTCCATTTTTCATTTCATTTTCCATTTTTCTTCCTAAGACTCTACTTCCTAAAGCTTTTGAAAACTCTTTAATGGCTTCTTTAACATTTTCAAGTTTTAAATTTTCAAGTTTAATTTTTTTTAAAACATTTTAAAGATAGTTTAAACTACTCCTTTTCCAAAGAAATTTCACCATTTCTACCCGAAATGTTTTCGGCCATAACTTCATCGAAACAACTCCAAAACATGTAGAATTCTAGTAGCTACAACTTTTTCTCTCACAATGTTTTCTTATTTTTAATGTAGCTAGGCCAAAATTTCGATTCTTTACAGAGTTTTTTGAACTTAGATTCTAAAGGCCGAAAATGGTCCTCTTTGTTTCGGCCATAACTTCCTCAAAATATAATATTTTTGAGTAATTCTTTATTTAAATGATAGAAAATATAAAAATCTAAAACTTTCCTCTTTATCACTTTACCAAAACCAGAGAGTAAAAGGTTCAAAATTCGAGTGCAAAATGACCTATTTTCAGGAAGAGTTTGTAGTTTTCCAAGCTTTCCGAACGCTAAAGTATTTCAAGTTTTCAAAAGTTTCGGTGAGGAAACTTCTTAACATTTTGGAAAGAATTTACTTATATATATATATATATATATATCTGTGTTTTTGTGTTTATATGTGTTGGTTATGTGGTTATATATATATATATATGGTTGGCTTAGATTGGGTATTGTTTGGATATGTTGGTTTTATAAAAGTTGTGATGTTGATTAGGTTTGGTTCGAAAGATATGTGCTTGCTTATGTGATGATTATGGTTCAATAGAATTTGGGTTGGTTGTGATATAGGAGTGGAAGACAAGTTGGAAATTACGGGTATCCATAGCGATAGTCGATATGGATGCAGTTCGGATTTTCAAAAATTTCAAGTTTTAAGTTTCTTTAAAAATGTTTTGGAAATCTTTTCAAACTAAGTTAGCGACGCTTAAGTTAATTATAACTTAGTTAAGTGTGTTTATTATTAATTAATTTATTAATTAATGATAATTAAGAAGTAAGTTAATCATCTACTAATTAAGAAGTTAATTAATTTTTAATTAATCATGTTTAACTATGTTAATTATTAATTTAATTTAATTTAATTAATTAAATAATTATTTAATTATTTCTTAATTAAAGTTAATTTTAAAATTTTAATTAATTATGATTAAAAGGATTTAAATTATTATTTAAGTTTTAATTAAATGTTATTTAATTATTTAATTGAGATTAATTATATTTAATTATTAATTAAGGTTTAAATTATTATTTAGTAATTTAATAAAGGATTAATTAAGATTTAATTA
Organism: Allium fistulosum; assembly: GCA_030737815.1. Classification (NCBI taxonomy): domain Eukaryota; kingdom Viridiplantae; phylum Streptophyta; class Magnoliopsida; order Asparagales; family Amaryllidaceae; genus Allium; species Allium fistulosum. The sequence continues at coordinate 1,388,898,143 of CM060902.1, forward strand.
TTAATTAATTAATTAATTAATTATTGTTATTATTTATTTAAAGGTTAAATTATTTCTTAATTACTTAACTAAATTGAGTTAAGATTTAATAAAGATTAATTATGATTTAAAAAGGGATTTAACTTATAATTTATTATTTTTAAAAGAGTTTAAAGTTTTAAATCCCTTTGTTTTTCCAAGAATCAAATTGTTTTAAAGGAACTTATTTTCCAAAGATGGTTTTGAATTCAAGAAATTCAAGTGCCGATACGACTAAGGAACCATATAACTGTGAATGAGTTATAATGTGGATTGTTAGATTATGTGGACATGTGTTAGCAGAATAAATCCTCGTTCTATTATAAATTGATTGTTTGTTTGTTGTGTGGACATATGTTAGCAGAATAGATCCCCATTCTGCTATAAATTGGTTGTTTGTTTGTTGCATGGACATGTATTAGCAGAATAAATCCCCGTTCTGCTATAAATTAATGATTGACTTGTTTGTGTGTTTGTGTAGACATGTGTTAGTAGAATAAATCCTCGTTCTGCTATGAATTGATTGAATTATTTGGACATCTGTTTAGAAGGAAAAATCACCATCCTGTTATTATGTTATTTGGACATGTATATGTTAGTTAGTTCATTTGACATGTTATTCCCTTATAAGATGTGAGTTGTATTTACATATATGTTGATCTATGTAAATAACACATAAGTGAATTGGAATTGAAATTGAATGGTAACTTAAATTAGTACCATTGGGATTGCGAAGCCTCTTTTTGAAATTATAAAGTGTGTTTTTGAATTAATCTGAATTCTTTGATCCATTTGGGTTTAAAGTTTATGAATGATTTCATGTTATTTTATAAAGTTAATTTTAACTAATATCTTGTTTATCAAAAGGGTTTTACTAAAGAGTTTACTTAAAGTGGTTTACAAAAGATATTTTGTAAATGATATTTTATAAAGGATTTATAAAGAATTTTTATAAATAGTTTTGAATTAGAAAGAGATTTTATAAACCATTTTAGAGATTTTAGAAGAAGTTTTAAATCTAGTTTGAAAATTTATAAGAGGTTTGAAATGTGAAGTGAGCTTATAAAAGTATTCTTATAAGGGATAAGTGAATGTGTTTTATAGTTAAAGATGTTTTGGGAAGGTAATTATTTGGCCATTTAGTATGGAATTTTGAAAGAGGAAAGTTTTCCAAAAGCTTTTAAGTATAAAAAGGGATGTTATGGGTTTTGGAAAAAGTGTTTTTGAAGGGATCTTTCGATCAAGTTTTATAAAGTGATTTTATTAATTAAAGTTTAATTAATAAAGGCTTATAGGATTCCATATGGGATTGAATTAATGTTTGATTGTTGTTTAATTTGATAGTTAAATCACCGACTATCAAATCTGGACTCAAAATGTAACTTTGGAAATATCTAGGGGAACCATGAGAATTATATGGTACAATTACCGTCGAAGGTGCTATACTATACGTATAAACTTTTTTCTTCTTCTAGGATAAAGGATAAGGAAATCCATCCATAAACGGCTAGGAGGTGAACTTCGCCCTTATCTTTGTCTATTTATTTCCTAAAGAACCAGGGTTGAGTTTATCAAAAATATTGAAAGTTGTTTCGAAGAGACCGGGATCAGATATGTTATCCGAAAACCACTTCAATCCAACGAATGCGTTTCGAAGTGAAGACATCATGAAGAGCATGGAATCGAAAATGGAGATGTAAAGTGCAAGGCTAATCGCTGCTAATCATGAGGATGATTCCAAAATGGATATAGTAGGAATAGTGCCTTCGGTTTCATTCAAACCCAGAACGGACTTGTATGGATGAATGCTATCAGAATATTGTCATTGGAGGGCGATGAGCATTCTAAGTGTAAATGTTCTTGAAAGGTAATCGTAGCCTCATGCCTCATCAACTGGGAATGACTGAAAATCAAGGGAGATGCAGCAAGGCTAAGTGGGTCGCACCCATTATGGTATGTTGTCACCCTTCTAGATACATCTACATATTTATGGATTGGTTATGCATAAGATCTCGATAAAAAGGGTTCCAAAGCAACCGGGGTTATGACATATTCGGTACTGTCCAGTAAGGGGTAGGCCGGTCTTGTGTTGGCAAGGGATCCAGGCGAGGTCCTCGGTACATTTTCTAGATGTGTACTATGATAAGTGGTACCCCAGTGCCTAGTTATTGTATGGAATCCATTCTCCAATTAGCGCCATACGGTTTTGATTGTGCCCAACTATGTTGAAATGTGAGATGAAAGCATTTCAGCTATTTTAATATTTTACTTTGAACCCTTAGACATTACTATAATATCATTGGATTTGATATAAAATATTTTGGTTATCGTAAGGTAAAAACCCATCTGTGTTTATGTGCGACGTGGTCTTACGAGATACCCTTGATTTTAAAGAGTTTTAAAAGTAATAATTCAGTTGCTTTGAGTTTACTCACACCAGACTCATGTCTGACCTGGAGTTTTATTTTCTTTCCCTAAAACTCTTGGGTGCTCAAATTTTTATGAGCAGCCTAGTAGTACAATTTTCTACGGATGCATTCTAGAGGAGCTTGGAGCCGGAGGCTTCATCGATAGCTAGGTATTATCAGGTTTCCGCTGTATATTAGGTACTCTATATTTGATGTATAAGGACAGGCTGATATAACTGTCCTAGGGTAAAATTGTATTAGTGTAACTCTGATGTATAAATTTTGAAATGACTTTGTAAAGTATTATGTGATTAATATATGTTATTCCGTTGCGTTGTGAGATTCTATGATTATTTAGTTTCTTCTATCTTCCATCTCCTTTCCCCTAACGAATGGTGTCTTCGTCACTTGAATAGTCGGCATGCAATACAGTGAACGTATTAGTGTCGATTTTTTAGGATCAAAAAATCCTGTTCGTTACACTCCATCTTCGATCATTTTCTAGATATCTCCGATTCGAACGCTACGCCAGTTTGAAGTGGTTTTCGGATAATTCACGTTTATCCTATTTCGGTCTCTCCGAACCGACAACGATAATTTAAAAACTAGCCAAACTTTCATAGTTGGTAATTTAACTATCAAATAACAAACAATTAAACCAAAGATTCAATTCCATAAGGAAAATAACACTGGTTAAGCACATAAGCCATCCTAAGCCTCTTAAATTAATCGTTTCATTAATTAAAACAACTTTGTAAATACTTGTATAAAAATACTTGTACAAAGATATATTCACAAGTCTCCTTTACTCTTTTCAATACTTGAAAAATATTGATATACTTATCTCAACTGTATAAGTATACTCACAAAATATTTCACTTTTAAACTCAGGTGAAGGGTGGTTAATGACGTTGTCAGAGGCGAACTCAGGCTTGGATGAACAATGGCGAGGAGGAGGCTTCATGCTGGTAGTGATGGCCATGATGTGGTGAAGATTTTGACAATTTAGTGATGACTTGGGCTGGTATGACGACGATGGCGGAGAGCCACGATGTAGTCGCTGATTTGGTTGTATGAGCATCATTTTGGTGAGTTTTATACTCCATCTATATCTAATTTGCTTTACATCGTGTATATATTTATCTCGATAATTGATTGCATTTCTTGGTTGAATTAATTAAGATTATCGATTGAATTATTTGGATGAACTGTTTGTTTGTGATATTGGATATGATTTTTAGATTAGATTAGGAGATTTTGTGTATGTTGGATTATCCAAAATGCAAAGGAAATGCTATCTGATTGCATTTTGATGTGCAATTTATTTTATATATGTGCATATCGTACGAATGGCCAAAAATCGATATAATTCAATTCGGGCCAAATGTTATTTTTTATTATTGTTGATGATTGGCTAACGATTATGGAGAATTTCGCTCCATAATTTATATTTTGGACATTCTATCGATTTTCTAGGTTTAAAAGATGTTTGAAGCACTTTGAAAAGTATTCGATGGTTTTCAAATTATGTTATAAGTATTTTATAAATAATTTACTAAAATTTTACCCAATTTAGTTATTTTAATATTTAAAAATGTATTATTAATTACATATACAAATATAATTTTCTTTTAGTTACAAAATCCTATAAAAGTCACTATTATAATTATATTAGAAATTTGAAATTGGTTTAAAGATAAAAATTGGTAGATTATTATTTTTATTTTATAAAACATATTAATATGGTAATTATCTTATTTAGAGTGTTTTGATCATAAATGTTATTTAAATATTTACGGATGAGTTTCCAAACTTTTGGAAATAAAGTATTCATTTTCAAAAATAATTATGATGATTTTGATATAGTCTACATAAATAGAAATCTCTTTCTATATATAACTCGATGGGAAATGATTTATTTCTAACTGGTTAGAGTATAAATTGAAGATTTAGAATTATATTCTATGGTTTGAAATAAGTATAATTTATTTTATTATTTATAAATTTATTTTTAAATAGTATTTTATTCTAGAAGATTATGAAATGAATTTAAAGCAACATTGGGTGGTTTCCAATATGAGCTATTAGAGATTTTGAGAATACATTGAAGGTTTTGAATTATAAATTATGGCTTGAAATGAAAAGAATTATTTTGGAGGTTTATGAATTTATTTTTAAGAGATATTTACTGATGGAAAATTATAAAATAGTTTCTACAATTAGTTTTGATTTGTAAAGTGATTTTGGAAGTTTTGAAAATATGTATAAAATGATTTCTTTATAAATTACAGTAATAGAATCTTTATATTAGGATTAAGTAAATAAAGTGAATATATTATTCAATACATATAAGTGGTTTAAAGGTACTTATTATTATCTGAACATAAAATTGATTCAAGAAGTTTATTTACATTTTTATAAATATATAATCTCTTTCCTAATTTATATATTTGATTGTTTTGACAGTGTAACGACTCGCTATTTTGGACCATTCGCATCCGCACATGTTGGACTTGAATGATTCAAAATACCGAATTGTTAATTTAAATTGGCAAAACTCAGCATATACAGTAAATAAATAATCACAGATCACAAACACAGAGTAATAAATGCAGCGGAAACAAAAGATAGTAGTTCATGAAGCTACTATATACATATTAGAGTTAAATAAGGTACAACATATGTCTTGAATACAATAGTCAAATACAAGAATCAGAATACAATCACTGAAATCAACTGGATATCTGAAAGCTGGATAGATAGCTGGATCTCCAAGCGAAGCTCCAACTCCAAAGGTGAGTCTCGAATACTGGTACACTCAGTCTGACCCGAGCATAAAGCAAAACACAAAACACTCGAGTCAGGATTAACATTCTTATATCAATAAATCCAACTCAAGTGAAATAGCAACTGAAATATATGTAACTCAAAGGATGTTTGGAATAACCATCCTTTAAGGATCCGTTAAACTATCTACTATGTAGTAGTGTACGATAAGTAGATAATGCCTATCAGTAATATAAAGTATCAAAATAGTGTTAAGGCGTTACCATTATTCCCCTTAACACATTTTTACAAGCGTTATAGACTATACAGCCTTGTAAACTCCACCGTAAACTAGTGGGCTATCAGGGAGTACTCCATAAGTATAACACAAAACAATTCGTAGTGGTCGCGAATACAGGGATACAAGTATGACAAGGCACATGAGGCAATACCCAAGGTAGTGAAACTACCGTTTGCCTGATCCGGACTGGTGAGAACGCATCGCCGCAGCGATCGCAACACTGTGAAACAACACTCTCAAATCAAGGGTGCACCAATCGACAACAAGTAATGAGTAGTTTTTGAAGAAGTGTGTTCGCTCGAGGTAGTTGACCCCATTTGGCCCGGCACGGCTCCTGTTTTAGTCATTTCCAATTTGACACAAGTGTCAAGGCTATCCATTATCATTCACTTTCTTTAGTCATCACGTACATCATTCCAACCACTTCATTCTGGATCACACTCCGCGTGTAGTTATTAAAGTGGTTTTCGGTTTAGACAGTGAGTATGTCCTTAACCGATTCCGGTCTCTTTAATAACTTTCGTAATTATTACACCGATTGGTCGTTTAATATATTTCAAAACCAAATCAAATTCAATTTCAAATAGAATTTGTAAACAACATTTCATTTGTCTTTCTAAATCAATTTCCATAATTTACGTTTCAAAACTTCCACATTCATAATTTCAAAACCTGATAATTCAATTTCAAATTCTATTTAAAACAATTCAGATATTGATTCAAGTTCGTATATAAGTTTCATTCCAAAATCATTTAAATTAATTGAATTTAACATTCAAATCAATTTAAATTCATTAATCGATTTCATTCAATATTCATTAAGTAAATTTTTCATTCAAACAATTTCTATTTAATTTCCAATTCATTAAATCAATTACTTAAGTTCAACTTCATTATATCAAAACTTCAAATTGAATTAAATTAGATTCGTCAAATCAACTCTTTAAATTACAAGTCTTACATTAATTTCAATAAATCACATTTTTATTTCTTGTTAAAGAAATCCAATTTCATTTATTTATTTACTTAATTACAAATTTCAAAACTTAATTATTTCATAACTCAACTTTACTTATTAAAGAAGTTCAATTTCACTTATTACGAAGTTCAATTTCACATATCAAGAATTCAATTTCATTTAATTATTAAATGATTCAATCTTATTTAATTATTAAATAATTTCAAAAACTTGATTATTAAATAATTTCAAACTTAATAATTAAATTTTAAACAACATTCTTTCATCAACTACTATGTTAATATTTTGTTTCGGATTATTTCATATTAACAGTTTCCTTTCAAAAATTCAAATTCCAACTTCATTTTAAAACCTTATTATTTATTCAAATAAAATCTTTATTTTATTTTTAAATCAAATTATTGACCAATCGGGTTTTATTTAATTCTCTATCCTAGGTCCATGTTTAATTTGGGTATTTATCATTTCAACCCGATTCCAATTCAATTCAAAATCAAAGCATAGCAAAGGGAACTTGCAGTGTGATAACTGGGATGGTGTCAAAGTAAATAAACAAGCAATCACAACAATCAATATCAATCCAATAATCAATTCAAATAATCCCGAAATAATCGTATTAATTCACATTGTTGTTTGTGCAAATTAATATAATTATTTCTAGAATCTACACTATCATTTCATGTAGATTAAAGATTATTACAATAATATTAATACGGTTCTTCATTTGATATCAATTGTTCAATTTCATACTACATTGATTTAAACAACATACATTTAAATGGTTCAAGGTGTATTTTACCAAATTTCTACGTGTCAATTAATTTCAACATTTAAAGGGTCATATTATGAAAATGTCATCTAATCAAATTTAACATATATCAAATCTAACTATCCTACGTCAATTTCAATTTCAAATGACTTATCATTTACTACATTAAAAATCTAACATCCAATGTCCAAATCAAACAATCAATCATTTATCAACCAAACTGGATTATTATTTCATAAATAACAAAAAGTGGTGTCAGATGTCACAGGTGAACTGATACAGATAATAGCATATATAACAGTGTAAATAACTATCAACATCATATTTCAAAGTTCATTTCAATTGAAATCAAATTTAATAAATAAAAGAACATTAATCGTGAGTGATTGCTCACCTTTCGAGGCTAGAGAAATAGATGATGAAATCGAGTTACGAAGTCCATGCACGAATCTCAAAACAGGCAAGATTGAACTCGAATCGGCGAACAAAGCTGATAAAATGGAATTGATGGAAACGGCTCAGAATCATCTGGATATAACTGAAACAAAATATATACGTTGTAACTTCTCTCTAAACCAATTATTTTTTTAACATACTTTTAAAATAAGTTATATATATTATATTTAATTTCACATCAAAATAAATTTAAACATAAGCTATATCATATATATATTCAAATTTTTTCACATATAAACAAACATGAATAGACAATTGTATATACAAATATACGTACACTTAAGAAAACAATCATCATTGTATATATTATATTTAAAACAAAAATCAGTATATATATACTAACAAATTTTATAATCTATATAAACTATCATATACAAAAAACTATAACAATGTACAACTGACAAGTCATGGATATATATACACACGCAATTCAAAGAACTGCTATCCCAACATATATATACCTACAGATTTATATACATACGACAGCTTCAAAAATATATATAACTATTATTAACTGTTCGTATAAACAACATGTATTGGTTTTTCAGATCTAGCTAGAACTTATTCCTGTATTGCTTTCGAAATTTTGTGACTGAAACAAAGAATTTGGTTTGAAATCTATTTTCAAAAACCAATACAAAACACACATACAGACAGAGTATGTATAATTCAATATATATAGATATAAAATTTGTAAAACTAACTTATAATATGTACAAGCAACTTATAAAACTTTATAGAGAATAGGCAACTTTATAAAACTTTATTGAAAACAGGAAACTTTATATATATATAAATGTGAACAAGCAAACTTCTTTTTTTTTGTATAAACCGATCTTTAAACTTATATATATATATATAAATATGCTCACATATAAATTAATATATATACGAACATACATACAACTGAATAAATATTTGTAAGCTAACATACATATACTTTACAAAATCTAGCAGATCAAAACATATATAACTTTTATGTATAAATAAAACTAAAGAGATTTGTCTACCTTTTTATAAAATATAAAAGAGAGGTGCACGAGCAAGATGGTGGCAGGCGAAGAGAAGCCGACGTGGTCACAGGTTGATGGGGAGGCACAGCGGCTGTCATGAGGAGGAGGCTCGTGGTGGTTTGGGTGAGCCGTGACTGGGCTGTGAGCAACTGGTGAGCCTGTGCTCGGGTGGCGCTAGATCCAAGTCGAGCGAGGTGCTTGGCACCATAATGGAAATGGCGTTCGGCCTCAAGTGTTCGGACGGAGCACGGTGATGTTGGAGAGGGGTTTTCTGAGTTGTAGGGAAGAGGTGAAGGTGGAAAAGAAGTGGAGAGAACGAGGCCGATTGGTTCGGAGATAACGTTGACGAGCAGATGGTGGTGGAGGTGGAGGGAATGGAGCAGCGTTTGCATGCGGTCAGGTAGAGCAGGCAATAAGAGCTTCAGAAGTTGTTTGTATAATCCTTTATTTTTTTTCGAATGGCTGAGCAAGAGAAAGAAAAAGGGGCCGATGGATTTCAATTCAAACCAGAAGAGAGAGGAGCTACGTGTTTGGCAAACCCAGGGAGAAGATAAGGAATTGAGTAAGAATGAAGAGGAGGTTTTTATAAAATCATAACTAGCTTATATTACTTCTTTTAAAAAACAAACCGAAAATGAATTGGAATGGCCACGCATTGGAAAGTGGAAATAAAAGTAGGCATGCACTAATTCAGAGAATCATTTAATTAATGCAAATGGGTGTTCCTTTTCAACGGTTGGTGTGACGCCCCACCTCTATACCCACGCTAGCCAAGAACACTACGGTGTAGTGCTGTCAACTAGCACGGAGAATAAGGCTGTTGAGGAGCGACCATCTATGTAATTGCTTTGTGAAAGCACCGATATGTCAGATAATAAAACATTGCATTTCATCTTTAGAGGAAATCCGACATACCGATACAAACTCAAAGCTACTACACAGTGGCTATAATAGTTTAGGACAATAGATATAAAAATAACACAGATAACATAAATGCGGAATAAAGATGGAACAAAAAGTCTCATATACATAATAACTGATATCAGTTACAATACATTTGACACAATACAAATGATACAACTACAACTGTCGACTCAAGAAGTTATATATACAAGTACATTATCGACTAATATACATGAATACATTATCATCTTAAAACAGACCCACTGACTACTACAACAAGACGAAGACCACTTCAAATGATATAAAAAGTCTTCATAGCTCTAGCAGCAACCCAAAGCTAAAAATCTACAACCTGTAAATACTCGGTCTGACCCGAGTATTACATTCAAAAGAAAATAATACCCGGGTCAGTCTAATTCAAACTCAGTTATTAGCGCATAGAAGCAATAATAATCAATCTCAATATAGATGACAGTCATAGAAATCTCGTATATCCAACTCTCGATACGAGAATTGGATAACGCACTACGCCATAGATGACCTATCGCAACGAAAATACAAGGTGTTGCTAGCTACAATGTAACGATAGATATGCTGATTATTGTCTATTATAACACTCGCTTCAAGGTGTTAGCATAGGTATCAACAAGATGTTGCAGTAGCTATAGATGTATTCAAATTAAAAAATTAATAAAATTAGCAATCCGCGTGAATACGATCCAACGGTCTACATTTAATCCGATTGTTAAAATGGATCACCGATCCAACGGTCTATTACAACATTAGCTTCGGGATGTTAGTATAGATATCAACATATGTTGCAGTAGCTATAGACTATAAAAATATTATAAAAAATGAGCGCGGGCTGAAAAAAGAAAGCGGGCTGATGAATTCGCGACCACTCCTTTCTAGTTCACTTCCATCAGCTGAGATAAAAAGCAAATCCCTAAGCCTAATCCCCAAATTTGAATCGTCTTCTCTAATTCGTCGTGCCGCCGTTCCAAGTTAAAGCCACCTTCGGCAACTCGTCGTCGTCTTCTTTAAAGCATCACTGTTGGAGGCGCAAGCACCTTCGCTACCCAAGTCGCGACGCCGCTTGCTACTACGCGCATAAGTGAGTATTTTCTCACGATTGATCTTAAATTTCAAGTGTTTAAATTTGGATTTAATTGAATATGGTTGCTGCCTTGATTTGAATTGGTTTAGTTCGATAGCTTCGTGGGTTTCTCAGCCCTCTGTTGATTTTCCGATTCCTGATTATGTTAATTTGTGGACAATTAAACTGATAAGAACCGATACCGCTTGATGTTTTGTTGAAGTAGTCGTGATGATTTTGTGGTTCTTTTGGGTCCGCGTACCTCTGATGCGTGACTATGTTGTAGAAAAAAAAAACTGATAAGAACAGATACTTGCACTTGAATTCCATGTTTGCTGGGTTGAAATTTTAAATAAGAGATGCTACACTTGAAACTCCAGAATTTTTATAAAGATAATTTGGTACTAGTTTAATTTAGAATTCCGTTGGATTTTAAAACCTGTGTCCATCAAGCGAAACAAGTTAAATTGTTTTCTGTTGACCTTATTTTTTGGTTTATAATTGGTATTGTAAACTTAGACAGGAACTAGAGTTCAATTTTCATATTCTTAGCAGCATGTAGCAAATTATAATGATGGCATTTAACATTATTAATGTAATAATTTTGTTTGTTTTGTCTAGAAAACCGTTTCTGCTCATATAAAAATAAGAAGAAGAGAAATAATCGTTACCGTACGACACATAGCAGATTTATGAAAGTAACATAGAAGTTTGTATTCCGTCAACAAAGGTAACAGTAAGCCTGGTGAATTTTATGCGTTTTTCACTATAATAACGGCAAGTCTGCAACATGAAATTATCACAAAGAGAACTCAGTCTAAAATAATTAGTTGATGGATTAGTTGGCAGACTTTATGAGTTCAAGTCTACCACTGGTGTTTTAATATTTGTTGCTCCTTGTATCTAGTTTCAGGTTAATTCTACCAACTAATTTTTCAAAGTCCATTATTTAAGTTTATTATAAGAGAGAGGGACACCAGGCACCAGGTATTTAATTGGCAAGGATGCAACTTGTATATCAAAATGTTGTTGGATATGTGTTATATTAGTTATCTCTTTGCAAAAGAAAAAACCTTTTTTTTTTTGGAGTTTACTTTTAACTTTGCTTGGTCTTCTTTTAAGCTCTGGCTAATTGCTAAAGCACCTGCTTCATTTACTTTAGCCTATTTCAATGATACGCATTAGGAAGTTGACTGTCCTTACTCCTTGAGCCAATATTTCTTAGCAAATTCTGATTTTCAATCAGAAGAAAACATGTTCTAATTTAGCCTATTTCAATCACCAGTGAATATGAATTAGTCGATTGACTTACTGTCATTCTTCCCAGTTTGTTCTTATTTTCAATTAGAATGATCACTTCCATTTTAGATAGGATTCACTCAATTGCTTTGTCTTAGACTAAAATGTCCAGTAGTGGTTACGTATGAAAGATTGAGTTGAACACAGGCAAATATTGTTTTAGGTATGAAATTTAAAATACATATATTTCAAAACGACTTGAATACCAAAAACGTGTTTGTGTAGCATGGCGGTTGTGGTTTAAAAAATGTCAGGTCGGCCATTAATGACCGACCAGTTAAAAAAAAAATTATTGCGGTTGGCAGACAACCATGACCAAACAAGTGTTTAGTTGGTCGGCGGTTAACCACCATTGTAACGATCCGGAAATTTTGACATTTGTTTAAATTAAATTATGTGACTTACTGGATGACAGGAACCTAATCTGACATGTTGGTCTCCATCTAAAAAGAAAAAAAGAAACTTGGACTGCTGTGCATGTTAGTTCTTATGCACATGTTGTCTGTGTGCTAGGAATACTAGATATATTTACGCATATGTTGGAAACTAAACTGACACGCTGGTTTTTCCTATGCTAAGTTTTGTTGCTTGCAAGTTTGAGTAGAATATGTATAAAAATTATTAGCGTTGCATGTACATGGATACATTTAGAGATGCTAAGATCAATGCTGGGTAGTTTTATGCCGATGTAAGTTGGTTCCCTGTGCATAAAATGGAAGAAAAAAAAGGGCAATAATGAATAGGTATACAAATTAACTGATTTCCTATGTAAAGTTAGGTAATGGGTTTTTCTATGCATGCCCTCCCTGTATATATAAATATGTCGAATCTGCAGTTGTTAAATAAAAGAGTAGGGTACCTGAATAAAATTGTTAAGTGACTGTGCCTAAGTTTGTGCCTAAGTTTGTGCATGTGGTGTCCTATGAAATCAGGTCTAAACGAAATAATAAACTAGTGCATAAAGGCTCTGTCAATTTCTATATGCATGTATAAAAGGGGCAGTCAACACAAACTATCTTATCTCAAATAATAGAGTGCTTTGTATATACGGTACCTGTATATTTTAGACTGATATGCTAGATGTGTCACTAAATATTTACTTGTTAAACCTTTAAGTGATATTTATTTGTATGTACATTTTGGATGATAGCAGTACACATTTGCGCATTGTCACTAAATATATACTTGAATTCGCGTGTGTTGCATAGGTGGTATTGGTATATTATAAATTGTTTCCAACTATATATCTAGTTAAATCAATAAAAGTGTATAATGACAGGCTAAAAAAAAATCTTGAATGTACCATAGTCTGTTGGATTTTCTTTGCATATTGCCTTCCTGTATATTTTGCGCATGCATTTGGTATATACATGCAAGTTTGAAACTGTTGTGTATGTTAGGGACAGCTGGATTGTAAATAATTTAACGGGCACATAATTGATTGTTTGATATGCACTTGTACACGGAGACACGACATATGTATGAACACGTAGTATATGACATTGCTGTTGTTTACATTGTTCCATATATAGTCATATTATGTTGTCACGACACAATTCCCTTATTGACACAGTATTGGACCATAATAATGAACTGCATGGGTTGAAATGATATATACTCAAATTTGAAATTAAAATAAATTTCCACTTGGCCTAGGTAGAAAATTAAAAGAAATCGCCGCTTGGTAAAATTTAAAATAAATATTTGAAATCGAACTGTTTTGTCACTTTCAAATTGTTTATTGAAAATTCGTATAAAAATTTATATTTGGAAATTTGATTTTAATTTAAGTTGAATATTTAAAATTAAAGAATTCAATATAAATTGATTTGTAAGTTAAAAATTTGATTTGCGAAAATTTATAAAGTAATAGATGTGAATGAAACTTGGACGTGATAGCCCTTAGTTAGTGCCCTCGTTAACCCAATAAAAATATATTTTTCAAACGTGTTATGTTGCTTGCTGTGTTGAGTACTACTTTGTGCACTTGGCTTCTCCTTTGTACGTGACAGGTACAGAAGACTGGACAACTGGAATACAAGACAGAAGATGAAGGTCAAGTCAAGTGAAGATGAAGATTCAGTATATGAGTCAGTATGTGTCTGTAAATGAAACTGTATATGTAACGAGTGAACTGAGTGATGTAGTGAGGAATATCTGTATATGTGAATATCAGTATTATATATCATTATTGAACTGTAAAATAATGGACTCATGAATTTGTACTATTTCAAATGTTGAAATAAAATATTTATTTAAATAAATTACTATTTGAATATCAAATTCTGTGCAATAGCATTTTATTAAATAAAAATTGCAGAAGGTGTTGCCATAGATAGAATATAATGTTGCAGTATGTGATGTTAAATGTGGTAATAAACTGGAAAAGTGTTGCCATTTTATTGGTAAAAGTGTTACCATAGATTAATGAATATGGGCCCCACAAAACGGTTCCGTTAAGTTGGTTAACAGAATTAGTGGGCCCCACATGTACCTATGGCAACAACTGAACCGATGTTGCCTTAGGGTCGCAAAGATGTTGCATTTGACTCTGCGGCAACGCGGCAAAATGCAACACCGAAAAAGTGTTGCCTTAGCTCGTTTTTGGCCTACAACAACATTTTTTGGCACTTTCTGCATCACTTCTTGTGTGTTGCAGTATGCAATCTATGGCGTAGTGACGGCAGATATAACACTAAACAGTGTTAATCCACAAAGCAGAAATCCAAAGCAGTTTAAGCAATTGGAATGTCAATTTAAAAACATCAATGCTAATTGGCTGCAGAACACGCTAACGTGTACTGCCTCGCCAATACAGCCTACGAATTACGCAACAGGTCGATGAATCAAGAACAAAAGAAATATCGATTAAAATCTGTCAATTCGGTGTGGCTGCAGTGCACGCACGTGCACTGCCTCGCCACAACCGAATATAAAGTCACCACAAGGGACAAGGGTAAAACTGCTACGAAAATGCAGCCACCACTTGTATTTAAGGGCAAGGCTGCATCAGTGAAATGAAACAGTGTATCCAGTGAAAGAGGCAACGAGTGGTGCCCAAATGGATACATCATTAAACAAAATGGATTACAAGTCAAGTGCCATCATAAAAGACAGCAACTAAAAGTGATATAGGCATATGTACCCAAACCAGGACAATCATTTCCAGAGAGAAAAATGCAATTCAAATATGCGTATATACATATCAAATGATGTATATACATACGGGACTGCATATATATGTATATATGAAGACCGAAATGCAACTGGATGCAAACAGTCTCAAAAACATGAGTGTATGAAAGGTAACAAATATAATACTGTAACTGGACAGTATTTACCTCATAGTCTAGAACAAGACAAAATGCCCAAGTCGAAGCACATAGGCGAAAACAACAAATACATGTTCAGATGAACAAATGTCACAAATGCAGACAGGCCAGAGTCAAAGTACGCAAGTGAATCCAGAAGCAACATGGGCAAGTACAAGACTATGTTCAAGTGGATCAAGTAAACAATTCGAGTTGATACAAATATCACAAGTGTCAGTGCAACTGGACAACAAACAGACTCAACAGATATCACAAGAGATACAAGAGAAGCCACAACATGATGCACTGCAATTCAAATAGCAGTACAACTGGAAGTGATCAGGTGAACACAACAGCTACAAGTGTATCAAAGAATAGATGGCCAGATACAAAGTTCACAGGGGCCAGAAAAAAAAACTCAAGTCTTAACTCATAGTGAAGCTACAGATCAACAGGGAAGAACTCAGTGATTAAACTATGAAGGAAACATGCAAGCTCGACTAGCAGGTGAATGTGCAACATCAACAAGACAAGTACAAACTGGACAACAACGATCAAAGTGTACTGGAACTAAACGCACAATATCAACATGGATGCAAAACAAATGCAAATAGGTCAAGCATATATGGATATGCAGTGACAAAGTGGATCCAAACAAATACAAAATGAGGTAGTGCAATGCAGATACTTCAACAACAGTGCGACAAGTAAGGCCTCACAAATTCAAGGCAGAGGTACAGTCTACAAATATGAGTCAAGCAAATGTATACAGTTCAGACAACAAGCCAGAGGTGGGCAACATGAATTAATGAACTCATAGGGACAGTGCAATCAAAAGCACCCATATGCAGCAGCTACAACAATATCTCAAGTGTACAGTAATGCAACAGTGACATGCACATCAACCAAACAACCTACAAGGTCAGGGAAGCAATGACCGGACCAAACGAAGACCAGACAGTACAGACTGAAGCAACATGCTATTGCTACCAAGTGAACCAACTCTGCAAGGTCAAAACTGCATATATATATGAAATGGATACACCATCAGTGCAGACCAGAAGTGAGACCAGACCAACCAATCAACAAACAAGGTACACCAGATCAGACTATGATGATCAAAGTCAAAAGTGTCAATATGATCAAGTGTACCAGTGAACGAATGCAAACAGACCAGATACAACAAAGTGCATCAGAGAAACCAGAAGTGCAGAAACACTTCAAAGAGCATGGGAATGGAATCACATAAACGAGAGGCCGAAGTCACAGACTCTATGAACAACTGACTAGAAACAAAGGGACGAAAATAAAAAAATCAACGTCAGTAACATCGAAACAATCCAGGGCTGTCACGAAAACAATTCGAACTATAATGAACAAACCATCATCCAGTCATATGAAATTGGCAAAGTCAGAGAAATCATCACATTTCAACGAAATTAGGAAACACGAAATCGACTGCAAATCAAGTCGTGACAAGCAACAAATTATACAAATCGAAGAAAGCAGAAAGCATTAGAATTGAAATAAATGTGAGTGATAAGAAATCACTCGAGTTCATTCACGAATAACTAGGTTAAATTAGATGTGAGTATAAACACTCACCTTAGCCACGAATGAAAGGCAAAGCCGTAGCGATGAGGAGGAGGAACGAAGTTACGCCGAAGCCCCATCGAGCATGAGCACGTCGAAGCAGCCACGAGCAAGATGAAGGAATCATTGACGTTGGCGCCTTTTTCCCCGAAGCAAAAGGAAGAGCTCGCCTGAGAGGAGCTGCGAAGATCGACACGAAATCAAGAAGCCCTAATTCACGATCGAAGAAGAAGGACGAAAACGAGATGCCGCCATTTTCGTTCGTTTTGATTTAGGGTTCGTGAAAGTGAAAATTGAATGGAGGGAACGGGTTTAATTTTCACACGGGTTTAAAACAAAGGATAGGCTCCATTTTTAAATATCATCAACATTTAACCAACCTTTTATAAAAGAATTTCACAAAAATCTAAAAAGGATTTAAATCGATTCAAATCTGCAATAGCACTAAACAATCGATTTAATCATCTAGAGACGAAAATTAATTGATACAAAATACCGGGTTGTTATAGACTCCCCTCCTTAAAGGAATTGCGTCCTCGCAATCATAAGAGGAATAAATGGACAAAAGGTAACAACCAAAAGAGCATGGCAATGACGAGTGCATAAGCAAAGAAAATGTCAGCAGGGGAAGTATTAGATACGAAATCAAAAGGTTCGACTGATTCAAATCAAAAGAATCAACAATCGTGGGGATCAAGGAATCAAAATCAGACGACTATATGAACAACCCCAGACATCATCATCGACTAACAAAAGCAAGAACAATCGAGTTCCAGCAATTGAAAGAAAAAGGAAAACAGAGCAGAATTCACGTACTGCACGAATTGAATGTGAGTAAATCAAATTACTCACCTGAATCGTCAGAGAAAAAGACGAAGCTCAAACTCAAAATCGTAAATATTCAATCATAAAAAAAAACGATAATCGAATTTTCAAATCGCAAATATTTACTTATCTCAAACGATAATTAAATCAATAAATATTTAATTATCAAAACGATAATCAAATCACAAATATCTGATTATCAAAAACGATAATCAGAAATACAAACATTCGATTAATCAAATCGAAAAAATATTTAATTATCTCAAACGTTAATCAAATTTCACAAATATCTGATTATCAAAAACGATAATCAGAAGTCACAAATATTCGATTAATCAAATCGAAAAAAAAAAATATTTAATTATCTCAAACGATAATCAAATCACAAATATCTGATTATCAAAAACGATAATCAGAAACACATATATTCGATTAATCAAATCGAAAAAATATTTAATTATCTCAAACGATAATCAAATCACAAATATCTGATTATCAAAAACGATAATCAGAAATCAAAAACATCCGATTATCAAAAACGATAATCAGAAGTCGTAAATATTCAATTAACGAGCCCGGAATTAACCGAAGTAGTAAAAGTATGGTTCCATACTCCTTACTTTTGCTAAATCGTTTAAATCTCTTTATCGTTTCCTTGAAAGTGCAGGATTGTGTGTTTTAAAAATAACATTTCACATTCTCAGACGGACAAGTCCGGAATTAAGCGATCCAGTAAAAGAAAGGGGTCATAGTCCTCGATTTTGCTGAAACGTTTAAATCGCTTCCTCATTCTATTGAAAATGCAAACTGTAAGAATTTTGAAAACAATTTTAATTTATATTTTGAAACAACTTTTAAAAATAACGAATTTTGAAAATACGTGATTAAATTAGCAATATCAGTATTGCGGGAGAACCGCTTGTAAACCCATTTCAAAATTGACGGTTACTGAAGTTAACACGTCAAAATCTCATCAAAGTAACTGGCATCAAAATATAATACCAATGAATTTTTATTCATAAAAATGTCACAAGAATCTTCTCAAAGATAGAAAGGGATGTCATACCCTAAACTTGTATTCATAACAAGTCAATAACACATGAATTCACCAATGCACAAAAATTGATAAACATATCAATAGAAATCATTAAAATTGGTGAAGCATAAATTCCAGATTTCATTACAAGAAATCTAGAGAACACAAATTCTAGAAATCTACACAAGAAATCCAGAAAACACAAATTCTAGAAATCTACACACGAAATCCAGAAAACACAAATTCTAGAAATCTACACACGAAATCCAGAAAACACAAATTCTATAAATCTACACACGAAATCCAGAAAACACAAATTCTAGAAATCTACACACGAAATCCAGAAAACACAAATAAGGGGGAAGTCCGAGCACACGGACGAGAAGCTATCTCATGGAAGCTATCCATTTAATTTTTCCGAACACACGGATGGGAAGCTATTCATTTAATTTTCCGAACACACGGACGAGAAAGGCAATCCGAACACACGGACGAGAAAGGCAAGTCCGGACACACGGACGAGAAAGGCAAGTCCGGACACACGGACGAGAAAGGCAAGTCCGAACACACGGACGAGAAAGGCAAGTCCGAACACACGGACGAGAAAGGCAAGTCCGAACACACGGACGAGAAAGGCAAGTCCGAACACACGGACGAGAAAGGCAAGTCCGAACACACGGACGAGAGACATCGCACATTGCTAGTCTAAATCATAAAAATGATCGTCATCGATCATAAAGAAGTGTCGATTACACTAAGCTAGTAAATATAAGAGTTTAGCTTCATGTCCCATAACCACTTGCTTAACTCAAATATTTACGAACAAATTGTAGATCTTCACTAGAAAATTGTCACAAAAGGTTCAATCGAACAAGTCCAGGAGTTAACCGACGAAGTAAACGCAAGCGTTTCATACCACTTGTTTTACTAGGCCGTTTAATGGAATTTCTCATACGAGTGAAATAAAGGCTTGTATATACTAATAGATTGGAAAACGGTTTAAGAAAAAGAGCTTTATAGTAAAATAGTTTTGAAATCGTTTGGAGAAAAGGATTTAAATATTTACTACTAGTATAGAAAAACTTTATATTTTTAAAGTGACAAATCACAAAAATGATTGTAGAAACAATCAATCACAAGAATTCACATACGAAGATGTGAATGGAATCCAAAGAAATCGATACTGAATCCATCAGAAAGTATGTTCACAAAAATCCCGAAGAAAATGTCATCAAAGTTGCTAATAAATGATAGCAACAAATCGGGGAAATAATCAAGAGTCGATTAAATTTGGAAACCAAGTCAATTCACTAAAATTTCACATTCGAAGACGTGAATAAAATCCAAAGAATTCGATTCCAAATTCATCAAAGTAGGAATACCAAAAATTCCAGAAATAGAAGTTATCAAAATCGACAAAGGTGATAACAACTAATTAGAAAAGAAGAATCGATTATCAACTGGAAAAACAAAGCAAAACGAGCAGAAATGCATAAATGACTTCAACAAAAGTAAGAATCAAGTCAATGTCGAAGCCAACGATTAATAGCCGCAGTCGAGTACAAAATGAATCAATCATCATTATCAAAGAAACCAACGGCAAATAAAATCAGAGTCTTGAAAATTAAGAAATTAGCGATTTCTCAGAAACAAAGTGACCGACGTCGAAGGGAATTCAAGATGAGGAAAAACACAAAATATCAAGTTCAAAATTGCTGAGATCCAAACAAAATCAACATCGGCTAAATCAATTCAAAGCCGAAAACAAAAGAACAAAAATCCTCATCATCGAAAACCCAACTTAAGTTCGCAAAGTAAACGGAGGCAGAAGCCAAAAATACTTTCACGAAATCAAAATTAAATACACATGAATAAGCGTTAGGAATTCATACCTAACAGTCAAAAATAATCATATGTAAAGATGAGAGATAAAACGTCGACAAATAGTTGTAACACATGCTCCATCTAGGTTATGTTTTATAATTGTCCTAAACCCCAGGCTCTGATACCAAGCTGTGACGCCCCACCTCTATACCCACGCTAGCCAAGAACACTACGGTGTAGTTCTGTCAACTAGCACGGAGAATAAGGCTGTTGAGGAGCGACCATCTATGTAATTGCTTTGTGAAAGCACCGATATGTCAGATAATAAAACATTGCATTTCATCTTTAGAGGAAATCCGACATACCGATACAAACTCAAAGCTACTACACAGTGGCTATAATAGTTTAGGACAATAGATATAAAAATAACACAGATAACATAAATGCGGAATAAAGATGGAACAAAAAGTCTCATATACATAATAACTGATATCAGTTACAATACATTGGACACAATACAAATGATACAACTACAACTGTCGACTCAAGAAGTTATATATACAAGTACATTATCGACTAATATACATGAATACATTATCATCTTAAAACAGACCCACTGACTACTACAACAAGACGAAGACCACTTCAAATGATATAAAAAGTCTTCATAGCTCTAGCAGCAACCCAAAGCTAAAAATCTACAACCTGTAAATACTCGGTCTGACCCGAGTATTACATTCAAAAGAAAATAATACCCGGGTCAGTCTAATTCAAACTCAGTTATTAGCGCATAGAAGCAATAATAATCAATCTCAATATAGATGACAGTCATAGAAATCTCGTATATCCAACTCTCGATACGAGAATTGGATAACGGCAGATATAACACTAAACAGTGTTAATCCACAAAGCAGAAATCCAAAGCAGTTTAAGCAATTGGAATGTCAATTTAAAAACATCAATGCTAATTGGCTGCAGAACACGCTAACGTGTACTGCCTCGCCAATACAGCCTACGAATTACGCAACAGGTCGATGAATCAAGAACAAAAGAAATATCGATTAAAATCTGTCAATTCGGTGTGGCTGTAGTGCACGCACGTGCACTGCCTCGCCACAACCGAATATAAAGTCACCACAAGGGACAAGGGTAAAACTGCTACGAAAATGCAGCCACCACTTGTATTTAAGGGCAAGGCTGCATCAGTGAAATGAAACAGTGTATCCAGTGAAAGAGGCAACGAGTGGTGCCCAAATGGATACATCATTAAACAAAATGGATTACAAGTCAAGTGCCATCATAAAAGACAGCAACTAAAAGTGATATAGGCATATGTACCCAAACCAGGTCAATCATTTCCAGAGAGAAAAATGCAATTCAAATATGCATATATACATATCAAATGATGTATATACATACGGGACTGCATATATATGTATATATGAAGACCGAAATGCAACTGGATGCAAACAGTCTCAAAAACATGAGTGTATGAAAGGTAACAAATATAATACTGTAACTGGACAGTATTTACCTCATAGTCTAGAACAAGACAAAATGCCCAAGTCGAAGCACATAGGCGAAAACAACAAATACATGTTCAGATGAACAAATGTCACAAATGCAGACAGGCCAGAGTCAAAGTACGCAAGTGAATCCAGAAGCAACATGGGCAAGTACAAGACTATGTTCAAGTGGATCAAGTAAACAATTCGATTTGATACAAATATCACAAGTGTCAATGCAACTGGACAACAAACAGACTCAACAGATATCACAAGAGATACAAGAGAAGCCACAACATGATGCACTGCAATTCAAATAGCAGTACAACTGGAAGTGATCAGGTGAACACAACAGCTACAAGTGTAACAAAGAATAGATGGTCAGATACAAAGTTCACAGGGGCCAGAAAAAAAAACTCAAGTCTTAACTCATAGTGAAGCTACAGATCAACAGGGAAGAACTCAGTGATTAAACTATGAAGGAAACATGCAAGCTCGACTAGCAGGTGAATGTGCAACATCAACAAGACAAGTACAAACTGGACAACAACGATCAAAGTGTACTGGAACTAAACGCACAATATCAACATGGATGCAAAACAAATGCAAACAGGTCAAGCATATATGGATATGCAGTGACAAAGTGGATCCAAACAAATACAAAATGAGGTAGTGCAATGCAGACACTTCAACAACAGTGCGACAAGTAAGGCCTCACAAATTCAAGGCAGAGGTGCAGTCTACAAATATGAGTCAAGCAAATGTATACAGTTCAGACAACAAGCCAGAGGTGGGCAACATGAATTAATGAACTCATAGGGACAGTGCAATCAAAAGCACCCATATGCAGCAGCTACAACAATATCTCAAGTGTACAGTAATGCAACAGTGACATGCACATCAACCAAACAACCTACAAGGTCAGGGAAGCAATGACCGGACCAAACGAAGACCAGACAGTACAGGCTGAAGCAACATGCTATTGCTACCAAGTGAACCAACTCTGCAAGGTCAAAACTGCATATATATATATGAAATGGATACACCATCAGTGCAGACCAGAAGTGAGACCAGACCAACCAATCAACAAACAAGGTACACCAGATCAGACTATGATGATCAAAGTCAAAAGTGTCAATATGATCAAGTGTACCAGTGAACGAATGCAAACAGACCAGATACAACAAAGTGCATCAGAGAAACCAGAAGTGCAGAAACACTTCAAAGAGCATGGGAATGGAATCACATAAACGAGAGGCCGAAGTCACAGACTCTATGAACAACTGACTAGAAACAAAGGGACGAAAATAAAAAAATCAACGTCAGTAACATCGAAACAATCCAGGGCTGTCACGAAAACAATTCAAACTATAATGAACAAACCATCATCCAGTCATATGAAATTGGCAAAGTCAGAGAAATCATCACATTTCAACGAAATTAGGAAACACGAAATCGACTGCAAATCAAGTCGTGACAAGCAACAAATTATACAAATCGAAGAAAGCAGAAAGCATTAGAATTGAAATAAATGTGAGTGATAAGAAATCACTCGAGTTCATTCACGAATAACTAGGTTAAATTAGATGTGAGTATAAACACTCACCTTAGCCACGAATGAAAGGTGAAGCCGTAGCGATGAGGAGGAGGAACGAAGTTACGCCGAAGCCCCATCGAGCATGAGCACGTCGAAGCAGCCACGAGCAAGATGAAGGAATCATTGACGTTGGCGCCTTTTTCCCCGAAGCAAAAGGAAGAGCTCGCCTGAGAGGAGCTGCGAAGATCGACACGAAATCAAGAAGCCCTAATTCATGATCGAAGAAGAAGGACGAAAATGAGATGCCGCCATTTTCGTTCGTTTTGATTTAGGGTTCGTGAAAGTGAAAATTGAATGGAGGGAACGGGTTTAATTTTCACACGGGTTTAAAACAAAGGATAGGCTCCATTTTTAAATATCATCAACATTTAACCAACCTTTTATAAAAGAATTTCACAAAAATCTAAAAAGGATTTAATTCGATTCAAATCTGCAATAGCACTAAACAATCGATTTAATCGTCTAGAGACGAAAATTAATTGATACAAAATACCGGGTTGTTACAGTTGGAAAGGTTTGAATGTACACACATATCAAAAAGTTGAAGTTTAGTAACCGATACGGCCATCCGTTTTGCGGTTATCGCTGCGAACCGGACTTCAAATCATAGAATTGAATTTACCGCAAAGATCAGCACGACGAGACGATCAAAACGGTATACAGATATCGGTAGTATGATTGAATTATAAAAATTCGAATTTTCTACTGGCGGAAAATGCAGCAAAAACACAGAAAAATAAGATCGACGGAGCTAAAGAATTCCGAATTTGGAAAAACGAAAAATGACGTCTTGCTCAGAAGATGATTTAGAATTTTTCTATATAAAAATATTTAGGTTCTGAAAACATTTTATTTTCATCGTTTTTTAACTGATTAAATTGAAGTAAATTTACGCGCGAAATAAACTTTCATATTTTCGGACGAAAATTTACCAGTTGCTATGTTTAACTAGACGCATTCCAAATATCAAATTTATATTTCAAAATTTTATCGTTTAAAATTTCACAAAATTTTAACTAATTACGATATTAAAACAGTTAAAATTTACGGGTCGTTATAGACAGTCTTCATTATGTTTAATGAGATATCTGAATAAACGATGTTATAATACCGTCTGGTATGGGACTTTCATTAAGATTTCTCCAATTATTTTTTATACTCATTATATACAATACTGAAGGAGCGAATGTGATATGTGAGCTATGAATAAACAAACTAGCAACACGCGGTGGTTTGAGACGTCGTTGTGTTATTTATTCGATTATCCTTTGCCTATGAATGACACTCATACGGGGATTTGTTATGTATAATGGGCTCGTTGTAGGGAGTCAAATATAAATCCGTGTGTCGGCAATTGTATGGAGCCATGGGTCGGCATACGTATTTAGCTGTGTATCAGTGTATATATAGAGGCATGCGTATATAGCTCTATATCGACTATTTATATGTATGTGTGTATTGTTATTATATTTTGTCTATCACTGTCCAACTTCCTTTATGGTGTGGGAGTGAACTAGATTGGCTAGTATTCATCCTAGCGGCATAATCATGGTAGTCGCGCCGTAGATCTGTTATACATTTTTTATTTAGCTGATGCTATGTGTCGTCCTATTGCCATGTTGGCATATGCGTTAGCCCTTTGTGTCATCAAGGCCAGCAATCTATTACCATTTAGGGGCATGTGTAGGGTCATGACCAAGTCCTCGCGTTGACGAGCAGGTTGATGGATTTGAGTCACGATGGCCGTCGAGGAAACTAAGACTGTAAGAGTCGTGTTGGAAGAACACATGTGTCGTGTTCGTCAGATGCATGTGTAGTCTCCTAGAGCAAGTATGTCTGTCAGTCTCCCATCTAGTTCTAGTGTGAGTGATATATAGACATATGCTTATACTTCGACTTGAGATGATGAGCTGTGATTTACCTAAGACCATGTTCAATGTATGATAAATCCTCATATCCTTCTTAGGCGTGTGTTGCCACTTATATTTTCATAGACATGTGTTGACGCTTATATTTTCATAAGTGTGTGTTGCTAAGTATATCATTTATTAGCCTGTGTTGCCATATATATATATATATATATTGGATACACAGACAATTACTTATTACATTACTATGAGTTTGACAGACCCGGGAATGTCTATTTATATTTGTTTGGGAATTTTGTGTTTGCCTTATATTACTTGATTATTTCTTATATATTGAGGATTATTTTATGTATGGATGATTCACCCATTAAGTATTATTTCCCTATTTTATTATTTGACTTGATTTATATGGGTGATGACATTTTTCCTACGCATGGTTTGAGGCTGATGTTATTCTTGAGGTTTTTGATGTTTATGATATTACTATTATAACATTTATATAATTATGAGATATTTTATCATCTACATTTTAGATATAGTTTAGCCTGTTTGTATTTATGTAATACTAAGGCCAGTCCGAGATATTTCAAGTTTAGGGACGATAAGACCAACTTGTGTTTTTTGGGCATAATGGAGATTAGTTATTCAATGGTGCAGTATATTATTTTATTTTATATATTCTCATTGTATACATGACATTGTGATGTATTTCAGACCTATGCACATACTTTATAATATATTGATCGCTGCGATTCCGACTCTGTGTTCTCTGTTATCTATGGTATATTGTGTATTGGTCTATCCTGGAGGCATAAATGTTTATTATTTCGTGATGATACCGTGTACATTTGGTGGTGAGTTACGTTTGATTTCTAAATACGTACCAATGTTAGCCTAAGGAAATATTCATGTGTGTACCTTATATAGCCTCATTCTCCATATTATCTAACAGTATTACCTAGTAATACTCTTGAACTATATGGGTGTAGAGGCGAGGTCTTTCATTTTGTATCAGAGCATGTTCAGAACAATACAATACATAAAAGAGACACGAGTCTTGACCTTAGAAAGGCTTAGAATCCATGTCCCCTTGGTAGTGTTGGGAAGTTACGCCATATTAAAGGAATAGTAGGAGTATACGATGATTATTATGGTGATCTTTTAGGGACGTACTTGTTATTTTCCTACTATATATATATTCCTTATCTCTGCCCCTTCTTCATGTATTTGTTTCTAAGTGAAGTAGAAGTTGTTGAGAGAGGCAGTGAAGTAGGGAAGGGTTAGCCTGACGAGTAGCGTCAACATTGGTAATGGTGAATATACCTCTATGTGGCTTGAATGTGGATGAAGTGTAGATTAGTGAGGGAAGTTAAAAAGACCCTATTCCGAACCCCGCATTATTAATAATTCACAATTATATATTATGATAAGGGGTGTTAGAGTTAATGATTTAGTAGTGATCAGAGTTGTGTAGCAGAAACTGATAGATAACTTTCCACTAAAGGTGTTTGTTTGCTTGTTTGAAAGTGTGTATTGTTGTATTATTTTTATTTAACTTATGGATAGATAATGTGATGATTAACATTGTTGTTGATGGTTGATGAATATACTGTATATGCGAATTTGCAAAATAAATATTTTTATTCAAACAAGCATATAATTTAATGAAATGTGAATTTGTAATGTGATTGGAAATATTTTAGTAGTTTATTTTGGTGTTAATTTGTTTGTCGAGCGCTTTAAAAATTCTAGTTGATGCATTTGAAACCAGCGTTATTGATAGGGATTCCTAAACACTAGGGCGAGACACATGGACACAAAATTTTGAAAAGAAGTATAAAGATTTTTAAAGAGTTATAAGTAATATTTTGGAAAGTAACAATGTTTTGAAAATTCAACTTTGAGTGATGTTTGCGATTTAATAACAAGGAGAATAAAGTAGTTTGGAAATAAAAAATAAAAAATATATTTGAATTTTATTCAAATTATTTATTAAATTTAATTTGCAATGAAAAAAGGTATTTGGTTTAGTATAAATTGAAAAGTGAATTGAAGTTAATGGATTTTAAGTTTGAATTATTTTCCAGTTTAAAATAGTTTGGATTTGAAAAGTTTTGTTGGGCTTGAGTATGTATTGTAATATAAAAAAGTGATTAATGAAGTAAAGAAGTGATTCTAGAAAATGCAACAAAGTATATTTCATGAATTTGATTTAGAAATTTATAGGACTTTTAAATTTTCTTTTAAAAATATATAAAGTTTGAGAAATATGTATATTATTTGGTAATGTAATGTAAAGATGTTTGTAATCTTTTTGAAAAATAAATGAATCCATTGATAAAAGGAGTAATATTATGTGATAAATCTAAATGAATTTTTAGTTTTGAGTTTTTAGTAAATTAATTTGAAGTTAGTAGTTGTAATATAACATTGAAATATTCATAACGGATATTCATAATTATCACATTAAAATATAGTTTGTGAAATATGCAAACTAGATTATAGTTTTATTTCATAACGGATATTCATAACTATCACATTGAAATTAAACTATGTCTAGATTTCAGTTGACACAAAAAATAGTAATTATTTCATAAACAATAGTCGGTATGTTTTACGAAAACAATTTTCGTAATTTGATGCAATCAATAATTGTTATATGGCATGCTCCCACTATTTCCATCATTACTACAATAGCATACTAAATTTGGAGGTCCATCATTCACTTAATATAAATTATTTATTTCATACTACAACTAGTTTACAAGAAAGAGTTCTTTGTCAAATAACTTGAACTTAAAGAAATAAATTTCATAGAAAACAATTATATGAAAATACATTTTGAAATAGAAATTGTATTTCTCATTCCAATGTTAAGTATCAATTATTTTTATTATAATTCTTCTTTTCGAAGTTTCATTATGAAGCAGAAGGGACTATTCGCTCTCTTCATCGCAACTGTACCTTAAATCACATCTAATCTTGTACATGCATTTTTCTTTCTAAATGGTCAAAACATTCAAAAGAATACCTTTACTACAACATCATAATAAATTCTTTACAAAAGCGCACTCGATCATCCTTAATATTTAAGGAAATCAAATATGTTGCACTTTGCGTAAACTAATCAAATTGACATGTCAACGATCAATTTCTTAGACCTATCTTGTAGTTTTGGTCTACTGTTACATTTAACTCAACACAATATTTATTGTAATCAATCAAATTGAATACTCGATCTCACGGTACGACTTATTTGTTTGCTTCAAATGAAGTAGTTTCATCGAAGTATCGTACATTATGAACTAATTGTTCACTATATAACACTTATATGTGATAGTACATGGATTAAATATCCATAGTTTTATATTGCTTTGAAGTTCGGAACTCAATGAATACAATACACGGTCTGGACCAAATAAACACGTGAGCGAGCAAATTTACGAACATATTAGGTAGTTGTAAAATTAGGCACTTCCATGGGTATAGAAAACATTAACATGCAAGAAATATTTAATAGTTAGTAATATATATTATATATGTAACAACTCGCATATTTGTCGATTTTATATTTAAATATTTTATTTAAACATTTTATCGTTAATCGGATTTTGGTCCGAAAAGATACTTTGTGCATACGGTCAAATTAGGACTCGAGACCACATCCATTGAGTTCAAAATGACGTTTGCGATCTTTTTGAGTGTAAACTTCGATATGTTTGGAGTAAGTGGAATTGTCGTCACTTTTTCCCGCCTTTGACTTTAGTTGGACTGCACCTTCTAACTCAGCCCCAACCCACCTCCTCTTCATAACTTCATCTCTTCACTAAACATTCAAGCTTCATCAAAAATGGAGGAGGGAAAGGGAAATTAAAACTCCAAGCTCAAATTCAATTGCAAACCCAACATTCAACTCCAAATTCAAGAAGAAGATAGTGGATTCAAGCTTTGGATTGCTTCTCCTTGCTTTCAATCTCCATCTTCATCCATTTTAGTGAAAAGGTGAGACTTTTATCTCACATCTTGCCTATAATTGTCATTGGACTGTTGGGAATGATTCCCCATCACTTTAGCATGTATGTTTGCATTGGATTTGGATTGAATGGGTGAAAACCCCAAATTTTCGTGTGTGTTTGCAATTCTGGGCGTTAGGTCGCTCTGCCTCGACGAAGAAAGACTGCAGATTTTTGTTCTGGGCTTGGGTCGCATGGAAATAGGTCGCTAGGTCGTAGGTCGTGGGTCGCCTAGGTCCTAGGTCGCTTGTTCATGCTTCAGTTACTAGGTCGCGGCTACGTTAGGTCGTAGGTCGCTCGGCTTCGATAACTCCTTAGGTCACGCGCAATGTTAGGTCGCGCACCCCTTTAGGTCGCTCGGCCCATTTCTGCACTTAGGTCGCCCATCTCGATAGGTTGCTTGGACTTGATATCATTAGGTCGCTCGGCTTTGCCTCTGATAGGCCGCAAGCTTTGTTAGGTCGTTCGGCTTTAATTATTTAGGTCACTCGATCATCTCTATGTTAAGTCGTTCGATCTGTTTGTTCTTTAGGTCGTTAGACCTACTTCTTTTAGGTCGCTTGACCCTATACTTCTTTTAGGTCGCTAGTCCTTTTACTTTTAGGTCGCATGACCTCACGACTATGGATCGCAACCTCTAAGTCGCTCAACCTATCTACCTGTTAGGTCGCTCCATACTGTTAGGTCGTGTAACTCGATAGGTCGCACCATCTCCTGTCTTACCCTAGGTCGCTTGACCTGTAGGTCGTTCCATTGCCTCTTTAACTCGCCCTGCTTATATTCCTTAGCTCGGCTATGTTAGGTCGCAAGGACATTCATACTTTGATGGTTTAGGGATTTACTTCTTTGGACTTTACTCACGTCTTCGAACGTGAATTTATGTGATTCAATTTGTTTCAACAATCGTTTTGTGACTTGTCACTTTGAAAATGTGAAGGCTAGTGGTAAATATCAAAACTCTTTCATCAAAACGATTTCAACACTATTTTAAATATCAAAAGTTCGTTTTCTCAAACCGATTTCCAATCTACTAGTATATACAAGCCTTTACTTCACTCGGATGAGAAATCGACTTAAACGACTTAGTAAAACGAGTGGTATGAAACGCTTGCGTTCACTTCGTCGGTTAGCTCTTGGACTTGTTCGATTGAACCCTTTTGTGACAATTTCCTAGTGGAGATCTACAGTTTGTTCATAAATATTTAAGTTAAGCTAGTGGTTATGGGACATGAAGCTAAACTCATATATTTACTGGCTTAGTGTAATTGACACTTCCTTATGATCATGACGATCATTTTTGTGATTTAGACTAGCGATTGAGCGATGTCTCTTTGTCTGCGAAGGAGACTAGACCCCGCTTTTGTGATGTTTCGCCATCACATATATGGGGTAGCACCCCATGGTCTTCGGGCCGTTCATGTGTTAAAATTTAATGGATAGCTTCCATGAGATAGCTTCTCGTTCATGTGTTATACGCGTTGGTGAGTTTTCATGCTCCCGTTCATGTGTTAGGCCTCCCCCCTTTTTATGTGTTTTCTGGATTTCTTGTGATGTTTTCTGGAATTTTGTGCTTCACCAATTTTTGTGATTTTCATTGATATGATATCAATTTTTGTGCATTGGTGAATTCATGTGTTATTGACTTGTTATGAGTACAAGTTTAGGGTATGATACCCTATTTTATCTCTGAGAAGATTCTTGTGATATTGATTAATCTCTTGTTGATTTTCAATTACATACTTATTGTAGTATGCCATTATGGTTATTACATGTTCATGCCATTCCTTTTACTTTATACATATCATCTGATATTTATAGCTAGACTGATCCGTTTATTATTTTCTTATAAATAATACTCGGGTCAGACCGAGATGTTACAGGTGCTTCTACTTGACTTCTCTTCATGATTATTCTGACTTTTGGCACTACTTAGATTAGTAGTTTTTGGATGTACGCATTTGAGATATAGACTCTATGTTGTGTACTTATTCTTTTGTATAGCACGTGTTGCTATTCTTTTGTATTATCGTGGATCTTTCTGACCACTACTCTGATGTACACTTTCACGTGTTATATACATATTCATATCTTCTTCCGCCTTTGTGATATGGATGTCTGTGACTGATTTATGTTATGATTACTTCTATGTTTTGTTTCCGAAGATTATATATAGCCACCGTGTGATAGCTTTGAGTTCGTATCCGTATGTCGGATTTCCTTCTTAAAAGATATGCATTCTATTCTATCTGACATATCGGTGCTCGCACAAAGAAGTTACATGGATGGTCGCTCCTCAACAGCCTTATTCTCCGTGCTAGTTGACAGCATTACACCGTAGTGTTCTTGGCTAGCGTGGGTATAGAGGTGGGGCGTCATAGCTTGGTATCAGAGCAAAACTTCGGAACAATGTAGAATAACTTAACAAGGATCATCGTCCTAAGTCCACCTTAGGAGTTGTGTTTCAGGATTTAGTTCGAGTCTTCGAACCGATTCACCCTATTTTCTTTATGATTCCTTGTTTCATCTATCAAGATTGCTTGATATTCATTTGGTGAATAACCTTTTTCTTCTTCTCTCTTTCTAAAAGAAGAGAATGTCTAGACCAGGCCGTCCCAGAGCTGGACCATCTACTGTTACTCCCCAGGATGGAGTTTTTATGACCGCTCAACAGCTTCTTGATTTAGTAAAGAATGCTCAAGCAGCTGGTCCTAATCAGGAACCTACTCATCCTAAGTCTGGATTTGCATGTTTGTGCAACGATTTTACCCACTTAGGTGGGAAACCGTTGAAAGGTTCTGAAACTATTATTGAAGTCCAGGCTTGGTTAAGAACATGCGATAGAATCTTTTCTCGCATGAATCTTGTCGATCTTCACCGTGTTCAGGTGGCCTCCAGTATGCTCCAAGAGAGAGCACTGGATTGGTACGAACTTCTTATTTCTGAAATTAATGAAGCTGATCTCACCTTGGAGCAATTCCGGGAACGCTTCGAATTAAAATTCATACCAGAAGCAGAGAAAGTGACATTGGCTCGTCGTTTCATAGACCATGTTCAAGGTGAATCCTCTGTGACAGATTATGTCGCATCCTTCAAGTCACTCTCCAAATACGGGGTTGAATACATCAACACCCCATTAAAGAAGAACCAAAGATTCGTCTATGGCTTAAACCAAAATCAGAAGAAGCCATTACTTCTAAAATTAGAAGTTTCTTTCGATCAATTGATTGATATCACTCTTCGTCTAGAAGAGGCTGATAAGGACAGTGATGTTGAAGTGGTGTCTGCCAAACCAAACTTCAACAACAAGAAAAGGCCTAACAAGTTCAAAGGTCCTTATCCCAACAAAAAGGGTAAGCATGCTACTCCTGCTGCAAAGGCATTTTCTCCCAGTGATAAGAAATGCTTAAACTGTGGTGCTAAGGGCCATTTTTCGAACAAGTGTTCAAAGCCCCGCTCTTGTCGCTATTGTAAAAGTCCAGATCATTTTATGCACCAATGCCCTAAGCTTCAAGACAAGGAGGGAAAGTTAAATATTTCTCAAGCCCCTGGCAACACATCTCGCGGTCAAGGTATGTCTCATTTTGTCCTTGATGGCATTATTATATTTCATGATCAACCTATTAGAGTTCTCTTTAATACGGGTGCATCCCATTCTTTTATATCAAAGTAACTTGTCGATACTTTTTCTTTAAGTGTTGTTGCTTTAATGACTTCTTTAAGAATTGCAAATCCGGTTGGTGGATCCACAACTCTTAGTTTACTTTGTAAAGACGTGGAGATTATTTTGTGTGATTTTTTTTCCTAGCCGATTTGCACGTCATGCGTTACTTAGGCTTTGGAATGATTTTGGGTATGGATTGGCTTACTCGTTATGAAGCTCATATCCTATGTCCTGAGCGGACTATTTATCTCCGTCATCCGCAATCTGTTAATTAGATTTCTATTGTTCTTAAAGATTCGGATTCTGCTTTGGTTGCATCTTTATATTCTTTAAATCCTCATGATGATGATAATGATGACGAGGAGGATGTCCTTTCTCTTATTCGCGTCGTTCGTGAATTTTCCGACATCTTTGAGCCCGTTTTAGGATTACCACCTAAGCGAGCAATTGAGTTCAAAATTAATCTTATACCTGGAGCTCAACCTATTACCCGTCCTCCTTATCGCATGTCCAATAAGGAAAATGAAGAGATGCGCAAACAACTATCCGAGTTGGAGACGAAGCAACTTATTCGCTCTAGTTCCTCGCCTTGGGGAGCTTCAGCTATTTTCGTAAATAAGTCCGATGGTACACTTAGGCTTTGCGTCGACTACCGCAAGCTTAATGATCTTACTATTAATAATAAATATCCTTTACCTCGGATTAATGATCTGTTTGATCAACTTAGTGGTGCTAGAGTCTTTTCACAATTGGACTTGGCTACCGGTTTTCATCAGCTTCGTATTGCAGAGGATAGTATCCCTTTGACTTCATTCCGTACTCGTTATGGATCTTATGAATGGCTAGTTATGCCATTCGGTTTAACGAATGCTCCGACTTATTTCGTTGACCTCATGAATCGAGTCTTCAAAGATTTCCTCGATCGGTTTGTTCTCATCTTTATTGATGATATTCTTGTGTATTCCAAAACCGAAGAGGAACATGAAAAGCATCTTCGAATTGTATTGGAAATTCTTAGGAGCAATGAACTAAAAGCAAAATTTTCTAAATGCCACTTTTGGCAATCTAGTGTGAAGTTTCTCGGTCATATTATTTCCGAATCCGGAATATCAGTGGATCCTTCAAAGATTGAAGCGATTCAAAATTGGAAGAGACCGGAGAGCGTGACTGAAATCCATAGCTTTCTCGGATTGGCAGGTTATTACCGCCGTTTCATAAAAGACTTTTCTAAGATTGCCGTGCCTCTTACTGGCTTAACAAAGAAAGGTGTTAAATACATTTGGTCAGACAAATGTGAAACTTCTTTTCAGAAATTAAAAGAAGGGACAGTTTGGCACAGGTCCCTAATAAGTTTCAAAATACACAAAAACCCCAGTAAAATAAAGTTTGTAAATTAGGTCCCTAGAATTAAGTTACTGAATAATGACATACACTTATGCAATTATTCAGTGAATAATTGCAGACATTTATGCAATTATATCAAAAAATTGCGGAAAATTCCACATTTATTCATCCAAAAAATTGCGGAAAATTCCGCAATTATTCATCCAAAAAATTGCGGAAATTTACGCAATTTTTTTCAAAAAGTTGCGGAAAATTCCGCAATTATTCACCAAAGAAATTGCATAACTATATGCAATTACTTAGTTACTTAATTCTATGGACCTAATTTACACACTTTTTTTACTGGGGTTTTTGTGTATTTTGAAACTTACTAGGGACCTGAGCCTAATATTCACTTAAAAGAACTCCTTTCTGATGCTCCTATTCTTGTTATTCCCGAAGGGAATCAAGACTTTGTCGTTTATACCGATGCTAGTCACGTTGGTTTGGGTGCCATTCTTATGCAAAAAGAATGTGTTATTGCGTATGCTTCTAGGCAATTGAAGCCGGTTGAGACTAGATATGCCACACATGATTTAGAACTCGCGGCTATCGTTTTCGCCCTTCGTATTTGGCGACACTATCTTTTGGGAGAGAAGTTTATACTTTGTACTGATCATAAGTCTTTGAAATATTTATTTTCTCAAAAGGAACTTAATTTGCATCAACAGCGTTGGCTCGAATTCCTTGCCTCTTACGATCTTGACATTCTTTATACTCCCGGAAAGGGAAATCGAGTTGCCGATGCACTTAGTCGCAAGCAACAAGCGGTTGTTTCCATGATGATATCTGAATGGAACGATCTCGAACTTTTATCCACTTGTGAAATTCGAGATCGTGTTTCTGATCTATGTTCATCTCTTGTTTTATGTAGCCTTGAGGCTCATCCTTCTCTTTTAGACCGCATTCTTGAAGCTCAAAAGCTAGATCCTGAATTGGCTTTGCTTAGCCAGAATATTAGAGATAAAACTGATATTGAAGGCTTGAAAGACTTCGATATTGATTCTCGTGGCGGCATTCGAAAATTTGGTAGACTTATCGTACCAAATATTAGTGATCTTCGTAAAGATATACTAGAAGATTCTCATCGTTCCAAATATTCCATTCATCCCGGTGGCAGTAAAATGTACGCAGACATGAAGCGACTTTATTACTGGGAGGGAATGAAATCTGATATTGCTAACTTTGTTAAGTGTTGCATGACTTGCCAACTTGTCAAGGCCGAACATCAAAGGCCCGGTGCGTTATTGCAACCATTGGAAATTCCAATTTGGAAGTGGGATCAAATTTCCATGGATTTTATTGATGGCCTTCCCCGTTCTCGTTCGGGTCATGATAGCTTATGGGTGATTGTTGATAGACTTACTAAATCTGATATTGCTAACTTTGTTAAGTTTTCTAAATGCCACTTTTGGCAATCCAGTATGAAGTTTCTCGGTCATATTATTTCTGAATCTGGAATATCAGTGGATCCTTCAAAGATTGAAGCGATTCAGAATTGGAAGAGACCGGAGAGCGTGACTGAAATCCGTAGCTTTCTCCGATTGGCAGGTTAATATCGCCGTTTTATAAAAGACTTTTCTAAGATTGTCGTGCCTCTTACTGGCTTAACAAAGAAAGGTGTTAAATACATTTGGTCGGACAAATGTGAAACTTCTTTTCAGAAATTAAAAGAACTCCTTTCTAATGCTCCTGTTCTTGTTATTCCCGAAGGGAATCAAGATTTTGTCGTTTATACCGATGCTAGTCGCGTTGGTTTGGGTGTCGTTCTTATGCAAAAAGAACGTGTTATTGCGTATGCTTCTAGGCAATTGAAGCCGGCTGAGATTAGATATGCCACACATGATTTAGAACTCGCGGCTATCGTTTTCGCCCTTCGTATTTGGCGACACTATCTTTTGGGAGAGAAGTTTATACTTTATACTGATCATAAGTCTTTGAAATATTTATTTTCTCAAAAGGAACTTAATTTGCGTCAATAGCGTTGGCTCGAGTTCCTTGCCTCTTATGATCTTGATATCCTTTATACTCCCGGAAAGGGAAATCGCGTCGCCGATGCACTTAGTCGCAAGCAACAAGCGGTTGTTTCCATGATGATATCTGAATGGAACGATCTCGAGGTTTTATCCACTTGTGAAATTCGAGATCGTGTTTCCGATTTATGTTCATCTCTTGTTTTATGTAGCCTTGAGGCTCACCCTTCTCTTCTAGACCGCATTCTTGAAGCTCAAAGGCTAGATCCCGAATTGGCTCTTCTTGGCCAAAATATTAAGGATAAAGTGGATATTGAAGGTTTGAAAGACTTTGATATTGGTTCTCGTGGCGGCATTCCAAAATTTGGTAGACTTATCGTACCCAACATTAGTGATCTTCGTAAAGATATTCTAGAAGATTCTCATCGTTCCAAATATTCCATTCATCCCGGTAGTAGTAAAATGTACGCGGATATGAAGCGACTTTATTACTGGGAGGGAATGAAATTTGATATTGCTAACTTTGTTAAGTGTTGCATGACTTGCCAATTTGTCAAGGCCGAACATCAAAGGCCCGGTGCGTTATTGCAACCATTGGAAATTCCAATTTGGAAGTGGGATCAAATTTCCATGGATTTTATTGATGGCCTTCCCCGTTCTCGTTCGGGTCATGATAGCTTATGGGTGATTGTTGATAGACTTACTAAATCCACCCATTTTATTCCCGTTCGGTCGAACCGAACCGTTCCTCTTCTGGCCAAACTCTTTATCAAAGAAATTGTTAAATTGCATGGAGTCCCTACTTCCATTGTTAGTGATCGTGATCCATTGTTTACTAGTGGATTCTAGAAGAGTCTTCAAAAAGCTTTGGGAACGAAGCTTAATTTTAGCACCACTTATCACCCCCAGTCCGATGGACAAATGGAGCGTGTGAATCAAACTCTTGAAGACCTTCTTTGTTCTTGTGTCCTTGACTTTGGTGGAAGTTGGGAAGATCATATTTCACTTGTTGAATTTTCCTGTAATAACAGCTTCCAAGCTAGTATTGGTATGGCACCTTTCGAGGCACTCTATGGAAGGCCATGCCGATCTCCTTCTTGTTGGCTTGAGGCTGGTGAGAAGCTGGTTTTAGGTCCAGATTTCATTCGTGATTCCATAGAAAAGATTGAACTTATTCGTCATAGGATGAAAGAAGCCCAGAGTAGATAAAAATCCTATGCCGATAATCGAAGAAGGAAATTAGAATTTTCTGTTGGAGATCTTGTATTTATTCGTGTTTCCCCTATAAAGGGAGTTGTACGTTTCAGTTGATCGGGAAAGTTAGCGCCTCGATATATTGGGCCATTTCCTATCACCGAACGTATTGGTTCCATGGCTTATCGCCTTTCATTACCGGCTCAGTTTTCTGCCATGCATGACGTGTTCCACGTTTCTCAATTACGAAAATGCCTTCGGGATTCCGATTCTATTCTTGAGCCTGGTGTTGTGGAAGAGATTGAAGTTTCACCTAACTTAACTTATGAGCAGCATCTTGTTCGAATTATTGCTTCGGAGATCAAACGTCTTCGAAATAAAGATGTTCCGCTTGTTAAAGTTCAATGGTCCTCAAATCCTAAGGATTGCTCTTGGAAATCTAGAGAATTCATCGAGCGTACACATCCGGACTTACTTTCCCATGCTCTTTAAGGTGAACTTCTTATTTCAAATTTCTTTTGTGTTATTATGCTTTTACGGTTGTTACTTTTTATTTCCACCTTATATATTGCGAGGACGCAATTTCTTTAAGGAGGGGAGTCTGTAACAACCCGCATATTTGTCGATTTTATATTTAAATATTTTATTTAAATATTTTATCGTTAGTCAGATGTTAGTCTGAAAAGCTACTTTTTGCATACGGTCAAATTAGGACTCGAGACCACTTCCATTAAGTTCAAAATGACGTTTGCGATCTTTTTAAGTATAAACTTTGATATGTTTGGAGATAGTAAAATTTTGCTACTTTTCCACTTAGGGCTTTGGTTTGTGTTTCAGCTCATTTAACCCAAGTCTGACCCCATCTTCTCTTCATTACTTCATTTCTACTACCTAATACTTAAGCTTTTACAACAATGGAGAGAGGAATGGGAAATTAAAACTCCAAACCCTTGTTTTCTTTTGCAATTCTAGTTCTAGCTCCAAACTAATAGTAGAAGCTTTGGTAAGCCTCCTCTTCTTCTTCTCCAACTCATTCTCTTATCAATTTCAGAAATTCCTAAACCTAACTTAGGAAATGTTTCTCTTTTTAGCCTTGATTCTAGGTTGTTGAGTTGGAATTGAAGTGCGATTGCTCTCGCCATTTGCTCTATAGCTTCTTCTTCATTGTTTTAGGGTTAAAGGTGAGATTTTTATCTCACATCTATGCCTATAACTATCTTTGTTGTTAGGTATGAATTCCTATCATCTATTTCGTGTTCAATTGTTGAGATTTGAATTGGTTTTGTGAATTCTTCAATTCTGGTGATTTGGTCCATTTTTATGAAAATCCTTCTATGGACATTTGGACATTGATATTCGGAGTGTATCGAGGAGCCTTTAAGGCTGGGTTGTCGCTTGGCGTAAATCCTTAGTCGCCATTGCTTGCTCGATCGCTTCCGAGAACATTTTGGCCACCTTGTCCTAGGCAAATTTCTGCCCAGATTAGGTGTTCAGACGTTTGGAGAACAATGCCAGACGTCTGGTTTTGCCTCCTGGTGAAAAATAACATACGGCAGAAAAATAAAAAGGGCAGTGACAAATTTCAGACGTCTGAACTATTGTTCCTGACGTCTGAAAAGATGTCAGACGTCTGATTTATGTTTTCAGACGTCTGGTTGGTTTTCTGGGATATTTCCAGAAACCAAATCCAGACGTCTGGTCTTTTCCCCAGACGTCGGAATGCTTTCAGACGTCTGATTCTAGGTTTCAGACATCTGGATCGTTTTCCGGAATATTTCCAGAGACAAAATCCAGACGTCTGGACCAACCCCCCAGACGTCTGGAAATTCCTAGTTTTGCCTATCTGCCCTATTTTGAGTAAAACTTTCAATGTTAATCGAGTTTTGTCGATCCGATTAGACGTTATCACTTTTACCGACTTTGATGACTTCTTTCTATGGATTTTATGTGAATATCCATTTCTATGGATTTAGTATCGATTTCTTTGGATTTGATTCACGTCTTCGTATGTGAAATTTGATGATTGATTGTTTCTACAATCGTTTTTGTGATTTGTCACTTCAAAAATATAAAGGTTTCAATACTAGTAGTAAATATCAAAATTTCATCAAAACGATTTCAACTCTATTTTATTACAAAGCTCTTTTTCCTAAACCGTTTTCCAATCTATTAGTATATACAAGCCTTTACTTCACTCGGATGAGAAATCTAATTAAACGGCTTAGCAAAACAGGTGGTATGAAACGCTTGCGTTTACTTCGTCGGTTAATTCTTGGACTTGTTCGACTGAACATTTTGTGACAATTTCCTAGTGGAGATCTACAGTTTGTTCGTAAATATTTAAGTTAAGCTAGTGGTTATGAGACATGAAGCTAAACTCATATATTTACCAGCTTAGTGTAATTGACACTTCTTGATGATCATGACGATCATTTTTGTGATTTAGACTAGCAACTGTGCGATGTCTCTTTGTCTGCGAGGGAGACTAAATCCCGCTTGTGTGATGTTTCACCATCACATAGAAATGGGGTAGCGACCCATGGTCTTCGGGCCGTTCGTGTGTCAAAATTTAATGGATAGCTTCCATGAGATAGCTTCTCGTTCTTGTGTTACACGTGTTGGTGAGTTTTCATGCTCCCGTTCTTGTGATAGGCCTCCCCCTTATTGTGATTTCTGGATTTCTTGTGATGATTTCTGGAATTTTGTGCTTCACCAATTTCTGTGATTTATATTGATAAGTTTTATCAATTTTTGTGCATTGGTGAATTCGTGTGTCATTGACTTGTTATGAATACAAGTTTAGGGTATGATACCCTACTTTATCTTTGAGAAGATTCTTGTGATATTGATTAATCTCTTGTTGATTATCATTTACATACTTATAGTATTATGCCATTATAGTTATTACATGTTTATGCCATGTCTTTTACTTTATACCATATCATCTGATATTTATAGCTAGACTGATCCGTTTATTATTTTCTTATAAATAATACTCGGGTCAGACCGAGATGTTTCAGGTGCTTCTGCTTGACTTCGCACCAGGGATCTATTACTCTGACTTTTGGCTAACTACTTAGTTTAGTAGTTTTTGGATGTATAAATTTGAGATATAGTCTCTATGGTGTATACTTATTCTTTTGTGTAGCTGGTAGCTATTCTTTTGTATTATCGTGGATCTTTTGGACCACTACTCTGATGTACACTTTCATGTGATATATATTTATTCATATCTTTTTCCGCCTTTGTGATATGGATGTTTGTGACTGATTTGTGTTATGTTTATCTCTATGTTTGTTTCCGAAGATTATATAAAGCCACTGTGTGATAGCTTTGAGTTTTGTGTCGGTATGTCGGATTTCCTCCTTAAATGAAATGCACGCTATACTATCTGACATATCGATGCTCGCCCAAAGAAATTACATGGATGGTCGCTCCTCAACAGCCTTATTCTCCATGCTAGTTGACAACATTACCTCGTAGTGTCCTTGACTAGCGTGGGTATAGAGGTGGGGCGTCACAACTGTCGCTTAACCAATTGCTCTGATACCACTATGTAACGACCCAGTTTTTCGACTTTCGAAAGTCGACATCAATACGCCCACTATATCAAATGTCGAACCATCGAATGCCGGAAAACCGAATCATTAGGGTTAAAGAAGAAAGAGGTAGAAGAAGAAACATAAGCAATAACAGAATCTCACAATCGCAGCGGAACATCATATAATAGATAAATGAATAATCTTTAAAACAAAGAACTATATCAGTTCATACAATACATCATCAGAGTTTACAACAACAACACACAACACTGGCAGTTATAATAACATGCCCATAAGATGAATACACAGCGGAATGATAATAATATACGGAAGTACGTCTCGCCATCCAGCTCGCCTCCTGATCTCCACAGCATACATTTTTGACTTCGCTCTAGAAACAACTGATAACCTGACTCTAGACTGCCCGTGTGGAAAATTATAGGCAACCAGAGTTTAAAAAGGGAACAATAAACTCCGAGTCAGTCATGGGACTGGTGTGAGATCTTAAAACAGTAATTTGCACAAAGGAATAAAATGAAATCTTCTATGCTTTTGGGAAATGAAACTACCATAAGTAAATGGCAAGTTATACAACTAAACCGTACAGGGCGCGTATTGTTTCTTTGGATTTCCAACAAATGGTCAGGCTAAGGAACTTCCTACACCACATGGGTACACCTCTGTAATAAAGTTGTAACTAGGTAACTACCACACAAGTATGTCATCCCCGGTCGTAACCGACCTTTATCCGAGGATCCTCAACACCAACAACCACAAAGTAATAAATTTGCAGCAACCACATAAGTTAAGTATCTGGGCTCCATACCATGATACCACCTTTTTCCAGAAGGAAATGAACATACCCTGAGGGCGCTACCCCCAAACAACCTTGCCGCATCCGTCCTGTTTTTACCATTTCGGGTTGTGAGGTGCGACGAAGTCTCATCCACAAAGCTACGCTTTTCACAAAAGCCATGCTTCGATCAACAAATGATCAGCAACACTTAACATGCCACATTACCAAATTGGGAATATATCACTAGTAATAATCAACTACATAACCTCTGAGCTCATACGTCTCAGAGAAGGGTGTTAAGCTAAGAGAATAAATTCTCTGCCAGTGCCACCAAATAGAAATGTATTTGATAGGAACCAGCTTTACATCTCAAAGTGTAACGTCAGACATACATCCATACAAGTCCGTTCCGAGTTCGAACGGAACCGAAGGCACTTCCAAAGAAGCCCTTGCAATCCGGATAATCCCTAATCACGTCCGGATTCCCCATCACAAAGGGTGATAAAATCTCTATACCGGAGCAAATCGGTGCAGAGACATTCAACAGGTAATCCTTTCGTTTTCGAAAATACCCAGTCTTCAACACTATCTTCAAATGCAATCCCATTTCGTCGTATCATTATTCGAAATGGATTTTATGACATAAAGTCCTCTCCTGGCTAATCCGAATAATGAGGATTTATTTTTAAAAACACATGGATACAAAAGTCACAGAGATTCACTATTAAGATTCGATGTGGGTT
The DNA here is from genome assembly GCA_030737815.1 of Allium fistulosum. Taxonomy (NCBI): domain Eukaryota; kingdom Viridiplantae; phylum Streptophyta; class Magnoliopsida; order Asparagales; family Amaryllidaceae; genus Allium; species Allium fistulosum. The sequence continues at coordinate 1,388,941,015 of CM060902.1, forward strand.
TCGGATAACCATCTGGAATCCGACCCCCTGTCGCATCGAAATTCAAATGCCGTTTAAAGGCCAATATTGATAGTCGGTTATTTAACTATCAATCACTATTCAAAACAATCACCAGATCTTAAATAATTTTTACCCAATTATTTATTTTCAAAATATCTTCGCAAGATATATTTTAACACTTCAACACTTTGAAAACCAATTTCAAATCACTTTTCTTTTTTGGAATAAATTTCCAAATGTTATTTATTTCCACTGAAGATTTGCTGAGTCTGGATACTTTAAAATAATTTGAACACTTATCCAAAAGTATATGTATATCTGGAAACATTTGAGATAAAAACTATTTTTAAACACTTTATCTAAAATATTAGTTATAAAAATATTATACAAATATCTCATATAAACTTCAAGCCCAAACTAATTTAAAAAATGAAATTATTAGATAGAGTATAATTATTTAAATATCCATTTTCTAAATCAAATCTCAATTTGATCTTTAAAATAATCACTTCTATAATTAACCAAATAAATCTTTACTTAAAAATTTAAAAACAACTTAAGAAAATAATTTCTCCAAAGTATCCTTTTTAAAACCAATTCTAGAACTTTTAATTTATATTTTAAAAGCTACTTTGAAACCATACTCGGGTTTCCAGGGAAGAATATTCTTTCCATTTCAAAATGCTCCATTTAAATCAATTACTAAATCCTTCTGGATTTATTTTAAATTTACGTTCCAAATTCGTAAACTTTCTTTCCACACTTTTAAAAATAAACCAATATTTATTTTTAAAACAAATCTCCCTTTTCTTTATAAATTCCATTGTGAATTTAAATTTCCAAATATTTACTTTCAAACACCAAATCAAATCCCAAATTGATTTCCAAATTTATTTCCTTTACCAAATCAAATTCCAAATTGATTTTCAAATTTATTTCAAACACCAAATCAATTTTCATATTGATTTCCCAAAAGATTTATTTTCATATACCAAATCAATTTCCAATTTGATTTCTAAAATTTTTTACCTTTTAAAATAAATCCCTTTATTTTTCCCAAACTATTTAAAATCCGAATTTTAAATAAATTCTTTAACTATTAAACAATATTACTTAAAATCTATTTATTAAAATCTTTTCCCATATTTTGGGGTTAATTCGATTAGATTTCAAAATTCAATCTTTACCCCTTTAAATTCCTTCTTTTAAATTCACCCAATTCTTTAAAATGAATTTACTTAAAATTTTCTACTTTAATTTCCAAAAATTCCAATTCTTAATTTTTGGTATCCTACGATACCAAAAATATATTCGGCTAAACTATAGCCTTCAAATAAATTCAATTTATCAATATAATCATTCACACCAATATAACCATTCACAGATTATCACATCACAATATATACAAATAAACTCAACAATGTGAGGAATCCAGTTGGATTCCTCCAACCTATTTCACTGCATCCACAGATGTTAGCACAATACCAATTCCACTTCAAGGTGGAATATCGCGGTATATGGGATTTATATAATATCATCCGCTATTATGCGACGCATAGGGTCTCATCCGCTATATAATGCGGGAAATCAATCACTCCAAATATATATATATATATATATACTATCATATATACTATCACATCCAAACAATCAATCAATAACTGAAATTCCAATTATTTTAATTTGAGTGAGAAGATCTCACCTTTAACTATGCTTGCAACCCATTTCCATTCCAGCTTGTTTTTCACGATTTTTAAACCTTGTATAAACATTATATGATTTAATTAATATTTGAACAAATTGGATAATCCAATTGCCATTTTATAATTTTAATACAACTAATAATTTAATTTTAAACTAATGATTTAATTTTAAACTAATTTTCCTTTTTAAAATAATCTTTGGTAACTAAAATAATTAAATAAGTTTATTTAACAAATTAATCACTAATATTTATTATTTTAAAATTTAACAGTAAGTTAAATATTTGTATATATCTATATATTTTTATAAACATTAATACTTCACTGTAATATTAAACAAATTGTAAATTTCAAATCTATATACGTTTCAGATTTAAATTGAAGTGAATAAATCGTATATACCTCACCATATGCTGCTGTCGAACAACCATCTCCTTGTCCAATCACCTCACGTCTGCCTCTGGCCGCGACTTCGGCCCCACCAGAAATCACCGCATCACATCGAGACCACCACAGCCATCGTTCCAGACCACGACGCCTACAAATGACACACGGCACCGCTCAATCGCTGTCGAACTCGACCGCATCCATACCCAATCACAGCTTGAATCGCAAACTGCCTCTTCGCCTCGTGGCAGCACCCACAAGTACACGCGCCTCCCACTCTTCGCCTTCGCTTCCACCCAGACGCGCGCACACATGCCTCAGGTTACAGCGAAACCCCAATTCGATTTCGATTCAGCCATGACTCGCGATCAATCTCCGGCATCCCTACGTGTGATTTCAATTGATTTTTTTTCTTTTGGTTCGAGTGAGGATTCGATTTTTTTTAAACAGAAGAGGAGAAAATATAAATAGGAAACCTCGGCCATTTTCTGAGATTTCCTTTTGAACGAGCTTGTTTTTGAAGATAATGAAGCCTCGGGTTAGATTTGAATTGAAAGAGAAAAGTGGCATTATTTTTCTTTGTTTGCATAATAAAATCGTTAAAAAAATAAACGAAGGCGCGTGTTAATCCTAACAAACACGTGTTTGAAAATTTTCAGCATGTCTGTTTGCTCAATATATGTGAATATATATATATATATATGTGAATATATATATATATATTTTAAATTCAAATTCAAATTCAAATCGTCTCGATTTACACAGTCTAAAATTTCGAACACCTATCGAGGCGTACCGCACTACAACAAAAATACCCTATTACAACGCCCTTTTTACAACGGGCATTGGTTGCTCGTTGTAATAGAAGACTATTACAACGGTCCATTCAGGACCGTTGTAATAGATGCCCTATACAGCGCCCTTTTTACAACAGGGAATGACTGCCCGTTGTAATAGAAGGCTATTACAACGGTCCATTCATGCCCGTTGTAATAGATGCCAATTTTACAACGGTCACAAAATGCCCGTTGTAAGAGGTGCCAATTTTACAATGCTCAAAACGCCCGTTGTAATAGTTGTCAATTTTACAACGGGCTAAAAATGCCCGTTGTAATAGGTGCCAATTTTACGACGGTCATAAAATCCCCGTTTCAACCGATGCCAATTTTGCGTTAATCATCCGCTCACGTTTGTGAAACCATTTTTCGAGAAATTTCTAATGCCCGCCAATATTTATTATTTAATATGTAATATTTAGTATTTAATATTAAATATTTCATAATTAATAATTACTATTAAATAATTTCTATTAAATCACTAATAATTAATATTAAATCATTTCTATTAAATAATTAAGAATTAATTAACAATACTTAATAATTAATAATCAATAAATAGTATTATTTTCTAATAGTACTAGATATCAGTTTCCAGTTCTGTCTGCCCGTTGTAATAGATGTCAATTACAATGATTTTTTTCTGCACGTTGCAGTAGATGCCAATTTTCAAAACCTCTTAACGGCTGACCGCCGTTTCCTTCGATTATTTTAGACGTCGTATTAGAATTTAATCACTATTCCAATAGACTTAATTTTACTTTCTAGTTATTAGTACGTAACTTTATACAAAGTTTTTCAAAATAAAATACAAATTGCCTATAAATTGTCAGAATATTACAAATTTTCAGAATATAATTTTCAATTATTATTTTCTTCTCCACATTGTAGTAGATGCTAAAAATGGCTTCGAACAATGTCTAATGTCAACGTTTTAGTATACTATTTTTATGCATTTCAGCTTTTACCAAATGTAAATTTCGTTACAAAACCGCCACTAAACACTTCCCAAATAGCTACAGCCCGCCACTTCATTCGTTATTTCATCCAAAATTTAATTTCCCTCTCTAAACCTAATTTCGTTTTCCCCAAAAAAGAAATTTTTTGATTCTTTCCCTCCGTAAATATAACCTAATTTCACAAATCAATTTCGTACTAAATCAAAAGCCACCGCCTGAAGTTCCATCGATGCGACCATCAATGGTGAGGGTAACATTCTCAACTCATTTGAAGCCTCTTTTAGATTGCTAAAATTACCCTTAGCCTCTTTATCTCAACTCATATTACAACCTCTGAACCGTACAAAAAACTGGAAGAAAATGGTAACATACATCGAGTATTATGCATATTGGGTTCTACAATTCTCTAGATTGAAGAATTCAAGAGACTAGGAGGCTACGGTGGAGTTAATAAAGTTATAGAATCCTAGAGACCCAACAACGACTTTGCATTTGTAAGATCGATATTTTTTCTTTTACTCAGCACAATAGTTATGAAACAAACTGTGCTATTAGTCTTATAATTCGGGAAGGAATATTTAGCTTTTTGTTTGTTATCATCCAAATTCTGAAGGTTAGTTTTTTAATTATTTTTTTAAGTTTTTGTAAGTTATACCATTTGATTTAGACATTGCATGATATATGTTTGGTGAAATGTGCATGATACTGTATAAGTACATCTGATAAATACGTATTGTCAGTTTCAGATATTGTCTCTGAATCAACTTATTTTCGTGGATTCCGAGTTGGTGTGGTAAGTTTGAGCCCTAATTATTTTTAGAAATTTTCATTTTTTATGCGAGTTAATTTTGATACTAGTTCTGGATTGATGAACTTTCACAATCATGTTCTCCCCTCAGGCCTGCTTTTCACCTACTTCTTAGTTTACCAGTGCAGTCTACATGCTTTAACAGTGCCAACTCCCAATAGCTAATTCCATTCTGCTTAGTTGTTCACAGCGGTGCATTTCAGTGCTGTTAATACTGCACATCAGAGCTCACTACAGCAGCTTAGTCACCCAAGCTTACCCCATTTTCATCTTCATTCACGGACTATTTCAAGGCATGCAACATAGCACATATTCACTACTGGTCCTTTATTTACAAGATTTGTAGCACATTGCCATGCAGCAGCAACTACATTGCCCCCGCACCACCTTGCATGATCTCACGCAACATCAATGTCACATTTCCCATCTTGCAACAGCAGCATTCTTGACTCAACAACACGATCACTCGCCGCATTGCTCTTCCACTTGATCTCGCTGGATTAACTAGAATTTTTTTGGTCATTACCTTTATAAACAATGATATCCACAAAGTAAATATTAGAGTGCTAAATAGTCATGCTTAATTTTTGTATGCCTAACAAGTCATTTTGAACAACGTCCATAATGTTTGTCTAAGCAATCTGTTACCCCTCTAAACCCTCATTTGTAAGTAATGTCTCGTGATTTTTTGTATGCCTAACAGGTCATTTTGAACAACATCCATAATGTTTGTCTAAGCAATCTATTACCTCTCTAAACCCTCATTTGTAAGTATCGTCTCGTGATTTTTTTACCAATTATGTGCTTAAAAATGCAGTTTGGTTCTGTTAAAAAATAAATATATTGGTTGAATTGTCGTTCTTTAGGGGTAATTGCACATAAATAGCACTGAAATTTGTCGATCTTGGCAGTAATTTATACAAACCTTATTTATTATTAAATGTATCTGAAGTTTGAACCAAATCTCTTCATATTAGAAGTACGTCCTAATAAGCAGTTAAAAAATGAGCGGATAATGAACTCTCATCTAGCTTTCTTTACTGTTAGTTCCAAACTTTCTTTTTTGTTTATATAATTTCTTCTAATGTTTGATTTAATTTTTATTTTGTCATGAAAGGCTGGGAAGAAAGAGGAAGAGGAGTTTTCCACAGGCCCTTTATCTGTTCTAATGATGAGTATCAAAAATAATACTCAGGTAAGTTTGTACAGAGTTCATTCTTATATTCTTTCTTTCAGTTTACCAAGTTATTCCATTCATAACTTGACAATATGCTGTATGAAAATGCTGGAAAGATCATCCTTAGTTCATTTTGCTTAATCATCATATTTACTTGCTGGTTATCTGAAGGAATTTTTTTGATGATTTAATTGAAGTTTATGTTCTTATGTACGTTGTATCAAATATGTAGTTGTTAATTCAAGTTAAGAGGTAGAATTTAAATGTATGTTATTCCAAAAGTAAATATTTTTATCTTTGTCAGCCTTATGTTTATGTTTTCAGGATTTAGTGGCTTTGATGATAATAGGGTTTTGGCCTTTTTAGGTTTAAGTGAAATGAACATGAATGATCTGACAATGCTTTCGTCAAGGAAATAGAACCAACCATAGTGTTCTAAATGCTCAGATTGGATTCAATACTCAGAAGAAATAAATATGTGTTATTCACAGTATCATTCTCATTGTTTAACAAGTAAACGCAAGGATTCATATTGTATAATTATTGTTATACATGCTCTAAATTCTTAAGTTAGACAGACTTGTATTATATTAGATAGTCATGTTGGAGTCATAGGTTGGCATGCTAATGGTTTGGGCTGTGTCTTGTTTAGCCTGAATTCATTTTTATTGGATAAGTTTTTGTCTATTTTTTTTCCAACACTGCACTTGCTTTAAACGAGTATGGGCAAATGAATTTTTAGCTTCTATAAGCATTAAGCTCAGATAGTTCAAAAGGGTTGTCACTTGAGTTACTTCTTCATGATACATATGATATCTAGTTATTAGGATAAACCAGGACAATACTTCTAGTGTGAGATTGTCAGTATAGCTAAGTCATGGCTATGTTTTACAAACTATTGGTTAGTAAAGATTCAATAACTAAGTATGTATGCTAAAAATTGTTTGTGATGGATGTTTAAATGAATGGACTATCATCTTCAACAATATATATGTCACATTTACATCGTTACAATCAGCATTGGTTTTTTACTTTTATTTTTATTTGAACTCACACAATTTGCCTATACTAAAATACAGTGGACATGACAAATGTTTAGACTTATCTTATTCATATTTTAAACCGTTGTAAAATTCAGAGATGCAGAGTATCAAAGAGGCCATTGGATCAACCGTCGTGTGGCATAAAGACTTCATCTCTGTGGTATAGTATGATTGTACTTAGAACATGATATTTGTAGCGGACTGTTATGTGTTAATGCTTTATGTATTTGGCATGTAAACTTATCTAACTTTTTGGAGTGTTAGAATTCTATGACTCTAGCTTTTAGTCTTTTCGTATGTGATTTTAATTATTTTACAACAATATTTAGTATTAGTATGGATGTATTGCATGGATGCTGCTGTAATTTTTTTTTAAATTTGCATTTATTTTGCAATGGGCAATGTGCGTTGTTATATGAGCTTTTTACAACGGTCAATGCATGTTGTGAAACAGGCTATGCAACTAGTATGGTTAGTCTATTTCAACGGGTTTTGGCCGTTATATTATAGTCTATTACAACGGTCAAAACCCGTTGTAAAAATGTATACTGCAACGGTTTTTACAATGTGTTTTTCCCGTTGTAAAATGTGGCGGATCTATTACAACGAGGCCTATTACAACGGGCACATGCCCGTTGCGAAAACCATATTACAACGGGCATTGCCCATTGTAAAAAGACTGTTTTGTTGTAGTGCCGCTAGGCGTTTATAATGTTAAACCCCTATTCCGAACGCAATGGAAAAGATTTCGAGGCCAAATTCAATCGTATAAAGAAGATAGCTTTTTGAACCCAGCTATTAAATTAAATCTCGATAAAAAATTTCAGCGCATTTGCTTATCGTACGGCCAAACGACAACTCCAAATACTACGAAAATTGAAATCCGATAATAATACACTACTATGGATCCAATGGAACTGGTTTCGTCGAATTCCGAGACTATGCCTCGGAAGGCTATTTTTAAATATCGATTTAAACGATATATTTTCAAACTGAACAAAACAGTTTCAAATTCAATTCTGAAGCTTTTATTATCTTCAGTATTATCAATATAGAATTTACAAGACTTCAAATTATTTTTAACAAGCTTAGAACTGAAGATACAATATTTTACCCAGTTTCAAAAATTTAATTTAATAATTTAATTGCCAAATAACTCCTGATATTTGAAATTCAAGTTAAACTATCTTCAAATATTTAAAATCAATTTAAATATTTCAATTTCAAATGTCCAAAATTCTGGGTCGTCACAGATAGTTGATTTTATTGATTTCATATGATGATTGTATGTTGTGGTTGCGAGTGATTGTTGTTTATATTGATTTGTTTGTTAGTGGTTAAAACTACTTTAAATATTTCATTTTATATAATTATTAACTCTTTTGGATTATATAAGTGAAATACAGGTTATGGAAGCAATAGCTACTGCTTTTGGTTTCATACTTAAGCGTTGTTTGTCCGACAAATAGGTACGTTCTCGGATTACGGTTTTCTAGCGATATTATATTGTTTTCCCGTTGTTGGGATATATTATTTTGAAAATTTTGATATATATTATTATTATTGATATTATTATTTTCTCCTGAACCTCTCCGTACAAAGGAGGCTCTACCAAATTTTTCCGTAAATTTTGGACTTAGAAAATTTTATGAAATGTTTTTCCAAACCTTTGTTAATTTGAAAAAAAGGGGATTTAATGGTTATAAATTGATATATTTTATTTAAATTAATTAATTTTGTAAATTGATTTGTTATAAATTTAATATTTTAAATAAGATATATTGATTTCTTAATTCCTCTTTTTCCCTTCTTTCCCTTTTCAGGGACAAAAAGTTTTGAGTGGGGGAGAGTGTAACGACCCGTAATTTTCGATAATTAAAAATTGTTAATTTAGTTAAGTTTTGCAATTTAATGTTGAAATAAAAAAAATTGTGAGTTATGAATGAAACAATATCTAGAATGAACGGTAACAATGTCAATTTGAGTTAATTATTAATAAATTGAATGAATTCCAATTAATTGAAATAATATATATAAGTTATACTTGGCTATAAATTGAATATGAGGAAACCAACTGGAAATATTGAATTAACCAATGAAATAATACATATTAAATGGTAATTGAATAAAATTGGTGTTATGTAAGTATTTATAACCTTTGTTTGAATGTAATAAACTTATAATGTAATTAAAAGCTAACGGTAACAATTATTGTATGTTACCTATTTATTTAGCATGTTAGTTTAAATTGGAAATCAATTACAATAATTATAATTTAATATTATGTTAATGTAAATTAAATTAATATTTGAAAATAATGTTAATTTTATTCATAATATGACAATTGGTTGAATAAAAAGAATGGAAATCAAGATTTATTAATTTATTGGAATTCAAATTATAATAATTGGATTAATTGCAAATAAATGAAATTAAATATTTAAATATTACGTTAATGGAGATTAAGATGAAATTTGAGAATATTAATGTAATAGATCATGAACCAATGTTAATTTCATCCATTTGATAATAATGGATTAAATAATAGAATGAAAGGTCAATTAAATGGAATTATTGAAAATATAATTTATAATTTCTGAATTTAATGAAATTGAAATTAAACATTGGAATTGATGGATTAATCAACTTTAAATTGATATCTAAATTTGTTTAAATTATTGTAAGTGATTGAGAAATCAAAAATGATAGAAGTTGTAAATTATTAAAATGTAAACGGAAAAAGTGATTTGATTAATTTAATATTAATTTATTTAATCAATGTGAAAATAACCATTTTGGCCACTGACTCGGATTTCGACGAAACCAGTTTCATCGGATCCGTAACAGTGAATTATTATAGGAAGTTTCGTAGCGATCAGACTTGTCGTTTGATCGTACGGACTCGAACGCCTAGAAATCAATTTAATTAAAATCAATTTGAAATCAATTTGAAATAAGCTGATTTTGGCATAACTTCTTCATACAATGGAATTTGGGCTTGAAATCAGTTCCTTTGATTTTAAAATTATCGAAAGCATCTATTTTGATATATGGGTTGACCCATTTTGGTTCCGGAGTCAGAACGGGCTTTTCGAGTCGTTTATCATTCAAACCCATATCGATCTAATCCATTCGTTCTATTTCTGATCCGTCTATAAATAACCCGTTATAAACCCTAGCTACTTCTTATTCTTATTTGTCTGTACGTACATCTCCTTCTTATCTCCTCTTTCCAATGGCAGACAAACCAAAACCAAATTTCCAATTCAATTGCAATTCATAATCAAATAAAAAAAAATTAAACTCCTCAAAATATATCGAATTATATATCGATTTGATGCTCTCGACAAGCGCATTCCAGATCTACAATTCGTTTTTCGTTTTGGTTCATCCGTCTGATCAGTAATCGTCGAAGAATTCTCGGCTGTTCTTTTCGTTGCAATCGACTATAACCGATCGGCGAAACAATAATACCAGGTTGTGGAGAGAGGCATGTGTAGTTCATCGGAGCGAGTAGTTTGTCGAATTGATGGTTGGATCGGCCAGATAAATTCGATTAGGGCTATGGTTCATGGTGGCGGCTGGCTTCGATTCTGATGATCTTTGTGGTCGCGAGGCCTAGGGGGAGGCGCGGTGATCGGGGTGTGCCCTGATGTGGCCGCGGCGTCGATGATGTAGTGGCGATCGGTGGGTGACGTGCAGCTAGGGTTCAGTGTTAGCCTAGGAACGATCATGTACTGTTCAACAAGGTGAGGGTTCCAGAGAGAGACGCTGACGTGTCCAAGTGAGTGTTTTATTTATTTACTTGTTTATATTTTATTTCAAATCTTCTGACACACATAACTTTCACGTACGAGGTCCGTTTAATGCGCGGTTTTCTCTGCTATGATGAAATGTGAAATGGTTTAAAGGAATTGCTTTAAGAAATTAAATTGGAAGTTTAAAGTAAAATTTTAAGTATAAATGAAATTCTATTGAAATTAAGTTATTGAAGTTGTTTGAAAATAGGTTTGAAATATTTTGAAATTGGAGTAATCCGAATTGATATTTGAACATGGATTGAAACGATATGAAATTCAATGGTTTATTGAAATGTTTAATTGAAAGGTTTGGAATTTGGTTTGTTTACTTGGAAATTGAAAATGGTCCAAATGCATTGAAATGAAATGAATAGTTTAATTTGATATAAATTCCAAATTCATGTTTTAATATAAACTGTTTTAAAAATATATTATTTCAAAATTTCTAATTATTAAGATTTCAAAATATTAAACTATTTTAACCTGTATTATTTATATTAAGTCATTTTAACCTATTTTAAACCATTTAATTTATTTAAACAAATTAACCTGTTTTAACTTATTTTAAATCTAATTATTAATCTATTTTAATTATATTTAATCTATTTTAAATCTATATTAACTATTTATAACTATTTATAACTGTTTAAAACTATTTTCTTCTAAATTCCAAACTAAGAAAAATGGATGGGTTTATATTCAAATTCTCGATTTTTTTAAGTGAATATGGTTAATGATGTTATAACCTAAGTTGTGAATTAAATAACATATTTGGTTTAATATGATATTTTGAAACGAGAGTTTAGCCTATTTTGGAAATATGACTTTTGAAAGGAAATATAATTTCGAACTATGATTTGAAATGTGATATGATTTCAAAGGTGAATATGATTTCAAAGGTGAATATGATTTCGAAAGTAAGTAATTATTTTGAAAATGATATAATTTGAATTGAATATGATATTTTGATATCAATTATGAAATGATTTTGGGAATGTAAAAGAACCATCCGGTGTGTAATAAGCGATTGGTTGTTAAAGAGACCGGGATCCGATATTGTCATACTCTCTGCCAATACCGAAAACCACTTTGACAACTGTGTACGCGGTGGAGATTCCAGAATGAAGTAGGATGGTTGGCGACGATCCTATATGAGGTATATACATGGACCTGACTCCCATGAGTTAGCTTAAAGTGGCTAAAACAGGAGCAATTGACGGGCCAAGTGAGGTCATTCCTCCGATCGGGCACACTCCTTCGATACTATATTCTGACTCTGCGATTGATTTGGTGGCCACCCTCGATTTTTGATTTGGGAGTGTGTTCCGAGGTGGGCGGTAGTAGCTGCTATGCGTTACCACCAGTCCGGAAGTGTAATTGGTATATCTACCCTGACATTGCCTAGTTGTGCCGTGTCACCTACCCTATCGAGACCACTACGATTTTTTTTATACCATACCTATGGAGTTCCCTCTGACGACGTCCAGTACGGACGGGATTACGATACTGTATAGACTATGGGAATATATAAAAATGTGTTAAGGGGGAAATGGGTAATGCCTTAACGCTATTTTAATAGTTTATCTTACTTTAACCATATTATAATAGCGTATTGTACTACATAGTAGATAGTTTAACGGATCCTTAGGAGATGTGAATCCCGAACATCTCGTAAGTTACTGCACTTACGTTAGACACTGGATAAGAGATGTCAAACCCCGTAAACATCTCCGACGCCGTTTACACTCATATTTATTTACCATTGATTTGACTTACATAAGATCTTTTAGTTCTGACTCGAGTGTTTTGTCTTTTCAATTCGCTCGGGTCAGCTTGAGCATTTTAGAATTTGAAGACCTTATTTCCGAAGGACGAAGACGAAGATTTGTACTACTATTATTTACTATATTTATTCCACCGCATTCATACTGTTTCGCTGCATTATTTGTTTATCTCCGATATGTGTAACTTTGATTTTGTATTGTATAAGTATAATCAAATGTTTTGTATACAACTTTATGAACTATTATTTGATTATTATATTTTGTCATTCCGCTGCGAGATTCTGTTTTTTTTTCTTTCTCTGCTTTTCTTATTTACCCCAATAATAATCCGCCCTTCTGTATGGTTTGAGTCGGCACGTGTGCTTGCATAAAGCATATAAAAGGAGGGATGTTATACCTCACTTAGAAACTCGAAAATGAATGTCGATGATGTTGCAATCATCATTGAAATTATTTTCTAGTGACTAAAGTGAGTTCAGTGATTTCTATCTCTTTAAATCCTATTTCAAAATATTCTAACCAAAATATTTTGAAAATAATACTATTATTATTTTTTCTATTTTGGAAGATAATCTCCAAAATCAATAGGTTTTAAGTTCTCAACTTCTTCTTTTAAATTCAATTTTATTTACAAATCATATTTATAAATATACTTAGGCAATTTTCTTTACTTTTCATTTATAAATCACATTTATAAATCATATTTATAAAATATCATTTCTTATGTAATTCATTTCACAATTGTTGATTGTTTTAATCATAATCAATTCTCTATAATTCATACTTATTAATTTATTTTCTTATGTAACTCAATTCACAAATGTTTATCCTTGTTTAGATTATGATAATAACAAATTTTATTAAAACAACAAACAGCAAATTATAGTAATTAAATATTATCATTCTCTAACAACCGAACACTCCATATATAACCATAATAATTTCTGAAAAATTATTCTTTATATTAAAATATAATTTTTGGTAAAATTATTTCGTTTACCAACTTTAAAACAATACCATGTCGGTTTGCCTTCTTTAAGCATTTAGGAACCCCTATCGATATCATGGCATCCCACGTACCGACCAGAATTCATAAGCCCCTCAACAGATAAATTAACACAATATAAAATATTTTTATAATCACTAACAAATACACGCTCATATATATATACTCAAACTCATCCTAGGGTCTCGCTTACCGTATCCCAAATGAATAAATTCCCACAAAATCCTAGGTTTTCGCTCAACCTAAGCTATGGTACCACGTTGTAACAACTCGCTTTTCCGTATAGTTCAAGCTAACAATAAACCACACATGTCCAACCCAATTCGAATGGAAAGATGGATTGTTAAGGGAAAGAAAGAAGAAAGAAAAATAGAAGAGAAGGAGAAGAGAAAAGAAACTAAACCAACATAGAATCTCACAATCACAGCGGAACATTTTTACAAAAGAGAAACTGTTATACACATACATTCATTAGAGTACACAACAATCACAATTATCAGTCTAGACAGTTATAACATTATGTCCTCACAATTGCTGATAATTTCAATAACAAAGCAGCGGAAAATAAACATATACGAGAATACCAAGGTTGTTAAGGAGTTAGGGCGCAAAAAAGTGCCAAGCTGGAGCCTAGGGCTTTTTTGCGCCTAGGGCTTTTTTGGGAGCCTTGAGCATGAGGCGACGAGCAGTCTGGATGGCTCTCGAAGTTCGAACTAGGTTACGTTTTTTAATTTGATCGATTTGATTTTGAGTTGGGGCTGGGCACAAATTTTTTTTTGAGCTGGTTGATTTAACTGGGTGGGGATAAATTAAAGGGAAGTTAAGTGTTTGGGCTCATATTGGACCCAAAAAAAATCTCCAACAAAGCAGCCCAAGGCGCGCTTTTACAGTGCCTCAAAAGCCAGCGCCTTGGGGCTTTTCCGGTGCCTCGTGCATCCATGGCGCCTCAGAAGTCAAAAAAGCCCTAGCTTGGAGCCTAGGGCTTTTTGGAGCCTAAGCGCGCCTAGGTGAGGGCTTTGATAACACTGACAGAATACGACTTGAAAACCTCCAACTCGTCTCCTGAACTCCAAAGCAATCTGTAAATATGCTCGGTCTGACCTGAGCATTATAATAAAATAATACCTGAGTCAATCTGTAAAACCAGCGTGAGAAAACACACCCAACTGGATTTTCAAGATATAAAAACCTTTAAAACCAAAGGTATCTCGTAAGACCACGCCGCACATAAACAAGGACAAGTTTTTACTTTACGATAACCAAAATATTTCATATGAAATCCTCTGATATTATAATAGTGTCTAATATACAAATACTTATTAATCATAGCCGAAATTGTTACATTAATTAACTTCCAACATACTAGGTTCTACAACTAAAATTGATGGCTCGTATTGGAGAATGGATTCCAACTATGAAAGGGTAAGGTTCTACCCACCGAGTCCGTACACCTCTAGATCAAGAGTACGGTTCTTTAGGAATAAACAATCAAAGATAAGAATGGAGATTACCTCCTAACCGTCAGTGGATGGATTTCCTTATCGTTGTCCTAGAAGAATGAAACGAGATTTACATGCACAGTACAACATCACTGGAGATAACTATGCCTTCGATAGTGGGTTTTTTAACTATCGAATAACAATCATTCAATTAGGGATTTAATTCCATAGGAAAAACCAACATTTTGTTAAGCACCAAGCAAAACTAAGCCTCATTAATTAATCTTTTCATTAATCAAAACCATCTTGTAAATGCTTGTATCAAAATACTTTCACAAAGATATATTCACAACCCTCATATTTTCAATACTTAGAAAATATCCATATAGTTATCTCAACGGTATAAGTATATTTGCCACAAACTAAGGAAGATCTTCTTGTTACCAAATTCTAAATTCATTTATAAAATTCATTATAAATTTTTAAAACCCTTTAGAACCATTTATAAATTATTCCTCAAGTCATTTATAAACCCTTATAAAACCATGCAATTATTTATAAACTCTTTTTATAAATCTATAACCCATTTCTAAATTTCGTTTATAGATATCTGTCTATTTATAAACCACTTTACCTTGTAAACAATATTCATTTAAATCTTCAAACCATTTTATAAGTTCCTCTTATAAAAATCCAAGTCCATTTACAAAACTCTATTTATGAATCTCGAAAACATCATAAATAAATAATTATTATTAACCTTTAGCCTCTTAAAAATAATAATTAATAATTTAAACCCTTGCGAAATAAACAACCATTAATCTTTACCATATAAATAATAATAATAAATACCCAAATATTATTAATAATCATATTATTAATTTCAAACCATATTAATAATTTAAATAATTAACCTTTCAAAATTATTTAAATATTTATAAAAAATTTTAAGCAATATTAACATGGATAACCAACTTTAAACATAATATATTTCCTTAATAAATATCCATTCTTAAATCTTCAACCCAGTCTTTTCCATATTTATAAAACTACATTTAAGAATCTCTTTCTATTTTATAAAAAAATTCCCTTCACAAAACCCATTTATTTATGAATTCCGTTTATAACTTATTTTCTTTATGAATCTCACTTATTCATAAATCTCATTTAAAACGTCAATCTCCATCCGTTTTAACGTTTCTTCCATATGGATAAATTCCTTTTATAAATCCCTTTCTATTTATAAAATATCGTTAAACATTCCAATTTACCCTTGCCTTAAATTTCCAAAATAGAGTCAATTATTTCTAAAATATCAGTCTGTATCTTATAATAAATCCATGGTTTGGTTTATTCTCTAATTTATTAAACGATGATAGTTTCCTTTAATTTATAAACCCCGTTTATAAATTCATACTTTTATTAACAAAATACGATTTTACAAATCTTCACTTCATTTGTGAAATATTACTTTTATAAATTATCACATTTACAAAATCTCACATTGTAATTAATCTTTCATATATGTACATATATATATTACTTTGTATAAAATGGTTAATAAATATTAATGTCAAAATATTTCTATTTTCCTTTAAACATATCCCTTTATTATAAAAGGTAGAATTATTTCAAGATTTTAAAAATCTTTATCTACAGTTCGGAAATCTCTATTTTATAGTATTTTATGAAACTATTAACTTATGATATCCAAAAATCATACCTTTGATTTTGAAATAAATTACTCCTTCAAATAATTCAAGACTAATTATATAAGCATATATAGTTTTCAAAATCTCTTTGAAATTCCTTTTAAATCAAATCACTAATTAATAGTATTTTAAAATACCAAAAATGAGGCCCGACGTTAATAAAGCACTAATTAAGCAAATCATATCAATGTCATCAACATGGCATTCAAAAAATCATATATCACCATATATATATGAAAATAAAATCAACAGTGTGAGGAATCCCATTGGATCCCTCCAACATATTCCGCTGCATCACATACAATACATAATCATAAAAATATAAATCAACCGCCTCGAGGCGGGATACGTATACAAAGGGTCATCCACTCTTACATAGAACGTAATAGGGTCTCATCCACTCTAATAGGCAGGAGTATATCCAATCCAACTAATAATAATTAGTAAATTATCCAAACAGTCGGTAATTATCAAAAATAAATATCCAAACATCCAATAGATAATTTTTTTTATTGACTATATAATTTTTTGATCAACCAAAAAGGTGAGATTAACTCACTTTGATTTTTAATAGTCGCCAAAAGTTCTGGTTTGGATTAAAATTAAATTGTCATTTAATTTAACCCAAAATTCCTACTAACTCCAAATTCATCCAATCCAACTCCATAGCGTAGTATTCGCTAATACGATCGCAACGCAACTTGTCACGCTCAAATCGTACCCCGTAAGAACAAGTTATGAATTTATAAACATTCGAGATAACTAAAAGTTATTAACATAATTAAACAAGTTTAAACCTTAAACCTATCTCCATCCAGGCACGCGTTTCTTTCAGGCTCACGCAATTTTTTTTTATTTGCAAATGATGATCGCGCTGCCGCATACGACGCCGAGCCACCGCCAATGCCTCGCCACAGCCGCCTGCCTCTCGCACGCCTCCACGCCGTGCACCATGCTCGTACGAATGCCACCAGTAAACCCAAAATTGTAGCAATGAACACGAGCCATTTTCTGCCACCATGCAACGAGTGACAACGATTCGACCATTGATTAGCTTTGTATCGATGCTCTCTACATTTCCTTAATTGAAGTCGAAGGCTAATTCGGCCCCTAGAGGCTCCGATCGACAAAGGCTGTTGGATTTGGTTAAAGGAAATGGCGGCTGAAATCTATTTTAGGTTTAGGGTTTGCAAATGAAGGAAGTTAAAGGTTATTCATAGAAAATTTTCCTAAGTACTCTTCATCCGTGAAAATTTCGAACTCCAAACGAAGCGTGCTGCCTGGCGTTCTATATGTTATACCCCTATTCCGAACATAATGGAATATATATATCGAGCGCCAATTCTATCATATTCAGAAGATATCTTTTAAAAATTGAATTATTTTAATTTAAATTCCTTTATATAATTTCTACGCATTTTGAACTTGCACGACCAAATGATACGTTAGATCGCAAAAAAATTGACGGCATACAATAATTCACTATTATGGATCTAATGAAACCGGTTTCGTCAAAATCCGAGATTGTACCCCGAAAGACTATTTTTATACGTTAATTAAAATGAGTAATTTCAAAAATCCGTTTAGTCACTTTTAAATCCAAATTAAAAGTTTACTATCTTCATTCTTATTCAAAAAAATTTAAATCGACTTTTGAAATCATTTTCGTTCATATTAAATTCAGGATTCAAGAATTTAAACAATTCCAATATTAAATTCAACAATTTAATTATCAAATAAATCGCTATATTTGAAATTCAAGTTATTTAACTTATAAAAATAACTTTTCAATATTTAAAATAAATTAAATATTTTAAATTCAAATGACTAAAATTCTGGGTCGTTACAAGTACTACTATGTTTAACTTAGGGTTTGGTGAAACATAAAAGACTAGTGGGAGCCTTATTAGAAAAATGAAATGATAACATTTAACCTTTCTAATATTGTAAAAACATGAGCTATATAATATTATAATAATTCATACTGATAAATTTTTGCCTTTAATATGCTTGATAAAATGTGTATCAACTAAGATATACAAATTAACTGAATCAAAGATTGACGAATAGATATATTGTGACGCCCCACCTCTATACCCACGCTAGCCAAGAACACTACGGTGTAATGCTGTCAACTAGCGTGGAGAATAAGGCTGTTGAGGAGCGACCATCCATGTAACTTCTTTGTACGAGCACCGATATGTCAGATAGAATAGAATACATATCTTTTAAGGAGGAAATCCGACATACTGATACAAACTCAGCTATCAAACGGTGGCTATATAAAATCTTCGGAAACAAAACATAGAAGTAATCATAACATAAATTAGTCACAGACATCCATATCACAAAGGCGGAAGAAGATATGAATATGTATATAACACGTGAAAGTGTACATCAGAGTAGTGGTCAGAAAGATCCACGATAATACAAAAGAATAGCAACACGTGCTATACAAAAGAATAATTACACATAATAGAGTCTATATCTCAAATGCGTACATCCAAAAACTACTAATCTAAGTAGTGCCAAAAGTCAGAATAATCCTGAAGAGAAGTCAAGCAGAAGCACCTGTAACATCTCGGTCTGACCCGAGTATTATTTATAAGAAAATAATAAACGGATCAGTCTAGCTATAAATATCAGATGATATGTATAAAGTAAAAGGAATGGCATGAACATGTAATAACCATAATGGCATACTACTATAAGTATGTAATTGAAAATCAACAAGAGATTAATCAATATCACAAGAATCTTCTCAGAGATAAAATAGGGTATCATACCCTAAACTTGTACTCATAACAAGTCAATAACACATGAATTCACCAATGCACAAAAATTGATATCATATCAATGAAAATCACGAAAATTGGTGAAGCACAAAATTCCAGAAATCATCACAAGAAATCCAGAAAACACATAAAAATGGAGGAGGCCTAACACATGAACGGGAGCATAAAAACTCACCAACGCGTATAACACATGAACGAGAAGCTATCTCATGGAAGCTATCCATTAAATTTTAACACATGAACGGCCCGAAGACCATGGGGTGCTATCCCATATATGTAATGGCGAAACATCATAAAAGCGGGGTCTAGTCTCCCTCGCAGACAAAGAGACATCGCTCAATCGCTAGTCTAAATCACAAAAATGATCGTCATGATCATAAGGAAGTGTCAATTACACTAAGCCAGTAAATATATGAGTTTAGCTTCATGTCCCATAACAACTAGCTTAACTTAAATATTTACGAACAAACTGTAGATCTCCACTAGGAAATTGTCACAAAAGGGTTCAATCGAACAAGTCCAAGAGCTAACCGACGAAGTGAACGCAAGCGTTTCATACCACTCGTTTTACTAAGTCGTTTAAGTCGATTTCTCATCTGAGTGAAGTAAAGGCTTGTATATACTAGTAGATTGGAAATAGGTTTGAGAAAACGAACTTTTGATATTTAAAATAGTGTTGAAATCGTTTTGATGAAAGAGTTTTGATATTTACCACTAGTATTGAAGCCTTCACATTTTTAAAGTGACAAGTCACAAAACGATTGTTGAAACAAATCGAATCACATAAATTCACGTTCCAAGACGTGAGTAAAGTCCAAATAAGTAAATCCAAAAACCATCAAAGTATGAATGTCCTTGCGACCTAACATAGCCGAGCTAAGGAATATAAGCAGGGCGAGTTAAAGAGGCAATGGAATGACCTACAGGTCAAGCGACCTAGGGTAAGACAGGAGATGGTGCGACCTATCGAGTTACGCGACCTAACAGTGTGGAGCGACCTAACAGGTAGATAGGTTGAGCGACTTTGAGGTTGCGATCCATAGTCATGAGGTCATGCGACCTAAAAGTAAATGGCCTAGCGACCTAAAAGAAGTATAGGGTCAAGCGACCTAAAAGAAGTAGGTCTAACGACCTAAAGAACAAACAGATCGAACGACTTAACATAGAGATGATCGAGTGACATAAATAATTAAAGCCGAACAACCTAACAAAGCTTGCGGCCTATCAGAGGCAAAGCCGAGCGACCTAACGATATCGAGTCCAAGCGACCTATCGAGGTGGGCGACCTAAGTGCAGAAATAGGCCGAGCGACCTAAAGGGGTGCGCGACCTAACATTGCGCGTGACCTAAGGAGTTATCGAAGCCGAGCGACCTAGTAACTGAAGCAGGAACGAGCGACCTAGGACCTAGGCGACCCACGACCTACGACCTAGCGACCTATTTCCATGCGACCTAAGCCCAAAACGAAAATCTGCAGTCTTTCTTCTTCGAGGCAGAGCGACCTAACGCCCAGAATTGCAAACACACATTAAAATTTGGGGTTTTCACCCATTCAATCCAAATCCAATGCAAACATACATGCTAAAGTGATGGGGAATCATTCCCAACAGTCCAATGACAATTATAGGTAAGATGTGAGATAAAAATCTCACCTTTTCACTAAAATGGATGAAGATGGAGATTGAAAGCAAGGAGAAGCAATCCAAAGCTTGAATCCACTATCTTCTTCTTGAATTTGGAGTTGAATGTTGGGTTTGCAATTGAATTTGAGCTTGGAGTTTTAATTTCCCTTTCCCTCCTCCATTTTTGATGAAGCTTGAATGTTTAGTGAAGAGATGAAGTTATGAAGAGGAGGTGGGTTGGGGCTGAGTTAGAAGGTGCAGTCCAACTAAAGTCAAAGGCGGGAAAAAGTGACGACAATTCCACTTACTCCAAACATATTGAAGTTTACACTCAAAAAGATCGCAAACGTCATTTTGAACTCAATGGAAGTGGTCTCGAGTCCTAATTTGACCGTATGCACAAAGTAGCTTTTCGGACCAAAATCCGAGTAACGATAAAATGTTTAAATAAAATATTTAAATATAAAATCGACAAATATGCGGGTTGTTACAGACTCCCCTCCTTAAAGAAATTGCGTCCTCGCAATATATAAGATGGAAAAAAAAGTAACAAACATAAAAGCATATTAACACAAAAGAAATTTGAAATAAGAAGTTTACCTTAAAGAGCATGAGAAAGCTAGTCTAAATCACAAAAATGATCGTCATGATCATCAAGAAGTGTCAATTACACTAAGTTAGTAAATATATGAGTTTAGCTTCATGTCCCATAACCACTAGCTTAACTTAAATATTTACGAACAAACTGTAGATCTCCACTAGGAAATTGTCACAAAATGTTCAGTCGAACAAGTCCAAGAATTAACCGACGAAGTAAACGCAAGCGTTTCATACCACCTGTTTTGCTAAGAAGTTTACTAGATTTCTCATCCGAGTGAAGTAAAGGCTTGTATATACTAATAGATTGGAAAACGGTTTAGGAAAAAGAGCTTTGTAATAAAATAGAGTTGAAATCGTTTTGATGAAATTTTGATATTTACTACTAGTATTGAAACCTTTATATTTTTGAAGTGACAAATCACAAAAACGATTGTAGAAACAATCAATCATCAAAATTCACATACGAAGACGTGAATCAAATCCAAAGAAATCGATACTAAATCCATAGAAATGGATATTCACATAAAATCCATAGAAAGAAGTCATCAAAGTCGGTAAAAGTGATAACGTTTAATCGGATCGACAAAACTCGATTAACATTGAAAGTTTTACTCAAAATAGGGCAGATAGGCAAATCTAGGAATTTCCAGACGTCAGGGGGGTTGGTCCAGACGTCTGGATTTTGTCTCTGGAAATATTCCAAAAAACGATCCAGACGTCTGAAACCTAGAATCAGACGTCTGAAAGCCTTCAGACGTCTGGGGAAAAGTCCAGACGTTTGGATTTGGTTTCTGGAAATATTCCAGAAAACCAACCAGATGTCTGAAAACATAAATCAGACGTCTGATATCTTTTCAGACGTCTGGAACAATAGTTCAGACGTTTGAAATTTGTCACTGCCCTTTTTATTTTTCTGCCGTATGTTATTTTTCACCAGGAGGCAAAACCAGACGTCTGGCATTGTTCTCCAAACGTCTGAACACCTAATTTGGGCAGAAATTTGCCTAGGCCAAGGTGGCCAAAATGTTCTCGGAAGCGATTGAGCAAGCAATGGCGACTAAGGATTTACGCCAAGCGACAACCCGGCCTTAAAGGCTCCTCGATACACTCCGAATATCAATGTCCAAATGTCCATAGAAGGATTCTCATAAAATTGGACCAAATCACCAGAATTGAAGAATTCACAAAACCAATTCAAATCACAACAATTGAACACGAAATAGATGATAGGAATTCATACCTAACAACAAAGATAGTTATAGGCATAGATGTGAGATAAAAATCTCACCTTTAACCCCAAAACAATGAAGAAGAAGCTATAGAGCAAATGGCGAGAGCAATCGCACTTCAATTCCAACTCAACAACCTTGAATCAAGGCTAAAAAGAGAAACATTTCCTAAGTTAGGTTTAGGAATTTCTGAAATTGATAAGAGAATGAGTTGGAGAAGAAGAAGAGGAGGCTTACCAAAGCTTCTACTATTAGTTTGGAGCTAGAACTAGATTTCCAAAAGAAAACGAGGGTTTGGAGTTTTAATTTCCCATTCCTCTCTCCATTGTTGTAAAAGCTTGAGTATTAGGTAGTAGAAATGAAGCAATGAAGAGAAGATAGGGTCAGACTTGGGTTAAATGAGCTGAAACGCAAACCAAAGCCCTAAGTGGAAAAGTAGCAAAATTTTACTATCTCCAAACATATCAAAGTTTATACTTAAAAAGATCGCAAACGTCATTTTGAACTCAATGGAAGTGGTCTCGAGTCCTAATTTGACCGTATGCAAATAGTAGCTTATCGGACTAACATCTGACTAACGATAAAATATTTAAATAAAATATTTAAATATAAAATCGACAAATATGTGGGTTGTTACAACAACCTTGGCTCTGGTGGGGATTACTCATTTGAGATAGAGTCAGTAGTACTCTAGAATGAGTGAGTGTAATAATAGATATGAGCGCGTATTTGTTAGTGAATATAAAAAAATTGTTTTGTATTGTGTTGACTTATCGGTTGATTGTTTATAGATTCTGGTCGGTTCAGTTTGGTCAACTGTATCGATAGGGATTTCTAAACTCTTAAACTAGGCAAACCGACACAGTATTGTTTTAAAATAGGGTAAATGAAATAATTTTACCCAAATTATTTTTGTATATAAAAGAAATAATTTTCCATAAATTATTGTAGTATATGGTTGCTTGGTTGTTAGGAAGTGATAATATTGAATTATTATCATTGTTGTATGGAAATTGAATAAGAAATTAAGGTAATAACCAAGTGATTTTGGATATAATTGATTTCAAAGATGATTTTGAAATGTTGAGTAATTGTTTAAAAGACTCTGGAATCTTATTTAAAATGTTACAGAATATAAATAAGTTTGATAACTTATAAAAATTTGAAATTTGTTGGAAGAAGATTCAACTTGAAAAAGGATAAACAAAAGTAAGTGTAAAACCCAAATAAGTGGGAAGGTAAGCTAATTAATTGAGGTGAATTAAAAGAAATTAGCAAATGAAATTAAATTTGGGAAACTTATAGAAGTTTAAAATTTAAATTGAATTGGAGTATAATTAAATATAGTTAAGTAAAAGTGAATTGAAAGAAAGGTCTACGGAGACTAAGTGAAATGATTACTCAAATAAAATTTAAGGTGGAAATAAATTTCTGAATGTAAATGAATTTACAATTGCAAGTAAATGAAATTGAAACTGAATGTTGAAATTCATTTTGAATTTGTAAGTAAATGAAATTGAAGCTAAATATTGGAAATTGAATTTGATCTGTGATAAACAAAGTGAAGTGGAAAATTTTTCAAGTTGGATCAAATGAAGCAAAGTATTGAAATAAAAATTAGTAAATGAAACTAATTTAAACAATGAGATGAATCAGTTGTGAATGAAAGATAATTGATAAAATTCAATATTCGGAGTTTGAAGATAAAATGAATTTAAACAGAATTGAAATTGTAAATTGAATTCAAATGTAATTGAAAATGCAAAGTTGAATGGAAATGAATATATAACTTTGGTAGTGAAGTGAAAATAAATATAAGAAGTATGTAAATATTTATATTGAACTTAAGAAATGGATAATGGAATTCTTAAGTAAAATTTTGAATTGAGGAAATATTCTAAGTTAATAAGTGAATGAAGATTAAACGGGAAGTTGTAAAATGGTGATTGTGAATAAGTGGATAGAAATCAAAATATAAATGTACAAAAAGATTTTGAATGTTGTAATTGGACATTATTGTTAAGTAAAATATACAGGGGTTATAAAGGAAAAGGGAATTGAATTTTTTATTTTTGAAGATTAATTTGAATTGTCCAACAGAGGTATGTATTTAAATTTCAATATGAAATTTGATGATTTTCTGATCTAGCCACTTGGCCTTTTGTTTTCTTTTGAAATCTGGGGACCCATTGTGGCATTTTGTAGTCGTACCAAGCTAGCCGCACAAAGGAGACGCTGGCGAAATTTTTCGAAAATTTAGAGAGTTAGAAAAATTTTGAGAAAAATTTGAATTTGAATTGAAATTTGAATTGTTGAGAAAATAATATTGTTTGAAACTTATGGTTAAGTTTGGAAAGTTAATAAGAGGGATAGTGTGTCTTTTATAAAAAGATTTGTTTTGAGAAAGTTGTTAAAACTGTTTGGTTTTGGGAAAATAATTAAACGGTTTATGAATCATTCTTCTTAACTAGTAATTTCGGGACGAAATTCTTTTAAGGAGGGAACAATGTGACGACCTAGAATTTTGGACATTTAAAATTGAAATATTTAAATTGATTTTAAATATTTGAAGATAGTTTAACTTGAATTTCAAATATCAGGAGTTATTTGGCAATTAAATTATTAAATTAAAATTTTGAAACTGGGTAAAATATTGTATCTTCAGTTCTGACCTTGTTAAAAATAATTTGAAGTCTTGTAAATTCTATATTGATAATACTGAAGATAATAAAAGCTTCAGAATTGAATTTGAAAATGTTTTGTTCAGTTTGAAAATATATCGTTTAAATCGATATTTAAAAATAGCCTTCCGAGGTAGTCTCGGAATTCGACGAAACCAGTTCCATTGGATGCATAATAGTGTATTATTATCGGATTTCAATTTTCATAGTATTTGGAGTTATCGTTTGGCCGTACGATAAGCAAACGCGCTGAATTTTTTTATCGAGATTTAATTTAATAGCTGGGTTCAAAAAGCTATCTTCTCCATACGATTGAATTTGGCCTCGAAACCTTTTCCATTGCGTTCGGAATAGGGGTTTAACATTATAAACGCCTAGCGGTACGCCTCGATAGGTGTTCTAAATTTTAGACTGTGTAAATCGAGATGATTTGAATTTGAATTTAAATTTAAAATATATATATATATATATATATATATATATATATATTCACATATATTGAGCAAACAGACACGTTGAAAATTTTCAAACTCGTGTTCGTTAGGATTAACACGCATCTTCGTTTTTTTACGATTTTATTAAGCAAACAAAGAAAAATAATGCCACTTTTCTCTTTCAATTCAAATCTAACCCAAGGCTTCATTATCTTCAAAAACAAGCTCGTTCAAAAGGAAATCTCAGAAAATGGCCGAGGTTTCCTCTTTATATTTTCTCCTCTTCTGTTTTAAAAAAATCGAATCCTCACTCGATCCAAAAGAAAAAAAATCAATTGAAATCGCACACAGGGATGCCGAAGATTGATCGCGAGTCATGGCTGAATCGAAATCGAATTGGGGTTTTGCTGTTACCTGAGGCATGTGCACGCACGTCTGGGTGGAAGCCAAGGCGAAGAGTGGGAGGTGCGTGTACTTGTGGGTGCAACCACGAGGTGAAGTGGCAGTTCGTGATTCAATCTGCGATTGGGTATGGACGCGGTCGAGTTCGACAGCGATTGAGGGTTGCCGTGTGTCATTTATAGGCGTCGTGGTCTGGAACGATGGCTGTGGTGGTCTCGATGTGATGCGGTGATTTCTGGTGAGGCCGAAGTCGCGGCCAGAGGCAGACGCGAGGCGATTGGACAAGGAGATGGTTGTTCGACAGCTGTATATGGTGAGGTATAAACGATTTATTCACTTCAATTTAAATCTGAAACGTATATAGATTTGAAATTTACAATTTGTTTAATATTACAGTGAAGTATTAATGTTTATAAAAATATATAGATATATACAAATATTTAACTTACTGTTAAATTTTAAAATAATGTATATTAGTGATTAATTTATTAATTGCCAAAGATTATTTTAAAAAGGAAAATTAGTTGAAAATTTAATTCTTTGTTTAAAATTAAATCATTAGTTTAAAATTAAATTATTAGTTGTATTAAAATTATAAAATGGCAATTGGATTATCCGATTTGTTCGAATATTAATTAAATCATATAATGTTTATACAAGGTTTAAAAATCGTGAAAAACAAGCTAGAATGGAAATGGGTTGCATGCATAGTTAAAGGTGAGATCTTCTAACTCAAATTAAAATAATTGGAATTTTAGTTATTGATTGATTGTTTGGATGTGATAGTATATATGATAGTAGTATATATATATTTGGAGTGATTGGTTTCCTGCATTATATAGCGGATGAGACCCTATGCGCCACATAATAGCGGATGATATTATATAAATCCCATATACCGCGATATTCCACCTTGAAGTGGAATTGGTATTGTGCTAACATCTGTGGATGCATGGAAACAATTTGGAGGGATCCAACTGGATTCCTCACATTGTTGAGTTTATTTGTATATGTTGTGATGTGATAATCTATGAATGGTTATATTGGTGTGAATGATTATATTGATAAATGGAATTTATTTGAAGGCTATAGTTTAGCCGAATATATTTTTGGTATCGTCGGATACCAGAAATTAAGAATTGGAATTTTTGGAAATTAAAGTAGAAAACTTTAAGTAAATTCATTTTAAAGAATTGGGTGAATTTAAAAGAAGGAATTTAAAGGGGTAAAGATTGAATTAATATTGTTTAATAGTTAAAGAATTTATTTAAAATTCGGATTTTAAATAGTTTGGGAAAAATAAAAGGATTTATTTTAAAAGGTAAAAAATTTTAGAAATCAAATTGGAAATTGATTTGGTATGTGAAAATAAATCTTTTGGGAAATCAATATGAAAATTGATTTGGTGTTTGAAATAAATTTGAAAATCAATTTGGAATTTGATTTGGTAAAGGAAATAAATTTGGAAATCAATTTGGGATTTGATTTGGTGTTTGAAAGTAAATATTTGGAAATTTAAATTCACAATGGAATTTATAAATAAAAGGGAGATTTGTTTTAAAAATAAATATTGGTTTATTTTTAAAAGTGTGGAAAGAAAGTTTATGAAATTGGAACGTAAATTTAAAATAAATCCAGAAGGATTTAGTAATTGATTTAAATGGACCATTTTGAAATGGAAAGAATATTCTTCCCTGGAAAGCCGAGTATGGTTTCAAAGTAGCTTTTAAAATATAAATTAAAAGTTTTAGAATTGGTTTTAAAAAGGATACTTTGGAGAAATTATAATCTTAAGTTGTTTTTAAATCTTTAAAGTAAAGATTTATTTGGTTAATTATAGAAGTGATTATTTTAAAGACCAAATTGAGATTTGATTTAGAAAATGGATATTTAAATAATTATACTCTATCTAATAATTTCATTTTTTAAATTAGTTTGGGCTAGAAGTTTATATGAGATATTAGTATAATATTTTTATAACTAATATTTTAGATAAAGTGTTTAAAAATAGTTTTTATCTCAAATGTTTCCAGATATACATATACGTTTGGATAAGTGTTCAAAATATTTTAAAGTATCCAGACTCGACAAATCTTCAGTGGAAATAAATAACATTTGAAAATTTATTCCGAAAAAGAAAAGTGATTTGAAATTGGTTTTCAAAGTGTTGAAGTGTTAAAATATATCTTGCGAAGATATTTTGAAAATAAATAATTGGGTAAAAATTATTTAAGATCTGGTGATTGTTGTGAATAGTGATTGATAATTAAATAACCGACTATCAATATTGGCCTTTAAACGGCATTTGAATTTCGATGCGACAGGGGGTCGGATTCCAAATGGTTATCCAAAAACCCACATCGAATCTTAATATTGAATCTTTGTGACTTGTGTATCCATGTGTTTTTAAAAATAAATGCTCATTATTCGGATTAGCCGGAGAGGACTTTATGTCATAAAACCCATTCTGAATAATGATATGATGAAATGGGATTGCATTTGAAGATGGTGTTGAAGACCGAGTATTTTCGGAAACGAAAGGATTACCTGTCGAATGTCTCTGCACCGATTTGCTCCGGTATAGAGATTTTATCACCCTTTGTGATGGGGAATCCGAACGTGATTAGGGATTATCCGGATTGCAAGGGCTTCTTTGGAAGTGCCTTCGGTTCCATTCGAACCCAGAACGGACTTGTATGGATGTATGTATGACGTTACACTTTGAGATGTAAAGCTGGTTTCTATCAAATACATTTCTGTTTGGTGGTGGAGAATTTATTCTCTTAGCTTAACACCCTTCTCTGAGACGTATGAGCTTAGAGGTTATGTAGTTGATTGTTACTAGTGATATATTCCCAATTTGGTAATGTGGCATGTTAAGTGTTGCTGATCATTGGTTGATCGAAGCATGGCTTTTGTGAAAAGCGTAGCTTTGTGGATGAGACTTCGTCGGACCTCACAACCCGAAATGGTAGAAACAGGAAGGATGCGGCAAGGTTGTTTGGGGGTAGCGCCCTTAGGGTATGTTCATTTCCTTCTGGAAAAAGGTGGTATCATGGTATGGAGCCCAGATACTTAACTTATGTGGTTGCTGCAAATTTATTACTTCGTGGTTGTTGGTGTTGAGGATCCTCGGATAAAGGTCGGTTACGACCGGGGATGGCATACTTGTGTGGTAGTTACCTAGTTACAACTTTATTACAGCGTGAGGTAACGTCAGCCTTGTTTGGCAGAGATCCGGTTAGGTTCTCGGGGGCGTCCTTCCAGAGGCATACCCATGTGGTGTAGGAAGTTCCTTAGCCTGACCATTTGTTGGAAATCCAAAGAAACAATACGCGCCCTGTACGGTTTAGTTGTATAACTTGCCATTTACTTATGGTAGTTTCATTTCCCAAAAGCATAGAAGATTTCATTTTATTCCTTTGTGCAAATTACTGTTTTAAGATCTCACACCAGTCCCATGACTGACTCGGAGTTTATTGTTCCCTTTTTAAACTCTGGGTGCCCATAATTTTCCACACGGGCAGTCTAGAGTCAAGTTATCAGTTGTTTTTGGAGCGAAGTCAGAAATGTATGTGTGGAGATCAGGAGGCGAGCTGGATGGCGAGATGTACTTCCGTATATTATTATCATTCCGCTGTGTATTCAATCATATTGGCATGTTATTATAACTGCCAGTGTTGTGTGTTGTTGTTGTAAACTCTGATGATGTATTGTATGAACTGATATAGTTCTTTGTTTTAAAGATTTTTCATTTATCTATTATATGTTGTTCCGCCGCGAATGTTAGATTATGTTATTGTTTCTGTTTCTTCTTCTACCTCTTTCTTCTTTAACCCTAATGATTCGGTTTTCCGGCATTCGATGGTTCGACATTTGATATAGTGGGCGCATTGATGTCGACTTTCGAAAGTCGAAAAACTCGGTCGTTACACTATCCATCCATTGAAAACAAACAAATGATTTGTTCGGGTTCAGAAATTTTTAACCGCCTAGAATGAGAAATAAACTACTAAGTGCACCATTTACTTAACAACCTTAGATGAACCCAATAGATTATTCATACATCTTAAACAATTAGAAGTATCCTATCCCAAACAACCAATAAACCAAAACAAACAATAATTTATAATGTACTTGAGTTATTCTTATTAAATTTCTTTCACAACATTTACAGCTTTTATTTTTCTTTTCATTCATACCAGGATTATTTCTTTAACTTACATTTATCTCTTACAAAATTTTATTCCCATTCATTCATTCAGTGTTTATTTCATTTATTTTCTTTTATTACTTACAAAAATTCATTTCCATTTACTCATATCATGTTAATTTTTTTTATTGCATTACATTCATTCATTCATTTATTACTTAATTTCATTTGTTTACATTCATTTGTGTATAGTATTCATGTTCAATTCAATTACTTAGCATATCAATTCAATAACTTAAGTTTTTAATCATCTGTTTACAATACTTACTTCCCATCACATTTTATATAGTACATTTCAATTATAACTTAGGTTTATAACAACTATAACATCAAATTCTTATTTATAAAAGTAATTCATTGAACCCTTCCCTTACATAAGTTTTACTTGTAAAATTTTCCATTACATATTCTTTTAACATTCCACTTTTATAATTGGTAAGTTATATATATGTATTTAAGAATGCAATTGAAAGTTACACAAGTTTGACTTACTTATTCTAATTAACTGAAGGTTCAATAGTTATCATTTCTTATTTTCATATTCTTTTCGTTTACAAGTTACAAATTTCAAATTCCTTGTATATTTCAGTTATAACTTAGCATATAATTTCTTATTTTCATTTAGAAGTTTCAATTATTAAATAGTTAAATTTTTTATTCCATTTCAATAATTGAAATCTCTAATTCATAGAAATTTAAGAACTAAATGTCGGGTTCCATTTCAAATCATTTAAAATAATACATACATACATATATATATATATACTCATAACTTTTATATCCAATCACAATTAAACTTAAAATTTTTATTTATTTATCAAAATAGATCTGTAGTAAAACTACTACAATGGCCTTCCCACTTTGAAACTCGAAAATGAACGTCGATGATGCGTGCACTCATCACCGAAATTATTTTCCAGCGACAGAGAGGGGAATACAGAACTTATTTCTTTTCAAAATTTCATTAAAACAATTCTTTCAAATTATATTGAAATATTTATATCATAAAATACTTCTAATAATATTATTATTATATAGCAAAATCATTCGAAAGAAATTTTCAAAAACCCCGGAACTTAAGTTCTAAATTTCCAAATTTCATTTATTTTATTTTCAAATCTTATTTCCAACCAATATTTATAAATTTCACTACTTAACAACCAACATATTACAACCAAATATATATCATTTATAAATCATTATTTTATATATAAAATTATACGATAGGTAAAATTATTTCATTTACCTACATTTCAAAACAAATATTGTGTCGGTCTGTCATATTAAGTGTTTAGAAATCCCTATCGATGTCATAGCGTCCTATGCACCAACCAGAATTTATATATACAAAATGGAACAAATTAACACAATATAAAAAAATCTTTTATACCACTAACAAATACGCTCTCTCATATATATACACACTCAGCGACTCATTCTAGGGTATTACTACCCTATTAAATATGAGTCTGACCCCACAAAGCTAAGGTTATCGCTAAACCTCGCTCTGATACCAACTATAACATCCCGCATTTTATACGCTTTAAGCAAGCACACGTGTCGACTCAAACCATACAGAAGGGCGGATTGTTATTGGGGTGAATAAGAAAAGCAGAGAAAGAAAAAAAACAAAACAGAATCTCGCAGCGGAATGACAAAATATAATAATCAAATAACAGTTCATAAAGTTGTATACAAAACATTTGATTATACTTATACAATACAAAATCAGAGTTACACATATCAGAGATAAACAAATAATGCAGCGGAACATTATGAATGCACTGGAATAAATATATTAAATAATAGTAGTACAAATCTTCGTCTTCGTCCTCCAGAAATAAGGTCTTCAAATCCTGAAATGCTCAGGCTGACCCGAGCGAATTGAATAGACAAAACACTCGAGTCAGAACTAAAAGATCTTATGTAAGTCAAACCAACGGTAAATAAATATGATTGTAAACGGCGTCGGAGATGTTTACGGGGTTTGACATCTCTTATCCAGTGTCTAACGTGAGTGTAGTAACTTAAGAGATGTTTGGGATTCACATCTCCTAAGGATCCGTTAAACTATCTACAATGTAGTACAATACGCTATTATAATATGTCTACGGTAATATAAACTATTAAAATAGCGTTAAGGCGTTACCCATTTCCCCCTTAACACATTTTTATATATTCCCATAGTCTATACAGTACCGTAATCCCGTCCGTACTAGATGTCGTCAAAGGGCACTCCATAGGTATGGTATAAAACAAACTCGTAGTGGTCTCGATAGGGTAGGTGACACGGCACAACTAGGCAATGCCAGGGTAGATATACCAATTACACTTACGGACTGGTGGTAACGCATAACAGCTACTACCGCCCACTTCGGAACACACTCCCAAATCAAAAATCGAGGGTGGCCACCAAATCAATTACAAAGTCAGAATATAGTATCGAAGGAGTGTGCCCGATCGGAGGAATGACCTCACTTGGCCCGTCAATTGCTCCTGTTTTAGCCACCTTAAGCTAACTCATGGGAGTCAGGTCCACATATATATCTCATATAGGATCGTTGCCAAGCATCCTACTTCATTCTGGAATCTCCACCGCGTACACTATTGTCAAAGTGGTTTTCGGTATTGGCAGAGAGTATGACCATATCCGATCCCGGTCTCTTTAACAACCAATCGCTTATTACACACCGGATGGTTCTTTTACAGTTCCAAAACCATTTAATAATTGATATCAAAATATCATATTCAATTCAAATCATATCATTTTCGGAATCATTACTTACTTTTGAAATCATATTCACTGTAACGACCCGTAAATTTTAACTGTTTTAATAACGTAATTAGTTAAATTTTGTGAAATTTTAAACGATAAAATTTTGAAATATAAATTTGATATTTGGAATGCGTCTAATTAAAGATAGCAACTGGTAAATTTTCGTCCGAAAATATGAAAATTTATTTCGCGCGTAAATTTACTTCAATTTAATCAGTTAAAAATTGGTGATAATAAAATGTTTTAAAAACCTGGATATTTTTACATAGAAAATTTGTAAATCATCTTCTGAGTGAGACGTCATCTTTCGTTTCATCAAATTTGGATGTCTATTACTCCGTTTATCTTAATTCTGGCTGAATAGCAGCATTTTCGGTACCGATTATCGACTTTTGATCGGATGATCGTACCACCAATATTTGTATACCGTTTTGATCGTCTCATCGTGCTGATCTCAGCGGTATATTTATTTCTTTATTTTGAGGTCTGGTACGCGACGGAAATAATAAAAACGGTTCGTTGTAACGGTACCAAAAATTTCTGACTTTACTCCTTCCTTCGGTTCAAATTTCTAGCGTGCAACCCAACAACAATTAATTGGTTTAATAAATTTCCAGAAATCAAGGGGTGACCAATTCTTTTTCTACTTTTCAGTATTTGTGGACCTGTTCTTTCGTTGCCTATTCCCATTCACGGTTGCTTTAAAGATGAGAAAACCATTTAATTGCAACCTGTTGCTGTCACTTCTCCTTCCTTTTCATTTGTATTTCAATTGTTTTGTGGTCCTTGTTTTGTTGGCTGTACCATTACCTTCGTTCCTCTATTTTTACTTTTATTATTTTTCCCAATTCCCTTTGCCAGCAGCTCCTATACCCAATCACTACCCAACGCCTCTGCCCATGCCGACACCACGGCAACCTCGAGACCAACCAAACCCAAACCCAGTTCGTCCCCAGGCCACCATGCCGAGCCCACCACCATGAGACCAGCCACCGTCCCCACCGTGACGAGAACCGCCACATCACCTCACGCATGCCTCCGCCCTCTGCATCGCACCTCCCCTGACTGTCGCTACCCCACGCGGCCCATGACCGTTAGCCAACCCACCTCCTCACGTTCGAGGCAACCGACTACCTCTCACGCTCAACCACTTGGCCACCTCAAAACTTTCATCTCCTGACCGAGAATCAACCCCACGCCTATCTCCACCCAGGCAACCCCACGCCTCCTTCCCTGTCATCTGCCTCGTGCTCCTCTGGCCTCCATCCAGATCGGATTCTTCTTAGCCGTGTTCTGCTCGCTTCTCCTCTTTGCGTTATCTGGGTGAGTGGGTATATTTATATCTGCTTCTATATATTTTGTTTGATCTTGACTCTGTGGGTTGTATAGATTCAAATATATAATAAAATTAAACATATATAGTATAAGTTATTTGAGTTTCAATCTGGATATGTATACTATAATCTAGTTTATATTTGTGTTATAAGCATCCATTCATATAAAAAAAAAATTTGACACGTTAATTTATATTCAATATAGTATAAATAATATTATGTGTATAGTTTGTGTGTTGCGTGTGTGTATATATATTAATAGATGTGTTGCGTGTGTGTGTATTTTGTATATATGCGTTGCGTGTGTATATATACTTGTATATACTTTAGTTCTTAATCTTGCAAAGTTGTTTATATATGTATAAAGTTATGTTGATATTTGGCAGTTGAATGTTTTATATAGTACGTATAAAGTTGTCCTATATATATCTGTACAGTCTGTAAAGGTTATACTGGTTTTGTATAAACTGATTTTATATTAACAATGGTAGGTTCTAGTTTATATAGTATAGGATTTGCTGTACATATTTTTTTATTTATAATTTATTATGTAAAGGTTTGTTTCGAAATATATATATATTATGAGATCTGTTTATAAACTTGGGTTGACATGCTTAGGGAAGAGAATGGTGTTGGTAAAGTTCTGTATATATATGCGCAGCTTACATATATGTTATTCAAAGACTGACTTTTAAATAATGAGATATTAGGATTGTAATTTAGTATATATGTTAGCAGTATTTATATTAAAGGTCACCGTGGATATGCTTAGAGAAGTATACTATATATTAGTTAATTTTATTTATGTCTTTAGTATGTGCAGTTGATATATTAGTTAAGAATGTACATAGGTATATGTTATGTTTTGTAAAGGGAAGTGTACGTAAGGGTCTGCATAGATATATATTTAGCTGGCACGCATTCCCTTCAACCCAAAACAATGTCTGACACATATGTGATTTATTATATATATAGGTAGTTTGATTTCTGGATGCCTATAGCTTTTATATTATAATATATACACGTATTTCGATTTTTTTTATATAAGTAGATTTTGATTTTTTTTCATATATATGCATTTAAAAATGTTATTGACTTTCAAATATACATATATATATATATATATATATTATTCATGTTTTGATTTAAACATTGATTTTGGGAGAGTGTAATAAAATAATAATAATATAATATACTCTTTATTTCAACTATATCAAGCGGATTCTGATTTATTTCATCAACTCCTTATCTATCAGCTTTGCCCGTTGAATCCGTGTTCCGCTTACTTCTCTTTGAGATTTGTTGCTGGATCTGTCGATGGTCTAGATCGTGATTCAAATCGTAGCTTGTCGTGTTATCTATTCTCCCTAGCATCGAAAGGTGAGCAATCACTCACGATTAATATTCTTATATTTATTAAATTTGATTTCAATTGAAATGTCAATTGAAATATGCTGCTGTTAGTTATTTACAGTGTTATATATATGTCATTATTAGTATCTGTTCACCTGTGACATCTGACACCATTATCTGTTATTTATACTGATGTTATATGCCTGTTACTGTTGTTATATTTTTATCATATCTGTTATCACTCTGCAAGTTCCCTGTTAGTATAGAATCACTAAGGGTTGAAATGATACATACCCGAACGATCTGTAGAATAGGAGGAAATCGTTATGGGTTGAAATGATAAACCCAAGCGATTTTCAATTGAATTGAATTTGGGATTTCGGGTTGAAAAGATATATACCCGAATATGTTTTAAATTGCGGATTGAAATGATAAATATCCGTATCACTTGACCATAGGATAGAAAATTATATACAGGCACCGTTGGTCTATATATAAACGTTTTGAAAATGATTTCTATGGTTTTGAAAAGAAATATATGGTTTTGATTAATATTGATTTTAAAGATTTATTAAAGTTGATTTAATAAAGTTGATAAATAATATGTTTAAGTATTTATTTAATATCTATATTTTCAAATATAGAATTTGTAATGATTTGAAATTGATTGAAATTGTATTTATTTAAGAATTATACTTAAATAAGTTTGATTTGAAATGTATTGAATTTGAAATTTAAAGAAGTGATTTACAACTTGAAATTTGAAAGGGTGACTTAAATGGATATTTCAAACGTATAAATATTTAAATGAGATATTTGTTTATTTAAATTGTAAAATTGAAATTGTAATCAAATGTTATGGAAATGTTAAGCTAATATTTCAAAACTAAATAATTGTAAAGTGAATCTGATATGTATATAAATTTATCGAACTTAGTTTTGAAATGTTGAATGTTTAAAGCTTTGATATATATTAAAATTGAAATGGCTTATTTTATGGTTCAGATATGTATTTGAAATCGATAATTTGAAATGGTTTATTTAGAAGCTAAATCGAGTTGAAACGGATGATTTGAGATTTGATTTAAAATAAATTAAATTTTTGGAATTCGAGTTAATTTGAATTGATTTGTGAAATTTGAGGAAACTAATTTATTTTATAAAGAAATTTTAATATCTAAACTGTTAATAGGAAAGTGTTATGATTTCCAAAATACTGTGGTTTCCAGACTATGATTTCGAAAGCATTATAACTTTGGAAAGTAATATGATTTGAAAATGGATATATTTGAAACGAAATGATATCGTATTAAATTGGGTTTTGAAATGATAAGGATATTTTGGTTTTGAAGTATAAACTACTTTGAAATGACCACGGTGTTATAATAACGATTGGTTGGCAAAGAGACCGGGATCGGATATGGACATACTCTCTGTCGATACCGAAAACCACTTTGACAACCGTGTACGCGGTGGAGTTTCCAGAATGAAGTAGGATGGTGGCGACGTTCTTAAGGTATGTTACGTGGACCCAACTCCCGTGAATTGGCATAAGGTGGCTAAAACAGGAGCGATCTCGGACCAGTGAGGTAGCACCTCTTCTCGGACGCATTTCTTTGATATTATACTCTTACTTGTGATTTGACTAGATGGCCATCCTCCGATTTGGGAATGTTGTTCGAGGTGGAACGGTAGTGGCTGCTATGCGTATCCATCAGTCCGTGTGCGTAATTGGTATATCTACCCTGGCATTGCCTAGTTGTGCCGTGTCACCTACCATATCGAGCTTTACTACGATTATAATTTTAAGATCCGACCGCGTTAAGGTTCTCCATCCCCTTAACGCTATTTTCCGATATGATTATACTTTACTTATTTAGACACTATTGTATATAGCGTATATTACTACATAGTAAATAGTTTAACGGACCCTTAGAGGATGGTTATCCCAACATCCTTTAAGTTACTTGTATTTTAGTTGATATTTCACTTGAGTTGGATTTATTTATATAAGAATGTTAATCCTGACTCGAGTGTTTTGTGTTTTGCTTTACGCTCGGGTCAGACTGAGTGATACAGCATTTGAGACTCACCTTTGGAGTTGGAGCTTCGCTTGGAGATCCAGCTATCTATCGATCCTGCTTTCAGTTATTCCGTTGATTCCAGTGATGTATTCAGATCTGGTATTTGATTATTGTATTGAGACATCTATTGTATTCGAGACCTCTGTTGTATCTTGTTTAACTCTGTTATATACTTATAGTAGCTTCATGAACTACTATCCTTTTGTTTCCGCTGCATTATTGTTATATTACTCTGTGTCTGTGATCTGTAATCATTTTATTTATTGTATATGCTGAGTTTTTGCCAAATTTTATTTACAACACGTTATTTTGAGCAATTCAACTCCGGCATGAGTGACTACCTATACACTTATAATGGATGCGAATGGTTGAAAATACTGGGTTGTTACATTCACCTTTGAAAACATATCACATTTGAAATCATAGTTCGAAATTATATTTCTTTTCTAAAGTCATATTTCCAAAATAGGCTAAACTCTCATTTCAAAATATCATATTAAACCAAATATGTTATTTAATTCCCAACTTAGGTTATAACATCATTAACCATATTCACTTAAAAAAATCGAGAATTTGAATATAAACCCATCCATTTTTCTTAGTTTGGAATTTAGAAGAAAATAGTTTTAAATAGTTACTATAGATTTAAAATAGATTAAATAGCTTTAAAATAGATTAATTAGATTTAAAATAAGTTAAAACAGGTTAATTAGTTTAAATAAATTAAATGGTTTAAAATAGGTTAAAATAACTTAATATAATTAATACAGGTTAAAATAGTTTAATACTTTGAAATCTTAATAATTAGAAATTTTGTAATAATATATTTTTAAAACACTTTATATTAAAAAATGAATTTGGAATTTATATCAAATTAAACTATTCATTTCATTTCAACGCATTTGGACCATTTTCAATTTCCAAGTCAACAAACCAAATTCCCAACCTTTCAATTTAACATTTCAACAAACCATTGAATTTCATATCGTTTCAATCCATGTTCAAATATCAATTCGGATTACTCCAATTTCAAAATATTTCAAAGCTATTTTCAAACAACTTCAATAACTTAATTTCGATAGAATTTCATTTGTACTTAAAATTTTACTTTAAACTTCCAATTTAATTTATTAAAGTAATTCCTTTAAACCATTTCACATTTCATCATAAACTCGATTTTTTTCCAATAATACTTCAATTTACATAAATCAAATTTTATTTCAAGATATCATTTAATTAAATTCGAAAATTAAGGATTTTAAAATCATTTAATTTAGCCAATCCGGTGTCCGTATATATTTCTCTACCCTAGGGTCAAGTGATACGGATATTTATCATTTCAATCCGCAATTTAAAATTTTACGGTTATATATCATTTCAAACCGCAATCCCGAACTAATAATAAAATCCATAAAATCGCTAGAGTCTATCATTTCAACCCATAATGATTTTTCCCTAATCTATAGATCATTCGGTTATGTATCATTTCAACCCATAGTGAACTTGCAGTTTATAATGATATAAAATAAAACATCCATTCATCCAATACAAAAAATCAAACATTCATCACAATCATCATCCAAATCAATTAATAAATATCAACAAATAACAGGTTATCAATTACAGGTGATTAATTGGCAAAATAAATTAAATGACAATTTAATTCAAATAAATTCAAATTAACTGGAATGACGATTTAAATATATCAAGCAGCCATAAATAAATTTATAATCACATCAAAAAATTAATTTAACTAACATAAGAAATTTTAGAAGTTGTGAGTGGGTTAAAACACTCACCTTTGAATTTAAATACGACGTATGTTCGATCTAAATAGGGCATTAATTGCTAAACTTTGTTGGAATGTAGCCTCAGGAGTGGACCGAGGAAGAGCCCTGAAGGCAAAGTATCTAGGAAATACTTCCTTTCTTCATGCCTTTGGGGCTTCTATTTCATCATGGTGCTGGAAAGATATGTTAATAGTGAAAATTTTGCTCGAGAAGTGATTATGTTTCCAAGTGAGGTCGATCCAATAGGGTGTGGGACGACCCATGGGTATCCCATCTACCCTAGTTTCGGCCCAATCCTAGACCAAGGGTGGTTATTCCATTGCACATATAACGACCCACTATTCTGGACCATTCAAATCGACAATAAATCCACACATGTCGGATTTGAATTGCTCAAAATATCATATTGTTAATTTAAATTTGGCAAAACTCAGCATATACAGTAAATAAAATAATCATAGATCACAAACACAGAGTAATATAACAATAATGCAGCGGAAACAAAAGAATAGTAGTTCATGAAGCTACTATAAACATAACAGAGTTAAACAAGATACAACGGAAGTCTCGAATACATAGATATCTCAACACAATAGTCAAATACAAGATCAGAATACATCACTGGAATCAACTGAACAACTGAAAGCAGGATAGATAGCTGGATCTCCAAGAGAAGCTCCAACTCCAAAGGTGAGTCTCGAATACTAGTACAGTCAGACTGACCCAAGCGTAAAGAAAACACAAAACACTCGAGTCAGGATTAACATTCTTATATCAATAAATCCAACTCAAGTGAAATAACGACTGAAATACAAGTAACTCAAAGGATGTTTGGGATAACCATCCTCTAAGGATCCATTAAACTATCTACTATGTAGTAGTGTACGCTAAGTAAATAATGCCTATTAGTAATATAAAGTATCAAAATAGCGTTAAGGCGTTACCATTATCCCCCTTAACATATTTTATATAAGCATCATAGTCTATACAGCACTGTAAACTCCACCGTAAACTAGTGGGCTATCAAGGAGTACTCCATAGGTATAACACAAAACAAATCGTAGTGGTCGCACATAGGGATACAAGTATGACAAGGCACATGAGGCAATACCCAAGGTAGTGAAACTACCGTTTGCCTGATCCGGACTGGTGAGAACGCATCGCCGCAGCGATCGCAACACCGCGAAACAACACTCCAAAATCAAGGGTGCGCACCAATCAAAAATAAGTAATGAGTAGTTTACGAAGATGTGTGTCCGCTAGAGGTAGTTAACCTCACTGGCCCGGCACGACTCCTGTTTAAGTCATTTCCAATTTGACACAAGTGTCAAGGTCATCCATTATCGTTCTCTTTCTTCAAATCCAGCAACGTCATCATTCCAACCACTTCATTCTGGATCACACTCCGCGTATAATAGTTATTAAAGTGGTTTTCGGTTTGGACAGAGAGTATGTCCCTAACCGATCCCGGACTCTTCAATAACTACGTAATTATTACACCGATTGGTCATTTAATAATCTTTCTAAATAGTTTATATTTCAAAACTGAAATATCATTGCCATTTCAAAACCATCTCAATACGATATCACTTCCATTTCAAAACCAAATACGATATCATTCCATTTTAAATATATCCATCTCAAATATATCCATTTACAAAATCTTAGTACTTCAAAGTTATAACACTTTCTAAATCAACACTTTGGAAATCATAATTCTTTGGAAATCAAAATTTAGAAATCATAATGCTTTGGAATCATAACACTTTCCTTCAAACAGTTTAGATATTAGTAATAGTATATAAAATAAAATAGTTTACAAAAAAAAATTTATAAAAAAATAGTTATAAGTTAAAACAATTTATATTAAAATAATTATTATATTTAAAATAGTTTATATTAAAAATAGTTATATTAAAAATAGTTTATATTAAAAATAGTTTATAAAATAATATAGTTTAAAGATAGTTTAAAATACTTTATATAATAAAATAGTTTCCTCAAATTTCATAAATCGATTCGACTCAACTCGGATTCCAAAATTCAAATTTAATCAAATCTCAAATCATCAATTTCAATTCGATTCAGTTTCTAAATAGACCATTTCAAATTATCAATTTCAAATACATATTTGAACCATAAAATAAGCCATTTCAATTTCAATAAATTTCAAAGCTTTAAATATTCCACATTTCAAAATCTAAATTTGATAATTCCATTTATATCTCAATTTAATTTCATTTCATTTAGTTTCTGAGATATTTCTTTAATCATTTCAATACATCTAAATACAACTTCAATTTACAAATTTATATAAACAAAATATCCCATTTAAATTTAAATAAGTTTGAAATATTCATTTAAGCCACTTTTTAATCAAATTCAAGTTATAAAACATATCTTAAAATTTCAAATTTAATAGATTTCAAATCAAACTTATTTAAGTATAATTCTTAAATAATTAAAAATTCCAAATCAAATTCAAATATTTTATCTTTCAACCTGAAACATTATAAACTCTATATTTGAAAATATAAAATTTACACAAATACTTAAACATATTTAATATTGATTCAAATCAACTTTATTAAATCAACTTTAATAAATATTTAAAATCAATATTTATTAAAACCATATATTTCTTTCTAAACCCATAGAAATCAATTTCTAAATATTTATATATATAGACCAACGGTGTCTGTAAAAAAATTTCTACCCTATGGTCAGGTGATACGAATATTTATCATTTCAATCCGTAATTTAAATTATATACGGGTATATATCTTTCCAACCCGTAATCCCAAATTTAATTCAATGAAAATCGCTTGGGTTTATCATTTCAACCCATAGTGAATTCTATACTAAAAAGGAACTTGCAGAGTGATAACAGATATGATAA
The DNA here is from genome assembly GCA_030737815.1 of Allium fistulosum. Lineage (NCBI taxonomy): Eukaryota > Viridiplantae > Streptophyta > Magnoliopsida > Asparagales > Amaryllidaceae > Allium > Allium fistulosum. The sequence goes on from CM060902.1 coordinate 1,388,983,881, forward strand.
TAACATAACATGCATATGTCATCAATATAAATAACAGATAATGGCGTCAGATGTCACAAGTGAACAGATTCAGATAATAACATATATATAGCAATATAAATAACAGATAATGGTGTCAGATGTCACAGGTGAACATATACAGATGATGGCATATATATAGCAAATGTAAATAACTAACATCGGCATATTTCAATTGTCGTTTCAATTGAAATCAAATTTAATAAATATAAGAACATTAATCGTGAGTGATTGCTCACCTTCCGAGGCTAGAGACGGACGAGATTGAGATGAGTTATGAATCCAAGCACGAGTTTCAAAGTAAAGCACGATGGACAAGGGTTCGACGGACAAGCTGATAAATCGAAAATCGATGAGAATGAATCAAATTAGCTCGATCAACTGAACAAATAAATATTATAAACTTCTTAAAAATCAAAACTTTCTTAAAAATCAATACTCAACTTTAATATGAAATCACTTATATAATACTTTGTAAACAAAATAATACTCTGTCATCAAATATATACCGTTGTAAATGTATAATACTATAACAAAACTATGTAGTATAAAAATATATAACAACAGTGCAAACTATACCAATAGCTCTGAAAATTAAACTGTAAGCAACATAAGCTACTATACAAACACTGATATATATAAACTTGTATATATATACACAGCACTTTTGTATATGAAATAACTTTCTTTTTTCCCTCTTCATAGGACACGCAACTATGAACATAGGTTTAAAACATATAATATGCAGACAGTACAAAAATTCGATGACTGCATACAATTAAATCAACAGACCACAAACAAAGCAAAAGTCATTTCACAGCCTATACTAGTATACTAATTACTAACCTATATATATACTAGGATATGTAACTGTTATATAAATGACAAAACCTTTTCAAAATAAGTGGAGACTAACCACTAAGCTAAAATAATAGATGAAGGCTCTCCTATGACAGCTTGAGAAGCTGAAACTTTATATATAACTTTAATACCTTTATAACTTGGGATACTTTAAAATATAACCATATAAACTTATATGTAAACAACAAAGCTTATACATATTATATCAAAACTGTAACTTAGATTCTATATGAAACTTTATATCATACCGCCGCATACATACCATTTATAAACTGTATAAATTAAAATACTTGGAATATTAACAAATGTGGTATAAACATATATACATTAAAACAACTTTACGTGTAAACCACTAGTTTTATAACTTATAATATATATAAAGTCACTTGATTTGTAAACTGGACATACATATTATAAAATAGGAGAGAAGACAAAACATAGCTTATGACATAAAATCAATATACCAACCCTGCAATCAAATATACGACTGACCAAAACCATGTATGCTTTTATACATACATAACAAATATAAACTCACACTGACCCCATAACATAATATATAGTATATAATAATGCTTTAAACACAAAATATATAAATCAATGTGAAGTACACATACTACCTCAATATACACACGCTGTCACGCACAACTCAGGGAAGAAGGAAGCTCGGGTCCGAAGGGAGAAGGAACTGGGGTCGGTGGCCGGTTGTGCTATTTGGGAATGGTGGATCTGGAGGTGCAGGCGGCCGATGGGTTTGTATTGTAGAGGTAAGGCGGTCAAACAAGGAGAATAGGCGGAGGGGACGTGAGCTGTCCTGGGAAAAATGGAGCTCGGGTTTGGAGAAGATGGTCGGCATGGAGGGAAGGCGACTAGTCGGCAGTCTCGGGTTGTGCGATGCTTTGGAGGTGGGGCGGTGTACGGTCGAATGGTTGAACGGCTGAGGGAGAGGGTGGTGAAATGATATATAAGCTTTGTAAAACATGTTACTTTCTCTGAAAAGAAAGAAAGAAACAGGAAGAAGAGTGTGGAAAGAGTGAACAGAGAAAAAGGTAATGGGGAATGAACGAAGGGCCAGAACCAATATATGTTTGAACCAGTGTAGAAAAGAAAAGGCCTCCGCAAATTCTGAAAATAATGATGGCTAGTGGCTATTGATTTTGTACGGTGGAAAATGAATAGACAAGGGATTCAAAAGGTCACAAAATCAAAAGTCACAAAACCGGTACCGATACGATTACCGTTTTCGCGGATTCTGCAGTGAATTGGACTTCAAAACACAAAATTGAATAACCGCAGAGATCAGCATGACGAGACGATCCAAACGGTATATAGATATCAGTGGTATGATTGAATTATAAAAATTCGAATTTTCTACTAGCGGAAAATGCAGCAAAAACGCAGAAAAATAAGATCGACGGAGCTAAAGAAGTCCGAATTTAGAAAAATGAAAAATGACGTCTTAGTCAGAAGATGAATTAGAATTTTTCTATGTAAAAATATTCGGGTTTAGAAAACATTTTATTATCATCGATTTTAACTGATATAAATTGGAATAAAATTACACTAGAAAATAAACTTCCAAATTATCTGATGAAAATTTACCAGTTGCTATGATTAATTAGACGCATTCCAAATATCAAATTTTATTTCAATTTTTTATCGTTTAAAATTTCACAAAATTTCAACTGATTATGTAACAACCCTGTATTTTTCAAATATTTTTAAATTGATTTTTCCAGATTCAAAAGCTTTATTTATGAAAAAGAATAAATTTTGTTATTTTAAGTATAAACTTTGATTTTGATGTGGATTAGAATTCCAAATATGACTAAATTTAATATTTCCAGAAAATGTGAATTTTGGTCAAATAGTCAAACTTTGACTTTTAAATTTAAATTTTAAATATTTGAAATTATAAATTTTATCTTTTATTATGACAATAGATTTAATAACTTGAATACTGTTTTTCGTTTCGTTGGAAACGGAGTTAAAATGTAAAAGTTATGTACATTTCAATTTTTAGTATAATTTGTTTTATTGTGCAATTTTGCCTATTTTAAATTTTATAAATCATATTTTCTTTCTTATATTTTATTTAATATGTGTCAATATGTTAATTTATGTATATTTTCATCTCTAAATATTTCAAAAGTAATAATAGGATTTTTCCAAAATTTACTATGATGATTTCCTATTTTTAAAGGCTGTTTTCCTATTTTCTGCTATTTCTTCATTAAAAATTATATGTAAATTTAATTTTAAATATTTATTTTGTGAATATATTTTTATTTTATGTTATTATTTATGTTTAAAAATATATTACAAGCTCATATGAATTTTTCTAAAATTTATTCTATTCAATTTCAAATTTCTAGACTAGTTTACTATTTTAGCTATTTTCTTAATTTAACTTTATATTATTGATAAATATTTATATAAATTATTATATTTTGTTCAAATTTCGAAATGTTACCTAGGATTATTATCTTTTTCCAGAAATATAAAGTTATAAAAAATAAAATAAAGAAATTTGAAAGGCCTTAAACTTTCTATCTTCCTATGGGCTTTTATAGTCCACCTTTTTACTTTTAACCTAACCTTTCACCAATTAACCCTAACTATTCCTCATTCTTTTTTTCCAGCCGACTTCCTCCTGTTATTCACGAATTTTCAAAGCTCCAAAACCCTAAAAAAAATCATGGCCTCCATCTTGCAAAAAAATTTGGTAAACTCCATCTTTTCTTTCTACTTTTTCTTACTTTTTCTATGCAAATTTGCCTTGCTTTCTCCCTTGTTTAGATCGGCCTCTCCCCCTATTCCACGGCCACCACCTCCTTCCATCTCTTCCGGACCACCACCACCATCTACCCCACCAGATCTGACCATGGCCGAACCCCCTTGATGGCCAAACTCTTCCAAATACAACCTAGATGCCTAGATCCACGCTTTGTTGACCACTTTTTGGTACCATCACCTTCCACCACCCATGGCCACCACCAACACCACCTCCACCACCTCCAGCACCACCTGGACCCTCTACCACATCATCACCTTGGACCCCACTCCTCTGGCCGTGCCCCATGAGCCTTGGTTGAGCCTTGAATTGCCTTGAATCCATGTTAAAGTGACATTGTTTTGCCTTGTTGTGTTGTTTCATGCATACTCACCTTTTGCTATCCTCTAAACATGTTTGGCCGACCCTTAGGCAACCAAAACCTGATCCAAATCTTTCCTTAGACCTATAGTACACCATATGGCTGAACCTGAAGGTTGTTGGAAGCAAGTGCAAAGCAATTCTACTTTGATTCGTGCAGTTGATTCTATATTATTCTATCGTATTGTGCATTTGAAAACTTATATTGTTTGTATTGTTTTGTCTTATGTATTCAAGGAAGTTAACCTTGTCTCTCCCACACTCATCATCATCACGGCTGAGAAAATGAACCCCTTGTTCGAGCTTTTGAATGGTTAAAGCACAGTCAAGTAATCTATTCTGTTGTTGCTTCTTATCTTCATTGTTTCAACATTGTTTGCGTTGAATATTTATGTGTATATTGTCTTGTTTGGTTATTGTTTACAAGATAAATATCAAGGCTCTCCATTCATTCAAATCAAAAGTCATGCTATATCGTGCTTGTTGTGCTTTCTGGAATCTATTCTGTGTGTTTTGATCGCTTCTCCAGCTTTAACAGGTGAGTTATTCTCACCAGACAATATGTACCTATATAACTAGTAAATTGACACCCTGTGAATCTGTAGAAATATATTATCATGTTATACTTGACTATGTTATGATCATATGATGTTTATACATCTGTTCTATCATCCGTTACTGTTATATAACGTATTCTGTTCATTTATATCTATTTATCACACTGCAAGTTCCCTGTAGACTAGAATCACTATAGGTTGAAATGATACATACCCGAACGGACTTTAGAATAGGGAAAAATCATTATGGGCTGAAATGATAGGCCTGAATGGTTTTTATTTAACTTATTTTAACTTGGGGTTGCGGGTTTGAAATGATAGAACCCGGTTTTTCTTTGTAAATTGCGGATTGAAATGATATATATCTGTATCACTTGACCTAGGTTAGAAATCTATATACAGGCCCGTGGTTATTTTATAAAGTGTTTTTGGATATTTTTAAGTATTTTAAAAATATAAATTTATGAAATTTGATTTAAATAGATTTTGAAATGTTTTAAAATAAAGAAATTATGATTTTTCTACGAGTTAAAAATGTAATTAATGAATGGTTAAATTGGATTATTGAAATATCACTTAAGTTTGGAATTTGGAATTTTGGTTAAAAATGATATTTAAGTTATATGAATAAAAATTAAAATTTAATTATATTTGTAAAATGGTAAATATGATAATTTGATTAAATTTGAATTTAAGCGATTTATTAAAGTATTATTGATTTTCTATGAATTTAAGTGGTTAAATAAATGAATGTTTAAAAGTGATCTTTTAAAATATAACTTGACTTGGAAATGTGAAATTTGGTTTTAATTAAAGGTTTAAGTTAATTAAAAAAAATTGGAAATTTAGTTAAATTTGTGAAATGGTAATTTAAATTTGAAGTGTTAAGTTATTTGTTGAAATGTGAAGAATTGGAAACTTTTACACTTAAATTTATTAAGTAAATTGTTGAAAATTGGATTTAATTATAAGAAATTTATTGTGAAAAAGATATATGTTAAATGATATGAAAATGAACATTTTAAATGTTAAAATATGATTTTTAAAATGTTTATGTGTTTTAAATTAAAGTTATTTAGTTGCTGGAAATACACTAAAATCTGGAATTAACTTTTAATAGCATTCAGAAATGCTATAGTTTCTGAATTGAACTAAAATTGTGTAAAAAGAGCCATTACAGCATTTCTGAAATGTTGTAGTTGCTGTAATTGAACTTATAGGCTAATATTGAACTCAGGTGTATTATAGCATTCTCTGGAAATGCTATAGTGGTCTGCAGTCTTTGCTGAAATCAAATAAAACCTTTGTTTTGAAATTTGAGTTACCGCAGCACTTCTAAAATGTTGTCTTTTCTGTTTTGAACTATAATTTAACTAAAAACTGAATTTTAACAGCAGTTTTAAATGCTGTCTTTGCTGAATAAAAATGTTTTCAAGTATAACTTATAACAGCTTTTTTCTAAATGCCGCGAAAGGCTGAAATTTTAATAATTATGGTTTTTGACTTAGTAAACGAACTCAGAATGGTTTGAAACTTTGGAAATTGAATACTTGATTTGAAAATATAATAATTACACTTTTAAAAGGTTTAAATGAATTATTTTGATTGGAATATAAACTATTTAAAGGTGATTTGAAATGATATTAAATGAACGATATCTTTGAATTTAAAGGGTATTTAAAGTTGAATTTTTGGTTTTGAACTGATAGGATATTTTATTATATTAAAATGATTTGAAATGAAGTTTTGTAAGGATATGATATTTTATTATATTAAAATGATTTGAAATGAAGTTTTGGAATGATATGATATTTTAAATATATGGAAATGGTTTGGAATTGATTTAATCTTTATTTTGATAAATATATGGTTTTGAAATGATATTATATTTTGAAGTAAAGTATTGTTTTAAAAGTTATAACCACGGGTTATAATAACGATTGGTTGTTAAAGAGACCGGGATCGGATATGGACATACTCTCTGTCGATACCGAAAACCACTTTGACAACTGTGTACGCAGTGGAGTTTCTAGAATGAAGTAGGATGGTGGCGACGATCCTAAGGTATATACGGGGACCCAACTCCCGTGAGTTGGCATAAGGTGAGTAAAACAGGAGCGATCTTGGGCCAGTGAGGTAGCACCTCGTATCAGACACACTTCTTCGATACCATTCTATTACTTTGTGATTTTTGGTGGCCACCCTTGATTTGGGAGTGTTGTTCGAGGTGGAACGGTAGTGGCTGCTATGCGTATCCATCAGTCCGTGTGCGTAATTGGTATATCTACCCTGGCATTGCCTTGTGTGCCGTGTCACCTACCATATTGAACCCACTACGATTATGATTTTAAGATCCCACCGCGTTAAGGTTCTCCATCCCCTTAACGCTATTTTCTATATGATTATACTTTACTTATTAGACATTATTATAATAGCGAATATTACTACATAGTATATATTTTAACGGATCCTTAGAGGATGGGCGGTCCCAAGCATCTTCTAAGTTACTTGTACCTTTATAACAGTTCACTTGAGTTGGTTTACATTATATAAGTATATATTGTCCTGACTCGAGTGTTTTGTGTTTTGCTTTACGCTCGGGTCAGCCTGAGTATTCACAGATTTGGATTTCCACCTTTTGGAGATTTGAATCGCTGGAGATTATCTGCTAGTCTTGTTCTATCAACTTCGGTTCCGTTGTTCTATTCAGCCTGTACTTGGTTATTGTATTAAGACTTCGGCTGTACTTTATTTCTTATGTTGTGTCTTATGTAACTCTGATATATTTACATAGTAGCTTCATGAACTACTATTTCTTTTACTTCCGCTGCATTATTTTACTCTGTGTCTGTGATCTGTGATTATATTTATTTACTGTATATTCTGAGATTTGCCAAATTTTATTTACAACGCGGTATTTTGAGCAATTCAATTCTGGCATGAGTGTCTACCTATACACTTATAATGGATGCGAATGGTTGAAAATACCGGGTCGTTATAGTTGGTATCAAAGCTTTGGCTTTGAGGCAAAACTCAGCATATGGAGTAGATTTATTTATAGAATCACTTTCGTTCGAGTTTGAATCTTTTCCTCTTGATTCGAATTTCCTTTGAATTTTGGAACGTTCCCTGCGGTTCCAAAATCCATTCTTGTCCCTCACTATTCATCTTCTTTTGATTCTGGAGTATCCCATAACTCCACATCGAATGATCTTTATAGTGAATTGGCGGTCTCGCCAATATTCTAATTTTCTTGTAAAAGGGTGAAAATCCTTTACAATCAGCATCGATTCACCAGAGATTTATATCTATCCTTGGTTTAGATGCTAATATCTTTTGTTATTCCAAACTCTATCTCTTGAGATCGGATGTAGATTTACCCCAGAAAAAAATACACATTTGATCTTATTCATTAAGTCACGGTTGACCCGGTTAAGGTTGCCCGCGATTTATTTAAGCTTACCTATCTCCCTATTTTGTTATTTAATCATCTTGTCTTTTGTTTCCAAACTATCTCCAAACATTTTTAAATTGTACTTGTAAATCTATGTTTTGTTTTATATATTGTGTTATTTGAGTTGTAGATGTTGATTTGGGCTTCCGATCGATTCGTCTGATCAACGCTATCGATGAGATTTCTAAAACACTTTGACAGAACAAACTGACACAATATTATTTTTAAATTTGGTTAATGGAATAAATTTTGTTATATAAGTAAATTTATGGAACTTAATAAATTGATTTAAATTGATTATTTGAAATGATAATACTTGATTTATCATTCTATAAATGAATTTATAAATAGTTGTTTATAAATTTGATTTGGGAACTGAAATGAATTTAAATCAAGAAATTTGAGAATTTAATTTCCGATGCTTTCAAACCTTGTGTTCAAAGTTTTAAAAGGATATATTATTTAAAGTATTTTGGAATAGAAATTTGTTTCCAAAGAATTTTAAAGTTTTAAAAATTTTAGTGCTCTTCTCTTTGTCGCTGGAAAATAATTTCGGTGATGACCGCGGCATCATCGACTTTCATTTTCGAGTTTTGAAGTGAAGAAACCATTATGTAGTTTTGCTACAGCTTTGTTTTGGGAAATTTGATTGATTTGAATTTCTAAAATATGATTTGAATTATAATATATATAGATATATGATTAAATTTGATTTTACAAATTTTGTACATACATTTATTTATCTCTAAATGGTTTGAGAGGAATCAGAAATTTTATTCTTAAATTCTATCTTAAATAATAACTTCAAGTATAAAAAGAAAATCAAAATTTTGAATAGATGATTCAAACTTGAAATGACTGAGTTGGAAAGTTTTATTTGTATAATTCACAATTTCATTTCCAATATAACTTACTTAAATTACACAGAAGTTGAATATGAAATTGGATAATATACAATATGGAAAGGATTTTATAAATAAAATTTGAGTGGTTATAATAAATGTTGTACACTTAAATTTTAGTTATAAAAGATTAACAGAGGTAAATAGTGAAAAAGGAATTTAAAGAGATTTTATTTAAATAACTTAATAATCAAATTTGATTTACTATGGAACCTTAAGTCTAACCTAGGAATTTTAATAAAGGTTATTTCCTGAAATGAATATGTTGTATAATAAATAATGTATCTTTGAATAGATAAAATAAAATACATTTGAATTGGACTTTTGGTAATAAAGTTTATTTAACTTGAATTCATAGTTTAATTGATGTCTAAATGAATAAATGTGTAAAGAAATTTGATTATTATATTTGCTATGATAAATATTTTATTCATGAAATTGATATGTTTTGAAAAATGAATAATTATGATTTAAATAGTTAAAATGTATTTTAACATCACTAAAACTTGATACTTGAGAATTTGGTTTTCAAATGGAAATTTTAAGTGTAACTTATTAAAGGGATATCTATTTATGAAATGGGTATTTTAAATAAAGTGTTAGGGTATGTGTTAAATTTAGAGCTAAGTAAAATAGTGAGCTTTTGACTTAATAAACGAAGTATAGTTTAATTTGGATATTCCATTCATAAATGTTTGTTTTAATAAGTCATAAGTTAAATGATATCGAAATAAATATTTCTGGAATTAAACTGATTTGAAATATTAATATATCTACTTAGCATTTTATAAGTGCTGCTATTTTGAAAAGACAATGTTTTGGAAATTTTTATAATTGAATGAACTTAGAAATGTTACAACTTTAAAATGAATATTATTTGACCTTGAATTAAATGGTTTAAATGAAGATTTTTTTTAAGGGTGTTATGATTTTCTAAGTATTATGTTTTTTTTAAAAGAATAACATGTCCAAAGTGTTATGATTTTAGTAGTGTGATTTCCAAATGATAAACATCCCTAAATTGTTATGATTTCAAAGCATTATGGTTTTAAGTTTATTATCTTATTTTGTTTTCCAAACTATCTTTTGGTTGTCCTTATTTCTCTTATCTTGTTACAGAATGGGAAGGCTATTGCTTATACCAGTCTGTTTAGAAATTTTTCTGTAATCTTTGATAATCTTGGATACTCATTTTTGAATCTGAACACTGTTTTTCCATTCATAGACCGTCGATCAAGTGAAAGGGGTGATTCAGACTCTAGAGGATCTTTTTCGTGTTTGTGTTCTTGATTTGATCACCTCCATCTTGTTAAACTTACCTATAACAATAGTTATCAGGCATAATTTAAATCTCCTTGTCATCTTATTTTAATCTTATTTCACTCTATCTTTTCTATGCTTTCCCGTACCTCATTCCTTTTCGAGGACGAAAAGCTTTGAGTGGGGGAGAGTGTAACAACCCTGTATTTTTCAACTATTTTTAAATTGATTTTTCCAGATTCAAAAGCTTTATTTATGAAAAAGAATCAATTTTGTTATTTTAAGTATAAACTTTGATTTTGATGTGGATTAGAATTCCAAATATGACTAAATTTAATATTTCCAGAAAATGTGAATTTTGGTCAAATAGTCAAACTTTGACTTTTAAATTTTTATTTTAAATATTTGAAATTATAAATTTTATCTTTTATTACGACAATAGATTTTATAACTTGAATACTGTTTTTCGTTTCATTGGAAACGGAGTTAAAATGTAAAAGTTATGTACATTTCAATTTTTAGTATAATTTGTTTTATTGTGCAATTTTGCCTATTTTAAATTTTATAAATCATATTTTCTTTCTTATATTTTATTTAATATGTGTCAATATGTTAATTTATGTATATTTTCATCTCTATATATTTCAAAAGTAATAATAGGATTTTTCCAAAATTTACTATGATGATTTCCTATTTTTAAAGGCTGTTTTCCTATTTTCTGCTATTTCTTCATTAAAAATTATATGTAAATTTAATTTTAAATATTTATTTTGTGAATATATTTTTATTTTATGTTATTATTTATGTTTAAAAATATATTACAAGCTCATATGAATTTTTCTAAAATTTATTCTATTCAATTTCAAATTTCTAGACTAGTTTACTATTTTAGCTATTTTCTTAATTTAACTTTATATTATTGATAAATATTTATATAAATTATTATTTTGTTCAAATTTCGAAATTTTACCTGGGATTATTATCTTTTTCCAGAAATATAAAGTTATAAAAAATAAAATAAAGAAATTTGAAAGGCCTTAAACTTTCTATCTTCCTATGGGCTTTTATAGTCCACCTTTTTACTTTTAACCTAACCTTTCACCAATTAACCCTAACTATTCCTCATTCTTTTTTTTTCAGCCGACTTCCTCCTGTTATTCACGAATTTTCAAAGCTCCAAAACCCTAAAAAAAAATCCTGGTCTCCATCTTGCAAAAATTTTTGGTAAACTCTCTCTTTTCTTTCTACTTTTTCTTACTTTTTCTATGCAAATTTGCCTTGCTTTCTCCCTTGTTTAGATCGGCCTCTCCCCCTATTCCACGGCTACCACCTCCTTCCATCTCTTCACGACCACCACCACCATCTACCCCACCAGATCGGACCATGGCCGAACCCCCTTGATGGACAAACTCTTCCAAATACAACCTAGATGCCTAGATCCATGCTTTGTTGACCACTTTTTGGTACCATCACCTTCCACCACCCATGGCCGCCACCAACACCACCTCCACCACCTCCAGCACCACCTGGACCCTCTGCCACGTCATCACCTTGGACCCCACTCCTCTGGCCGTGCCCCACGAGCCTTGGTTGAGCCTTGAATTGCCTTGAATCCATGTTAAAGTGACATTGTTTTGCCTTGTTGTGTTGTTTCATGCATACTCACCTTTTGCTATCCTCTAAACATGTTTGGCCGACCCTTAGGCAACCAAAACCTGATCCAAATCTTGCCTTAGACCTGTAGTACACCATATGGCTGAACCTGAAGGTTGTTGGAAGCAAGTGCAAAGCAATTCTACTTTGATTCGTGCAGTTGATTCTATATTATTCTATCGTATTATGCATTTGAAAACTTATATTGTTTGTATTGTTTTGTCTTATGTATTCGAGGAAGTTAACTGTAACAGCCCGCATTTTTGACCGTTCAAGTCGACAAAACATACACACACGCCGACTCAAACAATCCAAAATACAGATAGTTATTGGGGTTAAGTAAGAAAGGAAAAGAAAGAACAGAAACAAACTCAGAATCTCGCAGCGGAAGGAACAAGATATAATAATAAAATAACAGTTTATGAAGCTATTAAATAAATATTTTTGATTATTATTATACATCATAAATCAGAGTTACATACATATCAGAGATAATACAACAATGCAGCGGAAAAATAATACAGTAGTAGAATACAAATGATGTAATACCAAACTCCATCTTCGTCCTCCAGAATAGATCTTCAACCTTATCTGAAATGCTCAGGCTGACCCGAGCGTAATTAAAAGACAAAACACTCGAGTCAGGACTAAAATATCTCATGTAAGTTAAATCGAATAAGTAAATATGAGTGTGACGACGTCGGAGATGTTTACGGGTTTTAGACACCTCCTATCCAGTGTTTAACGTGCGTGCATTAACTTAAGAGATGTTCGGGATTTCCATCTCCTAAGGATCCATTAAACTATCTACTATATAATAGAATACGCTATATACAATAATGTCTATCATAAAGTAAAATATCAAACTAGCGTTAAGCCATGGCCCATTCCACCCTTAACACATTTTTATTCCCAAGAGCATATACAAGACCGTTGTTTCCCCAAAACCGGAAGTCACCAGAGGGCAATCCATATACTAAAGGTACAAACCAAAACGTAGTGGTCGCGAATAGGATAATCAGTATGACAAGGTACATGAGGCGATACCAACTAGGATACTAGTAGTCGCGTCATCCGGACTGATGTTGGGCATAGCAGCTACTACCCCAACACCGCGAAACAACACTCCAATAATTGAGGGGTGCACCCAAATCGAATCACAAAAGTAATAGATATGGTAACGAAGAAGTGTGTCCGCTAGAGGTGGCGAACCTCAAAGGCCCGGCAGGGCTCCTGTTTTAGTCATGTCAGGGGTCATCCAAAATCGTTCTCTTTCTTCAAATCAACACGTTCACCAAAACCATCCACTTCATTCTGGATCAACACTCCGCGTGTACTAGTTATTAAAGTGGTTTTCGGTATCGATAGAGAGTATGTCCATATCCGATCACGGTATCTTTAATAACTACGTATTATTACACCGATGGCCCTTTTACATTTCAAATCGATTCATAATTGATATCAAAATATCATATTCGCTTCAGAATCAAATCCATTTCAAATATCATCATATCTATTCAAGATGTAAGATTCCGTTTCAAAATCATTTTTCGCCTCAATATCTCATTTCGATTTCAAAATCATTTTTTGCCTCAATATCTCATTTCGATTTCGAAATCATTTTTCGCCTCAATATCTCATTTCGATTTCAAAATCATTTTTCGCCTAAATATCTCATTTCGATTTCAAAATCATTTTTTGCCTAAATATCTCATTTCGATTTCAAAATCATTTTCGCCTCAATATCTCATTTCGATTTCAAAATAATTTTTCGCCTAAATATCTCATTTCGATTTCAAAATCATTTTCGCCTCAATATCTCATTTCGATTTCAAAATCATTTTCCCCCTAAATATCTCATTTCGATTCAAAATCATTTTCGCCTCAAATTCCACAAAACGATTCACATAAACTCGAATTCCAAAATTAAAATTTAATCAAATTTCAAATCATCAATTTCAACTCGATTCAGCTTCTCAATAAACCATTTCAAATTATCAATTTCAAATACATATTTGAACCACAAAATAAACAATTTCACTTCCAATATATTTCGAAACTTTAAATATTTCACATTTCAAAACAGTTCATATATTTATATAAGAATATAAGATTCGCTTTAAAACCATTTCGTATTCAAATTAGAATATACTTCAAATTAAACATCTGTATTAAGTAGTTTACTTAATCTCTGGAACAATTCCAATTCAATAAACTTAGATTAACATTCGGATTTCAAGAATTCATTTAAGTATTACATTCCAAATCGATTTTAGTTCAAATCCTATTCAAATCAATTTTATCTTCAAATTTAATTCAATAGTTTCGATTTAGTCCAATTCACAAATTTCTTTGAATTTCAATTAAATTCCAAATTAATTAAATCTCAATTTCAAATTAATTTTCAATTCCAAACTCAAACTTGAAATATCATTTCATATATTCTTAGAAATATTCAGAGTTCGATTAAAAGTCCAATCTTTTAAAACAAATCAACTTTCGAAAATTTACGCCGTATTTCAAAATTTTTTACTTAAAATCTAAACTTCAAAAAATTAAACAATTTCATTTACCAAGTTTAAATTCCAACATCTCGAGCTTCAATTCAAAATAATTCAATTTCCATAAATTGGATTTTTTTCTTAAAATCAATTCATTTAAATAATTTCAAAACAACTTTTAAAATCATTTAATTTAACCAACCCGGTGTCCGTATATAATTTTCTAACCTATGGCCAAGTGGATAATTATTTCAATTTTAATTTCAAGGATGGATATATATCATTTCAATCCAAATAAATGTCATAGGTATATCATTTCAACCTATTCCTTAATTTATTCGAAATGATTCAGTTTACAGTTTTATATGCAATAAACAATATACATGATGATAGCATGATATATCAAAATAAATAAACAACCAATATCCACCACTAGCATCCATCACAACCAATCAACCATAAAGCCAATAACATTCACAACAATTTTTATAATTATCAATATCGAGTAATATACTGCCAATTTAAATTTATTTGACGGTCAATTTAAATTCTATCAATTAATTCATATATCAATACAGATGATAATTAAACCTACCAAACAACAGCCAATAAATTTCATATCACTTCAGAATATAAATTTAACTAACCTTAAATTATTTTAGTCAATTGTGAGCGTATAAACACTCACCTTTGATTTACCGATGATTTAAAATCCAAATAAAGGTCCAAATTTGAACAGTCTCGGAATGCAGCCAAACTAGCTTCATAACGTCCGGAATTTCGATACGAACGCAACGGAGAAAACCGCGCGTCGATCCGAGCTCGTATGCAAAAGGTATTCGAGTTAGAACATTGGAATTTTAATATAAAATAGTTAATTAAATAAATAAATAAAAATAAACATACGTATACCATCTCCTCTTCACGCACGTTCCTTCGTCCAGGCGAACCCATGAACGCAACCCAAACCCTAAAGCACGCACACAACTAGGAGCGACCGGACGTTGATCAGGGGATGCCATCGCGTGCGCCTCTCCTTGCTCCACCTCCGCGCCAAGTTTCGCCACCCCATTCGCCACCGTTTGCGCAAAATCCGAGAAAATACGTCCATGCTTCCAAGCTAGATTCTGGCGAATCCGTGGCGTAATAGCATAGATCAACCGTATGGATTTGAAGAGCTCGCCGAGATCTACAACTTTGCTTTTGGAATTTTTCGATTTCGTTGAACGGATTGAGAGATAAAGAGGAAAGAAGATTGGCAATTTCTGGCCATGGAATAGGTGGCGGCCATGGTTTAAAATTAGGGTTTCTGAAATGAAATAATGATAAAACTGTCTCGGTTTGCAAGCGTATTTATAAAGGTAGGTCCAAAATCATCCGAACTCCAATCGAGATGTGCCGCCAAGCATTTATAAGGTTTTACCCATATTCCGAATGCAATGGAACTAGTCCCAAGGCCTAATTCAATCGTATGCGGAAGATAGCTTTTGAAGTCGATTATTTTAATTAAATTCGACGTTAAATTTCTACGCGTTTCAAGCTCGCACGGCCAAATGACAAGTCTGATTGCTACGAAAATTGAAACCTTACAATAATTTACTGTTACGGATCCGATGAAACTAGTTTCGTCGAAATCCGAGACAATTGTAAAACTGGCTATTTCTACTGTTTAATTTCAATATAAAATTCCCAAATTTAAATTATTAACTCTTAAATCAAATTTCAATTATTCACAAATTTCATTTTTAATTTCACTGTAATTAACAATCTTTTACAATGCAGTTTTCCATTATAAATCCAGTATAAAAGATTATATTAGATTCAGCGTTCAATTATATTGTAATTCAAATTCAAGTTATTTAATTCCAATTGAATTCTTTTATTTCGCTTTACACTTTCATTTTTGAATCAACCATTTACTTATACATTATTATCAATAATTTATAATTCATTTACTTTTATTTTCTTCAGCTATCATCTTATTTAAATTCACAGTAATATTAAATTACATTCATTTACGTTGATTTCAATATTATAACTTCAATATTAAATGTAACATTTTATTTATTTCGTTGTTTACAAACAAATTCAATTCGTTTCAATTACTTGTTACACTCAAATTTAAATCTTTACTTACGTTCAATTACAAGTTAACATCTTTATCATATTACAGTTTCAGTTATTAACTGATTTCAATCAACTGTAATATTAAGTTACATTTATTTATATTAGTTTCAATAACATAAACTTCCACTATTAAATCTATCATTTTATTTATTCTTTGCTTACATTCATAACCTTTTTGGTTTACACTCAATTCAATTCATTATTTACATTCAATACAAGTTAACATCCATATTTAATATACAAATAAGTTATTTCAGAATTCAGTTTTGTATTTTAACTTGTAATTCACATTTAACAACACAAAATTTTATTTCCTTCGGATTTTTATCCAAAATTTTTATTTTAATTCGTATTTTTAAAGTGTTAAAAATACGGGTCGTTACATTCTCCCCCACTTAAAACTTTTCGTCCTCGAAAAGGAACGGAGAAGGAGAAACCATCATTTAGATATAATTCATCCAAATATTCGACTTATTTGCAAAATTTAGTCATAGGATTTTTTTTATCTCAAAATTTTCTAACTCCCGGATTTTTGAAAAATTTCGACAGCACCTCCTTTGCGCGGCTAAGACCGAAAAATTTCACAATGGTATTAATTACATGATATACATCTCATTACTAGAATGAGGCATCCCAAAACATGGGGAACACAATAATATACCACAACATAAACCGTAATCCGAGAACGCACCTTTTATTAAGCGTTTATTAGCATTTTAACTTACATTTTGCATTTAGCGCAGAAGCGAGCTCCACAAGCGAAGCGCAACCCTTTTTCTACCTTCTAAAATGCTCAATAACCAAGTTAGAACCATGCATATAAAGATAGATCGATATACTTAGCATAAACAACATACATATAACATGTTTAGCTTCAAAACTGAAATTCCAATTCCAGGACAGCAAACAAATCTCGGTTTTTGGTCACCTAAACGATAAAATTTGGCAATGAAATCTAAACAAAAGTTATTTCATTCGTTTCAGGCTTTCCGGAATGTCCAAAATCATCAAATTCGGACCATCCGTTCAAAAGTTACGGCCGTTTTAATAAAAGGATACGCCTCAGCCTGGGCAATGAATTGCGCAGGTCAGCGACGTTCACTCCCCTTTTCGACCATCTAAATGACAGCAAAATACAAAACACTTAAAGCAAAAGTTTTAAGTTAAGTTCTTAGCTTTCCATAAAGGGAAAGATCATCCAAATCCGATAAACCAATAAAAAGTTATGGCGAGAATACTAAGGTGCTTCAGATTTCTACTTCGCACAGGCCAGCGACTAATATTGGTGTTTTTAAGCCTAGTGGATGAAGGTATTTATCAAAACATTCTAAACAAAAGATGTAGCACAGTTTCTAAGCTTTCCGAAAAGTCTAAGATCGTCTAATTTCATCTAGCCATTTAAAAGTTATGGTTGTTTTCGTTTCAGCATATATTGAACAATTTTGGATTTTTCAAAATTTGCTTTTATTATTTCAAAGTACAAACCATCAAACTTCAAATTTTTTAAAGAAACAATCAAAAACACAAAGTCGTTTATTTTCTTATTTATCCATGAAATAAGTTTACATTCGATTTGTTTCCGATTTATTCAAGTTTGTTTCATTCATAATTTAAATTCAAGTCAATTTGCTTCAATTTAATTTCACTTTGCTTCAAATTTGAATTTAATTATTTAAAATTTTTATTCCCTTTATTCAATTCCATTTACACTAATGAATTCTATTTAATCAATTACCATCCCTCTAACAACCAATGCATATCTGACGCAGCGGATTAAACAAAACAATCTTCAATCGGTGAAAGTAGTAATCGATGGATTGGAAGATACTGAATTGCCCGAATTCGTTGATCCGAAGATACCGAACTCTAGCTATCCCGAACTCGTTGATCGCACACGATACCGGGTTCAAAGATCTTCAATTCTTCGAGCGTTGATCTAGCGCACTAGATTCCACGAATCGGCTTCTACAATCGTTGAATCGAGCACACTCGATTAACCGAAAGAGGAGATAGGAGATTACACTCAACTACCAATTTGAATGAAAGCACACAGCAATCAAAAGAGAATTTTATTCAAAAATCAACAACCTTACAAAATGACACAACTTGCCTATTTATAGGCTACAAGATTTGCTACGGAAAATTACACAAGTCTTAGGTCGGCTCCGACTTATCTCCCTACGACCTACGACTCATCATAAGTCGTTCACGACTTATCAAATTACAGTACAACATTACGACTTACGATTCATAACAAAACAGACGACTTACGACATATACAAATCGACTTAACAAGATACAAAATAACAACTACAACAAACAACACACGACCCAAATTAAGTCGGAGACGACTTAAACACATCACAGTAGCATCTTCACACGGCTTAAGAATCAACGGTCAAGATTAAGGCGGTATACGATTCAACGGCATCCAGCTTTCGCGACTTAAAGATAACCAGCTTTATTCGACTTAAGAATCAACGGTTCAGATTAAGTCGGCAGGAAAGATCCACGGTCTCTATCTTCAACGACTTATAGCTTGACTCGTTAAGTCGTTCACGACCTAATACTTCACCAGTTTGCTCTGCTTTCTTTCTACATAACTCGGTAGATAGTTCAGGTGACTTAACTAAGTCGTAACTCGGTAACAACTTATCACCCGCTCCGTTAAGTCGTGCACTAACCAAAACGCTTCCTTTAAGTCGTTGCCGACTTAAGCCTTCGCATTTTTCAACTCGTGTTGCTCCAGTAGTTTTAGGTCGTAACCCAGCACCCTTTCTTATCTCGTTAGGTCGTACACGACCTAAGAACGAGTTAGGTCGTTCTAGCGAGTTATCCCTTAACTCCTTAGGTCGTAGACGACCTACAACTTCTTCGTTAGGTCGCAAAACTGCTCCTTTAAGTCGGTTACGACTTATGCTTCCTTCCTTAAGTCGGTCACGACTTATACCTTGGACAAATGAGGGTTGCGCTGCATCATCCTCCCTAGGTTGAGAAAAATTCGACCTCGAATTTGTAAATTCTTCCACATCAGCTCGTTCATCCCCATGATATGGTACGAGATGTTTAACATTGAACACATCAGAAGTGTACACATCTTCTGGCAGCTTCAATTTATAAGCATTTTCATTAATTCGTTTTACGACTTCCACCGGACCAATTTTCCTGGCTTTCAACTTGTTATAAGCGCCTACTGGAAAACGATCTTTTGTTAATACTGCATAAACCAAATCACCTTCATTAAATTCAACATTTCTTCGCTTCAAGTCTACATAGCGTTTATACTTCTCGTTTGCTTTCTCCAATCGTTCCTGAACGATTTTATGACATTCCGCCAATCCATCAACAAAATCAGCAGCTTTCTTTATTGTCTTCTTTGATTGTGGCACTATCGTTAGATCCAACGGTCCCTTCGGTAAGCTTGAATATACTATCTGGAATGGATTGAACCCTGTACTACGATTTACCGCATGATTATGAGCAAATTCTGCCTGGCATAACTTTACATCCCAACTCCTCAAATTATCTTGAACAAGACACCTCAACAAGTTTCCCAACGATCTGTTCACAACCTCGGTCTGTCCATCCGTTTGCGGATGATAAGCACTACTAAATTTCAGCTTCGTTCCCACCATTTTCCACAAACTCAACCAAAAGTGACTCAGAAATCGAGTATCTCTATCCGACACAATAGATTCTGGCAATCCATGAAGTCGATAGATCTCCTTGAAAAACAACTGAGCAACATGAACAGCATCCGCCGTCTTCTTACAAGCAATAAAATGTGCCATTTTCGAAAATCTGTCTACCACAACGAATATAGAATCATTTCCACTTTGAGTTCTAGGCAAACCCAAAACAAAATCCATACTGATATCCACCCATGGTTTTACAGGCACGGGTAATGGCATATATAAACCAGCATTAGTCGCAGTTCCTTTCGAAACCTGACAAATATGACAACGCTCCACAAACCTCTCTACTTCTTTTCTCATCGATGGCCAAAAGTAAGATTGTGAAATCAACTGTAATGTACGGTCTCTCCCAACATGTCCTTCTTCATGTAGTTCTTTTACGATCTTCATTCTCAAACTACCCTCCGTAATGCACAATCGATTTCCTTTGAACAGAAAACCATCTATCATTATAAACTCATCCGTCTCCCCATCCTTGACTTTATCAACAAACTTTGCAAAGTAAGGATCATTGTCAAATAATTATGGTAACATTTCAAACCCCGTCACTTCAACCTTTAGTGTAGTTAACAAATGACTCCTCCTACTCAAAGCATCAGCCACACGATTCGTCACCCCTGACTTGTGTTTAACAACAAAAGCAAATTGTTGTAGATATGCAATCCACGATGCATGTCTCGCTGAAATCTTGTCTTGCCCTTGTAAATGCTTCAACGCCTCATGATCAGTGTAAAGAACAAACTCTTTCTGAAATAGATAATGTCTCCAGTGTTTAATAGCTTGCACAACAGCATAAAACTCCACATCATATGTACTGTATCGCATCTTTGCTCCTGACAACTTCTCACTGAAATAGGCAATAGGACGACCCCTTTGACTCAACACTCCTCCAATCCCAACCTTGGATGCATCGGTATGTAGTTCAAACACTAACTGAAAATCTGGTAATATTAGAATTGGTGCAGACGTCAAGAGTTCTTTGATTCGCTCAAAAGCAACTCCGGCTTCCTCCGTCCATGCAAACTGTTTACCCTTCATGCAATCCGTAACAGGTGCCATCACACTACTAAAGTGTGGAATAAACCTCCGATAAAATGAAGCCAACCCGTGAAAACTACGAACTTCCGTTATCGTCTTGGGCTGTGGCCAATCTCTAATCGCTTCGACTTTACTTTGGTCAACCTGTATTCCTTCTTCCGATACAACATATCCCAGAAATAAAACACTCCTCGCCATAAAGACACACTTCTTTGTAGCAGCATAGAATTGTTCTTCACGAAGAATAATTAACACTTTCTTCAAATGTTGAACATGCTCTTCTGTACTCGCACTGTAGATCAGAATATCATCAAAGTAAACCACCACAAATTTTCCAATGTACGGTCTGAAAATTTGATTCATCACCCTCATGAATGTACTCGGTGCATTCGATAGACCAAACGGCATTACCAGCCATTCATACAATCCTTCCCTCGTCTTGAATGCTGTCTTCCATTCATCCCCTGGTCTAATGCGAATCTGATGATAACCGCTCTTCAAATCAATCTTAGAAAAGATTACGGACCCACTGATTTGATCCAATAAATCATCAAGCCTCGGCATCGGAAATCTGTATCTGACTGTGATCTTATTCAATGCTCGACTGTCTGTGCACATCCTCCACGTTCCATCCTTTTTGGGTACCAATAAAGCTGGTACAGCACAAGGACTTAAACTCTCCTGCACTCGCCCTTGTTTAAGCAATTCTTCCACTTGCCTCCGCAACTCTTCATGTTCCTTCGGAATCATTCGATAATGTGGTCTGTGTGGCAACACAGCACCTGGAACAAGATCTATCTGATGTTGTATATCCCTCAACGGTGGCAACTTCGTTGGTAACTCCTCTGGAAATACATCGTCAAACTCTTTCAATACCGGTTTTACTTCTTCTGGAATTTCAACCTCTTCTCTGCTCTCACGCCCAATCAATAAAAATACTTCAGGCTCCTCCTCTACTTCCTTCACAAACTCCTTCAAAGATAACAAAGTTTTAAGCTCTTCAATCTCCTCCAACTTGTTTTCCTCCTGTTGTCGCTTCTTTGGAACTAGAGTAATCTTTGTGCCTTCAAACATGAAACTGTAACTGTTGGTACGCCCATCATGTTGCACCGCCCTATCATATTGCCACGGTCTCCCCAGCAACAAATGACAAACGTCCATATCTACCACATCGCACCAGATTTCATCTTTGTATTTCTTTCCAATTGAAAAATTCACACGAGCCCTTCGTCCAACCTTCACCTCCCCGCCTTTCCTCAACCAAGCTAGCTTGTATGGCTTCGGATGTTTCTCAGTCTTCAATGCCAACTTCCTCACAGCCTCTGAAGAAATTATATTATCACAGCTTCCAGCATCAATAACAAATTTACAAACTTTCCCCAGAATAGTACATGTTGACTGAAAAATATTGCTCCTCAACCAACTACAATCCTCCTCTTGCTTTGGTGTTAAACAGGACCTCTTCATCATTAGATTGTAACCTTCGTCTTCCGTCACTTCTTCTTCCTCCTCATCAGGTGGTGAATTGGAACATTCAGCTTCTTCATCCTCAACCTTTGCTATCATAGCTCTCTTCTTCGGTTTTGGACATTCGCTACTCTTGTGACCCATTTCTTGGCAATTGTAACATTTGAAACCGTTGTTAACCTTTGTCTTCTCAGCCTCCTTCACTACTGGTCTACTGATAGGTTTAGAAACATTAGAACTTCCACCAACACCCTTCACTTGATTGTTAGAATTAGTAAACACACCACTTCCTCGTCGTCCCTGTTTCTCCCAAGCCAACGCTTTCTGATGTGCTTCTGCTACAGATCTTGGACCGAACATATTAACCATATCCTGAATCTGCATTCGCAATCCTCCAACAAATCTGGCTGTCAATTGTTCTTCTGTCTCCATAATATCATTTCTCGCAATAAGTTGATAAAATTCGTCAGCATAGTCATTCACAGATTTCGTCCCTTGTCTCAAGTTTTGCAAACGTTGATACATCAAAGATTGATAATTGTAAGGTAAGAACGTTGCTTTCATCAATTTCTTCATCTTCTCCCAAGATTCAACTTTTGACTTTCCCATCCGATCACGTGTAAGTTTGGTCTGCTGCCACCGTGCCAAAGCTCTACCCCTCAGCCTCGTAGCAACCAACTTCACTCTACGATGTTCTGGAACTTCTTTGAAGTCAAAAATCTCCTCAACATTAGCCACCCAATCTAGAAATTCCTCCGCTTGCATACCACCTTTGAATTCAGGAATTTCAGTCTTCATCCCCGTCTCCCACTTGTGATCATACTCAGAGTAATTTCTTCCTTGTCCTCGTCCTTGTCCTCGAACACTACCACCATCATACTCCTCTTCAAAATAAGATGTATATCGTTGTCTATCTCGTCCACCCACATCTCTACTACCTTCTCGTCTACAACCATCATCCCTTCTATCTACATTCCTCCGTTCACGATCATTCACGTTCCTCCCACGCCCTTGATCATTTTCAACACTTCTGTCTCGATTGGAATGTGGCGAGACTCTACTACCCCCATGGTTAGATTCAGGTGAAACCCTTCTCCGATTTTGATTCATCTCCGTCATAAGCTTCTCTAACCGGCCAATTCCTTCATTAAGCTTTTCACTAAAGTTTTCATTGATTCTTTGTTCCATCTCATCAGCTTCTTCTCTTCGATACAAAGCTTCTACATTTTGATGTCGATTGGCTCTCCTTGGCGGCATACTTGAAACTTTACAAACTCTTCAAATTCAAACACAATTCGAACTTTGATCCAAAATGAAATGGATCGAAACTTCCACTTTTGTTGCAACTTCGCGATGAACACGATGAACACAACTTCTCCAAATCACAAATCCGATCAACTTCAACTAGCTCTTGGCCCTGAAAAACAAACTCAAATCTTCACTTCAACTTCAAAATGAATAGGCTCCAAGTCTCCATCTAGCTATGATTGGCTAGAACAAGCTCCGATACCAAAACTGACGCAGCGGATTAAACAAAACAATCTTCAATCGGTGAAAGTAGTAATCGATGGATTGGAAGATACTGAATTGCCCGAATTCGTTGATCCGAAGATACCGAACTCTAGCTATCCCGAACTCGTTGATCGCACACGATACCGGGTTCAAAGATCTTCAATTCTTCGAGCGTTGATCTAGCGCACTAGATTCCGCGAATCGGCTTCTACAATCGTTGAATCGAGCGCACTCGATTAACCGAAAGAGGAGATAGGAGATTACACTCAACTACCAATTTGAATGAATGCACACAGCAATCAAAAGAGAATTTTATTCAAAAATCAACAACCTTACAAAATGACACAACTTGCCTATTTATAGGCTACAAGATTTGCTACGGAAAATTACACAAGTCTTAGGTCGGCTCCGACTTATCTCCCTACGACCTACGACTCATCATAAGTCGTTCACGACTTATCAAATTACAGTACAACATTACGACTTACGATTCATAACAAAACAGACGACTTACGACATATACAAATCGACTTAACAAGATACAAAATAACAACTACAACAAACAACACACGACCCAAATTAAGTCGGAGACGACTTAAACACATCACAGTAGCATCTTCACACGGCTTAAGAATCAACGGTCAAGATTAAGGCGGTATACGATTCAACGGCATCCAGCTTTCGCGACTTAAAGATAACCAACTTTATTCGACTTAAGAATCAACGGTTCAGATTAAGTCGGCAGGAAAGATCCACGGTCTCTATCTTCAACGACTTATAGCTTGACTCGTTAAGTCGTTCACGACCTAATACTTCACCAGTTTGCTCTGCTTTCTTTCTGCATAACTCGGTAGATAGTTCAGGTGACTTAACTAAGTCGTAACTCGGTAACAACTTATCACCCGCTCCGTTAAGTCGTGCACTAACCAAAACGCTTCCTTTAAGTCGTTGCCGACTTAAGCCTTCGCATTTTTCAACTCGTGTTGCTCCAGTAGTTTTAGGTTGTAACCCAGCAACCTTTCTTATCTCGTTAGGTCGTACACGACCTAAGAACGAGTTAGGTCGTTCCAGCGAGTTATCCCTTAACTCCTTAGGTCGTAGACGACCTACAACTTCTTCGTTTGGTCGCAAAACTGCTCCTTTAAGTCGGTTACGGCTTATGTTCCTTCCTTAAGTCGGTCACGACTTATACCTTGGACAAATGAGGGATGCGCTGCATCAATATCAAACATTAACATCCATCCAAAATCTACACTAAATCAATTATACATTTCCAAGTCAAAATTTTAATTTCATACACTTCCAAGTTTATTGACATTTAGTTTTATTCAAATTTAATTAGTTTCCATTTACTAATATTTAATTAATTTTAAATTTAATTCATTTTACAACTTAAATTTCCTTTATATTTACAACCATCAATATATCTTCACATTTTATTATTCGCAATCACACTTGTATATTATTTATTTACTTATCCTTATTAGCATTTTAAACTTTTTAAGTATTTGGTAAGTTATAACTATGCAAATAGAATGTAGTTAAACAATATACAACTTCTTTTCATTCAATTTGAGTGTTATACCTTTTAAATAAATTTCCAATTTATTATTTTCCAAATTAAGGGTTACTCCTACAATTTAAAATTTTTTTCACTTAAATTCACTTCCACCTTTTCAATTCATAAGTTTCTAACAATTCAAGATTTACTTTAGTTTAATAATTAAAATCATTCCTTATCAGAGAACTTAAGAATTTCAACTCCGGTTTCATTTCAAATCAAGTTTGAAATAATATATACTTATATTAATGTGTATCAAGTCATACTATAGAGAATACAAAATAAAATTCAATTTTAATCAAAACAGGGTTTAGAAAAAACTATTAAGTGATCTCCCCCACTTGGACTCTCGAAAATAAATGTCGATGATGCGTGCACTCATCACCGAAATCATTCTCTAGTGTCAAGAGGGGAGTATAACACTTACTTCATTAGAAAATCCTTTGAAAACAATTTCTAATCGAATATACTATCATATAATACTTATATTATACATTTCAAATTTTCGTTAATAAATTTTCAAAACACCGGAATTTAAATTCTCCATCTTAATTTAAATTCATTTTTATTTTATTTTATTTACCATTTATATTCATTGTCAATCGTATTTACAAGTTTCATTTCTTAAAATCATCCAATAGTCAATAGTTAGAAATATTGACTAATCAACAATAAACGATGATAATCTAATATTATCATCTCCTAACAACCAATACCATCAAAATTTATAAATTTTCAAGATAATTCTTTTATATATAAAATATAATCCAAAACAATATTATGTCAATCTGTCCTATTCGAGTGTTTAGAAATTCCTATCGATGCCTTGGCGTCCCAAGTACCAACCAGAATTCATAAATACTCAACGGAACAAATTAACACAATATAAAATCATTTTTATATCAAAATTACAAATACGCTATCTCATATACACTCAAACTCATTCATAAGGTTTAACCTTATTTCAATGAGTTATTCCCCACTAGAGCCAAGTTAATCTAAACCAAAGCTTTGATACCAACTGTAATAGCCCGCATTTTTGACCGTTCAAGTCAACAAAACATACACACACGCCGACTCAAACAATCCAAAATACAGATAGTTATTGGGGTTAAGTAAGAAAGGAAAAGAAAGAACAGAAACAAAATCAGAATCTCCCAGCGGAAGGAACAAGATATAATAATAAAATAACAGTTCATGAAGCTGTTAAATAAATATTTTTGATTATTATTATACATCATAAATCAGAGTTACATACATATCAGAGATAATACAACAATGCAGCGGAAAAATAATACAGTAGTAGAATACAAATGATGTAATACCAAACTCCGTCTTCGTCCTCCAGAATAGATCTTCAACCTTATCTGAAATGCTCAGGCTGACCCGAGCGTAATGAAAAGACAAAACACTCGAGTCAGGACTAAAATATCTCATGTAAGTTAAATCGAATAAGTAAATATGAGTGTGATGGCGTCGGAGATGTTTACGGGTTTTAGACACCTCCTATCCAGTGTTTAACGTGCGTGCATTAACTTAAGAGATGTTCGGGATTTCCATCTCCTAAGGATCCGTTAAACTATCTACTATATAATAGAATACGCTATTTACAATAATGTCTATCATAAAGTAAAATATCAAACTAGCGTTAAGCCATGGCCCATTCCACCCTTAACACATTTTTATTCCCAAGAGCATATACAAGACCATAGTTTCCCCAAAACCGGAAGTCACCAGAGGGCAATTCATATACTAAAGGTACAAACCAAAACGTAGTGGTCGCGAATAGGATAATCAGTATGACAAGGTACATGAGGCGATACCAACTAGGATACTAGTAGTCGCGTCATCCGGACTGATGTTGGGCATAGCAGCTACTACCCCAACACCGCGAAACAACACTCGCATAATCGAGAGGTGCACCCAAATCGAATCACAAAAGTAATAGATATGGTAACGAAGAAGTGTGTCCGCTAGAGGTGGCGAACCTCAATGGCCCGGCAGGGCTCCTGTTTGAGTCATGTCAGGGGTCATCCAAAATCGTTCTCTTTCTTCAAATCAACACGTTCACCAAAACCATCCACTTCATTCTGGATCAAGACTCCGCGTGTACTAGTTATTAAAGTGGTTTTCGGTATCGACAGAGAGTATGTCCATATCCGATCACGGTCTCCTTAATAACTACGTATTATTACACCGATGGCCCTTTTACATTTCAAATCGATTCATAATTGATATCAAAATATCATATTCGCTTCAAAATCAAATCCATTTCAAATATCATCATATCTATTCAAGATGTAAGATTCCGTTTCAAAATCATTTTTCGCCTCAATATCTCATTTCGATTTCAAAATCATTTTTCGCCTCAATATCTCATTTCGATTTCGAAATCATTTTTCGCCTCAATATCTCATTTCGATTTCAAAATCATTTTTCGCCTAAATATCTCATTTCGATTTCAAAATCATTTTTTGCCTAAATATCTCATTTCGATTTCAAAATCATTTTCGCCTCAATATCTCATTTCGATTTCAAAATAATTTTTCACCTAAATATCTCATTTCGATTTCAAAATCATTTTCGCCTCAAATTCCACAAATGATTCACATAAACTCGAATTCCAAAATTAAAATTTAATCAAATTTCAAATCATCAATTTCAACTCGATTCAGCTTCTCAATAAACCATTTCAAATTATCAATTTCAAATACATATTTGAACCACAAAATAAACAATTTCACTTCCAATATATTTCGAAACTTTAAATATTTCACATTTCAAAATAGTTCATATATTTATATAAGAATATAAGATTCGCTTTAAAACCATTTCGTATTCAAATTAGAATATACTTCAAATTAAACATCCGTATAAAGTAGTTTACTTAATCTCTGGAACAATTCCAATTCAATAAACTTAGATTAACATTCGGATTTCAAGAATTCATTTAAGTATTACATTCCAAATCGATTTTAGTTCAAATCCTATTCTAATCAATTTTATCTTCAAATTTAATTCAATAGTTTCGATTTAGTCCAATTCACAAATTTCTTTGAATTTCAATTAAATTCCAAATTAATTAAATCTCAATTTCAAATTAATTTTCAATTCCAAACTCAAACTTGAAATATCATTTCATATAAATTTTCTTAGAAATATTCAAAGTTCGATTAAAAGTCCAATCTTTTAAAACAAATCAACTTTCGAAAATTTACGCCGTATTTCAATTTTTTTTACTTAAAATCTAAACTTCAAATAATTAAACAAATTCATTTACCAAGTTTAAATTCCAACATCTCGAGCTTCAATTCAAAATAATTCAATTTCCATAAATTGGATTTTTTTCTTAAAATCAATTCATTTAAATAATTTCAAAACAACTTTTAAAATCATTTAATTTAACCAACCCGATGTCCATATATAATTTTCTAACCTATGGCCAAGTGGATAGTTATTTCAATTTTAATTTCAAGGATGGATATATATCATTTCAATCCAAATAAATGTCATAGGTATAACATTTCAACCTATTCCTTAATTTATTCGAAATGATTCAGTTTACAGTTTTATATGCAATAAACAATATACATGATGATAGCATGATATATCAAAATAAATAAACAACCAATATCCACCACTAGCATCCATCACAACCAATCAACCATAAAGCCAATAACATTCACAACAATTTTTATAATTATCAATATCGAGTAATATACTGCCAATTTAAATTTATTTGACGGTCAATTTAAATTCTATCAATTAATTCATATATCAATACAGATGATAATTAAACCTACCAAACAACAGCCAATAAATTTCATATCACTTCAGAATATAAATTTAACTAACCTTAAATTATTTTAGTCAATTGTGAGCGTATAAACACTCACCTTTGATTTACCGATGATTTAAAATCCAAATAAAGGTCCAAATTTGAACAGTCTCGGAATGCAGCCAAACTAGCTTCATAACGTCCGGAATTTCGATACGAACG
This sequence comes from Allium fistulosum, assembly GCA_030737815.1. NCBI lineage: Eukaryota > Viridiplantae > Streptophyta > Magnoliopsida > Asparagales > Amaryllidaceae > Allium > Allium fistulosum. The sequence continues at coordinate 1,389,013,641 of CM060902.1, forward strand.
CAACGGAGAAAACCGCGCGTCGATCCGAGCTCGTATGCAAAAGTTATTCGAGTTAGAACATTGGCATTTTAATATAAAATAGTTAATTAAATAAATAAATAAAAATAAACATACGTATACCATCTCCTCTTCACGCACGTTCCTTCGTCCAGGCGAACCCATGAACGCAACCCAAACCCTAAAGCACGCACACAACTAGGAGCGACCGGACGTTGATCAGGGGATGCCATCGCGTGCGCCTCTCCTTGCTCCACCTCCGCGCCAAGTTTCGCCACCGTTTGCGCAAAATTCGAGAAAATACGTCCATGCTTCCAAGCCAGATTCTGGCGAATTCGTGGCGTAATAGCATAGATCAACCATATGGATTTGAAGAGCTCTTCGAGATCTACAACTTTGCTTTTGGAATTTTTCAATTTCGTTGAACGGATTGAGAGATAAAGAGGAAAGAAGATCGGCAATTTCTGGCCATTGGAATAGGTGGCGGCCATGGTTTGAAATTAGGGTTTCTGAAATGAAATAATGATAAAACTGTCTCGGTTTGCAAGCGTATTTATAAAGGTAGGTCCAAAATCATCCGAACTCCAATCGAGACGTGCCGCCAAGCGTTTATAAGGTTTTACCCATATTCCGAACGCAATGGAACTAGTCCCAATGCCTAATTCAATCGTATGCGGAAGATAGCTTTTGAAGTCGATTATTTTAATTAAATTCGACGTTAAATTTCTACGCGTTTCAAGCTCGCACGGCCAAATGACAAGTCCGATTGCTACGAAAATTGAAACCTTACAATAATTTACTGTTACGGATCCGATGAAACTAGTTTCGTCGAAATCCGAGACAGTTGTAAAACTGGCTATTTCTACTGTTTAATTTCAATATAAAATTCCCAAATTTAAATTATTAACTCTTAAATCAAATTTCAATTGTTCACAAATTTCATTTTTAATTTCACAGTAATTAACAATCTTTTACAATGCAGTTTTCCATTATAAATCCAGTATAAAAGATTATATTAGATTCAACGTTCAATTATATTGTAATTCAAATTCAAGTTATTTAATTCCAATTGAATTCTTTTATTTCGATTTACACTTTCATTTTTGAATCAACCATTTACTTATACATTATTATCAATAGTTTATAATTCATTTACTTTTATTTTCTTCAGCTATCATCTTATTTAAATTCACAGTAATATTAAATTACATTCATTTACGTTGATTTCAATATTATAACTTCAATATTAAATGTAACATTTTATTTATTTCGTTGTTTACAAACAAATTCAATTCGTTTCAATTACTTGTTACACTCAAATTTAAATCTTTACTTATGTTCAATTACAAGTTAACATCTTTATCATATTACAGTTTCAGTTATTAACTGATTTCAATCAACTGTAATATTAAGTTACATTTATTTATATTAGTTTCAATAACATAAACTTCCACTATTAAATCTACCATTTTATTTATTCTTTGCTTACAATCATAACCTTTTTGGTTTACACTCAATTCAATTCATTATTTACATTCAATACAAGTTAACATTCATATTTAGTTTACAAATAAGTTATTTCAGAATTCAGTTTTGTATTTTAACTTGTAATTCACATTTAACAATACAAAATTTTATTTCCTTCGGATTTTGTAACATCCCACCTTTCTGTATACTTAAGCAGACACACGTGCCAACTTAAACCATAAAGAAGGGTGGATTGTTATGGGGTAAATAAGAAAAAGTGGAGAAATAAAAGAAACAAAATAGAATCTTGCAGCGGAACGATAAAATATAGTAATCAAATAACAGTTCATGAAGCTGTTTTACAAAACATTTGATTATACTTATACAATACATATCAGAGTTACACATACCAGAGAATGATAATTATGCAGTGGAATACAATGGTGTAGTGGAATATATAACAAATAGTAATAATAAAATCTTCGTCTTCGTCCTTCAGAAATAGGGCCTTCTAATCCTGAAATGCTCAGGCTGACCCGAGCAAATTGAAAAGACAAAACACTCGAGTCAGCACTAAAATATCTTATGTAAGTTAAATCAATGAAATAAATATGAGTGTAAACGGCGTCAGAGATGTTTACGGGGTTTGACATCTCCTAACCAGTATCTAACATGAGTGCAGTAACTTAAGAAATGTTCGGGATTCACATCTCTTAATGATCCGTTAAACTATCTACTATGTAGTAATATTCGCTATTATAATAATGTCTAATCATAAAATAAACATACTTTTAAATAGCATTAAGGCTTTACATTTTCCACCTTAACACGTAATAGTCCCAGTAGTCTATCCAGTATTAGCATACTCCCAAAATGGGGGCTACCCTCGATACTCCACAGGCTACGGGAGAAATCACAAATCGTAGTAAAGCTCGATATGGTAGGTGACACGGCACACAAGGCAATGCCAGGGTAGATATACCAATTACGCACACGGACTGATGGAGCGCATAGCAGCCACTACCGTCCACCTCGAACAACACTCCCAAATCGAAGGGTGGCCACCAAAAATCAAAAAGTAATAGAATGGAATCGAAGAAGTGCGTCCGATAAGAGGTGCTACCTCATTGGTCCGAGATCGCTCCTGTTTTAGCCACCTTATGCCAACTCACGGGAGTTGGGTCCACGTATATACCATAGGATCGTCGCCACCATCCTACTTCATTCTGGAAACTCCACCGCGTACACAGTTGTCAAAGTGGTTTTCGGTATCGACAGAGAGTATGTCCATATCCGATCCCGGTCTCTTTAACAACCAATCGTTATTATAACACCGTGGTCGTTTAAAAAAATATATATACTTTTAAAAACACAATCATTGCCCTTTCAAAACATATTCTTTATTTCAAAATAGTATATACATCAAAAACCAAAATATTATTGCCATTTCAATCCATATCCTTTACTTCAAAATAGTATATACTTTAAAACCAAATTATTATTGCTATTTCAAAACATATCATTTACTTCAAAATAGTATATACTTAAAAACCAAATTTAATAATATATCATTTAAATAAAATCCAAATTTTCAATCACTATTCTTACTTTTAATTATAAACTTGAAATATTCTTTAAAACCATCTTAAACCCAAATCACATAATGCAGTCATATTCTTAATCTCAAAATTTCAATCGGTTTCAAATCAATATATTTAAAGATAATTCTTAAATAAATTCTGTTTCAAATAAATTCATTTTCAAACCATATTACTTTCAAAGTTATAACAATTTCAAAAACAAATACTTTGAAAAACAATAATACCTTAATTTCAATAAAACATTTCAATTTTGATATATTTCAAGTCTTTAAATATTCCAAAATTCCCAACCAAATATGATAATCTTATATATACCTTAATTCAATTTACTATTATTTAGTTTAGAAATATTTATTTAATAAATTCAATATCACTTAAATAAAGCTCAAACTTGAAATATTCGTAAATGAAACTTAAAACATCATCAAGTCATACATAGCTTAAATTTTAGAATTTAACCATATATAAAATAATATTTATATAATATCAAAATTTAATATTTATTAAACCGTATATTTCTTTCCAAACCATAGAAAATCCCTTAAAATATTTTATATATAGACCACGGTGCCTGTATATAATTTTCTATCCTATGGTCAAGTGATACGGATATTTATCATTTCAATCCGCAATTTAAAATAAAATTACGTTTATATATCATTTCAAACCGCAATCCCGAATAAAATAAAAATGCATAATAACTTGCAGTTTATACAATATAAAATATAGCATCCATTCATCCAAATATCCATAAACAACCATTTATTACAATCATCATCCAATTTAAACAAAACATCAATATAAAGCATATAAAATATAACAGGCATCAACAAATAGTTTATATTCAATAAAAATTAATAACTGTTCAACTGGCAGTTTATATGCAATAATAAATAAATTTAACTCGCAAATTTTATGCAATAATAAAATTGAATAACAATTAAATTTAACTAAATGTTATCTAACTGAGATGATAATTAAATATATGCCCAAACAATCATAGATAAATTTTAAATCACATCAAAATTTAATTTAACAAACATAAGAAATCTTAGAAGTTGTGAGTGGGTTAAAACACTCACCTTTTGAATTTAAATTGAATTTAAATTCAATTTAAACTCAAAAATTTTACAGTCTCAGAATTCGTCCAAACTAGCGTCAAAAGATCTGGAATTTCAATACGATCCTAACAAAAGAAACCACGTCCAAATCCGAGTCCGTATGCAAAAGTTATGAAAATTTGAAGATTGGAAAATTCTGGTCCTGAGTCGACTTCGAGTTCAACCCGGTCCGCCACCTCAAATACCCGATGCTTGCTCTGAGTTTTTGCCAAAACGACCCGGAGACCCGAGTAGCTTTCTTCCTGACTCGAAGTAGATGCAGCGTTTTTGCCTCTGAAACTCGAAGCGCGACCCGAAGTTGCTGCAGATCCGCAAAAAAAATTTCCTCTTCTTTTTTTTTTAAATTGAAATTGGATAGGGAAGATTAGGGTTTGCAGCCATTGGAAATGAGGAAGAGCAAATGAAATAGTACAGATAGAAATTAGGAATGGAGCCTGCTAGGGTTTATAACCGGATATATATAGGCAAAGTCGAAATAGGATAGATGGACCCGATCTATAAACGCGCTGAACGATGAATGGCCCAAAAGCCCGTTTTAACTCCGGAACGAAATTGGGTCAACCCATATATCAAAATAGATGTTTCAAAATATTTTAAACGCAATGGAAAAGGTTTCAGGTTCAAATTGTGTCGTATGAAGAAGTTATGCAAAAATCAATATTTTCAAATTGATTTCAATTGCATAAATTTCAAGGCGTTTCGAGTCCGTACGATCAAACGACAAGTCCGATTGCTACGAAACTTGAAACATTATTATAATTCACCGTTACGGATCCGATGAAACTGGTTTCGTCGAAATCCGAGTCAGTGACCAAAAAGACAATTTTTTTATTAATTAAATGAAATTAATTAAATCGAATTTTATATTTCAATTATAGAATTGACAATCTATCACCTTTATACTTCTCAATCATTTGCCATTATTTAAACAAAATTTAAACGTCAATTTAGAGAAAAAAAATTATCAATTGAATTGAAATGCCCTATCTTAAATTTTCATTATATTCAAAATTATAAATTTTAGTTCCCAAAATTTCTATTAAATTGAATTTACCCATAATTATTTCATTCATAATTCCAAATAGAAGGGCGTACCATTGGATTTAAAATTATCACATAAATATTTCCCATTTTCAACTAAAATTTTAAATTACAGTAATAATTACATATTTGAGTTCATTCGTTTGCAATAAATTCAACTATTATAATCTAAATAAATTAACTCACTATCAAAGGTTCAAATTCTATAATTCATAAATTTTACCATCTTGATTTACTTATTAATTTGTAATTCTTTAAACAAATTCCCATCAGTTTAAAGTAGCTTAATTCTCTCATTAAAGAATTTATTTCGATTTCTTAAAATAAACCCTCATTATAAATTGAATCCCATTTTATCCTAATAAGTTTCAAATTAAATGGATAAGTTCCAAATTCAACCTTTAACTTACACTTAAGTTTAGGTAAAATCAATTTATAACATATTTCCCTTTTAGTTATTACTTTACATGCTTCTAGTATTAATTTCTCAATTAATCCACATTATTAAAGTAACGCTTTTAATAAATATGACCCTATGATTACTCAACATTTAATGAACGTTATTTCATTTCCCATTAGTGTAACCTTCATTTATTTTATTATCACTTATTACAAATTCTAATTCTATTAACAAATAAGCAGGTAATTTAAAATATATGTTACAAATTTTGAATTAATCACTATTCATTATTATTGACTTTAATTTAGCATCACTTACCTTGCATTAACATTGTTACTTAACCATCCCTACCCAATTGCAATTTTATATTCAAATGAATACATTTACTCTTTCTGTTATGGAATTAATTATCCATAAGGCACATCTAATTATCATTATTGATTTTATACAATTTCCATTAACTGTACATTCAAATACTATTCAATGTATATTTGTTCATTAATCAATTCGATATATACGTTTGTTTCCTTCTATTTGATTTATAACCTAGTATACATTTACCTAAATCCTATTTCAATTACATTCATTAATGGGTGTTGCATTGAAACCTAATTTATTAGCTTATATCACATTATTACTATTAATGTGACGCCCCACCTCTATACCCACACTAGCCAAGAACACTACGGTGTAGTGCTGTCAACTAGCACGGAGAATAAGGCTGTTGAGGAGCGACCATCTATGTAATTGCTTTGTGCGAGCACCGATATGTCAGATAATAAAACATTGCATTTCATCTTTAGAGGAAATCCGACATACCGATACAAACACAAAGCTACTACACAGTGGCTATACTAGTTTAGGACAATAGATATAAAAATAACACAGATAACATAAATGCGGAATACAGATGGAACGAAAAGTCTCAGATATATAATAACTGATATCAGTTACAATACATTTGACACAATACAAATGATACAACTACAACTGTCGACTCAAGAAGTTATATATACAAGTACATTATCGACTAATATACATGAATACATTATCCTCTTAAAACAGACACACTGACTACTACAACAAGACGAAGACCAGTTCAAATGATATAAAAAGTCTTCATAGCTCTAGCAGCAACCCAAAGCTAAAAATCTACAACCTGTAAATACTCGGTCTGACCCGAGTATTACATTCAAAAGAAAATAATACTCGGATCAGTCTAATTCAAACTCTGTTATTAGCGCATAGAAGCAATAATAATCAATCTCAATATAGATGACAATCATAGAAATCTCGTATATCCAACTCTCGATACGAGAATTGGATAACGGCATATGTAACACTAAATAGTGTTAAACGATAAATCAGCGAACCCAAATCAGAATACAAATCAAATATTGAATTTAACCAACGAAAGAATTCAGCAAATCGAATCCTCAATTAAAAACTGTCAAATCTGATAGGGCTGCAGTACACGCACGCGTGTACTGCCTCGCCACTATCGTAGGAGATACACAAAAGCTCAGTGAAAGTCATAAGTGATCACAAGGTCAAACCCCGAAATCGGGTTCAACACAAGTGTGATAACAACACAAATGTCTGAAAAGCAACTGCATGCAAACAGCCTCAAAACATGAATGTACAAATTGTAAACATGATAGCAAGTACACACAGGAAAGCAGTGAAATGGGCAAAAGTATCAAGTCTGGAAAACAAGAATGCCCAGACTCAACAAAGATGTACACAGTGGCATATAAACAACACTGCAATACTACCAAAGTTCAAGTAACTAATGTCAACATTTCGAAGTCAACATCAATGCCGTGGGGATGAACGAGACTCAAGAGAAGTTACAACATGAAGCACTGCATTTCAAATAGCAGTACAACTGGATGTGATCTAGAGAACAATATCACAACAGATCAACATGGAAGAACTCAGAGATGGACAAGTATATCAATGCAAAGCTTCAACATACGAAACATCAACGTGGATGCAGAGACTGTCACAAACAAATATGGACAGTGACACAGTGAAATGCCAACATCACAAACTACTGAAATGGCAAAGATTGGAAGATAACAAACTCACATGCAACAAGCATCAACAACAAAGAAATGCACATGTCCAGTTTCAAGTATACAGAGAGCAACTACAAAGACTACAGTGATGAAAAGATGATCATCACAAGTTAAAGACAAAAATACAACAATGTAACAGTGATGAACACAGCAACCTAAACCAATGTACTACAGTAGCTACATAATGCAGAATCATCTACATGAATCAAAATGCACATGAGCAAGTTGATATGCAGCAGAGAATACAAGCTACAAGATTCAAATACATGTACAACACAGTGAACAGGTTCAAGTGAAACAGAGGTGATGTCAGAATGAACGGAAATGGTCAAGTATAACAAAGTTCGACAATATGGACCAAGGCAAAAAAAAGAAAAATCAAAACCATAATTCACAGTGAAGTCAACATGGAGAAAACTGCAGAGAAGTCACAGAATTCACAGTGAAGTCGACAACATCACAAACTCAACAATAACAAAATGCACAGAGGCATAGACAATGTCGAAGTCATTCCAACAAAAGAACAGTGCAACTCAATGCTACAAAAGATCACTCGTATGAAGATTTCAAGCAACACCAATATCTACAACAAATGCAACTGCAAGTGCACATGAACAAAGATGAAAAATCTGTAAAGAAGTTCAACAGGAATGGTATCAGGTTCAATACAACATGATGCAGCAATATTATAAATGGTGAAGATCAAACTGTAGTGGCTACAGAATAACTACAGGAAATGAAATGCAAACATGTTCAGATGAACAAATCTCACAAATGAGTGCAGACAGGTAGCGGTGTGCAGGATGAAGCACTGCAAAAATGCAAGTGTCCAGACAACAACAGAGAACAGTGCATGCTACTACAATGATGGATAGAGGCCGAAGTGCATAGGGTCAACAACCAACAGATAAAAGAATACCAACTTGACGAAGTCAGTGCCAACAAAAATGACAGCGACTCAATCATCTCCAATCACCAAGGCCAAAATCAAAACAATGCCGAAGTCGACATAAAGGCAATAGCCAATACGAAACAAAAATCGAACTACCTCAGTACGAAACGAGGAAAGAATTAGATGTGAGTAAGTCTCAAATATCACTACAACGATGGCTAATGCAAATCGAATGACAGTGCGAACCAAAGTGTAGTTTGAACAAAGTCAAAACAAATGTCATAGAAAATTCCAAGTCATGAAATAGAGTTCTTGAATTAGATGTGAGCAATAAATCGCTCACCTTTGCCATGGAAGTGAAGACGTTGCTGATGCGGTGAGGACGACGAACGAAGTTAAGCCAAAGTCCAATCGAGCACGAGCACGTCGAAGCAGCCTCGAGCAAGATGAGGTTGGCGCCTTCGAGTTCCAGAAGCGAGTGATCTAAGAAGCTCTAATTTTTGAACGAGGCAGCCATTATTCGCTCGATTGCTTGATTTAGGGTTGGGAACGAATAAAAAAATGAGGAAGGGGGATCGGGTTGTCTTTGATGAATACTGCACCAAGAAAGAATGGATCCAGATGATTTGTAAAGCCCACAACCCTTTTAACAAAAAATTTATAATTGAATCTCAATCCAAATTTGAAAAGAATTCAAACCGGATAAGAAAAATTTCCAAACAGCGATTAACAAAATTTTATCCTTGAATTTCAATTCGATCAAAATGCCAATAGCTATTAGCAACCAGATTAGATCGTCAAGAGGCGATAATTAAATGGGTACGAAATATCGGGTTGTTACAGTCTCCCCTCCTTAAAGAAATTGCGTCCTCGCAATCCTAAGGGATAAGTGGGAAAGAGGTAACAACCATAAGAACATAACAATGTCGAATGCATAAGCAAAGCAAATGTCAGCAGGGGAAGTATTAGATATGAAATCAAAAGGTTCGACTGATTCAAATCAAAAGAATCAACATCGTGGGGATCAAGGAATCAAAATCAGACGACTATCAAAAGCAAGAATCAATCGAGTTCCAGCATTCAAAAGAAAAGGAATCAGAGCAGAAATCACGTACTGCACGAATTGAATGTTAGTAAGTCAAATTAATCACCTGAATCGTCAGAGAAAAAGACGAAGCTCAAATCTCAAAATCGCAAATATTCAATCATCAAAAACGATAATCGAATTTTCAAATCGCAAATAGGTTTAACTATCAAAAATGATAATCAAATTTCACAAATATCTGATTATCAAAAACGATAATCAAAAACACAAACATTCGATTAATCAAATCGAAAAATATTTAATTATCTCAAACGATAATCAAATTTCACAAATACCTAATTATCAAAAACGATAATCAGAAACACAAATTTCCGATTATCAAAAACGATAATCAGAAGTCACAGATATTCGATTAATCAAATCGAAAAATATTTAATCATCTCAAATGATAATCAAATTTCACAAATATCTGATTATCAAAAACGATAATCAGAAATCACAAATATTCGATTATCAAATCGAAAAATATTTAATTATCTCAAACGATAATCAAATTTCACAAATATCTGATTATCAAAAACGATAATCAGAAACACAAACATTCGATTAATCAAATCGAAAAATATTTAATTATCTCAAACGATAATCAAATTTCACAAATATCTGATTATCAAAAACGATAATCAGAAATCACAAATATTCGATTATCAAATCGAAAAATATTTAATTATCTCAAACGATAATCAAATTTCACAAATATCTGATTATCAAAAACGATAATCAGAAATAAGAAATATCCGATTATCAAAAACGATAATCAGAAACACAAATATCTGATTATCAAAAACGATAATCAGAAATAAGAAATATCCGATTATCAAAAACGATAATCAGAAACACAAACATTCGATTAATCAAATCGAAAAAATATTTAATTATCTCAAACGATAATCAAATTGGAAAATATTTAATTATCACAAACGATAATCAAATTTCACAAATATCTGATTATCAGAAACGATAATCAGAAACACAAATATTCGATTAATCAAATCGAAAAATATTTAATTATCTCAAACGATAATCAAATTTCACAAATATCTGATTATCAAAAACGATAATCAGAAATAAGAAATATCCGATTATCAAAAACGATAATCAGAAGTTGTAAATATTCAATTAACGAGTCCGAAATTAACCGAAGTAGTAAAAGTATGGTTCCATACTCCTTACTTTTTCTAAATCGTTTAAATCTCTTTATCGTTTCCTTGAAAGTGCAGAATTGTGTGTTTTTTTAAAAAAATAACATTTCACATTCTCAAACGGACAAGTCCGGAATTAAGCGAACCAGTAAAAGAAAGGGGTCATAGTCCTCGATTTTGCTGAAACGTTTAAATCGCTTTCTCATTCTATTGAAAATGCAAATTGTAATAATTTTGAAAACAATTTTAATTTATATTTTGAAACAACTTTTAAAAATAAGAATTTTGAAAATACGTGATTAAATTAGCAATATCAGTATTGCGGGAGAACCGCTTGTAAATCCATTTCAAAATTGACGGTTACTGAAGTTAACACTTCAAAATCTCATCAAAATAACTGGCATCAAAATATAATGCCAAATGAATTTTCATTCATCAAAAATGTCACAAGAATCTTCTCAAAGATAGAAAGGGATATCATACCCTAAACTTGTATTCATAACAAGTCAATAACACATGAATTCACCAATGCACAAAAATTGATAAACATATCAATAGAAATCACGAAAATTGGTGAAGCACAAAATCCCAGAAATCATCACAAGAAATCCAGAGAACACATAAATAGGGGGGGAGGCCTAACACATGAATGGGAGCATGAAAACTCACCTATGTGTATCACACAGGAATGGCCCGAAGACCGTAGGGTGCTACCCTACATATGTGATGGCGAAACATCACATAAACGGGGTATAGTCTCCCACGCAGACAAAGAGACTTCGCACAATCGCTAGTCTAAATTATAAAAAAGGGGAAAAGGCCTAACACATGAATGGGAGCATGAAAACTCACCTACGCGTAAACACATGACGAGAAGCTATCTCATGGAAGCTATCCATTAAATTTTCACACAGGAATGGCCCGAAGACCGTAGGGTGCTACCCTAGATATGTGATGGCGAAACATCACATAAACGGGGTATAGTCTCCCACGCAGACAAAGAGACATCGCTCAGTTGCTAGTCTAAATCACAAAAATGATCGTCATGATCATAAAGAAGTGTCAATCACACCAAGCTAGTAAATATATGAGTTTAGCTTGATGTCCCATAACCACTTGCTTAACTTAAATATTTACGAACAAGCTGTAAATATTCACTAGGAAATTGTCACAAAAAGGGTTCAATCGAACAAGTCCAAGAGCTAACCGACGAAGTAAACGCAAGCGTTTCATACCACTTGTTTTACTAGGCCGTTTAATTCAATTTCTCATACGAGTGAAATAAAGGCTTGTATATACTAATAGATTGGAAAATGATTTAGGAAAAGAGCTTTGTAGTAAAATAGTTTTTGAAATCGTTTGGAGAAAAGGATTTTAATATTTACTACTAGTATAGAAAACCTTTATATTTTTAAAGTGACAAATCACAAAAATGATTGTAGAAACAATCAATCACAACAATTCACATACGAAGATGTGAATGGAATCCAAAGAATTCGATTCCAAATTTATTAAAATAGGAATACCCAAAAATTCCAGAAATAGAAGTTATCAAAATCGACAAAGGTGATAACAACTAATTAGAAAAGAAGAATCGATTATCAACTGGAAAAACAAAGCAAAACGAGCAGAAATGCATAAATGACTTCAACAAAAGTAAGAATCAAGTCAATGTCGAAGTCAACAATTAATGGTCACTGTCGAGTATAAAATATATCAATCATTATCATCAAAGAATCCAACGGTAAACAAAATCAGAGTCTTGAAAATCAAGAAATTAGCAATTTCTCAAAAAAAACAAAATGACCGAAGTCGAATGGAATTCAAAATGAGGAAAACACAAAATATCAAGTTCAAAATCGCTGAGATTCAAACTAGATGTGAATGAGAAATCAAACTCACTCAATTTGCAACTGGTCCAGCTATTTTTCATCACAGTGTAACAGGTACACAATGACACTCATAGCATAGAACAAAAGTGGAACAAAGTCCAAAAGTCAAAATGGCTTTAATTTGCCAAATTAAAACAAAATCAACATCGGCTAAATCAATTCAAAGCCGAAAACACAAGAATAAGCGTTAGGAATTCATACCTAACAGTCAAAGATAATCATATGTAAAGATGAGAGATAAAACATCGACAAATAGTTGTAACACATGCTCCATCTAAGTTATGTTTTATAATTGTCCTAAACCCCAGGCTCTGATACCAAGCTGTGACGCTCCACCTCTATACCCACGCTAGCCAAGAACACTACGGTGTAGTGCTGTCAACTAGCACGGAGAATAAGGCTGTTGAGGAGCGACCATCTATGTAATTGCTTTGTGCGAGCACCGATATGTCAGATAGTAAAACATTGCATTTCATCTTTAGAGGAAATCCGACATACCGATACAAACACAAAGCTACTACACAGTGGCTATACTAGTTTAGGACAATAGATATAAAAATAACACAGATAACATAAATGCGGAATACAGATGGAACGAAAAGTCTCAGATATATAATAACTGATATCAGTTACAATACATTTGACACAATACAAATGATACAACTACAACTGTCGACTCAAGAAGTTATATATACAAGTACATTATCGACTAATATACATGAATACATTATCATCTTAAAACAGACACACTGACTACTACAACAAGACGAAGACCACTTCAAATGATATAAAAAGTCTTCATAGCTCTAGCAGCAACCCAAAGCTAAAAATCTACAACCTGTAAATACTCGGTCTGACCCGAGTATTACATTCAAAAGAAAATAATACTCGGATCAGTCTAATTCAAACTCAGTTATTAGCGCATAGAAGCAATAATAATCAATCTCAATATAGATGACAGTCATAGAAATCTCGTATATCCAACTCTCGATACGAGAATTGGATAACGGCATATGTAACACTAAATAGTGTTAAACGATAAATCAGCGAACCCAAATCAGAATACAAATCAAATATTGAATTTAACCAACGAAAGAATTCAGCAAATCAAATCCTCAATTAAAAACTATCAAATCTGATAGGGCTGCAGTACACGCACGCGTGTACTGCCTCGCCACTATCGTAGGAGATACACAAAAGCTCAGTGAAAATCATAAGTGATCACAAGGTCAAACCCCGAAATCGGGTTCAACACAAGTGTGATAACAACACAAATGTCTGAAAAGCAACTGCATGCAAACAGCCTCAAAACATGAATGTACAAATTGTAAACATGATAGCAAGTACACACAGGAAAGCAGTGAAATGGGCAAAAGTATCAAGTCTGGAAAACAAGAATGCCCAGACTCAACAAAGATGTACACAGTGGCATATAAACAACACTGCAATACTACCAAAGTTCAAGTAACTAATGTCAACATTTCGAAGTCAACATCAATGCCGTGGGGATGAACGAGACTCAAGAGAAGTTACAACATGAAGCACTGCATTTCAAATAGCAGTACAACTGGATGTGATCTAGAGAACAATATCACAACAGATCAACATGGAAGAACTCAGAGATGGACAAGTATATCAATGCAAAGCTTCAACATACGAAACATCAACGTGGATGCAGAGACTGTCACAAACAAATATGGACAGTGACACAGTGAAATGCCAACATCACAAACTACTGAAATGGCAAAGATTGGAAGATAACAAACTCACATGCAACAAGCATCAACAACAAAGAAATGCACATGTCCAGTTTCAAGTATACAGAGAGCAACTACAAAGACTAAAGTGATGAAAAGATGATCATCACAAGTTAAAGACAAAAATACAACAATGTAACAGTGATGAACACAGCAACCTAAACCAATGTACTATAGTAGCTACATAATGCAGAATCATCTACATGAATCAAAATGCACATGAGCAAGTTGATATGCAGCAGAGAATACAAGCTACAAGATTCAAATACATGTACAACACAGTGAACAGGTTCAAGTGAAACAGAGGTGATGTCAGAATGAACGGAAATGGTCAAGTATAACAGAGTTCGACAATATGGACCAAGGCAAAAAAAAGAAAAATCAAAACCATAATTCACAGTGAAGTCAACATGGAGAAAACTGCAGAGAAGTCACAGAATTCACAGTGAAGTCGACAACATCACAAATTCAACAATAACAAAATGCACAGAGGCATAGACAATGTCGAAGTCATTCCAACAAAAGAACAGTGCAACTCAATGCTACAAAAGATCACTCGTATGAAGATTTCAAGCAACACCAATATCTACAACAAATGCAACTGCAAGTGCACATGAACAAGGATGAAAAATCTGGAAAGAAGTTCAACAGGAATGGTATCAGG
This sequence comes from Allium fistulosum, assembly GCA_030737815.1. NCBI lineage: Eukaryota > Viridiplantae > Streptophyta > Magnoliopsida > Asparagales > Amaryllidaceae > Allium > Allium fistulosum. The sequence goes on from CM060902.1 coordinate 1,389,028,801, forward strand.
TTCAATACAACATGATGCAGCAATATTATAAATGGTGAAGATCAAACTGTAGTGGCTACAGAATAACTACAGGAAATGAAATGCAAACATGTTCAGATGAACAAATCTCACAAATGAGTGCAGACAGGTAGCGGTGTGCAGGATGAAGCACTGCAAAAATGCAAGTGTCCAGACAACAACAGAGAACAGTGCATGCTACTACAATGATGGACAGAGGCCGAAGTGCATAGGGTCAACAACCAACAGATAAAAGAATACCAACTTGACGAAGTCAGTGCCAACAAAAATGACAGCGACTCAATCATCTCAAATCACCAAGGCCAAAATCAAAACAATGCCGAAGTCGACATAAAGGCAATAGCCAATACGAAACAAAAATCGAACTACCTCAGTACGAAACGAGGAAAGAATTAGATGTGAGTAAGTCTCAAATATCACTACAAAATCGATGGCTAATGCAAATCGAATGACAGTGCGAACCAAAGTGTAGTTTGAACAAAGTCAAAACAAATGTCATAGAAAATTCCAAGTCACGAAATAGAGTTCTTGAATTAGATGTGAGCAATAAATCGCTCACCTTTGCCATGGAAGTGAAGACGTTGCTTATGCGGTGAGGACGACGAACGAAGTTAAGCCAAAGTCCAATCGGGCACGAGCACGTCGAAGCAGCCTCGAGCAAGATGAGGTTGGCGCCTTCGAGTTCCAGAAGCGAGCGATCTAAGAAGCTCTAATTTTTGAACGAGGCAGCCATTATTCGTTCGATTGCTTGATTTAGGGTTGGGAACGAATAAAAAAATGAGGAAGGGGGATCGGGTTGTCTTTGATGAATACTGCACCAAGAAAGAATGGATCCAGATGATTTGTAAAGCCCACAACCCTTTTAACAAAAATTTTATAATTGAATCTCAATCCAAATTTGAAAAGAATTCAAACCGGATAAGAAAAATTTCCAAACAGCGATTAACAAAATTTTATCCCTGAATTTTAATTCGATCGAAATGCCAATAGCTATTAGCAACCAGATTAGATCGTCAAGAGGCGATAATTAAATGGGTACGAAATGTCGGGTTGTTACAATTAATTACAATTGGCTTACCAATTTTTATTCAGTACCATAAATAAATAACATATTATTCAATACTTACTCTTGTTTCTCATATTCTATTTAAAAATCAAATCGTAACATTTACATTATTTTATTGAATTGGAATTTCATTTTAAATATATATATATTTTTTTAACTTTTAATTTCAATTGCTACATCTAATTCCTAACATTCATTTTACTATAAATTATGGAAATTATGACAAACTTAGTTAACAAAATTCATGGGTCGTTACACTCTCCCCAACTCAAAAATTTTCGTCCCCGAAAAGGAAAAAGAAGGGAGAAGGAAGAATTAGACAAACAATACATCTTATTCAAAATATTAACTTATAAACACTAATTTACAAATTTTATCACTTTATATAAAATTTACCCATTTTAATCATTATATCTTTTTATACTTAAATGAATAAAGTTTGGAAAAACATTTCAAAATAATTTTCTAAGTCCAAAAATTTCGAAAAATTTCGGCGGAGTCTCCTTTGTACGGAGAGGCTCGGGAGAAAATATAATATTAAATATAACAAAATATCACTTATAATATCCAAAATATTATATCCCAACACGGGAAAATATATATAAATAGCGTTATAAATCGTAATTCGAACGTACCTATTTGTCGGGCAATTTACGTTTAATTTATGGAAACAAAAACAGTAGCAATTGCTTCCATAACCTGCATTTCACTTATTATATCCAAAGGGATAACAATTTATATAAAGTGAAATATTTAAGTGGTTTCAATCACTAACAACAAATCAATACAACAACCATCAATTTCACAAACAGCATACACACACAAATACAAACAACCATTCAATCAACAAACAAATAGTTGTTCGGTTTCAGAACTTTTAAATTGTACGGAATGAAGAATAAACCATCAAATGCATCATTTACTCAACAGTCTTAGATTAAACACAATGGATTTTTCATCCATCCCAACAAAATTAAAGTTTCCTTATCCAACAACCACAACCACGACAAACAACAATTCAGCAATAGTTTTAGTCTATTCTTATTCATTCCATTCATACATTTGTTGTTTGATTCTTTTTATTCATATAACGGTTTATCTTTTTATTTTCATTGTATTTCTTCCAACTTTTATTTAGAAATTACTTTAACCCTTTCAGTTTACAATTTCTCTTATTTATATTACATTCATTTATAATTGTATGACCTCATCTATTTACACTTTAATTACTTAAGTTTATAATAATCTATTTGTCATACTTACCTTTAATTATATTTACTTGGTAAAATTTCAATTATACTTAAGCTTATAACATTAAATTCTCATTTAATAGCAATTTCATTGAATACTTTCATTATTTCAAATTTCTACTTGTATAATATTCTATTACAGTTTAAACACTTGCAACAAGGCATACAACCATAAAATCAATCATTCATTCATATCAAACAAAAGAAATAGTTGTTCAGGTTCATAACTTTAAATTGTACAGAATGAAGAATAAACTACTAAGTGTACCCTTCACTCAGCAGTCTTAGGTGAAACTAAATAGATTATTCCTACATCCAAACAATATTAAAGTATCCTTGCCCAAACAACCATAAGCCAAACAAACAACAAATTCAACAATAGATCAAGTTCATTATTATTAATTTCATTCCATATATTGTTGTTTGATTTCCTCTTTATTCATCATTTATTTTTATCCATTCAACCAAATTCCTTGGTAGGTAAATTTATTACTTAAGTCTTACAGTCATTTTCTAGTATTCATCTTTTATTCTAAGGTAACTTCAACCTATTACTTAAGTTTATTATTATTTATATATAACATTTAAGTCCATAACAACTAGAACATCAATACTTATTAATTTCATTTATTCATTTTTAAATTAATTTACTTTGCATATTTATTCATTTACTTAATTTTATTTATTCATTTATTAATAATATTCATGTTCAATTTTAGTTACTTGGCATAACAGTTATACTTTAATTCTTATTAATAAAAGAAATTTACTGAATATTTCATTACATAAGTTTACTTGTACAATTTACTATACATTTTCTTATTAAACATTTTCAACTTTTATAAATTTTTGGTAAGTTATATTTATGCTTTTAAAGACTGAAATTGAAAGTTGTACAAGTTTTCTCATTTCTTTTAATTATTTTAATGTTCAATAATTATTTCCTTTATTTCATAGGTTACAATTTCAACTTTCATTTAATACCATTTATATCCTAGCATTAAATCTCTTATTTCCTTTAGAGGTTTCAATTTATTAATTACCTACGTTCCAATTCACTTCAGTAATTAGGACTATTTATTAATGGAAACTTAAGAATTAAATACCAGGTTTTATTCAAAAAAAATCATTTTAAAATAATAGAAAATATATATACTTATAAATTTATATATCCAATTATATTTAAAATAATTTAAAATATTTATTTGTCTATCAAAAAAAATCTTGTAGTAAGACTACTACAGTGGCCTTCCCACTTCGAAACTCGAAAATGGATGTCGATGATGCAGCCGCCATCACCGAAATTATTTTCCAACGACAAAGAGGGGAGTACAATTTATTTCTTTGCAGAATTTCTTTTAAACATTTCTTTCAAATTCTATTGAAATATTTATATCAGAAAATACTTCTAACAATATTATTATTATATTCCAAAATCAATTGAAAGAAATTTTAAAGAACCTCGGAACTTAAGTTCTAAATTTCCAATTTTCATTTAGTTTCAACTATTATTAATAAATTTCATTACCTAACAACCAATCTATTGCAACCAAATATATATCTTTTTAAAATATTTTTATATATAGAAAATATAATAGGCAAAGTTATTTCATTCACCTATATTAAAAACAAATATTATGTCGGTCTGTCCTATTAAGTGTTTAGAAATTCCTATTGATGTCATAGCGTCCCATGCACCAACCAGAATTTATAAATAAAAAAAGGAACAGATTAACACAATATTAAAACCTTTTTATAACACTAACAAATACGCTCTCTCATATATATACACTCAGCGACTCCCATAGGGTATTACTACCCTATTAGTAAAGAGTCAAACCCCACAAGGCTAAGGTTTATCGCTAAACCAAAGCTCTGATACCAACTGTAACATCCCACCTTTCTGTATACTTAAGCAGACACACGTGCCAACTTAAACCATACAGAAGGGTGGATTGTTATGGGGGTAAATAAGAAAAAGTGGAGAAATAAAAGAAACAAAATAGAATCTTGCAGCGGAACGATAAAATATAATAATCAAATAACAGTTCATGAAGCTGTTTTACAAAACATTTGATTATACTTATACAATACATATCAGAGTTACACATACTAGAGAATGATAATTATACAACGGAATACAATGGTGTAGTGGAATATATAACAAATAGTAATAATAAAATCTTCGTCTTCGTCCTTCTGAAATAGGGCCTTCAAATCCTGAAATGCTCAGGCTGACCCGAACGAATTGAAAAGACAAAACACTCGAGTCAGAACTAAAAGATCTTATGTAAGTTAAATCAATGAAATAAATATGAGTGTAAACGGCGTCAGAGATGTTTACGGTGTTTGACATCTCCTAACCAGTGTCTAACGTGAGTGCAGTAACTTAAGAAATGTTCGGGATTCACATCTCTTAATGATCCGTTAAACTATCTACTATGTAGTAATATTCGCTATTATAATAATGTCTAATCATAAAATAAACATACTTTTAAATAGCATTAAGGCTTTACATTTTCCACCTTAACACGTAATAGTCCCAGTAGTCTATCCAGTATTAGCATACTCCCAAAATGGGGGCTACCCTCGATACTCCACAGGCTACGGGAGAAATCACAAATCGTAGTAAAGCTCGATATGGTAGGTGACACGGCACACAAGGCAATGCCAGGGTAGATATGCCAATTACGCACACGGACTGATGGAGCGCATAGCAGCCACTACCGTCCACCTCGAACAACACTCCCAAATCGAAGGGTGGCCACCAAAAATCAAAAAGTAATAGAATGGAATCGAAGAAGTGCGTCCGATAAGAGGTGCTACCTCATTGGTCCGAGATCGCTCCTGTTTTAGCCACCTTATGCCAACTCACGGGAGTTGGGTCCACGTATATACCTTAGGATCGTCGCCACCATCCTACTTCATTCTGGAAACTCCACCGCGTACACAGTTGTCAAAGTGGTTTTCGGTATCGACAGAGAGTATGTCCATATCCGATCCCGGTCTCTTTAACAACCAATCGTTATTATAACACCGTGGTCGTTTAAAAAAATATATACTTTTAAAAACACAATCATTGCCCTTTTAAAACATATTCTTTATTTCAAAATAGTATATACATCAAAAACCAAAATATTATTGCCATTTCAAACCATATCCTTTACTTCAAAATAGTATATACTTTAAAACCAAATTATTATTGCTATTTCAAAACATATCATTTACTTCAAAATAGTATATACTTAAAAACCAAATTTAATAATATATCATTTAAATAAAATCCAAATTTTCAATCACTATTCTTACTTTTAATTATAAACTTGAAATATTCTTTAAAACCATCTTAAACCCAAATCACATAATGCAGTCATATTCTTAATCTCAAAATTTCAATCGGTTTCAAATCAATATATTTAAAGATAATTCTTAAATAAATTCTATTTCAAATAAATTCATTTTCAAACCATATTACTTTCAAAGTTATAACAATTTCAAAAACAAATACTTTAAAAAACAATAATACCTTAATTTCAATAAAACATTTCAATTTTGATATATTTCAAGTCTTTAAATATTCCAAAATTCCTAACCAAATATGATAATCTTATATATACCTTAATTCAATTTACTATTATTTAGTTTAGAAATATTTATTTAATAAATTCAATATCACTTAAATAAAGCTCAAACTTGAAATATTCGTAAATCAAACTTAAAACATCATCAAGTCATACATAGCTTAAATTTTAGAATTTAACCATATATAAAATAATATTTATATAATATCAAAATTTAATATTTATTAAACTGTATATTTCTTTCCAAACCATAGAAAATCCCTTAAAATATTTTATATATAGACCACGGTGCCTGTATATAATTTTCTATCCTATGGTCAAGTAATACGGATATTTATCATTTCAATCCGCAATTTAAAATAAAATTACTTTTATATATCATTTCAAACCGCAATCCCGAATAAAATAAAAATGCATAATAACTTGTAGTTTATACAATATAAAATATAGCATCCATTCATCCAAATATCAATAAACAACCATTTATTACAATCATCATCCAATTTAAACAAAACATCAATATAAAGCATATAAATATAACAGGCATCAACAAATAGTTTATATTCAATAAAAATTAATAACTGTTCAACTGGCAGTTTATATGCAATAATAAATAAATTTAACTCGCAAATTTTATGCAATAATAAAATTAAATTTAACTAAATGTTATCTAACTGAGATGATAATTAAATATATGCCCAAACAATCATAGATAAATTTTAAATCACATCAAAATTTAATTTAACAAACATAAGAAATCTTAGAAGTTGTGAGTGGGTTAAAACACTCACCTTTTGAATTTAAATTGAATTTAAATTCAATTTAAACTCAAAAATTTTACAGTATCAGAATTCGTCCAAACTAGCGTCAAAAGATCTGGAATTTCAATACAATCCTAACAAAAGAAACCGCGTCCAAATCCGAGTCCGTATCCAAAAGTTATGAAAATTTGAAGATTGGAAAATTCTGGTCCTGAGTCGACTTCGAGTTCAACCCGGTCCGCCGCCTCAAATACCCGATGCTTGCTCTGAGTTTTTGCCAAAATGACCCGGAGACCCGAGTAGCTTTCTTCCTGACTCGAAGTAGATGCAGCGTTTTTGCCTCTGAAACTCGAAGCGCGACCCGAAGTTGCTGCAGATCCGCAAAAAAAATTTCCTCTTCTTTTTTTTTAAATTGAAATTGGATAGGGAAGATTAGGGTTTGCAGCCATTGGAAATGAGGAAGAGCAAATGAAATAGTACAGATAGAAATTAGGAATGGAGCCTGCTAGGGTTTATAACCGGATATATATAGGCAAAGTCGAAATAGGATAGATGGACCCGATCTATAAACGCGCTGAACGATGAATGGCCCAAAAGCCCGTTTTAACTCCGGAACGAAATTGGGTCAACCCATATATCAAAATAGATGTTTCAAAATATTTTAAACGCAATGGAAAAGGTTTCAGGTTCAAATTGTGTCGTATGAAGAAGTTATGCAAAAATCAATATTTTCAAATTGATTTCAATTGCATAAATTTCAAGGCGTTTCGAGTCCGTACGATCAAACGACAAGTCCGATTGCTACGAAACTTGAAACATTATTATAATTCACCGTTACGGATCCGATGAAACTGGTTTCGTCGAAATCCGAGTCAGTGACCAAAAAGACAATTTTTTTATTAATTAAATGAAATTAATTAAATCGAATTTTATATTTCAATTATAGAATTGACAATCTATCACCTTTATACTTCTCAATCATTTGCCATTATTTAAACAAAATTTAAACGTCAATTTAGAGAAAAAAAATTATCAATTGAATTGAAATGCCCTATCTTAAATTTTCATTATATTCAAAATTATAAATTTTAGTTCCCAAAATTTCTATTAAATTGAATTTACCCATAATTATTTCATTCATAATTCCAAATAGAAGGGCGTACCATTGGATTTAAAATTATCACATAAATATTTCCCATTTTCAACTAAAATTTTAAATTACAGTAATAATTACATATTTGAGTTCATTCGTTTGCAATAAATTCAACTATTATAATCTAAATAAATTAACTCACTATTAAAGGTTCAAATTCTATAATTCATAAATTTTACCATCTTGATTTACTTATTAATTTGTAATTCTTTAAACAAATTCCCGTCAGTTTAAAGTAGCTTAATTCTCTCATTAAAGAATTTATTTCGATTTCTTAAAATAAACCCTCATTATAAATTGAATCCCATTTTATCCTAATAAGTTTCAAATTAAATGGATAAGTTCCAAATTCAACCTTTAACTTACACTTAAGTTTAGGTAAAATCAATTTATAACGTATTTCCCTTTTAGTTATTACTTTACATGCTTCTAGTATTAATTTCTCAATTAATCCACATTATTAAAGTAACGCTTTTAATAAATATGACCCTATGATTACTCAACATTTAATGAACGTTATTTCATTTCCCATTAGTGTAACCTTCATTTATTTTATTATCACTTATTACAAATTCTAATTCTATTAACAAATAAGCAGGTAATTTAAAATATATGTTACAAATTTTGAATTAATCACTATTCATTATTATTGACTTTAATTTAGCATCACTTACCTTGCATTAACATTGTTACTTAACAATCCCTACCCAATTGCAATTTTATATTCAAATGAATACATTTACTCTTTCCGTTATGGAATTAATTATCCATAAGGCACTTCTAATTATCATTATTGATTTTATACAGTTTCCATTAACTGTACATTCAATTACTATTCAATGTATATTTGTTCATTAATCAATTCGATATATACGTTTGTTTCCTTCTATTTGATTTATAACCTAGTATACATTTACCTAAATCCTATTTCAATTACATTCATTAATGGGTGTTGCATTGAAACCTAATTTATTAGCTTATATCACATTATTACTATTAATTACAATTGGCTTACTAATTTTTATTCAGTACCATAAATAAATAACATATTATTCAATACTTACTCTTGTTTCTCATATTCTATTTAAAAATCAAATCGTAACATTTACATTATTTTATTGAATTGGAATTTCATTTTAAATATATATTTTTTTTTGTTAACTTTTAATTTCAATTGCTACATCTAATTCCTAACATTCATTTTACTATAAATTATGTAAATTATGACAAACTTAGTTAACAAAATTCACGGGTCGTTACAGATTTTTATCCAAAATTTTTATTTTAATTCATATTTTTAAAGTGTTAAAAATACGGGTCGTTACATTAACCTTGTCTCTCCCACACTCATCATCATCATGGTTGAGAAAATGAACCCCTTGTTCGAGCTTTTGAATGGTCAAGTAATCTATTCCGTTGTTGCTTCTTATCTTCATTGTTTCAACATTGTTTGCGTTGAATATTTATGTGTATATTGTCTTGTTTGGTTATTGTTTACTAGATAAATATCAAGGCTCTCCATTCATTCAAATCAAAAGTCATGCTATATCGTGCTTGTTGTGCTTTCTGGAATCTATTCTGTGTGTTTTGATCGCTAATCTCCAGCTTTAACAGGTGAGTTATTCTCACCAGACAATATGTACCTATATAACTAGTAAATTGACACCCTATGAATCTGTAGAAATATATTATCATGTTATACTTGACTATGTTATGATCATACGATGTTTATACACTTGTTATATCATCCGTTACTGTTATATAATGTATTCTATTCATTTATATCTGTTTATCACACTGCAAGTTCCCTGTAGACTAGAATCACTATGGGTTGAAATGATACATACCCGAACGGACTTTAGAATAGGGAAAAATCATTATAGGCTGAAATGATAGGCCTGAATGGTTTTTATTTAACTTATTTTAACTTGGGGTTGCGGGTTTGAAATGATAGAACCCGGTTTTTCTTTGTAAATTGCGGATTGAAATGATATATATCTGTATCACTTGACCTAGGTTAGAAAACTATATACAGGCCCGTGGTTATTTTATAAAGTGGTTTTGGATATTTTTAAGTATTTTAAAAATATAAATTTATGAAATTTGATTTAAATAGATTTTGAAATGTTTTAAAATAAAGAAATTATGATTTTTCTACGAGTTAAAAATGTAATTAATGAATGGTTAAATTGGATTATTGAAATATCACTTAAGTTTGGAATTTGGAATTTTGGTTAAAAATGATATTTAAGTTATATGAATAAAAAATGAAAATTTAATTATATTTGTAAAATGGTAAATATGATAATTTCATTAAATTTGAATTTAAGTGATTTATTAAAGTATTATTGATTTTTCTATGAATTTAAGTGGTTAAATAATGAATGTTTAAAAGTGATCTTTTAAAATATAACTTGACTTGGAAATGTGAAATTTGGTTTTAATTAAAGGTTTAAGTTAATTAAATAAAATTGGAAATTTAGTTAAATTTGTGAAATGGTAATTTAAATTTGAAGTGTTAAGTTATTTGTTGAAATGTGAAGAATTGGAAACTTTTACACTTAAATTTATTAAGTAAATTGTTGAAAATTGGATTTAATTATAAGAAATTTATTGTGAAAAAGATATATGTTAAATGATATGAAAATGAACATTTTAAATGTTAAAATATGATTTTTAAAATGTTTATGTGTTTTAAATTGAAGTTATTTAGTTGCTGGAAATACACTAAAATCTGGAATTAACTTTTAATAGCATTCAGAAATGCTATAGTTTCAGAATTGAATTAAAATTGTGTAAAAAGAGCCATTACAGCATTTCTGAAATGCTGTAGTTGCTGTAATTGAACTTATAGGCTAATATTGAACTCAGGTCTATTATAGCATTCTCTGGAAATGCTATAGTGGTCTGCAGTCTTTGCTGAAATCAAATAAAACCTTTGTTTTGAAATCTGAGTTACCGCAGCACTTCTGAAATGCTGTCTTTTCTGTTTTGAACTATAATTTAACTAAAAACTGAGTTTTAACAGCAGTTTTAAATGCTGTCTTTGCTGAATAAAAATGTTTTCAAGTATAACTTATAACAGCTTTTTTCTAAATGCTGCGAAAGGCTGAAATTTTAATAATTATGGTTTTTGACTTAGTAAACGAACTCAGAATGGTTTGAAACTTAAGAAATTGAATACTTGATTTGAAAATATAATAATTACACTTTTAACAGGTTTAAATGAATTATTTTGATTGGAATATAACCTATTTAAAGGTGATTTGAAATGATAGTAAATGAATGATATCTTTGAATTTAAAGGGTATTTAAAGTTGAATTTTTGGTTTTGAACTGATAGGATATTTTATTATATTAAAATGATTTGAAATAAAGTTTTGTAAGGATATGATATTTTATTATATTAAAATGATTTGAAATGAAGTTTTGGAATGATATGATATTTTAAATATATGGAAATGGTTTGGAATTGATTTAATCTTTATTTTGATAAATATATGGTTTTGAAATGATATTTTATTTTGAAGTAAAGTATTGTTTTAAAAGTTATAACCACGGGTTATAATAACGATTGGTTGTTAAAGAGACCGGGATCGGATATGGACATACTCTCTGTCGATACCGAAAACCACTTTGACAACTGTGTACGCGGTGGAGTTTCCAGAATGAACTAGGATGGTGGCGACGATCCTAAGGTATATACGGGGACCCAACTCCCGTGAGTTGGCATAAGGTGACTAAAACAAGAGTGATCTCGGGCCAGTGAGGTAGCACCTCGTATCGGACACACTTCTTCGATACCATTCTATTACTTTGTGATTTTTGGTGGCCACCCTTGATTTGGGAGTGTTGTTCGAGGTGGAACGGTAGTGGCTGCTATGCGTATCCATCAGTCCGTGTGCGTAATTGGTATATCTACCCTGGCATTGCCTTGTGTGCCGTGTCACCTACCATATCGAACCCACTACGATTATGATTTTAAGATCCGACCGCGTTAAGGTTCTCCATCCCCTTAACGCTATTTTCTATATGATTATACTTTACTTATTAGACATTATTATAATAGCGAATATTACTACATAGTAGATATTTTGACGGATCCTTAGAGGATGGGCGGTCCCAAGCATCTTCTAAGTTACTTGTACCTTTATTACAGTTCACTTGAGTTGGTTTACATTATATAAGTATATATTGTCCTGACTCGAGTGTTTTGTGTTTTGCTTTACGCTCGGGTCAGCCTGAGTATTCACAGATTTGGATTTCCACCTTTTGGAGATTTGAATTGCTGGAGATTATCTGCTAGTCTTGTTCTATCAACTTCGGTTCCGTTGTTCTATTCAGCCTGTACTTGGTTATTGTATTGAGACTTCTGCTGTACTTTATTTCTTATGTTGTATCTTATGTAACTCTGATATATTTACATAGTAGCTTCATGAACTACTATTTCTTTTACTTCCGCTGCATTATTTTACTCTGTGTTTGTGATCTGTGATTATATTTATTTACTGTATATTCTGAGATTTGCCAAATTTTATTTACAACGCGGTATTTTGAGCAATTCAATTCCAGCATGAGTGTCTACCTATACACTTATAATGGATGCGAATGGTTGAAAATACCGGGTCGTTACAAATTACGTTATTAAAATAGTTAAAATTTACGGGTCGTTACAATCTCCCCCACTCAAAACTTTTCGTCCCCGAAAAGGAAGGAGGTAGGAGAATAGAAACAACCGGAAAGAAAATAGATTGGAATACAAGTAAAACAATTAATTTAAACCATATAAATTTCAATTTAAATTAATTAATATTTAACAATTTGGTTAAATCCCTTTGAGTTCACTTAAGTTAAATCAATCTATCTATTTCTAAATTCATTATCTTATTATCTAGTCATCCTCAATTAACAATTTCTAAATCGTCAATTTGTATAATCATTTATTGTACTCATATTTTATTCAACAAATTTAATTCTTTTATTCCAAATTATTATTAAGTTTATTCCACTTAATATATCTTATTACATATATTTAAACCATATAAATTAATTTAAACCATATAAATTTCAATTTAAATAAATTTATATTCAATAATTGGTTTAAATTTGAGGTATTTCCATAAGTTGATCTAATTTCAATTTGTTAATTCTTTCAGAACAAAATTTATTATATTTATCTCATTCAGTTAACTTATTATTCTATCATCTTTATTAGCATTTTTTTTATAATTAAAATCTAAGTGTATAACATTTATTATAAACACTCAAATTTTATTTATAAAATCATTTTATATTGTATATTATCCAATTACATTTTAAATTCTGAATAATTTAGGTAAGTTATATTGAAATGCAATTTAGTACTATACAAATAAAATTTTCAAATTCAACTATTTCAAGTTTAAATATTTATCCAAATTTTTTGACTTCAGTTCACAATTGAAATCATCTTTAAATCATAAACTTAAGAATTTAAATTCCGATTTACTTCAAACAATTTTGAGATAAATATATATAGTATACATCAGATCAAAATTAATTTATATATATATATATAAGAAATCAGGTCATACCACAGAAATTCAAATAAAATTCAATTTCCAAAACAAAAGTGTAGCAAAGCTACTGAATGGTCTCTTCACTTCGAAACTCGAAAATGAATGTCGATGATGCGGCTGTCATCACCGAAATTATTTTCCAGCGACAAATGGGAATAGTACTGATTTAAACATTTTAAAATTCTTTGAAAATCATTTATATTTGAAAATACTTTAAATTATACACATTTAAAATTTTAAAACCAATGTTTGAAATCATCAGAAATTAAATTCTCAAATTTCTAATTTAAATTCATTTCAATTCCAAATCAATTTATAAACCATGTTTATAAATTCATTTAGAACAATAAATGATAATCAAATATTATCATTTCAAACAACCAATTTAATTAACTATTTAATTCCAGAAAATCCTATACTTATATATATATATATATATAATATAATCATACGAATCTATTCAATTTACCAAATTTGAAAATAATATTGTGTCAGTTTGCTCTATTCAAATGTGTTGGAAATTCTATCGATAGCGTTGATCAGACGAATCAATCGAAAACCCAAGTCAACATCAACAACTCAAACAACACAATATATAAAACATTTTAATATTAATTACAAATACACTCCCTCACTCGATAATTCAAGAATGGATTTCAAAGCAAAGATGAGATTCAAAGTAGAGGAACTCTAATCAAATAGAATTCAACTAAAAGATAGACTCGTTAGGGAGATAAGATGATTGAATTTCAAATTGGAAGATGGATAAATTTATATAAATCTCCGGTAACCTTAACCGAGTCAACCGTGACTTTAAGAATACGATTGATGCAAAATTCTAAATCAAATCGACATCAGATCACAAGAGATAGAATTCGGGATAACCAGAGATAGTAGCATCTAATCCGAGGATACAGAAACCTCGGCGAATCAATGTTGTTGTAAAGGAGTTTCACCCCTTTACAAATCATTCTAGGATTGGGGGGACCGCCGATTATTATAGAAATCAATCGAAGTGGAGTAATGAGATGCTCCAGGGTCAAAAGAACCCGAATAAGAAAGACAAGGGCGGATTTCAGAACAAGTGGGAGAGTTCCAAAATTCAAAGGAAACCGAATCAAAGAGGAAAAGATTCAAGCTCGAACGAAATGATTCTATAATTAAATCTACTCTATATGCTGTGTTTTGCCTAAAAACCAGAGCTCTGATACCAACTATAACGACCCACTATTCTGGACCATTCAAATCGACAATAAATCCACACATGTTGGATTTGAATTGCTCAAAATATCATATTGTTAATTTAAATTTGGCAAAACTCAGCATATACAGTAAATAAAATAATCACAGATCACAGACACAGAGTAATATAACAATAATGCAGCGGAAACAAAAGAATAGTAGTTCATGAAGCTACTATATATATAACAGAGTTAAACAAGATACAACAGAAGTCTCGAATACATAGATATCTCAATACAATAGTCAAATACAAGATCAGAATACATCGCTGGAATCAACTGAACAACTGAAAGCAGGATAGATAGCTGGATCTCCAAGAGAAGCTCCAACTCCAAAGGTGAGTCTCGAATACTGGTACACTCAGACTGACCCGAGCATAAAGAAAACACAAAACACTCGAGTCAGGATTAACATTCTTATATCAATAAATCCAACTCAAGTGAAATAATGACTGAAATACAAGTACCTCAAAGGATGTTTGGGATAACCATCCTCTAAGGATCCATTAAACTATCTACTATGTAGTAGTGTACGCTAAGTAAATAATGCCTATCAGTAATATAAAGTATCAAAATAGCGTTAAGGCGTTACCATTATCCCCCTTAACACATTTTATATAAGCATCATAGTCTATACAGTACTGTAAACTCCACCGTAAACTAGTGGGCTATCAGGGAGTACTCCATAGGTATAACACAAAACAAATCGTAGTGGTCGCGCATAGGGATACAAGTATGACAAGGCACATGAGGCAATACCCAAGGTAGTGAAACTACCGTTTGCCTGATCCGGACTGGTGAGAACGCATCGCCGCAGCGATCGCAACACCGCGAAACAACACTCCCAAATCAAGGGTGCGCACCAATCAAAAACAAGTAATTAGTAGTTTACGAAGAAGTGTGTCCGCTAGAGGTAGCTAACCTCACTGGCTCGGTATGGCTCCTGTTTAAGTCATTTCCAATTTGACACAAGTGTCAAGGTCATCCATTATCGTTCTCTTTCTTAAAATCTAGCAACGTCATCATTCCAACCACTTCATTCTGGATCACACTCCGCGTATAATAGTTATTAAAGTGGTTTTCGGTTTGGACAGAGAGTATGTCCCTAACCGATCCGGGACTCTTCAATAACTACGTAATTATTACACCGATTGGTCATTTAATAATCTTTCAAAATAGTTTATATTTCAAAACCGAAATATCATTGCCATTTCAAAACCATCTCAATACGATATCACTTCCATTTCAAAACCAAATACGATATCATTCCATTTTAAATATATCCATCTCAAATATATCCATTTACCAAATCTTAGTACTTCAAAGTTATAACACTTTCTAAATCAACACTTTGGAAATCATAATTCTTTGGAAATCAAAATTTAGAAATCATAATGCTTTGGAATCATAACACTTTCCTTCAAACAGTTTAGATATTAATAATAGTATATAAAATAAAATAGTTTACAAAATAAAATAATTTATAAAAAAAATAGTTATAAGTTAAAACAATTTATATTAAAATAATTAGTATATTTAAAATAGTTTATATTAAAATTAGTTATATTAAAAATAGTTTATATTAAAAAAGTTTATAAAATAATATAGTTTAAAGATAGTTTAAAATACTTTATATAATAAAATAGTTTCCTCAAATTTCATAAATCGATTCGACTCAACTCGGATTCCAAAATTCAAATTTAATCAAATCTTAAACCATCAATTTCAATTCGATTCAGTTTCTAAATAGACCATTTCAAATTATCAATTTTAAATACATATTTGAACCATAAAATAAGCCATTTCAATTTCAATAAATTTCAAAGCTTTAAATATTCCACATTTCAAAAACTAAATTTGATAATTCGATTTATATCTCAATTTAATTTAATTTCATTTAGTTTCTAAGATATTTCTTTAATCATTTCAATACATCTAAATAAAACTTCAATTTAAAAATTTATATAAACAAAATATCCCATTTAAATTTATATAAGTTTGAAATATTCATTTAAGCCACTTTTTAATCAAATTCAAGTGATAAAACATATCTTAAAATTTCAAATTTAATAGATTTCAAATCAAACTTATTTAAGTATAATTCTTAAATAATTAAAAATTCCAAATCAAATTCAAATATTTTATCTTTCAACCTGAAACATTATAAACTCTATATTTGAAAATATAAATTTTACATAAATACTTAAACATATTTTATATTGATTCAAATCAACTTTAATAAATATTTAAAATCAATATTTATTAAAACCATATATTTCTTTCCAAACCCATAGAAATCAATTTCTAAATATTTATATATATAGACAAACGGTGTCTGTATAAAATTTTCTACCCTATGGTCAGGTGATACGGATATTTATCATTTCAATCCGTAATTTAAATTATATATGGGTATATATCTTTCCAACCCGTAATCCCAAATTTAATTCAATGAAAATCGCTTGGGTTTATCATTTCAACCCATAGTGAATTCTATACTAAAAGGGAACTTGCAGAGTGATAACAGATATGATAATAGCATAACAGGCATATGTCATCAATATAAATAACAGATAATGGTGTCAGATGTAGATAATGACATATATATAGCAATATAAATAACAGATAATGGTGTCAGATGTCACAGGTGAACAGATACAGATGATGACATATATATAGCAAATGTAAATAACTAACAACAGCATATTTCAATTGTCGTTTCAATTAAAATCAAATTTAATAAATATAAGAACATTAATCGTGAGTGATTGCTCACCTTCCGAGGCTAGAGACAGACGAGATTGAGATGAGTTACGAATCCAAGCACGAGTTTCAAAGTAAAGCACGATGGACAAGGGTTCGACGGACAAGCTGATAAATCGAAAATCGATGAGAATGAATCAAATTAGCTCGATCAACTGAACAAATAAATATGATAAACTTCTTAAAAATCAAAACTTTCTTAAAAATCAATACTCAACTTTAATACGAAATCACTTATATAATACTTTGTAAACAAAATAATACTCTGTCATCAAATATATACCGTTGTAAATGTATAATACTATAACAAAACTATGTAGTATAAAAATATATAACAACAGTGCAAACTTTACCAGTAGCTCTGAAAATTAAACTGTAAGCAACATAAGCTAATATACAAACACTGATATATATATACTTGTATATATATACACAGCACTTTTGTATATGAAATAAGTTTCTATTTTTTTCCTCTTCATAGGACACGCAACTATGCACATAGGTTTAAAACATATAATATGCAGACAGTACAAAAATTCGATGATTGCATACAATTAAATCAACAGACCACAAACAAAGCAAAAGTCATTTCACAGCCTATACTAGTATACTAATTACTAACCTATATATATACTAGGATATGCAAATGTTATATAAATGACAAAACCTTTTCAAAATAAGTGGAGACTAACCACTAAGCTAAAATAATAGATGAAGGCTCGCCTATGACAGCTTGAGAAGCCGAAACTTTATATATAACTTTAATACCTTTATAACTTGAGATACTTTAAAATATAACCATATAAACTTATATGTAAACAGCAAAGCTTATACATATTATATCAAAACTGTAACTTATATTCTATATGAAAATTTATATCATACCGCCGCATACATACCATTTATAAACTGTATAAATTAAAATACTTGGAATATTAACAAATGTGGTATAAACATATATACATATAAACAAATATAAACAACTTTATGTGTAAACCACTAGTTTTATAACTTATAATATATATAAAGTCACTTGATTTGTAAACCGGACATACATATTATAAAATAGGAGAGAAGACAAAACATAGCTTATGACATAAAATCAATATACCAACTCTGCAATCAAATATACGACTGACCAAAACCATGTATGCTTTTATACATACATAACAAATATAAACTCACACTGACCCCATAACATAATATATAGTATATAATAATGCTTTAAACACAAAATATATAAATTAATGTGAAATACACATACTACCTCAATATACACATGTTGTCACGCGCAACTCAAGGAAGAAGGAAGCTCGTGTCCGAAGGGAGAAGGAACTGGGGTCGATGGCCGGTTGTGCTATTTGGGAATGGTGGATCTGGAGGTGCAGGCGACCAATGGGTTTGTATTGTAGAGGTAAGGCGGTCGAACAAGGAGAATAGGCGGAGGGGACGTGAGCTGTCCTGGGAAAAATGGAGCTCGGGTTTGGAGAAGATGGTCGGCACGGAGGGAAGGCGACTAGTCGGCAGTCTCGGGTTGCGCGATGCTTTGGAGGTGGGGCGGTGTATGGTCGAATGGTTGAACGGCTGAGGGAGAGGGTGGTGAAATAATATATAAGCTTTGTAAAACATGTTATACTTTCTCTGAAAAGAAAGAAAGAAACAGGAAGAAGAGTGTGGAAAGAGTGAACAGAGAAAAAGGTAATGGGGAATGAACGAAGGGCCAGAACCAATAAATGTTGGAACCAGTGTATAAAAGCAAAAGTGATGCAGCCCGACCTTCCTATACTTTAGGTCAACATCGACCTAACAAGTTGTTAAGTCGCGCAGGTGGCCTAACGAGTTATGCATGCGAGTTATACCCACAAATGATGCCTCCGAGCGAGCTACGACCTAGCATGTTAATCCTTAAGTCGTGCCATTTTAGGTCGCAAGCGAGCTATGAAGACCAGCCAAGCAAGTTGATAAGCCGTCCAAACGAGCTACGACCTACTGAAACTCGACCTACCAAGCCACGACCTAATGTGTTAAGTCTTGGTCGTGTGAAGCTAAGTGTCTTAGGTCGCTTGCAACCTAACGAGTCATGTCATCTGATGCCGCAAGCCTTAGGTTGTTCTGGGGTTAGGTCGCTCAAGGGATTAAACCGTTCATCGCTTAGGTCGTTGAAGATGTTATTCCTTAGGTCGCAAGAAGTTATGTCACTCTTTCTTATGTTGCTATCTTCTTTATGTCGCAGCCGTGTTTCTTATGTTGCTCCTATCTTGAGTCGCTCGACCATAGGTCGCTCAAGCCTAGGTCGCTCAACTCCTTATGTCGCTCGTCTTATAGGTCGCATAAGTCATTCCGGAAGCTGATTCTCCTCATGTCGCTGAAGCTTATGCCGCGTGGTGTTGTATTTTTAGGACGTTATGTTGTAATTCCTTATGTCGTTTGTATGTTTTATTTGTTAACTCGATTGTATTTGAGTCCTTAGGTTGTGTGTGTTGTATCCTTAGGTCGCATGTTGTAAATTTTATTTGTTATGTCGTTATGTGTTGTTGAGTCGTTTGCTTTTAAGTCGTCTTGTATTTGTTAGGTCATTAACGACCTATGTTAGGTCGGTCATGTGTAAATATGTTAGGTCGTGATGGCCTTGTAATGTGTTGTGATGTAAGTGGTGTGTTGTGTTGTAAGCCTATAAATAGGCGAGTCGTGTCATTTGTAAGGTTGGTTGATTTTGAATAAAACTTTGTTTGTGTGCTTTGTGCCACTTTGAAATTGGTAGTTGATTGTTATCTCCTATCTCCACCTTCGGCATTCGAGTGCGCTCGAATCAACGATTGTTGAAGCCAATTCACGAAATCAAGTGCGCTTGATCAACGTTCGAAGAATTGTAGATCTTCTTTCACGGCATCGTGCGCGATCAACGTGACGAAGATAGCTAGAATCCGGTATCTTTGAGATCAACGGATTTGGGCGTTTGGTATTTTCAATCCACCGATTGCTACTTTCATCGTTGTATCTGTTTTGATTATTTCCGCTGCGTCATTTGGTATCAGAGCTAGACTTAGCCAATCATAGCTAAGCCGAGTCTTGGAACCAAGGAGAAGAGTTTGAAGAGTTAAAGCCGAGGGCTAGAAGTTTAAGTTGTGCATCACTTTGTGTTGAAGAGTCAAGGCCGTGCATCACTTTGTTGTTCAAGGCCGAGAGTTGAGCCAAGCAAAGTTGAAGTGTTCAAGTTCAGATTTGTTCAAGCCGAGAGTTGAAGTTTGTTGAAGATTCAATCATGCCTCCGAGAAGAGCTAATCATCATCAGAATGTTGCAGATGTGTATAGAAGAGAAGATGCTAAGGCAATAGAGCAACGAATTAGTGATAACTTCGAGGAGAAGTTCAATAAAGGTTTTGGAAAGTTGGAAAAGCTTATGATGGATATGAATCAAACTCGCCAAAGAGCATCACCCGGTTCAAGTCACAGTGGTCATGGAATATCGCCATCAAGTTCCGAGAGGAGAAGGTCACCAGTCTCGAACCATGGAGGAAACAGAGTTTCGCCATCGGTTACGGAAGCGAGGAGGGTGTCGCCACAATCTTATCAAGATAAAAGAGAATCGTCAGTTTCAATTAGGCGAGACCACCATAGGTACATAGATGAAGAGAAAATAAATCAACGTGGGTTTGATAATGAAACATATCAAAATACTGAAAGACATGGTAGAAGGGATTTGTAGGATCATAGAGACATACGTGGTCATAGAGACGAAGGGTGTACTTTGTCAAAGCATGAGAATGATTCTATTTGGCTAAAAAACAATATTTTCAGTCTACCTGTACTATCTTGGGAAAGGTTTGTAAATTCGTTATTGATGCGGGAGTTGCGATAACCTTATTTCTGAAGAAGCCATTATGAAGTTGGGGTTGAAGACTGAAAAATGCCCTAGACCTTATAAACTGGCATGGATAAAGGAAGGTGAAGAAGTGACAGTGGGAAAACGAACATTGGTTACATTTTCTATTGGGAAAAAGTACAAAGATGATATATGGTGTGATGTTGTCGATATGGATGTATGTCATCTACTATTGGGAAGTCCATGGCTGTATGATAGAGCTGTACAACATAATAGTCACGCCAACAGCTATAGTTTCATGTTCGAAGGAACCAAAATTACCTTAGTTCTTAAGAAGCGTGAACAAAGTGAAAGCAAGCCAGAGAAGAAGGTGGAAGCAACTAATCGAATATCTTCGAAAGAATTTGTTGAAGAAGTGAAAGATAGTGTTGAAGTGGAAGATAAAGTAGATTCTTCTCAACCCGCGAAGTTTAATGACCATAAAGTTGATTATTCACAATCCGTGAAGTTAGATACAGATGAAGTTGATTTTTTCAACCAACAAAGTTTGATGAACATGAAGTTGAAAATTCACAACCAGCAAGGTTTGATGAGGATGAAGAAAGTGTGTTAAGAGATGAAGGGGGTAATTTATCAGTGAAGAAGGTGGATTCGATTAGTCTATTACCTACAGATGAGTTTGTTAAAGAAGTGGAGGATAGAGCGGAAGTGTTTATGTTGAATGGGAATGAAACCAGTAAAGATCTCGAGACTCCTGAGGAGGATAAGCCAGTGGTAAATGAATTCGAAGATGTACTCCCTGCAGAGTTGCCCAAGGAGGTACCGCCACTGAGGGACATACAATATCATGTTGATCGAATGCTAGATGCTATTGTACCACATAGGCCACGTTATCATATGTGTCCAAAAGAGCAGGAAGAGTTGAGAAGACTGGTTATTCGGTTTCTGTTCGAAGGAAGGCAGTTGTATACTTCTGATTGCAGTCAGCAAATGAAAATCATCAAAGACTTGCATAGAGATAAAATCGTGAGCCGTGATCGTACCATGCAACTAATCTCAAAGTCTTATTTTGGGTCGTCACTAAGGAAGGAAGTTGAAAGGTTTGTTTAGAGGAGCCATAATCGACAAGTTTCAAAGAAGACCACGACAAATGCAGGTTTATGTATGCCATTGCATATACATGCTAAATTACAGGAGGATGTTAGTGTGGACTTTGTTTTGAGATTTCCACGAACACAACGTGGCAATGATTCTATTTATGTGGTGGTTAACCGGTTTTCAAAATTGGTACATTTCATTACCTATAAGAAGACTGCAGAGGCCGTTAATGTCATTCAGTTATACTTCAAAGAGATCGATAGACTTCATGGGTTACCTGAATCTATTGTTTCGGAGAGAGATACTCGTTGTCTGAGCCATATTTGGATGAGTCTATGGAGAATGGTTGGGACTAAGTTGAAATTTAGTAGTGCTTATCATACACAGACGGACGGACCGACTAAAGTTGTGAACAGACTCCTAGGTAAGCTATTGCAATGCCTCGTGGATGACAATTTGAAAAGTTGGGATCCGAAGTTATGTCAAGGGGAGTTTGCACACAGCCATGCAGTTAGTAGAAACACTGGGTTCAATCCATTCCAGATTGTTTATTCAACAATTCCTAAAGGACCGTTAGATTTATCGACAGTGCCACCGCAGAGAGAGGTGATTAAACGGGCTAGTGAATTTGTGAATAAGTCGCAAGAATGTCACAAAGTTGTACATGAACGATTGCTTAAGGCAAATGGGAAATACAAGCAGTCAGCAGATATTAAACGACGAAGCATTGAATGCAAGGAAGGAGATTTTGTGTATGCAGTGTTTACCAAGGATCGATTTCTTGTTGGTGCTTACAACAAGCTAGGAGCTAGAAGGATTGGTCGTTTGGAAGTTGTGAAGAAAATTATTGAGAATACCTGTAAGTTGAACTTGCCGAACCATTTTCCTACCACTAATATTGTCGACGTCAAACATTTGATTCCGTACCATGAACATAAACTTTTCTAAGACGAAGAAACTGTAAATTCGAGGACGAAGTTCTGTCAACCGGGGGAGGATGATGCAGCCCGACCTCCCTATACTTTAGGTCAACATCGACCTAACAAGTTGTTAAGTCGCGCAGGTGGCCTAATGAGTTATGCATGTGAGTTATACCCACAAATGATGCCTGCGAGCGAGCTACGACCTAGCATGTTAATGCTTAAGTCATGCCATTTTAGGTCGCAAGCGAGCTATGAAGACCGGCCAAGCAAGTTGATAAGCCGTCCAACCGAGCTACGACATACTTAAACTCGACCTACCAAGCCACGACCTAATGTGTTAAGTCTTGGTCGTGTGAAGCTAAGTGTCTTAGGTCGCTTGCAACCTAATGAGTCATGTTATCTGATGCCGCAAGCCTTAGGTCGTTCTGGGGTTAGGTCGCGCAAGGGCTTAAACCGTTCATCGTTTAGGTCGCTGAAGATGTTATTCCTTAGGTCGCAAGAAGTTATGTCACTCTTCCTTATGTTGCTATCTTCTTTATGTCACTGCCGTGTTTCTTATGTCGCTCCGGTCTTGAGTCGCTCGACCATATGCCACATCAATCTTAGGTCGCTCAAGCCTAGGTCACTCAACTCCTTATGTCGCTCGTCCTATAGGTCGCATAAGTCATTCCGGAAGCTGATTCTCCTCATGTCGCTGAAGCTTATGCCGCGTGGTGTTGTATTTTTAGGACGTTATGTTGTAATTCCTTATGTCGTTTGTATGTTGTATTTGTTAACTCGATTGTATTTGAGTCCTTAGGTTGTGTGTGTTGTATCCTTAGGTCGCATGTTGTAAATTGTATTTGTTATGTCGTTATGTGTTGTTGAGTCGTTTGCTTTTAAGTCGTCTTGTATTTGTTAGGTCGTTAACGACCTATGTTAGGTCGGTCATGTGTAAATATGTTAGGTCGTGATGGCCTTGTAATGTGTTGTGATGTAAGTGTTGTGTTGTGTTGTAAGCCTATAAATAGGCGAGTCGTGTCATTTGTAAGGTTGGTTGATTTTGAATAAAACTTTGTTTGTGTGCTTTGTGTCACTTTGAAATTGGTAGTTGAGTGTTATCTCCTATCTCCACCTTCGGCATTCGAGTGCGCTCGAATCAACGATTGTTGAAGCCAATTCCCGGAATCAAGTGCGCTTGATCAACGTTTGAAGAATTGTAGATCTTCTTTCACGGCATCGTGCGCGATCAACGTGACGAAGATAGCTAGAATCCGGTATCTTTGAGATCAACGGATTTGGGCGTTTGGTATTTTCAATCCACCGATTGCTACTTTCATCGTTGTATTCATTTCTGTTATTTTCCGCTACATCTAAAAGCCTCCGCAAATTCTGAAAACAATGATGGCTTGTGGCTATTAATTTTGTACGGTGGAAAATGAATAGACAAGGGATTCAAAAGGTCACAAAACCAAAAGTCACAAAACTGGTACCGATACGATTACCGTTTTCGCGGATTCCGCAGTGAACCGGACTTCAAAACACAAAATTGAATATATCGCAGAGATCAGCACGACGAGACGATCCAAACGGTATATAGATATCAGTGGTATGATTGAATTATAAAAATTCGAATTTTCTACTAGCGGAAAATGCAGCAAAAACGCGGAAAAATAAGATCGACGGAGCTAAAGAAGTCCGAATTTGGAAAAACGAAAAATGACGTCTTAGTCAGAAGATGAATTAGAATTTTTCTATGTAAAAATATTCAGGTTTAGAAAACATTTTATTATCATCAATTTTAACTGATATAAATTGGAATAAAATTACACTAGAAAATAAACTTCCAAATTATCTGATGAAAATTTACCAGTTGCTATGATTAATTAGACGCATTCCAAATATCAAATTTTTATTTTAAAATTTCATAAAATTTCAACTAATTACGTTATTAAAATATTTAAAATTTACGAGTCGTTACAGCACATAACCATCAGAATTCGTCCAAACTAGCATCACAATGTCCGGAATTTTAATATGAACCTAGCGGAGAAAACCGCGCATGAAACGGACTTCGTACGTGAAAGTTATGCGTGTCAGAAGATTTGAAATAAAATATAAACAAGTAAATAAATAAAACACTCACTTGGCCATGTCAGCGTCTCTCTCTGGAACCCTCACCTTGTTCGAACAGTACACGATCGTTCCCAGGCTAACACCGAACCCTAGCTGCACGTCAACCACCGATCGCCACCGCATCATCGACGCCGTGGCCATGTCAGGGCGCACCCCGATCACCGCGCCTCCCCCTAGGCCTCGCGACCACGAAGATCACCAAAATCGAAGCCAGCTGCTACCATGAACCATAACCCTAATTGAATTTATCTGGCCGATCCAACCATCAATTCGAAAAACTACTCGCTTCAATGAACTACGCATGCCTCTCTCCACAACCTGGTATTATTGTTTCGCCGATCGGTTGCAGTCGATTACGACAAAAAGAACGACCGAGAATTCTTCGATATTTACTGATCAGACGATGAACCAAAACGAAAAACGAATTGCAGATCTGAAATGCGCTCGTCGAGAGCTTCAAATCGATATATAATTCGATATATTTTGAGGAGTTTAAATTTTTTTGATTTGATTTTGAATTGCAATTGAATTGGAAATTTGGTTTTGGTTTGTCTGCCATTGGAAAGAGGAGATGAGAAGGAGATGTACATACAGACAAATGAGAATAAGAAGTAGCTAGGGTTTATAATAGGTTATTTATAGACGGATCAGAAATAGAATGAATGGATTAGATCGATTTGGGTTTGAATGAAAAACGACCCGAAAAGCCCGTTCCGACTCCGGAACAAAAATGGGTCAACCCATATATCAAAATAGACGCTTTCGATAATTTTAAAATCAATGGAACTGGTTTCAAGCCCAAATTCCATCGTATGAAGAAGTTATGCCAAAATCAGCTTATTTCAAATTGATTTCAATTTTATTTTAATTAAATTGATTTTTAGGCGTTTCGAGCCCGTACGATCAAAGGATAAGTCTGATCATTACGAAACTTGAAATCCTATAATAATTCACCGTTACGGACCCGATGAAATAGGTTTCGTCGAAATCCGAGTCAGTGGCCAAAATGGCTATTTTCACATTAATTAAATAAATTAATATTAAATTAATCAAATCACTTTTTCTGTTTAAATTTTAATAATTTACAACTTCTATCATTTTTTATTTCTTAATCACTTACAATAATTTAAACAAATTTAGATGTCAATTTAAAGTTGATTAATCCATCAATTCCAGTGTTTAATTTCAATTTCATTAAATTCAGAAATTATAAATTAAATTTTCAATAATTCCATTTAATTGGCCTTTCATTCTATTATTTAATCCATTATTATCAAATGGATGAAATTAACATTGGTTCATGATCTATTACATTAATATTCTCAAATTTCATCTTAATCTCCATTAACGTAATATTTAAATATTTAATTTCATTTATTTGCAATTAATCCAATTATTCTAATTTGAATTCCAATAAATTAAAAAATCTTGATTTCCATTCTTTTTATTCAACCAATTGTCATATTATGAATAAAATTAACATTATTTCCAAATATTAATTTAATTTACATTAACATAATATTAAATTATAATTATTGTAATTGATTTCCAATTTAAACTAACAGGCTAAATAAATAGGTAACATACAATAATTGTTACTGTTAGCTTTTAATTACACTATATGTTTATTACATTCAAACAAAGGTTATAAATACTTACATAACACCAATTTTATTCTATTACCATTTAATATGAATTATTTCATTGGTTAATTCAATATTTCCAGTTGGTTTCCTCGTATTCAATTTGTAGCCAAGTATAACTTATATATATTATTTCAATTAATTGGAATTCATTCAATTTATTAATAATTAAATTAAATTTACATTGTTACCGTTCATTCTAGATATTGTTTCATTCATAACTCACAATTTTTTTTATTTATTTCAACATTAAATTGCAAAACTTAACTAAATTAACAATTTTTAATTATCGAAAATTATGGGTCGTTACATGGGGAATTGCTACTATTGAAGTTTTGTTTTGATAAAACAAATTTGTTTTAGGTTCCAAAGGTGTAATCTGATATATAAAGGAGTTATGTGTAGATATGATTTCAAAATGATTTGAAAATAAAACCAGGTGTTAAAAACCTGAAATTTTAACTAAATGTTTTGAGAAAACCTAAGATAATAAGTTTTTGAACTTATAATTTAGAAATAATATAGATAAGAAAAGATATTTGGAATCGAGATATGAAATTAAAATTTAACTTTGGTTAAGTTAAATAAATTTTGTAAAGGGTGTTAAATGGAATTTGTATTGAATTGGATAAAATAATGAAATGGTATACACTTAAGTCATAAAGTGATTATATAACCCTGTAGTGTAACTATAGTATGTGAATAACTTAAGTCAAATAAATTTCATGAAATTTTAAGTAAATAAGTTTTTATAACTTATAGATTTGAAGAATATTAAGCTAAAACAAATTTCTAAATTTGTTGGATATGAATGTTAAAGAATGAAAATCATAAATTTTGATAGGCAATTAAAATTTAACTGAAGTTAAGTTAAATGAGATGATTTTTTAAATGGAATTTAACTCAGGTGGGGTAATGGAATGAGCTAATGAAATTCAACCTAACTTGTAAAATGAATTGAATATGTTTTGGAATGTTGTTTGCTAGAAATAAATAAAATCGATTGTAGTAATGAAATAAATTAGTGAAGTGAACTAGTAAAATGAATTAATGTAAGGAATGAATTGAATTGAGCAAATGAAATGAATTAGTGAATTGAATATGGTTTACAATGTTGCTCAATAAAATTGAATATGAACTTATGTTATGAAGTGGAAATAAACATTAGAAGTGTTGTATAAAATGTTTAAAATGAACTTAAGAAAATAATTTTATGGAATGGTTGTTAAGTGTTGTTAGTATTAAAGAAGTTATACTAAGTAAATTGAATATGGAATGGAATATTGTTAAACATAATATGAATAATTGGATGGAACCAATAAATGTAAATAGATCGAGCTTAAACAAAGTGAATGTAAATGATTGAATGTAAATCAATTGAATGGAAGTAAATTGAAATAAATACGTAAGTTGTACGCATATTATTTTATTCGCATAACTGTTTGATTCATATTGGGGCACATGATTTCGAGGTGATTTATATCGATCCGTGTTAGGATTTTTCACTCGATTTCTTGACGGCGAACCCTGGATATGGATTTTTGATTAATTCTGATATTCTCTATCATAGTATATGGCTATGCAAGGAGAATGGCGGTTTCTAATCAAGGAGCCAAATCTGAGTCCGCACTAGAGTGGTCGTGTGAATGATACTAGTTCGGAAATGAAATTGTGTGATCGAGCGAGCGATCAGATATGGTTTAGCGTACGGATTGTATATGTACATCGTACGGGATTTAATAAATTAAATGTTGACAATGGAAGATGCAAATTGATATGATTATAAATTAATTGAATGGAGATTATTTTTTTATGATTCTCTTGTTACATTTGCATATAGTTATTGTATATTTTATGTTATATATTGGTATTGTTTGTTCTCATTGGTTGTTGAGTGTTTAGTAAGTGCAGATGGCGTATGCTTCGCATTTGGAGCTCGCTTTCACATTATATTGGTTGCATATGCCTTCTAATACTAAAATAAGCTACACATCTCGGATTACATACCATACTTTTATATTTTTCCCTACGGGATGCCTCATCCTCGAAGATGAGATGTATATTTGTGATTGTATATATACTGTAAAATTTTCCGGTGGAACCACGCAAAGGAGACGCTGACGAAATATTCCGTAAATTTAAGGCGTTAGAAATTTTTTGAGAAGTTTGGAAAAAAAATTATAAGTAAAAATTTGATTTTTGTTCTTATAACTTGAAATGATATTAGTGGATTTTGAAATAGTATTTATTTATAACTATGAATGAATTTTGAAGGATTAGAAAAAGTTTTTATAAGAAGTTTTAACCAATTGATTTTGAAAGTTAAAAGGTTTAAATGAGTTTTATAATCCATTTCAACTAATTGTTTTTGAAAGGTTAATGGGTTGTGACATCTTTCTTGGTAATTTCGGAGATGAAATTCTTTTAAAAGGGGGGAGGGGAGAATTTAACGACCTAGAATTTTAGTCATTTGAATTTAGAATATTAAATTTATTTTAAATATTAAAAAATTATTTTTATAAGTTAAATAACTTGAATTTCAAATATAGCGATTAATTTATAATTAAATTATTGAATTTGATATTGAAATTGTTTAAATAATTGAATCTTGAATTTATTATGAATGAAAATGATTTCAAAAGTTGATTTAAATTCTTTTTGAATAAGAATGAAGATAGTAAACTTTTAATTTGGATTTTAAAGTGATTCAACGGATTTTTGAAATTACTCTTTTTAATTAACGTATAAAAATAGTGTTCTAGGACATAGTCTTAGATTTTGACGAAACAAGTTTCATTGGATCCGCAATATTGAATTACTATATGCCGTCGAATTTCGTGGTGATCGGACGTATCATTTGGTCGTGCGAGTTCGAAACGCATAGATTTTATTTAAAGGAATTTAAATTAAAATAATTCGATTTTGAAAAGCTATCTTCTGAATATAATGGAATTGGCTCCCGATATATATTCCATTGTGTTTGGAATAGGGGTATAACATATAGAACGCCAGGCGGCACGCTTCGTTTGGAGTTCGAAATTTTCATGGATAAATAGTACTTTGGAAAAAAATTTATAAATAGCACTCAACTTCCTTCATTTTCAAACCCTAATCCTAAAATAGATTTCAGCCACCATTTCCATTAACCAAATCCAATGGCTTTTGTCGATCGGAGCCTCTAGGGATCGAATTAGCCTTCTACTTCAACTAAGGAAATGTAGAGAGCATCGATACGAAGCTAATCAATGGTCGGATCGTCGTCATTCATCGCGTGGTGGCCGTGAATTGCTCGCGTTCGATGCTGAATTTTTGGGTTTGCTAGTCGCGTTCGTACGCGCATGGCGCGCGAGAGGCAGGCGGCTGTGGCGAGTCATCGGCGGTGGCTCAGCGTTGTACGCGGCAACGTGATCATCATTCACGAATAATAATAAAAAGAAAAATCGTCTGAACCTGGAAGAAATGCGTGCCTGGAGGAGGTTTAAGGTTTAAACACGTTTAATTATGTTAATTAACTTTTAATTATCTCGAATGTTTATAAATTCATAACTTGTTTGTAAGAGGTCCATTTCGAGCGCGACAAGTTGCGTTACCATCGTATCAGCGAATACTACGCTATGGAGTTGGATTGGACGAATTCGAAGCTAGTAAGAATTTTGGGTTAAATTAAACGACAATTCAATTTTAATCCAAACCAGAACGTTTGGCGACTATTAAAAATCAAAGTGAGTTAATATAACCTTTTTGGTTAATTAGAAAATTTATATAATCAATAAAAAAACTTATCTATTGGATGTTTGGATATTTATTTTTGATAGTTACCGACTGTTTGGATAATTTACTTATTATTATTAGTTGGATTGGATATACTCCTGCCTATTGGAGCAGATGAGACTGTGATGACCCATATTTCAGATGGTTTAAATCGACAATAATCCACACATGTCCAACTTAAACATCCGGAATGTAGATAATCAATGGGGTTAAATAAGAAAAATAAGAAAAGAAGAAGAAAACAAACACAGAATCTCACAACGGAATGATAAAATATAATAATCACATAATAGTTCATGCTGTTTACTATTCTTTTGATTAAAATCTACACACATTTATCAGAGTTATATATATACATCAGGGATAAATAATCAATACAGCAGAATAGCATGATGCAGGGGATAATAATAATAGTAATATACCAAAACTTCATCTTCGTCCCCTAGAGAAGAGTCTACAATATGTTGAAAAACTCAGGACTGACCCGAATGTAATGAAAAGACAAAACACTCGAGTCAAGACTAAAATACTCTTATGTAAGTCAAATAAATATCACAAATATAAGTGCAATAACTTAAGAGATGTTACAGGATTTTCCATCTCCTAAGGATCCGGTAAACTATTTATATATAATAGTATACGCTATAATAGATAATGTCAATCGGTAAAATAAATATCAAAATAGCGTTAAAGCTTTACATTATCCCCCTTGACATATTTTTATAGGTTCAAAACCAAAGTCGTAATGGGCTCGTATATGGATAAATATGACAAGGCACGTGAGGCAATGCCCAAGGTACGATTCTACCAGTTTACCCTTTCTGGCTGGTCGTAATCCATCTGTGCCGACCGCGATAATCAATCCAACCGACAAAAGGTTCACCCATCGAATAGAAATCATAATAGTAATACGAGGGATCAACGTTGCTAGAGGTAGCTAACCTCAATGGCCAGATATAGGCTCCTATTTTAGTCATTTTAATTATGACATGAGTGTCATGGCTATCCATCATCGTTCTCTTACTTTATTCCAGTAAACGTCGCCAATTCAACCACTACATTCTAGATATCATCCACTACGTACACAGTTATCAAAGTGGTTCCAATATTGACAAAGAGTATGCCAATAGGAGGCCCTGGTCTTTTTAACAACCAAAGTCGTTTTACACACTGGTTGGTTCTTTTACATTTCGAAAACAGTTCGTATTTGATATCAAAATATCATACTTATTTCAAAAAGAAATCCATTTCGAAATCATCATATTCACTTCAAAAATCATATTTTACTTCGAAATGTTAATTCAATTCCATATATTGATTTCACTTCAAAACTTGATTCGAATTTAAATTTAGGTTAAACTTCACTTTAAACCAAATCATATTTAAATCCAAGATTGAAATATAAACATTCCACCCTCTTTACCAGTTTGAATTTTAAGAAAATAGTTTAAATAGTTTTAATATAGTTAAATAGTTAAAATAGTTTAATAGAAAATAATTTGAGTATTAAAATGGTTCATATAGTAAAATAGTTTGGAAAATCAAAATAATTTGAATATTTAAAGAATATAGATTTTAAACCGTTTATACTAAAAATATCCAGTTAAAAATATTAATTTTAAAGTCAAACCAGTTCACTTTCCAAATTTCCAATTCAAATCAGTTCCAATTTCCATTTCGATTTAATCGATTCAATTCCAATTTCAAGTCGAATTTTACTACGATTCCAAATTAATTTCAACTACAATTCCAAATTAATTTAAAATTCCAATTCCAAATTAATTTAAATTCCAATCTCAAATTAATTTAAATTCCAATCTCAAATTAATTTCAACTCCAATTCCAAATTTTAAACTGTTTCAATTTATATCAATTACGAGTTTGATTTCAAAAATATCGACTCAAAACACTTAAATCAAATTTTCCTTCAATATTAAATTTAAAATCCTAATCTTAAAGTATAACTAAATTCCAAGCTCAATTTCGAAATATCATTTTATATCACCTTTTACTTAGAAATATTCAAAGTTCGAATAAAAAGTCCAATCTTTTAAAACAAATCAATTTTCTGAAATTCACATCAGATTTTGATTATAACTTAAAAATCTCAACTTCGATTATTTAAACAATTTTGTTTCAAATTTAAATTTCAACATTTCAAGTTCCAATTCAAAAATAATTCGATTTCCATAAATTCAATTTTTTTCTTTAAATCAAATCGTTTAAATAATTTCAAATCAAAATTTTAAAATCATTTAATTTAACCAACCTGGTGTCTGTATATAATTTTCTATCCTATGGCCAAGTGAATCAATTATTTCAATTTTATTCCAAGGATGGATTTACATCATTTCAATCCAAAATAAATGCCTTAGGTATATATCATTTCAACATATTTCTTAATTTATTCAAAATAATTCAATTTACAGTTTTATATACCGTAAATAATATATAGGATGATAACATGATATATCAAATAAATAAACATCCAAATATCAACCAATAGCATCCATCATAAACAATCATCCAAACCGTCAATAGAATTCACAACAATTTCATAATTATCAATATCGGGTATTTTACAGCCAATTAAATTCTAATTCAATTTAACTATCAATTCAAATTCTATCAACTAATTCAGATGTCAATTTAAATGTCAATTAAACTTATCAAACAACAATCAATAAATTTTAAATCACTTCGATATAACTTAACTAACATAAAAATTATTTCAGTCAATTGTGAGCATATAAACACTCACCTTTGATTTATCGTCGATTTAAAACCCAAATAAAGGCCCAAATTTTAACAGTCTTAGCACTCGACCAAACCAGTTCCATAATGTCCAGAATTTCGATACGAACGCAAGGAGAAAACCGCATGTGAATCTGAGCTCGTATGCAAAAGATATGATCGTTAGAACATTTGAAATTCATTAATTAAAAATTAGTTACCAAATAAAAAAATAGGACATGTACTCTTCTCCCTCAACAAGCCGCGCACAAACAGACCCATCAACACGCACGTTCTTTTCCACATGCATGCAAATCTCGACGTCGTGACATCGATCAGGGGACGTCAATGGAACTGCCTCCACAAACTCTACCATCGCCTGAAATTTCGTTGATGCCGCTGCCTCCATTTGCATGCAAGAACCAAAAAAACGTGCATGCTTCCAAGTCAGATTCTGGTGAATCCATGGCATAATATCATAGATCAACCGTATGGATTTGAAGAGCACGTCAAGATCTACAATTTTGCTTTTGGATGTTTTCGATTTCGTTGAACGGATTGATTGATATTAAGAAGGGAAGTTGGTGAATTTTCAGCCATTGAAAATTAAAAAAATGGCGGCCATGTTTTCACTATGGTTTCTGAAATAAAATAATAATATTTTCTCGATATGCGTGACGTATTTATATGGTTAGGTCCAAAATCATCCGAACTCCAATCGAGGCGTGCCGCTTGGCATTTATAATTTTTTACCCCCATTCCGAACGCAATGGAACTAGTTTCGAGGCTTAATTCAGTCGTATGTGGAAGATAGATTTTCAAAGTCAATTTATTTTATCGAATTCCTTAAATTGATTTCTACGCGTTTCAAGCTCACACGGCCAAACGACAAGTCCAATCGCTACGAAACTTGAAATACTACAATAATTCACTATTACGGATCCGATGAAACAAGTTTCGTCGAAATCCGAGAAAATCGCCAAAATGGATATTTTTACTCGTCAATTAAAACAAGTAATTTCCATAAATTTATTTAATCACTTAAGTTTGATTTTTAAGTATTAACAATCTTCATTGTTGTTTAAATAAAATTTAAATCAACTTCTGTTACCATTTTCATTCAATAATCACATTAAACATATTAATTTAATATAGCTAAAAATACGGGTTCGTTACATACTCCCTCACTCAAAACTTTTCGTCCTCGAGAAGGCGTTAAGTAAAGAATTTAACCCTTGATATATTTTATTCAAAACTAACAACTTATAAAAATTTAAAATTTTATTTGCAAAACTATTATTATGCTTTTACTATGTCATCCGCTATCGGTTTTACGGAAAATATAACTTATATATAAAAAACAAGTTATAAAACTTTTTAAAACTTCAAAAAAAATTCTAACACCCGGATTTACGAAAAATTTCGGCAAAGTCTCTGTAATGACCCAGAATTTTGAACAAATTAAATTAAGAATATTTAATTAATTTTAAATATTTGAACGATGATTTAATTTGAATCCCCGATATATCTATGAATTTGGCAATTAAATTTTAAAATTTAATCTATTGAATGCTGAGTAAAAATTTATATCTTCAATTTTAAGTTTAAGAAAAATATTTCGAAAGCTTTTAAAATTCAAATTGATAATACTGAAGATAATAGAAGCTTCAGACTTTGATTTGAAACTGTTTTGTTCGGTTTTGAAATTAAATCGTTCGAACCGATATTTAAAAATAGCCGTCCGAGGCACAGTCTCGAAATTCGACGAAACCAGTTCCATTGGGTCCGTAATATTGAATTATTGTCGGATTTCAATTTTCGTATTTTTCGGTGTTGATACATGAGCACACGACACATTAACGCGTTGAAAATTTTAAACGAATTCAACTTAAATTTAAATTTTAAAATCTAGTCAACGTCAGCCCATTTTCTCCCCTTAAAACATGCCCCGTTGTTCACGCTGAAGACCACGAAATTATCGTGCAACCCATCCCCTCTCTTTTTAAATATCTCGTTCTCCCTCTTTCAGTTCATTTGCAAAGCAACCCATCACGCAACCCATACTCGTTCAATTTTAAATACCTCCCTTTCGTTCAAATTGAGATCAAAATTAATGGCCACTGCCTTCAAAATTTTAAACAGTAAACTCCTTATCTCCCCTTCCGTCTAAAATCGAATACAACTGGAAATTTGGGATTGCGAAGAGAGGTATTCACGTCTGGTTATCGCGTTCGTTTTCGTCTGAGATTTTATTAAGGGGAGTGTCGCGTTCGTCGAGAGGAGAGTCTCAAAGCTGAAGTTTAATTGAATGAAACTATTCGAGTTCATCGATCGAATCAAGCTCGAACTCGATGTGTTGCCTTCGTCAGAGCAGATGGGGTCGCGTGCATCTCGATGACGGTAGAGAGGTCACGGCAGCGCATCTGGCTTCGAATGGTGCAAGGACGGTTCTCGTTTTTATGGAAGCGGCAGCGAAGCGATGGTCGCGATTTGGATTCGAGCTTCGCGTGTTCGAAGGGCGGTGTAGTTCGATGAGGCTGAGAAAGGTCTCGAGCAATATAGGGGTTTGGGTCGCGAGTCTGGAGTTGAAGTCGAGATCGACCTGGGCTAATTTCAGTGAGGTATATCGTTTTGTTAATTCAATTTTGTAAATAATGGTGTACATTTACAATAAAAGGGGATTTAGCTTAAGACCAAATGATAATATAAATTTAATTATAGGTCAGTTTAATTTAATAAATGAAAGATTTTTGGTATGTATAGGCAGTTAGGAATAAATTTAATAAGTATATAAGATTTTAAAAAAACTATAGAAGTTTATAATATTAAAAGAATTTATACAAAGGAGTTTTAAAATATTGAAGAAATTCATATAAGGAAAAAATGTTTGAAATATTTATATACATGAGATTTTGGTTTAAAGAAAAAGGAAAGTTAGTTTGAAATTAAAAGGTTTAGTTGGATAAATTTATTAAAAGAAATTTGGTTTAAAATAAAATCTCTGGTGATTAAAAGAAAATATAGTTTCGAATTTAAATTCTGGTTGAATCAATTTATTAAAAGGAGAATTTGTTCAAAATAAAACCACTTGGAAATGTACACTTATCAAATGAAATTTAATTTATTCGATTGATTCGAATATTAATTTATTGTGTAAAATATTTATACAAGGTATAAATCAAGGAAATCGAGTCAAGTTTGGAAATGGATGGCAAATTTAAATGCTAAGGTGAGATTTTTCTCACTCAAATGAAATTTGATTTTTTAGTTATTGATTGATGATTGCTGTTGGATGTGATATTAGATATAGTAGGATATATCTATATATACATAGCAATATATACATATTGGCATATGTATATATTGGATTGATTGATTTCCCGCCTCGTATAGCGGACGAGACCCTATTGCGCCGTTAGTAAGCGGATGATTTTTATAAAAACCCATATACCGCGATATTCCACCTCGAAGTGGAATTGGTATTGTGCTAACGTCTGTGGATGCAGGGAAACAGGTTGGAGGGATCCAACTGGATTCCTCACCAGTATTTATTTATTTACAAATATTGATGTATATTCTATTATCATATTGATATGTGATGTTTGTTGTCGTGATTGACTAATTGATGCTGTTGCATCATCGGATTCAAGTTTTGAAGTTTAAAAATAACGACTTTACTTTAAAAGGATTTTTTAAGTAATTTTGAAAATATACGTTTGTTTAATTTTTGAAGTGATTCATCTTAAAATAAATAAACGTTCAAATTTTAAAGTTATATAAATTTAGATTTTTGTGAAATATAACCGAAAGGTAATTTCTCTTGAAATAATAGTTAAGAAATTTATAAAACGGTTTAAATTGAGATTTCTAAATTATTAAAAACGATATATGTAAAAGATGTACAAGATTGATATTTATAACTTTAAAATGCTGGTATTATAAAACGAGTTTTTATAAGCGTTAAAATGAATTTTTATGAATTTATAAATAAATGAAATTTATAAATTGGGAACTTATAAATGGAAATGACTTTGTAAAATAAAGGAATTATAAGTATTTACCTTATAATATGGATTGTTGGTATAAGATTTGAGTTATGAATCGAATTGTTAATAAAGGGGATTTATTAAATTGAAGTTGTTACAAAATAGAAATGGAATTTATGAACGTTGTTTCATAAATTCGAAAATCAATCAAATTTGATGAATTGAATATAGAAGGTTATTAAGGGAATTTTATCCACGATTTTGGATAGTGGGTAAATTCTTGAAATAAATGTGTAGAAAAGATTGAAATGTGGTTAGTGAAGTATATTCACGATTTTGGACAGTGAATATATTTTTAAGTAAAATGGATATGGTTTTGGGAAAGTGATATTTGAAATGAAGTTAATTGTTTTAAAGATGTTTTCAAATATAATGAATATCGAAATCATAGATTTCAACATTCATTGTTGAAATAGACGTTTTCGAGGAATAAGGAAATGATGGACTATAACACTGTTGTTATAGTAAATGATTTCCGAAAGGAAATGTTTTGATGTAGTATTGGGATTTATATATCTATCAAAATCTGAATCCTTATACTAGTGATTTTGAGTCGTCGTAAGGATGTTTTACGTAACATTCGTTTTGACTCAAATAAATGTTGTTATAGTAAATGGTTTCCTTAAAGAATGAAATATATACTTAATATTGATTTAAGTATATCGAATATTTTCCAAGTATTGAAAATAAAAGATTTGTGAAATACTTATTATTAAATAAGAAAGGAAATACTTTTTCAAAATGAAATGAAACGTTTTGAGATTTTATCTTTTTAAAGATAAATTGAAAATGAATATTGGAATCGATTTGAAAATCGTATATCAGTAGATATTTTTTGAAATATAAATTCACTATGGAATTTATAAAAGAAAGGGAAGTTGTTTAAAAATAAACATTGATTTATTTTTGAAGTGGAAATTTTATATCTAGTAAAGATATTTTTGAAGATGAAATAATTTGGAAAATTATTTAGAATCTGATGATGTTGCGCATCTTTATTGAAAGTTAAATAACCGACTATCAATATTTACCTTGAATGAGTATTTGTTGTGAATTGGATGAAATTGAATGCCACACTTATTTTTAAATAAGCGCTCACTATTCGGGTTAGCCGGGAAAGGACCATGGGGTCGTATAACCCATTCCGAATATGTGATACGTCGTTATGAATTGCATTCGAAGATCGGTGTTGAAGACCGGATATTTTTGAAAACGGAAGGATTACCGTCGAGTTACTCTACATCGGCTGATCTCCGGTTTAGAGGTTTTATCACCCTTAGTGACGGGAAGTCCGGACGTGATTAGAAAATTATCCGGATTTGCAAGGGCTTCGTGAGAAGTGCCTTCGGTTCTGTTCGATCCCGGAACAGACTTGTATGGATTGTGTGTTTGACGTTACAAATTGAGATATAAAGCTGATTTCTTTCAAATACATTTCTGTTGGTGGCAGAGAATTTATTCTCTTAGCTTAACACCCTTCTCTGAGACGTACGAGCTCAGAGGTTATGTAGTTGAAATTTATCAACGATATACTCCCAATTTGGTAACGTGGCATACTGAGTGTTGCTGTGAAATGATCAGTGTTTGATCATTTGCGATATGATCATTTGTTTGATCTTATATCTTGGTGATCGTAGGTTGATCATTGGTTTGACCCGAAGCATGGCTTTGTGACAAAGCGTAGCTTTGTGGACGAGACTTCGTCGAGCCTCACACCCCGGAAATGGTCAAAACAGGAAGGATGCAGCAAGGTTCTAGGGAGCAGCGCCCCTTAGTGTATGTCATTCCTTCTGGATAGAGGTGGTATCATGGTATGGAGCCCAGATACTTAACCTATGTGGTTGCTGCATTATTATTATTATGTGGTTTGTTGGAAATCGGGGATCCTCGGGAAGATCGGTTACGATCGGGGGATGGCATACGCGTGTCAGTAGTTACCTATTTTTGCAGAGGTAACCCGGCCTTGTGTTGGCAGAGATCTAACCGTAATGTTAGGTTATTTCTCGGGACGTCATTCCAGAGGCGTTCTGTTCGTGGAATAGGAAGTTCCTTAGCCTGACCATTTGTTGGAAATCCAAAGAAACAATACGATCTTGTACGGCTTTAATTGTAGAACCTATCATTCACTTATGGTGGTCACCACTGTTTGGATGGTAGCTATAGTAGGCATAAGTGCGGAATGCCTATGCTGGCTAAGATTAATATTATACTTTCGAAATGTTTTCTACACTATGCACTAATAATAATATCAAAAATGATTTGATTTTGCGTAGTAAGCATCTTTGACTATCATAAGAAGAAATCTCCTCCAATTCTGCGTTTGCATTGTGTGTGTGGTGGGAGGTCTTATGGTAGTTTCATTTTCCAAAAGCATTGCGAATTTGTTTTATTTTCTTTGTGAAAAATAACTGTTTTAGGATCTCACACCAGTCACCATGACTGACTCGGAGTTTATTGTTCCCTTCTAAACTCTGGGTGCCCACCAATTTCCACACGGGCAGTCTAGAGTTAGATTATCAGGATATTCTGGATATTCTGGAGCTTTGGAAGCAAGCTGGATGGCGTAACGTATCATCCGTATTTGTTTATTTATTCCGCTGTGTATTCTGTATGAGGACAAGTTATATAACTGTCCATTGTTGTATATTGACTCTGATGATTGATGTATGTATAAACTGATATAGTTCTTTGTTTTAAAAGACTAGTAATTATCTATTGTATATTGTTCCGCTGCGATGTGTAAGATTCTGATATTGTTTTCTATTCTGATGTTGTTCTGTTGTTCTTCTCTTCTTCTCTTCTTTCTTCTATCTTCTTCTTTTTCTTATATCTTCTTCTTCTTCTTCTGCCTACCTCTTCTTTTTAAAAAAAACCCTCATGCTTCGTATTTCCGTGCATCTTGAGTTAATCAATGGAGATTAGTGTTTAATCAAGGGTACGGATTTGCGGGTCTTGACAGCGTGGTATCAGAGCATATGGTTAAGCGACAACCCTGCTCTGTTGGGTGTTACTCATTAGAGATAGAGTCAGTAGTACTCTAGAATGAGTTGAGTGTAATAATAGATATGAGCGCGTATTTGTTATTGAATATAAAATTGTTTTGTATTGTGATGATTGGTTTATTGAGTGGTATATAAACCTTCGTCGGCACAGTCTGCGCAACTGGATCGAAGGGGTTTCTAAACACTTGAATAGAACAATTCCACACAATATGTTTTGAATAGGGTAAATGAAATAATTTTGCCCAAAACTATTTTTGTATAGAAAAGAAACGTTTTTCTATGAATTATCATAGTATATGGATGTTTGGTTGTTAGGAAATGATAACATTGAAATATTATCATTGTTTTATGAGATTGAATGAGAAATTAAAATAATAACCAAAGATTTGGAGATAAATCCATTTAACAAATGGAAATTATAAATGTAAATTAAGAATATAAGAAAATAAATTCACATACAAATAAAATTTAAAGAATGTAAA
Organism: Allium fistulosum; assembly: GCA_030737815.1. NCBI lineage: Eukaryota > Viridiplantae > Streptophyta > Magnoliopsida > Asparagales > Amaryllidaceae > Allium > Allium fistulosum. The sequence goes on from CM060902.1 coordinate 1,389,069,828, forward strand.
TTATAAATGTGATTTGTAATTTGAAATAGAATTCCAGAGAAGAATTTGAAAATTTTGGGGATTTGGAAAGTTTAAATTCCTTTTTGATTTGAAAATGAATTTCAAAGGTTTTGAAAAATGTTCTGAAGGGATGAAAGCACTAAACTCTTTTCGGTCGCTGGAAAATAACTTCGATGATGACCGCGGCATCATCGGTGTTCATTTTCGGGTTTTCAAAAGAGGAATTGCTACCAAATTGTTTTAAATAGAAGTTGTTTGAAAAATTTGGGTTTTGTTTTGAAATTCAAAGGATAATTTGAATTGTTTTCAAAATGGCTTTGAAATGTTGGTAAACTCTGGAATGCTATATAAAAATATTTATGAGAATAATAAATGAGTTGATAACTTATACAATTTGTTGTGAATTTGGATTAAATAAATTTAACTTAAGGAATTTTAAGTTGAATTAAAGTAAGTATAAGTGAATCAATAAAAATCCAAGTGGTAATTTTTGAATATGAGTTGTATAACTTATAAAATGAGAAAATAGAAGTGAAACGAATTGTTAATAGTGGTTAATAGAAGCAAAATAAAATGTGATTTTGATTAAGTGATGAAATTTGACCTTGGTAAAGTTAAACAAAATTGAGAATCTGAATTGGATTGATAAATGAATTAAGCTATTGAACTTATTGAATGTTGAATCAGTCTAATGTAAATGAATTAGTGAATTTAAAACTTGAATTGTGAACTAAATAAAAGAATGGTTCGAATTTGCAAACATATTCAAGTAAGTAGAAATAAATTTCTGAATGAATGGAATTTACAGTTGCTAGTAAATGAAATTAAAGCTGAATGTTAAGACTTCGTTTTGAATTTGTTAGTAAATGTAATTCAAGCTGAATATTGGAAATTGAAATTTAAAATGAATTAGTGAATGAAACTAATATAAAGAGTGATATGAATTAGTAAATGAAAGATAATCGATAAAAATTCAATATTCAGAATAGAAGATAAAATTGAATTCGAATAGAAATGTGAAATGCAAGATTGAACGAAATTGAATATGTAACTTCAATAGTAAGCTAAAAATGTATAAGAAGTTTATATTGAAAATTTTGTAATATGATGTGCAAAATGGTTTGAATATGTAACTAGATATTATGGCTAGTAGGACATACAGGTTGTAATAGAAATTGGAATTTTGATTCTGAAGATAAATTTGAATTGCTCGAAAAAGGTAAGTATTTAAATTTCAATATGAGATTTGCTGATTTCTTCTCTAGCCGCTTGGCCTTTTCTTTTTCTTTTTGAAATCTGAGAGTCCGTAGGGATGTTTTGTAGTCGTGCCGTATTAACCGCGCAAAGGAGACGCTAGCGAAATTTTTCGAAAATTTAGGGCGTTAGAAAAATTTTTGAGAAAATTTGAAAGTTTAAATTTGAATTTGAATTTAAATTTGAATAGAGTAGTAAAACAATGTTGTTTGAAAACTATGAAAGTATTTGAAAAGTTAGTTGAATTAATAAAGAATCTTTAGTAAAAGGATTTATTTTGATAGAATTGATGAAACTATTTGGATTGTGAAAAATAGTAGACGAGTTAAGGACCTTTCTTCCTAACTTGTAATTTCGGGACGAAATTCTTTTAAGGAGGGAAGTTTGTAACGACCCAGAATTTTGAACAAATTAAATTGAGAATATTTAATTAAATTTAAATATTTGAACGATGATTTAATTTGAATCCCCGATATATCTATGAATTTGGCAATTAAATTTTAAAATTTAATCTATTGAATGCTGAGTAAAAATTTATATCTTCAATTTTAAGTTGAATAAAAATATTTCGAAAGCTTTTAAAATTCAAATTGATAATACTGAAGATAATAGAAGCTTCAGACTTTGATTTGAAACTTTTTTGTTCGGTTTTGAAATTAAATCGTTCGAACCGATATTTAAAAATAGCCGTCCGAGGCACAGTCTCGAAATTCGACGAAACCAGTTCCATTGGGTCCGTAATATTGAATTATTGTCGGATTTCAATTTTCGTATTTTTCGGTGTTGATACATGAGCACACGACACATTAACGCGTTGAAAATTTTAAACGAATTCAACTTAAATTTAAATTTTAAAATCTAGTCAACGTCAGCCCATTTTCTCCCCTTAAAACATGCCCCGTTGTTCACGCTGAAGACCACGAAATTATCGTGCAACCCATCCCCTCTCTTTTTAAATATCTCGTTCTCCCTCTTTCAGTTCATTTGCAAAGCAACCCATCACGCAACCCATACTCGTTCAATTTTAAATACCTCCCTTTCGTTCAAATTGAGATCAAAATTAATGGCCACTGCCTTCAAAATTTTAAACAGTAAACTCCTTATCTCCCCTTCCGTCTAAAATCGAATACAACTGGAAATTTGGGATTGCGAAGAGAGGTATTCACGTCTGGTTATCGCGTTCGTTTTCGTCTGAGATTTTATTAAGGGGAGTGTCGCGTTCGTCGAGAGGAGAGTCTCAAAGCTGAAGTTTAATTGAATGAAACTATTCGAGTTCATCGATCGAATCAAGCTCGAACTCGATGTGTTGCCTTCGTCAGAGCAGATGGGGTCGCGTGCATCTCGATGACGGTAGAGAGGTCACGGCAGCGCATCTGGCTTCGAATGGTGCAAGGACGGTTCTCGTTTTTATGGAAGCGGCAGCGAAGCGATGGTCGCGATTTGGATTCGAGCTTCGCGTGTTCGAAGGGCGGTGTAGTTCGATGAGGCTGAGAAAGGTCTCGAGCAATATAGGGGTTTGGGTCGCGAGTCTGGAGTTGAAGTCGAGATCGACCTGGGCTAATTTCAGTGAGGTATATCGTTTTGTTAATTCAATTTTGTAAATAATGGTGTACATTTACAATAAAAGGGGATTTAGCTTAAGACCAAATGATAATATAAATTTAATTATAGGTCAGTTTAATTTAATAAATGAAAGATTTTTGGTATGTATAGGCAGTTAGGAATAAATTTAATAAGTATATAAGATTTTAAAAAAACTATAGAAGTTTATAATATTAAAAGAATTTATACAAAGGAGTTTTAAAATATTGAAGAAATTCATATAAGGAAAAAATGTTTGAAATATTTATATACATGAGATTTTGGTTTAAAGAAAAAGGAAAGTTAGTTTGAAATTAAAAGGTTTAGTTGGATAAATTTATTAAAAGAAATTTGGTTTAAAATAAAATCTCTGGTGATTAAAAGAAAATATAGTTTCGAATTTAAATTCTGGTTGAATCAATTTATTAAAAGGAGAATTTGTTCAAAATAAAACCACTTGGAAATGTACACTTATCAAATGAAATTTAATTTATTCGATTGATTCGAATATTAATTTATTGTGTAAAATATTTATACAAGGTATAAATCAAGGAAATCGAGTCAAGTTTGGAAATGGATGGCAAATTTAAATGCTAAGGTGAGATTTTTCTCACTCAAATGAAATTTGATTTTTTAGTTATTGATTGATGATTGCTATTGGATGTGATATTAGATATAGTAGGATATATCTATATATACATAGCAATATATACATATTGGCATATGTATATATTGGATTGATTGATTTCCCGCCTCGTATAGCGGATGAGACCCTATTGCGCCGTTAGTAAGCAGATGATTTTTATAAAAACCCATATACCGCGATATTCCACCTCGAAGTGGAATTGGTATTGTGCTAACGTCTGTGGATGCAGGGAAACAGGTTGGAGGGATCCAACTGGATTCCTCACCAGTATTTATTTATTTACAGATATTGATGTATATTCTGTTATCATGTTGATATGTGATGTTTGTTGTCGTGATTGACTAATTGATGCTGTTGCATCATCGGATTCAAGTTTTGAAGTTTAAAAATAACGACTTTACTTTAAAAGGATTTTTTAAGTAATTTTGAAAATATACGTTTATTTAATTTTTGAAGTGATTCATCTTAAAATAAATAAACGTTCAAATTTTAAAGTTATATAAATTTAGATTTTTGTGAAATATAACCGAAAGGTAATTTCTCTTGAAATAATAGTTAAGAAATTTATAAAACGGTTTAAATTGAGATTTCTAAATTATTAAAAACGATATATGTAAAAGATGTACAAGATTGATATTTATAACTTTAAAATGCTGGTATTATAAAACGAGTTTTTATAAGCGTTAAAATGAATTTTTAAGAATTTATAAATTGGGAACTTATAAATGGAAATGACTTTGTAAAATAAAGGAATTATAAGTATTTAACTTATAATATGGATTGTTGGTATAAGATTTGAGTTATGAATCGAATTGTTAATAAAGGGGATTTATTAAATTGAAGTTGTTACAAAATAGAAATGGAATTTATGAACGTTGTTTCATAAATTCGAAAATCAATCAAATTTGATGAATTGAATATAGAAGGTTATTAAGGGAATTTTATCCACGATTTTGGATAGTGGATAAATTCTTGAAATAAATGTGTAGAAAAGATTGAAATGTGGTTAGTGAAGTATATTCACAATTTTGGATAGTGAATATATTTTTAAGTAAAATGGATATGGTTTTGGGAAAGTGATATTTGAAATGAAGTTAATTGTTTTAAAGATGTTTTCAAATATAATGAATATTGAAATCATAGATTTCAACATTCATTGTTGAAATAGACGTTTTCGAGGAATAAGGAAATGATGGACTATAACACTGTTGTTATAGTAAATGATTTCCGAAAGGAAATGTTTTGATGTAGTATTGGGATTTATATATCTATCAAAATCCGAATCCTTATACTAGTGATTTTGAGTCGTCGTAACGATGTTTTACGTAACATTCGTTTTGACTCAAATAAATGTTGTTATAGTAAATGGTTTCCTTAAAGAACGAAATATATACTTAATATTGATTTAAGTATATCGAATATTTTCCAAGTATTGAAAATAAAAGATTTGTGAAATACTTATTATTAAATAAGTAAGGAAATACTTTTCCAAAATGAAATGAAACGTTTTGAGATTTTATCTTTTTAAAGATAAATTGAAAATGAATATTGGAATCGATTTGAAAATCGTATATCAGTAGATATTTTTTGAAATATAAATTCACTATGGAATTTATAAAAGAAAGGGAAGTTGTTTAAAAATAAACGTTGATTTATTTTTGAAGTGGAAATTTTATATCTAGTAAAGATATTTTTGAAGATGAAATAATTTGGAAAATTATTTGGAATCTGATGATGTTGCGCATCTTTATTGATAGTTAAATAACCGACTATCAATATTTACCTTGAATGAGTATTTGTTGTGACTTGGATGAAATTGAATGCCACACTTATTTTTAAATAAGCGCTCACTATTCGGGTTAGCCGGGAAAGGACCATGGGGTCGTATAACCCATTCCGAATATGTGATACGTCGTTATGAATTGCATTCGAAGACCGGTGTTGAAGACCGGATATTTTTGAAAACGGAAGGATTACCGTCGAGTTACTCTACATCGGCTGATCTTCGGTTTAGAGGTTTTATCACCCTTAGTGACGGGAAGTCCGGACGTGATTAGAAAATTATCCAGATTTGCAAGGGCTCCGTGAGAAGTGCCTTCGGTTCTGTTCGATCCAGGAACAAACTTGTATGGATTGTGTGTCTGACGTTACAAATTGAGATATAAAGCTGATTTCTTTCAAATACATTTTTGTTGGTGGCAGAGAATTTATTCTCTTAGCTTAACACCCTTCTCTGAGACGTACAAGCTCAGAGGTTATGTAGTTGAAATTTATCAGCGATATACTCCCAATTTGGTAACGTGGCATACTGAGTGTTGCTGTGAAATGATCAGTGTTTGATCATTTGCGATATGATCATTTGTTTGATCTTATATCTTGGTGATCATAGGTTGATCATTTGTTTGACCCGAAGTATGGCTTTGTGACAAAGCGTAGCTTTGTGGACGAGACTTCGTCGAGCCTCACACCCCGGAAATGGTCAAAACAGGAAGGATGCAGCAAGGTTCTAGGGAGTAGCGCCCCTTAGTGTATGTCATTCCTTCTGGATAGAGGTGGTATCATGGTATGGAGCCCAGATACTTAACCTATGTGGTTGCTGCATTATTATTATTATGTGGTTTGTTGGAAATCGGGGATCCTCGGGAAGATCGGTTACGATCGAGGGATGGCATACGCGTGTCAGTAGTTACCTATTTTTGCAGAGGTAACCCGGCCTTGTGTTGGCAGAGATCTAACCGTAATGTTAGGTTATTTCTCGGGACGTCATTCCAGAGGCGTTCTGTTCGTGGAATAGGAAGTTCCTTAGCCTGACCATTTGTTGGAAATCCAAAGAAACAATACGATCTTGTACGGCTTTAGTTGTAGAACCTATCATTCACTTATGGTGGTCACCACTGTTTGGATGGTAGCTATAGTAGGCATAAGTGCGGAATGCCTATGCTGGCTAAGATTAATATTATACTTTCGAAATGTTTTCTACACTATGCACTAATAATAATATCAAAAATGATTTGATTTTGCGTAGTAAGCATCTTTGACTATCATAAGAAGAAATCTCCTCCAATTCTGCGTTTGCATTGTGTGTGTGGTGGGAGGTCTTATGGTAGTTTCATTTTCCAAAAGCATTGCGAATTTGTTTTATTTTCTTTGTGAAAAATAACTGTTTTACGATCTCACACCAGTCACCATGACTGACTCGGAGTTTATTGTTCCCTTCTAAACTCTGGGTGCCCACCAATTTCCACACGGGCAGTCTAGAGTTAGATTATCAGGATATTCTGGATATTCTGGAGCTTTGGAAGCAAGCTGGATGGCGTAACGTATCATCTGTATTTGTTTATTTATTCCGCTCTGTATTCTGTATGAGGACAAGTTATATAACTGTCCATTGTTGTATATTGACTCTGATGATTGATGTATGTATAAACTGATATAGTTCTTTGTTTTAAAAGACTAGTAATTATCTATTGTATATTGTTCCGCTGCGATGTGTAAGATTCTGATATTGTTTTCTGTTCTGATGTTGTTCTGTTGTTCTTCTCTTCTTCTCTTCTTTCTTCTATCTTCTTCTTTTTCTTCTATCTTCTTCTTCTTCTGCCTACCTCTTCTTTTTAAAAAAAACCCTCATGCTTCGTATTTCCGTGCATCTTGAGTTAATCAATGGAGATTAGTGTTTAATCAAGGGTACGGATTTGCGGGCCTTGACAGTCTCCTTTGCGCGGCTCAATCGAAGTTTTTTTACAATATAATATATAACACAAATATACCAAATAGATATCAAATATACATCTCATCTCAATGATGAGGCATCCCGAAGGGCGAAAATATAAAATCGCGATATGTAATCTGAGATACGTACCTTATTATTAATGATACGAGCGAGTTCGCTCGTATTAAGCAAGCAAAAGCATATAAATCCTCGTATACGCCCAAACGGTCTTTGTATGTACCTATCTCAACTCAATTTAAGATATTAGTTGCATATAAAGATATAGAAGCATGTATAAGTCTAATATAACCATATAACTTGGATTTTGAATCCAAATAATAAATACAAGCACAACGCAACATGCAACAATCATATGCAATCAAAAACAGTAATAACAATGGTTTGCAACAAAAGAAACCATGCAACTATTAATATTCGTCCAATTAATCCAATTAATTCATAACCATGTGAATTTACGCTATCCAATGTCAATTTTTAATTTATACCATTCATTTCTTCTTAACATTCATTTCATTAACATTTTAATTGACTCGGTTTCAATTAATTTACATTGACATCCAATTTTATTTGCATTCCCTTTATTTACTTCTTAATTGATTAACATTCATCTATTAATATTCATTCCGTTAATCATGCAATGGATTTATATTCAATTCATTCGCTTTTAATTGATTTACATTCAACTAATTTGGTTTCAATCCATTTTTATTCAATCAACCACTATTCATTGCATTCACATTTGATTGATTACAATTCAATGTATTTATATTCAATTGATTTGTTTCAATTATTTACATTTGTTTCATCCACATTTAATTGGTTTACATTCCATTGATTTCTTTCAATTTATTAACATTCGTTACAAATTCGTTATATTCAATTTTTATTCAATTAAATTTGTGAAATTCCAATTGTTTCGCTTTTTGTTTAACCAATTTCATATAAATTCATTGGTGAATCATTTATAAAATTATTCCGCTTAACCTTGTTTAAGTTAAATTTGTTTATTTCTACTTAGTATATCCTCATTTTTATTATACTAATCATCATTTATAATTATCTAAGTTTATTATAAATATTTTATACAACACAACTCACGTTTATTATTATTACTTATATCATAAGTTATTATTAACTCATCGATTCACTTCATTTATTCAAATTCATATTATTAATTTACTAAAGTAAATTTTATTTTATAACTCAATTCATATTAATAATTATATATTTTTCTTCCACGATCAATTCATTTAACCTCTCTTAAGTTAACTTGTAACAACCCGCATATTTATCGATTTCATATTTAAATATTTTATTTAAATATTTCGTCGTTCGTCGGATTTTGGTCCGAAAAGCTACTTTTTGCAAACAGTCGAATTGGGACTCGAGACCACCCCCATTGAGTCCAAAATGTCGTTTGCGATCTTTTTGAGTGTAAGCTTCGATATGTTTGGAGTTAGGAGAATTTTGCCACTTTTCACTTAGGGCTTTGGGTTGGGTTTCAGCCCAATAACCCCACTTAACCTCCTACCTCTCTAACTCTTCATCCATTCACTCCCATTTCATTTCATTTCCTCAAGCAAACTGAAAATGGTGGATAGGAAGAGGAATTAGAAATTACAAAACCCTAGTTCCATTTGCAAACTCTTGTTCTAGCTCCAAATTCAAAGAGAACCCATTGGTAAGCTTCATCTCCTTCTTCTCCAACACATTCTCCTTTCAACCTCAGAAATTTCCTAAACCTAAATTCGGGAAATGTTTCTCTTTTAGCTTAGATTCAAGCTTGTTGAGTTGGGATTGAAGAGAGATTGTCATTGCCATTGCTCTATAGCTTCTTCATTCTAGTTCTTGTGCATAAAGGTGAGATTTTTATCTCACATCTAAGTCAATAATTATCTTCGATGGTTAGGTATGAATTCCTAACACTTATCCTTGTGCAATTCCTGAGTCGTTGTGGCTCGACCGATCGTTATCGATGTCGTTTGGCCATTTTTTGGCCTAGGTTCAGGGAATGCCCTGAATAACAGTTTCAGCCGTCTGAACGTATGGTTCAGACGTCTGAATGGAATACTGGGAATTTTCTTCTCCCAGCATTCAGACGTCTGAATCAAAATTTCAGACGTCTTAATTGGTTCGTTTTGAACCAGAAAAGGAATAGGCTAAAAAGTGCCTATTTCAGACGTCTGAAATCTAGGATTCAGACGTCTGAATTCTGTTCTGGAAAATAGTTTATTTTCCAGATTCAGACGTCTGAATTCTTGATATCAGACGTCTGAATCTGTTGTGTTTTGCCTAGTTGATTTTTTAGCTTGAATATCCAACTCTAATCAAATCGGGTTGATTCCCTTTTTGTTGTTATCATTTATTATCGGCCACTTTGTTAAGTCGCCCACCTATTTTTCCTTAGGTCGCTGGACAGCTTGCCTTCACTAGGTCGTACCGTGACGGGGCGCTGCCCCGCACCCCGCCGTGGGCGCTGCCCCCTGGACCCCCGCGACCTGACCGGGCAGGTCGAACCCCGTATTACTCTGCGTAGGCAATCTTATATGAAAAGCATTCATCAGAACTTCCATTTTGATGCATTTTGAGCTGATTTCCTTGGATTTTATTCACGTCTCCGAATGTGAATTTTTGTGATACGTTTTATGACTTGTCACTTTAAAAATATAAAGGTTTCAATACTAGTAGTAAATATCAAAACTCTTTCATCAAATTGATTTCAACACTATTTTTAATATCAAAAGTTCGTTTTCCCAGACCGATTTCCAATCTACTAATATATATAAGCCTTTACTTCACTCGAATGAGAAATCGACTTAAACGACTTAGTAAAACGAGTGGTATGAAACGCTTGCGTTCACTTCGTCGGTTAGCTCTTGGACTTGTTCGACTGAACCCTTTTCGTGACAATTTCCTAGTGAAGATTTGCAGCTTGTTCGTAAATATTTAAGTTAAGCAAGTGGTTATGGGACATGAAGCTAAACTCATATATTTACTAGCTTGGTGTGATTGACACTTCCTTATGATCATGACGATCATTTTTGTGATTTAGACTAGCGATTGAGCGATGTCTCTTTGTCTACGTGGGAGACTATACCCCGATCATGTGATGTTTCGCCATCACATTTCTAGGGTAGCACCCTACGGTCTTCGGACCATTCGTGGAGCATTCGGCTCATCGGTCTTCGGACCATTCGTGGAGCATTCGGCTCATCGGTCTTCGGACCATTCGTGGAGCATTCGGCTCATCGGTCTTCGGACCATTCGTGGAGCATTCGGCTCATCGGTCTTCGGACCATTCGTGGAGCATTCGGCTCATCGGTCTTCGGACCATTCGTGGAGCATTCGGCTCATCGGTCTTCGGACCATTCGTGGAGCATTCGGCTCATCGGTCTTCGGACCATTCGTGGAGCATTCGGCTCATCGGTCTTCGGACCATTCGTGGAGCATTCGGCTCATCGGTCTTCGGACCATTCGTGGAGCATTCGGCTCATCGGTCTTCGGACCATTCGTGGAGCATTCGGCTCATAGGCCTTCCCCCCTTTTTATGTGTTTTCTGGATTTCTAATTATTGATTTCTGGAATTTTATGTTTCACCAGCTTTTACCATTGACATTGATGAGTATGTCATTTTATTGTGGCTTGGTGAATGAAATTAAGAATATGACATTCTTTTCTCTGTTTTGAGATTATTGAGATATTGTATGACTTTTGTGGGATTTCTAATGTATACTTATCATAGTATGACACCTTTTTGTTATCATACGCTCTATTATCATATCTCATATTCTATCTCATTTTATCTGATAATTATAGCTAGACTGATCCGTTTATTATTTTCTTCTTAAATAATACTCGGGTCAGACTGAGATTTTACAGGTGCTTCCTCATGACTTCCTATCTGGAGCCATCATCTGACTTTTGGCTAACTACTCTAGTTTAGTAGTTTTTGTTTGTATACATTTGAGATTAGACTCCTTGATGTATACATATTCTTTTGGTTATCACTTGTATCTATTCTTTTGTGTTATTGTGGATCTTATTTGACCACTACTCTGATGTACACTTTCTTGTGTTATATTCATATCTATTTCCGCCTTTGTGATATGAATTGTCTGTGACTGATTTATGTTACGTTTATTTCTATATTTGTTTCCGAAGATTATATATAGCCACCGTGTGATAGCTTTGTGTTTGTATCGGTATGTCGGATTTCCTCCTTAAAAGATATGCATTCTATTCTATCTGACATATCGGTGCTCGCACAAAGAAGTTACACGGATGGTCGCTCCTCAACAGCCTTATTCTCCGCGCTAATTGACAGCACTACATCGTAGTGTTCTTGGTTAGCGTGGGTATAGAGGTGGGGCGTCACATAACTGCAAGTTATAATTTATTCTAATAACTTATTCCATACTATTATTTAACATTCAATTTTTATTTAAACTACTCCACTTGCATTTTATTTATTTATATCTAACTTAAATTAAATTCAATTAACCATGTTAATTTTACTTACATTCATTTATTTTATTTAATTTCTTTCCTACTTAAATTACATTTCATTTTAAAATTCAAGTTCGTATTCATTTTTAATTCATTTTATAGCTTAAATGAAATTAATCCACTTTACTAATTTATCTAGTTTCATTTCATATCCAATTCAATTTATTTAATATTAAGTTAAACTTCATTTCATTTTAATCTATTACTCATTTTATTTTATTCAAGTTAAATTTTCTTATCATTCCCGTTCAACAAATTTAAATTCGTTTTTAGATTATTAATTCTCAAATCTATAAGTTATACCATTTATTCATTCAAATTTCATTTTATTTAATTCATTTCAAATACATTTTATTTTATTTAAGCTTCTTGAGTTAGACTTCATTTTATTTACCTAATTTCACTAACTCCATTTAATTTAACAATGCTAAGCCAATATTTTATTTCGTATCTCAAATTCAAATTTTTCCTTTGTTTGCTTAACCAAAATTTAACCATTTTAAATTTGGTTTATTTTCCTATTCAAATTTATAAGTTATAACTTATTTCTTTTCTATACTATTTTAAATTTATAAGTTATACACTCATTCTTATATACTATTTTCAATTATAAGTTCAAAACTATTTTCATATATTTATTAAATCATGCTTAGAATATTTTTCACAATCAAACTTGTTTTAATCGAAAAATAAATTTCTTTTGGTAGCAATTTTCACTCAGAAACTCGAAAATGAACACTGACGATGTTGCAGTCATCCCCAGAATTATTTCCTAGCGACCAAGTGAGTTTAATGCTTTTATTTTCTTCAAAAATCCTTTCAAAATATATTTCTAACTTTCAACTAATACTATTATTAATTTTTAAGGCTTTGGAAAACAATTTTGAAAACAAAATGTTTTAAATTCTAAAATTCTCAATTTTTAAAATCATTTCTATATATAAGCTATATTATAAATATACTTATACAAACTTCCTTACCTTATTCCCAAAATATTACATTAATTTACTACTTGGTCATCTTAACCACTTCTTATTTTAATTGATTTCAATCCAATTTAATTATCGAATTCTTCCTAAAATAAAATTCATTAAGTATTTGTTTTATTTTAATTCAACAAATAATTGATGACAATTAAATATTATCATCGCCTAATAACAATTTCATTAAAAATTATCATTATATATATATATAATATAATTTAGGTAAAATTATTTACCCAATTTTAAAACAATATTATGTCGACTGGCCTCGTTTAAGTGTTTAGAAATCCCTATCGATAACATAGCGTCCCATGCATCGACCAGAATTCATAAACAACTCAACGGATAAGTAAAAACAATATAAAATTTTTTATAACACTAACAAGTATGCTTCTCATATATATATATATATATATATATATATATATACCCAAAAGACTCATTCTAGGGTAATGCTACCCTATCTCTAATGAGTCAAACCCCACAAAGCCAAGATTATCGTTAAACCTTCGCTTTGATACCAACTGTGACAACCCACATTTCGGAAGGTTTAAATCGACAATAATCCACACATGTCCAACTTAAACCATCCGGAACGTAGATAATCAATGGGGTTAAATAAGAAAAATAAGAAAAGAAGAAGAAAACAAACACAGAATCTCACAGAGGAACGATAAACTATAATAATCACATAACAGTTCATGAAGTTGTTTACTATACATTTGATTAAAATCTATATAACAAATTTCCTTTGGTTAGTTATAAAAGACAAAGAGAGGCTGAGATTTATTCTCAGCATAGATATCAAACGGCTCCAATTTATATATAGATACTGCTTTCACACGATCTCCTCCCACTTCCACATTTTTCCACCCTCCACCAAAAAACCTTTAGCCTCCTTTTCCAATTGTTTTGTCAGTGTATTTCTCGAACCCTAATTTGGATCAAGCGAAACGATTGACAATCGAGATGAAGACTACAACATCGTATGTTGTTCATCCACGTTCTTCAATTCTTATCCAACTGTACGTGAACAATTGAGAAGATGATAGCTGAAGGATTGAACGTTTGGAAAGAATTTCATGGAGAAAAGGTAATTGGGAGTTTCTGTAGAGAGTGGGGAAAGTAGTTAGATGGATTTGATCAGTTAAGAAGCGAAACTGGAAGAGGTTGTACAAAGATCGCACATGACAGTGACGTTGGGACCTACGATTTTCGATTGATATTTGATTTTTTTTCTTTCATTTACTATGCATATACGACTTAAGGTTTATATTGTTAGTTATGATATCATGCTATCTGTTCATTTTTTGTATTTATGTTTCACGTGCATTAAAATTTCGTTTTTAAGCATAGAAACCGTTAGTAGAAAGCTCTAACTAATAGTTCATCCATCATATTTGCTATTTATTGCAGTAACTCAACAGGGAGTTAGATCCTGAGCAAAAATCTAAAAAATATGAAACCAACCCCATACCAGCTTCCAAAAAATTCAAATTTTACTAGACATGTGGAGGTGTATGTGGCGTCAAATGAAAGGGAGGATTCAAATGAAGAATTCTCTTTGATGATGGTAATGCCTAATTTTTTCTCAACATGAACATCCTATTCATTTAAGTGCTATTATGTGCAATTTATGAATGCCAAAGATGTTGCTTCTCCTTTTCCTAACATGTACTTGGTACTGTCAATGCCTTTTGTAGTTGATGACGTATTTTTTTCCACCAACTTTTGTGTTATCCTAAAGTTATGCATATATTGTATTTTTTGTTCAGTGCTTGCATTTTCTACATTTATGCAAGTGTTATTTGTTGTCTTCCCTTATATTTACCTCATTTCTTTGTATGTTCATTTCCGATTGTTCATCACTTTTAGTTTTTTTAACAACATTTATACCCATTTTCACAACCAACGAATAAACCTATCACCTGCACAAATGTCAGAACCTTTTCTCCCTAATAAACATAGAATTGAAAAGTTAATCCACATGGTAACCTCTAGGTGGATTAAAAGAAGAAGCATATGTCTTATTTACTGTTGTTTCTTATTATGATGAGATATGTTTTATCCTTATTCTATGATATATATTTGTGGGTCATGGAACATAAAATGTACTCAAATAGTTAACGTTATCGTTTATAGATCAATCTATATCATGAGGTTCTATGTGGTTTGGTAGTGTATTAGATGGCCAAAAGATAGCAAAATTTTGGAGTTCCATCATTATCAAATGGTACTATTCAATCAACCTTTCTAATTCAAGAATCTATGTTGATGATGCATCGAAAAACCATATGTAACAACCCGGGTTTTTCTAACAAGAAAAACCGGACTATTTTAGTTAAGAAGAAGAGGTAGAAGAAAAAAATAGAAAACAACAGCAGAATCTCACATACGCAGCGGAATAAAATATAATATATATCAACAGATCTTTACACAAATCAAACTGTATCTGTATATATATATATACATCCAAATACATCATCAGAGTACATCACATCAATATCATACAACTGAATACACAGCGGAAAAATAATAGCAAGTACGAGAGTACGTATCGTCATCCAGCTCGTCTCCTGAGCTCCATATCATCATATCCTGTAACCTATAATACTCGGTCTGACCCGAGCATCATATAAAACAATACCCGAGTCAGTCTGGAATACCAGCGTGAGAAAATCACACTCAATTGATTATTAAAGTTTCCAAAAATCCTTTGAAAACAAAAGCATCTCGTAAGACCACGCCACAAATAAACATGTCGGGTTTTTTACCTTACGATAGCTAAAACACTTTATATCAAAATCCTCTGATATTATAATAGTGTCTACAGAAAGTAAACTAGAATCTAGCTGAAATGCTTGCATCTCACGTTTCAGCAATAGTTGGGCACAATCAAAACCGTACAGGCACGTAGGGAGAATGGATTTCCAACGAATGACTAGGCACTGGGGTACCACCTATCACAGTACGTGGCCTAGATCACAGTACCGAGGAGTACGCCCGCTCCCCTGCAACACAAGGCCGGAACCATCCCTTACTGGATGATCCCGAATAAAATCACCCCACGGTTGGGATCAGCAACCGCACCACTAAGCCGAAATAAAAAGGGACATCTAGACAGGGATGACCTTACCCTCCAGTGGGAGCTACCCACGAAGCCTTGCTGCATAACCCCTGATTTTCAGTCATTCCCGGTTGATGAGGTTCGAGGCGAAACGATACCTTTTAGAGAACATATCCCTTAGAATGCCCATCGTCCGCTGACGATGTTTCGCAAGCATTCGTCCATACCAGTCCGTCCTGGGTTTGAACGGAACCGAAGGCACTACTCCTACTACATCCATTTTGGAAATATCCTCAGGATTAGTAGCGACTAGCCCTTGCACTTCACTGCTCCATCTTCGACTTCGAACACGTTACCCGAACGTACAAACCGAATCGAAGTGGTATTCGAGTCTCCAGACCTAGAATCCCGGTATACGGAAACTCGATCCCGGTCTCTTCGAAACGATCAGCGCATTGGCCAATATTGATAGTCGGTTATTTAACTATCAATTAACATCCACAAGCAACCATCACACAATAAATAATTTCTCACATTATTTATTTGCCCAAATATCTTTCCAAGATATATTTCCAAATTTTCAAACTCCTTTTGAAAACAATTTCAAACAATTTCCGCTTACGGAATACATTTCCAAATATTTATTTCTCTGAAACACCAAGTACAAAATACTTTTAGATTTTTTTTTAAAATAATTTAAAAACACTTTATTTTAAATATATCTTATAACATTGAAATCAAACTACTTTAATACTTTATTAAAAATATATATATACTTTAAAATAAACCACTTTATAAATATAAACTAAATTTCTCCTTTTAAAACATAATAGCAAATCACTTTTATATAATTACTACAATAATAGATTTTGAAAATCTTACTTTAAAGTTTAAACATTTAAAAAGAATAGATCTTTCCAAAACATACTTACTTAGAAAATTAACATTTAGAAATAATCAATTTTCTAAAACATGCTTTTAAAATCACAATTAGAACTTTTAACTTATATTAAAAATTTCTTTAAAAACGTACTTGGCTATCCAGAGAAATACACTTCTCATTTCCATCTTTTAAAATAAATCAACATTTATTTTTAAACCAATTCATATCCCTTTATAAATTCCCATCTTGAATTTATATTTTCAAATATCCATTGATATTTTATTTTACTTTATAAACCCAGTTTATAAATTCCAAAATCTCACTTCTTTTTTAAAAATCCCGTTTTAACACTTAAATCAAATCCCAAATTGATTTCCGATTTACTTTACTTTGAAATAAATTCCTTGCTCATTTCATTTATTTCAAAATACTTTAACTTAAGATTTATTTCTTTCCAAAATCCAATTCAATACATTTTGATAATTTCTTTTTCTGAAATATTCAATCCAACCATATCATTCAATATTTCAATTACCAATAAAATCATCACATGATATCAATATTCATAACACAGAATATAAAACAGTCTAGAAAATTTTGAGGAATCCAGTTGGATCCCTCCAACCTGTTTCCCTGCATCCACAGACGTTAGCACAATACCAATTCCACTTCGAGGTGGAATATCGCGGTATATGGGATTAATATAATACAATCCGCTATTATGCGGCGCATAGGGTCTCATCCGCTATAAAATGCGGGAATATCAACAATTCCAATATATACATATGCCAATATGTATATATTGCTATATACTACTATATATAGTATAGCACATCAATCAATGCAATCATCCAATCAATTATTTAAATTTAACCATTTAAATTTAAAATAAAAATTCAGCTGAGTGAGATTAACTCACCTTTTTCTTTGCGTTTTGTAATCCACTTCCATACTGCTTTGGTTTCCCGACTTTTGACCTTGAACAAAAATTTATATGAATTTATCGATCAATCTACTACCGATTTAATAAATTTCATAACCCATAATTTATTTCAAGCTAATAGTTTAAAAATATCTTTTTAGCAACAAAATAAAGTAAATAGGTTTATTAAACAAATCCATCTCCAAAAATATATTTTCCATTTAATAAGTTTAATTGCTAATTAAATTTACTAGTGAGTTAGTCCACTTGATGATTTAATTTTAAACTAATTCCCTTTAACAATTTCTAAAATAACAATTTGAGTTATTTAAATAAATTCATAATACAATTCATATCTAAATTAACATCATGCCTTGCCTACACCTTATATATATGTTTCTGTAAATATATACATCCTTAGTAAATTCAGATAAGTAAAATAAATAAATATAAAACTATACCTTACTGCCAGTTATCACGATTCGAACAGGCTGATACCACGCGACGATGCGACCACAACAATCCTAAATCGACGAGCATCTCTAATCCCAGTCGAAGGTTAACTATCTCCAAACCAGCGCCGTTGATCGAACTCGATCGATCAAATCGAATTCATTTCGAACCCCTCATCGTGGCCTCCACGAGTCGTTGATTTCCCACTACAGTCGCGATTCGATCGCGAGTTCCCTGACGATGTTTCGAAACTTCCATCGCGAGTCCAATACCTCGACACATCAATCGCGGCGCCCCTTCCCAATTGCTCGATTTTTGTGGAACCTCCCTGTCGACATCACATGCGAGCCAAGTTCTGAACGCTCCCCTCCATGTAAATCGCCTTGGCCTCGAGATTCGATCGCACCCCGACCCACTTGATTTTTAAACGAGGCGGTCACTCCTCCTTTCTTTTCTCGAACGAATTTGAGTCGGCCATTAAAAAATTTCTTTTGGATGCTTGGAAGAGAGACTCAATTTAACTGAGAGGGGAAGAAAGGGATAAGATATTAGAAAGGTTCGGTTGGCCATTTATTTTCTTTTGAACGAAAATGATGAAGTGTTCGGTTGTTTACTTTTAAGGGGAACGCGTGTTCTATTAGGTGAACACGTGCTCTAAAATTTTCTTCCGTTACCTGGCTTAAGAATGAAGAAAGAAAGAGATAAGGTCGGTTGAGTTGAAAAAGATCTGATAGATGAAAAGACGAAGGATATTTAAATTTAAAACGATTAATTATTGTCTAGACGTTTCTAACTCGTACGGTCACACGGTAGTTCCGAAAATTACGAAATTTGAAATCTGGCAATAATTTAATATTACGAATTAAATGGAACTGGTTTCGTCTAAATCCGAGACTATGCCTCGGACAGCTATTTTTAAATTTAATTTCAACGATATATTTTTAAAACTGAACAAAACTCTTTTAAAATTCCATTTTAAAAGTTCTATCATCTTCAGTATTAACAATATAAATTTTCTGAACCTTTGAACTATTTTTAACAAGCTTAAAATCAAGATTCCATATTTTACCCAATCCCGATAATTAAATTTAATAATTAATTATCCAAATAAATGCTGTATATTTGAAATTAAAGTTAAAATTTAACCTTCGAATATTTAAAATAACTTAAATATTCACTTTTCAAATATACAAAAATTCCGGGTCGTCACATTCCTCCCCCCTTAAAAGAATTTCGTCCCCGAAATTACCAGTTAGGAAGAAATGATTCGATACCCGTTCTTTTTCCCCATCCAAATAGTTTTAACAACTTTCCATAACAATCTTTTATTAATGATACACTAATCATCTTTTAACTTCCCAAACTTATTCATAAGTTCAACCCATACCACCTACTTATCCATTCAAATTTTAAATTTGAATTCAAATTTTAACTTATCAAAATTTTCTAAAATTTTTCTAACTCCCTAAATTTCCGAAAAATTTCGCCAGCGTCTCCTTTGCGCGGCTAGCTCGGTACTACTACAAAATGGCTCTACGGCCTCCCAATCTCAAAAAGAAAACAAAAAGCCAAGTGGCTGGATCAAAAACCCAATCAAATTTCATATAGAAATTCAAATACATACCTTTTTGTCGAGCCATTAAATTTTTATCTTCTAAAATCAAAAATCCCAATTTCTCCATTGCTTTTATACATCTGTATATCCTACTAAGCAATAATATTCAATCACAATTCTAAAGTCATTTTATACTTTTCTTTACAAATTTCCAATATTTGTTTTACTTAAGCCCGTACGATGCACATATATCATCCGTACGCAATATCACATTCGATCGCTCAATCGATCACACAATTCTACTTCCGAACTAGTATTGTCCACCCGACTTCCTAGTGCGGACTCAGATCTGGTTCCTTGATCAGAAACCGTCATTCTCCTTGCATAGTCACAAACTATGATAGAGAATATCCAGAATCAATCAACAACCCATATCCAGGCTCGCCGTCGAAAATCGAGTGAAAAATCCTGATTCGGATCGATAAAACTATCTCGAAATTCTGTGTTCGACATCTGGACCAAATAGCTATGCGAATAAAATAATATACGTATATCTTACGTATAAATTCCAATTGATTATCAGTTATATCAATTCTCTTTTATTCACATTCCTTTTTATTTGTTATCCCCTTATTCACAACTATCTCATTTCACAATTTATAGTCTCACCTTAATTCAATTATTCACTTAGCATACTTTCAGTACCACATTTTCTTAAGAATTCACTATTCATTTCTTAAGTTTAAGATAAACATTTTACATACTGCTTATACATATTTTCACTTCACTATTGAAGTTCCTATCCATTTCTATCCACTTTTGCCTTTACATTTCCACTTGAATTCAATTTATCTTCCACTTGAATATTGAATTAGTTGCACTTACTAATTAATTTAAATCTCAATTAAAAGTTTGTTTGCAAGCTTTACTTTCGTTAGTTCCTTCGATTTCACTTACTTTACTTTCACATTTTAAATAGATTTCAATACTCAGTTTCAACCTTATTTGTTTAACAAATTTTAAATCATTTGTTGTCAGTGAAAATTTCCAAAAATTTTCAAAAATTTTCTAACTCTCAAAATTTCTAGAAAATTTTGGCAGAGTCTCCTTTGTACGGAGGGACTTCTGCGATATCGCAGGATGCACAAATGTGTATATACATCGGCCTCAGGCCAGAAATCACAATATATATCAATATATGCAGTTCATATCTCCTATTAAATTCTTTTGCGTAGGCGTACCTCTATTTTAGCATTTTTAAAGCAAGCGGCTTATTATTTAGCAATTAATGCAACCCAAAATCAGCTATACGGCTTCCCTGAACCTGTACTAACTCAATTTAAAAGTGTAAGTGACAAATATAGGAAGTTCATAGCATTTCACTTATATTTAAATAGCTAAAATATGGATTCTATTACAATGCATGTTATATACTTCCATAAACACGTATGAAATGTTCCAACACTAATTTTAATTGTTTCCCAACAACATTTAAACCATCCCATTCAATTTAAATGATTTTACAACTTCCTTTCTTAACTTCAATTTATTTTTAAGTCCAAACAAACTCATATCATTACAATTGATTCAAAACAAATTTTATTGTTTATATTAACTCAATAGATTTATACAATCTCATTTTCATTGC
The DNA here is from genome assembly GCA_030737815.1 of Allium fistulosum. Classification (NCBI taxonomy): domain Eukaryota; kingdom Viridiplantae; phylum Streptophyta; class Magnoliopsida; order Asparagales; family Amaryllidaceae; genus Allium; species Allium fistulosum. Next base: position 1,389,091,056 of record CM060902.1, read on the forward strand.
ATTTTGAATTCGAACCCTTTAACTACTTAGGTTCATCTTCATTACCAAGTGGATTTCCTTTTTATCTTAATTCATTCACAACGATTATTTAGCTCGACGCATTCCAATTAAATGTTATCTGTAACTCACCTAAATTTAGTTCGATTAAAAGTTATTTCCACTTAGTTGGATTCTATTTGCAATTCATACCATTTCTATTTTAACCCAATTTCATTTTTATATGATACAATTTCAATTATAATTAATTTGTTAACACCTCATGTTAACTTTTAATTTATAACTCGAGTTCTAGATCCACTACCCGTTTCCAATCTACTTATTTCTAATATTTGATTTTTATTTCAAAAACACTTTACTATTTTCAAGTGTTCAATCTATTTTATAATTTAAATTTCTGGATTATATTCCTTACTATTACAAACAGTTTTATTTGACTTATTTATTTTACTTCCAAATTTTATAAGTCCCAAATTTATTTATATCTATATTTTATTCATTTACAATCGATTTCATTCACATTTTAATACTTTACTACAGGATTTATATTTTATTTAGTTTGGCATATTTATTATTCCATATAAACATTTTAAATATGATTCCAGAGTTTAAACAATTCTCTAAAATTTCAAAATCACTTTTGAAATCAACTTCATCCAAAACCCTTGACAATTTTCATTTCCCTTTGGACTTTTAAAACCAAACCTAGTTCACAAACAATTCCAATTTAAAACAGTTTGGTAGCAATTTTTCTTTGGAGACTCGAAAATGAACATCGATGATGCTGCAGTCATCATCGAAGTTATTTTCCAGCGACCGAAAGAGAATTTAATGCTTTCATCTCTTTAAAAACATTTCAAATACTTTTAATTCCCAAATCTCACAAGATTTCAAATTCAACTCAAAAATATTCCTGAAATAATACTATTAGTTCTCCAAAATTTTTGAAAACCATTTCCAAATCCCAGGAATTTGAATTTTTCCCAAAATTCCAAACTTGAACTCCATTCCGATTTATTTTCAACATTTCTCTGGAATCCTATTTCCAATTATAAATCACATTTGTATATGAAGTTCATTCAATTCATTTATAACCGATATTCTCCGATTTCCATTTGTTATATCAATTTATTTTTCAACTTGGTTATAAACTTTCAAAAATTTTTTTTTTTTTTATTCAATTTACACTTAAATGATAATAATTTAATATTATCACTTCCTAACAACCAAGCAACCGAATATATATATTTACAAAAGTTATTTCTTTATATACAAAAATAATTTGGGCAAAATTATTTCATTCACCCTATTTAAAACAATACTGTGTCGAATTGTTCTACTTAAGTGTTTAGAGATCCCTATCAATGACGTTAATTACTCGTATTGACCAGAATCCATAAACTACTCAATAAACCAACCAACACAATATAAAACCATTTTATATTTACTAACAAATACGCGCTCATATCTATTAGTACTCTCAAAATTCCCAACAGAGCCAAGGTTATCGCTAACCTAAGCTCTGATACCAAGTGTAACAACCCGGGTTTTTCTAACAAGAAAAACCGGACTATTTTAGTTAAGAAGAAGAGGTAGAAGAAAAAAATAGAAAACAACAGCAGAATCTCACATACGCAGCGGAATAAAATATAATATATATCAACAGATCTTTACACAAATCAAACTGTATCTGTATATATATATATATATACATCCAAATACATCATCAGAGTACATCACATCAATATCATACAACTGAATACACAGCGGAAAAATAATAGCAAGTACGAGAGTACGTATCGTCATCCAGCTCGTCTCCTGAGCTCCATATCATCATATCCTGTAACCTATAATACTCGGTCTGACCCGAGCATCATATAAAACAATACCCGAGTCAGTCTGGAATACCAGCGTGAGAAAATCACACTCAATTGATTATTAAAGTTTCCAAAAATCCTTTGAAAACAAAAGCATCTCGTAAGACCACGCCACAAATAAACATGTCGGGTTTTTTACCTTACGATAGCTAAAACACTTTATATCAAAATCCTCTGATATTATAATAGTGTCTACAGAAAGTAAACTAGAATCTAGCTGAAATGCTTGCATCTCACGTTTCAGCAATAGTTGGGCACAATCAAAACCGTACAGGCACGTAGGGAGAATGGATTTCCAACGAATGACTAGGCACTGGGGTACCACCTATCACAGTACGTGGCCTAGATCACAGTACCGAGGAGTACGCCCGCTCCCCTGCAACACAAGGCCGGAACCATCCCTTACTGGATGATCCCGAATAAAATCACCCCACGGTTGGGATCAGCAACCGCACCACTAAGCCGAAATAAAAAGGGACATCTAGACAGGGATGACCTTACCCTCCAGTGGGAGCTACCCACGAAGCCTTGCTGCATAACCCCTGATTTTCAGTCATTCCCGGTTGATGAGGTTCGAGGCAAAACGATACCTTTTAGAGAACATATCCCTTAGAATGCCCATCGTCCGCTGACGATGTTTCGCAAGCATTCGTCCATACCAGTCCGTCCTGGGTTTGAACGGAACCGAAGGCACTACTCCTACTACATCCATTTTGGAAATATCCTCAGGATTAGTAGCGACTAGCCCTTGCACTTCACTGCTCCATCTTCGACTTCGAACACGTTACCCGAACGTACAAACCGAATCGAAGTGGTATTCGAGTCTCCAGACCTAGAATCCCGGTATACGGAAACTCGATCCCGGTCTCTTCGAAACGATCAGCGCATTGGCCAATATTGATAGTCGGTTATTTAACTATCAATTAACATCCACAAGCAACCATCACACAATAAATAATTTCTCACATTATTTATTTGCCCAAATATCTTTCCAAGATATATTTCCAAATTTTCAAACTCCTTTTGAAAACAATTTCAAACAATTTCCGCTTACGGAATACATTTCCAAATATTTATTTCTCTGAAACACCAAGTACAAAATACTTTTAGATTTTTTTTTAAAATAATTTAAAAACACTTTATTTTAAATATATCTTATAACATTGAAATCAAACTACTTTAATACTTTATTAAAAATATATATATACTTTAAAATAAACCACTTTATAAATATAAACTAAATTTCTCCTTTTAAAACATAATAGCAAATCACTTTTATATAATTACTACAATAATAGATTTTGAAAATCTTACTTTAAAGTTTAAACATTTAAAAAGAATAGATCTTTCCAAAACATACTTACTTAGAAAATTAACATTTAGAAATAATCAATTTTCTAAAACATGCTTTTAAAATCACAATTAGAACTTTTAACTTATATTAAAAATTTCTTTAAAAACGTACTTGGCTATCCAGAGAAATACACTTCTCATTTCCATCTTTTAAAATAAATCAACATTTATTTTTAAACCAATTCATATCCCTTTATAAATTCCCATCTTGAATTTATATTTTCAAATATCCATTGATATTTTATTTTACTTTATAAACCCAGTTTATAAATTCCAAAATCTCACTTCTTTTTTAAAAATCCCGTTTTAACACTTAAATCAAATCCCAAATTGATTTCCGATTTACTTTACTTTGAAATAAATTCCTTGCTCATTTCATTTATTTCAAAATACTTTAACTTAAGATTTATTTCTTTCCAAAATCCAATTCAATACATTTTGATAATTTCTTTTTCTGAAATATTCAATCCAACCATATCATTCAATATTTCAATTACCAATAAAATCATCACATGATATCAATATTCATAACACAGAATATAAAACAGTCTAGAAAATTTTGAGGAATCCAGTTGGATCCCTCCAACCTGTTTCCCTGCATCCACAGACGTTAGCACAATACCAATTCCACTTCGAGGTGGAATATCGCGGTATATGGGATTAATATAATACAATCCGCTATTATGCGGCGCATAGGGTCTCATCCGCTATAAAATGCGGGAATATCAACAATTCCAATATATACATATGCCAATATGTATATATTGCTATATACTACTATATATAGTATAGCACATCAATCAATGCAATCATCCAATCAATTATTTAAATTTAACCATTTAAATTTAAAATAAAAATTCAGCTGAGTGAGATTAACTCACCTTTTTCTTTGCGTTTTGTAATCCACTTCCATACTGCTTTGGTTTCCCGACTTTTGACCTTGAACAAAAATTTATATGAATTTATCGATCAATCTACTACCGATTTAATAAATTTCATAACCCATAATTTATTTCAAGCTAATAGTTTAAAAATATCTTTTTAGCAACAAAATAAAGTAAATAGGTTTATTAAACAAATCCATCTCCAAAAATATATTTTCCATTTAATAAGTTTAATTGCTAATTAAATTTACTAGTGAGTTAGTCCACTTGATGATTTAATTTTAAACTAATTCCCTTTAACAATTTCTAAAATAACAATTTGAGTTATTTAAATAAATTCATAATACAATTCATATCTAAATTAACATCATGCCTTGCCTACACCTTATATATATGTTTCTGTAAATATATACATCCTTAGTAAATTCAGATAAGTAAAATAAATAAATATAAAACTATACCTTACTGCCAGTTATCACGATTCGAACAGGCTGATACCACGCGACGATGCGACCACAACAATCCTAAATCGACGAGCATCTCTAATCCCAGTCGAAGGTTAACTATCTCCAAACCAGCGCCGTTGATCGAACTCGATCGATCAAATCGAATTCATTTCGAACCCCTCATCGTGGCCTCCACGAGTCGTTGATTTCCCACTACAGTCGCGATTCGATCGCGAGTTCCCTGACGATGTTTCGAAACTTCCATCGCGAGTCCAATACCTCGACACATCAATCGCGGCGCCCCTTCCCAATTGCTCGATTTTTGTGGAACCTCCCTGTCGACATCACATGCGAGCCAAGTTCTGAACGCTCCCCTCCATGTAAATCGCCTTGGCCTCGAGATTCGATCGCACCCCGACCCACTTGATTTTTAAACGAGGCGGTCACTCCTCCTTTCTTTTCTCGAACGAATTTGAGTCGGCCATTAAAAAATTTCTTTTGGATGCTTGGAAGAGAGACTCAATTTAACTGAGAGGGGAAGAAAGGGATAAGATATTAGAAAGGTTCGGTTGGCCATTTATTTTCTTTTGAACGAAAATGATGAAGTGTTCGGTTGTTTACTTTTAAGGGTAACGCGTGTTCTATTAGGTGAACACGTGCTCTAAAATTTTCTTCCGTTACCTGGCTTAAGAATGAAGAAAGAAAGAGATAAGGTCGGTTGAGTTGAAAAAGATCTGATAGATGAAAAGACGAAGGATATTTAAATTTAAAACGATTAATTATTGTCTAGACGTTTCTAACTCGTACGGTCACACGGTAGTTCCGAAAATTACGAAATTTGAAATCTGGCAATAATTTAATATTACGAATTAAATGGAACTGGTTTCGTCTAAATCCGAGACTATGCCTCGGACAGCTATTTTTAAATTTAATTTCAACGATATATTTTTAAAACTGAACAAAACTCTTTTAAAATTCCATTTTAAAAGTTCTATCATCTTCAGTATTAACAATATAAATTTTCTGAACCTTTGAACTATTTTTAACAGGCTTAAAATCAAGATTCCATATTTTACCCAATCCCGATAATTAAATTTAATAATTAATTATCCAAATAAATGCTGTATATTTGAAATTAAAGTTAAAATTTAACCTTCGAATATTTAAAATAACTTAAATATTCACTTTTCAAATATACAAAAATTCCGGGTCGTCACACCATAGTTCTCATCAATTCGAGCTTTTGATTTCTCAACTATTTCCACATCTTCTATTATTACATAAGTTACAAATTTGGATTCATGGAGAAAGAGAACCATAAATTTGGATGGAATAGAAGACGAGAATGATTTACTATGGTGTTGTGTTGAATATGTTTAAAATAGTTGGATGTCTGCTAGCGAAAATAACAGGTAATTACTACTTTTCAAGCACTGTAATATGTTTGACAATGCTTTCATTATGTTTCGGTACATATATGCAGATAAGTTGTCTTAGGAAAAGTTCCAAATTAAGTAAAAAAATGAATAAATATAAACATACAGTAACTGTAGTTGTCTTAGGTAATTACTACTTTTCAAGCACTATAATATGTTTGACAATGCTTTCATTATGTTTTGGTACATATACGCAGATAAGTTGTCTTAGGAAAAGTTCGAAATTAAGTAAAAAAATGAATAAATATAAACATATTGTAACTGTATTTGTAGTAGTAGAGGAAAAAATGATCACTAAAACATACGTAGGCAGAAAACCTTTGCTTTCTTTGCTATTAAATAACGAAACTTTTAAATTTTATGTTCAAAATTTCAAATGTAATAGTATAAGTTGGTTTGAAAATATAACATCTTCGGTAGGTATATTTTGCAAAGTTTTCAACATAAATTATGAGCATCATGCATATTCTCTTACTTTTAATATTATATGGACTACGGAAAATAAATCTATAAACTATTGTTCACAACAGGCACAGTTTCTTCAACCTATAAATTGTTTATCATTTTCATATATGACACTTAAACCATTCTTTTATTTTTTGGAAATAGTTTTTCTCTTCTTTTTTTTATGTGTTTTCGTTTACTGTTTATTTCAAAAAATAGGGCTTCTCCACTATTGATGCTGGTGTTATTTTTTAACAAAGATGGAACAAATTAATAAACCCAAACCAATAACATTGCTGCACGCCTGCACAAGGGTTGTTTAAAGAAGCTAACTAACTATTTTATTCCCTTTAGATATTGTATCTAAAAATTTCTTCCTTTTTGAAAAATAGCTTTCACCTGCTAATCTAATGTTCTGATAGAACATTTTCAATACAAATTCTATTTCCTTGCTAGCAAGTATTTTGTACCTTTTGTTTTTAATTTGTGTTTGGATATTGAAAGCTTTCTTTTGTTGGTTGGTTGTATTTTTCCATTCTTAGATTTGCCAAAGTTTAAGAAGTATTGTTTCAAATTTGCGTTGTTTAAATGTGACATAGATTTTTTCTCTTCTTTCCTATAGTTGATTAATTTAGTATAGTTGATTAATTGTACTCATTGAAATTCAGTGTTTGAGGCACATGTTTGATTTTATTATGATGGTGAGAGATCAAGGTGATGGTAGGCTCTATGGACATTGGTTGTAACGACCCAGAATTTTGAACGAATTAAATTAAGAATATTTAATTTATTTTAAATATTTGAACGATAATCTAATTCGAATCCCGAATTTAAATATTGAAATCGACGATTAAATTATAAAATTTAATCGATTGAAGTTGAATAAAAAATTTGTATCTTCAATTTAAAGTTGAAGAAAAATATTTCGAAAGCTTTTAAAATTCGTATTGACAACACTGGAGATAACAGGAGCTTCAGAATTGAATTTTAAACTGTTCTGTTCAGTTTTGAAATTTATATCGTTCGAACCGATATTTAAAAATAGTCAATTTTCAAACAGTCTCGGAATTCGACGAAACCAGTTCCATTGGATCCGGAATATTGTATTATTGTCGGATTTCAATTTTCGTATTTTTCGGAGTTGTTTTGTAACCGTACGGTGAGTAAACGTGTTGGATTTTAATTCGAATTCAATTTATAATTTAAATTTTAAATGTTGGACAACACACACACGTTCTTCCTAAAATCACGCCTAAGATCCCGAACAAATATCGTGCAAACCCATACCTCGTTCATTTTTAAAATACCTCGTCCCCCTCACCTGTTCAAAAAACCTCAGAACGAAACAAAGAAAAAATAAATGGCCGAAGCCTGGGAGTAGAAGCATGGAACGACCGCGACAAACATTCTCCCCCCCCCCCCCTTTTCAGTTTCGATTCCCAGTTCATATTAAACGAGATTTTATTCCTCTTCTCGAAATCAAGTCGTAGGTGCAGTCGATCGAACTCGCGATCGAAGATTAGGGTTTTGCGAGAGGAGCTCGCACTCGAGCATTGGGAGGCAGCAGCGAGGTGGTTCGCGAGATTATCGCGATCGATCAGGCATGGTGCCGTGGGAGTCGTGACGTGGGTAGGTGCACGCGACTGGGTGGTCGCGAATTTGAGCATCGATGGTGGCTCGAGCGTGGCCGAATGCGAGAGGTACAGGGTTCGATAGGGGATGATGGTCTCGATCTAGGGTTTCGGCAACGGTCAGGCGATGTCAGGACGTGGCGGCGTGGTCGCGACCTGGGCGAGGGGTTGCTGGCGATTTGAACAAGGCGCTGGGGCATGAAGGTTTGGCATCTTGATTTTGGGTTTCCAGTAAGGTTAAAATCGAGAAAACAAAACTGAAATGGAAACGGATTGCAATTAAAAGCTAAGGTGAGATTTTCTCACTCGAAGGAAAATTTTGATTTGCAGTTATTGTTTGATTTGTTTGAATGTGCTATTAGATATGATAGGATATATCTATATATATAGCAGTATATACATATTGGCATATGTATATATTGGATTGATGATTTCCCGCCTCGTATAGCGGATGAGACCCTATTGCGCCGTTAGTAAGCGGATTTATAAAAACCTATATACCGCGATAATTCCGTACTGGAGCGGAATTGGTATTGTGCTAACATCTTTGGATGCAGGGAAACAGGTTGGAGGGATCCAACTGGACCCCTCACTTTGATTGAATTTATACTGTGATATGAATCTGTGAATGATTATATTGATGTTATTGATCATATCGATGTCTGGAAAATTGTTGAAAGCTAAAATTTAGCTGAATGGATGTTTGATATCATTGGATTCCAAAAATAAACGAAATTGAATTTTTGGAAATCAAAATAGAAATTTCTAAGTGAATTTGATTTTAGAAATTTAATAAATTCGAAGAAAGGAATTTTAAAGTATAAAAAGTTAATTTTTATATTCTTATCGAATTTATTCCAGAATCAAGTGAAAACGTTAAGTAAATGAATTTCGTATAATAGTGATTTTAAATTGAAGAATTTAATTAAAATTTGGATTTCTAAAGAGTTGGAAAAAGATAAAAGGGATTTATTTTCTTTAAGAGGAATTTGTTTAAAATGAAATAAGTTGGAAGTCCAATTATAAATTTAATTGGCAAATTGAAACAAGTTTAGAAAAAAATCAATATAAAATGATTTGGGATGGGAAATTAATTTAGAAATGAATATTGAAATTGATTTGGTATTGAAGTAAAATTAGAAATCAATTTGGGGTTTGATTTTGGGGTTAAAAGTGAATATTTGGGAATGTGGATTTAAAAATTGGAAATGATGTTAAAATGGGTTTATTTACAGTTTGTAAAGTTTAAAAGAACGATTTCTTTTAAAATAAATAAATTATAAGTATTTAACTTATAATATGGATTTTTGATGTATACGTTGAGTTAGAAAAATTGAATGGGTCATTAAAGGAAATTTATAAAATCGAAGTTGTTATAGAATAGAAAATAGAAATTATAAACGTTGTTTTATAAATTCGAAATCAATTGGGTTTGATAAATTAAATATAGAAGGACATTAAAGAAGATATATTCGCGATTTTAAATAGCGAATTTTTATTGAAATAAAATGTGTAGAAAAGACTGAAAATGTGATTAGTGAAGTATATTCACGATTTTGGACAGTGAATATATTTTTAAGTAAAATGGATAGGGTTTTGGGAAAGCGATATTATGAAATGAAGTTAATTGTTTTAAAAGATGTTTTAAAACGTGTGAACTATCGAAATCATAGATTTCAACATTTATTGTTGAAATAGACGTTTTCGAAAAATAAGGAGATGGTGGACTATAACACTGTTGTTATAGTAAATGATTTCCGAAAGGAAATATTTTATATAGTATTGGGATTTATATATCTATCTTAATTCCGAATCCCTATACTAGTGATTTCGAGTCGTCGTAACGATGTTTTACGCAACATTCGTTTTGACTCAAATAAATGTGATTTAAGAATGATTTCCTTAAAGAATGAGATATATACTTAATTTTGATTTTAAGTATATCGAATATTTTCAAATGTTGAAAATAAATAGACTTGTGAAAATACTTATTTTTAAATAAGTATGGATTGCTTTTCCAATGTGAAATGAACGTTTTGAGAATTTATCCTTGTGAAGATAAATTGAAATTGAATATTGAAAACGATTTGAAAATCGAATATCAGTAGATATTCGAAAGTATAAATTCGATACGGAATTTATAAAAGAAAGCGAAGTTGTTTAAAAATAAATATTGATTTATTTTTGAAGAGTGGAAATTGATTTGAAATTGTTTTCAAATGGGTAAGTGTGGAAAATTTTATAAAGATATTTTTGGAAGATGAAATAATTTGGGAAAATTATTTGGAATCTGATGATGTTGCGCATCTTTATTGATAGTTAAATAACCGACTATCAATAATTACCTTTAGATAGGTATCTGTTGTGAATTGGATGAATTTGAATGCCACACTTATTTTTGAATAATCGCTCACTATTCGGGTTAGCCGGGAAAGGACCATGGGGTCGTATAACCCATTCCGAATATGTGATACGTCGTTATGAATTGCATTCGAAGACCGGTGTTGAAGACCGGATATTTTTGAAAACGGAAGGATTACCGTCGAGTTACTCTACATCGACTGATCTTCGATTTAGAGGTTTTATCACCCTTAGTGACGGGAAGTCCTGACGTGATTGAAAATTATCCGGATATGCAAGGGCTTCGTGAGAAGTGCCTTCGGTTCTGTTCGATCCCGGAACAGACTTGTATGGATTGTGTGTCTGACGTTACAATTTGAGATATAAAGCTGATTTCTTTCAAATACATTTCTGTTGGTGGCGGAGAATTTATTCTCTTAGCTTAACACCCTTCTCTGAGACGTACGAGCTCAGAGGTTATGTAGTTGAAATTTATCAGCGATATATCCCAATTTGGTAACGTGGCATACTGAGTGTTGCTGTGAAATGATCGGTGTTTGATCATTCGTGATATGATCATTTGTTTGATCTTATATCTTTGTGATCATAGGTTGATCATTTTGTTTGACCCGAAGCAGGGCTTTTTGAGAAAGCGTAGCTTTGTGGACGAGACTTCGTCGAGCCTCACACCCCGGAAATGGTCGAAACAGGACGAATGCAGCAAGGTTCTAGGGAGTAGCGCCCCTTAGTGTATGTCATTCCTTCTGGATAAAGGTGGTATCATGGTATGGAGCCCAGATACTTAACCTCTCTGGTTACTGCATTATTTTTTTCTATGTGGTTTGTTGGAATCGGGGATCCTCGGGAAGATCGGTGACGATCGGGGGATGGCATACGCGTGTCAGTAGTTACCTATTTTTGCAGAGGTAACCCGGCCTTGTGTTGGCAGAGATCTAACCGTAACGTTAGGTTCTCGGGTCGTCTATTCCAGGGACGTACCCATCGTGGATAGGAAGTTCCTTAGCCTGACCATTTGTTGGAAATCCAAAGAAACAATACGATCTTGTACGGTTTTAGTTGTAGAACCTATCATTCACTTATGGTGGTCACCACTGTTTGGATGGTAGCTATAGTAGGCATAAGTGCGGAATGCCTATGTTGGCTAAGATTAATATTATACTTTCGAAATGATTTCTACACTATGCACTAATAATAATATCAAAAAGAATTTGATTTTTGCGTAGTAAGCATCTTTGACTATCATAAGAAGAAATCTCCTCCAAGTCTGCGTTTGCATTGTGTGTGTGGCGGGAGGTCTTATGGTAGTTTCATTTTCCAAAAGCATTTCGAATTGACTTTAAAATTATACTGTTGTTTATTTTAAAGAATAACTGTTTTACGATCTCACACCAGTCACCATGACTGACTCGGAGTTTATTGTTCCCTTCTAAACTCTGGGTGCCCACAAATTTCCACACGGGCAGCCTAGAGTTATATTATCAGGATATTCTGGATATTCTGGAGCTTTGGAGATAAGCTGGATGACGAGACGTAGTATTTGTATCTGATAGTATTTATTCCGCTGTGTATTCTGTATGAGGACAAGTTTATATAACTGTCCATTGTTGTATATTGACTCTGATTGATGTATGTATAAACTGATATAGTTCTTTGTTTTAAAAGACTATTGATTACCTATTATATGTTATTCCGCTGCGATGTGTAAGATTCTGATATTGTTTTCTGTTTCTATTGTTGTTCTGTTCTTCTTCTTTCTTCTTCTCTTCTTCTTCTTCTACTTTTTCTTCTTTCTTAAAACCATAACTTTTCGGGTTTCCGGCATTCGATGGCTCAGCAGTCGATAAAGTGAGTATCGATGTTGAATTTTCGAAAGTCGAAAATTTCGGGACGTTACAAGTGGTATCAGAGCGAGGTTAAGCGACAACCCTGCTCTGTTGGGTATTACTCATTAGAGATAGAGTCAGTAGTACTCTAGAATGAGTTGAGTGTAATAATAGATACGAGCGCGTATTTGTTAGTGAATATAAAAATGTTTTATATTGTGTTTGCTTATCCGTTGAGATGTTTGTGAATTTCGGTCGGTATGTGGGACGCCATATTATCGATAGGGATTTCTAAACACTTAAACGAGGCAAGACGACATAGTATTGTTTTAAATAGGGTGAATGAGATAATTTTGCCCAAACTATTTTTTGTATAGAAAAGAAATGATTTTCTGTAAATTATTACAGTATATGGTTGCATGGATGTTAGGAAGTGATAATATTGAAATGTTATCATTACTATTGAAACTGAATAAGAAACTGAAATCATAACTCCAAAGTTAAGAAATTTATTCACATACGAATGAAATTTAAGAATACAAATTATAAATGTGATTTGTAATTTAAAACGGAATTCCAGAGAAATTTTTGGAAATTTGGAAGTTTAAATCATTTTTGATTTGAAAATGAATTTCAAAGGTTTGAAAAGTATTTTAGAGAGATGAGAGCTCTAAACTCTTTTCGGTCGCTGGAAAATAATTCCGATGATGACCGCGGCATCGTTGGTGTTCATTTTCGGGTTTCCAAAAGAGGAATTGCTGCCAAATTGTTTTAAATGGAAGTTGTTTGGAAAATTTGGATTTTGTTTTAGAAAATTCAAAGGATGATTTGAATTGTTTTCAAAAAAATGATTTTTGAAAATGTTGAAGAAACTCTGGAATGCTATATAAAGATATTTATGAAATATTATTAAGTTGATAACTTATGCAATTTGAATATTGGTAGAATAAATTCAATTTAAAGATGGAGTTAAATTAAAGAATGTATAAGTGAATAAATTTGAATAAATGAAAGGGAGATTGGAAGTTGAGATTCATTTTGAAGTTGTAAGCAATAGAATTGAATAATTATAAATGTGAATTGAAAGAGAAATAAAATTCATATGCAATTTGAAATCCAGTGTAAATGTAAGTAGATTTAACCGAAGTGGTAAATTGAAAATAAATATAATGTGTATATGGAATATTTATATTGAACCTAAGAAATGAAGAGCGAAATTCTTAAGTAAAATTTAAATATTGAAATTATTCTAAGTTGATGATTGAATGAAGATAAAACTGGAATTAGAACTGGATGTTGAAAATGAATGTGAATAAATGAATTAGAATTGAAATGAATTAGTAACTGAAACTAATTTAAAAGAGTGCAGTTGTGAATTAAAGAAAGCTGATAAAATTCAATATTCAGAATAGAAGATAAAATTGAATTCAAATGAAATTGAAATGAAAAATTAAACGAAATTGAATATGTAACTTCAATGGTGAAGTAAAGATGATATAAGCAGTTTATATTGAAAATTTTGTAATAGAATGTGCAAAATGGTTTGAATGCTGTAACTAGATATTATGGCTAGTAGATATACAGGTATAAAGGGATTGGAAAATTTATTTCACAGATAAATTTGAATTGCTCGAAAAAGGTACGTATTTGAGTTTTAATATGAGTTTTTGATGATTTCTCTCTAGCCGCTTGGCTTTTTCTTTTTCTTTTTGAAATCTGAGAGTCCGTAGGGACGTTTTGTAGTCGTACCGTATTAGCCGCGCAAAGGAGACGCTGGCAAAATTTTTCGAAATTTCGGGCGTTAGAAAATTTTTAAGAAATTTTGAGAGTTTAAAATTTGAATTTAAACTCGAATTTGAATTTTGAAGTAAACAATGTTGTTTAAAACTCATAATTGAAGTTAGAAAGCTAGTTGAATGATAACGAATCTTTATTAGAAAGATTTGTTTTGAAAATTTGAGAAAACTATTATATTGGAAAAATAGTAGACGAGTTAAGGGCCATTTTTTCCTAACTTGTAATTTCGAGGACGAAATTCTTTTAAGGGGGGAAGTTTGTAACGACCCAGAATTTTGAACGAATTAAATTAAGAATATTTAATTTATTTTAAATATTTGAACGATAATCTAATTCGAATCCCGAATTTAAATATTGAAATCGACGATTAAATTATAAAATTTAATCGATTGAAGTTGAATAAAAAATTTGTATCTTCAATTTAAAGTTGAAGAAAAATATTTCGAAAGCTTTTAAAATTCGTATTGACAACACTGGAGATAACAGGAGCTTCAGAATTGAATTTTAAACTGTTCTGTTCAGTTTTGAAATTTATATCGTTCGAACCGATATTTAAAAATAGTCAATTTTCAAACAGTCTCGGAATTCGACGAAACCAGTTCCATTGGATCCGGAATATTGTATTATTGTCGGATTTCAATTTTCGTATTTTTCGGAGTTGTTTTGTAACCGTACGGTGAGTAAACGTGTTGGATTTTAATTCGAATTCAATTTATAATTTAAATTTTAAATGTTGGACAACACACACACGTTCTTCCTAAAATCACGCCTAAGATCCCGAACAAATATCGTGCAAACCCATACCTCGTTCATTTTTAAAATACCTCGTCCCCCTCACCTGTTCAAAAAACCTCAGAACGAAACAAAGAAAAAATAAATGGCCGAAGCCTGGGAGTAGAAGCATGGAACGACCGCGACAAACATTCTTTCCCCCCCCCTTTTCAGTTTCGATTCCCAGTTCCATATTAAACGAGATTTTATTCCTCTTCTCGAAATCAAGTCGTAGGTGCAGTCGATCGAACTCGCGATCGAAGATTAGGGTTTTGCGAGAGGAGCTCGCACTCGAGCATTGGGAGGCAGCAGCGAGGTGGTTCGCGAGATTGTCGCGATCGATCAGGCGTGGTGCCGTGGGAGTCGTGACGTGGGTAGGTGCACGCGACTGGGTGGTCGCGAATTTGAGCATCGATGGTGGCTCGAGCGTGGCCGAATGCGAGAGGTACAGGGTTCGATAGGGGATGATGGTCTCGATCTAGGGTTTCGGCAACGGTCAGGCGATGTCAGGACGTGGCGGCGTGGTCGCGACCTGGGCGAGGGGTTGCTGGCGATTTGAACAAGGCGCTGGGGCATGAAGGTTTGGCATCTTGATTTTGGGTTTCCAGTAAGGTTAAAATCGAGAAAACAAAACTGAAATGGAAACGGATTGCAATTAAAAGCTAAGGTGAGATTTTCTCACTCGAAGGAAAATTTTGATTTGCAGTTATTGTTTGATTTGTTTGAATGTGCTATTAGATATGATAGGATATATCTATATATATAGCAGTATATACATATTGGCATATGTATATATTGGATTGATGATTTCCCGCCTCGTATAGCGGATGAGACCCTATTGCGCCGTTAGTAAGCGGATTTATAAAAACCTATATACCGCGATAATTCCGTACTGGAGCGGAATTGGTATTGTGCTAACATCTTTGGATGCAGGGAAACAGGTTGGAGGGATCCAACTGGACCCCTCACTTTGATTGAATTTATACTGTGATATGAATCTGTGAATGATTATATTGATGTTATTGATCATATCGATGTCTGGAAAATTGTTGAAAGCTAAAATTTAGCTGAATGGATGTTTGATATCATTGGATTCCAAAAATAAACGAAATTGAATTTTTGGAAATCAAAATAGAAATTTCTAAGTGAATTTGATTTTAGAAATTTAATAAATTCGAAGAAAGGAATTTTAAAGTATAAAAAGTTAATTTTTATATTCTTATCGAATTTATTCCAGAATCAAGTGAAAACGTTAAGTAAATGAATTTCGTATAATAGTGATTTTAAATTGAAGAATTTAATTAAAATTTGGATTTCTAAAGAGTTGGAAAAAGATAAAAGGGATTTATTTTCTTTAAGAGGAATTTGTTTAAAATGAAATAAGTTGGAAGTCCAATTATAAATTTAATTGGAAAATTGAAACAAGTTTAGAAAAAAATCAATATAAAATGATTTGGGATGGGAAATTAATTTAGAAATGAATATTGAAATTGATTTGGTATTGAAGTAAAATTAGAAATCAATTTGGGGTTTGATTTTGGGGTTAAAAGTGAATATTTGGGAATGTGGATTTAAAAATTGGAAATGATGTTAAAATGGGTTTATTTACAGTTTGTAAAGTTTAAAAGAACGATTTCTTTTAAAATAAATAAATTATAAGTATTTAACTTATAATATGGATTTTTGATGTATACGTTGAGTTAGAAAAATTGAATGGGTCATTAAAGGAAATTTATAAAATCGAAGTTGTTATAGAATAGAAAATAGAAATTATAAACGTTGTTTTATAAATTCGAAATCAATTGGGTTTGATAAATTAAATATAGAAGGACATTAAAGAAGATATATTCGCGATTTTAAATAGCGAATTTTTATTGAAATAAAATGTGTAGAAAAGACTGAAAATGTGATTAGTGAAGTATATTCACGATTTTGGACAGTGAATATATTTTTAAGTAAAATGGATAGGGTTTTGGGAAAGCGATATTATGAAATGAAGTTAATTGTTTTAAAAGATGTTTTAAAACGTGTGAACTATCGAAATCATAGATTTCAACATTTATTGTTGAAATAGACGTTTTCGAAAAATAAGGAGATGGTGGACTATAACACTGTTGTTATAGTAAATGATTTCCGAAAGGAAATATTTTATATAGTATTGGGATTTATATATCTATCTTAATTCCGAATCCCTATACTAGTGATTTCGAGTCGTCGTAACGATGTTTTACGCAACATTCGTTTTGACTCAAATAAATGTGATTTAAGAATGATTTCCTTAAAGAATGAGATATATACTTAATTTTGATTTTAAGTATATCGAATATTTTCAAATGTTGAAAATAAATAGACTTGTGAAAATACTTATTTTTAAATAAGTATGGATTGCTTTTCCAATGTGAAATGAACGTTTTGAGAATTTATCCTTGTGAAGATAAATTGAAATTGAATATTGAAAACGATTTGAAAATCGAATATCAGTAGATATTCGAAAGTATAAATTCGATACGGAATTGATAAAAGAAAGCGAAGTTGTTTAAAAATAAATATTGATTTATTTTTGAAGAGTGGAAATTGATTTGAAATTGTTTTCAAATGGGTAAGTGTGGAAAATTTTATAAAGATATTTTTGGAAGATGAAATAATTTGGGAAAATTATTTGGAATCTGATGATGTTGCGCATCTTTATTGATAGTTAAATAACCGACTATCAATAATTACCTTTAGATAGGTATCTGTTGTGAATTGGATGAATTTGAATGCCACACTTATTTTTGAATAATCGCTCACTATTCGGGTTAGCCGGGAAAGGACCATGGGGTCGTATAACCCATTCCGAATATGTGATACGTCGTTATGAATTGCATTCGAAGACCGGTGTTGAAGACCGGATATTTTTGAAAACGGAAGGATTACCGTCGAGTTACTCTACATCGACTGATCTTCGATTTAGAGGTTTTATCACCCTTAGTGACGGGAAGTCCTGACGTGATTGAAAATTATCCGGATATGCAAGGGCTTCGTGAGAAGTGCCTTCGGTTCTGTTCGATCCCGGAACAGACTTGTATGGATTGTGTGTCTGACGTTACAATTTGAGATATAAAGCTGATTTCTTTCAAATACATTTCTGTTGGTGGCGGAGAATTTATTCTCTTAGCTTAACACCCTTCTCTGAGACGTACGAGCTCAGAGGTTATGTAGTTGAAATTTATCAGCGATATATCCCAATTTGGTAACGTGGCATACTGAGTGTTGCTGTGAAATGATCGGTGTTTGATCATTCGTGATATGATCATTTGTTTGATCTTATATCTTTGTGATCATAGGTTGATCATTTTGTTTGACCCGAAGCAGGGCTTTTTGAGAAAGCGTAGCTTTGTGGACGAGACTTCGTCGAGCCTCACACCCCGGAAATGGTCGAAACAGGACGAATGCAGCAAGGTTCTAGGGAGTAGCGCCCCTTAGTGTATGTCATTCCTTCTGGATAAAGGTGGTATCATGGTATGGAGCCCAGATACTTAACCTCTGTGGTTACTGCATTATTTTTTTCTATGTGGTTTGTTGGAATCGGGGATCCTCGGGAAGATCGGTGACGATCGGGGGATGGCATACGCGTGTCAGTAGTTACCTATTTTTGCAGAGGTAACCCGGCCTTGTGTTGGCAGAGATCTAACCGTAACGTTAGGTTCTCGGGTCGTCTATTCCAGGGACGTACCCATCGTGGATAGGAAGTTCCTTAGCCTGACCATTTGTTGGAAATCCAAAGAAACAATACGATCTTGTACGGTTTTAGTTGTAGAACCTATCATTCACTTATGGTGGTCACCACTGTTTGGATGGTAGCTATAGTAGGCATAAGTGCGGAATGCCTATGTTGGCTAAGATTAATATTATACTTTCGAAATGATTTCTACACTATGCACTAATAATAATATCAAAAAGAATTTGATTTTTGCGTAGTAAGCATCTTTGACTATCATAAGAAGAAATCTCCTCCAAGTCTGCGTTTGCATTGTGTGTGTGGCGGGAGGTCTTATGGTAGTTTCATTTTCCAAAAGCATTTCGAATTGACTTTAAAATTATACTGTTGTTTATTTTAAAGAATAACTGTTTTACGATCTCACACCAGTCACCATGACTGACTCGGAGTTTATTGTTCCCTTCTAAACTCTGGGTGCCCACAAATTTCCACACGGGCAGCCTAGAGTTATATTATCAGGATATTCTGGATATTCTGGAGCTTTGGAGATAAGCTGGATGACGAGACGTAGTATTTGTATCTGATAGTATTTATTCCGCTGTGTATTCTGTATGAGGACAAGTTTATATAACTGTCCATTGTTGTATATTGACTCTGATTGATGTATGTATAAACTGATATAGTTCTTTGTTTTAAAAGACTATTGATTACCTATTATATGTTATTCCGCTGCGATGTGTAAGATTCTGATATTGTTTTCTGTTTCTATTGTTGTTCTGTTCTTCTTCTTTCTTCTTCTCTTCTTCTTCTTCTTCTACTTTTTCTTCTTTCTTAAAACCATAACTTTTCGGGTTTTCGGCATTCGATGGCTCAACAGTCGATAAAGTGAGTATCGATGTTGAATTTTCGAAAGTCGAAAATTTCGGGACGTTACATTGGTAGTTAGCCAAATTAATGGAAAGTCAATAGATGGATGGGATTTAATTCTAAAATATATATCCAATGTTGGTTAAGTTTACATCAGTATAATAAAGGCATTTTTTAACCTCCGTTAGTCAATCTGCAATTCCACCCATATTTTCGGTTAATGGTTGTACCTCAAGCTGCTCATTCCACTCATTCACTTCTTTCCTATGTTATCTTTTACCTCAAACCAGATCTAATAACTGTAATGTCTCATAATCCCATAAATCGTAAGCTTATTGTTTTCGATTCCATCCATAGAGCCTAACATTCGATTTCCTATTCCCTTTATTATAATAGTCAAATTATGTTTCTTTTCATTTTCATCCCATAATGAGAAAACAAAGGCGATTTTTATTACATGCTCATCAATCGACAAATAAAGATAGTAAGAATCACATGAAGAAGAAAATTCTATAGCTGAAGAAAATTGATTTCTTTGTCACTATTTTGACAATTTACTGTGAATAATCTGCAGGCTATTTCTGAAAAATTTAAGAACTTTTCTATTTTGATTTATACACTTCATATTTAAGGTAAATTATATTCAATCTTAAATTTACTATTTTTTTACTTTCCCATTTTGAACGGAAATTGGAGAACCATACAGTTTGGATTAGTTTGGCAATAGAGCTAATGCATCGTATTTAGGGTAAGTTATTTGTTCATGCTAAAATTTAGTGAAGTGTTATGCAGTTTGGATTAGCTCGGAAATAAATTTGATGCATCATATTTAAGGCAAAGTAATTCTTCCTCCAAAAATGTAGTATATTGTTCACATACTTTTGATATGTCCAGTACTAATAAATATTTGGCATGTGCCGTTGGTATTGTAAAGAAACATCCCCATTTTATTGTAGCAAGCATCTTTGGTATAGTACACAAAAAATATTTCCTAACCAAGTGGCAAGAAATTGTTTTCATACTTACTATATATTCATTTCGTTAAGATGCGTAGATAGGAAAAGTGCATAAAAAATGAAAGACAGTACACTATTATACTAGGATTTATATTTTTCATTAACGAAATGATGGATTAATATATGTAATTATTAAAGCATCAAAATTAAAGATGTGTTATGTCTTATTATGTAAAGACCATCCATTCAAATGTATTTTAGCAAAGCATTAAATTATATACACTAATCTGGGTAAATAATGAATGTAGAAATTTGGTATGTTTAAATGAATTTGGATTGAAAATGTGAAAATATGTGTATTGTGTAGACATATCACTGTTTTACGCTCATGATTTGTTTTTGGATTAATGGTTATTTTCATATGACAGTCTCATTGTGGGTACATAACATTTTATTCTGCATATATGCTTATAATGTTCCAAATTTATATATTTGGAGCATAGTGAATAGAAAACACAATATAATGTCATTGCTTACATAGTTCAAATGGTAACTTATCATTACAAAACTTCATATTTGCATAACTCACCAAAATTCAAAGTATTAACGCAACTTGAAAACTGAAAACTAAAAGTTTCAATACATACATAAATATATATTGTGTATATATATATTGTTTATTTATCACTCATTACTTAAATATGAAATTCACTTCTATAACACAAATGCTAGAAGCATGCGCATAACTTATACCAACTATATTACCTCCATCAGCCAAGGTTTTAAATCTCCCCGAGATCAGCCGAGATGAAAATCCGAGATATTAGCCAAAATCCGAGATTTGGCAGCTTGGTTAGTTATAAGTCTTTTAAATATCGCCCGAGACAACCGAGATATTTGCTCGAGATATTGGCCAAAATCCGAGATTTGAAACCTTGCCATCAGCTATATTCGGCCAACCTATTACTGTCTACAAATTACAATGCTCATCAATTTATACACCCGTGCATCGCATGGGTTTCCACTTGTCTATACACATTTATCAGAGTTATATACATACATCAGGGATAAATAATCAATATAGCAGAATAGCATGATGCAGGGGATAATAATAATAGTAATATTCCAAAACTTCATCCTCTAGAGAATAGTCTTCAATATGCTAAAAAACTCAGGACTGGCCCGAGCGTAATGAAAAGACAAAACACTCGAGTCAGGACTAAGATACTCTTATGCAAGTCAAATCAATATCACAAATATTAGCAATAACTTAAGAGATGTAACGGGATTTTCCATCTCCTAAGGACCCATTAAACTATTTATATATAATAGTATATGCTATAATAGATAATGTCTATCAGTAAAATTAATATCAAAATAACATTAAGGCTTTACATTATCCCCCTTAACACATTTTTATAGGTTCAAAACCAAAGTCGTAATGGGCTCGTATATGGATAAATATGACAAGGCACGTGAGGCAATGCCCAAGGTAGGATTCTACCAGTTTACCCTTTCTGGCTGGTCGTAACCCATCCGTGCGGACCGCGATAATCAATCCAACCGACAAAAGGTGCACCCATCGAATACGAAATCACAATAGTAATTTGAGGGATCAACGTCGCTATAGGTAGCTAACCTGAATGGCCAGACATAGGCTGTGATGCCCCACCTCTATACTCACAGTAGCCAAGGACAGTACTGGGTAATGTCGTCGACTAGCACGAAGAATAAGGCTGTTGAGGAGCGACCATCTGTGTAATTGCTTTGTGAGAGTACCGATATGTCAGATAGAATGACGTGCATTTTATTTCAAGAGGAAATTCAACATATCAAATACAAACTCAAAGTTACTACACAGTGGCTATGTGGGCTTCGGAAACAAATATAGAAATAAGCACAACGCAAATTAGTCACAGATATACATATCACAAAGGCGGAAACAGATATGAATATAACACATAAAAGTGTACATCAAAATAGTGGTCATACAAAATCACCTACATCACAAAAGAATAGGTACAAGTGCTAAGCAAAAGAATATGTATACATCAAGGAGTCTCTATCTCGAATGTATAATAACAAAAACTACTAATCTAAAGTAGTTAGCCAAAAATCAGATGATGGTCCCTGATAAGAAGTCAAGTAGAAACACCTGAAATACCTTGATCTGACCCGAGTATTATTTAAGAAGAAAAATAATAAATGGATCAGTCTAGCTATAAATATCATATAAAATGAGATAGGATAAAAGATATGATAAAAACGTATGATAATAATAATGCCATACTGTGACAAGTGTACATCAGATAACAACAAAAATCATACAATATCTCAAATATTCTCAAACACTAAAGAGAATGCCACATTCTTTAAATTATTCACCAAAACACAAATATTGATAGAGCTTATCAATGCATATCATCAAAATTGGTGAAACACAAATTCTAGAAATCATCAACTAGAAATCCAGAAATCACAAAAAGGGGAAGGACTATCTCAAACGGGAGCTTGAAAACTCACCAACACGTGTATCATAAATGGGTCGCTATCCCATAAAATGAGCCGGAGCTCCTCCAAACAGGGTATAGTCCCCCCTTGCGGACTATGAGCCAAAGCTCCTTCTATGAGCCGAAGCTCCTCCAAACAGGGTATAGTCCCCCTATGCGGACTATGAGCCAAAGCTCCTCCTATGAGCCGATGCTCCTCCAAACAGGGTATAGTCCCCCTTTGCGGACTATGAGCCAAAGCTCCTCCTATGAGCCGAAGCTCCTCCAAACAGGGTATAGTCCCCCTTTGCGGACTATGAGCCAAAGCTCCTCCTATGAGCCGAAGCTCCTCCAAACAGGGTATAGTCCCCCTTTGCGGACTATGAGCCAAAGCTCCTCCTATGAGCCGAAGCTCCTCCAAACACGGTATAGTCCCCCTTTGCGGACTATGAGACATCTCACATCATTAGTCTAAATCATAAAATGATCACCATTGATCAATAAAAAGTGTAGATTACACTAAGCTAGTAAATAAATGAGTTTAGCTTCATGTCCCATAACTAGCTTAACTTAAATATTTACGAACAAATTGTAGATTTCCACTCTAAAATTGTCACAAGATTTCAATCGAACAAGTCTAAGAATTAACCGACGAAGTAAATGCAAGCATTTCATACCACTTGTTTTGCTAAGCCGTTTAATTGGATTTCTCGTACGAATGAGGTAAAGGTCTGTATATACTAATAGACTAGAAAATTGTTTTAAAAACGAGCTTTGTATTTAAAAGTAAGCGTTGAAATCATTTTTGTGAAAGAGTTTGAGTATTTACTACTAGTATAGAAAACTTTGTATTTTAAAGTGACAAATCACAGAAATGATTGTAGAAACAATCAATCACCAAAAATTCACATTCGACGACGTGAATCAAAACCATAAAAATCGATATCAATTCCATCAAAAGAATATTCCCAAAAACCTAGAAAAAGAAGTCATCAAAGTCGATAAAAGTGATAACAACTAATCAGATCAACCAAAAATCGATATAAATTGAAAACCCACATAAAATAGGCAAATTGGCTGCATTTATCAGCTCCAGATGTCTGGTGGCTATCCCAGACGTCTGAGCAGAAAGACTGGAAATTTAATTCCAGATCGCCTAGACGTCTAGGAAGTAAGCTCAAACGTCTGAGCTGTTAGTCTGGAATTTTATTCCCCGTAGCCTTAGACGTCTGAGCTTATTACCAAACGTCTAAGCTAAAGCTCAGGGTAATTTTTGCCAAGGCCATTGATGGCCAAATCAAATTCGAAACAAACGAATGAGCGACGATGGCTAGAGATCGATGTCAAGCGACAACCCAACCCTATAAACACATCAACACACTCTAAATAACATGTCCAAACATCCATATAAGGATTTTCATAGATTTTGACTTCAAAATACCAAAAATTGGAAAATTCACCAATCCAATTCAATTCAAAAGCAAATGAACATGAAATAGGTGTTACGAATTCATACCTAATAACTATCAAAGGTATATACATAGATGTGAGTTCAAAAACTCACCTTTAAACCCAAAAACACGAATGAGAAGCTCTAAAACAAAGGAAAGGCCAATTCCTCTTCAACTTCAACTCAAGAAGCTCCAATCTAAGCTCATAAGCAAATATTTCCTAAGTTAGGGTTTAGGATTTTCTGAAAATTGAAGAGAGATTGAGATGGAGAAGATGAAGAGGATGCTTACCTACGCTTCTCTTTGATTTCTAGAACTTGAATCTTCAATTTCCTAATAATCTAGGGTTTAGGAATTTTGATTTCCTATCTTTCCCCCATTTTTACTTTAGCTTGAGAGTGTTAGGAAATGAGGAGTAGAATGAATGAAGAGTAGAGGAGTTAGGGTATTAAGTCGGGTTAGTGGGCTGAAATCCAAACCCAAAGCCCAACTTGAAAAATAGCAAAATTCTACTCAACTCCAAACATATTGATGTTTATACTCAAAAAGGTCGCAAACACCATTTTGGACTCAATGGAAGTAGTCTAGAGTCCGAATTCGACCGTTTACAAAAAGTAGGATTTCGGCCTTTCATCCGACTAACGATGTTATTTTTAAATAAAACATTTAAATATATAATCGTAAAATATGCAGGTTGTTACAAACTCCCCTCCTTAAAGAAATTGCATCCTCGCAATACTTAAGAAGAAAATAAAGAGTAACAACCATACTAATGTATATCAACACAAAAGAAAATTTCGAAGCGAGAAGTTCACCCTAAGGAGCACGAGAGAGTAAGTCCGGATGTGTTCGCTCGATGAATTCTCTAGATTCCCAAGAGCAATCCTTAGGATTTGAGGACCATTGAACTTTCACAAGAAGAACATCTTTAATTCGAAGGCGTTTAACCTCCGTAGCAATGATACGAATAGGATGTTGCTCATAAGTCAAATTAGGCGAAACTTTAATTTCTTCAATAACACCGGGCTCAAGAATAAAATCGGAATCTCTAAGGCATTTCCATAGTTGAAAGACGTGGAAAACATCATGAATAGCAGAAAATTGAGCCGATAATAAAAGGCGTTAAGCCACGGAACCAATGCGTTCGGTGATGGGGAATGGACCAATATATCGAGGTGCTAATTTTCCCGATCGACTAAAACGCACAACACCCTTCATAGTTGAAACATGAATAAATACCAAATCTCCCACAAAAAATTCCAATTTCCTTCTTCGGTTATCGGCATAGGATTTTTGTCAACTTTGAACTTCTTTCATCTTATGACGAATAAGGTCAATCTTTTCTGTGGCATCATGAATAAAATCAGGACCTAAAACCAGCTTCTCACCGGCTTCAAGCCAACACGAAGGAGATCGGCATGGCCTTCCGTAGAGTGCCTCGATAGGTGCCATACCAATACTAGATTGGAAGCTATTATTATAAGAAAACTCAACAAGGGAAATTTGATCCACCCAACTTCCACCAAAATCAAGAACACAAGCACGAAGAAGATCTTCAAGAGTTTGATTCACACGCTCTGTTTGTCCATCAGACTGAGGATAATAAGCGGTGCTAAAATTAAGCTTCGTTCCCAAAGCTCTTTGAATACCCTTCCAAAATCCACTAGTAAATAATGGATCGCGATCACTAACAATAGAAGTTGGAACTCTATGCAATTTAACAATTTCTTTGACATAAAGTTTAGCCAAAAGAGGTACGGTCCAATTTGACCGAACGGGAAGAAAATGGGCGGATTTTTGTAAGTCTATCCACTATCACCCATATGCTATCATGAATCGAACGAGAACGGGGAAGACCGTCAATAAAGTCCATAAAGAGTTGATCCCACATCCAAACGGGAATGTCTAAAGGTTGCAATAACCCACCGGGCCTTTCATGCTTGGCCTTTATGAGTTGGCAAGTCATGCAACGCTTAATAAAGTTAGCAATATCGGATTTCATTCCATCCCAATAATAAAGTCGCTTCATGTCCGTGTACATTTTACTACTACCGGGATGAATGGTAAATTTAGAACGGTGAGAATCTTCTAAAACGTCTTTACGAAGATCAATAATATTTGGCACGATATGTCTACCAATATTTTGAATGCCTCCGCGAGCATCAATATCAAAGTCTTTCAAATCATCAACCTTATTTTGATCCCTACAACTTTGTCTAAGAAGAGCCAATTCGGGATCTTGCTTTTGAGCTTCAAGGATGCGGTCCAAAAGAGAAGGATGAACCTATGGCTACATAAAACAAGAGATAAACATAAATTGGATTCACGATCTCGAATCTCACAAGTGGATAAAGTCTCGAGATCATTCCATTCAGATATCATCATGGAAACAACTGCTTGTTGCTTACAACTAAGGGCATCGGCAACACGATTACCCTTTCCGAGAGTATAAAGAATATCAAGATCATAAGATGCAAGGAATTCGAGCCAACGTTGTTGACGCAAATTAAGTTCCTTTTGAGAAAATAAATACTTCAAAGATTTATGATCGGCGTAGAGAACAAATTTCTCCCCCAAAAGATAATGACGCCAAGTTCTAAGAGCGAAAAAAATGGCCGCGAGCTCTTGATCAATAGTGGCATATCTAGTCTCGGCAGGCTTTAATTGTCTAGAATCATAAGCGATAACATGTTCCCTTTTGCATAAGAACGACATTCAAACCAATACGACTAGCATCGGTATAAACAATCAAGTCTTGGTTCCCTTCCGGAATCTCAAGAATAGAAGCATCGGAAAATAGTTCTTTTAATTTTGGAAAAGCAGCTTCTAAGCTAAATTATTTATTTCATGATCCTCTTTCTCGAAAAGCTAAGACATTCAAAATTATAATTAACTTTATGTAATCATCTTTTTAGAAAAATTTACTTATTACAAGTCAATTTACTATGTCTGATTGTCTCATCATAGCGTTTAGGAGATTCCTATCGATAACGTTGATCAAGTGCATCGACCGGAATTCTTAAAGCACTTAATGGGCAAAACAACACAAAATCCAATCATACTTATAAATATCTTGTTGAGAAGATTTGCAAATTTTAAATTGTTGTTTTCATCCATAATCAACGAATACAAGGATGGTCTCATCGGGATATTCGCAGAATACTCGATTCATAAGATGGATGAAATAAGCTGAACAAACCGAATGACATCACGAGTCACTCATAAGAATCATAACGAGTGCGGAATGCAGTAAATAGGATGCTACCCTCCGCAACTCGTAGCTGATGAAAACCGGTGGCAAGGTCGAGCTGAAAAGACCTTAGCACCACTCAATAGATCGCTTAGGTGGTAATCCTAAGACAAGCTCAAAAATACCAGAAAATTCACAAACTACTTGCACGAGAGAAATAACATTTTCCTCATCATGTGGGTTTAAAGAATAAAATGATGCCACCGAATTGGAAATCGAAATCATTAAGAAAAAATTAAAAACCTACTTAACAGATTAAGAATGTCGAAGATGGATAGTCCTCTCGGGACATAGGATATGGGCTTCATAAGGATTAAGCTAATCCTTTCCCAAAATTCAATTTCGAAGCCTAAGTAATGCATAACATGCAAATCGGCTCAGAAAGAATAATCACATAAAATAATCTCGACATCTTTACAAAGCAAACTGAGTGTTGCGCATCCACCAACCGGATTCGCAATTCTCAATGAAGTCATCAAGCCCATAATATTTAAAGAAAAAGAATCAACAAGTTCTTTTGATATAAAATAATGAGATGAACCCGTATCAAAACGAACTCGAATAGGATAATCACAAAACAAATTAATGCTATCAAGGACTGAATGAGAAATACCTTGACCAAGAGAAGTGTCACTAGGAGCTTGCACAACATTTAGCTTTCCCTCCTTCTTACTTTGAAGTATGTGACACGCATATATATGATGACAAACTTTTACAATAGCGACAATAAAGGGGTTTTGGACACTTATTTGCATAGTGATTCTTAGAACTACAATTGTAGCATACTCCACGATTAGGGATTGGAGTCTTTGCTACCGAAGTTGCTTGCTTCACTTTCTTGTTGGGATTAAGGCTTTTGAACTTAATATGCCTCTTCTTGTTGTTATTAGGGCTTTTTTGGAACCTCCAACATCGCTATCACTTCCTTTATCGGCCTCTTCTAGTCGAAGAGTGATATCTACAAGCTGATCGAGAGGAAATTATAGTTTCAGAGGTAAAACCTTTTTGGGGTTCTTACTCAAAGCACAGATAAACCTTTGATTCTTTACAAGATCCAAAAGTTGTTGGGCAGACATGAATACGCCATCCAGAGGAGGACCACTGGATTGACCAGCGCTAGGACTGCCAAGTCTAACCATTTCTCTTTCTTAAGAAAGAAGAGGAAAAAGGTTATTCTCAGAATGAATATCAAACAAACTTGATTGATAAAACAAGGCATCACAAAAAAAAAAGGATAGAACTGGTCCAATGACTCGAATTAAATCCTAAGGCACGATTCCTAAGAAAGACTTAGAACAATGATCCTTGCTAGATTATTCTACATTGTTTCGAAGTTTGGCTCTGATACCAAGCTGTGACGCCCCACCTCTATACTCACACTAGCCAAGGACAGTACTGGGTAATGCCGTCGACTAGCATGAAGAATAAGGATGTTGAGGAGCGACCATCTGTCTAATTGCTTTGTGCGAGTACCGATATGTCAGATAGAATGACATGCATTTTATTTCAAGAGGAAATCCGACATATCAAATACAAACGCAAAGTTACTACATAGTGGCTATGTGGGCTTCGGGAAAAAATATAGAAATAAGCACAACACAAATCAGTCACAGATATTCATATCAAAAAGGCGGAAATAGATATGAATATAACACATAAAAGTGTACATCAAAATAGTGGTCATACTAGATCCACTACATCACAAAAGAATAGGTACAAGTGCTAAGCAAAAGAATATGTATACATCAAGGAGTCTCTATCTCGAATGTATAATAACAAAAACTACTAATCTAAAGTAGTTAGCCAAAAATCAGATGATGGTCCCTGATAAGAAGTCAAGTAGAAGCACCTGAAATACCTCGATCTGATCCGAGTATTATTTAAGAACAAAAATAATAAACGGATCAGTCTAGCTATAAATATCATATAAAATAAGATAGGATAAGAGATATGATAAAAACGTATGATAATAATAATGCCATACTATGACAAGTGTACATCAGATAACAAAAAAAATCATACAATATCTCAAATATTCTCAAACACTAAAAAGAATGTCACATTCTTTAAATTATTCACCAAAACACAAATATTGATAGAGCTTATCAATGCATATCATCAAAATTGGTGAAACACAAATTCTAGAAATCATCAACTAGAAATCCAGAAATCACAAAAAGGGAAAGGCCTATCTCAAACGGGAGCATGAAAACTCACCAACAACTGTATCACAAATGGGTCCATATCCCATAAAATGAGCCGTAGCTCCTCCAAACAGGGTATAATCCCCCCTTGCGGACTATGAGCCAAAGCTCCTCCTATGAGCCGTAGCTCCTACAAACAGGGTATAGTCCCCCTTTGCGGACTATGAGCCAAAGCTCCTCCTATGAGCCGAAGCTCCTCCTATGAGCCGAAGCTCCTACAAACAGGTTATAGTCCCCCTTTGCGGACTATGAGCCAAAGCTCCTCCAAACAGGGTATACTCCCCCTTTGTGGACTATGAGCCAAAGCTCCTCCTATGAGCCGAAGCTCCTCCTATGAGCCGAAGCTCCTCCAAACAAGGTATAGTCCCCCTTTGCGGACTATGAGCCAAAGCTCCTCCTATGAGCCAAAGCTCCTCCTATGAGCCAGCTCCTCCAAACAGGTTATAGTCCCCCATTGTGGACTATGAGCCAAAGCTCTTCCTATGAGCCGAAGCTCCTCCAAATAGGGAATAGTCCCCATTTGCGGACTATGAGACATCGCACATCGCTAGTCTAAACCATAAAATGATCACCATTGATCAATAAAAAGTGTAGATTACACTAAGCTAGTAAATAAATGAGTTTAGCTTCATGTCCCATAGCCACTAGCTTAACTTAAATATTTAAGAACAAATTGTAGATTTCCACTCGAAAATTGTCGCAAGATTTCAATCGAATTAGTCTAAGAATTAACCGACGAAGTAAACGCAAGCGTTTCATACCACTTGTTTTGCTAAGTCGTTTAATTAGATTTCTCGTACGAATGAGGTAAAGGTTTGTATATACTACTAGATTAGAAAACGGTTTTAAAAACGAGCTTTGTATTTAAAAGTAAGCGTTGAAATCATTTTTGTGAAAGAGTTTGAGTATTTACTACTAGTATAGAAAACTTTGTATTTTAAAGTGACAAATCACAGAAATGATTGTAGAAACAATCAATCACCAAAAATTCACATTCGACGACGTGAATCAAAACCATAAAAATCGATATCAATTCCATCAAAAGGATATACCCAAAAATCCAGAAAAAGAAGTCATCAAAGGCGATAAAAGTGATAACAACTAGTCGGATCAACCAAAAATCGATATAAATTGGAAACCCACATAAAATAGGCAAATTTGCTGCATTTATCAGCTCCAGACGTCTGGTGGCTATCCCAGACGTCTGAGCTGAAAGACTAGAAATTTAATTCCAGATTGCCCAGACGTCTGGGAAGTAAGCTCAGACGTCTGAGCTGTTAGTCTGGAATTTTATTCCCCGTAGCCTCAGGCGTCTGAGCTTATTACCAGACGTCTGAGCTGAAGCTCAGGGCAATATTTGCCAAGGCCATTGATAACCAAATCAAATTCGAAACAAACGAATGAGCGACGATGGCTAGAGATCGATGTCAAGCGACAACCCAACCCTATAAACACATCAATACACTCTAAATAACATGTCCAAACATCCATATAAGGATTTTCATAGATTTTGACTTCCAAATACCAAAAATTGGAAAATTCACCAATCCAATTCAATTCAAAAGCAAATGAACATGAAATGGGTGTTAGGAATTCATACCTAACAACTATTAAAGGTATAGACATAGATGTGAATTCAAAAACTCACCTTTAAACCCAAAAACACGAATGAGAAGCTCTAAAACAAACGAAAGGCCAATTCCTCTTCAACTCAAGAAGCTTCAATCTAAGCTCATAAGCAAATATTTCCTAAGTAAGGGTTTAGGAATTTCTGAAAATTATAGAGAAATTGAGATGGATAAGATGAAGAGGATGCTTATGTAAGCTTCTCTTTGATTTCTAGAACTTGAATCTTGAAATTCCTAATAATATAGGGTTTAGGAATCTTGATTTCCTATCTTTTCCCCCATTTTTACTTTAGCTTGAGAGTGTTAGGAAATGAGGAGTAGAATGAATGAAGAGTAGAGGAGTTAGGGTATTAAGTTGGGTTAGTGGGCTGAAACCCAAACCCAAAGCCCAACTAGAAAAATAGCAAAATTCTACTCAACTCCAAGCATATCGATGTTTATACTCAAAAAGGTCGCAAACGCGATTTTGGACTCAATGGAAGTAGTCTCGAGTCCGGATTCAACCGTTTACAAAAAGTAGGATTTCGGCCTTTAATTAGACTAACGATGCTATATTTAAATAAAACATTTAAATATATAATCATAAAATATACGGGTTGTTACATAGGCTCCTGTTTTAGTCACTTTAATTATGACACGAGTGTCAAGGCTATCCATCATCGTTCTCTTACTTCATTCCAGTAAACGTCGCCAATTCAACCACTATATTCTAGATATCATCCACCACGTACACGGTTGTCAAAGTGGTTCCAATATTGATAGAGAGTATGCCAATAAGTGGCCCCGGTCTCTTTAACAACCAAAAGTCGTTTTACATACTGGTTGGTTCTTTTACGGTTCGTATTTGATATCAAAATATCATATTTATTTCAAAAACAAATCCATTTCGAAATCATCATATTCACTTCAAAAATCATATTTTACTTTGAAATGTTAATTCAATTCGATATATTGATTTCACTTCAAAACTTGATTTGAATTAAAATTTAGATTATAACTTCACTTTAAAACAAATTGTAATTAAATCCAAGATTTAAATATAAACATTCCACCCTCTTTACCGGTTGTAATTTAAAAAAAACAATTTAAATAGTTTTAATATAGTTAAGTAGTTAATATAGTTTAATGGAAAACAATTTGAGTATTAAAATGGTTCATATAGTAAAATAGTTTGGAAAATCAAAATAATTTGAATATTTAAAGAATATAGATTTTAAACCGTTTATACTAAAAATATTCATTTAAAAATATTAATTTTAAAGTCAAACCAGTTCACTTTCCAAATTTCCAATTCAAATCAGTTCCAATTTCCATTTCGATTTAATCGATTCAATTCCGATTTCAAGTCGAATTTTTCTTCGATTCCAAATTAATTTCAATGCTAATTCCAAATTAATTTCAACTGCAACTCCAAATTAATTTTATATTCCAATTCCAATAGTAAATTGAACATAAGCAATTTGGTTGTGAATCATTCCGAATGGAATAAAATGATATATGGGTCGATTGGGAGTATTTAAACTAGTATTGGAAGAATATGGGTTTGTTTGGTTTATAAATTAATTGAATGTGTGCAAAGTGAGTAATAAATCATTCTAATTAAATGAAATAGTATATGGATTAGTTGAAAGCAATTAAATTAGTGTCGGAACCTTATAAATTGCTTATGAAAATGGTTTAGCATGCATTATCTATGAAATTCATGTGTTTTAGCTATTTAAAATAAGTTAAATGTTATTAATTTTATATATTTGGTATTTACGTGTTTAAGTTGAGTAAGTACAAGTACCTGGAGGCCTTTTGGCTAGACTTTGGTCGCGCTAATTGCAAAATAGATAAGCCGCTTGCTTAAAAATGCTAAAATAAGGTACGTTTTCGGATTAAATACTGTGAAATTATAAAATATCGATATATATTTTGTTTCCGACCGTGTGGTTCGATGTATATATATTTATCTCTCTTATCATATTGCAAAAGGTCCTCCGTACAAAGGAGACTCCGCCGAAAAATTTCGGAAATTTTGGGCGTTAGAAAAATTTTGAAAATTTTTGGAAAGTTTTGTTAACGACAAATTAATTTCAATTTGAAATTGAAATAAGAGATTTTGGAATTAGAATTGAAAACTAATTGTTTAGTTGGAACTAAGGGATGGGAAAAGTGAATATCGAGTTTTCACTAAGTGGAATTTTGATAAGTTTGTGGGTTTGTAGCATTCTTTCTGCCTTAGTAATTTCGGGGACGAAATTCTTTTAAGGGGAAAGGAATGTAACGACCCGAATTTTTCGACGTTTGATTTGGAATATTTAAATGAGTTTTAAATATTGAATATGAATTATAGATTGATTTTGAATATGAAATTTTGGGTTTTTATTTATATAATCAATTCGAGATTTAAGTATAGCAATTTAAATCGGGGAATTTAATTTTTCGATTTAAAAATTGATTATTGGATAAATTTTTGTATCTTGAGTTTTAAGCTCGATAAAAATAATTTAAAGGCTTGTAAAAAATTATATTAATGATAATGAAGATAATATAAGTTTTAAAATTGAATTTATAAGTGATCTATTCAATTGTAAAAATAGTTTGTTTAAATTGACATTTAAAAATAGCCTTCCGAGGCACAGTCTCGGAATTCAACGAAACTAGTTCCATTGGATCCGTAATATTATATCATTATCGGATTCCAATTTTCGTATTATTTGGAGTTAACGTTTAGCCGTACGGGATATAAACGCGCTGAAATTAATATCGAAATTCAATATAAAAATTGTGTCCAAAAAGCTATCTTCTCCATACGATCGAATTAGGACTCGAAACCTTCTCTATTGCGTTCGGAATAGGTGTATAACATTATGAACGGCTAGCGGCACACCTTGATAGGAGTTCGAGATTTTGGGTTATGAAATCAAGGCGGTTTGAAATTTTAAATAATATATTTATATTTATAAAATCAGATAAAAGTCAAAGTCAGGGTTGTATCCTTAAATTGAAACGTACATGTTTCCTTGCCTTCTCAAACATGCCATTTTATTTTCAGTTACATCTGCATATTCTCTTCCCTTATCTTCTTTAAATTCAAAAAAAGAAAAAAAAGATTGGGTGTTCTCAATTAAAAACGAAAGAAAAAAAATGCAGGCTACCACGAACTCTTTTCCCGTTCAAATCAAAAAATCGTGTATAGCTTATTTCCCTTACTCCCTTAATTCAAATCAATGCACGAATCAAATTCGTTTTAAATCAAAAAAAAAGAGGGGGGAAGGGCAATCGCGAAGCGAGCCTGGGGAGTATTTTTCGGCCAGCAAGCGACGCGAGGGATGTTTCGCGATCTAAGGATGGGTCGTGATCGATTATGGAGGCGATTCATGATTCAATGGGCGGCGAGTTCTATGGCGATGGGGCGTTCAGTTGCGGTTACCGTCGATGTGAGTTTTGGGCGACTACTTACGTACGTGAAAACTCTTGGGCGAACGAGTAAAGTGGGAGACGCGATCGTATGTGAGGGCAGAGGCGCTCATGGTCATGGAGGAGTGCGACAGCATGGTGATGCGCTCCACAATCGCAGTCGCTCGACAGTAGGGTAATTGATTTTTTCTTTAGTACATTATCTCACAATGTCTTAAAATTCAGTTTAATAATTTTATTTATTAAAAACGAAGGTTATAATATTGTATAACTTGCATATGAGTGAGGTCGAGCATCTGAAATGGCATCCACAGACAAAACCGATTTGGGAAGAGGACCGTTGATAGTATATAGGTCCAAAATATATTAAACCAGTCGAGATTGGAATGGAACGGAGATAAAAAAAATCAAGGTGAGAAAATCCTCACTCATTTAGAATTTCCGGATTTAATTTTTAATAGTTTAAATTAAATATTGGCTGCTAGAAATTGTTATCTATGAATGATATTATATATATATATATACATAGTAGAATATATATATATATATATATTAGTATTTGGAGTGATATTCCCGCACATTATAGCGGATGAGACCCTATGTGCCCCGCATAATAGCGGATGAGCCTATATACCGCGATATCCCTCTCGAAGTGGAATTGGTATTTATTTTATGTTGTATTAACATCCGTGGATGCAAGGAAACAGGTTGGAGGGATCCAACTGGATTCCTTAAATTTATTGTTTACTTTTCATATATGGTGATATATAACTAGTATAGATTATTGCAGTGATTGAAATTATTGGATGCTATTGTAGCGCTGGCCTGAATTTTGATAAATTTTAAAACTATAAATATATTTTAAAAATTTATGGAATTGAAGAGAATTTGATAATAAAATATATATATTGGAATTGGAGTTATTTTAAAGAAAATGAATTAGAAAAGAATATAATTGATTTGGCTATACATAACTATTTCGAATAAATAAATGGAGATTTTTAAAATGAATTATATTAGAGAATTTATAAATGATATTCTGGAAATATATAAAAAGGAGTCAAAATCAATATTGAAAAATAGATTGGAAGTATTAACGGAATTTATAAAAAATAAATTTATATAATGGATTTTCACAAATGAGATTTGTTTTATAAACAAGTAAACCAAAGGGGTTATAAAATTGATAACGATATTTGTAAATAAAGAAATTCGATATCAGATGATAATTGGGAATATAAATTCATAGGAGGAAATTATATTAGAATATGGAAACAGGGTTGAGAAAGAAAAATGGAAAATTCTATTTAGAATGGGAATGGTTAAGAAATCGACAATTAATCGATATGTGTGGAATCGAGAGGAAGTTATAAAGTAAATGGGTTATTGAAATTTTAAAAGTATATTTTTAATTTTAATAAGTGAATTTGTTTAAAAGGAAAATTTTATTATTTTAAAACTATGGGATTTTAAACTAGTTAAGATTGAAATACTTGTAAGTCGATTTTTAAATATGAAGAATTTATTTTTAGTAAATTCTAACTTTTGAAATGTGCTTTGAAAATTTATTAATTTAACTTAAAATGAGTTACTGATGTTTATAAAAGTGTTTTCTATATTTTAAATAATTATTCGAACATGTGTTAAAAATAAATTATTTTTCTTTAAAATACTTATTTTTATATATAGATTAGAGTTTGAAGTGATTGAAAGGTTTATTTTATAAATTCTCTCGAGACTCGAAAAAAAAGGCTTGTAAAAGGATATGATTTTGAGGAAAGAAAATTATTTGTGATTTCCGAAAATTTTAGAATAAGTTACGGAGTAATTTCCTGGGGCGTTAATATTGAAAGGATTTTGGAAATTAAGACCGGTAATATTTTCCTAAGTATAGAAAATAGATATTTGGAATTATTTCTAAGTGTTGAAATGTTGGAAGTATTCTGTTACGCATTTGAGTATTTGGAAAGTTATTTTCAAATGTTGGGGAGAAATTGATATATCTATTTTGAAAGTAAATACTTTGGAAAAATTTACATTAAGACCAGATGATTGCTTATGGATGTTTTATTGATAGTTAAATAACCGACTATCAATATTGGCCAATTCGAATGTTGGTTCAAAGAGACCGGGATCGGATGTGCGATCCGAAAAACACTTCGATCAAACAAGTATGTTTTCGTAATGAAGACAAGAGCTTGGAGTCGAAGATATAGCAGTGAAGTGCAAGGGCTAGTCGCTACTAATCCTAAGGGTGGTTCCAAAATGGATGTAGTAGGAGTAGTGCCTTCGGTTCCGTTCGAACCGGGAACAGACTTGTGTCATGGCCCGCAAATCCGTCCCTCTTGATTAACCACTAATCTCCATTGATTAACTCAAAATGAACGGGAATACGAACTATGATGGTTTAAGAAGAGGAAAAGAGTAGAAGAAGAAGAGAAACACAGAAGAAGAAGAAGGAAGAAGAGAGAACAACATCAGAACAGAAAACAATATCAGAATCTTACACATCGCAGCGGAACAATATATAATAGATAAATGAATAATCTCTAAAACAAAGAACTATATCATTTTATACATACATCAATCATCAGAGTCAATATACAACAATGGACAGTTATATAACTTGTCCTCATACAGAATACACAGCGGAATAAATACTATCAGATACAAATACTACGTCTCGTCCTCCAGCTTATCTCCAAGCTCCAGAATATCCAGAATATCCTGATAATCTAACTCTAGACTGCCCGTGTGGAAATTGGTGGGCACCCAGAGTTTAGAAGGGAAACAATAAACTCCGAGTCAGTCATGGTGACTGGTGTGAGATCGTAAAACAGTTATTCTTTAAAATAAACAACAGGAAAACTTTAATGTCAATTCGAAATGCTTTTGGAAAATGAAACTACCATAAGACCTCCCACCACACACACAATGCAAACGCAGAATTGGAGGAGATTTCTTCTTATGATAGTCAAAGATGCTTACTACGCAAAATCAAATCATTTTTGATATTATTATTAGTGCATAGTGTAGAAATCATTTTCGAAAGTATAATATTAATCTTAGCCAACATACGACCAGTATCGTATGCCTACTATAGCTACCATCTAAACAGTGGTGACCACCGTACGTAAATGGCAGGTTCTACAACTAATACCGTACAAGGTTCGTATTGGAGTTTGGATTTCCAACAAATGGTCAGGCTAAGGAACTTCCTATCCACGATGGGTACGTCCCTGGAATAGACGACCCGAGAACCTAACCGGATCTCTGCCAACACAAGGCCGGGTTACCTCTGCAAAAATAGGTAACTACTGACACGCGTATGCCATCCCCCGATCGTCACCGATCTTCCCGAGGATCCCCGATTCGCAACAAACCACATAGAAAAAAAATAATGCAGTAACCACAGAGGTTAAGTATCTGGGCTCCATACCATGATACCACCTTTATCCAGAAGGAATGA
This sequence comes from Allium fistulosum, assembly GCA_030737815.1. Taxonomy (NCBI): domain Eukaryota; kingdom Viridiplantae; phylum Streptophyta; class Magnoliopsida; order Asparagales; family Amaryllidaceae; genus Allium; species Allium fistulosum. The sequence goes on from CM060902.1 coordinate 1,389,129,295, forward strand.
CATACACTAAGGGGCGCTACTCCCTAGAACCTTGCCGCATCCTTCCTGTTTCGACCATTTCCGGGGTGTGAGGCTCGATGAAGTCTCGTCCACAAAGCTACGCTTTCTCAAAAAGCCCTGCTTCGGGTCAAACAAAATGATCAACCTATGATCACAAAGATATAAGATCAAACAAATGATCATATCACAAATGATCAAACACTGATCATTTCACAGCAACACTCAGTATGCCACGTTACCAAATTGGGATATATCGCTGATAAATTTCAACTACATAACCTCTGAGCTCGTACGTCTCAGAGAAGGGTGTTAAGCTAAGAGAATAAATTCTCCGCCACCAACAGAAATGTATTTGAAAGAAATCAGCTTTATATCTCAAATTGTAACGTCAGACACACAATCCATACAAGTCTGTTCCGGGATCGAACAGAACCGAAGGCACTTCTCACGAAGCCCTTGCACATCCGGATAATTTTCAATCACGTCGGGACTTCCCGTCACTAAGGGTGATAAAATCTCTAAATCGGAGATCAGCCGATGTAGAGTAACTCGACGGTAATCCTTCCGTTTTCAAAAATATCCGGTCTTCAACACCGGTCTTCGAATGCAATTCATAACGACGTATCACATATTCGGAATGGGTTATACGACCCCATGGTCCTTTCCCGGCTAACCCGAATAGTGAGCGATTATTCAAAAATAAGTGTGGCATTCAAATTCATCCAATCACAACAAATACCTACTCAAGGTAATTATTGATAGTCGGTTATTTAACTATCAATAAAGATGCGCAACATCATCAGATTCCAAATAATTTTCCAAATTATTCTTATCTTCCAAAATATCTTTTACTAGATATATAATTTCCACACTTCAAAAATAAATCAATATTTATTTTTAAACGAGTTCCCATTTCTTTTTATAAATTCCATCTTGAATTTACATTTTTCGAATATCTACTAATATTCGATTTACAATCGTTTTCAAATATTCATTTTCGATTTATCTTTAAGAAGATAAAATCTCAAAACGTTTCTTTTCATATTAGAAAAGCATTTCCCTACTTATTTAATAATAAGTATTTCACAAATCATTTATTTTCAACACTTGGAAAATATTCGATATACTTAAATCAATATTAATTATATATTCATTCTTTAAGGAAATCATAAATTTTAACATCTATTTGAGTCAAAAACGAATGTTGCGTAAAACATCGTTACGACGACTCAAAATCACTAGTATAGGGATTCGAAATTAAAATAGATATATAAATCCCAATACTACATAAAAATATTTCCTTTCGGAAATCATTTACTATAACAACAGTGTTATAGTCTACCATTTCCTTATTTTTCTCGAAAACGTCTATTTCAACAATAAATGTTGAAATCTATGTATTCGATACTTAACACGTTTTAAAACATCTTTTAAAACAGTTACTTCATTTTTATAATATCGCTTTCCCAAAACCATATCCATTCTACTTCAAAAATATATTCACTGTCCAAAATCGTGAATATACTTCACTTAACCAAATTTCAAACTTTACTACACATTTATTTCAAATAAAAATTCGCTATCCAAAAACGCGAATATATCTTCTTTAAATAATCTTCTATATTTAATTTATCAATTTCAATTGATTTTCGAATTTATAAAACAATGTTTATAAATTCTGTTTCTCTCTTATAACAACTTGCTTTATAAACTCTCTTAGATAACCTTCCATAATTCATTTATCAAAATTGAGTGATTTTAGATTTATAAAACAATTTTTTTTTAATTTCTTTTACGCTTTATAACAATTTCAGCTTCAAAAATCATTTTATCAGCAAGTTCTATTTATATTCCATCTAAGGGCAAAAAATCAAATTTATAAGTAGATTTTCTTATAAATCTTTTATTCCACAATTTCATTCACATTTTTATAACTTCATAATTTATCAATCTATAAATTTCATATCTTCACATTTTATAATTATAAAATTTCATATCTTCACATTTTATAATTATAAAATTTTTAGGCGTTTATTTATTTGAAAATAAATCAACTCACAAATTAAATAAAACGTCTATTCCAACAAATCACTTTAAAAAACCCTTTTAAAGTAAAAGATGTTATTTTTAAACTTCAAAACTGAATCCGATGATGCAACGCATCAATTAGTCCATCACAACATCAAACATCATATATCATCATATGATGACAGAATATATATCAACATCTGTAAATAAATAAATACAGTTGAGGAATCCAGTTGGATCCCTCCAACCTGTTTCCCTGCATCCAAAGATGTTAGCACAATACCAATTCCGCTCCAGTACGGAATTATCGCGGTATATAGGTTTTATAAAAATATCCGCTTACTAACGGCGCAATAGGGTCTCATCCGCTATACGAGGCGGGAAATCAACAATCCAATATATACATATGCCAATATGTATATATTGCTATATATAGATATATCCTAAAATATCTAATATCACATTCAAACAAATCAATCAATAACTGAAAATTCCACTTTTCAATTGAGTGAGAAAAAAATCTCACCTTAGCTTTTATTGTGCAATCCATTTTCCATTTCTGACTTGATTTCTTTATTTAAGACCTTGTATAAACAATTTATACAATTTATCAATACTCGAATAAATCGAACAACAATTTCTTTTCAATGGATTAAATTGTTTAGCAATTTTAATTTGAACTAATTTAACCATTAATTTCCATTTAATAGGTTTAAATTTTTAACTAATAATTTTACTTTAAATTAATATTTTTAAATCAAATTTTTTTTTTAACAAAATTTGTTAAACTAAAAATTTACTCTAAAACTAAATTTCCTGCTAATATACATACTTATTCCTTTTTAAATGAATATTTCACTTAATAAACTATATTGGTTTTGATTTATAAATAACTACTTAACATTTTAAAATTCCTGATTAACTTCCAAAATATTATACTTATCTCTTTACATCTATATTTTTTTTCCCTTATTTGGTTTTCATAGACAGAAAATTATAAACTAGGTTAAATTGGGTAAAAATGAGAATACCATATGCTATGAAGTCGCCTCCGTCTCAAAATCGAGATCGACTCCCATCATTGCCGCCTGAATTGCCTGCTCGACTTCGAGCCTTCCCCCAACGACGAAATCCTCACGGTCCACTGCCGAGACCAACGCCTGCGAACATCGACCACCACCCTGAATCCCCTGCCTCGCGAAGTTCGCCGCGACCACTGTCGCGTCTTCGAGATGAACTCGAGAACCCACGCGACCCACCAGAATACCTCGATTGCCAACGTCGAACCCAATTTGCACGCCTGCTGCCTCGCGTTGTCGCACCATCGCGACATTGCCGCCCCAGACTGTTTCTCAATATTGCCCTCGACCACGCGAGAGCGCGCGCACGCCTCCGCGATGCTTACAGTGCCGAGTTCCCCTCCACTTTCGATCGAACGATCGATTTTGATTCCTCCAGGCTTCGGCCATATGATTTTTTGATTTTTTTTTTATAAACGAATGCATTTTCGATTACAGGGAGGAGGCAGCGAATTAGAGAAGAGGGGTTTGATTTTCTTTTGTTTTGAAAACGAGACGCTCTCGTTCGAACAGAATTGAAGACGCCATTTTTTATTTATTTCGTTTTAACTGAGGAATGGGGGGAAGAAAGTTGCGTGATTTAAAAAGAGAGGGGGAAGACAAAGGAACGTGCTTACACGATTTTCTCGTGATACCAGGCGTGAATCTATGCGTGCCTTTAGGGATGCTGTCCTTTGTTTAAAATTTTTAAATTTAAATTTAAATTCAAATTCGTTTTTAAAATTTCAACGCGTTAAATTTCCGTGTGCTCACATATCAACTCAGATAATTACGAAAATTGAAATCCGGCAATAATACAACATTTCGGACCCAATGGAACTGGTTTCGTCGAATTCTGAGACTGTTTGAAAATTGACTATTTTATAAATATCGGTTCGAGTGATTATTTTCAAAACTGAACAAAACAGTTCGAAATTAAATTCTGAAGCTTCTATCATCTTCAGTATTATCAATATAAATTTTACAAGCTTTTGAAATATTTTTCTTCAACTTTAAAATTGAAGATTTAAATTTTATTCAACTTCCAATCGATTAAATTTTAAAGTTTAATCGCAAATTTCAAAATTATATCGGGGATTCAAATTAAATCATCGTTCAAATATTTAAAATTAATTAAATATTTTCAATTTAATTTGTTCAAAATTCAGGGTCGTTACAACTTGTATGGATGAATGCTATCAGTACATTGTCGTTGGAGGACAATGAACATTCTAAGTGAATATTTCTAAAAAGGTAAGGCTTAGCCTCAAGCCTCATCAATCGGGAATGACTGAAAATCAGGGGAGATGCAATAAGGCTAAGTAGGTCGCACCCAAGTTGGGTAAGGTTACCCCTATCTAGAGTCCCTTCTTTATTATTTGATTATGTGGTGCGATTGCTGCTCCCAACCATGGGGTAATCTTACTCGGGCTATCCAGTTTAAGGGATAGTCCGGTCTTGTGTAGCATGGGATCACGGAGTGGTCCTCGGTACACTGATCTAGACAGGTACCATGACAGGTGGTACTCCAGTGCCTAGTCATTCAGTTTGAATCCATTCTCCAATATAAGCTTACGGTTTTGTTTGTAGAGCCTAGTATGCTGGAATTCAATTAATGTAACAATTTCGGCTATTTGAATAAGTATTTGTATTTAGACACTATTATAATATCACTGGATTTTCTATAAAAATGTTTTGGTTATCGTAAGGTAAAAATCCGTCATGTTTATGTGTGACGCGGTCTTACGAGATACCTTTGTTTTTCAAAGGATTTTGATAACTCTAATAATTCAAATTGAGTGTGTTTTCTCACGCTAGTTTTCTAGACAGACTCGGGTGTTATTTTATTATAATGCTCGGGTCAGTCCGAGTATTACAGATTCAGGTTTAAATGTTGTGGAGCACAGGAGACGAATCAGAGGAGTTTCATACATATTTCCGTACTTGACTTATATTCCACTGTCTAAGGGCAAGTTATATAACTGTCCAGTTTGATGTATTGATGGTTGTACTCTGATGATTGTAAGTATAAGCAGTTACAGATTCTTTTGTATTAAATATGTTATTATATATTATATTTTGTTCCGCTGCGATTGTGAGATTTTGTGTTGTTGTTGTATTTTTCTTCTATCTCCTTCTTCTTCACCCAAAATGAACTGGTATTTCCGGCATTCGACTGCTCATCATTTTATACAGTGGACGTATTAATGTCGATTTTCGAGGGTCGAAAATCCCGTTTGTTACACTTGGTATCAGAGTTGAAGGTTATGCGAGAACCTTGGCTCTGGTGGGGATTACTCATTAGGGATAGATTCAGTAGTACTCTAGAACGATTTGAGTGTAGTAATAGATATGAGCACGTGTTTGTTAGTGAATATAAATTATATTTTTTATTGTGTTAACTTATAGGTTGAGTGGTATAAAAATTATTGTTGAATAGTGGGACGCCACTAAACCGATAGGAGTTTCTAAACACTTGAACCCGATAAGCTGGCATAATGTTTTGAAGCGGGTAAATGAAATAATTTTACCCAAATTATATTTTATATAAAGGAAATAATTTTCTAGAAATTATTATAGTATGATTGGAGTGTTTGGATGATAATATTGTAATCAAAAACAAGTTTATAAAACCTGGAGTTGGTTATATACAACCAAATGGGAATTGTATAAGTGTGGATTATACAATTGAATTAAAACTAAGATTTGATTAAAAATAGAGTGGAAAATATTAAATCCCGGAGATTTTTGGTAAAGTTTTCCAAAGTGTGTAAAAATATATAATAGTAATATTGTTTTAAAGATATTTTGAACAAAAATATTTCTAATGGTTTTGAAAAGTGGTAATAGCACTAAGCTCACTTTGGTCGCTGGAAAATAATCTTGGTGATGACTACAGCATCATCAGTATTCATTTTTGAGTTTCTAAGTGATGGATATCTACTGAGGACATTGTTTTGGATTGTTTTGAGGAAAAACAAGGTTATTTGGAAATTCCAAAGGAATTGGGTCTGGATAAAAACCAGGGTTGGTTTAAGATTAAAAGTATGATTTGGGATATTTGTGATTTCAAAAATGATTTGAAATAAAAACCAGGTGTTTGATTCTGAAATCCTTATTTAAATAATTTAGAGATCATCAGAAGATAAGTTATAAACTTATAAATGGTGAATACTTTTGAAGAAAAATATGGGGATTGAATTTTGGAATTAAAAGTGAAAAGGTTAAAATGAAATTTAACTTGGATTAAGTTGGAGAAATTGAATTTTTGAAATTTAATTGATGGTGATTTGAATGGAATAAATTAGTAAAGTAAACTAGTTAAATAAATTAAATTGGGATATGAATAAAATCGAATTGAAAATTTAACTTAAACTAAATGAAATTGAGTTGAATCTAGATTGGATTGAAATGAAATTGAATTGAGTTGTAGATGATATTAATGAAATTGAATTCTTACTTAAATAAATTAAAGAAAATGGTATAAAGTTGAATTTAGACTAAGTTAAATAAAAAATAAAATTGAAACGAATTGGATAAAAATATACTTGGCTAAATAAAAATATATAATCTCGAGTAAAATAAAATGTGAATGTATTCGAGTATAAGACTGATGGAAAAGTGAAAAATAAGTTGTGTGACTTATAAAAGGAGGAAAATCGAAATAGAAAAACCCAAAATAAAATTTGTATGATATTTTAGTGAAGGAAATAAAAATCCAAACTCAAGTTATAAAATAAAATTGAACTCAAGTAAAATAGTTGAAGTGATTTTGAAGTAAAAAAATCAAATATAGAGTTATAAATTGGAAGAGAACTAATTAGATAATTATTTAGTTAATGGAATATGGAAAAAGGAACCTAACTTGTTTGAATAAAATTGGATTGTTAATTAAAAATGGATTTTTGAAATGAAGCTTGAGTTATAAATAAAATTCGGCTTAGGTGATAAGTGAACTAAAATATAAATGGGAACTACTGCCAAATGAAATATAATCGGATTAAAGTAGAAATGGTTTAAGTCGTAAATAAATCCAATTAAAGTATAAATAATTTGAATGTGGCCTTGAAGATTATTTTAATGAAATCGAGAAATGAAGGTGGGTATGGAATAAAAATTTAAAATGGATTAAGTAAATGAATTAATTGAATTAATTAGTAAAATGGAATGAAATTTGATTAAATAAGAATCAAATTAAAATCGAAGTACAATTTGTTGCAAAAAGAAACGTACTTAAGTTATGGAGTTGAAATAATTTGAAGAAAATAAATCAACTTAAGTAAATATTTTAAATGGAAGCTCGGCTTAAATAAATTGTGGAATGGTTATTTGATATAATAGCATGGAATGAATCTGAGGTAAATAAAATAGATATGGATGCAATGAAGGTGACTATGAATGGAATGCAAAAAATGAATTGATCGTAATCAATTAGAAATGAAATAAAAGCTAAATATAAATTGATTGGAATTAAATTAAAATAGTTATAAACTGAAATGGATATTTTATTAAATGATTATCGCCGAATTTGCATAGAAAAATTGGTCGTTTAACATTCCTGTGAATAAATGGGAAGTGAATAAATTGATTTTTAATTAATTTGGAATGAATATTAATTTGTTTAGCAGAAATGTAAATTGAACATAACCAATTTGGTTGTGAATCATTCCGATTGGAATAAAATGATATATGGATCGATTGGAAGTAATTAAACTAGTATTGGAAGAATATGGGTTTGTCTGGTTTATAAATTAATTGAATGTGTGCAAAGTGAGTAATAAACCATTCTAATTAAATGAAATAGTATATGGATTAGTTGAAAGCAATTAAATTAGTGTCGGAACTTTATAAATTGCTTATGAAAATGGTTTAGCATGCATTACCTATCAAATTCATGTGTTTTAGCTATTTAAAATAAGTGAAATGTTATTAAATTTATATATTTAGTACTTACGTGTTTAAATTGAATAAGTATAGGTACCTGGAGGCCATTTGGCTAGACTTTGGTCGCGCTAATTGCAAAATAAATAAGCCACTTGCTTAAAAATGCTAAAATAAGGTACGTTTTCGGATTAAATACTGTGAAATTATAAAATATCGATATATATTTTGTTTTCCGACCGTGATTCTAGAAGAAGAGGTTACGAGAGTATAGACCGTTATATATATTTATCTCTCTTGTCATATTGCAAAAGGTCCTCCGTACAAGGGAGACTATGCCAAAAAAATTCGAAAATTTAGCGTGTTAGAAAAATTTTGAAAATTTTTGGAAAATTTTGTTAACGACAAATTAATTTCAATTTGAAATTGAAATAAGAGATTTTGGAATTAGAATTGAAAACTAGTTGTTTAGTTTGGAACTAAGGGATGGGAAAAGTGAATATCGAGTTTTCACTAAGTGGAATTTTGATAAGTTAATGGGTTTGGAGCATTCTTTCCGCCTTAGCAATTTCGGGGACGAAATTCTTTTAAGGGGGAAGGAATGTAACGACCCGGATTTTTCGACGTTTGATTTGGAATATTTAAATTGTTTTTAAATATTGAATTTGAATTATAGATTGATTTTGAATATGAAAATTTGGGTTTTTATTTGTATAATCAATTCGAGATTTAAATATAGCGATTTAATCGGGGAATTTAATTTTTGGTTTAAAAATTGAATATTGGATAAATTTTTGTATCTTGAGTTCTAAGCTCGATAAAAATAATTTAAAGGCTTGTAAAAAATTATATTAATGATAATGAAGATAATAAAAGTTTTAAAACTGAATTAAAAAGCGATCCATTCAATTTTACAGATAGTTTGTTTAAATTGACATTTAAAAATAGCCTTTCGAGGCACAGTCTTAAAATTCGACGAAACCAGTTCCATTGGATCCATAATATTATATCATTATTGGATTCCAATTTCCGTAGTATTTGGAGTTATCGTATAACCCTACGGGATATAAACGCGCTGAAATTAATATTGAAATTCAATATAAAAATTGAGTTCAAAAAGCTATCTTCTTCATATGATCGAATTAGGACTCGAAACCTTCTCCATTGCGTTCGGAATAGGGGTATAACATTATGAACGCCTAGCGGCACACCTCGATAGGAGTTCGAGATTTTGGGTTACGAAATCAAGGTGGTTTGAAATTTTAAGTAATACATTTATATTTATAAAATCGGATAAAAGTCAAAGTCAGGGCTGTCATCCTCAAATTGAAATGTACACATTTCCTTGCCTTCTCAAACACGCCATTTTATTTTCAGTTACAGCTGCATATTCTCTTCCCTTATCGTTTTGAAATTCAAAAAAAGAAAAAAAATATCGGGTGTTCTCAATTAAAAACGAAAGAAAAAAATGCAGGCTATCACGAACTTTTTTCCCGTTCAAATCAAAAAATTGAGTATAGCTTATTTCCCTTACTCCCTCAACTCAAATCAATGCACGAATCAAATTCGTTTTAAATCAAAAAAAAAGGGGATAAGGGCGATCGCGAGGCGAGCCTGGGGAGGATTTTTTGGCCAGCAAGCGATGCGAGGGGTGGTTCGCGATCTAAGGATGGGTCGTGATCGATTGTGGAGGCGATTCATGATTCAATGGACGGCGAGTTCTATGGCGATGCGGTGTTCAATTGAGGCTGCCGTCGATGTGAGTTTCGGGCGACTGCTCGCGTACGTGAAAACTCTTGGGCGAACGAGTAAAGTGGGAGACGCGATCGTATGTGAGGGCAGAGGCGCTGATGGTCATTGAGGAGGGCGACAACGGGGTGATGCGCTCCACAATCGCAGTCGCTCGATAGCAGGGTAATTGATTTTTTCTTTAGTACATTATTTGACAATGTCTTAAAATTCATTTTAATAATTTTATTTATTAAAAACGAAGGTTATATTATTGTATAACTTGCATACGAGTGAGGTCTAGCATTTGAAATGGCGTGCATAAACAAAACCGATTTGGGAAGAGGGTTGTTGATAGTATGTAGGTCCAAAATATATTAAACCAGTCGAGATTGGAATGGATCGGAGATAAAAAAAATCAAGGTGAGAAAATCCTCATCCATTTGGAATATCCGGATTTAATTTAATAGTTAAAATTAAATATTGGCTGCCGGATTGAATTTATAAATTGTTATCTATGAATGATATTATATATATACATAATCGGATATATATATACTGGTATTTGGAGTGATATTCCCGTACATTATAGCGGATGAGACCCTATGGGAGCCGCATAATAGCGGATGACCCTATATACTGCGATATCCCCCTCGAAGTGGGATTGGTATTTATTTATGCTGTATTAACATCTTTGGATGCAAGGAAACAGGTTGAAGGGATCCAACTGGATTTCTCAAATTTATTGTTTGCTTTTCATATATGGTGATATATGAATTGTGTAGAATAATCTAGTATAGATTATTGCAGTGATTGAAATTATTGGATGCTATTGTAGCGCTGGCCTGAATTTTGATAAATTTTGAAACTATAAATATATTTTAAAAATTTATGGAATTGAAGAGAAATTGATAATAAAAAATATATATTGGAATTGGAGTTATTTTAAAGAAAATGAATTAGAAAAGAATATAATTGATTGGCTATACTTAACTATTTCGGATAAATAAATGGAGATTTTTAAAATGAATTATATTAGAGAATTAATAAATGATATTCTGGAAATATATAAAAAGGAGTCAAAATCAATATCGAAAAATAGATTGGAAGTATTAACGGAATTTATAAAAAATAAATTTATATAATGGATTTTCATAAATGAGATTTGTTTTTATAAACAAGTAAACCAAAAGGGTTATAGAATTGATAACGATATTTGTAAATAAAGAAATTAGATATCAGATGATAATTGGGAATATAAATTCATAGGAGGAAATTATATTAGAATATGGAAACATGGTTGAGAAAAAAAAATGGAAAATTCTATTTGGAATGGGAATGGTTAAGAAATCGATAATTAATCAATATATGTGGAATCGAGAGGAAGTTATAAAGTAAATGGGTTATTGAAATTTTAAAAGTATATTTTGAATTTTAATAAGTGAATTTGTTTAAAAGGAAAATTTTATTATTTTAAAACTATGGGATTTTAAACTAGTTAAGATTGAAATACTTGTAAGTCGATTTTTAAATATGAAGTATTTATTTTTAGTAAATTCTAACTTTTGAAATCAGCTTTGAAAATTTATTTATTTAACTTAAAATGATTTACTGATGTTTATAAAAGTGTTTTCGATATTTTAAATAATTATTCGAACATGTGTTAAAAATAAATTATTTTTCTTTAAAATACTTATTTTTATATATAGATTAGAGTTTGAAGTGATTGAAAGGTTTATTTTATAAATTCTCTCGAGACTCGAAAAAAAAGGCTTATAAAAGGATATGATTTTGAGGAAAGGAAATTATTTGTGATTTCCGAAAATTTTGGAATAAGTTACGGAGTAATTTCCTGGGGCGTTAATATTGAAAGGATTTTGGAAATTAAGACTGGTAATATTTTCCTAAGTATAGAAAATAGAAATTTGGAAATATTTCTAAGTGTTGAAATGTTGGAAGTATTCTGTTACGGATTTGAGTATTTGGAAAATTATTTTCAAATGTTGGGGAGAAATTGATATATCTTTTAAAGATATTTTGAAATTAAATACTTTGGAAAATTTTACATTAAGGCCAGATGATTGCTTAGGGTTGTTTTATTGATAGTTAAATAACCGACTATCAATATTGGCCAATTTCGAAAGTTGTTTCGAAGAGACCGGGATTGGATTTGCGATCCGAAAACCACTTCGATCAAACGAGTACGTTTTCGTAATGAAGACAAGAGCTTGGAGTCGAAGTTGTAGCAGTGAAGTGCAAGGGCTAATCGCTACTAATCCTAAGGGTGATTCCAAAATTGATGTAGTAGGAGTAGTGCCTTCGGTTCCGTTCGGATCGGTAACGGATTTGTATGGATGAATGCTATTAGTACATTGTCATTGGAGGACAATGAGCATTCTAAGTGAATATTTCTAAAAAGGTAACGCTTAGCCTCGAGCCTCATCAATCGGGAATGACTGAAAATCAGGGGAGATGCAGCAAGGCTAAGTGGGTCGCACCCAAGTTGGGTAAGGTTACCCCTATCTAGAGTCCCTTCTTTATTATTCGATTGTGTGGTGCGGTTGCTGCTCCCAACCATGGGGTAATCTTACTCGGGCTATCCAGTTTAAGGGATAGTCCGGTCTTGTGTAGCATGGGATCGCGGAGTGGTCCTCGGTACACTGATCTAGACAGGTACCGTGACAGGTGGTACCCCAGTGCCTAGTCATTCAGTTTGAATCCATTCTCCAATACAAGCTTACGGTTTTGTTTGTAGAGCCTAGTATGCTGGAATTCAATTAATGTAACAATTTTGGCTATTTGAATAAGTATTTGTATTTAGACACTATTATAATATCACTGGATTTTCTATAAAAATGTTTTGGTTATCGTAAGGTAAAAATCCGTCATGTTTATGTGTGACGCGGTCTTACGAGATACCTTTGTTTTTCAAAGGATTTTGATAACTCTAATAATTCAAATTGAGTGTGTTTTCTCACGCTGGTTTTCCAGACAGACTCGGGTGTTATTTTATTATAATGCTCGGGTCAGTCCGAGTATTACAGATTCAGGTTTAAATGCTATGGAGCACAGGAGACGAATCAGAGGAGTTTCAGACGTATTTCCGTACTTGACTTATATTCCACTGTCTAAGGGCAAGTTATATAACTGTCCAGTTTGATGTATTGATGGTTGTACTCTGATGATTGTAAGTATAAGCAGTTACAGATTCTTTTGTATTAAATCTGTTATTGTATTTCTAGCATTCAACTGCTCGGCATTTTATACAGTGGACGTATTAATGTCGATTTTGGAGGGTCGAAAATCCCTTTTGTTACATAAAGGCCCTAATTTGAGTAGTCTCAGAACTCGACTAAACCAGTTCCATAATGTCTGGAATTTCGATACGAACGCAGCGGAGAAACCGCGCGTGAATCCGAGCTCGTATGCAAAAGATATGGTCGTTAGAACATTTGAAATTCGTTAATTAAAAATTAATTAACAAATAAAAAAATATGACACATATTCTTCTCCCTCAACAAGCCGCGCACAAGCAGACCCATCAACACGCACGTTCCTTTCCACACGCATGCAAATATCGACGTCGTGACACCGATCAAGGGACGTCAATGGAACCGCCTCCACAAACTCCACCAATGCCTGAAATTTCGTCGATGCCACTGCCTCCATTTGCATGCAAGAACAAGAAAACATGCATGCTTCCAAGCCAGATTCTGGCAAATCGTTGTGTGACATCCGGAAATTTTCAACCATTCGCATCCATACATGTCGGACTTGAATTGCTCAAAATATCTGATTGTTAATTTAAATTTGGCAAATCTCAGCATATACAGTGAATAAATAATCACAGAATCACAGACACAAAGTAATATAACAATAAGCAGAGGAAACAAAAGAATAGTAGTTCATGAAGCTACTATATATATAACAGAGTTATATAAGATACAACTGAAGTCTCGAATACATAGAAGTCTCAATACAATAGTCAAAACAAGATCAGAATACATCACTGGAATCAACTGAATAACTGCAAGCAGAAAAGATATAGCTGGATCTCCAAGCGAAGCTCCAACTCCAAAGGTGAGTCTCGAACAAAGAGCCACTCAGTCTGACCCGAGCGTAAAGCGAAAACACAAAACACTCGAGTCAGGATTAACATTCTTATATCAATAAATCCAACTCAAGTGAAATACAAGTAACTCAAAGGATGTTTGGGATAACCTTCCTCTAAGGATCCGTTAAACTATCTACTATGTAGTAATAAACGCTATTATAATAATGTCTATAGTAAAGTAAACTATTAAAATAGCGTTAAGGCTTTACATTTTCCACCTTAACACATTTTATAGTGCCAATAGTCTATACAGTACCGTAATACCCCGTAAACAAGAGCTACCAGAGGATACTCCATAGGTACAACACAAAACAAACTCGTAGTGGTCTCGATACGGTAGGTGACACGGCACAACTAGGCAATGCCAAGGTAGATATACCAATTACACTTCCGGGCTGGTGGTAACGCAGAGCCGCAGCAATCACCCACCTCGAGCCACACTCCCGAATCAAGGGTGCGCACCAAATCAATCACAAAGTAATAGAATGGCATACGATGGAGTGTGTCCGATAAGAGGAGCTACCTCATTAGCCCGTCAATTGCTCCTGTTTTAGCATCCTTATGCCAACTCACAGGAGTCGGGTCCACGTATATACCTCATATACGATCGTCGCCACTATCCTACTTCATTCTGGAATCTCCACCGCGTACACAGTTGTTAAAATGGTTTTCGATATCGACAAAGAGTATGCCCATATCCGATCCCGGTCTCTTTAACAACCAATCGTTATTATAACACCGCGGTCATTTCAAAATAGTTTATACTTCAAAACCAAAATATCATTTTCATTTCAAAAACCAAATCAATACGATATCATTTTCACTTCAAATATATCCATTTCCAAAAATCATCTCACTTTCCAAAGTTATAACGCTTTTGAAATCATGAGTCTTTTAAAATCAAAACACTTTGGAAATCAAAACCTTGAAATTCGTAACACTTTGAAATCATAGCTTTGAAATCATAGCATTTTGGAATCCATAACACTTTCCTCTTAAACAGATTAGATATTAAAATTAGTATATATAATAAAATAGTTTATAAAATAAAAATAGTTTATATAAAAATAATTATAAGTTAAAATGGTTTATATTGAAATAATTAGTATATTAAAATAGTTTATATTAAAGATGATTTATATTAAATAGTTTATACTAAAATAATTTATAAAGTAAAATATACAATAGTTTAAACATAATTTTAAAAATACTTTATATAATAAAATAGCCTTCTCAAACTTCACAAATCAATTCCAAATCACTTAAATTCCAAAATTCAAATTTTAATCAAATCTCAAATCATCAATTTCAATTCGATTCAGTTTCTCAATAAACCATTTCAAATTAGTGGAAATTAGCCACAAGGGCCTTTTTAGCAAGTGCAATTTGTTTCTATGACACACAACTGAAATAATTACTTTTAAGGACAAAATGCAAAATAATTAGTTTCTAAAGTCTAAAAATCTATGAAATTATGTCTTGAAAGTAATTGGACTGTTGACTTTGTCCTTAAAAGTAATTATTCTGCTGACTTTGGCCTTGAAATTAATTTATGTGGACGTGTGTCCTAGAAACTAATTGGACTGCAAAGTTTGTCCTTCTAGTGAAATGCCCCTTCAAATTATCAATTTCAAAAACATATTTAAACCATAAAATAAGTCATTTCAATTTCAATATATTTCAAGCTTTAAATATTCAACATTTCAAAAACTAAATTCGATAATTTCATATATATATATATATATATATATCAAATTCACTTTACTATTATTTTAGTTTGAAATATTTACTTAATCATTTCAATAACATCTAAATACAACTTCAACTTACAAATTTAAATAAAAAAAATATCCCATTTAAATATATATAAATTTGAAATATTCATTTAAGTCATTTCAATCATATCCAAGTTATAAAATCATATCTTTAAAATTTCAATTTTAATAAATTTAAAATCAAACTTATTTAAGTATAATTCTTAAATAAACATAATTTCAAACAATTTCCAACCTGAATTTATTAAAATCATTATAAACTCTATATTTAAAAATATAAATTTTCAATAAATACTTAAACAATATTAACCATTAATCTATTTATATATTTTAAAAATAGAAAAATTATAAATAAATTATTAAAATTTATAATTTCAAAATTAACTTATAACTATACCATTTTCAAAACATATGACTTTAGAAAATCTAAATTTTAAACTTTATAAAATACATTTATATATAATATCCTAAAAATCAATATTTAATAAACCATATACTCCTTTCCAAAACCATAGAAATCATTTTCAAAATATTTATATATAGACCAACGGTGTCTGTATTTAATTCTCTATCCAATGGTCAAGTGATACGGATATTTATCATTTCAATCCGCAATTTAAATATATATGGGTATATTTCATTTCAACCCGTAATCCCAAATTCAATTCATATGAAAATCACTTGGGTTTATCATTTCAACCCATAACGATTTTCTCCTATTCTACAGATCGTTCGGGTATGTATCATTTCAACCCATGTGAATCCTATACTAACAGGGAACTTGCAGAGTGATAACAGATATGAAAAAAATGTAACAGGCATATATCATCAGTGATAAATAACAGATAATGGTGTCAGATGTCACAGGTGAACAAATACAGATAACAATATATATATAGAAATGTAAATAACTAAAAGCAGCATATTTCAATTGTCTATTCAATTGAAATCAAATTTTGATAAAAGTAAGAACGTTAATCGTGAGTGATTGCTCAGCTTTCGAGGCTAGAGGAATTTGATAACGAAGTAAATTACGAATCCAGGCGCGAATTCCAAAGCAAAGTGAAATGGGCATGAACTGACAAACAAAGCTGATCAATAGGAATAGATGAAATCAAATCAGAATTGGATCGATGAATATAATTGGTATAAGTGAATTTACATATAACTATATATATATATAAATCATATTTTAAATTCACATATATTAAATTAAATATATATATATGGTTTTTTCAAAAACCATAGTTTTAAATTAAAACATATATATAAAATCAAGCATATATACATTGTATATATTTTATTTTAAAATAACCATATAGCAAAAATACTGACGCAATATATTTTATCATTTCAAAATATCCACATTTAATAAAACCCGTATATACATCGAGATATCTACCCATATAAAAAAAATATGGCTACCGCAAACAAAATGTATTAGCTACAAAAGTCAATATAACTTACTTCACTGTAAACTCATATAATTGTAAAACTGACGTACAACTAATATTGTTACCAGTTTACAACTTATATTATATATAATATGTACCATCACTTCATACTGTAATAAACATTAAATATATATTCTTTAATACAAAAGTATGCAGGCTAACATATATCATAATGTAAGATAACAATATATACAAAGTTTTGGAAATATAATATTTTGTGAACAGATTTGCCGACCAAATCCCAAAATAAAATTAACTTTTATAACTATATATACTCTTGTAAATAACAAAACATATATATATATATATAACTGTTTCAAAACCAATACTATATACATATTCAAAATACAACATTATATATATAAACTAATATATTTATAAAACTAACACAATATATATATACTTATATAACTAAATATATTATTATATACTATATATATACAACAACTATAACTTACAAAGAAAAGCAATGTAACAACCCGCATATTTTACGATTGTATATTTAAATATAGCATCGTTGGTCGGATTAAAGTCTGAAAAGCTACTTTTTGCAAACAGTCGAATTAGGACTCGAGACCACTTTCATTGAGTCCAAAATGGCATTTGCGACTTTTTTAAGTATAAACATTGATATATTTGGAGTAAGTTGAATTTTGCTATTTTCTATTGGGCTTTGGGTTTGGGTTTCACCCCAACTCTCTCTATAACCTAGTTCAGCCCCCTCCTCTCCTCTTCACTTCATTTCTATTTTCTCAAACACTTAAGCAAAACTGAAAATGGGGGAAGAGTATAGGAATTAGAAATTCCAAGCCCTAGTTCTCATTTGCAAAACCAAATTCTTGCTCCAAATTCATAGAGAAGCTAAGGTAAGTATCTCCTTCTTCTTCTCCAACTCATTCTCTCTTTAATTTTAGAAACTTCCTAAACCTAATTTAGGAAATGTTCTTCTTTTGAGCATAGATTCAAGCTTCTTGAGTTGAAGTGGTAGAGTAGTTGATCTTCCTTTGCTTTCAAGCTTCTCCTTCATCGTTTTTGGGTTTAAAGGTGAGTTTTGAACTCACATCTATGTCTATATCTTTGATAGTTGTTAGGTAGTGATTCCTAACATCTATTTCTTGTCCATTTGCTTTAGATTGAATTGGTTTTATGAATATTCCAATTTTTGGCGTTTTGAAGTTAAATCTTTAAAAATCTTAGCTTTGATGTTTGATCATGCTTTTGGTGGCGAATCGAAGAGCCTATTGGGCTGGGTTGCCGATTGGTGTAAACCCCTAGCGCCCATCGCTCAACCGATCGCCAATTGTTTGGGATTTTGCCCCTTGGGGGGCTAGGCTGAGAATACTGGAATTTCATGTTCAGTCGACTGAACTAGAGGGTCAGTCGACTGAACCGAACCCAGGAAATTTCCTGGGCCAGTATCAGTCGACTAACCACTCTTGGTCAGTCGACTGAGCCTGGAAACCGAAAGTTTCCAGGCATGATTCAGTTGACTGACCACCTAGGTTCAGTCGACTGAACCTGGAAACAGAAAGTTTCCAGGATTTGTGTCAGTCGACTTACCACCCTGGTCCAGTCGACTGAATCTGCTGTCTCTGCCTATTTTGCCTTTTGTGTTTGAGTTTCCAATTTTTAATCGATTCGTGATTCTCCGTTTTGTTGTTATCACCTTTGATGACTTTGATAACTTCTTTATCGAGATTTTCGAGAATGTCCATTTTGATGGATTCTGTATCGATTTCTTTGGATTTGATTCACGTCTTCGTATGTGAATTTTGGTGATTGATTGTTTCTACAATCATTTTGTGATTTGTCACTTTTAAATACAAAGGTTTCTATACTAGTAGTAAATATCCAAACACTTTTACAAAGATGATTTCAACTCTATTTTTAATACAAAGTTCGTTTATAAAACCGTTTTCTAATCTATTAGTATATACGAACCTTTACCTCATTCGTACGAGAAAATCTAATTAAACGGCTTAGCAAAACAAGTGGTATGAAACGCTTGCGTTTACTTCGTCGATTAATTTATGGACTTGTTCGATTGAAAATCCTATAACAATTTTCGAGTGGACATCTACAATCTGTTCGTAAATATTTGAGTTAACCAAGTGGTTATGGGACATGAAGCTAAACTCTTATATTTATTAGCTTAGTGTAATCGACACTTCTTGATGATCGATGATGGTCATTTTGTGATTTAGACTAGCATTGTGCGATGTCTCTTTGTCCACGTAGGGGACTATACCCCGTTCTTTTGAGCTTCGTCTCATTTTTATAGGCTTGCGTCCTATAGTTTTATGGAGTTCGGTCCATCGAGCGTAACGCTGTACTACGTCGTTGTTCCAGTTTATTGGAGTTCGGTTCATCGGGTGTTCGCTGTACTACGTCGTTGTTCCGTACTATTTGTGTTTAGGTTCATCGGGCGTAACGCTGTACTACTTCGTTGTTCCTTATTGTTTGAGTTTGGCTCCTCGGGCGTTCGCTGTACTACGTCGTGGCACCGGCTCTATGAATAGCGACCATGGGATTAACAACCCGTTTGTGATACACGTGTTGGTGAGTTTTCATGCTCCCGCTTGTGATAGGCCTCCCCCTTTTGTGATTTCTTGATTTCTCGTTGTGATTTCTAGAATTTGTGTTTCACCAACTTTTGCGATTGGCATTTATATGTTTGTCAATATTTGTAGTTTGGTGAATAAAATAAAGAATATGATATTCTTTTTGGTGTTTGGAGATGATTTGAGATATTGTATGATTTTGTTGTTATTTGATGTATACCTGACATAGTATGGCATTTCTTTGTTATCTTACATTTTTGGTCATATCTCTTATCCTATCTCTGTTTATCTGATATTTATAGCTAGACTGATCCGTTTATTATTTTCGTCTTAAATAATACTCGGGTCAGACTGAGATATTTCAGGTGCTCCTGCTTGACTTCTTATCAGAGATTATCACCTGCTTCTTTTGGCTAACTACTTTAGATTAGTAGTTTTTGTCATTATACATTTGAGATATGGACTCCTTGATGTATAATTATTCCTTTGCCTAGCACTTGTATCTATTCTTTTGTGATATAGTGGATCTTATATGACCACTATTTTGATGTACACTTTTATGTGATATATTCATATCTGATTCCGCCTTTGTGATATGAATATCTGTGACTGATTTGTGTTATGTTTATTTCTATATTTGTTTCCGAAGACTACTTAGCCACTGTGTGGTAGCTTTGAGTTTGTATTAGATATGTCGGATTTCCTCTAGAAATGAAGTGTAAGTTATATTTTCTGACATATCGGTACTCGCACAAAGCAATTACACAGGTGGTCGCTCCTCAACAGCCTTATTCTTCGTGCTAGTCGACGGCATTACCCCGTAGTGTCCTTGGCTAGCGCGAATATATACAAAGATAATTATAATTTTAAAAGTCTTAGGTTTTCAGGAAAGAGGATCATTAAAAGAACTCTTTTCCGATATTTTTATTCTTGCGATTCCCGAAGGGAATCGAGACTTTATTGTTTTTACCGACACTAGTCGTATTGGTTTGGGTGTCATTCTCTTGCAAAGGGAATGTGTTATCGCATTTGCTCCTTGACAATTAAAGCTTGTCGAGAGTAGATATGCCACTCATGATCTAGTGCTCGCAGCCATTGTTTTCGCTCTTAGGGTTTGGCGACATTATCTTTTGGAGAGAAATTTGTTCTCTACATCGATCATAAGTTTTTGAAGTAATTATTTTCTAAAAAAGGAACATAATTTGCGTCAACAATGTTGGCTTGAGTTCCTTGCATCTCAAGATCTTGGTCTTCTTTGTACTCCGGAAAAGGGTAATCGAGTTGCTAATGCCCTTAGTTGTATGCAACAAGCAGTTGTTTCTTTGATGATATCTGAATGGAATGATCTCGAGACTTTATCCACTTGAGAGATTCGAGATCATGAATTCAATACATGTTCATCTCTTGTTTTGTGTAGCCTTGAGGCTCATCCTTCTCTTTTGGACCGTACCTCTTTTGGCTAAACTCTATGTCAAACTAAATTGCATGGAGTTCCTACTTTTATTGTTAGGAATCGTGATCCATTATTTTACTAGTGGATTTTGGTAAGATCTTCAAAAGCTTTGGGAACAAAGCTTAATTTTTAGCACCGCTTATCATCTTTGTCCGATGGACAAACCGAGCGTGTGAATCAAACTCTTGAAGATCTCTTTCGTGCATATGTTCTTGATTTTTGTGGAAGTTGGGAAAATCATATTTCTCTTATTGAGTTTTCTTCCTATAATAGCTTCCAATCTTGTATTGGTATGGCACCTTTCGAGGCACTCTACGGAAGGCCGTACCGATTTCCTTTGTGTTGGCTTGAAGCCGGTGAGAAGCTGGTTTTAGGTCCAGATGTTATTGGTGTTCTTTTGTGTTCACCTATAATGGGTGTTGAGCGTTTCTGTCGATCGGGAAAGTTAGCACTTCGATATGTTGTTCCCTTTCCCATCACCGAACGTATTGGTTCCGTGGCTTATCGCCTTTTTATCACCGGCTCAATTCTTTTGTTATTTACGACGTTTTCCACGTCTCTTTACTGCGGAAATACCTAGGGATTTGATTTTTATTCTTGAGCCCGGTGTTGTTGAAGATCTCGAGTTTTCACCAGATTTGACTTTTGAGCAACATTCTATTCGTATCATTACTTCGGAGGTTAAACGCCTTCGAAATAAAGATGTTCTTCTTATGAAAGTTCAATGGTCCTCAAATCCTAAGGATTGCTCTTGGGAATCTTGAGAATTCATCGAGCAAACACATCCGGACTTACTCTTTCGTGCTCTTTATGGTAAACTTTTTATTTTAAATTTTCTTTTGTGTTGATATGCTTTTATGGTTGTTACTTTTTATTTTCCTCTTAATTATTGCAAGGACGTAATTTCTTTAAGGAGGGGAGTCTGTAACAACCCGCATATTTTACGATTGTATATTTAAATATTTTATTTAAATATAACATCGTTAGTCGGATTAAAGTCCAAAAAACTACTTTTTGCAAACAGTCGAATTAGGACTCGAGACCACTTTCATTGAGTCAAAAATGGCGTTTGCGACGTTTTTAAGTATAAACATCGATATATTTGGAGTAAGTTGAATTTTGCTATTTTCTATTGGGCTTTGGGTTTGGTTTCACCCCAACTCTCTCTATAACCTAGTTCAGCCCCCTCCTCTCCTCTTCACTTCATTTCTATTTTCTCAAACACTTAAGCAAAACTAAAAATGGGGGAAGAGTATAGGAATTAGAAATTCCAAGCCCTAGTTCTCATTTGCAAAACCAAATTCTTGCTCCAAATTCAAAGAGAAGCTAAGGTAAGTATCTCCTTCTTCTTCTCCAACTCATTCTCTCTTTAATTTCAAAAATTTCCTAAACCTAATTTAGGAAATGTTCTTCTTTTGAGCTTAGATTCAAGCTTCTTGAGTTGAAGTGGTAGAGTAGTTGATCTTCCTTTGCTTTCAAGCTTCTCCTTCATCGTTTTTGGGTTTAAAGGTGAGTTTTGAACTCACATCTATGTCTATATCTTTGATAGTTGTTAGGTAGTGATTCCTAACATCTATTTCTTGTCCATTTGCTTTAGATTGAATTGGTTTTACAAATATTCCAATTTTTGGCGTTTTGAAGTTAAATCTTTAAAAATCTTAGCTTTGATGTTTGATCATGCTTTTGGTGGCGAATCAAAGAGCCTATTGGACTGGGTTGCCGATTGGCGTAAACCCCTAGCGCCCATCGCTCGATCGATCGCCAATTGTTTGGGATTTTGCCCCTTAGGGAGCTAGGCTGAGAATACTGGAATTTCCAGTTCAGTCGACTGAACTAGAGGGTCAGTCGACTGGACCGAACCTAGGAAATTTTCTGGTCCAGTATCAGTCGACTGACCACTCTTGGTCAGTCGACTGAGCCTGAAAACCGAAAGTTTCCGGGCATGATTTAGTCGACTGACCACCCAGGTTCAGTTGACTGAACCTAGAAATAAAAAGTTTCAAGGATTTGTGTCAATCGACTGACCACCCTGGTCCAGTCGACTGAATCTGCTGTCTCTGCCTATTTTGCCTTTTGTGTTTGAGTTTCCAATTTTTAATCGATTCGTGATTCTCCGTTTTGTTGTTATCACCTTTGATGACTTTGACAACTTCTTTTTCGGGATTTTCGAAAATATCCATTTTGATGGATTCGGTATCGATTTCTTTGGATTTGATTCACGTCTTCGTATGTGAATTTTGGTGATTGATTGTTTCTACAATCATTTTGTGATTTGTCACTTTTAAATACAAAGGTTTCTATACTAGTAGTAAATATCCAAACACTTTTACAAAGATGATTTCAACTCTATTTTTAATACAAATTTCGTTTATAAAACCGTTTTCTAATCTATTAGTATATACGAACCTTTACCTCATTCGTACGAGAAAATCTAATTAAAAGGCTTAGCAAAACAAGTGGTATGAAATGCTTGCATTTACTTCGTCGATTAATTTATGGACTTGTTCGATTGAAAATCCTGTGACAATTTTCGAGTGGACATCTACAATCTGTTCGTAAATATTTGAGTTAAGCAAGTGGTTATGGGACATGAAGCTAAACTCTTATATTTACTAGCTTAGTGTAATCGACACTTCTTGATGACCGATGATGGTCATTTTGTGATTTAGACTAGCATTGTGCGATGTCTCTTTGTCCACGTGGGGGACTATACCCCGTTCTTTTGAGCTTCGTCTCATTTTTATAGGCTTGCGTCCTATAGTTTTATGGAGTTCGGTCCATCGAGTGTAACGCTGTACTACGTCGTTGTTCCGGTTTATTGGAGTTCGGTTCATCGGGCGTTCGCTGTACTACGTCGTTGTTCCGTACTATTTGTGTTTAGGTTCATCGGGCGTAACGCTGTACTATGTCGTTGTTCCTTATTGTTTGAGTTTGGCTCCTCGGGCGTTCGTTGTACTACGTCGTGGCACCAGCTCTATAGTTAGCGACCATGGGATTAACAACCCGTTTGTGATACACGTGTTGGTGAGTTTTCATGCTCCCGCTTGTGATAGGCCTCCCCCTTTTGTGATTTCTGGATTTCACGTTGTGATTTCTAGAATTTGTGTTTCACCAACTTTTGCGATTGGCATTTATATGTTTGTCAATATTTGTAGTTTGGTGAATAAAATAAAGAATATGATATTCTTTTTGGTGTTTTGAGATGATTTGAGATATTGTATGATTTTTGTTGTTATTTGATGTATACTTGACATAGTATGGCATTTCTTTGTTATCATACATTTTTGGTCATATCTCTTATCATATCTCTGTTTATCTGATATTTATAGCTAGACTGATCCCTTTATTATTTTCTTCTTAAATAATGCTCGGGTCAGACTGAGATATTTCAGGTGCTCATGCTTGACTTCTTATCAGAGATTATCACCTGCTTCTTTTGGCTAACTACTTTAGATTAGTAGTTTTTGTTATTATACATTTGAGATATGGACTCCTTGATGTATAATTATTCCTTTGCCTAGAACTTGTATCTATTCTTTTGTGATATAGTGGATCTTATATGACCACTATTTTGATGTACACTTTTATGTGATATATTCATATCTGATTCTGCCTTTGTGATATGAATATCTATGACTGATTTGTGTTATGTTTGTTTCTATATTTGTTTCCGAAGACTACTTAGCCACTGTGTGGTAGCTTTGAGTTTGTATTAGATATGTCGGATTTCCTCCAAAAATGAAGTGTAAGTTATATTTTCTCACATATCGGTACTCGCACAAAGCAATTACACAGGTGGTCGCTCCTCAACAGCCTTATTCTTCATGCTAGTCGACGGCATTACCCCGTAGTGTCCTTGGCTAGCGCGCATATAGAGGTGGGGCGTCACAAGCAATGCAACAGAGAGGAAAGACATGCGAGAATCACGGCTGAGTGAAGGCGAGGGATGCAAGCACTGAGCTTGACATGAGGTTCGACGGCTGTTATGGCAAGGTGGGTCGGTAATGCTTGCTTACTTCGACCATACAGAGGGAAGAAGGTGGTATGGGGAGCCGATGCTATGGGTTTGGAGTTCGGTCAAGATGAGGTGGCGAGCTCAAGATGGGAGAGGGATGGTTATTCATGGTAGGTTGATAGCATATGGAGGAAGGGATCTTAATTGTTTAAGGAACAGGTAAAAAATAATATGTATTATGGGATTCACAGAATGTGCTCAAATTGGAAAGAAAGGAGATGAAGTGAAAAGTTGAAAAAAAGAACCAGCATTTAGTATATTAAATATAGGTGATGGCAAGAGTCACATTGATTTCTGAATACAAATAATGCAGATGGCTGACAGCTTTGCACGATAGGGAAATGAATTGACAAAGGAAATGAAAGGATTCAAAACGGGTACCGATATGATTGACCGTTCCATATTTTTCATCGCGTACCAGATATTAAAATACACAAATGAATACACTATTGAGATCATCCCGACGAGACGAACAAAGCAGTATACAGAGATCAGTGGTACGATCATCCAATCAAAAGTCGATATCGGTACCGAAACTGCTGTTAATTGGCCGAAAATAAGATAAACGAAGCAATAATAGTCAAAATTTGGAGAAACTAAATATGACATCTCACTAAGAAGATGATTTACAAATGTTTTGTAGAAAAATATTCAGGTTTGGAAAACATTTTATTATCATCAAATATTAACTGATTTAAATTGAAATAGAATTACACAATAAAATAAACTTTCATATTATCAGATGAAAATTTACCATTTGCTATGTTAAAGTAGACGTATTCCAAATATCAAGTTTATATTTCAAAATTTTATTATTAAAAATTTCACAAAAATCCAATTAATTAAATTAATAAACCACTAAAATTTACGGGTCGTTACACTCTCCCCCACTCAAAACTTTTCGTCCCCGAAAAGGCAGGAGGTAGGATAATAGAAACAATCCAGAAAGAAAAATAGATTGAAATACAAATAAAACAATTAATTTAACCCATATAAATTTCAATTTAAATTAATTAATATTCAATAATTGATTTTAAATTCAAGGTATTTCATTAAGTTGATTTGAATTTATTAATGTTTGTTACAAAATGGTTTCATTCAAAACAAAATTTATCTCCTTTATTATCAATTAACTTATTATTCTATTTATCTCTATTAGCATTTTTATAATTAAAAATTAAGTGTATAATATTTATTATGATCACTCAAATTTTATTTATAAAATCATCTTATATTGTATACTTTCCAATTTCATATTCAACTTATGAATAATTTAGGTAAGTTATATTAGAATGAAATTGGGTATTATACAAGTAAAATGTTCCCAATTCAATTATTTCAAATTTTATATATTTATTCAAAATTTTGGTTTCATTTATAATTGAAATAATCTTTTAACCAAACTTTAAGAATTAAATTTCCGATTAACTTCAAACAATTTAGAGATAAATATATATACTATATATCAAATCAAATCTATAATCATATACTTATATATTATAAATCAAGTCATACTCTAGAAATTCAAATCAATTTATTTTCCAAAACAAAACCATAGCAAAGCTACATAATGGTCTCTCCACTCTGAAACTAGAAAATGAATGTCGATGATGCGACCGCCATCACCGAAATTATTTTCCAGTGACAAAAGAAGAGAGTACTCATTTGAACATTTAAAATTCTTTGAAATGATTTCTATTTGAAAATACTTTAAATGATATAAACTTTAAAACTTTAAAACCAAAGTTTGATATCATCGGAAATTAAATTCCCAAATTCCTGATTTAAATTCATTTTAATTCCAAATCAATTTATAAACCATGTTTATATTTTCATTTATGGAACAATAAATGATAATCAAATATTACCATTAACAACCAATTCAGTTAACTATTTGATTTCAGAAAAATTATACTTATATATAATATAATCATACAAAATTTATTTTACTTACCAAATTTTGAAAACAATATTGTGTCAGTTTGCACTGTTCAAGTGTTTTGGAATTTCTATCGATAGCATTGATCAAACGAATCGATCGAAAACCCAAATCAACATCAACAACTCAAACAACACAATATATAAAACATTTTAACATTAAATTACAAATACACTCCCTCACTCGATGATTCCAGAATGGGTTTCAAAACAAGGATAGAGTTCCAAATATAGAGGGATCCTAACCAAAAGAATTCAACTAGAAGATAGGCTCGATAGGGAGATAAATAGATTTCAAAGAGAGAAAAGAATGGATAGACTTATATAAATCACGGGCAACCTTAACCGGGTCAACCGTGACATCAAAATAAGATCGATGCAGAATCCAGAAGCAACTTGACATCTGATCGATAGAATTCGGGCATTGCAAGAGATAGCAACATCTAAACCGACGATACAAAAATCCGGTGAATCAATGCTTATTATAAAGGAGTTTCACTCTTTTACAATTCATTCAATGGAGCTATGGGTGCTCCGGAATCAAGAAAACACGAATAGGGAGGGACAAGGATAGATTTTGGAACCGAGGGGAACATTCCAAAATTCAAAGGAAACTGAGTCAAGAGGAAAAATTCAAGCTCGAACGAAAGTGGTTATGTAATCAAATTTACTACATATGCTAAATTTTGCCTAAACCCACAGCTCTGATACCACATGTAACATCCTGAAAATTTTCAACCATTCGCATCCATACATGTCGGACTTAAATTGCTCAAAATATCATATTGTTAATTTAAATTTGGCAAATCTCAGCATATACAGTAAATAAATAATCACAGACACAGAGTAATATAACAATAAGCAGCGGAAACAAAAGAATAGTAGTTCATGAAGCTACTATATATATAACAGAGTTATATAAGATACAACTGAAACCTCGAATACATAGAAGTCTCAATACAAGATCAGAATACATCACTGGAATCAACTGAATAAATGCAAGCGGAAAAGATATAGCTGGATCTCCAAGCGAAGCTCCAACTCCAAAGGTGAGTCTCGAACACAGAGCCACTCAGTCTGACCCGAGCGTAAAGCGAAAACACAAAACACTCGAGTCAGGATTAACATTCGTATATCAATAAATCCAACTCAAGTGAAATATCAACTGAAATACAAGTAACTTAAAGGATGTTTGGGATAACCATCCTCTAAGGATCCGTTAAACTATCAACTATGTAGTAATATACGCTATTATAATAATGTCTATAGTAAAGTAAACTATTAAAATAGCGTTAAGGCTTTACATTATCCACCTTATCACATTTTATAGTGCCAATAGTCTATACAGTACCGTAATACCCCGTAAACTGGAGCTACCAGAGGTACTCCATAGGTACAACACAAAACAAACTCATAGTAGTCTCGATACGGTAGGTGACACGGCACAACTAGGCAATGCTAGGGTAGATATACCAATTACACTTTCGGGCTGGTGGTAACGCAGAGCCGCAGCAATCGCTCACCTCGAGCTACACTCCCGAATCAAGGGTGCGCACCAAATCAATCACAAAGTAATAGAATGGCATACAATGGAGTGTGTCCGATAAGAGGAGCTACCTCATTAGCCCGTCAATTGCTCCTATTTTAGCCACCTTATGCCAACTCACGGGAGTTGGGTCCACGTATATACCTCATATAGGATCGTCGCCACCATCCTACTTCATTCTGGAATCTCCATCGCGTACACAGTTGTTAAAGTGGTTTTCGGTATCGACAGAGAGTATGCCCATATCCGATCCCGGTCTCTTTAACAACCAATCGTTATTATAACACCGCGGTCATTTCAAAATAGTTTATACTTCAAAACCAAAATATCATTTTCATTTCAAAAACTAAATCAATACGATATCATTTTCACTTCAAATATATCCATTTCCAAAAATCATCTCACTTTCCAAAGTTATAACACTTTCGAAATCATAAGTCTTTTAAAATCAAAACACTTTGGAAATCAAAACCTTGAAATTCGTAACACTTTGAAATCATAGCTTTGAAATCATAGCATTTTGGAATCCATAACACTTTCCTCTTAAACAGCTTAGATATTAAAATTTGTATATATAATCAAATAGTTTATAAAATAAAAATAGTTTATATAAAAATAATTATAAGTCAAAATGGTTTATATTGAAATAATTAGTATATTAAAATAGTTTATATTAAAGATGACTTATATTAAATAGTTTATATTAAAATAATTTATAAAGTAAAATATACAATAGTTTAAACATAATTTAAAAATACTTTATATAATAAAATAGCCTTCTCAAACTTCACAAATCGATTCCAAATCACTTGAATTCCAAAATTCAAATAATCAAATCTTAAATCATCAATTTTAATTCGATTCAAGTTCTCAATAAATCATTTCAAATTATCGATTTCAAATACATATTTAAACTATAAAATAAGTCATTTCAATTTCAATATATTTCAAGCTTTAAATATTCAACATTTCTAAAACTAAATTCGATAATTTCATATATATATATATATATCAAATTCACTTTACTATTATTTTAGTTTGAAATATTTACTTAATCATTTCAATAACATCTAAATACAACTTCAATTTACAAATTTAAATAAACAAAATATCCCATTTAAATTTATATAAATTTGAAATATTCATTTAAGTCATTTCAATCATATCCAAGTTCTAAAATCATATCTTTAAAATTTCAATTTTAATAAATTTCAAATCAAACTTATTTAAGTATAATTCTTAAATAAACATAATTTCAAACAATTTCCAACCTGAATTTATTAAAATCATTATAAACTCTATATTTAAAAATATAAATTTTCAATAAATACTTAAACAATATTAACCATTAATCTATCTATATATTTTAAAATAGAAAAATTATAAATAAACTATTAAAATTTATAATTTCAAAATTAACTTATAACTATACCATTTTCAAAACATATGATTTTAGAACATCTAAATTTTAAACTTTATAAAATGCATTTATATATAATATCCTAAAAATCAATATTTAATAAACCATATACTCCTTTCCAAAACTATAGAAATCATTTTCAAAATATTTATATATAGACCAACGGTGTCTATATATAATTCTCTATCCTATGGTCAAGTGATACGGATATTTATCATTTCAACCCGTAATCCCAAATTAAATTCATATGAAAATCGCTTGGGTTTATCATTTCAACCCATAACGATTTTCTCATATTCTACAGATCGTTCGGGTATGTATCATTTCAACCCATAGTGAATCCTATACTAACAGGGAACTTGCAGAGTGATAACAGAAATGATAAAAATGTACCAGGCATATATCATCAGTGATAAATAACAGATAATGGTGTCAGATGTCACAGGTGAACATATACAGATAACAGTATATATATAGAAATGTAAATAACTAACAGCAGCATATTTCAATTGTCGTTTCAATTGAAATCAAATTTAATAAAGGTAAGAACGTTAATCGTAAGTGATTGCTCACCTTTCGAGGATAGAGGAATTTGATAACGAAGTAAATTACGAATCCAGGCGCGAATTCCAAAGCAAAGTGAAATGGGAACGAATTGACGAACAAAGCTGATCAATAGGAATAGACGAAATCAAATCAGAATTGGATCGATGAATATAATTGGTATAGGTGAACTTACATATAACTATATATATATATAAATCATATTTTAAAATCAAACATATATTAAAATAAATATATATGTGATTTTTTCAAAAATCCTAGTTTTAAATTAAAACATATATATAAAATCAAGCATATATACATTATATATATTTTATTTTAAAACAACCATATAGCAAAAATACTGACGCAATATATTTTATCATTTCAAAATATCCACATTTAATAAAACCCGTATGTACATCGAGATATCTACCCATATTAAAAAAAATATGGCTACCGCAAACAAAATGTATTAGCCACAAAAGTCAATATAACTTGCTTCACTGTAAACTCATGTAATTGTAAAACCGACGTACAACTAATACTGTTACCAGTTTACAACTTATATTATATATAATATGTACCATCACTTCATACTGTAATAAACATTAAATATATATTCTTTAATACAAAAGTATGCAGGCTAACATATATCGTAATGTAAGCTAACAATATATACAAAGTTTTGGAAATATAATATTTTGTGAACAGATTTGCCGACCAAATCCCAAAATAAAATAAACTTTTATAACTATATATACTCTTATAAATAACAAAACATATATATATATATAACTGTTTCAAAACCAATACTATATACATATTCAAAATACCACAGTATATATATAAACTAATATATTTATAAAACTAACACAATATATATATATATACTTATATAACTAAACATATTATTATATACTATATATATAAAACAACTATAACTTACAGAGAAAAGCAACGCAACAGAGAGGAAAGACACGCAAGAATCACGGCTGAGGGAAGGCGAGGGGATGCTAGCACTGAGCTTGGCATGAGGTTCGGCAGCTGTTACGGCAAGGTGGGTCGGCTATGCGTGTTTACTTCGACCATACGGAGGGAAGAAGCGGTGGTATAGGGAGCCGAGGCTATGGGTTTGGAGTTCGGTCAAGATGAGGTGGCGAGCTTAAGATGGGAGAGGGATGGTTATTCACGGTAGGTTGATAGCATAAGGAGGAAGGGATCTCAATTGTTTAAGGAACAGGTAAAAATAATAATATGTATTATGGGATTCACAGAATGCGCTCAAATTAGAAAGAAAGGAGATGAAGTGAAGAGTTGAGAAATGAACCAGCATTTAGTATATTAAATATAGGGGATGGCAAGAGTCACATTGATTTCTGGATACAAATAATGCAGATGGCTGACAGCTTTGCACGATAGGGAAATGAATAGACAAAGGAAATGAAAGGACTCAGAAATGAAAGGATTCAAAACGCGTACCGATATGATTGACCATTTCACAGTTTTTATCGCGTACCAGATATTAAAATACACAAATGAATAAACTGTTGAGATCAGCACGACGAGACGAACAATGTGGTATACAGAGATCAATGGTACGATCATCCAATCAAAAGTCGATATCGATACAGAAAATGCTGCTAATTTGCCGAAAATAAGATAAATGGAGCAATAACAGTCAAAATTTGGAGAAACGAAATATGACGTCTCACTCAGAAGATGATTTACAAATTTTCTGTAGAAAAATATTCAGGTTTGGAAAACATTTTATTATCATCAAATATTAACTGATTTAAATTGAAATAGAATTACACAATAAAATAAACTTTCATATTATCAGATGAAAATTTACCATTTGCTATGTTAAAGTAGACGTATTCCAAATATCAAGTTTATATTTCAACATTTTATTATTAAAAATTTCACAAAAATCCAATTAATTAATTTAATAAACCACTAAAATTTACGGGTCATTACACGTTGGCATAATAACATAGATCAATCTTATGGATTTGAAGAGCTCGCCGAGATCTACAACTTTGCTTTTGGAAGTTTTCGATTTCGTACAATGGATTGAGAGATATTAAGGAGGGAAGTTGGTGAATTTTCAGCCATTGAAAATTAGAAAAACGACGGCCATGTTTTCACTAGGGTTTCTGAAATAAAATAATAATATTTTCTCAATATGTGTGCTGTATTTATATAGTTAGGTCCAAAATCGTTCGAACTCCAATAGAGACGTGCCACCTGGCGTTTATAATGTTTTACCCTCATTCTGAACGCAATGGAACTAGTTTCGAGGCCTAATTCGGTCGTATGTGTAAGATAGCTTTTCAAAGTCAATTTATTTTATCGAATTCCTTAAATTGATTTCTACGCGTTTCAAGCTCGCACGGCCAAACGACAAGTTCGATCGCTACGAAACTTGAAATCCTATAATAATTCACTATTACAGATCCGATGAAACTAGTTTCGTTGAAATCCGAGACAGTCGCCAAAATGGCTATTTTTACTTGTCAATTAAAACAACTAATTTCCAGAAATTTATATAATCACTTAAGTATGATTTTTAAGTATTAACAATCTTCATTGTTGTTTAAATAAAATTTAAATCAACTTCCGATACCATTTGCATTCAATAATCACATTAAATTTAAAATAGTTAAAAATACAGGTCTTTACAGAGACCCTATTACGTTCTCGTGTAAGAGTGGATGACCCTTTGTATACGTATCCCACCTTGAAGCAGTTGATTTATATTTTTATGATTATGTATTGTATGTGATGCAGGGGGACATGTTGGAGGGATTCAACAGGATTCCTCACTGTTAATTTTATTTTCATATATATGGTGATATATGATTTGTTGAATGCCATATTGATGACATTGATATGATTTGCTTAATTAGTGCTTTAGTAGCGTCGGGCCTCATTTTTGGTATTTTAAAATACTATAAATTACCGATTTGATTTAAAAGGAATTTCAAAGCGATTTTGAAAACTATATATGCTTATATAATTAGTCTTGAATTATTTGAAGGAGTAATTTATTTCAAAATCAAAGGTATGATTTTTGGATATCATAAGTTAATAGTTTCATAAAATACTATAAAATAGAGATTTCCGAACTGTAGATAAAGATTTTTAAAATCTTGAAATAAGTCTGCCTTTTATAATAAAGGGATATGTTTAATGGAAAATAGAAGTATTTTGACATTAATATTTATTAACCATTTTATACAAAGTAATATATATATATATATGTACATATATGAAAGATTAATTATAAATGTGAGATTTTGTAAATGTGATAATTTATAAAGTTAATATTTCAAAAATGAAGTGAAGATTTGTAAAATCGTATTTTATTAATAAAAGTACGAATTTATAAACGTGGTTTATAAATTAAAGGAAACTATCATCGTTTAATAAATTAGAGAATAAATCAAACAATGGATTTATTATAAGATACAGACTGATATTTTAGAAATAATTGACTCTATTTTGGAATTTAAGGCGAGGGTAAATTGGAATGTTAAATGATATTTTATAGATAGAAAGGGATTTATAAAAGAAATTTATCCATATGGATGGAGATTGACGTTTTAAATGAGATTGATGAATTAGTGAGATTCATAAAGAAAATAAGTTATAAATGTAATTCATAAATAAATGGGTTTTGTGAAGGGAATTTTTTTATAAAATGGAAAGAGATTCCTAAATATAGTTTTATAAATATGGAAATGACTGGGTTGAAGATTTAAGAATGGATATTTATTAAGGAAATATATTATGTTTTAAAGTTGGTTATCAATGTTAATATTGCTTAAAATTTTTATAAATATTTAAATAATTTTGAAAGGTTAATCATTTAAATTATTAATATG
This sequence comes from Allium fistulosum, assembly GCA_030737815.1. NCBI lineage: Eukaryota > Viridiplantae > Streptophyta > Magnoliopsida > Asparagales > Amaryllidaceae > Allium > Allium fistulosum. The sequence continues at coordinate 1,389,163,699 of CM060902.1, forward strand.
GTTTGAAATTAATAATAATGATTATTTATAATATTTGGGTATTTATTATTATTATTATTTATATGGTAAAGATCAACGATTATTTATTTCTTAATGGTTGAAATTATTAATTATTATTTTTAAGAGGCTAAAGGTTAATAATAATTATTTATTTATGATGTTTTTTAGATTCATAAATAGAGTTTTGTAAACGGACTTGGCTTTTTATAAGAGGAGCTTATAAAATGGTTTGAAGATTTAAAGGAAGATTATTTACAAGGTAAAGAGGTTTATAAATAGATGGATATCTATAAAAGAAATTTAGAAATGGTTATAGATTTATAAAAAGAGTATATAAATAACATGGTTTTATAAGGGTTTATAAATGACTTAAGGAATAATTTATAAATGGTTCTAAAGGGTTTTAGAAATTTATAATGAATCTTATAAATGATTTTATAATTTGGTAACAAGAAGATCTTCCTTAGTTTGTGGCAAATATACTTATACTGTTGAGATAACTATATGGATATTTTCTAAGTATTGAAAATATGAGGGTTGTGAATATATCTTTGTGAAAGTATTTTGATACAAGCATTTACAAGATGGTTTTGATTAAAGAAAAGATTAATTAAGGAGGCTTAGTGTTGCTTGGTGCTTAACAAAATGTTGGTTTTTCCTATGGAATTAAATCCCTGATTGAATGTTTGTTATTCGATAGTTAAATAACCGACTATCGAAGGCACAGTCATCTCCGATGATGCTGTACTATGCATGTAAATCTCATTTCATTTCTCTAGGACAACGGTAAGGAAATCCATCTACTGATGGTAAGGAGGTGATCTCCATTCTTATCTTTGACTGTTTATTTCCTAAAGAACCGGGGTTGAGTTTACGGGAAATTGTCGAATGTTGTTTCGAAGAGATCGGGATCAGATATGTTATCCGAAAATCACTTCGATCCAACTCAAGCGTTCGAAGTAAGGACATTTTGAAGATGATGGAATTGGAGATGGAGTTCTCAAGCGTTTCGTTCAGTCCCAGAAAAACTTGTATAGATGAATGCCGGTATTGCATTGGTTGCCTGGAGGGCAATATTAGCATTCCAAGATGGTTTCCTAGGAGGAAATGGTAAGAGCGTGGCCTCTTCGAGCCTCACACCCGGGAAATGAATAAATCAGGGACATGCGGTAGGTCTAAGTGGTCGCACCTAAGTATGGTATGATCATCCGAAATCTATAGCGATATTCATGTATGCTTCGGGATCCCTTTGTGTGGTTGTTGATTTCAACCGAGGGGTGCTCATATTCAGTGCTACTCGAGAAGGGGGTAGAGTCGGTCATGAGTAGCAGAGGTGCAACGTGTTGTAGCCTCCCGTACACTTGATCTAGAGGTGTACGGACTTGATGGGTAGACCCTTACCCTTTCATAGTTGGAATCCATTCTCCAATACAAGCCTTCGGTTTTAGTTGTAGAACCTAGTATGCTGGAATTTAATTAATGTAACAATTTCGGCTATGATTAATAAGTACTTGTATATTAGACACTATTATAATATCATAGGATTTCATATGAAATATTTTGGTTATCGTAAGGTAAAAATTTGTCCTTGTTTATGTGCGGCGTGGTCTTATGAGATACCTTTGGTTTTAAAGGTTTTTATATCTTAAAAATCCAGTTGGGTGTATTTTCTCACGCTGGTTTTCTAGACTGACTCGGGTATTATTTTATTATAATGCTCGGGTCAGACCGAGCATATTTACAGATTGCTTTGGATGCGTTGGAGTTCAGGAGACGAGTTGGAGGTTTTCAAGTCGTATTCTCGTATATGTTTATTTTCTGCTACTTTATTATTGAAATTATCAGCAATTGTGAGGACATGATGTTATAACTGTAACAACCCTGGTTTTGGGGATTACCTATAAATATTAAATTATAACGGTAGTTATGATTTAATATTGTGAATTAAAATAAAATTGAAATCTTAAATTTTTTATTTGGAATAAACAATGAATTTTTGGAAATAAAATGAGAAAATAAAGTTTGGAACTTTATTTTATTTTGTTTGAGTTAATAATGATTGGAAAATGGTTTTTATTTGGTGAAAATGCAATAATTTTATTAATTATTTCTAATTACTTCTTTTAATAATTTTTAAAGGAAGTATTTGATTTTTAAAGGTTGTTTATTTAAATAAAAAGGTGAAATTTAGTTTAAAAATGTGTTTCGGTTATAAATATGAGTTTAAAATGGTTTGTTATATTTTTCTATGCAAGAAAATAATTTTTCTATAATTATTGGAGTTAAAAATGAGGATTCATGCATTTAATTGTGTAATTTGTGTATTTATGTAAAAATAAGGGTTTTTAATAATAATAATATTTTTAAAACTAAAATTATATTTTTATTAAGTATAAAATATTTTATTTAACATGAAAGAGTGTTTACATAATTTATTGTGTTAAAAACTTGAAGATAAATGTGTTGTTTTAATTGTTACATAAGTGTATATAATTGTTTTAGTGGTGAGTTAATTCTTTTAGGCTTATTTATTTTCTTTAGTTTGGGTCCAAGCCCATTAGCAAAATTAAGCCTGAACTAACATTAGTGAGAAAGCTTCTCTCCTCTTAGAAACAGTACGTATGTACATTCTTTTCTTCTTATTGTAAAAAAACAAAAACAAAAGAAACAAACCCCTTTTCAATCTATGGCCTTCAATCCCTTAATTTCTTCATGGATTTGCTGTTTTAATCAATTAAAAGCTAATTTTAAATAGGTAATCTACTTCAAATCAGAGAGAATTCATCAAATTCCAATTTTTTTTTCGAGCTGTCTGTTAATTACTTGTTATTCTTTTTTGCATGTTCTATTTCTAAGTTTCTACAGGTCGCTGAAGCTTTCTATTGCCAAAAGCCTTCATCTTGCTTTAGTTTTGGCCAAATTTATTTATGTTTGTGACGACCCGGTATTTTGGCCATTTTATTTTAATAAATATTTAATCCAATCAAATAAAATGTAAACTCACCAGTGTAAAATGAAATCAGACAAACATATGTATGTGAATTATTCAAGCTAGAAGAAAATAAAACAAAACATCTTCATACATAAAAACCAAATGACTACCAGCAAGTAGATATTTTCATACAACATATCTATATACAACCAAAATATAATAATAATGGGTAAACAAATTTGGAAACCATGGCATTTAATTTCATCACCTCAGCCTAAAATAAGTCTATTCAAAATATTTACAAATCTTTACTTTCAGTAATATAAAAATCTGAGCAAACCAAAATAAAAGAAGAAAATCTTGTACAGCAAATACCTACCCTGTAAATCATGTTCTCTATATATATGTACATCTTTCTAGTCCCTGTTCGTTCAAAGAAACTATGCAAACCAGAAAAAAAGAAGAGAAAAAGAATATAGTACTAGACAAATATTTATAAACAAGTTATCTTCATACCTAAGCTAAGTGTTTGCCTGCAAGTGATGTTTTCAAAGAAATATCTATGTACTTAGGAGGAAAATGGGATAAGGATGTAGACATGAAGGGGAGCACTTGCATTTAATGTAACCAGTACTAGCATAACCAAGTCAATTCGAATATATATAAAAAAAAATCATCTCAGCTAAACATAATCTGACCAAAGAAATATATATAAAATTTTGAACAAGGAAGCTTTCTGGGAAAGGAAAACTACAGTCTACTTTCCCTTGCAAATATCACTGCCTTACCCCATTCTTTCATCCACTCGATCAAAGCAAAGTTCTTTCATTAAAAACAAAGCAAGAAATGGGAAGCCACGGTTTCAATCTGAAGAAAAATCAAAGTTAATAAAGATTTCCATTTTTAAACTTTCAATCTTTCAGAGTATTTCAGTTTCCAAAGCAAGCTTTCATTTTTTTTTTTGAGATCAAAGTTCCTCTATTTCAAATCAAAGCCTGTGCAAAAATATACAACTCGAACTAGAGAGGAAGTTAAATGTAATCTACATCAAGTTCTAGACCAGGAACTGTTCTCTGTTTCTTCAAATAACTGTGAGTAACCTAACCCATTTTCTTCTTCTTTATACCAGTGAGTAAACTCTTTTATTAATGCTTGAGTAGATAAATAATGGTTTGCTTACGAAATTTTTCTATGATGATTGTCTGTATGTGTGTATATAGGAAAGTATAAAACTCTGTGTATATGAATGCATTTGAATATGCAGGTTGATGTCTGTGCTTCTCTGTTCTTTAGATTGCAGAGATTTTAAATGATCCAAAATTTAATTTTTTTTCCCTTTAATCACTTTGAAGCTTTGAGTTTCACAGAATCAATTTAGTTTAACTCCATCTAGATTTTGAAATAAAGTTTATGCATTTTAAGTTTGGAAATCTCCTGTAAACAAGAAAATACAGTTGAAACTTAATAATGTGATAAATCAAATGTTGTATTATATTAATTCAAACATATATCTCGAATCATCTTGGGAGTTATGATTTTTAAAACAGAAATCTAGATTTTTAATATTGAATTGAATGAGAACTTTGAAATTGTCTGGAAAATGGATTCTGATCATTTTCTGGTGATCGGCGGTATTCGAGCGGTCGAGTTATCGTCTGAAGCTAGTTCGATGTTCAGGGAGCTTGGCAAAAATACTGGTGGTGTTTATCGATGATCGAGGCGGTGGAATTTTGGCGAACTAGGGTTTTGGGAGATGGTTCTGTCGAGGGTAATGGCATGGTGTTCTCGACTAGAGCGAAGCATCGAGTTCGAACGCAAGGCGTGGGATCGGAGCTGGATGATGCGACGTAGCCTGGGTGAGGAGCGCCGATGACCGCGTGGTCGGAATCGTTGTGGACGAATGATTTTCCGATGTGGGTTGCTTCCAGTTCTGGGTTGATGGGTTCGATTTTTGTTCGAGCTTAGAACAGTCGATCTGAGTTCTCGTTCGGGGTCGTGGGGTTTCAAGTGGTCGTCGAGGATTGTCGCGATGATGATCGGAGATCGGCGGCGTGTGTGAACGTGCACGGCGTGCATGTCGTATCTGGGTTGGTGAAGGCTTCGGAAAGAACAAGTTTTTTTCTCGAGTCAATTTCGTGATTGACTCGAAGCAGGGTTGATTACGTGGGTGGTGTCGTATTTCGCTCGAGAGTGTGGTCGAGATTAGTTCAGGCTGGCTCGGGTTTTGTTCTCTTGAGCGGGTTTTAGTCTGTTTTACCTACCAGAGGTAAGGGAAGTAAACATGAACTGTTTTTAAAAAAAAAAGTTTTAAAGTTTTAAAGGGTTTTAGTTTCAAAGGAAATGTTACTAAGTCTTTTTAAATAACTTAATTAAGAAAATCGGTTTAATAAATTAAGAATAGTCAATTCCTTGTTTAATTAAGGGTAAATTAATCTAAGTAATTAAGGGGTAACTACTTAGTGAAGTAAATTAATCAACCCTATAATTAACATTTGGGTGGTCGGGATCGGAAGGGTAGGTCGTTGACGACTTGTCGAGGGTGGTTTTAGATGGTCGGATCTCCGGCAAATCTCCTGTGCACATGCACGATGGATAGTGTATCAGTAGTTTGGAAAGGAGAATGGGTCTCGGGGAAGGCCTCGGGAAGATGTTGTCTTGGCTCGGGTTCAATCTCGAGTGTGATCGCGAGTGGGTATAAACTTATAAAGATTTTAACAAAGTTTTATATAAAAAAAAATAAGAAGATTAAATGTGTTTAAGCATTGATTAAACTTAAGAGTTTAAGTTAAGATGGAGGTTAATGATAAATTATTTTCTAAGGATTATTCAATAAAACTTTAAATGTTAATTAAGAAGATTAAATTAAGATAATGATTAAGTTAATAAGAACTTAAAGGTTAATTAATTAAGGGATAATTAAAGATTTATTTATGAAAGTAATTGTGGATAATTAATTTAGATTGGCAATTAAAGAATGATTAATTAATGATTGGAATTAATTAATATTTGGTAAGCAGGATTTAAAAGAAATTAAATTAATTAAAAGGGTACAATTAATTTATCTTGCTTATAGATGATTAAGAATTATTTTATGACTTAGATTATTTGATATCTCTGATATGTGATTTGTGATGCTTTGTGATATGAAATACCTTGGTTGAACTGTGATATTGTGGGTTATCTATCTGAGATAAATTGTTGTGTGAATATGAAATCCTGAATATAAAATTGTATTGTTTATACTTAAACATTGGGCTTAAGTAAACTGGACTATTAGAACTAAGTAACGGTACTTAGATATTACTTTGGGAAATAAGTGATTGACTATAACAGGTTAAGAAACTCGTAGTGAGGTACGAGTTACCCCGGGTTTCCAAATATGTTTTAAAAATTCTGTATATTAAAATTTATGGGTTACTCACGCTGGTTTCCAGCCTGACCCGGGTGTTACTTTGATGTAATGCTCGGGTCAGACCGAGTATTATAGATTTTCAGGTAAGGACGTTCTGGAGCTTAGGAGATGAGCTGGATGGCAGGACGTATGGAGTGTTTCCGCTGTGACTATTATTTCTGTTTATTTGAGATATATTTGATTTGTATATACTCAGTGTTGTGTATGAGAGTAACTCTGATGTATTATAAATGCAAATTGACAGATATAGTATTCTTTTGTAAACTGCTATTATTTGATATTATATTTTGATCTGCTGCGAATATGAGATTCTGTGTTTTATTTTCTGTTTCTTCTTCTATCTCTTTCTTCTTTTCCTAACTATCTGGAATTTTCGGGATCGAATATTCCGGGTCGTTACAGTTGGTATCAGAGCAGAAAGGTTAAGCGAGAACCTTGGCTCTGGTGGGTGTACTCATAAGGATAGGGTAAATAGTACCCTGGAATAAGTTGAGTGTATATATATATATATATATGAGAGCGTACTTGTTATTTTCATATATAAAGATTTTAAATGATTTTATATAAGAATATATTTTGATATATAAAGCACTATTTCTTACTAATAAATGATAAGGTAAATGGTTGTTAAATTATTGAATTAAATATAAGAAGTAATAGAAATACAACCAAATTGATAGGGGGTAAAGGTAAGTTTGAAATGGATTTAAACTGAAATTAAATCTTGAATTTGGGAAAATGTTTTAGAATAAGATAATAATGAATTGGTTTCTAGATATGATAATCTTAGTTATTATCATAAATGGTTGTTGTATTTAATAGTGAAATGTGTGTTAATGAGTAAGCAAAATAAAATGTGTTAAGGATATAAACTTAGACGAGTATAACTTGTAAATTAGAACGGATTTAAATTGTGAAGTTTAACCCTAAATTTAGAAACATTTGAATTGTTTCAAAGTGTTAAAAGAAAAGAATAAATAATATTTTTCAGAATATACTTGAATGTGATCTTATTTTAAAATAAGAAGTTGTTTGAAAACTTAAAAAGAGACCTGTCTTAAATTAAACCCAAAGGTGGTTTAAATTTTAAAGTATAGCTTGGTGGGCTAAGAAATAAATATGTATATATGGATACCAAAGATGGGCTGAAATAAACTCTAAATGTTGAGTTTTAAATTTGGAATGTAATGTGAAATCCCAAGGTGATAAGTTTTTGAACTTATAAGATTATTAATGTGAAGTTTAAAATTTGAAGTGGAAATTCAAATTTGAGTAAGTTTGACGGGATTAAATTGAATTTGACTTAAAGGAAGTTAAATAAGTTTGGAATAAACAACCTGAATTGGAAATTTCAAGATGAAATTGAGATTTAACTTAGGAAAGTTAAAGGGTTGATTTGGTTGGGAATTATATGTGATCTCAGATAGGATTGAGATCTGGAATGGGTAGTGGATGATGAATGTTTTAAATAAATTGGATGTTTATTTATCTTAATATCAGCCTGTTATTATCAGTAATTATGAGACGATGAATTTGATTGTTTAATTGAATTAAGAAGTAAATTGAGGTAATATCTATTTCATTATTGGAATTAAATGGAATTAAACTTTAATTTGAAATTACTTAAGTAGTTTTGATTTTAAAGATAAAATTAGACTTGAGAAAATGAGATCACTCTGAACATTAAGATTGGAATGTTTAAAATGAACATGAAAACTGAAATGATAAGGATTGGTTCCAAGATTGAATTTGGGTAATAAATTGAATTTCAGAGATTAAATTGTTTTAAAAGGGGTTTGAATTATTATTTGAACCTAGAAATAAGTTTATGTAGAAGTAAAGGTAAATTAAAATGGAATTTTGAGAATTGGACTCAGAATTAAATTATGTAAAGATTGGGATTATTGATTTAATAATAAAGGTTAATTTGATTTAAGGGGTTAAATCAACATTTGAAAATTTAACTCGAATATATAATTCGAGATGGTTTAAAAGTGAGATTTAAATTGAGTTAGTTCAAACTGAATTTGATTTGAATTAATGGGAAATTTTGAATTGGATTAATTTAAAATAAAAGTGAAGTTTAAATAAGTTCAAATTCAAATGGGAATTGGGATTAATTCGTATAGAAATTGAAATGATTTGAAATCGAAGTGGATTCAATTTGAAATTAGTCTAAATTAATTTGAATAAGTTGGAATTGTAATTAAAGTGAATATGTTTAAAATCAAATGGAATTTGATTTGAATTTGGAAAGAAATTGTGGATAATTCAACTTGAATTGGGACCGAATCAATTTAATGGGAAATTGATTAAATGGAGATTGAGAAGCTGAACAGTCTGACTCTGGACTATTTTCAAAATAAATTGTTTTAATATTAATCTATTTTTCTAAACTATTTACTATACAACTTTTCTTTTAAAACCTAAAACTATCTTAAACTTGTTTTACAATTACTTTTGGAACTATTTAACTATTTTACAACTGATTTATAAACTAATTACTATTTTTCTACTACTTTATAACTGATTACTGTTTTACAACCATTTTGCAATTACTTTGCTATTTTATAGCTATTTTATGAACTAATAATTATTTTTCAACTACTTATCTATTTTTCAAAATTTTCAAGTTATTTTCTAAATATAAACTGGTCGGAGTTCAAACTGTTATTGATTAAATACCCAATTGAGATAAGAATTGAGTGGTAATCCAAGTGGGGATTAAGGCAACTGTAAATAAGTGAATAGAATCATAAATGAATATGAATAGAAAGGAAATTGATTGGACTGATAATCAATGAAGATAAATACGTAGGATGTACGTATATTATTCTATTTGCATAGTGATTTGATCCAGATTCAAGCATAGAATTTCGAGATAGTATTATCGATCCGAGTTGGGATTTTTCGTTCGATTTTCGACGGCGAACCTGGATATGGATTTTTGATTGGTTCTGGATATTCTCTATCATAGTTATGACTATGCAAGGAGAATGACGGTTTCTGATCAAGAAACCAGATCTGAGCCCGCACTAGGAAGTCGGGTGGACAATACTAGTTCGGAAGTGAAATTGTGTGATCGAATGAGCGATCAGATTGATATAGCGTACGAATGATATGTGGACATCGTACGGGTTTGAATGAAATTGATATTGAAAATTTGTGGATAAGCACTGTAAATGGTTTTTGAAATTGAAAGTATATTTTATGAAATATATGATGAAGTAAAGTGGGAATTGAACATTTCTATGATTAAAATTTATTTTATGAAAGTAAGCAATATGGAGAATGACTTTACAAAAGAGTAATCAAAATTTGAATATTTGATTTGGAATAAACAAAGTTATTTATCTTCGTTATATATATGGTAAACTCTCCTTGTTGAATCTATTGCTAGAAGAAAAGGATCTTTGAAAGTGTTCGAAGTATAAAAGGAGTTTTATACCAGATTGAAATGATCCAAAGTTTTTAAAGAAAAATTATATGTATATATATATATATTTAAAGGATCTTATGATGATTTTGAAAAAGGGTTTTGGGAACCTTTGAATTTGGAAAGGCTTTTGATTTTTGGGTAAAACCAATATTGGAATTTGGAAAAGCCTAATATGAGAATTATCGATTTTGGGAATCGATTTTTATAAAGGAGCTTTATTTGAAATTCATACTCGGTGTATGATTTGAAAAAAAAAATACTACATGTATATAGTATAAAGTGAGATTGGCTCTGGGGAAAAAGGCGCTCCCTTGAAATGAACTTCTCAGGAGTGCCACTGGGTGGTACTGCCTTGAGCCCAAAGGGGGGTTTCTAAAGTTGATCCTGTGAGGAGTACGGACAAAACTAGTTCCTGAGGATTATTTGTAGCGAAAGTCGAGGGGCTGGAGCCCACAGAGGCATTTGGGTTATGCTGTGACGACAGTGTAACTCGATGTCACTGCGATCTACTGCAGACCATAGCGAAAGTCGTGTGTGCCGCTGAGAGCCAACAGTCTATGTTTGATTTTATATCGGTAGACTGCGACACTATGGTAACATAGCGAAAATCGTGTGAGCCGTTGAGAGCCAACAGTCTATGTTTGATTTTACATCGGTAGACTACGACCTATGTCAGAGTGGAGAAGTTTCATTTTGACAGCGAAAATCGTGTGTGCCGCTGAGAGCCAACAATTACAAGGACTTTTGCTGTGATGGCAACGTAACCCTGGAATGTAACTGCGATCTGTCGTGGGTTCCATGGTGAAATCAGTTACATGGACTTTTGCTGCGACGGCAACGTATCCCAGGATGTAACTGTAACCATGGATGAGTGTGATGATTTCCAGAGCATTCTCACCAAAGATATTTCCTCTGTTTCCAAAACTGTTTTCTATATTTTCAATAAAATTATTTTCCAAAGTATTTTCACTGGGTGTTGGAAACGAGTTTACCAAGTACTTATAGATTTTCAGTCCTACGCCTGATCAACGTATGACCGAATCTCTATGAGAACGAAGATGGACTTGTCGAAACATCGAGTTATAAAAGTATATTTATAAAAACTATTTAGAAATATTATATAGATTTTTAAAATAGTTTAAAAATGATCAAAGAAAATTTATATGAGTTTAAGTATTTTAATAATTCTGGCTCCAATCCTTTTCGAGGACGAAAAAATTCAAAGGGGGGAAGAATGTGACGACCCGGTATTTTGGCCATTTTATTTTAATAAATATTTAATCCAATCAAATAAAATGTAAACTCACCAGTGTAAAATGAAATCGGACAAACATATGTATGTGAATTATTCACGCTAGAAGAAAATAAAACAAAACATCTTCATACATAAAAACCAAATGACTACCAGCAAGTAGATATTTTCATACAACATATCTATATACAACCAAAATATAATAATAATGGGTAAACAAATTTGGAAACCATGGCATTTAATTTCATCACCTCAGCCTAAAATAAGTCTATTCAAAATATTTACAAATCTTTACTTTCAGTAATATAAAAATCTGAGCAAACCAAAATAAAAGAAGAAAATCTTGTACAGCAAATACCTACCCTGTAAATCCTGTTCTCTATATATATGTACATCTTTCTAGTCCCTGTTCGTTCAAAGAAACTATGCAAACCAGAAAAAAAGAAGAGAAAAAGAATATAGTACTAGACAAATATTTATAAACAAGTTATCTTCATACCTAAGCTAAGTGTTTGCCTGCAAGTGATGTTTTCAAAGAAATATCTATGTACTTAGGAGGAAAATGGGATAAGGATGTAGACATGAAGGGGAGCACTTGCATTTAATGTAACCAGTACTAGCATAACCAAGTTAATTCGAATATATATATAAAAAAAATCATCTCAGCTCAACATAATCTGACCAAAGAAATATATATAAAATTTTGACCAAGGAAGCTTTCTGGGAAAGGAAAACTACAGTCTACTTTCCCTTGCAAATATCACTGCCTTACCCCATTCTTTCATCCACTCGATCAAAGCAAAGTTCTTTCATTAAAAACAAAGCAAGAAATGGGAAGCCACGGTTTCAATCTGAAGCAAAATCAAAGTTAATAAAGATTTCCAGTTTTAAACTTTCAATCTTTCAGAGTATTTCAGTTTCCAAAGCAAGCTTTCAATTTTTTTTTTTGAGATCAAAGTTCCTCTATTTCAAATCAAAGCCTGTGCAAAAATATACAACTCGAACTAGAGAGGAAGTTAAATGCAATCTACATCAAGTTCTAGACCAGGAACTGTTCTCTGTTTCTTCAAATAACTGTGAGTAACCTAACCCATTTTCTTCTTCTTTATACCAGTGAGTAAACTCTTTTATTAATGCTTGAGTAGATAAATAATGGTTTGCTTACGAAATTTTTCTGTGATGATTGTCTGTATGTGTGTATATAGGAAAGTATAAAACTCTGTGTATATGAATGCATTTGAATATGCAGGTTGATGTCTGTGCTTCTCTGTTCTTTAGATTGCAGAGATTTTAAATGATCTAAAATTTAAATTTTTTTCCCTTTAATCACTTTGAAGCTTTGAGTTTCACAGAATCAATTTAGTTTAACTCCATCTAGATTTTGAAATAAAGTTTATGCATTTTAAGTTTGGAAATCTCCTGTAAACAAGAAAATACAGTTGAAACTTAATAATGTGATAAATCAAATGTTGTATTATATTAATTCAAACATATATCTCGAATCATCTTGGGAGTTATGATTTTTAAAACAAAAAACTAGATTTTTAATATTGAATTGAATGAGAACTTTGAAATTGTCTGGAAAATGGATTCTGATCATTTTCTGGTGATCGGCGGTATTCGAGCGGTCGAGTTATCGTCTAAAGCTAGTTCGATGTTCAGGGAGCTTGGCAAAAATACTAGTGGTGTTTATCGATGATCGAGGCGGTGGAATTTTGGAGAACTAGGGTTTTGGGAGATGGTTCTGTCGAGGGTAATGGCGTGGTGTTCTCGACTAGAGCGAAGCATCGAGTTCGAACGCAAGGCGTGGGATCGGAGCTGGATGATGCGACGTAGCCTGGGTGAGGAGCGCCGATGACCGCGTGGTCGGAATCGTTGTGGACGAATGATTTTCCGATGTGGGTTGCTTCCAGTTCTGGGTTGATGGGTTCGATTTTTGTTCGAGCTTAGAACAGTCGATCTGAGTTCTCGTTCGGGGTCGTGGGGTTTCAAGTGGTCGTCGAGGATTGTCGCGATGATGATCGGAGATCGGTGGCGTGTGTGAACGTGCACGGCGTGCATGTCGTATCTGGGTTGGTGAAGGCTTCGGAAAGGACAAGTTTTTTTCTCGAGTCAATTTCGTGATTGACTCGAAGCAGGGTTGATTACGTGGGTGGTGTCGTATTTCGCTCGAGAGTGTGGTCGAGATTAGTTCAGGCTGGCTCGGGTTTTGTTCTCTTGAGCGGGTTTTAGTCTGTTTTACCTACCAGAGGTAAGGGAAGTAAACATGAACTGTTTTTTTAAAAAAAAAGTTTTAAAGTTTTAAAGGGTTTTAGTTTCAAAGGAAATGTTACTAAGTCTTTTTAAATAACTTAATTAAGAAAATCGGTTTAATAAATTAAGAATAGTCAATTCCTTGTTTAATTAAGGGTAAATTAATCTAAGTAATTAAGGGGTAACTACTTAGTGAAGTAAATTAATCAACCCTATAATTAACATTTGGGTGGTCGGGGTCGGAAGGGTAGGTCGTTGACGACTTGTCGAGGGTGGTTTTAGATGGTCGGATCTCCGGCAAATCTCCTGTGCACATGCACGATGGATAGTGTATCAGTAGTTTGGAAAGGAGAATGGGTCTCGGGGAAGGCCTCGGGAAGATGTTGTCTTGGCTCGGGTTCAATCTCGAGTGTGATCGCGAGTGGGTATAAACTTATAAAGATTTTAACAAAGTTTTATATAAAAAAAAATAAGAAGATTAAATGTGTTTAAGCATTGATTAAACTTAAGAGTTTAAGTTAAGATGGAGGTTAATGATAAATTATTTTCTAAGGATTATTCAATAAAACTTTAAATGTTAATTAAGAAGATTAAATTAAGATAATGATTAAGTTAATAAGAAATTAAAGGTTAATTAATTAAGGGATAATTAAAGATTTATTTATGAAAGTAATTGTGGATAATTAATTTAGATTGACAATTAAAGAATGATTAATTAATGATTGGAATTAATTAATATTTGTTAAGCAGGATTTAAAAGAAATTAAATTAATTAGAAAGGGTACAATTAATTTATCTTGCTTATAGATGATTAAGAATTATTTTATGACTTAGATTATTTGATATCTCTGATATGTGATTTGTGATGCTTTGTGATATGAAATACCTTGGTTGAACTGTGATATTGTGGGTTATCTATCTGAGATAAATTGTTGTGTGAATATGAAATCCTGAATATAAAATTGTATTGTTTATACTTAAACATTGGGCTTAAGTAAACTGGACTATTGGAACTAAGTAACAGTACTTAGATATTACTTTGGGAAATAAGTGATTGACTATAACAGGTTAAGAAACTCGTAGTGAGGTACGAGTTACCCCGGGTTTCCAAATATGTTTTAAAATTTCTGTATATTAAAATTTATGGGTTACTCACGCTGGTTTCCAGCCTGACCCGGGTGTTACTTTGATGTAATGCTCAGGTCAGACCGAGTATTACAGAGTTTTAGGTAAGGACGTTCTGGAGCTTAGGAGATGAGCTGGATGGCAGGACGTATGGAGTGTTTCCGCTGTGACTATTATTTCTGTTTATCTGAGATATATTTGATTTGTATATACTCAGTGTTGTGTATGAGAGTAACTCTGATGTATTATAAATGCAAATTGACAGATATAGTATTCTTTTGTAAACTGCTATTATTTGATATTATATTTTGATCCGCTGCGAATGTGAGATTCTGTGTTTTATTTTCTGTTTCTTCTTCTATCTCTTTCTTCTTTTCCTAACTATCTGGAATTTTCGGGATCGAAAATTCCGGGTCGTTATAGTTGGTATCAGAGCAGAAAGGTTAAGCGAGAAACTTGGCTCTGGTGGGTGTACTCATAAGGATAGGGTAAATAGTACCCTCGAATAAGTTGAGTGTATATATATATATATATGAGAGCGTACTTGTTATTTTCATATATAAAGATTTTAAATGATTTTATATAAGAATATATTTTGATATATAAAGCACTATTTCTTACTAATAAATGATAAGGTAATTGGTTGTTAAATTATTGAATTAAATATAAGAAGTAATAGAAATACAACCAAATTGATAGGGGGTAAAGGTAAGTTTGAAATGGATTTAAACTGAAATTAAATCTTGAATTTGGGAAAATGTTTTAGAATAAGATAATAATGAATTGGTTTCTAGATATGATAATCTTAGTTATTATCATAAATGGTTGTTGTATTTAATAGTGAAATGTGTGTTAATGAGTAAGCAAAATAAAATGTGTTAAGGATATAAACTTAGACGAGTATAACTTGTAAATTAGAACGGGTTTAAATTGTGAAGTTTAACCCTAAATTTAGAAACATTTGAATTGTTTCAAAGTGTTAAAAGAAAAGAATAAATAATATTTTTCAGAATATACTTGAATGTGATCTTATTTTAAAATAAGAAGTTGTTTGAAAACTTAAAAAGAGACCTGTCTTAAATTAAACCCAAAGGTGGTTTAAATTTTAAAGTATAGCTTGGTGGGCTAAGAAATAAATATGTATATATGGATACCAAAGATGGGCTGAAATAAACTCTAAATGTTGAGTTTTAAATTTGGAATGTAATGTGAAATCCCAAGGTGATAAGTTTTTGAACTTATAAGATTATTAATGTGAAGTTTAAAATTTGAAGTGGAAATTCAAATTTGAGTAAGTTTGACGGGATTAAATTGAATTTGACTTAAAGGAAGTTAAATAAGTTTGGAATAAACAACCTGAATTGGAAATTTCAAGATGAAATTGAGATTTAACTTAGGAAAGTTAAAGGGTTGATTTGGTTGGGAATTATATGTGATCTCAGATAGGATTGAGATCTGGAATGGGTAGTGGATGATGAATGTTTTAAATAAATTGGATGTTTATTTATCTTAATATCAGCCTGTTATTATCAGTAATTATGAGACGATGAATTTGATTGTTTAATTGAATTAAGAAGTAAATTGAGGTAATATCTATTTCATTATTGGAATTAAATGGAATTAAACTTTAATTTGAAATTACTTAAGTAGTTTTGATTTTAAAGATAAAATTAGACTTGAGAAAATGAGATCACTCTGAACATTAAGATTGGAATGTTTAAAATGAACATGAAAACTGAAATGATAAGGATTGGTTCCAAGATTGAATTTGGGTAATAAATTGAATTTCAGAGATTAAATTGTTTTAAAAGGGGTTTGAATTATTATTTGAACCTAGAAATAAGTTTATGTAGAAGTAAAGGTAAATTAAAATGGAATTTTGAGAATTGGACTCAGAATTAAATTATGTAAAGATTGGGATTATTGATTTAATAATAAAGGTTAATTTGATTTAAGGGGTTAAATCAACATTTGAAAATTTAACTCGAATATATAATTCGAGATGGTTTAAAAGTGAGATTTAAATTGAGTTAGTTCAAACTGAATTTGATTTGAATTAATGGGAAATTTTGAATTGGATTAATTTAAAATAAAAGTGAAGTTTAAATGAGTTCAAATTCAAATGGGAATTGGGATTAATTCGTATAGAAATTGAAATGATTTGAAATCGAAGTGGATTCAATTTGAAATTATTCTAAATTAATTTGAATAAGTTGGAATTGTAATTAAAGTGAATATGTTTAAAATCAAATGGAATTTGATTTGAATTTGGAAAGAAATTGTGGATAATTCAACTTGAATTGGGACCGAATCAATTTAATGGGAAATTGATTAAATGGAGATTGAGAAGCTGAACAGTCTGACTCTAGACTATTTTCAAAATAAATTGTTTTAATATTAATCTATTTTTCTAAACTATTTACTATACAACTTTTCTTTTAAAACCTAAAACTATCTTAAACTTGTTTTACAATTACTTTTGGAACTATTTAACTATTTTACAACTGTTTTATAAACTAATTACTATTTTTCTACTACTTTATAACTGATTACTGTTTTACAACCATTTTGCAATTACTTTGCTATTTTATAGCTATTTTATGAACTAATAATTATTTTTCAACTACTTATCTATTTTTCAAAATTTTCAAGTTATTTTCTAAATATAAACTGGTCGGAGTTCAAACTGTTATTGATTAAATACCCAATTGAGATAAGAATTGAGTGGTAATCCAAGTGGGGATTAAGGCAACTGTAAATAAGTGAATAGAATCATAAATGAATATGAATAGAAAGGAAATTGATTGGACTGATAATCAATGAAGATAAATACGTAGGATGTACGTATATTATTCTATTTGCATAGTGATTTGATCCAGATTCGAGCACAGAATTTCGAGATAGTATTATCGATCCGAGTTGGGATTTTTCGTTCGATTTTCGACGGCGAACCTGGATATGGATTTTTGATTGGTTCTGGATATTCTCTATCATAGTTATGACTATGCAAGGAGAATGACGGTTTCTGATCAAGAAACCAGATCTGAGTCCGCACTAGGAAGTCGGGTGGACAATACTAGTTCGGAAGTGAAATTGTGTGATCGAATGAGCGATCAGATTGATATAGCGTACGAATGATATGTGGACATCGTACGGGTTTGAATGAAATTGTTATTGAAAATTTGTGGATAAGCACTGTAAATGGTTTTTGAAATTGAAAGTATATTTTATGAAATATATGATGAAGTAAAGTGGGAATTTAACATTTCTATGATTAAAATTTATTTTATGAAAGTAAGCAATATGGAGAATGACTTTACAAAAGAGTAATCAAAATTTGAATATTTGATTTGGAATAAACAAAGTTATTTATCTTCGTTATATATATGGTAAACTCTCCTTGTTGAATCTATTGCTAGAAGAAAAGGATCTTTGAAAGTGTTCGAAGTATAAAAGGAGTTTTATACCAGATTGAAATGATCCAAAGTTTTTAAAGAAAAATTATATGTATGTATATATATATATATATATATATATTTAAAGGATCTTATGATGATTTTGAAAAAGGGTTTTGGGAACCTTTGAATTTGGAAAGGCTTTTGATTTTTGGGTAAAACCAATATTGGAATTTGGAAAAGCCTAATATGAGAATTATCGATTTTGGGAATCGATTTTTATAAAGGAGCTTTATATGAAATTCATACTCGGTGTATGATTTGAAAAAAAAATACTATATGTATATAGTATAAAGTGAGATTGGCTCTGGGGAAAAAGGCGCTCCCTTGAAATGAACTTCTCAGGAGTGCCACTGGGTGGTACTGCCTTAAGCCCCAAGGGGGGTTTCTAAAGTTGATCCTATGAGGAGTCCGGACAAAACTAGTTCCTGAGGATTATTTGTAGCGAAAGTCGAGGGGCTGGAGCCCAAAGAGGCATTTGGGTTATGCTGTGACGACAGTGTAACTCGATGTCACTGCGATCTACTGCAGACCATAGCGAAAGTCGTGTTTGCCGCTGAGAGCCAACAGTCTATGTTTGATTTTATATCGATAGACTGCGACACTATGGTAACATAGCGAAAATCGTGTGAGCCGCTGAGAGCCAACAGTCTATGTTTGATTTTACATCGGTAGACTGCGACCTATGTCAGAGTGGAGAAGTTTCATTTTGACAGCGAAAATCGTGTGTGCCGCTGAGAGCCAACAATTACATGGACTTTTGCTGTGATGGCAACGTAACCCTGGAATGTAACTGCGATCTGTCGTGGGTTCCATGGTGAAATCAGTTACATGCACTTTTGCTGCGACGGCAACGTAACCCAGGATGTAACTGTAACCATGGATGAGTGTGATGATTTCCAGAGCATTCTCACCAAAGATATTTCCTCTGTTTCCAAAACTGTTTTCTATATTTTCAATAAAATTATTTTCCAAAGTATTTTCACTGGGTGTTGGAAACGAGTTTACCAAGTACTTATAGATTTTCAGTCCTACGCCTGATCAACGTATGACCGAATCTCTATGAGAACGAAGATGGACTTGTCGAAACATCGAGTTATAAAAGTATATTTATAAAAACTATTTAGAAATATTATATAGATTTTTAAAATAGTTTAAAAATGATCAAAGAAAATTTATATGAGTTTAAGTATTTTAATAATTCTGGCTCCAATCCTTTTCGAGGACGAAAAGATTCAAAGGGGGGAAGAATGTGACGACCCGGTATTTTGGCCATTTTATTTTAATAAATATTTAATCCAATCAAATAAAATGTAAACTCACCAGTGTAAAATGAAATCAGACAAACATATGTATGTGAATTATTCAAGCTAGAAGAAAATAAAACAAAACATCTTCATACATAAAAACCAAATGACTACCAGCAAGTAGATATTTTCATACAACATATCTATATACAACCAAAATATAATAATAATGGGTAAACAAATTTGGAAACCATGGCATTTAATTTCATCACCTCAGCCTAAAATAAGTCTATTCAAAATATTTACAAATCTTTACTTTCAGTAATATAAAAATCTGAGCAAACCAAAATAAAAGAAGAAAATCTTGTACAGCAAATACCTACCCTGTAAATCCTGTTCTCTATATATATGTACATCTTTCTAGTCCCTGTTCGTTCAAAGAAACTATGCAAACCAGAAAAAAAAAGAGAAAAAGAATATAGTACTAGACAAATATTTATAAACAAGTTATCTTCATACCTAAGCTAAGTGTTTGCCTGCAAGTGATGTTTTCAAAGAAATATCTATGTACTTAGGAGGAAAATGGGATAAGGATGTAGACATGAAGGGGAGCACTTGCATTTAATGTAACCAGTACTAGCATAACCAAGTCAATTCGAATATATATATATAAAAAAATCATCTCAGCTCAACATAATCTGACCAAAGAAATATATATAAAATTTTGACCAAGGAAGCTTTTTGGGAAAGGAAAACTACAGTCTACTTTCCCTTGCAAATATCACTGCCTTACCCCATTCTTTCATCCACTCGATCAAAGCAAAGTTCTTTCATTAAAAACAAAGCAAGAAATGGGAAGCCACGGTTTCAATCTGAAGCAAAATCAAAGTTAATAAAGATTTCCAATTTTAAACTTTCAATCTTTCAGAGTATTTCAGTTTCCAAAGCAAGCTTTCATTTTTTTTTTTGAGATCAAAGTTCCTCTATTTCAAATCAAAGCCTGTGCAAAAATATACAACTCGAACTAGAGAGGAAGTTAAATGCAATCTACATCAAGTTCTAGACCAGGAACTGTTCTCTGTTTCTTCAAATAACTGTGAGTAACCTAACCCATTTTCTTCTTCTTTATACCAGTGAGTAAACTCTTTTATTAATGCTTGAGTAGATAAATAATGGTTTGCTTACGAAATTTTTCTGTGATGATTGTCTGTATGTGTGTATATAGGAAAGTATAAAACTCTGTGTATATGAATGCATTTGAATATGCAGGTTGATGTCTGTGCTTCTCTGTTCTTTAGATTGCAGAGATTTTAAATGATCTAAAATTTAAATTTTTTTCCCTTTAATCACTTTGAAGCTTTGAGTTTCACAGAATCAATTTAGTTTAACTCCATCTAGATTTTGAAATAAAGTTTATGCATTTTAAGTTTGGAAATCTCCTGTAAACAAGAAAATACAGTTGAAACTTAATAATGTGATAAATCAAATGTTGTATTATATTAATTCAAACATATATCTCGAATCATCTTGGGAGTTATGAGTTTTAAAACAAAAATCTAGATTTTTAATATTGAATTGAATGAGAACTTTGAAATTGTCTGGAAAATGGATTCTGATCATTTTCTGGTGATCGACGGTATTCGAGCGGTCGAGTTATCGTCTGAAGCTAGTTCGATGTTCAGGGAGCTTGGCAAAAATACTGGTGGTGTTTATCGATGATCGAGGCGGTGGAATTTTGGCGAACTAGGGTTTTGGGAGATGGTTCTGTCGAGGGTAATGGCGTGGTGTTCTCGACTAGAGCGAAGCATCGAGTTCGAACGCAAGGCGTGGGATCGGAGCTGGATGATGCGACGTAGCCTGGGTGAGGAGCGCCGATGACCGCGTGGTCGGAATCGTTGTGGACGAATGATTTTCCGATGTGGGTTGCTTCCAGTTCTGGGTTGATGGGTTCGATTTTTGTTCGAGCTTAGAACAGTCGATCTGAGTTCTCGTTCGGGGTCGTGGGGTTTCAAGTGGTCGTCGAGGATTGTCGTGATGATGATCGGAGATCGGCGGCGTGTGTGAACGTGCACGGCGTGCATGTCGTATCTGGGTTGGTGAAGGCTTCGGAAAGAACAAGTTTTTTTCTCGAGTCAATTTCGTGATTGACTCGAAGCAGGGTTGATTACGTGGGTGGTGTCGTATTTCGCTCGAGAGTGTGGTCGAGATTAGTTCAGGCTGGCTCGGGTTTTGTTCTCTTGAGCGGGTTTTAGTCTGTTTTACCTACCAGAGGTAAGGGAAGTAAACATGAACTGTTTTTTTTAAAAAAAAGTTTTAAAGTTTTAAAGGGTTTTAGTTTCAAAGGAAATGTTACTAAGTCTTTTTAAATAACTTAATTAAGAAAATCGGTTTAATAAATTAAGAATAGTCAATTCCTTGTTTAATTAAGGGTAAATTAATCTAAGTAATTAAGGGGTAACTACTTAGTGAAGTAAATTAATCAACCCTATAATTAACATTTGGGTGGTCGGGATCGGAAGGGTAGGTCGTTGATGACATGTCGAGGGTGGTTTTAGATGGTCGGATCTCCGACAAATCTCCTGTGCACATGCACGATGGATAGTGTATCAGTAGTTTGGAAAGGAGAATGGGTCTCGGGGAAGGCCTCGGGAAGATGTTGTCTTGGCTCGGGTTCAATCTCGAGTGTGATCGCGAGTGGGTATAAACTTATAAAGATTTTAACAAAGTTTTATATAAAAAAAATAAGAAGATTAAATGTGTTTAAGCATTGATTAAACTTAAGAGTTTAAGTTAAGATGGAGGTTAATGATAAATTATTTTCTAAGGATTATTCAATAAAACTTTAAATGTTAATTAAGAAGATTAAATTAAGATAATGATTAAGTTAATAAGAAATTAAAGGTTAATTAATTAAGGGATAATTAAAGATTTATTTATGAAATTCATTGTGGATAATTAATTTAGATTGACAATTAAAGAATGATTAATTAATGATTGGAATTAATTAATATTTGGTAAGCAGGATTTAAAAGAAATTAAATTAATTAGAAAGGGTACAATTAATTTATCTTGCTTATAGATGATTAAGAATTATTTTATGACTTAGATTATTTGATATCTCTGATATGTCATTTGTGATGCTTTGTGATATGAAATACCTTGGTTGAACTGTGATATTGTGGGTTATCTATCTGAGATAAATTGTTGTGTGAATATGAAATCCTGAATATAAAATTGTATTGTTTATACTTAAACATTGGGCTTAAGTAAACTGGACTATTGGAACTAAGTAACGGTACTTAGATATTACTTTGGGAAATAAGTGATTGACTATAACAGGTTAAGAAACTCGTAGTGAGGTACGAGTTACCCCGGGTTTCCAAATATGTTTTAAAATTTCTGTATATTAAAATTTATGGGTTACTCACGCTGGTTTCCAGCCTGACCCGGGTGTTACTTTGATGTAATGCTCAGGTCAGACCGAGTATTACAGATTTTCTGGTAAGGACGTTCTGGAGCTTAGGAGATGAGCTGGATGGCAGGACGTATGGAGTGTTTCCGCTGTGACTATTATTTCTGTTTATCTGAGATATATTTGATTTGTATATACTCAGTGTTGTGTATGAGAGTAACTCTGATGTATTATAAATGCAAATTGACAGATATAGTATTCTTTTGTAAACTGCTATTATTTGATATTATATTTTGATCCGCTGCGAATGTGAGATTCTGTGTTTTATTTTCTGTTTCTTCTTCTATCTCTTTCTTCTTTTCCTAACTATCTGGAATTTTCGGGATCGAAAATTCCGGGTCGTTACAATGTTAATCTCCATGAATTGCAAGGTGAGAATCAAAACTCACATTTTCTAGTTTAGATTGAGATTTCAAGGTAAGAAATCTCAATTTTGTTTGTTGTATGTTCATTTGTGAATCGCTGTCAGTAAATTGGGCATATCTCTTTCGTTTTAAATCGGAATTTGGTTTTCTTTGAAGTTCTGGAAAGATTGAAAAGAGTTTGATAACTTTCAGGTTAAACACTTTCGAAAATTTTGAGCATAGAGGGTATAAAAACCCAATTAAGACTCGCTGCCCTATCACTGTAAAACTGTGACTTTCTGTGCTAAATGTTGTTGGTAATTTGAGCATATCTTTTTTGTTTGGTGTCCTAATTTGACGATTCTTGATGTTCCTGAAAGCTTAGATTATCTGATACAATTTTTATGTTTTGGATTTTGTTAAATTTTGACGTTTACATGGTCGAAAGTTCATTCTAGTGTCGCTGTTACGAAACTAAAATGACAGCGGTAGTGAACTTCAGATCTGAAATTTATTTTAGTCATAACTATTTCATTTCTTATCGGAATTCGATAATTTTTAATGTTCTGGAAAGCTTAGGAAATCTTCTACAACTTCCAAATTTTATGTTTTCTTAAATTCTGAGTTTAAAAGGGGTGAACTGGCTAAACTATCCGCAGGCCGGAGTTCTTTTGCAAAGTTTTATCATTTTCCATTGAATTGTTTTTGGATTCGATGATTTTGAGCATTGTTTTGAGATGATTCTAAAAGGATAACTCCTACTAATAGGAAAGCTGACATTAACGTCGATTCGTGCTACGAATTGACAATTTCATTTGGATTTTTGTCGTATGTTAATTTCATCGAATTTTCGTTGATTTTTGCTGTTTCTGTGCACGTGTTTTCTAAACCGTTTTCGGAAGATTTTTTATAATAAAATAGCTTTCGAAATAAATATTTTACAAAATTTATAATTATTTTTTAAGCAATTAAAATTATATATTCTCTATAATAAAGGGAATTTTAAAGGAATGTTTTGCAAACGGTTTTCAAAAATTGTTTTAAAAACTTGTTTTCACAAACAAATTATTTTCTATATAAAATACATGTTTTTGCACTATTTGAATGAATGAGAAGAAGAATCAAACGATTGAGTAAAACACGTGGGATGGGACACGTGCATATCTTTTCAGTTAATTCCTGATTTGTCTGTTTGATCGTTTTGACCTTCGGGTCATGTTTACCGATGAGATGAGGTAAACATTTTACTACTTTCTAATGTGGCATTTACTAGCGGTTAGTAAACCGTTTAGTGCGAATGTGTGGTATGGGACGCATGTTAACGCTTTTTAGGTTCCTACCTGAGAGTTTGTGACACATTTTTCTATGAGACATATTGCCAGTACTGGACCTTCGGGTTATTGTCCTTAAGACGTTTGCCATTGCGGCATATTTTCCATTGCGACATATTTGTCCTAGAGGCGTTTGCCATTGCGACGTATTTGTCCTTAGGGATGTTTGTCATTGTGACGTATTTGCCTTCGGGCATGGCGCCTTATTTGAGAGAGCAGTACTTGGCAGGCTTCGACCATATGCACGTGCAAATATTTTGAGATGATTTCATTGATTATTTGAGATTTTCCAAGTGTATCGCCTTTTTATTATTGGCCATTTGAGCCGTTTGAGATATCATATATATGGTGATTACATCTTTGGAAATTGAACTTCTATGAGTTCTATATTTGAGATTTGAGTTGCCTACACTTGGCGTTTATTTAAGATTTGCCTTTTGGCATTTATTTGAGAATTATACTCTCCTATGTTGGAGATATACTTGATTGCCTTATGGCGTATTTTTGACTAAGATTTCTCTATTTCGATAATTTATTGGAGATTGCCGTTATGGCGTGTTTTGGGATTTCTTCTTTTTAGGAGTTATGGTTCGTCGAAACCAATATTGTTGTATTGGGATAAACCGATGATATGAGGCTTGCTATATTTAGTATTTTGTTAAATGTTGATTTATCTCTTTTGAGATCATATACTCATGCTAAGTGAAATTATATCACTTGAAGTAACCATATGAACTTAGAATTGTTTCTTCTCTTTTGAGAAGAATATCTTCCTTATCCATATGCTTCTTATTATCATTTATCCTATTAAACTGATTGTTTTAGCTAGACTGATCCGTGTATTTTATATTCGGGTCAGACCGAGATGTTTCAGGTTAGGTACCCATTAAACCTAGCCTTTCTGCTTCCGCATGGATATATCTGTTATCATCTTTTTGTGTAGTCTTTTTGTGTCGACTCTTATGTATATTGTTTTGACTTGCGTATATTGTGGTCATCATACCAAAAATGTGTATCATTTTGTATTACTCTGGTGATGTATCTGTATATGTGTGTGTGTGTGTGTGTCTGTGTGTGTAACAACCCGTATATTTGGACCATTTAAATTGACAATAATCCACACATGTCAACTTAAATAGTACAAAACACGAATCATTAATGGAGTATATGTATATAAATGAGAATCATTACAAACTCATAGACAGATATAATAACAGAATAACGCAGCGGAATTACAACAATATCATAATAGTAGTTCATGAAGCTACTAAATAAATACAACAATGGCTCAAGCAAATAGTGAAATAGAAATACATAGATGTCTGATACAACATCAAAATAGAATGGAGCAATAATGATAAAGATAAAGATAAAGATAAATGATAGTCTTCAAGTCTTCAGCTTCCAAGCAGCACAGCAACAGAAATCCTCAGGCTGACCCGAGCATAAGCATAAAAAAATACTCGAGTCAGGACATATATTCTTATACAAGATAATATGGTTCAAATTTGAAATAACAATAACTCCAAGACGAATGGAATAACATCTTTCAAGATCTGTTAAACTATCTACTATGTAATAGTGTACGCTAAGTAGATAATGCCTATCAGTAGGATAAAGTATCAAAATAACGTTAAGGCGTTACCATTATCCCACTTAACACATTTTATATAAGCATCATAGTCTATACAGCACTGTAAACTCCACCGTAAACTAGTGTGCTATCAGGGAGTACTCCATAAGTATAACACAAAAACAAATCGTAGTGGTCGCGCATAGGGATACAAGTATGACAAGGCACATGAGGCAATACCTAAGGTAGTGAGACTACCGTTTGCCTGATCCAGACTGGTGAGAACGCATCGCCGCAACGATCGCAACACCGCGAAACAACACTCCCAATTCAAGGGTGCGCACCAATCAATAACAAGTAATGAGTAGTTTACAAAGAAGTGTGTTCGCTCGAGGTAGCTAACCCCATTTGGCCCGGCACGGCTCTTGTTTTAGTCATTTCCAATTTGACACAAGTGTCAAGGTCATCCATTATCGTTCTCTTTCTTCAGTTATCAATGTACATCATTCCAACCACTTCATTCTGGATCACACTCTGCATATAGTAATTAAAGTGGTATTCGGTTTAGACAGTGAGTATGTCCCTAACCGATTCCGGTTTCTTTAATAACTTTCGTAATTATTATACCGATTGGTCGTTTAATAAATTTCAAAACCAAATCAATTTCAATTTCACTTAAAATTTAAAAGTCAACATTTCATTTACATTTCTATATCAATTCCCAAAACTTACGTTTTAAATTTCTAAATTTTCAATTTCCAAATTCTATAATTCAATTTCAATTTTAATTTAAACGGTTTCAAATATTGATTTAAATTCATATATAGGTTTCATTCCATAATCGTTTAAATTAATTTAATTATCATTCAAAACCATTTAAGTTCATTGATGGATTCATTCAGTAATCATTAAATAATTTTATCATTTCAAAATAATTTCAATTAAATTTCCAATTCATTCAATCGATCACATAAGTCTACCTCAATTATCAAAACTTATAAATTTAATTAAATTATATTCGTCAAATTTAATTCTTTAAATTTTAAGTATCATATTAATTTCCATAAATCACATTTATTTCTTATTAACGAAATTCGATTTCGCTTATTTGCTTATTTAATTTAAACAAATTCCAAAACTTAATTATTAAAGAAAACCCAATTTCAATTATTAAAGAAGTTAAATTTTACTTATTAGAGAATTCAAATTTTATTTAATTATTAACTAGTTCCATTTTATTTAATCATTAATTAATTCCAACACTTCATTATTAAATAATTTCAACTTAATTCAATAATCAAACAACATTTTTTTATCAAAACTTTGTTGATTATTAAATAATAACATTTAAATTTCATTAAAGTTCAAATTTCAATTTAAAACCCTTATTATTTCATTCAAATAAAACTTATTTATTTATTTAAATCGAATTATTTGACCAATCGGTTTTGTTTAATTCTCTATCCTAAGTTTATTTGGGTATTTATAATTTCAACCCAATTCCATTTTAATTCAAAATCAAAACACAGTAAAGGGAACTTGCAGTGTGATAACTAGGATGGTGTCAAAGTAAATAAACAAGTAATAACAACAATCAATAACAATCCAATAATCCATTTAAATAATCCTGAAATAATCGTATTAATTTACATTGTTGTTTGTGCAAATTAATATAATTATTTCTAGAATCTACACTATCATTTCATGTAGATTAAAGATTATTACACTAATATTTTATGCGGATCTACACTTGATATCTATTATTCAATTTCGTACTACATCAATTTATACAACATACATTTAAATGGTTCAAGCTGCAATTAGCCATATTTCTACGTGTCGAATAATTAGACAATTAAAGGGGTCATATTATACAAATTTTATCTAATCAAATTCAACACATATCAATTTCAAATTGTTAACTATCCTACATCAAATTCAATTTGTATAATACGTATCACTTCATACATTAACAATTTAACATCCAATATCAACATCAAACAATAATCATTTATCAGCCAAACTTGATTATCATCGTATAAGAATATAAGTCGTGAAAATTAATTCACCTTTCGTAGTTAGAGAATGAACGGCGAAGCACGAATGGAATTGGTTCAACACGAACAATGGAACTGCGATCGTTGGCAAAAGAAAGATGATATTAATTTAAAATGAACGTTCATATATATTTTATAAAACTATATATGCGCTTACCAACGATGAAGAAAAAGAAGAAAGCTGAGAATTTTGATGCTACTGCAAATGGAACTTCAACTGGTTGCTGCTATATCAAATAGAGAAGAAGTAGTCACTATTTTTCAGTAACAAAATATACACACTGCGTATATTCTCTTCTGCAAATTAACACAGTACACTTCCTTTATTATAAAGCAAATTGTTCACTTTCAAATTGAAAGAAACATTGTACACTTTTTTTTATATATAGAACCGAGACTTTTCTCTTCTTATAACACATAACCCATCACTTCTTCACAATGGACTCAAAGCACTGGCTAACATATGCATGCACACGTTTGTACACACAACACGCACACGGAAGGTCAGGGGATTTGGGTTGTAGCGCCCCACCTCTATGCTCATAATGACAAAGAGTATTAAAAGAAATATTGTCTATTATTACGAAGAATACGGTTGGATGGTAGCGACCATCCTTAGTTGGCCTTACACTAGCATTGGTTATCTCGATAGGAGTGGTATATACTTTTTATTTTTCATCTATTATTTATTTACTCCCATCGACACACCCAATTCTAGTACAAAACGAACTACGACGGTTCATAATAGTTTAGGACAATGAATATAATAACAACACAGATAATATAAATGTGGAACACAGATTAAACAAAAAGTCTCATATATATATATATATATATAACTGAGGTCAGTTACAATATAGTTGACACAGTACATATGATACAACTACAACTGTCGACTCTGGAAGTTATATATACAAGTACATTATCAACTAATATACATGAATACATATCATCCTATACAATAACCCGACTTCTACAAATGACAAAGACAACTTCAAAAGATGTGAAAAGTCTTCATAGCCTGAATAGCAACTCAAAGAAGGAAATCTACAACCTGAAATAACTCGGGTCTGACCCGAGTATTATATTCAAAAGAAAATAATACACGG
The DNA here is from genome assembly GCA_030737815.1 of Allium fistulosum. NCBI lineage: Eukaryota > Viridiplantae > Streptophyta > Magnoliopsida > Asparagales > Amaryllidaceae > Allium > Allium fistulosum. The sequence goes on from CM060902.1 coordinate 1,389,192,700, forward strand.
GTCAGTCTAATTCAAACTCAGTTATTAGTGCACAGAAGCAATAATAATCAAATATCAAATAGACGACAGTCGTAGAAATCTCATATATCCGATTTCTCGATAAAAGAATCGGATAACAGCAGATATAACACTAGACAGTGTTAAACAACAAATCAGCAATACAAATCAATTTAAACAATCGAAATGTCAGAAAAACATCAATGCGGATTGGCTGCAGTACAGGCTAACGTGTACTGCCTCGCCAATACAGTCTATGAAATACTCAGAAGATCAATGAATCCAAAAGCCAACAGATCCAACTCAATTCAAAATGAACCATTTCAAAATACAACTTCAAAATATTGAATTGAATCAACGAAACCATTTAACAATCGAAATATCAACTAAATCTGCCAATCCTGCTAGGGCTGCAGTACACGCACGCGTGTACTGCCTCACCACTACAAAACAACTCAAAACAATACTAAACAAGATCAGAGGTAACAAGTGAAACAAGTTCAACATGTCACAAAGCAAGGCACAGTGAAATAGCAAACTGAAGGTGAGAGCACCAATGATATGGCACTATAACACTCAACAGAAAAAGACGCAAATCAGCCTCATTAGAAAATAAGGTCACCAGTGAAGCACAATGACCAAATGCAAATGGATACAAAGCATCAATGCAATGTATCGGATTCGAGAACAAAGGCAGTGCAGCAGCATAAAGCTTTATCTAAGAGAATACGAAATATGTACACAAGTGATGGTACATACAAACTGCACATGGCAAATGAATCAGGGGTACAACGGTGAAACAGATCAAATAACATCAAGTAAAGAACTCGACCAGTGAACAAAGTGACACAGGGAACTCAGACAATACCAACCAGTACGAAAGTGAAGGTCGAGTGAACAAAGTGACACAGGGAACTCAAAAGCAACTAATCAGCAACCCAGACCAACTAGAAAATTGAATCCAGTGCCAACATGAACAGAATGAACTTCAATGAACAACTCCAACATGAATATACAGGTTACAAATGTCGCAGACCTGAGTGCAGCAGTGAATGGTCACAAGTGCACCAGTTCAAAATTTCACAAGTACAAGACCGTATTCAAGTAAAGACTACAGGCAACTGATCACCTATATGTACAACAAACAGCATGCAGCATAGTTGAAGCAGAGATGACATGCAACAATGCAACAATATGAAAACGGAATGAATGACTCAAATGTGCAACTGCAAATGACAGAGAAGATAACCAATAGTAACAGGGAAGCAATTCAGATGAATTCACAGCTACAGTTCATCAAGAATACAACAATGAAAGCAAACCAGACTACAAGAGTTACAACAAAGATATGGCAACAACATGCAACTATACAAGATCAACCAACGTACACAGGTGAAGGCAACAGAATTAAGTAAAATCAACAAACTCAAGTCCAAATGAATAAGTGACAGTGGCTCCAGATCAAAGATGGACTTACATGAATGGAAACAAGTGCACATGAACAAGGATGAAGAACTGGAAAGTGAAGTATCCAAGCCAGTGCTACCAAAAATCAAATAGGATCGAAGCCAAGTATCGAAAATAATTCACAGTGAAAAGGATAGCAATGTCGACGAGTATGCTATAGAAAAACAAAACCATGATCAACGGTGATCGAGTCAAAGTTATGATCATCTACAGTGAACGAGTCTAGGGCAGTGGTCAAAAGTCAGAGAAGAAGAATGGACTCGACCAAAATCAAGTAATGTACACATGAATGCTATAACTCAACTGCAGCACCAAAGTGCAAAGTCTCAAGTGACCAAGAGCGCCATTGAATCGGCAAACCAAACCAACAAAACCTGTGATACACTCAATTTTGAATGCAACAAGTTCGAACAAATCCAAAGTCATGACAGTAATCAACAAATATCAAAATCACAACGAAACTGCAGTTGCAACCATGAACAACTGCCACAGGTCAAATAATCAATGTCGAGTGACCGGAGCATAATACAAAGTGAAGACAAACTAATCTAAATAACAACAAAATCAACTGCAGTTCAAATCGAAGTGGCCCAAAGTTTAGTTATATCAATATCAAGAACTGGAGCCAACAGAAAATTTAAAGCAATTTAAACATCAAAACCATGGCAATCACGAAATCATTTAAAGCCGAAGGAACAACAATTACATCTCGATACTTTGGCAATCAATTTAAAATGGTCAACGTCGAAACCACTAATCATCAGACAAAATCGAAGTCGACAAAACCCAAATTTTCACAACCAAACCAATAAATCGAAGTTAATTAGAAACGAACGAAAACCAACAGGGTCGAGAGAATTAGATGTGAGTTCTCACTCACCTCTGTCGAAGCGAAGACGAGCGTGGCAAACACCCTTCAAGCGACGTCAATTCGAAGTCTCGAAGCCCTAGCAGCCCACGCAGTATCGAAGATTTGAGCTTTAGATCGAGTCTTGAAATTGCATCTTCGAGATGAACGAATCAAGGAGTACACGAGACCGCCATTCTTCTCTATCGTTTAGATTAGGGTTTTGAAAATGAATAATGGGTAAAGGGGATGGGATATCGAACGAATGAAAATTGAGGGGGGTCGATTATTTGCCTTGTAAATTTTCACGGCCCCAACCACATATGGGCCACGATTATTATAAAGCCCATAGATCCTTTTTAACAAATTGTTAGAAGAATTTGCCCGATTAAAACACCCAAGAGAAATTTGCCAACAATAATAAAATAGTTTTAACCCAATTTTTAACAAATTATCAAAAGAATATCATCTGATTAGAAACTTCTAAAAACAATTAGCCAGCGGATTAATCGTCATTGGACGATAATTAATCGAGGCTAAATCCCGGGTTGTTACATGGGTGGTGGCGCGACGAGGTTGGGACATTGGAGGTTTTCGGGATGGGGAGGCACGACGGTGGCCGCGACTGGGTAGGTGGAGGTGATAGTCTCGGTTCAGGCGACTTGGGTGTTGTGCGTGCGGTGGACTGTGGAGGTTGGTGGAGGGTCGTGTTCAAGGGGGAGTGACTGGGCAGTGCGCGCGTATGGAGGAGTTTCTGGCAGAGGAGTGACGCGGCCGGGGTGGTGAACGACGTCGTTGCACCTATGGCCGAAGTGGGTGGAAGTGACGCGCGCGGCCAGCGCGTGTGACCGGAGTGGGGTGGTGGGTCAGTGCTCGTGTCGCGTAGGAGGAGGTGACTTGGCATCGGAAGAGAGGAGGTGGAGTGGTCTGGGTTTATAAAATTTTCTTTTGCAAAATCTTTCAACAGTGAAAGAAAAACAAATAAAAAAAAAGAAGAAAGAGGGGAGGTACTTGTTGACGTTTGTGAATGGGTACAACAAAGTTCTATTGCGTTTATATTTTACAAATTTCGAGAATTGTATTTGCACAGTCTTTGTTGTTTTTTGAAAAGTGAACCGCCTCACCTATTTTCCAAGCTAACCCCCATCCTCCAACTACCGTATTGAATGCACCTCAGCCAAAATTTTATTTTCCAAATTTTTGAATGGATACGGGCTACAATTTGGGCTGAATATTATTTAAACGGTCCGCTTGGAACGGTTAATTTAACGCGACATTTTACGCCGAACTCCGATTTGCACAAATGAATATACCGTTTTGATCAGCGTGACGAGGCGCTTCCAACGGTACACAGATAATTGCGATACGACAATTTTATCAAAACTCAAAATTTACGCTAATTAAATTGTTCGTTTGACAAAACAATTTAAATGAAGCAGGCGACGACGTAATTAGACGAAGCAAAATGCGACGTCTAAATGAGATAAATTTTTACACATTACTGTATAAAAATATTTGGATTCGAAAGATAAATTTTCCGCAGTTTAAATGAACTGATATACAATAAAACGCGGACGAAATTTAATTTTTGCGACGAAACTTTTCCTATATCCATAACTAACTAGACGCATCTTATAACCGAAGTTTGGACGTTAATTGAGATCGTATATAAAATTCAAAATTTTATATTAAAATAATGGATTTAAAAATTTTAAATTGGGTCGGAAATCCAGGGTCGTTACTATGTGTTTATCTACTGTTTTGTGATGTAAGTTGCATTTTTGTTGTATTTTGTTCTGACAGATCCGTTAGCCACCTATAGTTTTGTATTAAGCATTTATTGGATATGTCGATCCACTTGATTTAGAGAAGAAAAAAATTAGAGCATTTATCGACGTATTCAGTAGATGTTTAAGACAAGGCTATAATTGTATCCAACCCTATTCTCCGCATTAGCAGACAGTATTACCCAGTAATACTCTTTGTTAATGTGGGTCTTGGGGTGGGGCGTCACAATAAATGTCCAGGCTGATAATTGTGATTGTTGTGTACTCTGATGTATGTAAGAATATATCAGTTTCTCTTTTGTAAAGATCATTGATATTATATTATCTTATGTTCCGCTGCGATTGTGAGATTTTGTGTTGTTTTAGTTTCATTTTTCTTCTCTTTCTCTTCTCTTTTTCTTTCTTCTTTCTTTCCCTTAACTATCCGTCTTTCCGTTCGATTTGGGTTGGACATGTGTGATTTATTATCAGCTTGAACTGTACGGAAAAGCAGGCTGTTACAACGTGGTACCATATCTTAGGTTGAGCGAAAACCTAGGCTTTTATGGGAATTTATTTATTTGAGATAGGGTAAGTGAGACCGTAGGATGAGTTTTAGTATATATATATGAGCGTGTATTTGTTAGTGATTTTAAAAATATTTATATTATGTTAATTTATCTATTGAGTGGCTTATGAATTCTAGTCGGTCCGTGGGATGCCATGATATTGATAGGGGATTCTAAACGCTTAAAAAAGGCAAACCGACATAGTATTGTTTTAAAGTTGGTAAACGAAATAATTTTACCAAAAATTATATTTTATATATAAGAATAATTTTTTAGAAATTATTATGATTATATATGGAGTGTTTGGTTGTTAGAGAATGATAATATTTAATTACTATAATTTGTTGTTTGTTGTTTTAACAAAATTTGTTATTATCATAATCTAAACATAGATAAACATTTGTGAATTGAGTTATATAAGAAAATAAATTTATAAGTACGAATTATAGAGAATTGATTATGATTAAAACAATCAACAATTGTGAAATGAATTACATAAGAAGTGATATTTTATAAATGTGATTTATAAAGGTGATTTATAAATGAAAAGTAAAGGAAATTGCCTAAGTATATTTATAAATATGATTTGTTAACAAAATTGAATTTAAAACAAGAAGTTGAGAACTTAAAACCCATTGATTTTGGAGATTGTCTTTCAAAAGGTTTTAGAAAAAATGATAATAGTATTATTTTCAAAATAATTTGGTTAGAAATATTTTGAAATGGGATTTCAAGAGATAGAAAGCACTGAACTTACTTCAGTCACGGGAAAATAACTTCAATGATGACTGCAGCATCATCAACATTTATTTTCAAGTTTCTAAGTGAGGAATTGCTACTATTGAAGTTTTGTTTTGATAAAAAAAAATTGTTTTAGATTCCAAAGGTGTAATTTGATATATAAAGGTGTTATGTATAGATATGATTTCAAAATGATTCAAAAATACAACCGGGTGTTAAAAACCTGAAATTTTATCTAAATGTTTTGAGAAAACCTAAGATAATAAGTTTTTGAACTTATAATTTGGAAATAATATAGATAAGAAAAGATATTGGAATCGAGATATGAAATTAAAATTTAACTTTGGTTAAGTTAAATAAATTGAGTAAAGGGTGTCAAATGAAATTGAAATGGAATTTGAATTGAATTGGATAAAATAATGAAATGAATATACACTAAGTCGTAAAGTGATTATATAACCCTGAAGTGTAAATATAGTATGTGAATAACTTAAGTCAAATAAATTTCATGAAATTTTAAGTAAATAAGTTTAAATAACTTATGATTTGAAGAATATTAAGCTAAAACAAAATTTTAAATTTGTTGGATATGAATGTTAAAGAATGTAAATCTTAAATTTAGATAGGCAATTAAATTTAACTTAAGTTAAGTTAAATGAGATGATTTTGAAATGGAATTTAACTCAAGTGGGGGTAATGGAATGAGCTAATGAAACTCAACCTAACTTGTAAAATGAATTGAATATGTTTTGGAATGTTGTTTGCTAGAAATAAATAAAATCGATTGTAGTAACGAACTAAATTAGTGAAGTGAACTAGTTAAATGAATTAATGTAAGGAAAGAATTGAATTGAACTAATGAAATGAATTAGTGAATTGAATATGGTTTACTATGTTGCTCAATAAAAATGAATATGAACTTATGTTATGAAGTGGAAATAAACATTAGAAGTGTTGTATAAAATGTTTAAAATGAACTTAAGCAAATAATTTTATGGAATGGTTGTTAAGTGTTGTTAGTATTAAAGAAGTTATACTAAGTAAATTGAATATGGAATGGAATATTGTTAAACATAATGTGAATATTTGGATGGAACCAATAAATGTAGATAGATCGAGCTTAAACAAAGTGAATGTAAATGATTGAATGTAAATCAATTGAATGGAAGTAAATTGAAATAAATACGTAAGTTGTACGTATATTATTTTATCCGCATAACTGTTTGACCCATATTGGGGCACATGATTTCGAGGTGATTTATACCGATCCGAGTTAGGATTTTTCACTCGATTTCTTGACGGCGAACCCTGGATATGGATTTTTGATTAATTCTGATATTCTCTATCAAATTATATGGCTATGCAAGGAGAATAGCGGTTTCTAATCAAGGAACTGAATTTGAGTCCGCACTAGAGTGGTCGTGTGAACGATACTAGTTCGAAAGTGAAATTGTGTGATCGAGCAAGCGATCAGATATGGGTTTGCATATGGATGGTATACGTACATCGTACGGGCTTTAATAAATTAAATGTTGACAATGTAAGATGCAAATTGATATGGTTATAAATTAATTAAATGGAGATTATTTTTTTATGTTTCTCTTGTTACATTTGCATATCGTTATTGTATATTCTATGTTATATATTGGCATTGTTTGTTCTCATTGGTTGTTGAGTGTTTAATAGGTGCAGATGGCGTATGCTTCGCATTTAGAGCTCACTTTCACATTATATTGGTTGTATATGCTTGCTAATACTAAAATAAGGTACACATCTCGGATTACATACCGTACTTTTATATTTCCTCCTACGGGATGCCTCATCCTCGAAGATGAGATGTATATTTGCGATTATATATATATATATATATATATTGTAATTTTTCCGATGGAACCACGCAAAGGAGACGCTGGCGAAATTTTCCCTAAATTTAAGGCGTTAGAAAAATTCTGAGCAGTTTGAAAAAATTTTGATAAGTAAAAATTTGATTTTTGTTCTTATAACTTGAAATGATATTAGTGGATTTTTGAAATAGTATTTGTTTATAACTATGAATGAATTTTGAAGAATTAGGAAAAGTTTTTATAAGAAGTTTTAACTAATTGATTTTGAAAGTTAAAAGGTTTAAGAGTTTTATAATTCATTTCAACTAATTGTTTTTGAAAGGTTAATGGGTTGTGACATCTTTTTTACTTGGTAATTTCGGAGATGAAATTCTTTTAAAGGGGGGGGGAGAATGTAACGACCTAGAATTTTAGTCATTTGAATTTAGCATATTTAATTTATTTTAAATATTGAAAAATTATTTTTATAAGTTAAATAACTTGAATTTCAAATATAGTGCTACATTTTATAATTAAATTATTGAATTTAATATTGGAATTGTTTAAATAATTGAATCTTGAATTTATTATGAATGAAAATGATTTCAAAAGTTGATTTAAATTCTTTTTGAATAAGAATCAAGATAGTAAACTTTTAATTTGGATTTTAAAGTGATTAAACGGATTTTTGAAATTACTCTTTTTAATTAACGTATAAAAATAGTGTTCCAGGGCACAGTCTCAGATTTTGACGAAACAAGTTTCATTGGATCCGTAATAGTGAATTATTGTATGCCGTCGAATTTCGTAGCGATCAGACGTATCATTTGGTCGTGCGAGTTCGAAACGCATAGAAATTATTTAAAGGAATTTAAATTAAAATAATTCGATTTTGAAAAGCTATCTTTTGAATATGATGGAATTGGCTCCCGATATATATTCCATTGTGTTTGGAATATGGGTATAACATATAGAACACCAGGCGACACGCTTCGTTTGGAGTTCGAAATTTTCACGGATGAATAGTACTTTGGAAAATTTTCTATAAATTGCCCTCAACTTCCTTCATTTGCAAACCCGAATCCTAAAATAGATTTCAGCCCCCATTTCCATTAACCAAATCCAAAGGCCTTTGTCAATCAGAGCATCTAGGGATCGAATTAGCCTTTTACTTCAACTAGGGAAATGTAGAGAGCATCGATACAAAGCTAATCAACGATCGGATCATCGTCATTCGTTGCGTGGTGGTCGAAAATGGCTCGCGTTCGATGCTGTAGTTTTGGGTTTGCTAGTCGCATTCGTACGTGCATGGCGTGCGGCGTTGAGGCGTGCGAGAGGCAGGAGGCTGTGGCGAGATGTAACGATACGGATTTTCGCGCTCGAAAATCAACATCCATACTTTACATCGTATTCAAATGCCGTAGATTCGATCGTTCAAATCCGAGTCGCCGGAGCTTATAACACAGTTAAGTAAATAACACAGCGGAATAAATGAATAATACATTGATATACAATATCTGATACAACAGAATGATACAATGAATATCAATATACATCAGAGATATGATACAACAAATAGCAGCGGAAAGAAAAATAGATAACTAACATCAGCAGCGGATAATCTTCATCTTCAAAGCACCAATCCAGAAATAGCTCGAACTCCCAATAACGAGGCACAAAGATAAGCAAGTGCAGTCTGATCCAAAGACTGAACTAGCTCCAGAAAATCTACTAATCTGAATATCTGAAAAACCCAACTCTAGACTGCTCGTGTAGAAAAATTTTGAGCATCCAGAGTTTAGGAAAGGAACAATAAACTCCGGATCAGTCATGGGACTGGTGTGAGCAACAAAAAAACAGTTTATCTTTAAAAACAAATAGCAGAGAATTTTAAAGTAAATTCGCAATGCTTTTGGAAAATGAAACTACCATAAGACCTCCCACCACACACACAATGCAAACGCAGAATTGGAGGAGATTTCTTCTTATGATAGTCAAAGATGCTTACTACGCAAAATCAAATCATTTTTGATATTATTATTAGTGCATAGTGGAAAACATTTCGAAAGTATAATATTAATCTTAGCCAGCATAGACATTCCGCACTTATGCCTACTATAGCTACTATGTTCAATAGCAGGTTACCGCAACATTCCATAGCAGGTAATACAACTAAAACCGTACACGTCGCGTATTGTTTCTTTGGATTTCCAACAAATGGTCAGGCTAAGGAACTTCCTTTTCCACGATGGGTACGTCCCTGGAATAGACGACCCGAGAACCTAACCGGATCTCTGCCAACACAAGGCCGGGTTACCTCTGCAAAAATAGGTAACTACTGACACGCGTATGCCATCCCCCGATCGTCACCGATCTTCCCGAGGATCCTCGATTTCCAACAAACCACAAAGTAATAAATTTGCAGCAACCACAGAGGTTAAGTATCTGGGCTCCATACCATGATACCACCTTTATCCAGAAGGAATGACTTACACTAAGGGGCGCTACTCCCTAGAACCTTGCTGCATCCTTCCTGTTTCGACCATTTCCGGGGTGTGAGGCTCGACGAAGTCTCGTCCACAAAGCTACGCTTTGTCACAAAGCCATGCTTCGGGTCAAACAAATGATCAACCTATGATCACAAAGATATAAAATCAAATAAATGATCATATCGCAAATGATCAAACACTGATCATCACACAGCAACACTCAGCATGTCACATTACCAAATTGGGATATATCGCTGATAAATTTCAACTACATAACCTCTGAGCTCGTACGTCTCAGAGAAGGGTGTTAAGCTAAGAGAATAAATTCTCCGCCACCAACAGAAATGTATTTGAAAGAAATCAGCTTTATATCTCAAAGTGTAATGTCAGACATGTAACCATACAAGTCTGTTCCGGGTTCGAACAGAACCGAAGGCACTTCTTACGAAGCCCTTGCAATTCCGGGTAATTTCCAATCACGTCCGGACTTCCCGTCACAAAAGAGTGATATAAATCTCTATACCGGAGCAACTCAGTGCAGAGACATTCGACAGGTTGTCCTTTCATTTTCGAAAAATATCCGGTCTTCAACACCGGTCTTCAAATGCCATCCATATACGACGTATCACTATTCGGAATGGGTTATACGACCCAAAGGTCCTTTCCCGGCTAACCCGAATAGTGAGCGAAATATTTAAAAACATATGGATATTGGGATTTCAATTAAGTCACAATTTAACCCCAAACTTTCTTTTCAACTGGTTTAACAAATTACCATTTTAATCTTTTTAAACAAAAAGATTTAATTCACAAAGTTCACTTAATTTCACAAAGATTCATTCACAGATTTTCCAAATCGATTTCCATTTCAGTTTAATTAATTCGTTAAATCTTTAAATCAAAGATTTAACTAATAGCTTTCAAAACAATTCCATTTCAAATGGTTTAAATAAATCATCATTTTAAATCTGTTAAAAATAAACAGATTTAATTCATAGTTTTCAAAACAATTCATTCATAACTTGAAAAATCCATTTTTCAATTCATTCTTGAAATTCCTTTAATTAAACTGGAATTTCATTTCTTATCTGAAAGCTTTTATCATTTTAAAACAAACAGTTTTCATTTCGGAAATCTGATTCATTTATACAAGTTAAAATCTTTGGGTTAAATCCAAATTCTCAAAATTTTACTTTTAAATGGTTTAACTTTATATAAACACATTTATAACATTTTTAATCCCTAGTTTCAAATCATAGGATTCAATTTCAAACTTGAATTCAAATTTAAATCAAATTATTTAAATTTTCAAAACTCGATTAAGTTATTCAAAATAACTTTTATCTTTGAAATTCTATTTCAAAAAGTTTTTCACTTTAAACCCCAAATTTCTAATTTCAAAAATCAATTGAAATTAAAATTTCAATTTCGAAAACATCAAATTTAAATTATCTGTGACTTAACCGATTTCCACGTGAAATCCATATTTGTGTGTGTAACAGTGTGGTCTAGGGGTTTTACACACAATAGTGCAACACAATAAATCATCACAGATCAAACTACAGGATATAGTTGATAAACGATATAAACTATATCGCTTATCTTTTATTCACAGATCACAGATATATATAAATTTCAGATAAATAAACTGCAGTAAAGATTACACACAAATCAGAATATATCCCAAAGCATCATATATCAGGAAATATCAAACAACCAAATCATCCAATAAAATCCAAATATTCATAAGTAAGATCAGTTAATTGTCTGATTAATTCAAATCAGATTAATTTCTTATAATTAAATTTTTAATCCTGATTCATTAATATTAATTAATTACCATTTAATTATCCTTTAATTAATTACCATTTAATTATCTATCATTAATTTACTTCATTAATTAGTTACCCTTAATAAATTTACTCAAAATAATTATTCCTTAATTAATCACAAAAATTAATTAGTCCTCAAATAATTATCTTTGAATAATTGTCTTTTAATCATAGATTAATTGATCTTAAATTAATCATCACTCTTAACTGATAAACTAATCAATTACTTCCCATATCACATTTGAAAATACTTAAAGATTTTAAAACAATCAACCCAATATATGGTTATTTATAAACAAAATGATTTCAAATATTTACTTTAACATTTAAATTCATCTTCAAACAATTAAATTCATAAAAACTTTACTTTCTCAAAATCTGGAATTCAAGATCAGATTTAAGATCCAGGTTTAAATTTTTAATTTAACTTGTTTAAAATCTTTCCTTTACAATTAAACTTTATTTTAAATTTTCAAATGCTTTCAATACTTGACGTTCTTAAGTTATTTAGCAATCTAAATTTAAAACTTTATTTGTTTTCAACTTAGTTACAAATCAGACTTGAATCCATATCTGCACCTGGATTAAAAATTCATTTTAACCCTTGATTTAAAAATTTAAAATTTAGTTTAAATACCAGAAATTGAAACAGGTTTTAAAACCTGAGACAAAATTATACCCGAGCACTTCCATTCTTGCTTCGAGCCGCGCCTGGATTCCCTCGAGTAAACACTTGGGTAAAACACGCGAATTACTCGAGATAAACTCGCGTACCATTCCTACTTCCACCCAGATCACCAGATAAGGCTCCGTGCACGTGCACAACCCCTCAGGCCAACTCCGGTCATCGCCGACGTCATCAACTGATCGACTATCATCCTCCGATCTGACAACAACTAACCAAACCCCTCCAATTCGACTCGAACTCGAATTCGAGTATAAATCAAAACCTGGAAACCTGGAACACTCGACAGCGACCCCACCACAAAACCTGGCAATGCCACGTTCTCCGAGCTCCTCCCACCGTATCGCCTAACACTCCGGCGAAGACCTCGTCTACCCCCCAACTCCCATCGCTCCAAACCCCGAAGCACTCGATCAATCCTAGGCTACGAACGAACGAAAGAAACTTGGTGCCTTAAAACTAGGTTTACAAATAAAAATGATCACCACCGTCGCCTCCGTTCAACGATGCTACCTCCGCCTATTTTTCCTACCTCCACCATAGGCTTCTCCACCACCTCGAACAACCCCTACCCTCCTCCTCGACGTGTTTGTCAGGATTTCCTCAAACAATGAAATTCGAACAAAACCCAATCCCTCTTGAATTCGTGATCTAAAAATTCCTATTCTTGCCTTAAAAATCAAATCAAGGTATAAGAATTCAAATTGTATATTTGAATTCGAGGATTAAGACATTCGAATTTTCGTATATATGATGATGTTTCTCAGTTCTTTGGCTTTTCCAGAGACATTGACTAGTTGTTTTAACATAAATAAAATTTCAAATTAAAGCTTAAGGCAAAACAATCAAGTTTTGTTTAAATTATGAACCCAGATTTTCTTGGATCAAAAGGGAAATTTTTTTTTTTTTTTTTGAATGATAACCTGAGTTTGAATTTTTTTTTTCTTTTTGAACAGAGGTCATCTACAGGTTGAACATGTTTCATCATACTTCAGCAGTTCAAAAATATAAATATCCAAATATACTTCACACTACAAGATGGAACACAGCAATGATATGAACCAAAATTATACTTAGAGGTTTAAAGGTAAAGTTACTCACATGATTTTTAGGAAGAAGAATAGAGCTTTCATCATTTTGAAACTGTCTTGAATTGTAAGCTGAAGCTCTTCTTTTGACTCTTTAATTGATCTGGTTTGAGTTGGTTTAGATTGTTGTTTTAGTTGAAGCTTGTTTAGATTTTGAATGATCTTAAATTTCCAATGTTTCTCAGTTTTGAAATGGAACGAAATATGAAATGAAGAGGAGATATTGCTTTGTACAAGATGATGATATATTTGTTTGTACAAATAGGCATGGCTAAAGATATACTTGTATTAATTGCCTGGTACTTTGTTTCCTTACTTTCGGCTGTACATGTTTGTGTTGATTTGTTTTGGTATTGTATTTTATTTTATCTTTGTCTTGTTTTATTTCGGCTGAGGTGATTTATACTTTGTTGCCTTGTTTTCTTGTTTGTATTTACAAGTTAATTCACACCTTATTTATTTTGTACAAAGATATGTTATTATCTTTGCTTTTCTTATACTTTGCCATGTTATACATTGTTATGTTGTCTTCTTTTGTTTTGTGGTTTACAATTCAGTTTGTATTTGATATTTTATTTCTTTTGTAATTGTAAATATTTGTACTTTGTTTTACTGGTTGGTGCATGGTTTCTGTATGTTGATAGATTTAGTTGTTTGTTATTATACTTTATCTTATATTTTCTTTCCAGTTTAACATCTATTATTATTTAATTCTAATACAAATTATATTATTTTTGAAATTCAAATTGACATCTATTCTAAATTTTTAAATCTGTTATTTATCTCGTATCTAAAGTAGATATTTATTTTTAAAACCGTTTATTTAAGATTTAAACTCTATCTCAATATATACATATATATATATATATAATTTCAATTTTACTCATACATCACATATACATATATATTCATTTATACACTATTTACAATATTTTAATCTCAAGTGATTTATACAGAATATACTTGGATATCGGGGAAACTCGCTTCTATTTATAAATTTAATTTACAAATTTTTTATCAAAAATTTATTTAATTATTCAATTTAAATTTCAGGGTCGTGACACGAGACATCGACGGTGGCTCGGCGTCGTACGCGGCAGCGTGATCGTCATTCGCGAATAACAAAAAAAAGAAAAATCGTGTGAGCCTGGAAGAAATGCATGCCTGGAGGGAGATAGGTTTAAGGTTTAAACTCGTTTAATTATGTTAATTAACTTTTAATTATCTCGAATGTTTATAAATTCATAACTTGTTCGTAGGAGGTCTGTTTCGAGCACGACAAGTTGCGTTACGATCGTATCAGCGAATACTACGCTATGGAGTTGGATTGGACGAATGCGGAGCTGGTAGGAATTTTGGGTTAAATTGAACGACCGTTCAATTTTAATCCAAACCAAAACATTTGGCAACTATTAAAAATCAAAGTGAGTTAATCTCACCATTTTGGTTAATCAGAAAATTTATATAGTAAGTAAAAAAAATTATCCATTGGATGTTTGGATATTTATTTTTATTAGTTACCGACTGTTTGGATAATTTACTAATTATTATTAGTTGGATTTGATGTATTCCAACAACTGGAGTGGATGAGACCTTATTACGTTCTGTGTAAGAGTGAATGACTCGTTGTATACGAATCTCGCCTCAAAGTGGTTGATTTATATTTTTATGATTATATATTGTATGTGATGCAAAGGGACAAGTTGGAGGTGTTGGATCATGGGTTTTGATTGCTAACAAGACACAACAATTCACGAATCTACGACTGAACTTGCATGCATATTTTAATCAAAATCAAGTTTTCAAAAAATGCATGGAGTGAGGCTCGAACCCGGGTCACTAGTTTAGAAGGCAAGTGCTCTAACCAAATGAGCTATGGTGAGTTTTGATTATCAACAGAATTCAGTCAACTGAACAAAATCGACCAGTCGACTGAATATCTATAAACAACCTATTGAACTTGTGCACATATGTATACACGTTTATATTTTTAAATTCAGTCGATTGACCATTTTCGACCAGTCGACTGACCTGAACCCAACTGCCATATTTTGAAAAGACATTTCCATTCTACGAAAGGTTGCGATCCTTCTTTGAACGGGAATGATTGCTTCTTTTGGACATAACTCTTCACCAATGGCAGCAACCCTTTGTCTACTATAAATAGATGTTCCCAAACACTTCATACTCACCGAAAATCATTCTAACTTTCTTATACTCTTCTTGTGCTCTCATACTTACATTCAAACAGCAAACTAGCATTTTATTGCTTTGAATCTTCAAATAAACTTTCATAATCTTAGATTCTTAGCATTACCTTCTCTTCATATCTTCACATACACTTCATTCACTTGAGGATTTGATTATAGGAAGTTTGTACTATTAGAGACAAATCAGTGTTTTCAAGGACACACAGTGTCAGATATTCTTTTGTAATAGTGAAGTCTTGTTCTGCTGCTCAGTCGTGTGAAGTCCTCTTCGGCTGTTGAGGCAAAAATCTAGTTCTGCTGCTCAGGTCCCTGTTCGGCTGCTCAGGGGTTGTATAGACCTGTTCCTTCGGGTTAAGTGAGGGTATTGTTTTAGTGAAATTCCAGAAGGAGTCTGGGACTGGTCGTAGGACGGTGCTCCGAACCAGTATAAAAATCTCTGGTGTCATTTTACTATACTGCTTTTATATTCCACACTATTTTCTATATAATTATCATCTACACTCTGTTTTACCTTTTATCCATATTACACGATCCATAGCACACTTTCATTTGGTATCAGAGCCTGGGATTCTAGAGATCGTAACAACATCCTAGAATAAATGGCTATAAAGAGATCTAGTTAAGGCAATGGGAAGAGGAAGAACAATAAAGAAGAATCAAAGGAGCAAACAAGCAAATGCTTCATGGATACAAGTGATGATGTAAGTGAACTAAGTTTTGAAGATTTGGTTGAAATTAATTCAGAACTAGTGGAATTTGTAAAACAAACTAAAAAGCAAAAAAAGGAGTTACAAGGAAAATTAAATAGATCTGAATTAGAAAAGAGTATGCCAAGAGATGGAAAGAAAATCCTAGAAGAAGAACTTGAAATATCTCAAGAATCTAATTCTAATTTAACATCTCAACTATCTATGATCACTCAGGAATTAGAAATTCAAAAGAATTAAAATGATGATTTATCAGTAGAAATTAATGATTTAAAATCTAACACTAAAGTATTAGAGTTAGAAAAATCTAGTCTCAAAACTAAGTTCGAAGATATTAATCAAAATGATTTATTACAATCATCTTTAGATAATTCAGAATCTCGAATTTTTCTTCTCGAAAATGAGAACTGTACGATAAAAGGAGAGAATTTTGAATTAAACATCTGATATCCCGGAATTTCAAGGAATTTAAAATATGATAATCTCTTAATTTAAATTATTTGAAATTGATAAAATTGTTATTTTCAAATATAAATAAACAAATAATAATAATGTGATGTTTTAATTATGGTTATAGATTGATTTTTAATAAGAATAATTATTTAAATTGTGTTATAAATTTTGATTTTAAATAGACTTATCATTTTCAAATTTAATAAGTATTGTTTAAATATATATATATATATATATATATGTCTTGAGTTGTTTTTAAATGAAATAATCAATTTCAAACTTAACAATGTGTTTATTTTAAAAATATAAATGTTTGAATTGATTTTTAAATTGGATTTTAAAAGTAAAATTTGAATTTGAATCTAGGTTTAAGTTTTAATCTTTAAAGATAAGTATTTTAATATATTTTGATAGGAAATATATGAACAAGGTTTTTATTAAAAAAAAAGATTTGTTTTGTAATATTTTCTTTAAAAGAAATTTATTTATATAAATTTAGGAAGTGTTTATTTAATAGTAAATAAATACAAAAGGTATATTAGCATTTAAAAATGGATTAAATGTATATCATATATGATTTTATTTAAATTATAAATTGGTTTATATTTTATTTCTTTTTAAAAAATTTATTTATATAAATTAGATAGGGCATTTAAAATATATTTATTAATAAATTTAATTCAAAAAGCATTTAAATCATTTAAAAATAAAATAAAATAAATAATTACAAGTGTTAATTTTATATGCAACTTACATACATGTGTAAGATAATTAAGATTTGTAATGACAAGTGTCATAGTTTATTTCTATTTTCTTTAATTTTAAAACAAATCTAAATGAATTTATATAAGCCTATATCTTTCCTCTCTTTCATTTTTTATTTGTTTTAATTCTCACATTTTCAAAGACAAAAACTAAAACCAGAAATCATTTGTCTCAAACCTGAAATGATCTCCACAAACCAAAACTGAAATTCATTTCCAAACCAAAAATCTACAACCTGAACCATATCTCAAATCAAGCTTGCAAAACTGTAACGACCCGTCTTTTTCTCCATAGAAAGACGCATCATTATTAAGAAAGAAAGGGATAGAAAAGAGAAAAGATAGAAAAGAAGAAACTAAACAATACCAGAATCTCACAGCGGAACGAATAAAATATATTAATCACATAGTTATTACATAATATTCATCATCTATCAGAGTTACACAGCTTATACATCACAATACATTAGACAGTTATAAAAGTCTGTCTATTGTACAACTCAAATACATCACAGAGATACAGACACAGCGGAAACATCTATATATCTACAAACGTTGAAGCCTCCTGCTCCATTGCTCCTCCAGTATTCGTCAAAGCTAACCTGAATCCCTTGGCTACTTGTAAAAATTTGAGTACCCAAGAGTTTAAGAAAACAGATATAAACTCCAGGTCAGACATGGGTCTGGTGTGAGTAACAGGTTAAAGTTGCTTAACTGTAACTTAATTAATCTTAATTACTTGATTAATTAATCTTTAATCATTAATTTAAGGCATTATCTCGTTACACTCATTTTGGAATCACCCTCAGAGTTAACGACAATAACTCTTGCACTCTAAAACTCCATCTCGATTTTCACTTTGAAATGTCACGACCTATCGTTTAACTTGGATCGATGTGGTTTTCGGATAATCAAATTTGATACCCGATCCCGGTCTCATCGAAATCCAAAACGTATCTTAAAGGCCAAGTTTGTTTAAGATTTAAACAATTCATTTCATTTATCTATAACAAGATTTGTTTGCAAGCTTGATTTGAGATATGGTTCAGGTTGTAGATTTTTGGTTTGGAAATGAATTTCAGTTTTGGTTTGTGGAGATCATTTCAGGTTTGAGACAAATGATTTCTGGTTTTAGTTTTTGTCTTTGAAAATGTGAGAATTAAAACAAAGAAAAAATGAAAGAGAGGAAAGATATAGGCTTATATAAATTCATTTAGATTTGTTTTAAAATTAAAGAAAATAGAAATAAACTATGACACTTGTCATTACAAATCTTAATTATCTTACACATGTATGTAAGTTGCATATAAAATTAACACTTGTAATTATTTATTTTATTTTATTTTTAAAAGATTTAAATGCTTTTTGAATTAAATTTATTAATAAATATATTTTAAATGCCCTATCTAATTTATATAAATAAAACTTTTTAAAAGAAATAAAATATAAACCAATTTATAATTTAAATAAAATCATATATGATATACATTTAATCCATTTTTAAATGCTAATATACCTTTTGTATTTATTTACTATTAAATAAACACTTCCTAAATTTATATAAATAAATTTCTTTTAAAGAAAATATTACAAAACAAATCTTTTTTTTAAATAAAAACCTTGTTCATATATTTCCTATCAAAATATATTAAAATACTTATCTTTAAAGATTAAAACTTAAACCTAGATTCAAATTCAAATTTTACTTTTAAAATCCAATTTAAAAATCAATTCAAACATTTATATTTTTAAAATAAACACATTGTTAAGTTTGAAATTGATTATTTCATTTAAAAACAACTCAAGACATATATATATATATATAAAAACAATACTTATTAAATTTGAAAATGATAAGTCTATTTAAAATCAAAATTTATAACATAATTTAAATAATTATTCTTATTAAAAATCAATCTATAACCATAATTAAAACATCACATTATTATTATTTGTTTATTTATATTTGAAAATAACAATTTTATCAATTTCAAATAATTTAAATTAAGAGATTATCATATTTTAAATTCCTTGAAATTCCGGGATATCACAAAACAAGCAAATTGATATTTTGAAAAACAGTAATATTTCTTTTGAAAATAATAATTGTGACTTTAAAGCTAAATTTGATAAACTTAACACTGAAGTCACAAAATTTAATAAAGGTCAAAAATATTTAAACATGATTTTATCCAGTTCTAGACCTTTACATGATAAAAGTTGTTTAGGATATAATAAACAGATCGTAGAAATAGCACTAGATACGCTTTCATGTATAGTAAAAATGTTAGTGCTAGTACTAAATTTCGAGTAAAGTGTAAATCCAATTTTAATAGAAATTCAAATACTGCTATGACCAATAATGTTTATAATTTCTCTAGAAGTACAAAATCATTGACGGGAAATATGAATAAAAATTATCTAAGTATTTGGGTTCCTGTTAATTGGAAAAATAGAGAAAAATTGACGCAGCAGCGGAATTACAAAATGATGATTCTATGAAAGTAGCAATCGATGGAATGAAGAATACTGAATGGCCCAAATTCATTGATCAGAAGATACCGAATTCTAGCTATCTTCGTCATGTTGATCGCGCATGATACCGTGAAAGAAGATCTGCAATTCTTCAGACGTTGATCTAGCGCACTAGATACCGTGAATTGGCTTCTACGATCGTTGATTCGAGCGCACTCGAATGCGAAAGAGGAGATAGGAGATTACACTCAACTACCGATTTAGATGAAAGCACAAAGCTAACAAACGAAATTTTATTCAAAATCAACCAACCTTCAAATGTACAACTCACGCCTATTTATAGCATTTTACAATCCAGACCCTTAAGTCGTTCACGACTTACGACCCAACTTAGGTCGGCAACGACTCAACAATCCACGACTCAAGCACTTGTATTACAACCCACACAACATCACAAATTTACAACACTTAGGTCGTATACGACCTATCATAAGTCGTTAGCGACTTAACAAGTACAAGTTACAACACAGAATGACAAGCCTGCGACCTAAGATACAACGCACACGACTTAACATTGCCACGACCTAAAATTCAGCGACTCAAGAGAAAAAACTGCTGCATCACGTCACGCGACCTAACTAGGTCGTAGGTCGTACGCGACTTATCTTGGGTCGTGAGCTCCCTTCTTCAGCATACTCGTTAGGTCGTAGACGACCTAAAACACTTTCCTTAGGTCGTAGACGACTTAAGCCTTGCGTATTCTCAACTCGTGCTGCTACTTTGTTATCTCGTGGTGCTCCTCCTGTAGCCTTAGATCGTACATGATCTAAAGATCCCGAACGACTTAAGCTAAGTCGTAGCCTCTTTCCCTTAAGTCATGGACGACCTAAATCTCCTTCCTTAAGTTGTGGACGACCTAGGCCTTGTGAATTCGTAGCTTGCACTGCTTCGACTCTGGCCTGAGCTGCAT
This sequence comes from Allium fistulosum, assembly GCA_030737815.1. NCBI lineage: Eukaryota > Viridiplantae > Streptophyta > Magnoliopsida > Asparagales > Amaryllidaceae > Allium > Allium fistulosum. The sequence goes on from CM060902.1 coordinate 1,389,213,583, forward strand.
CATCCTCCCCGGGTTGGGAAAAATTCGTCCTCGAATTTGTAAATTCTTCCACATCAGATTGTTCATTCCTAAAATATGGTACGAGATGCTTAATATTGAACACGTCAGAAGTGTACACATCCTCCGGTAGCTTCAATTTATAAGCATTTTCGTTAATTCGTTTCACAACTTCTACAGGACCAATTTTTCTGGCTTTTAACTTGTTATAAGCGCCCACTGGAAAACGGTCCTTTGTTAACACATCATATACCAAATCTCCTTCATTAAACTCAAACCTTCTTCGCTTCAGATCTGCAGAGCGTTTATACTTCTCATTCGCCTTCTCCAATCATTCCTGGACGATTTTATGACATTCAGTCAACCCATCAACAAAATCAACAGCTCGTTTTACCGTCCCCTTCGATTGTGGTACTACCATTAAGTCCAATGGTCCCCTTGGCAAACATGAATATACAATCTGGAATGGACTGAAACCCGTACTACGATTCATTGCATGATTATGTGCAAACTCCGCTTGGCATAACTTCATGTCCCAACTCTTCAGATTGTCCTTCACAAGACATCGCAACAAATTCCCCAATGATCTATTCACAACCTCGGTCTGACCGTCTGTTTGCGGATGATAAGCGCTACTAAAATTCAACTTTGTTCCCACTATCTTCCACAAACTTAGCCAAAAATGACTTAAAAATCTAGTATCCCGATCTGAAACAATAGATTCAGGTAGCTCATGCAATCGATACACCTCCTTAAAGAATAGGTGAGCGACTCGGACGGCATCCGCTGTCTTCTTACATGCGATGAAATGTGCCATTTTAGAAAACCTGTCCACCACAACGAATATAGAATCATTTCCCCTTTGAGTTCTAGGCAAACCCAAAACAAAATCCATGCTCACATCCATCCATGGTTTAGTAGGCACAGGTAACGGCATATATAATCCTGCATTTGTAGCGGTTCCCTTCGACACTTGACAGATATGACATCGTTCCATAAATCTCTCAACCTCTTTCCTCATCGATGGCCAAAAATAAGATTGTGAAATCAAGTATAATGTACGGTCTCTCCCCACATGACCTTCCTCATGCAACTCCTTCACAATCTTCATTCGTAAGCTGCACTCCGGTATACATAATCGATTTCCTTTAAAACGATAACCATCCACCATTACAAACTCATCCGTCTTTCCCTCCCTGACTTCATCAACAAACTTCGCAAAGTAAGGATCATCGACAAATAGTTCTGGCAACACATCAAACCCTGTCACTTCAACCTTTATTGTAGTCAACACATGATTCCTTCTGCTCAATGCATCTGCCACTCTGTTCGTAATTCCCGATTTATGCTTCACCACAAATGTAAATTGTTGTAAGTATGCAATCCACGAAGCATGCCTTGCTGCAATCTTGTCCTGTCCCTGCATATGCTTCAACGCTTCATGATCAGTATATAAAACAAATTCTTTATGAAACAAGTAATGTCTCCAGTGTTTCACGGCTTTCACAATAGCATAAAACTCCATATCATATGTACTATATCTCATCTTTGCTCCTGATAACTTCTCACTGAAATATGCAATAGGGCGTCCCCTCTGACTGAACACCCCTCCAATTCCCACCTTGGATGCGTCAGTATGTAACTCAAACAATAACTGAAAATCCGGTAATGCTAAAATTGGCGCTGACGTCAAAAGTTCTTTGATTCGTTCAAAAGCAACCCCTGCTTCCTCCGACCATGCAAACTGTTTGCCCTTCATACAATCTGTAACAGGTGCCATCACACTACTAAAGTGTGGAATAAACCTTCTATAGAATGATGCCAACCCGTGAAAACTTCGAACTTCTGTTATAGTCTTGGGTTGCGGCCAATCTCTAATTGCTTCGATTTTACTCTGGTCAACCTGTATTCCTCCTTCCGACACAACATACCCCAGAAATAAGACACTCCGTGCCTTAAACACACATTTCTTTGTAGCAGCATAGAATTGTTCTTCACGAAGGATAATTAACACTTTCCTCAAATGTTGAACATGCTCCTCTGTACTAGCACTGTAGATCAGAATATCATCAAAGTAAACTACCACAAATTTCCCAATGTACGGCCTGAAAATTTGGTTCATCACCCTCATGAATGTACTTGGTGCATTCGATAGACCAAACGACATTACCAGCCATTCATACAATCCTTCACTCGTCTTGAATGTTGTCTTCCATTCGTCCCCTAGTCTAATTCGTATCTGATGATAACCACTTTTAAGATCAATCTTCGAAAAGATCACAGACCCATTGATTTGATCTAACAGATCATCAAGCCTCGGCATCGGAAATCTGTATCTGACTGTTATCTTGTTCAATGCTCTACTATCTATGCACATTCACCATGACCCAGCCTTCTTTGGTACCAACAAAGCCGGCACTGCACAAGGACTCAAACTCTCCTGAACTCGCCCTTGTTCTAGTAATTCCTCCACATGTCTCCTTAACTCTTCGTGTTCCCTTGGACTCATCCGATGGTGTGGTCTGTGAGGCAATGCAGCACCTGGCACTAAGTCAATCTGATGCTGTATGAATCTAAGCGGTGGTAACTCCTTCGGTAACTCCTCTGGAAACACATCTTCGAATTCCTCCAAAACTGGTTTCACTTCCTCTGGAACTTCAGCAACTTCACTGCTTTCATGCCCAATCAACATAAAAACTTCAGGACTCTCTTCTATCTCTTCCACGAACTCCTTCAATGTCAACAAAGTTTTCAATTCCTCGATCTCCTCCAGTTTGTTCTCATTCTGCCGTCGCTTTTTCGGAACTAAGGTGATCTTCGTGCCCTCGAACAAGAAACTGTAACTATTCGTTCGACCATTATGCTGTACTTCACGATCGTACTGTCACGGCCTTCCCAACAGCAAATGGCAAACATCCATGTCAACCACGTCACACCAAATCTCATCCTTGCATTTCTTTCCAATAGAAAATGGAACATGAGCTCGCCTCTCTACCTTTACTTCTCCTCCTTTCCTCAACCAAGCAAGTTTATAAGGACTAGAATGTTTCTCCGTTTTCAATTTTAACTTCCTCACAGCTTCCGTTGAAATGATATTATCACAACTCCCAGCATCAATGACAAATTTACAGATCTTTCCCAAAATAGTGCATGTTGACTGGAAAATGTTACTTCTCAACCAGCTCGACTCTTCCTCCTGCTTCGGGGTTAAACAAGATCTTCGTAGCATCAGATTACATCCCTCGTCTCCCGACACTTCTTCTTCCTCCTCATCACGCTGTGAATTGATATCTTCTTCGACATCCTCATCCTCCACTTCAACAATCATAGTTCTCTTCTTCGGTTTTGGACATTCACTACTCTTATGACCCACTTCCTAGCAATTATAACATTTGAAATTGGTATTGACTTTAGGTTTAGCCACTTCATGAACAACCGGCTTACTCGATGCTTTAGGAATATTAGAACTACTACCCGCTCCTTTGTTATGCCCCGTAAAACTCGGAAACACACCTCCCCCACGCCTTCCTTGTTTCTCCCAAGCCAACGCCTTTTGATGTGCTTCGGCCACAGATTTGGGGTCGAACATGTTCACCATATCTTGGATCTGTGCTCTAAGTCCACCGACAAACCTCATAGTCAATTGTTCTTCTCTCTCCATGATATCATTTCGAGCAATTAGTTGGTAGAACTCATCAGCATAATCAGCAACCGTCTTCGTTCCTTGCCTTAAGTTCTGTAATCTCTGATACATTAGTGATTGGTAATTATAGGGCAAGAACGTAGCCTTCATCAATTTCTTCATCTTTCCCCAAGCAACAATTTTTGACTTCCCCATCCGATCCCTAGTAAGTTTGGTTTGCTGCCACCATGCCATAGCTCTCCCCCTCAACCTAGAAGCAACCAACTTCACCTTACGATCCTCCGGAACCTCCTTGAAGTCAAATATTTCCTCAACATAAGCTATCCAATCCAGAAATTCCTCGGCTTGCATACCTCCCTTGAATTCTGGTATTTCAGTTTTCATCCCAGATTTCCACTTGTGATCATACTCCGACTGATTTCTTCCTTGTCCACGTCCTCGTCCATGAACACTACCACCATCATACTCTTCTTCAAAATCTGATATATATCGATGTCGATCCTGACCACCAACATCTCTACTACCATCACGTCTTCCACCAACATCCCTTCTATCTACATTCCTCCATTCTCGATCATTCACATTCCTATCACGCCTTCGATCATCATCATTTCTATAACAATCTCGACTCGTACTTCTATGATCATTATCAACACTTCTCTCCCGATTGGAATGTGGTGAGACTCTACTTCCCCCATGGTTAGATTCAGGTGAAACCCTTCTCCGATTTTGATTCATTTCTAACATCATCTTCTCTAATCGACCAATCCCTTCATTAAGCTTCTCACTAAAATTTTCGTTTATTCTTTGCTCCATCTCATCAGCTTCTTCTCTTCTATACAAAGCTTCTACGTTTTGGTGACGATTAGCTCTTCCCGGCGGCATGGTTGATTCTTCAAAACTTTGACTTTCAGCCTTGAACAAACAAATGATCAAATGATACCAAATGATACACTTTCAATCTACTCTTGGCTCCAACTCCAAATTTCAAAGACCTTTCGAACACTTTTCGAACTTAGATCCAAAATGATGTGGATTGAAATCTTCTCTCTTGTTGCAAATTTGCGATGAACACGACGAACAACAAGCTTCTCCGAATGATACAAATTCGATCTCCAACACTTCAAATTCTCGGCTCCAAGACTTGATTTAGCTATGATTGGCTAAAACAAGCTCTGATACCAAATGACGCATCAGCAGAATTACAAAATGATGATTCTGTGAAAGTAGCAATCGATGGAATGAAGAATACTGAATGGCCCAAATTCGTTGATCAGAAGATACCGAATTCTAGCTATCTTCGTCACGTTGATCGCGCACGATACCGTGAAAGAAGACCTGCAATTCTTCAGACGTTGATCTAGCGCACTAGATACCGTGAATTGGCTTCTACGATCGTTGATTCGAGCGCACTCGAATGCCGAAAGAGGAGATAGGAGATTACACTCAACTACCGATTTAGATGAAAGCACAAAGCTAACAAACGAAATTTTATTCAAAATCAACCAACCTTCAAATGTACAACTCACGCCTATTTATAGCATTTTACAATCCAGACCCTTAAGTCGTTCACGACTTATGACCCAACTTAGGTCGGCAACGACTCAACAATCCACGACTCAAGCACTTGTATTACAACCCACACAACATCACAAATTTACAACACTTAGGTCGTATACAACCTATCATAAGTCGTTAGCGACTTAACAAGTACAAGTTACAACACAGAATGACAAGCCTGCGACCTAAGATACAACGCACACGACTTAACATTACCACGACCTAAAATTCAGCAACTCAAGAGAAAAAACTGCTGCATCACGTCACGCGACTTAACTAGGTCGTAGGTCGTACGCGACTTATCTTGGGTCGTGAGCTCCCTTCTTCAGCATACTCGTTAGGTCGTAGACGACCTAAAACACTTTCCTTAGGTCGTAGACGACTTAAGCCTTGCGTATTCTCAACTCGTGCTGCTACTTTGTTATCTCGTGGTGCTCCTTCTGTAGCCTTAGATCGTACACGATCTAAAGATCCCGAACGACTTAAGCTAAGTCGTAGCCTCTTTCCCTTAAGTCGTGGACGACCTAAATCTCCTTCCATAGGTTGTGGACGACCTAGGCCTTGTGAATTCGTAGCTTGCACTGCTTCGACTCTGGCCTGAGCTGCATCAAAAATACATTGATGATTATTTTGATATGGTAGTTAATAATGAAAATTATATTTTTAAAGGCTCAGCCACACCCAAATGGGTATGGTTTCCTAAAAAATAGGAAATTATAAGAACCTTGGGTATCGCATGCTTTAAATGTTAAATTTTTTTGATACCTTTCATTATAAGTAGTAGTTATTTTGTTTTATATTGTTCTATGTTAACACTTATGTGGAATATAATTTATGTCATCATATAAACTCTCCTTTTTGTCGATGACAAAAGGGGTGAAAGATATTGCTCTAACACTATTTTCAGGAATAAACGATGCAAGCATAGATTAAGGTGGAGAAAAGATTAATTATTTACAAGAATATATAGCATAGATTCAGGGGGAGAAATCTATAGCACAATTACAGGAATATATTCAGTGGGAGAGATAAGTCAACAAAGCTTGTCGAAGATTCGTGTGACGACCGCCCATGACCCCTGCACCGAATCTAGGGATAGAGCGCTGTAAAGTGTGCCAGGCGACCATGGACGATTGTCAAGGTAAGATTAAAACAACAGGATCTATCGTATTACTCACAGCGCATGGACAAAATACAATAGAACATATGTATAGTGAAGCTTTACAGAATAAAATGACATCATATAAAACTCCATAATAGTTGAATACAAGCATCCACATAGTCAATACATCCAGCCTCACTACATAACTCTCAGAGAATACAAAACAGCGGAAAAATCCAGTACATATAAGAAGATAATATGCAACCCTCTAGCTCGTCTTCGATATCAGCATCGTGAGAAGAGAACAGCACCTGTCACCTGCTACCTAGTCTGCCCGTCCCAAAATGGACGAACAGCCCAAGGCAATAAGAATTAAAACATAAAGCCTTGAGTCAGACAACAGTCTTAGTGAGCAGTAAATTAACTAACAACATACCAAAAGAGCATAAAGGAAAAGGAATAGGAATACAACCCTCCCACTCCAACCTCATTCTACAGTGATAGCCCCCAGACACACACTAAGCAGAAGCAAACATAGCAGAGCATACAATTTAAAGTAAAGCAATTGTCACTCGAGTCAAGAGCGATGTTTTCCAAGTACAAATCCCAAGGTCTAAAACCAAGGTCAGATAAGCACCCAGGAAATACCGCTCTTGAGACCGAATGATGATACAACCAAACATCCATGACTCGGCTATCACTGTTATCATTGTTGCGATATCACCGTTAATTGAATGACCGGCACATTCTTTCAGCCGTCCGTCAAGGGCTAATGGTAACCCCGGTTCTAGACATAACTCCCGCACGTCATCGTGACCCGTGCCTAGGATTATCGAATCTACCCAGAGTACTCGACCATCAACTTAGTCTTTTGGGCGTCCCCATGTACTCTTGCTTAGAGCATGCTAGAACCTTCAACAACGATGAGATCTCAACCTCCTAGTCATCCTCCTCGACGACTATTGCCATACTAGCTCAAGCGCCTCTCGAGCATCCATTATCCTCAACTCGAATCATATCACCGAGTTATCAACATGCTTGGAATGATCCCGCCTGGATTAGACCAAGTCTTCATCATATGATTGCCTCGCTTCATTACATCCTCGCAAAGCCTCATCTCATCACCACATCATCAAATCTATGCATAAGAGCTTCATCATCCCGCTACATATGCCACGTGCAGCTTTTCCATTTTCAAGAGCCTTTCCCTTAGCTTTTGAATCATCTTCGATCTAAATCTAATCATCAATCATCTAGTTCATAACAAGCAATCAAATCAAACATCAATCCAAGCAATCAAGCATTCAAAAATGATCTAAGTAGACAATTATAACAATAATGGCATTTTCGTAATTAAAGAGTTGAAAGTCCAATAAGCATTAAAACATGGATTATATCTCTACAAACTTGATGAATGAACTTGCATAGGTTAACATATGATAAAATGGATGCAACATCATCATGAACAATGGATCTACATGGATCTATACATAGGATGAAGAAAATGCATGGAAATCACTATTTTAACACCAAATCGAGCCAACAATCCGATATACTCCTTTGGATCCGTGTGAGAGATAATCACCACTCACCAAATCACCTAAACAACCTCAAATCAACACACTTCAGATCTGGACAGCGAAGGATGAAGCTAGATCTACCACAAATCCGCTTCAAATGAAGAAATCTCTCTTGAAAAGATGAAGATCTTCAATCTAAGCTCTTGAATCTTCAATCTTGATCTTCGATTAGGATGGATGGAAGCACTAGATTAAAGTGGAGAAAAGAAGTGAAGAAGTGTAGAAGTCGAGCTCTCAAAATGGCAGCACTTCGTCGCTTCAAAAATCCGGATCCCAAAAAGTGAGAACAACCCCTCCTATTTATAGCTGAAATCTGTCCTTAAGTCGAAATCTGGCTATCTCCCTAAGTCGCTTCCGACCTAAGCGACCTAAGCCTCTCCGACCTAAGCCTCTCCGACCTAACAGATGTACGTCTTAACTTCTTTGCGACCTAACACTTAGGAAACCCAGCGACCTAACAACTTAACGACCTAACTATCTAAGACTCAGTTGGGTTGCGACCTAACACAAGTCGACCTAAAACAACACGCGACCTAACACTTGAACTATCCTAGCGACCTAACAACTTAGCAACCTACGCGACCTAACACAACAGCCTAACTCCTAAGGTCGCCAACTTGTTAACTTCTTAGGTCGCCAACTTGTTAACTCCTTAGGTCGCCAACACGGAACCACTAGGTCGCTAACTCAGAACCACTAGGTCGCTAACTCAGAACCACTAGGTCGCTAACTCAGAACCACTAGGTCGCTAACTCGGCAACTACTAGGTCGCTAACTCGGCAACTACTAGGTCGCTAACAAGCTAACCCCTTAGGTCGCGAACTATTATAGGTCGCTAACCACTAGTTTCCTTAGGTCGCTGCCGACCTAAATATACTAGCCCGGCACCACTAGGTCGCTCATCCCTAGGTCGTCAACTACTGGGTTTACTTAGGTCGCTACCAACCTATCTCTTAGGTCGCTAACACCTTAACTCGCCAGAAACTCTAAAGTCTCCTTCCTTTTAGGTCGTCTACGACCTAAACCCTTACCATCCATCACACGACCTAACTCCAAACCTTAAAGTCACCAATCCCCAACATTCTTAGGTACGACTTATCTCCTAAGTTGCCAACAATACTTAACTAACCTCTAGGTCGCATACGACCTAGGACTTAGGCAAATTTCAACCAAGATCTGGAATAACTAGAAAATGCTGAAAATCCCAGATTTTGACAAACTTTTCGATCCGAAAAATACGGGTCGTTACATTCTCTCCCCCTTAGGAATTTCGCCCCCGAAATTCCAAGCAAACAAGGCAATCAAAGGCTATTCTGTACGCCTACCATCCATAGCAATCAACAAACCATGCATCCAATTCTAGCTTAGCGTACAGAATTCTAAGACTTAGAACAAGTTACAATATCGCGAGATGAGACGACACCTTAGGGCCATACCTTGAAGAGTTCAGGATGAGCTGCCTTCATCCTCTCTTCCACCTCCCACGTACAGTCGTTATCATCATCACTCCATTGTATCTTGAGCAACTTAACTACCTTCCTCCTAAGCTGTTTCGTGTCGGTTTCAACAACACGAAGCGGCTTACGAGGTCTTCTATCAACTGGATCAACTTCTAAGTCTTCACAGCTATCAGCAGAAACCACTGTATTCGAGTCGTGCACATACTTCCGTAGATAAGATACATGAAAAACATTGTGCACACCCGACATCTTCTCAGGTAACTCCAATCTGTAGGCGAGCTTTCCAATTCGCTCGATGATCGGGAATGGTCCAACAAATCTCGGAGTCAATTTTCCTTTCTTCCCGAATCGAATAACATTCTTCAGTGGAGAAATCTTCACAAAAACCATATCTCCCACGTCGAACTCCAAATCCTTTCGACGCTTATCAGCATAACTCTTCTGACGGTCTTGGGCTGCCTTCATTCGTTGCCGAATGATCTCTATGCAATCCGAAGTCTGTCGAATCATCTCTGGCCCAAGTATCAGCTTTTCCCCAGTTTCCAACCAACATGTCGGAGAGTTACACGGTCTTCCATACAATGCCTCATATGGTGCCATACCAATACTTGACTGGTAACTGTTGTTGTACGCAAACTCCACCAAATGAAGGTGATCTTCCCATGATCCTCCGAAGTCCAAAACACATGCTCTAAGAAGATCTTCCAAAACTCGGTTGACTCTCTCGGTCTGACCATCTGTCTGAGGGTGATAAGCTGTACTCAAACACAACTCGGTTCCCAAAACTTCCTGGAAGCTCTTCCAAAATCCACTAGTGAACAATGGATCTCGATCGCTCACTATACTCTTCGGAATACCATGGAATCGAACTATCCACTTCACATACAACTCAGCCAACTTTGATGCAGTCCTAGTCGATCGAACAGGAGTGAATCGTGCACTCTTAGTCAGACGATCCACAATGACCCAAATCCCTTCATTTCCCGTTCTGGTTCTAGGCAATCCATCAATAAAATCCATCGACACTTGTTCCCACTTCCATGTAGGAACTTCTAAGGGTTGAAGCAATCCACTTGGCTTCCTCTGTTCAGCCTTTACCAACTGACAGTTCATACACTTGGAAATGAAATCTCCAACATCCTTCTTCATGCCTTCCCAGTAGTAGTTTCTCTTCATATCCCGATACATCTTATTTCCACCTGGATGAATTGTCAACTTCGAGTGATGACTTTCCTTCAGAACTTCACTCCTCAATTCATCTATATCGGGAACCACTAGTCGTCCTTGCTTTCGAAGCCAACCTTCTCTATCGACCTCGAATCCTTTATCCTTTTCTGGCTCCAATCCAGATTCCAATTCACGGATAATCTTGACAAGCTTATCATCTCGCTTTTGACTCTCGCCAATCCTTTCCACAAGAGTCGGTCTTATCGATAAGTTTGCCAACATTTCAGGTTCCAATTCGCATCTAGGCCTGAAGTCAAATCCAGCTAAATACTCGAGACTCTTCCATTCAGAAAACATGGCTCCCAATCCTGCATGTCTTCGACTTAACGCATCAGCCACTGCGTTACCTTTTCCCGGAGTATAAGCTATACCAAAATCATATGATGCTAAAAACTCTAGCCAACGTTGCTGTCGAAGATTCAAATCCTTCTGGGAGAAAAGATACTTCAACGACTTATGATCCGTAAACAACTCGAATCGAACTCCCAACAGATAATGCCTCCACATCTTCAGAGCAAATACAATCGCCGCTAACTCCAAATCATGAGTTGGGTAATTCTTTTCATGCGGCTTCAGTTGTCGACTAGCATACGCAACAACTTTATCCTTCTGCATCAGCACTGCTCCAAGTCCAGTACCACATGCATCGGTGTAAACCACCATCTCATCATTCCCACTTGGAATAGTCAAAACAGGAGCACTCGTTAGTCGCTCTTTCAGGATTCCGAAAGCTTGCTCACACTTAGCATCCCAACTGAACACTTGGTTCTTTTTCGTTAATCCTGTTAACGGTGCAGCTACCTTGGAGAAGTCCTTGATAAACCGTCGATAATATCCTGCTAATCCAAGAAAACTTCTCACCTCTGATGCATTCTTAGGTCTAACCCAATCCTGGATTGCTGCCACCTTAGCGGGATCAACCGCTATTCCATTTCCAGAAATCACATGGCCTAAGAACCTCACTTCACTCTTCCAGAAGTGACACTTTGAAAACTTAGCCTTCAGTTGATGTTTCCGCAGGATTTCCAAAACAATACGCAAGTGCGTCCTGTGCTCTTCTTCCGTTCTGGAATAAATCAGAATATCATCCACGAACACAAGTACGAACTTGTTCAACTGATCTCTGAACACTCTATTCATAAGATCCACAAAATATGCTGGCGCGTTAGTCAATCCAAACGGCATTACCAGCCACTCAAAGAAACCGGATGGTGTCCTAAAAGCAGTCTTCGGCACCCTATCCTTAGCCACTCTCAACTGGTGAAATCCCGTTGCCAAATCCATCTGAGAAAACACCTTAGCTTCGTGAAGCTGATCAAACAAGTCATCTATTCTCGGTAATGGATACTTGTTCTCCTTAGTCACCTTATTCAGCTCACGATAATCGACGCACAATCTCAACGACCCATCTGCCTTGGTTGCAAACACAACTGGTGCACCCCACTCGGACACACTACGCCGAATGAATCCTTTCTGCAAAAGATCATCAACTTGCACCCTCAACTCTTGCTGTTCCCTAGGCGCCATCCGCCTAAGAGGCATCACAACAGGTCTGGCTCCTTCAACTAGATCTATACGAAACTCGATCTCTCTATGCGGCGGCAACCCTTTGACTTCGTCAAAGACATCCTCGAATCCATTTGCGATTGGCACTAAAGACAGTCCATCCCGTGGAACAACTAGCGAATACATGAAGCTCATGAAGACGCCTTCCTCATGCTTACATCGTATCACAATCTTTCGCCCTTCCACATTCTCGACTGTCACCTCCAGCCTCTCACAGTCAACCTTAGCCGCATACTTCCTAAGCCAGTCCATACCCAAAATAATTCCGAACCCCGCAAAGTTCAGAACAAAACAATCACAAACAAAAGAGCAACCATGACTCGACACAACTAGACCACGGCATAACATACACAAACAAGACGAACCCCCAACTGGATTAGTCACAACCAATGGCCTATCAACAATATCCGGCTTCAAACCTAACCGGCCTACTAGTTCATTACACACAAACGAATGCGACGCTCCAGTATCAAACAGAACTCTAACTGGAACACCACATAGGAAAAGAATACCTTGAACAACCACACTCTTTCCCTTCTCTTCAGCAGTAGGAGCTATCGAAGACGACGGAACAGCTCCTAAAGCATAAGCCTGCACAATCTGCTTGTCCCTACTCGGTTCTGGACAATTCTTCCTGAAATGCCCTGGCTTGTCACAGTTGTGGCACTTCGCCGGCGCCTTCGGATTCTTGCAATCCTTGGAGAGATGGCCTTTCTGCTGACAGTTGTAGCAAGTCACTTCGCCTTTCGGCTTCTTCTGACCATCCTTACCCTTTTGCTGCTGCTGCTTCCTCTTCTTGTTTCTACCCTGCTGGGGTTTAGACTCTTCCCTGGTCACAGCAACAACAGATCCTTCCTTAGGAAACAGATTCTCATGTCTGAGAGCTTCCTCCACAAGCTTCCTAAATGAATCGTCCAAGTGATCCATCAATCTTGGAGCCTGTACTTGATCCCCAACATCTACTGATGGCCCCGGGGCTGACATCCTTCTCCTGATCGAAGTCATCATGGTTTCGAACATAGCAACATAATCAGCAGCCCCTTCAGTAGCACGGCCTTCCCTAGCAGCTGGTTTCCCTTTTTGACTCATTCTCAATATCTATAAAAAGGAATGATTAGAACATCTAGAGAAACAACTGCATAAAGGACTCAAACCTACTAAGCTACTATATTATATATAGTAATCATCCATCAAAATACAATTACGTCTCTCATACGTAGTTACTTCAGCGAGCGTTGGGTAAAATCGATCAACCAATGCTCTGATACCAAATGTGACGACCGCCCATGACCCCTGCACCGAATCTAGGGATAGAGCGCTGTAAAGTGTGCCAGGCGACCATGGACGATTGTCAAGGTAAGATTAAAACAACAGGATCTATCGTATTACTCACAGCGCATGGACAAAATACAATAGAACATATGTATAGTGAAGCTTTACAGAATAAAATGACATCATATAAAACTCCATAATAGTTGAATACAAGCATCCACATAGTCAATACATCCAGCCTCACTACATAACTCTCAGAGAATACAAAACAGCGGAAAAATCCAGTACATATAAGAAGATAATATGCAACCCTCTAGCTCGTCTTCGATATCAGCATCGTGAGAAGAGAACAGCACCTGTCACCTGCTACCTAGTCTGCCCGTCCCAAAATGGACGAACAGCCCAAGGCAATAAGAATTAAAACATAAAGCCTTGAGTCAGACAACAGTCTTAGTGAGCAGTAAATTAACTAACAACATACCAAAAGAGCATAAAGGAAAAGGAATAGGAATACAACCCTCCCACTCCAACCTCATTCTACAGTGATAGCCCCCAGACACACACTAAGCAGAAGCAAACATAGCAGAGCATACAATTTAAAGTAAAGCAATTGTCACTCGAGTCAAGAGCGATGTTTTCCAAGTACAAATCCCAAGGTCTAAAACCAAGGTCAGATAAGCACCCAGGAAATACCGCTCTTGAGACCGAATGATGATACAACCAAACATCCATGACTCGGCTATCACTGTTATCATTGTTGCGATATCACCGTTAATTGAATGACCGGCACATTCTTTCAGCCGTCCGTCAAGGGCTAATGGTAACCCCGGTTCTAGACATAACTCCCGCACGTCATCGTGACCCGTGCCTAGGATTATCGAATCTACCCAGAGTACTCGACCATCAACTTAGTCTTTTGGGCGTCCCCATGTACTCTTGCTTAGAGCATGCTAGAACCTTCAACAACGATGAGATCTCAACCTCCTAGTCATCCTCCTCGACGACTATTGCCATACTAGCTCAAGCGCCTCTCGAGCATCCATTATCCTCAACTCGAATCATATCACCGAGTTATCAACATGCTTGGAATGATCCCGCCTGGATTAGACCAAGTCTTCATCATATGATTGCCTCGCTTCATTACATCCTCGCAAAGCCTCATCTCATCACCACATCATCAAATCTATGCATAAGAGCTTCATCATCCCGCTACATATGCCACGTGCAGCTTTTCCATTTTCAAGAGCCTTTCCCTTAGCTTTTGAATCATCTTCGATCTAAATCTAATCATCAATCATCTAGTTCATAACAAGCAATCAAATCAAACATCAATCCAAGCAATCAAGCATTCAAAAATGATCTAAGTAGACAATTATAACAATAATGGCATTTTCGTAATTAAAGAGTTGAAAGTCCAATAAGCATTAAAACATGGATTATATCTCTACAAACTTGATGAATGAACTTGCATAGGTTAACATATGATAAAATGGATGCAACATCATCATGAACAATGGATCTACATGGATCTATACATAGGATGAAGAAAATGCATGGAAATCACTATTTTAACACCAAATCGAGCCAACAATCCGATATACTCCTTTGGATCCGTGTGAGAGATAATCACCACTCACCAAATCACCTAAACAACCTCAAATCAACACACTTCAGATCTGGACAGCGAAGGATGAAGCTAGATCTACCACAAATCCGCTTCAAATGAAGAAATCTCTCTTGAAAAGATGAAGATCTTCAATCTAAGCTCTTGAATCTTCAATCTTGATCTTCGATTAGGATGGATGGAAGCACTAGATTAAAGTGGAGAAAAGAAGTGAAGAAGTGTAGAAGTCGAGCTCTCAAAATGGCAGCACTTCGTCGCTTCAAAAATCCGGATCCCAAAAAGTGAGAACAACCCCTCCTATTTATAGCTGAAATCTGTCCTTAAGTCGAAATCTGGCTATCTCCCTAAGTCGCTTCCGACCTAAGCGACCTAAGCCTCTCCGACCTAAGCCTCTCCGACCTAACAGATGTACGTCTTAACTTCTTTGCGACCTAACACTTAGGAAACCCAGCGACCTAACAACTTAACGACCTAACTATCTAAGACTCAGTTGGGTTGCGACCTAACACAAGTCGACCTAAAACAACACGCGACCTAACACTTGAACTATCCTAGCGACCTAACAACTTAGCAACCTACGCGACCTAACACAACAGCCTAACTCCTAAGGTCGCCAACTTGTTAACTTCTTAGGTCGCCAACTTGTTAACTCCTTAGGTCGCCAACACGGAACCACTAGGTCGCTAACTCAGAACCACTAGGTCGCTAACTCAGAACCACTAGGTCGCTAACTCAGAACCACTAGGTCGCTAACTCGGCAACTACTAGGTCGCTAACTCGGCAACTACTAGGTCGCTAACAAGCTAACCCCTTAGGTCGCGAACTATTATAGGTCGCTAACCACTAGTTTCCTTAGGTCGCTGCCGACCTAAATATACTAGCCCGGCACCACTAGGTCGCTCATCCCTAGGTCGTCAACTACTGGGTTTACTTAGGTCGCTACCAACCTATCTCTTAGGTCGCTAACACCTTAACTCGCCAGAAACTCTAAAGTCTCCTTCCTTTTAGGTCGTCTACGACCTAAACCCTTACCATCCATCACACGACCTAACTCCAAACCTTAAAGTCACCAATCCCCAACATTCTTAGGTACGACTTATCTCCTAAGTTGCCAACAATACTTAACTAACCTCTAGGTCGCATACGACCTAGGACTTAGGCAAATTTCAACCAAGATCTGGAATAACTAGAAAATGCTGAAAATCCCAGATTTTGACAAACTTTTCGATCCGAAAAATACGGGTCGTTACAATTCGTCCGTAGCAAATGGAGTTGTCATCATCAAAAAGGGGGAGAATGTTGGATCATGGGTTTTGATTGCTGACAAGACATAACAATTCACGAATCTACGACTACGACAACATCCGGACTCAACGACTCAAAGTATGGTTCATATATGTATATAGAGTCTAGTTTAGTGCTTTGTTAAAATCTTTCCTCAAAAATCATCATTCACATTCAAATAAACTTGCATGCATATTTTAATCAAAATCAAGTTTTCAAAAAATGCATGGAGTGGGGCTCGAACTTGGGTCACTAGTTTAAAAGGCAAGTGCTCTAACCAAATGAGCTATGGTGAGTTTTGATTATCAATAGAATTCAGTCGACTGAACAAAATCGACCAGTCGACTGAATATCTATAAACAGCCTATTGAACTTGTGCACATATGTATACACGTTTATATTTTTAAATTCAGTCGATTGACCATTTTCGACCAGTCGACTGACTTGAACCCAACTGCCATATTTTGAAAAGACATTTCCATTCTATGAAAGGTTGCGATCCTTCTTTGAACGGAAATGATTGCTTCTTTTTGACATAACTCTTCACCAATGGCAGCGACCCTCTGTCTACTATAAATAGATGTTACCAAACACTTCATACTCACTGAAAATCATTCTAACTTTCTTATACTCTTCTTGTGCTCTCATACTTACATTCAAACAGCAAACAAGCATTTTATTGCTTTAAATCTTCAAATAAACTTTCATAATCTTAGATTCTTAGCATTACCTTCTCTTCGTATCTTCACATACACTTCATTCACTTGAGGATTTGATTATAGGAAGTTTTTTACTATCAGAGACAAATCAGTGTTTTCAAGGACACACAGTGTCAGATATTCTTTTGTATTAGTGAAGTCCTGTTCTGCTGCTCAAGCGTTTGAAGCCCTCTTCGGCTGCTAAGGCAAAAATCCTGTTCTGCTGCTCAAGTCCCTATTCGGCTGCTCGGGGGTTGTATAGACCTGTTCCTCCAGGTTAAGTGAGGGTATTGTTTTAGTGAAATTCCAGAAGGAGTCTGGGACTAGACGTAGGACGGTGCTCCGAACCAGTATAAAAATCTCTGGTGTCATTTTACTATACTGCTTTTATATTCCACACTATTTTCTATATAACTATCATCTACACTCTGTTTTACCTTATATCCATATTACACGATCCATATCACACTTTCAGGAGGGATTCAACGGGATTCCTTACATTGTTGGTTTTATTTTCATATATATGGTGATATGTGATTTGTTGAATGCCAGTTTTATGACATTGATACGATTTTCTTAATTAGTGCTTTAGTAGTGTCGGGCCTCGTATTTGGTATTTTAAAAAACTATAAAATAGTGATTTGATTTAAAAAGGGATTTCGAAGCGATTTTGAAAATTATATATGCTTAAATAATTAGTCTTGAATTATTTGAAGGAGTAATTTATTTTAAAATCAAAGGGATGTTTTTTGGATGAATGCTGGTATTGCATTGGTTGCCTGGAGGGCAATATTACCATTCCAAGATGGTTTGCTAGGAGGAAATGGTAAGGGCGTGGCCTGTTCGAGCCTCACACCCGAGAAATGAATATAGCAGGGACATGTGGCAGGGCTAAGTGGGTCGCACCTAAGTAGGGTAAGATCATCCCAAATCTGGAGCAATATTCATGTATGCTTCAGGATCTCATTGTGTGGTTGTTGATTTCAACCAAGAGGTGATCATATACGGTGCTACTCGAGAAGGTCGTAGTGCCGGTCCTGAGTAGCAGAGGTGCAACATGTTGTAGCCTCGTGTACACTTGATTTAGAGGTGTACCAATTCGGTGGGTAGACACTTACCCTTTTATAGTTGGAATCCATTCTCCAATACGAACCTTCGGTTTTGGTTGTAGATCCTAGTATGCTGGAATTTAATTAATCTAACAATTTTGGCTATGATTAATAAGTACTTGTATATTAGAAACTATTATAATATTAGAGGATTTCATATGAAATATTATGATTATCGTAAGGTAAAAACTTGTTCGTGTTTATATGCAGCGTGGTCATACGAGATCCATTGTTTTCAAAGGTATTTATATCTTAAAAATCCAGTTGGGTGTGTTTTTGAATGCTGGTTTCCCAGACTGACTCGGGTGTTATTTTATTGTAATGCTCGGATCAGACCGAGCATATCTACAGATTGCTTTGGATGCATTGGAGCTCAGGAGATGAGTTGGAGGTTTTCAAGTCATATTCTCGTATATGTTTATTTTCCGCTACTTTGTTATTGAAATTATCAGCAATTATGAGGACAAAATGTTATAATTGTCCAGGCTGATAATTGTGATTGTTGTGTACTCTGATGGGTGTATGTATATAACAGTTTCTCTTTTGTAAAGATCATTGATATTGTATTATATTTTGTTCATCTACGATTGTGAGATTCTGTGTTGTTTTAGTTTCTTTTCTCTTCTCCTTCTCTTCTCTTCTTCTTTCTTCTTTTATTCCCTTAACTATCAGTCATTCCGTTCGATTTGGGTTGGACATTTGTGATTTATTATCAGCTTGAATTGTATAGAAAAGTGGTTTGTTACAGTACTAGTGGGTGTTAAGACTCATATCTCTTGGGATTCTGACCTTGAGGAAAGCACAACAAATCATAGGTCCGCATACGATGGATAACTCCTTATCGGCTTTATCATACAACCCTAAATCTATTGTTTCTTGCCCTAATCCCACCTTTAACTTGAGGAAGTCTCAACAAATAAAGTGGGACTATTCACTCGGACCTCTCATTTCATGACGGCCTAAGTATAATGCACATATCTTGAGGAAAGCTCAACAAATATGTGCAGTTATCGTATCTTGTCTATTCAATATATTAATAGTACTACATATAACATCCTATGCTTGAGGAAAGACCAACAACTAAAGAGTATGCAAGTAATCTATTCATATATAAATGATAGATGACAATATTATACTAAAGATTCATAATCTTTAGTATATTATATCGAGTTATATTGACTTATGTAATAATGTATTTCTTATAAAATACCATTGTGATTCAAGTGTCAGATACATCAGATTTCATGGTATACGCATATATACATATGTATTTATTCCTTAAGTCTATTTAGAGTTTCTTTAATGTTTCACCTTTAGTTTATACAATTATATTATATAAGTTTTACTGTTATATAAATCTTATATTTTAATTAACTTATATAATAGTTTTATGTAAAACATTATTTTAATTAAATCTTATTTAATTCATTTTAATTAAGCAACTCTTTAATTAATTTTATATTATCTTAATATAACATTTATATTAAATATTTATTATATACTACAACCTTTATAGTATAACACATATATCATATATATATGTATATCAATTAACTAACTAACCTTTTAATTAATTTATTTAATTAAACAATTTTGACTAAATTATATTAATTTCAAAATACTTTTATATACATACATGTATAGTTATGTTATTTTAAACATTTTAAAACAACATAACTTATATAAAAGTATATAATACATGTATATATTTTTCATTAGTTAAATCATTTAATTAATTTATCTATTTTATTAACCTTATTAATAAATTAAAAAATTTTGAAATTAATTTATAATAATTTTCAAACATTTTGAAAATTTTTAATATATTATAAATTTTATAACATATATATATATATATATTACTTTAATTTTAACTTTTAAATTTAAAATCTTGTATTTTTAATTTTCAAACAATTTTGAAATTAGCCCAAGGTCCAATTTAAATTGGGCATTTTCTATTAGGGGCAACCTTTTAGGCTCACATATTTGTTCGGGCCAGGCTGGTATTTAGGTAGGGCAGAGTATATGATTACACAAACCTTGTCCTTTGATACTACCCTTCTTAGACATCCTACGAACTTGGTTATGAGCTTAACTGCTTAACCGTAACATTACTAATTTAGACCGCATAGCTGTTGGACTATGATAACATTGTTGGAACTGGACTAGCCTACAACGAAAGTTATGAGTGAATTTCAAATTTGTTACTTTATTAGATCTTTATTGTGTCTATGAAGTTTAATTTATTTAGAACATTTCTAAATTTTATTTAAATAAAATCTTTTATTTTATTTAAATTTATAAAATGACATTGTATTATTTAATTTAAGTTATATTAAATATACACGTGTATCATATACATGTATATGTGTGTGCATTTATAACATATAAATCCATGCAAGGTTTAACATGCTGTTTATAGATATTGGAATTTACATCGCAACAGATATGTAACAACCCAAAATTCTGGTTATTTGATTTTATATGTTTAATTTATTTTAAATATTTAAAATAATTGGATTTTAGAATTTAATAACTTATAATTCATATATAAGGAATGATTAAATATCTGAATTATGAATCAAATGTTAATTAAATGGATTTAATAATTTTATTTAACTCCTTTTAATAATTAATGAATAATATTGGTGAATTCGATTTGTAAATTTATTTATAATGCTCGGGTTAGACTGGTATTTTCCCAGGTTAGCTTTGGTGTTATGGAGATCTTGGAGGAGAGCTGCAGATTCACTTATCTTAGTGTTTTATTTTCCGCTATATTATATAATATCCCCACCAGCATTTGTAAGGTCGAAATTTTATAATTGTCCAGCTGATAAGGTTTGTTTTTAGCTCTAATATACTCTATGTTTTTGGAATGACAGTTTCTACTGTCCTTGTTATATTATATGTTGTCGATTCCGCTATGAGATTCAGTTTTTCTCTGTTCTCTGTTCTTTTCTTTTTTATTTACCCTAACAATCTACCTTTTTGTCGATAAGATGCGCGACATTTGAACATAGTGGTAGTGTTTGGTGTCAACTTTCGATGGTCAAAAAGGCGGGTCCATACAATACACGTTAGCTCATCCAATATATAAATATATTGTCTAAATGTATGTTTACATATAATATTACTTATATATAAAATGCTACAAATACACACACACAAAAAAACTATAATTTTTTATTGAAATAATTTTTTATTAATATATAAATACATACATATAAAAACAAAAGTATGAAATATTGATAATGTGTATATACAAATATATATATATATATATATTATAATTAAGTCATTTATAATTTATATATATATATATATATATCAAATAAATTTTTTATTTATTTTTATTTTGTTGTAGGGCTGAAAAAAGTACATGTATAAATATATAATTTTTTTAAACATATATGTATAAATATAAATGTATACATTACATACTTATATGTATATGTGTAATAATAAATATATTAATATAAATAAAATCACAAAAACATATAAAAACTGCTAAAAGTTTAACAAGAAGTATTTGTCAAATCTAAATGTAAATTTTAAATTTTAAATTTCTTCTAAATTTTATATGATTATTTTTAGTTTAAAATCTTATTATATAATTTATAATTTAAAACAATTTAAAAATCTAATTTTTTTTAATTTTCGATTTATATTTAGATAATTTAAAAATAAAAAGACCATTTTTTTATTTTTGCTAAGAGTATAATATGTGTTAATCTAATTTTATAAAATGTAAAACATAATTTATAATACATGTGTATTTATATGATTAACTAATTTAAATATGATTTAAAACTAATATATAATTATGTAAAAATTATTTTGTGATTGCTGAAATTATTATACCTATTAAATATTATGTATGAAATTACATTTCCATATTTTACATAAGTATAAAGTAATATTTGAATTATAAACTATATATGTATATATAAATATTATATATTAAAGTTCGCGAGCATAGCTCAGTTGGTCAGGGCTGCTTAGTGACTATGGAACAATGTTCCTTGAGGTCGCAGGTTCGAGTCCTGGTAAATTAAGTTGTGTTTCCTAAATGGCTTGGGGTGGTTATTCCCTTAAATACCGAATAAAAATGGTGGGGAATTGAAGCTTTAAAGTTGGGCAAGCTAAAAAGGAGGACCGGTGTGGCGGGCAGTACTGACTTCCCTAGCTCTACTCTCAGTTGGGTTTTTTTTAAAATATATTATATATTAAATTATTTAAATAATAAAAAATATTTTTTAAGTTTGAGTCATGCCGCATATAGGAGTGCTTACAAAAAATTTTATAATATAAAACATAAAATATATACATACAACTAATCAAAATTGTGACAACATATTTATATATTGGAATCATCACCTAACTAACAATATAATGTATAAAATAGACATTATACATATATATTAATATTTATAAACATGGTAGGAACATATCTTATAACCAAAGCTTGTAAGTACACCTTCAAACGATGAGATCTGACCCTTAAACCGATTTTCAATCCAGTAGAGTGCTAGTCCTTGAACCATTGACCACCAACTATTGAATAGCACATGATTTGATTTGGTTTGCACTTGAATATATGGAGGATGGATGTTATAGAGTGCGGCCATAAATGAATGAGATTAGAGGCTCTAAAAGACCTCTAACAAATGAAGGTAGGGATGCTTATATAGAGGAGAATTAAGAGAAATTTTAGGATTAACATCCTACATCATATCTTACCAATTCTCTTCCATCTTACCCCTCCATCTCAAGCTCTCTCTAGCACCATCATATGGCCACTTATATCCTTTATTAGGGCCAAACAAACTAGCCCCCTTTATAGGCTTTAAACTGATTTATAGCCCAAACAAATATTTTACATTTAAATCTAATTTAAACTCTTATTGATATCGTATGTTGATTAATATATTTATAACTATTGTAAATATATTTAATAATATTTTTTCATCAAATCAAAGTCAAATTTTATAACTAATATTTTATAAATATTAATTAATTTAGTTAATTTATAATAACTACAAATTAATTAAATCATTTGGTCAAAGGAATATTCATTGTTTCGGTTGTGTGACCCGTTATGTATAAATTTGGTCAGCAGTTGATATCAAACTATTTGAATATTAATGTTCATACATTACTTAGCAAACGGTGTGACATTTTGGTCAAATTTATCACTTAATTGGTTTCAGTAAAATCCAATTTTACTTTGTTAGTCGTTACCTGATTGTGACTATTATTTACACCAATTCTCTTCGTCAAAACAATATCACTTTAGACTTATGGAATTTTGTAATGGTCAAAATTCCAATATCATCCATATTAAACTCTATAGTCCAAATATAAACTCTATAATGGTTAGAGACTTTGACTTTGAGATTACTTTAGTTGACCGTGATACTAACCTCATATAACTGAGGAGATGAATCATCTCTTGAATAGTGTTTCACTTCTAATGCTTCCACTCGACCCAACTATAGTCACTCGATGGACGTCTTACCATGATTTAACTATAATCAAAGAGGTGCTTTCATAATGAAGATCAACGTTATTCTCAAATAAAGAGAACTGTGGAATTTTGTTACATTGATATTTTATATTTGACCTAGTTATATTAACCAATAGAAAACTATCGAGCGGGTCATTCCATAGTTATCCAATAACTATCAGTACGTAATGCCTTGGTGCCTCTAGCAGCCATGAGTGATACACTACCTAATATTTGGAGAGCGTTGCGTACTCTAGTCCCAGCGGATGTATCGATATCCAGTCTTGATACATCTTGACCAGGAATATTTAAAATGGTATATTTATTTTTATTGTGATAAATTACTCATGGTCACAACATTCTATAACTACTATCACAAAACATACCATTTGTGGATTACCTATTAATATACTTTTAATTAAATTAGATAATTAGCATAACTTGTTATATCAAGTATATAATATCAAGAAGACACCTTTTATTTCGAACAAGACTGGCTATCGAATTAGATATACGTAACAAGTTACATAATTGCCCTTAAGGCATGCCCCCAACTTTATCAAGCTGAGAAACATAGCCACATCAGCCAACGTAATAGTCATCTCCCCAACCCGAAGGCGGAACGAAGATGTCTCTGGCCTCCACATATTTAGCAAGTAGGTGATAAGATGATGATCTAGTTGGATGTACCCCAACTTCATGATTAGAGAAAAGCCAGCTCAATCTATGTGCTCTAACACGGTAGGATGAGACAAAGCGACTTTCTCCAGTGACAATGAGTGATCAATGGTCGAATCTTAAGTAGTATGCTATCAAAAAACAACAAAATATAAGCACTACATATAATCAACATAGCTATGTATTTCTATTCGATATGAAAGTGTACTACCTCATCCACTTGGTGTTAATCGTTCGGTGGCATTCTTGCAAGTACAATATGCTATTGTATATTGGTTCAGGTAATATCTTGGAGTAATATACACAAAATTCAACTATTTTCAAAATACAAAATCTATTTTAAATATAAATTACATTATCGAACATCTACTTAAACAAAGTAAAGGTAACAAATTTGTCAATTCCATTCTCATACAACTAGTCATATAAGTTCAAAATAATAAATTAGTCAAAATATACAAACCCTAAATTGCAAAAAAAGGTTGCGATTGAAATTAGAAATGAAACCGGTAGAAGCTTCATGTGTTGATGAGAAAACCATGCTTCAAATTGATGAAGAAATAAACGAAATTTGAATGAAAATTTTGAATTCGGTAAAATTTGGGGGTAAATTTTCACTTTTTATTTATTTGATGTATGGGTAAAGTGAATAGAGAGGGGAGGATGTTGTCTTGTTTTACTACAGCAAATTGGTGTAGCGCTTTTTAAAATAATGCTAATAGGTGATTTTTTAAAAAGTGCTAATAGGCGACTTTTGAGATAGCTCCAGTTTATTGACAGAAAACAACATTCAAACTCACTACATACTATACACAATCAAAAACAAAACAATACATAAGTCATTCAAATAAATTGCAATACGATGTCATACCATTACAATCACTTTGTCATGAATCATAACATATACATATAACATTCAAAACCAAATAGGTGGTTTCATATTCAAATAACATCGACGATTTACAAAACAAAGCACTACACAAATAATATAGTCCATAATCAAAAATCGAATATGACCCAGTCTAGTTCTTACTACAATAACGAACAACATATAATAGCATCACTAAATAAACAATAGATTTCAATGACAAAAGCAATATAAATTACTTATCCGGATACCCAGCAGCATGATTAAATTGTGAGTCTTTAGGGACTTCAAATGAGGTAAGAATTATCTTTCAGTGATCGAAGATTATATTTTTCCAGCCATAAAACTTTAGTCTTCGTATCAAGAGCATACTTAGCCACCTTTTGACATATTAAAGGATCTATCTATTGATATAAATTACAATAGTCGTATGCTTTAGGCATTGCTTTGTGCCACCCATAATGTGGACATCCATAGAACCTACTATTAGTACCTGAGATATTGGTTTTGATGACAACAATTTTAGCAAATCATATAAAATATAAATACTAATATTTTATCTAGATATATAGTATATAGTGCATGATTTTAGACAGGTAATGGTTTAAGAAGATTGTACCGTATCAAGTAAAGATTGAAGAGACTCAAAAGTTAGAGAATGAAGACTCATGAGTATTGATGAGTTCAAGATTTCAAGATATTCCAAATAAGTTAAAGAGTCATATATTTATATTAAAATTCTGATAGCACTTGATCTCTCTCTCATCTCTCTCTCTCTCTCTCTCTATTTTTAAATAAGTTTTTAAATATTATTTTCAAAAACACTTTTAAATAGTTTTCAATTTTTTATACTTATAAATATTATTTTAAGGTTTTGATATTTTACTAAGTTATTGTTTTTATTAAATTTTGATATATATTGTATTATTTTTCAAAAATCTTATCATATAATTTTACTCAAGTTTTATTATGGTTAAAAGTGTATAAATTATATTTAAGTATGTTTACAAAGCATCAAGTTATTTTACAAAGCAAAACATTTTCAAAATAATATTTTAAAGTGTTTTCAAAATTACAAAATGTATGTCAACATACTCTACCCCTATATGTCGACATACTAGTCGTGATTTTCAAAAATCAAATTTCAAAAGAAGTGTCTATTCATCGTATCTCTTCACGAACGCAAATGACCGTTATTCCTCTATAAATACATGTCTTCCCAATGAATTTTATCATCGTTTTTTCGTTCTTCTTCTCTCCTTCTTATCCTCTTTCATTTTCTAAACAAAAATATAACCATACTTTGTCGAATTTCATCAAGAATCAAAATAAATCACCATTATTTTGATTCTCTATCATTTGCTCTCTGATTTCTATCCTCTCTCTCACTTCGATCAAGATCAAAGTGCTATTCAAGAGTTATAGCATCATTTGTAATCAAGACTGAGGATCCGAGTCTGTAAAACTCTATCAAATCAAACCACTACACTTGTGGTGAGATTTTAGCCCATAAATCAATTAGATGTGCTTAATAGACCGTAAATCTAGTGGGTGTGCTTGTAGCTGAAAATTAAGTGACTCTACCAAGAGGTCAGGATTCTGGTGGGTGTGTCACACGGCCTTGAAATCGAAATTGTATTTGCATTTACTAGTTGAAAAGAAATATGTACAAGGAATTGCACGGGACTGGATGTAGGGTAACTCCGAACCAGTATAAAATCCTGATGTGTTCTTTCCTTATACTTTTCCTGCATTTACTTTTATCCGTGTTTTGATTCTGTGATTGTTTCTGTAATTAATAATTGCATAATTCTAAGTACAATTTCAAAAGATTTCAAAAGGATTCATATAAATTAGAAAACACTATTCACCCCCCATCTAATGTTAGTTTAGCCTTAAGATCACTATTCCACAATCTTACATTTAGTATCAAAGCGTTGGTTTTTAAAGTATTCGTAATCTGGTTTTTGAAAAAATATTATGGCATTTTTTAATAATCTTTTTGTAACGACCCGTAAATTTCAACTGTTTTAATAACGTAATTAGTTGAAATTTTGTGAAATTTTAAAACGATAAAATTTTGAAATATAAATTTGATATTTGGAATGCGTTTAGTTAAACATAGCAACTGGTAAATTTTCGTCCGAAAATATGAAAGTTTATTTCACGCGTAAATTTACTTCAATTTAATCAGTTAAAAAGCGATGAAAATAAAATTTTTCCGAAACCTAAATATTTTTACATAGAAAAATTCTAAACCATCTTCTGAGCAAGATGCCAGTTTGTCGTTTTTCCAAATTCAAACATCTTTAGCTCCGTCGATCTTATTTTTCTACATTTTTCTTGCATTTTCCGCAAGTAGAAAATTCGAATTTTTATAATTCAATCAAACCACTGATATTTGTATACCATTTTGATCGCATCATCGTGCTGATCTCAGCGGTATATTCACTTCTATGTTTTGAAGTCCGGTACATCGTGGAAACCGTGAAACGGACAACCGTGAAACGGACAACCGTATCGGTTATGAAATTTAAATCTTTTGTTTAACTGCGTCCATTCAATTGTCCTCAGCATATTCTAATAGCCATTTACTTTACATGTTTTTCTAAATCATGGCTGTTCACTTTCTTATCGGTTCAAGCGTGCATCTAAAAAGAAGTTTACATTAAAGCTTCATTTACTTACGCTGCATGCTATCCAAGAACAGCTCATGTTTTCATTATTCCCTATGCCTTTCACGTTATTTTCCCCTCTCCGTCTTTTTCTTTTCTTTTATTTCCACTCCCCTTTATCTTCCTCCCTCTCTCATTCTCTCTGACATTTCCCTTCACCGACCGGCCGCCGTGCTTCATCTCTTCCACCATGCAACCTTCGACCAACACTCCATCAGCACCGAAGCGACCTTCCACTTCCCGACCCGTCAACTCACTGGCAACCGAGCAACCACTATCGATCAACTTGTGCTTCCTCCAACCGAAGTCAAGCTAGCAGCTCTCTCTCATCTTAAATGCTCGGCCCCACCAAGCTGCCCTCCATGTCCAAGCATCCACCTCCTCCAAACAAGACAGCCACTTTTAACTATGCAGCCGCTCCGCCTCTGCTATTCACGTCAACCACTGGCACGCGCAGCCAAGGCCGCAACCTACGCCTCCCTGACCGAGCTTCCACTACCCGTCATCATCGGCCCTGGACACCGGAGCTCTGCCTAAAACTCCATCCAACAGCCATAGCACTGTAGCAGATTAGCTCCGACCGCATCTCCCTCTTCCCTCCCTCTCGCTTATGCCACTTCTTCCTTGATATCCGACCCACAGACCAACGTCAGCCACTTGAACTTTCCTATGCCTTTCCTCTCCTTCGCCTCGCTCTGTCGTGACAAACCGCCCGAGATCCACCTGCTCTCTTTCGATCTAGTGTTCAAGATCTTAATGCTAGACACATTTTATGTTGCACGTATCTCATGGCTTGGTATGACAAAGGAATGCCGTCATCTGCATATCCATTTGTGTTTTATGATTCCAGCTTTATCATCTTTTGAACTGCATGAGCACAGGTTAGTTGTTACATGCGTACGTCTACGAGTTCATAGTACTTATATTTTTAAAGAAAAGTCATTTGAAGTTTATCATATTACATAAAGTGATTTGCTGTTATAAATATGTACTTGTCTTAATGTAAGTTTATATATGTACGAAAGATATAAATATGTTGTATATTTGCAGTGATAAAGGGTTAGTTTATATATAAAAAAAATTTAGAACTTTTGTCAGCAGTTATATACATTGTCTTAACCGAAAGAATGTTATGTATGTATTTATATATGAAAACTTAATGGGTTACTTATATATACTTATATGTGTCAGTTAGCTGTCTATATATGTTTTGTTTATAGATTTCTTGTATTGTTATATATTTAATTTTCATCTAGTATTATTTATCGTTTTAAAATATGGATAGATGTTTTGATTTTGAAAGAACGCGGGTTTAAATGGTAAGATTATATAAGTATATTAAGTTATTAAGTTATTAAGTTAGTTATATAAAGAGTTCATTTTATTAAGTGTTAAAAATTAAAATTTGAATTCAGATTATAATACGTATGTAAAGTTAAATAATAGTTTTAACATAATAGTTTATATCAGTATACACAAGTTGGTTTGGATATTTTTATATAACGGGAATAGATATTTTATGCGTTTA
Source organism: Allium fistulosum (assembly GCA_030737815.1). Classification (NCBI taxonomy): domain Eukaryota; kingdom Viridiplantae; phylum Streptophyta; class Magnoliopsida; order Asparagales; family Amaryllidaceae; genus Allium; species Allium fistulosum. The sequence continues at coordinate 1,389,242,963 of CM060902.1, forward strand.
AATTTAATTTTTGATTTCAAAATATAAATATATATCTTATTTTGAATATATAAAATGGGTTTAGAGAGAAGTTATAACATATATAATTGTTCTCATCGATTCCTATTCTCCAGCTTTGCTCGTCGATTGTGCCAATCTAGCTTTATTTTGGAAGTCGTACTTGCAATTCATAACTCAACTTCATTGTCGAATCTATCTAGCCTCGAAAGGTGAGCAATCACTCACGATTAATGTTCTTTTATTTATTAAATTTGATTTCAATTCTAACGACAATTGAAATATGCTGCTGTTAGATATTTACACTGTTATTACCTGTATCAGTTCACCTGTGACATCTGACACCATTATCTGTTATATATGCAATGATAATCCAGTTTGGTTGTTAAATGATTGATTGTTTGATGTTTACAATTGGACGTTAAAATTGTAATGTATAAAGTGATAAATATTATGCAAATAAATTTGACGTAGGATAATTAAAATTTGAATCGACACATATGTTGAATTTGATTAGTTGAATATGACCCCTTTTAATTGTTAAATTAATTGACATGTAGAATAGTGATAATTACACTTTGAACCATTGAACGTATATTTGATTAATTGTTGTAGTGTTAAAATTGAAATCGAATGACAATTAAAGAACCGTATAAATATTAGTGTAATAATCTTTAATCTACATGAAATGATAGTGTAGATTCTAGAAATAATTTTATTAATTTACACAAATAACAATGTGAATTAATACGATTATTTCGGGATTATTGAATTGATTATTGGATTGATATTGGCTGTTGTTATTGCTTGTTTATTTACTTTGACACCATCTCAGTTATCATACTGCAAGTTCCCTTTGCTATGCTTTGATTTTTGAATTAATTGGAATCGGGTTGAAATGATAAATACCCAAATTGAACTTTGACCTTGGATAGAGAATTAAATAAAACCCGATTGGTCAATAATTTGATTTAAAAATAAAATGAAGATTTTATTGAATAAATAATATGGTTTTGAAACGAAGTTTGAAATTGAATTTTAATGAAATTTAAATGTGAATATTTAATAATATGAAGTGAAATATTAATAAAGAAATTGATGAAAGAATGTTGTTTAATTTAAGAAATGATTGAATTAAGCTTTGAAATTATTTAATAACTTAATGAGATCGAATTATTTAATAATTAAATTAAATTGAATCTTTTGATAATTAAAATTGAACTTTTAATTAGTGAAATTTAGTTCTTATTTAATTGAGTTTTGAAATTGTAACTAAGTAAATTAATAGGTGAAATTGAATTTTCCTTAACAAGAAATAAAATGTGATTTATTGAAATTAATGTAAGACTTGAAATTTAAAGAATTTGATTTGATGAATTTAATTTAATTCAATTTGTAAGTTTTGATATAATGAAGTTGAATTTGAATTATGGATTTAATGAATTGGAAATTTAATAGAAATTGTTTTGAATGGAAAATTTACTTAATGAATATTGAATAAAATCGATCAATGAACTTAAATTGATTTGAATGTTAAATTAAATAAAATTAAATGATTTCGGAATGAAACTGATATACGAACTTGAATCAATATTTGAATTGAAATTGGATTATAAGATTTTGAAATGGTAATTTGGAAGTTTTGAAACGTAAATTTTGGAAATTGTTTTAGTAAAGAAATGAAATGTTGGTTTACAAATTCTAATTGAAATTGTAATTGATTTGGTTTTCGAAATATATAAACGACCAATCGATGTTATAATCACGAAGGTTATTAAAGGAACCGGAATCGGTAATGGATATACTCTCTATCTAAACCGAAAACCACTTTAATAACTATACGCGGAGTGTGATCAAGAATGAAGTGGTTGGAATGATGTACGTGATGACTGAAGAAAGAGAACGATAATGGATAGCCTTGACACTTGTGTCAAATTGGAAATGACTAAATAGGAGCCGTGCCGGGCCAATGGAGGTCAGCTACCTCAAGCGAACACACTTCTTCGAAAACTACTCATTACTTGTTGTCGATTGGTGCACCCTTGATTTGGGAGTGTTGTTTCGCGGTGTTGCGGTCACTGCGGCGATGCGTTTTCACCAGTCCGGATCAGGCAAACGGTAGTTTCACTACCTTGGGTATTGCCTCATGTGCCTTGTCATACTTGTATCCCTTTATACGCGACCACTACGATTTGTTTTGTGTTATACCTATGGAGTACTCCCTGATAGCCCACTAGTTTACGGTGGAGTTTACAGTGCTGTATAGACTATAACGCTTATAAAAATGTGTTAAGGGGGATAATGGTAACGCCTTAACACTATTTTGATATCTTATATTACCGATAGACATTATCTACTTATCGTACACTACTACATAGTAGATAGTTTAACGGATCCTTAAAGGATGGTTATTCCAAACATCCTTTGAGTTACTTGTATTTCAATTGCTATTTCACTTGAGTTGGATTTATAAATATAAGAATGTTAATCATGACTCGAGTGTTTTGTGTTTTGCTTTACGTTCGGGTCAGACTGAGTGTACCAGTATTCGAGACTCACCTTTGGAGTTGGAGCTTTGCTTGAAGATCCAGCCATCTATTCTGCTTTCAGTATTCGATGATTCCAGTGATGTATTCTGATTTGTATCTGATGTATCGTATTACTCTTCCGTTGTATCTGGTTTAACTCTGATGTAACTTATACATTTATATAGTAGCTTCATGAACTACTATCTCTTTTATTTCCGCTGCAAATTATTACTCTGTGTCTGTGATCTGTGATTATTTATTTACTGTATATGTTCAGTTTTGCCAAATTTAAATTAACAACGCGGTATTTTGAATTATTCAAGTCCGACATGTGCGGATGCGAATGGTCCAAAATAGCGAGTCGTTACAATTGGTATCAGAGCTTTGGTAGCTCTAGGCAAAACTTAGCATATAGGGTAAATGTATTTACAGAATCACTCTCATTCGAGTTTGAATCTCTTCCTTTTGACTCGATTCCTTTGAATTTTTGGAACATTCCCTGCGGTTCCTAAATTCATTCGTGTCCCTCACTATTCGTCTTCTTTCAATTCTGGAGCACCCCATAAGTCCATTTTGAATGATATCTATAATAGATCGTCGGTCTCGCCAATCTCGAATGATTCGTAAAGGAGAAACTCCTTTATGATAGACATCGATTTACCAGAGATTTCTGTATCCTTGGTTTACGATGCTATCTATCTCCTACTATACTTGAATTCTATTTCTCAAGATTGGATGTTGATTTACCTCGGAATTCAGCATCGATCATATTCTTGAAGTTACGGACGACCCGGTTAAGGTTGCCCGTGAATTAAATAAACTTATCCATCTCCCGATTCTGTTAATCGAACTATCTTATCTTCTGTTTTGAACTTATTATAGAAAAAAAAATTCTCTTTGATTTGAGTCCATCAAATTTGAATCTCTATCCTTGCTTTGAATCCATTCTTATATCGTCGAGCGAGGAAGTGTATTTGTAAATTTATATTAAAAATGTTTTATATATTGTGTTGTTTGAGTTGTCGATGTTGATTTGGGTTTTCGATCGATTCGTCTGATCAACGCTATCGATAGGATTTCCAAAACACTTGAACAGAACAAACCGACACAATATTGTTTTCAAAATATGGTAAACAAAATAGTTTTGTATGATTATATTATATATAAATATAAGTTTCAAAGAAATTAAATTATTAATGAATTTGTTGTCTGAAATAATAATATTTGATTTTCATTTATTGTTTTGTAAACCATTGACTATTGCATAATATAAATAAATGAATTTATAAACTTGGTTATAATTGATTAGAATTTGAAATGAATTTAATTCAGAAATTTGAGAATTTATTAGTTTCTGGTGATTTTGAACTTTGTTTTTTTTTTAAATTTTAAAGTATATATTATTGAAAGTATTTTCGAATAGAAATCGTTTTCAAAGAATTTTTTTAAATGTTGAAATCAGTGCTCTTCTCTTTGTCGCTGGAAAATAATTTCGGTGATGGCGGCCGCATCATCGACATTCATTTTCGAGTTTCGAAGTGGAGAGACTATTCTGTAGCTTTGCTAAAGTTTCGTTTTGAAAAAAATATATTTTGATTTGAATTTCTTCAGTATAATTTGATATATATATAGGTATCTTAGTTTAAAATTTAATGTGATTTGATATAAATATATTATATATAGCTCTAGATTGTTTAAAGTTAATCGGAAATCTAATTCTTAAATTTTGTTAAAGGATGATTTTAATTATAAATAAAACCAAAATTTGGAATAAATATTTAAACTTGAATAATTGAATTGGGAAAAAAAAATTATTTGTATATTGTTCAACTGCGTTCTAATACAACTTACCTAAATCATTCAGAGTTGAATATGTAATTGGATAATATATATAATATAAATTGAATTTATAAATAAAATTTGAGTGATTATAACAAATGTTATACACTTAAATTTTAATTATAGATGTTAATAGAGATAAATATAATAATAAGATAATTGAAAAATAAATTTTGTTTTGAAGGTTAATTAATAAATTGAAATTAGATCAACTTATGGAAATACCTTGAATTTGAAATCAATTAATGAATATAAATTAATTTAAATTGAAATTTATATGGTTTAAATTAATATGATTTAAATATATGTAATAAGATATATTAAGTGAAATAAACTTAATAAGAATTTGGAATAAAGAAGAAGTTAAATTGCTGAAAAAAAAATATGATTATAATAAAAGACTATTCAAATTTATGGTTTTAGAAATTGTGAATTGAAGAAAATGGGATAATAAGATAATGAATTTAGAAATAGTTGAGATTGATTTTAGTGAAATCAAATGGAATAAACCAATTATTGAATATAAATTAATTTAAATTTGAATTTATATGGGTTAAATTAATTATTATTTTGTATTTCAAATCTGTTTTTCTTTCTGGTTGTTTCTATTCTCTTACCTCGTTCCTTTTCGGGGACGAAAAGTTTTGAGTGGGGGAGAGTGTAACGACCCGTAAATTTCAACTGTTTTAATAACGTAATTAGTTGAAATTTTGTGAAATTTTAAAACGATAAAATTTTAAAATATAAATTTGATATTTGGAATGCGTTTAGTTAAACATAGCAACTGGTAAATTTTCGTCCGAAAATATGAAAGTTTATTTCACGCGTAAATTTACTTCAATTTAATCAGTTAAAAAGCGATGAAAATAAAATGTTTCCGAAACCTAAATATTTTTACATAGAAAAATTCTAAACCATCTTCTGAGCAAGATGTCAGTTTGTCGTTTTTCCAAATTCGGACATCTTTGGCTCCGTCGATCTTATTTTTCTACGTTTTTCTTGCATTTTCCGCAAGTAGAAAATTTGAATTTTTATAATTCAATCAAACCACATATATGTGTATACCATTTTGATCGCATCATCGTGCTGATCTCAGCGGTATATTCACTTCTATGTTTTGAAGTCCGGTACATCGTGGAAACCGTTAAACGGACAACCGTATCGGTTATGAAATTTAAATCTTTTGTTTAACTGCGTCCATTCAATTGTCCTCAGCATATTCTAATAGCCATTTACTTTACATGTTTTTCTAAATCGTGGATGTTCACTTTCTTATCGGTTCAAGCGTGCATCTAAAAAGAAGTTTACATTAAAGCTTCATTTACTTACGCTGCATGCTATCCAAGAACAGCTCATGTTTTCATTATTCCCTATGCCTTTCACGTTATTTTCCCCTCTCCGTCGTTTTCTTTTCTTTTATTTCCACTCCCCTTTATCTTCCTCCCTCTCTCATTCTCTCTGACATTTCCCTTCACCGACCGGTCGTCGTGCTTCATCTCTTCCACCACGCAACCTTCGACCAACACTCCATCAGCACCGAAGCGACCTTCCACTTCCCGACCCGTCAACTCACTGGCAACCGAGCAACCACTATCGATCAACTTGTGCTTCCTCCAACCGAAGTCAAGCTAGCAGCTCTCTCTCATCTTACATGCTCGGCCCCACCAAGCTGCCCTCCATGTCCAAGCATCTGCCTCCTCCAAACAAGACAGCCACTTTTAACTATGCAGCCGCTCCACCTCTGCTATTCACGTCAACCACTGGCACGCGCAGCCAAGGCCGCAACCTACGCCTCCCTGACCGAGCTTCCACTGCCCGTCATCATCGGTCCTGGACATCGGAGCTCCGCCTAAAACTCCATCCAACAGCCATAGCACTGTAGCAGATTAGCTCCGACCGCATCTCCCTCCCTCTCGCTTATGCCACTTCTTCCTTGATATCCGACCCACAGACCACCGTCAGCCACTTGAACTTTCCTATGCCTTTCCTCTCCTTCGCCTCGCTCTGTCGCGACAAACCGCCCGAGATCCACCTGCTCTCTTTCGATCTAGTGTTCAAGATCTTAATGCTAGAAACATTTTATGTTGCACGTATCTCATGGCTTGGTATGACAAAGGAATGTCGTCATCTGCATATCCATTTGTGTTTTATGATTCCAGCTTTATCATCTTTTGAACTGCATGAGCACAGGTTAGTTGTTACATGCGTACGTCTACGAGTTCATAGTACTTATATTTTTAAAGAAAAGTCATTTGAAGTTTATGATATTACATAAAGTGATTTGCTGTTATAAATATGTACTTGTCTTAATGTAAGTTTATATATGTACGAAAGATATAAATATGTTATATATTTGCAGTGATAAAGGGTTAGTTTATATATATATAAAAAATTAGAACTTTTGTCAGCAGTTATATACATGGTCTTAACCGAAAGAATGTTATGTATGTATTTATATATGAAAACTTAATGGGTTACTTATATATACTTATATGTGTCAGTTAGCTGTCTATATATGTTTTGTTTATAGATTTCTTGTATTGTTATATATTTAATTTTCATCTAGTATTATTTATCGTTTTAAAATATGGATAGATGTTTTGATTTTGAAAGCACGCAGGTTTAAATGGTAAGATTATATAAGTATATTAAGTTATTAAGTTAGTTATATAAAGAGTTCATTTTATTAAGTGTTAAAAATTAAAATTTGAATTCAGATTATAATACGTATGTAAAGTTAAATAATAGTTTTGACATAATAGTTTATATCAGTATACACAAGTTGGTTTGGATATTTTTATATAACGGGAATAGATATTTTATGCGTTTAAATTTAATTTTTGATTTAAAAATATAAATATATATCTTGTTTTGAATATATAAAATGGGTTTAGAGAGAAGTTATAACATATATAATTGTTCTCATCGATTCCTATTCTCCAGCTTTGCTCGTCGATTGTGCCAATCTAGCTTTACTTTGGAAGTCGTACTTGCAATTCATAACTCAACTTCATTGTCGAATCTTTCTAGCCTCGAAAGGTGAGCAATCACTCACGATTAATGTTCTTTTATTTATTAAATTTGATTTCAATTGAAACGACAATTGAAATATGTTGCTGTTAGATATTTACACTGTTATTACCTGTATCAGTTCACCTGTGACATCTGACACCATTATCTGTTATATATGCAATGATAATCCAGTTTGGTTGTTAAATGATTGATTGTTTGATGTTTACAATTGGACGTTAAAATTGTAATGTATAAAGTGATAAATATTATGCAAATAAATTTGACGTAGGATAATTAAAATTTGAATCGACACATATATTGAATTTGATTAGTTGAATATGACCCCTTTTAATTGTTAAATTAATTGACATGTAGAATAGTGATAATTACACTTTGAACCATTGAACGTATATTTGATTAATTGTTGTAGTGTTAAAATTGAAATCGAATGACAATTGAAGAACCATATAAATATTAGTGTAATAATCTTTAATCTACATGAAATGATAGTGTAGATTCTAGAAATAATTTTATTAATTTACACAAATAACAATGTGGATTAATACGATTATTTCGGGATTATTGAATTGATTATTGGATTGATATTGGCTGTTGTTATTTCTTGTTTATTTACTTTGACACCATCCCAGTTATCATACTACAAGTTCCCTTTGCTATGCTTTGATTTTTGAATTGAATTGGAATCGGGTTGAAATGATAAATACCCAAATTGAACTTTGACCTTGGATAGAGAATTAAATAAAACCCGATTGGTCAATAATTTGATTTAAAAATAAAATGAAGATTTTATTGAATAAATAATATGGTTTTGAAACGAAGTTGGAAATTGAATTTTAATGAAATTTAAATGTGAATATTTAATAATCTGAAGTGAAATATTAATAAAGAAATTGATGAAAGAATGTTGTTTAATTTAAGAAATGAATGAATTAAGCTTTGAAATTATTTAATAATTTAATGAGATTGAATTATTTAATAATTAAATTAAATTGAATCTTTTGATAATTAAAATTGAACTTTTAATTAGTGAAATTTAGTTCTTATTTAATTGAGTTTTGAAATTGTAACTAAGTAAATTAATAGGTGAAACTGAATTTTCCTTAACAAGAAATAAAATGTCATTTATTGAAATTAATGTAAGACTTGAAATTTAAGAATTTGATTTGATGAATTTAATTTAATTCAATTTGTAAGTTTTGATATAATGAAGTTGAATTTGAATTATGGATTTAATGAATTGGAAATTTAATAGAAATTGTTTTGAATGGAAAATTTACTTAATGAATATTGAATAAAATCGATCAATGAACTTAAATTGATTTGAATGTTAAATTAAATTAATTTAAATGATTTCGGAATGAAACTGATATACGAACTTGAATCAATATTTGAATTGAAATTAGATTATAAGATTTTGAAATGGTAATTTGGAAGTTTTGAAACGTAAATTTTGGAAATTGTTTTAGTAAGAGAAATGAAATGTTGGTTTACAAATTCTAATTGAAATTGTAATTGATTTGGTTTTCAAAATATATAAACGACCAATCGGTGTTATAATCACGAAGGTTATTAAAGGAACCGGAATCGGTAATGGATATACTCTCTATCTAAACCGAAAACCACTTTAATAACTATACGTGGAGTGTGATCCAGAATGAAGTGGTTGGAATGATGTACGTGATGACTGAAGAAAGAGAACGATAATGGATAGCCTTGACACTTGTGTCAAATTGGAAATGACTAAAACAGGAGCTGTGCCGGGCCAATGGAGGTCAGCTACCTCAAGCGAACACACTTCTTCGAAAACTACTCATTACTTGTTGTCGATTGGTGCACCCTTGATTTGGGAGTGTTGTTTCGCGGTGTTGCGGTCGCTGCGGCGATGCGTTCTCACCAGTCCGGATCAGGAAAACGGTAGTTTCACTACCTTGGGTATTGCCTCATGTGCCTTGTCATACTTGTATCCCTTTATACGCGACCACTACGATTTGTTTTGTGTTATACCTATGGAGTACTCCCTGATAGCCCACTAGTTTACGGTGGAGTTTACAGTGCTGTATAGACTATAACGCTTATAAAAATGTGTTAAGGGGGATAATGGTAACGCCTTAACACTATTTTGATATCTTATATTACCGATAGACATTATCTACTTATCGTACACTACTACATAGTAGATAGTTTAACGGATCCTTAAAGGATGGTTATTCCAAACATCCTTTGAGTTACTTGTATTTCAATTGCTATTTCACTTGAGTTGGATTTATAAATATAAGAATGTTAATCCTGACTCGAGTGTTTTGTGTTTTTCTTTACGCTCGGGTCAGACTGAGTGTACCAGTATTCGAGACTCACCTTTGGAGTTGGAGCTTTTCTTGAAGATCCAACCATCTATTCTGCTTTCAGTATTCGATGATTCCAGTGATGTATTCTGATTTGTATCCGATGTATCGTATTACTCTTCCGTTGTATCTGGTTTAACTCTGATGTAACTTATATATTTATATAGTAGCTTCATGAACTACTATCTCTTTTATTTCCGCTGCAAATTATTACTCTGTGTCTGTGATTATTTATTTACTGTATATGTTCAGTTTTGCCAAATTTAAATTAACAACGCGGTATTTTGAATTATTCAAGTCCGATATGTGCGGATGCGAATGGTCCAAAATAGCGGGTCGTTACACTTTTTAACACTATTTTCGAAAGGATAATTTGTAAATTCATCATTACAATGTTTCATAGATTTGCATCTATTCATTATGAAAAGTCACATGATCTATTGAAAAAGAATGAATTGCAGGAACAAATGTGTTAAATGGATTTTGATGAACAAACATATGATAATCAGATACTACAGATCAAAAAGGATAAATGGATATTAGATAGTGGTTTTTCAAGGCACATGACCGAAAATCCGGAGATTTTGAAAGATATAGTTTACAAAGATGGAGGATCGGTCAATTTTAGTGATAATTCTAAAGGATATGTGATTGACATTATCAATGTCGGTAATTCTAAAACTTCTACTATTTCCAATGTTTTGTTAGTTAGGAATTTAAAACATATTCTATTAAGAATTAGTCAATTGTGCGATAAAGGTTTTAAAATTAAATTCATAAAAGATAAATGTCACATTGAAGATAATGAGTCAAACATTATCTTTGAAGGTATTAGGAAACAAAACATTCATATATTAAGTATGAAAATCTCAAATGATAACTTATGTCTTTTGGCTGAAACAAGTGACCCTTGGATTTAGCATAAAAGATTTGGTCGTTTGAATTCAAATTTATTTCTAAAATTGCTAAAATGATTTAGTCAGAGGTCATCTCAAAATGAACTTCAAAGTTAATAATCTATGTGATGCTTGTCAATTAGGTAAACTTAGAAAATGTTCATTTAAATCAAAAGATATGATTTCTACTTCTCCTCCCCTTGAACTTCTTCACTTAGATCTTTTTGGTCTCTCTCAAATACAATCTTTAAATCATAGTAGATATGTATTTGTAATCGTAAATGACTATTCTAGGTTTACGTGAACGGTTTTTCTTAAAACATAAAAGTGATGCTTTTGAAATGTTTAAGATCTTTTTTAAATGAACTCAAAATCAAATGTCCAGAAAACTTAAAACTATTCGAAGTGATCATGGTGGAGAATTCAAAAATGAAAATTTTGAGAAATTCAAGAAAGGTGTAACTTTTTCGTTTCCAAGAACACCACAACAAAATGGAGTAGTAGAACGTAAAAATAGAACGATTCAAGAGTGCGTTAGGACTTTGCTAAACGATAGTAATTTCCTAAGAATTTTTGCGCTGAGGCAGTTGGTACTGCAAGTTATATAGTAAATAGAATTTTAATAAGACAATTAACTAAGTAAACTCCTTATCAACTATTTTATAATAAGAAATCTAAAGTATCATGTTTTAGAGTTTTTGGTAGTAAATGTTTTATTTTAAATACTAAAGATAATTTAGATAAATTTGATGCTAAATCAGATAAAGAAATTTTTATTAGATATTCAAATAGAAGTAAAGCTTACAGAGTTTTTAATACTAGAACCAATACTATTGAAGAGACATTACATGTCTCATTTGATGAAAATTTTAAAAGTTATAATCAAAATATTAATGAAGAAAAAAATTCAAAAGATGTAGATCAAAAACTACATAGAGGAATGACTGGATCATTACTCTGTATAATAGCTAGTAGACCTGATATAATGCATAGTGTTTGTCTCTATGCAAGGTATCAATCCCAACCTAAAGAAACTCATTTAAAATCTGTAAAATGAATTTTAAGATATGTTAATAACACACTAGACTATAGACTTTTTTATCCAAAAGATGACTCCTTTGAACAAATTTCATATAGTGATGCTGATTATGTTGGCCGTAAATCAGATCGAAAAAGTACAAGTGGAACTTATCACTTTTTAGGACACTCTGTGGTTTCCTAGTTTAGTAAAAAGAAAAATACTGTCTCTCTATCTACGATAGAAGCAGAATATATTTCACCAACATTAGCATGTTCGCGGGTTATTTATATACAACAAACTTTAAGAGATTTTGGTTTAAATTTTACTAAATCACCAATATATTGCGGGTGCGATTAATCTATCTAAAAATCCAACTCATCATGCTAGAACTAAACATATTGATATAAGATATCATTTTCTAAGAGTTAATGAAATAAAGAAATAATATCACTTGAATTTATAAATACTGAAAATCAAATAGCTGATATATTAACTAAACATTGAATCAAACATCCTTTACAAGATTAGGAATTTATTCTCTATCAGAAATTTAAAAATAATAACATAAAATTACATAATTTACAAGAAAAATAAAATAAACAAAAATTTACATGTATGTCGACATACATGAGACCTATATGTCGACATACAATGGTAAAAATCATTTTTAAAATTTTCCCTCTAAAATTTAAATTTGTGGTTATATAAACACCATAATTTGACTTTCTTCTCCATTTTTTTCCATTTTCTCCGTTCTAAACTTCTGAATCAAATGAACTATGGCCTCCTCTTCAAATTCCAACCAAAATTCAACGTTTTCTTTCCATTCTCCTACCTTTGGATCCTTTCGAAACACTACTATGGCCGATGTCATCAAATTGAAGGGAGATATGAAGAATGTTCTAGAGATCTTGACTGAAATTCAAGTCATACAACTCCATATGTCGAAGGAACAAAAGAAACGGAATAGAATTCTACGTAATTTGCAAAAATATCTATTGGATAACCCTACTAATCCAATAGTTATCAAAGATAATTCCACAAGTTTGGCCATAATCCTCTTCAAAGCAGCGAAGAAGAAGAAGAGGAGGAGGAAGAGGAAGAAGAAGAAGAGGAAGAACATATGGAGGAGGATGACAAAGTTAATTGGGTGGGAGAAGTATACTTCGATCGAGATGGAAATCTCGTCGAACAAAAGGGAAACTTTTGCCTTCATTATCCTCATTGTCCAACTCATAAGTCTTCTATCATTAATAATTCTTGTTAGAATAGGACTTCTTCGTTTAATTTAAGAATAGTGTGTATTTTAACCTTAGTTTGACTTTATTGTGTGTATGGATTGACTAGTTTATAAATATGATAATTGAATGAATATATTTTATGGTTTGGTTGTTGTTAATGACTTGTTCTTGACTTATCATTTCTTATATATCGTTCATGTCATTTTGCATTTCATGATCATATCACATATCCTTTATATATGTATTTATATCATTATGAGCATGTAGTTTTATCTATAGGGAGTTCGAATTAGTATTAAGAGTTAGGGTTAGAATTGTAGTTATAGATAGTTATTTTTGATTGACGACTAAGGGGGAGAAATATATAAAATACTAGAGATTAAAGGGGAGTTTTGTATATTAGGCATAGATTAAGGGGGTTATGTTATATTTTATATACAAAGTTGTCATCATCAAAAAGGGAGAGATTGTTAGTACCTGAGATATTGGTTTTGAAGACAACAACTTTAGGAAATCATATAAAATATAGATACTAATGTTTTATCAAGATATATAATATATAATGCAGGATATTAGACAGGTGATGATTTAAGAAGACTGTACAGTATCAAGTAAGATTAAAGAGATTCAAGATGTTGATATAGAGACTCAAAAGATAGAGAATGAAGACTTATGAGTATTGAAGAGTTCAAGATTTCAAGATATTCCAGATAAGTTATAAAGTCTTAGATTTATGTTATATTCTGATAGCGCTTGATCTCTCTCTCTCTCTACTTTTAAATAATTTTTTAAATATTCTTTTCAAAACAACTTTTAAACAGTTTTCAATTTCTTATACTTATAAATATTATTTTAAGTTTTTGATATTTTATTAAGTTATTATTTTTATTAAATTTTGATTTATATTGGTTTATTTTTCAAAAATCATACTTAAGTTTTATTATGATTTAAAAGTATATAAATTATGTTTAAGCATGATTACAAAGTACCAAATTATTTTACAAAGAATTACATTTTCAAAATTACAGAGAGTATATCGACATACTCTACCTCTATATGTCGACATACTAGCCGTGATTTTCAAAAATCAAATTTCCAAAGAAGTGTCTATTCGTCGTATCTCTTCACGAATGGATATGACTGTTATTTCTTTCTAAATACCTATCTTCCCAACGAATTTTATCATCATTTTTCATTCTTCTTCTCACCTCCTTATCCTCTTTCATTTTCTAAAAAAAATCATACTCTGCCGAATTTCAACCATAATCAAACTCAATCACCATTATTTTGATTCTCTATCATTTGCTCTCTGATTTCTATCATCTCTCTCACTCCAATCAAGATCAAAGTGTTATTCAAGAGTTATAGGATCATTTGTAATCAAGATTGAAGATCCGATTCTATAAAACTCTATCAAATCAAACGCTATACTTGTGGGTGAGGTTGTAGCATGTAAATCAATTGGGTGTGCTTAGTAGCCCGTAAATCTAGTGGGTGTGTCTGTAGCCCAGAAATCAAGTGATTCTACCCAGAGGTTTGGATTCTAGAGGGTGTGTCTTGTGGCCTTGAAATCGAGATTGTATTTGCATTTACTAGTTGAAAAGAAATCTGTACAAGGAATTGTACAGGACTGGATGTAGGGTAACTCCGAACCAGTATAAAATCCCGGTGTGTTCTTTCCTTCTACTTTCACAACATATACTTCTATCTGCGTTTTGATTTTGTGATTGTTTCTGTGATAAATAATTGCATAATTCTATGTATAGTTTCAAAAGATTTCAAAAAGATTCGCATAAATTAGAAAACACTATTCGCCCCCCCCCCCTCTAATGTTAATTTAGCCTTAAGATCCTTATTCCACAATCTTAACACCTACGACCTACATTCTTTTTATTTCTCCACAATGATCACATCACATGTTACTCTACGGTGACATCATTTCAAAGGGGGTGTTGTAACACCCCATGAAATGAACAGTAATAAATTAAAAAGAATTAATAAATAATTAATACGGCTCAAAAATGGAATTTAGCAAACTTTGGAATTTGATCACGAAACATGTACCATTGCATTCATGTCGATTTTCTGAGTAACTTCCACATATATATTTGTGCGGTGTTCAAACGAAGAAGTTATAAGAATTTGAAGTTTTTGAATCGAAAATAATTAAAAAGGAACTAAGAAAATAAATGATAACTTGGACCCCACCGGTCAAACCCCTCAATGGATTGGTCAACCGCTAGCGGTCGACCGCCTGTATGAATGCGGTTGCCTGGTTCTAGTGCTAGCGGCTAGAGTGGAACCTCGGCCTAACGTCCCTGATTTAATAAATATTAGTCTAACAAATAGAATTGATTCCAGTGCCTATAAATAAAGGCATAGCCCCTTATATTTCTTCTCATATTTTCAGAACAGAGTTGTGGAGCTCTACCATTTTCTCTTCTCCACTATTTCTAGAAACTGCAAAAGTATTATATATGTTGGAAGAAGGCTGAAAACAGAAAAGAAGAGAAAGAGTGAATCAATTCTGTGAAAAAATTAAATTCTATAATTATAAATCTAAATTTCCACTTAACTCAAATCTCCTCTTGATATGTAATTCTAATGTAGTATGTATATATATCTTGTTATACATATTTTTGGAATGGAAAGGAAAAAGGAGTCAGTTATAAGGAAGAATGCAGCTTTGGAGATTTGGAAAGATAGAGAGGTGAGTGGCAAATTATGTAACAACCTTGGTTTTATGATTACCTGGAAATAAAACCAAATAAAAATTTTAATTTGGTAATTTAATATTAAATTGAATTTGGGGAGATATATGTTTGTTAAATTTTTTTATTTTGAATAAACAAGGTGAAGAAATTGGTAAATAATAATTTATGTTATTTTTGTTGAATTAAGGACCAATCATTGTAATTTCTTTCAAATAAGGGAAATAAAAGAATTAATTTCCAAAATATAACTTTGGAATATGTTTACATTAAAAGAAATGAAGTCTTAAGCCTATATTATGTTAGTTTTTGTGTTAAAAGAACAACAAAGGATTTTAATTTGGAAAAGAGTAGTAATTTCGTTAATTATTGCTAAATAGTAACATTTGTTATTTTTCAAGGCATGTTTAAAATTTAATTATTTTAATTATGAAGATAAACATGGAAAAATATTGTCTAAAACAATTTATAAAGTGTGTAATCATTTTATAACCCATTGTTATGTTAATATAGTCAAAGAGATGGATTTTAGTGCTTATAAGAGTTAATTATGTTATTTTATTTAAATAAAACATACCAATGAGCATTTAATTAAAAAGGTGATTATTTTTAATAATAATATTTATATTTTTTCTCAAATATATGTTTCACATTGAAACAATTATTGTTTGTTGTTTAATGATTTTGTATTGTTTAAAACATGCAAAATGTTGTAATATATAGGCTAAATAATGTAAAACATATACTAATTGATGTAATTAGGGCTAAATAGGGTGCTAAAGCTTAGTGGGTAGGGTTTAGACAAGTCCAAAACCCATTAACCCAAATGGCTATGAGATAAAAGAAGAAATGATGTACGGTTATTTCAGTGCGTACGTTTTCTTCTTCCATCTTCCTTCTCTTCCTCCTGAAACCCATTTTCTTCCTTCCACTTCAAATTGTAGAATCAAACCCTAAATCTTAGTCAAAATCAAAGATGAATTTATGAGTATTGTGTAATTCAAATAGGTAATCACTTTAAAACCAAAAAAAATTCTCTTGAGTTAGGAGTCAAAATCAATTACTTATTGTAATTTTATTTTTGGGTTTGCATGTCCATCCTTCTTCCTATTTTCAGGTTCTTGAAGCTTTTTGTGGAGAAAAAGCTTCTAATTTCATGTATCTTCACTGTAAAGTGAGTATTAACTCACACTTCTAACTCAAACAAGTGTTGCATGTTGATAATTGGTTGTTTGCTTTCTGTTTGCTGAAGAAAAAAATTCTGAGATTGAACCTAAAACGAATTTGGCCATATCTTTTGCGTTACTTATCCAAATTCGATAATTTTTTATGTTCTGAAACCTTTGACTTTTTTCTATAATTTTAATGTTTTGAGATTTATAAAATTTTGAAGTTAAATTAGTCTAAACTTCACTTCTTTGTTGCTGTCCCGAGAGTAAAACGACGACGATAATGAATTTAGACCAGAGGATTGTTTTGGACATAACTTTTGATCCGTAGGTCTAAATTAGTTGATTATTTTTCTAACATCGAGCTAAGATAGTCCTCTTCAACTTTTATGTTTTAAGTTTTATAAGATTTTGTGTTTTCAAGGGTCTAATTGACTCTTTAAGCCGCAGCCCTGTCAATTCTTTTAGTTATTCAGAGTTTTGTAACTTTATGTCCTGATAATGAAATTGCAATTACATTTGGTATGTAAGTCCGAATTAGGTGATTCTTTTGTAATTTCAATCTAAGGAAATCCTCTTTAACTTTTATGTTTTGAGTTTTAGCAGATTTTGTGTTTTAAAGGGTCTAATTGGCTCTTTAAGCCGCAGCCCTCTCATTTTTTTTTAGTTATTCAGAGTTTTGTAGCTTTATGTCCTGATAATAAAATTGCCATAACTTTTGATCTTTAAGTCCGAATTAGGTGTTTCTTTTTCCATAATAGATCTAAGGAAATACTCTTCAACTTTCATGTTTTGAGTTTTATCAGATTTTGTGCTTTAAAGGGTCTAATTGGCTCTTTAAGCCGCAGCCCTGTCGATTTTCAGAGTTCTATAATTTTATGTACTGATAATGTAATTGCCATAACTTTTGATCCGTAGGTTCAAATTAGGTAATTATTTTTCTGACTTTGAGATAAGTCAATCATCTTAAACTTTTATGTTTCATGTTTTATTAGATTTTGGGTTTTAAAGTGACGAAATGGCTAAATAAGCCGTAGTCCTGAGTTCTATTGCTAAGTTTTGTGCAGTTTTAATTGCTGTTTCGTGACCATTTCTTTATGAATTCATGTTGATTTACATGAATACGAAAATTAAAGAGGAGGGAAAAAGAAAGTCTACTTGATTATTCAGTTCATAAGTATTTATACAAAGTATTGGGCTGTGAATGAAAGGCCCAGATCCAATAGACGAAAAACAAATAACAACATATAAAAGAAATGAAATGTAAACAACCATACACCATACTACTCAACACTTCATTCAATGCTCACAACACTCCCCCTCAAGTTGGAGCATACAAATCACACATGCCCAACTTGCTGCATAAGAACTTGATCCTATTTCCATGCAAAGATTTGGTGAGAAGGTCGGCTACTTGCTCTTCTGACTTAACATGATTTGTACAGATAAGGCCTTGTTGAATTTTTTTCTCTAATGAAATGGCAATCCACTTCGATGTGTTTGGTTCTCTCATGAAAAACTGGGTTAGATGCTATATGAAGAGCTGCCTTATTATCACACCACAGTCTCATTGGCACATCACACTGCAATCCTATCTCACCCATAAATTGATTAATCCACATTAATTCACAAACTGTGTTGGCCATTGCTCTATACTCAGACTCAGCACTTGATCTTGATACTACACTTTGTTTCTTGCTTTTCCATGAAACCAAATTTCCACCAATCAACACACAAAAACCTGAAGTAGATCTTCTATCTAACCTTGAACCAGCCCAATCAGCATCTGCAAATGCTTTAATTCTGCTATGTCCATGATTTGTGTATACTATGCATTGTCCAACCGTACCCTTTAAATAACATAGTATTTGTTTTAATGCATTCCAATGATCCACAGTGGGTGAACTCATAAACTGACTCACCATACTAACTGAAAAAGCAATATCAGGCCTTGTCATGACCAAATAGTTCAACTTACCCACTAATCTTCTGTATTTGTCAGGGTCTTTAAACAATTCTCCTTCTTTTGTAAGGGATGAGTTAACTAACATAGGTGTATTACAAGGCTTAACCCCCAATTTTCCAATTTCTTTCAATAGATCAATCACATATTTCCGCTGTGACAAGCATATTCTATCTTTACTTCTAATAACTTCAATACCTAAAAAGTATTTCAATTCTCCCAAATCTTTGGTATGAAACTGTAAATGAATATATGCTTTGAGAGTAGAGATTCCTTTTCCATCATTACCAGTGATAATAATATCATCGACATATACAATTAACAAAATTAACATACCTTCCACATTCCTGTAAAAGACTGAGTGATCAGCTTTGCTTTGTAACAAGCCAAATTTCTCAATTGCCTGACTAAACTTCCCAAACCATGCTCTCGGGCTTTGCTTCAAGCCATACAGACTTTTCTTCAACTTGCAAACCTTTCCATGCTCCCCCTGAGCAACAAACCCAGGTGGTTGCTCCATATATACCTCCTCAGCTAAGTCCCCATGAAGGAATGCATTTTTGATATCCAGTTGATGTAATTGCCAGTTAAATTGTGCTGCTAAGGATATGAGTATTCTTATTGAAGTCATTTTAGCTACTGGTGAGAATGTCTCTGAATAGTCAATTCCATATGTTTGGGCATATCCTTTTGCAACTAAACGTGCTTTCAGCCTTTCAAGAGATCCATCTGATTTCATTTTTACTGAAAATACCCATTTACAGCCTATTGCCTTCTTGTTCTCTGGTAGATGAACTAAATTCCATGTATCATTCTGATCCAATGCACTTATTTCTTCTAACATGGCATTGTACCACTCTCTCTTTGATAATGCTTCCTCAACTGTCTTTGGAATAGAGATTGAATCAAGTGTACACATGCAGGCATAAGATTCTGGAGATATGTGGTTGTATGTCACCACAGATGAAATAGGATAAGTACATTTCCTTTTCCCTTTACGCAATGCAATAGGTAAATCAAGACTTGAGACTGGTAACTGGATATCTTGACTTGAGACTGGTAATTGAGTGTCTTGTAAATCAAAAACAGGTGAAGATGAAATATTAGAATTCAACTCCTCATTTCCATTGTGACCTCTGGTTTGTGTAAATATGTTAGGATATACCAGAAAATCACTATCTTCTTCAGTTAAGTGTTCATCATGGTTTTCTTGAATTGAAGGAATTACTGATGATGAATAAAAAGGTTCACCTTCCACAAAATTAACATCAATTGATACAACATATTTTTGAAGACTAGGACAAAAGCACTTATACCCTTTTTGATGTCTTGAATATCAACAAATATACATTTCAAAGACTTTGGATCTAATTTTGTTAATTGTGGATTGACATCTCTAACAAAACAGGTACAACCAAAGACCCTTGGTTTCACTGGATAAATTGGTTTATTTGGACAGAGCACTTGATAAGGTATTTTATAATCTAGGATGGTTGAAGGCATCCTATTAATCAAAAAACATGAAGTACTTACTGCCTCTGCCCAGAAGCTTTTTGGTACATTCATTTGAAAGAGAAGAGCTCTAGAAGTTTCCAACAAGTGTCTATTTTTCCTCTCAGCTACCCCATTTTGTGCTGCGGTGTCTACACATGAGGTTTCATGAATGATGCCATGTTGTGCCAAATATGAGTTAAATTGATTGCTTGTATACTCTTTTGCATTGTCACTTCTCAAAACTTTGATTGATGTATTAAACTGATTTTGTACCTCAGCACAAAAAATACAAAATATAGAAAACAATTCTAATCTATTCTTCATTAAAAACAACCAAGTTACACGTGAGTAATCATCAACAAAAGTAACAAAATATCTATATCCTTGTTTAGACATAACTGCTGATGGACCCCAAATATCAGAATGTACAACTTCAAAGATAGAGTTAGATCTTTTATTAATACTAGGATATAGACTCACACGATGAAGCTTTGCATATTGACAGGAATCACAATGTAATGTAGATAGAGAACTGAACTGTGGACATAGTTTCTTAAGCAGAGACAATGAAGGATGACCTAGCTAACGGTGCACTTGAAAAGCAAAGGAAGTTATACTTGAACAACTTATAGATTTAGGTGGCACAGTATTAAGAACATATAAGCCTCCACATTCT
Organism: Allium fistulosum; assembly: GCA_030737815.1. Classification (NCBI taxonomy): domain Eukaryota; kingdom Viridiplantae; phylum Streptophyta; class Magnoliopsida; order Asparagales; family Amaryllidaceae; genus Allium; species Allium fistulosum. Next base: position 1,389,263,873 of record CM060902.1, read on the forward strand.
TCACCTCTACCAATAATCTGCCTCGTTGTAAGATCCTGAAACTCACAGTGATCAGGGAAAAATGATATGCTACATTTCAGATTTTTAGTGATTTGACTCACAGATATCAAATTAAATGACAAATTAGGCAGATATAAAACTGAGTTTAATGGCAGTTTTGAGTTTACTCTTATTCTTCCAGTTCCTTGAACAAATGCTTGTGATCCATCAGCTAATGTAACAGCATGAGTTGATTGTTTATAATGTATATCTGAAATCAAATTACTGTTACCTATCATATGGTCAGTTGCTCCTGAGTCTATGATCCATTTTGATTGACTTGTAGAATTAGCAATAGTTGAAACTGATGATGATCCCTTATTTGTTGATTCTTTCTTCAATGATTCTTGAAATTTCACATACTGATCATAATCTCCTGCTGACATGAGAACAGATTTCATATCCTTATTCAACTGTAAATTCTTGTATTGAAGTTTCCTACACTCAAACTTCATATGCCCGGGCTTCTTACAATATGTACAAAATTTTCCCTGATTTGAAGCTTTGAACTCTGGAGTATTTGCCCTTGGTGAATTGAAATTTGGTCTCACTGAATTATTCCATGGAAAATTCTGATTCTGGTTTCCTTGTACATAGCCTTTATTATTACCAATCAAAGCACTTTCTACTTTAGTACGTGATGCTTGTGCATGAGCAATGTCAGATCGAAGAATTCTACTAAACACTTCTTGTAATGATGGAATATATGAACCAGATAGAATCTGAGATTTAGCAGCTTCAAATTCTGGTGGTAGACCAGCCAAGAAACTCATACTTACCATTTGTTCACGTTGTTGTTGCTGAACTTTAACATCTGGACTGATTGGAAGAAGCACATTAAATTCCTCATAAGTTTTCTTGAAGTTCATGAAATAATTCATAAGTGATTGCTCTTGTTTCTCTGCTCGATAGAATGATTTGCACACATCATACATTCTTGTTAAATTTCCCTTTCCAGAATATAAGAATTCTAAATATTCCATCAGTTCCTTAACAAACTCACAATGATTAACCAGACCAATTACCTCACTATCAATTGAATTTCTGATTTGTAAAAATAATCGAGCATCAGATCTGAACCACATCAGGTCTTTCTCATCCTTTGAATCAGGAGCAGGTGGATCTTCAGTTAGATGTTTATCTTTATCTATACTGCGAAGATATAAACGGATCGTCTTACTCCAATTCAAAAAATTCATATTATTCAATTTATGATCTGTAATTTTGGGCATCAGCTGCATCGCGTCCATTGCAATCTTGTTCTCCCCACTTCGGACATTACTTTCTCCACTTTCTCCAATGCTATCTCCCATCCTCACTGATTCGAGTTAAAACTCTAGTTGAATTTGAATCTAAAATTTTCGAAGCTCTGATACCATGTTGATTTACATGAATACGAAAATTAAAGAGGAGGGAAAAAGAAAGTCTACTTGATTATCCAGTTCATAAGTATTTATACAAAGTATTGGGCTGTGAATGAAAGGCCCAGATCCAATAGACGAAAAACAAATAACAACATATAAAAGAAATGAAATGTAAACAACCATACACCATACTACTCAACACTTCATTCAATGCTCACAACAATTCAGAAGCTAAGTTTTGTTAACATTTTAAGCTATGAATTTATGATTTTTCATGAGCATTTGTTGTAAAAGATTTGAATTGAATTTCTCTTGAATTCGATGTTTTCGTCCATGTGTTTTGGAAACGATTTCTTAAGAAAACTTTCGATTAAAAGTTAGTTTTGAATTAATATTTTTCTAATTCAATTTCTATTAGTAATAATGTTTTTCCAAAGCATATTTTATGTATTTATAAATATATATTTCTCAATAATAAAGAGATTTTGAAAGAAAAGAATTTCTATAACGTTTCGAAAAATCGTTTTAGAACTAATTTTCTTAAAGTAAAATATTTTCTTAAAATCACACGTTTTTGCACTCTTCGAGTGAACGAGAAAGAGATCGAAATGATTTAGTAAAACATGTAGTATGTGACACATGCGTTTACTTTTTCAGTTAATTTCGGACTTGTTCAATTGAAGTTACACGAGAGTGAAATTAACTAACTTACAGTAAACAGTTAAGTGAGAACGTGTGGTATGGGATGCACTGTTGTCACTAATTGGGTTACTATTTGGAAGTTGGGGACACTTTATGTTGGGCCTTCGGGCATGTTGATATTGCCAGTACCAGGCTTTCGGGCCATTTGTTGGGCTTCGGGCCATTTGTTGGACTTTCGGGTCATTTGTTAGGCGCCAAATTTGTTGATAGTACTTGGCAAGCTTCGGCCAATTTGTTGTTGAAGCACGTGCGGCGTAGCTTAGACTCGGAATTTGTTGGGATCCACTTTGTGTCGTTTTCTAGATTTCTTTATTATTGATTTCTAGAATTTGATGAGTTTTAAATGTTTTCACCATTATGTTGGATGTTGAATATGTACATAGCCTTAGTGCTAGTTTGAGTTGTAATTTGGTGATTACATTTTTGTTGATTTGAACTCCTTAGAGAGTTTGATATGTTGGGATTTTTGTGGTGATTTTGATGAATGTGACTCTTGTGAACTATGTTGATATTGTGAATATGAAGTCTTAACTCAAGAGAGGCTATTTAACACTCCCTTGTGTATTCCCTTCAAATATCATGCACTAATCATCTTGTTTAAGTTAGAGTGACCCGTTTTATTATTTTATATAATACTCGATTCAGACCGAGTTATTTTAGGTTAGTCGATTGCAGTATGTATCTCTCCTTGCACCACCTCAGCTTATGGGTTTAGCTTCCGTTGTTTAGCATATTTCTATGTCTATCTTTTTGTTGTCGGTTTGGACATCTTTATGCATATTCTTTTCTTAGACTATTTTTTGTATATATGGATCATAAGAACCACTGACTTATATGGCACATGTTGTACTTCCACTGTCTGTATGTATATGCTTCTGTTCTATGATCTATGAATGGTTATATTATCATGTATTATTCTGAATTTATCCTTAGCCACCCTAGATTTGTGTTAAGCCTGAATTGATTACATCGATTCCTCAAAAGAATTTTTTTAACTCAGATCACCTAATTAACGTATTCGATACTTGCTTAAGACAAAATTCATAAATGGTCGCTCCTAACCAGCCCTATTCTCTACACTTGTAGATAATATTACATAGTAATACTCTTTGTTAGTGTGGGTCTCGGGGTAGGGCCATACAGTTTGGTTTCAGAGCAAAGTTCAGAACAAAATATGATAATACGGTCCAGAACCACAATAATGTGCATATAATACATCGTATCTTTAAGGATAGGTTGTTGGGTATCCTTAATCTTTATTTAGTGGCTTTCATACTTTATGGGGACGGATGATAGGTGTGACGCCCCACCTCAATGCTCACAATAACAAAGAGTATTAAAGGAAATACTGTCTGTTATCATGAAGAATAAGGCTGGATAGGAGCGGCCATCCGTAGTTGGCCTTACACTAGTATTGGTTACTTCGATAGGAGTGGTATATATTTTTCATTTTTCATCTCTTATTTATTTACTTCTATCGACATACCCAATTCTAGAATAAAACGAACTACGACGGTTCATAATAGTTTAGGACAATGTATATAATAATAACACAGATAATAAAATGCGGAACACAGATAACAAAAATCTCATATATATATATATATATAACTGATGTCAGTTACAATACATTTGACACAATACATATGATACAACTACAACTGTCGACTATGGAAGTTATATATACAAGTACATTATCGACTAATATACATGAATACATATCTTCCTATACAAATACACTGATTACTATAAATGACGACGACTACTCCAAAAGATATGAAGAGGCTTCATAGCTCAAGCAGCAACCCAAAGTAAGATATCTACAACCTGAAATAACTCGGTCTGACCCGAGTATTACATTCAAAAGAAGATAATACACGGGTCAGTCTAATTCAAACTCAGTTATTAGTGCACAGAAGCAATAATAGTTAAATAATGAATAGGCGACAGTCACAATAATTCTCGTCTATCCGATCCTTTAATAAAGAAATCGGAATACGGTAGATATAACACTTAATAGTGTTAAACAACAAATCAGCAGATTCAAATCATCAACAAAGATAAATGAAAAGATCCTCAATGAAGATAATTTAGAAAACATCAGAATTGTCGAAACGGCAATTAACAACAAAATCTAATTATTAAATAAATAATTAGAAACTCATAATCTAATTATCAAACAGATAATTAGATAGCAACTAAATGATCAAATCAAACCAAATCAGAATACAATATCAAAATATTGAATTGAATCAACGAAACAATTCAAACAATCGAAATATCAATTAGAACTGTCAATTCTGCTAGGGCTGCAGTACACGCACGCGTGTACTGCCTCGCCACTACAATAATGCTAGTGAAACACAACCCAAAAGAGTGGCATAAACAAAGATATAACATGTATGCACTGTAAAACTGGACAGTGCCATCCCCCTACACAACTGCAGATGAAACTGCAATTGAAACAACCAATTTACCACCAAGGTCAAGCTAATGTCATGAACATGAAGGCAACCGTTCAAGGCAACAGTAACCGGAGATTGCAAACTTAAATGAAAATGCACATGGGTGAAACAGGGAGGATGCACATGATTACAACAGGGAATATACACATGACAATGGAATGCAACAAGTTCACACAATAAATCTGTTCAAGGTTCAGACAATGACAATAGTGGTACAACGAAACACTAGATCAGTGAACTACAATATGCAACAACAATGCAACTTACATGTACACCATGATATCAAGGCCAGAAGCACAAGTCAGCAATTACACAGTGGAAAAGATCAATGCAGACACAAATAAAGACTACAAATTCATGTCCAGAAAATGTAAAGTCGGAGGCCACAGTCAAGCAACAACATGTATAGGTCAGTGAACAAAATCAAGGCGGCAAGTAATACAAGTACGAGAATGCATGTATGCATATCTATGAATACGCAGACATATCTATATCAAAATAGAACAGCACCAGCATAAGCAAGGGACATGGTTAGTTCGAACAAAGCCACCAAAGACAGTGTCGAACCCCATGTAAAACAACACAAAATCAATTCAAACGTCAATACAACATGAACCTTTCAATATTGGACAGAAGCAGCCCACTCTCTAAGAAAAACAACAGAGTAACCCAAAGTCTAATTTAAGTGATAACAAACCCATCAAATTCAAAGCAGCAGGTTTTACAATTCAAGCCAAATGCCGAAATCATATTATTATTATTTTCACAAAAGACAATATGAAGAACACCAACCATCAAGTTTAAGGCCGATGTAAACAGTTTTATAGAAATCGAAGTTTAACATCAATTCAAAGCCGAGGTGGTCAAGACTAGAATCGAACAGAGTCAGAGGTAGTAATTTCCAAAGTCAACAAAGAATTTAAAGCAACTATTTAATGGTCGAAGGCATAGAACAGCAGGTGAAATCGAACGAGGATGCAAATACTACCAGAGGCGGTGAATAGTATAGTCAAAGAAACAACTACAATTTGAATCAAAATCTGCCGAAGTCTAATTAAATTTCAAACTCAAATATTTTCACATATCAAAGCAACTGAAGTCAAAGCCATGAATCACTGACTGGAACCAAAGGAAACAAATAATGAAATCAACATCAGCAAAAATCAAAACAAGCCAAGCAATCACGGAGTTGCAAGTTCAAAATCGATAAAGCTTTGAATTAGATGTGAGTGACAAATAAAAATCACTCACCTTAGTCACCGAAGAGCCCAACAATCCAATCGCGGCCGAATTCATCTCGGGAGACACTGATCGATCGAAACTTGGCACCCACGAATTACTCGATAACCCTAATATAGTTCGAACGAAGAAAAGGAACAGAGCCGCCATTATTTTCTCCTTTCGTTTATTTTTGTTTTAGGGTTTCGAATGGAAAAAGAATAAAAGTGGAACGGTTATTCCCTTTTTGATAATTATCACGGCCCAAAATAAAACAAAGGAAACATGGCCAAAATTTTATTTATAAAGCCCACATAATTCCTTAACGAATTTCTAAGGAATTTCATCCCGATAAAAAAACTTTCCATAGCAATTAGCCAACAGATTAATCGTTTAATGACGAAAATTAATTGTTACAAATTTCAGGGTTGTTACAATAGGTATATCTTCTCGTTTGTATTGCTTCCAAAATCCCTATTTCCTTTGGAAGTTCCTATACCTTTAGGAATACGTCTAGAAATGTTTTAATTCCGTAGTATTCCATATATCACATTCTAGTATCTATACTTGTTCAATGACTAGTTTTTTATCGGTTTAGAAAATAGTCGAAAATTTTCAAATTAAATTTACTACAAGCGCACGGCGTACAATGATAGTACGTGGCGAGTACGGGTCGATCCGTAGGGAATTGTTAGATTTTAAAAATCTATTCAATCAAATTAAACCAAAGTTGAGGGATTGTTAACTAACTAAATGAAAGTAAAAACAAGCTAAAACTAAGGAGAATAAAAATATTAGATTAAAGAGCAATTTAGAGGCAAATCCCCTCTCTTGATCACATAAATCAACATAATGAAATTATGATCTCTTTTTGGTCATTTGTGAGTCTAGTTGATGCATTTATCATAAGCATGGCCTAATTGTGTTATTAATTAACACACTTAAACCATCAAACTATAATGCACCCTCTATCCCATTTACTAACTTTAATGAAAATGACATGAAATTAAAAGTAGAATTAATTTTAAGCATGGCTTATTAACTATTGAATTAGAAACATAAACCACCAAATTTTGATTCTAAATCCACTTCCATTACCATGATCATATGTAGATGAAGAGGTAATTAGTGATTCATATGACTAAGCATAGCCTATTTGTTTTGAACAACATAAGCTATCAAACTCAATATTAAACACAAAATCACACAAACATCTCACTTTCCATTAAGCACAAAAGAGACATAAATGAAAAATTATGTTGCATCTACATGATTCAAGAGAGCCTCATCACCCCTAAATTGTAGGGATTAGCCTCTCATATTTGTTATTAAATCAACAAATGTAGAAAGCAACATGAAATAAACAAGAGGAAAAAGAGAGCAAAATGAAAAGAAAAGCTAAGTAAAAAGAAATGAACACTAGACTACTAACAAAGTAAGAATGAGAGCATGTAAATGTAAAAGAACATTAACTAACATTGCATAAAAAGAAAGATTACATGAAATAAAAATGAATGGCTAAGTAGCCATGAAAAAGAAAATAGAAGAGCTTTGTTTATTTTGAGCCTAAAACTAACTAAGAGGAAGGGGAGGTTACATAAAGATATGGGGTATTTAAACAAGTTAGAAACCTATTCCATATTTTTGGGGAATGCCCAAACTACCCCTTAGGAAGTGTGGTGGCCAAGTAACCATTAGCATCCACTAATCATCCATTGAGTGTGCATGAAGATTTAATGGCCTTTTAGCATGTGCATTAGCTCCTAAGTGTACATTAAGGTAGGTGGGTAAGTGGAGTTGTAAGGACCCGATTCTTCGACTTCCGAAAACCGACATCGATACGTCCACTGTATCAACTGCCGAGCAACGAATGCCGGAAAACCGAATTCTTAGGGTTTTAGAAAGAAGAAATAGAAGAAAAAGAGAAGAAGAAAGAAGAAAAGAGTAGAAAGAGAGAAGAACAACAGAACAACATCAGATACATAAAACAATTTCAGAATCTTACACATCGCAGCGGAACAATATATAATAGATAACACTAGTCTTTTAAAACAAAGAACTATATCAGTTTATACATACATCAATCAGAGTCATATACAACAATGGACAGTTATATAACTTGTCCTCATACAGAATACACAGCGGAATAATACAAAAATATAGGTGATACGTTTCGCCATCCAGCTTGCTTCCAAAGCTCCAGAATATCCAGAATATCCTGATAACACCACTCTAGGCTGGCCGTGTGGAAATTGGTGGGCACCCAGAGTTTAGAAGGGAAACAATAAACTCCGAGTCAGTCATGGTGACTGGTGTGAGATCGTAAAACCGTTTATCTTTAAAATAAATAGCAGAGAATTTTAAAGTCAATTCGCAATGCTTTTGGAAAATGAAACTACCATAAGACCTCCCACCACACACACAATGTAAACGCAGAATTGGAGGAGATTTCTTCTTATGATAGTCAAAGATGCTTACTACGCAAAATCAAATTCTTTTTGATATTATTATTAGTGCATAGTGTAGAAATCATTTCGAAAGTATAATATAAATCTTAGCCAGCATACGACCAGTATCGTATGCCTACTATAGCTACCATCCAAACAGTGGGGCGCCACCATAAGTGATTGATAGGTTCTACAACTAAAACCGTACAAGGTTCGTATTGTTTCTTTGGATTTCCAACAAATGGTCAGGCTAAGGAACTTCCTATCCACGATGGGTACGTCCCTGGAATAGACGACCCGAGAACCTAACGTTACGGTTAGATCTCTGCCAACACAAGGCCGGGTTACCTCTGCAAAAATAGGTAACTACTGACACGCGTATGCCATCCCCCGATCGTAACCGATCTTCCCGAGGATCCCCGATTTCCAACAAACCACATAGATAATAATGCAGCAACCACATAGGTTAAGTATCTGGGCTCCATACCATGATACCACCTCTATCCAGAAGGAATGACATACACTAAGGGGCGCTACTCCCTAGAACCTTGCTGCATCCTTCCTGTTTTGACCATTTCCGGGGTGTGAGGCTCGACGAAGTCTCGTCCACAAAGCTACGCTTTCTACAAAGCCATGCTTCGGGTCAAACAAATGATCAACCTATGATCACAAAGATATAAGATCAAACAAATGATCATATCGCAAATGATCAAACACTGATCATTTCACAGCAACACTCAGTATGCCACGTTACCAAATTGGTAGTATATCGCTGATAGATTTCAACTACATAACCTCTGAGCTCGTACGTCTCAGAGAAGGGTGTTAAGCTAAAAGAATAAATTCTCCGCCACCAACAGAAATGTATTTGAAACAAATCAGCTTTATATCTCAAATTGTAACGTCAGACACACAATCCATACAAGTCTGTTCCGGGATCGAACAGAACCGAAGGCACTTCTCACGAAGCCCTTGCATATCCGGATAAATTTCTAATCACGTCTGGACTTCCCGTCACTAAGGGTGATAAAACCTCTAAACCGGAGATCAGCCGATGTAGAGTAACTCGACGGTAATCCTTCCGTTTTCAAAAATATCCGGTCTTCAACACCGGTCTTCGAATGCAATTCATAACGACGTATCACATATTCGGAATGGGTTATACGACCCCATGGTCCTTTCCCGGCTAACCCGAATAGTGAGCGATTATCCAAAAATAAGTGTGGCATTCAAATTCATCCAATTTACAACAAAATACCTACTCAAGGTAATTATTGATAGTCGGTTATTTAACTATCAATAAAGATGTGCAACATCATCAGATTCCAAATAATTTTCCCAAATTATTTATTTTCCAAAATATCTTTACTAGATATAAAATTTCCACACTTTCAAAAATAAATCAACATTTATTTTTAAACAACTTCCCTTTCTTTTATAAATTCCATAGTGAATTTATATCTTTCAAAATATCTACTGATATACGATTCTCAAATCGATTTCAAATATTCAATTTCATTTTATCTTTAAGAAGATAAAATCTCAAAACGTTTCATTTCATTTTGGGAATGCATTTCTCTACTTATTTAATAATAAGTATTTCACAAATCATTTATTTTCAACATTTGAAAATATTCAATATACTTAAATCAAAATTAAGTATAAATTCATTCTTTTAGGAAATCATTTACTATAACAACATTTATTTGAGTCAAAACGAATGTTACGTAAAACATCGTTACGACGACTCAAAATCACTAGTATAGGGATTCGAAATTTAGATAGATATATAAATCCCAATACTACATAAAAACATTTCCTTTTGGAAATCATTTACTATAACAACAGTGTTATAGTCCACCATTTCCTTATTTCTCGAAAACGTCTATTTCAACAATGAATGTTGAAATCTATGTATTCGATACTTAACACGTTTTAAAATATCTTTTAAAACAATTAACTTCATTTCAAATATCACTTTCCCAAAACCATATCCATTTTACTTAACAATATATTCACTGTCCAAAATCGTGAATATACTTCACTAACCAATTTTCAATAATCTCTACACCTTTTATTTCAATAAAATTCGCTATCCAAAATCGCGAATATATCTTCTTTGATAATCTTCTATATTTGATTTATCAAATTTAATTGATTTCGAATTTATAAAACAACGTTTATGAATTCTATTTCTATTTTCTAACAACTCCAATTTAATAAATCTCCTTTATTAACAATTCTATTCATACCCCAAATCTTATACCAACAATCCATATTATAAGTTCACAATTTATAAATTTCATTTATTTATAAATTCTTAAAAATTCATTTTAACGCTTATAAAAACTCGTTTTATAATACCAACATTTTAAAGTTATAAATATCAATTTTTGTACATCTTTTATATACATCGTTTTAATAACTCAAAATTTTCAATAAAAACCATTTTATAAATTTCTTAACTATTTATTTCAAAAGAAATTACCTTTTGGTTATAATTCACCAATCTTAACTTTTATAACTTTAAAATCTTAACGTTTATAAATCAATTCAAAAATTCCATAAAACGTATATTTTCAAAAATCACTTTAAAATCCTTTTAAAGTAAAAGTCGTTATTTTTAAACTTCAAAACTTGAATCCGATGATGCAACGCATCAATTAGTCCATCACAACATCAGACATCATAATATCAATATGATAACAGAATCTACATCAATATCTGTAAATAAATAACTACTGGTGAGGAATCCAGTTGGATCCCTCCAACCTGTTTCCCTGCATCCAAAGACGTTAGCACAATACCAATTCCACTTCGAGGTGGAATATCGCGGTATATGGGTTTTATAAAAATATCCGCTTACTAACGGCGCAATAGGGTCTCATCCGCTATACGAGGCGGGAAATCAATCAATCCAATATATACATATGCCAATATGTATATGTTGCTATATATAGATATATCCTACTATATCTAATATCACAATCAATAGCAATCAACACAATAACTGAAAATTCCACTTTTCAATTTTTTTGAGTGAGAAGATCTCACCTTTGCTTTTAATTTGCAATCCATTCCAAATCCAGATTTATTTTTCTTCGTTGTATTCGACCTTGTATAAACAATTATACAATTTTATTAATATTCGAATTAATCGAACTATTAAATTTTCATTTGAAAATTTCAATTTACCGATGATTTAAATTTTAAAATTAAAATTTGATTCGAAGCAAGAATATTTCTTTTTCTTTTGAAACCTTACTTATATATAAAATAGCTTATTTAAACTTTCAAACACTTCCAAAATTCCTAATTTTTTTTCCCAAATCTCTTATATATATGTATACATACTATTTCACCTATAAATATGTATTTATTTATTAAAACATAATTACCTTTACTGTAATTATGTTATCTTATATATATATATATATATATTTCCTTTTCTATAAAACATAACAGTAATTTACTTTACTGTAATACAAAATTTATTTTGAACAAAAACAACAAATACCTTACCAGTCGCGAAGCCCTGCCTGCTTCTCGCGAGTGCACGTGATGACCAAAATGAAAAATGCGTGGCGACAATCGCCGATCCTCACAGAGCCGCTCCTCGTATCGTCATCTCCTCACGCAATTCGAAAACGTCCCCCTAAGCTGCTGCCCCCATCACGAGATATCTCCGAATGTGCTTCCTTGACGACGCGACTGCCTTTGACGAACTCACCCAAAGCCTCAGTCACCGAGATCGACTTCGAGCCCTCTAGGAACCCTATCAGCTCCTCCACGTTCGCGTGAGTACCACTACTCGGTCGAAACTCCTCCCTCCGGCGACGTCGAAATCGAAATCGATCAGGAAGAATCATAACGTTATCGCGATTCGTTCCTCCTCTCGTCAATTTCCCTTTTTTTTATTATAGATTTCCACAACTGGGGTATATCGATTTGTGAAAAGGGAAATGGGATGCGTGGCCTTATCCTTTTCTGCTTCGGCCATTAATTGATTTTTGTTTTAATTTTGAACGAGATATTATTTTTCTCGAAGTGATCTACCTGCGTGATAATTTAAAAAGAGATGGGGAGGAGACAAAAGAACGTGCAATCACGATTTCTTTACCATGATCTTCTGCGTGATTTGAGGGGAGAACGTGTTGCAGTTGACCAATTCAAATTTTAAATTCAATTTGAATTCGATCAAATCTAAATGCATTTACTTACCGTTTTCTCACGCATCAACTTCGAAAAATACGAAAATTGAAATCCGGTAATAATTCAATATTACGGACCCAATGGAACTGGTTTCGTCGAATTCCGAGACCGTGCCTCGGACGGCTATTTTTAAATTCGATTCGAACGATCTAATTTCAAAACTGAACGAAACACTTTGAAATACAATTCTGAAGCTTATGTTATCTTCAGTGTTATTAATATAAACTTTACAAGCATTTGAAATATTTTTCTTTAGCTTTAAATTGAAGATTCAAATTTTTATCCAGTTTCAATAGATTAAATTATAAAATTTAATCGCCAAATTCCAAGTTATATTCGGGATTCAAATTAAATCATCGTTTAAATATATAAAATTAATTAAATATTCTCAATTTAATTTGTTCAAAATTCTGGGTCGTTACAGACTTCCCCCCTTAAAAGAATTTCGTCCCGAAATTACAAGTTAGGAAAAATGGTCCTTAACTCGTCTACTATTTTTCACAATTCAGTAGTTTTATCAATTCATCAAAACAAATCTTTCTACTAAAGATTCGTTATCATTTCAACTAGCTTCCAACTTCAATTATAAGTTCCAAACAACATTGTTTACTTAACAATTCAAATTTGAGTTTAAATTCAAATTTTAAACTTTCAAAATTTCTCAAAAATTTTCTCTAACACCCGAAATTTTCGAAAAATTTCGCCAGCGTCTCCTTTGCGCGGCTAATACGGCACGACTACAAAACGTCCCTACGGACTCTCAGATTTCAAAAAGAAAAGAAAAATGCCAAGCGGCTAGAGAAGAAATCAGCAAATCTCATATAGAAATTCAAATACTTACCTTTTTGTCGAGCAATTCAAATTCTCTTCAAAATTAAAATCCCAATTCCTTTACACCTGTATATCCTACTAGCCATAATATCTAGTTACAACATTCAATTTATCATTTCAACTAAATTTGGATTCAATTTACTTTCAATTCTGAAATATTGAATTTTATCAATTATCTGTCATTTACAATTGCACTATCTTAAATTAGTTCCAATTACTAATTCAAATTGATATCAATTCAATTCATTTTAATTCTACTTTCATTTACAATTATTCAATTCAATTCATTTGCTTACGAATTCGAAATGAATTTCAACTTTCAATTTCATTTTCATTTAATTTCACATTTCAAATTTCATTTGAATTTAATTCATTTCACTTTATTTAATTGATTCACTTACACTTAATTTAATTTAACTCCATCCTTTAAGTTAGATTTATTCTATCCAATTTATACTTCACAATTTATAAATCTATAAATCTCGTTCACATACGTTTTATTAAATTTTTGAAGTGATTTATTTTAAATAAATAAACGTTCAAATGTTAAAGTTATAAAAGTTAAGATTTATTCTATCAAAATTCAATTTGTATAGGTTATCACTTAATAATATTTCATAAGTATCTTTATATAGCATTCCAGAGTTTACCAACATTTCAAAGCCATTTTGAAAACAATTCAAATTCCATTTGAATTTTGTAAAACAAAATCCAAATTTTCCAAACAACTTTCATTTAAAACAATTTGGCAGCAATTTCTCTTTTGGAAACCCGAAAATGAATTCTAATGATGTGGCCATCATCATCAGGATTATTTTCCAGCGACCTAAAAGAGTTTAGAGCTTTTATCTTTCCAAAATACTTTTCAAAACCTTTGAAATTCATTTTCAAATTCAAAAAGATTTAAACTTTCCAAATCTCCAAAATTTCAAATTCTTTCAAAACATATCCAAAAACTTCTCTGGAATTCCATTTCAAATTATAAATTCATTTATAATTTACATTCTTAAATTTCATTTTACATGAATTTATTTCTTAACTTTGGAGTTACGATTTCAATTTCTTATTCAATTTCATATAATGATAACATTTCAACATTATCACTTCCTAACAACCAAACATCCATATACTATAATAATTCATAGAAAATCATTTCTTTTCTATACAAAAATAGTTTTGGGCAAAAATTATTTCATTCACCCTATTTTAAAACAATACTATGTCGTCTTGCCTCGTTTAAGTGTTTAGAAATCTCTATCGATAATATGGCGTCCCACATACCGACCAAAATTCATAAACATCTCAACGGATAAGCAAACACAATATAAAACATTTTTATATTCACTAACAAATACGCGCTCATATCTATTATTACACTCAACTCATTCTAGAGTACTACTGACTCTATCTCTAATGAGTAACACCCAACAGAGCAGGGTTGTCGCTTAACCATATGCTCTGATACCACTCTGTAAGGACCCGATTCTTCGACTTCCGAAAACTAACATCGATACGTCCACTGTATCAACTGCCGAGCAACGAATGCCGGAAAACCGAATTCTTAGGGTTTTAGAAAGAAGAAATAGAAGAAAAAGAGAAGAAGAAAGAAGAAAAGAGTAGAAAGAGAGAAGAACAACAGAACAACATCAGATACATAAAACAATTTCAGAATCTTACACATCGCAGCGGAATAATATATAATAGATAACACTAGTCTTTTAAAACAAAGAACTATATCAGTTTATACGTACATCAATCAGAGTCATATACAACAATGGACAGTTATATAACTTGTCCTCATACAGAATACACAGCGGAATAATACAAAAATATAGGTGATACGTTTCGCCATCCAGCTTGCTTCCAAAGCTCCAGAATATCCAGAATATCCTGATAACACCACTCTAGGCTGCCCGTGTGGAAATTGGTGGGCACCCAGAGTTTAGAAGGGAAACAATAAACTCCGAGTCAGTCATGGTGACTGGTGTGAGATCATAAAACCGTTTATCTTTAAAATAAATAGCAGAGAATTTTAAAGTCAATTCGCAATGCTTTTGGAAAATGAAACTACCATAAGACCTCCCACCACACACACAATGCAAACGCAGAATTGGAGGAGATTTCTTCTTATGATAGTCAAAGATGCTTACTACGCAAAATCAAATTCTTTTTGATATTATTATTAGTGCATAGTGTAGAAATCATTTCGAAAGTATAATATAAATCTTAGCCAGCATACGACCAGTATCGTATGCCTACTATAGCTACCATCCAAATAGTGGGGCGCCACCATAAGTGAATGATAGGTTCTACAACTAAAACCGTACAAGGCTCGTATTGTTTCTTTGGATTTCCAACAAATGGTCAGGCTAAGGAACTTCCTATCCACGATGGGTACGTCCCTGGAATAGACGACCCGAGAACCTAACGTTACGGTTAGATCTCTGCCAACACAAGGCCGGGTTACCTCTGCAAAAATAGGTAACTACTGACACGCGTATGCCATCCCCCGATCGTAACCGATCTTCCCGAGGATCCCCGATTTCCAACAAACCACATAGATAATAATGCAGTAACCACATAGGTTAAGTATCTGGGCTCCATACCATGATACCACCTCTATCCAGAAGGAATGACATACACTAAGGGGCGCTACTCCCTAGAACCTTGCTGCATCCTTCCTGTTTTGACCATTTCCGGGGTGTGAGGCTCGACGAAGTCTCGTCCACAAAGCTACGCTTTCTACAAAGCCATGCTTCGGGTCAAACAAATGATCAACCTATGATCACAAAGATATAAGATCAAACAAATGATCATATCGCAAATGATCAAACACCGATCATTTCACAGCAACACTCAGTATGCCACGTTACCAAATTGGGAGTATATCGCTGATAGATTTCAACTACATAACCTATGAGCTCGTACGTCTCAGAGAAGGGTGTTAAGCTAAAAGAATAAATTCTCCGCCACCAACAGAAATGTATTTGAAAGAAATCAGCTTTATATCTCAAATTGTAACGTCAGACACACAATCCATACAAGTCTGTTCCGGGATCGAACAGAACCGAAGGCACTTCTCACGAAGCCCTTGCATATCCGGATAAATTTCTGATCACGTCCGGACTTCCCGTCACTAAGGGTGATAAAACCTCTAAACCGGAGATCAGCCGATGTAGAGTAACTCGACGGTAATCCTTCCGTTTTCAAAAATATCCGGTCTTCAACACCGGTCTTCGAATGCAATTCATAACGACGTATCACATATTCGGAATGGGTTATACGACCCCATGGTCCTTTCCCGGCTAACCCGAATAGTGAGCGATTATCCAAAAATAAGTGTGGCATTCAAATTCATCCAATTTACAACAAATACCTACTCAAGGTAATTATTGATAGTCGGTTATTTAACTATCAATAAAGATGTGCAACATCATTAGATTCCAAATAATTTTCCCAAATTATTTATTTTCCAAAATATCTTTACTAGATATAAAATTTCCACACTTTCAAAAATAAATCATCATTTATTTTTAAACAACTTCCCTTTCTTTTATAAATTCCATAGTGAATTTATATCTTTCAAAATATCTACTGATATACGATTCTCAAATCGATTTCAAATATTCAATTTCATTTTATCTTTAAGAAGATAAAATCTCAAAACGTTTCATTTCATTTTGGGAATGCATTTCTCTACTTATTTAATAATAAGTATTTCACAAATCATTTATTTTCAACATTTGAAAATATTCAATATACTTAAATCAAAATTAAGTATAAATTCATTCTTTCAGGAAATCATTTACTATAACAACATTTATTTGAGTCAAAACGAATGTTACGTAAAACATCGTTACGACGACTCAAAATCACTAGTATAGGGATTCGAAATTTAGATAGATATATAAATCCCAATACTACATAAAAACATTTCCTTTTGGAAATCATTTACTATAACAACAGTGTTATAGTCCACCATTTCCTTATTTCTCGAAAACGTCTATTTCAACAATGAATGTTGAAATCTATGTATTCGATACTTAACACGTTTTAAAACATCTTTTAAAACAATTAACTTCATTTCAAATATCACTTTCCCAAAACCATATCCATTTTACTTAACAATATATTCACTGTCCAAAATCGTGAATATACTTCACTAACCAATTTTCAATAATCTCTACACCTTTTATTTCAATAAAATTCGCTATCCAAAATCGCGAATATATCTTCTTTGATAATCTTCTATATTTGATTTATCAAATTTAATTGATTTCGAATTTATAAAACAACGTTTATGAATTCTATTTCTATTTTCTAACAACTCCAATTTAATAAATCTCCTTTATTAACAATTCTATTCATACCCCAAATCTTATACCAACAATCCATATTATAAGTTCACAATTTATAAATTTCATTTATTTATAAATTCTTAAAAATTCATTTTAACGCTTATAAAAACTCGTTTTATAATACCAACATTTTAAAGTTATAAATATCAATTTTTGTACATCTTTTATATACATCGTTTTAATAATTCAAAATTTTCAATAAAAACCATTTTATAAATTTCTTAACTATTTATTTCAAAAGAAATTACCTTTTGGTCATAATTCACAAATCTTAACTTTTATAACTTTAAAATCTTAACGTTTATAAATCAATTCAAAAATTCCATAAAACGTATATTTTCAAAAATCACTTTAAAATCCTTTTAAAGTAAAAGTCGTTATTTTTAAACTTCAAAACTTGAATCCGATGATGCAACGCATCAATTAGTCCATCACAACATCAGACATCATAATATCAATATGATAACAGAATCTACATCAATATCTGTAAATAAATAACTACTGGTGAGGAATCCAGTTGGATCCCTCCAACCTGTTTCCCTGCATCCAAAGACGTTAGCACAATACCAATTCCACTTCGAGGTGGAATATCGCGGTATATGGGTTTTATAAAAATATCCGCTTACTAACGGCGCAATAGGGTCTCATCCTCTATACGAGGCGGGAAATCAATCAATCCAATATATACATATGCCAATATGTATATATTGCTATATATAGATATATCCTACTATATCTAATATCACAATCAATAGCAATCAACACAATAACTGAAAATTCCACTTTTCAATTTTTTTGAGTGAGAAGATCTCACCTTTGCTTTTAATTTGCAATCCATTCCAAATCCAGATTTATTTTTCTTCGTTGTATTCGACCTTGTATAAACAATTATACAATTTTATTAATATTCGAATTAATCGAACTATTAAATTTTCATTTGAAAATTTCAATTTACCGATGATTTAAATTTTAAAATTAAAATTTGATTCGAAGCAAGAATATTTCTTTTTCTTTTGAAACCTTACTTATATATAAAATAGTTTATTTAAACTTTCAAACACTTCCAAAATTCCTAATTTTTTTTCCCAAATCTCTTATATATATGTATACATACTATTTCACCTATAAATATGTATTTATTTATTAAAACAGAATTACCTTTACTGCAATTATGTTATCTTATATATATATATATATATATATATATATATATATATATTTCCTTTTCTATAAAACATAACAGTAATTTACTTTACTGTAATACAAAATTTATTTTGAACAAAAACAACAAATACCTTACCAGTCGCGAAGCCCTGCCTGCTTCTCGCGAGTGCACGTGATGACCAAAATGAAAAATGCGTGGCGACAATCGCCGATCCTCACAGAGCCGCTCCTCGTATCGTCATCTCCTCACGCAATTCGAAAACGTCCCCCTAAGCTGCTGCCCCCATCACGAGATATCTCCGAACGTGCTTCCTTGACGACGCGACTGCCTTTGACGAACTCACCCAAAGCCTCAGTCACCGAGATCGACTTCGAGCCCTCTAGGAACCCTATCAGCTCCTCCACGTTCGCGTGAGTACCACTACTCGGTCGAAACTCCTCCCTCCGGCGACGTCGAAATCGAAATCGATCAGGAAGAATCATAACGTTATCGCGATTCGTTCCTCCTCTCGTCAATTTCCCTTTTTTTTATTATAGATTTCCACAACTGGGGTATATCGATTTGTGAAAAGGGAAATGGGATGCGTGGCCTTATCCTTTTCTGCTTCGGCCATTAATTGATTTTTGTTTTAATTTTGAACGAGATATTATTTTTCTCGAAGTGATCTACCTGCGTGATAATTTAAAAAGAGATGGGGAGGAGACAAAAGAACGTGCAATCACGATTTCTTTACCATGATCTTCTGCGTGATTTGAGGGGAGAACGTGTTGCAGTTGACCAATTCAAATTTTAAATTCAATTTGAATTCGATCAAATCTAAATGCGTTTACTTACCGTTTGCTCACGCATCAACTCCGAAAAATACGAAAATTGAAATCCGGTAATAATTCAATGTTACGGACCCAATGGAACTGGTTTCGTCGAATTCCGAGACCGTGCCTCGGACAGCTATTTTTAAATTCGATTCGAACGATCTAATTTCAAAACTGAACGAAACACTTTGAAATACAATTCTGAAGCTTCTGTTATCTTCAGTGTTATTAATATAAACTTTACAAGCGTTTGAAATATTTTTCTTTAGCTTTAAATTGAAGATTCAAATTTTTATCCAGTTTCAATAGATTAAATTATAAAATTTAATCGCCAAATTCCAAGTTATATTCGGGATTCAAATTAAATCATCGTTCAAATATTTAAAATTAATTAAATATTCTCAATTTAATTTGTTCAAAATTCTGGGTCGTTACAGGGGTCCTCCATGATCTTCACTCTGAATTATTTCCATTTTCATTTGTTCTCTTCACTCTTGTGCATGCATATATCATCATGAAACCACTTGTAAAATTCACTAACTTTCCTACAAAACAACATAGCAAATTCCAAGTAAATTTTCACAATTTAATAAATGCACAAAAATGACCATTTTATCCCTATATGAAGATGAATATGTGACAAATTGAAAATAATTTGAATTTTGGTTTAAACAAGTTAAATACCCAATATGATCATTTATTTAATTTAAATAGATTAAATATGGTGGTAAAAATATGCACATTTACGTGCACATCAAATACCCCCACACTTATCTTTTTATTTGTCCTCGAATAAAGAAAAACTAAGATAAATCTGTTTTCGTAGGGAGCTCGATTGCATTGAGCGTATGCAATAAGCCGTTAAACCTCTGGGTGTCCCTAGTAGGACGAGTGTTGACTCGTGACGGTTTTCGGCGGATACTACCCACAAAATCCAAATGCAGGACGAAAATATTTACAAAATGCAAGATTATTTACAAAGAGATGAATGCGAGTTTTTGGAAATATTTACAAATGAAAGATTTACTTTTAAATAGACACAAATAAGTTAAATATAAGTTTTGGTCAATATCTTGAAATTTAAGTCATTTACTCGTCAAAGTTTCAAATAAAAACAAAGTTATCATAACAAATAGACTATAGTTTAACTCATTGTTTTGGTTGATAACAAAGTGTAACCATGAAATGGATCCTTAGTTGATTATCAAAGTTTATCAAAGTGGTATTTTCATTTCTTTTCAATAACAAGCAAATCAAATAAGTTAAAATTGTGCTTGGATTTTATTTGCTTACTCTCTCTATTTTTTTTTGAAAAATTTATTGATATTTACAATATTTACATATGCCTAACTCAGATAAACTGAGGCTAGATATATTACCCATGCACTTCCTTGCGGACTGATGTGAGGGGAATATAGAGCGTGGTGAGTGAACACACAAGTGCGAACACTTATTGACTGTAGGCGTTATTAGTAAAAGAATTTTTTATATACATACACCTAACTCGGATAAACTGAGGCCAGATATACCGATCGTGCACTACCTTTTGGGCTTATGTGAGAAGGGTACAGAGCATGGCGAGTGAACACACAAGTGTGAACACATGACTCTAGGTGTTTATTAAGAAAAATACATACATATATACAAGATTTTTTTTGAAGAGAGAGTTTTGCAAAATCATCTTAGCACCATTTAACTAAGAAGACAAGAAAAAAGGTATATCCTTTTATTTGAATTCACCACTTTTTAAAACAAAGATTTTCAATTAGGATGTATTTCATAATTAACATGTACGAATCTTCCTATATACTAGTTAAACCATTGTTATTTATAATCAAACTTCATTTTTATTTTTGTTAAGACGAATAAATTTTCAATTTAATAAATCAAAACCATATATTTATCCTATAATGTTTCTTTAAAAATAAATCAAATACTTAAAAAAAATTGTTTTTTTGTTTTTGAAAATTTATATATATTTTTTTGAGTTTCGAAAGAAAAATAAAAATTAATCATGAAAAATCAAAAAGAACATGAGTCTCCCCCCACACTTGATTTTGACCGTGTCCCCACAGTCAACCCAAGTGGAAGGAGAAAAATAAAAACATAACCTTTATTTAAATAAAAATGAAAAGATGATTATTTACATGACATCAGAAAATATGCCGTTAAAGAGTAAATGAACCGGTCTTCAAAAAACCGATTCATTTGTCTTGCCAAGTATGCGAGACACAGCTTAAGCGCAGAAAACCAAATCGTAAAATATTTTGGAATCGAATGTAGATTTGGAAAAATGAATGTCGTTTTGTTAAAAACTGTACGAGTTGTTTTATTTTCGATGATTTTCGGGGTAGATAGAAAAATTGGTTGAAATTCAAATTTATTTTCACCAAATTGAAAGTTAAGCTCATCATCAACAAATTTTTCGAAATTATTGATTTCAAAATTGAAATGGTGATTCAAATCTTCCCCTTCAGAATTTAACAACTCATTTTTGAAAAGTCCAAAGAAATCGTGTTCATTGAATTTGTCTTCCTTATTTAGATTATCAACAACTTCATCGCATATATTAAGTTCAAAATCCAAAGTTATTGTATTCAAATTGTCAAAATCGAGAAAAGGAAGACCGAATTTTAAATTTGGTTCCACACCCTCAAAAGAATTGAAATCCAACTCAATTACCGTGTTTTCAACAACTTCATTAAGATTATTATTTTCAATTTCAAATGTTGTTATTTGAAAATCGTCGATTTGGGTAAAAGATGGATTATCATTTGACTCGTCACACGTTGGGATTTGCTTTTGTTTATCACGTTGTTTCATATATGTTTCGAACAACAAATCCATCTGTTCATCGTAGATTTCGTCCATTTGTTCAACAAAATCCAATTTATAATTATTAACTTGAGAATTTTGAATTTGGATTTGTTGAGAGAAAAAAATTTCAATCGTAATGTGGTTAAGATTATTCCCATTGCCAAATTCGTTTGAAAAGTTGTTTCCATTTTCATTTTGAGTTTGGAATTCATTTTGGAGTTTGAAATTGAATTGGCATGGGTTATAATCGAAATCGTTTGAATTTCGAATTGAATTCAAATTTTGGAATCCTTGACTCGAGTTATTACACAAATAAGAATTACACAAATCATTTATCATTTGATTTTGTTGTGTAAAGATTTCAAGTAGAGATGAAATGCTATTTTCGAGATTCGAGGGTTGGTCATCGTTTTGAAAATTTTGTTGTTCAAAATTCGAATTGTTTAAAGAATAGTTGTCGTTAAAATATCCAAACGAATTTGGAGTGAAATCTTATGGATTATATGGATTTTCACAACTATTGTAAAATTCACGTAAGTGGGGAAACTCGGACATTTTCAAGAATGTTTTTTTTATAAAGGAAAAATATTTACAAATGAAATTTATTTTTGAAAAGGGAAATTGATTTTTGTTTTGTTTTTGAAACGGTTTTATAATATATATTTTTTGGATTTTGGTTTTTCTAAAAATTTTTGGAATTTTGAAATTTCAAAGAAAAAGGATTTAAAAATTTCAAAGGAAAAGGACAAGGATATTTTAAAAAAAAAATTGGACTTTTAATTTTTTTTAAAAAAAATGCATGAACTAATGCAATTAAATAAATGCAAGGGTTAATTTCAAATTATTTATCCTAAGTTAACCCAAAATTGTATAATCACACTTTGTCTTAGATCAACAAGATAGTTCTCAGCCAGGTAACAGACATGATTTATCGGTGCACCACGAATCACTGTAGCAATGCAGCCGAAGGTTTAAGTACCTTCAGAGAAACAATTCAGTATAATATTTACGAATCACCGTAATATTTATAACTGATTATTGCTCTTCCGTAGCCAAGACACCAAGAAATTAAATTGTTCAAAGAATACAACTTGTCAATATACAATTAAGTGTTATCGATGTCTAACCGTTACTACTAATCACAATTCTGGGATGAAATGCAAAGCATAAATTAAACGTGAATTAACATTGCAACAACGAATGAATTTTTGTTTTTTGTTTTTGGATTTTTGATTTTTTTAAAATATATGCAAGTAAACAACAATGCATGGCAAATAAAAACAATAGATATAGCAAGCAAGCAGTTTTTTTGGCAAGCTAGGCAAAGCAATTATTTTCGACAAGCCAAGCGAAGCAATTGACTCTTCCAATCCGCTTTGGCAACCTGGAAATGAAAAACAAGATATATATGAAAGTCTTGCAGATCGTATATATGTTACTAATGTGCAAGTGTACTAACAGTATAGCAAAGATATAAGCAGATATGTAAATGTAAGTAGAAATAAAAACGATCATACCAGAGTTTTTATACTGGTTCGGACCTCCCATCCTACGTCCAGTCCCGAAGCTCCCCTTCGGTATTTCACTAACCAAATACCTTCGCTTCACTCGGAGGAACATGTCTTTTTACAATAGAGTTTTCTTTGATAATCTTGTGTTCTGATCAACACTGATATTGACTGATAATACAAATCTTCCTATAATCTCCTTTGAGTGATTGTGTAAGTGTGAGCACAGATTTGAGGAAGAATATAACCAATATAAATAGTGGTTATAGTTTTGATTTGAGAATATTAGAGATTAGGTTTCAGAAATCAACTTGATAATAATAATTCAAGAGAGTAGAAATTAGTAAGTTGAGTAAGTGAATCTCAAATCAATTTGATAGTATTTATAGAATTTGAAGAGTTATGAATAAAGAGAAGTGACTGGAAACCATTGGTGAAAGGTTGCAACTGTTTGAAGAAGAAGAGCGTTTGTTTAAAGTTTCGCAACCTTTCAGAATATAGCCGTTATTTAAAAAAACGTTCGTTACCAGACGTCTGCAGGAAAGCTCAGACGTCTGGAGTTGGTTTCAGAGATTTTCCTGAAACTTACTGCAGACGTCTGAGTGTATACTGCAGACGTCTGGAGTATGTTATTTACAGAATTCGTAGTTTGTTGTGCGTGTCACTTCATTGGAGATTGTACAATAATTCTATATACTACTTACATATTTGTTTACAGAATAATCTCCTTGTAATCTTCAAATCATAGCTCTTTGACGTGATGAATATCTTGAATACCTGCATATGTTAATATATATCTATATATACAATATTGTATAGTTGTTGTCATTGAAACCATAGAATGGAGGTTCCAACATTCTCCCCTTTTTTGATGATGACAACTATACAATATTTTGTTAGAGATATGAACATATTTACTCCCCCTATGTTATCTCCCCCTGAATATGTGCAAATATATTTTCTCCCCCTTTGTCAGAATCAAAACAGAATGTAAGCACACAAATATAAAACACATAGTTTAAATAACATAAAACAAATAGTTAATACATGCAGAAAAGAGAAAAAAAATGAAAGAGATACAGAAACACATTATTCTCCTTCATAGAAGAATGCCCCTCCATAAGAAGAACCATAGGATGAATAAGGATCATATGAAGAAGAATCCCATTGTTGATATTGATATGGAGGTTCCTCTTGAATTGAAAGCCCTTGCATGGCCTCATATGGTAGATATGATTTCGTAGGCTCATCATTGTCATTGTTATCCTCTTCGGTTGAGTCATCGTACTCTTCTTCTTCTTCTTCTTCGATAACCATTTTACCTCTATTGGTTGAAGAAGGATGACGGGATCCTTGTCCTTGAGTAGGAGCATGAGGAGCAGGAGACGGTGAGGATGATGAACTAGAACTAGACCAACCTCTAAACTTCTTCATCATTTTTCCTAAGCTCGAAACCACTTTGTCAAGAGTTTTCTCCACTTTGGTCATTCGTGTAGAAAACGATCTTTCAAGCTTCTTTTGGTTTCTTGCTAAAATGGATTGGTTGCGTAATAACACATCATTAATTGAATCGTTTGAAGCAAGTGTTGGTTGGATTTCCAAGATTTCTGAGTCAGAATAGTATTGTGGTGTTGGTTGCAATGAAGAGGCTGGTTGTTGTTGAGGTTTTCCCATTGTTGGAAAGACATAGGAGGTGGTATTCTCGGGATTTGCATTAATGAAATAAACCATTTTACTCCATCTTTTATTGGAATTTCTTCAAAAGAAGATAAATATGAAGTAATTTCCAATGCCTTTAAAATCCGCATAATGTATGTGGCATATGGAATGGTTGGTTTGGGATTAGTCCAATAATCTTTTATTTGAGTCAAGATAAATTGTGCCCAATTAACCGAGACATTACCAAAGATGGCATACAATGCCTTATGATCATTTTCGTAGACAATCTCTTGGCTACCAAGTCTAGAAATAATAGTGTTGATTATCATCCGATTTAGTAACCTAGCTCGGGGTCGTAGAAAGTTTGAACGCCATTTCATATTATCTTCCCAAATAAGGTGAGTAATTTTATTTCTAGGTTTTCCTAGCATATCGGGTATATCATCAAACATCATTCCTTCATAACTACAACCTAGAATTGCCCCAATTGTTGGAATATCAAGTCGTATAAATTTACCATAGACGGATGTCCAAAGAGTATTATCACTCTCTTCTTCTTGTGATAAACCGGCACTTGAAAGATTTCCATAAAATAGATAGATAGCTAGAGGACCTATATTTACCGAATTTAATTCAATGTCAATCAAGGAAGAGCAACCAGAAGCTTGAGTTAGTTGATAAAGATGGTATTCCAAAGGATGATGAATGTTGTAAAAAGGACCATTGTGAATCTTTTTCTTCTTGATGGTTTCAAATCTTTTGATTGTTGCTTT
The DNA here is from genome assembly GCA_030737815.1 of Allium fistulosum. Classification (NCBI taxonomy): domain Eukaryota; kingdom Viridiplantae; phylum Streptophyta; class Magnoliopsida; order Asparagales; family Amaryllidaceae; genus Allium; species Allium fistulosum. The sequence continues at coordinate 1,389,290,243 of CM060902.1, forward strand.
TTCATGTCTCATCCATTGAAGAATTAGTGTTTCGGAGACTAAGTTTGCTGAAGATGATGACTGACCTTGCTTTTGTCCCTTGGAAGCTACTTTCTTTGGTGCCATTGATTAGGATTTGAAGAAATTTAGAGAGCTAGGGTGTTGGTATATTGGGGGCTGGTAAAAAATGATATAGGTAGGTAAAATATGTTATATAGGGAGGCAAAAACTAGTGTTTTTTTAAGCTGTTAATTTTTGGCCCGAATGTTCTTGCAGACGTCTGAAATAGGGGTCCAGACGTCTGAGGTAACAGATTTTTGTTTTTTCTGTTTATTTGTGTATTTTGGTAATCTTTTGATTTTGTTATACAATTATTCTTAGTTTAATGTAAAAAAAACAAATAATTTATTCAAATATATATACATCAAAACTTTTGAAACAAGATGACGTACACACAAATTATTCAAAAATTATATAAAAGAAAGAGTTAGTTGTTTCCAGAAGGACCTCCTTGCTCCCATGAGTTTGGTTCATCCTTGATAATATGATCATACATTGGTCGAATGGGCGACCAACGATTGGGGTGAACTGGAGAAGGAGTACGTTGAATGCAATTAACTGTATCTTTCTTTGGAGAACGACAACATATTTTTGCAATTTGACGAGTTAAGAAATTCAGTTGTTCTCCTTGGCGTCGCTGTTCCCAGGCCATTTCCTTTTGTAGGCCTAGACTCTCCCTTTGAAAATGATGTAAATCATCAATCCGATAGTCATCGGTTTGCATGATTGTTCCTTGAAATTCAATCACAGATTTTACCTTCTTTCCTTTAGGTGAATATCCAGTAGTATCTTTTGGAGGAGTCGAGATTCGTAGAGAACCTTTGTAGCGAGGGGGCGGAGCATAATCCGGATATTGAACAGTGAATCCGGGTGGAATAATATAGCGTTTCAGGTGATCAACATCAGGAAAGTTAGATGATGGTGATGGAACGTTATAGGCGAATGAAGAATGATTTATCGATGAGTGTTCATTTGGAGATGAGGCAGAATTGTAAATTTCTTCGTGAGAAGACATTGTAGTTTTAAGGAAGATATACTAGTTAAATGAAACTATGAAGTTAAATATACGAATGACTCTTGAATTTATATATGCTTATGATATAAAAATAGTAATATATAAAAAGTTTTTGAGCCATGCATTATTTTAAGCAATGAAACCAACCATTTGTTAGAATTACATTTGAGAAAATTTCAACCAATAAAAAAAACTATTTTGCTATAAATAGAAAAACTTTAAGTTTTTAAAAGAATTTTTATATATACAAGGTAGAAAAAAAACAGGTATATTTTATTTACTATATTTAAAACGAAAAAATATACATAAGAATAAATACAATCTAAATTCTATTCTAGTTCGGATAATGAGCAAATTCCTAAGTTTCTTCTTAGTTTAATAAAAGTCATTTCATTCAATGGTTTAGTAAAAATGTCTGCAATTTGATTTTCGGTACTTACATATTCTAAGTTGATTGTTCCTTTTTCGACATTATCTCTTAAGAAATGATGTATTATATCAATATGTTTTGTTCTAGAATGATTTATTGGATTTTTGATAAATTAATTGCACTTGTATTATCACAATAAATTATAGAATTATTTAATTGACTACCGTAGTCTTGTAATGTCTGTTGCATGTAAATTACTTGAGCACATGCTAAAGCGGTAGAAATGTACTCAGCTTCACAAGTAGAAAAAGACACGCCATTTTGTTTCTTGCTAAACCATGAAACTAGTGATTGACCTAAAAATGACATGTACCACTAGTACTTTTTCTATCCGTTTTGCATCCACCAAAGTCTGCATCACTATAGGATATGAGTTCGAATGGATTATTTTTCGGATAGAACAAGCCGTAATCCGTTGTATTTGTTAAATAGCGAAGAATACGTTTTATTGCACAATGATGTGATTCTTTAGGTTGTGCTTGAAAGCGTGCACATAAACATACACTCATCATTATATCGGGTCGACTGGTAGTTAAATAAAGAAGAGATCCTATCATACTTCTGAAAAGTTTTTGATCAAAATCTTTACCTTTTTCATCTTTATCCAAGTGAGTAGTGGTACTCATTGGTGTTGGTTTACTAGAAGTTTTACTCATACCAAAACGATTTAATAAATCTTTACAGTATTTTTCTTGATTTAGAAAAATTCCATTTTCTAGTTGTTTTATTTGTAATCCTAAGAAAAAATTTAATTCTCCCATATGTGACATTTCAAATTCATTAGTCATTATTTGAGAAAATTCTTTACATAAAAGTTCATTTGTTAATCCAAAAATTATATCATCAACATAAATTTGTACTATTAAAATATCATTTTGCTTTTTCTTAATAAACAATGTTGTGTCAATTTTACCAATTTGAAAACTGGATTTTAATAAATGAGATTTTAAGCGATCATACCAATCTCGAGGTGCTTGTTTTAAACCATATAGTGCTTTATTAAGTTTAAGAACATGATCCGGGAATTTTTCATGAACAAACAACGGGGGTTGTTCAACATAAACATTTCCCTTTATAAAACCATTTAAGAAAGCACTTTTAACATCCATTTGAAAAGGTTTAATATTATTATGACAAGGAAAAGCAAGTAGGATTTGTAGTGCTTCGAGACGAGCTACTGGTGCAAAGGTTTCTTCATAATCAATTCCTTCTTCTTGGTTGTAACCTTGTGCGACCAGTCTTGCCTTATTTCGAACGATATTACCATGTTCATCTGCTTTATTTTTGAAAACCCATTTTGTACCTATTACAGATTGATCACTTGGTTGAGGTGTAAGTTCCCAAACATTATTTTGTTCAAATTGATTTAATTCCTCTTGCATTGCTAAAATCCAAGAATCATCATCAGATGCTTCTTTATAGTTTCTAGGTTCAAAGTTAGATATAAACGCTACTTGACTCATTTGATTTAGTTGATTTCTTGTCGTTACTTTAGAATCTAAATTTCCTATAATATTATTTGTAGGATGATCTTTTAAAATTCGTGGCGGTGATTTTAATGTATTAATATCGTTATTTTCATTTGAAATTTGTTCTGAGTTTATATCTTGATTTTGTGATAAAGTTGGAATTTCTTCATCGTCAATTTTTGATTTAATAGAAAAGTCTTCATCGAAGGATACATGTAAACTTTCTTCTATTATACTTGTTTGTTTATTAAAGATTTGATATGCTTTACTTCTATCAGAATATCCAATAAATATTCCTTCATCTGCTTTTGCATCGAATTTTCCAAGATTATCTTTTGTGTTTAGTATAAAACATTTTGAACCAAATACTCTAAAATATGTTATTTTTGGTTTTCTTTTATAAAACATTTCATAACACGTGTGTTTAGTCATAGGTCTTAAAGTTACACGATTTAAGACATAGCATGCCGTTGCAACTGCTTCTGCCCAAAAATTCTTTGGTAAATCGCTACTATTTAATAGTGTCCGTGCACATTCTTGTAAAGTACGATTTTTTCTTTCAACAACACCATTTTGCTATGGTGTTCGGGGAAAGGAGAAATTATGACTAAATCCCTTTTTATTACAAAAATTTGTAAATAATTCATTTTCAAATTCTCCACCATGATCGCTTCGTATATTTTTAATTTTTAAATCCATTGAGGTTTTAATTCTTTTAGCAAATATTTTAAACATTTCGAAAGTATCACTTTTATGTTTTAAGAATATAGTCCAAGTATATCTTGAATAATCATCCACAATAACAAAAACGTATTTACTATGATTTATAGATCGTACTTGAGTTGGTCCAAATAAGTCTAAATGAAGTAATTCAAGTGGTTGTTTAGTGGAAATTTCCTTTTTAGATTTAAAAGAGCTTTTAGTTAATTTGCCAAGTTGACATGCGTCACAAAGATTTTTAACTTTAAAATTGATCTTAGGTAAACCTCTAACTAATTCATGTTTAGCTAATTTATTGATATTTTTAAAGTTTACATGACAAAAGCGTCTATGCCATAACCATGGATCATCATGATTAGCTGCTAAGCATACATCATTTTTATGATTAACATTCATATTTAGAACATAAATATTTCATTTTCTAAATCCTTCAAATATTAAACTTTTAGTTTGATCATAGATGTTGCACTTATCTTTTTCAAAATCAATTTTAAAACCTTTATCACATAATTGACTAATACTAAGAAGGTTATGTTTTAAATTTTCTACTAGTAAAACATTTGTAATTATAGGAGATGTAGATATACCTAGATCGATGACTTCACCAATGCCAATGACAAATCCTTTGGAATTATCTCCGAATGTTACTATTCCGCCATCTATATTTTTGATATTTGTAAGCATCGCTTTATTTCCCGTCATGTGCTTGGAGCATCCACTATCTAGTATCCACTTCTCTTTTCCCTTACTTTTATTTTTGAGTACCTGCAAAAAATAAATAATAATTTAATTGGTACCCACTTCCTCCGTTAGGACCCTAATGGTTAGTAGGGGAAGGTAGCCATACCCATAATGGTTTGGGACTTTTAAACAAATAATTATTGTTATGAACTACTTTTTCCAGATATTCATTTATAAATTTCTTTCTAATCAAATTATTATTTGTTTTTGGAATCCAAATTTTTATATTTTTAGATTCGTTGCTTTTATGAGATACCCTTGATTTATTAAAGTTAGTGTAGAGACAACTATACTTAGTTGTAGTATTCAAATTTTTTTTCTTGGTTTTGACTTGATTTTTAACAAATCCTAATCCATTTTATTTCCTGATGGTTTAGAGTTTTGAATCAAACTTTCTAAATTTTGTTTCCCTTTATTAAATTTTGAAACATTATTTGTTATTTTTTCTAAACTATTTCTCAAGTTAGATATTTCAATATTGTCAGATTCTATCTTTTTTGTTAAATCAATATTTTCTTTTAGAATAAGATCATTTTTAATTACTTCTTTTTGTAACTCATGATTTAAATCAGAATTAATTGTAGACAATTTTTTACATTCATTTTGAACTAATTCTAATTCTTCTTCTAGAATTGTTTTATCATCTTTTAACATTCCGATTTCTAATTCTAATCGAGCAAATTTTCCTTTATATTCTTTGATCAATTTTTTTGATTCTCTAAATTTATCGTCTAATTCCATACTTATTTCAAGTAGTTCGCTATAAGATAAATCGAAAAGTACCTCATCAGTGTTAGCCATAAAGCAAACATTTGCTTGTTCAGAATCATTCTCACTATCTGATGATGATGAGTCAGAATCGTCCCATGTTACTTGAAATGCTCTCTTCTTTTTCTTGAAATCGAATTTGTTCTTTCTTTTATCATTGTTACCTTGAGGACAATCCTTCTTCATATGTCCGAACTTATCACATCCATAGCATTTGGTTGAAGTTAGATCAGTTGTTTTTGAATTTGAATTTCCTCCATTTCGAAACTTTGTCATTTGCTTGAATTTCCTGAATTTGTTGTAGTTCTTTGCTATGAATACAATTTCATCTTCTTCGAGATCTGAATTTTCATTATTGGCTTGAAAAGCAATATTTTTCTTTTCTTGATTTGCTTCTTTTCGTGCCTGCAAGTTAGATTCGTATGACATCAAATTTCCTATTAATTCTTCAACTTTGAGTTCGGAAAGATTATTAGCTTCTTCGATAACCAAAACTTTTCTTTCCCATTCATTAGTCAAAGAATTTAAAATTCGAGTAACTAGTTCAAATTGAGTGAATTTTACTCCTAGAGCCATAAGATCATGTTGTATAGTTTGAAATCTCATGTACATATCACTTATAGTCTCAACGGTTTTCATTTTGAATGATGAAAACTGATTTTGTAGAATTGAAATCTTTGTTTGTTTAACTTTTGTAGTTCCTTCATGAGTAACTTGAAGTGTATGCCATATATCATATGAAGTGGTGCATAACATAACTCTAGAAAATTCATTTTTATCAAGAGAACAAAATAAAAGATTCATAGCTTTTACATTATTTCCGGCTAAGAGTTTTTGTGCTTCTGTCCATGTGTTTCTAGCCGTGGTTGGTGCTTCAAATTTAGTTTGAGTTGTTTCCCAAACATCTAAACTGTTAGACTCCATAAAAATACGCATACGTGTAGACCAATATGCATAATTTGAACCAGTGAATAGTGGAGGACGCGCAGTAGATTGACCTTCTTCAAAAGTACTTGCCATATTAGTGATAATTCAACTACGTGTTACTGTAACTTGAATTGAACCATGCTCTGATACCAAATGAAAGTCTTGCGGATCGTATATATGTTACTAATGTGCAAGTGTACTAACAGTATAGCAAAGATATAAGCATATATGTAAATGTAAGTAGAAATAAAAACGATCACACCAGAGTTTTTATACTGGTTCGGACCTCCCATCTTACGTCCAGTCCCGAAGCTCCCCTTCGGTATTTCACTAACCAAATACCCTCGCTTCACCCGGAGGAATAGGTCTTTTTACAATAGAGTTTTCTTTGACAATCTTGTGTTCTGATCAACACTAATATTGACTGATAATACAAATCTTCCTATAATCTCCTTTGAGTGATTGTGTAAGTGTGAGCACAGATTTGAGGAAGAATATAACCAATATAAATAGTGGTCATAGTTTTGATTTGAGAATATTAGAGATTAGGTTTCAGAAATCAACTTGATAATAATAATTCAAGAGAGTAGAAATCAATAAGTTGAGTAAGTGAATCTCAAATCAATTTGATAGTATTTATAGAATTTGAAGAGTTATGAATAAAGAGAAGTGACTGGAAACCATTGGTGAAAGGTTGCAACTGTTTGAAGAAGAAGAGCGTTTGTTTAAAGTTTCGCAATCTTTCAGAATATAGCCGTTATTTAAAAAAAAACGTTCGTTACCAGACGTCTGCAGGAAAGCTCGGACGTCTGGAGTTGGTTTCAGAGATTTTCCTGAAACTTACTACAGACGTCTGAGTGTATACTGCAGACGTCTGGAGTATGTTATTTACAGAATTCATAGTTTGTTATGCGTGTCACTTCATTGGAGATTGTACAATAATTCTATATACTACTTACATATTTGTTTACAGAATAATCTCCTTGTAATCTTCAAATCATAGCTCTTTGACGTGATGAATATCTTGAATACCTGCATATGTTAATATATATCTATATATACAATATTGTATAGTTGTTGTCATTGAAACCATAAAATGGAGGTTCCAACAATATATACCTTTTTTTAAGGATAAGAAAATAAAAGAAATGGAGAATAAATGTTGGCAAAGACACACAAAAAGGAATAAAAATCGAGCAAAATCAAAGGTAATTAAAACTCAAATTTTATTTTATATGCAAGAAGAACCTAATGAAAATTAGCAAGTGAAAGAACTATTTTTTTTTAAACAGAGAAAAACTTAAAAATCAAACAAATTAAAAAAAAATATTAAAACACAGCCCAACCCACTACCCAAAGCATTCACACATACTCACGAAAACATTCCTATTAGAAAAACATATTCACTCTCTTCTATTTTTAAACAAGTTCGACCTTCATTCCCCCATTCTCAGAATTTCAATATTCAAAAATCAATTTAAAAGTTTCAAGTCTCGAATCAATTTTAAAGTATTTTTAAGCTTCGTCGATTCAACTGCTCGCTGTTGATATTTGAAGATTGGGCTTTGTGAGAAGATGGAGTTGCGATTTTGGGTGCGGCGTGCTATGGTTCGGCGATGGATTGCGGTGAGGTGTTGTCGGCGATGGGGTAATTGGGGTTTGTTCGAGGAAGATGATTATCCGAAGCACTATTGCTGGTCGCGATTGGGTTTTCTGGGGTTGCGTGCTAGTGGTCGGGAGTCTCAATTTGAAGGCGAGGCAATGAATGATGAAGATGGCTGGAAATTTGGTTTGGTTTGGGGTTGGCGGTGAATTGCAGTTATTCGAGATTGAAGTGGTTGGTCAGGGGGGAGTAGTGGAAGCAAATGTAATAAATGATGTAAATGTAGAAATATGAAAAAAATAGAACTGTGATGACTGATGACAGTGAATTGTGGCTTGCAGTTGTGATGGAATGCTGTAGTGTTGTGGTGGTTTTCTGGAGTTGGGTTCAGGTGTAATGATGGCTGAAGTAGGTCAGCGATGTGGTGGTTGATGGTTGTGGCAGGGGTGGGTGTACACTGCAGTGGATTGGTTGATTGGATGGAGACGATGTTAGCGAGGCAGAAGTGTATCGTATTGATGATGTTAGTGGTGTAGGTGATGTTGGATGATGATGTATGGATGTATTTGTGACAGGGTGGTAGCATTGTTGATGTATGGATGTATGGTTCGATGGAATGATATATGGTTCGGTGAGGGTATTGTACAGGGTGGTAGCAGTGGTTGATCAGAGTTGATATGTGTATGGTATATGGGTGGTTGTTGCACTTGTTTTGGTACTGTGTCAAAGTGATTGTCAGTAGCAGTTGCTTGTGAAGGCACTGTTTGTTTGATGGTTTAATTGTTGTGGAGTGTTCAGAGATGAGGAAAGGCTAAAGGGTTCTGACAGTTTGAACAAAAGTGGTTGGGGTATGTGGTGGTGATGATGTTCGAAGGTGGTCAGCAATGAATACAGGGGGACACTGTTGTATGTTGAGGAGTTTTGACTGGAGGTTGGAGATGATTGAGTTATATTGGGAAGTGCATTTTGTAGTAGATGGTGATGTTCACTGCTGCAGTAGTGGAACAATATGTGAAGTTTCTTGATGTTGAAGGCTAGTATGTGCAAAGGTGATGTTGGAGTAGTTGAGATTCAATGTTGTTGAACTGGTGTTGCTAGAAGTGGAACTGTGGTTGATAGCAATGTGATATGTTGGATCAGTGAAGTGATGTGACAAAAGTATTGGCAACTGGGGGACAGGGTGCAGTGTGTTTGAATGTCAGTGAATGGTTAGTTTGTTGGATGTTTGTGATATTAAGGGTGAAGTGAATTTTGTGTTGTATTGCGAGGCAAAGATTGTTATAAGACAGTTGCTTGGTGGTTGGTTTGGGGTTTGTACTGTGCTGATGGTTGTGGCAGCAGAGTTTTGTATTGAAGTGCACTGTTTTTTTTGGATGTGCATAGTGCAGTGGCACTGTTGTACTGTGGGTCGGAGAAGTGTGAATGGTTTGAAGTGGAAGGCTATTTGATGATGGCGTGTGCTATGTGACTGTATGAAGTGGTGATGCAAGTGGATGTTGAAGTAAGTGTGTAGATGATGGTTGTTAAAGCGGTTGTGCACTGTTTGTGCAGGCTGGCAGAGGGGTTAATGTTTAGAGCAGTAAGGTCTGGAGGCTACAGAAGGCAGTGGAGCAGTGGTATTGCAAGTAATATGTGGAGTTGAATGATTGCAGGCAAATGTATGCAGTGTGGCAGCAGTTTTGGTGGAAGTTTTATTGCTTGGTGTTGATGTGATAGTTGATGTTGTTGACAACAGTGTTGTGGCTTGTATGCAGCTTGAATGGTAATGTGCAGTAAGTTGCACAATGACAGATACAGGGAGTGAAATGTGTATTTACAGATGGTTGAAGGATGGACAGTGTAAAAAAACTAGATATTGAAAATGTGTAGAAATGCAAATGTAGATAAAATGAAATGTACAAAATTGAAGAAGAAATAAAATGCAATGTTCTTTTTTTTCAATGAGATTGTGTACTTTTTTATATACAAATGCCAATGCAACTAGTAAAAACAAAGTGAAGATTGTAAAATGAAGATGAAATAAACAATCTACTTTTTTTTAAATAGAAATGTATATGAAAATGCAACTAGAAAACAAGAAACACAATCAAAATGCAAGTAACAACATCAAACAACACACACAACAAATTTTATTTTAAATGCAAACAAACACAAAATAAAAACACACAAAAATCAAAAGAAAAATAATCCAAAGAATAGAAAATCAAAACAACTCCCCGGCAACGGCGCCGAAAACTTGTTCAACGACTAGTTTTCTATCAGTTTAGAAAATAGTCGAGAAATTTCAAATTAAATTTACCGCAAGCGCACGGCGTACAACGATAGTACGTGGCGAGTACGGGTCGATCCGCATTGAATTGTTAGATTTTAAAAACTTATTCAATCAAATTAAACCAAAGTCGAGGGATTGTTAACTAACTAAAAGAAAGTAAAAAAAGCTAAAACTAACGAGAATAAAAATATGAGATTAAAGAGCAATTTAGAGGCAAATCCCCCCTCTTGATCACATAAATCAACATAATGAAATTATGATCTCTTTTTGGTCATTTGTGAGTCTAGTTGATGCATTTATCATAAGCATGGCCTAATTGTGTTATTAATTAACACACTTAAACCATCAAACTATAATGCACCCTCTAACCCACTTACTAACTTTAATGAAAATGACATGAAATTAAAAGTAGAATCTATTTTAAGCATGACTAATTAACTATTGAATTAGAAACATAAACCATCAAATTATGATTCTAAATCCACTTCCATTACCATGATCATTCTGTAGATGAAGAGGTAACTAGTGATTCATATGACTAAGCATAGCCTATTTGTTTTGAACAACATAAGCTATCAAACTCAATATTAACCACAAAATCACACAAACATCTCACTTTACATTAAGCACAAAAGAGACATAAATAAAAAATATGTTGCATCTACATGATTCAAGAGAGATTCATCATCCATAAATTGTAGGGATTAGCCTCTCATATTTGTTATTAAATCAACAAATGTAGAAAGCAACATGAAATAAACAAGAGGAAAAAGAGAGCAAAATGAAAAGAAAAGCTAAGTAAAAAGAAATGAACACTAAACTAATAACAAAGTAAGAATGAGAGCATGTAAATGTAAAAGACATTGACTAACATTGCATAAAAAGAAAGATTACATGAAATAAAAATGAATGGCTAAGTAGCCATGAAAAAGAAAAGAGAGGAGCTTTGTTTATTTTGAGCCTAAAACTAACTAAGAGGAAGGGGAGGTTACATGAAGATATGGGGTATTTAAACAAGTTAGAAACCTATTCCATATTTTTGGGGAATGCCCAAAATACCCTTTAGGAAGTGTGGTGGCCAAGTAACCATTAGAATCCACTAATCATCCATTAAGTGTGCATGAAGATTTAATGACCTTTTAGCATGTGCATTAGCTCCTAAGTGTACATTAAGGTAGGTGGGTAAGTGGGGTCCTCCATGATCTTCACTTTGAATTATTTTCATCTTCATTTGTTCTCTTCACTCTTGTGCATGCATATATCGTCATGAAACCACTTGTAAAATTCACTAACTTTCCTACAAAACAACATAGCAAATTTCAAGAATTTTCACAATTTAATAAATGCTCAAAAATGACCATTTTACCCCTATATGAAGATGAATATGTGACAAATTGAAAATAATTTGAATTTTGATTTAAACAAGTTAAATACCCAATATGATCATTTATTTAATTTAAATTGATTAAATATGGTGGTGAAAACATGCACATTTACGTGCACATTAATACCCATTCACAGCCTAGAGGTACATCCTCTTCTACCCTAAAGAGTCCTATCTTATTCCGAGATCGTTTTATTTGAGTCTCTTTGATACATTGGGTATTGTGGAATTATGAATATGGACAAAATGGATTTTATCATAGTATGGTTTTGTAAGTAATATAGATTTATAAAGGCATATTTTGAAATGGATTTGTGTTAGATTGTCCGTTAGGCATTTTAAGGATTCTAGTCGATGCGCTTGATCTCCATTATCGATAGGGTCTCTTAAAACTCTTGAACGAGACAATAAAACACAATGTTTGAGATATAGTTTAGAAGAATATATATATTAAAACAATTTGAAATCAGTATTCTCATATATTTTGAAAAAAAAAAATTGCATTTAGTAGAATAATGATATTATGAAGTCTTTAATTTCATATAAAGAAAGTTTTATTGAAACTTTTTGAAAACAAGATTCGGAAAAAAAGATTTTTAATTTAGCAATAATAAATGTGAAGAAAAAACAATTCGAGTTGAAAGTGATTTTAGAGGATAAACTTATAAGATATTTTATTATTCCCTATGTGCATGTATGTTGAATTTTGGAAACTTAGAATTTCTTTTAAACAAAATTTATTTGAGTGCATGTCTTATATATTGATTGATTTGGATGACATGTTCAACCTTTGGGCCCTAGCAATAGCAGAGGAGACTGGCAAGGCAATGTTGATTTCGTTATCAACATCGCAACCATTGGGCAAAGCGACTTGCTATACATAGGAGGTAGGACGTTGTCACCAAAAATTTATTTGGATATTTTGTAAACTATTTTATAATGCTTTCTAAAGGGAATTATATTCTTTTATGGATGGTTTGTATATTGAAATTTTACCGATGGATTCCAAATTTTGAGGAAGTTATATTCCTTTCCTAATTTTTTTTAATTTTGGATCCTTTCCTATATCGACGCGTCTTGTTCGTTCGTATCGAAGGAGCTTGAATCCGCTTTATCTTTGAATATTGGTTGTTTAATAGTATCCTCGAGGTTCGTAAACCCTCGCTATGGGTCTTCAAGCCTCAATATTTTGGACATGTCATAGAATTTGTCCTATGTGGCAAACTATTCATGTTATCTCTCTCTATGTTCAATGCCTTGGATGGTAGGATGTTGGGAATGGGTTGTTTAACCATTTTGTGGCCCTTATCACTACAAGAAAATTTGCTTTCAGTTGCATTTCTTGGTAGCGTTTCAAGGCTTATGCAACCGTTGGTCAAGTTAACTCATAAAAATGAACAAATAAACATGGCAAATTGGTTTCCGCCAACAATTCACGAAAATTTTCCTAAAATTTTACGCCGCCACTCCTTATCTCTTTTAAACACTTGAAATTTTTTTCCTCGTCGCTAAAATTCCATGGCTGCTCCTTATCTCCTATCTCTCTCATTTTCGTTTCCTAAATCATCCGTCTAAGTCCTCACAAAATCCCTCATCTTCGTCTTCTAAATCTTCTCTCTTTGCCATCGATCTACCGACGAAGCAGGAAAATCTAAATTGATTTTCGACGATCTATTTGGCTATGATGTACTGATAAATTACACTAGGAAGGATAAATCGTTATCTTACTAGCGTTGGCGAGCTTGTTGATTGACCAACTCAACCTAGGTATTGATTTTAACTTTAGTTTATAATGATGTTTTACTGTTGTTAATAAGGAAACTAATAATTTATAGTAGAAAAAACTATTTTGAGTTTCACTCCTAGATTTAAATTTGGTTTATAGAGTCTCTTATGGATCAGTTGTTAAGAAGCCTAGGTATCGATTTTCTTATGTATCAGAATTGGTTTCCTGAGAATTTGTTATTACAGCCGCTTTCAGTTTCGATTTACTAAGAATTGGTTTACTGAGTTTACATCCAATATACATCCTCTGTTTTTGAATGGATAAATGAATACAGGAAAACTTAGTTTGTTTATGGTCTGATCAATTTATTGCTAAAACAATGCAAATCCTAAAAAATGTTTTTTTTCTTCTGAACATTTATTTTAAGGAGTTTTATAAAAGTCAAAAGCATAACAAATTTTTTAATCCTATGAAGCTCAATAATTTTTTTTTTGGGTTTTTACCAATCACTTGTTAGAAAAAGTTGCTTAAAATCTAGAAGTAGGGCTGGGAGCATATGAATACATACAACTAGCTGGGAGCATAACTGAGAGTACTTTGCATTCTATGATAATTTGAAATTTGCTGCTCTTATATATCTTACCTAGTTCTTTTCCATATAACCGAGAGTTCTTCGCCGTATATCAAAAGTCAAATTGTGGTATTTATTCTCTGTTTTTAAACTTTATATATACACACACAACTCTCTAACAATTGTAATTTTTCTTTACTGTTTCAGAAATATATGTTAGATGCATCTTTTCATGGTAGGGGTCTTTTTAAAATTTGGATATTTATTTGGTTAGACTGTACCATAATTGTGGTATTTGTACACGTTCTTTGTAGATTTTTTGCTATTCTTTCATACCTATACATGGTTATTGATTATGTTGTTTTCCCTATCAAAGATAGTTCAGTTCACCACTTTGAGTGCTATATTGTAAGACAGTGAGTGATGTTGAGATGAGGCTAGTTGAGGTTAAGGATAGTCGGGTGGTAACTAGGCATATGGATGTTTGTAACAGCATTGGGAGAGGAGATGTTTGTAACACTCATGTTTTCAATCCATTTTATTAGATTATATTTTCACTTGACACTTAACTTTGAATGATAAGTAAAAAAGAAATTTTGAAAGCATCACCATTGAATATTTAAACATTGTTGAATTGTGAAATTGCTACTGAGCCTTATATTGTAATGTAGTGGATCATGCAGCTCTTCTCTAACACCTTTAAATTAAATATAATCTTTTGATTTAATATTCATGATTACAGTGGTATAGTTGAGCTTGTTTGTGTCTTCCAGTTATAACCTTTTGAGATATAAGTTCACAGTACAATTGTAAAAGTCTTGGTTATATGTCATTTTTGCTTTTCTTTAATATACATCAGTATGCGATCAATCTTGGAGAATATTTTTCATTGTTGTTATATGTCTGCCTGGCTATATTACTAGTTTGTGTCATTACTATTTCATACTCTGTTATGACTTGTTTTATACTTTAAAATGGTTGAGATTTTGCACGTATTTACTGTTTTTATGTGAGTGTGTATTTCAGACTGGGTCAGGTTAGTGCGAGTGTAGGTTGAATAGCTTTAGTGATCACGTGTATTACTATGCGTAGGTGTGTGTATACTGTATTCCTTGTTTAACAAGCTGAAGATCACCAAGTTTAATTTTGTTTTCACTTTATATTTTGGTTAGATTTATGTTTATGTAGTTATTTATGAAGTTGATGCCTTGGTTAAAATTTCAAAGATGACTCCACAAAGTGTTGGGCATTTTCTGGTCAAATTATGATTATTGCTTTCTAGAATTCTTTGTAATAGAGATATTTTAGAAACAACTTATGCATAGTTTTGATTTATATTCAGTCTGTTTCCAGTCACGATTCAATGAACCTATCTTATTCTCACTTCTACCCCTAACCCTTTTTCACTTTTTTGCACCTAGAAACAATGATTGCATATATTTTTATTTCTTAAAATACATAAAACTAGAACAAATGTTTGAATAAGTTTGATTTCATTGTCATGGTTGTCTAGACCATTTTTTAGCGAGTCAACCTGAGAACATTGGTTGACATCATTACAACTTTAGTCCACTTCTATACTTTTCTAAATGAAAGTACTATTTTCTTAGTCTAATACCAATCAGAAATGATGCGATTTCAATTTCCTTTTCTTGTTCTAGCACATTGAGGTGAACAAGCTTATAAAAGGAAGGCCTCTTGATAATTTAGAGTTCATGAAGTGGATGAAGAGATGCTGTGATTTTGTCAGTAGTGGTGCACCGGGCAGGTAATATTTTGACTTCATTGGCTAAACTTGTTGGTGTATATGGAAATCATTGATTAAAAAAACATATAGTATTTTATTTGTTTATAGACCTTTCAATTGGCATTCTTCTATTAATGTGCATCCTACATATGCATCGTACTATGTAAATAATATCCTGCTCCACTCTTTCTCAAATGTTACCAGATGTGAGTTGTGTTCTTATCTTGTTCTTGGAATTTCACCGTAATGCACTTATTTGAGTTTAGCTTTGTTAGCTTATAATATACACTACAAGAAAATTAGTTATTAGTTGTACGATATGGTAGCGTTTGTTACCAAAATGCATCTATTAGCATTTCTCTACCGGAAAGCAACGCTACCAAAATCACATTTAACTTTCCCCGCTAAATTTCTCCTTAATTTTTCAATCGCCCGCACTTTCTCGGTTTCCAGTTTGTTAAATTTTCATTTCCCTCTTCTCGCTTTTCTTCTGTAAGTTAAATATACATCTAGTAATTTATTTTTTATTTCCTCCTATTTGCTTATTTCACCAGTCCAGTTAACTTTACTGACCTTTTTATTACAGTGTTGAGTACAATGTTTCCTACGTGTATCATGCCATGTATGCATATTTCGAGACAATGTTGCATTGAAAGGAATTTTCCAAGTAAGTTAAAAGCTATGTCTCCTTTTTACTTTATTTTCACAAATATACTTAATGATTTTGTTAAACATCACATTCGTATTCTACATATCCAGGGTTTTCAAGGACGCAAGTGAAGAGGAGCGTGAACATGCTGAGAAACTAATGGAGTATCAGGTTTGCTTCATGCAACTTTGTATGCATATGTATGTGTGTGCATACGTATTCAAGTATGTATGAAAACTGAATGCTGTATTATGAACATGGAACAAAAGAGGAGGCAAAGTGAAACTTCAGCCAATAGTAGCGCCCATATCTGACTTTAATAACTCCGAGAAAGGCGATGCACTATATGGTATGCGATGTCTATATTTATGCATCGTAACTGCATATAACATGCATCTTTTGTAAATTTAACTTTTTTTAGCAATGGAGTATGCACTTGCTCTTGAGAAGCATACAAATGAGAAACTCCTTCAGCTACACAGTGTAAGAGTTCTCAGCATTACCTATTGATTGTTGTTTTTATTGGTACAGAAAATGAGTGCTCAGTAATGGTTTAAACTTGGTTGAGCAGGTTGCTAGTCGACCTGATGATCCACAATTTGCTGATTTCGTAGAGAGCGAATATCTAACTAAGCAGGTATAACGTTTATTTCTCTATCCAAATGTGAAGTACAAGTGCCCTAAAATATCAAGACTTGGTCCTTATCATGTGTCTTTGTTTATCATTAGGTTGAAGCTATTAAGAAAATTTCTGAATATGTTGCTCAATTGAGAAGGATTGGAAAGGGGCATGGTGAGCTTATTAAATTTATATGTATAATCGTTAGTCGGTCCCTATGTATTTGCAGTATTTTTTGTTCTTATACAAATTTACTTTATTATTTAACAGGAGTTTGGCATTTCGATCAAATGCTTCTTCGGGAAGGTGCTGCTGCTTAAGAGTTTCATTTGGGATGCCAAAGGCCAAGGTGGAAGGCTATAGAGATGGAGAAAGGTAGTGTAATGTCTACGGCTATGTTGGCTACAATCAGAGCCGGCCCAGAGGGCAGCCCACCAAGCCCTCGGGCTGGGGCAGCCCACTGGGCCTAGGGCAACTTAATAAGATGTTTTGTGTAAAAAATAGAATATAAGAAGTATTAGCATTATGGTTCAATAAGGAACGGTGGTCTGGTGGTAAGCTTCTAGTTTAGTTTAGCCTGTGACCAGTGTTCGGTTCCCAGCAGAGGTAAACAATTTTGTGCTGTAAAATTTTCATCTTGAAATGAATTTTGAAAATTATTTTGGGCTAGGGCAATGAAATACGTGGGCCGGGCCTGCCTACAATTATGATAACCGCTTCTGGAAATTGTGAGTGGGCAGGTCGCTAGAAGAAACTCTTGTGAGAGCAGTTGCATTAGTGAAGAGCCAGGCCTGTTTGAATTATTTGATTTTTTCCAATGGTTAGATAATACTAAAAGGGCCTAGTTGTTTAATAGAAAATACTATGATGAGCCCAATCCTAATAGAAAATACTATGAAAGGTATATGACTATTCAAAGATGAAAATGGCTAAAAGCTTTACTATTGTCATGCATGAAATATATGGTTCTGATCATAGCTGTATTTTTGTAAAAGGGTCTGGAAGCCGATTCTGATGCAGTTGCTAAAGTCATTTTAGAAGAGTCGCTAATCAGTTTGAAGCTGTAAAGTCTTTGGTCGAGGTTGCTGGGGTTAATGGAAAATTCTCCAAAGAGATCAAGAAAGCTTTTCCAAGTAATTGGTGTACGCTGCTTGAGCTGCCTCATGTGATTGATGTGATTGAGAAGAGTGGTGATATTAGGTATGCAATCGGTAAATTTCCTTCCATGGCAATTTTTTCACATGATACTTGGACATTGTACAAGCATATTGGTACATATTGTATTATTAAGTTTTTTGCGAGATCATTATATAGGTCGTATCTCTTGTGTTTATGGTAGTTCATTTGTTCATGTATTTTTTGTTTATTATTTAACTATTTATTATTACTGTTTAATATAAATTATGAATAAAATGAATTGGAGAGTGAACGAGCTAGCAGAATGTGAGAAATAGACATAGAAAAGCAAAAATATTTAGTGGCATTTATCAAACTCTACGGAAAAAATATAATGGCAGAAAAAAAACGCAACAAAAAATATTGCTACGGTGAAATATACAGCCTTTAAAATGATCAATCTATAACCGCGTCTATTTAGTGGCGTTTAGAAAACGCTACGGAAAAAATCTGTTGAAAAAAATCGCTGCCAAAAAATATGGTGGCAGAAAAAAAACGCAACGAAAAAAAATATTGTTGCAGCAAAATATATATTGTGGCATATAATAAACGCAATTATAAGGTTTGGGTTTAAGTTGTAACCCAAACATCACTTTTGGTGGCGTCTCAACATGCTACAAAAAAAGATTTACGGTGGTGTTTTTTTGCCGCCACAATAAGGCACATTATAACGACGTTTACAAAAACGTAACCAAAAATATTGGTTTTTTAGTTGCATGTCGTATGGCGGCGTTCTCTAAAATGCCACCATAAGTTATGGTTGCGTTTTTTGTGCGCCACCAAAAGTACTTTTTGGTGTAGTGTATCCTATGATTTAAAAGAATTCTCCATCACTCAGCCGATTTAAATTAATAATTATCTTTAATCCTTTGAAATATCGATTTAAAACTGTCAAAGTATCTTAATCCCCTCTTGAGCCTCAATTAAGCGGGGAATGTCTTGAGTTCCAAATTGTATATAGTTCTCTATTATGCTCAATCCTGTATTGAGTTTGCTACCCAAATGTAACCAATTTTTGTATCAATATCATTTTGGTATGGCTATTATAGTAATTGGAGAACTAACAACTCTCTTTAGCTATGCATTGGGCATTGCAGGATTAATAGGTCCCTTGCCAATTCCTTTAGCCTTCAATTAATAGTCTGATCATCAATTTCGTAGTGCTTAAAGTTTCATTTCAACTCAACCTTACAACTAGTTGCTTTAGCCTTGAGTAATAGAGGTTAATATCTCTAACTGTTTCTATATTTGTTATGATTCTTTCTAGTAGTTAGAGGCATTGATTTGTGACAAGAAAACTGACTTATCTTGTAAAACTTTTAAGTTAGCCCTTCGAGAGTGTCTTGATAAGCTTATTCTTATCTTCTCTCCAAGATATTCTTGTGTCTTTAAACTTGAATTTGTGCATGTTAGTACCTGAGAACTACCCTAAATTCTTATCTAGAATTCATCTTAAGGCTGGTGTTCGGGCCTTGAAGTCTCTATTAAGAGTTGTTGTTTGCCTATTGTAATAGAACCAAAACCCAATCAAATTTTTTGTTCTGATTGCCTGAGCTATGCGGCATTGTCCTATCCATTGCCTTTTTAATTTGGTAGTTATTTATAATCTTTACGACCTATTGTGGTATAGGATCATGTAATTCAAGCTTGAGTTTCAAATTTGTACCCTTCTTTTGGTGTTGTTCTAGTAACAACCAAGATTGAGTTCGACCTTTTTCTTTCTGAGTCTCGATGGAATATATTATTTGTTGGCTTTAGCTAAGCCTTTATAATTCATGAGCTCGAAGCCTAATCCTTGTTCAATTGGACATGGAACCATGGAAGGCCTTCTTTGTGTTGATTCATGAGTTTTGATTCATGACACAAGCTTCAATATCATACGACGAGAATACTATATGAAAGCAACAAAAAGGAGAATAACCGTATATTGAACACTACAAAGGAGACAAGACTACAATCCAGATATTAGTATGAGTATTTTATTTTATTGAGTCTTAGAAATTTGTTAAAATCATTCCTCAAGTAGTTACACATACATACAAATTGATTTATACAAAAATAAGTGTCACTGTGCAATTAACAGCAGGTCGGCCGACCGACCAGAAGCTTCGGCCGACCGACTTTGTGTCCAGTGCACAGATATGCACCGTTTTATTCATGTCTGTAAACTCAGCTGACCGGCCCAGGTTTCTCGGTCAACCGACCAGAACATAACGACTAGTTTTCTGAAGAGGTTCAACTGTTCATGAAGAGGAATGTCCTTTAATCCAACAAATATGGACACAACTCTTGATTGAAACTCTTCATGAAAGATTGTAACTATTCTACAACTATATAAACATGTTCAATTCACTTCTACAATAACCGATTCTTGTTTATAATTCTTAAATCTATTCTCTATTATTCTCTGCAAATAAAAGCAATCATTCTTATTTAATATCACTAGAATCCCTGAATTAATTCATATACTTCGATTCTACGTGATTATCTTCCTTCTAAATCTTCACACACATATATACTCTTGAGGAATTGATTATAGGAAAGTTGTACTATCAAAAGACAATCAGTGTTATTCAGAACACATTCGTCAACAAATTATTTGTATTAAGTTGAAGTCCTCTTCGACTGTTGAGGCGGAAAAATTCCTATTCGGCTGCTCAGGCGTCGTATACCTATTCCTCCGGATTAAGTGAGGGGTTTAGTTTAAATCCAGAGGGTATTCTGGGACTGGACGTAGAACGGGAAGTTCAAACCAGTATAAAAATTCCTGGTGTGCTTACTTTAATTTTTATTTTACTGCTATTATCAGTTTCCGCATTTATATACCATATTACACGATCCTTAGTACTGCACGTACACTTACATTTGGTATCAGAGCAAGGAAATCCTATAACCGTCACAAAGTTATTTGATATCTATTTCTAGTAATATGGAAACAACACATACTAACAATTTTGACACTAATACTAGTTTCACATAAGGTCAATCAACTTCACGACCTCCACTTTTTAATGGTATAAATTATAATTATTGGTCAACTAGAATGAGAATCTATATGCAATCTAGTGGATTTGATATCTGGAATATTATACAAAGTGAGTACACAACTCCTACTGGAGAATACTCAACTTGGAGTAACACACAAAAACTAGATGCTACATCAAATGCAAAGGCTATGAATATTTTATTTTGTGCATTAGATAGAAATGAATTCAATAGAGTTAGCATGTGCACTACTGGTTATGAAATTTGGCGAACACTTAAGATAACACATGAAGGAACGAACAAAGTTAAATTAAGCAAAATTTCTATGTTGAAACATCAATTTGAAAATTTCAAAATGAGGCCAAATGAATCTATAAATGACATGTACTCTAGATTTTAGGATATTTATCATGCTTTACTATCACTAGAACAAAAGTTTACTGATTTTGATGTTGTTACAAAAATCTTAAATTCTTTAACGAACGAATGGGAAATAAAAGTTCTAGCCATTGAAGAAGCAAGCGATTTGTCAACATTAAAACCAGAGGAATTGATAGGTAATTTAATGTCCTACGAAGTAAATTTGCAGGCAAAAAGAAATGGAGCACAAGAAAAGAAAAATGTGGCATTCCAAGCAGAAAAAGATGACTCCGACTCGGATAATGAAGATATGGCAATGATCGCTAAAAATTTCAGAAAGTTTTTGAAATTCAACAAAAACAAATTCAAGGGGAACAAAAATAATTTCAACAACAATTCCAATAGCAGCAAACCATCATCTTCGGCAATGGAATGTTATGAATGTCATAAGAAAGGACACATGAAGAAGGATTGTCCAGAGCGTAAAAAGAATAATCTCAAGAAGGACAAAACCAAATGAAAAGCTTTTTCTGTCACTTGGGACGACACTGACTCATCATCCTCATCAGAGAGTGAAAGTGATAACGAACAAGCAAATGTGTGCTTCATGGCTTCGTCAGACGATGTAAGTGATCTTACTTTTGAAGATTTAATTGAAATTAATTCTGAATTAGTAAATTTAGCAAAGCAACTTAAAAAGAAAAATAAGGAGTTACAAAGAAAGTTAGATAGAACAGTCTTAGAAGTAGATATGCTAAAAGATGAGAAGAAAATATTAGAAGAAGAACTTGAAATTTCTCAACAATCAAATTCTAACTTATCTTCTCAAATTTCGTCAAAATCTGAAGAACTAGAAATTCAGAGAAATAAAAATGATGTTTTACTTTTCGAAAATAATAGTTTAAACTCTAAGATTAAGGATTTAGAGTTAGAAAAATCTAGTCTTAAAATAAAATTTGATGATATTTCTAAAAATGTATCTAATTTCAATAAAGGAAGAGAGAATCTTTCTAGTATACTAGAAAATTCTCAATCCTCTAACAATAAATCTGGACTAGGATTTAAGAAACAAAATAATTTTGCTAAAAGTAGGATTAATAATAATATTAAGAAAGATATTAAGAAAACAGTTTATCCAAATACTAAAACCATCAAGATATGGATTCCAAAAACAAATAATGTTTTGATAAGGAATAAACATATCAAAATGTTTATGGAAACTGTTCATAATAACAAGAATTATGTTTATAAAGGGAATTCTGAACCCGTATGGGTTTGGCTTCCTAAGATCTAACTCTTAGGACCCTAAAAAGATTGGGTACCAACTTTTTAAAAACTTTTTGCAGGTACCACATAAGAAGAGAGGAAAATGGATTTTAGATAGCGGTTGCTCAAAACACATGACTGGAAACAAAGAAATGTTGTCAAACATTATATACTCAAATGGAGGAGCAGTCACCTTTGGAGATAACTCAAAAGGATATATCATCGGCAAAGGCGATGTTAGTAGCAACGGTACCTCTAATTTACCTCTCATTACTGATGTTTTATTAGTTAAAAATTTAAAACACAATTTATTAAGTATTAGTCAGCTATGCGATAAAGGTTTTAATATAACTTTTTCAAAAAATAAATGTAATATTTTCAGATCATGTTTATAAACTCAAAAAAGCATTATACGGTTTAAAACAAGCACCACGTGCTTGGTATGATCGTCTTAAAAGCTATTTATTAGAATCTGGTTTTGAAATTGGTAAAGTAGATCAAACTCTTTTTATTAAGAAAAATAATAAAGATATTTTAATAATTCAAATATATGTTGATGATATCATTTTTGGTTCGACAAATGAAAAACTATGTCAGGAATTTTCGACTATAATGACAAATGAATTTGAAATGTCTCATATGGGAGAATTGTCATATTTTCTTGGATTACAAATTAAACAAATTGAAAATGGAATTTTTATTAATCAAGAAAAATATTGTTATAATTTAATTAAACGATTTGGTCTGGAATACACCTCTGCCAAGCCAACTCCAATGAGCACAACTACTCATCTTGATAGAGACGAGGAGGGAAAAAGTGTTGATCAGAAGCTATATCATAGTATGATAGGTTCTTTACTTTATTTAACAACGAGTCGACCCGATATAATGATGAGTGTTTGTTTATGTGCTCGATTTCAAGCAAATCCCAAAGAGTCACATATGAGAGCAGTTAAACGCATTATTCGTTATCTAACTAAAACCAAAGATTTCAGACTGTTTTATCCGAAAGAATGTCCTTTTGAATTAGTCTCCTATAGCGATGCTGATTTTGGAGGAAGTCGGACGGATTGAAAAAGTACGAGCGGAACGTGTCATTTCATTGGACGTTCCTTAGTCTCTTGGTTTAGTAAGAAACAAAACTGTGTTTCTTTATCAACGTGTGAAGCAGAATATATATCTGCTGCTTTGGCATGTGCACAAGTCGTATATATGCAACAAACACTACAAGATTTTAATTGTCATCTTGAAAAATCTATAATTTATTGTGATAATACTAGTGCAATAAATCTTTCTAAAAATCCAGTCAATCACTCACGAACAAAATACATCGATATTCGTCATCACTTTCTTCGTGATTGTTTGGAAAAAGGATTAATAAATTTAGAATTTATCAATACTGAAAATCAAATTGCTGACATTCTTACTAAACCACTAAATGAAAATATTTTTATAAATCTTAGATGTGATTTAGGTATAATGTCGTTTAAAGATTTATGAATAAAAATATGCAAAAATATCGAAAAACAAAAAAAATTGTTTTATTTCTGACCAAAGCGGAACTTGAACTCATGACCTCTGACTTG
This sequence comes from Allium fistulosum, assembly GCA_030737815.1. Lineage (NCBI taxonomy): Eukaryota > Viridiplantae > Streptophyta > Magnoliopsida > Asparagales > Amaryllidaceae > Allium > Allium fistulosum. The sequence continues at coordinate 1,389,314,296 of CM060902.1, forward strand.
CTTGTTAGATGTTGTGTTATAGCTACTTGAGCTATGGGTGTTTCTTGTTTTAGTTCTCTTTAAAGTTTTTTTTATCTGTTTTGTTTTCAGAAAAACTATATTTAGCTCTTATGTTATAAATCATACATTTACAAACAATTTTATTCTTAAACTTCTGTGATCATATTTAAAGTTAGTTCCTATCCACTAATTATTCAGCAAACAGATGTGTATATATACTATGCTTATTTTTCAAATCGTATACTAAGAAAAAAAATTTAAAAAAAAAACAAAACTTGAAAAATGTCTTCAAACAATGACTACTATAATTCCGAAAACTCCCATCTATCATACACATCTCCGGACGATGATGGTTCCGACCGCATCCTTGAAAATGGCCCCTATCCTACCTTTCCCATGCCTAAACATGTCCTAGACTTCTCTTCTCCAAATAAAGACCCCCGACATAGGTGGAAACCATGGGAAGACTCTCATACAGGCTTTACACCTGAAAAGAAAAAAAGGGAAGAATACGATGGTAATATCTCCAACCACCAAACAAAAAATTGATGAAATACATCACTACCAACAACAACAAATGGATATGCAACTGGAACTCTACTATGAACAAAAAGTCACGGCAAGACGTTTAAGTTTTCTAGAAAAGATTGCCATGAAAATCTGTTCATCAAAGAAGGATGATGTTGCTGAACCTTCTTATAGACCCTCATCCTCGTCAAATCCTGTTCAAACTCCAATAACTCCAAGATGGTCACCGATAGATGTTCCGTCCCCAAACTCATAGGAACGTAGATTTTAATGAACCGTGGCTATAATTTTATATATATATGTTGTTGTTTTCAATAAGATGTATAAATATAAATGATATGATAATATAATTTATATTTCTATAATTCTTTGTTGAAAAACAGCAAAAATATACATTTCTACCTGGGTCGGTCGATCGGAAAGTCTGAGTCGGTCAACCGAACCCTTCCCGAGAATTTCAAAAACACATTTCTAACAGGGTCAGTCGACCGAATACCCTGAGTCGGTCAGCTGAACCCTTCCCGAGAGTTTCAGCAACTTTCAGAATACGAGTTCGGTCAGCCGACCCAGTGCCTTCAGTCGACCGAACGTATATTCTGTCTGTCTTTTACTTCAGATTTATACCCCATCCTTTCACCTTTTCAACTTACCTCTTCACTTTTTCTTTCCCAAATTCAGTTTTTAACCTAGCCCCCATTAAAATTCTCTCAAATTTTTAATCTTTTCTTCCAAAAACAAATGGCTCCCAAGAAGAAATCAAAGAGAACCGGTGGCTCATCTTCATCTACTCCAGTGGATACTCAAATTGCTTCATGGCTAGTTAATGATATAGCTCTTCAAAGATGGATACAACTTCAAGATGCCAAAATCTTTGAAGAGTCATTTGTAAGTTATCCTGACTTTGCTTCTTACGGTATTGAAAATGCCGCTATTGAGAGTGGTCTTGATACATTCCTTGACCATAGGAAAAATAACTTGAAAATCAATCATATTATGGTCAAGTTGTTTCTAGCAAACCTCAACCTTGTCAATCCGCCGAGAAACACTGAAAATTGTATTTGGACATCGGTTTGTGGTACTTCGATTTTCCTTTCCATTGATCGAATTAACCACATTTTGGATGCTAGACCGGGTGGTATCTCATTACACGATGTAGATTGTAATATATCAAGTCGTGACCGGATAAGCCATATATTTTTCGAAGATGATGCAACGGATTTTAGACAAACATCATTACTTAGACCAAAAGCTTGACTCCTTCATCGATTCATGATGAAATCTTTAGTTCCTAGAGGTGGTTCATATCATCTCGTATATCCCGAAAATTTTAAAGCATTGTATGCTATTTGTATGAAAATACGAGTTAATTGGTCACAACTTCTTATGGATGAATTTCTCTCTTTTAACCAAGGAAAGATGCTCCATATTTATTATGGAGAATACATAATGAGATTGATCAATAGCTTCGTCATCAATGCTCTGGAATCTGAAACCTCCAAAGTTCGTATTTTTGATTCACGGACCATAAAATTAATGAAATTGCCTGATGCTCCACCTCGATTTATAAGATTTAAGCAATGGAGTGATACTCCGAGAGAACAACTACGTCGTAGCTATTCTACACCTCAACCATCTACTCATGCTACGGAACGTATAACCCGCCAATCCTCAATTCAACGACCAACTCCCGGAATGAGTACGGAAGCGGCTATTGATATCTTGGCACAAAATCAACTAGCTTTGGATGCCCGGCTACGAAAGATTGATGGTCGTTTCAAGAAAATCAAGGGATTCTTCGTTAATTTATGGGATGCCTTATCATGTACTTCTGAAGTCAGTGCCTCTTTTGTTGCTCCCGGAAAAAGACCGGCACCAAATTTCTCTTGGTCTACTTCAGATAACACAAGTTCCGGTACATCGGGAACTCACGCTCCTCACACTCAAAGACGTGGTAAGGAACATGTTCCTCCGGAAGAAAATATTCGTCCAGAAATTTGGGATTCCGATGATGATGAGGAGTAATCGTACTGTTTTACAATTTAACTTCAAGAATTTCTTTATGAACATTATGTCTATTATTTGATGTTGTAGTACGAAAACAGTATTAATATGTAATAGTTATAACTTGATGTTCTCTTACATATGTTATATGTTCCATATTTCTTTTACATATTACATCTATTAAGTATTCCTTTTTGTCGATGACAAAGGGGGAGAAATATATGAAATCTAACAAAGTTTTTGCAGAAAAGTCGCCATATATTCAGGGGGAGAATTATAATACTATTGCGTCACATAAGTATTATCATCAATCAAAAAGGGGGAGAATGTTGATTCATGAGTTTTGATTCATGACACAAGCTTCAATATCATACGACGAGAATACTATATGAAAGCGACAAATAGGAGAAAAACCGTATATTGAACACTACAAAGGAGACAAGACTACAATCCAGATATTAGTATGAGTATTTTATTTTATTGAGTCTTAGAAATTTGTTAAAATCATTCCTCAAGTAGTTACACATATACACAAATTGATTTATACAAAAATAAGTGTCACTGTGCAATTAACAGCAGGTCGGCCGACCGACCAGAAGCTTCGGCCGACCGACTTTGTGTCCAGTGCACAGATATGCACCGTTTTATTCATGTCTGTAAACTCAGCTGACCAGCCCAGGTTTCTCGGTCAATCGACCAGAACATAACGGCTAGTTTTCTGAAGAGGTGCAATTGTTCATGAAGAGGAATGTCCTTTAATCCAACAGATATGGACACAACTCTTGATTGAAACTCTTCATGAAAGATTGTAACTATTCTACAACTATATAAACATGTTCAATTCACTTCTACAATAACCGATTCTTGTTTATAATTCTTAAATCTATTCTCTATTATTCTCTGCAAATAAAAGCAATCATTCTTATTTAATATCACTAGAATCCCTGAATTAATTCATATACTTCGATTCTACGTGATTATCTTCCTTCTAAATCTTCACACACATATATATTCTTAAGGATTTGATTATAGGAAAGTTGTACTATCAAAAGACAATCAGTGTTATTCAGAACACATTCGTCAACAAATTATTTGTATTAAGTTGAAGTCCTCTTTGGCCGTTGAGGCGGAAAAATTCCTGTTCGGCTGCTCAGGTGTCGTATACCTATTCCTCCGGGTTAAGTGAGGGGTTTAGTTTAAATCCAGAGGGTATTCTGGGACTGGACGTAGAACGGGAAATTCGAACCAGTATAAAAATTCCTGGTGTGCTTACTTTAATTTTTATTTTACTGCTATTATCAGTTTCCGCATTTATATACCATATTACACGATCCTTAGTACTGCACGTACACTTACACATTGTGCCTTTATTCTTAATTATTGTAGGCGCATGGGAAATCGAATCTTTTTGTTGAAGTCGCCTTCAGCGGGAGACTTCGATCTTGTTATGTCATGACTCCCTTTGAGGCCTTTCATAGGAGATCGTGTTTTTTTACCATCTTTGTAACGACCCGTATTTTTACGGATCAAAACATTCTAAAATGATTGACCCTTGGTTGTATTGTTGTTAAGTCATTTCAGGTTTTGGCAGAATTTTTCTTAAGTCCTAAGTCGTAGCCGACTTAGGAGTTTTGGACGAGTTAAGCAACAAGTCTGGGCGAGTTAATGACTAAGGTGTAGGTCGGTGACGACCTAAGGTAGATAGGGGAGTGGTTTAGGTCGGTTGACAGTTTGGGGCGACTTAAAGGTTGTACCGAGTTAACGACTCATAGGATGGACCGACCTAAGATTTAGACGACCTAAGAGTTTCTCCGACTTATTTTAGTTAGCGGTTTACCGAGGTAAGCGAGTCAGTGGGATGACCGACCCATAGGAGTACCGACTTATAAGCGAGTTAAGGATAGGTCGGCAGAGTAATTGAGTCGGTAGGTCGCCTCCTGTGTTAAGTCGTAACCCAGTTACGAGTTAAGTCGTAGTTGTATTCCTTCGAATGTCATAGGTCGGCAAGGCACTTAAGTCGGCAACGACCTAAGTTAAGTCGCGCCTATGTGTTAAGTCGCAGATGCGCTTTGTTGTAGGTCGTTAGGACTTGGGTTTTGAGGCTGTGTGATGAGTCTGAGACTTTGTTAGGTCGGCAAAGCTTTAGGTCGTAGGTCGGCATGGTGTTAAGTCGGCAGCGACTTAAGAAGGCAGCCGAGTTAAGGATTTCTGCTATAAATAGGAGGGGGTTGGCTTCATTTTTGGGATTCGGATTTTGAAGCGACGAAGTGCTGCCATTTTGAGAGCTCGACTCCTACACTTCTTCACTTCTTTTCTCCACTCTAATCTAGTGCTTCCATCCATCCAAATCGAAGATCAAGATTGAAGATCCAAGAGCTAAAGTTGAAGATCTTCATCCATCGAAGAGAGATTTCATCGTTTGAAGTGAGATCTTGTCGGATCTAGCTTAGTTCTTCGCTGTCCAGATCTGAAGTTGATATCTTTTGGATTGTTTAGGTGATTTGGTGAGTGGTGATTATCTCTCACACGGATCCAAAGGAGTATATCGGATTGTTGGCTCGATTTGGTGTTAAAATAGAGATTTCCATGCATTTTCTTCATCCTATGTGTAGATCCTTATAGATCCATTGTTCATAATGATGTTACATCCATTTTATCATATGTTAACCTATGCAAGTTCATTCATCAAATTTGTAGAGAGATAATCCATGTTTTCATGCTTATTGGACTTTCAACTCTTTAATTACGAAAATGCCATTATTGTTATAATTGTCTACTTAGATCATTTTTGAATGCTTGATTGCTTGGATTGATGTTCGATTTGATTGATTGTTATGAACTAGATGATTGATGATTAGATTTAGATCAAAGGTGATTCAAAAGCTAAGGGAAAGGCTCTTGAACTGGAAAAGCTGCTCGTGGCATATGTAGCGGGATGATGAAGCTCTTATGCATAGATTTGATGATGTGATGTTGGGATGTGGCTTTGCGAGGATGTAATGAAGCAAGGCAATCATATGATGAAGACTTGGTCTAATCCAGACGGGATCATTCCAAGCATGTTGATAACTCGGTGATATGATTCGAGTTGAGGATAATGAATGGATATGAGAATAGTCGTCGAGGAGGAAGACTAGGAGGCTTGGATAGCATCGTTGTTGAAGGTTCTAGCATGCTCTAAGCAGGAGTACGTTTGGGCAGATTCGATAGTCCCAACGGCCAATTGTTGATGGTCGAGTACTCTGGGCAGATTCGATAGTCCTAGGCACGGGCTGCGACGACGTGCGGGAGTTATGTCTAGAACCGGGGTTTTCATTAGCCCTTGACGGACGGCTGAAAGAATGTGCCGGTCATTCAATTAACGGTGATATCGAAGCAATGTTAACAGTGATAGCCAGAGTCATGGATGTTTGGTTGTATCGTCATTCGGACTCAAGAGCGGTATTTTCTGGGTGCTTATCTGATTTAGGCCTTGGTACTTGGAAAACATCGCCCTTGATTCGAGTGATAGTAGCTTTACTTTAAATTGTATGCTCTGCTATGTTTGCTTCTGCTTAGTGTGTGTCTGGGGCTATCACTGTAGAATGAGGTCGGAGTGGGAGGATTGTATTCCTATTCCTTTTCCTTTATGCTCTTTTGGTATGTTGTTAGTTAATTTACTGCTCACTAAGACTGTTGTCTGACTCAAGGCTTTATGTTTTAATTCTTATTGCCTTGGGCTGTTCGTCCATTTTGGGACGGGCAGACTAGGTAGCAGGTGACAGGTGCTGTTCTCTTCTCACGATGCTGATATCGAAGACGAGCTAGAGGGTTGCATATTATCTTCTTATTATATGTACTGGATATTCCACTGTTTTGTATTCTCTGAGAGATATGTAGTGAGGTTGGATGTATTGACTGTGTGGATGCTTGTATTCAACCATTATGGAGTTTTACATGATGTCATTTTGTTCTGTAAAGCTTCTCTACATATATGTTCTATTGTATTTTGTCCATGCGCTGTGAGTAATACGATAGATTCTGTTGTTTTAAATCTTACCTTGACAATCGTCCATGGTCGCCTGGCACACTTTACAGCGCTCTATCTCTAGATTCGGTGCAGGGGTCATGGGCGGTCGTCTCATTTGGTATCAGAGCTTTGGTTAATCGATCTTACCCAACGCTCTCTGTCGTAACTACGTATGAGAGACGTAATTGTATTTTGATGGATGATTACTATATATAATATAGTAGCTTAGTAGAGTTTGAGTCCTTTATGCAGTTGTTTCTCTAGATGTTCTAATCATTCCTTTTTATAGATATTGAGAATGAGTCGAAGAGGGAGACCAACTGCTAGGGAAGGCCGTGCTACTGAAGAGACTGCTGACTATGCAGCCATGTTCGAAGCTATGATGACTTCGATCATGAGAAGGATACCAGTTCCGGGGGCAGCGGTTGATGTTGGAGTTCAAGTCCAAACTCCGAAACCAGTGGATTTTGCTAAGTTGTGCAAGGATTATACTGCTCTTGGAGGGAAGGTTTTCTTGGGAACAGAATCAACTATTGAGGTCCAGAGGTGGATAGATGCTTGTAGAAGGATCTTTGGTGATTTGGGAATTGATGATGCAACTAAGAGGAAGTTGGCATCAAGGAAGCTTCAAGGGAGAGCCTCTGATTGGTGGAACTCTATTACCATCACTACTCCGGAATAAGAGATTACTTGGGAGCAATTCCAAGTCAGATTTGAAGCTAAGTTCATTTCTACAGCTCAGAAGTCTGTTCTGTTCAAGAAGTTCGTGGAGCTCAAGCAGGGTGGGAGATCTGTTCTTGAGTATGTTTCTGAGTTCGAAGCCTTGTCCAAGTATGCCCGGTCGTATATTGAATCTGCTTATCAGAAGAATGAGAAGTTTGTGACAGGTTTGGACAGTTATCTGGGGAGACAGTTGGTGGATCATTTGGACGATTCATTTGAGAAGCTTGTGGAGAAAGCTCTTAGGCATGAGAGTCTGTTTCCTAAGGAAGGACCTGTTGTTGCTGTTACCAAGGGAGAATCTAAACCACATCAGGGTGGAAACCAGAAGAGGAAGCAGCAGCAGCAGAAGGGTAAGGATGGCCAGAAGAAGCCAAAAGGCGAGGTGACTTGCTACAATTGTCAGCAGAAGGGCCATTTCTCTAAGGATTGTAAGAATCCGAAGGTGCCGATGAAGTGTCACAACTGTGACAAGCCGGGACATTTCAGGAAGAATTGTCCAGAACCAAGGAGGGACAAGCAGATTGTGCAAGCTTATGCTTTAGGAGCTGTTCTGTCGTCTTCAAAAGCTCCTACTGCTGAAGAGAAGGGAAAGAGTGTGGTGGTTCAAGGTACTCTTTTCTTATGTGGTGTTCCAGTTAGAGTTCTGTTTGATATTGGAGCGTCGCATTCGTTTGTTTGTAATGAACTAGTAGGCCGGTTAGGTTTGGAACCGGATATGGTTGATAGGCCGTTGGTTGTGACTAATCCAGTTGGGGGTTCGTCTTGTTTGTGTATGTTATGCCGTGGTCTAGTTGTGTCGAGTCATGGTTGCTCTTTTGTTTGTGATTGTTTTGTTCTGAACTTTGCGGGGTTCGGAATTATTTTGGGAATGGATTGGCTTAGGAAGTATGCGGCTAAGGTTGATTGTGAGAGGCTGGAGGTGACAGTCGAGAATGTGGAGGGGCGAAAGGTTGTGATACGATGTAAGCATGAGGAAGGCGTCTTCATGAGCTTCATGTATTCGCTAGTTGTTCCACGGGATGGACTGTCTTTAGTGCCAATCGCAAATGGATTCGAGGATGTCTTTGACGAAGTCAAAGGGTTGCCGCCGCATAGAGAGATCGAGTTTCGTATAGATCTAGTTGAAGGAGCCAGACCTGTTGTGATGCCTCTAAGGCGGATGGCGCCTAGGGAACAGCAAGAGTTGAGGGTGCAAGTTGATGACCTTTTACAGAAAGGATTCATTCGGCGTAGTGTGTCCGAGTGGGGTGCACCAGTTGTGTTTGCAACCAAAGCAGATGGATCATTGAGATTGTGTGTGGATTATCGTGAGCTGAATAAGGTGACAAAGAAGAACAAGTATCCATTGCCGAGAATAGATGACTTGTTTGATCAGCTTCACGAGGCTAAGGTGTTTTCTCAGATGGATTTGGCAACGGGATTTCACCAGTTGAGAGTGGCTAAGGATAGTGTGCCGAAGACTGCTTTTAGGACACCATCCGGTTTCTTTGAGTGGCTGGTAATGCCGTTTGGATTGACTAACGCGCCAGCATATTTTGTGGATCTTATGAATAGAGTGTTCAGAGATCAGTTGAACAAGTTCGTACTTGTGTTCGTGGATGATATTCTGATTTATTCCAGAACGGAAGAAGAGCACAAGACGCACTTGTGTATTGTTTTGGAAATCCTGCGGAAACATCAGCTGAAGGCTAAGTTTTCGAAGTGTCACTTCTGGAAGAGTGAAGTGAGGTTCTTAGGCCATGTTATTTCTGGAAGTGGAATAGCGGTTGATCCCGCTAAGGTGGCAGCAATCCAGGATTGGGTTAGACCTAAGAATGCATCTGATGTGAGAAGTTTTCTTGGATTAGCAGGATATTATCGACGGTTTATCAAAGGCTTCTCCAAGGTAGCTGCACCGTTAACAGGATTGACGAAGAAGAACCAAGTGTTCAGTTGGGATGCTAAGTGTGAGCAAGCTTTCGGAATCCTGAAAGAGAGATTGACAAGTGCTCCTGTTTTGACTATTCCAAGTGGGAATGATGAGATGGTGGTTTACACCGACGCATGTGGTACTGGACTTGGAGCAGTGCTGATGCAGAAGGATAAAGTTGTTGCGTATGCCAGTCGACAACTGAAGCCACATGAAAGGAATTACCCAACTCATGATTTGGAATTGGCGGCGATTGTATTTGCTCTGAAGATGTGGAGACATTATCTGTTGGGAGTTCGATTCGAGTTGTTTACGGATCACAAGTCGTTGAAGTATCTTTTCTCCCAAAAGGATTTGAATCTTCGGCAGCAACGTTGGCTAGAGTTTTTGGCATCATATGATTTTGGTATAGCTTATACTCCGGGAAAAGGTAACGCAGTGGCAGATGCGTTAAGTCGAAGACATGCAGGATTGGGAGCCATGTTTTCAGAATGGAAGAGTCTCGAGTATTTGGCTGGATTTGACTTCAGGCCTAGATGTGAATTGGAACCTGAGATGTTGGCAAACTTATCAATAAGACCCACTCTTGTGGAAAGGATTGGCGAGAGCCAAAAGCGGGATGATAAGCTTGTCAAGATTATCCGTGAATTGGAATCTGGATTGGATCCAGAAAAGGATAAAGGATTCGAGGTCGATCGAGAGGGTTGGCTTCGGAAGCAAGGACGACTAGTTGTTCCCGATATAGATGAATTGAGGAGTGAAGTTCTGAAGGAAAGTCATCACTCGAAGCTGACAATTCATCCAGGTGGAAATAAGATGTATCGGGATATGAAGAGAACCTACTACTGGGAAGGTATGAAGAAGGATGTTGGAAATTTTATTTCCAAATGTATGAACTGCCAGTTGGTAAAAGCCGAACAGAAGAAGCCAAGTGGATTACTTCAGCCATTAGAAGTTCCTACATGGAAATGGGAACAAGTGTCGATGGATTTTATCGATGGGTTGCCTAGAACCAGGACGGGAAATGAAGGGATTTGGGTCATTGTGGATCGTCTGACTAAGAGTGCACGATTCATTCCTGTTCGATCGACTAGGACTGCGTCAAAGTTGGCTGAGTTGTATGTTAAGTGGATAGTCCGATTCCATGGTATTCCGAAGAGTATAGTGAGCGATCGAGATCCATTGTTCACTAGTGGATTTTGGAAGAGCTTCCAGGAAGTTTTGGGAACCGAGTTGTGTTTGAGTACAGCTTATCACCCTCAAACAGATGGTCAGACTGAGAGAGTCAACCGAGTTTTGGAAGATCTCCTCAGAGCTTGTGTTTTGGATTTTGGAGGATCATGGGAAGATCACCTTCATTTGGTAGAGTTTGCATACAACAACAGTTACCAGTCAAGCATTGGTATGGCACCGTATGAGGCATTGTATGGAAGACCGTGTAACTCTCCAATATGTTGGTTGGAAACTGGAGAAAAGCTGATACTTGGGCCAGAGATGATTCGGCAGACCTCAGATTGTATAGAGATCATTCAGCAACGAATGAAGGCAGCCCAAGACCGTCAGAAAAGTTATGCCGATAAGCGTCGAAAGGATTTGGAATTCGACGTAGGAGATATGGTTTTTGTGAAGATTTCTCCACTGAAGAATGTTATCCGATTCGGGAAGAAAGGAAAATTGACTCCGAGATTTGTTGGACCATTCCCGATCATCGAGCGAATTGGAAAGCTCGCTTATAGATTGGAATTACCAGAGAAGATGTCGGGTGTGCACAATGTTTTTCACGTATCATATCTACGGAAGTATGTGCACGACTCGAATACGGTGGTTTCTGCTGATAGCTGTGAAGATTTTGAAGTTGTTCCAGTTGATAGAAGACCTCGTAAGCCGCTTCGTGTTGTTGAAACTGACACGAAACAGCTTAGGAGGAAGATAGTTAAGTTGCTCAAGATACAATGGAGTGACGATGATAACGACTGTACGTGGGAGGTGGAAGAGAGGATGAAAGCAGCTCATCCTGAACTCTTCGAGGTATGGCCCTAAGGTGTCGTGTCATCTAACGAAATTGTAACTTGTCCTTAGTCTTAGAATTCTGTACGCTAAGCTAGAATTGGATGCGTGGTTTATTGATTGTTATGGATGATAGGCGTACAGAATAGCTTTGATTGCCTTGTTTGTTTGGAATTTCGGGGGCGAAATTCCTAAGGGGGAGAGAATGTAACGACCCGTATTTTTACGGATCAAAACATTCTAAAATGATTGACCCTTGGTTGTATTGTTGTTAAGTCATTTCAGGTTTTGGCAGAATTTTTCTTAAGTCCTAAGTCGTAGCCGACTTAGGAGTTTTGGACGAGTTAAGCAACAAGTCTGGGCGAGTTAATGACTAAGGTGTAGGTCGGTGACGACCTAAGGTAGATAGGGGAGTGGTTTAGGTCGGTTGACAGTTTGGGGCGACTTAAAGGTTGTACCGAGTTAACGACTCATAGGATGGACCGACCTAAGATTTAGACGACCTAAGAGTTTCTCCGACTTATTTTAGTTAGCGGTTTACCGGGGTAAGCGAGTCAGTGGGATGACCGACCCATAGGAGTACCGACTTATAAGCGAGTTAAGGATAGGTCGGCAGAGTAATTGAGTCGGTAGGTCGCCTCCTGTGTTAAGCCGTAACCCAGTTACGAGTTAAGTCGTAGTTGTATTCCTTCGAATGTCATAGGTCGGCAAGGCACTTAAGTCGGCAACGACCTAAGTTAAGTCGCGCCTATGTGTTAAGTCGCAGATGCGCTTTGTTGTAGGTCGTTAGGACTTGGGTTTTGAGGCTGTGTGATGAGTCTGAGACTTTGTTAGGTCGGCAAAGCTTTAGGTCGTAGGTCGGCATGGTGTTAAGTCGGCAGCGACTTAAGAAGGCAGCCGAGTTAAGGATTTCTGCTATAAATAGGAGGGGGTTGGCTTCATTTTTGGGATTCGGATTTTGAAGCGACGAAGTGCTGCCATTTTGAGAGCTCGACTCCTACACTTCTTCACTTCTTTTCTCCACTCTAATCTAGTGCTTCCATCCATCCAAATCGAAGATCAAGATTGAAGATCCAAGAGCTAAAGTTGAAGATCTTCATCCATCGAAGAGAGATTTCATCGTTTGAAGTGAGATCTTGTCGGATCTAGCTTAGTTCTTCGCTGTCCAGATCTGAAGTTGATATCTTTTGGATTGTTTAGGTGATTTGGTGAGTGGTGATTATCTCTCACACGGATCCAAAGGAGTATATCGGATTGTTGGCTCGATTTGGTGTTAAAATAGAGATTTCCATGCATTTTCTTCATCCTATGTGTAGATCCTTATAGATCCATTGTTCATAATGATGTTACATCCATTTTATCATATGTTAACCTATGCAAGTTCATTCATCAAATTTGTAGAGAGATAATCCATGTTTTCATGCTTATTGGACTTTCAACTCTTTAATTACGAAAATGCCATTATTGTTATAATTGTCTACTTAGATCATTTTTGAATGCTTGATTGCTTGGATTGATGTTCGATTTGATTGATTGTTATGAACTAGATGATTGATGATTAGATTTAGATCAAAGGTGATTCAAAAGCTAAGGGAAAGGCTCTTGAACTGGAAAAGCTGCTCGTGGCATATGTAGCGGGATGATGAAGCTCTTATGCATAGATTTGATGATGTGATGTTGGGATGTGGCTTTGCGAGGATGTAATGAAGCAAGGCAATCATATGATGAAGACTTGGTCTAATCCAGACGGGATCATTCCAAGCATGTTGATAACTCGGTGATATGATTCGAGTTGAGGATAATGAATGGATATGAGAATAGTCGTCGAGGAGGAAGACTAGGAGGCTTGGATAGCATCGTTGTTGAAGGTTCTAGCATGCTCTAAGCAGGAGTACGTTTGGGCAGATTCGATAGTCCCAACGGCCAATTGTTGATGGTCGAGTACTCTGGGCAGATTCGATAGTCCTAGGCACGGGCTGCGACGACGTGCGGGAGTTATGTCTAGAACCGGGGTTTTCATTAGCCCTTGACGGACGGCTGAAAGAATGTGTCGGTCATTCAATTAACGGTGATATCGAAGCAATGTTAACAGTGATAGCCAGAGTCATGGATGTTTGGTTGTATCGTCATTCGGACTCAAGAGCGGTATTTTCTGGGTGCTTATCTGATTTAGGCCTTGGTACTTGGAAAACATCGCCCTTGATTCGAGTGATAGTAGCTTTACTTTAAATTGTATGCTCTGCTATGTTTGCTTCTGCTTAGTGTGTGTCTGGGGCTATCACTGTAGAATGAGGTCGGAGTGGGAGGATTGTATTCCTATTCCTTTTCCTTTATGCTCTTTAGGTATGTTGTTAGTTAATTTACTGCTCACTAAGACTGTTGTCTGACTCAAGGCTTTATGTTTTAATTCTTATTGCCTTGGGCTGTTCGTCCATTTTGGGACGGGCAGACTAGGTAGCAGGTGACAGGTGTTGTTCTCTTCTCACGATGCTGATATCGAAGACGAGCTAGAGGGTTGCATATTATCTTCTTATTATATGTACTGGATATTCCGCTGTTTTGTATTCTCTGAGAGATATGTAGTGAGGTTGGATGTATTGACTGTGTGGATGCTTGTATTCAACCATTATGGAGTTTTACATGATGTCATTTTGTTCTGTAAAGCTTCTCTACATATATGTTCTATTGTATTTTGTCCATGCGCTGTGAGTAATACGATAGATTCTGTTGTTTTAAATCTTACCTTGACAATCGTCCATGGTCGCCTGACACACTTTACAGCGCTCTATCTCTAGATTCGGTGCAGGGGTCATGGGCGGTCGTCTCAATCTTGTGGGTTGGAGTCCAAGGAGAAGTTGATTTTTAGGCCCCGACTCTATTCGTGAATTTCTAGGATTTTAGATCTCATCAAACAGAGAATGAAAGAGGCTTAGGGCAGACATAAATCCTACGCGGACAACCATAGGAAGCTATAGAGTTCTCTATTGGTGATCTCGTATTCATTCGTTTTTCCCTTTTAAAGGGGTAATGTGCTTCAGTTAGACTAGGAAGTTGGTTCCTAAATATATAGGACCATTCCCAATTACTAAGCGCATTAGCCCAGTTGTTTATCATGTATCACTTACAACTCAGATTTTTGGCATTCACGATTTATTTCATGTATCCCAGCTTCGAAAGTATCTTCGCGATTCAAATGCAGATTTAAACCTTCCTGTTTTAAAAGAGCTCGAGATCTCACTCGATTTAACTATCATGCAAAATCCCGTCTGTGTTCTTTCTTTGGAGGTTAAACGCCTTCAAAATAAAGATGTTCCCCTTGTGAAAAGTCAATGGTTTGCTAATCCCAATGATTGCACTTGGGAAACCAGAAAATTTATCAAGCAGTTATATCCTGGTTTTCTTTCCTCAGCTAATTGAAGGTGAGATATCTTGACTCGAGCTAGTCTATCTCCTATATGTGATTCCATCTTAAAGATGTAATAATTGAAATTGTTATCAACTCTTCTCTAGAAATTACGAGGACGCAATTTTTATAAGGGGGGAGCCTGTAACAACCCTCATTTTGTGATTACCTGGAAATAAAACCAAATAACAATTTTAATTTGGCAATTTGATAATAAATTGAATTTGGGGAGATATATGTTTGTTAAACTTATTTATTTTGAATAAACATGGTGAAATTGATAAATAATAATTTATGTTATTTTGGTTGAATTAAGGACCAATTATTGTAATTTCATTCAAATAAGGGAAATAAAAGAATTAATTTCCAAAATATAATTTTGGAATATGTTTACATTAAAAGAAATGAAGTCTTAAGCCTATATTATGTTAATTTTTGTGTTGAAAGAACAACAAAGGATTATAATTTGGAAAAGAGCAGTAATTTCGTTAATTATTGCTAAATAGTAACATTTGTTATTTTCAAGGCATGTTTAAAATTTAATTATTTTAATTATGAAGATAAACATGGAAAAATATTGTCTAAAACAATTTATAAAGTGTGTAATCATTTTATAATCCATTGTTATGTTAATATAGTCAAAGAGATGGATTTTAGTGCGTATAAGAGTTAATTATGTTATTTTATTTAAATAAAACATACCGATGAGCATTTAATTAAAAAGATTATTTTTAATAATAATATTTATATTTTGTCTCAAATATATGTTTCACATTGAAACAATTATTGTTTTGTTGTTTAATGATTTTGTATTGTTTAAAACATGCAAAATATGGTAATATATATAGGCTAAATAATGTAAAACATATACTAATTGATGTAATTAGAGCTAAATAGGGTGCTTAAGCTTAGTGGGTAAGGTTTATACAAGTCCAAAACCCATTAACCGAAATGGCTATGGGATAAAAGAAGAAATGATGTACGGTTATTTCAGTGCGTACGTTTTCTTCTTCCATCTTCCTTCTCTTCCGCCTGAAACCCATTTTCTTCCTTCCACTTCAAATTGTAGAATCAAACCCTAAATCTTAGTCAAAATCAAAGGTGAATTTAAGAGTATTGTGTAATTCAAATAGGTAATCACTCTAAAACCTAAAACATTTCTCTTCAGTTAGGAATCAAAATCAATTACTTATTGTAATTTTATTTTTGGGGTTGCATGTCCATCCTTCTTCCTATTTTCAGGTTCTTGAAGCTTTTTGTGGAGCAAAAGCTTCTAATTTGCTGTAATTTTCATGTATCTTCACTGTATGGTGAGTATTAACTCACACTTCTCACTCAAACAAGTGTTGCATGTTGATAATTGGTTGTTTGCTTTCTGTTTGTTGAAAAACAAATTTCTAAGATTGAACCTGAAACGAATTTGGCCATATCTTTTGCGTTACTTATCCAAATTCGATAATTTTTGATGTTCTAGAAATCCTAGACTTTTTACTATAAGTCTCATGTTTTTAATTTTTTTAAAATTTTGAAGTTAAATTAGTCTAAACTGCACTTCTTTGTTGCTGTCCCGACAGTTTAATGACAGCAACAATGAATTTAGACCAGAGAATTGTTTTGGACATATCTATTGATCCGTAGGTCCAAATTAGGTGATACTTTTCCGACTTTGAGCTAAGGCAATTCTCTTCAACTTTTATCTTTTGAGTTTTATCATATTTTGTGTTTTAAAGGGTCTAGTTTGTTCTTTAAGCCGTAGCCCTATCAAATTTTTTAGTTATTCAAATTTTTGTAACTTTATGTCTTGATAATGAAATTGCCATAACTTTTGATCCGTAAGTCCGAATTCGGTGATTTTTTTGTTGTCTTCGACCTAAGGAAATCATTTTCAACTTTTATGTTTTGATTTTTACCAGATTTTGTGTTTTAAAGGATCTAATTGGATCTTTAAGCCGCAGCCATGTCAAATTTTTTTTAGTTATTCAGAGTTTTGTAACTTTATGTCCTGATAATGAAATTGCCATAACTTTTGATCCGTAAGTCCGAATTAGGTGATACTTTTTCCGACTTCGAACTAACGAAATTCTCTTCAACTTTTATGTTTTGAGTTTT
Organism: Allium fistulosum; assembly: GCA_030737815.1. Classification (NCBI taxonomy): domain Eukaryota; kingdom Viridiplantae; phylum Streptophyta; class Magnoliopsida; order Asparagales; family Amaryllidaceae; genus Allium; species Allium fistulosum. Next base: position 1,389,330,985 of record CM060902.1, read on the forward strand.
ATTATATTTTGTGTTTTAAAGGGTCTAATTGGCCCTTTAAGCCACATCCCTGTCGATTTTTAGAGTTCTGTAATTTTATGTACTGAAAATTTAATTGCCATAACATTTTATCTGTATGTCAGAATTTAGTGATTCTTTTTCTGACTTCGAGCTAAGGAAATCATCTTAAAATTTTATTTTTCATGTTTTATCAAATTTTGGGGTTTAAAGGGACGAAATGGCTAAATAAGCCACAGTCCTGAGTTCTATTGCTAAGTTTTGTGCAGTTTTAATTGATGTTTCATGACTATTTCTTTATGAATTCAGAAGCTAAGTATTGTTAACATTTTAAGCTATGAATTTATGGTTTTTCGTGAGAATTTGTTGTAAAAGATTTGAATTGAATTGCTCTTGAATTCGATGTTTCGTCCACGTGTTTTGGAAACGATTTCTTAAGGACATTTTCGATTAAAAGTTAGTTTTGAATTAATATTTTTCTAATTAAATTTCTACTAGTAATAATATTTTTCCAAAACATATTTTATGTATATATAAATATATATTTCACAATATTAAAATGATTTTGAAATAAAAGAATTTTAATAATGTTTCGAAAAATCATTTTAGAACTAGTTTTCTTAAAGTAAAATATTTTTTTAAGATCACACATTTTTGCACTCTTCAAGTGAATGAGAATGAGGTTTTAACGATTTAGTAAAACTTGTGGTGTGTGACATATGCGTTTACTTTTTTGGTTAATGTAACGACCCGTAAATTTTAACGGTTTTAATAACGTAACTAACCGAATTTTTATAAAAATTTTAAATAATTGAATTTGTAAATAAAAATTTGATATTTGGGATACGTCTATTTAGACATAGTAAATGGTAAATTTTCACTGGAAAATATGGAAGTTTATTTTGTTGTGTAATTTTATTAAATTTAATCAGTTAATACTTGATGATAATAAAATATTTCTCAAACTTGAATATTTTTATATAATAAATTTGTAAATCAACTTCTGAGTGAGACGTCATATTTCGTTTCGCCAAATTTGGACTGCTATTGCTCCGTTTATTTTAATTCCGACATTTTAGCAGCATTTTCGGTACCGAATATCGACTTTTGATAGGATGATCATATCGCAGATATCTGTGTACAGTTTTGATCGTCTCGTCATGCTGATCTCCATAGTATATTCATATGTGTGTTTCGGCGTCCGGTGGACGGCGAAATCTGTAAATCGTTGGACCATATCGGTACCCGTTTTAAAACCTTATGGTTTCCATCTGTCCTTTCATCTACCTACCTGTTGAAATCAAACAACTACTAGCAATTAATAATTCCAGAATTCAACGCATGACTTTTTGGTGTTTCCTATTTCAATTTATATCTGCTGGCTAACTTTTCATTTCCTATTTTCTTTCTCTGTCATTTCTATCCATTCTTCTTCTTCTCCTTTGAGAGATAATAAATTATATAAGTTTAAACAGTGTTGCTTATATTTTCTGGAACCTGATTGTATTCTTCTCCATCAACCCGTACACCCATCAGCTCCAAAGCCATTCGCCTCATCCCCAAAGCATGCGCGTGCTTCCTCTCTAGTTACATAAAGCCTGCGACCTCTACCCTCCACTCTCTCTCCCATCTCGAATGCAGCCTCCCAGTGCTCCTCTCCCCTCCACCACGTCAGCAACCTCCTCCTTACCGCTTTCCTTCCAAAGCCATGTTATGGCCGAAGCCTAGTACTTCTACTCGCCCATCGCTCACTCTCCTAGCCAACCATTTCACCCATCTCCAATGCCCAGCCGAGGCCATCCATCAACCACCCTGGCCGAGCCCAGTCACCCCACTCGAGCTCCTTCACCTCCCACTGCGTGCATCTCCTCTGTTGTATATAGGTAATATGAGATGTGTATATATGTATATATATACTTTTATGTTGTTTATTTAGTATATATATCATAGGTTTACTTATTTGGATTTTTATTAATATTTTGAACAGATTTTGTAATAAATTACTAACATATATATATATATATACTTTGTTTCCCAGCAATTCTTGTCTGCATATATCTGGTTTAAAATATGAGTTAGATATATATTTGTTTTGCATATCTTTTGTTCAATGTCTGAGTTATATATATATACACACTTGTTTTAAAATGTAATATATATATATGTTTTGATCTTAAATACTTATGTTAATGGTAAGGTTTAATATGTATTTGAAGAATTTTGAAAAGAAACGTATGGATTCTATACACATTGATTTTGAATTATAAATATAAAGATATACATAAACATTGATTTTTGAAATTTTAAATATAATGATGTTGATTTTTAAAGTGTATGCAAGTTATGTATAATCTGTGTTGTATACATAATCATATATTTTATTTTAAAGACAGTATTATATATATAATTTGTTTACATAAGTTATATTTGTTATATAATGAAAATTGGGTATAGTGAAGTTTGCGGTGGTTATATATATAGTAATGTGTAAATTAAATATATATATGTTTTCTAAAGATTTGCATTGTGGCTGACGTGTATTATATATATGTTATAGTAATCTTGACTATTAAAGTAATGATATTATATGTTATGTGTTCAATTTTATATAAATATCGCTTTACAAATATTGTTTATGTATTGTTTTGAAAATATAAAATATTCTGACTTTAAGTTATATGTTTTTAACTTTAATATTGACTTTTAATTATATGTGTTTTAAGGATAATAATTTCTAATTATATATATATAATTTTATTTTCATATGTGTTTTAAATTAAATATTGATTTTTAATAAAATAATAATAATAATATATATTCTGCATTTATCAAGCTGATTTGATTGTTCTCATCGATTCCTATTTATCAGCTTCGCCCGTCAAATCCGTGTTCAGCTTACTTCGCTTTGAGATTCGCTGTTTGAATTGATTGTCGAATTCGTGATTTATTCCGTGTGTTAGTCATGTCTTCTCTAGCCTCGAAAGGTGAGCAATCGCTCACGATTTACATTCTCATAGTTAGTAAATTTGATTTCACTTGAAACGACAATTGAAATATGCTGTTAAATTTGAATTGCTAGTCATTTAATTGTTAAATATGATATGCCATTATCTGCAGTTGTTCACATGTGATATATGACACCATATCTTGTTGTATATATTTTATTTAATTTATCCTTGTTGATATATGTCCGTTATTGATATGTTATATTTTATCATATTTGTTCTCACTCTGCAAGTTCCCTGTTAATTTAGAATTCCCTATGGGTTGAAATGATACATACCCGAACGATTTTATGGATTAAGGGAAAATCGTTATGGGTTGAAATGATAAACCCAAGCGATTTTCATTGACTTTGAATTTGGGATTGCAGGTTGAAATGATATATACCCGTAGATATTTAAATTGCAGATTGAAATGATAAATATCTGTATCACTTGACCATAGGATAGAAAATTATATACGGACACTGTTGGTCTATATTTTGAAAAATGATTTCCAAAGTTTTGAAAGGAAATATATGGTTTTAATAAATATTGATTTTTAAAAATATAATATATATAAATGTTATTTTTATATATGTCTAAAAAATTAGGCCCCGTTTGGCTTGTCGTTTTTAGTTTTGTATTTTCATCTATACAGAAGTGCATCCGTCGTATGTATTGTTGAAAAACAAATAATTTTGAAAAATGAAATTACCATGTAAAATAGAAAATAAGTTTATTTTGTTTTTCGTGTTCCGAGAGATAACAAAAACACAAAGAACAATCCAACTCCTTCGTTGTCCGTTGATCATTACAATGGCTAAGAATTGTAAATCTTCTTTTTTTATTTCTTGGTATTTCTTAGTATAAGTTGAAAACACAAAACTCAAAATACAAAATGAAACCAAACGGGCCCTTAGATTTTCAAAATTATATGTTTTGGAAATTGTAAATTTATAAGTTAGTTTTGAAAACATAATTTTTAAGATTTTTCTTATAATTTTATTATTTTAAAAAATATATAAAAAATAGATACAATGGATTGGATAATAAGATTTAATTTAATAAAATTTAACTTAATTGGTTTATAATATGTTTAAGTATTTATTAAAATTTATTATTAATATTTTAAAAATAGATTTTTAACAACTTTAATTATAAGGGTTGGGAAGATAAATTAATATTGACTGGGAATTTAAATTGGTTAATAATCGAATTTAAATAAGAATTGAATTGAACTTATTAGTTTTGAGATTTTGAGAAAAATATGATTCATAACTTGATGTGATAAAAAGTGATTAAATGAATATTCTCAACTTTAAATAAAATTGAGATTGAATATTTAATATTGATTTAAATTTATAAATTGGGATTCAAACAAATTGTTATTAAAATGATTAGGTGAATATTGTCCAATTTGAAATAAATTTAAAGTTAAATGTTGAAATATAAATGAAATTTATATTGTAAATGTTTGAATATATAAACTCGAACCTTTGAACTTTAAATTTGAAATGGTTAAACTGGAATTGATTTAACTTGAATTTTTCGAATTTAAAATGATTTGGATCGATTTGTGAAATTAGAGGAAACTAATTTTTTATAAAGTATTTTTAATATATATCAACTATATTAATTTATAACTATTTTAATATATATATATGAGTAGGTTGGCACGTGCGATGCACGTGCGTAGAAGGAACTGGTGTTAAAAAACAATGTGTGTGAGGTATATTGAATTTTATAAAATAACTTTGACGTACACGTAATGTTGCATGTTTTGGATACTAACTTTCAGAATACATCCACGGTCGATGGGCATGTAAATGAAATGTTTGCATCAAACATGCAAAGAAGCTTTATATCAGACCTACCTTATGTGGATAGAAAGAAAAGTAATAAACGTACGGAATTAATTTCAAACATAACGTGGGGCAGTAAACTGAATGAAATCTCCTTTAGTACATAACGTGGATAGATAATTTCAAACATGGGCATTTTGGATAGTTTGAAAAAGGCTTATCTTTGACTTGTTGACCAAAGTATTTGACATACATTATATTATTGATTTAAGGTGACTTGGATTACTTTCTAAAATTAAGTATAATTTTTTTTGTTCTCAAGGCATTGTAGTTGTTGAAAGTGATGAAGAACTTAAATTGGGATTAAATACATGCGAATTGTTAAAGTGTTCACTATCTTTGAATCCTCAAATTCAATATTTCAAAGTAATTAATTTTCTTATTAATATTTTGAAATATACATAATGCTGCATTTTTTTATGTGTGTACATGCACAAAATCAAATGTTTGTCAAAACATGAATGAGATTAAGTTATTTTAGGAAATAATAGAACAAAGCAAAGAAAGTAATCAGCTGTCATATCAATATCCAGAGAAATGTAACAAATATTAAAATTAGCACTTCCTATAGTCTAAAAACTGAATAATTTACGTCATCTTTGTTTTAAAAAGTAATCGATCGCCTTATTAATATATATAGAAATATTTTGTCCACCATAGTGATTGCATTTCCCATGGTACTCTCTTCCTCACAAACCCTCCTCAATACTTGCTGAAGTATAAAACTACTTGACGCTAATGTGTAAATTTCAAATTTTCCTTTACGATAACATCATTATAAAAATTTGTAAGACAGGCTATCATTTGAAATGATAGATTGGAGTAATATCTTCATAAAATAAGTAGATTTCAAATGACTTGCTCCAAAAATTGACCTGAATCATTATGGTTATAAAAGTAATCTAATGACATAAATTTTCTCACTAATCTAGTATGGTTGCTAGTCCAGCAAATCTGGCCTAGAGAAATAGATGATATTTTTGTCAGGACATGTCCTCTTCTCACTAATTTGAGCACTGCGATACGGGGATCTCTTCTGCATGTGTTTTCTGCTACTTGTGCTCTCAGTACTACAACACCCATTATCAATGTTCAGCCTCTCGCTTCAGCTGCCTGCAACCATTTGTAATCTTCTGAATGGCAGTATCATCTAAAGCTTCTATATGGTCAAGCTGCATCTACAACAATTCAAATTCAGCTAGATGTTCCTAACGGTTTCTACATGTTATTTTTTTTGTTGAAACCCAGGATGGGAACAAATTCGCAGCCTAATAACTTATCATTAAAGAACCATTCATACAGACATTACATATTAGTCACAAAAAACATACCCCTTACATTCAAACTTATATCCAACCCCAAAACAAAAACATACCCCTTACATTCAAACTTATATCCAACCCCAAAACAAAAACATACCCCTTACATTCAAACTTACATACAACCCAAAACTTAAAGACCCATTACATATTAGTTTCTACATGTTATCACATATCCACCTCATATCAGCAACCTGCATTGCTAACACCTTCAGGCTTCTTGTAAAACTATCAACCTGCTAGGTCAGCACCCTGCTTCTTGCCCGCTTTCATATTTTTTGCTCCTGTCACTTATGCTTTTTGTCACTCAATTCACTACTGCAACCTGCAAAACTGAGCTTTGTGACCTTCATGCTTCATGTAATTCAATTCAGCAACTCACATTTAGTTCACCATGTAACCTTCAAAGCTAACAACTTGCATTCATACTTGGCTATTACTCTAGCAGTTGTTTCTGATGCATTCTCCCATCCTAGCAGCGCATGTATTCCTCTTATAGGCCTTGGGCAGTAGATCCGGACAGCAACAATCCTCTCCTGCAACATCTTATCATGCAGTAAATCCAAGCAGTAACCAATCACGATCAGCTCCGCATGTATGTCAATCTGTTCAATTTTTCCAAGCATAAATCCCACCAAAATATCTTCAAAAAAATACTATCACAAACTAAATTTTTGGCAACATGGAAAAGTACATATCGATATTTGTCATGGAAATAAACTATGTTTACATCATGATATTTGTCAAAGAAAGTGAACATGTTTAATGTACAATCCTTCCAAAAGATAACTAACTATTATATGAACCATTGATGTTAAAGAGTAGTATATTGTGACCAAACGGGTAAAAAAAATAGATTAAGATCAATAATGAGATGAAGTTGGCCATTCTACCATGGGGGTTTCTAATTTGGCAGTTCTCTAGATATATTACTGAGCTATATATGTGAATTACGTCATGGTAGAAGGTTTGCAAATGTGCTAAGCATAGTTAACTGACTGACAGTAATAAAATATTCAAATTTCTCTTTCAACTGTATTCCTACAGAGCAGTTAATGAATTGCAAAAACAAAAGGCATCCTCATGATATAACCGTTTTTTTTGGCCTGCTTGTCTTAACCGTACATGCATTGTGAACTATCATGTTAAACACTAACTTATAAGTAGACATCTACTTGGTAATAAACTAAAGCACATGAGCTTCATTACTCTTTCTAAACATGTAAAAGTTAACTGGCTTAACACATATTTCTGTTCACGTGTATCACATTTCTTGGAGCTTATTAGATAAAATGTGTGAACTTGATAATGTGAGTACTAAATAAATCATGGTAAACACTAACCTGTAAGTATACATCTACTTGGTGATAAACTAAAGCAAATGAGTTTCATTACCATCAGGTTTACACTTAAATTCCTCTTCCTAACCATGTAAAAACTACCTGGCTTAAGGCATATATTTCTGTTCACATGCATCACATTTCTTGGAGCTTAGTAGATTCAATGTGTGATCTTCATAATGTGAGTACCAAATATAATTTTTACTGATAAAGCTATTGAAGGACTCTCTCTTACATAATTTTAAGAGTGTGTGTGTGTGTGTATCAGTTGAACCAAACACATTTCACGTAGCAAATTTAGCACAGTATCAAATTTTCTGTTATATCAGTCAACTTAGCGAAATGATGACCTTGTTTCTAAAGGGAAGTAAGCTATATCTATATGGTTTGAGTAGTAGTAGAGTGAAGTGCAACAAAATTCTAGGAGAGTTTAGCCATAACTATTATAGGAAAGGCCTGCTACAGTCCTTGGACTGTGTCTGCTAGAGTAATGAAGTCTAATCGATAAAATCATCTAGCACATTTAAGGAAATTTAAAAGTAATTACAACATAACAAATATCTAGCACATTAAAGGAAATTTATATGTCATCCCTGCAGAAGAAGCATATTTAAATGCACCAATAAAATCATTGAATGAGTTAAATGAAATGTTAGTTCAATTTTAAACTCACAAATTTTGGAACTGGAAGTAGAATTAAATTACCTGTTACAAATTCATCTACCAAATCCGCAAACAACATCTGAAAAGGAAAAAAATCTCAAAATAAAAAATCAATTTTTTAAAGCAGTAAATCAAAGATTTGCTTACATGAAGGAAGTTGAGAGAAGAGGCCTGTAGCAATTCAAAATAAAATATCCAAAAATTTGCATGAATTAGTTTGCTTTCTGTGGCAGAAATAGTTATCCTCATAAAAAAATTGTGTGATAAAATAAAACATCCAAAGACATATACTGATATGCGCATTTGGCCAATTAAACTAAGCAATCATTACGTAATGAAGTAGAATTTGAATAATATTTTGGCAGTTGGTAGTAACAATACAAAACCCAAAAATAAAAATCCTAGGCTAGGTAGAGAAAACTAATTATAAAAGCAAAATCTTTAAGAAATTTAGTGAACCAAGAGAAAACATACAGTTTTAATAAAACCGTCACAGCGACTTGTCGAGTTGAATATGTTTAATCTTGTCTACAATTGGCTTTCCACATCCATCAATAACATGCATTTATTAACATCATAACTTGAACTGAGATTGCAACTGTAAAGAATAAATAGAAGACGGTTAGTATTAATCTGACTTAATCTTTTGTTTGAACGGACAAAACAATATTAATTAAATATTCCCATTTACATACAAAACAACGACGTATGGAGTAGAAATGGATAACCTTACAGCAAGAAGCAATGTATTACAGCTTGTTTGAACAAAACTAAAATGATGCCATTTAATAAATAACCGAGCGTAATAATTCATACATATTAAATTGTACTAAACCGAACACATTAAACAATTATTATGCAACATTCAGCCAAACAGTTTGTATGCAAACATGTCACCGTAAATAAACAGAGCAAAAATCGCATAAAGGAGGTAGTTTTACCATTTTGTGAACAAAATCCATGGAATTGACAGCAACCACAACATAATCTCCATATGCTTGGACAGCTTTCTTTTATTTTCTTTTAATACATATAGGAAGACAAAAACTATGATGAAGGATGTGAAAAAGATTGTGGACTACAGATTATCTTACAAATTAATGCCTGCATATTCAACGCAGGTAACATTCAAAGGTTTAGACTGTACGAATAAGGTAAAGCCCATGCTTCCATGCTTTTTACTATTTCTGCGCTTCCCTATTTGGTGACAGAGATCGTAAAGGGAGGTGAGGGAATGAGGTGTGGAGGCAGAGAGTTTGGTGTAGGAGATGTTAAGGACAGTGATGTAGAGCTGCTTGCCGATTAGGTGGAGGTGGCGAAAGCAAGTGAGTCGATGATGTTTCGAATAAGCAAAGTGAAAGGAGAGGGGATTTCAAATGAGAGGAAAGATGGAAGAAAATGAGGGAAGAAAATGTGGCAGTTGCTGAATCGTGTGATAATAATGCTTATTAAATATTAAATCATGTAGCATGTGACAGTGGTTATTGCAAATGAGCTATAAATTCACTAACCTACCGTCGTCCATCCAATATGCACCTTATAATACGTAAACCAACCGTGATAAATCTTAATTGATATCTTCAATTCAAAATTTCAGGTCATGTACAAAAATTATTTATAAGATAAGTGGGAGCGCACACACTATACAATCGTTTTCACTTGTATTAGAGGTCCCTACAGAATAATGCGATTATCCAATGTAATCATAAACTGGTGCTGACCAAACAGAAATTTACTAAAGCTAAGCACGAAATAATAAATTAATGAAATAACATCCTTACAATAGTCTAAAAAATTAAAAAGATTGCATTCACATGATGAGAATTTCCACCTACTATCTGACTTATGTATAACAAAACCATTCAAATTAATAGTAAATAAACTTAGAAGTGTAATAATATTTGACCATACTTCCAGAAGCTCTGTTCAAGCAAATAAGATAACAAATTGATTTGAAACCACAAATTAATTGTTGAAATTATAGAGGAAACTCAAACTTAAATAGGCCAAAAAATAGTATTCGGCGGAGCTTATTCCAGTGTGAAGGGATCATATCAGTACACGATTTGAAGCTGACAAAGGATTTATTCGTGAATTGATTACATAGAAATCATACTCGATTTGTAATAATGAGAATTAACAGCGATAAGAGTTTCTTCTTACCGTATTGACTTTACGTTCAACGTCCAGGATATTTTTATCTGAAACTGCTTTGAAGAAAACTAATTAAATCATTTCATGAACCTAAAAAGGAATCAAGCATGAGCTAAGCATGGACTAAAATAAGATGCAAATTCAGATTTAACATAAGACAAATTATTAGATTTACCTCTTGCGATGAGCTATTCCTGTCTGTTTTATTCTCAACTTAGATCTAGGAATATGAAGGGAATCAGTCTCCATAGCCAGATAAATTTTGCATATCCTACAAAATTCGTTTGGGCGTTTAAAATAGACCGATTGAGAGAAATACCCATCGTATTAGGAAGAAGAGATCGGAGAAGAGGATTCATGTTAGTTTATGCGTAGTGGAATAAAACGTGGGGGAAGGAACAGACAAAGTTGTGGGTAAGGAAAATGACGATTTGGTCCTTCGTATTCTCAACAACTTATTATACGATAAGGGTCTTCTGGGCAGTTCAAAAAAGGCTTCACTTTGACCGGTTGACCAAAGGTTTTTTATTATAGTATAGATATATATATATACTATTTTCAATATCTAAACTGGTTAAGTCAAAAGTGTATGATTTCCAAAGTGTTATGATTTCAAAAGTGTTATGATTTCCAAAGTGTTATGATTTCAAAAGTGTTATGATTTCAAAGTGTTACGATTTTGGAAATGTATATTATTTAAGTGAATAATGATATCGAATTTTATGGTTTTGAAATGAATATGATATTTTGATATGAAGTATGAACTATTTGAAATGAAATGACCATGGTGTGAAATAAGCGTTTGGTTGTTAAAGAGACCGGGATCGGATATTGTCATACTCTCTGCCATTACCGAAAACCACTTTAACAACCGTGTACATGGTGGAGATTCCAGAACGAAGTAGGATGGTTTGGCGACGATTCTATATGGTATTTACGTAGTCCTGACTCCCGTGAGTCAGCTTGATGTGGCTAAAACAGGAGCTATACCGGGCCAAGTGGGGTCATTCCCCTTATCGGGCATATTTCATCGATACCATTATATTGCTTTTGTGATTTGATTGGGTGCACCTTTGATTTGGGAGTGTGTCACGAGGTGGGCGGTAGTAGCTGTTATGCGTTACTACTAGTCCGGGAGTGCAAATGGTATATCTACACTGGCATTGCCTCGAGTGCCTTGCCACATGCCATATCGCGCCTTTTACGAGTTTGGTTTGTACTATACCTATGGAGTGCCCTCTGATAGCCCTCCAGTTTATGGAGGAAGTACGGTACTGTATAGACTATGGGAATATATAAAAACGTGTTAAGGGGGATATGGGTAACGCCTTAACGCTATTTTAATAGTTTACTTTACTATAGACATATTATAATAGTGTATTGTACTACATAGTAGATAGTTCCACGGATCCTTAAAGGATGGGTATCCCAAACATCCTTTAAGTTACTTGTATTTCAGTTGACATTTCACTTGAGTTGAATTTATTAATATAATAATGTTAATCCTGACTCGAGTGATTTGTTTTTTGCTTTATGCTCGGGTCAGACTGAGTGTCACAGCATTTGAGACTCACCTTTGGAGTTTGGAGCTTCGCTTGGAGATCCATATATATCTAGTCAGCTTTAAGTTATTCCAGCTATTTCTATTTTTTCTTGTAGTTACCCTTGTATTTGAGACTACTTTGTATTTGAGATTTCTGTTGTATTTTGTTTTAAACTCTGATGTTTATATAGTACCTTCATGAACTACTATTTATCTATTCCGCTGCTTATTGTTGTAATACTCCATGTCTGTGATTCTGTGATTGATTTATTTACTGCATATGCTGAGTTTTGCCAAATATAAAATCTACAATCTGTTGTTTTGAGCAATTCAAGTCCGAAATGTGCGGATGCGAATGGTTCAAAATACCAGGTCGTTATAGTTCATTCCGAACTTGCCCAATAATAGTTACACGAGAGTGAAATTTAGTAACTTATAGTAAACGGTTAAGTGTGAACATGTGGTATGGGACGCACTGTTGTCACTGATTGAGTTACTATTTGGAAGTTGGTGACACTTTATGTTGGGCCTTCGGGCATGTTGATATTCCCAGTACTAGACTTTCGGGCCATTTGTTGGGCTTTCGAGCAATTTGTTGGACTTTCGGGACATTTGTTGGGCGCCAAATTTGTTGATAGCACTTGGCAGGCTTCATCTAATTTGTTGTTGATGCACGTGCGACGTAGCTTAGACTCGCCATTTGTTAGGATCCACTTTGTGTTGTTTTCTAGATTTCTTTATTATTGATTTCTAGAATTTGATGATTTTTAAATGTTTTCACCATTATGTTGGATGTTGGATATATCATAGCCTTAGTGCTAATTTGAGTTGTAATTCGGTGATTACATTTTTGTTGATTTGAACTCCTTAGAGAGTTCGATATGTTGGGATTTTTGTGGTGATTTTGATGAATGTGACTCTTGTGAACTATGTTGATATTGTGAATATGAAGTCTCAACTCAAGGGAGGCCATTTAACACTCCCTTGTATATTCCCTTCGAATATCATGCAATAATCATCTTGTTTAAGTTAGACTAATCCGTTTTATTATTTTATATAATACTCGGGTCAGACTGAGTTGTTTTAGGTTAGTTGATTGCAGTATGTATCTCTCCTTGCACCACCTCAGCTTATGGGTTTAGCTTCCGTTGTTTAGTGTATCTCTATATCGATCTTTTTGTTGCCAGTTTGGACATCTTTATGTATATTTTTTTGTCAGACTATTTTTTTTGTATATGTGGATCATAAGAACCACTGACTTATGTGGCAAATGTTGTACTTCCGCTGTCTATATGTATATGCTTCTGTTCTATGATGTGTGAATGGTTATATTATCATGTATTGTTCTGAATTCATCCTTAGCCACCGTAATTTTGTGTTAAGCCTGAATTGATTAAGTCGATTCCTCGAAAGAATTTTTTTAACTCAATTCACCTAATCGACGTATTTGATACTCGCTTAAGACAAAATTCACTGATGGTTGCTCCTAACCAGCCATATTCTCTACACTAGCAAACAGTATTACATAGTAATACTCTTTGTTAGTGTGGGTCATGGGGTGGGGCATCACAAATTATATGATTTATACCTAACACTGAAATTTATGTTGTTGAATTTTATTGGATTATTATGCCTATGCAAAATATGTTGAATTATAGGCTTAAACTGAATAGATCTAATTGAAATCTCGCCTACATATTATGTAAGTTTTGCAATTATGATGGAATGGCATGTACACCCTAATATGGAAATTTTGAAAATTAATCCCTTAAAATTTTAAAGTATGATGTTGATAAGATTGTGAAGTTTATTCTAGATTTATGTTAATCGGGTTGTAATTTGTTTATTAACCATTTGGAATGCCCTAGTTTGACTTGGAATTTAAATTCTATGTTTTAATTTATTTGAAGCGTTGAATGTACAATTTAGTTATACCTAATTCCATGTAAATTTTCATAGACTATCTAATCTCACAGTATAAAAAGTGCATTATTTGGAATAATAAAAAACATATCTAAATAAAAGAGATGTGTAAAGTACGAATGTCCTTCTTCATAATTTGCACTGTTTATTTCAATAGAAATAAAAAGAGATAGTTCCTTGTAATTTCAAATGGAACAAAGTCTCACTTTTAGGTAGTTTATGGAAAGTTATAACGACAATAATTTCTTTCTTTAGGAAAGGATAACTCCAATGTATTAAAATGTCGAAATAAATATTCTTTATAAAATTTACACATAGTGTATATTCTAAAATTTCTTAACATCGAAATTAATTAGTTAAAAATTGAAATACATATACATATACAAATATATAATATATATTATGTATAGGGAAAGTTTGGCTCACATCCCTAATAAGTTTCAAAATAAACAAAACATCCTTCACATACAAACTCTACATTTCCGATCCCTATTTTCAAATTCGCACAAGCAAAAATACACAAATACCCTTTACGTTTTTTACAATTCAAACGCGTATAACTTTATGTACAAAAACCGGATCAAAAAACCGTTTTCACCAAAAAATCACAAATTTTATGATCTTTGAAATGAGATTCATTGTTGATACCAAAAATTCATATTTGTATTAAAGGTGCAATTATTTCAAATATTTGCAGATTAGTCAGCAAATTTTCAACGTTTTTGATTTTTTTGCAAATTTACAAAATTTGTAAATAATTGCAGATATTTCTGCAACTATATGGTATAGTTGCAGAAATGTCTGCAACTATTGGGTATAGTTGCAGAAATTTCTGCAACTATACGGTATAGTTGCAGAAATATCTGCAACTATTGCATATAGTTGCAGACATTTCTGCAACTATTGCATATAGTTGCAGAAATGTCTGCAACTATTGCAAATAGTTGCAGAAATGTCTGCAACTATTGCACATAGTTGCAAACATTTCTGCAACTATTGCATATAGTTGCAGAAATGCAACTATTGCAAATAGTTGCAGAAATATCTGCAACTATTGCGTATAGTTGCAGAAATTTCTGCAACTATACGGTATAGTTGCAGAAATATCTGCAACTATTGCATATAGTTGCAGACATTTCTGCAACTATTGCATATAGTTGCAGAAATGTCTGCAACTATTGCAAATAGTTGCAGAAATGTCTGCAACTATTGCGCATAGTTGCAGAAATATCTGCAACTATTGCACATAGTTGCAAACATTTCTGCAACTATTGCATATAGTTGCAGAAATGCAACTATTGCAAATAGTTGCAGAAATGTCTGCAACTATTGCGTATAGTTGTAGAAATTACTGCAACTATTGCTTATAGTTGTAGACATTTCTACAACTATTGCTTATAGTTGCAGAAATGTCTGCAACTATTGCGTATAGTTGCAGAAATTTCTGCAACTATTGCACATATATTTGCAGAAATTTGTTGCGATTATTCATAACTGCAAATATTAAGAATATCATATTTCATAAAAAAAATTGATTCGTCTTTAATTTAATTGCAGTTTACCATTTAAATCGAAAAATAAGAAGAAGATTCAGCTCCACAGCGAAGCGCAAGGGTAATTTGGGGAAAGAAATGGCGGAAAACAGAAACAGGGATGTAGAAAATATATATTTTATAACAGGGACCCGCTTTGAATTTAAGTTCGGTTTTAAGGATGTGTGGCTAATTTTCACTTATGTATAACCATGCCTACTAATCAAAATATAAATATACATAGGTAACAAATAAAGCGTAATAAATAAATATACTTCGGTTCTCGTATTAGTTATAATTTGGACGATTAAATATTATTACTGGTTGTAGTAAAAAAGAGGTAGTAACTCCAACATTTATGAACAATAATTGCAGCATTAATGGGAATTAAATGTGTAGTTAATAGGGAGTTGCAGAAATCAAATGGACATACAAATGTGTTTAAGGGGATTAATTGCAGAATTAAACATGACATTTATGAAGGAAATGGAATAGACATAATAAGTTAGAATTGAAATGAATGAATAAATGTCATTAGTGATTGTCCAATTTGAATAATAATGAGCATTTATTATGGATAATTAATTAGCGATAAACGAATAAGTGACGTTTAAGTGACATAGGAAGGAGATAAAAATGTTGGAAATAAGCGTATAAGATAGGAATAGATTAGCCACGAATAAATAAATGAATACTAGTAAATAAACTTAAGAGGTAATATAATATCCATGGTGGAAATTATATGGCCTCAATAATACATTTGTAATGAGAGTGAATTAGTGGGGCTAGCCCAATATTTAGGTTTAGGATAATGGCTTCGCTTTGTATGGATTGGGATGTGAGGTCAACAGAGTTCAACAACAGAAGTCTATCATTCATCTAGAGGCTACTAGCTGCTGTGTATATATACTACTAATGTCAGAAATCTCCAACTATTGGACCCATGGGGAAAGGATATACATTTGCGTATAGGTGCGAAAAAATATACCAAGGGTTTGCCTTAGATTTCAAGTATTAAATGACTCAGTACCTTTAGGGATGTCAAAGGGTTTACTTCAGAGTGGAAGGTATTAAATGGCCGTTGGATCTTCCTCTCCCTTATTTAAGAAGTCTTAAATAACTGAAGACAATGCTTAATTGGGAAATGAGATCTCTTCATTTTTAAACTAGAGGTATTAAGTAACTGGAATGTGCATTTTTCGTGACTTATATTAGGTAATTTTAAACGAGATTTCGGCTGTGGGAGGTTGGCGGGCTATGTTAGTGTTGTTGGTGGACCGGTATCTAGTAGTAGGAATGGCATATAGGCTTTGATCACCAGCGATCCAGAGTAGTCGTTAGTAGAGACTTGGGTTATGCCCTGACGGATTTTATTTCCTACTAGTGTAGAATCCATATGGGATACGCAAAGACCTTACAGTTTAATTAGCTGTTATTTGTCGAAGGTGCGCTAATTGACCCTTAGATAAGTCTTTAATATGCATTAGTAATATGGAAAATTAAATTATAAAGCCATATCTGGGGGTCATCGGCCTTCGTAGTTAGGGTCGGTTGATTAGCGATTATGTTACGAAGGGCCCACTTCGGGGTTGAGGTGTTAAATGGTCTTTAGGTCTGCCTCCTCCCTATTTAAGAAGTATTAAGTGGCTGGGGTTTTCTTTTTGTAGTACAATGTTTATATATACATACATACATATACATATATATATATAGTTATACCCTAAGGAAGGTTGAATATATCGTACGTGAATACAGATTTAAACGGGTAAGCCATGAATAATAGATAGAAGGCTTAAATAGAAATCAATCGGCATAAACTAGTGTTATGGATAAAGTTTGTAATTTTATAGTCAACGTAACGTTTTTCTTATCCTCTCCTCATTACATCCACATGATAGATTTAGAGGATCAAGATATTGGTGCAAGATGGGAATGGTAAATCGAGAAGTCTTCTCATTCATGCTCAACACTAATAAGGCAACTAGATATCCAAGGAATAATATTGCTTCCAAGGTAGAAGCCTTAGTTGGTATACATGTTCTGTTATATTTTTCTATTTCATTGTGAGTTTATGTAGCTAGCTCTTTGATATACTTATGTTTCTTTCTGGTTACCAATAAAAAGTATCTGTACCCTAGTGAATTTGGGTTTCGATTTAGTCAAAATTCAAGTCCATTAAGGTGCAAGTTGTTACATTTGGTATTAGAGCTTAGATTAGTCGATCATAGGAATTAGGATATGTTGAGAGAAACTATTTGTATTTTACCTGTTATACATATATAAATATAAATATTATATACCAAACTCTATGAATTCCGACTATAGAAGTAGTTGCGACCATGTACTAAAAAGATGGATGAGGCAATTATGAGTTGGAATAATAAATAGAGTTATATTTATACACCTATCCTAATTACCCCAAGGGATGTAGGATGTACCGTAAGGCATTGACCAAGAATAGCATGAGCACGACATGTAAAAGGTTCCCTGAAGCTGGATAGCACTTGACTTCTTTGTTAGGCTTGGACTGCTCTACTATAATGGATTTTGATGGATTGTCGTTTGAAGACGTACATTTCGTCCAGACAGATATGAAGTCAGAACCTATATGTTGTAAGCATTCTGAAGTAAGGCGTGAAAAAGGATTAAGCAAGTTCGTAAAGGAAGGTGTACATTAACTACTACAAGATGATTTCCGGATTTTGATATGCTCTTAATGAAGATGAGTTAAGTATAAGTAGAAAAGAAGGAAAGTCCAAAGGGAACGATGAATAGAAATCCATTTTCGAGTCCCATCCCATATGAAGGAATTTAACAAAAATATTCTGAAAGTTTCTTGAAATATTTTAAATGGTTTTAAAAAGGATTTATTTAAAATAGAAGGACCCTACCATTGAAAACTTATTGTTTCGAAAAAGAAAAATAATTTGGAAGTTTTAAAGGGCTATTTGGAGAATCCTAGTGAATTTTAAAACTGGTTGGGTTGAAAATTTTCAATTTAAAGAGCTTTTGGTAAAGGAATATTTATTTTTTTGAAATGAATGGAAAAGAGAGCATATATTTGGCTCGATGATTTTTCCTATTTCTATAAATTTAAAATTTCCTTTTAATTTCTTTTCAAGGGTTGGATAAATGAAAATGGTACTTGATTTAAATGAGGTAAAGCAAATGGAAGGATAAGAATGACCGATACCAAAGATAGGAAAAATATTCATATATAAGGAATACGGAGGAAAACAGTTGAAAAAGATTTATACACACCTCTTTTCATGTTAATGAAGAAAAACCCAATGAATAAAGCAGTAAGTGAACGCACTACAATGAGTCGATGAAGAAAAACATTAAAATAGGAAATGAGCTGTATAAGTAGAAGACTTTTAGGTAAAAGAAATATAAATAGTAGCAGTACTAGGAAATTTAAATAGAAACAGCGTTAGGAATTTATATTAGAGTATTGTTAGTAATCTATTTAGGAAAATGTAAGAAATGTAAGGCAAAGCTAAGGAAAATGGATAATTTTTGTAAATATGTCCAGCAACTATGCATATCTTTTAGAAGTCTCCCTCATAGACTATTAGAATCTCCACTAAGGGTGAAAGTGGAAATAACATGAGTAGTAGAAAAAATATAGAATGGAAGTTATCTTTGCCTACTCTAGTTTTCGTTGTTTATAGTTATAGAAGATGATTTTGAAAAATGGTTTGGCATGACGATTGATTTTTTGAACGCAAATACATGTTTTAAGTTAAAAATCAACTTTTATAGAAGTAAGTATTGTCGTAGAAAGTCCTTAAGAAGGGAAAGTTGGTTAGAATAGAAACATTTCACCGCTCCTTTTGGAAAGTAAGCAATTTTTGAATTTAATAAAATGTTTCTAAGTTTATATTTTTAAAGATAAAAGTTTGGGATTAAGTGCTTCATCACTATAAAGTTTTAAATTTATAAACAGTGGTGAAAACCAAATCAATTTTTGATATAGAGTGGATAGTGATGATTGCCTTGGTAAGACAAGGTAAAGATCAAGTCTATAAATAAATAACTAAGAATGCTTGTAGGGAGCAACAAGGAATTACAATTGAATATAAGGAATATTGGTATGTACCTAGGAATGTTTGATTAGACATGTGTGAAAGCCATAAGTGGAACCCTCAAAGGAACAAGGAATTGTATCAAAGTATACTTTTACGAGTCATAGGGTATACTCGTTTGAAATATCAAGTATAAAGAAAGTAAATACCAAAGTTTGAGAGTATTATCAAGAGATTTTGATTGAAAGAAGATAGTAGGATGATTGAAAAAGAGGGTAATGAGATGGTAAACAGACATAAAGGATGTTGGTTGACTCAACGTTAAAGAAGACAAGATAGGTGATGGGAAAGTTATTCCACCAAGCCAGTTTTCTCATGAGTTATTGTAAATGTGCATAGTTTATATTTCTTATCCACTCCAGTGTGAGAATCCATAATCTATCCCATAATTGGGTGTAATAATTGAAGTACTTGATGGACCTTATTTATTATAAGTCTTGGAGGTAAGTTAAGACATGTGGGTTATAGTAGAATGTCATACTAGAAATGTCCATCTTAATTGAGTAAGAAGTGATAGGGCCACATCATCATTAATACCAGTTGATGTTGAAGGGCAAGCTTCTAGCAATTTTTTCTTTTAGGATATTTGGGTTGTAATAACTTGTTGTCTCTTTTCAGGTATTAAAAAAAGAAGGCGTACGATATGATATGAGATATAGTCCTATTTTATTACTATCTTGATTTTCATGATGACTTTTGACTGCTTTATATACTGGAAAACAATGGAAAACGGTAAAAATAATGAAATCTCATAAGGACACTTAATTAGCGATGAATGTTAGTAAGGTTGGAAGTTTAAAAAATAAATTTGGAAATTAAATTAGCAACTAGAAATAAAAATGCTTTGATCCCAAAAACTTTAGAATTTTGAAGAAAAAAAAATTTAGCAAGTGAAGGACATAGAAGGTGTAACAACCTTATTTTAAAAGCTGTAATATAAATTAATTTTATTAAAAATAAATTGTTTGCTTTTGATTTTGATAATTATTATTTTGAAATTTACTTCTTACTTAATTGAAGTCTATTTAATAATAGATTTTCCTTTAACAAATCGAATTAATTAATAGATTCTTTTTAGAAAAAAAACATCAGCGATCGAACCGTGATGGTGACCGGAGGTGCGCGTGGTCGATGGCGAACAAGAGTTTCAAGTTATAGGTGGCGCTAGGAGAGGTCACGTGCTAGCAAAGTAGGGAGTTGGCGATCAAAGATTGAACGCAGATGATGTAGGGTTATTGGCATGGGGATGGATGTCGATTTGGTGACGCTCGATCTTGGAGACGAGCACAACTTAAAGGCGGCGAGGCTGAAGTGTGGTGTTTTGGTCGAAGGCGAGTGGACTTGAATGACGCATTCGCCGTGAGTGTTAGGACCCGATGGCCGTTACTGGCGAGATTGAGGCCGGACGATGACGTTCAAGCGACAGTCGTGTGGGGGTTTGGGCATGGCGAAGGAGCAGGCCAACGACTACTCATAGCGGGTTCTTCGCATCATTAAGGTAAGTTATAACACTCACTCATTTATATCTATATTTTCTAATATCACTAAAATGATTATTGTTTTAAATGAATTGATGAATGGATGTATTACTAAGTTAAAACGAATCAGTAAATTTTCAAATTTTAGAAACCGAATACTGTTAGTTCTTGTTTGAGCACAAATACTCATTATATGCATATAGTAGGATATTAGTGGCGATTGAATGAAAGTAGTGAAATACAATTTTATGCTATGGATTCTTTGGTTTGATGGTTGAATGAACTATATTGTGTGATTGAAATATTAAATTGAAATGAATGTTAATTGATTAGGTAGTTGCATGCACATTAGAAACCATAAAAATGTATTCGGTTTACGTAGCTTAATTATAAAATGTTTGGGCATTATTTATATGATCGAAGTTTGTTAAATAGCGACTCGGATTGTTAAATTAACTCTATTTGACGAGTAGTATTATCTAGAGAATTTTTTTTAGAAATTTTGATTTTGACTGATTTGTTGTTTTGATTCGTTTTGAATTTCGATAAATGGTTTTGATCGATGGTTTTAAATGTTTTTAAATTCATAAGTATGATCTTCTTTATTAAAAATCATTTTGGAAATTTTATCAAACCATTTTAAATTTTTAACTGGATTATTAATTCCAAATTCTGTTTCAAGCTTTTAAACTAATTGTATTGTTCACAAAATCCTCTAGAAAACTACTATTTCAATTATACTTTTATTTATAAGATTATTTTAAAGGAAAATAGAATATGTTACTCATTTATAAAAGGTGTTACAAAAGAAATTACCTTATTTGAAGTAATCTTGATTATAGAATTTATTTAAATAATTTTGAAAGAGTTTGAAAGCCTGTGGAAAATTATATCTTTATTTGTAAGTATATATATTTAAATAGATTTTCAAAATAAAGTAAGTTATTATTATGAAAAGTAAAGCTTTGTTTTAAAATAAATTTAACTAAGATTTTTAAGTTTACAAATAGATTATGGTTTAAAGTGTTTATGAAGTAATATTATATATATATATATATTTGAATTAAAGTGAATTATTAATTATTTAAATATTGTTTTGATTCAAAGACCTAATAAAGGAATTTTATTTTAAGACTTAAAACTTTGTAACTCTTTTCTTTATATATATTAGTTATTGGATTTTAAAAGTGATTTTGGAAAATTATACCTTGGTATATATAAAAACTAATTTACAACTCTTTTAATTTATTTATTATGGAGTAACAAAGGTGAGAAGTTAAAAGGTGAATTATATATAAAATATTTTAGAAATCATTTTCTATATGATAAAATTGTCTTAATTACTTTCAATCTATAAACTATTATTGGCATTTATTGTATTTAGCTTTTGGTTATTTTTATGCAAGTTTGAATTGGATTTTTGTTGAATTTCGTGATTTTCTATGAAACAAAGAATTTTAATAAACGGTTGAATTGTCGGGTGGTATGTGACACTTTGTACAATTCTTTCGATTATTATTTTAGTTTGTTAAATAGAGTTTGAGTGGAATTTTGAATTGGTTATCCCCATATTTTGAGATGATAGTCTATTAAGACTAGATATATATTTATGAAATGGTGATTTGTTAGATATGCCTTATTTAAGTATTTGTTTTGGGCATATTTTATTTCTGACTTATTGGTTATTGTTAAGTCAAAATTTTGAGATCTGTATTTATTGGTTTGATATTCCTTTTTGAATTTTTGGGTTTTAGGCATATTTTGAGATGACTTATTTTAGACTTAAGTCATTTATGGATTTATACAGTGAATTTAATTAATATGCCTTATTATGATTGTTTGTTCGTATATTTTATATGACTTATTATTTTAGGTCACATTGTTATGATATTAATATCTCACCTTTTTATTTAGATATTGTTTGACCCGTTTATTATTTTAATACTCGTGTCAGGCCGAGACTTTACAGGTACAGGGACCTATTGACCTTTGGATTTTGGGCTAGCATTGAAGTAGACTGTTTTGATAGTTTTAGTTTACTCCATACTTGTATATATTGATAGTTATGGGTTTATGTCATCTATATTATATTGTGGTGACTTTGTATCTGATACAAGATTTTGGATATGATGTATATATTTATGTGGGTTTAGTACTCGTATTTTATAGACTCACATTCTATTATGTATATGATGATGTATATTATTCCGCTGTGATCTGTGACTATGATTCTGATTTATCTATTTTATATAATATTTGTTGAGACTTGGTTTTGATTCATGACACAAAGCTATCACTACAACATACAGATTTGACAACTGTTACGACAAAAAGAGAATATATACTACATGGAGACAAGACATCAAAATTGGTGCATCAACTTTTATATTATTTTGTTTTGAGTCTTAGGTCAATATTGTTAATATCTCTCCTCGTTTACGTATATATTAGCTTATATATATAATCTTCTTATTTTTATATGATTTATACATATATAAGCATATAAAATATATATATTATCAAGTTTTTAAAGTTAGAATCATGTATAATATATATATATTATATACCTATGTAAACTGTGCAAATTGCATAGAAAATACCAGAGTAGTCGACTGACCTACTAGTTTCTGTGCAGTATGCACAGGTGCACAACTTATATATTATATAATAAAAATCGTTTGAATATTTAGTCGACTGACCCAAAGGCTCAGTTGACTGAATTTCTATAACGGCTATATTTTCTGAAAATACACGATCATTCGTGAAGAGTTACGACTCTCTACAAAGAGATTTGGATGCAACGCTTCAACCAGAACTCTTCGCCAATGGTCACTGCTATTTAACAACTATAAATACATATCCTAACTTCATTCCAAAGTATCTAATCTGCTTATTTCTCTTATCTAACTCTCTTGAATATTCTTGCAACTATACTCTCAAACATTCAACATTCTTAAGCAATACTATTCCTTTCTAATCT
Organism: Allium fistulosum; assembly: GCA_030737815.1. Taxonomy (NCBI): domain Eukaryota; kingdom Viridiplantae; phylum Streptophyta; class Magnoliopsida; order Asparagales; family Amaryllidaceae; genus Allium; species Allium fistulosum. Next base: position 1,389,354,848 of record CM060902.1, read on the forward strand.
TCATAAACTTCAAATATACATATTTATACTCGAGGAGAAGATCATAGGAAGGGTGTACTATAAACAGACTTATCAGTGTTACCAGAACATAAAAAGTCAAACAATCTTTTGTATTTGTTAAAGTCCTGTTCTGCTGCTCGGGCGTGTGAAGTCCTCTTCGGCTGCTGAGACGAAATCATGTTCCACTGCTCAGATCCCTGTTCTGCTGCTCAAGGGTTGTATAGACCTGTTCCTCCGGGTTAAGTGAGGGTTGTTGTTTTAGTGAAATTCCAGAAGGAGTCTGGGACTGGACGTAGGACGGTGCTCCGAACCAGTATAAAAATCTCTGGTGTTATTTTTATTATACTGCTCTTATATTCCGCACTATTTACTGTATAGCTATCATCATTATATTATGTATTATCGTATATCCATATTACACGATCCATAGCACACTTTCATTTGGTAACAGAGCAAGGTTCTTCATATAACCGTAACACAGTTATCTGACATTCTAATAATATGGAAACTAACACTAACACTAGCACTAGCGTTAACACTAGCTTTATAGAAGGACAATCCACTGCACGTCCATCACTATTCAATGGCATGAACTTTAACTATTGGGCCACACGAATGAGAATATATATGCAAGCAAATGGTTTTGATTCATGGAATATTACTCAGAAAGAATACACTATTCCTACTAGGGAGTATTCTACTTGGATAAATACCCAGAAACTAAATGCCACAGCAAATTCAAAAGCCATGAATATGTTGTTTTGTGCCTTAGATAAAAATGAGTATAACCGTGTTAGCATGTGCAACACTGCATATGAAATATGGCGTACACTCAAAGTTATACACGAAGGAACTAGCAAGGTCAAACAAAGCAAGATATCCATGCTCAAAAGTCAGTTTCAAAACTTTAGAATGAAAGACAATGAATCTATAAACGATATGTATTAAAGATTTCAGGATATCTATCACTCATTAGTAGGACTAGGAGAAAAATATTCAGATTTTGATATCGTATCCAAAATCCTTAACTCTTTAACGGAAGAATGGGGAAGAAAAGTTATCGCTATTGAAGAAGCAAACGATATTTCCAAAATTACTCCAGAAGAGTTAATAGGAAATCAAATGTCCTATGAAGTGAATTTGCAGGCTAAACGAGTTCAAGCTCAAGATAGAAAGAATATAGCATTCCATTCAGAACAAGAAGAATCAGATTCAGACAAAGACGACCTAGCCTTTATTGCCAAAAACTTCAAGAAATTCTTGAAGTATAGAAAAGGAAACATAAATAATGGGAAGAGAAGCTCAAACAGCAATAAACCACCGTCTTCATCAGTTTTGGAGTGCTTTAACTGTCACAAAAAGGGGCATATACAGAAGAATTGTCCGGATCAAAAGAAAGAATATCGAAATAAAAGGAAGGACAAATTCCAGGAGGAGTTTGGGACTGGAATAGGACGGTGCTCCGAACCAGTATAAAAATCTCTGGTGTTATTTTTATTATACTACTCTTATATTCCGCACTATTTACTGTATAGCTATCATTACTATATTCTGTATTATCGTATATCCATATTACACGATCCATAGCTCACTTACACTGTTTTGAATATTTTTAATCGGTGTGTTTATTACTTTGTATTAATACTGTACACGTCTAAATTTCAGTTCAGATCGTCAAAAAGGTAAATAAGACGTGTCAATGTTAGTATAAAGCTATATTCACATTCGATCGCCCTTAGCCAACCATATTCTCCGGATTAGCAGATGACATTACTTGTAATGTCCTTTGCTAAACTGGGCATAGTGGTGGGGTCGTTACAGCTTGGTATCAAAGCCGGTTTCAAAACATTATAGGATATAAATTGCACAAAGTCGAGGTCTAGACCTAGATGACCTAGACTCCCGTCCCTTGGGTGTGTGGTAGTTAGTAATTTAATTAACTATTAGGAATATGAATATAAATGATTATTGAGAATAATCATTGCGACATATTTGAAAATTTTTGAATTAAACAAATTATTATTATGAAAATGATTTTTAAATTTGGAACTCATGTTTTGTAAAGAGCAAAAATTATTAAATAGCAAAAATGAAAACCTAGATGGCTTAGAATTAAATTGTTGTGTCCTGATCTGTTAATAATCAGAGTTGCACAGCGAAAACAAATCGATTATTCGCTAAGCATATTAATTAATTTGTTCTGATATAAATGTTTATTTGATTAAAGAGTATGTTTTTTGCATAAATGTTTATTGTCGTTTATGAACTTGAATAAGAAGTTACTTAAAGAATTTATATACCAAATTATTAATAAGAGCCAACGATTCCTCTAAAATAGAACCACGTGGGAATAAAAGAAATGTTTAAGCAATTAATAATTGTAAAATATTAAATGATAGATAATACGCATTTAATTAAATTTGGAATTTGAAAATATACTTAATAAATAAAATAAGTTATGAAAAAAAATTGATTGGTTGATGTTTGCTTGGTTATAAAATTGTAAGTGATCGTGAACAATTAATAGCGAGTAGAAGTTATTAGTGAGAGTTAAAACCTACTCAACAAAAACAATAATAACTTGCGGTGTCTTCAGTAATGTAGTTACCGCAAGAAATATTGAAAATTTAAATTTATACGAAATGTTAATTCATATGTGTGATTATAATTAAGATGGATTAAAAATTTGATGTTTGCTTGGGGAATATATTGTTGAATACATGCGTGGTGGAATTGTTAGTAGTAAATAATTATTTTATGATAACCTTAAGATTGACTAAAAGAATTTTATTAAAAGCAAACATCTATTTGATTTAAAATCTTTTGATATTAGATATACGTATATATGGAACTTAATTATGTTATTATAGACAAGCAAATATTTTGTAAAGGCACAAGTATTAAAAGTTATATGTATATCATATAGAAATTTATTATTGTGTTAAATTGCTCGTGGAGTGCTTTAAGAATTCTGGTCGATGTGCCTGATCAATGTTATCGATAGGGGTTCCTAAACACTAGTACGAGACATTCAGACACAGTGTTTAGGGCAATAAAATATTTCTAGAAATAATAATTATTACTATATATAATATTTTTGAAAAGAAGATAGAGTTTTGAAATAAGATAAATATTTTACAAAATAAAGAGAATAATTTTGGAAAAGTGTTTTAAAGGTAAAATAATAATTTTTAAAAGTGTATAAATTATATTTTGAAGGAGATACCTTGGAATGTTTTGATAAATAAAATAAAGTATGTCAAATGAGAGTAAGGTTTATATTTTAAATAAATTTACCATTGGTAAATCTTATATATTTATTTATAAAGAGGCATGTCAAATAAATTAGGCGTGGTATAAATGATTGTGAATATTGTATAGTGATTGTAATAAAGGTTAGGATTTTTATTTATATGGATTTCTAATTTAAGTGAAGTTTAAAAAAAATTATAATTCATTCATCAATATAATAAGTTATTGATTATCGAATACTTTACTTAAGTGGATAAATAATTTTCTCAATTATGACTTTGCAAAATAAATGAGAAATAAATTTTGTGTTAAAATAATTTAGAGTGTGAAGAAATAGTATTTATAGAAGAGAAATCTTTAAAAATTATTTTACATCCTTGTTTAGAAAATATTCAATGAGTTGAATATCTTGAACACCTTAAAATGTTTAATATTTTGAAATTTGTATACATTGTTTATATGCTGTAAGGGTGTAAAATGATTATATGAACTATTTTCAAATTAGAAAATGCGGAAGTAAGTGAAGTAAGATATATATTTATAAATTGAAATTGAAATTTAAAATTTTTAAATGAGAATTATAATTTGATAGAATTGTGAATAATCAAATATGATATTACAAGAAAATGATTTATTATTTATATAAATACATGTTATTTTGAATTTGTTATCAAGAATTTGATTCTTAAAAATTTCAATCCGAAAATTATTTTGGAAAAGAAAAATGATTGATTCTTAATGTGAATAACCTTAGTTTAGATTCGGTGTCAACCAACATGCCTACTAATTTGTCTAAAGATGCCACTAAATCTCCAAATTATTATTTTATCTTTTATCCATTAACTGTTATGCACCCTGTATATGCTTCATTTTAACATTAATACCCAAATGGAGTATTTACTTAGCAAGCAATTGAAAACTTATGGTCGAACCATATGTATCCATTATATAAGGTGGTAGGTAAACCAAGTGTGAGTGAAGTATAAATATCACAACAAGGCATCTGTTTGATAGTCATGCCAGCTTAAAAATGCACAAGTCCTTTGGTGCTTTACTCATAACCATAAGTTATGCAGTGGGTGTAAGACACGTCAATGTTTTCCATACTCGTTGATCTTTTAACCTATAAACATCAGCAATTGTGAATAGGTGTGATTTGTGTATTTATATGTGAATCTTCTTTGTACCTAGCAGATTTAAAAGAAAGAACAACAAACAAGTATTGCTTTGGATTCACTTTCACACACATTCTACTGATAATCCAATTCATATTAGGATAAGGGTACAACAAATGAAAATATAACTGCTGCTATAAAACTAATAGAGTGTGTGACATATTTTTGCTAACAAATTGCTAATTGCATAATTAATGGCTGCTGCCATAAAGCAGCAACATGGTAACCTTAAATTCTTTCCATCTTTGCATTTAGTTGTGATTGATATTTTGTTACTAGCCATGTTAAATTCTGTAATAACAAAAACTCCTAAATGACACTACATTTACAAAGTTGCTTGTAAGAATGCACTGAGTGAAACTTGGCCAATGATAAGCACTAAACAGTTAGGACACCTTACCTAAAACCATGGGTTGTCAACAATAGAAAATTTTAGTTAATGCATGTCTTTTTAATAGTGAATGAAAGAACAAAAATGTTTCATATAATTGTAGGCTTTTGCATGTAAGTTTACATCTCGTATGGAAAATAAAACTAAGTCTGACAATAATGATTAGCGAACTCGAAATGCTAAAAAAAATTATGGCTGCTGCGACAGAGTAGCAGCATATTAAAAAAAATCAATTGAAATGTTGTGTGTTATATTGAAGTCTGACCCGCATCATACTACTAGTTTGACTGTAAAAGCCAAATATAAGAATTTGAAATGGTTATTAAGCATGTTTGTATAGGATCGTTACACAACATTTCATATTAGAACTGTTAGCGTGAATGCAATGTCTGTGATTGCTATTGTCGATGCACTTAAAACTATCGGTATCTTCGTACCTATATAGTCCTAATAATGGGGCTAGTTTGCGTTAAGTGAAGGATGATCTTTGTCTGTATGGTGATCATTGTCTAACATACTTTAATTTGTTAAAAAGAAGAAAACATAAAAGGATATATAATGAACAAAGATAAGATTTACATATATTGTGACTTAGTTTTATCTTTTATAATTTTTGTAAATCCTTATTAGTTATTTGCATTACCATATGAATGCATGTTTATGTTGTGACGCCCCACCTCTATACCCACGCTAGCCAAGAACACTACGGTGTAATGCTATCAACTAGCACGGAGAATAAGGCTGTTGAGGAGCGACCATCTATGTAATTGCTTTATGCGAGCACCGATATGTCAGATAGTATAACATGCATTTTTATTTCAGGAGGAAATCCGACATACCGATACAAACTCAAAGCTACTACACAGTGGCTATAATAGTTTAGGACAATAAATATAATAATAACACAGATAATATAATTGCGGAACACAGATAAAACAGAAAGTCTCATATATATAATAACTGATGTCAGTTACAATACATTTGACACAATACATATGATACAACTATAACTGTCGATTTTGGAAGTTATATATATATATATACAAGTACATTATCGACTAATATACATGAATACATATCAACCAAATCAATACACTGACTACTACAAAAAGACGAAGACCCCCTCAAAAGATATGAAAAGTCTTCATAGCTCAAGCGGCAACCCAAAGCAAGAAATCTACAACCTGAAATAACTCGGGTCTGACCCGAGTATTAAATTCAAAAGAAAATAATACACGGGTCAGTCTAATTCAAACTCAGTTATTAACGCACAGAAGCAGTAATAATCAAATATCAAATAGACGATAGTCAAAGAAATCTCGTATGTCCAACCTCTCGATAAGAGAATCGGATAACGGCAGATATAACACTAAACAGTGTAAATCAACAAATCAGCAATCTCAAAATGATCAATCAAACCAAATTTCTGTGTGGCTGCAGTACACGCACGCGTGCACTGCCTCACCACACAGTACCTGAAATCATCACAACAGTGAATACAAACAGCAATCAAAATTGTAGAGGTCAAGTCACGACTATCGTGACTCAACACAACTACAAAGGAATGAAACTCAAGTCAACATAAATGGTCAACTAGCTATACTGTATGAAGTGCACAATAAATATGCAACTACTAAACTGGATCAAGCAAGTGCAACACAGTGACAAGCTACCCAGTCGAATTACATGTGCCCACAAGAAACCAAATGCATTCGAGCAAATGCAGACAACAAAGTCACCAATCAGACTAAAGTATAGAAATGATGATTAGTGCACATGAAGATCGAATACCACCATGAAAACTATAATTGCAACCAGGTACAACAATTCAAATTTCAGTTATCACAAAGGCACAAGGAAGCCGTATGCACATCTCAAAACATATAAACCAGCCAAACGAATGGATTAGTCGAGACAAAGTAACAAGATTGACTACAGAAGCATGTCTCGACTAAATACATAACCAAAGAGATTAATGTGTGCAAAGAGCTACAGACCAGAAAATAGTGCCAACTTGATTAGAGTTGCAGACCAACAAAAAGTCAATACAACCATGAACAGGCAAACAAGTGATAAACATAAAGATGAACTAGCTCACAATGCCCAGGTTCAAAGATAAAGCCATCAAAAGAAACAGTGCAAATATGAATTGCACAACAGGCTCAAAGCCAGTGCACAACAAAAAGACAAAGTAAACATGTATATGCTACATAGAACAACAAGGAAATCAAGCAAGCATACAAGTTAATCAAGTTTCAAGTCAGGAGTATCAAAATCACCACATCAAGCATAAGCAAGTAAGTGCAGTTATGAACAAGGCATATGAATTCGAGTCGAAGCCAGTGATACCAAAAGTCAAAAATGATCGAAGCCGAATCAAATGTAATAACATGTCAATATCAAAGCAAATGACCGAGGTCAACCACGATAAAAATATCAAGTGCCAGTGCCAACATAGAAGGTAATAGTAAAGTATCAAAAATCAAAAGTCAAGGCAGATGTCACCAGAAAAATAATGCCGTGATGACCAAGGCAGAGATGAACAGAAACGAACCATTCAAAGTCAACACAAATTCATAAAATAAAGTCAATATTTTAAAACTCAAGAAAATGCACAAATACAGTGACTGGAAAGAACAACCGGAATTCGCTAGTGACAATGCAGTAGTACAAGGAGCCTAAGCCAATTCAAGGCAACAGTTAAAGTGACGAAGTCAACTATAAATCAACGTCGCTAGAAATTCAACACTGTGATTACCGAGGAAACACAAATCAACAAAGTCAGAAAATGTCGCAAGTTCAAAATCAATGCCGTGGAATCAAGTCACGAATATATAGGAATTGAAAAGGTTAGAAATCATCACGAAGCATTCAATCAAAATCAACGACCAAGCTTACAATTATCAGACGAAGTCGTATATGAAATACGAACGAGAATCAAGGGGTTTCAAACCCAAAACACGCACTGAAAAATTGAATTAGATGTGAGTATAGGTTTACTCACCTTTGATTCGACGAGCAAGCAACAAGTTTCCTCACTCGATCGAGCAAAACGAAGGCAATCGCCTTCGAGAAACCAAAGCCCTAATTTTTGAACGAGGCCACCTTTTATTTTATTTTTCTTGTTTCTTCGTTAGGGTTTTCGAAAGGAAAGATGAAATGGGAAACGGTTTCATACTTAAGATAATTATCACCGCACAAAACAAATGGGCCGAGATTTAGAATTTATAAAGCCCGTATACTCTTTTAATCAAAATTGTAAAAGAATTTCTACCGATTAAAAACTTCCATCAGCAATTAACAACCAGATTTAATCGTCTAGAGGCGATAATTAATTGGTACGAAATCTCGGGTTGTTACATATGTGTTTGATTTGAGTTAACTATTGGTGCTCGAGAAGGCCTGGTGTGACCATGCAACGGTTTTAGCTTGCTTTTGCTCGCAAATTAGTTAGGTAACTTGCTTTAAAATGCTAAAATAAAAAGTACGCTTTTAGATTAAATACAGAAACAATAGAAGTATTGTTTTATATTGTGTTTCCAATCATGTGGTCGATGTATATTATTTAGATTATAATTGTGAAATTGTAAACGGCTCTCCGTACAAAGGAGACGCCGTTAAAAAATTTCAAAATTTTGAACACTTAGAAAAATTTTCAATAAATTTTCATTTGTAAAGAAATGTAAATTAATAAATGAATATATTTAAATTTATAACATATGATAAGTTTCATTCTGATATTAATTACTTAAAGTTTTGATCGAGTTTCAACTTAATAGTAAAATTTGAAGAGAGTTAATGTTTGCATGTGTTTTTGACGTCTCTCTTTAAGAAATTGCGAGGACACAATTTTCATAAGCGGGGGGAGGGGGTCTGTAACAACCCTGTTTTAAAAGCCTTAATATTAAATTAATTTTATAAAACAAATTGTTTGCTTTTGCTTTTGATAATTATTATTTTGAAATTTACTTCTTACTTAATTGAAGTCTATTTAATAATAGATTTTTTCTTTAACAAATCGAATTAATTAATAGATTCTTTTTAGGAAAAAACCATATAAAACTAGATAAAGTGTTATTGTTAAATATGAAATATTTTAAGGTGGAAATAACTATATATAATCGAAATAGATTAAAAGAGATTTTGATTATAATTTAGTTAAACCAATAAATCGACGAAGATAAATAAATTTATTCTATATCAATATAATAAATAATTGAAAATAAATTTATTATCTTAATATATTTAAATAGAGGGGACAATACTCAATTGAATAGAATCCTTAGAATCTTGTAGTTACCGAACATCTTGTGTGAAATGAAGAATAGATCAATTTAAATTAATCAAAATTTATTTACAAATTTATGAAGGAGCTATTCAATATAAAAGAAATGGAAATATGTACATGTATATAATTAAAGTTAGCCCAAAATCATTTCAAGCCCAAAACCCAAGCTACTCTTTATCCCTATTCCCAGACCCGTTCCTCTACCCAAATCAAACAACCTCTTTTGCCCTAATTCACAAAATCAAATTCAAAAAAAAACATCAGCGATCGAACCGCGATGTTGACCATAGGTGCACATGGACAATGGCGGTAAGTGCGGATGCGAACAAGAGTTTCAAGTTGGAGGTGGTACTTGGAGAAGGCACGTGCGAGCGACGTGGGGAGTTAGCGATCAAAGATTGAATGCAGGTGATGTAGGGTTATTGGCGTGGGGACGGAAATCGATTTGGTGACGCTCGATCTTGGAAATGAGCACAACTTGAAGGCGGCGAGGCTGAAGCGTGGTGTTTTGGTCGAAGGCGAGTGGACTTGAAAGACGTATTCACTGTGAGTGCTGGGACCCGATAGTCGTAACTGGCGAGATTGAGGCCGGACAATGACGTTCAAGCGACAGTCGTGTGGGGGTTTAGGCATGGCGAAGGAGCAGGCCAACGACTGCTCATAGCCGGTTCTTCGCATCATTAAGGTGAGTTATAACACTCACTCATTTATATCTATATGCTCTGATATCGCTGAAATGATTATTGTTTTAAATGAATTGATGAATGGACGAAATACTGAGTTAAAACGAATCGGTAAATTTTCAAATTTTAAAAACTGAACACCGTTAGTTCTTGTTTGAGCACAAATACTCATTCTATGCATATAGTAGGATATTTTTGTAGTAATTCAATGAAATTAGTGAAATACAATCTTATTCTATGGATTCCTTGGTCTGATGGTTGAATGAACTGTATTGTGTGATTGAAATATTAAATTGGAATCAATGTTTGATTAGGTGGTTGCATGCACATTAGAAATCATAAAAATGTATTTGGTTTACGTAGCTTAATTATAAAATGTTTGGGTAGTATTTATATGATCGGAGTTTGCTAAATAGCGACTCGGATTATTAAATTAACTCTATTTGATGAGTAGTATTATTTGATGAAATTTATTTAGAAATATTGATTTCGACTGATTTGTTGTTTTGATTCGTTTTGAATTTCGATAAATGGTTTTGATCGATGGTTTTAAATATTTTTAAATTCGTAAGTATGATCTTCTTTATTAAAAATCATTTTGGAAATTTTATCAAACAATTTTAAATTTTTAACTGGATTATTATTTCCAAATTTTGTTTTAAGCTTTTAAACTAATTTTATTGTTCACAAAATCCTCTAGAAACTACTATTTCAATTATACTTTTATTTATAAGATTATTTTAAAGGAAAATAGAATATGTTACTCTTTTATAAAAGATATTACAAAAGAAATTACGCTATTTGAAGTAATCTTGATTATACAGTTTATTTAAATAATTTTGAAAGAGTTTGAAAGCCTGTGGAAAATTATATCTTTATTTGTAACTATATATATTTAAATAGATTTTCAAAATAAAGTAAGTTATCAATTATGAAAAGTAAAGCTTTGTTTTAAAATAAATTTAACTAATATTTTTAAGTTTATAAATAGGTTATGGTTTAAAGTGTTTATATAGTAATATTATATATATATATATATATATATATATGGATTTGAATTAAAGTGAATTATCAATTATTTAAATATTGTTTGGATTCAAAGACCTAATAAAGGAATTTTATTTTAAGACTTAAAACTTTGTAACTCTTTACTTTATATGTAGTAGTTATTGGATTTTAAAAGTGATTTTGGAAAAGTTATATCTTGGTATATATAAAAACTAATTTACAACTCTTTTAATTTATTTATTATGGAGTAACAAATATGAGAAGTTTAAAGGTGAATTATAGATAAAATATTTTAGAAATCATTTTCTATGTGATATAATTATCTTAATTACTTTCAATTTATAAACTATTATTGGCCTTTATTGTATTTTGTTATTGGCTATTTTTAATAAAATTTGAATTGGATTTCTGTTGAATTTTGTGATTTTCTATGAAACAAAGAATTTTAAAAAACGATTGAATTGCCGAGTGGTATGGGACACTTTGTACAATTCTTTTGATTATTATTTTAATTTTTTAAATAGAGTTTGAGTGGAAATTACTATCTTTTTGTACATATTTGAATTTACTTTCTAGTATGGGACAGTTAGCTAAATTCTTGTAATTACTAGAGTGACAGTAATTAACACTTAGAGTTGTATATTCTTAGGGTATTCGGATTTCAGTCTGATAGATCACCGAGAGAAGATAACTCAGTTTTCATCGATCTGAGAATCGATACATTTTTAGATTTGGGTAGGTCGATTTCTTTCGGAAGATCTATTATGGTGTAAATACGGCTGTCTCTTTCGAAAGACAGGTTTTTACATGCATCATAGTCTATAGATACTACAACCTATCAGTTTATTTTGTTTTATACAGTTAGACTATGTTTACCTCTTTCGGAAGGTAAATTTGCATAGGACGGATTAGGTACATGGCTGCCCTTTTCTTTGAGCGGTGTCCCTAATCTACAGTCTCTTTCGGAAGGCTTCCTTCCTATGTAGCGGGACTCTTTCGGTAGATTTCGTGTCACTGTATTAAACTGATAGATGACTACCACTATTATTTCATTATTGATAATTATTTCTTCAAAGATTTTTAGTATGGATATTCTGTATCCTTTATGGCTTTGAGGAATTTTGAATTGGTTATCCCCATATTTTGAGACGATAGTCTATTGAGACTAGATATATATTTATGAAATGGTGATTTGTTAGATATGCCTTATTTGAGTATTTGTTTTGGGCATATTATATTTATGACTTATTGGTTATTGTTAAGTCAAAATTTTGAGATCTGTATTTATTGGTTTGATACGCCTTTTTGAATTTTTGGGCTTTAGGCATATTTTGAGATGACTTATTTTAGACTTAAGTCATTTGTGGATTTATATAGTGAATTTAATTAATATGCCTTATTATGATTGTTGTTCTGCATATTTTATATGATTTATTATTTGAAGTCAAATAGTTATGATATTAATATCTCACCTTTTTATTTAGATATAGTCCGACCCCTTTATTATTTTAATACTCGGGTCAGGCCGAGACTTTACAGCATTGACCTTTGGATTTTGGGCTAGCATTGAAATAGTTTGTTTTGATAGTTTTAGTTTACTTCATACTTGTATATATTGATAGTTATAGGTTTATGTCATCTATATTATATAGTGGTGAATTTGTACCTAATACAAGATTTTGGATATGATGTATATATTTATGTGGGTCTAGTACTCATATTTTGTAGACTCGCATTCTATTATGTATATGACGATGTAAATTATTCCGCTGTGATTTGTGACTATGATTCTAATTTATCTATATTATATACCGTTCTGAATATTTTTATTCGGTGTGTTTATTACTTTGTATTGATACTGTACACGTCTAAATTTCAGTTCAGATCATCAAAAAGGTAAATAAGACGTGTCAGTGTTAGTATAAAGCTATATTCACATTCGATCGCCCTTAACCAGCCGTATTCTCCGGATTAGTAGACGATGTTACTTGTAATGTCCTTTGCTAAACTGGGCATAGTGGTGTAGTCGTTACAGAAGGGTTGTTGTGAAACCACGGGTCATTATCTTTATGCCTTAAAGCTAAAATTTATAAATATACTTGTGTGTTGTTTGTTGTTTTGAAATAAAATAAAAGGTTTTAATAACCTAAGATTAAATGCGCAATGCTTGGGTCAACCTTAACTTATTGACTGAATCCTGATTACGTTAAGACGTGGTTTGATTTGTTTTTAGGATGGAAAGGCGAATACTTTGAAAATTTGTGTTCAAACGCTTTTGAAAAATTGTGTTCAAATGCTTTTGAAAAATTGTGCTAAAATGCTTTTGGAAGATTTAGGTAGTGTTTGGTTTGTTATTTTTAATTTTGGGTTTTTGTCCATACAAAAATGCACACGACGCATGTATATTGTCGAAAATGACCAACCTAGAAAACAAAGTTAACCTACAAAATAGAAAACAACTTTTTGTATTTTCCGTGTTTTGGGAAATAACACTAGCATGTGAACCAATCCATTCTTCCGTCATCCCTCTATCCCCTTCATCCTTCCATCCGATTTTCTTTCATCCCCTTCATCGTCCTTCCATTCTTCTCACATTTGACATACATATTGAAAACCAAAAACACAAAATTCATTTTTAAACCAAACACTACCTTAATTTTCAAACTATTTTTCAAGTTTGGTTGAAAGGGGAAAAAGCCTTTTTTTACGGAAAAGGAGAAAATTTCCAATTTTCAAATGCTACATGTTTAGCGTAGGGAGGGTCAATGTGATTAGTGAATATGAATTTCACTGTCTGGCAAGAGATGACAGTATACAAAACATAGAGAATAACAAGAGAAAAAACTGTTTTAGCTTTGGAATTTTTATTTTCATATCTTGTTGGTAGAGAACAAAACTTGCATTTAAAATAATTCCATTTTAAAATCCAGAATTAAACCTTCTTATAGAAATTGTACTTGGAAAAGTTGGAAATGATTTGGGGACAAAAGAGAAGGTTTCAAGGTACAATGGAATAAGTATACATAAGAAGAATGGAAATGCAAAGTTTTCTATCTAAATTCCTTTTCTGGCACAAAGGAGTAGGTTTATGAAAACTTGATTTTAAAAATAATTGGATGTTAGAAATTGTGTGTTAGGCATTGGATGGTATGGATGCAAAATTGGCTGCTTATTTGTAGGGGTCTGGAATTTGTCGTGTGAAAACAAAGATTTTGGTTTTCGAAATGTGCATATAGATATAACTGGCATTATTTGTAAGTTGTTTGCTCATATTTTCAAAATTGTTTAAAAAGAATGCATTCATATATGAGGCGTCGATTTAGTATTATACTTCATACATATCATATGTGTTGTGATATACAATGCACTTATATATAATTGGCTGCAAAATTGGTTGTACAATAATTGGTTAGGTAGTTTAGAATGATTGCATGCTATGTTACATAATTTAGCCTCTGGAAAAATTTGAGGATGAAATTCTTTTAAGGAGGGAGAATGTTACACCCCCATGAAATGAACCCAAATTAACTGAAAATAATTAATAATGCTTAAAAATAGAATTTAAGAAAACGTCAAAATTTGATCACAAAACTTGCACCATTGCGTTCGTGGTGATTTTCTAAGCAACTTTCATATACAAAGTTTTGCTATCGGAGTTCTATAAGCGTTTGAAGTTTACGGATCGGAAATAATTAAAAGGAATCTATGAAAATAAATAATAATAAATGCCTTGACCCTACCAGTCGATGCCCTCCTTAGACCGGTCGACCACTTGTGGTCGACTGCCTATAGGGTAGCAGTCGACTGGTTCTAGTGCCGGCGGATAGGATTGAACCTCGGCCTAGTGAGCCAGATTTAGTAAATATTAATGTAACGGATAGAATTGATTCCAACGTTTATAAATAAAGGTATGGTCCCCCACTTTTCTAATCATATTTTCTGAACATAGCAGCGAAGCTCTGCCATTTTTTCTTCTCCACTATTTCTAGAAATTATAAACATATTATATATATATATATATGTATAGTGGAGAAAATAATAGATAAGAAGAGGAGTGAATCAATTCCATGAAAAAGGTAAATTCCACTGCACCAAAATAGTGTTTTTGTAACATTTTACATTTCTCGATTTCTAACACTTTTTAGTATTACAATCAACCAACACAATAAATTGTTATGATGCTTAAAAACGTTAGTAAAAAGAAACAATTCTTTATATAAACTTTGCAAGACCGGAAAGTGTTAGAATGCGTGGTAAATATATGAAGATATCGTAATCAGGTGGAGTGTTTGGTAATTTCTACCTTTCCTTTCATTTGTAACACCCTCTTATTTAGACCATTACCAACAATCGACCTGTCCATTTGTGCTCTTTCTCTTACGTTCAGACTGAACGAATGAGAAATGCATCCAGGTAACCATGGAACCAGCCACAAACTACTGTTTTAAAAAACATCAGAATATAACGGCAAAGCCTCCGCCGTTATAAATTAAAAAGGTGAATTCTTTACCGTTTTAATTATGACGGCGGAATCTTCACCGTTATATTTTATACAAACCAGCCACGTAATAAGTATTAGAGCACGACCAATAATGGCTTGTTCAATTAAAAAACTAGACAACGCACAACTAGGTGTGACTTGTTCACTTTACCGTGGCCGGTTCATAGTGATTCTACGGCTGGTTAACTGAACATGGGACTGCTTGTTATAAAGGCAAAGTGTTTACCATTATAATATTATAATGACAAAGTCTTTGTCACTATCATATTATAAGAGTGTACAAAAATTAATCATTTGATATGTTTATAGCTAAAAATATACTGAAAAGATCATTACTTGGAGCATGATTTACAAGAAATAGAGCCTGATGGTTAATTATAAGAAATGAAGCTCTCTGTTGGTTAATTTGTATAAATTATAACGATGAAGACTCCGCCGTTATAATTAAAATTCTTTTTAATTACAATGGCGAAATATTTACCGTTATATTCTTTTGTTTTTATAAAGTGATCTGTGGCTGGTTTCGCGGTTCCCTAGGTGCGTAGCTCGTTCGTTTATATTTCGAAAGTAAGAGAGCGAACGGAAGTAAACATGTCGGTTGTTGGTATTGATCTTAGCACAACCAGCCATATATTTTTTACAAACCGACCACAGAATAAATATTAAACCGTTTAATAAATACCTTATACAAACCAGCCATCAGAATATAAGATCTTATACAAACCAGCAACATCTAAATATTATAACGGCAAACACTTTACCGTTATAAAAAGCGGTTCACTCAACCAACCACAAAATCTCTCCAAATTAGCCATGGAGAAACGAACAACACTTGGTTTTTCGATTGCCAGTTTTTCAACTGAGCAACCATTACCGGATGTGCTCTCACCAAATGCTGCAGGCCATATATTTTTTAATTTATTCCTCATCCATCAAGGGTTTCTAGTGATGCTCAATCTACTCTTCTCCATCGTCGTTAACATTGCCACCGTCATCATCGCGACATACTTCTCGTGACTCAGCATCATGACTTGCTTTGCATGGCTTAACATGACCAACATCGTGTTCATCTACGTAGAAGTTTTGAAAACATCGCTCAGCATCATGACAAACAACGTGGCCATCTGCGACTCAGCAACTCGACCCATTTTCCTGACGTCAACCAACACTTGTGCTTTTTACAAATTTTGCTCTTACAACCCCCTTGACTTTTGAGAATTGCAGAGGTATGATTATTTGCTCATTAATTCTTATTAGTTTATGTTTGGATTGATTCCTAAAGTTATGTTTTGCTACCAATTATATGATTCGTAAGTTCTATTGATTCATCATCCCTTAAAACCTAATTCAAACAGGTTTTTTATATTTCAGAAGTCAATTGACAAAACTTTGAGTAGGGCTATTTTTTAACCCAGTACCGATCCATTTCCATATAAATTTGTTTGAGGATGGGGTTTAGTGTGATCTTGTCGATCCTCTCTTCAGGAAGCTTTTCTATGGAGGCTATTTATGAATCTTGTTTAAGTTTATTGTTAGTTAATTTTATTTTTTAGTTATCAATATATCATTATAGTTGCATGCTTCTGTCATAAATCTTCTCTATAGTCTATTAGTTAGTAAATGTGGAAATTACAGAAATTTTGTTACTTATATTCTTGTTTTCTAATTTAAGTGTTTAGTTTTTTTGGAAAATCTTAACAATGCATATATCGAGTTGAGAGCGATGTATGTATATATTGTTAAATTTTGGTGATACAGAATCACAAATAGAGAGAAATAAATATGCAAAAGAAAAAAAGAGAAGATTTTGTTTCCCCTAATTAATAGGCATATTTGAGTATGTTTATTTCTCTCACTAATTGACTAATCAAATTAGTTTTTATCATCTAATGTTAACTTGGGCATTAAGTAATTGATTATATAAATACAGACTAAAAGAGAGTGTAAAAGTGTGGTGGAAAATCTATTTGCTAATTTTCTCTTCTCCATCTTTGTTCTTCTTCTCCAACAATTTTAGCCATATAGATATTGCTCCCTTTCTCAATTTGGTTATTGATTCAATGGTATTTTATTTATTTTAGCTTTGTTCTATTAATTATAAACAAAATTTTGGTGAATCAATAAAGTGGGTGGTTAGGTGGAATATCTTGTGTTATTGCGCTTTGATTTCAATTTCGTCTTGTTTTCAATCCAACTTATCTCTTTATGATTTGGTGACAAAGATCCATTGTGACGCAGCAGCGGAATACAAAAATTGATGATACGATGAAAGTAGCAATCGATGGAGTAAAAGATACTGAATGGCCCAAATCCGTTGATCGAACGATACCAGATTCTAGCTATCTCAAACACGTTGATAGCGCACTATACCGTGTTTAAAGATCTACGATTCTTCTGACGTTGATCTAGCGCACTAGATACCGTGAATCGGCTTCAGCAATCGTTGAATCGAGCGCACTCGATTATCCGAGAGTGGAGATAGGAGATTACACTCAACTACCAATTTAGATGAAAGCACAAAGCTAACAAAACGAAATTTTATTCAAAATCAACAACCTTTTACAAATGGCAACACATCCCTATTTATAGGGAAAAAGTTACAACACACACGACTTAAGTAAACTACAACACAAAGCAAACCACACGACTTCACATTTACATTGCAAAACACACGACCCAAGCTAGGTCGTTAACGACCTAGTATTGAACGACTCAACTCATTGTTTCAGCATCATCACGCGACTTATCAAATTATCTCGCGACTTATCAAAATCATCTCGCGACTTATCAGAATTATCTCGCGACTTATCAAAATTATCTCGCGAGCTAAGAATCTTCACACGAGCTAAGAGAAGTACGGCAAAAGAAAGCTTCGCGACCTACTGGGATCTCTTCGCCGCGACCTAGGGCAGCGTGACTCAAGGAGGAGGAGCAGCGATCTGGAATTAATCGAATTGAGGTATGCGCTTCATCGTCATGTCGTTCGCGAGCTAGCATAAGGCGCTCGCGACCTAGGGTAGCGCGACTCAAGGAGGCGGAGCAACTTTCTTCTCTGCGACCTAGGAAATCATCGCGACCTAAAGAGGAGGAGCGACCTTCTTCTTTGCGACCTAGGAAATCACACGCGTGACCTAAGGTAAGTCGCTCGACTTGATTTCGCGCTGCATCATCCTCCCCTGGTTGGGAAAAATTCGTCCTCGAATTTAAAAGTTCTTCCCCATTGGGTTGTTCATCTCCATAATAAGGTATAAGATGTTTAACATTAAACACGTCAGAAGTATACACGTCCTCCAGTAGCTTCAACTTATAAGCATTTTCATTGATCCGTTTAATAATTTCTACTGGACCAATCTTTCGGGCTTTTAACTTGTTATAAGCACCCACTGGAAAACGATCCTTCGTTAACACAGCATACACCCAATCACCCTCGTTGAACTCCACACTTCTTCTCTTTTTATCTACACCTCGTTTATATTTCTCATTCGTCTTCTCCAAACGTTCCTGAACGATTCTATGACAATCTTTCAACTCATCAACGAAATCTGACGCCCGTTTAATCACTCCTTTCGGTTGTGGTACTACCGTTAAATCCAACGGCCCCTTTGGCAAGCTTGAATATACAACTTGAAATGAACTGTAACCAGTGCTTCGGTTAACAGCATGATTATGAGCAAACTCTGCCTGACACAACTTTATGTCCCAACTCTTCAAATTGTCTTGTACAAGACATCGCAACAAGTTTCCCAACGATCTATTCACCACTTCCGTTTGCCCATCTATTTGAGGATGATATGCACTACTAAAATTCAGCTTCGTTCCGACCATCTTCCACAAACTTAGCCAAAAATGACTCAGAAAACGAGTATCCATATCCGACACAATAGATTCTAGCAATCCATGAAGTCGATATATTTCTTTGAAAAATAACTGCGCGACATGAACAGCATCCGCCGTTTTCTTGCAAGCAATAAAATGTGCCATTTTCGAAAATCGGTCAACCATCACATAAATAGAATCATTACCCCTTTGAGTTCGGGGTAACCCCAAAACAAAATCCATACTCACATCAACCCACGGTTTAGTAGGCACAGGTAACGGCATATATAATCCTGCGTTTGTAGCGGTTCCCTTTGACACTTGACAGATATGACATCGTTCCACAAATCTCTCAACCTCTTTTCTCATTGATGGCCAAAAATAAGATTGTGAAATCAACTGTAATGTACGGTCTCTCCCCACGTGGCCTTCTTCATGTAGCTCCTTCACAATCTTCATTCTCAAACTACAATCAGGTATGCACAATCGATTTCCTTTGAACAGAAAACCATCTACCATCAAAATATCATCCGTCTCTCCTTCCTTGACTTTATCAACAAACTTTGCAAAGTAAGGATCATCGACAAATAATTCTAGCAACATATCAAACCCCGCTACTTCAACCTTCATTGTTGTTAACAAATGATTCCTTCGGCTCAACGCATCTGCCACATGGTTTGTAACTCCAGATTTATGCTTCACCACAAATGTAAATTGTTGTAGGTACGCAATCCATGATGCATGCCTTGCTGAAATCTTCTCTTGTCCTTGTAGATGTTTCAACGCCTCATGATCAGTGTACTGCACAAACTCCTTGTGAAATAAGTAATGTCTCCAATGTTTAATCGCTTGTATAACAGCATAAAATTCCACATCATACGTACTATATCTCATCTTCGCTCCTGATAACTTCTCACTGAAATATGCAATCGGACGTCCCCTCTGACTCAACACTCCTCCAATCCCAACCTTTGACGCATCAGTGTGTAGCTCAAACAACAACTGAAAATATGGTAATACTAGAATTGGTGCAGACGTCAGCAACTCCTTGATCTTCCCAAAAGCATCCCTTGCTTCCTCTGACCATGAAAACGGTTTACCCTTTATACAATCTGTAACAGGCGCCATCACACTACTAAAGTGTGGAATAAATCTTCTATAAAATGAAGCCAACCCATGAAAACTCCGAACCTCTGTTATCGTCTTGGGCTGTGGCCAATCTCTAATCGCCTCTACTTTACTCCGATCCACCTGTATCCCTTCCTCTAATACAACATACCCCAGAAATAAAACACTATGCGTCATGAACACGCATTTCTTCGTTGCAGCATAAAATTGTTCTTGTCGCAGTACCATCAGCACTTCTCTCAGATGATTCAAATGTTCCTCTGGACTTCCACTATATATCAGAATATCATCGAAATACACCACCACAAACTTCCCAATGAATGGTCTAAAAATCTGATTCATCACCCGCATAAATGTACTTGGCGCATTTGATAAGCCAAATGGCATTACCAACCATTCGTATAGACCCTCCCTGGTTTTAAAAGCAGTCTTCCACTCATCACCTGGCTTGATACGAATTTGATGATATCCGCTCTTCAAATCAATCTTCGAAAAGATAGTAGCTCCGCTCAATTGATCTAGCAAGTCATCCAACCTCAGCATTGGAAATCTATATCTCACAGTAATCTTATTCAATGCTCGACTGTCAGTGCACATTCTCCACGTCCCGTCCTTCTTCGGTACTAACAAAACTGGCACAGCACACGGACTCATGCTTTCCTACACACGCCCATGTTCAAGCAATTCTTCCACTTGCCTCCTCAATTCTTCATGTTCCTTTGGACTCATTCGATAATGTGGTCTATGTGGCAACATTGCTCCCGGAACAAGATCAATTTGATGTTGAATGTCTCTCAGTGGCGGTAACTCTTTTGGTAACTCCTCTGGAAATACATCCTCAAATTCTTTCAATACTGGTTTCACTTCTTCTGGAATTTCAACCTCTTCACTGCTCTCACGCCCAATTAACAAGAATACTTCCGGCTCTTCCTCAACCTCCTTAACAAACTCCTTCAAAGATAATAAAGTTTTCAGCTCTTCAATCTCCTCCAGTTTGTTTTCTTCTTGTTGTCGCTTCTTAGGAACCAAAGTGATTTTAGTACCTTCAAACATGAAACTATAACTGTTGCTTCGCCCATCATGTTGCACCGCCCTATCATATTGCCACGGTCTCCCCAGCAACAAATGACAAACATCCATATCTACAACATCGCACCAAATTTCATCTTTGTATTTCTTCCCAATCGAAAATTTAACACAAGCCCTTCGTCCAACTTTCACCTCACCACCCTTCCTCAACCATGCTAACTTGTACGGTTTAGGATGTTTCTCAGTTTTTAACTCTAACTTCTTCGCCGCTTCTGTAGAGATAATATTGTCACAACTTCCAGCATCAATAACAAACTTGCAAACTCTTCCTAGAATAGTGCATGTAGACTGAAAAATGTTATTCCTCAACCAACTACTTTCCTCCTCTTGCTTTGGGGTCAAACAACTTCTCCTCATCATCAATGAATACCCTTCATCTCCCGACAACAAGTCTTCCTCCTCCACTGGTAATGAATTAGAACATTCAGCTTCTTCCTCCTCATCCTCAGCTTCCGCAACCATCACTCGCTTCTTAGGCTTTGGACACTCATTGCTTTTATGACCCATCTCCTGGCAATTGTAGCATTTGAAACCATTGTTAACCTTCGCCTTCTCAACCTCCTTCACCATTGGCTTATTAACAGACTTAGGAACATTAGGACTTCCACTAACACCCTTCACTTGATTGTTGGAATTAGTAAACACACCACCACCTCGTCATCCCTGTTTCTCCCAAGCCAATGCTGTCTGGTGTGCTTCCGCTACAGATCTGGGATCAAACATATTTACCATGTCTTGAATCTGCATACGCAATCCTCCAACAAATCTAGCTGTTAATTGTTCCTCCGTCTCCATGATATCGTTCCTTGCAATCAGTTGATAGAATTCATCAGCATAGTCATTAACAGACTTCGTTCCTTGCCTCAAGTTTTGCAGCCTCTGATACATAAGCGATTGATAATTATAAGGTAAGAATGTGGCTTTCATCATTTTCCTCATCTTTTCCCATGATTCAACCTTTGACTTCATGTGTAAGTTTGGTTTGCTGCCACCATGCCAAAGCTCTACCCCTCAACCTTGTAGCAACCAACTTCACTCTACGATGTTCTGGAACCTCTTTGAAGTCAAAAATCTCCTCCACATTAGACAACCAGTCCAAAAACTCTTCAGCTTGCATACCACCTTTGAATTCTGGAATTTCAGTCTTCATCCCAGATTCCCACTTGTGATCATATTCCGAATGATTTCTTCCTTGACCTCGTCCTCGTCCATGAACACTACCACCATCAAACTCCTCTTCAAAATCTGATGTATATCGATGTCGATCCTGACCACCAACATCTCTACTACCACCATTTCTTCCACCAACATCCCTTCGATCTACATTCCTCCGATCACGATCATTCACATTTCTATCACTACCTCGATCCACACTTCTATGATCACTATCAACACTTCTCTCTCGATTTGAATGTGGTGAAACTCTATGTCTCCCATGGCTCGATTCAGGTGAAACCCTTCTCTGATTTTGACTCATCTCCAACATCATTCTCTCTAATCGACCAATCCCTTCATTAAGCTTCTCATTAAAGTTTTCGTTAATTCTTTACTCCATCTCATCGGCTTCTTCTCTCCCATACAAAGCATCAATGTTGCGATAACGGTTAGCTCTTCTCGGAGGCATGATCACTCTTCGACAAATTCCAACAAAAACTTCACTTCGATCTAAAAATCTTCAAATCAAAACTACCCACTTGTTGAAATCTTCAAAAATCTCCAAACGAACAAATCTCTTCAAAATCTCGATAACCCACTTCTCCAAATGATGTAAATCTCGCACAACTCAAAAATCTACGCAAACTCCTTGCGATCTAGCTCTGATACCAAATGACGCAGCAGCGGAATACAAAAATTGATGATACGATGAAAGTAGCAATTGATGGAGTAAAAGATACTGAATGGCCCAAATCCGTTGATCGAACGATACCGGATTCTAGCTATCTCAAACACGTTGATAGCGCACTATACCGTGTTTAAAGATCTACGATTCTTCTGACGTTGATCTAGCGCACTAGATACCGTGAATCGGCTTCATCAATCGTTGAATCGAGCGCACTCGATTATCCGAGAGTGGAGATAGGAGATTACACTCAACTACCAATTTAGATGAAAGCACAAAGCTAACAAAACGAAATTTTATTCAAACCACAACTATTTCCATAACAGTTTGGTATCAGAGCATAGATCATCGCAAAGCTTAGAGTAATTTTGGTTTGAAAAATTACTGATGTCAGATATGATTTCGTTTTCGAAGATGGCTATTTTGGATGGGAAAAATTGGGGTATTTAGAATCCTAAGATGGAGGATGTTCTATATCTCAATGATCTTCATGATCTGATTGACGGAGATGGAAAGAAGCCCTTTGATGTAGATGAGGGAAAATGGAAGAAGATGGATAAGAAGGTGATTTCTTTGATTCGCCGGTATCTTGATGATTTTGTTTTCCATCATGTGGCTAGTTGCGAATCCGCGAAGGCTTTGTGGGACAAGTTGGTATCTTTGTATGAGTCAAAGAGTGCTACTAGTAAGGCTTTTCTGGTTCGAAAGTTGGTACAACAGAGATTAGATCAAGAGAAGTCTGTTGCAGAGCATTTGAATGAATTTCAAGATGTAATAAATTCTGGAAAATATGAAGGTCAATTTTGATGATGAGTTACAGGATCTTTTATTAATGAGTTCACTTTTATAAAGTTGAGAAACTTTGGTTGTTTCATTGAGTAATTCCAATGCTAATGAAACTATCTCTCTGGAAACTGTTCGAAGCAGTCTTTTGAATGAAGAGCTTAGAAGAAAAGGGTCAGGTATGAAATCAATTCAAAGTGAGGCTATGGTGACAAGGGACTAAAAAAGATACAATTTGGAAGAAGAAGGGCGCTAACGGTAAATGTGTTATCACTTGTCATTATTTTTATAAGAAAGGTTACATCCGCAGCAAGTGTTATGCTTATAAAAGAGATCAGAAAAAGGCTGCGCATGGTGATACTAGTAGTGATGCACATGCAGGTTTTGTTGAAGGTAACGATAGTGATGCTTCTTGTGGTGTCCTCTTTAGTGAAAATAAGCCTTGGAAGATGGATTCGGAAGCCAGTTTTCACATTTGTAGAGATGTGAATTGTTCTTCTTATGAGAAGACTGTCGGCATGATCAGGACAACCAATGGAGAAGAGCTACCGATTTGTGGTATTAGATCTATCCGGTTTCGTATGCATAACAGTGTGGTTAGAGAAGTCTCTGGAGTAAGACATGTACCCACTTGTTCGCATAATCTTATTTCTCTCGGTTAGTTGGATCGCTATGGTTGCACTTACGAGACTCAAGGTGGAGTTTTGAGAGTGAAGAAAGGTGGTCGTGCAAGGATGAGAGGAGTATTGGAAGAAGGAAACCTTTATAGCTTAGTTGGTTCTGTAGTCGACAATGGAAAGCGAGTGACGGCTGAAGGACCTAGTCCACAGCAAGGTGGAGAGGTTAAAATGGTCACTGCTTATGATTCTAGCATTAAGGATCATATCTTAGACAAGGGTCTTCATGTTGATGATGCTCGAGGGATCGATAGTGATCGGGTAATAAGCTCAGATCGAGTGATAGACGTGTGTTGAATTGCAAAATTCACAAAGTGAAGACAGAGATCTTTGTGGTATTACAAACGTTTTTGAGACCGGATTTGTGTGGTGCACCTTATGTGGGAGATGCATCACTTGCAGGCGGTGGTTGAGGTTTGTAATTTAGTATGGTTGAGATATGGGGATTTGTGATAGATCTAGATATGGAATGCTTGATATGTTGGAGATATGTAATTTTGCATCAAGGTGGAATGTTAAATTTTGGTGATACAAAATCACAAATAGAGGGAAATAAATATGTAAAAGAAAGAAAGAGAAGATTTTGTTTCCCCTAATTAATAGACATATTTGAGTATGTATATTTCTCTCTCTAATTGGCTAATCAAATTTTTTTTTCATCTAATGTTAACTTGGGCATTAAGTAATTGATTATATAAATAGAGACTAGAAGAGAGTGTAAAAGTGTGGTGGAAAATCTATTTGCTAATTTTCTCTTCTCCGTCTTTGTTCATCTTCTCCAACAATTTAAGCCATATAGATATTTGCTCCCTTTCTCAATTTGGTTATTGATTCAATGGTATTTTGTTTATTTTAGCTTTGTTCTATTAATAGTAAACAAAATTTTGGTGAATCAATAAAGTGGGTGGTTGGTGGAATATCTTGTGTTTTTGCATTTTGATTTCAATTCCGCCTTGTTTTCAATCCAAGTTATCTCTTTGTGATTTAGGTGACAAAGATCCGTTGATAAGAGCTTCCGCAAAGAGCTACTATTTCCATAACATATATCTACACGTAACGTGTAAAGCTTTATATATTTATACATAAGTAGTTTAGCTATTATCAGGCATCATCAAACTTTCCACTTTTACAAATGTATGGAGGTTGTAAATGACAAAAATGTGGGCTTGATGGGAATCTCATGGGAGAACTTAGGGTAACTAACTCAGTATTATGCGGTACAATTTGTTAATAGTAGCGCGTATTGATTGATTTGGGGATATGTTGAGAACCCTAATTTGGAAAATTAGTTAATTATGGGGTTGTTATTGTGTATTAGTTAATGATAATATTCCATTCGTTGAGTTAGTGATATTAATTAGTGGTTTGATTGTTTAATTTGTAATTTAAAATTAGGGTTTATTTATAATCCGAAAATTATTGTATAATTACTGATTGATATGCTAATGGATATATAAGTTTACACGAATATTTGTTATAGTTAATTAGAACAAAGTTTGTTATAGTTTGTGCGAAAATTAGTGTACAATTATTGATTAATATGCTGCTAGATTGGTACGGTTAAACATAAGTAATATTTTTTATTTAATTAGCGTGTGTACATTATAAGTATTAGTTGTTAGTATAAAATAAAATTAATTTAATTTATTACAAGTGCTAACATCTAATTTTCGTTTACAAAATCGATAAAAAAATTAAATTGTTAACTGAATTTTAAAATACATTTTAAAATTTCATATTTATTAAATAAAATATTTAAATGGTTGAATGAATTATATAATTTTGAAATGAGCATAACAACAACAAATATTATACTGAAATCAATTTTTGTAAAAAATGAATATAACAACAATAAATATTCTACTAAAATTGATTTTGTAAAAAATGAAGAAATTAATATAATAACATTAAATATTTTGCTAAAATCGATTTTCTAATAAAAATTAGAAAATGAATATAACAACAACTAATATTGTACCAAAATCGATTTTGTAAAAAAATTAAGAAATGAATATAAGAACATTAAATATTCTGCTAAAATCGATTTTTTCAAAAAAAAAGGAAATGAATATAACAACAACAACAAATATTGTACTAAAATCGATTTTGTAAAGAAATTTAGAAATGAATATAACAACAACAAATATTCTGCTAAAATCGATTTTGCAAAAAAATTAAGAAATGAATATAAGAACAAATATTGTACTAAAACCGATTTTCCAAAAAATTGAGAAATAAATATTATACCTAAATCGATTTTCTAGAAAACTTTGATATGAATATAATGTTGATTTCAAAATAAGCATTAAATATTATTTCAACGAATAATTGACGCTAAAAAATTAAAGCCTTTAGTCACAAAAGGTTTTAATTTAGTTTAGAAAATACAACAACAAAAATACACCCCTTGGATGTAAAGTTATGCGCAGAAGAGAGTGAAGTGAAGTGTTGTCGAAATTAGACAGAAGTGTGGTGTGTGAAGCCTTTAGTCCTAAATGGCTTTACTTTATTTTAGAAAATTCAACAACAATATACAATTTGAATGCAAGTTATGCGTAGAAGAGAAGTGAACTGAAGTCTGTCAAAATTACTAACATATATTTTTAAATTAGGAACAATGTTCGATTATTTTATCGATCGTATTTGGATGTATGAAGTGAGAACTGGTATGAAAGGTTCGGTGAAGGAACATTTCTATAATGGTGTACACGAATTTATTAGAATCGCTACATCTAATAATCGAAATAACGAAGAACTTTGATGCCCTTGTAGTAAGTGCCAAAATTTGAAGCATTGAAAACCAAACACAGTTAAAGTATATTTGTATAAATCTGGTTTTGTGCCAAATTATTATTTGTGGGATCGTCATGGAGAACATGCTGCACCTACACCTAATTCTGTAGCGTCAAAGGACGATCATGTTATGACAAACCCAATAGAAGATACGGTGGAAGATGCAGCACGATCAATGTTCCCCACCATCCAAGTTAACGATCAAGACATAAACATCGAAGAAGAACCGAATATGGGAGCGAAAAAATTTATGATTTATTGGATGCTGCTAAGAGGTCATTGTTGGATGGTTGTAATAGTGGAACCGAATTATCAGTAACCGCCGAATATATCACTATGAAATAAAAATTCAACTATAAAGAAGCTGGATTTATAGCAATTGTACAAGCTGCAAAACGACATATGCCACCTAATAATCTGATGTGCGATAGTCATTATAAAGTAAAAACACTTATGTCGGCTTTGGTCTGCCGTACCAAAAGATAGATACATGTATAAATGGTTGTATGTTGTATTGGAAAGATGGCATTAACCTTAGAAAATGCAAAATATGCAATGAGGAAAGATACAAACCAAGAAAAAAGAAAGGAAAGGAAGTTCCGTACAAGAGAATGCATTATTTACCCATCACTCTTAGACTTCAAAGGTTATATGCGTCTTCAAATACGGCATGTCATATGCGATGGCACAGTGTAAGAACACAGGACGATGGAACTTTGACACATCCATCTGATGGAGAAGCATGGAAACATTTCGATAAAACTATCCTACTTTTGCTGCAGAGAGTCGTAACATGGGACTTGGTTTATGTACGGATGGATTTTCACCATTCTTTCGGTTTGGTAGTAAATATTCATCTTAGCCTATTATCGTTACTCCATATAATTTACCTCCATGGATGTGTATGAAAACTCCATATATGTTTCTGACTGTTGTCGTCCCTGGCCCTGATGATCCAACACAAGGAATCGATGTTTATTTACAACCATTGATAGAGGAGTTGAAAACACCATGGCATGAAGGAGTTGAAACATACGACATTTCGAGAAAAAAGAATTTTTGTATTTTCGCTTCTTTATTATAAACTATAAGTGATTTCCCTGCATATGAGATGCTTTTAGGTTGGAGTACAGTCGGTCGTCTAGCTTGTCCTTATTCCATGAAAGAAACACGAGCATTTTCTTTACGGTATGGAAAGAAAATTTCATGGTTTGATTGTCATCGGTGTTTTCTCCATCTCAATCATACATTTAGAAGAGGTAAAAAAACTTTAAAGCTAACAGAGAATAGAATATGCAACCACCAAAAGTTTGGTCAAGCGAAGAAATATATGAGATTGTGAAGGACTATCCGAAAATACATGAAACTAGAGTACAAACTGAAATTCCAGGTAAATCAGACATTCATAATTGGTACAAACAAGTATATTTTGGAAGTTACCATATTGGAAAGATCTCTTACTCTGACATAATATTGACGTGATGCACAATGAAAAAAACGTGTTTGATAACGTGTTTAATACTGTCATGAATGTAAAGGGCAAAACTAAGGACGATTTGAATTCGAGACTTGATATAGCACACTTTTGTAAACTTCCCGAACTTCATATGAAGCCCGATGACAATAAAAAAGCCACATCATGCTATGAACTAGACAGCACGCAAGTAAAACTCGTGCTAAAGTGGGTGGAAGGACTAAAATGTCCTGATGGGATTTCTTCTAATCTCCGTAGATGTGTTGACTTCAAAACAATAAACTTAGTGGGATGAAAAGTCATGATTTCCATATCATGATGGAATATTTATTATCGGTCGTTTTTAAAGAACTGTTGCCCATAAAAGTATGGAGTGTTATAACAGAATTAACTATGTTTTATAAACAGCTTTGTTCGACGATGTTAAAAGTTGGCCGTATACGAAAACTTGAAGTAGAAATCCCTATACTACTATGCAAACTGGAGAAAATATTTCTGCCAAGTTTCTTTAATGTTATGGAGCATTTACCTGTTCATCTTCCACCCGAAGCACTTCTTCGAGGTCCTGTGCAATATGGATGGATGTATCCATTTGAGTGGTAATATTGACTATCCGTAATATTTATGTTATTCTAAATTGAATTGAATTAATTTTCTAATAGGTCTTCGTTTGAGAGGTAATTCAGATTTACAGAAGAAAAGTTGAATTGGATTAATTTTCTAATAGGTGCTTGAATCATCTGAAGAAAAAAGTTAAACAAAAAGAACGAATTGAAGGTTCGATTTGCAAATCATATCTTGAAGAAGAAGCTTCATTCTTTTTCTCTCATTACTTCAATGACCATGTGAATTTATCATTTGTAAGTGTTCCTCGTAATGATTAAGCCGTTGAACAAGATTCCTCTCAAAGAATGTTATCTATTTTTAGACAACATGGCAGACCTGCTGGAAAATGTGTGGAAATATGGTTAGACGATAGAGATTACCATATAGCACAAACATATGTTCTTCTAAATTGTGCTGAAGTTGCACCATTTGTTAGGTAATAATAAATTCATACTTATTTCAATTATACTTACATGTTACTTATAATGGAACATATTACATATATGTTTGTAGTATATACGAATCACGACATCCATCCGGCGATCTCAGTAAAGACTTTGCTAAATGGTTTTCGAACTACATTTATGATCCAAGAAACAGTGTTGATGAAGGATTACAACATCTTGCACTCAGACCAAAAAGAAATGTCAAGACTTATCCAATATTCTTCATTAATGGATTTAAATTCAACACCATAGATTATGGTGCTGACAAATTAACATATAACAGTGGTGTAATTGTTGTAACGACCCCAGATTTTTAATGAATTTAAACTGATAATTAATTGAATTTTTAAATTAAAAATTGTAAAATTAATTGTAAGTTGATTCGAGATTCCCCGAATCCAAATAAATTCTGTATAAATCATTTAAAATTTAAATGTTGTATATATATATATATATATGTAAATATGTGAATATATATGTATATGGGCATATATGAGTAAATTGGAATTTATATATATATATATATATATTTGATTTGAATTTAAATCTTAAATAAATGGTTTAAATATTAAATATAAAAATTATAGACTTTGACACAAGAAAATAAATAAATGATTTAAATTTAGAATTGATGGTTAATAATAATTTGAATTTATAAAATAATAAATACAAGACAATAAATATTAAAGTAAAATAACAGTAATAAATTAAGCTAGAAATGGAAATCAAATATATAAAAGATAAACTATAAAAATAATAAAGTAAATACATTGGCTATAATTCTAACAACATATTAACTATGGAAATTCTTTTTTGTTTCAAAGTAATAAGACAAAATACAAAGGAAGAAAACATATTTAAGTATGAAACAAAACCAAAGTATGTATGTATGTATATGAAGTATAAGGCTGAGAAAAGAAACAAACATATACATTCAAAAAGAAATACAAATATATATAAAGTATGTAGCTTGTAAAGGAAGCCACAAAATTTTCTTCATACATTGTACAGCCGAGATAAGAAGGAACAAATAAATGTATATTTTGTACAACTAATTAATGCCATCATCTTTAGTACACAAGATAAATCTCATCAGCCTCCAAAACAAGAAAATATCCCCGATCTCTTTTGTACAAACCAAATTATATCACCTGTAAGCTTCATCTTATATATCAACTTTTTATTTCCTTTCGTTCATCACAACTGAGAAAAGATCAGAAGTAAAAGAAAATACATCATCAAGCTTCAAAGATGCAGATTTAAAACAAAAGAAAGAAATGGAAAACTGGAAATACAAAAACAAACCAGAAATGATCAAAGTAAAACAAATCAAATTCATACCTGATTCAATGCAAAGATCAAAAGGCAGAGCAACTCAAAGTAAAGATCGGTTTTCAAATCAAAGCCTGCAAAGTAAATTCAACTACATTAACTTGAGTGAATCCAGTAATCAACTCAAACAAATCAAAGATGCAGATTTCAAATGAAAATACACAAGTTCCAGATTTCATTCGTATTCTCTGTTCATTCTGGAAACACGGTGAGCAAACTCTTAACCCTTTATTTATATATAAATCTTGATCTGCCTGTGATAAATTTTTGATTGTGTGATAATGAAATGTTTGGATATGATTGCAATGTTTGCAATATGAAATGTCTGTGTATATAAGAGTCTATATCACTCTGTTAAACTCTATAGGCTCTCTGTTTTAAAACAAATAATAAGTGAGTAAACCTTTAGAAATTCTGGAATTTAATCTGTTGTTTGAGTTCATGCTTGAAGCAAGGTTGAAAATTTCTTGCATGTGTATAAATCTGTGTATATATGTATGGAGGTGGTTGTGCATGTCTTGAATATATATTATAAAGCCTACTATATAACAAATAAATCATACATGCTTAATAAATTGAATATACTTTCATCTTATTCTGCCAAAAGATCAAACATGACATACCGAAAACTCTTTATTTAGGAAACAACAAGAATTTTAATCTTCTTCCATTTCAAACCAAGAATTTGTTCATAGTTATTTGATGAAATATATTATTCGATTTAATAAAGGTAAAATTGAATTTTACCTAAGTTACCGGGCTACGACTCAATATTATATTATAAAATATACACTTTCAATACCTATATGATATTGCATATGTTTTAACATGCTTTATGGAAAAATAAATTTCAATTAGACTCAAAAGATTCAAACGAGAACGAAACGACTTGAAATTTGAAAAACGTACTCAAATGAACTAAGGAAATAGCTTGGGAAAATTCCAGTCGAAAGTATGCTAAGTCCATAACTTGGTACCGAGTTATCACCATAGGCTGGCACCAAGTTATCACCAAAGCAGCTTTAACTGGGCCTAGAAGATTGAAACGGAATCGGAATGACTTGAAACTCGACAAGTGCAGTTAGAAAAAGTAAAGGAAGATCTTGGAAAAGGTTTGACATGGATTGGACCCAAACACAACTCGAGTCTGTGTTAGAAAGTTAGGTTAGGTCCGATCTATAGTAGCCCACCAAACTACCTCTCAGACTTCATGCTCTGATCACTCTATCCTAGTAGATCGTACTCAAGTGATGGTGCAAGGAATTGATGACTCGTTCTAAGGATTGACAAAGTATGGAGAGTTAAGGAGATGGATATCGAAGGAATCGCAAGACTCGACTCGAAGACGATTGGAAAGTGGCTCGAACGACTTAACTAGATGGAAGAAGCAACATGCAAAAGGAGTTGTAAAAATTACACTAAGTGGTATAACTCAGCCCTCACCTATAAGCATAGGTCGGACCCGAGTTATAACCATGGCTCGTTATAGTTTGCGAGTTATGGTGGAACCCCGACCCATCTTTTGGATTTCTATGCTACCGGGCCTCCGACTCTATGCTGCTCAATTCTCCTATAAACACTCACCTACCTACTAACAGAAAAGGAACTTGATGCAGCAGCGGATAACAAAAATGTATGATTCGGTGAAAGTAACGATCGATGGAATAGAAGATACCGAATGCCCAACTCCGTTGATCCAAAGATGTCGGAATCTAGCTATCCCAAACACGTTGATCGCGCACGATACCGTATTTAAAGATCTACGATTCTTCGACGTTGATCAAGCGCACTTGATTCCGCGAATCGGCTTCAACGATCGTTGATTCGAGCGCACTTGAATACCGAAGGTGGAGATAGGAGATCACACTCAACTACCAATTGAAGAAGTGGCACAAAGCACACAAACAAATTTTATTCAAAATCAACTAAACTTTACAAATGACACAACTCGCCTATTTATAGGCTTACAACTCAACACAACACAAATTTGTACAACACATAGGTCGTTCACGACCTAACAACCCTTCGACCTAAAAACAGACGCGGCCTACGACTTATATACAAAGCGACATAAGAAACATGTTACAACACATTACAACGACATAAGAAATACAACGTTACGACCTAAAATACAACATACACTCGGCAGCAGCGACCTAAGCTCTTCCAACGACTTAAGTCTTGCGACCTATACTTGAGCGACTTAAAAATGGATGGCAGCGACCTAATCTTCACAGCAGCATAAGGTTGAACGACCTTAAAAAAAACATTGCTTCAGGACATTTCCGCGACCTAAGGTCTTGCGACCTATAGTGAGCGACCTAAAGTGAGCGGCATGTGAGAGTTAGGTCGTTCGCGACCTAAACTTGATTTGTTTTCCTTGTTAGGTCATAGCTCGCCTGAGAAATAAAGCGACATGTGAGAGTTAGGTCGTTCGCGACCTAAACTTGACTTGTTTCCATTGCTATGTCGTAGCTCGCTTGAGCGACCTATCACGTTAACTCGCGCGAGTGTCTTCATGCTTAGCCCGTTAACTCGCGAGCGACCTTCGTTATGTCGCGAGTCTCCACTAGGTCGCAACCGACCTAAAACACATTGCTTATTAGCTCGCACACAATCTTCGCTAGGTCGCGAATCTCTACTAGGTCGTAATTCCTTATCATGCGACTCGTTAGGTCGCTCTTGACTCAAGATCTCGTTAGGTCGCTCACGACCTAACACTTCATCAATCTGGGTATCATTCTGGGCTGCATCATCCTCCCCTGGTTGGGAAAAATTCGTCCTCGAATTTGCGCCCTCCTCTTCCACAACAAGCTCATCCCCATGATATGGTATAAGATGTTTAACATTAAACACGTCAGAAGTGTACACATCCTCCGGCAGCTTAAACTTATAAGCGTTTTCATTGATCCGTTTCACAATCGTTACAGGACCAATCTTTCGAGCTTTAAATTTATTGTATGTTCCCACTGGAAAACGATCTTTTATTAGTATAGCATATACTAAATCTCCTTCCTTAAATTCAACGCTTCTTCGTTTCAAATCCGCAGATCTTTTATACTTTTCATTCGCTTTCTCCAATCGTTCCTGAACGATTTTATGGCATTCTGCCAATCCATCAACAAAATCAACAGCCCGTTTAATTGTCCCCTTTGGTTGTGGTACTATCGTCAAATCCAACGGCCCCTTTGGTAAGCTTGAATATACAATCTGAAATGGACTGAAACCCGTACTATGGTTTATAGCATGATTATGAGTAAACTCCGCTTGACATAACTTCATATCCCAACTCTTCAGATTATCCTTCACCAGGCACCGCAACAAATTTCCCAAAGGTCTGTTAACAACTTCAGTCTGACCATCGGATTGCGGATGGTAAGCACTACTGAAATTTAGCTTTGTTCCCACCATCTTCCACAAACTCAGCCAAAAATGACTTAGAAATCTAGTATCCCGATCAGAAACAATGGATTCTGGTAAACCATGTAAGCGATACACTTCTTTAAAGAATAACTCGGCAACACGGACGGCATCAGCTGTCTTCTTACAAGCGATAAAATGTGCCATTTTGGAAAATCTATCTACCACTACATATATAGAATCATTTCCCCTTTGAGTTCTAGGCAAACCCAAAACAAAATCCATGCTGATATCAACCCATGGTCTGTTAGGCACGGTTAATGGCATATACAATCCCGCATTCATCGCTGTCCCTTTGGAAACTTGACAGATATGACACCTTTCCACAAATCTTCCAACCTCTTTCTTCATAGAAGGCCAAAAATATGACTGTGAAATCAATTGTAATGTACAGTCTCTCCCCACATGTCCTTCTTCATGCAACTCTTTCACAATCTTCATTCGTAAGCTGCACTCTGGTATGCACAATCGATTCCCCTTAAAAAGAAAACCATCCACCAATACAAACTCATCCGTTTTTCCCTCCTTGACTTCATCTACACACTTCGCAAAGTAAGGATCATCAACAAACATTTCTGGCAACACATCAAACCCCGTTATTTCAACCTTCATTGTAGTCAACAAATGATTCCTTCGACTCAATGCATTTGCCACTCTATTCGTAATTCCCGATTTATGCTTCACCACAAATGTAAATTGTTGTAAGTACGCAATCCACGAAGCATGCCTTGCCGCAATCTTGTCATGTCCATGCATATGCTTCAACGCCTCATGATCAGTATATAAAACAAATTCTTTATGAAACAAATAATGCCTCCAATGTTTCACAGCTTGCACAATAGCATAAAATTCCACATCGTAAGTATTATATCTCATCTTTGCTCCTGATAACTTCTCACTGAAATATGCAATAGGACGTCCCTTCTGACTTA
This sequence comes from Allium fistulosum, assembly GCA_030737815.1. Classification (NCBI taxonomy): domain Eukaryota; kingdom Viridiplantae; phylum Streptophyta; class Magnoliopsida; order Asparagales; family Amaryllidaceae; genus Allium; species Allium fistulosum. The sequence goes on from CM060902.1 coordinate 1,389,390,482, forward strand.
ACACCCCTCCAATTCCAACCTTCGATGCATCGGTATGCAATTCAAACAACAACTGAAAATCCGGCAACTCTAGAATCAGTGCTGTCGTCAAAAGTTCCTTGATTCTCTCAAAAGCGAATCCTGCTTCCTCCGACCATGAAAATTGCTTCCCCTTCATACAATCAGTAACTGGTGCCATCATGCTACTGAAGTGTGGTATAAATCTTCGATAGAATGATGCTAAACCATGAAAACTTCTAACTTCTGTTATCGTCCTGGGTTGTGGCCAATTTCTGATTGCTTCAACTTTATTCTGATCCACCTGTATACCTCCTTCAGAAATAACATATCCCAAAAATAAAACACTATGCGTCATGAACACGCATTTCTTCGTTGCAGCATAAAATTGTTCCTGTCGCAGTACCATCAACACTTCTCTCAAATGATACAAATGTTCTTCTATGCTTCTACTATATATCAGTATATCATCAAAATACACCACCATGAATTTCCCAATAAATGGTCTAAAGATTTGATTCATCACCCGCATAAATGTACTAGGTGCATTCGAAAGACCAAATGGCATAACCAACCATTCGTACAACCCTTCTCTCGTTTTGAATGCGGTCTTCCATTCGTCCCCTGGTCTAATTCGAATTTGATGATAACCACTCTTCAAATCAATTTTCGAAAAGATAGTAGCTCCACTAAGTTGATCCAACAAGTCATCCAATCTAGGCATAGGAAATCTGTATCTCACTATAATCTTGTTCAGTGCCCGACTATCAGTACACATCCTCCACGTCCCATCCTTCTTTGGTACTAACAAAGCTGGCACCGCACAAGGACTTAAACTTTCCTGCACATGCCCCTGCTCAAGCAACTCTTCCACTTGCCTTCTCAACTCCTCGTGTTCCTTTGGACTTATTCTGTAATGTGGTCTATGAGGTAACACAGCTCCTGGAACAAGGTCAATTTTATGTTGAATGTCTCTCAACGGCGGTAACTCCGTTGGTAGCTCCTTAGGAAATACATCGTCAAACTCTCCCAGCACTGGCTTTACTTCTTCAGGAATCTCAACCACTTCATTATTCTCACGTCCAATCAACAAAAACACTTCAGGCTCCTCTTCTACTTCCTTAACAAACTCCTTCAAAGATAGCAAAGTTTTAAGTTCTTCAATCTCCTCCGACTTGCTTTCTTCGTGTTGTCGCTTCTTAGGAATTAAAGTGATTTTAGTACCCTCAAACATGAAACTATAACTGTTAGTACGACCATCATGTTGCACAACCCTATCATATTGCCACGGTCTCCCCAACAACAGATGACATACATCCATGTCCACAACATCACACCAAATTTCGTCTTTGTATTTCTTCCCAATTGAAAAATGAACACAGGCCCTTCGTCCAACTTTCACCTCCCCACCTTTCCTCAACCAAGCTAACTTGTAAGGTTTCGGATGCTTCTCTATTTTCAATGCTAACTTCTTCACAGCCTCTGTAGAGATAATATTGTCACAACTTCGTGCATCAATAACAAACTTGCAAACCCTTCCCAAGATAGTGCACGTTGACTGAAAGATGTTACTCCTCAACCAGCTCGTTTCCTCCTCCTGTTTTGGTGTTAAACAAGATCTCTTCTTAATTAATGAATACCCTTCATCTCCCAACACATTTTCTTCCTCCTCATCATGTAGTGAATTAGAACATTCAGCTTCTACCTCATCTTCCTCTACCTCAGCAATCATCGTTCGCTTCTTTGGCTTCGTACATTCATTGCTTTTGTGACCCATCTCCTGACAATTGAAACATTTGATACCACTATTAATTCTGGTCTTAGCAACTTCATTAACAACCGGTTTTGCAACAGCCTTCGAAACATTCACATTGTTACTAGCCCCTTTCATTGGATTGTTGGAATTTGTAAACACACCACCACCTCTTCTTCCTTGCTTCTCCCAAGCTAGAGCCTTTTGATGTGCTTCAGCCACAGATCTGGGATCAAACATATTCACCATGTCTTGTATCTGCATTCTCAACCCTCCAACAAATCTAGCTGTCAACTGCTCCTCCGTCTCCATGATATCATTCCTCTCAATTAATTGATAAAATTCATCCGCATAATCATTCACAGATTTCGTTCCCTGTCTCAGATTCTGCAATCATTGATACATAAGAGACTGATAGTTATACGGTAAGAATGTAGCTTTCATCAACTTCTTCATCTTATTCCATGATTCAATCTTTGACTTCCCCATTCTCTCCCGTGTTAGTTTAGTTTGCTGCCACCATGCCATAGCTCTCCCTTTCAATCTCGTAGCAACCAACTTAACTCTTCGATGTTCAGGAACCTCCTTAAAGTCAAAAATTTCTTCCACATTAGACAACCAATCCAAAAACTCTTCAGCCACCATTCCACCTTTGAATTCTAGAATTTCAGTTTTCATCCCCGACTCCCATCGTCGATCTTCCTCAACATCCCGATATGCATTTCGTGCTAGGTCTCGATCTCGCGAATGAACACTACTTCTACCACCATCTTCTTCAAAAACAGATGTACTTCGATAACGATCTCGACCACCCTCATTTCTGTGATCTCGCATATCTCTTCCACTTTGTCTGTCATCATTACGGTATGGTTCATGTTCAAACTCACGTGGAGTTCTTCTCTCTTCATCTCTATACTCGTGATGTTCTCTTCTCAATGAAACTGAAGATTCTCTTCTTCCTCGATAAGGTTGTGGCGATACCCTCCTTGCTTCCGTAACCGATGGCGAAACTCTGTTTCCTCCATGGTTCGAGATTGGTGACCTTCTCCTTTGTCCTTGATTCATATCATTCATCAGTTTCTCTAGCTTCCCAATGCCTTCATCAAACTTTTCATTGATGCGTTGTTCCATTTGCTCGGCTTCTTCTCTTCTATACAACGCTTCAACATTATGATGGTGATTAGCTCTTCTCGGCGGCATTTTCAAATCAAACAATCTTCAACTCTCGGCTTGTTCTTCAAATATGATACTAAATGATGCATGGCCTCCAACTTCAAACTCCCGGCCTTGAATAACAAGTGATGCACGGCTTGAACTCTTGAATAAGAATTGGCTCCAAGACACGGCTTAGCTATGATTGGCTAAGTCTAGCTCTGATACCAAATGATGCAGCAGTGGATAACAAAAATGTATGATTCGGTGAAAGTAACGATTGATGGAATAGAAGATACCGAATGCCCAACTCCGTTGATCCAAAGATGTCGGAATCTAGCTATCCCAAACACGTTGATCGCGCACGATACCGTGTTTAAAGATCTACGATTCTTCGACGTTGATCAAGCGCACTTGATTCCGCGAATCGGCTTCAACGATCATTGATTCGAGCGCACTCGAATACCGAAGGTGGAGATAGGAGATCACACTCAACTACCAATTGAAGAAGTGGCACAAAGCACTCAAACAAATTTTATTCAAAATCAACTAAACTTTACAAATGACACAACTCGCCTATTTATAGGCTTACAACTCAACACAACACAAATTTGTACAACACATAAGTCGTTCATGACCTAACAACCCTTCGACCTAAAAACAGACGCGGCCTACGACTTATATACAAAGCGACATAAGAAACATGTTACAACACATTACAACGACATAAGAAATACAACGTTACGACCTAAAATACAACACACACTCGGCAGCAGCGACCTAAGCTCTTCCAGCGACTTAAGTCTTGTGACCTATACTTGAGCGACTTAAAAATGGATGGCAACGACCTAATATTCACAGCAGCATAAGGTCGAACGACCTAAAAAAACATTGCTTCAGGACATTTCCGCGACCTAAGGTCTTGCGACCTATAGTGAGCGACCTAAAGTGAGCGGCATGTGAGAGTTAGGTCGTTTGCGACCTAAACTTGATTTGTTTTCCTTGTTAGGTCGTAGCTCGCCTGAGAAAGTAAGCGGCATGTGAGAGTTAGGTCGTTCGCGACCTAAACTTGACTTGTTTCCATTGCTATGTCGTAGCTCGCTTGAGCGACCTATCACGTTAACTCGCGCGAGTGTCTTCATGCTTAGCCCGTTAACTCGCGAGCGACCTTCGTTATGTCGCGAGTCTCCACTAGGTCGCAACCGACCTAAAACATGTTGCTTGTTAGCTCGCACACAATCTTCGCTAGGTCGCAAATCTCTACTAGGTCGTAATTCCTTATCATGCGACTCGTTAGGTCGCTCTTGACTCAAGATCTCGTTAGATCGCTCGCGACCTAACACTTCATCAATCTGGGTATCATTCTGGGCTGCATCAGAACTTTTCTCTGCTGGATTGCTTCACCTCCATTACTCTACTGCTTGGACTTGGAGCTGCCATTATACTTTCTTCATTTATATTCTCGTCTATAAACCTACCCAAACTAATTGTAATTTAGATCTAAAGGGAATTAGTTGTAATCCAAAGAGAGTACATCTAATAATAAAACGTATTGAAGTGGACGTAGGTCGGAGTATGCCGAACCACTATAAAAACTTCTATGTGTTCTTATATATTTTTTGGTTATTCTTTTGCTTTTATCTGAACTGGTGCTTTCATCTTGATTCTGGGTGTTGGTCAATTTTTTGGGTAAACATTATGGTACTTTCACTGAGAATAAAGTCAGATCTAAAAACTCGAAGCTGGAATCTAAGATTTGGAGAAGATGAAGAGGCATAATACTAGATCAAAAACGGGACCGAATCAACCAGAGCCTGGGCAGGCAGGAGATGTCCTCAAATTCTCACCAATCCATCTACATTACCAAGAAAGTGATGGTGAGAATAATGAAGGAGATGCAAGATGTAACGCCCCACCCCGAGACCCACCTTAGTAAAGAGAATTAACGAGTAATTCCGTCTACTAAAGCAGAGAATAGGGTTGGTTAAGGGCGACCATCTATAACTTTGTCTTAAACATCTACTGAATACGTCGATAAATGCAATATGATTTTTCTTTTCTATCTCAATGGATCGACATAGACAGTAAATGCTTAATCCAAAACTATAGGTGACTAACGGATCTATCAGAACAAAATACAATAACTAAATGTAAAGCACATCACAGAACAGTAATCAACATCATATATATACATATACACCGATACATGTTTAGTACAATACAATATGAATACAATAAATGTGGTACTCGACCACACCATATACATTGAATCAAATATAAATACATCAGAGTATGCGGAAGAAATCAACTACTCAAGCGATAGATAAGCTAATATCCAACATCAACTTCATGCTAAGTCCAATAGATGATACCTGAAACAACTCGGTCTGACCCGAGTGAAAAACACACGGGTCAGGCAGGCTAGAACTTATTAGTAGTAAGGATCTCAGTAATAAGCGAAAGGGGTGAGAATCACTCCGTTGTTGCCAACGGAATGACATGTTATTCATCATATCATTTATAAGACAGGGGACATCGGGGATTTATCTATCTATTTCAAAGGAATTCAATAAGTAACATGCATATGGTTTCTCTTAAGGACATCTCTAAGTAAAGTGGATAAGGGATGAGAACCATATAATAACTTCATAAAGAAACATCAAATCATCATAATCTATCATAAGAACTCATTAAGAGTTAAAGGAAATCATAATCGAAATCACCATATAGAATAATATGAATGTAGCCTATATCATACTCAAGGCCATATTCAAATAACACATCATAAAAAGGTGAAATCGAACATAGAAAACTTCATAGAAAATTGCACGTGCTTTTCATCTTGACTAGTACTACTATTATTTGGTACCATACATCGTGATGACTTGGGGTCATTAACATCTTAGCATCGTGATCATCTTGATTGACTATAGTCGAATATCGCGATGACACCCAAATCATAAAATCCGAGCAAAACATCATGATGATTGGAATCTAGTAATAACATCAAGAACATCATAATGATTCCAATCTTATACTCGGTTTGTAGTACTAATAACATCTTGAATGTGTCACAACGTCTCGAATAGGAACCCAATGGGTGTTAATGTACGTCCCATACCATACATTCGCACCTATTGGTTTACTAATCGTCGGTCGTTGCCACATTAGAAAACATTCATAAAAATCCAAATCAAACATACACCGCCCCATCTCATTGGCGAGTGTAAAGCACCCAACTCATCGTGTCTCATACTTCGATGAGTTTAAAGTGACATCAAGACTTGTCTCATTTCATCGACAAGTAAAAGTCCATCTTAAACATCACAACCATCATCAATTCATCATAACAATCCCGCCTCATGTCCTCGGTAGGTAAAAATATCATAAGACAGTACTTCAAAGCCGATTCACTATCAGATAAAAATACTTAAACATTCATCATCAAACTTATTCAACAATATTTAAAATCAGTGAAATTTGCAGTGAAACAGCTAACGAAAGCGCAAATAGAAGCAAAAGAACAATCTACCAAACAACTTAGTTTTTGGCTAACTTTGGACAGTAATTTGGGGTGTCAAAACAATCCAGATTTCAGCCAAATTTTGCTGAATTATATTATGATATGAGGACTATAACATATCAAAAATTTGGAGCAATTCACTACAAAATGAAAGAGTTATGATTTTTCTAAGTTGATGTATTTTCGGCTAGTAATCAGAGATCAGTTTTTGGCCATTTTCAAGCATAAATTTTCCAGATCAAAACAACTCCAAATTCATTGAAAATTTCCAGTAACATTGAAAAATCCAAGTACTGCAACATATCAAAAATTCAGGTTCATTGAATGTAAATTGAAGAAGATGTAATTTTTCTAAAGTGATGTATTTTCGGCCAATACACAGAGATCAGTTTTTGACCAATTTCAAGAATTAATTTTGCAGGTCAAAACAATTGCAAATTCATTCAAAATTTTCAGAAGCAATGGAACATCCAAGTATTACAACATACCCAAAATTGAGTTTCATTGATTATAAATTGGGGAAGATATAATTTTTCTAAGTTGATGTATTTTTGGCCAGTAATCAGAGATCAGTTTTTGGCCATTTTCAAGCATAAATTTTCCAGATCAAAACAACTCCAAATTCATTGAAAATTTCCAGAAGCAATGAATCATTCAAGTATTACAACATATCAAAAATTGAGATTCGCTGACTATAAATTGAAGAAGATATGATTTTTCTAAATTGATGTATTTTCGGCCAGTAATCAGAGATCAGTTTTTGGCCAATTTCAACCAATAGTTTCCTACAGCAAAATAACTCAAAATTAAACGAAAATTACCAGAAATGTAGAGTTGCCTGACTACAACAACATATCAAAAACTGAGATCAATATGCTAAAAATTGAAAAAGATATGATTTTTTTAATATGACCAATTTTCGGCCAAAACAAAAAGATCAATTTTTGGCCGACTTCAACCAATAATTTCTTATAGAAAAATAATTCAAAATTTAATGAAAATTTCCATAAATATACTGCTACCCGACTACAACAACATATCAAAATATGAGGTCAATTCGCTTAAAATGGAAGACGATATGATTTTTTCAATATGGGCTTTTCAGCCAGCAAAACAGAAAACGAAGTCGATAAATTGAGCAATTCCATCAACAATTGATAGCAAAATTTGATTTTTTTTTAGCTTTAGCTTGCTGTAAGAAACTCTTACCTTGCATTCATGATCTTAAACTATGATTTAGTGGCCAAAGATGCAAGCTTTGAAGGAGAATGGACCATTAAAACCTGTAAAAACTCAAAAAAACAGACATGCAAACAAGGACAGAGAAGGAATTAATTGATTTTCACTGTGAATTAGGTTTTGATGGTGAAATTGGTTTTAGATTGAAGATTACCTGAGTTTATACTTAAATCCATGTTTTAAAACATCCATTCTTCATTTTATTTTGACTAATAGAGCATAGATTGAGAGGAAGTGAGGGGCAGCCATTGTTGAAGTTTCTGGAGAGTTAGAGAAGAGAATGTAAATGTACGTATTGTAACTTTTCTCTTCTCATTTCTTAGGTTAATAGGCCAGAAAAGAATATTTACACTAATTGGGCTAAGGTCCAACAAAAAAAGAAAAAGAAATAAGGTTATGTTATTTACTTAATCACTTAACCAAGTATGTTAAGAAATGAACTTACAATATTTCAAGCTCTACTTCTTTAAAAATTATGAAATTCATTACTCATAATAATAAAAATGTTTTACACTCAAATAAAAGATTATTTACATAATTAAAACAATTTTATTATCATATTTCCCTATTTCAAAGAAAATAGCAAATATACATTATTAATTACAAAACTCATTGTACTTAACATTATAAATTACACAAAAATCACATTTTTGTGTAATAAAATTCTATAACCCATTTCAAATATAATTTTATACTCAAATTATATTTTTAAACTCAATTCCATTATTATATTCAATATATCTCATTTTAAAATTAATTACTCCTTTTAAAAATCATTAAAAGAAGTAAATAGCAATAATTAACAAAATTATTGCATTACCTCTAAATAAAACACATTTTCCTCATTTTATTAACTCAAATCATTTTAGTAAAGTTTCAAAAACTTTATTTTCTTATTTTATTCTTAATTATATTGTTTATTCCCGGTAAAAAAATTTAAATTTTCCATTTATTATTAATTCACACTATTAAATTATAACTGCCGTTACAATTTAATATTCTCAGGTAATCGCTAAAACCAGGGTTGTTACACAAGATGTGATGATAACTAAGCCACAGGAGATGCTGGAATGATTTTTTTCAAAGGATTGGACAATAAGGAATATCTAGAACCGCATAAATTCAGAACCAAGGACAAGAGGCAAATGCAGGAGATCTAAAGTTGGACTAGAGCAAACAGGAATAATGCCCTTATAAACAGAACAACTCGGTATCGAAAGGATTATACCGGGGGTAATGTTGGTGTCAAAATGTAAATGCACAACAACTGAAGAGATATAAGCCGACTGAACGTTGTACATGTTCAAAAATATATATGAACATTCAGCCGGCTGACTTATAATATTCAGATGGCTGAATTGTCTCTATTTTGCACTACTTTTTTGCTGTTTTAAATTTTACTCGATTCAGCTGGCTGAAATATTTAATTCAGACAACTGAAGCGTCATAATGGCTAGTTTTTGAAAGGGTGCTTCTTTTCAATGAACAGTAGCAACACTTGATTCGAAAGTTTGCTTCTATATTTCTTCATGGTTGCTCTTCATGAACGTATACAACCTTTTAATTTCTATAAATAGTAAAGAAATCCAATATCTATAATCAATTCAATTTTCTTAATTCTATCCATTCTTGTTATTTATACTCAAAAGCTTTCTACGCACAAGAACTCTATTTGATCATTTATATATTCAAGTTTATTCTTGTTTAATCAAATAAACTTCCTTTCTTCATGAAATATACGATATACCATAAAGGAGAAGATTATAGGAAGGGTGTACACTAAAGACTTATCAGTGCTATTCAAGAGCATAATCAGTCAGATATTTTTTATTATTAAAGTCATGTTCGGTTGCTCAGGCAGTTAAAAATCCTACTATGTTGCTTAGACGGTTGAAGTCATGTTCGGTTGCTCATGCGGTGTACGTAATACCTATTCCTAGTTGAATTCCAGAAGGAGTCTGGGACTGGACGTAGAACGTTAAAGTTCGAACCAGTATAAAAATCCTAATGTCATTTACTTTACTGATTTAATTTTATATTTACATTCTATACAAGTAGATATATTGTTTATTATTCCATATTATATGCTCCATAGTTATTTTCATTTGGTATCGGAGCGAGGTCATCATATAACCATGACACAGTTATTTGATATTCAAATAATATGGAAAATAACACTAGCACAAGTTTTATTGAAGGTCAATCTACTGCATGAACACCATTGTTTAATGGATTAAACTATAATTATTTGTCAACTAGAATGAGAATTTATATGCAAGCAAATGGATATGATACTAGGAATATCACTCTGAATGAATATACTGTACCTACTACACCATATGCACAATGGTCTAACACACAAAAATTGGATGCTACTGCTAATGCTAAAGCCATGAATATGTTGTTTTGTTCATTAGACAAAAATGAGTTAACAGAGTTAGCATGTGCAATTCGGCATATGAAATTTGGCGTACACTTAAAGTTACACATGAAGGTACTAACAAAGTTAAACAAAGCAAGATTTCTATGGTTAAGAACCAGTTCCAAACTTTAGAATAAAGCAAGATGAAACTATAAATGAAATGTATTCTAGATTTCAAGATATATCATTCACTTTTGACATTAGGAGAAAAATACACAAATTTTGATATCGTTTCAAAAATGCTCAACCCTTTAACGGATGAATGAGAATAAAAAGTCTTAGCAATCGAAGAAGCTAATGACATTTCAACCATTAAACCAGAAGAGTTGATAGGAAATCTAATGTCATATAAAGTAAATTTACAAGAAAAAAGAGCTCAAGCATAAGACAATAGCGTTCCAGGCAGAAAAGGAAGAATCGGATTCGAATGAAGATGATATGGCGTTTATAGCTAAAAATTTCAAAAAAAAATTTGAAATTTAGAAAGAGCAATAAATTTGGAAAATAAGAACACCAGCTAACCATCGGCTTCAATTCTCGAGTGCTATCAATGTCACAAAAAGGGTCACATAAAGAAGGACTGTCTTGACCGTAACAAAGACATGTACAAAAATAAAAGGGACAAATATAAATAGAAGTAAGCATTCTCTTTTACATGGGATGATTCAGAATAATCTTCCTCATCAGACAGTGATAGTAATAGTGACAAAGAACAAGTCAATGTATGCTTTATGGCTACAAATGACGATGTAAGTGATCTTTCTTTTGATGATTTAGTAGATATAAACTCAGAACTACTAGATACACTAAAGAATATCAAAAGAAAATATAAAGATACACTTGGAAACTTAAATAGAACTGAAATTGAAGTAGATTTTTTAAAAGATGAGAAGAAAATTTTAGAAGAACTTGTAATCGCTTAAGAATCTTGTTCTAATACAACCTCTCAGCTTACGATGCTAAGTAGGGAAATACAAACTCAAAAAGAAAAGAATGATATCCTTTTATTTGAAAATCACGAACTAAAATCTACTGTTAAAATATTAGAATGAGATATCTCTAGTCTTAAAACAAAATTAGAAAATATTACCAACAACATTTCTAATTTTAATAAAGAAAGAGAAAATCATCTAGAATTATAGAAAATTCACAAGCTACTTCAAATAAAAAGGGATTAGGATATAATAAGACGACAAAAGTTCATAGAAATAATAGTTTTTTATATACAAACTTTGAAAAGAAAGATAATACTTTTGTAAAACCTATTTTAAATGGTTTTAATCATCCAAAATCTATTAAGATTTGGGTTCCAAAGACAAACAATTATTTAATTAGAAAAAATATATAAAGATTTTTATAGATATAGTTCATAAAAGTGAAAATTTACTTATAAAGGGAATTCTAAACCCTCTTGGGTTTGGCTTCCTAAGACCTAACTCTTAGGACCCTAACAAAAAGGTGGGTACCAACATCATGTCTATATTTTTTGCAAGCACCGATTAAGAAAAGAGGAAAGTGGATACTTTATAGTGGTTACCCAAAACACATGACAGGAAACAAAGACATGCTAACTAACATTATTTGTTTAGATGGAGGATCTGTCGCATTTGGAGATAATTCCAAAGGATATATCATCTTCAAAGGCAATGTGAGTAATGACCGTACATTCACTGCAACAAAAATACCCTATTACAACGCCTTTTTTACAACGGGCATTGGCTACCCCTTGTAATAGAAGGCTATTACAACGGTCCATTCAGGTCCGTTGTAACAGATGCCCTATACAACGGGCAATGACTGCCTATTGTAATTGAATGATATTAAAACGGTCATTTCATGCCCGTTGTAATAGAAGCCAATTTTACAACGTTCACAAAATGTCCATTGTAATAGATGTCAATTTTACAACGGTCACAAAAAATGCCCGTTGCAAGAGGTGCCAATTTTACAACGCTCATAACGCCCGTTGTAATAGGTGCCAATTTTACAACGGGCTAAAAATGTCCGCTGTAATAGGTGCCAATTTTACAACGGTTATAAAATGCACGTTCTAATAGATGCCAATTTTACAACGGTTATAAAATGCCCGTTGTAATAAATGTTTGTTGCCAATTTTTGACAATCAATAATTAATAATTACAATGCTTTATTAAAATTAAAATTTATTATTTATTAAAATTTAATAATTAATCATTAATGATATTATATTAATCATATGTTACTAATTACTAATTACTAATTATAATATTATATTACTAATTACTAACCATTAATGATATTATATTATTTATTAATATTTAATAATTAATCATTAATAATATTATATTAACCATTTATAACTTATAATAATTAATGATTATTAATAAATATTCACTAATTACTAATTATTATATATAATTAGTATTCCAATAGGCTTAATTTTACTTTCCAGTTATTAGTAAATAATATCGAGTAATTAATATTAAATATATAATCATTTATAATTAATAATAAATATTGATAATTTATGATTAATAATTACTATTAAAAATTAATGATTAATATTAAAAATTTAAAATTAATAATATATACATATTAATTATTAACAGTTAATAATTAACATTAAATTATAATTAATAAATATGAAGTAAAATTTAATAATTATTTTTTACTAATTAATAATTACGTTTAAATAATTAATTTTCTCGATTATTTTCATTAGTCGTAAATTTTTCAGCTCCGTCTGCCCATTGTTATAGTTGTCAATTGCAACTATTTTCTTCTACATGTTATAGTAGATGCCAATTTTTAACAACTCTTAACCGTTGATCGTCGTTGCCTTCGATTAATGTTTAATGATTATTATTAATGTTTAAATAGTAATAATTAATTTGAAATATGAAACAATTACCATTAATAATTACTATTCAATAATCGATAATTAATATAATAATTAATAAATAATAATTAATAATTATTATTAAATAGTTAATAATTAATAAAGAAGTATTAATGTTTAATAATTAACTATTAACATTAAAAGTTAATATTTAAGAAATAATAATCAATATTAATAATAAGAAGTAATAATTAATGTTAGTTATTAATATTTTACAATTAATAATTAATAATATGATAATTTATAATTAATAATATCAATATTTAATAATAGTTAAATATTAATTATATTGACTAATTAATAATATTTAATAATTAATTATCAATGGTATTAATATTTAATATTAATTAATATTCAATACCTTATAATATTAATAATTTATAATTAGTAATAATCCTATAGATTAATCATAATTAATATTTAATATTTAATGTTAATGTTAATAATTAAGAATAATCCTATAAATTAATAATAATTAATATTTAATATTTAATAATAATCCTAAAAATTAATAATTATTATTAATAAATATTTAGTAATTAATAACTAGTAATTTATAATTAATAACTAGTGATTTATAATTAATGTAAGTCAGTGTTAGTGAGTGGTATCAGAGCCATGGATAAGTGTAAAGTTCAGAGTAATTTGACACTTATTTTCTTATAAATGAATATAATTAGAAAAAAGGAAACTGTTAAAAACAGTATTAAACAAGAATATAATCTCCCTCAAAATTTGGAGTTGTTGAATAAATGGACAATTCCAAAAATCGAACCAAAGGTAATCTATCAGTTAGGAACCTTTGAAAAACTTGGGTTAAAACAAGTGGTAAAAACCACAGAACAATCAATTTCACTTGATAATGAAGAAATGATTATCAAATTGCTAAGTGAAAAAGATTTACAGCCTTATAGGCAAACACATAAATTTATTCACATAGGTTTGATACAAATTGCTTTCAAACCTTTAACCCTTGAAGGATTACCAGAAAGTTTTATAGCTGCTCTAAGAGATGGTAGAAACTTAGACTGGAAAAAATCATTGATGGGACTAATACAGTCTAGTCTGGCACATGGACCAGTATATTTTAATGTATATCCGAATTTACAGCTTTCCTTATCTGATGTAAACATATTAGAAGCTGTTACTTTGAATGTTAAAACTCATGGATATAATTATATTCCAGGATCTGAAGTTATATGTATTTGCTATAGAATTTATTATAAACCTTTATATACTCTAAACCCACAGTGTAGATTGGTAGATAAACCTTTGAATGAGACAATTTTAATAGAAACAAATTTTAGTCAGTCTAATATAACTACTAGAAGATCAATTAAGTGGGAAGAGATTCCTCTTCCAGAAAGTTGGATTATTGAAAGGGCTATCCCTTCAGTACCAAAAATAAATGATAATATAACACAAATTATACAAACCCCTGAGGGAAACATACAAATAGAAATGGAAAGAACTTCTTCTAGTTCTAGACCAAGTTCTAGCAGATTAATGTTACCTAAAACAAAGTCTTTTCATTCCCATATTTCACCATTAGATTATATTGTAGAAACACCATCTAGGTTTTCAACATCTCAAATTAAAGAAAGATTTTCTGATGAAGAATCTTCAAAAGAAAATACTGTTGAAAAATTATACAAAAATAAAGACAATATTGTAAAAGGAATTTATAACAACCAAGAACAGGATATAACCGAATCAGAAATGAATTTTCTATTTAATGGATTATAAATCAAAAATAGATTTTAGCCCTGGCTCCCAAGCTAGACAGAGAATTAAAAATGAATTTAATCTCCCAAAATGGAAACCATTTAGAAAATGGTTTTTTGAAAACTTCTCAAAAGAAGAACAGAAATATTTTCAAGAAGAATTTTATAAATTCACATCTGAAAAAGATATATTATTTCCTTTTGTTCCCTGGTTTACATCAACCTATGTTGAACAATATATTTCTATATTAGAAAGAGATTATAAACTTTCAAATGGAAATATTTTAAAATCAGTCTTTCCCCCTCAGCAATCTTTTCAAATTGAGAAAAATGGAAAGAATTTAAATTTTAATGCATTTTCCAAAATATTAGAAAATGATGTTTTACAAATTACAGTAAAACATATAAATCAAATAATGGAACAACAGAACTTTACAAATCTTTATTTAACAATAATTGGAGAACAAATGAATTCTTTACATAATAAAATAGAAAAACTATTCTCTGCTATAAATAAAATGACACCAACAAATCCAACATCAAGTGAGGAAGACAATGAAATTATTACTTCTTCAAATCTTCAACCTCCTCCTAAAATTAAAAATTTTAAATTAAAATCAGAAGAAATTGAAAAAAGATTAAAAGAAAAATTGGACAAAATGAAAATAGGATTGGACAATTTGAGATTAAATACTCTTGAAGAAGAAACAATCCATAATAATTTAACCATCCAAGAAGAAGTAAATAAACTTGAAAAGTATGCTAATAAGCCTACTCAACCATTGTTTTATTATAAAAGACCCTCCCCTATTGATACTTTACCAGAAGAACCAGAATATATTAATAACAATAGTTATAATGGTAAAAGTATCTATGAGTGGAATTTAGATACATTTACAGAAAAACAAATTTCTGTTCTGGTTCATAGAATGTTAATGTATAGTACCATCTGTAAAACAAATGGAAATGATGATGTTACCGTTGCAAATATGATAGTTGCAGGATTCACAGGCCAACTAAAAGGTTGGTGGGATAATTATCTTCCTTTAAGTCAAAAGGAAGAAATTTATAAAACTGTAAGGCAAGAAAATGGACAATTAGTCCAAAATGCTGTATATACACTGGTAGTAACAATTTTAGAACATTTTACTGGCAGAGTATTTGACAATAGTGATAATATTCGTACATTATTACAAAATCTGAGATGTAAAACATTAACAGATTTTAGGTGGTACAAAGATACATTTTTAAATAGAGTTTTAGAACTTCCAGAGAGTAATAGCTCTCATTGGAAATCTAAATTTATTGACGGTCTACCTTCATTATTTGCTGAAAGAATAAGAAAAGTTTTAAGAAAAGATAGGGTAAGTATTCCCTATGATTCTTATACTTATGGGAAACTTATTGGAACATGTATCCAAGAAGGTTTAGCATTATGTAATGAAATAAAATTAAATCAACAAATTCAACGTCAAAATTTGATAGAAAAACACCAACTAGGACAATTTTGTAGTCAATTTGGTATGGAAATTCCAACCAATAAGAAATTTCATAAAAAGAAAAGATACTTAGATTCTCATTATAAAAAGAATAAGAGAAATTATTCTCAAAAAAGGCTTGAAAGAAAAGCTAAGAGAAAAGAAGAAAGAATAAATAAAAAGAAAGATAAAATTATTCACTGTTATAAATGTGGAAAAGTTGGCCATTATGCTAACAGATGCAAATTAAAAAAGAAAATTGATAATTTAGAAGTTGATAATAAACTAAAAGGATCGTTAACAAAACTTTTGTTAAATTCAAGTTCTGAAGATAATTCAGAAGAAGAAACTGAAAATGATTCAGGTACTTCATATGATTCAGAAGATCTTAAAGGTTTGGAAGATAATTCATCAGAATCTGATGAATGCTGCCAACCTTGTACACAAGGAAAGCCTTGTTTAAGACAAATAAAAGAAGATGAAGAGAACAAAGAAGAATTTTATAAAATTCTTTCACAATTTCAAGATTCAAAAATAAATGTTTTGAGCAATAGCAATGTTGTTGATTTCTTAAAATCAATTAAGGACCAAGAATTAAGATCTAAAGTAATAGATCAAATGGAAGATATTCCAGAATCAAGTCAAAACCAAGATAAAAATAAAAATAAAAATATTATTATTAAAGACCCTTATTCTATGAATGAGGTTAATAAAATGTTAAAAGAAAGACAGAATATTGAATACCCTATTACCATTCAAGATTTGAATAATGAAATTCAAAATCTTAAAAAAGAAATCCAAGAATTAAAAAAGGATAACAAAAATTTTGATTATAGAATATCCTTTTTAGAATCATCAAAGCAAAGTATTATTATTAATGATAAAGATAAAGATTATTCTCAAATAGAATTTCCTGAACAAAAAGACTTTCTTTCGAAAATGGAAATTATAACATCTCAAAAATGGTTTATTGAGATAACTCTCTTAATTGATAATTATTTTCAGAAAAAATTAATTGCTTTAGTAGACAGTGGGGCGGATATGAATGTAATACAAGAAGGAATAATCCCAACTAAATACTTTCAAAAAACTACAAACTCTTTAAGACATGCAGGTGGACAAAAACTTGATATAAGTTTTAAAATACCACATGCTTATATTTGCAAAGAAAAAATTTGTATTCCTACAAGTTTTTTATTAGTAAAAAATATTACTAACCAAGTTATACTTGGAACTCCATTCTTAGATAAAATCTATCCTATCACTAATATTGATAAAAAGGGAATTACAGGAATTTATGAAAATAAACCCATAAATTTCCAATTTATAACTAAACCTTTTAAAAGGGTCCTTCATGAAATGAAAGACCTTTTGACACAAAAGACTTTTCATTTAAATTATTTAAAACAAGAAATTAATTTCTTCAATATAGAAGAAAAGCTACAGAATCCTAAACTAGAAGAAAAAATAAAATTGATTTATAACAAATTTTCTGTAGAAATATGTAATGAACATCCAAATGCTTTTTGGGATAGAAAAAGGCATGTTGTTAGTCTTCCATATGAAGAAGGCTTTGATGAAAAGAAAATTTCTACAAAGGCAAGGCCATGCCAAATGAATTCCGAATATTTGGAATTATGTAAAAATGAAATTGAATCATTATTACAAAAAAGATTAATAAAACCTTCCCAATCACCTTGGTCATGTACTGCTTTTTATGTTAATAAACATAGTGAACAAGAGAGAGGTGTTCCAAGGTTAGTAATTAATTACAAACCTTTAAATAAAGTCTTGAAATGGATAAGACATCCAATTCCTAATAAAAAGGATTTATTAGACAGACTTT
Source organism: Allium fistulosum (assembly GCA_030737815.1). Classification (NCBI taxonomy): domain Eukaryota; kingdom Viridiplantae; phylum Streptophyta; class Magnoliopsida; order Asparagales; family Amaryllidaceae; genus Allium; species Allium fistulosum. The sequence goes on from CM060902.1 coordinate 1,389,408,494, forward strand.
ACAATGCTCTTATATTTTCCAAATTTGATTTAAAATCTGGATATTGGCAAATTCAAATTGATAAATCAGATCAATATAAAACTGCTTTCAATGTTCCAATAGGACACTATGAATGGACAATAATGCCTTTTGGATTAAAAAATGCTCCCTCTGAATTTCAGAAAATAATGAATGATATTTTCATTCCATATAGTGAATTTATCATAGTCTATATAGACGATATTTTGGTATTTTCTGCAAACATTGAAATGCATTTTAAACACTTGGATATTTTTAGAAAAATTATTATTCAGAATGGATTAGTTATATCAAAAAGAAAATGTTTTTATTTCAAACAAATGTAAGATTTTTAGGTCATAATATTGAAAAGGGAAAGATAGTTCCTATAAATAGAAGTATAGAATTTGCTTCAAAATTCCCTGATATAATAAGAGAAAAAACCCAATTACAAAGATTTTTAGGAAGTTTAAATTATATTTCTTCTTATTACGCCAATCTAGCTTCAGATGCTGCTATTTTATATGATAGACTAAAAAAGAATCCAGGACAATGGACTGAACAGCATACCAAAGCTGTAACGACCCAGAATTTTGACCGAATTAAATTGAAAATATTTAATTAATTTCTAAATATTTGAACGATGATTTAATTTGAATCCCCGATTTAAATTTGAATTTGACGATTAAATTATATAATTTAATCTATTGAGAGTTGAATAAAATTTGTATCTTCAATTTTAAGCTGAAGAAAAATATTCCAAAAGCTTTTAAAATTCATATTTATAAAACTGAAGATAATGGAACTCTCAGAATCGAATTTAGAAGTGATCTGTTCAGTTTTGAATTTTAAAACGTTTGAATCGATATTTAAAAATAGCCGTCCGAGGCGCAGTCTTGGAATTCGACGAAACCAGTTCCATTGGGTCCGTAATGTTGAATTATTGTCGGATTTCAAATATCGTATTTTTCGGTGTTTATATGTGAGCACACGATGTGTAAACGCATCGAAATTTATTCGGATTCGATTTGAATTTAAATTTTAAAAATTCGTCACGTCAATTACTTTTCGTTCCTTAAAGCACGCTCCTTTGTTTCAGCCGAGCATCACGGGAGAAAATCTCACCCCCATGCCTTCTTCTGATTTTTAAATATCCCTCCTCAAACAAACGAAACAATCTTCGTTCCCAATTGAAATTAAAAATGGCAGCCGAGTGAAACTTTTCTTCTTCCCTCAAATTTTACATTCTCAGTTCGATTCAAATAAAAATAGGGCTCTGGGCACGTGGTCGAGCGGCGAATTCGTGAGCTTGGCAAAGCGTGATTTCGATTTGAGCATGGCGGGGTGTTCGCGAGCGTCTGGTGACAGAATCGAAGGCGCGCTCGCGACTAGGTCAGCGGCAGTGGTCGCGGCATCAGTTGGCAAATCGCGGCAGGCTAGGGCAAAGATTCACGTCGCCGGTGATGGTGGGCGACGAGCGCGCACGCGAGCAAAGGGGCGACTCGCGATGGATGGTGGCAGGCGGCAACTCGATTTGGGGAGGCGACATTATCGTGAGGTCGAGGTCGCGATGTGGGGCCGAGGACAGTGAAGGAGGAGGAGGACTCGCGATCGACTGTGAGGCATAGGCGAGGAGCCTAGAGGCGCGTGGCGTTCGAAGCAGTGATCTCGCGAGGTTAGTGAGGGTTTCGTGTTAATGGGCGTTCGACTGCGATGGCAATCTCGAGCTTGCAAGCGTCGAGGAGGGGTTCGCGACTGGAATTTGGGGGAGGTTCAACGGCGAGGCCGTTATTTCAATTTGCTGTTAGGTAATAATTTTATCTTGTTTTTTTTTTATTTTATTATACTGTAAAATGTATACATAGGTATTTGATTTTATAGATAAAGTTATAAATCTTGTTGTTAATTTTAGTTTAAAATGGAAAATATTTTGTAAAAAATTTGATAGAAATTTATTTTTTTGAAAATGATTAAATAAGAAAATTTAGTTTTAAAACTAAATAAATTAGTTAAACCAATTTATTAAAAAGAAGTGATTTAAAGATATTAAATTAAAGTAAAATAGTTAGTTAAATAAGTTTATAAAAAGAATTAATTAAGAGTATTAGTTTAAAATTAATATAAACTAAATCATTAGTTGAAATGAATTCAATAAATGGAGATTGATTTTTCAATTTGTCCAAATACAGTATTAAAAGAAAATTTGGTCGAAATTAAATTAACTAGATAATATAGGAATTTATTAGATGGAAAATTGGTTTAAATAAAACTATCAGTTAATTTAACTATCAAAATGAAATCACCGATGAATCAAAATTATCGAATGAAAATTTATTATTCGATTTGTTCAAATATTAATGAATTGTGTAAATTATTTATACAAGGTCAAACCGGGAAAACCAAATCAGGATTAAAGTGAATGGATGGCAAAATTAAAGCTAAGGTGAGATTTTCTCACTCGAAGGAAATTTGAATTTACAGTTATTATTGGTTGATGATTGTTATTGAATGTGCTATTAGATATAGTAGGATATATCTATTATATATAGCAATATATACATATTGGCATATGTATATATTGGATTGATGATTTCCCGCCTCGTATAGCGGATGAGACCCTATTGCGCCGTTAGTAAGCGGATTTATAAAAACCCATATACCGCGATAATTCCGTACTGGAGCGGAATTGGTATTGTGCTAACGTCTTTGGATGCAGGGAAACAGGTTGGAGGGATCCAACTGGACCCCTCACATTGATTGATTTTATTTATACTGTGGTATAAATCTGTGAATGATTATATTGATGTTATTGATCATATCGATGTCTGGAAATTGATTGAAAGCTAAAAATTTAGCTGAATGGATGTTTGATATCATTGGATTCCAAAAATATATGAAATTGGATTTTTGAAATCAAAATAGAAATTTTTAAGTAAATAAATTTTTAGAATTGAATAAATCCGAAGAAAGGAATTTTAAAGTATAAAAAGTTAATTTTTATAACCTTATCGAATTTATTCCAGAATCAAGTGAAAATGTTAAATAAATGGATTTCGTAAAATAGTGATTATAAATTTGAAGAATCCATTTAAAAACAGGATATTGAATAATTTGAAAAGAATAAAGAATTTATTTTAGTAGTGAAAATAAATTTAGAAATCAATTTGTAATTGATTTGGAATTGAAGTAGAATTAGAAATAAAGTTGAAATTCGATTTTAGATTTAAAAGTGAATATTTGGAAAATGAATCTAGGGAATGTAAATTTAAAATAGAAACGATGTTAAAATGATTTATAAAGGAATAAACTTTACAGTTGTAAAGTTCTAAAAGAACGATTTTTGAAAATAAAGGAATTATAAGTTATTAACTTATAATATGGATTGTTGGTATAAAGTTTGAGGTACGAATCGAATTGTGAATAAAATGAGATTTATAAATTGAAGCTTTATAAATAGAAACAGAATTTATAAACGTTGTTTTATAAATTCGAAATCGATTGAATTTGATAAATTAAATATAGGAGATTATCAAAGAAGATATGTTCGCGATTTTGGATAGCGAATTATTATTGAAATAAAACGTGTAGAAAATAGTGAAATGTAATTAGTGAAGTATATTCACGATTTTGGACAGTGACTATATTGTTAAGTAAAATGGATATGGTTTTGGAAAAGTGATATTTGAAATGAAGTAAATTGTTTTAAAAGATGTTTTAAAACGTGTGAACTATCGAAATCATAGATTTCAACATTTATTGTTGAAATAGACGTTTTCGAGAAATTTAAGGAAATGGTGGACTATAACACTATTGTTATAGTAAATGATTTCCGAAAGGAAATGTTTTTATCTAGTATTGGGATTTCCATATCTATTTTAATTTCGAATCCCTATACTAGTGATTTTTGAGTCGTCGTAACGATGTTTTACGTAACATTCGTTTTGACTCAAATTGATGTTGTTATAGAAAATAGATTTCCTTAAAGAATGAAATATATACTTAATTTGATTTAAGTATATCGAATATTTTTCAAGTGTTGAAAATAAATGTTTTGTGACATACTTATTTTTAAATAAGTATGGAATGTTTTCCAATATGAAATGAACGTTTTTGAGATTTATCTTCTTAAAGATAAATCGAAATCGAATATTGAAAACGATTTGAAAATCGTATATCAGTAGATATTTTGAAAGATATAAATTCTCTATGGAATTTATAAAGGAAAGGGAAACTGTTTAGAAAAATAAACATTGATTTATTTTTAAGTGTGGAAATTTTATATCTAGTAAAGATATTTTTGAAGATAAATAATTTGGGAAAATTATTTGGAATCTGATGATGTTGCGCATCTTTATTGATAGTTAAATAACCGACTATCAATAATTACCTTTAGATAGGTATTTGTTGTGATTGGATGAATTTGAATGCCACACTTATTTTTGAATAAACGCTCACTATTCGGGTTAGCCGGGAAAGGACCATGGGGTCGTATAACCCATTCCGAATATGTGATACGTCGTTATGAATCGCATTCGAAGACCGGTGTTGAAGACCGGATATTTTTGAAAACGGAAGGATTACCGTCGAGTTACTCTACATCGACTGATCTTCGATTTAGAGGTTTTATCACCCTTAGTGACGGGAAGTCCTGACGTGATTAGAAATTTATCCGGATATGCAAGGGCTTCGTGAGAAGTGCCTTCGGTTCTGTTCGATCCCGGAACAGACTTTTATGGATTGTGTGTCTGACGTTACAATTTGAGATATAAAGCTGATTTCTTTCAAATACATATCTGTTGGTGGCGGAGAATTTATTCTCTTAGCTTAACACCCTTCTCTGAGACGTACGAGCTCAGAGGTTATGTAGTTGAAATTTATCAGCGATATATCCCAATTTGGTAACGTGGCATACTGAGTGTTGCTGTGAAATGATCGGTGTTTGATCATTTGTGATATGATCATTTGTTTGATCTTATATCTTTGTGATCATAGGTTGATCATTTTGTTTGACCCGAAGCAGGGCTTTTTGAGAAAGCGTAGCTTTGTGGACGAGACTTCATCGAGCCTCACACCCCGGAAATGGTCGAAACAGGACGAATGCAGCAAGGTTCTAGGGAGTAGCGCCCCTTAGTGTATGTCATTCCTTCTGGATAAAGGTGGTATCATGGTATGGAGCCCAGATACTTAACCTCTGTGGTTACTGCATTATTATTATCTATGTGGTTTGTTGCGAATCGGGGATCCTCGGGAAGATCGGTGACGATCGGGGGATGGCATACGCGTGTCAGTAGTTACCTATTTTTGCAGAGGTAACCCGGCCTTGTGTTGGCAGAGATCCGGTTAGGTTCTCGGGTCGTCTATTCCAGGGACGTACCCATCGTGGATAGGAAGTTCCTTAGCCTGACCATTTGTTGGAAATCCAAAGAAACAATACGAGCCTTTACGATTTCAATTGTATAACCTGTCTCCTCAGGAGGCAGCTATAGCAGGCATAATATAATGGTACCTATGCTGGCTAAGATTTATATTCTACTTTTGAAATGTTTTCCACTATGCACTAAAAATAATATCAAAAAGGATTTGATTTTTGCGTAGTAAGCATCTTTGACTAACATAAGAAGAAATCTCCTCCAAGTCTGCGTTTGCATTGTGTGTGTGGTGGGAGGTCTTATGGTAGTTTCATTTTCCAAAAGCATTTCGAATTGACTTAAAAATTATTTTGTTGTTATAAAGAATAACTGTTTTACGATCTCACACCAGTCTTGCTATATTACAGCATGATAGGGGGTTCTCGCTTCGCAGTTTGGTGGCGAACGGGAGACTCTTACCCCTACATGTCCCTGAGAGGGATGGGTTGGTTAGGCAGAGGCCGTGACAGTCGAGAGGCTGGCCGTAAAAGCAAGTTTGGGGTACCATTGTCAGCCACGGTGGGGCCGGGATGGTTGAAAAGCCTACCGGTTGTGACCGCTTCTTTCGGGATGTGACAAAGTGGTATCAGAGCATATGGTTAAGCGACAACCCTGCTCTGTTGGGTGTTACTCATTAGAGATAGAGTCAGCAGTACTCTAGAATGAGTTGAGTGTAGTAATAGATATGAGCGCGTATTTGTTATTGAATATAAAATTGTTTTATATTGTGATGATTGATTTATTGAGTGGTATATGGATTCTGGTCAATACGAGTAATTAACGATCATTGATAGGGATCTCTAAACGCTCGAATAGAACAATTCGGCACAGTATTGTTTTAAGTAGGGTAAATGAAATAATTTTACCCAAAGCTATTTTTGTATAGAAAAGAAACGATTTTCTATGAATTACTATAGTATATGGTTGCATGGTTGCTAGAAATGATAACATTAAACTATTATCATTGAAATTAAATGAGAAATTGGAATTATAACTCCAAAGTTAAAATAAATTCACATACTAGTGAAATTTAAGAATGTAAATTATAAATGTGAATTGTAAATTGAAACGGAATTCCAGAGAAGTTTTTGGAAATGTTTTGAAAAGAATCTGAAAATTTTGGAGATTTGAAAAGTTTAAAATCTTTTTGATTTGAAAGTGATTCTCAAAGGTTTTGAAAAATATTTTGGAAGAATGAAAAGCTCTAAACTCTTTTCGGTCGCTGGAAAATAATTCCGATGATGATCGCGACATCACCGGTGTTCATTTTCGGGTTTCCAAAAGAGAAATTGCTGCTAAATTGTTTTAAATGAAAGTTGTTTGGAAAATTGAGTTTTGTTTTGAAAATTCAAAAGATAAATTTGAATTGTTTTCAAAATGGTTTTGAAAAGGTTGAAAAGACTCTGGAATACTGTATAAGAATATTTATGGAATATGATTGAATTGATAACTTATACAAATAGAAATTGTTAATGTAAATTATGTAGTTGTGATTGGAATTAAAGTTCATTAACAAATGAAATCTATAAATGTGAATTGAAAGTATAAGGAAATAAATTCATATATGAACAGAGATTATGAATATGAATTGTAAATATGATTCATAAATGAAAATAGAATTCCAAGAAGATAATTGAAAATAAAATTCCTAAATGAAATGGAATTGTGAATGTGAATGTATAAATGATTGTATAAATCAAGATGTAGATAAGTTGATAAATTATAGAAAAATTGAAATCTGATTGGAATGAAATTCAAAATTGAAGATAAATTGAACTCAAATAGAATTGAAATTGTGAATTAAATTCAAATGGAATTGAAATGTAAAGATTGAACGAACTTGAATATGCAACTTCAACCGTAAATATATAAGCATATATTGAAAATTTTGTAATAGAATTTGCAAATCGGATTGGATGCTGTAACTAGATATAATGGCTAGTAGATATACAGGTGTTATAAATTGGATTTGATCTTCAAAGATGAATTTGAATTGCTCGACCAAAGGTACATATTTGAATTATAATATGAGTTTTTGATGATTTCTTGTCTAGCCGCTTGGCTTTTTCTTTTTCTTTTTGAAATCTGAGAGTCCGTAGGGACGTTTTGTAGTCGTGCCGTATTAGCCGCGCAAAGGAGACGCTGGCGAAATTTTTCGAAAATTCTGAGTGTTAGAAAATTTTTGAAAAATTTTGAAAGTTTAAAATTTGAATTTTGAAGTAAACAATGTTGATTGGAACTTATAATTGAAGTTGGAAGCTAGTTGAAATGATAACAAATCTTTAGTAGAAAGATTTGTTTTGATGAATGGATAAAACTATTTAGATTGAGAAAAATAGTAGACGAGTTAAGGACTTTTTTTTCCTAACTAGTAATTTCGAGGACGAAATTCTTTTAAGGAGGGAAGTTTGTAACGACCCAGAATTTTGACCGAATTAAATTGAAAATATTTAATTAATTTCTAAATATTTGAACGATGATTTAATTTGAATCCCCGATTTAAATTTGAATTTGACGATTAAATTATATAATTTAATCTATTGAGAGTTGAATAAAATTTGTATCTTCAATTTTAAGCTGAAGAAAAATATTCCAAAAGCTTTTAAAATTCATATTTATAAAACTGAAGATAATGGAACTCTCAGAATCGAATTTAGAAGTGATCTGTTCAGTTTTGAATTTTAAAACGTTTGAATCGATATTTAAAAATAGCCGTCCGAGGCGCAGTCTCGGAATTCGACGAAACCAGTTCCATTGGGTCCGTAATGTTGAATTATTGTCGGATTTCAAATATCGTATTTTTCGGTGTTTATATGTGAGCACACGATGTGTAAACGCATCGAAATTTATTCGGATTCGATTTGAATTTAAATTTTAAAAATTCGTCACGTCAATTACTTTTCGTTCCTTAAAGCACGCTCCTTTGTTTCAGCCGAGCATCACGGGAGAAAATCTCACCCCCATGCCTTCTTCTGATTTTTAAATATCCCTCCTCAAACAAACGAAACAATCTTCGTTCCCAATTGAAATTAAAAATGGCAGCCGAGTGAAACTTTTCTTCTTCCCTCAAATTTTACATTCTCAGTTCGATTCAAATAAAAATAGGGCTCTGGGCACGTGGTCGAGCGGCGAATTCGTGAGCTTGGCAAAGCGTGATTTCGATTTGAGCATGGCGGGGTGTTCGCGAGCGTCTGGTGACAGAATCGAAGGCGCGCTCGCGACTAGGTCAGCGGCAGTGGTCGCGGCATCAGTTGGCAAATCGCGGCAGGCTAGGGCAAAGATTCACGTCGCCGGTGATGGTGGGCGACGAGCGCGCACGCGAGCAAAGGGGCGACTCGCGATGGATGGTGGCAGGCGGCAACTCGATTTGGGGAGGCGACATTATCGTGAGGTCGAGGTCGCGATGTGGGGCCGAGGACAGTGAAGGAGGAGGAGGACTCGCGATCGACTGTGAGGCATAGGCGAGGAGCCTAGAGGCGCGTGGCGTTCGAAGCAGTGATCTCGCGAGGTTAGTGAGGGTTTCGTGTTAATGGGCGTTCGACTGCGATGGCAATCTCGAGCTTGCAAGCGTCGAGGAGGGGTTCGCGACTGGAATTTGGGGGAGGTTCAACGGCGAGGCCGTTATTTCAATTTGCTGTTAGGTAATAATTTTATCTTGTTTTTTTTTTAATTTTATTATACTGTAAAATGTATACATAGGTATTTGATTTTATAGATAAAGTTATAAATCTTGTTGTTAATTTTAGTTTAAAATGGAAAATATTTTGTAAAAAATTTGATAGAAATTTATTTTTTTGAAAATGATTAAATAAGAAAATTTAGTTTTAAAACTAAATAAATTAGTTAAACCAATTTATTAAAAAGAAGTGATTTAAAGATATTAAATTAAAGTAAAATAGTTAGTTAAATAAGTTTATAAAAAGAATTAATTAAGAGTATTAGTTTAAAATTAATATAAACTAAATCATTAGTTGAAATGAATTCAATAAATGGAGATTGATTTTTCAATTTGTCCAAATACAGTATTAAAAGAAAATTTGGTCGAAATTAAATTAACTAGATAATATAGGAATTTATTAGATGGAAAATTGGTTTAAATAAAACTATCAGTTAATTTAACTATCAAAATGAAATCACCGATGAATCAAAATTATCGAATGAAAATTTATTATTCGATTTGTTCAAATATTAATGAATTGTGTAAATTATTTATACAAGGTCAAACCGGGAAAACCAAATCAGGATTAAAGTGAATGGATGGCAAAATTAAAGCTAAGGTGAGATTTTCTCACTCGAAGGAAATTTGAATTTACAGTTATTATTGGTTGATGATTGTTATTGAATGTGCTATTAGATATAGTAGGATATATCTATTATATATAGCAATATATACATATTGGCATATGTATATATTGGATTGATGATTTCCCGCCTCGTATAGCGGATGAGACCCTATTGCGCCGTTAGTAAGCGGATTTATAAAAACCCATATACCGCGATAATTCCGTACTGGAGCGGAATTGGTATTGTGCTAACGTCTTTGGATGCAGGGAAACAGGTTGGAGGGATCCAACTGGACCCCTCACATTGATTGATTTTATTTATACTGTGGTATAAATCTGTGAATGATTATATTGATGTTATTGATCATATCGATGTCTGGAAATTGATTGAAAGCTAAAAATTTAGCTGAATGGATGTTTGATATCATTGGATTCCAAAAATATATGAAATTGGATTTTTGAAATCAAAATAGAAATTTTTAAGTAAATAAATTTTTAGAATTGAATAAATCCGAAGAAAGGAATTTTAAAGTATAAAAAGTTAATTTTTATAACCTTATCGAATTTATTCCAGAATCAAGTGAAAATGTTAAATAAATGGATTTCGTAAAATAGTGATTATAAATTTGAAGAATCCATTTAAAAACAGGATATTGAATAATTTGAAAAGAATAAAGAATTTATTTTAGTAGTGAAAATAAATTTAGAAATCAATTTGTAATTGATTTGGAATTGAAGTAGAATTAGAAATAAAGTTGAAATTCGATTTTAGATTTAAAAGTGAATATTTGGAAAATGAATCTAGGGAATGTAAATTTAAAATAGAAACGATGTTAAAATGATTTATAAAGGAATAAACTTTACAGTTGTAAAGTTCTAAAAGAACGATTTTTGAAAATAAAGGAATTATAAGTTATTAACTTATAATATGGATTGTTGGTATAAAGTTTGAGGTACGAATCGAATTGTGAATAAAATGAGATTTATAAATTGAAGCTTTATAAATAGAAACAGAATTTATAAACGTTGTTTTATAAATTCGAAATCGATTGAATTTGATAAATTAAATATAGGAGATTATCAAAGAAGATATGTTCGCGATTTTGGATAGCGAATTATTATTGAAATAAAACGTGTAGAAAATAGTGAAATGTAATTAGTGAAGTATATTCACGATTTTGGACAGTGACTATATTGTTAAGTAAAATGGATATGGTTTTGGAAAAGTGATATTTGAAATGAAGTAAATTGTTTTAAAAGATGTTTTAAAACGTGTGAACTATCGAAATCATAGATTTCAACATTTATTGTTGAAATAGACGTTTTCGAGAAATTTAAGGAAATGGTGGACTATAACACTATTGTTATAGTAAATGATTTCCGAAAGGAAATGTTTTTATCTAGTATTGGGATTTCCATATCTATTTTAATTTCGAATCCCTATACTAGTGATTTTTGAGTCGTCGTAACGATGTTTTACGTAACATTCGTTTTGACTCAAATTGATGTTGTTATAGAAAATAGATTTCCTTAAAGAATGAAATATATACTTAATTTGATTTAAGTATATCGAATATTTTTCAAGTGTTGAAAATAAATGTTTTGTGACATACTTATTTTTAAATAAGTATGGAATGTTTTCCAATATGAAATGAACGTTTTTGAGATTTATCTTCTTAAAGATAAATCGAAATCGAATATTGAAAACGATTTGAAAATCGTATATCAGTAGATATTTTGAAAGATATAAATTCTCTATGGAATTTATAAAGGAAAGGGAAACTGTTTAGAAAAATAAACATTGATTTATTTTTAAGTGTGGAAATTTTATATCTAGTAAAGATATTTTTGAAGATAAATAATTTGGGAAAATTATTTGGAATCTGATGATGTTGCGCATCTTTATTGATAGTTAAATAACCGACTATCAATAATTACCTTTAGATAGGTATTTGTTGTGATTGGATGAATTTGAATGCCACACTTATTTTTGAATAAACGCTCACTATTCGGGTTAGCCGGGAAAGGACCATGGGGTCGTATAACCCATTCCGAATATGTGATACGTCGTTATGAATCGCATTCGAAGACCGGTGTTGAAGACCGGATATTTTTGAAAACGGAAGGATTACCGTCGAGTTACTCTACATCGACTGATCTTCGATTTAGAGGTTTTATCACCCTTAGTGACGGGAAGTCCTGACGTGATTAGAAATTTATCCGGATATGCAAGGGCTTCGTGAGAAGTGCCTTCGGTTCTGTTCGATCCCGGAACAGACTTTTATGGATTGTGTGTCTGACGTTACAATTTGAGATATAAAGCTGATTTCTTTCAAATACATATCTGTTGGTGGCGGAGAATTTATTCTCTTAGCTTAACACCCTTCTCTGAGACGTACGAGCTCAGAGGTTATGTAGTTGAAATTTATCAGCGATATATCCCAATTTGGTAACGTGGCATACTGAGTGTTGCTGTGAAATGATCGGTGTTTGATCATTTGTGATATGATCATTTGTTTGATCTTATATCTTTGTGATCATAGGTTGATCATTTTGTTTGACCCGAAGCAGGGCTTTTTGAGAAAGCGTAGCTTTGTGGACGAGACTTCATCGAGCCTCACACCCCGGAAATGGTCGAAACAGGACGAATGCAGCAAGGTTCTAGGGAGTAGCGCCCCTTAGTGTATGTCATTCCTTCTGGATAAAGGTGGTATCATGGTATGGAGCCCAGATACTTAACCTCTGTGGTTACTGCATTATTATTATCTATGTGGTTTGTTGCGAATCGGGGATCCTCGGGAAGATCGGTGACGATCGGGGGATGGCATACGCGTGTCAGTAGTTACCTATTTTTGCAGAGGTAACCCGGCCTTGTGTTGGCAGAGATCCGGTTAGGTTCTCGGGTCGTCTATTCCAGGGACGTACCCATCGTGGATAGGAAGTTCCTTAGCCTGACCATTTGTTGGAAATCCAAAGAAACAATACGAGCCTTTACGATTTCAATTGTATAACCTGTCTCCTCAGGAGGCAGCTATAGCAGGCATAATATAATGGTACCTATGCTGGCTAAGATTTATATTCTACTTTTGAAATGTTTTCCACTATGCACTAAAAATAATATCAAAAAGGATTTGATTTTTGCGTAGTAAGCATCTTTGACTAACATAAGAAGAAATCTCCTCCAAGTCTGCGTTTGCATTGTGTGTGTGGTGGGAGGTCTTATGGTAGTTTCATTTTCCAAAAGCATTTCGAATTGACTTAAAAATTATTTTGTTGTTATAAAGAATAACTGTTTTACGATCTCACACCAGTCACCATGACTGACTCGGAGTTTATTGTTTCCCTTCTAAACTCTGGGTGCCCAAAAATTTCCACACGGGCAGTCTAGAGTTAGATTATCAGGATATTCTGGATATTCTGGAGCTTTGGAGATAAGCTGGAGGACGAGACGTAGTATTTGTATCTGATAGTATTTATTCCACTGTGTATTCTGTATGAGGACAAGTTTATATAACTGTCCATTGTTGTATATTGACTCTGATGATTGATGTATGTATAAAATGATATAGTTCTTTGTTTTAAAAGACTAGTAATTATCTATTGTATATTGTTCCGCTGCGATATGTGAGATTCTGATATTGTTTTCTGTTCTATTTTTGTTCTTTTCTTCTTCTTCTCTTTTTCTTCTATTTCTTCTTTTTAAAACCCTCACTACTGGAGTTTCCGGCACTCGATTGCTCGGCAGTCGATAAAGTGAGTATCGATGTCGAATTTTCGAAAGTCGAAAATTTCCGTACGTGACAAAAGCTGTCCAAATAATAAAAGAAAAGGTAAAAAATTTACCCTGCCTAAACCTGTCAAATCCAAATTGGGATAAGGTTATAGAGACTGATGCATCAGACATAGGGTTTGGAGGAATCCTAAAACAAATTTGTCCAAACTCCAAGCAAGAATATCTTATTAGATTTTATTCTGGAAAATGGAATAATAGCCAAAGAAATTATGCAACTATAGCTAAAGAAATTCTTGCTATAGTAAAGTGTGTTTTAAAATTTCAAGATGATTTGTATAATCAAAAGTTTATTATAAAAACAGATTGCAAATCTGCAAAATATATGTTTAATAAAGATTTTAAACATGATGTTTCTAAACAAATGTTTGCTAGGTGGCAAGCTCATTTACCCCCTTTTGATTTTGAAATAATTTATAAAAAAGGAGAAGAAAATAGTCTTCCCGATTTCCTAACCCGTGAATTTTTACAGGAAAATGATTCCCAAAGGAAGGGGTAGTTCCTCTTTTAGAGGAGGAAGAGGTAGAGGAAATATCCTCGCTCAATATGGAAACAAAAAGCTTATAGCTGCAGATTTAACATCTACAAATGATCCTTTATATAAGGAATTCTTAGAATTTAAGAAAAAGCAAGAGGGTAATAGCCAAGCATCATCATCATCATATGCTAGCATAGCTAATGAAGAAAATGAGGAAAGTTTAACATTTTATGCAGAAAATCCTCATAAGGAAAAGATAATTTTCCTTGAATTTAGTGACATAAAAAGGGAAAATAATCCCTGGAATTTAATGCAGAGATATCTTGATACTGCTTCATTTCCAATTACAGCTTACAAAAACAGAGGATACTATAAAGCAATAATGAAATCTTAAGAAACTTGTGAAATTACCCATTATAATACAGGTAATGACCAAAGCAATTATGGGTTCAGTAAAATAATTATTAAAAAACTCATAATGCCAGAAGAGTGGGGGTTATCAACCCTTAAAGAAAAGGAAATATTCCTTCAAGATAAGAAAATTACCATTAGGTATAACTATTGGGATTATGTTGAAGCACTAAGCAAAGTGTTTCTTTATGAAAACACTAAGAAGAAGCATTCCTGGTTCATAAAGGTTTGTGGTGAAATTTACAAAAGACCAATTCCTAATTGGTTCTATGACTGGTGGACAAATTATGGTCCGTCATTATCTATTCTCCCAAATAATATCATGGAATTATATTCCCAGTGGGTAAAAATTTCCCCTAAATTATGTGATTTAGATCAAAGTCTAATGGTTTCAGGATCAGGAAGCATGTTCTTCTTTTTGGAGTTCTCCATTCCTTGGATTTGGAAATGGAAACCAGAAATTGGCGAAACTGACAAGGAAATTCCTTGTTTACAAAGATGCTTTTTAACAAAATTCTGGGATAAATTAACCAGAATAGATAATGAGTCTGGCCAAATATATGGTCAAGAAATGATTTCAAATATTGAAAGCTCTATTAAGAAATATCAGGAGCAGAATGAGAAAAGGCAGGAAAAACCAGTTCAAAGTCCTTTTAGATATATCTATAAAAGGCTGCAAATGCAGAAAGGAAATGTCACTAAAGGAGACATTTTATATGCGTATATTGATGAAATGAAAAAAGACTTGGCCAAAAACTTTGAAGCAGATAATGTTTCAGACGTATCAATGGCATCGTCTAGGGCAAATGATGACAAGGAGGAACATTATTCCGATCTTAATGATGAAGATTTCAATGAAATTTTTGAAAAATTAGAAAGAGAGGCCCACAATATGGGTAAAGGTAAAACAATCAGCTGAAATCGAGGGCTAGCAAACAAATTACTTTTCAAAAACAATCACGAGTGGCATACCTACTCTAATAAAGTAGAAGACTTTATAAGATTCTCGAATAATGAAGAACAATAATAGAAGACAGGTGGCTCAGCTTTAATAAAGCTAACACAAGCGGATTTAAAAAATTAATAATTATTATTAATAAATATTTAGTAATTAACAACTAGTAATTTATAATTAATAACTAGTGATTTATAATTAATGACAAATAATTAATACTTAATAATTCATAAATAAATGGTAATTTATAATTAATAATTATGAACGACATGTTATATTTAACACTAAATACTAATTATTAAAATTTAGCTATTAATTATTAGTTATTTGATAGTAACTATTTAATATTAATTATTAGATGTAAGTAATAAATATTAACTATAATTTACTAAATATTAATAATTAGTGAATTATAGTAAATAATGTCTAAATAATAATAATAATAATTAAAATAACAAATTACTCCGGACCCCTGCTTTTGTTCCCCAAAAATTTCATAGGCCACCTTTTGTGCCCAAAAATTACTTATTCCCATTAAAACGCAATACTCTCTTTCATGAAACCCTTTCCCAAACCTGCCTCTCACGTTCCCAAATCCACTTCCTATGTTCCTAGACCCTCGTTCTCAAAAACCCTAATTCCTAAATCGACAAAGCCAAGACCGCTTCTGTAAGCTCCTCCGCTGCAAGCTCCTCCAGCTACAAGCTCCGCCGCTACAAGAATAATTATAAATAAAGACCATATCATAATTCATAGACTGCTTCAAAGCAGTGGAGAATTTTTTGAAGGTATTATTCATTTTCTTTCTTTTTGCAATATTCGTTGTATATGTAATGTTCGTTTTGATTGACCATATTATCACTGCTTACAGTTAAAAAAGTTGTATACCAAAAGATTGGAATTGTATGCGAGGTGTACTTGAAATTGGTTCATAGATAGTATTCAGATTCTTCGTTTTTTACCAATAACAAACACTGAACATGTCAATTTTCTATAGTGCTATAACTTTCGCTCCCTCAACTGCTATAAAATTTCTATTGTCTGTTACCTTTCAGTGATTGCGGTCGATAGTGGTAAGAAAGCAATGCAAAGTTCTTGGTTTAGAAACTGGAAACACTCAGTCCTCTTATGCTTATGTAAGAACGTTTTTTATTGGTAAAGCTGCACTTATCACTCACTTTCAGAATTCAAATGTGATGAACGAAGACAAGAGATGTCGCCCTGTTCCTTTCTTTTATGAGGAACATGGAACTTTTGGTCGAGTAATGTCCCATTTCTTTTTTTGTTTTTTTTTTCCATATATTTTGATTTTAAATTTTATTGTCCCAAATAATTTTTTTCCTTTTGAGTGCTAAAATAAGTTAAAATTTATAGAAAGTCTTCATTGTTAATGGTTTGAACTACAGTCAACAAGAAACGTATGGAAACCGTGGCCTGGTAATTCAAACAATGAGCAGTCAATATGAAAAGATAGATGATGCCTTCACAAATGGAATTGGCTCGGTAGAGATTACCTTCCATCCTTGATAAATTTGGCAGAAATGGATGTTAATCTGTTTATTAGGTAGTTTAAAAGTATAGAAAAGTAAAGTGAGAAACTAATGCACTTCCTCTTTTGAACGTATGAATGTGCCATTTCAAAGTACCATCTTATGTCCTTTTGGGTGGTAGAGGTGAAAAAATATGGGAGCGAGTATATATATTAATGATAGCATAGTAATACTGTGCATATGAAAAGCATGCTCTGGCACAGGCATAAGGTATATTGACAGTTTGGCCAGCGACCCTTTCTTGTGTTTTGCTGAATTTTACAATAATGGTTTTTTTTGGCATTTCTTGGACATGACTTTCTAAATTTATGTAGAACAGGGTTGAACTCGAAATATATGATGTCTACTATTTGTGTGAGGTGATATTGTGGTCTTCAAAAAAAAAGAAAAAAAAACTTCTGTACCATTGTCTATAGTAGTTATCAACCTGCTATATAATTTCGTTTTTGTCATTTTTTTGTTTGATTTGCAGCATATGTAAGATGAGGATGCTAGAGGGCCATATAGAAAGTTCCTATGAGGATGCATATCTGGTTTTTTCTTATTTTTTGCGTGAAATAAAAAATGGTACTGTTTGTGCTAAAAAAGAACTTTTATTCCTGAATTCATGTTTGAATTTGTGAGCAACCGTAATGTTTATGGTTTTAAAATGTTTTTTTGTACAGTTTGACGTGCACCTACACTTCATTACTATGATTTAAGATATATACAATTTATGGTATGATTTTAGATATATACACTTCATTACTATGTTAGTTTGAGACACAAGTACAATAGAACAGCATGTGAAGATATGAATTATATTACATAAGATGGCAGATTTGTTTGCATAACAATAAAACAGCATGTGACTGTTGCTTTACAACTATTTATGAATATTTACTTTCACTTCAATGGTTACTACCAATTGTAGATTGGAGTGTTTGTTTAGTTGTTGTCTTCTCACTAAACGCATGAGATGCTATAAAATTATGAATATTATTCATATATCACATATTTATGTAACTATTATTCTCTTTCCATGTATGTCATTGATGCTGCCGATCATGACAATCTATCCATCTCAAATAGCGAACTTCATGATTTTAATAAGCAAGCCATCCCTTTATGGGATCCCACTGCTTATCCTTGGAAACAAAACTGACAAGCCTGAAGCTTTATCCAAGGAGGCTTTGGTGGAAGCAATGTAAGTATTAGCTACCATCATTCTGCTGCTTAAATTTTGTTAGGCTCATAGTATGAAGGTCTCATTGTAAAACATTAAAAGCTCCAGGTGCAGTTACTTTGATTTTCTACGAAGTTTGAACTTTCAAGGCTTTACTTGAGTTGAGAATAATGCAAACTAGTTAACCTCTCTGAGCTGTCTAATCATTTTTAAACTTTAAAGTACCTTGTGGTGAATTAGCAACAAACTACAGGGTGTTTTGTGAAAGGAGCAGCTACTATAATATGAGTAGCAACAACACTTTATAAGTTGATAGAGATGCATGTTCATAAAAATGCACATAACATTTCCTTAAAATAGATAGGTCTAGTTTGACTTATATCATTTCAGTTAACACAAACAAACCCCAAAATTATGTTTTAGTCATTATGAATTTCAAATTATTGTTTGTCTTTGAAACCACCAGTTGCGATAATTAGCGATCTCAGTGTAATGTAACTTTCCCATGTCTTTGGTAATAAATTATCATTGCCATATTCAAAGACAAACAAAATGATAAGGTTTATTTTGCATTTAATAGGGGGTTAAAGCGCATAAATGACCGGGAAGTATGATGCTTCATGATATCGTGCAAGAACTTGACAAACATTGATGTTGTTATAAATTGGCTGGTGAAGCACCCCAAGTCCAAAAATTGAGAACTCAGTTTGTAGGATGCCTGATCTACGTGACTTATTATTTACTATTTTATATTCCCCTCCTTCTACCATTTTTAATCCTTCTTCTCCCCATTCAGGGGATATAATTTCTCTGAGTGTTTGTACAAGAATGATTATATATGGAGTATCGGTATTCAAATGTAACATTTGGACTGACTGCTGTCGAAAACAAACTTTACTGTTGGGTTTGAACACGTGCTAAGAATACATGAATCATTTTGGCATTTAGAAATATAAATCTTTTTTGTTATTTTTAAAAGATATGAATGAATATGTTTGTTACTGGTATAATATTTTGGTTTCAGTGGTAAATTTATTTTAAATTTTTGAGTGTAATGTAGTAGTATTTACATTTTTTTTCTTATTTGAATTTTTTTAAGGGGAAATTAATTTAAAGGACAAAGATTTGTATTTTTTTTGCCTCAAGGACACAACCTCAATATTTTTACCACAAGGACAAACATTCTCCTAAAAATTATTCATAAGGACAAACATTTTCCAAAATTATTCATAAGGACAACAAAACTGCTACCAAGCTAAAAACTGATACCTAAAAACTGCTACCGATAACTACAAACTGATACCTAAAAACTGCTATCAATGACTAAAAACTGATACCTAAAGAAAGTTGTCCTTCTGAATAAAATATTGAAGGTCTGTCCTTGAGGCAAAAACGCTGAGAAATTTTGTCCTTGACAATAATTTCCTGTTTTTTTAAACAATGGAAAAAAACTATTGTAAAAGACCCTATTGCAACGGACAAAAACAGTTGTAAATCATGTTACTGCAACGGGAAAAAATAGTTGTAAATGATGCTATTGCAACGACTAGTGACCATTGTAAAAAAGTTTATTACAATGGGCTTTTACAACGGGCATTCCCCGTTGTAAAATCCTCTAGATCTATTACAACATCGCCTAATAAGACGGACGCTGGCCCGTTATGCAACCCCTATTACAACGGGCATTGCCCGTTGTGAAAGAGTATTTTTGTTGTAGTGATCTAACTTACCTTTTATTACAAATGTTTTACTAGTTAAAAATTTAAAACATAATTTGCTTAGTATAAGCAACCTATGCGATAAAGGTTTTAATATATCTTTTTTGAAAAATAAATGTAATATATTTAATCAAAACAAGCATCTTATTTTTGAAGGAACTAGAGAACGTAATATATACATCTTAAATATGAAATTTAATCATAACACAAATATGTGTCTAATAGTCAAAGAAAATGATCCTTAGTTATGGCACAAAAGATTTTGTCATATAAACTTCAAAGCAATAAGCAAATTATCTAAAAATAGTTTTGTAAAAGGCTTACCAAAAATGAATTTTAAAGTAAACAACATTTGTGATGCTTGTCAGCTAGGAAATTTAACTAAATCATCTTTCGAATCAAAGAATATTATTTCTACATTACAACCACTTGAGTTATTACATTTAGATCTTTTTGGACCAATTCAAGTTCAATCTATAACCATAATAAATATGTTTTTGTATTGTAGATGATTTTTCGAGATACACTTGGACAATATTTATGGAAAAATAAAAGTGATACTTTTGAAAATTTTAAAAACTTTGCTAAGAGAATTCAAAATATTAAACATATAAAAATTAAAGACATTAGAAGCGATCACGGTGGTGAATTCGATAATAATATTTTTGAAAAATATTGTAATAAGAAAGGAATTTTTCACAATTTTTCATTTCCTAGAACTCCACAACAAAACGGAGTCTACCTATTGGACAGAAGCTGTAGCAATTGCTTGTTATGTTTTAAATCGAGTCTCTATTAGACCATTAATGAAACATACTCCATATGGACATTTTAATGGAAGAAAACCTAACATATCATATTTTAAAATTTTCGGTTCAAAATGTTTTCTATTAAATACAAAAGACCAACTTGTTAAATTCGATCTTAAATCCGATGAAGGAATATTCATAGGATACTTGGAACGAAGCAAGGCATATATAATTTATGATCTAAGAACTAAAGTAATCGAAGAATCACTTCATGTGTCATTCGATGAATATTTCAAACTTAACAATAAAAATTAAGTTGAAGATATAATTTCAAAATCAAATATCATAGAAGATGATATTGAAAATATTGAAAATAATATTGAAATCGAAAACAACAACTTACCTAATGACAATGGGATTCGATCTCCTCCGAGATTACTATGGAGTCACCCAATTGAAAATATTACCGGAGAAATAAATTCTAAAGTAAGAACATGAAATCAATTAAATCAAATAGGTCATGTAGCTTTCCTATCGAATATTAAACCTAAAAATGCTAAAGAAACCTGAACTGATGATTACTAGATTATAGCTATGCAAGAGGAGTTAAATCTATTTAAACGAAACGAAGTTTGAGACTTAGTTACTAGACCTAGTAGTCAAACAATCATTGGTACTAAGTGGGTTTACAAAAATAAAGCCGGTGACCAAGGAAATATTATTCGAAACAAAGCTAGATTAGTCGCTCAAGGCTACATTCAAGAAGAAGGAATAGACTACGAAGAAATGTTTGCTTGTGTAGCCTGGCTAGAAGCAATACGTATTTTATTAACTTTTGAATGTTTTCATTTCTTTAAACTATATCAAACGGATGTAAAAAGTGCTTTTCTAAACGAATTTCTAAAAGAAAATGTGTATGTAGAACTACTACCTTTATTTACACATGAAAAATTTCCAGACCATGTTTATAAATTAAAGAAAGCTTTATACTGTTTAAAATAAGCACCTTGTACTTGGTATGGTCGTCTTAAAAGTTATCTTATAAATTCTAGTTTTAAAATTGGAAAAGTATATCAAACTCTGTTTATAAAACAAGATAAAAAGATATTTTAATAATACACGTTTATGTAGATGACATCATTTTTGGTTCTATGAACGAAAAATTATGTCAAGAATTTTCGAATATTATGACAAAAGAATTTGAAATGTCTCATATGGGAGAACTTTTAAATTTTCTTGGGTTACACATCAAACAATTAAATAATGGTATTTTTATTAATTAAGAAAAATATTGTAATAATCTAATAAATCGTTTTGGTATGGAAAATACTTCTGCTAAACCGACACCTATGAGTACTACGGTACATCTCGATAGAGATGAAAATGGAAAAAGTATTGAACAAAATATATATCGAAGTATGGTTGGATCTTTACTTTACTTAACTGCTAGTCGACTTGATATAATGATGAGTGTATTCTCATGTGCACGATTTCACACAAATCTCAAAGAATCACATTTGCGAGTAGTGAATAGAATTTTGCGCTACTTAAGTAAAACTAAAGACCACGACCTCTTTTACCCGAAGGAATGTCCTTTTGAGTTAGTATCATATAATGACGCTAACTTTGGAGGATGTCGAACGGATCGAAAGAGTACAAGTGGTACATGTCATTTCATTGGACAATCTTTAGTATCATGGTTTAGTAATAAACAAAATTGCGTTTCACTTTCGACGTGTGAAGCAGAATACATTCTGCTGCTTTGGCATGTGCTCAAGTAATATATGCAACAAACACTTCAAGATTTTGTTATAAATTTATCTAAATCAACAATTTATTGTGATAATACAAGTGTTATAAATTTATCGAAAAATCCAATAAACCACTCAAGAACTAAACATATTGACATCCGACATCATTTTCTACATGACAACATAGAAAAGATAACATCTCTCTTGAATTTGTATCATTAGAAAATCAAGTTGTAGACATATTTACTAAATCTTTAAATGAAAATATTTTCCTAAAATTAAGACGTGAACTCGAAATTATGTCGTTACATGATTTATAAATTGATAATAAAGTATAAATGAATAAAAGTTTATAAAATGAATAAAATTATAATAATGCATTTGAACAAAAAATTGGAACTAATGTCACTCAAACTCTGCACTCAGAGATAGACATGTGTTTTTCCAATGTTCTCTTTTATTATTTGCATTAAGATTTTTCCTCCTTTCTATTTCATATACGGTAATAATCATTTTATATTTTTCACCTTAGAAACTTAGAACTATTTATAACATAAAGATAAATTAAATGGATTGGCTGAAGTTTAAAGAATAATGTTAACCAGAAAATTTCAACTTCAGAAATAGCAAAGAAATCAATACACACACACACACACATACACACACACATGAAGAGAATGTTTTAAATTCATATAAAACAAACAACCATCCACTTCATCTTACAAAATGTCATCTCAAGAAAATTCCGACCTCTCATCAATTGTTTTCATCACTCCAACTTCGGATTTGTCTAACAAATCTACTCCAGTGTATGTTCCAATAAAGATTACTCCATCTCCTAATCACCATACCGGATATACACCAAACATCAAAAGAGCTAGAAGAGACTTAGAATTTGGATCACCTTCTAGTAAGGAGGGAATCGATGATATTCATCACTACCAGCGTGAAACTTTAAGTATACAACGTGAGATGTATTATGAGAAAAAACACCATGGAAGACATTTAATTTTTCTTGAACAATTTGCTCTAAAATTCTGTGGAACTACCCCTAAATAAGGTGCGCACAATCCATCTCCTCAACGACCTCACGTATCTCCAAATTCTTGGAATCAAGGTGCTCCTATTCAACGTAATACTTGGTCTCCTATTAATCCATTACAAGATGACACCAAAGTTGAACCAAGCTCGTTCGAAATTTCCTCTTCAGACGAATCTAAGGCCTCTAAAAAATAATGTTTATGTTTTCATAAATTTATGTTCATAAAATTATTATTGTAATTTGGATATATAATACGTTTGTTGAAATAAAATTATATTTTCAATATGAGAATAAAGCTCCCAAACAAATATATATATATATATATATAAATTACCCAGAGTTCAGCCGACTAAACCCACCCCTTTAGCCGACTGAACCATACCAATTTTCAATTGTTTTCTTGTGGGTTTGTGTTCAGCCGACTACCCATAAGCAATTCAATCGGCCGGTTCAACGTTTTTCTATTTTTTATAGAAACACACGTTTTCCAAAGCAAGAAACGAACCTAAACTCCTACTTATTATCATCTACCCATTCATTCACCCTCTACCCATCTATTCACTTTCAGAACCAAGAGAAAAAAACTAAATCCTCTAAATCCAAAATCCAATTTTTCTTCTCTTTCAAAACAAAAATGCCACTAAGATCAAAACAAACAAGAGAATCATCTGCTGGTCCATCTAAGAGCCAAATTAGATCATGGCTCCACAACGATAAGGCTGTCAATAGATTCAATAGCATGAAGAATTCCAAGCTTTTGAGGGAGCATTTATGAAGTTTCCAGATTTTAATGGGTATGCTATTAGAGAATTGGCGGAAGCACATGGTTTCAATTCTCTTATTAGGTATGACACTAATAATTTTACAATTTATCCTTTATTGATCAAGCTTTTTTATGCTAATATGAATCTAGACCATCATAATCCTCAAAATAAAGATGATTGTATTTGGACTTTAGTCTGTGGCGTCAAAATTTACTTACCTTTACAAAGATTAGGACAAATTTTAAGATGTCCATCCGATAGTTTAGACATTGAAATGGTTGATGTTAATATGTATGAACGTGACGAAGTGTCATATAGATTTTTTGTCCGATGATTTATTCAAACTAAAATCAAGTTCTTTATGTCCTAAAGCAAGAATTATTCATCATGCGCTCATACGTTCTCTTCAACCACGAACTGGAAGCTATGAAAAGGTTTATAAACTTGACTTCCAAGCCTTCTATGCTATTTATTCCTCTCAGAGAGTTAATTGGGGAAAAATTATAAGGATGAATTCCTTATTGTCAATCATAGGAGAAGCTACAAAACCATTCATTATGGAGCTTATATAATGCGGATACTACAAAATTTTGGAGTTCCTTTGCCTGATTCTGACTTCACGACAATAGGCGAGCTTAACTCCAAAACCCTTAGTCTCATGGGTATTCTTAAGCGTCCCAAAAGTCAACAAATCATTAGCTTTCAAGAATGGGTCGCCAATCGCAATCAAGGCATTCCGCAACCTCGAGACATGAATATTGCCTCTTCTTTTTAACAACCTCAACAAGAAGAAGAGGATGACGAAATTCATGAACAAAATTTTGACATGCCTCCTAAGCAAGCTCTTGTCACGTTATCCCGGAATCAAAGCAAACTCAATCGACATTTAGCTAATGTTGAGGAAAACATTTCCAAGACAAACAAAAAGCTAAACTCCATAAAAGTTTTTTTGAATAAAATTTGGGAAAAAGTTTCTTGTTCTGGATTCACTTCAACGGGTATTCTTGAAAATCCGGCATGCACCATTTACTTGGACAACCGCGGAGGAAGAAGGAGAGGAAGAAGAAGAAGGTAATGAAGACTGATTTGGTATGTTTTTCATAATTATCTAAACATAACTCTATTTTTTATGACTACTTTGTTTTAAGCACAAATTGTTGTGCTCCTATGATGTTTTTATTCGTGACAATATGCTTTGTGGTTATTTTGTGTGGTTAGGACATGTTTCTATCTTGAAACTTTGCGATGTTTATGTGTTTGTGATACTTTCTTAAATCAATACTATCATTTCTATGTGCAATGTCTTTATGCAATATTTGTTTGTGCTCATGTGAAATGTCTACCTATTTTATTTCTCATATCCACTAGTTGTTTTCCTTTTTGTCGATGACAAAAGGGGAGAATAAGATTGATAGGGGGAGTATCTAGTCGGGGGAAAAAAATTAATTTATATATTTAAAACTTACATAGTTGTCATCATCAAAAAGGGGGAGAATGTTAGAACTCGAATTTTGATGTTTTGATTGTGACAACTATATAAGTAAATATTATATAAGCTAACCAAGTTTGTAGGAGAAGATAATCAAAAACATATGAAGACCAAATTCCAGAATGTTGCTACAATGTTTTATTAGGCATAGAGTCTGAGTCTAGAGGTAGATAAATGTTAAAATCTCTCCGAAGTGGTATACACATACATTTATAACAAAAATATTGGCAAATCAAAAGAACTACATAAAAACATTGCATTCAGCTGGCTGAATGACCCCTTTCATCCGACTGAATGTTGTACATGTTCAAAAATATATATGAACATTCAGCCGACTGACTTATAATATTCAGACGGCTGAATTGTCTCTGTTTTACACTAATTTCTTGCTGTTTTAAATTTTACTCGATTCAGCTGGCTAAAATATTTATTCAGATGGCTGAAGCTTTATAACGGCTAGTTTTTGAAAGGGTGCTTCTTTTCAATGAACAGTAACAACACTTGATTCATAAGATTGCTTCTATATTTCTTCATGGTTGCTCTTCATGAACGTATACAACCTTTTAATTTCTATAAATAGCAAAGAAATCCAACATTTATAATCAATTCGATTTTCTTAATTCTATCCATTCTTGCTATTTATACTCAAAAGCTTTCTGTGCACAAGAACTCTATTTGATCATTTATATATTCAAGTTTATTCTTGTTTAATCAAATAAACTTCCTTTCTTCATGGAATACACGATATATCACAAAGGAGAAGGTTATAGGAAGGGTGTACTCTAAAGACTTATCAATGCTATTCAAAGAGCATAATCAGTCAGATATTTCTTTATTATTGAAGTCCTGTTCGATTGCTCAAACGGTTAAAAGTCCTACTCTGTTGCTTAGGCAAGTGAAGTTCTGTTTGATTGCTCAATCGGTATAACACCTATTCCTCCAGGTTAAGAGAAGGTTGATAGTTGAATTCCAGACGGAGTCTAGGACTGGACGTAGAATGTGAAAGTTCAAACCAGTATAAAAATTCCTGGTGTCATTTACTTTACCGCTTTAATTTTATATGTACATTATATACAAGTAGATAGATTGTTTAATATTCCATATTATATGATCCATATTTACTTTCACATTGTACTTGACGGACTTGGCGGCAATGTGGTTTAGGCAGCTGTTGAATGGGTCCATTAGCATGTGGACCGATTTGGTGAGTAAGTTCTTGAGCCAAATCAGAGTTCATGACCAAAGAATGTGATGACACTATCAAGCATAAAACAAAGGCCTAAATAGACCTTGAGAAGCTATTTGACAAGATTCAATGCAGCAGCAGCTGCAATCGATAAGCCAGATCCATCTATAATCCTAATGGTAGCAGTGTCTGGAGTTGTAAGCAAGATTAACTTTAAAGTTGCATTGAAAAGGGAATCATCGATGGATCTTATGGAATTCTACCATGAAGCTGAAACACCTTTGCATCATAAAGACACTGAAGTTGAGGATGATGACGTTGAAGTTAACACTGTGGATGATAGAGGATTGTCTGAAGCAGGAAATGGAAAAGACAAAGGGAAAAAGAGAACCAATGACAACTTCAGAGAACCGAAACGACAAAGGAGGGAGCCAAAATTCTCTTCTTACACTGACTTGACTGAAACCCCAAAAAGGATGTATCTGGACACTAGGGGATAGATTCTCTATCGAAAGCCAGCTAGGAGAGAGCCTACTTATCAAGAGAAAAGATCTGGAAAGTTCTGAATCTTCCACAAGCTGGATGGACATAAAACGAATGAGTGTCGACACCTTCGTGATCTGATAGAAGAACTGGTTTGGAGCAACAAGCTGCAACAGTATGCGAGGAACCGAACTGCAATAGTGCGGCCAGAGTAAACACCATCTGCAGTGAATGCATCAAGGAATAACCAAGGATCTGGTCCAAGACTCAAAATCCTATGATTGGGATGAAAAGGAGTCGAATTTGATTCCCGCCCTTTGCTTTTCGTTTCTTTTCTTGTACTTTTCTTTCTGCATTATGTAATAAAGACAATAATAAACTCAGGGCGCTTACACATGTACAGGATCTCGAACGGTCCTTAGGCATGCTCTAAGTCGGATTCATGAGATGAATACTTAAGACAATAATAACCTCGGACCGCTTACATGTGTACGAGACCTAGATTGGTCTCTGGGTACACTCTAAGTCAGATGCCCGGGATGAACGCTTATGATTTCTGCTTGTCTGCTTTGCTTTGAATATTTGAATTTGGAAAAATCCATATTGAATGTGATAACTGATGTTGATCGCTTTAAGTCCGGTCCGGAGAGATGGGGCCGGAATGCAGGGTGTAGTCCCCTCGTCGGAGAGCGAGCGGATGGGCTTGTACGATAATTATTGCTTTAAATTCCATCTGGAGAGACGGGACCAGAGTGCAAGTTATAAGTCACCTCGCCAGAGAGTTAGAGGATGGGCTTGCTTTTCGTTGAGTCCCTTTGTTGGAGAGAGTGGATTTGGCTCAATAAAGTCCTGAGGAGGTCAAGGGTTGGTCCCCTTACCGAAGAGTGTGTGGATGGGCATACTCGATCGTTGGATACCCTTGCCGGAGAGTAAGCAAATCGGACTCAGAAAGTGACCACCAAAGAAATTTAACCCAGGAGTGGATAAAGAATGGTCCGGAGAGATCAAGTCCTAGATTGGGAGATGAATGGTCCGGTAAGACCGTGCCCGGAGTGGATGCAAATTGGATAAAATGCCTTGAACGCCTTGCACTCAGAGAAAGATAAGCCCTAGGTGGGATGACTTGAATTTGAGAGATGATATTTCCAGATGATAGATTAGGATTCAGATAGCTAGAGAACTTGATTGGAATAGCTGGAGTGCTTAACTATCAGAATTTGATTATGGATTATCGGAAGTTGTTCTTGAGCAAAATACACCTTACATTCGAAAGGCATACTTTGGGGGGTAAGTTAACCCGCTTTTTGGCAAAGCAGAT
The DNA here is from genome assembly GCA_030737815.1 of Allium fistulosum. Classification (NCBI taxonomy): domain Eukaryota; kingdom Viridiplantae; phylum Streptophyta; class Magnoliopsida; order Asparagales; family Amaryllidaceae; genus Allium; species Allium fistulosum. Next base: position 1,389,437,031 of record CM060902.1, read on the forward strand.
TCCAAGTAGACTAAGAAGATTCAAACAAGGATGAAACAACTTGGAATCTGGAAGGCGCACTCTAATGAACTAAGGAAATAGCTGGGAAAAACTACGACCGAAAATATGCTAAGTCCATACCAGTATCGAGTTATCACCAAAAGAGGTTTAACGGGGCTTAGAATATTGAAATAGAATCAGAATGACTTGAATTGGACCCACACACATAACTCGGTTCCGAGTTATAAAGTTAGGTCAGGCCCTACCTATAGCGGCCCACTAAACTACCTTTCGGACTTTATGCTCCGATCACTCTATCCTAGTAGATCGTACTCAAGTAATGGTGCAAGGAATTGATGATTCATTCTAAGGATTGACTAAGTATGGAGTGCTAAGGAGATGGATATCCAAGGGATCAGAAGACTCGACTCGAAGATGATTGGAAGTGGCTCAAACGACTTAATTAGATAGAAGAAGCAACGTGCAAAAGGAGTTGTCAAAATTGCACTAAGTGGTATAACTCAGCCCCCACCTATAGGCATAGGTCGAACCCGAGTTATAACCATGGTCATTATAGCTTGCGAGTTATGGTAGAACCCCGACTCATCTTCTGGATTTCTATGCTACTGGGCCTTCGACTCTATGCTATCAATTCCCTTATAAATACTCACTTATCTACAGCAGAAAAGCATCTTTTCTGCTGGATTGCTTCATCTCCATTACTCTGCTACTTAGACTTAGAGCTGCCATTATACTTTCTTTATTTCTATTCTCCTCTACAAACCTATCCAAACTTATTGTAACTTAGATCTAAGGGAATTAGTTGTAATTCGGAAAGAGTACAACTAATAATAAAATGGAATGAAGTTAACGTATGTCGGAGTACGTCGAACCACTACAAAAAATTCTACGTGTTCTTATCTATTTTTTGCTTTTTCTTTTGTTGTTATCTGAACTGGTGCTTTCATCTTGTTTCTGGGTGTTGATCCATTTTTTGGGTTAACAATATGAAAGTACAATTGTTTCACAAAGAGCTACATCCACAGAAAAAATTATTACCAATAAAATTTAAATTATGTTCAGTGTGTTATACCAAACAGATAGTATATAGACAATTAATATATACAATAATAATTCAAATGTCGCTTATTAAATATGTTTTTTCAAATATAAACAATACTGTGTTTCTATAAATTCTTTTTATACAGTAACTTAGATTAACTAAAAAATTACATCATTTTAATGTATAGTATTAAAAATCATATATTAAATAAAGTCCACACCTATGCCTTCGGCACGGGCTTCATACTCGTAAAAAAGAAGGGTAAAATTTTTCTTGGTTTTTTATTGAATTGGAATAGGTTTTACAAAGGTTGAAATTTGTAGATCATTTGACTGAATTCATTTGTATAATATATTACTTGATTATCTTAATTTAAATTTGATCATTAAAATTTATGGGAAGAATACAAATCATTGAAATAAAAATCATTTATACTTGATTTTAGTTAAACTCGGTGATGCGTGCTTAGTTAAACTCAATGCTTAGCACCGAGTTCAACACATTGTTTACCGCACAGCGGTGCATTGATTTTGACTCAGTGTTGTGCATTCGGTTAAACTTAATGTACATAAAATTGTCATAAGTGTGTTGTTGTGCACCGAGTTGAAGTCACTGTACAACGCCAAGTTAAACTTGTGCTGCATAAGAAGTTCCATTTCTTTGTATGAAAAATAGTTTCCAATTAATATTAATTTGAAGTTTTAATGTAGAGAGGCGACACAAAATTTAGAGAACGTTGTTTGGGTTACAGAAGTTTTAGAACTGGAAGCACCGATTTATGATGGTTTTGAAAATGGGCATTACAAGCTTTGTGAATTCTCAGACGGAGGCTTTATGATATGACATGTGTTTCGTCTTTGAAATATCTAAATTCTATATATCATCAGTAAGGCTTTATTTTCCATTTTGTGATTTGGATATGATTTTGTTGTATTTTGTAATTATAAAGTTTGTAGCTCATATAGTAGTATTATATAAATATAACATTGTGGTATTTGAGATATGAAAATAATTATTTATACCCTATTTGTGGAGCATTTTAAACTTTGCATTGAATATATATGATGAATTATATGTGATATGAAAATCATTGTTTATGTTATGTTATACTTCATTTGTTTAAAGAATTTTAATTTTAACAGTACATAAAAAGTACATGAAATTACATAAAGTCATAAGTTTCTATTAGCAAAACATATAAGTATTACCAATATATGGAGTATTAATGCTTACAAATGTTACAATAAGACAATTTACGTATAGAAACATTTACAAGTATTGCTATGTGATGATATTAACACTTATAAGTGTTACGATAGTTATCTTTAGTAACACTTATAAATGTTACTAAATAAACATTTGCCAATTCTTATAAGTGTTACGAAATAGTATAATAGCAATCCTTATAAGTGTTACTATCGTTCAGTAAAACTTATAAGTGTGACAAATATGATCGCTCTATTATTCACATGCCATTGTTAACACTTAAAAAGTGTTACCAAAATTATTTATAACATTTATAAGTGTTAGGAATTGCCTATATTGGTGTAGTTTCTATAATTATAAATATAAATGTCCACTTAACTGAAATCTCCTCTCAGATATGTAATTATAATAGTTATGTATATATCTTGTTATACATATTTTTGGAATGGAAAAAAAGGAGTCAATTAAACGGATGAATTCGGATTTGTAGATTTGCAAAGCTAGAGAGGGATGGAGAAATTATATGTTTTATGTATAACACTGAAAATATATCATTGAATTTTATTTGATTATTATGCCTATGCAAAATATATTTAATTGTAGTCTTAAATGGAATAGATTTAATTAAAATCTCGCCTATATTTCTATAACTTATATAATTGTGATGGAATGACATATAATTTGAAAATTTTGGAAATTAATCCCTTAAAATTTAAAGTATGATGTTGATAAGATTGTGAAGTTTATTCTAGATTTATGTTAATTAGGTTGTAAATTGTTAGTAACCATTTGGAATTCCCTAGTTTGACTTGGGATGTAAATTTCTATGTTTTAATTTATTTGGAGCGTTGAGTGTATAATTTAGTTATATCTGTTTCTATGTAAATTTCTATATACTTTCTAACCTCACAGTAAAAAAAGTACGCCGGCAAAATAATAAGAAATATACCTAAATGAAAGAGATGTGTAAAGTACGGTTGTCCTTCTTCATAGTTTGCACTGTCTATTTTGATAGAAATAAAAAGAGATAATTCCCTGTAATTTCAAACTGAGCAAAAGTCTCACTTTTAGATAGTTTGTGGAAAGTGATAACAACAATAATTCTTTTCCTTGGGAAATGATAGCTCCAATATATTAAAATGTGGAAAACATTTTTTGTAAAATTTACACATAGGTGTACGTATATTCTGAGATTTCTTAGCTTAGAAATTAACGAGTTGAAATTGATATATATATATATATATTACGTATAACTGTGGCTACTAATTAAAAATATAAATATAAATATACATAAGGTAACGAATAAAGCATAATAGACAAATATACATCGGTATTCGTATTAGTTATAATTAGGACGATTAAGTATACTGTAGTAAATCATAGGATTAGGAAATTCCAATGAAAAAGAGGTAGTAACTCCAACATTTATGAATAATGATTCTAGTATTAATGAGCAATAAGAGCGTAGTTAATAAGGAGTTATAGAAATCAAATAGGCACATAAATGTGTTTAAGGGGATTAATTGCAGAATTAAACATGACATTTATGGAGGAAACATAATATGCATAATAAATTAGATTTGAAATGAATGAATAAATATCATTAGTGATTGTCCAATTTGAATAATAATAATAATCATTTATTACGGATAATTAATTGGAGGTAAAATAATAAGCTACATTTAAGTGACATAGGAAGGAAATGAAGAATGTAGGAAATAAGCGTGTAAGATACGAATAGATTCACCATGAATAAATAAACGAATACTATTAAATAAACTTAGAAGGTTATATAATTTTCATAGTAAAAATTATAGGGCCTTAATAATACATTTGAACGAGCGTGAATCAGTAGGACTAGCCTAATATTTAGGTTTATGATAAATGGCTTGGTTTAGTATGGGTTGGGATGCGAGGTCAGTAGAATTACACAACAGAAGTTTCCCTTCACCTAGAGGCTACCTGTAACGACCCAACTTTTCAAATCTCGAATGGCGACACTAATACATCCACGGTATTCGTGTGTCGAGCACCCATGTACTGGAAATAATGATTGTTAAAGCTATGTAGAAAAAAGAAAAAGAAATAGAAAAGGAAAGAAAAAACACAATACCAGAATCTCACATGCGGAATGATAATATACAATAATAAAAAAGACAGTACAAATGTTACTCAAAGATATAGAGTAACTACAGAGTTATAAAACCTAATTACTATCATCAGCTAGACAATTATAATTTCCTATCCTTGCAATGTCGATACATATATATTAATAGTACAACTAAAATAGAAATAGATGGATGGATCAAAGCCTCTAGCTTATCTCTTGAAGCTTTGAAGCATCCATAATCAAACATGATTTACTCAGCCTACTTGAAAAAGCACACGAGGAATTTAAGAAATATAAAAACCACGTATCAAACATAAATCTGGTATGAGAAATTGAAGATACATGCATCCATATAACAGTAAGTTACGAGACCTTACAAATCACTGTAATGGTTTACCCCTTAAAATAAACCAAACCATATAATAATTAGATATATCAATATAATAAATAGTGTATAGGGTGTAGAATGTAAACCAAAAAATATATGTTGTTTCTTGCATATCACAATACAACAATATAAAAGTACATCTAAAACCGCTAAGGTTAGTTAGTATATGGATTTCCATTGGAGGTCTCCTCAGTACATCGACGCCGACCTCCTGACAAGGGTCGGAAAATACCTTCCGAGTGTTGTATATTTCTAAATAAAATATACCAATAATGAGAAACATAGCTGGTCTACATCCGAACATGTGATACCGAATATCATCAACTCTTGCTAGCAATATCAAAAAGCATCTCTAGGTATGGAGTTAATATACCTTATAGGTTAGCTAAACCCCTTGGCTATAAGGCCTACTTTGTTTTCTTTCATTTTGATGGTGAAGGCATGTTCAACTTCTCTCACACCAATCTTCATCACTCGAACAGATCTCGAAACTCTCTATGGGTTCCATCATAAGTCATCCGATGAATGCTAATGGTGATCTCTCCCTTGGACTTAAACTTAGGATAGATAATTCAACTATATAGCATTAGTCCGAATGTTACCGCTAACCTCTCCCTTGGACTTAGCCTTATGATAGACGATTCAACTCCATAACATTTCACTTCACAACCGTTTCCAAAATGTAGACTCGTATACTAATTTTGAAATGGTATTCGGTAAGTAATACATAAGTATACTTATCCAATCTCAGACTCTTAAAAAATAAATCGGTAAATTTTTTATTAACTCAATTTTGGTTCTTTTAGAAGTAAGCGAATGATAAAAAGGGGTCCTTTTTGGGGGATTGCATGGATGTACGTTCTTAAAGTTAGAGACGTTTCATACCAATGAGTCCCTCTCGGGGAATCTCAAACCGTATGAAGTCATGAAGCTTTCATATACTTTCTAAGTTAATTTGATCAAGTTAGATGGTCGATTATCGACTATCTAGTCCTAAAACGATCGCATATGGAAATCAAGTATCATAACTTATCACATTTCTGACCTTCTCAACTTACTCGATCCTTCAGTTAGGAGTGAAGCAGGTATGTTAAAGCGTTGTTGCTTCTAAACACTACTCGAAAATCATTCTTAACTTTTACAGATAGAACAAGTATACTTTGTCAGCTTTTAATGCTAAGTATAGGATTAAATACTTTCCATAAACAAGTAAATAAACAAATAAACAAAGTATACTTTATCGGTTTTAGTACTTTTATAGCGACTATCGATATATTACCATTCCATATTCAAGTCCAAACCAAACACCATCCAATCAACCATATATGCATAATGTCAAGACCACATCACAAGTTATAGAAAGTCATAGAAGTAATGATGTGCCATAAATACTTGTCATTGCTTTCAAAAGAAAGTATGGTCCAAATATACAGCATTAATTATGTTAATAAGTTTAGTATAATTATACAAGCAATATTATAAAACTCCATTACAATCAAATGGTGAGTTAACTCACCCTTTTCCAACCTTCCAACCAAGCAAAAGCCTCTACCATGATACCACTTCCTACCTCAACCAAAGCAAGCCCAAAGTTCAACCTTACCTCTTTATATGCAAAAGCCCTTAGCCTAGAAGGCTATTATTGCTCATTGTCGAGCTTGTGAGGTGTGCGCGTTGCTTTTCTTCCAAGTTTGAGCTACTAAACCTTTTTTTTATGTTGTGTTAGTAATATAGCTTGAGTTTGTTGAAGTTCTTTTGTGATTAAAGACTGTTTAGATGTAAGAGAAGGTGATGAACAGAGTTGTTTCTATGATTTATGAATTAGCAAACCCATTTTCTAAGCCTTAGGGGTGTTCATATTTTATTCAATAGAAGGTCACCCCTCATCTTATACCTCCTAATTCTGGTCAAGAACCATCCTCCCCATGTGTTTGCTTTCGACCTCACCATTGACCAAAAAACAAATATCTAAAACATTATTCATCAAAATTCTCCTCCTTAATCCATTTGTGAATATCTTTTTACTATTCACATTTAGTGAGCCATAATATAGAAAATATTTTTAGTTGCTAATTAATTACACATTAATATATTAGGAAACCACGACAAGTTCAACAACTTTTACCTAAAAAAAAGTTGTTTATCGATAAAATGATTTTTGGTCACATTATCGACATTTCTTTGAACTATTTATTTTTATAACATTTTTAAAAACAAAGTTTACTATCATTAGTTATTAATTAAAAAAAAATAAAAAAAGTGATTAAATGAAATTTATTATGATTAATCATATTTCCAATGTTCCAATATTCAAAGACAAAGTGTTCAAAATTATGGGTCGCTACATTCTTCCCACTTAAGATATTTCATCCTCGAAATCAAAACAAGAACAATAACACAATTGAATAGAAGAAACAAGTACATATATAGAGTATTGCTAAAACTACATACAAACCAAAATGCATACTAAGTGACTCCACCTCAGACGATGAGTACACTACAAAAACTATCATATAATACGAAACCGCTCACCTAATAGCAACTCAAGATAGGACTCACTCATACTATTCTCGATTTTCCAAATATAATCTCTAGCAGCATCGCTCCATTGCACTTTGAAAAAATTTACAACCTTCGTCCTCAGTTGCTTTATATCAAAATCAATAATGCGATTAGGTTGCCTCGGTATATTTAAGTCAGCCTTTATCTCAAAGTTATCTTGCTGCAATGTTTCCACTATCAAAGAAGGATCGTGTGCATACTCATGCAAATGAGATACGTGAAACACACATTATGCACACTCGATAGCCTAATTGGTAACTCGACCCAATAAGTAAGTGTACCAATCCTCTCCATTATCGGAAGTGTACCTATATAGCGAGGACCCAACTTCCCTGCCTTTCCATAATCAATTCCTAGCTCTAGGCCTAGAAGATAACCAGAAATGGTAAATCTCCAAGAATGAAGGTTCTCTCATTCTTAGAACAAAAAACGCAGTGTAGGGCTTTCTCCACCTCTAAATTAAGAAAGCTGTCTAGTCCGATATGCCTAGAAGTGTAAGCTTCGCTATGATCCGAGGCGGTGCATTCACTGTCACGGGAATGGAAGCCTGCCTGCTCAACTATCTTCGTATGGATGCTGTCATTATCCCATTTTCTCAAGGTCATGAGTCGACCGCCTCTATGAGGTTCAATCCTAAAGGAGCCAAACGTTGACTCCTCCAGACCCATAAGAACAGCGGGAACAGCTTCGAGTGGATATGTAGTTAGAACAGCACCGAAAACGGAGGGTTGAAAGGATGGTGCTTCACTTGTCTTGCCAGTGGCCAAGCTTTTCCCATCCTTTTTATTTGCGGGCTTATCAGTGGAGGGTAGCCTGCCCTTCTCGATTGAGTGACCTACAGCCAATAGCCCAAGCTGTCTCAAGTTATAATCTGTAACTAATCGAGGAACATCCTGGAGTTTTGCCAGGATTTGCTGGAGTCTACGTAACATGTCCTCCAGATCTTTACCTATTACTGCTTCACTACACCTAGAAGTGAAGTCCAAAGGAGGGAAGAGTTAATATTTAACACAGGATTTCATAAAACCGCAAATGCAAGAGGAAACGGGTGGAAAAAAGAGACTTCCATTTAAAATGCCAATGATGGAAGCACAAAGAACGATCTCGGATGAAAATACTCCCTTTTGAACATGTTATACTTAGAACATAGGTTATCGACTGGCCTAAACTTACTCCCCACCTTGAGGTAAATGAAAGGAGGGCCTTTCATTTGCTCTTCATAGCGTAGAGAAATTTGTTCTGACGGTGAGTGGAAGGGACATGAAACTCCCTTATGAAAATAGCATACAAGTTGGTTAAGATAGCATAACCATTGGGGTGCAACTGGAATGGAGCTCTTCAGATACACAAGGAATCTTATGTTCCACTGGGGAAAAGGAGGCGGGGCTCCGGCCGTGCAATGATATCGAGAGTAGGCCATAAATCCTTCCAGTGGGGCATGAGCCTGTTGATCGGAAGTTGGCAAAAGTAGGGCTGTTACGGTTGAATCGTTCAACCGCTTAACCGTACCAACCGTTCATGCGGTTACCATCTATAACGGTAACAGTTACGGTAACGGTTGAAGAATTGAAAACCGCGGTTAACCATACCAACCATACATGATTGTTTTATGTAATATTTAACATTAATGTATAAAAATTAGTAATTTAAGTTAAATGAATAGCTTGTACATTAAGAATATGTGCCTTAATGAACTAATAACATGTGCATGCATATTGGTTGTTTTATAAACAAATAAATAAATTTGCAAAAAACAGTTGGAGGTGTATCAATTTATCATCAATAATGCATATAATTGAAAATATATGTATGACATGCTTCAAAATTGAAAATACGACGGTTAACCATTATAGATGGTTACAGTAACGGTTATAAGAATTTATAACCATCAACAACGGTTACGGTAACGGTTATAAGAATTTATAACCGTCAACAACGTTTACGGTTACGGTTGGTGGTAATAACAACGGTTACTGCAACCGTAACACCCCTAGGCAAAAGAACTTCCTCCCTAGGAAGACCATATGTAGCTACAATAATGTTCAACTGCCTAGAAGTTAAGTTGGAGTGCTCAAAGTTGGTAGGATTAACCAATAGTTGTGATGGTCCATACCCATGCACTTGAGAATCAGCAGAACTAGATTGGTTAGAGTGATTCCCTGATTGTGTAGGATCCATAGGAGCAGAGGAAGACGAAGTCAGATTTCCAGAGGCAGTCTGCGAAAGAGTCTGGCAACGGCTCGACATACCTGTTTGATATAGTAACCTATCTCATGTACTATTGTAGAGTGTGTGACTGTTTGTGTGTGCGGATGCAATGGAAAAGGAACTAGTTTTAAGGCAATATTAATTTAGCCATTTTGGCACAAGTATGAATTAGTTCTGATCTACACTTTGCTCGAAAAACATATGCAAACTCTCGCTTAGCAACTAAACTATAGGTAGCAAATAAAGATCGGCAAGTAGCCAACTACCTCACCGTTCGGTAGCCAAACCAATGGGTGAGAGAGTCCTAGACTTAAAGTTTCAAGGTTTTTTCCTATTTCAAAGCGTGTTGTTATCAAGATACCATGCTTTAAATCACTCTTCATAAATGAACCTAATCCCTAAATACCAAACCAAGAAACCCTAAACCCAGAACCTACCTTATGCCAATCCAGCTAGAATCATAACAAGAAAATCATTATTGTAAGTTGTTTAAATTGGAAATAGAAGGCTTGCCAAAATAGATGGCGAAGAGAATAGCGGTTGTAGTAATTTAGAGGAATTTGGAGCGGATCTGGTTCGGTTGGGAACTAAGGGGAGGAAAGGTCTCTAAATTTCGGGAAGCCATAAAAATGAAGTAGGGTGTTCGCTAGTAGAGGCCACAAAAGTTTATATAGAGGATCAGCATTGGTTGGTGCGGAACAGAAGGAACGCTGAACCCAATATTGACCATCGAACCATAGACATGTCGAACCAAATTAAATTTAGGGTTAATAGTGGATATTTGCCGATGGAAGAAGTCGGTTGGTGAGGCATTCAACAAAGCCTGCCTCGTAGTCTACGAACCGAGCTTTGGGGGGCATGTGTTGTGACCGTTTACGCCCAAGGAATTTAGCCTTAATAGAATAACCAGATGAAGGTGAAGGAAGAGTAGGAAATAGAAGGGATCCTATTCGGTAGTTTGGTAGTTTGAGTGCCGAACAAGAGATCATATTCGGTAGCCAAGGTACCAAAACGGAAATCATGTTCAGTAGTTTGGATACCGAATAAGAGATCTTGTTCGGTAGTTTTGGAACCGGACAGCTATTCCAGGAGTGGCATGGTGTAAAGGCCGAACCAGTAGCATGGTATGACACTCTTAAAACATTCAACAATATTCAAAATAAGCTCATAAACTCAAAAAACCCTTTTCAAAGATATTATTAAAATCCTCATTTATACTTACAAAATTCATACCTTTGATTATTCTAGACATTCTCTATTTCCATTTTCAAATGAACTTTTATTTCTAAACAATTCCCACCAATAATTCTTTTTAATTCAAACCATACTTTTTTTCTTTATAATATACTTCAATTTAATTTTAAAATATCAAAAGTAATTTATCGAAGCTTATAAAAATATTTTAAAAGCAGAAAATTAATTGAAGTCCAAAAATATGAATTATGGAGCAAAATATTCCAAAATCAACAACAATCACCAATAAAACCGTGTAGCTAAGTTGAATTCCATCGAATTTCGATCATCAATAAACTATACACAAAATATAAATAAATTCCAACATTTAAAATACAAACGGACTTCTCCTTTGCATTTCGGACATCCAACAAACACAAAGTCCACTATCAAATACGAAATAATATCTAATATCACAATAACCAAATGATTATCCCGATCAAATAATTTATCCAAGCAAATAATTCAACATTCACAAGGAATCAAATCTCAAACAACCAATTTAACCAAGAAATTCCATAAATAATCAGGATAATATTATATAAGCAAGATGTGAGTGGAATAAGGTACAGTTGTGAGTGAGGAATACTCACCTAAATCAATTTGCTACTCAAGGCTTCGTCATCGATGCTTCAGCATACTTGAGCAACCCACTCTCAACCTTTCATCACATGCATGCATGCTACACCAAAAACTCGCACACATCATTCCAGGTCATTGAACGTTTGTCCCATGGTTGAACTCGCCTCCATCATGTAAAGCATATACAACAGCTACATTCAAAACTATTTACTTCAACCTTCTCCTTCCTAATATCTATTACCTCAGGTTGCCGTCAACATCTCTATATGGCCTAGCTTGCATACATCGCATCACGCCTCCATCAAGATCGTCTGACATGCACGCACGCTCTAGTAGCATCCTCGACATCGCACGCCCTATACAACATCGCATTGCCTCCGACCTGCCTTCTTCCACTTTGTGTCACATACTAGATCATGTAGTTATATATATTCTGTGCGGGTGTTTATATTTTTTACGAAGCTAGGGCATGATTTCAATTTGGTTTGGGTTGGGATAAGGTGAAGAAGCAAATACAAATTTTGCTGAGAGAATAATAATAGATTTGGGCTTGGGCTAAAGAGTTCTGGACCATTAGTTTGAATCAATTAATTTCTCTTTTCTTCTATTTTAATTAATTCTTGTATTTAATTTTAAATATATTTCAAACCGATTTCACATAATTTACCTTACATTGTACAGAATATGTTTCGATAATAAACAATATCATTCAATCTAATATTTGTTTATTTCTATTTAACCATTCATTATACTGTTACAAAATAAATCTATTTTTCAACTATTCCAATCATACAAAAATTACTTACACTTTAAATATTTATAATTAATTAAAACATTTTATTCGGTTTTAATTTATTATTTGAGAAGAATTTATAAATTTAATTCAAGTTATTAAATCAAAATATTATATTAAATGGAATTTAAATAGCAAAAATTTTATTTCCAAAATATTAACTATCACAAATTGAATTCAAATAATTTTTATTTTAATTAAATCTGCATATAATTACGGCATAGAAAGCAGCGTTGTTACATACCGTTAGTTCCTGAGATGATGGTTTGATGACAACAACCTTAGGACTTGTTATAAAATATAAATACTAATATTCTTATATATATATATATATGCATGATATATATAGATACCGAAGAATGAAGACTGTACAGTATAGAGATTCAAGACTGATGAATTCAAGATTGAAGAAATCAAGACTGAAGACTCATGAGTATGACAAGAGTTCAAGATTTCAAGATATTAAGATAAGTAATAGTGTCTAGATTTATGTTAAAACTTTATAATAGCACTAAAATCTTTATTCGGATTTTAATTGTGGAATGGAATCCACCTTCTCGCTTTAATAGTGGGATGAAACCCACGACCACGACCTTCTCTAGTGGAATGGAATCAATGAAATTTTCAAAATGATTTATTTTAAATATTTTTCTAAAAACATTTTAAAAGTCATCTCTCTCGGTTTAAATATTTTAGCCTTAAACTATTCTTATTATCTTTTATATTTGATTTCAAAATCATCTCTTGTTTTTAAAACTATCTCCTGGTTTTAATATTATAAACTTTAAAACTCAAAAATATATTTTATACTTAGTTTTTAATATTACTTTTATATTATAGATTATATATTTTTAAGACTACTTTTTAAATCTCTTTTATAAGTTTAAATTATATTAAAAATGGTTTATAAAGTTTAGAAATTGTTTTGACAAATTCTAGAATAAAAATCATTTTAAAGCAAAATTAATTTTCAAAATTCAAAGAGGCATGTCGACATACCCCATCCCCCCATGTCGACAAGGAAACCGTAGAAATTCAAATTTCAAATTTTCAAATGAAGTGTCTATTTGTCATAACCTTTCACGAATGGACATGACTGTTGTTCTTCTATAAATACCAGTTGTTTTCAATGAATTTTAAGTTAGATTTTCTTCATTTCTTCACTTCTTCTTCTCCACTCAAATATTCTATTATATTTTAACAAAACTCTGCTGAAATCCTAAGTGAATCAAACTCGATCATCTCTAGTTTGATTCTCTGTCACTCTTTCTCAAAAATCTTAGTGCTATTCAGAGTTATAGGATCATTTGTAATCAAAGAAGTGTATCGAGTCTCTCTATTTATCAAAGTGCTATTGGAAACGGTGTGATTGTGGCCTATAAATCAATTGGGTGTGATTGTAGCCTATAAATCAATTAGGTGATCTTGTAGCCTGGTTAAATCAAGAGAGTTTGCCCTGGACTCGAAGACAGGAGGGTGTATCTCGTGGCCTTGAAATCGAGGTTGTAATATCAACATTATATTTGAAAAGAAATCCATACAAGAAATTGTGTGGGACTGGATGTAGGGTAACTCCGAACCAGTATAAAATTCTGGTGTGTTCTTTCCATTACTACTTTTATTTACTATTTCCATCTGTGTCTGATTCTGTGATTGTTTCTGTGTTTGTGAATTGCATCTGTTTGTGTTTAATTTGAAAAGATTTTAAAATATTCCATAAAATCAATTAAACACTACTCACCCCCCTCTAGTGTTAATTCTGCCTTAAGATCCGTAATCCGCATTTCCTACACAGACTCTCCTCCTTATGAAAATTGCACCCTCGCAATAATTTCTTATAGGGAGATGACAAACAACTCATACCCTGACTTTACACGTATTTAACACTCTTCTATCAAATTCAACTACCCAATCCTCTATGTAGCTCATACTTCAATTGTCTTATCATATGCTACAATTTAAATAGGTTCAATTCAACAACCTACTATTTTCGCATACGATAAAAATATTGTGAAAATTTTCTAAATATCGGATTTTTTATAAAATTTCGGCTGAGTCTCCTTTGTAAGGAGAGTGTTTTGAATAATCGAAACACAATATAATTATGTGATATACATCTTCGAAGTCAACAATAAGGTAACCCAACATGGGAAAAAAACACAATATAATATATATCTATCACCAAACATAAAAAAACATACCTTTGCTTTGCATTTTTAAGCGAGTTTGCTTATTTTTAAAGTGGGCATAAGCTTGCAAGTGCCAAAGAGCCTTCATGTACCTAGCTCAGTTTAAATAAGAAATATGAGATCTCACACACTAATTTAAGAAGCATTGTATACAAATATATGAGTAAACAACCATGCTTATTAGTATGCGTTATGTTCCGAGATGTTTCATATGCCAAAATCATAAAATTACATAGTATTTCGAAGTGTGAAGTTGTAGATTAGTTGATTAACTTTGCAGAACATCATCTGGATCAATGAAATATAGTGCATAATAAAAGTTATTAAGGTTTCAATTGATAACACAATTCGGAAAATTATTTTTATATAGGAGGTCCACACTTTTAAAATTCATTTTCATCTAGCAAACATCAAATTTTTGCTAAACAATTTAAATAAAAGTTGTTGCGTATGTTTTATGCTTTCCGAAATGGACAAAATCATCAAATTCAGACAAACCGTTCAAATGTTATGGGCGAATAAGTTTTGCTCTAACTTTTGCAAATTTTGGATTTCGGGACAGCAATACATATCCCTTGAAATTTATATTTTAATCTTACTTAAACTCAAATATTGGTATTGCACTTCAAATAAAATTTATTTTCTAGTGATATATTTTTCTAATGGAATCAAAATCATCAAAAACGGATAAGTCATATGATATTTATGACTAAAACAACAATGTATTAGTAAACCACATGTGCATTGACATTTTATTCAAACTATCTACAGTCGCCGACCCACGACTCAACAATCGCAGACACATAGCTATAAATAATACCGACACACGGCTAGAATGATGCCGACACACGACACTGGGGTGTCATAAATCCAAGGCGTGACCACCGCGATCAGGCCGCTAGGATGGATATTGGCCAGTCTGGTTCACTCTCGAAACATAATGGGAGAGACAAATACTGTAAATATATAATAGCCGACACACAACTATATACACATACCGACAAAAAGCACTATATATACGCTAACACACAGTTAAATACATATGCCGACACCCAGCTTTGTGTATAACCACCAACACACGGTTCCACCTAAGTCAAACACATGACTATAATATATTCACCGATTTTGTATCCCCGTATTGACTATCATCCATGAGCAAAAGATAACCAAATAAATAACAAAACAACGTCCCTTACCACTACGTGTTTCTAGTCCATTTATTCAGTTCTCACACACAATACTTGCCCTAAAATTTTCTATATAACGAGTCCAACGAATAACCAGAAATTGTTACCGAAAGTCTCATACCAGATGGTATCACTAATCCGTTTATTCTAGTTTCTCGTCATACAGAATAAAACATCATAAAATCCAATAGAAGGATGTCATCATCGTATAATAGTAAAGTCGTCAATCAGATCCATCTCAACGGTGAATCATTCATATAATTCAATTCAATATATAAGGAAATAATGCACATCAAAGTAATATAAAAATATATTATTTAAATATATATATGTGTGTGTGTGTATGTATGTGTATATATATATAACAACAAACAAATCACTCTTAATAATAAATCGTTCGCAACATCTATTCTTTAATAATAAAATAATTACATAGAAATGGATAACAAATACATATTTTTTCTTTTCAAAAAAAAGTCTAATTTCATAGCCTTTTATAAATTTAAATATTGATTTAATATTTAGAAATAACTTTTGAAAGTTCATTTCTTTCTTTTAAAACCTCAAAATTATTCATGAAAACATCACACAAAACAGTTATTTCATAATTTTCTACAATTAAATACTATGTTTAAAATAAATTCATAAACTTCTAAAATAATTCTTTTCAGTTCAAGTCATTATTTATAATTCAAAATCTTCTTATCATATAGATTTTTTTCCATAATATCAATAAATCAATTTTAAACCATAAAAATATATACACGAAAAGGGATTTTATATTATAACCCTCTTAAGGCATTCAACATTATTCAAAATAAACTCATAAACTCAAAAAACCCTTTTCGAAGATATTATTAAAATCCTCATTTATACTTACAAAATTCATACCTTTGATTATTCTGGACATTCTCTATTTTCATTTTCAAATCAACTTTTATTTCTAAACAATTCCCATAAATAATTCTTTTTATTTCAAGCCATACTTTATTTCTTTATAATATACTTCAATTTAATTTTAAAATATTAAAATTAATTTATTGAAGCTTTCAAAAATATTTTAAAACCAGAAAATTAATTAAACGTCCAAAAATATGAATTATGGAGCAAAATCGTCCAAAATCAACAATAATCACTAATAAAAAATGTATCGTGTAGTCGAGTCGAATTCCATCGAATTTCGGCTATCTATAAATTGTACACACAACATAAATTAATTCCAACATTTAAAATGCAAAAGGACAGCATACCTTTTGCGTTTTAGACATCCAACAAACCCAAAGTCCACTATTAAATACTAAATAATATCTAATATCACAACAACCAAACGAATATCCCAATTAAATAATTTATCTAAGCAAACAATTATACATTCACAAGTCAAATCTCAAACAACCAATTTAACCAAGCAATTCCATAAATAATCAGGATAACGTTATATAAGCAAGATGTGAGTGGAATTAGATATAGTTGTGAGTGAGGAATACTCACCTCAGTCAATTTGCTACTCAAGGCTTCATCGTTGACGCTTTAGCCTACTCAAGCAGCCCGCTCTCAGCCTTGCATCACACGCATGCATGGTACACCAAAAACTTGTGCACATTATTCCAGGCCGTTGAACGTCTGTCCTCTCGTCGTTGAACTCGCCTCAGTCACATAAATCATATACAACAGCTCCATTCAAAACTATTAACTTCAACCTCCTCCTTCCTCGCATCTATTACATTTAGGTTGCCATCAACAACACCGCACGACCTGGCTTGTTCATACCACATCACGCCTCCTTTAGGATTGTATGACGCACACACATGCTTTAGCAGCACCCACGACGTTGCATGCCTTATACATCGCACTGCCTCTGGCCTGCCTTCTTCCACCTCGCGTTGCATACCAGATCATGCGATTATATATATATATATATATATTGTGCACATGTTTATATTATTTAGGAAGCTAGGGCACAATTTCAATTTGGTTCGGTTTGGGATAAAGTGAAGAAGCAAATGGAGGTTTTATAGAGAGAATAAGAATGGATTTGGGCTTGGGCTGAAGAGTTATAGGGAATTAGTTAGAATCAATTAACTTCTCTTTTCTTCTATTTTAATTAATTCTTTTATTTAATTTGAATTATATTTCAAACCGACTTAACGTATTTTTTCTTACATTATACAGAACATGTTTCGATAATAGACAATTTCATTCAATACAATATTTGTTTATTTCTATTTAACCATTCATTGTATTATTACAAAATAGAATCTATTTTACAACTATTCCAATCGTATATAAATTATTTACACTTTAAAATATATATAATTAATTAAAACATTTTTTTCGATTTCAATTTATTATTTGAAAGAATTTATTAATTTAATTCAGGTTGTTAAATAAAAATCTTATATTAAATAGAATTTAAATAGTTAAAATTTTGTTTCCAAAATATTAATTATCACAAATCAAATTCAAATAGTTTTTATTTTAATTAAATTTACTTATAATTACGGCGTAAAAAGCGGGGTTGTTACAAAAACATTGCAAGACTTTTCTTTGTGGTAATACATGCAATTTTAATAAAAAGTAAATATTTCCAATAATTGAAAGAAAATTGTTTATAGAGGTGGAAGAAAAGAATGAATAATACATAGTAATAAAAAAATCTAGTTAATTGAAAGAAAGTGATTAGAGATTTTTTTTAAATGAGAAATAAAATAGTTTTGCTTAAAGATTGAACCACAAAGACATGTATGATAGAATGAATTAAAATGGATAAAAAATGAACAAAATTAATTAAAGGGGAAATATACGGAAAAAAGTTACACTTATATTTATTATAATTAGTTAATTGAGAAATTTTAGAGTCAAAAGTACTGTACTGTCAAAATATCACTTTAATTTCTATTAATTCTTTTAATATCTAAATACAATATAGACACCGTTCATTATTTTTCAAGAGGTTCAATATAAAGGATTTAACTTTTCAACCATTTTGTCACACATATCTATATAGTTCAATCCCACTTTAATTTTGATTTTTTGTCTTCTCCATTTTCCCTATAGATAAGTGAGGATTAGTTTATATAGTGTATTTTAATTTATTTAACGACCCGCTATTTCGAACCATTCATATCGACAATCATCCACTCATGTCAGACTTGAATTGCTCAAAACAACAGATTGTTAACTTATATCTGGCAAAACTTAGCATATACAGTAAATAAATCAATCATAGAATCACAGACACAGAGTAATACAACAATAAGCAGCAGAAAAGTTAAATAGTAGTTCATGAAGCTACTATATAAACATAAGAGTCTACAACAAGATACAATAGAAATATCAAATACAATGTAGTTTCAAATACAGACAGATGACAATTCTGAACATAAACAACTGGAATAAACTGAAATAGTAGAATAGCTGAGTAGATGAAGATAGATCTGCAAGCGAAACTCCAAAGCTCCAAAGGTGAGTCTCAAATGTTGTGACAGTCAGTCTGACCCGAGCATAAAACAAAACACAAAACACAAAACACAAAACACTCGAGTTAGGATTAATATTCTTATACAAGTAAATCAACTCAAGTGAAATGTCAACTAAAGTACAATATAACTTAAAGAATGTTTGGGATACTCATCCTCTAAGGATCCGTTAAACTATCTACATACATAGTACAATACACTACATATATAATGTCTACAGAAAGTAAAATATTAAAATAGCGTTAAGGCGTTACCCATATCCCCCTGAACACATTTTATATATTCCCGTAGTCTATACAGATACTATAAGCTCCACCAAACTGGTGGTTTACTCAGGGAGCACTCCATAGGTACGGTACAAAACAAACTCGTAGTGGGCGCGATAAGGCATGTGACAAGGCACGCAAGGCAATGCCCAAGGTAGGATTCTACCGTTTTGCGGATCCAGACTGGTGGTAACACATAGCAGCTACTACCGCCCATCTCGAGACACACTCCCAAATTAAAGGTGCACTCAATCAAATCACAAAGTAATAGAATGGTATCGAAGAAATGTGTCCGATTAGAGGTGCGACCTCACTTGGCCCAGCATGGCTCATGTTTTAGCCACATCAAATTGACTCGTGGGAGTCAGGGCTGCGTTAATCCCTCATACAGAATCGTCGCCAAACCATCCTACTTTGTTCTGGAATCTCCACCACGTACACAGTTGTTAAAGTGGTTTGCAGTATTGGCAGAGAGTATGACAATATCCGATCCCAGTCTCTTTAACAACCAAACACTCATTTCACACCATGGTCGTTTATAAAATCACTTTTATAATCATTTCAAACAGTTCATACTTCATATCGAAGTATCATAATTCTTTTTCAAAATCATATCACTTTCGAAATCATATTCACTTATGAAATCATATCACTTCTGAAATCATATTCAAAAAATGATTTAAACCATTATATCAAAGTATTAGTATTTAAATCCATTAAATCTAAATCATAACAGTTCCAACTTAAATAGTTTAAATATTGAAAATAGTTTATATATTGGAATAGTTATAAATTAAGATAGTTTATATTTAAAAATAGGATATAGATTAAAAAAGTTTATATATTAAAATAGTTTATATATTGAAATAGTTATAAATTAAGATAGTTTATATTTAAAAATAGGATATAGATTAAAATAGTTTATATATTAAAATAGTTTAAATATTGAAAATAGTTATAAATTAAGATAGTTTATATTTAAAAATAGGTTATAGATTAAAATAGTTTATATATTAAAAATAGTTTATATCGAAAATAGTTTCAAATTAAAATCGTTTCTTCCAATTTCACAAATCAATTCAAATTAAATCTAGTTCCAAACTTCCATTTAAATCAACCTCAGTTCAAATTCTTATTAAAACCATTTTTAATCAATTTCAAATCCAGGTTTGAACTTCAAATTTGAACCACTTCAAATTCAATAGGTTTCAAAGTTTAATTATTCAAACATTTACAATAACTAAATTTAATAAATTTCATTTATATTTCAAAATTCAACTTTAGTCCTATTAAATTTTCGAAATATTCACTTAATCATTTTAATAACACTTAAATAAAATCTCATATTACAAATTTAAGTTAATATTAAATATTCAATCTCAAATTTATTTAAAGTTGAAAATATTCATTTAATCACTTTTTATCAAATCATGTTATAAAATCATACCTTTCAAAATCTCAAATCAATAAATTCAAGTCAAACCTTATTTAAATTCAATTCTAAACAAATTTAATTATAAATCAATTCTTATTTAAATTCAATTCTTAACAAATTAAATTACAAATCAATTCTTATTTAATTTATCTTTCCAACTTCCATTTACTTAAAGTCATTACAAAAATCTACTTTAAAATATTAATATAAATTCGAATAAATACTTAACATATTATATAAATTATTAGTTAAATTAAATTCTTAATAAATTTTAATATATTAGTTATTATTAAATTAAATCTTAATATTATTAAATCTGTTTTAACTCTTATTTTATATGTTTTAAAAATTATAAACTTATAAGTAAAATTTTATAATTTTCATTTTAAAACTTAACTTATAATTAAATTTAAAATATCCAAAATATATAATTTTAAATCTAACTTTTTCACATATATTAAAATTAAAATCTTTATATTATATTTAAAAATCAATGTTTATTAAAACCCAATTTCCTTTCAAACTTTGGAAATCATTTTCAAAATATAGACCAACGGTGTTCGTATATAATTTTCTATTCTATGGTCAAGTGATACGGATATTTATCATTTCAATCCGCAATTTAAATTAAATAATTTACGGGTATATATCATTTCAACCCGCAATCCCAAAATTTCAATAAAATCGCTTGGGTTTATCATTTCAACCCATAATGATTTTCCCCAAACCTATAATATCGTTTGGGTATGTATCATTTCAACCCATAGGGAATTTCTAAACTAACAGGGAACTTGCAGAGTGAGAACAAATATGACAATAATATAACATATCAACAACAGGCATATATCATCAGTAACAAATTTAAATATAATATACAACAGGTTATGTGTCATATGTCATAAGTAAACTGTGACGCCCCACCTCTATACCCACGCTAACCAAGAACACTACGATGTAGTGCTGTCAATTAGCACGGAGAATAAGGCTGTGGAGGAGCGACCATCCATGTAACTTCTTTGTGCGAGCACCGATACGTCAGATAGAATAGAATGCATATCTTTTAAGGAGGAAATCCGACATACCGATACAAACACAAAGCTATCACACGGTGGCTATATATAATCTTCGGAAACAAACATAGAAATAATCATAACATAAATCAGTCACAGACATCCATATCACAAAGGCGGAAGAAGATATGAATAAATATATAACACATGAAAGTGTACATCAGAGTAGTGGTCAGAAAGATCCACGATAATACAAAAGAATAGCATCACGTGCTATACAAAAGAATAGATACACAACATAGAGTCTATATCTCAAATGTGTACAACCAAAAACTACTAATCTAAGTAGTTAGCCAAAAGTCAGAGTAATCCAGAAGAGAAGTCAAGCAGAAGCACCTGTAACATCTCGGTCTGACCCGAGTATTATTTATAAGAAAATAATAAACGGATCAGTCTAACTATAAATATCAGATGACATGATATAGGATAAAGGGTATGGCATAAACATATAATAACCATGATGGCATACTACTATAAGTATGTAAATGATAATCAACAAGGGATTAATCAATGTCACAAGAATCTTCTCAAAGATCCAAACACATAAAAAGGTAATGACACACAAATTCACCAATACACAAAAACTGATATCATATCAGTGAAAACCACAAAAGTTGGTGAAGCACTAAATCCAGAAATCAACACACGAAATCCAGAAATCACTAAAAGTGGGAAGTCCGAACACACGGACGAGAAGCTATCTCATGGAAGCTATCCATTTAAATTTTCCGAACACACGGATGGCCCGAAGGCAAGTCCGACACACGGACGAAGAGACATCGCACATTGCTAGTCTAAACCATAAAATGATCATCATCGATCATAAAGAAGTGTCGATTACACTAAGCTAGTAAATATATGAGTTTAGCTTCATGTCCCATAACCACTTGCTTAACTTAAATATTTACGAACAAACTGTAGATCTTCACTAGGAAATTGTCACAAAAGGGTTCAATCGAACAAGTCCAAGAGCTAACCGACGAAGTGAACGCAAGCGTTTCATACCACTCGTTTTACTAAGTCGTTTAAGTCGATTTCTCATTCGAGTGAAGTAAAGGCTTGTATATACTAGTAGATAGAAAATCGGTTTGAGAAAACGAACTTTTGATATTTAAAATAGTGTTGAAATCGCTTTTGATGAAAGAGTTTTGATATTTACTATTAGTATTGAAACCTTCATATATCTTTAAAGTGACAAGTCATAAAACGATTGTAGAAACAAATCAATTCACGTTCGAAGACGTGAGTAAAGTCCAAAGAAGTCAATCCCAAAACCATCAAAGTAGAAATTCTGATAAATGTTTTTCAGAAGAGATTGCCTACGCAGAGTAATACGGGGTTCGACCTGCCCGGTCAGGTCGCGGGGGTCCAGGGGGCAGCGCCCACGGCGGGGTGCGGGGCAGCGCCCCGTCACGGTACGACCTAGTGAAGGCAAGCGGTCCAACGACCTAAGGAAAAATGGGTCATACGACCTAAGGAAAATCGCGATCTAACAAGACCAAGTGTAAGGTCGGAGACGACCTACGACTTAACAGAGCCCTGCGACCTAAGTGGGATGCGACTTAGTGGGGCATAGGTCGGAGACGACCTACGACTTAAGGGTGAACGACCTAGTGAAATAGCAGTGGAAATATTAGGTCGGAGGCGACCTACGACTTAAGGTTTTAACTCGCGAACGACTTAGTACTTGCTTATCTCGCGAACGACTTACGACTTAAGAGGGTGTACGACCCAACGACTTAAAGTCGATACGACTTAACGACTTAAGCTCAAATACGAGCTACGAGCTAAGGTCTATACGACCTAACGACTTATCTCAGTACGACCTAAGCCAGGACGAGATAGCAGAAGGCAACGACTTAACTCTTAACTCGGGGACGACCTAAGATGTTAACTCGTGGACGACTTAAGGGGTTAACTCGTGGACGACCTATGGCTTAACTCGTGAACGACTTAGCACAGGCGAACAGAAATACAAAGGCGGTGACTTTTCAACGCGCGCGACTTAAGCCCTTAACTCGCGAACGACTTAGCACACCCAGAACGACTTAAGGCCTGGAACGACTTATGCTCCGTGTGACTTTTCAAAGCGAACGACTTACGACTTAGGCTTAACTCGTGGACGACTTAGCGATGGCCAGGAACGACTTAAGGCCAGAAACGACTTAAGGCCAGAAACTCACCAAAACGCCAAAATTTGTAGTTTTTCGCCAATCCAATCCAAACCAAATGCAAACAAACATGCTAAAATGATGAGGGATCATCCCCAACAACCCAATGACAGTTATAGGCGAGATGTGAAATTAAAAATCTCACCTTTTCCACGAAATTTATGAAGATGAAGATTGAAAGCAAGGAGAAGCAATCCAAAGCTTGAATCCACAATCTTCTATTTGAATTTGATGTTGAATCTCGGATTTGCAATAGAATTTGAGTTGGGAGTTTTAATTTCTCTTTCCCACCACCATTTTTGACAAATCTTGAAGTGTTTTAACAAATGAGAAAGAGGGTTGGGCTGAGCTAAAGGGGTGCAGTCCAAACCAAAGTCAAAGGCGGGAAAAAGTGCCGAAAAGTTTACTATCTCCAAACATATCGAAGTTTACACTTAAAAAGATCGCAAACGTCATTTTGAACTCAATGGAAGTGGTCTCGAGTCCTAATTTGACCGTGTGCAAAAAGTAGCTTTTCGGACTAACATCCGACTAACGATAAAATATTTAAATATAAAATCGATAGATATGCGGGTTGTTACATAAACAATTGCAGATAATGACATATCATATTTAACAATTAAATAACTAACAATTCAAATTTAACAGCATATTTCAATCGACATTTCAAGTGAATTAAATTTACTAAATATAAGAATGTTAATCGTGAGTGATCGCTCACCTTTCGAGGCTAGAGAGATTAGACAACATAAAAAACTACGAATTGAATCATGAACTCGAAAATTAACCAAACCGATATGGATAAGCACAGATTCAACAATGGGACAGCAACAAAGCACATATCTACATGAATTCGATGAAAACAAATCAAAGCAAGCTAGAGATTGAAGAAACAATATATATAATATAAATTTTTTTTCTAAAAAAGCAATATTCAATTAAAACACACGTCAAATAATATATATATATATATATATGTATTATATATTTTTAAAATCAATATTAAATTAAGCATATATTAAAATAAAATCTATATATTTTTGTATTTCAAAAGTCATTATTAATAAAAACACACATATTTAAAAATCAATATATACTTACAATAATATATATATATATATATATATATATATATATATATATATTTACAATAGTTAGACAATATCTTTAAAACAATATTTATGTACAACAAATAGAAGGCTGCTCATTGGAGTTTGGGCATGGAGGAGGATTAACGTGAGCTGTCCGGTCTTTCAAGTGGAAATGGGCGGTTGCTGTGCTAGGTGGAGGGTTAAGAAGAATACGAGCAGGCAAAAGAAATGAGCGCAGCAAGCTTCAGGTATCCACGCATGCTATGATATATATAAAACTTTATCACTTATTTTTTTACTAAGAGGGATTTCGGCTGCCGCTAGATTGAGGAGTGGAGAAGCAAGGGCGGAGGGGACAGGTGGGATCGGCGAGGCAGGAGCCGCGTGGAGGTTGGAGTGTAACTGTTGGTCGATGTCGTTTGGAGGGTTGTTCACGCATGGAGTAAGTGGAAAGACAGGTTGACAAAAGTGATGGGTCTCGGCAACTAGGAGCAGGTTGGAGGGAGAATGGGACGAGCTGGCGGTGGCGCTCAGATGAGCTGTAGCGTAGTGGGAAAGGCGAGTCGCATGGAAGAGGTTGGACAATAGATAGAAGTCGTGTAGTGGAAAGCTAAGAGGCGGGTGTCGTGGGTAGGTGGGGATCGGTTGTAGTGGTCGTTGTGACAGAGTGGAGAGGGGCGTCAGAGTTAGTGATGGCAATTGAAGGAGGCGAGCACGTGCTTGTCACGGGTGAGGGTGGATGGTTTTGAAATGTCAGGGGCAAGCAGGATGCGAAGAGGAGGGTTTCTCACGGCCATGCGTAAATATGAAAGCTTCATATAATGGTTGACAGAATGGCAAAATATATAAAAGAGGAGAGAATGATGTTGTTGTGAGCGTTGTCAGTGGGCGGTGCGTTGTGGTTATGCGAGGGGTTTTTGGTGACGTGGAGAAGGAGGAAGTGACAAGTATTACAATGGAGGAGAGAACAGCAGTTTCTAAATGCAAATATATGAATGATTATATAAAAAAATTTCTAAAATATAATGGCAGATCGAAAAGTAAAGAGGGGGAAGAAAATGAATGGCAACCAGGCTAATGACTAGGCACAAAAGTAAATCAAATTTGAACTGGTAGGAATAGTAGAGGTCAATATTAGTTTCGGGGAAAAACAATAAAAGCGGATGACTATTCGTTTTAGTCATTGGCAATCAAAAAGACAAAGGAAACCAACAAGAGGTACAGAACCGATATGACAAATTGTTTCGTCGATTACGTTGCATACCGGACGCCGAATTACAAAAATGAATATACTGCAGAGATCAACACGACGAGACGAACATAATGGTACATAGATATGATCAATACGATCATCCTATCGATATTCGCTATCAAAATGCTGCTAAACCATCGAAAATAAGATAAACGGGGTTATAACAGTCCAAATTTGGTGACACAAAATATGACGACTCACTCAGAAAATGATCTACATTTTTATTATGTAAAAATATTCATATTTCAAAAATATTTTATTTTCATCAAATTAACTGATTTTAAAATTGAAATTGGAAATTACACAACAAGACTAACTTTCATATTTACCAATGAAAATCTGCCATTTGCTAGTTTAAATAAACGCATACCAAATATCAAATTTTCATTGCTAAATTAAATTGTTAAATTTTCATGAAAAATTCAGTTAATTTCGTTATTTAAAAATCATTAAAATTTCCGGGTCGTTACAATTTATTTATTTTATTAATTTTATTTGATCATGATTTTAGGTGAGTAATTAAAATACCAAATGAAATAGAATGAATATAAAATGGGTAAAACTAATTAGAGCGGGAAGACAAAGAAATAACTGTTACACATGAATTTATTAAAATAACCGAATGAAAAATATTGGAGCTGAAAACTATTAAACTGCCAAAATTTCAATTTTATCTCTTTCAACTCCTTTAATTGTAAAAACACAATTTAGACATCATCCATAGTTTTTCAAGAGGATTAATGCAATGAACTTAACTTTCAACATCCTTTTATTTTCATTGAAAATTATCAACAATTAGACCGAATTAAATCCAAAAGCAAACCTGCAAATTACGCGAAGAAGTAAATTGGTTCAATAAAGTAGTGGTTCTTATTTGAAAATAACTAATAAATAATTGAAATCGCTTTCAATATTTTAATTGTGCATCTGCATTCATGGTCTGAACTTACGTTATAAAAACAATAAATGCATATATATTATACAAATTAATTGTTACTTATGTATATGGAAAATGGGAGAAGAAAATAAATTATAAGTGTGTCTTACCTTTAAATTCTAAAATACTCACAGACTTATCTATTGAGATAGTAAATGCAAGATTTGCGATGATTCAAAGAAAATTGTTTATAGATATGAAATATAATAAACTGAATTATACAAAAAGAAAGAAAAAATTGAGTGAATTAAGTAGGAAAGAGAGTGGAATATTGTTTAAACCCTACAATCATATTATATGAACCTTTTTGATGATTGAATTATGCGATTGAAATTTCCATATCGTTTTGAGCTCTTATGTAGCTCGAGATTAAAAAGAAATTAAAATGAAAGATGGAAAGAAAGAGAATAATGGTTTTTTTATATGAGAAAAAAGAAGCATATTTTTAGGGTTTGAATTTCATGAAGATATAAAATAGGATTGAATAGAATAAGCAAAACAGATAAAAAGGAAGTCAAAGAGACTTGTTGTTATAGCCAAATCCGTTAGATTTTGTTAATAAAGATACTTTAGAGGTGTAAATGTGAAAATACACCCATGAATCATAGCGAAATAAGGCCTTTACTTCAAAAATTGTGAAAAAAATGATATTCTTGCTGGGGGATTGAACAACATAGATATGTCTAATAGAATAGAATAAAATGAGAAAAACTAATTAAATGAGAAGACAAAGAAACAACCGTTAAGTTTGGATTTGTTAAAATTAAATACGTAAGAAATTTTAGAGCTAAAAATTACTAAACTGCCAAAATTTTAATTTTATTTCCCTTAATTCTTTTAATACCCAAAAACACAACTTGGACATCTTCCATAGTTTTTTCAAAATATTTGGTGTTAAGAATTAGATTTTCTACATCTTTCGTTTTCATTGCTAATTACCAGCAATTAAATTATGCATATTTGGAGAATAAAAATTCCAAAAATTAACCTGTTTATTACAAATAAAAGTAATCTGGTTTAATAGAGTTGAGGATGTACTTTGAAAATAAATAATAAATAATTGAAATCATTTTCAACATTGTAATTGCTCAAATAAAATCTTGAACTAATTAATTTATAAAAACAATAAATTAAAATACAATATACAAACTAAGTCTTACTTATTTATTGGGAAAATGCAGAAAATAAATAAATTCTAAGTATGTTGTACCATTTGATTCAAGAATATTTTACAAACATATCTTCAAGTGTAATAATGAAATATCAATGAAAAGAGAAGACTTACAATGATAAAAAAATGTTTATAGATATGGAACATAAAAATGAATTATACATAAAGTAAGTAAAAAATAAAGTGAATTGATTGAGAAAGAGAGTTGATACTGTTAAGCTTAAATGTTACCATCATATTATATGACCTTTTTTGATGATTTATAGCGACCCGAAAATTCGATCGCCTCGTCTTCGAATATCGTAACGTTTTGAAATATAGTGAAGTGTTATAAGTACGACTTTATAACCTTGTTAGACAACATTTAATTAATGTATACTGATAAGAAACTTGTTTGTGAAAATTGTTTATAAAAATATATTGTTTGATGGAAAATCATAATGTGATTGAAAATCGATTTATCGGTAAACAGTTTTTCGATCGATATAAGTTGTTCGAACTCTTGTACACTTGTCTAACGATCAAATTAAAACATTAGCAACTAACTAAAATACACACTTCTTCATAAAGTATGGAATACTTTAGAAGCTTTCATTTGGATAAGAGACATATCATGATAGTGGTATAATGGTAATTAGCATAAAGGAGAAGTGATGGGAGGTGAGTCTTCCATGGCATGGAGGGGGTGAAGGAAAGCTTAAAGAACACCATTCATTGCCTATATAAGGAGAGACACACCCTTGTATATTATTCACAAATTCAAAATGCTTAAAGTAAGCAAATCCATGGCTTCTTCTTCTTCTTTTTCATAATTTCCTAAAGCAAAATATTTGCAAATCAAATCCAAATCAGCTCAAACTTGGAATGAAGCCTTGCTGCCACATTACAAAACATTCTACCTATTTATAAGTTGAAGAAACAAAGCCATACTCACCCTATCCCTGAAGGCCATGAGTAAATGTGGTGCTAGGGTGCCTTAAAGCAAGTAAAAGAAAGGAAGGAAAGGAGGTTCCAAGGTTAGGTTTGGACTTGGTTAGCTTGGATCTTGGTTGTTGTGGGGTTAAAGGTAAGATAAATTACCTCTTTTATTGAAATATAACCCATATTTGTTGGGGTTTGATTGTGTTCAAATTGGTTGAATTATTGTTGACATATGTTAAAACATTAATTTGAATTCTTGCTTTGAAAGTAAGTGACACATATGATCCATAGGATTGACTTGGAATGGACTAGAATGGACTTGTATGACTTATGACAAGACCTTGGAACAAACCAGATAGGTTATAGATGGACTTTGGTTTAGATTGGACTCGGATTTGAAAGTGCACTTATAGCGATATCGCAATAGATGCAGCTCGAAATTATATTATTTTCGACGATTTCTACGGAGCATTGTAGAGAGATCCTTAGGAGTTTTTCACCATATTTATAATATTTTATTTATATGTTTGTTGCTATAAAAAGTTTGGGTAGTAAAAATTTAAGTAACATCTCGAAAAGTGGCCAAAACTTCACTTGTGCAAAACTGCTCCATTTGCCTTGATTTTTAGACTTTAAAAGTCTGAAAAGATATTTAGATTTAAGTATTTCATTTCATTCTTGTTACAAGTGTTTACTAACTCATATTAGACTATTTCAAATAAGATATTTATGAATTTTTAAGAATTATTTGTGAACTTTAGAAATGATGATTTTATAATAAAAACTTGTTTTTCTAAGTTTTTAAAGAAATTGTAAACTTGTTATTTTCAAGTAATATTGTGAGAAAATATTTTAAAACCTATCATAAGTATTATAAATATTTTAAAAGCATTTGTAAATATATATAGTTTTAGAAAATGTGTTGACTGTTTTATATCTTATGTAATAAAATATCTTTGACTAGTTTATTTACATGTCAAGTTTTGGTAAATAAATTACTATACATATGTACCATTTTAAAAAGGGATTTAAAAGTATAAACAAAAGGTTTAGAAAGGGTTTAGAATTGCTAAATGGCCAAATGATTAATTTTTTAATTACTTCTTTGAAAAGTAATTAACTATGCTTAACATTAAAAGTCGACGAATTAAGACTTATCTATTTGCAAGAGTTAAGATTGATGTGCGAGTAGGGATGGAGCAATAGAGCTCTAACCTACCAGCTTCCCTCTTGATCGAGGAATAGTAAGTCAGAAAATGTCGAAAATGTGTTAATCATTTTGATTTCTAACTTGTTTATGGAAATCATTAATACTATATTTAACACTACAAGCCGACGAGGTAGACTTATTTATCCGTGAGATCAAGAATGAAGTGTCTAGGCATGGTTTTGATGCAACCGGTGTTCTAACTCATCTGGCTTCACTCTTGGATGAGGAATAGTTAAGTTGGAATGTCAGAGACGAGTTTAGTATATGAATATTGATTTGTATAAGCAATTTTTTTGGCTAGATAGTCGATTGGTCGATTATCAAACTTGTCCTAATATTGACTTAGGAAGTCATTGAAAGATATCATGATTTCATACCATTGAGAACCCCCAGGAAGGAGTATTGGTACGAAATGTTTATAGCTTTCGCTTACTTCTAAGAGAACCAAAATTGAGTTAACTAGGAATCCATCGATTGGTTTTGGAGACTTCGATAAGCGGGAAGAGTGTACTATATGAGATGACTCAAACCCATAATCACTTCATAAATATATACGCGATCTATGTCTAGGAGCGGTTGTGAAGTGAAATATTATAGAGTTGAACTGTCTATCCTAATGTTAAGTCCAAGGGAAATGTCGGTGTTAGCATTAGTCAGAGGACTTATGCAGGAATCTATATGAAGATTCGAGATCTGTTTGAGATGATCGAATCCATGTAGTGGTTCGTGATCTGTACGAGATAATGGAATCCATATGAGGATTCGTGTTCTATTCAAGTGGTGAAGACTCGTGTGAAAGATGCCAAAAGTAGCCTTGATATCAGGAAAATTATAGAAAACAGAGTAGGGGCATGGCCAGAGTGGTTTAGCTGACCTCAAGGGTATATCAACTCCATATCTAGATATGCTTATTGATTGTTGCAAGTGGGAGTTGATATGGCTCGGACCACACACCGAGGGTGGTCTAGTTATGTTTACCTTAGAGTATATCCTATCTAGAGATATACGATGCTCGGAAGGTAGTTTTCGATCCTTGTCATGGAGTTTGGATGCGGCCAAACCGAGGAGATCTTCGTGGAAAAATCCATATGCGAACGTGCCTTAGCAATATTGATTGTATAGCTATTATTGTTGTGGCATTCACACAGTAGCTATTTGATATGATTTATGTGCTACACTCTAGACATTATCTATCATATCACTATATGTTAAAGTTAATGAATGGTTGGTTTCATTTAAGGGGAAAATCGTTGCAGTAATCCATTTGGTCTCAAAATGGTGTTATTATATGTCACTCTTATTTCTTGAATTTCTCATGCTAGTTTAGCGGATTAATCCGGGTGTTATTTTCTTATAATGCTTGGGTTAGCCCCGTATATGTTTCTAGATCTTGCTAAGGACGCTTTGGAGCTTATGGAGAAGAGCTGGCTGATTACCTTACGTAGTATTCTTATTTCTACTACATTTCTGTATTATATATATCAGCATTGTGAGGATGAACAGTTATAACTATCCAGGCTTGTGACACCCCACCTCTATACCCATACTATCCAAAAGTATTACTGAGTAATACTATCAGATAATATGAAAAATGAGGTTATTTGGGGTACACATGTGTATATTCCCTTGGACTAACCCTGATATGTATTAAAACATTAAACAAGTAAATCTTCTATATGTACATAGTATTGGCATAAAGCAATAAACATGTGTGCCTCTAGGATAGAACAATACATAATATACAGTGACTTACAGTGAACATAGAGTCATATGCGATGATAATAAAATGTATACATAGATCCAAAATATACATCAAATATACTAACATCAAAATATCTGATACATAAATATAAATACATCTCAAGTGTACACAATGACAATATATATAATGATATCTTAGCCTCTATCTATGCCTAACATACATAAATCGGTCACCGCGTCCCTGAACCAATGATGTCTCGGACTGACTGGAGTATTATATAAATAACACATGGTTTAGACTATTTCTAAATCATAGGGTTAATAAATATAAGTGAGACTGTATACTCTGAGGATGATAATGCGATAGCATAACATAGCAACTCATTACAATAATTACAATGTAATAATTATACACATACACATGTGCACGCACACTTATGTGTGGTTTATAATCACAACAACCTACAAGAACGCTGAAATGTCTCATAACATAAATATCACCTAAAACATGAATAAAGATGTCATCACCCATATAAAGCATATCAATAAAAATCCACAATATAATATCTAATAGGTAAATAATGCATACAATCACTACGCCATAAATGGCCTACTGCAACACAAAAAAAATGTTGGCTCAGGCCCGAAAAATGTTGCCATAGGTCTATGGCAACACTTTTAGGGTGATGCAATTTTTGCCGTTGCCTTAGACCTCAAAGGCAACATTTTGACTATCTAAGGCAACATAAGTAATATTGTTGCAATAGAACCCTATTTGGGTCTATGGCAACACCCATAGGTATCTGTAGCAACATTCCAAAATGTTGCTATAGATATGAACTTTTTGAATTTGTGGGGCCCACAATGTAGAGCATATTTGATTTTTTAATAAAAATAAATATTT
This sequence comes from Allium fistulosum, assembly GCA_030737815.1. Classification (NCBI taxonomy): domain Eukaryota; kingdom Viridiplantae; phylum Streptophyta; class Magnoliopsida; order Asparagales; family Amaryllidaceae; genus Allium; species Allium fistulosum. The sequence goes on from CM060902.1 coordinate 1,389,470,139, forward strand.
ATTTAATAAAATGCTATTACACAGAATTTGATATTTAAACAGTAATTTATTTAAATAAATATTTTATTTCAACATTTGAAATTGTACAAATTCCTGACTCCACTATTTTACAATACAATGATATATAACACTGATATTCACATATACAGATATTCCTCACTACATCACTCAGTTCACTCATTACATATGCAGTTTCAATTTATACATACACCGACACTGACAAATATATGCCGAGCCGAAGGCGAGCCGAGTGCCGAGCCGAAGGCGAGCCGAGAAGCGGGTCCGGGCGCAGCGCCGGCGGGGGTCCGGGGCACCGCAGTCCCGGCGGGGATCGACCTAAAATGATGCACAAATGGGCACCGCCCGATTCATCCGATTTCGGAAGATCGAGCCTTCTTTGAAATGACGTAAAATGATGCACAAATGAAGACTGAGCTTAATTCCTATCCTCCATCTCCTCGCCTAAATCTGCTTGAATCCCCTACGGCCAAACACCAAAACTCTACTGCAAACTCTTCAATTTCCAATCACCACATTAGCTTCTCTCTGTAACCAATACACAACAGCACTCTACCATTGTCAAACTCCAAACTCCGTCTACATCTCTCTGCCAACATTCAGGCATCACACTGCCAACTAAAACTCCTCTGCATCACCAACTTCCACCATCACTTCCATAACTTACCAAACCAACCAACCAACCTTCAACCAATACAACTACATCCAGATTCAATGGTGAACCAACCAACCAGATTATGAACTTGCGATGGACTTGCGATGGAGGCACAGGGCATCCAGAAGCAGTACATACCCAGCCAGATTCTGAAACATTAACAAGTGTTAAAGGAGCATTTGCACAAACATATGGGGGGCATACTATCTTATTGAAATTACCAGTACCAAGTGAAGCAACCGCAATCATAGGGGAAAGTATGAAGAGATCAGCCTGGGATCTGCTCTGAACTTGCGATGGAAAGTACGAAGTGAACCAAAATCTCGATGGCAGCAGTTCGGGTTTTGGGAGAAATTTCATATCAAAGCAATTCCTTTATCATCTCCACAAAAGCTTGCATACATCAGGAAGAACATCAACAGGCTTCATACTCATCCATGATCATTTCACAGTTGCATCTCGGATTATTCAATTATCGATTGCACTAACTCCAACATCATCGTTCCTAGCAGGCTGCTCCTTTTTGACGTCTAGCATCAACCAGATTTTACAACATCTCTAAGTGATTACGGGGCAACAATTTCATTTCCACAGAGACTAATTCAAAGTTGCAGTCACGATTCAAATCTAAAGTCATCTCTAACTCGACTATAAGATCGTATCACAAGTTCAACCAACATAGCAACTCGAGGCTTTCGATAAGGCTGTGTTTCGATCGAGAATCTTCATTACCAGATTTTCAAACAGCGAAGAATTTCAAACTCATGGTGGTGTTTTGAATCTCCAAGCGAGCATTTGCAGGTAGCATATTAGCTAGGCGAATTTGCAACAGCCCTAGCGTGATTGCGATATCTTCAAGCGGCGGCAGATCTAGGCGGCAGAGCAATTTCTTTTGACCTGTTTTATTTTTGAATGGTGATTAATTGGTGAAGACATGAGCTGTTCCATTTGGGAGGAAATTTATTTTGACTGGTCAATGAAGCGTTAAAAAGGTAAAAGGGAAATTTCTTTCAAAGCTCCTCATAATTCAGATTTACGCCTTTGGGCTCGGTTATGGGAGGAGGCGAATGGGAGGAGGCGACTGGGAGGAGGCGAATGGGAGGAGGCGAGGAGACTGGGAGGAGGCGAATGGGAGGAGGCGAATGGGAGGAGGCGAATGGGAGCGACTGGGAGGAGGCGAATTGGAGGAGACGAATTGAAATGAAAACCAAAAGGGGATCTGAACTAGTTTAGGCGGGAAAACGAAATTTTGGGCCAAATTGCAGTGGTGATCCATTTTAACAACCAGATTAAATGTAGATCGTTGGATCGTATTCACGCGGATTGCTAATTTTATTAATTTTTTAATCTGAATACATCTATTGCAACACTATATAAAAATGTTGCATCGTGTTACACTTGTTTAGCTAGAGCAACACATTTTTATGGCTAAGGTAACACCAAAAATGCAACGTTGCAGTAGGACCAAAATTTTATAGCTGTCGCAACATTTTAGCTGGCAACACCTTGCAAAAGTGTTGCAGAAGGTCATTTATGGCGTAGTGAATATAACATCATCATAGAAAATGAAATCATTAAGTGTATCAGACTAACCCAACAATGCCCTCGTATAGTACCAGAAAATCATATAATCAATAGATAATGTGAGATAGCCTCATCATATCATTCTAATGGTAACCAATACCATACAAATCACAAAGATAATCACCACGATCCAAACCACAATCAATATACAAAGGCTATCTCAAAATATTGAAGTATCAAACAGTATTGATGCAGCAGCGGAATTACAAAATGATGATTCTGTGAAAGTAGCAATCGATGGAATGAAGAATACTGAACGGCCCAAATTTGTTGATCCGAAGATACCGAATTCTAGCTATCCCAAACACGTTGATAGCGCACTATACCGTGTTTAAAGATCTACGATTCTTCGTACGTTGATCTAGCGCACTAGATACCGTTAATCGGCTTCAGCAGTCGTTGAATCGAGCGCACTCGATTAACCGAAAGTGGAGATAGAAGATCACACTCAACTACCAATTTAATTGAAAGCACAAAGCTAACAAACAAAAGTTTTCATTCAAATCAACTTAACTATTACAAATGACCCAACGCCGCTATTTATAGCTTTACAACTCAACACACACAATTCCGTACAACACTTAGGTCGTTGCCGACCTAACAACACCACACGACTCAACTTAGGTCGTACGCGACCTAACAACAGTAAATTCAAACATATTACAACATAATATCTCCGACATACGACTTACGACCTAACTTAGGTCGTCAACGACTTAACACTTGCGACTTAAGTTTGACCGACCTAAGGCCTCGCGACCTAAGGACACAACATCTTCACGCGACTTAAGAACATCAGCCTCTGAAACCTCTTCACGCGACCTAACTAGGTCGTAGGTCGTTGAACGACTTAAATTAGGTCGTGAGCGACCTAAAACTCCTTCTGAACAACTTTGCGCGCATCCTTCGTTAGATCGTACGTGACCTATCATAGGTCGTTGGTTTCCTTCTTCGGCATAACTCGCTTCACCGCCTTGTTCCAGTACCTCGTTAGGTCGTGGACGACCTAAAACTTCTCCCCTAGGTCGTAGCTCGCTTGAGCGACTTATCGCGTTAACTCGTGTGCGATTTTCACTAGGTCGTGAATCCCCACTAGGTCGTGTCCGACCTAAAACACGTTGCTTGTTATCTCGCAAACCATCTTCGTTAGGTCGTAAACGACTCAAGGATTGGTTAGGTCGTTCGCGACCTAACACTTCACCGTTTTCACCATTCTGGGCTGCATCATCCTCCCTTGGATGGAAAAAATTCGTCCTTGAATTTGCGTTCTCCTTTTCCACAACAATCTCATCTCCATGATACGGTATAAGATGTTTAACATTAAACACGTCAGAAGTGTAAACATCCTCCGGCAGCTTCAACTTATAAGCGTTTTCATTGATTCGTTTCATAACTGTTACAAGACTAATTTTCCGAGCCTTAAGCTTATTGTATGCTCCTACTGGAAAACGATCTTTCGTTAGCACCGCATATACTAAATCTCCTTCATTAAATTCAATGCTTCTTCTTTTCAAATCCGCGGATCACTTGTACTTTTCATTCGCTTTTTCCAATCGTTCCTGAACGATTTTATGACATTCTGTCAATCCGTCAACAAAATCAACAGCCCGTTTAACTGTCCCCTTTGGTTGTGGTACTACTGTTAAATCCAACGGCCCCTTTGGTAACCTTGAATATACAATCTGAAATGGGCTGAATCCAGTACTCTGGTTCACTGCATGATTGTGTGCAAACTCTGCTTGGCATAATTTCATATCCCAACTCTTCAGATTGTCTTGCACAAGACATCTCAACAAATTCCCCAATGATCTGTTCACAACCTCGGTCTGTCCATCTGTCTACGGATGATAGGCGCTACTAAAGTTCAACTTGGTTCCCACCATCTTCCACAAGCTTAGCCAGAAATAGCTTAGAAATCGAGTATCCCGATCTGAAACAATCGATTCAGGTAGCCCATGCAACCTATACACCTCTTTAAAGAATAACCGAGCGACTCGGACGTCATCCGCTGTCTTTTTACAAGCGATGAAATGTGCCATCTTTGAAAACCTGTCCACGACAACATATATCGAATCATTCCCCCTTTGAGTTCTCGGTAATCCCAAAATAAAATCCATACTGATATCAACCCATGGTCTAACCGGCACGGGTAACGGCATATACAATCCCGCATTCGTCGCTGTTCCCTTGGAAACTTGGCAAATATGGCATCTCTCCACAAACTTTCCAACTTCCCGCTTCATTGACGGCCAATAATAAGATTGAGAAATCAATTGTAAGGTATGATCTCGGCCCACATGACCTTCCCCATGCAACTCCTTTACAATCTTCATACGTAAGCTGCTCTCTGGTATGCACAATCGATTTCCCTTAAAAAGAAAACCATCCACCATAAAAAATTCATCCGCCTTCCCTTCCTTGACTTCATCAACAAACTTCGCAAAGTAAGGATCATCGACAAATAATTCTGGCAAAACATCAAACCTTGTCACTTCAACCTTCATTGTAGTCAACACATGATTCCTTTTGCTCAATGCATCTGCCACTCTGTTCGTAATTCCCGATTTATGTTTCACCACAAATGTAAATTGTTGTAAGTATGCAATCCACGAAGCATGCCTAGCAGCAATCTTGTCCTGTCCCTGCATATGCTTCAATGCCTCATGATCAGTATATAAAACAAATTCTTTATGAAACAAATAATGTCTCCAATGTTTGATAGCTTGTACGATAGCATAAAATTCCATATCATATGTACTATATCTCATCTTTGCTCCCGATAACTTCTCGTTGAAATATGCAATAGGACGTCCCTTCTGACTTAACACCCCTCCAATTCCAACCTTTGATGCATCAGTATGTAATTCAAACAATAACTGAAAATCCGGCAATACTAGAATTGGTGCTGTTGTCAAAAGTTATTTGATTCGTTCAAAAGCAACCCCTGCTTCCTCCGACCATGAAAATTGCTTTCCCTTCATACAATCAGTAACTGGTGCCATCACGCTACTGAAGTGTGGAATGAACCTTCGGTAGAATGATGCCAAACCATGAAAGCTTCTAACTTCTGTAATTGTCCTGGGTTGTGGCCAATTTCTGATTGCTTCAACTTTATTCTGGTCCACCTGTATACCTTCTCCCGATATAAGATATCCCAAAAATAAAACACTCTGCGTCATGAACACGCATTTCTTCGTTGCAGCATAAAATTGTTCTTGTCGCAGTACCATCAACACTTCTCTCAGATGTTGCACGTGTTCTTCTGGATTCCCACTATATATCAGTATATCATCAAAATACACCACCACGAACTTCCCAATGAATGGTCTAAAGATTTGATTCATCACTCGCATGAATGTACTAGGTGCATTCGAAAGACCAAACGGCATAACCAGCCATTCGTACAACCCCTCACGTGTCTTGAACGCTGTTTTCCATTCATCCCCTGGTCTGATTCGAATCTGATGATACCCGCTTTTCAAATCAATCTTCAAAAAGATAGTAGCCCCACTCAACTGGTCCAACAAATCATCAAGTCTCGGCATTGGAAATCTGTATCTCACAGTAATCTTATTCAGTACTCGACTATCAGTGCACATCCTCCACGTTCCATCCTTCTTTGGTACTAACAATGCTGGCACCGCACAAGGACTTAAACTTTCCTGCACACGCCCCTGTTCAAGCAATTCTTCCACTTGCCTTCTCAACTCCTCATGCTCTTTTGGACTCATTCTGTAGTGTGGTCTATGAGGTAACACAGCTCCTGGAACAAGATCAATTTGATGTTGAATGTCTCTCAACGGTGGTAACTTCGTTGGTAGCTCCTCAGGAAATACATCGTCAAACTCTCCCAGCACCGGTTTCACTTCTTCAGGAATCTCAACCACTTCATGACTCTCACGTCCAATTAACAAGAATACTTCAGGCTCCTCTTCTACCTCCTTAACAAACTCCTTCAAGGATAATAAAGTTTTCAGCTCTTCAATCTCCTCCGATTTGCTTTCTTCTTGTTGTCGCTTCTTGGGAACTAGAGTGATCTTAGTACCTTCAAACATGAAACTGTAACTGTTAGTACGACCATCATGTTGTACAGCCCTATCATACTGCCACGGTCTCCCCAACAACAGATGGCATACATCCATGTCAACAACATCACACCAGATTTCATCTTTGTATTCTTTCCAATTGAAAAATTAACACAAGCTCTTCGATTAACTTTCACCTCCCCACCTTTCCTCAACCAAGCTAACTTGTACGGTTTCAGATGCTTCTCTGTTTTCAATGATAACTTCTTCACAGCCTCTGTAGAGATAATATTATCATAGCTTCCCGCATCAATGACAAATTTGCAAACCCTTCCTAAGATAGTGCATGTTGATTGAAAGATGTTACTCCTCAACCAGCTAGTTTCCTCCTCCTGTTTCGGTGTTAAGAATGACCTCTTCATCATTAATGAATACCCTTCATCACCCGACACATTCTCTTCCTCCTCATCATGTAGTGAATTAGAACAGTCAGCTTCTACCTCATCTTCCTCTGCCTCCGCAATCATCGTTCGTTTCTTTGGCTTCGTACATTCATTGCTTTTGTGACCCATCTCCTGACAATTGAAACATTTGATACCACTATTGACCCTGGTCTTAGCAACTTCATTGACAACCGGTTCTGCAACAGCCTTCGAAACATTCGCATTGCTACTTGCCCCTTTCATTGGATTGTTAGAATTTGTAAACACACCACCACCCCTCCTTCCTTGTTTCTCCCAAGCTAGAGATTTTTGATGTGCTTCAGCGACAGATCTGGGATCAAACATGTTCACCATATCTTGTATTTGCATTCTCAACCCTCCAACAAATCTAGCTGTTAATTGTTCCTCTGTCTCCATGATGTCGTTCCTTGCAATCAGTTGATAAAATTCATCAGCATAGTCATTAACAGTCTTCGTTCCTTGCCTCAAGTTCTGCAACCTTTGATACATAAGCGATTGATAATTGTAAGGCAAGAAAGTAGCTCTCAACAATTTCCTCATTTTTTCCCAAGATTCAATCTTTGACTTCCCCATCCGTTCACGTGTAAGGTTGGTTTGCTGCCACCATGCCAAAGCTCTACCCCTCAACCTTGTAGCAACCAACTTCACTCTACGATGTTCTGGAACCTCTTTGAAATCAAAAATCTCCTCCACATTAGATAACCAATCCAAAAATTCCTCAGCTTGCATACCTCCTTTGAATTCTGGAATTTCAGTTTTCATCCCCGACTCCCATCGACGATCATCCTCAAACTCTCGATTTCGTCCTTGGCCATGATCTCGATAATGACAACTCCCTCTATCATCATCTTCATCAACAATAGATGTACTTCGATAACGATCTCGACCACCCACATCTCTATGATCATGCATATTCCTTCTACTTCGTCTTTCATCATCTCGATATGGTTCATCTTCGAATTCTCTATGACTTCTTCTTCCTTGATGAGATTGTGGCGACATTCTCCTTCCTCCCGAAACCGATGGCGAAACCCTGTTTCCACCTTGGTTTGAAATTGGCGATGTTCTTCTTCGGGGTTGATTCATATCCATCATGAGCTTCTCTAATCTCCCAATACCTTCATCCAACTTCTCATTGAATTTGTTACTTATGCGTTGTTCCATTTGTTCAGCATCCTCTCGCTTATACAAATCTTCAACATTTTGGTGACGATTAGCTCTTCTCGGTGGCATGGTTTGAAACGTCGCAAATACTTCAATTCTTGACTTGTACTAATCAAAAGATACCAAATGATGTACGGCTTTCAACTTCAATCTTTGGCGCGCAAAGCCTCCCCGCCAAAATTCAAACACCTTTCTTCTTTCGATCCAAAATGATATGGATCAAAATCTTCACTCTTGTTGCGACTTTGTGATGAACGCGATGAACAACCAACTTCTTAAAAAATGATGTACGGCTTTAATTACTCCCCAAACTCTTCGAATAAATTGGATCCAAGACTCGGCTTAGCTATGATTGGCTAAGTCTAGCTCTGATACCAAATGATGCAGCAACGGAATTACAAAATGATGATTCTGTGAAAGTAGCAATCGATGGAATGAAGAATACTAAATGGCCCAAATTCGTTGATCCGAAGATACCGAATTCTAGCTATCCCAAACACGTTGATAGCGCACTATACCGTGTTTAAAGATCTACGATTCTTCGTACGTTGATCTAGCGCACTGGATACCATGAATCGGCTTCAGCAGTCGTTGAATCGAGCGCACTCGATTAACCGAAAGTGGAGACAGGAGATCACACTCAACTACCAATTTAATTGAAAGCACAAGCTAACAAACAAAAGTTTTCATTCAAATCAACTTAACTATTACAAATGACCCAACGCCGCTATTTATAGCTTTACAACTCAACACACACAATTCCGTACAACACTTAGGTCGTTGCCGACTTAACAACACCACACGACTCAACTTAGGTCGTACGCGACCTAACAACAGTAAATTCAAACATATTACAACATAATATCTTCGACATACGACTTACGACCTTACTTAGGTCGTCAACGACTTAACACTTGCAACTTAAGCTTGACCGACCTAAGGCCTTGCGACCTAAGGACACAACATCTTCACGCGACTTAAGAACATCAGCCTCTGAAACCTCTTCACGCGACCTAACTAGGTCGTTGAATGACTTAAATTAGGTCGTGAGCGACCTAAAACTCCTTCTGAACAACTTTGCGCGCATCCTTCGTTAGATCGTACGCGACCTATCATAGGTCGTTGGTTTCCTTCTTCAGCATAACTCGCTTCACCGCCTTGTTTCAGTACCTCGTTAGGTCGTGGACGACCTAAAACTTCTCCCCTAGGTCATAGCTCGCTTGAGCGACTTATCGCGTTAACTCGTGTGCGATTTTCACTAGGTCGTGAATCCCCACTAGGTCGTGTCCGACCTAAAACACGTTGCTTGTTATCTCGCAAACCATCTTCGTTAGGTCGTAAACGACTCAAGGATTGGTTAGGTCGTTCGCGACCTAACACTTCACCGTTTTCACCATTCTGGGCTGCATCAAGTATGGATATAACAGAGATAGTCTATTCTTTAGATTCATCTAGTCTCTAGTATAGCCACCTCATGGGATAGTGAATAATACATGTCAATCCACAATACACACTTAACCTTGAAGCAGAAAGGAAGACTGATAGAACACGGCACGCTCCAGGAACCCAGGGCCTACTAGTCTCCCGTTAATAGCCGGATCTATTCCTGCAGCCTTTAGTTATGTAAAAATCCTCACATTAATGGGCCCAGATTTCGAAAAAAAATCATAACCCAAGTCCATCAAAGCACAGAACGTTGGATTTGGTACCTGCAAATAAGCATAAGCATTATTAGAGATTGATAGAAATCTAAACTCACAACAGAAACAATAATAGGATAAGAATACTTACAGTGACTACTACCTTCGAACTAATGGTATTCCTTGGATAGTAGATTGTCACATCAGCATCGAGCATGAGAGAAAGAAGACTTCTTCAACAATAAAGCACATCCAGCTCCAGTGACCTGTTCCTCTAAATCTATCTTGTGGGTTGTAATAAGGAGGAGGTCAGAACAACGTTCTGGTGACTGGAAAATATAAACTGTCCATCACATAAACTTATACCGATTGGTTTCCACTTATTTGTTATGTCTATTAAGGTTAGCAATTCTAATCTAACCTTGCATTGCACAAACTTACCCCTTCCCAAGGTACGAAATACTAATGAAGCCTTATCAACCACCCAATAATTCCAAACCCATTTGTCACTTAATACTTCTATATATGAAGCGGGCTTCTACAATACTTTTCAAAGAGAAATAGGCAGACTCTGCCATTTAAGACCTTAATCAAGGTAGACCCCATCTTAAGACCTATTCCCAAGGTGGTTTCCTAACAATGTTGTCAATGGTTGGCGGGTCCTAGCTACAAGACCTATAACCACTATTTAAGGCTTCCACCATTAAATTTCCAATTATTACCACATCTATCGCCGATAAAATCATAGCCATGTAATAAACAGTACCCAAGCCACTTAATACCTTTTATTAGAAAATAGGCGGACTCTGGTCATTTTAGACCTTAATTAAGGAAGACCCCATCATTTTGGACCTATCCCCAAGGCTTCCTATTAAATGTTTTTGTTGTTATTACGGCATTAGCAATGAAAGAGATTGTACCCAAGCCACTTAATACTTCCAAGTGGAAAATAGGTAGACTCTGGTCATTTAAGACCTTAATTAAGGTAGACCCCTTCATTTAAGACCTATTTCCAGAATTATGCTCCTCAATGGTACTATCTAGCTATCAGTGCTTGAAAATCTCATTGGGCTGCTTAATACTTCTTTTATAGGAAAGAGGACCCTATAGTCACTTAAGACCCTAAACCTGAAGCGGAAACCTTCCCCATATATCCACTATCAGTCTTAATCATAAATATGGCATATCATTAGCTTACTTTTTCGATACGGAGGCAGGCTCTTCAGCCACTTAAGACCTCAGCACTAAAGTAAACCCTATTTAGAGACATCCTTATTTATTTATTCGGAATCCCACTAGGTTACTTAATACTTTCATATAGGAGAGAGGTGGACCCTTCAGCCACTTAAGACCTCAAAACAAAAGTGAACCCATACAGAGATTTCCCTCACCGCTCCTAATTCCAAATTTGGACTATTTAATACTTTCCAATTAAGAAAGCAAGCACAATCTCTCGCGTCATCACGGGTCCAATGATTAGTGATATCTCACATCAGAGTAAGTACATCCGACTGCTGGTATCCTCAAAGTGAAGGGAAGTCTTCTGTCGAGTGAGTCTACTGACCTCGCATCACTAACCTACTAGGTCCAATTAACCATCCTAAGTCTTTATTTATATTATCTTACGTAGACATTGGACTTAGTTTACTAATTCCCTTTTTATTTAAGGCAGTAAGATTTACCATAAATGTCTATGTACCCATAAATCCGCTTTTAATGCTCATAAATGTCAGTTTGTCCATAAAATCCTAATCGACATTTCCTAAGACATTTATATATGATTACTAATTTCAAATTAGTAGCCTTTTATATCTATTCTATTTTGATCAGTCTCATTAATCCATTTACGCTAACAAATTATTGCAACTCCCATATTTATTACCATATATTGGAGTTGCAACCTTTTAAATTTTTTTCCCATTAGTTAATTATTCTAAATGCGAATATTACATGCAAGCATCATTATTAGCTTTTTATTTAATTATCACAATTATAGTAAATTACGTACAAATATTTACTTTTATCAAATATGTTCTAGTTATATATCTTCGCTAGAATTTTTTTTCCACGTTAAATTGTTGGAATCATATCTAAAAGGATTATCCGCTATAATTTTCATAATTTAGTCTAAAACAAAAGATTTAAATTTAAAAGATTACATTATTTGAAATTACAAAGAATAATAATTTCATTTTATTACAGAAATAGATAGTGTAAACTACAATGAATTCATATTTTACACATCTATTTCTCTTTCAATTTGCATTTATTCCTTGTTAGATCAAACACTGTATTTTCTAAAAGGGAAAGAAACCAAACTAATTTACAAATATTAAACGGATCTAAATTCCAACAATTCCGAACATAGAAAAATTTATATTCCAATAAGATTAAGGTAATAATCCAAATTTATAACATTATTATACAACCTATTTCATATTTGAAATAAATTTTATTCAAATCAATATTCTAGTTCATACTTTTGGGACTGATTTCTAGATCAAGTTGTAAACAATGCTAAATCATTTTATAAACAAGAATACGTAGGCGCTATTTATTACATTCAGATTATATTCAATTCGCTGCCCACAACTCATATACAATTATCCAATTAGGCATAAAAATCAATAAACCCCAACAGGATAATTTTTATATTATAACAATCTATAAAATTTCCAACTCACCTTTTAAAAGCGATTCAAATCTCTAGATCTGAAGTTGAACCTTTGATTTATCTCCAAATCCTTTTTAATCCAAGAGATATGTATAAAAGGGTATATACATATTTAAGAAGAGATTTGGGATAGCGAGGAAATAAATACAAATATATAAATTACCTCAAATACGGATATGGTTGATTCTCTTCTCTTCTCCTTTTTATTAGATTTCTACTCTTCTCCGATTTGTATGAATACCGATACAAAAATCTTATCTTTATAATTTAGAAAGAAAGTGGAGAAGAAGAAATGGCAGAGCTTCGCTTCTGCCTCAATAAAAATATGAGAAGAGAAGGGAGGGCTAGGCCTAAATTTATAGGTGCTAGAATCAACCAGAACCGTATGATTTAAAATATTAAATCTGGACCATATATGGCCTAAGTTTACTGGAGCCACCACGAACGAAGTGGTCGACCACCCTATTCCTAAGGGTCGACCGCTCTAATATGCAGATCGACCTATGGGCCCTAGTTAATTTATTTAAAAAGGTTAACTTTTCTTATTTATTTACTTTTATTATGTTGTCCATAACTTCTTTGTTTGGACTCCGATCGAAAAATTCCAAATATGAAAGTTTCTTAGAATTTCGCCATGAACACAATAGTGCAAGTTTCATGGTCAAATTATATCGTTTGTACAAATTTCATTTTCGGAGCCTAATTAATTAACTACCTAACTAATTAAATAACTAATATCAAATTACAGGGTGTTACATTCTTCACCCCTCAAAAAGAATTTCGTGTTTGAAATTTCACCAATGACTAAGTCAAAGTTTTGGTTCCTGATTATCCTGAACTACATAACTAATGAGTGTACAACAAATTTCACAACCAAACGTGCATAAGTGCATAGTATACTATCGTATCACCACACAGAAAGTATGTATGCAGAATGATTCTAAATCAGATCCTCCTATATGAATGCATTTCTTTTGAAAACATGATGCAAACAACCTACATATATACTGGCAGTTCAACATGTATGCAGCTTTTAAAAAACTCTTTTCAACCAAAACCCCCTTACTCCTACAAAGAGAAGTATGAAGCAACCAATTTTGCATCCACTTCTTACCATCCAATAATATAACGCATCGAAAAATTGTTTTCTAAACTTTACTCCTATGCCGAAAAAAGGAATTTAGGTGGAGAATTTAACATTCTTACCACTCTATAATCTTCCTATTCCCGTAGTACAGTGGAAATTTTCTCGCAGCTACGGATTTACTCCAAATTTTCCATGCACAAAACGTGTAAGGAAGTTTATTTTAAAGCTCTAAAACGGAAAAGTCTAAAAATAGACTTGCGTGCATCGTCGACAAGGTATGGAAATAGGAATTTCAAGGCAAAAACAGTTTTTCCCTCGTTATCGCTTGCATTTATCGCATCGTCGACCCTAATGCACCGCTAAATTTGCAAATTCTTACCTTATTTGCCTTCCCTACTGCCTAACATGTGGCCTTCAAAATCAAAGTTTTCACAAAAATCTTTCTCACTTTTCAAATTTGTAAGTCATTTGGAAAATAAAATCTCGAAATATTTAGATGCACATTTTCCCTTGAAATAAAATTTTGAACAAAAACTCTAAAAATAAATTAAAAGTCAAAAATAAGTAAAGCACGAAACTTCTTTTTTCAAAAGGGAACATTTCAAATCAAGGAGAAATTTTTTTCCAAATTTTTTTTCCTTCTCAAAAATTTTGATAAATCAAACCACAATTTCTACGTAGTTTGGAGTCGGTTATGCATTAAACACATAAATCAATTTTCAAAATTCTACAACTAACCTTTACCCAAAAATTTGACATTTTATTTAAAATATTAACACATCTATTATTTAATGATTTAGCTTTTAAGGAACATGAGCAATGACCCGTGATATCGAAACAACTTTATCATGTCCTTCACTAAAATTTCCAACTATTCTAAACTTCTAGTCTTATATTGCATTTGCTATTAGTTAAGTGTCTTTATTAGATTCTCATATTTATACTGCTTCTTTACTATGCATATATAGGAGCAGTTCGCATATACGAAAACAATAACATGGTGAATAAATAAGAACTCATAATATTGTCCATGTCTTTTTTTTAAAGAGACAACTAAAAGTTACAACCCAAACAACCTAAAAGAAAATAACAAATGTTGAAAGGGAAAAGACAACAACACCATAATCCTAAAATAATGCCTATCGACTACGGGATGCCTTGCTTCGCGGCTGGAGCTCGATTCATTGCTGCAACCCTTGAATGGTCGTAGCATGACGACTATACACTCTATCTCGTGCCGTTGGCACTACTGGTGTTGTTGACGTCTTTAGAGTTGCCATCTTCCTAAGGAAGGATCTAATGATGGCAAAAGAAACCTTATACTAAACTGCCTCTCCATGGAGGTTCACTCGTGTTACCTAAAGACGAGAGTGGATATGTGAAAATACGAAAAGTGACTATTTGGAGTGTTAATCCTTGATCAACAAACTAAATCAAAAGGGTGCAGGTCCAATTGACGGTGATGTCGCCGATACTAGCATAGGTGGTCTTCCGCACCATGGGAGAAATCCGGTCGTAACTTCCCATCTTAGGGATGACATTGTGCCGAATGATTCACATAATTAGATGGGTAGTCGAACGTAGATTATTCAACTTTCAAACACCGACACCTTGGAAAAAGATCTATTGCAAAATCTTTGAGTCGGTTACTTTAAAAAATTCCAAGTCCACGTCCTTCTCAGAGACCTCCAAAATCTCAGCGAGATCATCATTAATCAGCAAAGTCGACATCCTTCACCTCTGAACGAATCAAACTATTGCCTCCATTGAAATTCTACACCAATAGGACATCGAAAAGGAAGATGTAGCATGGGTAACATTCCCGCTCAAAGGCCTCGAAGTATAGGATCGGTGCAAATCCTACCACGACGAATAGCTCTTCCAGCCCAAAAGCAGCGAAACCTTCTACTCATTCCTGTATAGTCAAGTGGTCTCTTGAGGGTTGAGACCATAATGGTGCGAGGAAAAATCGGTAGTGCAAAGAGGTGTCTTGGGCTAAAAAGTGGTCGGAGGGAGGAATTAGGGTTTAGATCTGGAGTAGTGGTAGGGCGAGATCTAATGCGCAAAATTAGCACGAGGGGGAGGCGAGGCTGCTGCTCCTGGGGAATAACGATCAACTAGAGGAGGAATGGAAGAGAGAGGCCGATACTTGGATGGGGAGGAGGATAGAGATTGGGTTCGGCTTATTGAGGAAGGAGGAACAAAAGAATGCAATAGGGAAAATTCAAATGCGACTTTATAGTCCCGTTCCAGGTTCAAGATGTGCAAAAATTCATTAACTGGTAGACCACTCTAGGTTTACCACTAAGTGGTCAACCGTTAGATGGGCTTTGGATGTTAATTGAACCTAGACCCAATTAGGGTCGGATTAAATAATAATAATAATTGTTTCGCGCCATCTTCTTTGATTCGACACAATTCGAAAAATTTATATCCTCGTCACGGCAGTGTCAAAGCCTACCACCTAGTCCCAAACCATGCTCCAGCAATTCACAGTAGTCACAACAAAACTGCTGCGACCCAAAACAATTTCAAAAACCCAAAAATATTCCAGCCGCTATTTCATGCCTACTTCACACAAAAATATTCCTTCTAATAACTGGTAGGTACAACAACACTTCAAACTACATACCCCAATAAAATTGAATGTTATTCCTATTTTGATCGTACCTTAAAGAGAGAAAATATAAAAACCTGAATTTTATAAACCGGAAAATCACTAAGCTACGTATATGCTCCTTTATACTTGTTTCTAAATAACAGAAACCATTTCATATCAAAACATCCCTTTAAAAGTCAAACTTATATATATATATATATATATATATATTTCATGGTTTCCAAAAACCTTTTTAAAACACAAATTTCCTAAATTGGAAAACTATTTTCTTACCAAGAATCAATATCAAGCCTTTACTAATATATATATATATATTTAAGGATTTCAAAAATTAATCTTTTATAAACCAAGAATTTCATAACATGACCAACTTAATGGTATACGTGTTTCTTTGAAAACTAGAATTTTAATACTTTTCCCCAAAACAAAATTTTCAAAATAAATCTTTGAAAAAAGAAATCCTTTGAAAACCCCTTTCCCAAAATCTAAGGCATTTCCAAAATATACTTTAAAAAAATTATCTCATAGGTTTTAGACTAAGGGTTTGACATTAATTATCTAAATAAAAATCTGGTTTGCCATCCAAGAGATGATCAATGAACGCACCCCAGTAAAAACTTGCTTCCGGACAATTGTGACATACATTTTCAAATTTTCCATTCATTTGGAATAAATGTGTGCCTCCGAATGGAACTCAAAATCCAAAATCACATGGTAGCTAGAGTCTTAACCGTCAAGTCGAACGCCTTCAGTCTCCGTGATTCAGCCATATGTCGTACTCATGCTCTTCATCAACAACGCTTTATGCATCGCCAACACTCCGTGGGGTACTTCAAAGTCGGCGTGGAAATCTTAGGTCTAAGATATTTCAAACCCATAGTTGCTTTTCACATTCCTACAGAGTGGAACTTCAACTATTTCTATAGTCGGAACAATTAGAATCTAGCGTAGGAATATAATATTACTAAATAAGAAAGCACAAATAAGTTCCCTTAATTTATCTTAATTGCTCTGATCTACTAACCTAAGATCTGATACCAAATTTAACAACCCGCACCTTAAGGGCCCAAATTTCGACAAAAATCGAAGCCCAAGTCTATCAAAACACAGATTGTTGGATTTGATACCTGCAAATAAACATGAGCATTATCAGAGATTGATAGAATCTAAACTCACAGTGGAAATAATAATAAGATAAGAATACTGAATATGACTACTACCTTGGAACTAATGGTATTCCTTGGATAGCAGATTGTACCATTAGCATCGAGCATGGGAGATAGAAGACTTCTCCAACACAAAGCACATCCAGGTCCAGTGACATGTTCCTCTAAATCTATCCTTTGGGTTGTAATGAGAAGGGGGTCAAAAAAACATTCAGGTGACTGAAAAAATAAACTTTCCATAACATACACTTATACCAATTGGTTTCTATTTAATTATTATGTCTATTAAGGTTAGCAATTCTAATCTAACCTTGCATTGCACACACGATTACAAGCTTACCCTTTCCCAAGGTACGAAATACTAATGAAGTCTTATCAACCACCTAAAACTTACAAACTCATTTGCCACCTAATACTTCTAAATATGAAGCGGGTTTCTATAATACTTTTAAAAAGAGAAATAGACGAACTCTGCCATTTAAGACCTTAATCGAGGTAGACCACGTTATTTAAGACCTATTCCCAAGGTGGTTTCCTAACAAATATTGTCAGTGGTCGGTGGGTTCTAGCTACAAGACCACTAACCACTATTTAAGGCTTTCGACATTTAATATCCAACTATTACCGCATCTATCGTCGATAAAATCGTAGCCATGTAATAAACAGTACCCAAGCCACTTAATACCTTTTATTAGAAAATAGGCAGACTCTGGTCATTTAAGACCTTAATTAAGGAAAACTCCATCATTTAAGACCTATCCCCATGGCGTGCTCGTAAATGGTACTATTGTTATTATGGCCTTAGCAATGTAAGAGACTGTACCCAAGTCACTTAATACTTCCAAGTAGAAAATAGTAGACTCTAGTCATTTCAGAGATCTTAATTAAGGTAGACCCCATCATTTAAGACCTATTTCTAGAAGCATTCTCCTCAATGGTACTATCTACCTATCATTGTTTGGAAATCTCATTAGGTTACTTAATACTTCTTTTATAGGAAAGAGGAGGACCCTACAGTCACTTAAGACCCCAAAACTGAAGCGAATCCTTCCGAAGATATCCACCATCACTCTTAATTATAAATATGGCATCTTCTTAGGTTACTTCTTTCGGTATGGAGGCAGTCCCTTCAGCCACTTAAGACCTCAACACTGAAGTAAACCCTTTTTAGAGACATCCTTATTTATTTATTTGGAATCCCACTAGGTTACTTAATACTTCCATTTAGAAGAGAGGGGTCCCTTCAGCCACTTAAGACCTCAAACTAGAAGTGGACCTCTATGGAGATATCCCTCACCGCTCCTAATTCCAAATTTGGACCATTTAATAATTTCCAATTAATACAGCAAGCACAATCTCTTATGTCGTCATGGGTCCTACGATTAGTGATATTCACATCAGTTGTAAGTACACCCGACTGTTGGTAGCCTCAAAGTAAATGCAGTCATCCGTCGAGTGAGTATACTGACCTCACATCACTAACCTTCTAAGTCCAATTAACCATTCTAAGTCTTTAATTATATTATCTTAGGTAGACATTGGACTTAGTTTACTAATTCTCTTTTATATAAGGCAATAAGATTTACCTTAAATATTTATGTACCAATAAATCCCCGTTTAATGGTCATAAATGTCATTTTGTCCATAAAATCCTAACGGACATTTCCTAAGATATTTATGCATGATTACTAATTTCAAATTAGTAACTGTTTATACCTATTCCATTTTTATCAGTCCCATTACTCATTTACCTAACAAATTATTGCAACTTCCATATTTATTACCATTTATTGGAGTGACAACCTTTTAAATTCTTTTTCCATTAATTAGTTATTTTAAACATGAATATTACATGCAAACGTCATTATTAGCTTTTTATTTAACTATTACAAACGCAGTACATTACGTACAAATATTTACTTTTATCAAACATGTTCTAGTTACATATCTTCACTAGAATATTCTTTTCCATGTTAAATTGTTGGAATCATATCTAAAAAGATTATCTGCTATAATTTCCATAATTTAGTCCAAAACAAAAGATTTAACTTTAAAAGATTACATTTTTTGAAATTACAAGAAATAATCATTTCTTTTTATTACTGAAATAGAAAATGTAAACTACAATGAGTTCATATTTTACATATCTCTTTCTCTTTCTATTTGCATTTATTCCCAGTTAGATTTAACGTTGTATTTTCTAAAAGGAAAAAAACCGACCTAATTTATAAATATAAAAAGGATCTAAATTCCAACAATTCAAAACATAGAAAAGTTTATATTCTAATGAGATTAGGGTAATAATCCAAATTTATAACATTATTATTCAACCTATTTCATATTTGGAATAAATTTCATTCAAATAAATATTCTAAATTCATACCTTTGGGATTGATTTTCAGATCAGGTTGTAAACAATGCTAAATCAATTCATAAACAAGAAAATGTAGGCAATAATTATTACATTCAGGTTATATTCAAATTGCTACCTACAACTCATATACAATTATCCGATTAGGCATAAAATCAAATATACACCAACGAGATAATTTTCATATTATAAAAATCTATAAAATTTTCCACTCACCTTTTAAAAGAAGTCCAAATCTCCTGATCTGAAATATAACCTTTGATTCATCTCCAAATCCTTTTTAATCCAAGAGATATGTATAAAAGGGTACATACATATATTAGAATTACATATTTGAGAAGAGATTTTGGATAGGGAGAGAAAATAGATACAAATATATAAATATATAAATTACCTCAAATACGCATATGGTTGATTCTCTTCTCTTCTCCTTTTTATTAGATTTCCACTCTTCTTCGATTTGTATGAATATTGATATAAATATCTTATCTTTATAATTTAGAAAGAAAGTGGAGAAAAAGAAATGGCAGAGCTTCGCTACTGCCTCCATAAAAATATGAGAAGAGAAGGGAGGGCTAGGCCTGAATTTATAGACGCTAGAACAACCAGAACTGTACAACTTAAAATATTAAATCCGGACCGTATATGGCTTAGGTTTACTGGAGTTGCTACGAACGAAGTGGTCAACCACACCTTCCTAGGGGTCGATCGCCCCTGGTCGACTGCTCCAATACGTGGGTCAACCTCTGGGCCCCAACTAATTTATTTAAAAACGTTAACTTTGCTTATTTATTTATTTCCGTTCCCTATTCGTTTTTTGTCCATAAGTTCTTCGTTTAGACTCCGGTCACAAAACTCCAAATAATAAAAGTTGCTCAGAATTTCGGCACGAATACAATGGTGCAAGTTTCGTAGTCAAATTCCATCATTTACACAAATTCCATTTTCAGAGTCTAATTAACTAACTAATTAAATAATTAACACCAGATTACATGGTGTTACAAGTTACATCGACGGACATTATGACCCCATCCACCAATGGCTCATCAACATTTAGCCTCAGTCACGACCCTGCTTTGCCCCTATAGGTAACAGAATGTTGGCCTCAGTCACGACCCCACGATCAAGACGTCAGGGTAGATACTGGCTAATTTGGTTCACTTCTAAATCATAAAGGGAGCTAGACACTAGTGGATGACATATGGTACTCATATCCTATATCAACATATAACTCTAGGCGTAAGCCGACACATGACTTGGTATAAGCCAACAGATGACTATAATACACTAGAGCTCTGGTCCCTTACCGACACACGGCTCTACTCATCAGCCAACACATGACTATATATATACTCACCGACGCGAGTATTATCATATACGTGAATAATCTCCATTTGGATGACATTTACTTATAAATAATAATCAAACAAATAACATAACTACGTCTCATACCAGCGCCTGTTATTCGATTAATTATTCAATGTTCATAAGCTACACTCGATCCACACTAGACATCTCTATATGACAAGTCCAATGAATAATTTAAAAAGTGTGACCGAAAGTCACATATCAAACGGTATCACTAAACCGTTTATTCAAATTTCTCATCACATAAAAATAAAATCACATAAATCAATTGAAAGGTTGGCATCACCGTAACATCTCGAAATCATTAACTAAATTAATATCAGTGGTGAATCACTCATATCATTGGAATCAATATAAAGAAGAAAAGAAATCAAAAAATAAATAGATTATTCAAATAAATAGAAACATGCTAATCAATCCTTAATAATGAAACATTCAAAACATATGATTTTATGTAACAAATAAATACAAAAAATGATTAATTAATAAATACATATTCCAGAATTAATTAAATAATTATCTAAACTCAAATATAATTCAGTATTTAGAATAAATAACCAATTATCTAAACTCAAATATAATTTGATATTTACAATAAATTACTAATTCCCCGGTCTTTTATAAAATTAATTGATTATTAAATATTTGCTAATAACATTAGAAATCACATTTTAAATACTATTTTTAAATTCCTCTAAGCATAAATTCCTATAATCAAATACTATTTTTAAATAATATTATATGTTTTACTTAATTTTATAGACATAAATAATTAATCAAAACCAAATATACAATTTAATTCCAAATAAACTCTTAATTTCCCAAGCTCTCACAAAATTAAATAATATTTTAGTATTCTTAAATTGCTTTAGTAATCCCATTTAATTTCTCATTTAAAATAGTACTATTAAATTTAACTCATGTATTTAACACACCTCAACTTATATTTACATTCATATGTGCACACATATATAATAACTAACAAATATATATCGGTATTAATGTATGTTTGAATTTATTTATTTTAAATGTAAATATCTATGAATTTTTAATTATAGATTACTAAAACCGGTACTTACTCACATAAAAAAAATGAAAACTTAGAAAAATAACAGCTATAATAACATAAACAAAACTGACTATCTAAATAGTGTATACTTATCAACGGTCATCTTTATCAAAACAGCAAACACTACAACAAAACAACCATATTACAACCTTTCCTTTGCAACCAACACAAACAGACAGTTGTAATAGGTATTATGTAACAACTGTTTATCTTAGCAGTTGTAATAAAGGCACTTTTAACAACTTTATCTATGCAGCAGTTGTAATATGCGATCGGCAACAACTGTTTAATTTGTGTCAGTTGTAGATATATGTTTATAACAACTATTTTCGGCAGTTGTCTCCCTAATTTATTTTTCTGCTCTAAAAAATTTCGATTTCCCTCCCTCCGTTTCATTGACCGCTCATTTTATATTAAAGTAAAGTAAATCGGCAGCAAAATTTTCTATTCCTATTTCTAAACCTAAACCCTAACCTCATCCCGCTACCCTCCACGTTTCCATCCAGGAAACTAAACCACTCTCGCTCGCCTCCGTTGCTTCTCACCGTCATTGCCGCTCTCGACCATTGTGCTCACGGCCTTTTGTTCGTGGAATCAGAATCTCTCTCTGCCAAATCTGGATCATGCCAGGTAATTTAGTTTTACATTTCTCATTTTCCATGAATTATTGATTGGATCTATTATTTCAACCTTATGTCTCTTTGTTCGTGTTTCGCAAAAAAATAATCTTCTAAATTGAATTTTCCCCTAAATTTAGCCGATTTATTTACATATCTCATTGCTCGGTCCCTTTCTAATTCAGATCATGTTAGGTAATTCACTTTTAGTAGTTATTCCAAAGACAACATCTTGGTTAGGTTTTAGTGTAACGACCCGGGATTTTTATCGTCTTACGTTATGAATATTTATTTTTGCAATAATATGGTTTTTTAATCAAAATAAAACCCCTATTAAATGACAATTTGTAATAATAAATAGTTTTAAATTTTCCAAATTTTATTTATAAAATAGAAAATTGATCTAATTTGGAATTTCATATATATATATATATATATTCATGACAACAAAATCTATATGTAAATTAAAAACAAATTCATAATAAATATGGATGGGAAATGGAATATATGGATAAATAGAAATGAATTTAGCTTATGAAAATAATGTGGTATTGTAACAACCCTGGTTTGGAGATTACCTATCAATACTAAATTATAATGGTAATTATAATTTAATATTGTAAATTAAATTAAAATTGGAGAAAATAAAATGTTTATTTGGAATAAACAATAAAATTGGAATTAAATTGTGAAAATAAAGCTTAGAACTTTATTTTATTCTGCTTGGAGTGGTAATAAATGGAATATGGGCTTTAAATAAAGAAAATGACTTTATTTTCGAGAAAATGCAATAATTATATTAATTATTGCCCAATTGCTTCTTTTAATAGTTTTTAAAAGAAGTATTTGATATTTAAGGTGTTTTATTTAAATAAAAAGGTGGAAATTGATTTAAAAATATGTTTTGGCTATAAATTAAGTTTGGAAATGGTTTGAAATATTTTTCTAAGTAAGAAAATGATTTTTGTTGAATTTTAGAAGTTAAAAATGTAGACTTTTACATTTATTTGGTGAAAATTGTGTATTATTGTAAAATAAAAGATTTTAATATTAATAATGTTTTAAAAATAAAAATTAATCTTTTTATATAGTGCAAAATAATTTATTTCATGTGTGTGTAAGTTTACAATTTTATTTGTGTTAAAAATTGAAAGAAAACGGCCTTTGTTAATTACATATAGGTAAATATATGTATTTTAGTTTAAGTATGAATTAAAACATAGGCTTATTTGATTCCTTTTATTTCTTGGGTCCAAAGCCCATTAGTCTTAACCAGATAAGTGAGGAAAGAAGAAAATTACTTACTGTACGTTCATTCCTTACCTCCCTTCTTCTTCATTACCTGAAACAAATACAATAAAAGAAAAGGCTCCATTTTTCTTTATACCAAGCTTTCAAATTCAAGTCGTTTTCAAATAAATTACCGTTCTTATCAAATCTAGAGAGAATTAAAAAGGTAATCAATCTCCAAACTCTATAGTTTCATCAAATCTCGATTTTAGAAAATGGTTTTCTAATCTACTGTTATCTTCTTCTTGCATGCACTGTTTTGAGTTCTACAGGTTGTTGAAGGCCATTATCTCCTGAAAGCTTCAATCTTTTTGCATAAATTCGAGATTTGATCATCCCTAACAGCAAGGTGAGTTAAATCTCACAATCTCTAGCTAATGCAATGCTCAAAGAGCAATATTCTGTGCAAATTCTTGCTCTGTAATCGTTTACTGTTTTTATTTCTTATCACTGTGAAAATGTCTCTGGTTGCTACTTTGAAATGTTGTATCTCTCAACTCCAGCAACGAAATGCTGCAAGATTTCTTCCAGATAGTAGTTTATGTTGAACTTTGTCTCTGCAAAATTTGTTGAAAAATATTGTTATTTGAGTGTTCAAAACTTTGCTGCAAAATCAACAAAAACCAATATTTTTGCCTGGGCATATTTTGTTTCCGAGTTGCTGCAAACATGGCCCAAATTCATGTTTGAGACAACATATCTCTTTCATTTCTTGCTGGAATTCATCGATTCTTTTTTTTCTTGAAAGATAAAGTTTTCTACTATATGCGTACCAATTTTTAGTTCAAACCGAGATGGTTTGGTCCTTTTTTTCATGCTTGAAAGTTGAGCCCGAGATGGTTTTCAGGCCTGTACATTTGTTTTTTGAACTGTTGCAAACATGGTCTGAGTCCATGTTTGAGACAGTGTAACATTTTCATTTCCAGTTGGAATTCATTGTTTCTTTTTTTGTTTGAAAGATGAAGTTTTCTAGTATGTGCACACCAATTTTCAGCTCAATATGAGGTCGTTTTCTCCTCTGTTTCAGGCCGGTAAGTTGAACCCAAGATGGTTTTCAGGCATGGCCGCACTTGTTTTTGAACTGTTGCAAACATGGCCTAAGTGCATGTTTGAGATAGCGTAATTTTGCATTTCCAGTCGGAATTTATCGATTCTTTTTTTGTTTGAAAGCTGAAGTTTTGTACTATGTGCACACTAATTTTTAGTTCAATCAGAGGTTTTTGGCCACCTGTTTTATGTCCTAAAATTGAACCCAGAGAAGATTTCAGACCTGGGTATTATTTTGCCTATGCATTTATGTTCTTTTTCCGTCCGACTTTTGACTTTTACTTCATATTTTTGTGATATGAATTGCTTTGAGGGCTATGATGCCTATCAATAGGCTAGCCTAGTTTTGATGAATTTGAAATTCAAATTTGAATTGAATTTGAATGACCGTTTTGAGTGATTTCTTTGATTTTGAGCACGGATTTTTCCAAACGATTTTGAAATAATTTTAAAATAAGTTAGTATTTAAAATAATTAGAATATATTTTTAAATTATTTTAAGCTATAAAATCTATTTATTCTCCATAATAAGGGAATTTTCAAATATTGTTTTCAAAATCGATTTCGAAAATTGGTTTTAAAACTTGTTTTCTCATGTAAATTATTTTATATATAAAATACACGTTTTTGCACTATTCGAGCGAATGAGAAGGAGAATTAAATGGTTTGGTAAAACACATGGTATGGGACACATGCGTTTATCTTATCGGTTAATTCCCGACTTGTCCGTTTGATCATTTTGACCTTCGGGTCGAGTTTACCGATGAGATGAGGTAAACTTTTTACTACTTTGAGTGTGAAATTTACTAGCGGTTAGTAAACCATTTAGTGCGAACGTGTGGTATGGGACACACGTTAACACTGTCCGGGTTCCTATCCGAGAGTTTGTGACACATTTGTCTGAGAGACGTATTTGCCAGTACTGGACCTTTGGGTTATTTTTCTTTCGGGATGTTTGTCTAAGGGACGTTTGTCATTGCGATGTATTTGTCCTTCGGGATGTTGTCCTTCAGGATGTTTGTCTAAGAGACGTATTTATTTGTCCTTCGGGACATTTGTCAAAGAGACGTGGCACCTTATTTTGGGAGAACAATACATGGCGGGCTCCGGCCATAAGCACGTGCTATATCTTTGAGAAGATTTCATTGATTTCCTTGTGATTTTCCGAGTGTATTACCTTTTTACATTATTGGTCATTTGAGCCGTTCGAGATATTATATATGGCTATTACATCTTTGGAAATTGAACTCCTTATCGAGTTCTATATTTGAGATTTGGGTTTGCCAACACTTGGCGTTTATTTGAGATTTATACTCTCCTATTTGGAGATATATGAGATTGCCATTTTTGACGTATTTTATGTTTGAGAGTTCTCTATTTAGAGAATATTTTTGTGATTGCCATTTATGGCGAGTTTTGAGTTTGAGATTTGGGATTCTCCTATTTTGGAGATATGGTTCATAGAAACCATTTTAGTGGCTTTTAAGATTTCGCCGATGATATGAGGCATTTATTATACTTAGTGTTATTTGGTGAGTTTACCTATTTCGAGGACATACACTTAGTGTAATTACCTATTTTTTTGAAATAGTGGCATGCTCTTATTATTGTTTCTTCTCATTCGAGAGGATATCTTACCCTTTACCTTATGCTCATATTATCACTTATACTTATAAACTGATTTGTTTAGCTAGAATGACCCGTGTATTTTATACTCGGGTCAGACCGAGGTGTTTCAGGTTAGGTACCCTTATGGACCAAGCCTATTCTGCTTTCGCATGGACTTATCCGCTAGCCTTTTTTATTGTAGTCTTTTTGTCGCTACTCTGATAAGTATATTGTGGTCGTCATACCACTTATGATGTATTATTTGTATTGTATTGGGATGTATCAGTATATACGTATATATATCTGTTTGTTGTTCTGTGATGTGTTATGCATTTGAGTTGTTGTATTTTGTTCTGATAGATACTATAGCCACCTATAGTTTTGTATTAAGCATTTATAGGATATGTCGATCCACTTGAGAAAGGAAAAAAATATTGAACACTAATCGACGTATTCAATAGATATTTACGACAAAACTATAGATGGTCGCACCTAACCAGCCATGTTCTCCGCATTAGCAAAGAGTATTACCCAGTAATACTTTTGTTAATGTGGGTCTCGGGGTGGGGCGTCACAGGTATAAATAGGAAAGAGTTTTAAATTGGGATTTTCTTATATATATACATATAAGTTCAAGAAAGAGGAATATAAAATATATATAAACTAAACAAATATAGTATATTAAAAACAATATATATTGGGAAGTAGAAGAGAAGGAAATATATAAGAAAATATATATGATGGAAATAAGAAAATTTTAATACAATCATTTTTAAAAGAGAATCTTTTGACAAAATATTTTTTTTAAAATGTTATTTTTATACATAAAAGAGAATAGCAAACTTTTGTTTCTCTGAGTATATATTTCTAAATATAAAATAAATGTGAATATGGAGATTTAAAATATTTTTATTCAATACCACTTTACATTTAATTGTCCTAAAAATATATAGTGAAAGCATGAATAATATGGAATTAAGAAAAAGAGAGAGAAGTTAACAGTTAAAATTTACAAGTCAAATGGAAAAGAACATTGCTTAGTCAAAAATTCATGTTGGAAGTTAGATTTCACCTCAACTTCAAGTCAAAGCCACCAAGTTTCAACTCAAGCCACCAAACTTCAATGTCAGTCCATCAAAAACATTGTACATCAACCTTAAAAGATCTTAAATCCTTCTTGAGCCCCAAAATTCTGTAAAAATGCATCATTACATCTTTGCAAACGTGTATATATAGAGGTATGTATGTGTGTATGTTTCAGTTCTTTTAACCCTGTGAAACAAACATGTAAAACAAAACATAATAGAAAAGAAAGAAAAAGAACATCCTGTTCTTCCAAATCCAAAGTAAGACAAGATTTTCAAAGCATTCAGATCATAGATAAAATTCAACTGGAAGTTTCAAAGGATCCAAGCATGATTAAGGTGAGAATTTAATTTGGATGTCTGGAATGTTTTATATTACTCTGTCACTGTTAACAGTGTTAGAAAATCAATTATACCCTGGTTTAAAAAAATCAATATCTCTCTGCTCGATTTGAATTTGCAAATGATGTAAACTAACGAAGTGTTTATTTTTAAGTATAGATCATGCTAAAAATAGTTGGAAGCTCGTTTATTTTATATATTGGGTGTAATTTCAAAATAACAGTAAACAAACCAATTTGACAAACTTCAATATGCTCAAATCATCAAATCAGGTTCGTAATTGTGATTGTCATATCAAAATAGGATTTTTAGCGAAGAAATAGATATTTTTAATAGTTGGGATTGTGAGAAATGGCAAGATGATCAGTTTTCACTAAAAAAATAAACCCCGGCGATGTCGTCAACGAGGGGAGGCTTGGCTTGGACGAGGAGGAGCATGGTGGCGTGTGTGAGGGATTCCCCATGGCCGATTCTTGAAATTGGCTTTGGTTTGGGTTGGCGTGGGAAATTTAGGGTTTAAGGCAAGTTTTTAGGTGGGTTCAGGTTCTTTGTCGCTGGTGAAAGAAGGTGTTGTCGAGTGGCGCTGCACCTGGCAAAGAGGTAATATGTGACGTGGCGGTTCTTTTGGTGGTGGTGAAATGGGTTCTGGTGGTGAGAGACGGAAAAAGGAGCTCGGTTTGGTCGCATTGATCTTTTGGTGCCTAGCAACGAAGAGGGTCGATTTGGCCTCGGCAAGGCAGAGGTCAGGGGAAGGGGTGTTTTGTGAGGAGCATGCGAAGGGAAACATGGTGGTAAGGTTCGTTGGTCGAACGGCAGCGTGGGTGGGTCGTGCACGTACACATGCATGCATGCACAAGGGAGTTCCAGGAAAGAGAAGATGATTGAACTTTGGGAAGATGATGGAATCGTGGACGATGGTGGTTGCTGAAGCTTCGGGCTGGGTTCTCGAGTCGTGCGTGAAGTTTGAAAAGATGATCGAGGAAAGCAACAACTTGATCAAGGACTGGACTTTTGATTTGGGATTTCATTGTTGCAGCTGGATTTTAGGAGAAGAAGGGAGGACGTATCGGGTTTAGGGTTGTGGAGGTTTAGGCTTTGGCCTAAAAGAATATGAAGGTGGAAAGCTTTAAAATTAAAAATGTTTTAAATTATATATATATATATATATAGTGCAAAATTTTAAAATACTATAACTTTTTCATACGAAACCCGATTAACGCGAAACATTTTGCGATGGGTTCGTATCGACGAACACTACGTCGTCATGCAAATTGTTGTCGAATTTGAATAAGTGAAAATTTATAGCAATTTGAAACGGATAGAAATTTAATTACACGATTTAAACAAATAACGTCCTTTAGATCTATAAGACCTATCTATTGAAGTTATTGCCCAGATAAAAATAGTGATGAGCTAATTCAAGTTAATTGCGATGATTAATCATCTATTTAGTGGAATAAAACACTGTTTCTCTAATTGTATTTAATTGGACCCCTTTTGGCAGAAATAATCACCGTTCTGCCATTATGATTAAGTAAGCATGTTTTTGGACATTGATTAGCAGAAATAAACCATGTTCTGCTATTACACCTATATGGACATCTAATTATTATCCTGTTAATTATATTGGGCAATGTGATGTCGAGATTGATTGTTAGAAATGGATTTATTTTGGGTGTGAATATCTAAATCTGTTATTCTGGATTATTATGAAATAAATTGTAACTTGATTAAGTACCATTGGAGTTAATAAGCCTCTTTGGAAATAAGAAATGATTTATTAAAATCAAGTTGTTTTGAGGATAATTATTATCTAAGTATGTTTTAAAGATTATTATATAATAATGGGTTAAGCTAAATCTCCTTACTAATTGATTTTTTTAAAGATTTATTAGAATATTAATTAGGTTTCAAAATTATTAATTATTTAAATAATTAGTTATACCTCAAACCATTTTTAAAGCCTTTTCTAATAACCTGTTTAAAAAGGTAAATTCTCATTTAGAAGTTAATTATTGTTTTAATGCATAATTAAAGTCAATTAAAAATATTTTGTTAAAAGATAATTATTGTTTAACGGTTAATAAGTAATATAATAAGTTTATTTTATAGTTGTTAATTATCTTAAATCTTATTAATTTTCTTTAAGAGGCTAAATGGGAGTAGTAAAGTATTCAAGTGAGGTCTAAAAAGTGGAGATGTATTTGAGATAGAAAATCAATGGGGTTGATTTTTAAAGAAATGTAAACAAAGGATTTCAAGTGATTTTGAAGTAAGACAGGAATATAAGTTATAAGTAATATCAATGCTTCTAAAAGGGTATCTTACTTAAGTTTAAACCTTAGATTTTGGAAATGAGTTTATAATCAATCATGAGAGGTTATTTTGAAACAAAGATTGTTCTTTGACTTAAGACGACTGTAATACCTAAGCAAGTCCTAAACCATGAATGGTATTGAACAATGCTATCAAACTTGTTTTACAAGTTTAAATAATTGGAAAAGAACATCGTGTAAATATATTCATCTTGATGAATTAAAATTTTAAAGCAATTTCTAATTTAAATAAATGAGGCTTAGTAATTTCCAGTGGGAAATTATTATATTGTGAATGGCTGCTTATTGATAGTTAAATAACCGACTATCAAAAATCTGGACCAAAACGTAACTTTGGAAATATCTAGGAGAAACACGGGAATTATATGATACAGTTACCATCGAAGGTGCTATACTATAGGTATAAACTCATTTCGTTCTTCTAGGGCGATGATAAGGAAATCTGTCCACTAATGGTTAGGAGGTGATCTCCGATCTTATCTTTGTCTGTTTATTTCCTGGAGAACCGGGGTTGAGTTTACCGGAAATATCGAACGTTGTTTCGAAGAGACTAGGATCAAATAAGTTATCCGAAAACCACTTCGATCCAACGAATGCGTTTCGAAGTGAAGACATCGCGAAGAGCATGGAATCGAGGATGGAGCATTGAAGTGCAAGGGCTAATCGCTACTAATCCTTGATGATTCCAAAATGGATGTAGTTGGAATAGTGCCTTCGGTTTCGTTCAGACTCAGAACGGACTTGTATGGATGAATGCTATCATCACATTGTCAATTGGAGGACAATGAGCATTCTAAGTGAAAATTTTGTTAAACGGTAATCATAGCCCAAGCTTCATCAACCGGGAATGACTGAAAATCAAGGGAGATGCAACAAGGCTAAGTGGGTCGCTCCCAATTAGGGTATGTTATCACCTTTCTAGATACCCTCAGATACATTATAAATTAAGGATATGGTTTTGCATGGAAAAAGAGAGCTCTCGATAAGGGTGGGAACACCCGAGATGATAACATATTCGGTACTATCCAGGTTAGGGATAGGCCGGTCTTGTGTTGGCAGGGGATCCCGACGAGGTCCTCGGTACATTTTCTAGACATGTACTATGATAGGTAGTACCCGGTGCCTAGTCATTGTATGGAATCCATTCTCCAATATGAGCCTTTACAGTTTTGATTATAGAGCCTAATATGCTGAAATTTAATTAATGTAACAATATCGACTATTTGAATAAGTATTTGTACTTAGACATTATTAATAATATCACTAGGTTGTCTATAAAAGTGTTTTGGTTATTGTAAAGTAAAAACTCATTCGTGTGTATGTGCGGTGTGGTCTTACGAGATACATTTGATTTTAAAGGATTTTTGTAAGTTACAATGAATAAAATTCCTTGTGATTTAAATTATCACGCTGGTTTTACCAGACTGACCCGGGCATGGTTTTTCCTAAATGCTCAGGTCAAACCGAGCATATTTCCAGGTTAGTTGGAAGGTTGGAGCTTCAAGAGAGGAGTTGGAGGCCCAGAGACGTATTCACGTAGATGATTATATTTCCGTCGCATATATGGTTATGTTTATCAGCAATTGTGAGGACAAGTTGTTATAACTATCCATGATGAATAGGTTAGAATACTCTGATTGACATCTGTACATATATACATTACAATTTGGTTTTTGTAAGGATTTGTTATATATTATAGATTATTCGTTCCGCTGTGAGATTATGTGTTGTTGGTTTTTCTTCTTGTCTTCTTTCTATCTTCTTTCCCTTAACTATCTGCTTTTTCGTTCAATTTGGACTAGACATGTGTGGTTTATTGTTAGTTTAAATTGTACGAAAAAGTAGGTCATTACATTTAGGCTATCTAATTATAGATGGTTGCATTATAGTATGTATTTACTACTAATGCAAAAATGTTTCTTCTCCTTCACATCCATTCATTAATTTCATATTTTTCAGAATCAAATTAGCAAATGAACCACATAGCACTTTCACGCAAGTCAGTGAAAAGATTTTGAGATCTCTCTTAAAAAGATTTCATAGTCAAACTACTATATCTCGTTGGATGTTATGATTTTTTTATGTTTATCTTACATGCTCTAAATGTATTTTGGATAAGATAGTATTCATTCAACTAATTGAAACATAACTATATTTGATTTATTAATATTTCTATAGCATAAATATCATTATTAAACATAGTGATGGCTGCTGTAAATGTAGATGTTGATTTTATTTTTGATCATGAAAGGAGCAAGGCTTCTATTTAAAAATTATGAAAGTTGAAAGTGTCATTTGGTCACTCTTTATTATAGAATATTGAAGAGGTGTTTGATGGCATGAAATATTATTTGTCATTCGGTAATATTTTCTAACTAGTGTGAACCCGTGCTTCACACATGGATACAAAAATATTTTAGTTGTAGTAACAAATTAAATTATTTTATAAAATAATCAGAATATACACAGGGAAGAAGTAGAAACATAGAGGTTAGGATTATTAAAAACTTAAATTATACTACATAAAGAAATATCGGTCATGCATAAACAAACTTTTTAGAAGAAAATTCATTTAAGATCATAATTTTGCAATCATATAAATGGAAAGGACATTATGTAGAGAAGATGTATAAGGTTAAGAAATTTTTCTGTATTTACTGTCCATGAATTCAGAATATCATTATTGTCTTTTATTGCTCTAAATGATACAATTCCCACTAGTCCATCATACTTAACTTTCAGTTTCTTTGATCCCACCATCTCAGCTAAATGCTTCTCTGCTTCTTATACCAAGAAGAAAAAACTGAATTTGGTAGAGAATAAGGATAAACAAAGCTGGAAATATCACTAAAGTATGGTTTTATTAATTTAAATAACAATTCATTATTAAGGTTGCATCAACTACCTTTTTTAGAGTATGTATCCAGACTAAG
The DNA here is from genome assembly GCA_030737815.1 of Allium fistulosum. Lineage (NCBI taxonomy): Eukaryota > Viridiplantae > Streptophyta > Magnoliopsida > Asparagales > Amaryllidaceae > Allium > Allium fistulosum. The sequence continues at coordinate 1,389,503,302 of CM060902.1, forward strand.
CAAATATATTGTTAACTACTATGGTTCTATTGCTAGTCCTGTGCAAAGTAAGCAAAGCTAGCTACATAAAAAGGCACCTTTCTTTTTTACATTATAATTAGAAATGAAATAAGTACACGTTGGTGAAATATAGAAGTGCTCTAACATTTCTCGTTCAACAACTTGGATATGAAACAAAGCACCATGAACCACTCGTACGCACATAGAGTCAGGGCCGGCCCAAAGGTATTTAATGCCCTAGGCAAATAATTTTTTTCTTCATTTTGGTTGCCTCATTTCTTCAAAAACAATAATAAGTTGTAATGCACAAATGTAAATTCAATTTAAATTTACATTTTTACATACGTTTTCTTTACAAAAATGAAAGTTGAATTTGACTACTTGATAGTTTTTACAACTCCATGATGTTTGGAGTTTTACAAATATGGTCATTATCTGCCAAAATAAATCTTAAAAGCATTAAATTTAACTACTAACTAAATTAATCTCTTATTCTTCAATTGCCTCATGTAAAAGAAAATGCAAAATGTGGTCAATAAAAATGACAGTAATTGATCCAATTCATTTTCATCTTTCTCATCTCATAAAGTCTTATGCATTAAGACAAAAGGTATGTGTAACATGTTACTATTTTGGTAGACATTTATGTTAATTATACTATATAAATTTGCTTTTTGCAGGAGCACCTGCACGATTATGCAAAAAATATATTACTGTCCTTTTAGGTACATGTTGAAGCAAATCCATGTGCCTCTGTTAGTGTTAGTTTGATTAAATTAATACAAAATAAAATCAGTAACGACTATATATTTATATATAACTGTCTTTTTTTCTCCCAATTCTGCTTTCAAGCAGTAAACATGATATAAAAATTTAGACAAAGTACATATAAACATGAACAAAAACATGAATATAATAGAAAATAGATATATTATGTTTATTATTTGAATAGATATGGTAGAGTTATATTTGCCTCCGTCAATGCAAATAGGGGCAGAAAATTCAACTAAAAAGTCCCTACTAGGAGAGGCAAATTAAGAGTTGCCTTTAATAATCAAGTCGCTAACGAAATTTGGAGGCAGATTGAACCATTGAATTGCCCCTAATATACTTGATGCCAAATAAGCAACTGTGACATGTAGAGGCATTTTTTACTGTCCTTTTAGGTACATATTGAAGCAAATCCATGTGCCACTATTAGTGTTAGTTTGATTAAATTAATAAAAAATAAAATTAGTAATGACTATATATTTATATATAACTGTAATTTTTTACTCCCAATTCTGCTTTCAGGCATCAGTAAACATGATATAAAAATTTAGACAAAGTACATGTAAACATGAACAAAAACATGAATATAATAGAAAATAGGTATATTATGTGTATTATTTGAGTAGATATGGTAGAGTTATATGTGTAAGGATATTGAATGTTAACAGGGACTTAAGTTATGTCAGATGGTATGGGTGTTGATTTTTTACCTTATGCTGAAAGTGAGTGTTGGTTTGTGTGAGAAAGTTAGTGTGATATGCAGAACTATGTGATTATCAGAGAAAATGGAAGATATTGTACGTGAGTTGTGTTAAATGTGAGAGTGAGGACTTGGTTTTGGGATTAGTAACATGTGTTATATGCGATGTTTTTAGTTTTGGGATTTTTAGTTCGGTTTTTAAACTAAGTAAAAAAACTCAGTTTGAGTCAGGAGTAACTCAGTTAAAAACTGAGTTATGTGACTTAGTTTTTAAACCGAGTCAATGTAAATACTTATTCGATTTTTAAACCGAATTTGAAAACTCAATTTTTAAACTGAGTCGGTATAACTACTGACACAGTTTCTAAACTAAGCATTTTAGCTCAATTTTTAATAGAGTTATATAATGCAGTTTAAAAATTAAGTGAAATAACTCGGTAAAAAACGATTTAATACTCGATTTTTAAACTCAACTTTGATTTCCCTATTTCCATATTTTCTCAATTTCTTTTTACAGTTAGATGTTAAGTCATGGGTGAGATTTCTTCATAAAGTGATATTAAGAGATTTGAAAATAAAAAAGTTCCTGGAAACAACAAGTCTTAGAACAATGACTTTTGCTTCATTTAAGTCAAGTTAATTCCTTATGTCATGAAAGTTACAATTTTGTGATGTTAAGTTACAATACTGTGGTGTTAAGTCACAAAAACATGAATATAATAGAAAATTGAGCTGATGCAACTGAATATAATAGAAAATTTAGACAAAGCCCCTATTAGTCGGAATATGAGGCTATTGAAATTGAGCTGTTGCAACTGCAGCTAAGTTTGTGAATTGGTAAACAACTTCTATTCTTATGTATGTTCAATGCAATCATGGAAATTAGAGTTTAATAAATTGTAAATTTGTCATGCTTACTGAAGTTTTGATATTATTTGTCATTCTCACATACACAATGAGTGATTCAAAATCTATATTATGTCTCAAGTGGTATTAATTAAATGTTTATGATTTTCGTTGTGGTCACATCGGAGTAGCAACAACGTCGCAAATGGTGGTAATATACAATTTCAAAATCAGCCTAGAAAGTGCAAATTATTGGATTGGCAAAGGAATGTTGTCGCAGAAGCAACGGTTGCAATTACTGATCCTACTGTCTTAGTGCATCATGTACCACTAGAAGCACATGCTTGGGAGGTTCGGGTCGACGCAGTGGTGGATCCCAAAGCTATTCTATTTAGGCCTACTTCAGATATCTATAGTATTGGACAAACGGTTGGGACGTCTATTGCTTGGCATAAGGAATTTATCTCTTTTGATTAGTACGTATATATACTTTTACTGATATATGTTACAGATTTAGTTATGTTTTGTAACGAAGTTATGAATTCTTAAATAAACTTGAACTGTTTTTATTTTCTTGAATGTGAATGGTTCGTGTTGTTTCAATTAGTTTGAATGATGGTGGTTATTATTAATGAAATGTTGGTTTTAATTATAATATCATGAAATTTATGGTTAATAGCAGTTGTAAAAGATGAATTATAGTTGTGTGTAGTAGTTGTAAAAATATTTGTTGCAACTGTTACCAATAATCATAGTAGATCCTACAACAACCATTACAAACAGTTGTAAAATATTAACGCAACTGACGAAAACAGTTGTTAAAATATTAATTACAACTGCCCTAAACAGTTGTAAAGAAGTCTTTTACAACTGCCAAAAGTAGTTGTAAAAAGGTTTTTTTACAACTGCACCCGCAACTGTCCGTGCTCCTTGTAAAATAATTTTGCTCTATTAGAACTGTGGATATAAAGACTGGAGGGTGTCGGTTGTAATAGACCTATTACAACTGTTTTTGACAGTTGCAATAGGGTATTTTTGTTGTAGTGAAAATTGAACTAAAATATATAGTGATAGAATTTCATATAGCAAAATAGATGAACTAATAGAGTCTAAACATTAGAGAAATAGAGTGGTGATGGTCCTCTAACCAAATCAGTACAGTTTCAAGGTAAAATAGGGGAATTTGCAGACATACTTATACACAAATGCCATACACACACCATACCTATATCTATATATACTGACACACATAATCGTAGAATACTATTACCCATAATTACATACAACTGACCACGAAATAACACACGCACACAACACATGACCACACACATTAACTTACACTTATAGTTTTACATGCCCACTACATAACCCAGCACTTCATAACACATGCAAGAACACAACCCAACTTATTCACATTCTCATACATATACTGACACATACACACACAATCACTCACCCATAATTTCACACAGGCACTCACTTTTAAACACCAGCCCTCAACACAATATACACAGCCTACCATAAATTTTTGATTCAAGTTGAGAAACTAGTACTAAATCCATTCTATCAATAAATCCGCACCTATAATTATACTTCAGGTTTATAGCCTTGTACATGCTTTGAATAAAATGCACATCAATTGATATACATATAAAATCTAATACCCTGGGATAAATATCGTTCACGTCTAATGAACAACAGGAAGTAACATTTAAATATAAACCACTTCTTTCAAGTGGTATCAAATCCTTTGAGAATATAAATTATGTAGTTTAAGTTGTTAAATGTGGGGGAAAATTTTGTAATTACAGCACATGGCAGTCCCAAGTTCAATATGGCTGGAGTAAGTCATATCAACATTATATTGAATCACAGAGTTCCTTTGGCAATGTATATATCAAATACTCAATGAGTATAAGGAAAAACATATTTAAAGTGTGTTGCTAAGGGCACCTTATTTTTCTCTTTTTAATACCATTGTTAAAAAATCCCATGAAATTTTACGCTACGCTCTTTCTAATACCAAAATTTTTTAAGAGCTACCAAAGACATCATTTTCGGCTCTTTTTTTGCACGGAAAACAACTACCGATCAACTACCGAACTACAATAGTTCGGTGGTTGATGGCCATGGAAAATAGTGTTGGTCGACGGTTGTTCGTCGTGCAAAACACTTTACGTGGTAGTTAATTGTCATGTGAAATTACTTTGATATTAGGAAGCACATAAATTTTATTGCATTTATTATTTTTTTCTGTAGTATTAGAAAAAGGAAAACAAGGAGTCCCTAGCAACACAGTATCTGAATTTCAATTTTGATGCTTAAGTGCTTTCATATACACCGATATATAGATTTTCACATACATAATTACATAGCACAATACATAATATCACTTAACCAAACACAATAGCCAACATCGAGTATCTCTGCAACGACATGTATTTTTAACTATTTTAAATTAGTAAATTTAATATGGTTATTGAATAAAAATGGTTAAAAATAAAATTTAACAATTTATTAATGTAGTTTATTGAATATGAACTTGAATAAAATCTTGAAATAACAAATTTCGAAGGATTAGACAATAACAACTATTAAAATGAAAATTTATATATTGAACGTGTTTATAATCAATAGTTGGGATTGAACAATAAATATTGAATGACTGTAAAATAAAAATGGTACCAGAAGTTGATTTAAAGTTATCTAAATATGAATGAAAATTGTTAACATATAGAATTGGATTTAAAAGTGAATAAATTGAAATTGGAAATTTTATATTTTAATTAACGAGTAAAAATAACTATTTTGGCCACTATCTCAGATTTCGACGAAACCAGTTTCATCGGATCTGTAATAGTGAATTATTGTAGAATTTCATGTTTCATAGTGATCAGACTTGTTGTTTGGCCGTGCGAGCTTGAAACACGTGGACTTTAATTTAAGAATTTAATTAAAATAATTTGATTTTGAAATGTTATCTTCTGCATACGATCGAACTAGATCCCGGAACTAGTTCCATTGTGTTCGGAATTGGGGTAAAACATTAGGAACGCCAGGCGGCATGCTCCGTTTGGAGTTCGGAATTTCGCGGGCCAATCGGGCGAGATATTTTCTAATTAAATAATATATATTTTCTATCTTTCAAAACAACGTACGCTCAGCCTCCTTTCTTTGTCTAGCCATACTTCTCTCTTTCATTTCCTTTTTGTTCTTCGAAAAAAAGAAGAAAGCGAACAACAGGTCGATAAAAAGAAAAAACAAAAGCAAGCTTGATCGATAGTGGTCGACTGGGGGTTCGTGGATCAACGTCGAGGAGGTGCAAGGCGTTTATCGTTCGAGCGCAGTTAGGGTTTTTGAAATGACCCACTTAAAAAAAATTAACAGTGGCCATTTAATCAAGAAAATATTTCATTCCAATTTTCTTCTATCCAGGATCTTTCTGCCAATAAGAATATTGGTTTGCTTAAATTATCTTAAACTTATATAGATGAGGATATATAAGCCATTTTCTACTTGAATCAGAGTACAGAGATTTGAAAGTAGAAATCTGTTTGAGTATTTCTTAAAGGAAATACTCTATACATAGCAATAGTATTTCTAAAACTAGATTTTCAAAGTACACTTGGGTTAATGCATGACTATTGATTTTATGTCTCAAGACTTATCAATTTTCATAAATTTCCATAATTTTATTACTGTATAAACTGTGCCTTTGCTTGTGCATGCGTGTGTGCATGTTTCTGTGCATGTGTGTCTGTGGGAAATTCAGGTGCCATATATTTTCCTTCTTGTTAACAAAATGTCTGAGTCTACCCTATACTTGAGTTATAAAACAGAGCTAAAAACTTGACTCAAAACTCTTTAGTCCTGGCTTAACCCAGGCTCAAGAAAATGGCTATGTTAGCCCTATTCAGTTTGCACTATTTCTCAACAAAACACATTTTATTTTGGTTTTCTTCTCTAAGGCAACTCATAACCTTTTTGCCAGATTTTTCTTTACTTAAACATGGTTTTCCTTAGGTCAGTTCTCTGGATATACATTCAATCCATAAATCCTTTATTCTCAGATTTTTCTACCATTATAGCCTAACTGTTCTTGAAGCTTAAAATTCATTTTCTTAGCAAAGCATTTTGCAAAACAAAATACATAAGTTCCAACTGATACATATAAGTTCAACACTTACAAAACAGTAAATAACAATACATTGGTTTTTCTAAGCAACTTAAACAAAATATCTTAACATAGTTCAACATGAATATTTAATTTAACTTCAGCAAAGTCTTTAAAAATAGCATCCAAATCTTTAAGCAGTTAACTCATCCAAAGCCTGATCAACAAAATTCCTATTTACCTGCATAATCACCATGAACTGCCTCATACAAATATGAGACACCCAATGGTGCATAAACACAAAAGGGTCATACTAATTGTCTGGTATGAATAATCTAACTGAAAACATGCTCTTATTCAATTCTATTTATATTCCAGTACTCTATATGAATAAAGAAACTCAGTATCTTCTTTGTGCATGTTTTTGTGAGGCATGTGCATTCATATCAGTGCCAAACAGATTATATATGATCACAATGATTTAGTTCATAGAAAACAATCATAAGATTCACCAATAAAACATCATAAACCAACCAATACAATCATCAATCCAGTCATCATGCCCCTTTTACAATTTTACTGGCCATCAGGGATTTTGCCCAAGCCTCTCCTGAACCTATTTCTAAAGTGCACTATCAAATATAATAGGGTCTTTAGCTACTTTCTCTTTTTTAAACACACACTGCCTGAGACATCTCTCTGTTAACCCAGCACACTCAGGCCCCTGGGTATAAACATACCATGTGTGAGCTTGCAATGTTCCCCTTGCCAAGCTATATTTTGTAGCCCTAAGATCCCAAGTCCTTAGTTAAATTACTAAGTGTTATTTCCTTTTTCATAACTGTGCTAATCCCTTCTGCATCTCACTTTTCAATCAGAGAAAAATAAACAATTCAACCAACATGTATTCATCCAGAGTTTGCTAAGTTATATTCTCAGAAGCAAACATTTAATCATGAAAAACAGATGTGATTTCTTAGCACATTATTTTGTCTATGGGTTTCAGTGGATCAAGTTATAAACATATGGCCATAAGTAGTTTATTAGTTATCCTCTCTCACCTCTGGTTCAATCAGATTCTTCTTAATCTTGAAGATCTGGCTAAACCATAAGTATATTTTGACTTGAGTAGTTCATAAAACATAGAAGCTCGGCACATGTATAACATTGCACTTCCACATTTTGTTTTGTTTTAATTAAAATGAGACATAAGCAACAACACAATGTTGCAGCCCTATATTTCTTTCCATTACAGACCATATATCTACCACATGAATCCTGGGACTTTATAAATAACTTTATGAAGAAAACCCATAAAAGAAATCACTCCATCTCAAAGATAATCCCTATCAGAGATAACCATTTAAAACATGAAATCCATGACTCGTATTTTTGGGTAAATCACTATGAAGGGTTTTACACTTGAACAGATCATTAACAAATCAAATCATAAAATGAACATAACTTGCAACAGTGATTTATTAATTCAAATAGGCTGCCTCAATATTCAGGACTTAATGCCAAAGTTTTCAGTTAGGTTACTCACCCTTAATTCCCTTTTTTTCCCTAAGCCTTGCTTTTCTTTTGATCCTCTGCCTTCCTCTAACTCTAATGCCGGTGCTCTGGCTTATATTTTTTTTCTTTAGGTTATGAAGAGCAAAAATGGGTATGATCTCACTACACTAAGCCTCTTTATACAAATCCTGGCTGTTACTAGGGTTTATGAAATTACCCAATTTCAATTCTACCCCATACAAAACACAGTCTGCCTCTTATTTGATTCAAGAAAATAAGAGGGTATGTGGTCCTTGCTAATTTTTCAAAAAATAAACCTTATTCTTTTAATTTTTCCCCTGGGTCATGTTATATGTATGACTTTAATTTTCCTAAGCAAAAAGAATTGCTGGAAATGGATAATGTATTTATTCAAGGGTTCATACCATTTCCATGCAAGCTTTGTTTTCTACCTGCAGTGTTTTACTGTGTACATGTATAACACATGTGTGCTTATTTTTTTTGCCTAACTCCTTTTATTTTTCTTTCTTACTATTTCTGCCTATATATACACATTTGTTTTCTTTATGCTAAATTTTTTTTAAAGACCTGATCATTTCTGCCTACATATATATATATTTGTAATTTATATATCCTATCATATATATATTAACTATTGCCTATTTTATCACACAAAAAAATGTGTGCATGTTTGTGCACTATCTTGTGCACATGTACATGTTTTTAAACTATGTATCTGCAAATCAGTTTCCTATCCCTACCTTTTCAGTGCAATTTCAAACAAATACAAACTAAATTAAATCATGAAATTACTCACAAAAATCTGGGTTATCACATATACCCCTCCTTTTAGGAATTGTGTCCCACAATTCTTTCATACTTATCTTAAGTATCATTACTTCAGAAAATTAATTTCTGATCTCAAACCATTCTCAAACCAATCATTTGATTAAACTCTAGGCATATCAAAACAAAAATCACAATGCAATTCAATCAAAACATTCATCAGTATATATGTAAATTTACCTTTCCTTCAATCAAATAGTTGTGGATTATCATTTCTGATTTTATCCTCCACTTCCCAAGTGCAATCATTTGGGTCAAGACTCCATTGCACTTTCACTAATTTAATTTCTTTGTTTCTCAATTTCTTGGTTTCTTTAGAAACTATGCCCACTGGCTCCTTTTCATAGATCATTCTAGGGTCAATCTGCACATCCTTAGAGGATTTTAGGATTGCCTCCTTATCATGAACCCATCTTCTAAGTTGAGACACATGAAAAACATCATGCATTGCTCTCATTTCTTCTGGCAACTCTAGCTTATAGGCTACAGTTCCTATTCTTTCTAAAATTTTATATGGCCCTATATATATCTAGGAATCAACTTTCCTTGTTTCCCAAACCTTAGAACCTTTTTCATGGGTGATATTTTGATAAATACATAATCTCCAACATCATATTGTACTGCCTTCCTTCTTTGATCTGCATATTTCTTTTGCCTATCTTGGGCAGAGGCAATTCTTTTTCTGATCAAAGCTATCTTTTCAGAAGTTTCCTTCACATTTTCTGGTCCTAAGACCACTTTTTCCCCAAATTCAAGCCAACTTGAGGGTGATGAACATGGTCTCCCATAGAGAGCTTCAAAAGGTGCCATTCCTATACTACTATGATGGCTATTGTTGTATGCAAATTCAGCTAAAAAGATATGATCCTCCCAACTTCCTCCCCAATCCAGTACACAAGCTCTTAACATGTCTTCAAGCAACTTGTTCACAATTTCTGTTTGGCCATCAGATTGAGGATGGTATGATGTGCTTAAGCATAAATCAATCCCCATTGCCTTGTGAAAACTCTGCCAAAACTTTGAAGTGAAGATGGTTTCTCTATCACTTACTATAGTCTTAGGTATACCATGCAGCCTGACTACTTCTTTAATAAACAACTGGGCTAGTGTATTTGCATTTCTTTCCGATTTCACTGGTATAAAGTGGGCTGACTTGGTTAACCTATCAACCACTACCCAAATACTGTCATTTCCCCTCCTAGTTCTAGGCAAACCATCAATGAAATCCATTGATATGTCTTCCCATTTCCACTGTGGTATTTGCAAAGGTTGAAGCATCCCTGAGGGTTTTTGATACTCAGCCTTCACCTGTTGGCAAACCATACATTTGGATACATAGGTTGCCACTGCACTCTTCATACCACTCCACTAGTAATCTCTCTTGAGGTTGTGATACATTCTTGTGCTTCCTGGGTGTATAGTGTATTTGCTTTTGTGGTAAGCATCCAAGATTTCTTGCTTCAACTCATCAATTGCAGGAACACATATTCTTTTTCCTTTCTTCAAATGGCCTTGATCATTCAATTGAAAACCTTCCACTGCCTCACCATTTAATATCTGAGTTTTCTTTTCAAATAAAAATGGATCTTGGTCTTGTAGCTCTACAACTTTATTTTTCAATTCTGATCCCAAAGTAATAAAACTTAATTTTCCCATTTCTACATTCCCATTGCATAAGCTCATATTTTCTATGTTATCACTTTCTATCTCTGAATCAATTAATAATGATAAAGTGTTAAACTCTTCTATCATTAATCTAGCCACTTTAGCATGTTGTCTACTTTGGGCATCTGCTACTTTATTAGCCTTACCAGGTGTGTACAATAGTTCAAAATCATATGAGGCTAAGAGTTCAATCCATCTTTGCTGCCTCATATTTAATTCTTTTTGTGAAAACAAATATTTAAGTGATTTATGGTCTGTATACACTTCAAATTTTGCTCCTAACAAGTAGTGTCTCCATAACTTAAGAGCATACACTATAGTAGCCAATTCGAGGTCATGAGTAGCATACCTTACCTCACTTGATTTCAACTGCCTAGAAGCATAAGCTATCACCTGATGTTGTTGCATCAACACTGCCCCAAGCCCTTGCCCACTTGCATCTGTATACACCACCAAGTTTTCATTTCCTTCAGGCACTTTAAGAATTGGAGCTTGTACTAGTGCTTCCTTTAATTTTCCAAAGGCTTTCTCACACTCTTCAGTCCAAGTAAACACTTGATTTTTCCTAGTCAATCTGGTTAATGGAATTGAGATTTTTGCAAAATCTTTTATGAATCTTCTATAGTAACCAGCCATTCCCATGAATGATCTGACTTCAATGACATTAGTAGGCCTTTTCCAAGCTTGCACTGCAATGACTTTATTGGAATCTACAGATATTCCTTTTTCTGATATAATATGACCTAGAAAATTCACTTCATTTTGCCAAAAAGTGCATTTTGAAAACTTTGCTTTCAAGTCTTCCTGTCTCAATTTCTCAAATACCATATGCAAATGATTTTCATGCTCTCTAACTGACTTAGAATAAATTAGTATATCATCAATAAATATCAATACAAACTTATCCAAGTATTCTCTAAAAATCCTATTCATCAAATCAACAAAATAGGAAGGGGCATTTGTCAAGCCAAATGGCATTACTAAAAATTCATAAAGTCCATATCTGGTGTTAAAGGCTGTATACTTAATACTCTCCTCTTCTACTTTCATCTGATGAAAGCCTGAAGCTAAATCAATCCTAGAAAATATTTTTGCACCACTCAATTGATCAAAGAGATCATTAATCCTTGGTAAGGGGTATTTATTTTTTACTGTGACTTTATTTAATTCCCTATAGTCAATACATAACCTAAGGGATCCATCTTGTTTCTTAACAAAGACTACTGGATGCTCCCCATGATGAGCTACTGGGTCTAATAAAACCTTTTTCTTCTAGTTCAACCAATTGCTTTTTCAGCTCCATAAACTCCTTAGGCCCCATTCTAGTTGGTCTTTTAACTACTAGGCTAGCTCCTGGAATTATTCTAATTGAAAACTCAACTGGTCTGTGGTTTGGAACTCCTCTCACTTCACCAAACACATCATCATATTGATTCACTATGGGGATTTCTTATAATGCAAGCATGGGTTTTTCATTAGACAATTTAGAAAGGTTGGCTATACTTGTATTTTTGTTTGCCTCACAAAGAACTACTATTCTTTGTCCATCAAAAACTTTCAATGATATGGTGGATGTCTCCATATTTATGATAGCCTTGTGTCTACTCAACCAATCAACTCCTAAAATAATCCCTATGCCCGGATATTGCAACACATATAGGTCTGATTCAAACACATGTCCCCCTATATTTAATCCCAGTTGCATACATATCATACCCAGAACACATGAACTACCTATAGTGCTTCTAATTAACAGTGGCTTATCAACAATCATACAGTTCAATTTTAATTGTTGTGCAATATCATGGGAGATCAATGAGTGTATAGCCCCAGTGTCATACACTACTGCAAAAGGTATTGAGTGAATAAGCAAAGTACCTTCAACTTGACCATGCTTTTCAATACTTGATCCCTCAGCTGCCTTGCCTTTTCCTTCCAAAGCCCCTAATTTTCCTTGCTTAAAATCTGGATAATTCCTCTTTATGTGACCTTCCTTCCCACAATGGTGACAATTGAAGGATGCATGCCTAACATTTGTGCATTTATTCTTCATATGCCCCTCTTGGCCACAGTTACAACAAGTAATCTTCTTCTTAACTTCCATAGCCCTAACTTCTTCTGGTTTCTTGGTGGAAGCTATGTTTATTTTCTTCTTATCATAAGGATGAAATTTACCCTTTCCCTTCTTGTTTTGATTATTCTTGAATGCCCTGAAAATCTCTCTAGCTTTATCATGTTGTTCAATGCTCAAAGTCAAATCCAAAACTTGATCAAAAGTCTTGTCCTTGTATGGTAGCATAGCTCTACTAAAGCTAGGGTTCAGCTCTTGAATATACCTGCCATTCTTAGCCTCCTCAGTAGTGATGAGTACTGCACCATACTTTGCCAATGATTCAAACTTCTGAGTGTACTCAGTGACACTCATAGTCCCTTGCCTTAATTTGATGAATTCCTCTAGCAAAGATTCCTTGGCTAATGCAGGGACAAATCTGCCTTCCAACATTGCTTTAAATTGATCCCATGTCACTTCTCCTTCAGGTCTTCCAGCTATGATAACCTCCCACCAATCCAAAGCTGCTCCTCTCAATTGCCTGGATGCAATCTGCCTCTTCCTTTGATCTTCAACTTGCATGTCTGTAAAGATTCTTTCCAAAATTCTGAGCCAATTTTGAACTCCCATAACTCCTTCTGTGCCATCAAAAGTTTTGCCTCCAAGATTGGTAAAAGTCTTGAGTAGTTTGGAAAGATCCTCATGTGGATTTTCCTGCCTGTTGCCTACTCCATCCCTTATGGCTCTCATGAATTCTTGCACATTCACCATGGGTGGTTCACTAGTTCCTACATTTTGATGTCTGGGTCCTACCATAACTCTATGGATATAATACTTAGGTTAGTCTGTTTTGCCTAATACTTTACAGATTAATTCATTTTAATCTATCACTATTCTGTTATAATAGATACTAATAGTGTAAACATTAACAAACAAAGCATCCAAAGTAGTCAACACTTCCATACATCCAATGCAAACAAGTTCATACAAAATTTTGCTAAGTTATTTAACAACATAGCTCTGATACCAAATGAAATGACCCACTTTTTTTTAACAGTGGCCATTTAATCAAGAAAATATTTCATTCCAATTTTCTTCGATCCAAGATCTTTCTGCCAATAAGAATATTGGTTTGCTTAAATTATCTTAAACTTATATACATGAGGATATATAAGCCATTTTCTACTTGAATCAGAGTACAGAGATTTGAAAGTAGAAATGTTTGAGTATTTCTTAAAGGAAATACTCTCTACATAGCAATAGTGTTTCTAAAACTAGATTTTCAAAGTATACTTGGGTTAATGCATGACTATTGATTTTATGTCTCAAGAATTATCAATTTTCATAAATTTCCATAATTTTATTACTGTATAAACTGTGCCTTCGCTTGTGCATGTGTGTGTGCATGTTTCTGTGCATGTGTGTCTATGGGAAATTCAGGTGCCATATATTTTCCTTCTTGTTAACAAAATGTCTGAGTCTACCCTATACTTGAGTTATAAAACAGAGCTAAAAACTTGACTCAAAACTCTTTAGTGCTGGCTTAACCCAGGCTCAAGAAAATGGCTATGTTAGCCCTATTCAGTTTGCACTATTTCTCAACAAAACACATTTTATTTTGGTTTTCTTCTCTAAGGCAACTCATAACCTTTTTGCCAGATTTTTCTTTACTTAAACATGGATTTCCTTAGGTCAGTTCTCTGGATATACATTCAATCCATAAATCCTTTATTCTCAGATTTTTCTACCATTATAGCCTAACTGTTCTTGAAGCTTAAAATTCATTTTCTTATCAAAGCATTTTGCAAAACAAAATACATAAGTTCCAGCTGATACATATAAGTTCAACACTTACAAAACAGTAAATAACAATACATTGGTTTTTCTAAGCAACTTAAACAAAATATCTTAACATAGTTCAACATGAATATTTAATTTAACTTCAACAAAGTCTTTAAAAATAGCATCCAAATCATTAAGCAGTTAACTCATCCAAAGCCTGATCAACAAAATTCCTATTTACCTGCATAATCACCATGAACTGCCTCATACAAATATGAGACACCCAATGGTGCATAAACACAAAAGGGTCAGACTAATTGTCTGGTATGAATAATCTAACTGAAAACATGCTCTTATTCAATTCTATTTATATTCCAGTACTCTATATGAATAAAGAAACTCAGTATCTTCTTTGTGCATGTTTTTGTGAGGCATGTGCATTCATATCAGTGCCAAACAGATTATATATGATCACAATGATTTAGTTCATAGAAAACAATCATAAGATTCACCAATAAAACATCATAAACCAACCAATGCAATCATCAATTCAGTCATCATGCCCCTTTTACAATTTTACTGGCCATCAGGGATTTTGCCCAAGCCCCTCCTGAACCTATTTCTAAAGTTCACTATCAAATATAATAGGGTCTTTAGCTACTTTCTCTTTTTTAAACACACACTGCCTGGGACATCTCTCTGTTAACACAGCACACTCAGGCCCCTGGGTATAAACATACCATGTGTGAGCTTGCAATGTTCCCCTTGCCAAGCTATATTTTGTAGCCCTAAGATCCCAAGTCCTTAGTTAAATTACTAAGTGTTATTTCCTTTTTCATAACTGTGCTAATCCCTTCTGCATCTCACTTTTCAATAAGAGAAAAATAAACAATTCAACCAACATGTATTCATCCAGAGTTTGCTAAGTTATATTCTCAGAAGCAAACATTTAATCATGAAAAACAGATGTGATTTCTTAGCACATTATTTTGTCTATGGGTTTCAGTGGATCAAGTTATAAACATATGGCCATAAGTAGTTTATTAGTTATCCTCTCTCACCTCTGGTTCAATCAGATTCTTCTTAATCTTGAAGATCTGGCTAAACCATAAGTATATTTTGACTTGAGTGGTTCATAAAACATAGAAGCTCGGCACATGTATAACATTGCACTTCCACATTTTGTTTTGTTTTAATTAAAATGAGACATAAGCAACAACACAATGTTGCAGCCCCATATTTCTTTCCATTACAGACCATATATCTACCACATGAATCCTGGGACTTTATAAATAACTTTATGAAGAAAACCCATAAAAGAAATCACTCCATCTCAAAGATAATCCCTATCAGAGATAACCATTTAAAACATGAAATCCATGACTCGTATTTTTGGGTAAATCACTATGAAGGGTTTTACACTTGAACAGATCATTAACAAATCAAATCATAAAATGAACATAACTTGCAACAATGATTTATTAATTCAAATCGGTTGCCTTAATATTCAGGACTTAATGCCAAAGTTTTCAGTGAGGTACTCACCCTTAATTCCCTTTTTTTCCTAAGCCTTGCTTTTCTTTTGATCCTCTGCCTTCCTCTAACTCTAATGGCCGGTGCTCTGGCTTATATTTTTTTCTTTAGGTTATGAAGAGCAAAAATGGGTATGATCTCACTACACTAAGCCTCTTTATACAAATCCTGGCTGTTACTAGGGTTTATGAAATTACCCAATGTCAGTTCTACCCCATACAAAACATAGCCTGCCTCTTATTTGATTCAAGAAAATAAGAGGGTATGTGGTCCTTGCTAATTTTTCAGAAAATAAACCTTATTCTTTTAATTTTTCCCCCGGGTCATGTTATATGTATGACTTTAATTTTCCTAAGAAAAAAGAATTGCTGGAAATGGATAAAGTATTTATTCAAGGGTTCATACCATTTCCATGCAAGCTTTGTTTTCTACCTGCAGTGTTTGACTGTGTACATGTATAACACTTGTGTGCTTTTTTTTTGCCTAAGTCTTTTTATTTTTCTTTCTTACTATTTCTGCATATATATACACATTTGTTTTCTTTATGCTAAATTTTTTTTAAAGACCTTATCATTTCTGCCTATATATATATATTTGTAATTTATTTATCCTATCATATATATATATTAACTGTTGCTTATTTTATCACACAGAAAAATGTGTGCATGTTTGTGCACTATCCTGTGCACATGTACATGTTTTTAAACTATGTATCTGCAAATCAGTTTCCTATCCCTACCTTTTTAGTGCAATTTCAAACAAATACAAACTAAATTAAATCATGAAATTACTCACAAAAATCAGGGTTATCATAGTTTTGGGTCGTCTCGTTCACGTGCATGAGTGTGGGTGAAGCTTGGCGCATTATGGCGGTCGTAGTGGAAGGCTTTGATGGTGGTCATCGATTGGCCTTCGGTCGCCGAAGGTTGCGTGCGATGATGGATGATGTCGCATGCGTTTGGGGTTCGGTTGGGAGTTTCTTGTACACGAGAGAGGGAGGGTATTAGGGGTGAGTTAATTTAATTTCTTTTGTTAATTATTTTTATTAGTTAATTTAAATGTTAATTAAAAATCGGATCACTAATTATTGTATATCCTTTGCATACGAGATCCGTTCGGACGAAATAAATTACGTTGGGATCGTATCGACGAAGGCTTCAGCGTAGAATCGAATTGAATTTTATTTGAAGCGGAAATATTTTTAGTTTCAAATAAAGTTGAGTTTTTTATAACGCTCACGACGTATTAAAATACTTTTATGTTAGTAAATTGACATCATGAAGTAATTTAATTTTATTGACTATTGTTGGTAAATTTAACTGACATTTAAATTGATATGAATTAAAATGATAGGAATTTGAATTGACAGTTCAAATTTGAAATGTAAACTAAATTGCTAGTTAAATTCCCGATTATTGTTAACTAGTAAATTGTTATGATATTTTGATTGTTTGGATGTTGATTGTGATGGATGTTATTGATTGATATTTTGGATGATTTGGATGTTTATTTATTTTGATACATCCTGTTATCATCCTGTATATTATATATGGTATATAAAACTATAAATTGAATTATTTCGAATAAACTAAGAAATAGGTTTAAATGATATATGCCATGACCCAGTGATTTGGTTTGAAATGATATATATATCCATCCCTGAAATTAAATTGAAATAACTCATCACTTGGCCATAGGATAGAAAATTATATACGAACACCGTATTGGTTAAATTAAATAATTTTATAAGTCTTGGTTTTGAAATTATTTAAATGATTTTGATTTAAAGAATGAAAATCGAATTTGGGAAGTTTGAATTAATTACGAATTCGAGTTTAAATGCTGAAATTAAGTTTGGTTAAAAGAAATTATTTTAAGGAATTTAATTTGAATTTGAAGTCATGATTGAAATATGACTTGTGTTGTCGAAATTGAATTGTTTAAAATGATTTGAACTTTTACTTGAAATTCGAAGTTATTCACGTAGAGGTGCTATAAGTTGATATTTCAAAAATTTAGCTCGAGATTGAATTATTTAAAAAAAATTGAACATTGATTGAACATCGAAGTTAAATTTGATTTATATCGGTGTTTTGAAATCGAACTCGAAATTAATATAAATTGAAACGGTTTAAAATTGGGAATTGAATGGAAATTTTAACCATCGAATCAAATAGTTGAATCGGATTTGAAATTAAATTAAAATAAATTTGAATTGAAATTGGAATGGAAATTAATTCTAATTCGAATTAAAATCAAAATCGAATTAAATTCCAAATCGAAATTGGAATTGATTTGAATTGAAATTAGAATCGAAGTTAATTAGAATTGAAATCGGAATTGAATCAATTTAAATTGTAATGGAAATTGAATATGATTTGAATTGAAAATTATGGGATTGAATCAGTTTGACTTTGAAACTATTTTCAAATAAATTATTTTTAATATAAACCGTTTCAAATCTATTTTTTAAATATTCAAATTTTTTTGAGTTTTCAAACTATTTCCTATATAAATCAATTTTAATATATAAACAATTTATTAAACTATTTATATCAAACTATTTTAACTATTTAAACTATTTTTAAACTATCTAAAAAATTTCAAACTAATTTCTAAAAATTCAAACTGGTCAAGGTTGGATTGTATATTTAAATCATTGATTTAAATACGAATAGGGTTAAAATGAAGTTATAACCTAAATTGAAATTCAAAATAATTTTGGAAGCTAAATCGAGATATTGAGGCGAAAATGGTTTTGAAGTGAAATAGTATATTTTGAAGTAAATATGATGATTTCAGAATGAAATTGATTTTGAAGCGAATATGATATTTTGATATTGGTTGTGCTAAATGCAAACTGTACGCCAATGTCTAAAAACGCGTTAAGAGGGATTAATATAAAGCTTAACGCTAAGAACAATATTTATTTTACTGATTAAACATTATATATGTAGCGTATTCTACTACATATAAATATTTTGGTGGATTCTTAAGAGATGGAATATCCCGTAACATCTCTTGAGTTACTGCGCGCATGTGATAGGGGATGTGAAAACCCGTAAACATCTCTAATGCTATTACACTCATGTTATGTGATATCGATTTGACTCACATAAGAATATTTTAGTCATGATCGAGTGTTTTGTCTTTTCATTATGCTCGGGTTATTCCTTAGCTTTTCAGTGCATTGAAGATTATTCTCTGAAGGATGAAGGCGAAGATTTGGTATATTATTATTACTATTATTTTTTTCTGCATCATGTTGTCTGTTGTATTAGTCAATAATTCTGTTGTATATACAACTCCAAATAAATGTTGTAAAATTTATAATCAAATGCATAACATAAGCAGCTTCATGAACTGTTTATTTGATTATTATATTTTTACATTCCGCTGCGAGATTCTATGTTTGTTTTCTTCTTCTTTTCTTATTTTTCTTAATTAACCCCAATGATTATTTATGTTCCGGATTGTTTAAGTTGGACATGTATGGATTATTGTCGATTTAAACCTTTTGAAATGTGGGTCATCACACTTGGTATCAGAGCTTTGGTTTAGCGATAACCTTAGCTTTGTGGGGTTTGACTCATTAAAGATAGGGTAGTAATACCCTAGAATGAGTTGTTTGAGTGTATACATATGAGAGAGCGTACTTGTTAGTGTTATAAAATGTTTTATATTGTGTTTACTTGTCCGTTGAGTTGTTTACGAATTCTGATCGGTGCGTGGGACGCCATGTTATAGATAGGGGTTTCTAAACACTTAAACGAGGCAAGTCGATATAGTATTGTTTTAAAATCGGGTAAATGAAATAATTTTACCTAAATTATATTTTATATATAAAATTATAACTTTCATAACCCTATATAATTATTAATGAATGTGATTTGTTAAAAGACAATAATATTTAGTTATAATCGATTATTAATTGAATTGAATTGAATTGAAATATAATTACAATAAGAATTGTTTGGAATAACTAAATTGTAAATTAATGAAATGTTTTCATAATAAGCTAATGAAATTGTATAAGTATATTTATAACATGGCATATAAATAGAAAAGGTTTAAAAGCTGAGAATTTAAAATTTAAAATCCAGTTGATTTTCAAAATTGTTTTCAAAGCCTTCAAAATTATTAATAATATTATTTGAAAGTGTTTTGACTAGAAATATAATTTGAAAAGAATTTTGGGAAAAAAATAAAAATAAAAGCATTGAACTCGTTTAAGTCGCTGGGAAATAATTTTGGGGAGGACTGCAGCATCACCAATATTCATTTTCGAGTTTTTGAGTGAGAATTGCTACCAAAAGAAAGTTATTTCCAGTTAAAATAAGTTTTGATTGTGAAAAATATTCAAAGTATGATTTGATAATTATATGAAATAATTTTTAACTTATAAATTGAAATAATATAGATAAAAATAAGTTTATAACTTATAGATTTGAACAGGAAAGTAAAATTAAAATTTACAAATGTTGAATATTTTTGGTTAAGAAAACAAAAGAAGACTTGAATTTGAGATATGAAATAAAAGAATTAACCTAAGAAATGTTAAATAAATGGAGTCAGTGAAATGAAGTAAATAAAAATAAATTCTAACTCAAGAAAGCTTAAATAAAAATGAATTGAATTTGAAATGAATTAGATAAAATAATAAAATGAAATTTTAAGTGAATAAGTTTGTATAACTTATAAATTTAAGAAATATTAAGCTAAAAACAAAATTTTAATTTGTTAAATGTGAATGATAAGAAAAAATTAACTTGAATAAAGTTAAATAAAATGAGTAATGGATTAAATGAAATAAAATTTCACTTAATAAAGATTAAATGAATTGAATTAGATTTAAATGGAACTAGATGAATTAGTAAAGTGAATTAATTCCACTTAAGCTTTAAAATGAATTAATATAAATAATACATCTTGAATTATAAAATGAAATGCAATTTGAAGTGTGAAACAAATTGAATAATAATAAATTAATGTAACTAGTAAAATTATATGAGCAATTGAATTTAATTTAAATTAGATATAAATAAATTAAATGCAAATGGAATGAGTTTCAATAAAATTGAATGTTAACTAGTTTAATATGGAATAAGTTAACAAAATGAATTATAAGATGAAGTTAACTTAATAAGTTGAATGAAATTGATTGTGAGAAAAGAAAATTTTATTAATATAAATTTGAGTTATAAAATAAATTTTACTTAAGTAAAATTAATAATAAACTAATGAAGTGAATCAGTTTATAAAATAAAATTTATCGAAGTAAAATTATTAATATGAATTTGAATAATGAAGTGAACTAATGAAGTGAATCAATGAATTAATATGAACTTAAGTTATGAAGTAATAATAAACATGAGTTGCATTTTATAAAATGTTTATAATAAACTTAAATGGTTATGAAATGGTTTATAAATGATATTAATATTAAATAGAATATACTAAGTGCAAATGAAATAAAATCTAACTTAAATGATTTATAAATTGGTCCATGAATGAATTTGTATGAAATATTGTTAAAATTAAAGTGAAACAACTGGAATTAACAAATTTAATTGAATAAATTGAATGTGAATGAAACAGATGTGAATAAATTTAAAGCAAACCGATTAAATGTTAATAAAAATTGGATGTTAATAAGAAATGAAGTGTATAAATTAAATATTGATATTGGATAATGAAAATTCACATAGTATGAATTAATTGGATTAATTGGATGAATATTGATGGTTGAATGGTTTATTTTGTTGCAAACCATTGTTAATACTATTTTTGATTGCATATAATTGTTGTATGTTGTGTATTTGTGCTTGTGCTTATGATTTGGATTCAGAATGTATGTTTCATAGTCTATTGAACTCATATATGTTTCTATATTCATTTATAATTGACTAATATTCTAAATTGAGTTGAGATAAGTACATACAAAGACCGTTTGGACGTATACGCGGATTTATTTTGATTTTGCTTGCTTAATACGAAGGAACTCGCTCGTATTAATAATAATAAGGTACGTACCCCGGATTATATACCACACTTTTATATTTTTTACTACGGGATGCCTCATCATTGAGATGAGATGTATATTTGATATATTTGGTATATATTTGAGTTATATATTGTATTGCAAATTTTTTCCGATCGAGCCGTGCAAAGGAGACTCTGCCCAATTTTCCATAAATCTGGGTGTTAGAAAATTTTTGAAGTTTTAAAATTTTATAACTTGTTTAAATAAATAAGTAGTAATTTCCGTAAAACCGATATCGGAGTGGCATAGCGAGAGCGTAGTAAAAGTTTTGAGTGGGGGAGAATGTAATGACCCATATTTTAACTATTTTAAATTAGTAAATTTAATATGATTATTGAATAAAAATGGTTAAAAATAAAATTTAACAATTTATTAATGTAGTTTATTGAATATGAACTTTTATAAAATCTTGAATTAACAAATTTGGAAGGATAGACAATAACAACTATTAAAATGAAATTCTATATATTGAACGTGTTTATAATCAATAGTTGGGATTGAACAATAAATATTGAATAACTGTAAAATGAAAATGGTATCGGAAGTTGATTTAAATTTATTTAAATATGAATGAAAATTGTTAACATTTCAAATTGGATTTAAAAGTGAATAAATTGAAATTGGAAATTTTATATCTTAATTAACGAGTAAAAAGAGCCACTTTGGCCACTGTCTCGGATTTCGACGAAACCGGTTTCATCGAATCCGTAATAGTGAATTATTATTGAAATTCAAGTTTTATAGCGATCGGGCTTGTTGTTTGGCCGTGCGAGCTTGAAACGCGTGGACTTTAATTTAAGAATTTAATTAAAATAATTTAATTTCGAAATGGTATCTTCTGCATATGATCGAACTAGGTCCCGGAACTAGTTCCATTGTGTTCAGAATGGGGGTAAAACATTTGGGATGCCAGGCGGCATGCTCTGTTTGGAGTTCGGAATTTCGCATGTCAATTGGGAGAGATATTTTCTAACTAAATAATATATATTTTCTTTCTTTCAAAACATCGTACGCCCAGCCTCTTTTCTTTGTTGGCCCGTACTTCTCTCCCTGGTTACCTTTTTTCTATTCAAAAAAGAAAGAAAGCGAACAACAGATCGATAATAAAACAATAAAAACAAAAGCAAGCTCGATCGATCATGGTCGACTAAGGGGGTCGCGGCTCAACGTCGAGGAGGTGCGAGGAATTTATCGTTCGAGCGCAGTTAGGATTTTGGGTGGTCTCGTTCACGTGCGCGAGTGTGGGCGAAGCTTGGTGTGTGATGGCGGTCGCGGTGGAGGGCTTTGATGGTGGTCATCGATTGGCCTCCAGTCGCGGTGGATGATGTCTCGTGCGTTTGGGGTTCGGCTGGGAGTTTCCTGTACACGGGAGAGGGAGGGTATTAGGGATGAGTTAATTTAATTTCTTTTGTTAATTATTTTTTTTAGTTAATTTAAATGTTAAATAAAATCGAATTGCTAATTATCATATATCTTTTGCATATGAGGTTCGTTTCGGACGAAACAAATTGCGTTGGGATCGTATCGACGAAGGCTTCGGCATGGAATCGAGTTGGATTTTATTTGAAGTTGAAATATTATCAGTTTCAAATAAAGGTGAGTGTTTTATAACGCTCACGACGTATTAAAATATTTTTATGTAAGTAAATTGACATCATGAAGTAATTTAATTTTATTGACTGTTGTTAATAAATTTAACTGACATTTAAATTGATACGAATTAAAATGATAGGAATTTGAAATGGAAACTAAATTGCTAGTTAAATTCCCGGTTATTGATAACTAGTAAATTGTTATAATATTTTGACTGATTTGGATGTTGATTGTGATGGATGCTATTGATTGATATTTTGAAAGATTTAAATGTTTATTTATTTTGATATATCCTGTATATTATTTACAGTATATAAAACCGTAAATTAAATTATTTCGAATAAATTAAGAAATAGGTTGAGATGATATATGCCTATGACCCGGTGATTTGGTTTGAAATGATATATATCCATCCCTGAAATTAAATCGAAATTACTGATCACTTAGCCATAGGATAGAAAATTATATAAGGACACCAGATTGGTTAAATTAAATAATTTTAAAGTCTTGGTTTTGAAATTATTTAAATGATTTTGATTTAAAGAATAAAAATCGAATTTGGGAAGTTTGAATCAACTACGAATTCGAGTTTTAAATATTGAAATTAAGTTTGGTTAAAAGAAATTATTTTAAGGAATTTAATTGGAATTTGAAGTCATGATTGAAATATGACTTGTATTATCAAAATTGAATTGTTTAAAAGGATTGAACTTTTACTTGAAATTCGAAGTTATTCAAGTAAAGGTGATATAAGTTGATATTTCAAAACTTTTGCTCGAGATTGAATTATTTTAAAAAATTTGAACATTGAATTAAACATCGAAGTTAAATTTGATTTAAATGATTTAAATCGGTGTTTTGAAATCGAACTCGAACTCGAAATTGATATAAATTGAAAAAGTTTAAAATTGGGAATTGAATGGATATTTAAACCATCGAATCGAATAGTTGAATCGGATTTGAAATTGAATTGAAATAAATTTGAATTGAAATTGGAATGGAAATTAATTCTAATTCGAATTGAAATCGAAATTGAATTAAATTCCAAATCGAAATTGGAATTGATTTGAATTGAAATTGGAATCGAAGTTAATTCGAATTAAAATCGAAATTGAATCGATTTAAATTGTAATGGAAATTGAAGATGATTTGAATTGAAAATTTTGGGATTGAATCAGTTTGACATTGAAACTATTTTCAAATAAATTATTTTTAATATAAACTGTTTAAAATCTTATTTTTTAATATTCAAATTATTTTGATTTTTCAAACTATTTCCTATATAAACCAATTTTAATATATAAACCATTTTATTAAACTATTTTATATCAAACTATTTAAACTATTTTTAAACTATCTAAAAAAATTCAAACTAATTTCTAAAATTCAAACTGGTCAAGGCTGGATTGTATATTTAAATCGTGGATTTAAATATGAATTATGTTAAAATGAAGTTATAAATAAATTGAAATTCGAAATAATTTTGGAAGCAAAATCGAGATATTGAGGCGAAAATGGTTTTGGAGTGAAGTAGTATATTTTGATGTAAATATGATGATTTCGGAATGAAATTGATTTTGAAGCGAATATGATATTTTGATATCAAGTATGAATCGTTTCGAAAAGTAAAAGTACCAACCGGTGTGTAAAACGACATTTGGTTGTTAAAGAGACCGGGGCCTCTTATTGGCATACTCTCTGTCAATATTGGAACCACTTTAACAACTGTGTACGCGGAGGAGACTCCAGAACGAAGTGATTGGGTTTGGCGTCGTTTGCTGGATAGACCTTGGCACTTGTGCCAATTTGAAATGACTAAAACACGACGGCTTGACAGGGCCAAGCGAGCTAATTACCCCTAGCGGACATCCGTTCTTCGATTTTCTTGGACTTGGTCCATATTATTACTCTTGTTGTTGGTTTCGATTGGTGCACCTTGATTGTGGGATAGCTTCCCTTGATTCGATATGGGATGGATGGATGTGGTGGGCGGTCGTGGCTACGATGCGTTACCACTGGCCCTGCAACCCGAACTGGTAGTATCCTATCTTGGGCATTGCCTCACGTGCCTTGTCATACTTTTATCCCTATACGAGACCCCTACAATTTTGGTTTAGTGTTGTCGTATCATGGCGGATCACTGGCTACCAACGTGCTACTAGTTGTGCTAAATGCAAGCTGTACGTCAATGCTTAAAAACGCATTAAGGAGGATTAATGTAAAGCCTTAATGCTAAGAAAAATATTTATTTTACTGATTAGACATTATATATGTAGCATATTCTACTGCATATAAACATTTTGGCGGATCCTTAAGAGATTGAAAATCCCGTAACATCTCTTGAGTTACTGAACACACGTTATACACTGGATAGGAGATGTGAAACCCCGTAAACATCTCTGACGCTATTACACTCATGTTATGTGATATCGATTTGACTCACATTTGGATAATTTAGTCCTAAGTTTTTCAGCGCATTGAAGATTATTCTCTAGAGGACGAAGGCGAAGATTTGGTATATTATTATTACTATTATTATTTCCTGCATCATGTTGTCTGCTGCATTAGTCTATAATTCTGTTGTATATATAACCCTGAATGAATTTTGTAAAATTTATAATCAAATATATATCATAAACAGCTTCATGATCTGTTTATTTGATTATTATATTTTGTCATTCCGCTGCGAGATTCTGCGTTTGTTTTCTTCTTCTTTTCTTATTTTTCTTAATTAATCCCAATGATTATCTATGTTCTGGACTGTTTAAGTTGGACATGTTTGGATTATTGTTGATTTAAACCTTCCGAAATATTGGTCGTCACAATCTCCACCATCAACAAGACATAATCATTTCCTCATCATCGCACAACAGAGCCCAGGTTAGCAACCACGTATGCAAGTCCACCATCGCACCCTAATCGCGACTTGACATAACACTGTCACTTCCCACTCTGACACACACCCGCCAACCCTAACAGCAATTCAATCGCCTCCAGACCAAGACCCCTACTCGTGTCCTTCACAATCCTTAGTTACACTTGCGTGTATATCTATGCAGTTAAAGCGCTCGGTAGATTCAATGCGGCGGAGGTGCAAAAAGTCCTAGCGGGGATATAGCGAGGATATAGCGGGATATATCGGATGACTTTAAGATAGCATATAAAACTCGTACTTAATGTATTTACAAATATATAAATGGTAATTAAATGAAAAATTAACATTCAATTAAATTATAGTTAATACATAACTAATTTTAAATAAAAACATGTGCAAATATACTATAAATAAACATAAAACTGTTATATAACATAATTGAATTTAGTAGAATATTAGAGAATTTTCATTTCTGAAAATATATTAAAAATTCAATTAAATAAATTAATTTCATAATTTTTTTAATGTATAAATGTCATTTTTCAATTCATTTTCTTAAAGAAGATATAGCGGAAATAGTGGAATATAGCGGGAATTACGGAATATAGCGGAAATAGCGGGGCTTAAAGCGGAAAGGCTATATTTAGGGCTATATGGAAAAATAGCGGTAGAAATCCGCTATGAGATATAGCAGGGTTATAGCGGGGTAATAGAGGGGCATTAACTGCACAGGCGTATATTCCTCCGCCGTAATTAGTTCGCATGCCTCCCCTTGCATGCATCTACGTTGACGATTCTCCTTCAGGCATACGTGAGTTTATTTTATTTATTCACTTATTTTTGTTTTCATTTTTAATATGAGATTCGACTTCAGTTTTGAAGAGAAATAGGATATGGACTGAAATTGATATTTTTCCTCCCCCTTTGAACGTTTGCGTTGGGTTATATTTGAAAATGAAGAAAAATTCTCTAGAGAAGGAAGGCTATGGAGATTAAATAATCAGTAGATGGTGAAAATTTTGAGGCTATAGTTTAGATTGCTGGGCTAAGTCATGTTAGGCTTCATTTAAAAATTTTCCTTCTTCTTTCTTTTCTTTATTTACATGAAACTATTTATATTCAAGCCTAAATAAAAAATCACTTCTACACAAAATTATTCTCTATGATTTTTATTCATTTAGTTAATCATTTACCAATAAATTTCTAAACTATGTTAATAAATTTATTCACTTATCAAAATAAACTTGATATTTTTCAAAATTGTATTTTATCATTATTTCCAAAATAATCTGTTCATATTTTCACATTGTAAATAATATTATATTAACCACACTTAATTATTTATTTAATATTATAAATTTTTCTTTAATTTATATCCTTGTTTTAATTCATTTAAATTTAAATACCTAATATTTTCATTATTAATTAATTTCCAAACTAATTTATTTCAAAATTCTTAAAACACCCGTTTTTAATTAATTAGATATTTATTAGTGTTAGATACCTCTAAATCTAGGTAGTTACAAGGCTGATGATAGTACTTAGCTTTTAGTAACTCTAAAATTTCTGTATTCGGAGTAACCCTTTGTGTTGTTCCTTCGATATTATATATTACCGTTCCATTGTGAGATTCTGATGTTGTGTTCTTCCTTTCCTATTCTATCCTTCTTCTTTATATTTTACCTTAACTTCCTGTCTTTTTGGAAGTTGGGTGCTCGGCATACGAATATCGTTGATGCATTTAAGCACGACATTCGAGGATCGAATAGTCAGGTCGTTACATTTGGTATCAGAGCCTAAGGTTGAGGGAACACCTTGGCTTTGGTTGGGTATAGCTCATTAGAGATAATGTAAGCGACATGCTAGAATGAGTCGAGTGTATTATACATATGAGAGCAAATTTTATTTTGAAAACTAGACTTTTAAATTATTCCTTAGGAATATCTCTTTCTTCGAAACCCTCTCTTTGAAGAGTTTCTTAAAGCTGTTTCACTTTGATTAGGTAGTAAGAACCATGAGTACTAGAGCTGCCAATGCTAGAGGTAGTTGGGGTAGTATTATCACGAATGGTGGGGACCGAGCACCAAGGAATATTGCTCCAATTGAGGAACCGAGGGAGAATGTCATAGGGGATGTCATGTAGATCAGACCGCAGATGAGCTTTGTTTCGCTTTGCCGTGAGTATAAGATGCTGGAGGGTAAGAGGTTTTTGTGGTATGGAGACAATTATAGAAGTCTAGTCTTGGCTCAGACTATGCGATCGAATATTTGGAGATACAGAGCTAGATGATGCGATAAAGCATACATTAGCGTCGTGATATCTGACAGATGTAGCCATGGATTGATGGAGTTCTATTACAACCGATGTACAAGAGAACGACTTCTTTTGGGCCTAATTTAAATTAAAGTTTTTCTTTAAATTTAAGAAATTTGATATAAGCTTTCTATGTAGAAAAGCATTATTATGTATGCCATATAGGGAGCCCAAGAGGTAGTGGCAGAGCCCATAATAAATGATGAAACCTTTTTATGTTTTCACTTTATAGTCTAGTGCATCTAATACATAAGTGAAACTTCATTTAAGTTATTTTATGGACACATGTATCATATGCATTACGACAATATGGTATGTTCATCCTTTTTGATGTATTGGATAGTAGTTTTCATTTGTTAAAATGAAATGGAATTTTAGCGATTTTTGACAGTCGGAAACTTCCATATCATTAAGGAACTTGAAGTTAAGTGTTTTTGTAAAATATAAAAGAAATTTTTTTGCAACTACTGAATTGAGAAGGTAGCAAAGGGAGGACTCATTCATCTGAATTGTCTCTTGCTTTTGGAACATTTGTATACGAAATCCACCGAGGAGGATTTCTATATATTTTTCGCTTACTTTTAAAGTAAATAGTAATATGTAGATGGAGTTTGTTAGATAAGAAGTTATACTAATAAAGGAGGTTTTAATTAATAAAATAATTAAATATATAAAAAGGGGATTACAAGTCGCTTATGTGACTTAATCATGCTTTGTGTGACTTAATCGTGCTTTGTATGTTTACTTGTTTATGGAAAATATTTAATCATGTACTTAGCACTAAAAGCCAAGAAAGTAACTTGTTCTATCTGTGAGATTTAAGAATGAATTTTCTAGGTAAGGCTTTTAACCAACAAATGCTCTAACCTACTGGCTTCACTCTTGACTGAAGGATAATGTAAGTTGAGAAGGTCGAAAACGTGATAAGTATGCGACACTTGGTTTCCATATGCAATCATTCTCATTGTTGTTGAATTTGACCAAAATAACTTAAGAAATGTCTAGAAGAAACATGAGGGTTAAACGGTATAGTTATCTTTGATGATGCTATACTGTACGTATAAACTCATCTTGCTCTTCTAGGACATACAATAAGGAAATCCATCTGGATTGGAAATGATCTCCACCCTTAAGCATTGTCCGTTTGTTTCTGAAGAACCAGAGTTGGGTTAACCAAAATTCTATCGATTGGTTTTGAAGCGTTAGGTAAACAGGGGAGTGTATTTATATGCGATGACTTAAAACCGTAACCGCTCCAAAACTATATACGTGATATATGTTCTGGAAGTGGTTGTGAAGTGAAATTATATAGAGTTGCACTATTTATCCTAAGGTTAAAATTTCAAACAATACTATCATGAGGGACTTTGTAACTTGGGGGTGAGCCCAAGAGAGAGGACATCGTTAGCATTCGTCAGAGGACTTATGCTAGAATCTATGGAGATATTCATGAACTATTCGAGATGCTGGAATCCAGAGAGAGATTCGACGAATGTTCAATTGATGACTCGTGTGAAGAGATGTTGAACGTGACTTCACCATCATAATGCTAGAAACCAGATGTAACGACCCGTAAATTAGTCGATTTTTTTTAATATTTAAATAATGGATTTTAATAACCAAATAAACATATTTTAAATATTAATTAATGATATTAAAATCATTTTATGATTTTGTTTACCAAAATACATAGTTTAAATAAAAATAGAAAATGTGACCAAAAGCGTTTTCCGAAATTTCGACTTTTCAGCTTTGAAAAGTCATTGGAAATGTTGTTCACATTTTTGTATCACTCATATACACATGCACACACATGCACATATGTCATGTGATAGGTAATGATAGTGTTAAAATAAATAAACCATGTTTAGAATAAAATAAAACAACATTCGACTTAAAAATATAAAATAAAACTTAAGTAACCTAAGGAAGTACTTAACCATAACCTAAGCTAGCTAGGTCAGTACATAAGGCATGGTCAAGGGGGGCCATGAAGGGTGCATGTGCACCTATGTGCATGGAGAGGCATGGCCTCCATGTTTCATGAAAACATTTAGTATATTTTAATGTTTTAATTAAATTAAATAATACTCCATCCTTTGCCTGTAAATACTACTACACATACTTTGTTCTCACTTTACATATTCATTCCCATATTCGCTTCTTATCTCTTTATGTTCATGAGCACTTCCATGGCTTCCAAGAGAGATTCCAAAACTAAAAACTAGTGAATACACTACCAAACATCAATTTAAACTACATATATACACAGACAAACACTCCTATACCAAAACCAAGGCCATTTCCACCTCAAGATTCCAAGACTGATACCTATATTGGCCCAAGCCGAACCTAACTCAGCCCATTAAGTGCCCAAAAATCGAAGTTAAGGTGTCGCGACGATAGTTCGGGAGTTCGGCAACTTGTCGTAGCGATCCGGTTAAGTTAGAAGTGTTTTTGGTGAGTAAAGATTCCACCTTTGAACCATAAAGTTTAAACTATATTCATGCCCATATTTATAGCTATTGAATGCTTATTATATCATTGTAATAATAGTTTGGTTGATGGTTTGGTTTGTTGATTCAAAGTAAGTCGTTTAGGAAAGTTAGTAAGCGAAGCTTAAGTTATATTAAAATCTAGTAGTTAAATCAATCCCATTGTATAAATGCTTGATATATGTTGTATAGCTGTAAGTTATCATGTATGTATGCTCATTCCCTTGCTATGTGATGTATGGTTATGTTGAGAATGTCATACGCTTGAATTCCGAACTGTCCGTATAGCGATAGTCACTATATCGGCACTTTTGGAAAATTACCTTTTATCGAAACCATTTGGCTTTATTATTGTGCTTGGAATTATTTTACAAGTTAAGCAAGTTTTTAACTAATGATGTCTTCAAAAATAATTAATTATTTTAATAATGATTGTTTAATTTAATTAATTATTTAAACAATTATTTAAATTAATAAAGATTAAGGTCAATTAATTAACTTATAAATGAGGTGTTTTAAATTTAACTAATTACTTAGTTAATGATGTTTTAATTTTAATTAATCATTTTATTTAAGATGTTTAAGACTAATTAGTCTTTGGATAATGATGGATTAAGATTAATTAATTTATTAATTAATGATATTTTAAAATTAATTAACCCTTTTAATTAATGACTTTTAAAAGTTAATAAATCTGTTTAACCTTAAATAAATCTTTTCTTAAATAAATTTTAAATTAGTTAATCATTTATAAATGATGATATTTGATTATTTATTAATTAATTAAATTAGTTATATTTAAATACTATTAATTGATTAAATTAGTGATATTTTAAAATGTGATTTACCCCTTTTTAATTTACGGTTGAAGTTGATTAATTAACTTAGATAACAAAGTTTAAAAGTTAATTTATCAATGTAATAAGGATGTTTAAGTTGTTAAATCCTTTTTCTAATGCTGTTTCAAAGTTAGTAAACACTTTTAACAAAGTGTTTTAAAGCTAATACTTGTAATGTGAAGCTAAGTACGAATTCAGTTTTTTAAAAGAAAAGTTTGATTCGTTTATGGAAATGAATTATTTTCGTAAAGCGATTCACTTATATGGGAACGATTTATTTGTATAATTAGCACTAAACATCGAAGAAGTAGACTTGTCGCTATATCGAAAGTTAAGAACAATCGCGAGACATGTCTTTGAGTTAACACTACCTTGACTTGTCTGGTATTATCATTAACCAAGAAATAGTACAAGTTTGAATTTGATGAGTGGTGGTAAGTATACAAGACTTAATTTCCATATACGATCATTTTATATCCTCAATGGTTGGTTTCTCGGCTACTGGTTACTTCAGCTACTTTATTATCGTCATTCTAAGACGACTTATTGCTCTATTGAGCATTGATACCGTTTTTCAGAAATGACTAAAACCAAATCGCGAGAGGAGGCCAAGCTATGTGGGGTTGCTCCTATTAGGATACTTTTGCATCTCATCTAGATTGGATTCGGAAGCACTATCAGATGTGAAATATTCGGATACTCGATAAGGTTTGGCGAGGTCCGGTTTGGAGGGTTCTGAGAAGTGTCACAGAGTAAATGAGCTTCTTGAAAGTATATTACTAGAGGTATACTTCAAGGGGGTGCACCTTCCTAGTCATTTGTTGGAGATTTTCCTTTTCTTATTTGATTCGAATCTTCAAATTTATCTTCTTGCTTACACCGAAAAGAGTCAACCACTCTTAGAGGTGTTTAATTAGTTATCCATTCTTTACATTAGGATATTGATTTATGTGAGAGTAAACCTATTCCGTGTTTTGCGGCGTGGTCCCACATGTTTGTGTTTAATTACATACCTTTGTTTAAAGTTTTACTCATACCAGACATATCATCTGACCCGAGTTGTTTGTTTCCATAAACTCGCGGGTACTCATTTTTGTTTGAGTAGTCCGAGAGTAGCGGGTCTTTGTTGGGCTCTTTTGAAGATGGTGTCCTAGCTGGAGGCTTTTCGTCTTCTTAATTATCTATTCCACTGTATTATCTAGTTTGTGTAAGTGTATTTTGTTTCAGCATTTGTAAAGGCAGGCGGTTATAATTGCCTAAGCTGATTTTAGTACTTTTGTGCAACTTTGATAACTCCTGGTTAAGGAGTAACCCGATGTACTATTTACTATTATGTTTTATTTAGCCGTTTTGTTGTGAGGTTTTATATTTTGTTCTTTATTTCACCCTACGACGATTCATTTTTCCGATGCTCGGGCAGCGGCACATGAATACCGAGGATGTGTTAAGTGTCGTTCCTAGGTGTTAGAAAGGTGGATCGTCACAGTTGGTATCAGAGCTTTGATTAAGCAAATACCTAAGCCTGATTTGGGGTAAAACTTATTAGAAAATGGCGAATAGAGCCCTAAAATGAGTTAATCTTGAGAGTGTGTTTCCTTTTCTCCCCTGAAATTCTGATTTTAGATCCTTTACTGCAATTTCCCTTTTATCATCTTTGACCCTATCATTGTATTCTAATGGCACCTTTCACTTATCTAGGTTATTGAAAATGAGTACAAGAGGAAGAAGAGGAAAGGGATCTGGAACCAGCTAACTACAAATGGCAGAGCTCCTAGAAATGTGCCAGTTGTAGAGCTGATAGTTGAGGCAGTAATGTAAGTTCAGCTGCCTCAGAACTTTGCGACCTTGTGCAAGAATTACACTGCTTTAGGTGGTATTCTATGGAACTGAAGATATTTTGGGAGTTCAGACCTGGCTCCGCTCTTGTGAAAGGATATTCGAGGATCTTCCGTTGGAAGATGCTAGAAAGAGATTACTAGCATCGCGTCAGCTTTAGAAAGCAGTCATGAATTGGTGGGATTCAATCACCATGAATGCACCAGAAGAAGATTTCTCTTGGGTGCATTTTAAGGAAGTTTTTGAAGCTCAATTTACCCTAGAGGCGGGAAGGACTCAATTATTCAAAATTTTCGTGGATTTTAAATAGGGTGAGATGACAGTGGCGCAGTATGAGCATAGGTTCAATGCATTGTCTCGCTTTGGACCCGGATTGATTGATACACCACTTAGAAAAAAATGAGATGCTCGTAAAAGGAATGCTACCAGAGCTCCATCGGGAAATGACCAATCATCTCAATGCTACCTTTACCAATTTGATTAGTATGGCTTTGATATTTGAAGCTCTTGATATTGAGCAAGGAGTTCAGAAAGGAGTAGTGCCGGTAGTCAATTCCTAACCTTTAGCAGTTATTCCAGTTGCTAATAAATCATTTTTCAAGCACAAAGGGAAAAGAAGTGGTCGAGAAAGAAGCTTGGAGGTGGAGCTCCGGCTCAGATTAAGCAGTTGGACTTGACTAAGATCCTTTGTTATAAGTGCCATAAAATGGGTCACTTTGCAAATAATCACCCGGAGACTAACCTACCGGTATGCTACAATTGCAACCAACATGGACATATGAAGAACTAGTGCCATTTTCCAAAGAAGGGATCATAGGGACGAGCTTTTACTATTAAGGAAATACCATCTACTTTTGGGGATCCAAAGGGGAAGTAGGTGTTGCAAGTACACTATCTGTTTCTGATATTCTTGTTAGAGTGTTATTTGATACCTGTGCATCCCATAGTTTTATCTCATATGACCTGATGAACCAATTGAATCTTAAATATGTTATTCATCGAAATTCTCTTTGTGTGCCGAACCTAATTGGGGATCCGACCAATCATGACACCATATGTTTGAATGCGCCTATTTCTTTTCGAGATTGGCTTTTCTTTTTTGACTTATTTGTTCTTGGGTTCACAGGTTTTGGAATAGTATTGGGTATGGATTGGTTGTCTAAATTTAGAGCAGTCATAAATTATAGTAAAAGGATTGTTAGAATTAGTGATGCGGGAAATGTTGGTATGGATTTTTATTATGGGAAGCCTAATAAGTTGATGAGCAGTTTTCTCTATTCGCTCGAAGTACCCAAAGAGAAGATAAGAGATTGCCAATTGTTGGGGACTTCAAGAATATTTTTAAAGAAATGCAAGGTTTCTCCTTACCGAAAAGTGGAATTCTATATTGATTTGATTCCAAGAACCAGAATGATTGTACAACCTCCTCGAAGGTTGGCTCCAAAGGAAAGAAGATAGTTGGAGAAGAAGACGTTTGATTTATTGCAGAAGGGATTGATCAGACATAGCATATCGAGTTGAGGATCACTAGTAGTGTTCGTTACCAAGGCATATGGTTCTCTTAGATTATGTTTGGATTACCGAGAGTTGAATAAAAGGACTATCAAGAATAAGTATCCTTTACCTACGATTGACGACATGTTTGACCAACTCCACGGAGCTCGGATATTTTCTTAGTTGGATATTGCCACTGGTTTTCACCAATTAAGGGTAGTAGAGGAGAGCGTACCCTTAATGGCTTTTCGAACTCCTGATAGTTTTTACGAGTGGTTAGTCATGCAGTTCGGATTGACTAACTCACCCACTTATTTTGTAGATTTGATGAATAAGTATTTCGGGATTTTCTTAACAAGTTTGTTCTAGTCTTTATTGATTACACCCTCGTTATTCTAAAACAAAGAAAGAGCATAAGTACCGTCTTCATGTTGTTCTTTGTACTTTAAGAAATCATGTTTTAAAGGCAAAGTTTTCTATGTGCCATTTCTGGAAATCCGAAGTTATATTTCTAGGGCATGTAGTTTCAGGAGAAGGCATATTAGTGGACCCAACTAAAGTAGTTGCAGTTCAAGAATGGAAGAAACCAGAAAGTGCGACAAAGGTCAGGAGTTTCTTAGGACTGGCAAGTTTCTATAGAAGGTTCATTAAAGCTTTCTCAAAGATTGTTTCTCATCGAACAAAGCTAACAAAGAAAGAGACTAAGTTTTTTGGACACCCAAATGCGATCAAGCATGTGATGACCCGCATTTTGGAAGGTTTAAGTCAACAATAAACCACACATGTCCAACTCAAAACAATCCATAACACAGATAATCAATGGGGTTAATTAAGAATAAGAAAAAAAGAAACAAATACATAATCTTGCAGCAGAATGACAAAATATAATAATCAAATAAACAGTTCATGAAGCTGTTTATACTATACATTTGATTAAAATTTTACAACATCTATCAGAGTTATATATACAACAGAACAATAGAATAATGCAGCAGAACAACATGATACAGGGAATAATACTAGTAATATAATATACCAAATCTTTGTATTCTTCCTCCAGAAAATAATCTTCAATGCGTTGAAAACTCAAGGCTGACCCGAGCATAAAGTAAAACAATACACTCGAGTCGGGACTAAAATATCCTTATGTGAGTCAAATCAATATCACATATAATAGGAGTGTAATAGCATACGAGATGTTTAAGGGGTTTTACATCTCCTATCCAATGTACAATGTGCGTGTAATAACTCAAGAGATGTTATGGGATTTTCCATCTCTTAAGGATCCATCAAAATATCTATATATAGTAGAATACGCTATATATGTAATGTATAATCAGTAAAATAAATATTTTTCTGAGCATTAGGGCTTTACATTAATCCCTCATAACCCTTTTTTTCATTGTCGTATAGTTTGCATATAACACCCGAGTAGCATGTCGGGGGATAGGGATGCGCTGTTATACGACAACACTAAACCAAAATCGTAGTGGTCTCGTATAAGGATAAAAGTATGACAAGGCATGTGAAGCAATGCCCAAGGTAGGATACTACCAGTTCGGGTCGTAGAGTAGGTGGTAACACATCGTAGCAACGACAGCCCACCACGTCCATCCATCCCATGTCGAGTCAAAGGGAGGTTATCCTAAATCAAGGTGCAATAATCGAAACCAACATCAAGGAAATAGTATGGACCAAGTCCAAAAATAAAATCAAAGAACGGATGTCCGTTAGGGGGTAGCCAGCCCACTTGGCCCTGTCAAGCCGTCATGTTTTAGTCATTTCAAATTGGCACAATTATCGGGTCTATCCATCATCGTTCTCTTTCTTTAAATCCAGTAAATGTACACCAAATCCAACCACTTCATTCTGGAGTCTCCTCCGCGTACACAATTGTTAAAGTGGTTCCAATATTGACAGAGATTATGCAAATAAGTGGCCCCGGTCTCTTTAACAACCAAACGTCGTTTTACATGCCGGTTGATTCTTTTAAATTTCGAAAATGATTCATACTTGATATCAAAATATCATATTCGCTTCAAAATATCATTTCAAAATATCATATTTACTTAAAATATGTCAATTTCACTTGAAAATCATTTTTGCTCCAATATATCAATTTCACTTCCAAAAACATTTCGAATTTCAACTTAGGTTATAACTTCATATTAACCCAATTCGCATTTATATCCACGATTTAACTATAAACAGTTCCCACTTTGACCAATTTGAATTTTTAGAAGTAGTTTGAATAATTTTAAATAGTTTAAAAAGTTAAAATAGTTTAAAATATTTTGATATAAATTGGTCTGAGTATTAAAATGGTTTACATAGTAAAAAAGTTTGAAAAATCAAAATAATTTGAATATTTAAAAAGATAAATTTTTAGACAGTTTATATTAAAATAATTTATTTTGAAATAGTTTCAATTCAAACTGTCTCTTTCCATTTCAAAAAATCTGTACCCAGGTCCAAATTTCAGTCAAATTAATTCAATATCAAACCTTTCAATTCACATCATCTTCAATCTTAATTCAATTCAAATCGACTCAATTTCGATTTCAATTCAAATCAATTTCAATTTTAATTCAATTTTTATTTTTAAACCATTTCAATTAATAACAATTTCAAGCTCGATTTCAAAATACCGATTTAAATCACTTAAATCAAATTTTACTTCAATGTTCAATTTAACGTTCAGATCTTTTAAAATAATTCAATTTCGAGTTCAAATTTGAAATATCCATTTATATTGCTTTTACTTAGATAAATTCGAAGTTCAAGTAAAAGTTCAAACCTTTAAAACAATTTCAATTTCCTTAATTCAAGTCATATTTTGATTTTAACTTTACATTTCAAAATTAATT
This sequence comes from Allium fistulosum, assembly GCA_030737815.1. Lineage (NCBI taxonomy): Eukaryota > Viridiplantae > Streptophyta > Magnoliopsida > Asparagales > Amaryllidaceae > Allium > Allium fistulosum. Next base: position 1,389,541,480 of record CM060902.1, read on the forward strand.
CTCTAAATAATTTCTTTTACAAATTTTAAATTCAAAATTTCAAAACTCGAATTCAAAATTAATTCAGTCTTTCATAAATTCAATTTTTATTCCTTTAAATCAAAATCATTTAAATAGACTCAAATTCAAGAATGTTAAAACCATTTAATTTAACCAATCCGGTGTTTGTATATAATTTTCTATCATATGGCCAAGTGATCAATTATTTCGATTTTAATTTCAGCGATGGATATATATCATTTCAATCCAAAATAAATGTCATAGGTATATCATTTCAACCTATTTCTTAATTTATTCGAAATAATTCAAATAACATTTTATGTACTGTCAAATAATATACAGGGAGATAACAGGGTATATATAAATAAATAAACATCCAAAACAGTCAACATATCACAACAGTTAATTGGGTATCAATTTCTAGTTTTTAACTAGCAACTTAATTTCAATTTCAAATTTAACTGTCGATTTAAATTCCTATCAGTTCAAACCATATGTCAATTTGAATATCAGTTAAATTACCAAAGAACAGTCAATAAAAATAAATCACTTCATGATTTAAATTTAACTAACATAGGAATAATTTAGTATTTCATGAGTGGGTTTTAATCACTCACCTTTATTTGAAACTGAAAAATTTTCAGCTTCAAATAAATTCCACTCCAATTCCATGTCGTGGACGACGTCAATACGAATCTAATGCAACTCTTTTCGCTCGAATCGAACCTCGTATGATAAAGATACGGATTTTCAACATTTTCCATAATTAATAAACTAATTAACAAATTAACACATAACCTTTCTTCCAATCGTACGCGTACAGTACCAGGAATGAGAAACCCATCACGCGACCTATCTCTTCCGCACATGTCACACTGATGATCGGAGCTCCGATCCAATGACACCACAACGACCGCCTCAGCTCACTCCACCACCGCTAGCAAGCCTGCGGTCTCCGCCACCACCATTTCATGAACGAAACCAAAACCCATGCGAACTACAAACCCAGATCCTGGCGAATTCTAGGCAATGCGCCACGATCCAACCGCACATCGTATAGAGCTCGCCCACTTTTCCTTTTGGTGTCGTTTGATTTCGATGACTGGATGAGGAGAAAATGAGGAGAGAAGATCAGCCATTTTCGGCCATTAAAATTGTTTAAAAGAGACGGCTAAAATTTTCTCTAGGGTTTGCGAAACGAGAATAAAGGATGGCCTTATATATAAATTTCCAACCCGATTTAACCGCGAAAATTTCGAACTCCAATCGAAGCGTGCCGCCTGGCGTTCTACATGTTATACCCCCATTCCGAGCACAATGGAATTTGTATCGGGAGCCAATTTCATCATATTCAGAAGATAGCTTTTCAAATCAAATTATTTTAAGTTCTGAAAATAAATTCCGTGTGTGTCAAGCTCGCACGACCAAACGATAAGTCCGATCGCTACGAAACTTGAAATCCTATAATAATTCACTATTACGGATCCAATGAAACTAGTTTCGTTGAAATCCAAGATAATTGCCCGAATGGCTATTTTTACACAATTAAAACGAGAAATTTTCTAAATAAATTTATTCACTTTTGAATTCAATTTTAAAAGTTTACAATCATCATTCTAGTTTAAATAAAATTTAAATCAACTTTTAAAATCATTTTCATTCATATTAAATTCAGGATTCAATTATTTAAATAATTTCCAATATTAAATTAAAAAAATTAATTATCCAATAGAACACCATATTTTAAATATAAGTTATTTAACTTATAAAATTTAACTTTTAAAATGAATTCAAATAATAAAACAACCACGTCCATTTCACAGTAATTCAACATTTATTATTCAATTCCAACTATTGATTATAAACACATTTAATCTATTGAACTTCATTCCAATACAAATAACTTGATTAAATCTTATCAAAATTATTACTTCAAAATTTTATTCAAGTTCATATCCAATAAACTACATTTATAAATCATTAAATTTCTATTTCCAACCATTGTTATTCAATAATTATATTAAATTTAATAATTTAAAATAGTTAAAAAATACGAGTCGTTACAATCTCCCCCGCTCAAAACTTTTCGTCCTTAAAAGGGGTTAAGTAAGGAAACTAACATTTGATATATTTTACTCAAAATAATCAACATACTAAACATAAAAAGCTTATTTACAAAATCTTTACTATGCTTCTGCTACGCCGCTCCGATACCGGCTTAACGGAAATTACAACTTATTTATAAAAACAAGTTATAAAATTTAAAAGTCTCAAAATTTTCTAATACCCGGATTTACGGAAAATTTCGGCAACGTCTCCTTTGCGCGGCTCGATCGTAAAAATTTACAATATAGATATATATATCAAATATACATCTCATCTCAATGATGAGGCATCCCGTATGAAAAAAATATAAAAGTGCGGTATGTAATCCGAGATATGTACCTAATTATTATTAATACGAGCGAGTTCGCTCATATTAAGCAAGCAAAAGCAAATCAAAATGCGTGTACAACCAAACAGTCTTCTTATGTACCCATCTCAACTCAAATTAGAATATTAGTTGCTTATAAAAAGATATAGAGACGTGTATGAGTCTAATAAAACTATATAACATGAATCTGAATCCAAATCATAAGTACAAGCACCAATACACTACATCACAATCATATGCAATCAAAAGCAGTAATAACAATGATTTACAACAAAAGAAACCATCCAACAATTAATATTCATCGAATTAATTCATAACTATCACAATTTTCATTTTCCAATGTCGATATTTAATTTATACAATATCATTTCTTATTAACATTCATTCTTTATTAACATTTAATTGGTTTACTTCCAAGTTATTCACATCTAATTTCATTCAAGTTCAATTTATTCAAAATTAATTATTTCACTTTATATAACACATTTCATATCAATTCATTTATGGATTATTTTATAAAATCATTTTATTAATTCATCTCATTTCAATAATTAAAAAAATTTAATTTACAGAGAATATAAGAACTAAACACCGGGTTCCTTTCCAAATCATCTGGAAATAATATATATACTCATATATTTTATATATATCAAATCATATTTAGAAATTTTAAATCAAAATATGTTTTTTGAATCTAATGCGTAGCAAAGCTACTAAGTGGCCTCCCCCGCTTTGAGACTCGAAAATGAATGTCGATGATTCAGCCGTCATTATCGAAATTATTTTCCAGCGATAGAAGAGGGGAGTACATGGCTTATTTTCTTTTAATTCATTTTGAAACACTTTTATTTGTAAATATTTTTAAACAATACTAATTGTTATATCACAATTTTAGAAAACAATTTCAAAAGCACCGGGATTTAAGTTCTCAAATTCTTATCTTTTAAATCCTTTCTATTTATAAGCTATATTATAAATATACTTATACAATTCTATTACCTTATTATGACAACATTTCGTTGATTTACATCTTTGTTATTGCAAACAATTCTTATTGTAATTAGAATTTAATTCAATCTAATTATCGAACACTTCATGAAATAGAGTTCACAAAGTATTTGTTTTTAGTTTAATTCAAACAATAATGGATGATAACTAAATATTATCATCTCCAAATAAACAACATTCATTAATAATCATATAGGTTTATGAAAGTAATCATTTTATATATAAAATATAATTTAGCTAAAATTATTTCATTTATCTGATTTTTAAAACAATATTATGTCGACTTGCCTCATTTAAGTGTTTAGAACCCCTATCGATAACATAGCATCCCACACACCGACCAGAATTCATAAACAACTCAACGGATAAGTAAACACAATATAAAACATTTTATAACACTAACAAGTACGCGCTCTCATATATATACACACTCAAACAAACTCATTCTAGGGTATTGCTACCCTATCTCTAATGAGTCAAACCCCACAAAGCTAAGGTTATCGCTAAACCAAAGCTCTGATACCAACTACGACGACCCGCATTTCGGAAGGTTTAAGTCGACAATAAACCACACATGTCCAACTCAAAACAATCCAGAACACAGATAATCAATGGGGTTAATTAAGGAAAATAAGAAAAGAAGAAAGAAATATAGAATCTTGCAGCGGAATGAAAAAATATAATAATCAAATAAACAGTTCATGAAGTTGTTTATACTATACATTTTATTAAAATTTTACAACCTCTATCAGACTTATATATACAATAGAACAGTAGAACAACATGATGCAGGGAATGGTACTAGTAATATAATATACCAAATCTTCGTCTTCTTCCTCCAGAAAATATTCTTCAATGCATTGTAAACTCAGAGCTGACCCAAGCATAAAGTAAAACAATACACTTGAGTCAGGAATAAAATATCCTTGTGTAAGTCAAATCAATATCACATATAACAGGAGTGTAATAGCGTCAGATACGTTTACGGGCTTTTACATCTCCTATCCAGTGTACAACGTGCGTGCAATAACTCAAGTAATGTTACGGGATTTTCCATCTCTTAAGGATCCATCAAAATACCTATATATAGTAGAATACGCTATATATGTAATGTCTAATCAGTAAAATAAATATTTTTCTTAGCGTTAAGGCTTTACAATAATCCCCTTTTAAGCATTGTCGTACAATTTGTATATAACGCCCCTGTAGCACGTCGGGGGACAGGGATGCACCGTGATACGACAACACTAAACCAAAATCGTAGTGGTCTCATATAAGGATAAAAGTATGACAAGGCACGTGAGGCAATGCCCAAGGTAGGATACTACCAGTTCGGGTCGCAGGGCTGGTGGTAACACAACGTAGCCACGACTGCCCACCGCGTCCATCCATCCCATATCGAGTCAAAGGGAGGTTATCCCAAATCAAGGTGCACCAATCGAAACCAATATCAAGGAAATAGTATGGACCAAGTCCAAAAAGAAAATCGAAGAACGGATGTCCGCTAGGGGTAGCTAGCCCACTTGGCCCTGTCAAGTTCTCATGTTTTAGTCATTTCAAATTGACACAAGTGTCGGGTCTATCCATCATCGTTCTCATTCTTCAAATCCTGCAAACGTACACCAAATCCAACCACTTCATTATGGAGTCTCCTCCGTGTACGAAGTTGCTAAAGTGGTTCCAATATCGACAGAGAGTATGCCAATAAGGGGCCCCGGTCTCCTTAACAACTAAATGTCGTTTTACACACCGGATGATCTTTTTACATTTCGAAAACGATTCATACTTGATATCAAAATATCATATTCGCTTCAAAATTTCATTCATTTCAAAGTATCATATTTACTTAAAATATGTCAATTTCACTTGAATATCATTTTCGCTCCAATATCTCAAATTCACTTCCAAAATCGTTTCGAATTTCAACTTAGGTTATAACTTCATTTTAACCCAATTCGCATTTAAATCCACAATTTAAATATAAACAGTTCCCAGTTTGACCAGTTTGTATTTTTAGAAATAGTTTGAATAATATTAAATTGTTTAAAAAGTTAAAATAGTTTAAAATATTTTGATATAAAATGGTTTGAGTATTAAAATGGTTTATATAGTAAAATAGTTTGGAAAATCAAAATAAATTGAATATTTAAAAAGATTAATTTTTAAACAGTTTATATTAAATAATTTATTTTGAAAATAGTTTCAACTCAAACTGTCTCTTTCCATTTCAACAAATCTGGACCCAGGTCCAAATTTCAATAAAAATGATTCAATTTCAAATATTTCAATTCACATCATCTTCAATCTCAATTCAATTCAAATCGACTCAATTTCGATATCAATTCAAATGAATTTCAGTTTCAATTCAATTCTTATTTTTAAACCATTTCAATTTATATCAATTTCGAGCTCGATTTCAAAATATTGATTTAAATCACTTAAATAAAATTTTACTTCAATGTTCAATTTAAGGTTCAAATATTTTAAAATAATTCTATTCCGAGATCAAATCAAAATATCCATTTATACCACTTTTACTTAGATAAATTCGAAGTTCAAGTAAAAGTTCAAACCTTTAAAACAATTTCAATTTCCTTAATTAAAGTCATATTTGGATTTTAACTTCACATTTCAAAATAAATTATCTAAACAATTTCTTTTACAAATTTTAAATTCAACATTTCAAAACTCGAATTCGAAATTAATTCAATATTTTATAAATTTGATTAATCATTTAAATAGACTCAAATTCAAGAATTTTAAAACCATTTAATTTAACCAATCCAATTTTTGTATATAATTTTCTATCCTATGGCCAAGTGATCAATTATTTCGATTTTAATTTCAGGGATGGATATATACCATTTCAATCCAAAATAAATGTCGTAGGTACATCATTTCAACCTATTTCTTAATTTATTCAAAATAATTCAAATAATAGTTTATATATTGTCAAATAATATACAAGGTGATAACATGATATATATATGAATAAATAAACATCCAAAACAGTCAAATATCACAACAGTTAACTAGTTATCAATTTCGAGTGTTTAACTAGCAATTTAATTTCAATTTCAAATTTAACTATCGACTTAAATTTCTATCAGTTCAAACCACATGTCAATTTAAATATCAATTAAATTACCAAACAACGGTCAATAAAATATATCACTTCATTATTCAAATTTAACTAACATCAGAATAATTTAGTATTTCGTTTGTGGGTTTTAATCACACATCTTTATTTAAAATTAAGAATTTTTCAGCTTCAAATAAATTCCACTCCAACTCCATGTCGTAGACGACGTCGATACGAATCCAATGCAACTCATTTCGTCCGATTCGGACCTCGTACGAAAAAGATACGAATTTTTAAACATTTGACTATAATTAATTTATAATTAACAAACTAATTAACAAATTAACGCATAATCTTTCTTCCATCGTACACGTACGGTACCAGCAACGAGAAACCCATCAGGCGACCTATCTCTTCCACGCACGCCACATGGATGATCAGAGCTCCGATCCAACGACACCACAGCGGCCGCCTCAGCTCACTCCACCACCGCTAGCAAGCCCATGGCCTCCACCGCCGCTATTTCACGAACGAAACCCAAAACCCCCACGAACTACAAACCCAGATCCTGGCGAATTCGAGGTGATTCACCACGATCCAACCGCACATCGTATAGAGCTCGTCGTGCTCTACACTTTTCCTTTTGGTGTCGTTTGATTTCGATGAGTGGATGAGTAGAGAAGATCAGCCATTTTTGGCCATTAAAATCATATAAAAGAGACGGCTGAAGTTTTAATTATGTTTATTCCGAACCTTCCGAACTCGATTTCCGACCCGATTTGTCTACAGAAATTCCGAACTCCAAAGGAAGCGTGCCGCCTGGCATTCTGTATGTTATACCCCTATTTCGAACATAATGGAATATGTATCGAGAGCCAATTCCATCATATTCAGAAGATAGCTTTTAAAATCAAATTATTTTAATTATAGTTCTTAAAATAAATTCTACGCATTTCAAGCTCGCACGACCAAAGGATAAGTCTGATCGCTACGAAACTCGAAATCCTGTAATAATTCACTATTACGGATCCAATGAAACTGGTTTCGTCGAAATCCGAAATTGTTGCCCAAATGGCTATTTTTACACATGAATTAAAACGAGAAATTTCCAAAATAAATTTATTCACTTTTAAATTGAACTTTAAAAGTTTACTATCATTATTATAGTTTAAATAAAATTTAAACCAACTTTTAAAATTATTTTCATTCATATTAAATTCAGGATTCAATTATTTAAATATTTTTCAATATTAAATTTAAAAAAAATTAATTATCAATAGATCGCCATATTTTAAATACAAGTTATTTAACTTATAAAATTTAACTATTAAAACAAATTCAAATAATAAAACAACCACTTCCATTTTATAGTAATTCAACATTTATTATTCAATTCCAACTATTGATTATAAACACATTCAATCTATTAAACTTCATTCTAATACAGATAACTTCCTTAAATCAATTCGAAATTGTTACTTCAAAATTTTATTCAAGTTCATATCCAATAAACTACATTAATAAATCATTAAGTCTCTATTTCCAACCATTTTTATTCAATAATTATACTAAATTTAATAATTTAAAATAGTAAAAAAGATACGGGTCGTTACAATTTACTGAGTTAAAGGAGAAACTGACAAGTGCTCTCGTTTTAACTATTTCAGATGGGAGTGAAGGATTAACAGTTTACACAGGTGCTTGTAGGACTGGATTGGGAGCAGTTTTGATGCAGAATGGTAAAGTAATAGCATATGCAAGTTGGCAGTTGAAACCTCATGAGAAGAATTACGATATGCACGATCTGGAGCTTTTGGCAGTTTCCTTCGCATTGAAAGTGTGGAGGCACTATCTTTTGGTTGCAAAGTTTGAGTTATTTACGGATCACACGTCATTAAAGTATCTTTTTACCCAAAAGGACTTGAACTTGTGGTAGCAATGGTGGCTGGAATTTTTCGCGTCTTATGACCTAGAGATTCTTTTATACCCTAGGGAAAGCAAACACCGTTGTAGATGCATTGAGTAGAAGTGCGGCGACGATTGCCATTTGGAAGTTAAGCCAGCACTATTGGAGAGAATTGCATATTTCCAAGAAGAAAACCCTAATCTAGCTCGGCTTAAGAAGGATGTTGAAAATGGAATTATTTCTAGTCTTCAAATTGACTCTCGAGGCATTTTAAGAATGAATGGTTGGATTTGTATGCCAGATGTTAATCGAATTAAACAGGATGTGATGAGAAATTGCCATTGGTCAAAGTTATCTATCCGCCTAGGAGTAACTAAAATGTTTCAAAATATGAAAAAACACCTTTTAGTGGAAAGGGACGAAGAGAGACATTTCGATTTTCGTAAGTCGATGTGCGAATTGTCAACAAGTCAAGAGTGACCAGTGGAAGACCGCTGGGTTGCTTCAACCATTAGAGATACTGAATTAGAAGTGGGAGCAAGTATCCATGGACTTTATTGATGGGTTTCCCAGAACGAGAAGATGTAACGAAGGCCTTTGGGTAATTGTAGATCGTTTAACAAAGAGTGCTCACTTTATTCCAGTGAAGTCTACAAGAACTGCAGCTTCTTTGGTAGGGATTTATTTAAGGGAGATCCTTCCACTGCATGTAATTCTAGTAAGTATAGTCAATGATCGAGACCCCATCTTCATCAGTCGATTTTGAGGAGCATTGCAAGCCACTTTAGGGACGGAAATGTATTCTAGCACAGCCTATCACCCGTAGACAGACGGACAAACCGAAAGGATGAACTGAATTTTGGAGGATCTCTTGAGAGCATGCATTTTGGATTTTGGAGATTCTTGGGAAGCTCATCTACATTTGGTAGAGTTCTCTTATAACAACAGTTAACAAGCTAGCATTGGCATAGCACCCTACGAGGATTTGTATGGACGGCCATGTAAATCACCTTCATGTGGGTTGAGACTGGAGACTAATTAATTCTTGGACCAGAGATGATTCGAGAAGCATCAGATAAAGTTGCTATGATCAAGGAAAGGATGAAAAAGCCCAGGATCGACAGAAAAGTAATGTCGATCAAAGGAGAAGGGACTTAGAGTTTGTGGTCGAGGATCTGGCATTTGTGAAAGTTTACCCGATGAAAAGAGTTGTAAGATTCAAAAGAGCAGGAAAGCTAGCACCCAGATTCTTCAGACCATTTAGAATGCTTGAGAGGATTGGATCGTTAGCTTATAGAGTAGAATTGCCTGAAAGATTGTCAGAAGTCCATAATGTTTTTCATGTATCTCATCTGAGAAAGCATGTTCATGATCCATCATTGATTGGTTAGACGTCTATTCAAGAAGACTTAGAGATAGAACCAAATTTGATTATAGTCCGACACCCAGTTCATATTGTAGATCGGGATGAAAGGAGATTGAGGAACAATGTGGTTAAGCTTGTGAAAGTCCAGTGGAGTGATGACCATCGTTAGTGTACTTGGGAGACTGAGGATCATATTAGAGAAACTTACCCTAATGTAATGTCAGGTTAGTTATTTGTTGTTCGAATGTTCTTGTATGGCATAGTTACTTCGCATTGTTATATGAATTTCTAGGTATAATAAATACCTTTTGGACTGTCTTTTGTGAATTAATTTCGAGGACAAAATTCTCCTAAGGGGGGAGAGTGTAACGACCAATAAGTTAATCGCTTTGTATTTAAATAATTTTTAAATATTTAAATAATGGATTTCAATAACCAAATAAACATATTTAAAATATTAATTAATGATTTTAAAATCATTTTTTAATTTTTTTACCAAAATAAATAGTTCAAATAAAAATAGAAAATATGACCAAAAAACATTTTCCGAAATTGCGATTTTTCAACTTCGAAAAGTCGTCGGAAACATTGTGCACATTTTTGTATCACTCATGTACACATGCACATATGTCATGTGATAGGTTAATGATAGTGTTAAAACAAATATACCATGTTTAGAATAAAACAAAACTAGATTCGACTTAAAAATATAAAATAAAACTTAAGTAACCTAAGGAAGTACTTAACCATAACCTAAGCTAGCTAGGTTAGTACACAAGGCATGGTCAAGGGGGGACATAAAGGGTGTGTATGCGCCTATGAGCATGGAGTGGCATGGCCTCCATGTTTCATGACAACATTTTGTGTATTTTAATGTTTTAATTAAATTAAATTAAATTATTACTCCATCCTTTGCCTAGAAATACCACTACACATACTTTGTTCTCACTTTACATATTCATTTCCATCTTCGTTTCTTATCTATTCATGTTCATGAACACTTCCATGGCTTCCAAGAGAGATTCGAAAATCAAAAACTAGTGAATACATCACCAAACGTCAATTTAAACTACATACATATATAGACATACAAACATTCCTATACCAAAACCAAAGCCATTACCACCTCAAGACTCCAAGACCGAGCCCTATATTTCCCAAAGCCGACCTAACTCAACCCATTAAGGGCCCAAAAATCCAAGCTAAGGTGTCGTGATGATAGTTCGTGAGTTCGGCAACTTGTCGTAGCGATCCAGTTAAGTTAGAATTGTTTTTGGTGAGTAAAGCTTCCACCTTTAAACCATAAAGTTTAAACTATATTCATGCCCATATTTGTAGCTATTGAATGCTTATTATATCATTGCAATAATAGTTTGGTTGATGGTTTTGTTTGTTTCTTGAAAGTAAGTCGTTTCGGAAAGTTAGTAAGCGAAGCTTAAGTTATATGAATTCAAGTAGTTAAATCAATCATGTTTTACAAATGCTTGATATATGTTGTATTATTATAAGTCATCATGTATGTATGCTCATTCCCTTGTTATGTGATGTATGGTTGTGTTGAGAATGTCATATGCTTGAATTCTGAACTGCCCGTATAGCGATAGCGCTATATCGGCACTTTCAGAAAATCACCTTTTATCGAAACCGTTTGGTTTCATTATGTGCTTGGAATTATTTTACAAGTTAAGCAAGTTTTTAACTAATGATGTTTTCAAAAATAATTAATTATTTTGATAATGATTAATTAATTAATTAATTAATTATTTGAATTAATAAAGATTAAGATCAACTAATTAACTTATAAATGAGGTGTTTTAAATTTAACTAATTGCTTAGTTAATGATGTTTTAATTTTAATTAATCATTTTATTTAATGATGTTTAAGACTAATTAGTCTTTGGATAATGATGTATTAAGATTAATTAATTTATTAATTAACAATATTTTAAAATTAATTAACCCTTTTTAATTAAAGACTTTTAAAAGTTAATAAATCCGTTTAACCTTAAATAAATCTTTTCTTAAATGAAGTTTAAATTAGTTAATCACTTATAAATAATGATATTTAACTATTTATTGATTAATTATATTTAAATATTTTTAATTAATTTAACTAAAGATATTTTAAAAGGTGATTTACCACTTTTTAATTTACGGTTATTGAAGTTGATTAATTAACTTAGCTAACAAAGTTTTAAAAGTTAATTAGTCAATGTAATAAGGATGTTTAAGTTGTTAAATCCTTTTTGTAATGTTGTTTCAATGTTATAAGCATTGATATCCTTTGTCGGAAATGACTAAAACCAAAGCGCGAGAGGAGGCCAAGCTATGTGGGGTTGCTCCCATTAAGATACTTTTACATCTCATTTTTATTGGATTCGGTAGCGCTATTAGATGTGAAATATTCGGATACTCGGTAAGGTTTGGCGGTGTCCGGCTTGGAGGGTTCCGAGAAGTGTCACAAAGTAAATAAGCTTCTCAGAAGTATATTGCTAGAGGTATACTTCAAGGGGGGTGCACCTTTCTAATCATTTGTTGGAGATTTTCCTTTTCTTATTTGATTCGAACCTTCAAATCTCCTTTTTGCACCAGAAAGAGTCAACCACTCTTCGTGGTGTTTAATTATTTATCCATTCTTTACATTTGGATATTGATTTATGTAAGAGTAAACCTGTTCCGTGTACCACGGCGTGGTCTTACATGTTTGTGTTTAATTACATACCTTTGTTTAAAGTTTAACTCATACCCAGACATATCGTCTGACCCGAGTTTTTTGTTTCCATAAACTCTTGGGTACTCATTTTTATTTGAGTAGTCTATGAGTAGTAGGTCTCTATTAGGCTCTTTTGAAGAAGGCGTCCTAGCTTGAGGCTTTTCATCTTCTTAGTTATATATTCCGCTGTATTATCTGGTTTGTGTGAGTGTATTTTGTTTCAGCATTTGTAAAGGCAGGATGTTATAACTCCCTAAGCTGATTGTAGTACTTTTGTGTAACTCTAATAGCTCCCTGTTAAGGAGTAACCTGGTGTACTATTTACTGTTATGTTTTATTTAGCAGTTTTGTTGTGAGGTTTTCTTTTCTGTTCTTTATTTCACCCCACGACTATTCATCTTTTTGACGCTTGGGCAACGGCACACGAACACCGTGGATGTGTTAAGTGTCGTTCCTAGGGGTCAGAAAGGTAGGTTGTCACACTAGACTAGGATGCATAGTCAGAGGGTTTAGCTAGCCTAAGAGTATATAAGCTCTATATCTAGTGATGCTTTCAGATATGCATGTGAGGGCGATTATATTCAATGCCACGTAATCGAGCGGGAACCAGCTATGTTTATTCTATCTTATATTTTATCTATAGATATACGATTCTCAAAAGGATATCTCTAACCCTTGTCAGGAGGCCCCTTTCTCGACGAACTGGGTGCACCTCCAACGGAAAATCCATTTATGCTAACTACCTTAGCAGTACGGACTGTATACCCGATATTGTTGTGGCGTACACATAGTACATCTAATTTTTGATTTATATTCTACACCCTAAAGATTACCTATTATATTGCAATATGTACTTATTAGATGATTTGGCTCTTTTAAGGGAAAAACATTCCGGTGATTTATTTGGTCTCAAAAGGCACTGTTATATGAATGCATCATATTTGAGTTTCCCACACTAGACTTTTGTTTAACCCGTGGTTTTATTTTTTTTCTTAATTCCTTGGGTGCTCTTTCGAGAGTTTGACGAAGGCCGGTTTTAGTTGGATATTCTTGAAGCTAAAGGAGATGAGCTAGATGTTTTCACCTACCGTGGTATTCTTATTTCCACTACACTACTATTATGTATATATCAGCAATTCTGAGGAGTGGTTGTTATAACTATCCAGGATGATGATAGTTGTGACGCCCCACCTCTATACCCACGCTAGCCAAGAACACTACGGTGTAATGCTGTCAACTAGCTTGGAGAATAAGGCTGTTGAGGAGCGACCATCCATGTAACTTCTTTGAGCGAGCACCGATATGTCAGATAGTATAGCATGCATTTCATTTAAGGAGGAAACCCGACATACCGATACAAACTCAAAGCTATCACACGGTGGCTATATATATTCTTTGGAAACAAACATAGAAGTAAACATAACACAATCAGTCACAAACATCCATATCACAAAGGCGGAAAAAGATATGAATATATATATATATATATAGATAACACACGAAAGTGTACATCAGAGTAGTGGTCAGAAAGATCCACGATAATACAAAAGAATAGCAACACGTGCTATACAAAAGAATAAGTATACAACATAGAGTCTATATCTCAAATGTGTACATCCAAAAACTACTAATCTAAGTAGTTAGCCAAAAGTCAGAATAATCTAGAGGAGAAGTCAAGCAGAAGCACCTATAACATCTCGGTCTGACCCGAGTATTATTTATAAGAAAATAATAAACGGATCAGTCTAGCTATAAATATCAGATGGTATGGTATAAAATAAAAGGCATGGCATGAACATGTAATAACCATAGTGGCATACTACTATAAGTATGTAATTGAAAGTCAACAAGAGATAAATCAATATCACAAGAATCTTCTCAAAGATAAAATAGGGTATCATACCCTAAACTTGTATTCATAACAAGTCAATGACACAAATTCACCAATGCACAAAAATTGATAAAACTTATCAATGAAAATCACGAAAATTGGTGAAGCACAAATTCCAGAAATCAACACACGAAATCCAGAAATCATATAAAGGGGGAAGGCCTATGAGCCGAATGCTCCACGAATGGTCCGAAGACCAATGAGCCGAATGCTCCACGAATGGTCCGAAGACCAATGAGCCGAATGCTCCATGAACGGTCCGAAGACCTATGAGCCGAATGCTCCATGATGTGAGTAGAAACATCACACAAACGAGGTCTAGTCTCCCTCGCAGAAAAAAAGACATCGCTCAATCGCTAGTCTAAATCACAAAAATGATCATCATGGTCATCAAGAAGTGTTAATCACACCAAGCTAGTAAATATATGAGTTTAGCTTCATGTCCCATAACCACTTGCTTAACTTAAATATTTACGAACAAGCTGTGAATCTTCACTAGAAAATTGTCACAAAAGGGTTCAATCGAACAAGTCCAAGAATTAACCGACGAAGTGAACACAAGCATTTCATACCACTCGTTTTACTAAGCCGTTTAATTAGATTTCTCATCCGAGTGAAGTAAAGGCTTGTATATACTAATAGATTGGAAAACGGTTTAGGAAAAAGAGCTTTGTAATAAAATAGAGTTGAAATCGTTTTGATGAAAGAGCTTTGATATTTACTACTAGTATTGAAACCTCTATGTCTTTAGAGTGACAAGTCACAAAACGATTGTTGAAACAAATCGAATCACATAAATTCACATTCGAAGACGTGAGTAAAGTCCAAAGAAATAAATCCCAAAACCATCAAAGTAGGAATATACTTGCGACCTAACGTGGTCGAATTAAAGTGCAAAGACTTTAAGTCAAATAGGTCGAACGACCTAAGGGTAGACTGCCGTGCGACCTAGCAGAAGAACAGGTCGAGCGACCTAGTGAAATACAGGTCAAACGACCTAAGTGTAAAAAGGCGAGAGACCTAACGGTGTGGAGCGACCGAACAAAGTCGAACTAAAAAGGTGCGCGACCTAACAGGGTCGAGCTAAGAGATGGATCGACTTAACTGGGCGAACGACCTAACAGGTAGATAGGTTGAGCGATTTAGAGGCCAGCGACCTAAAGCGGTAAGGGGGGTCAAGCGACCTAAAGTAACGCGACCTAAGGTGAACAAGGGTCGAGCGACCTAAAAGGAATAAGGTCCAACGACCTAAGTAGTGATGAGCATAGAGCCATGGAGGCGCGACCTAAGAGGTATGCGACCTAAGGGATACGTGACCTAAAGGATATGCGACCTAAAGGATACGCGACCTAAAGGGTGCGCGACCTAAAGTGGTATGACCTATTGATGGCGAGCTAGGAAACGACCTAGCAGTATAATGGCCAAGCAACCTACGACTTAAGCACGCGAGCGACCTAACATGATCGAGCGACCTAAGACAGAACGAGCTACATGCAGTCAGAGGCTTTTCCACGCTAGAGCGACCTAAAGCCCAGCGACCTACGACCTAGCGACCTACTTCCGAACGACCTAAGAGCGAACAAAAATATGCAGGGCTAGACTTCGAGGCAGAGCGACCTAAGGTCCAGAATTTGCCAACAACGCTGAAATTGGGGTTTTTTAGCATTTCAATCCAAACCAAAAGCAAATGTACATGCAAATGCGATAGGGAATCATTCCCAACAGTCCAATGACAATTATAGGCAAGATGTGAGATAAAAATCTCACCTTTTCACTGAAATTGATTGATATGAAGCTTGAGAGTTAAGCAAGAACACCAACAAGCTTGAATCAATGTTCTTCACTTGAATTTGGAGTTAGATGTTGAATTTGCTAAAGATCTTGAGCTTGGAATTTTAATTTCTCAATCCCTTCTCCATTTTTGATAAAGCTTGAAGTGTTCGATGAAGTGATGAAGAAGAGAGGGGGTTGGGACTGAGTTAACAAATGGTTCAGCCTAAACCAAAAGCTCAAAGGAAAAAGTGATGAAAATTTCACTATCTCCAATCATATCGAAGTTTACACTCAAAAAGATCGCAAACGTCATTTTGAACTCAATGGGGAGTCCTAATTTGACCGTATGCAAAAAGTAGCTTTTCGGACCAAAATCCGATTAACGATAAAATATTTAAATAAAATATTTAAATATAAAATCGATAAATATGCGGGTTGTTACAATAGTACTTAGGATTGTAACTCTGAAATGCTATGTATCTTAGGGTGATAGTATGTACTATCTTTTGTTATTATATGTTATCATTCCGCTGTGAGATTCTGATATTGTGTTCTTTCTTCCTTGTTATTTTTCTTTTTATTTTTATTTACCCTAACATTCTGTCTTTCTAACACTTGGGTACTCGACACATGAATACCGCGGATGTTAGTATCGACATTCAAGGGTCGAAAAGGTTGGTTGTTACAACTAGTATCAAAGCTGAAGGTTAAGCAAAAATCTTGGCTTTGGTTGGGTATGACTAATTAGAGATAGGGTAAGTGATGCCCTAGAATGAGTTGAGTGTAATATAAATATGAGTTTGTATTTTTTATAAACATATGCGTTAAAGGTAATTTCAACTACGCAAAATTAAAAGATCGTATAGAAGGTAACTTATATAAGTATGGATTATTAAAATGGTTTAATTAATGTAGGGATTAATGATGTTCATTTATAATCCCTCATTGATTAGCTTTGTTTTGCTCGGCCAGTGTACGAGCATTGTTATCGTTTGTTGATTGATTAGTCATGTCTGGCCAGTTTATGAGCAGTGATTATTATTTGTCGATTATTGGTTCATGCTCCACCAGTTTATGAGTAGTTTACCTTATTACTACATGGGTTGGGTAGATAGTATTTGTAGGTGCATTGAAATGAACACCTCGTGAATTGAGTTTCATAGTTTGATTATAAGGCATTCGATAACAATATTGAGTCAGTGGTTAATTTTAATAAAAGAAGTGTAGCATAAGATTTTCAAAGAAAGTGACTTTATATAAGTACAGTTTATAGATGAAGAGGATTTAAACTAATTTTTTGATAACTTAAATCCTGGTGTCTTTGAAAATGTTTTTCAAGGTTTGGGAGAAAATAATAATAATTTTAATTGAAAGTAAATATTTGGGAAATTGGTTTATGGAATTGGGATCATGATACTTAGTACTATTATACAAAGTATTTGATACAGCTTTGAGAATGATTTTGGTTAAGTCCCAAAAGTATGATTTGAATGCACTGAAATCACTTCTGTCGCTTGAAAATAATTCTAGTGAAAAATATAGCATCATCGACATTCATTTTTGGATTTCAAAGTAGGGGATGCTACCATTGTAGTTTGCAACAGAGTGGTTTTGGTATAAAAAAAAGATTTTGGTTTAATCTTGAAAGAATGATTTGATCTACAAAAAGTACATATATATTATTATTTCAAAAGGATTTGAAATAAAACCTGGGTGTTTAGTTCTAAAGTTTTTCTTTAAAGAAATTTGATATGAACTTTCTATGTAGAAAAGTTTTATTAGGTATGCTGCATAGTGAATGCAACACCCTGTAATTTTGCGTTGGTTATTTAATTAGTTAGCTAGTTAATTAATAAGCCTCCAAAAATGAAATTTGTGAAAACGAAGGAATTTGACCACAAAACTTGCACAACTGCGTTCGTGGTGAAATTTGAGCAAATTTCATATTTGGTTTTTTGCGATCGGAGTCTAAACGAAGAAGTTACGGACGAAAAATGAATTCGGAATGAAAATAATTAAATAAGAAAAATTAAAGTTTTTATATTAATTGCCCGGGCCCATAGGCCGATCCGTTATAGGGGACGGTCGACCCCCAGCAGTCGACCGGTGACCCAAAGACGGTTGACCAATGGTGACTTGGCGGCTTCAATAAACCTAGGCCGCAACGGCCCGAATTTAATATTTTAAATCGAACGGTTCTAGTTGATTATAGTGCCTATAAATTCAGGCCTAGCCCTCCCTTCTCTTCTCAAATTTTTATGGAGGCAGTAGTAAAGCTCTATCATTTCTTCTTCTCCACTTTCCTTATAAATTTATAAAGGTAAGATATTTGTATCTATATTCATCCAAATCGGAGAAGAGCATAAATCTAATAAAAAGGAGAAGAGAATCAACCATATGCGTATTTAAGGTAATTTATATATATTTGTATCTATTTTCTCTCCCTATCCTAAATCTCTATTCAGATATGTAATTCTAATGTATGTATATACCCGTTTAAACATATCTCTTGGATTAAAAAGGATTTGGAGATGAATCAAATGTTCTACTTCAGATCTGGAGATTTGGATTACTTTTAAAAGGTGAGTGAGAAATTTTATAGATTGTTATAATATGAGAATTATCCCATTGGTATTGATATGATTTTTATGCCTAATTGGATAATTGTATATGAGTTATAGGCAACGAATTGAATATAATAAATATCGGCTACATATTCTTGTTTATGAATTGATTTAGCATTGTATACAACCTGATCTAGAAATCAATCCCAAAGTATGAATTCAGAATATTGATTTGAATGAAATTTATTCTAGATCTGAAATAGGTTGTATAATGATGTTTTAAATTTGGATTGTTACCCTAATCTTATTAGAATGTAAACTTTTCTAAGTTTGGAATTGTTGGAATTTACGTTTAATATTTGTAAATTAGTTTGATTCTTTCCTTTTTTAAAAAATACAGCATTTGATCTAATAAGGTTGTAACGACCCTAGATTTTTAATTTATTTAAATTGATAATTAAATAAATTTTTGGATAAAAATTGTAAAATTTATTATAAACGGAAGCGAGTTTCCCCGAACTAAAATAAATGCATGTTAATAAGCTATAGATACTCATGTTAACTATAAGGAAAAGTGAACACTTAGAGAAATGCTGGAAACATATGTTGCAAGGTTGTAAAACAAAGTATAAAATATAAAATTTTATGTTCATGTTGCACGGCTGTAAGTAAGTAAGAAAGGCAAGAATTTAACTAAGTATAAAAGGGAATATGCCTCCATGCTTGTACAGGAATGAATATGTACATTTGAATAGATATAGAAAAGAAAAACCTATCTAAGTACATACGGAATAAAGTAGGAGATGTGTATTGTGTAGACATAAGGACATAGGCATTTAATGTTAAGATATCTTTAGTACACTATAAAATATCCTAGCACACATTTTTCTTCTCAGCCATACCTGTTGAACAAATATCATCACCTGTAAACTGTTTCCATATATCCATTCTCATTCACATTCGATCAGTTCAAAGCTAAGGAAAAAATTGAAGTGAGTATCATTTACAACTTAAACAAAAGAAATTCAACTTTAAAACAACAATCAACAAGACAAACAAGAAGAAATTAAAGGGAGCTTCAGCTTGCAAATGTTTCAAAGCCTGGTTTAAAAAGGAAAAACTCTGTTCTTCTTCCAAAACAACGGTGAGCAACCCTTTAAATTGGAACCTTAGATCTATAAATTGATGATTGTTTGATGATGTTGTGCAAATGGTTTACTGCTTATTTGTTTGCATGACTGGATGTATGTATATACATACATGTGATTGTTCTGTTGAAGTTCAAACCTTTGCCAGGAAAGTAAAACACATTTAACCTGAATTTATCCCTTGATGCATGCAGAAATATTGTGAGTAACAATCTTCTTTTAAAATTTAAAATATTTAAACTTATGCAAGTATATCTAAGGTATGTTTGTGTGTGCCTATATAACTATATATATGTATATATGGAAAGCTGGAAGTATGTTATTCAGGCTGTTGTTTAAACTTTCTCTGTTTTCGTTCATAAATACAAAACTGTTAGTTTCAAAAATCAATTACTCTTTCTCTAGTTAAGGGCTGAACTTGAAATTTGAACAAAGGTTGCTTGTATCATCATAAGCTAAGCTTTAAAAATTGGTTTAAGATTAAAACACTCAAAATTCTTCTCTGGAACCCAAAAGTTAGAACAAACTTAGAATTGGTCAAATCTCGAATGGCACCGATTGTTGATTCAGGTATTTAGTTAGAACCTATATCAAAAACGATGATTTTTAAGATGAGATTCGTGATTTTTAGTGTAGTGATTTGGTAGCAGTTCGAGGTTGAACGGAGACGACATTTTGATTGATTTCCGGCGATGTGATGATCTAGGGAGGTCGAGTTGCCTCGTGGGGATGGAGGGGCCTAGGGTGGTCACCGGAAAAATATAGTGATGGTTGAACGTTGACCAGGGTGGCGGCGGAAGACGTTCGAAGTATGGTGACCTAGTTTTGGAACAGGGCTGATGTTCGATTTGTTCTTCACCGATGATGGATCGAGTTTGTTTAGTTTTGGTAG
This sequence comes from Allium fistulosum, assembly GCA_030737815.1. Lineage (NCBI taxonomy): Eukaryota > Viridiplantae > Streptophyta > Magnoliopsida > Asparagales > Amaryllidaceae > Allium > Allium fistulosum. The sequence goes on from CM060902.1 coordinate 1,389,562,257, forward strand.
GGTTGATGTTCTTGGGTGTGGCGACTCGGTGGTGGGGTTGGTAAGTGTCAATAGCGACGAGATGATCGGCGGCGATGGTGTTTATGGGTTCGAGCTGCTACTGGTTTTGGGCTCGAATTGGTCGAGATGACTCGATTTCATTCTCGATGTCGATTCAAGTTTCTGGGTGGTCTGGAGGTTTGGGGTGATCAACGGCGACATGGTGGTGGTCGAAGACTTGGCCGGAGGTGGTTGCGTCGATCGTGCACGTGCATAGTGGCGCGTGTGTATGTCAGGAGTTCGATCGTGGGTTTGTACTCGAGTGCGTACTCGGGTTATTTCGTGGATTTCTCGAAGTACAAGGGTGGTTGGAGAAGAAGCACGTACAGATGAACGTCTCAGGGCATCGAGTGAATAACTCGAAGCATTACTCGAGTTACAACCAGGGAATACTCGGGTTATCCTTAAATTGCAGTAATGTATATAAAAAATAAAGTTACGTAACTTCTTTTCTACAAGTTTTAAATACTATAGCTTATTAAAGGTTTAACTGTTGAGTTAAAAATGTAATACGAGTCTCTAAAGTTTATTAACAATTAAGTTTATAATTAATAGAGATTTGGTTTTCAAAGTTTTCAAGAAGGACTTTAAAATGTTAATTAAGATAACTAATTAATATTGATTAATTGTTTTGGAGAGTAGCTAAGGCCGATTACTTTATAACGGTATTTAGAGTTTAGATTGATTAATGATTAAGTAATTAGCGGTTAATAAATGAGTAGTTAAGTTTTATTAATTAAGTAATTAAGATAAATTAATTTCTAATTTGGAATTAATTAAGATTAATTGTAAATTAAGGGTTAATTAGTAATCAATCAGGGAATGATAAATATTTAATCAAATTTTATAATGAATAATTAGAGATTACTAATTAATTGTAAAAGAATAATTGATTAATTAAATAAAGATTTATCAATTGATAATGAGGTTAATTAAGAAGTGATTAATTAATTAAAATGATGATCAATTAGGAGGTTGATTAATTAATTAAAGATAATTAATTAAAGGATAATTAAATCATTAAAGGTTAATTATTTAATGATTAAAGATTGACTCAATTATTAATTACGGTTGATTTATTAATAATTAAAGGTTAATTAATTTGTTATTAATGATTAATTAATAAATGACTAAAGAATAATAAATCAAGATAATCTGTAATTGATTAATAGAAATTAATCTGTTTAAATTATTCAGACAATTAACTGACCCTACCTATGGATGTTTAGATTCTATTGAATGTTGAATTGTTTGATATTTCCTGATATGTGATGATTTGTGATATACCCTGATTTGTGTTTTAATCTGTGATGTAATTTATTTATCTATGATATATCTCTGTGATCTGTGAATGAAGATGAGCGTTATAGTTTATATCGCTTATCAACTATATTTCTGTATTCTGATCTATGATGATTGTTTGATGTTGCACTATTGTGTGTGAAACCCCTGGACCACACCTTTACACACACAAATATGGATTTCACATGGATATCGGTTAAGTCACAGATAATTTAAATTTAATGTTTTGAAATTGAAATTTTAATTTCAATTGATTTTGAAATTAGAAATTCGGGTTTAAAGTAAAAAGCTTTTGAAATGGAATTTCAAAGATAAAAGTTATTTTGAATAACTTAATCGAGTTTTGAAAATTTAAATAATTAGATTTAAATTTGAATTCAAGTTTGAAATTAAATCTATGATTTGGAAACTAGGGATAAAAGATGATATAAATGTGTTTGTATGAATTAAACCATTTTAAAGTATTAATTTGGGAATTTGAATTTAAACCAAGGATTTCAACTCGTATGAATGAATCAGATTTCCAAATTGAAAACTGTTGTTTTCAAATGATAAAAGCTTTTAGATAAGAAAAGAAATTCCAGTTTAAATTAAAGGAATTTCAAGTGAATTGAAAAATGGATTTTCCAAGTTATGAATGAATTCTTTTTGAAAGCTATGAATTAAATCTGTCTATTTTCAGATTTAAAATGATGATTTATTTAAACCATTCGAAATGAAATTGTTTTGAAAGCTATGAGTTAAATCTTTGATTTAAAGATTTAACGAATTAATCAAATTGAAAGGGAAATTGATTTGGAAAATCTATGAATGAATCTTTGTGAAATTAAGTGAACTTTGTGAATTGAATCTTTTTGTTTAAAAGATTAAAATGGTAATTTGTTAAACCATTTGAAAAGAGAAGTTTGGGTTTAAAATTGTGACTTAATTGAAATCCCATTATCCATTTGTTTTTGAATATTGCGCTCACTATTCGGGTTAGCCGGGAAAAGACATCTGTGTCATATAACCCATTCCGAATAGTGATACGTCGTATATGGATAGCATTTGAAGATCGGTGTTGAAGACCGGATATTTTCGAAAATGAAAGGACAACCTGTCGAATGTCTCTGCACTGGGAAGCTCCCGGTATAGAGATTTATATCACTCTTTTTGTGATGGGAAGTCTGGACGTGATTTGAAAATTATCCGGATTTGCAAGGGCTTCGTGAGAAGTGCCTTCGGTTCTGTTCGATCCCGGAACAAACTTGTATGGATTGTATGTCTGACATTACACTTTGAGATATAAAGCCGATTTCTTTCAAATACATATCTGTTGGTGGCGGAGAATTTATTCTCTTAGCTTAACACCCTTCTCTGAGACGTACGAGCTCAGAGGTTATGTAGTTGAAATTTATCAGCGATACATCCCAATTTGGTAATGTGGCATGCTGAGTGTTGCTGTGTGATGATCAATGTTTGATCATTTGTGATATGATCTTTTGTTTGATCATTTATCTTTGTGATCATAGGTTGATCATCTGTTGACCCAAAGCGTGGCTTTTTGAAAAAGCGTAGCTTTGTGGACGAGACTTCGTCGAGCCTCACAACCCGGTAATGGTCGAAACAGGAATCGTGCGGCAAGGTTTTCAGGGGTAGCTCCCCTAGGGTATGACCATTCCTTCTGGAAAAGGGTAGTATCATGGTATGGAGCCCAGATACTTACTCATGTGGATACACTTTCTTTATGATGTGTGATGTTGGTTATCGAGCGCTCGGATAAAGGTCCCAAAGGACCGAGGGTGGCATATCTGAGGTTTCTTTTATCCCTTGGGAAAAGGGGTTGCCGGCCTTGTTTAGCAGAGAACAGTTGGTTCTCGGAACGTCCCGCCAGAGGCGTTTCTTTCGTGGAATAGGAAGTTCCTTAGCCTGACCATTTGTTGGAAATCCAAACAAAACAATACGAGCCCTGTACGGTTTTAGTTGTATTACCTGCCATGGAATGTGGTGGTAACCTGCTATTGAACATTGTTGCTATAGTAGGCATAAGTGCGAAATGTCTATGCTGGCTAAGATTTATATTCTACTTTCGAAATTGTTTTCTACACTATGCACTAGTAATAATATCAAATGATTTGATTTTGCGTAGTAAGCATCTTTGACTATCATAAGAAGAAATCTCCTCCAATTCTGCGTTTGCATTGTGTGTGTGGTAGGAGGTCTTATGGTAGTTTCATTTTCCAAAAGCATTGCGAATTGACTTTAAAATTCTCTGCTATTTGTTTTAAAGATAAACTGTTTTTGTTGCTCACACCAGTCCCATGACTGATCCAGAGTTTATTGTTTCTTTCCTAAACTCTGGATGCTCAAAATATTTCTACACGAGCAGTCTAGAGTTTGGTTTTTCAGATAGTCAGATTAGTAGGTTATCTGGAGCTAGTTCAGTCTTTGGATCGGACTGCACTTGCTTATCTTGGTGTATCGTTATTGGGAGTTCAAGCTATTTCTGGATTAGTGCTTTGAAGATGGAGTTTATCCGCTGCTGATGTTATCGTTTTCTTTTCCGCTGCTATTTGTTGTATCATATCTCTGATGTATATTGATATTCATTGTATCATTCTGTTGTATCAGATATTGTATATCAATGTATTATTCATTTCTTCCGCTGTGTTATTTACTTAACTGTGTTATAAGCTCCGGCGACTCGGATTTGAACGCTCGAATCTACGACATTCGAGTACGATGTAAAGTATGGATGTCGATTTTCGAACGCGAAAATCTGGGACGTTACATTTGGTATCAGAGCTAAGGTTGAACTTTAGTTCAGGAGTATAACACGTTAAGTAGCTCATTAGAGATAGAGTGAAGTAAACTCTAGAATGAGTAATTCTCAGATATCAGTCTGAACGTCTCAGTAAATTCTCTTACTATCCACTGATAGTAAGTATGAGTGCAAGAAGAAGACGAGATAGGGGACGAGGAAATACGACTATAAATGGTCAATACCCTACAGCAGTGGAAACAATCTTTCTCTATCAATTTTCTTTGATTCGTTTCCAAATTCTTTTGATTGCTTCGTATCAGCTACAAGAAGAAGTTTCGGTGTGATGATGGCTCTACGAACCGTTGTAGGAGATTCTTATTTCGTATCTTCATCGACTTCTTATCAGCCTTTTGGATTTAAATCTTAATGAATTTGAAATTGAAATTTTAAATTGAATTAAATTGACTAATAAAATATGAGGGTAAATTGAATTGAATCAATTAAAACAATATCGTTTGAAACCCAATTTTGAAATTCTATTGTAATTTCTGTAAATACTGAAGTCCGAAGAGGGACAAATTGGTATGTATTCTGAGATATTCCAACTTGAGTTTGGAAACCGTATCTTGTGTTTGAGGAGTTATAGGAGATCGAATCTGTCTATCTCTGTGTTGTTTCGTGCCTGCGAATTTCGAGGACGAAATTCTTTTAAGGGGGGAAATTTGTAACGACCCTAGATTTTTAATTTATTTAAATTGATAATTAAATAAATTTTTGGATAAAAATTGTAAAATTTATTATAAACGGAAGCGAGTTTCCCCGAACTAAAATAAATGCATGTTAATAAGCTATAGATACTCATGTTAACTATAAGGAAAAGTGAACACTTAGAGAAATGCTGGAAACATATATTGCAAGGTTGTAAAACAAAGTATAAAATATAAAATTTTATGTTCATGTTGCACGGCTGTAAGTAAGTAAGAAAGGCAAGAATTTAACTAAGTATAAAAGGGAATATGCCTCCATGCTTGTACAGGAATGAATATGTACATTTGAATAGATATAGAAAAGAAAAACCTATCTAAGTACATACGGAATAAAGTAGGAGATGTGTATTGTGTAGACATAAGGACATAGGCATTTAATGTTAAGATATCTTTAGTACACTGTAAAATATACTAGCACACATTTTTCTTCTCAGCCATACCTGTTGAACAAATATCATCACCTGTAAACTGTTTCCATATATCCATTCTCATTCACATTCGATCAGTTCAAAGCTAAGGAAAAAATTGAAGTGAGTATCATTTACAACTTAAACAAAAGAAATTCAACTTTAAAACAACAATCAACAAGACAAACAAGAAGAAATTAAAGGGAGCTTCAGCTTGCAAATGTTTCAAAGCCTGGTTTAAAAAGGAAAAACTCTGTTCTTCTTCCAAAACAACGGTGAGCAACCCTTTAAATTGGAACCTTAGATCTATAAATTGATGATTGTTTGATGATGTTGTGCAAATGGTTTACTGCTTATTTGTTTGCATGACTGGATGTATGTATATACATACATGTGATTGTTCTGTTGAAGTTCAAACCTTTGCCAGGAAAGTAAAACACATTTAACCTGAATTTATCCCTTGATGCATGTAGAAAGATTGTGAGTAACAATCTTCTTTTAAAATTTAAAATATTTAAACTTATGCAAGTATATCTAAGGTATGTTTGTGTGTGCCTATATAACTATATATATGTATATATGGAAAGCTGGAAGTATGTTATTCAGGCTGTTGTTTAAACTTTCTCTGTTTTCGTTCATAAATACAAAACTGTTAGTTTCAAAAATCAATTACTCTTTCTCTAGTTAAGGGCTGAACTTGAAATTTGAACAAAGGTTGCTTGTATCATCATAAGCTAAGCTTTAAAAATTGGTTTAAGATTAAAACACTCAAAATTCTTCTCTGGAACCCAAAAGTTAGAACAAACTTAGAATTGGTCAAATCTCGAATGGCACCGATTGTTGATTCAGGTATTTAGTTAGAACCTATATAAAAAACGATGATTTTTAAGATGAGATTCGTGATTTTTAGTGTAGTGATTTGGTAGCAGTTCGAGGTTGAACGGAGACGACATTTTGATTGATTTCCGGCGATGTGATGATCTAGGGAGGTCGAGTTGCCTCGTGGGGATGGAGGGGCCTAGGGTGGTCACCGGAAAAATATAGTGATGGTTGAACGTTGACCAGGGTGGCGGCGGAAGACGTTCGAAGTATGGTGACCTAGTTTTGGAACAGGGCTGATGTTCGATTCGTTCTTCACCGATGATGGATCGAGTTTGTTCAGTTTTGGTAGGGTTGATGTTCTTGGGTGTGGCGACTCGGTGGTGGGGTTGGCAAGTGTCAATAGCGACGAGATGATCGGCGGCGATGGTGTTTATGGGTTCGAGCTGCTACTGGTTTTGGGCTCGAATTGGTCGAGATGACTCGATTTCATTCTCGATGCCGATTCAAGTTTCTGGGTGGTCTGGAGTTTTGGGGTGATCAACAGCGACATGGTGGTGGTCGAAGACTTGGCCGGAGGTGGTTGCGTCGATCGTGCACGTGCACAGTGGCGCGTGTGTATGTCAGGAGTTCGATCGTGGGTTTGTACTCGAGTGCGTACTCGGGTTATTTCGTGGATTTCTCGAAGTACAAGGGTGGTTGGAGAAGAAGCACGTACAGATGAACGTCTCAGGGCATCGAGTGAATAACTCGAAGCATTACTCGAGTTACAACCAGGGAATACTCGGGTTATCCTTAAATTGCAGTAATGTATATAAAAAATAAAGTTACGTAACTTCTTTTCTACAAGTTTTAAATACTATAGCTTATTAAAGGTTTAACTGTTGAGTTAAAAATGTAATACGAGTCTCTAAAGTTTATTAACAATTAAGTTTATAATTAATAGAGATTTGATTTTCAAAGTTTTCAAGAAGGACTTTAAAATGTTAATTAAGATAACTAATTAATATTGATTAATTGTTTTGGAGAGTAGCTAAGGCCGATTACTTTATAACGGTATTTAGAGTTTAGATTGATTAATGATTAAGTAATTAGCGGTTAATAAATGAGTAGTTAAGTTTTATTAATTAAGTAATTAAGATAAATTAATTTCTAATTTGGAATTAATTAAGATTAATTGTAAATTAAGGGTTAATTAGTAATCAATCAGGGAATGATAAATATTTAATCAAATTTTATAATGAATAATTAGAGATTACTAATTAATTGTAAAAGAATAATTGATTAATTAAATAAAGATTTATCAATTGATAATGAGGTTAATTAAGAAGTGATTAATTAATTAAAATGATGATCAATTAGGAGGTTGATTAATTAATTAAAGATAATTAATTAAAGGATAATTAAATCATTAAAGGTTAATTATTTAATGATTAAAGATTGACTCAATTATTAATTACGGTTGATTTATTAATAATTAAAGGTTAATTAATTTGTTATTAATGATTAATTAATAAATGACTAAAGAATAATAAATCAAGATAATCTGTAATTGATTAATAGAAATTAATCTGTTTAAATTATTCAGACAATTAACTGACCCTACCTATGGATGTTTAGATTCTATTGAATTTTGAATTGTTTGATATTTCCTGATATGTGATGATTTGTGATATACCCTGATTTGTGTTTTAATCTGTGATGTAATTTATTTATCTATGATATATCTCTGTGATCTGTGAATGAAGATGAGCGTTATAGTTTATATCGCTTATCAACTATATTTCTGTATTCTGATCTATGATGATTGTTTGATGTTGCACTATTGTGTGTGAAACCCCTGGACCACACCTTTACACACACAAATATGGATTTCACATGGATATCGGTTAAGTCACAGATAATTTAAATTTAATGTTTTGAAATTGAAATTTTAATTTCAATTGATTTTGAAATTAGAAATTCGGGTTTAAAGTAAAAAGCTTTTGAAATGGAATTTCAAAGATAAAAGTTATTTTGAATAACTTAATCGAGTTTTGAAAATTTAAATAATTAGATTTAAATTTGAATTCAAGTTTGAAATTAAATCTATGATTTGGAAACTAGGGATAAAAGATGATATAAATGTGTTTGTATGAATTAAACCATTTTAAAGTATTAATTTGGGAATTTGAATTTAAACCAAGGATTTCAACTCGTATGAATGAATCAGATTTCCAAATTGAAAACTGTTGTTTTCAAATGATAAAAGCTTTTAGATAAGAAAAGAAATTCCAGTTTAAATTAAAGGAATTTCAAGTGAATTGAAAAATGGATTTTCCAAGTTATGAATGAATTCTTTTTGAAAGCTATGAATTAAATCTGTCTATTTTCAGATTTAAAATGATGATTTATTTAAACCATTTGAAATGAAATTGTTTTGAAAGCTATGAGTTAAATCTTTGATTTAAAGATTTAACGAATTAATCAAATTGAAAGGGAAATTGATTTGGAAAATCTATGAATGAATCTTTGTGAAATTAAGTGAACTTTGTGAATTGAATCTTTTTGTTTAAAAGATTAAAATGGTAATTTGTTAAACCATTTGAAAAGAGAAGTTTGGGTTTAAAATTGTGACTTAATTGAAATCCCATTATCCATTTGTTTTTTAATATTGCGCTCACTATTCGGGTTAGCTGGGAAAAGACATCTGTGTCATATAACCCATTCCGAATAGTGATACGTCGTATATGGATAGCATTTGAAGATCGGTGTTGAAGACCGGATATTTTCGAAAATGAAAGGACAACCTGTCGAATGTCTCTGCACTGGGTAGCTCCCGGTATAGAGATTTATATCACTCTTTTTGTGATGGGAAGTCTGAACGTGATTTGAAAATTATCCGGATTTGCAAGGGCTTCGTGAGAAGTGCCTTCGGTTCTGTTCGATCCCGGAACAGACTTGTATGGATTGTATGTCTGACATTACACTTTGAGATATAAAGCCGATTTCTTTCAAATACATATCTGTTGGTGGCGGAGAATTTATTCTCTTTGCTTAACACCCTTCTCTGAGACGTACGAGCTCAGAGGTTATGTAGTTGAAATTTATCAGCGATATATCCCAATTTGGTAATGTGGCATGCTGAGTGTTGCTGTGTGATGATCAATGTTTGATCATTTGTGATATGATCTTTTGTTTGATCATTTATCTTTGTGATCATAGGTTGATCATCTGTTGACCCAAAGCGTGGCTTTTTGAAAAAGCGTAGCTTTGTGGTCGAGACTTCGTCGAGCCTCACAACCCGGTAATGGTCGAAACAGGAATCGTGCGGCAAGGTTTTCAGGGGTAGCTCCCCTAGGGTATGACCATTCCTTCTGGAAAAGGGTAGCATCATGGTATGGAGCCCAGATACTTACTCATGTGGATACACTTTCTTTATGATGTGTGATGTTGGTTATCGAGCGCTCGGATAAAGGTCCCAAAGGACCGAGGGTGGCATATCTGAGGTTTCTTTTATCCCTTGGGAAAAGGGGTTGCCGGCCTTGTTTGGCAGAGAACAGTTGGTTCTCGGAACGTCCCGCCAGAGGCGTTTCTTTCGTGGAATAGGAAGTTCCTTAGCCTGACCATTTGTTGGAAATCCAAACAAAACAATACGAGCCCTGTACGGTTTTAGTTGTATTACCTGCCATGGAATGTGGTGGTAACCTGCTATTGAACATTGTAGCTATAGTAGGCATAAGTGCGAAATGTCTATGCTGGCTAAGATTTATATTCTACTTTCGAAATTGTTTTCTACACTATGCACTAGTAATAATATCAAATGATTTGATTTTGCGTAGTAAGCATCTTTGACTATCATAAGAAGAAATCTCCTCCAATTCTGCGTTTGCATTGTGTGTGTGGTGGGAGGTCTTATGGTAGTTTCATTTTCCAAAAGCATTGCGAATTGACTTTAAAATTCTCTGCTATTTGTTTTAAAGATAAACTGTTTTTGTTGCTCACACCAGTCCCATGACTGATCCAGAGTTTATTGTTTCTTTCCTAAACTCTGGATGCTCAAAATTTTTCTACCCGAGCAGTCTAGAGTTTGGTTTTTCAGATAGTCAGATTAGTAGGTTATCTGGAGCTAGTTCAGTCTTTGGATCGGACTGCACTTGCTTATCTTGGTGTATCGTTATTGGGAGTTCAAGCTATTTCTGGATTAGTGCTTTGAAGATGGAGTTTATCCGCTGCTGATGTTATCGTTTTCTTTTCCGCTGCTATTTGTTGTATCATATCTCTGATGTATATTGATATTCATTGTATCATTCTGTTGTATCAGATATTGTATATCAATGTATTATTCATTTCTTCCGCTGTGTTATTTACTTAACTGTGTTATAAGCTCCGGCGACTCGGATTTGAACGCTCGAATCTACGACATTCGAGTACAATGTAAAGTATGGATGTCGATTTTCGAACGCGAAAATCTGGGACGTTACAGAATAGACGCAAATAGGAAGAGAAAGAGATGTGTAAAGTATGAATTCATTGTAGTTTACACTATCTATTTCAATAATAAAAAGAAACGATTATTCCTTGTAATTTCAAACAATGTAATCATTTATATTTTAAAGTTAAATTTTTTTTGGACTAATTTATGGAAATTATAGCGGATAATATTAGTAGATATGATTCCAACAATTTAACATGGAAAAGTATATTCTAGTAAAGATATATAACTAGAACATATTTGATAAAAGTAATTATTTGTACATAATTATTGCGCTTATAATAATTATATAAAAGATAATAATAACGCTTGCACGTAATATTTGCATTTAGGATAATTAACTAATGGGAAAATAATTTTAAATGGTTGTAACTCCAATAAATGGTAACAAAATATGGAAGTTGCAATAATTTGTTAGGGTAAATGGATTAATGGTACTGATAAAAATGGAATGGATATAAAAGGTAACTAATTTAAAATTAGTAATCATACATAAATGTCTTAGGAAATGTCCGTTAGGATTTTATGGACAAACTAATATTTATGAGCATTAAACGGGGATTTATGGGTACATAAATATTTAGGGTAAATCTTATTTCCTTAAATAAAAAGGGAATTAGTAAACTAAGTCCAATGTCTGCCTAAGATAATGTATAAAAACTTAGGATGGTTAATTGGACTTAGTAGGTTAGTGATGCTAGGTCAGTAGACTCACTCGACGGAAGACTGCCCTTCACTTTGAGGCTACCAATAGTCGGGTGCACTTACTATTGATGTAAGATATCACTGTTCGTAGGACCCGTGATGATGTGAGAGATTGTGCTTGCTTTCTTAATTGGAAAGTATTAAATGGTCTAAATTTGGAATTAGAAGTGGTGAAGGATATCTCCATAGGGGTTCGCTTCTGGTTTGAGGTCTTAAGTGGATGAAGGGTTCGCCTCTCCCATAAATGGAAGAATTAAGTAACCTAGTAAGGATCCAAATAAATAAATAAGGATGTCTCTAAAAGGGTTTATTTCAGTGTTGGGGTCTTAAGTGGCTGAAGGGTCCGCCTCCCTATCGAAAGAAGTAACCTGATGAGATGCCATATTTATAATTAAAAAGTGATAGTGGATATCTCGAGAAGGGTTTGCTTCAGGTTTGGGGTCTTAAGTGATTATAGGGTCCTCCTTTTTCTTATAATAGAAGTATTAAGTAGCCTATGAGATTTCCAAGCAATGATAGTTGGATAGTACCATTGAGCAGCACGCTTCCGGAAATAGGTCTTAATGATGGGGTCTACCTTAATTAAGGTCTTAAACGACCAAAGTCTGCCTATTTTCCATTCGGAAGTATTAAGTGGCTTGGGCACAGTCTCTCACATTGCTAAGGCCATAGTAACAATAGTACCATTTAGGAGCATGCCTTGAGGATAGGTCTTAAATGATAGGGTCCGCCTTAGTTAAGGTCTTAAATGACCAGAGTCTACCTATTTTCCACTTTGTGATGACCCGCAAATCTGTACCCTTTGAATCGACAATAATCCACACATGTCCGACCCAAAAAGCACAGACTGACAGAAAGTCAAGAGAAAGAAAAGAAGAGAGAAGAAGTGAAGAGAAGAAAGAGTGAAGATAGAACCAACAAAACAATACAGAATCTCACATCGCAGCGGAAAACATATAATATCATATCAATGATCTTTACAAAACAGAAACTATATATATATACATCAATCAGAGTTCAACAATCAATCACTAGTTATCAGCCTGAACGGTTATAATAACCTGTCCTCACAAATGCTGATAATATACAACAACAACAATAATAAGCACAGCGGATAATCAAAACAGATACGTGTATACGAAAATGAAGATCTCCAGCTCTCCTGCTGAAGCTCCAAAAGCACCAATCTAAACCTGTAAATATACTCGGTCTGACCCGAGCATTAAAAGGGAAGAACGCCCGGATTAGTCTGGTAAACCAGCGTGGGAAACACACTCAACTGAATTTATTAAATTACCAAACTTTTCCTTTATCAAAACAAAAGTATCTCGTAAGACACGCCCACACAAAAACACGGACATGTTTTTACCTTACGATAACTAAAACATTTCATATCAAATCCTCTTATATTATACTAGTGTCTAGTATATACAAATAATATTAATCATAGTCGAAATGGTTACCCATATAGCATTTCGAGGCTATTCATTACGCCTTTACAAACAAAATCGCAGCTCGTAGTGGGGTTTGGATTTCCATACAAATGACCAGGTGAAGGGACTACCTTCCAAAGGGGTACACCTCTAGATGGATGTCCCGAGGCACAGAACATCTGCCCTCTACCAACACAAGACCGGCCCACCTCTATAACTAGATGGTACCAAATATGTCATCCTCCGGTCATTACCGACCTTTACCGAGGGCCCTCTAGCATACAAACCACAATAATCAGATACACGACGTCATAGCATGTAAAGATATATCTAGAAGAGGATGATCATACCCTACCTAGGAGCGACCCACATAGCCTTGCTGCATCTAACCCTGTTTTGGTCATTTCTGGTTGATGAGGCCAGAGAGGTAACGATTTACCTTTCACAATCACATATCACATCACTTTGAATGCCACACGGCCATTTCCGTTGACTACTAATTGCCTTCCACAAAAATACAACCCTTAAGCTCATACGTCTCAAGGAGGGTGTTAAGCTAAGAGAAGTTGCCTTCTCCGCCACCACTGATGTACGTTTGTAAAAGCCAATGCACGTAATCTATAGAAATGCAATGTCAGACAAACATCCATACAAGTTGTCCAGGAACAGAACAAACCGAAGGTACTTTCCTACCACATCCTATCGGGAAAATCCCTAGGGTTAGTAGCGAATAGTCCTCGCATTGGATATTTCATAATGAAGAGACCACTACTACTAGATGTATATTGGGATTTTAACCCCAAACGATCAACAAGCAGTCTCCCACTATGAAACTCCGAAATATCAATATCATTACAAGAAACCTGCATAATCGTCGCATATACATTGGTCCGAAGTGGTTTTCAGATAAATCTGACCCGATCTCTTCGCACCAACAACGCAAAAGCGTTTTTCAACCTCATATAGCAACTAAGTTTCATAGACTTATCACGTCTCCAACTTTCAACTTGCTATCCTTCTGGCCAAGAAGGAAGCTCGACAGATTGGAGTTAAACTCCGCACTATACGAATCAACATCCTCAACACAAACAATAATCAAGCCTACACAGAAGGCTACGTACTAAGTGTATGACTAAATAGTTCCCACATCAAGTCGAGGAAATAAAATGGCCAAATTTGATAGTCGGTTATTTAACTATCAAAGCAAACAAACAAATATTTAGCACTATATACAATCACTAGGCCCTTTAATTAACCTTTTATTAATTAAATCACTTGCCAAATATTCACTTCAAATTATCTTTAAAAAGATATAATCTCAAAATCATTTCAATATTGGAAAACATTTCCATATACTTATCTAATAATAAGTAATTCACAAATCAATTTATTTTCAACTCTTAGAAAATATTCCATATACCTAAATAACGATTAAGTATATATTTTATTCTTTTAAGGAAAAGATTCTTTTAAACACATTTATTTGGGTCAAAACGAATGTTGCGTAAAACATCGTTACGACAACCCAAAATCAATAGTATAGGGATTCCAAAATAAGATAGAATATAAATCCGATATACTATACAAAATATTTCCTTTTGAAAATCAATTACTATAACAACAGTGTTATAGTCCATCATTTCCTTACTTCTCGAAAACGTCTATTTCAACAATAAATGTTGAAATCTATGTATTCGATACTCAACACATTTTAAAACATATTTAAATTATTTAACTTCATTTAAAATACCACTTCTCAAAACATTATCCATTTTATTCAATATATTATTCACTGTCCAAAATCGTGAATATAGTCCATTTACCAAATCCATTATTTCTACATATTTATTAAAGGATAATTCACTGTCCAAAATCATGGATATAATACCTTACCAAATTCATCACTATTGCAAATTTAAATTAAAGGATTATCCACTGTCCAAAATCATGGAAATAATTTCTTTAATAATCTACTATATTTAACTTATCAAATTCAATTGATTTTGGATTTATAAAACAAAGTTTATAAATTCCACTTATATTTTATAAAAACTTCTATTTATAAATCTCCTTTATTAACCAATTCCATTTATCTCATTTATATGCCAAAAATCCAATTATAAGTTAATTACTTATAATTCATTTATTCACAAAATCATTCCTTTTATAACTTCACAAATTTATAAATCTTAATCACTTATAAGATTCATTTATAATTCCAATCAACACATATAAAACTCCTTTATAATTCCTTTGTTTTGATTTATAAAATATCAATTTTATAAATCCATACATATAAACCGTTTATAATAATTCAAAAATCTCAATTTAAACTATTTTACAAAATAAACAGCTTCGTATTTCAAAAATCACATTCTGATTATATTTCCCAAAAAACCATAATTTTTATAACATAAAAATTATAATATTTATTTATTCAAAAAAAAATCATTCACTTAAGAATTCAAAATTTAACAAAAAATCTATTTTTCGAAATCACTTTAAAATCCTTTTAAATTTGGAAATCATCACTTTAACATTTTTTTAAATTCCAAAATAGGCCCAATGCTGCAACAGCACTAAATACATCAATCACGGCATCCAAACATCCAAATATCAACTAATAACAGCATATATCACAATATCTGTAAATAAACCAATACTGGTGAGGAATCCAGTTGGATCCCTCCAACCTGTCACCTGCAACAAATATACATATTAGAATATGTGTACAATGTCCACTTCGAGGCAGACGTGCATACAAATGGTCATCCGCTCATGCACGGGAACGTATAGGGTCATCTGCTCCACTAGGCAGGAATATATCCAAATACCAATCAATATATATATCATCCAAACAATCATCAATCATCATAAATAAATTTATTTCTCACTTATATAAAAAAATCAGTGAGTCAGAAAGAGTGAGTTATACTCACATTGCTTCCAATAGCAGTTGCAGTGTTTTATTCCGAATAAAATTAAACGACCGTTTAATTTTACCCAAAATTCACACTAGCTCCAATCAACTCCAAACCAGCTCTAAAATATAGTGCTCGTCAATACAGACCCAACACAATTTGTTTCGTCAAAAACGGATCTCATATGACAAAGTTATGAAATTTAGAAGTTTATACGAATTTAAATATATATAAATTTCAACTTTTATTTTATTTTTTTAAAACCTACGAACATCTCAGCCATTCATTTCCTTTGCCCTAGATCTAGGCCATGCGTTTTCATCTTCCCCCCAGGCTTTCAAATGCAACCGAACCCATTGAAGCCGCCTCCTTTCGTGAATTATCGCACCGCCTCCGATCAACGTGAAGACGATCGAGCACCATCGTTTGACTCGTCGAAGCAAGTTCTGTAACGCCCCACTCTGAGACCCACTATAACAAAGAGTATTACAGGAGTAATATTGTCTGTTAAAGCGGAGAATAGAGTATAGTGGGAGCGACCATTTGTAATCAAGCTATAACTATCTACTGAATACGTCGAAAGGATGGTATCTATATTTTTTTTCAAGTGGTTCGACATATTCAGTAAATACTTATAACGAAATTACAAATGGCTAAAGATCTATCAGGACAAAGCATAATATTAAATGATAAAACATCACAGAACAGAATCACATAAAAGATATAAAATCCCAGAACAATACATCGTCAATATAGATCCAAATACAATAAGTGGGTACAAAGCCACTGCCCACACATGTGGGTTAAAAATATGTACATATCAAAGTCTGAATAATAACAGAGTAGCGGAATAGTGGACAAATAAAAGCGCTATCTATCAGCATAGCAGATAATGTCCAAGCGGAAGCACAGAAGCTAAATCCAGAGACCTAACCTGAAACAACTCGGTCTTACCCGAGCGAAAACACTCGGGTCAGGCTAGCTAAACAATCAGTAATAACTGAGATATATAGTAATGCGGTACATAAATAAAACAGTACTTATCCAAAGAGAAGTATATTATGAACCACATGAATATAATGACGATCCCTAATCATCAATAAACAATAAAAATCTCCAAAGAGAAATCAACACCAAAGTGTAGAATAAATAAAATCGCCTCATATCATCGGCGTAGCCAAAGCTATTAAAAGATGCCCATAGGCAATAATCCCAAGAGTGACCAGAGTCTATAATCAATGCCCAAGCAAAGATCGATGCTCCAAAGAGCAATGGGGATATACTAAAAAGTCAATGAAATCCAACACTGAAAAGAAGTGTCCAGAGACACTATGAATCCACAAGGTAATCGCACTTACATCGTATGGTTCCATAGAACCAACACCGAATGGCGGTACTCGAATGGATATAAAAATCATCAAATAATACCAATATTGCACGTGCACCGACCAGAGTCGTTGTTGCCAAATACTGTAGAGTTGTGATAGATCACTCGCACAGATGCGGAACGCGTGAGATGGCAAGATCCTTCCCAGAAGGATAAAGGCCCAGAGGCGCATGCCGAAAAATAAACTGCTCCATAGAGCAGGTGTCCAGAGACGGTTGTCCAGAGGCATGTTGACCCAGAGGTCCAGTACTGGCCGCCCAGAGGCTAATGTGTCACTAACTTCTTGGAGAGGAACCCGTAAAGTGTTAACAATGAGTCTCATACTCCACGTTCGCACTAAACGGTTTACTAACTAATAGCAAAATCACACTCCAAACAATAAAAAGTCCACCTCGTATCATCGGTAAACTAGACCCAAAGGTCAAAACGATCAATCGAATAGGTCGGGGATTAACTGGAAAGGAAATACACACGGTTCCATAGGCCGGAGATTTCCTAACCGTTTAAGCATCTTTCCACTTCGCTCGACGTGCTAAAAAGTGAGTGTGAGATTTTTATTATAGAAAATAATGGTGCGAAACGGATTTATAATTGATTTTGAAATCACTTTTAAACGGCTTTTGAAAACTCTCCTATTATGGAGTAATTAATTTAATAATTAAAAATAATATTATATAATAATTTCTAAATCCATTTAGGAGTGAAAAATCCTTTGAAAATAATTCATAAAACCCGTGTACGAAATCTAGAGACAAATCTCAAAGAAATCAATAAAACCATAAAATCATTGAAAATATTCTAAGTGTTGGAAAATAGTCCAAAAATGACGCGAACCCAAGTTCGGAAAATTATTCGGACTAGCAAACTGAATCCAAATGGCATGAAAATTGGTAGACATATATTCCAACAACCCTGCTCCAAACTGCAAAAAGAATCGGGAAATTCCGACTTGAAACGAAGAAACGGCGTCGTCTCAAATTCGGACAAAAATCATAAAACTTTACTGTGTCAAAACAGTGTAAAGGTCCAACTTCGACGACATGGTCGAAGGGTCACATGAACTCAGATCTTGATGAAAATTTGCAAGAGCGTAGAAAAGTACTCCTAATTTGATACGCAATAAGAATCGTTTGGTTTCGACTTGAAACGAAGAAACGACAATGTTTCGAAGTTGGTCCGACGATAACTGAAAATGATCACTATTGTAAAACAGTTTCTCGGTGCTACTTCGGCAATAGAAACGAAGTACCTAATGCACCCAGATCTAAACCAAACTTTTCATGGTTAAAGATCTCGATCTCATCTTTTTAACAAGACCAAAAACGATGAAATCCGACAAAGGACGAGCCCGGGATGGCGTCGCAAAGTCGGGGTTCTACGCTGAAAACAACGGGAGAAAAGAGACTAAGGCCTATAGCTATGCACTAACTGGCCAGAGATGAAAAATCACAATTTTGGCATAGTAAACTTCAAATTCTGGCAAAATGAATAAAATGAAAGTTGTAGCTTAGTTTCTAATCTTTCCGGAATGACCAAGATCGTCAAATTCCGACTAGAGATGAAAATTCTATGACTAAAACAATTCTCAGATCTAAATTTTATATCACTGTCGTTGTGCTCTCGGGACAGTGGTAAGAATGTACAATTTTGACCAAATTAACTTCGAAATTTCATGAAACTCAAAACATGAAAGTTTTAGCTTTAAATCTAAGCTTTCCAGAACATCAAAAATTATTAGATTTGGATAAGAATCGAGTAACTTATGGCCAAATCAATTTCAGGTTTTTATTTTATCAACCCTGTAGTTTGTTGTCAGGTCAGTGACAAACAAGCATGATTTCGACCATTCAAACCTCAAAATTAGGCAAAGCACAAAACATAAAAGTTATAGGGTACAGAATAAGCTTTTCAGAACTTCAAGAAAATATTAATTCCGATTTAAGATGAATAAGATATGCCTAATTTACTAACAGCAATAAACTAATTATAATTTCAGCTAGCATATATTACAAGTACCTTATGTGCACACCCCAAAATGAAAGCAAAGATGATCAAAGAGCTATGATTCACATGTTACATAATAAAACATGTGTTACTAACTGATTACCAAATTCAAAAGATGATTAAACACATATTAGAAGATGTTTTTAGCAATATACCTCTCTAGAAAGCAACAAAGACTACTATAGCATCAACCCAAGTTAGCAAAAGATGATTAGGAGGCTATAAGATCAAAAAAACACATAAAACATGTGTTACCAAATCAATTTCAGAAATAAGAAAGATATAAAAATGGATTTGAGGTGGGTATTTGCATTACCTTTGCATAGAATGACTTGCATAAACTAAAACTAGAAGGAGATGAAGATAGAGGCCATTTTTGTTATGAAAGCTTTAGGAAATGATTAGGGTTTTGATTAGAGATGAATGAATGAGGTTAGGAGAGTTTGAGATAATTTATAGAGGAGGTTTAGGGTGGGTTATTGGGCTAGGTTTAGTAACCCAATAAGAAGAGAGTTATTTACATGTTTCCAACAATTAGTCTAAGTGTTCATATATGTTTATAAAACTCATTTTTCTTATCCAAACCCGTTTTAAAATCTCTCCTAAAATATTTAACTTTCCAAAAATAACATTTTATCCTCATTTTAAATCCCATATTTCCCATTTAATTAAAATAGCCTTTTGCAAATAAATTTTTGTTATTCCAAATCCTTTTATGCTTCATTAAAATAAATAAAAATCCTAACTTTTATTTATTAATTGGTAATGCAAATCCCGGGTTGTTACAGACTCCCCCCTTAAGAAAATTGCGTCCCCGCAATTCCTTAAGATAGACGTCGTTTATAACGTCACATCCCCAAAAGAAGTGATAGAGATAAATAGAGAATTCTCACCCGCAGAAGAAGATGGGAGAAAGCCAGGATAAGAGCGTTCGATAGATTCTATGGTCTCCCAAGTGCAGTCCTTAGGATTCGGTGACCATTGAATCTTCACGAGTGGAACCTCTTTGTTGCGAAGGCGTCTAACCTCCGAATCAAGCACACGAAGAGGTTGCTGCTCCAAAGATAAATCAGGTAAGATCTCTAAATCAGGCACAACATGTGGCTCAAAGATAGAATCAGGATCGTGGACACACATGCGAAGCTGGGAAACATGGAACACGTCGTGCATTCCAGAGAAGTGAGCAGGTAGAGCCACACGATAAGCCACGGGGCCAATGCGTTCCGTAATAGGAAATGGTCCAACATAGCGAGGAGCCAACTTCCCTGTAGAGCTGAAACGCACAACCCCTTTCATAGGAGATATCCGAATAAAGACATGATCACCAATGGAGAACTCAAGAGGCTTCCTATGGTTGTCCGCGTAGGATTTCTGACGGTTCTGCGCCTCTTTCATTCTCTGACGAATAAGAATAATCTTCTCAAAAGATTCCCGAACTGAATCTGGATCAAGAAGGAGCTTCTCGCCAGATTCTAACCAACACGAAGGAGAACGACATGGCCTTCCGTAAAGAGCCTCGAAAGGAGCCATGCCAATACTAGACTGAAAGCTGTTGTTGTAGGATAACTCTACAAGCGGTAAGTGATCCTCCCAACTACCTTCGAAATCCAGAATACAACGGCGCAAAAGATCCTCTAAAACACGATTCACCTCTCCGTCTGACCGTCGGTCTGAGGATGATAAGCAGTCGAGAGATTCAACTTTGAGCCCAAAGATGACTGTAGGCACTTCCAGAAGTGACTAGTAAAGAGAGTGTCTCGATCACAGACGATAGAGCTAGGAATACCATGAAGTCGAACGACTTCCTTCACATATAGCTTTGCAAGCTGAGGAGTAGTCCGAGTGGACTTAATAGGAATGAAATGAGCTGATTTGGTCAAGCGATCGACGATGACCCAAATAGAAGTATGGCCTGACCTCGATCGAGGCAGACCGTCAATAAAATCCATGGATATCTGATCCCATTTTCACAATGGAATCTCTAGCGGCTGAAGAAGACCGGATGGACGTTGGTGCTCAGCTTTGATCTGTTGACAAGTCATGCAACGGCTTACATAACTTGCAACATCACTCTTCATGCCTTCTCAATAATAAACCCGACACATATCGGCATACATCTTACTCGACCCGGGATGTATAGTGTACTTAGTGCGATGACACTCGTCTAGAATGTCACGCCTAAGTGATAAATCAGATGGTACCAAAATACGGTTCTTCCTGCGAAGACACCGATGAGAATCAATAGAATAATCTGACAATGTCTCATCACTGGATCCTAACTCAAGGAGATGAATATATCGCAACAAGTCTGGATCGTGCCGCTGAGCATGGGCAATGCGATCCAATAGAATAGGTCGAGCTTCCAAGATGAATAACAAGATCTGAGGATCCGAAGACGGAGCTCGATTTCGAATATCACACATAAAAAGAGTCTCAAGAATATCCCACTCGGCTATCATCATAGAAACTACTGCCGAGTGTTTGCGACTGAGTGCATCAGCCACACGATTACCCTTGCCAGGGGTATATTGAATATCTAAGTCATATGAGGCGAGAAAC
This sequence comes from Allium fistulosum, assembly GCA_030737815.1. Taxonomy (NCBI): domain Eukaryota; kingdom Viridiplantae; phylum Streptophyta; class Magnoliopsida; order Asparagales; family Amaryllidaceae; genus Allium; species Allium fistulosum. The sequence goes on from CM060902.1 coordinate 1,389,583,817, forward strand.
TCAAGCCATCGCTGCTGCCTCATATTGAGATCCTTCTGACTGAATAAATACTTCAGCGACTAGTGATCGGTGTAGAGGATGAAACGTTCGCCCAATAGATAATGACGCCACGTCTTCAAGGTAAAGACGATAGCAGCTAACTCAAGATCATGAGTAGGATAGCGAACCTCATTCGGACGTAGCTGCCTAGAAGCGTAAGCAACTACCCGATCCTTCTGCATAAGCACAGCACCGAGGCCGCTACCACAAGCGTCGGTGTAAACAATACGATCCTGGTTACTCTCAGGAACCACAAGAATAGGAGCATGGGTGAGAAGTTCCTTCAGTCACTGAAAGGAAGCTTCACACTTATCAGACCAAATAAAGCGAACCCCCTTACGAGTCAGAGTCGTGAGGGGAAGTGCAACACGAGAGAAATCCTTGATAAATCGACGGTAATAACCCGCCAGCCCAAGGAAGCTGCGAATATCATGAACGTTCTCGGGCTGCTTCCAATTCTGAATAGCTTCGATCTTAGCAGGATCGACAGAAATACCCTCCGATGATACAATATGGCCCAAGAACTTGACTTTGCTCTCCCAAAAATGGCACTTGGAGAGCTTGGCCTTAAGCTGATGCTAACGAAGAGTATCCAAGACGATCCGCAAATGATGAGCATGCTCTGCCTCGGATCTAGAATAAATAAGAATATCGTCGATGAAAACCAGAACGAATCTATCGATGTATTCCCGGAATACTCGATTCATAAGATCGACGAAGAAAGCCGGAGTGTTCGTCAAGCCGAACGGCATGACCAACCACTCAAAAGAACCATAACGAGTGGGAAATGCTGTAAGAGGAATGATGTCTTCCACGACTCGTAGCTGATGGAATCCGGTGGCAAGGTCAAGCTGAGAGAAGACCTTCGCACCGCTCAACATGTCGTAACGGGAATTAGAGTTAGACATGATTCAATGATAGATAATTAATTAAGGAATACTACGGAATATAACGGATTCCTATACATATTCCTAACTTATCTATCAATAAACATAAGGAAGGGATTTGATTTAATTCGGATCTAATTAAAATGTATTGTACTAAGTGTATCTGTTCTGTGCTTATTATGCTTATTCATGAAACCAGGCTCTGATACCAAGCTATAACGCCCTACTCTGAGACCCACTTTAACAAAGAGTATTACAGGAGTAATACTGTCTGTTAAAGCGGAGAATAGAGTATAGTGGGAGCGACCATTTGTAATCAAGCTATAACTATCTACTGAATACGTCGAAAGGATGGTATCTATATATTTTTTTCAAGTGGTTCGACATATTCAGTAAATACTTATAACGAAATTACAAATGGCTAAAGATCTATCAGGACAAAGCATATATTAAATGATAAAACATCACAGAACAGAATCACATAAAAGATATAAAATCCCAGAACAATACATCGTCAATACAGATCCAAATACAATAAGTGGGTACAAAGCCACTGCCCACACATGTGGGTTAAAAATATGTACATATCAAAGTCTGAATAATAACAGAGTAGCGGAATAGTGGACAAATAAAAGCGCTATCTATCAGCATAGAAGATAATGTCCAAGCGGAAGCACAGAAGCTAAGTCCAGAGACCTAACCTGAAACAACTCGGTCTGACCCGAGCGAAAACACTCGGGTCAGGCTAGCTAAACAATCAGTAATAACTGAGATATATAGTAATGCGGTACATAAATAAAACAGTACTTATCCAAAGAGAAGTATATTATGAACCACATGAATATAATGACAATCCCTAATCATCAATAAACAATAAAAATCTCCAAAGAGAAATCAACACCAAAGTGTAGAATAAATAAAATCGCCTCATATCATCGGCGTAGCCAAAGCTATAAAAAGATGCCCATAGGCAATAATCCCAAGAGTGACCAGAGTCTGTAATCAATGCCCAAGCAAATATCGATGCTCCAAAGAGCAATGGGGATATACTGAAAAGTCAATGAAATCCAACACTGAAAAGAAGTGTCCAGAGACACTGTGAATCCACAAGGTAATCGCACTTACATCGTATGGTTCCATAGAACCAACACCGAATGGCGGTACTCGAATGGATATAAAAATCACCAAATAATACCAATATTGCACGTGCACCGACCAGAGTCGTTGTTGCCAAGTACTGTAGAGTTGTGATCGATCACTCGCACAGATGCGGAACGCGCGAGACGGCAAGATCCTTCCCAGAAGGATAAAGGCCCAGAGGCGCATGCCGAAAAATAAACTGCTCCATAGAGCAGGTGTCCAGAGACGATTGCCCAGAGGCGTGGTGACCCAGAGGTCCAGTACTGGCCGCCCAGAGGCTAATGTGTCACTAACTTCTTGGAGAGGAACCCGTAAAGTGTTAACAATGAGTCCCATACTCCACGTTCGCACTAAACGGTTTACTAACCAATAGCAAGCTCACACTCCAAACAATAAAAAGTCCACCTCGTATCATCGGTAAACTAGACCCAAAGGTCAAAACGATCAATCGAATAGGTCGGGGATTAACCGGAAAGGAAATACACACGGTTCCATAGGCCGGAGATTTCCTAACCGTTTAAGCACCTTTCCACTTCGCTCGACGTGCTAAAAAGTGAGTGTGAGATTTTTATTATAGAAAATAATGGTGCGAAACGGATTTATAATTGATTTTGAAATCACTTTTAAACGGCTTTTGAAAACTCTCATATTATGGAGTAATTAATTTAATAATTAAAAATAATATTATATAATAATTTCTAAAGCCAGTTAGGAGTGAAAAATCCTTTGAAAATAATTCATAAAACCCGTGTACGAAATCTAGAGACAAATCTCAAAGAAATCAATAAAACCAGAAAATCACTGAAAATATTCTAAGTGTTGGAAAATAGTCCAAAAATGACGCGAACCCAAGTTCGGAAAATTATTCGGACTAGCAAACTGAATCCAAATGGCATGAAAATTGGTAGACATATAGTCCAACATCCCTGCTCCAAACTGCAATATGAATCGGGAAATTCCAACTTGAAACGAAGAAACCGCTTCGTCTCAAAGTCGGATAAAAATCATAAAACTTTACTGTGTCAAAACAGTGTAAAGGTCCCACTTCGACGACATGGTCGAAGGGTCACATGAACTCAGATCTTGATGAAAATTTGTAGGAGCGTAGAAAAGTACTCCTAATTTGATATGTAATAAGAATCGTTCGGTTTCTACTTGAAACGAAGAAACGACAATGTTTCGAAGTTGGTCCGACGATAACTGAAAATGATCACTATTGTAAAATAGTTTCTCGGTGCTACTTCGGCAATAGAAACGAAGTACCTAATGCACCCAGATCTAAACCAAACTTTTCATGGTTAAAGATCTCGATCTCATCTTTTTAACGAGACCAAAAACGATGAAATCTGACAAAGGACGAGCCCGGGATGGCGTCGCAAAGTCGGGGTTCTACGCTGAAAACAACGGGAGAAAAGAGACTAAGGCCTATAGCTATGCACTAACTGGCCAGAGATGAAAAACCACAATTTTGGCATAGTAAACTTCAAATTCTGGCAAAATGAATAAAATGAAAGTTGTAGCTTAGTTTCTAATCTTTCCGGAATGACCAAGATCTTCAAATTCCGACTAGAGATGAAAATTTTATGACTAAAACAATTCTCAAATCTAAATTTTATATCACTGTCGTTGTGCTCTCGGGACAGTGGTAAGAATGTATAATTTTGACCAAATTAACTTCGAAATTTCATGAAACTCAAAACATGAAAGTTTTAGCTCTAATTCTAAGCTTTCCAGAACATCCAAAATTATTAGATTTGGATAAGCAACGAGTAACTTATGGCCAAATCAATTTCAGGTTTTTATTTTATCAACCCTGTAGTTTGTTGTCAGGTCAGCGACAAACAAGCATGATTTGGACCATTCAAACCTCAAAATTAGGCAAAGACAAAACATAAAAGTTATAGAGTACAGAATAAGCTTTTCAGAACTTCAAGAAAATCTTAATTCTGATTTAAGATGAATAAGATATGCCTAATTTACTAACAGCAATAAACTAATTATAATTTCAGCTAGCATATATTACAAGTACCTTATGTGCACACCCCAAAATGAAAGCAAAGATGATCAAAGAGCTATGATTCACATGTTACATAATAAAACATGTGTTACCAACTGATTACCAAATTCAAAAGATGATTAAACACATATTAGAAGATGTTTTTAGCAATATACCTCTCTAGAAAGCAACAAAGACTACTATAGCATCAACCCAAGTTAGCAAAAGATGATTAGGAGGCCATAACAAAAAAACACATAAAACATGTGTTACCAAATCAATTTCAGAAATAAGAAAGATATAAAAATGGATTTGAGGTGGGTATTTGCATTACCTTTGCATTGAATGACTTGCATAAGCTAAAACTAGAAGGAGATGAAGATAGAGGCCATTTTTGTTATGAAAGCTTTAGGAAATGATTAGGGTTTTGATTAGAGATGAATGAATGAGGTTAGGAGAGTTTGAGATAATTTATAGAGTAGGTTTAGGGTGGGTTATTGGGCTAGGTTTAGTAACCCAATAAGAAGAGAGTTATTTACATGTTTCCAACAATTAGTCTAAGTGTTCATATATGTTTATAAAACTCATTTTTCTTATCCAAACCCGTTTTAAAATCTCTCCTAAAATATTTAACTTTCCAAAAATAACATTTTATCCTCATTTTAAATCCCATATTTTCCATTCAATTAAAATAGCCTTTTGCAAATAAATTTTTGTTATTCCAAATCCTTTTATGCTTCATTAAAATAAATAAAAATCCTAACTTTTATTTATTAATTGGTAATGCAAATCCCGGGTTGTTACAAGTTCCAACCTCGGCCCAAATATCATCAAGCTCGGTCGAGCATAGGCACAGAAAATCATGCTTTAACGTGTTGCGTTCGAACTCATATTGCCGTCAATCCGTCTCTTCGTTTTCCATCATCACCATATGGATTTAAAGATCTCGATACGCTCTACAAATCTCGTGTTGGAAGTTTCTCAAATAAATTTATGGATTGGAAGATAATAAGGGGAAAAGTTTGGAAGATTTCGGTCATTGAATTTCTTAGTGGCGGCATGCCCTAGTTGTTTTAGGGTTTCGCAAAAATGAAGATTATACGTCCTTTTATAGAAAATATTCGTGCACTATTCATTCGGAAAATTTCCGAACTCGAAACGAAGCATGCCGCCTGGCGTTTATAATGTTTTACCCCTATTCCGAACACAGTGGAATATATATCCGAAGCCAATTCGATCGTATTTGAAAGATAGGTTTCCGAATCGATTATTTAAATTTAAAATTCACTTAAACAAATTTCTACGCGTTTTAGGTTGCCCCGGACAAATCGTAAATCCGATTGACACGAAATTTGAAATCTTACAATAATATAACATTACGAATCCAATAAACTAGTTTCATCGAAATCCGAGACTGTATGAAAAATGACTATTTTACTCGTCAATTAAATATTAAAATATTCAATTTCAGTAATTTAACTTTTAAATCAATTTCAAAAGTTCTCTAGCATCATTCTAATTCAAATATAATTTAATACAACTTTATAAATCATTTTTATTCACATTAAATTCAAATTCCAATTATTTCCATAATTTTAAATATTAAATTAACAATTTAATTATCCAATTAAATCACTATATTCAAAATAAAATCTATTCAGCTTATTAAATTTACTTTTGAATATTTAAAATCAATTAAATATACGAATTTCGAATGACATAAATTCTGGGTCATTACATTCTCCCCTACTTAAGAGAATTTCGTCCTCAAAATTACCAAGTAAGAAAAAGTCACAAAATCCATTAACTTTTCAAAACAAATCATTCAAATTAGATATCAAATCTATTTAAACATTTTAACTTTTCCCAAAATCATTCGTTAAACTTCTTATAAAAACTTTTCTAAGTTTTCAAATCATACTTATGGTTATCTTTTCAAAGCCAACTAATATCGTTTAACTTTATAACTCAATAATCAAAATTTAGTTATCAAAAATTTTCCAATTTCTCCAAAAATTTCTAACGCCTCAAATTTTCAAAAAAATTCGCCAGCGTCTCCTTTGCGCGGTTCGATCGTAGTAGGATCACAACATATATATCACAAATATACATCTCATCTTCGAGGATGAGGCATCCTGAAGGGAAAAAGTATAAAAGTACGATATGTAATCCGAGATATGTACCTTATATATTATTAGCGAGCATATACGGCTAATATAGCACGAAAGCGAGCTCCAAATGCGAAGCAAACGCCATCCGCACCTACTAAACACTCAACAAATAAATGAGAAACATGTATATATGAAAGTAATATCAATATACAACATATATCAATACAACAACACAACTATATATGCTAATATAGAAAATGTAATCAAAGCAACAAATCCAACCATCAAACAACAATCATCCAACTAACATCCAACAAACCAATATCTATCCAATCAATCCATAACCAAATCAATATACATTCACTTCCTTGAATTGATATTCAATTTAATCACATTTGATTCATTAACATTGAATTTTACTACTATTCATTCATTCATATTCAATTAGTTTACTTTCACTAATTTACATTCAAGTTAATTTGCTTCCACATTAAATCAACTTCAATTTTATTTAGATTTACTTCACTTCCAAATTGAATTCAATTACTTAGCTTTCAATTTTATCAATTCAATTTCATATTAATTTCTATTCAATCAACTAACAACCATCTAATGACCAATGCATATCCAACATAACCAATTTTTATTTAATTTACTTTACTTTGTTTACATTCCATTTGGTTTAACACTTTTAATTTCAATTGGTTTAATATTCAATTTAGATTGAATTCTAGTATTTGCTATATTCACATTTCTATACAACACTTTCAATATTATCATTAATTCACAACTTCTTAACTTAAGTTTTATTCAATTCTTAACAACAACATTGCTAATGCTAATTCATTTTACATTTCAAGTTGAATTTCACTTTATATAACTCAAATTCATATTCATCACTTCACTTTATTAATTTACTTCGATACCGAAATCAACTTCATTCAACATTACTTATGTTATGTTTCATTTTATTTTACTTACATTTTCTCATTTATAAGTTATACAACTTTTTTTAATTATTTGAACTGCCAAATTCACATTATATAATCACTTTACTAGTTAAGTTTAAATTTTCGTTTCAATAACTATCTAATCTAGCTCAAATTATTTAACCTTCCTTTAGTTAAATTTCAAATCATATATTTATTATGCTAACTCAAATTTTATTTCAACTTTACGAAAATTAAACTTTTATTTCATATTATAAGTCCAAAATTCATTTCACTTGTATTTATCAATTTTAACTTGGATTTTAAATCATAATTGTTTATTACGTCAAAACTTAAATTTCAATTTACTATTGGTAGCAAATCAATCACATAGAAACTCGAAAATGATACTGATGATGCTGCAGTCATCACCCTTATTATTTCCCAGCAAAGGTAGTGAATTCAATGCATTATATTCTTTTTAAAAATTTTCTTTTATTCATAAATCATATTGACAAAATCTTTTACTTATATAATTTCGCTTTTTCACCTCACTTTACTTATATAAGAATCATTCTAAATTCATTTCTACTTACAACTCATATTTAATAATATACTCATTTAGTCTCATTTCTTATATATAAGATTATTTTACAATTGTAAATCATATTAATTATAATTCCATACTTATAATTCAATTTCTTAAATAATTTATTCTTTTACAATTGTTGTTTTTATTTAGACTATTCAAACATCTTTTATTAACTTATATATATTTATATTTCAAACAACCAACAATTCATTTATATACACTTTAATAATTCCTGAAAAATTATTCCTTTATATATAAAATATAATCGAGGTAAAATTATCTCATTTACCCATTTTAAAAATAATACTATGTCGACTTGCCTCGGTTAAGTGTTTAGAAATCCCTATCGATAATATGGCGTCCCACATACCGACCAGAATTCACAAACAAATCAACGGATAAGTAAACACAGTATAAAACATTTTATAATCACTAACAAATACGCGCTCATATATATAATACACACAACTCAATCTAGGGTGCTACTGTCCCTATCTATACTGAGTACACATCAAAGCTTAGGAATATACGAAATCTAAGCTCTGATACGAAGTGTGACGAACGGGCAACTCCTGCACCCGCCCCGGTAGGCTTTTCAACCATCCCGCTACCCTTCTGCATTTCAACATGGGGGTACTCCTGCTTTTCAATATGGAGGTGACCACAAGTGGTACCTCGGATCTGCTTTTACGGCAAGCCTCTCGACTATCAACCAACCCTTTCACACTAGGGACATGTAGGGGTAAGAGTCATCCGTTCGCTACCTAACAAGAAGCGAGAACCCCCTATCATATACGAACCTCAATAAGCAAAGCGGATAATCAAAACAGATACGTGTATATGAAAATGAAGAACTCCAGCTCTCCTGCTGAAGCTCCAAAAGCACCAATCTAAACCTGTAAATATACTCGGTCTGACCCGAGCATTAAAAGGGAAGAACGCTCGGACCAGTCTGGTAAACCAGCGAGAGAAACACACTCAAATGAATTTATAAAATTACCAAAATTTTCCTTTATCAAAACTAAAGTATCTCGTAAGACGTGCCCATACATAAACACGGACATGTTTTTACCTTACGATAATTAAACATTTCATATCAAATCCTCTTATATTATACTAGTGTCTAGTATATACAAATAATATTAATCATAGTCGAAATGGTTACCCATATAGCATTTCGAGGCTATTCATTACGCCTTTACAAACAAAATCGCAGCTCGTAGTGGGGTTTGGATTTCCACACAAACGACCAGGTGAAGGGACTACCTTCCGAAGGGGTACACCTCTAGATGAATGTCCCGAGGCACAGAACATCTGCCCTCTACCAACACAAGACCAGCCCACCTCTATAACTAGATGGTACCGAATATGTCATCCTCCGGTCGTTACTGACCTTTACCGAGGGCCCTCTAGCATACAGCCACAATAATCAGATACACGACGTCATAGCATGTAAAGATATATCTAGAAGAGGATGATCATACCCTACCTAGGAGCGACCCATATAGCCTTGCTGCATCTAACCCTGTTTTGGTCATTTCCGGTTGATGAGGCCAGAGAGGTAATGATTTACCTTTCACAATCACATATCACATCACTTTGAATGCCACACGGCCATTTCCGTTGACTAATAATTGCCTTCCACAAAAATACAACCCTTAAGCTCATACGTCTCAAGGATGGTGTTAAGCTAAGAGAAGTTGCCTTCTCTGCCACCATTGATGTACATTTGTAAAAACCAATGTACGTAATCTATAGAAATGCAATGTCAGACAAACATCCATACAAGTTGTCCAAGAACAGGAAAAACCGAAGGTACTTTCCTACCACATCCTGTCGGGAAAATCCCTAGGATTAGTAGCGAATAGTCCTTGCATTGGATATTTCCTAATGAAGAGACCACTGCTACTGGATGTATATTGGGATTTTAACCCCAAATGATCAACAAGCAATCCCCCACTATGAAACTCCAAAATATCAATATCATCACAAACAGCTTGCACAATCGTAGCATATACATTGGTCCGAAGTGGTTTTCAGATAAATCCGATCCCGGTCTCTTTGCACCAACAACGCAAAAGCATTTCTCAACCTCACATAGCAACTAAGTCTCATAGACTTATCATGTCTCCAACTTTCAACTTGCTATCCTTCGGGCCAAGAAGGAAGCTCGACAGATTGGAGTAATACTCCGCACTATACGAATCAACATCCTCAACACAAATGATAATCAAGCCTACACAGAAGGCTACGTACTAAGTGTACGACTAAATAGTTCCCACATCAAGTCGAGGAACTAAAATGGCCAAATTTGATAGTCGGTTATTTAACTATCAAAGCAAACAAACAAAATATTTAGCACTATATACAATCACTAGGCCCTTTAATTCCTTTTATTAATTAAATCACTTGCCAAATATTCACTTCAAATTATCTTTAAAAAGATATAATCTCAAAATTATTTCAATATTGGAAAACATTTCCATATACTTATCTAATAATAAGTAATTCACAAATCAATTTATTTTCAACTCTTAGAAAATATTCCATATACCTAAATAACGATTAAGTGTATATTTTATTCTTTTAAGGAAAAGATTCTTTTAAACACATTTATTTGGGTCAAAACGAATGTTGCGTAAAACATCGTTACGACAACCCAAAATCAATAGTATAGGGATTCGAAAATAATATAGAATATAAATCCCATATACTATACAAAATATTTCCTTTTGAAAATCACTATAACAATAGTGTTATAGTCCATCATTTCCTTACTTCTCGAAAACGTCTATTTCAACAATAAATGTTGAAATCTATGTATTTGATACTCAACACATTTTAAAACATATTTAAATTATTTAACTTCATTTAAAATACCACTTCCCAAAACATTATCCATTTTATTCAATATATTATTCATTGTCCAAAATCGTGAATATAGTCCATTTACCAAATCCATTATTTCTACATATTTATTAAAGGATAATTCACTGTCCAAAATCGTGGATATAATACCTTACCAAATTCATCACTATTGCAAATTTAAATTAAAGGATTATCAACTGTCCAAAATCATGGAAATAATTCCTTTAATAATCTATTATATTTAACTTATCAAATTCAATTGATTTTAGATTTATAAAACAATGTTTATAAATTCCATTTATATTTTATAAAAACTTCTATTTATATAAATCTCCTTTATTAACCAATTCCATTTATCTCATTTATATGCCAAAAACCCAATTATAAGTTAATTACTTATAATTCATTTATTCACAAAATCATTCCTTTTATAACTTCACAAATTTATAAATCTTAATCACTTATAAGATTCATTTATAATTCCAATTCAACACTTATAAAACTCCTTTATAATTCCTTTATTTCGATTAATTAAATATCAATTTAATAAATTTATACATATAAACCGTTTATAATAATTCAAAAATCTCAATTTGAACTATTTTACAAAATAAACAGCTTCGTATTTCGAAAATCACATTCTGATTATATTTCCCAAAAAATCATAATTTTTATAACATAAAAATTATAATATTTATTTATTCAAAATAAATCCATTCACTTAACAATTCAAAATTTAACAAAACATCTATTTTCGAAATCACTTTAAAATCCTTTTAAATTTGGAAATCATCACTTTAACATTTTTTTAAATTCCAAAATAGGCCAAATGCTGCAACGACACTAAATACATCAATCACGGCATCCAAACATCCAAATATCAACTAATAACAGCATATATCATAATATCTGTATATAAACCAATACTAGTGAGGAATCCAGTTGGATCCCTCCAACCTGTCACCTGCAACAAATATACATATTAGAGTATGTGTACAATGTCCTCTTCGAGGCAGACGTGCGTACAAAGTGTCATCCGCTCATACACGGGAACATATAGATTCATCTGCTCCACTAGGCAAGAATATATCCAAATACCAACCAATATATCATATATCATCCAAACAATCATCAATCATCATAAATAAATTTATTTCTCAATTTTATAAAAATATCCGTGAGTCAGAAAGAGTGAGTTGTACTCACATTGCTTCCAATAGCAGTAGTAGTGTTTTATTCCGAATAAAATTAAACGACCGTTTAATTTTACCCAAAATTCACACTAGCTCCAATCAACTCCAAACAAGCTCTAAAATATAGCGCTCATCAATACGGACCCAACGCAATTTGTTTCGTCAAAAACGGACCTCGTATGACAAAGATATGCAATTTAGAAGTTTGTACGAATTTAAATATATATAAATTTCAACTTTTATTTTATGTTTTTAAAACCTACGCACATCTCAGCCTTTCATTTCCTTTGCCCAAGATCTGGTCCATGCGTTTTCATCTTCCCCCTCCCAGGCGTTCAAACGCAACCGAACCCATTGAAGCCGACTCCTTTCGCGAATTATCGCACCGCCTCCGATCAACGTGAAGACGATCGAGCACCATCGTTTGACTCGTCGAAGCAAGCTCCAACCTCGGCCCAAATATCATCAAGCTCGGTCGAGCATAAGCATAGAAAATCATGCTTTAACGTGTTGCGTTCGAACACATATTGTCGTCAGTCCGTCTCTTCGTTTTCGATCATCACCATATGGATTTAAGGATCTCGATACGCTCTACAAATCTCGTGTTGGAAGTTTCTCGAATAGATTTATGGATTGGAAGATAATAAAGGAAAAAGTTTGGAAGATTTTGGCCATTGAATTTCTTAGTGGCGGCCTACCCTAGTTGTTTTAGGGTTTTGCAAAAATGAAGATTATACGTCCTTTTATAGAAAATATTCGTGCACTATTCACCCGAAAAATTTCCGAACTCGAAACGAAGCATGCCGCCTGGCGTTTATAATGTTTTACCCCTATTCCGAACACAATGGAATATATATCCGAAGCCAATTCGATCGTATTTGAAAGATAGGTTTCCGAATCAATTATTTAAATTTAAAATTCACTTAAACAAATTTCTACGCGTTTTAGCTTGCCACGAACAAACCGTAAATCCGATTGACACGAAATTTGAAATCTTAAAATAATATACCATTACAGATCGAATGAAACTGGTTTCGTCAAAATCCGAGACTGTATGAAAAATGACTATTTTACTCGTCAATTAAATATTAAAATATTCAATTTCAGTAATTTAACTTTTAAATCAATTTCAAAAGTTCTCTAGCATCATTCTAATTAAAATATAATTTAATACAACTTTATAAATCATTTTTATTCACATTAAATTCAAATTCCAATTATTTCCACAATTTTAAATATTAAATTAACAATTTAATTATCCAATTAAATCACTATATTCAAAATAAAATCTATTCAGCTTATTAAATTTACTTTTGAATATTTAAAATCAATTAAATATACGAATTTCGAATGACATAAATTCTCAGTCGTTACACACTTTGAGGTATTAATTTGGCTTGGGTACTTTTTATTACATGACTACAATTTTATCGGTGATAGATGTGGTAATAGTTGGACATTAACTATCGAAAGCCTTAAATAGTAGTTAGAGGTCTTATAGATAGGACCCACCAACCATTGACAACATTGTTAGGAAACCACCTTTGGAATAGGTCTTAAATGACGAGGTCTACCTTGATTAAGGTCTTAAATGGCAAAGTCTTCCTATTTCTCTTTTTAAAAGTATTATAGAAGCCCGCTTCATATTTGGAAGTACTAAGTGGCTAATGGGTTTGGAAGTATTGGGTGGTTGATATTTCTTCATTAGTATTTAGTACCCTTGGAAGAGGTAAGTATGTAATCATGTGTCGGTGTGTGCAATGCAAGGTTAGGTTAGAATTGCTAACCTTAATGGACATAACAATTAAATTGAAACCAATCAGTATAAGTTTATGTTATGGACAGTCTATATTTTTCCAGTCACCAAAACGTTTTTCTGACCCCCTCCTCATTACAACCCACAGGATAGAATTTAGAGGAACAGGTCACTAGAGATGGATGTGCTTTGTTGTTGGAAAGTCTTTTTTTCTCTCATACTCGATGTTGATGTGACAATATCTATCCAAGGAATACCATTAGTTCCAAGGTAGTAGTCATAGTTAGTATTCTTATCCTATTATTATTTCCACTGTGAGTTTAGATTTCTATCAATCTTTGATAATGCTCGTGCTTATTTGCAGGTACCAAATTCAACGTTCTGTGCTTTGATGGACTTGGGTTACGATTTTGTTGAAACTTGGGTCCATTAAGGTGTGTGTTGTTACAAGGATCCCAAGTAGTAGTGGCATGGCCCATAATAAAAGGTTAAAGTTTTTTATGTTTTCCCTTTATAGTCTAATGTGTCTAATAAATAAGTGAAACTTTGTTAAGTTATTTTATGGATGCATGTGTCATATGCATTAGGACAGTATGATATATTCATCATGTTTGATGTGTTGGTTGGTAGTTTTCATTTGTTAAAATGAAACGGATTTTTTGGCAATTTTGGAAAATCGGAAACTTCAGAATCATTAAGGAACTTGATTCTAAGTGTTTTTGTAAAGATATAAAAGTTGAGTTTTTGCAACTGTTGAATTGAGAAGGTAGGAAGTTAAAACAAGTTTAAATTTGTTGAACATCCTTGTTAAGTAAAATGAATTTGATTTTTTGTATATGCTCTTAAGATGTGGTGGAGTATTATACGAGTATGAACTTACATTATAAAATGTTTATAAACTTGAAGTTATGTGTTTATGAAATGATTCATAAATAATTTTATTATTGAATGAGATATACTATTAGTATAAATGAATGTGATTTAAAAATAAACTAGTATAATTAAAAAAACCAATAGGATAAAACATATAAGTTATACGTAGATGATTTTATTTGCATGACAGTTCGATCTTGGATTCGAGTACATGGTTTCTATGTGATTTACACTAGTCCGAACAAGGATTTTTCACTCGATTCCCAATGGAAGACATTTGATATAGATTACTAATATGATCCCAAGATTTTCTACCATAGTGTATGGCTATATAAGGATAACAGAGGTTTCTAGTTAAGGAACCACATCGGAGTCCGCACTAGAAAGGTCTAGTGATCTATACTAGTTTGGAAGCGAAATTTATGTGATTGAGCAAATGACCAGATAGGATATTGGGTATGGATAGTCCACGTACATCGTACGGGCTTTAGTATATTTGTATGCTATGTTTTGTGCCTTATGGAGAGTTTAAGAAATCACTCTCTGAATTGTTCTGGGGAAGTATGAATAATCAACTGAGCAATGACCTAAGGCTCTTAAGCATAAGGTATGCTTAGTTGGTTGTTTATCAACCTTGTGTGATGAGAAGGTTTTTAAACTGAGAAAATCGTGAGCTATGTTTGTTATTGATTGTTAAAACTATTATGTATTGATATGAGATTGTTTCTTTTTGTTGCTTACGTTGAAATTTTGAGGACGAAATGTTTTAAGTGGAGAGCAATGCAACGACCCGAAATTTCAAACAATTCTATTTAAATATCTGAATCATTTAAATATTTGAATCTTGGATTTAATGTTATAAAAGTGATTTTATAACCTCGTTAACCCCTTTTGTTAATAACTATTGATGGTAAACCTTTTTTCAAAATATGTTTACAAAAATAAATAGTTTGAAGAAATATCGATAATGTGACCAGAAACTGTTTTATTGGTAAACAGTTTTTTTCTCGGTAAAAGTTGTTCGAACTTGTTGTGCTTACCTAATATATTAATATTTCATTAATTAGTAAATAAATATTTTTCATAATATGGCTAACTAAATGTGAATAGTAAAAGATATTAGCAAATGGATTAAGGAAGAGGATATTTTGATGAATAGTGTTTTAGATATTTGTTTTATGAAATGAGGTGTAAATGTGGCATGTCAAATGAAGGCTTCTTTGTGGCCTTTCAAAGAGGTTTGGAGGTGGTAGTGACCACTTGACTAAAGCCTACAAATGCACCCTTAAGGGTTTCA
Source organism: Allium fistulosum (assembly GCA_030737815.1). NCBI lineage: Eukaryota > Viridiplantae > Streptophyta > Magnoliopsida > Asparagales > Amaryllidaceae > Allium > Allium fistulosum. Next base: position 1,389,599,498 of record CM060902.1, read on the forward strand.
CTAATTACATTTTACAAAATTAAAAAATGTGGAAACTAATCAGTGTTAATCCACTTCAATCTTCACTAATCTTTCTCTAATCAAAGCAAATCAAGTCCAGTCTTCACCAAATTCAAGCCTAAGACCTGATGTAATGTTTGAAGCTTTAAGATCAAGCCAAAGATTAGAGGTTGTGAGCTAAATCGGTAGTGTAGCAAGTGACCGTAAGCAAATAAGAGAGGGGTAAGGAGGCCGAGAACTAAAATGGGCTAAAGGTTGGTTTTTTTGGCTTTTGGTGATGATAGGAAGTGTTCATGGGTTCATGAGGCTTATGCTTGGTTGTAGCAATTTTATAAGGTGATTTTACTCACTATTGAACAAGTATATATTGTATATATGTGCTCGAATATAAAGTTAAAGTAAAGTATGAACTATTTAAAGTTATAACTTTGGACCCATTTGTTTCCGAAAAGCAAATGACACCTTTATACTATATAACATCACTTTTATAACCTTAGATAACATGTGGCATGGTATTGAGATTGTGTATAAATGGTTGGTTGGCTTGTGTATTGAATTGATGTGAATATGAAAGTGTTTGTATAGCGATAATCGCTACACAATAAGCGTACTTTGAAATCCCCTTGCTTTAAACTTGTTTAAATTGGTGATATGTTAATATATTATGACATAATATATTTTGATTGTTCTATACACATATTTTGGTATATGGGATAGTATAGCATTGGTTTGAAAATTCGTAGATCTTGTGAAACAAAGTTATGAAAGTTAGAAGCAAAAAGGTTGTTATGGATGCACTTTGAAAATGTCTTGTGTTCGGTGATTTTTAAAGTCAACTTTGAGAGATATCCTTAGAGGTTTCTTTTTTGTTTTAATAAGAAAAATATATTTACTTTTATTGTAAAAATGTCAAGGTTTATAAAGTTATAAAAGTGGTTGAACGAAGTGGAAAAATTTATAACGAAAATGGTCGCTATATGAGCACTTTGGAAATACCTTGTTTTCTGGAATTTTTATAATTAATTTGGAGGATATCCTTAGGGATTTTGTTCCATGGGCTTTAACTAGCCTAACTATAATACTTATTATAAAAAAATTGGACAAAAAATCATTTGTTTATGTAGTTAAAACAGGCCACAAAGATCATGCATTTTCATGTTGTTCTCTCTCCAGAATTTTAGATATGCTATACTTGGTATACTGCAGCGCTTCTAGGCTTCTTGCACTATTTTGTTTTAGTGCGGGATTTGGACTAGTTTTTCATGATTTAAATAGTTTATACTTTTTTCCTTTGTGGAACCTTTTTACGGAAGTACTAATAACATGGATTAGAGTATGAAATAAAAGATTAGAAGTTTAAATATATTTTTAATAATTACTTATGAATTTTGAAGAATAGGTTTTCCTTTGTAGCATTTAAATTAAAAGGTTTTTAGTAAATTATAAATTAGTTATTTTTAAGTAATATTTTACTTAGATATTTAAAGCATACTTATAACTATTTTTAAAGTATTTATATGTATATAAGTTTTGAAAAAGTAGGTTAAGTGTTTTATAAAAGAATAGAGGAAGTTTTGGATTATAACACTTATGTTACAATAAATGGTTTCGTAAGTCAATTAAAAGTATATTACCTTGTTTAATAAGTGTAGATAAACTTAGATCTTTAAAAAATGGTTTGAAGATAATGACAAGTATGAATTGGTTTTGGGTTTGTTGTGACAACGTGTCAAAAACATTTGTCTTTAAACCTTTTGGTTATACTTATGGATATAATTTTTCTACCCAAGCTGGTCGGCATTTAAAGTGGGTCATCCATGTTTATAAATGAATAATAAACAGGTGTTTGGTACATGCACCGGAACAACTATAAGAAAATGAAAATAGGAGCTTGCCAAAAGTACCAAACTACGAAGCAACAACATAGAGACTAATCCCTTTCCAAAGAGGAAGAATCACACTTCTCAGAAGAAGTAACTGGCCCAATAACATGAAGGAACCTTGAAAAAAGAAGATCTAAGGAAGGGACAAAATCATTTGAATGTAGGCAGTAAAAGAATTTCCTATCCCAAGTAACATCTGCTAGAAGAGTGCGATTCAAATCACCAAACTGACCAAGCTCGGTAAGGGAATGTGTAACAACCCGGTTTTTCGCGTCAGTTTATAAATGACGATTTAATTTTTTGGCAATTGTAATTAGAATTATATTCGAGTTGTAATTCGCTTATCAATTGCAAATTCTTTTAAATAATTTTATTAAGGGTTTCGGGCTTTAAATTTTTATTTATTTTGGCCCACATCTTCAATTGTGTGTTCTTATCTAACTAAGAAAACCCGATCCCCTTACTTCATTCTCTCGTTCATTTTCTAACCCTAAACCTAAAATAGACGAAGAAACGAAAATGGCGACTTCGTGATTCCTTTCTTCCTCCGATCGACTAAAATTGCGTTCGTTCCTGTGAGGCTTGCTAGGGCTTCGACCTTGCTTCTGTTTCTTCGAGATTCGCTAGGACCTCGGCTCCGTGCAAACTAGAGCTCCGTGTAATCGAAGGCGCCAGATCCAACAACACGATCGAACGACGCTCGACTCTACTCGTTTTCCTTGCGTGGTTGATCGGTTGACTTTTAAGCTGTCCTCGGCGGCGACGTCAAATTTGTGTTCTTCAAACTAAGGTGAGTGTCCATCACTCACATCTAATTCAAGCCAATCTTTTGAATGCAGTCGGTTTCTCTGTTTTTATGCGATTTTAACTGTGGTATAGTTCAACTCCTTATTTGTCTGGGTTTTCTGGCACTGTTGGTTTGCGAGGTCACTTTGACTTTGTTCCTTTGGTCTCGTTTGAACGAAGTCGATTTGTAGTTGTCTGCATTTTCTTGTTGGTTTGATTTTGGGTCACTCACAGCTTTGTTGATTTTCAGAATCGAGTTTGGCAATGTTATTTTGCTCGACTCTGTTTATGCGATATTTTGATGCTTTGGCCAAGTCTTGAAATTTGACTTCTTTGTTCACTTTGAGGTGGGCCACGACTTGGTTTTAACTGTGTTGATATTATGCTTTTGGCCTTGTGATTTCGGGGTGGGTTAAATGATGCTCACGGCTTTGAAATTTTCACTGTTTCTGTTCATCACTGTTATATTTGCATGTGTTCACTTGTACATGTTCATTTACGAGTTGTACATCTCTGTAGTTACCATTTATTCATGTTGTATCTTCTGAAATTACTTGAACTCCGGTCTGTGGTCTTGGACCTTCACTTGAGTCATTTGAACTTTGGCTGTTAGACTTGACTTCTGTATATTTTCACAATTTGTTTACTTTCAAATTGTTCATATCGACCTGTTTGCGTCTGCATTGAATTTGAACTTTTCTTTGATCCATTGTTTCTCGGTGGGGAGTCTGATGCCTATCTTTTTGCATCATCTTGTACTTGCACAGTTTCAAGCATTGTCTTCCTTGCATTCAGGTCTGCTATCATTACTATATTGAGCTCTGGTTCCTTGTTTCATTTGGTACTTCATCTTGAACCATGTCTGCAGCACTGAACTTAGTTTCTGTAGTGTATTTATCTTTGTTCATCAGTTGTTGTTACTGTATGGTTGCATGCCTTAATCTCTGGCCCCTGTGAGCTTCGTCTCTGGCCATCTTATGTTCATTATAAGCTCGAGTTTGTATACTGTAGCCTTGGTCATTGCTGTTCTGACCTGCACACTTGTTTTGATCTCGGGTTTGGTTCCTTTGTTGTTGATTTGTTTCACTTGCATCTACACATTCACTATCCTCATGAACTTGTTCCGTAAGTGATGTACTGATGCACTTTGAACCTGATTTGGGTATTCATCCCTTACCTGTTGCATTTACAAGGTTTTGACATTCATGTCTGCACTCTCTCTCTTGATAGTTGCTTGTGAGATGCATCCCTTGAGTACTTGTCTGTTTCATGCTTTGATCACTGGTTGCAATTCATTTGGTTCAGTCTTGTACCACCTACTGTTCACTTGAATTGTGATTCTTGATGTCGTACCGAGTTGAGTTAATGTAGTCATCACTTTTGTACATGTACTCTGCTCTGGCCTTGGTTGTTAGTTGTATGCCTATGCATTGCTGTGTCTATCACGTTGCCTGACCATAGGCATGCTTCGAGTCAGTATTCATATGGCCTCATGATGCAGTGTCTTCATATTACCTTACTGTCTGCCCCTTGGAACTATATGTGTAGTTGCTATCGCTGTACAGTGCGCTTATTCTTCTTTATGTTGCAATGCTTTAAATCATATATGTTGATTTCATTTGTTGCCATGCACTTGAATTAGTTGTATTTATTCGTTTTGTTGACATGTCATTGGTGCACTTAGATTGGTTTTCATATTCACTTGAGTTGAACCCGATTTCGGGGTTTGACCTTGCGATCGTTGTGATTTTCACTGAGCTTTTGTGTATCTCCTACGATAGTGGCGAGGCAGTACACGCGTGCGTGTACTGCAGCCCTATCAGATTTGACAGTTTTAAATTGATTTAGTCAATTTGATAAATTGTTTATTTATCTCTGTTCATAATTTAAATCTGCTGATTTTGTTAAACACTGTTAAGTGTTATATTGACCGTTATCCGGTTTCTTTGTTTAAAGAATCGGATAGACGGGAATTATTGTGACTGTCGTCTATTTAAATTATTACCGCCCATATGCACTAATAAACTGGTTTGAATTAGACTGACTTGGGTATTATTTTCTTTTGAATGTAATACTCGGGTCAGACCCGAGTTATTTCAGGTTGTAGATTTTCTTCTTTGAGTTGCTGTTCGGGAATTGAAGACTTTTCACATCTTCTGAAGTTGTCAGTGTCATTCTGTAGTAGTCGTGTCAGTGTATAGAACGATATGTATTCATGTATATTAGTTGATAATGTACTTGTATATATAACTTCTAGAGTCGATAGTTGTAGTTGTATCATATGTATTGTGTCAACTATGTTGTAACTGACATCAGTTATATATATATGAGACTTTTGTTTTTATCTGTGTTCCGCATTTATATTATCTGTGTTATCGTTATATCTAATGTCCTAAACTATTATGAACCATCGTAGTTTGTTTTATACTGATAATTGGGTGTGTCGATGGGAGTAAACAAATAAGATGAAAAACAAAAAGTATATACCACTCCTATCGAGATAACCAATATTGGTGTAAGGCCAATTACGGATGGTCGCTCCTATCCAGCCTTATTCTTCATAATAATAGACAGTATTTCTTTTAATACTCTTTGTTATTATGAGCATAGAGGTGGGGCGTTATAGAATGGCCCTCCCCCTTAACATGATAAAATAGCCACATATCGTCCTTATCTCCACCTACAAACTTCAAATAACTATCATATGACCGGTCAAGATGCATTTTAGAAAGCTTATGAAGCAAAGACTGGTCATAAGGATCCCAAGGTATATCAAAGGAAGAAAGAGCCACATCAGGAGCGACCAAGGTTGCGTCAGCAGCAGTGACAAAGGGATCAACAGAGTGCGAAGGCACATTCTCAGGAGAAGAGACAATAGTAACTGGACATATTTTCAAAACACACTTCATAGCAAAAGGACGTGGGAGAGGGATCCTAGAAGCAAGCAGGACGGGAGCAGTCTTAGACTGCAAAGTACAAGCTTCCATGAGGTGACCAATGAGTGACAAGGCGTAAAAATTTTAGGTTTCCAACTATAGCGGACATCATCAACAGAGACAAGACCCTTAGCAAAATGAATAGGAATCTTAGTAGGTAAAGGCTCGTTAGTAGTTACTTCAATCAAAGCCTTATCATACACCAACTTATTACAAGCAATAGTATTCGCATCAAAACATTTGAGCTTGCCAACAATACTTGCTACCATAGCCCAATCATGGGTTGCAATATGGATGAAATATGAGTGAAATGTGCCCATAGTGAAATAGAGAGTATATGTTCCTTAGCCTTGTCCAACGTCGGACCTCCACGGTGTAATAATGAAAGGTTGCCCTGCTATAATTGCGGGATCTGTCTCAAGCACACAGAGCCTTTCTTCTTTCTTAGTTAACTTGAAAAAGAACATGTTATTGTCAAAGTGAACTTGAAGCCTTTCCCTTAAATTCCAACGATTACGACAATGGTCACGAACCTCTTGATTTGGAGGACTAGTTTCTAGAAAGAATCCAACCAAATACTCTAACCAAAAAACAGAGCCCGCTTCCAACACCTCTACTGGAGGAACCAAAGAACCATTCTCCTTAATAATATCAAAAGTGCGGGGAATATAATCACCCGCATTTCTCGACAAAGCTTTAATGAGAGACGCTCACTTGCTTGCAGCCTTATGAAGACCTGGGTCGGCACTTATCAAGTAAGAAACAACATGATGTTCATTGCCAAGAAGAAACATGTGCACCTATACATTAACAACAAACCGAGGACTTTTGTGCTTCACATTATCATATACACCTTTTGTGCATTTCTTCAAGATATGATCCTTCACTTCTATTGCACCAGGCGACAAAGATACAACCTGAATTGACTCTAATTCAATAATATTACTAGTGCCAGTATCACACTCCCAAACTGAAACAACTCTTGTATCCAAGAACTCACCTTCTAGCAGGCATTTTCAGATTTCTACTACACATCCTCTTAACAAGAAGTAGGCAAATGAGAGATTGGAATTCGAGATCTAAGTGCAATGGCATCGGCAGGCAACCTTAATAATGGAGAAGTTGAGGCATCGATTCTTTGCAGTGTATCATTTAAAGCACCAAAGGGGTTAGATAGTTGAACATGCATAGCTTGAGCTTGAAGGCTTATTGGAGAAGCACATAGTGGAGGGAAATCAATTGTTAAAGCTTCAAAAATTAGAGGCGACAACTGTTTCGAAACAGATGAGTACGAGCGACCAGATCTCGTCATGGGTGGTAGCTCGAGAGTAGGGCATGACTAATAGAAGTGAATATAATTATAAGCGAAATGCTTTCGGTTTTGTAGTGACACTGTTTAAGTAACATTTGTCGTAAACCATTTGAAATAGATTTCTGAATATAATTAGACCTTTTAAATGGATATTTTAACGGTAATAATAAGTATGGAATCTTTTGGAAAAAAATATAGAAAAAGTAAAGATTTAACTTATAAAAGAGAAGGGTTTATAACAAGAATGTTTAAGTAACATTTGTTTTTAATTTCTTTGATTATAAATCATGTTAATTCTTTGTGAATATACTTATACCATTTAAGACAAGTATATGAATACTTTTAAAAGTATTGAAAACTGTAAAATGAATAGTGAAATAATAGAATACATGTATATATCTTTTATAAATTATTTAAATATATATACAAGTAGAAAAATGAAGTGAATAGAAGTATCGAATATTCGTATGGTTTGAGATTCCCTAGGGAGGACTCATTCATATGAATCGTCTCTTGGTTTTACAACGTATGTATACGAGATCCCTCAAGGAGGACTCCTATATATTGTTCGCTTACTTTTGAAGGAAGTAGTAATTGATAGACGAAGTTTTACTAGATAAAAGAAGTTTTACTAGATAAAAGAAGTTTTACTAATAAAATAGGTTTTAATTAATAAAAGAATTGATTAAATAAAAAGGGGATTAGAAGTCGCTTATGTGACTTAATCATGCTTTATGTGTTTACTTGTTTGTTGAAAGTATTTAGTCGTGTACTTAACACTAAAAGCCGACAAAGTAGACTTGTTCTATCTACAAGAGTTAAGAATAAAGTGTCTAGGCAAGGCTTTGAAGCAACTAGTGCTCTAATCTACCTGGCTTCACTCTTGACCGAGGGATAGTATAAGTTGAGAATGTTTGAAACTTGATATTTATACAAGACTTGGTTTCCATATGTGATTATTCTCATTGGTGTTGAATTTGACCAAAATAACTTAAGAAATATCTAAAAGAAACATGAGGGTTATACAATACAACTATCTTTGGTGATGCTATATTGTACGTGTAAACTTGTCTTGCTCTTCTAGGACAAACGATAAGGAAATTCATTTGGATTGGAGACGATCTCCACCCATAGGCATTATCAGCATAGTTCTGAAAAAACCGGGGTTAAGTTAACAAGAAATATATCGAATGGTTTGGGAGCGTCTAGTAAGCGGTGGGGTGTACTTATATAAAATGCCTCAAAACCATAACCACTTCAAAATAAATACGTTATCCATGTTCAAGAAGCGGCTGTGAAGCAAATTTTTATAGAGCTGCACTATCTATCCTAAGGTTAAGTCCAAGGGAGAGGACAACATTAACATTTCAAACGATGATATCGTGTAGAACTATCTATCTTGAGGGTGAGCCCAAGGAAGAGGACAACACTAGCATTCGATACCTGACTTATGTTGGAATCAATGGAGATATTCATGAACTGTTAGAAATTAATGTTGGAATCCAGATAGAGATTCGAGAAATGTTCGAGTGATGACTCGTGTAATGAGCTTATGAATGTGACTTCACCATCGGTAATGACAGAAACCATAGTAGGATGTATAGCCATAGGGCTTAGCTAACCTAAGGTTATATCAGCTCTGTATCTAGTAATGCTTTCGGATATGCATGCGAGGGCAATGATACTCGATACCACGTAATTGGGCGTAGACTAGCTATGTTTATTCCATGGCACATTTTATCTAGTGGTATACACTTCTTGAAAGGATATCTCTGACCCTTATCAGGAGGCCCGTTTTCGATATACTAAGGTCACATCCAAAATCCACATATGTGAACGTACCTTAGCAGTATTGATTGTATACTTAATACTGTTGTGGTGTACACGTAGCATAGCCGTTTTCTTATTTATATTCTACAACCTGTACATTATCTATTATATCACAATATGTATTTATTAGATGATGTAACAACCCGCCTTTTCGACCCTCAAAAGTAGACACTAATACATCCACAGTATTCGCATGTTGAGCATCTGAGTGTCGTAAAGACAAATTGTTGGGGTGAAAGAAAATAAAAAACAGAATAGAATCTCACATCATGATGAATAATATATAATATACACATGACCTTTACAAAAGAAGACTATAATATACATACATCAATCATAGTAAACTAACCTATCATCAGCCTAGACAGTAATAACAGCCTATCCTTATAAAAGCTGATAAATATAAAACAAGAAATGCCACGGAAATAAATAATACATGAATACATCTTGGAGGCATCCAACTCGTCTTCTGAAGCTCCAAAACTTCCATAACTAAATCTGAAATATACTTGGTCTAACCCAAACAATATAAGAAAATAATGCCTAGATCGTCTGGTAAACCAATGTAAGAAACTCAAATTATATGGATTTTAATGTTATAAAACCTTTCAAAAATGAAGGTATCTCGTAAGACCATGCCGCACATAAACACAGATGGGTTTTTATCTTATTATAACCAAACAATTTTTATAAGAAATCTTATTATATTATAATAATGTCTAGGGTTTAAAATAAATATATAACATAGTTGAAATGCTTGCATCTCACATTCCAGCATACTTGGTATACAACTAAGTCCGTAAGGCACGTATTGGAGAATGGATTCCACACAATGATATGGTAAGGGACTACCTTCCATATAGTACACCTCTAGAGAAAATGTACCAAGGGTACAAACCTATTGCACCTCTGTGAATCAAAACAACCTGCTCCTTCCTGGATAATACCGAATATGATCATCTCTCGGCTGCCAACATGAAAAATTGTACTGGGCCCGAAGAATACATAAATCCCTAAATATCAATGTAGACCAAGTGATATACCCTAATCGGAGCGACCCACATAGCCCTGCGACATAACTCATGTTTTTTTATTCTTGGGTGTGAGGCTCGAGGCTACGTTTTATCTTTATAGAAAATCCCACTTGGAATGTTAACACTGCCCTCCAGGCAACAATGCAATGCCAGCGTTCATTCATACAAGTTGTTTAGGATATGAACAAACCGAAGGCAATACTTCTACTGCATACATTTTGGAATTACCCTTAGAATTAGTAGCAAGCAGACCTTTCATTTCAGATAACTCCATCTTCAATCATCTTCACAATGTCTTCAATTTGAACGCTTGTGCCGGTTCGAAGTGGTTTTCGAATAAATCATGCTTATCTGATCTCGGTCTCTCTGAACCGACATCGATAGTTATAAAACTAGCGAAGATTTGATAGTCAGTTATTTAGATATCAAATAAACAAACAATCCAACAAAGATTTAACCGAACATGATTAAGCACATAAGCAACCGTTAACCCTCTTAATTAATCTTTTCATTAATTAAACTCTCCTTTAAAATATTCATAATAAAATATCTTTTAGAAAAGAAATATTCATAAACCCTCTCTACTCTTTTAAATACTTGGAAAAGTATTTATATACTTATCTCAATGGTATAAGTATATTCACAAACCATTTCACTTCCAACATATAGAAACATATTTATGTACTTATTTTCACGGTATAAGTATATTCACAAAATCTTAATAAAGATTTCATTTCCAAAAATATACTTAAATTGAGTTAAAAAATTTGTCCTTTAAAACATTGATAACAATAAACTTAAAACACCTTTAGTGTAAGTAAATGGATCATATGGAATTAGACCAAATATACTTTCCACCACTTCCCGATTTCAAACTTGTGCTATTCCTCGATTAACAATGAAGTTGGATAAGTTAGAAAACTATCCTTGCCTTGAGATACATTCTTAATTCTTACAAATAAAGACAAGTTTCCATAGTTTGGAATTTGGTGTTAAGTATGAAAAGAATACGTTCCATACCACATTAATTTAAAATGATCATTTATAGAAATCAAATCTCATTTCCTTTTATAAAATTCCATTTTATAAATCTCTTTTATATTTACAACACTTATTTTATATATCTCCTTTCTATTTATAAAACTTCTTTTATAAATCTCCTTTTAATTATAAACTTCTTTTATAGATATCCATTCAATTATAAAACTTCTTTTATAAACCTTTTGATTTTATATCTATATACTTATCAAAAATATTCAATTTCAAGATCGGATTAAATACTTTCCATAAAACGATCATTCCACATATCACTATAAATTCACAAATTTGATTTATTTTCCTAGTTTATCAAAATGATGTAATTTCCCTTTTATAAAATATCATTTATAAATTTATCTTTCTATAAAACATTATATATAAACATTTCACAAATATTATCCCAAAATATTTATATCTTCTTTTAAAACAAAATCACTTAATTATAAATGATAAATTCCTTTTTTTCTTTTCTTTAAATAAACATCCGTTATTATATTAAGTTTTCTATAAAATAAATACATCTTGAAATATTTTTAAAACATTAATATATAAACTAGAAGAGACTAACAAAAGGGTTGGAGTAGAATGGAGAAGTTCAAAAACCATTTCTAAATAAAATGCCATAGAAAATTCCAGAAGTCACATTTAAAATCATCCTCCGAATTAAAACCATTCTCAAATCAAAGCTACAAATAATAGTATTTCAAAATAGTATAATGCGGCTTAGAACTACCATAGAACTTAACCAGTGCTTTCCGTATAAATGTAACAAGTGTAACAACAATAAGGCTAACATCAAAGTCACATATCAAGTCACATCTATTAAGGTTAAGCTGTCGAGCTTATAACATTCAATAATTTACGCAATAAGTGTATAAATGAAATTAAAATCAATAATAGCAATGATTTCGGATCCCTTTACAAAATTTCATGGGTTCTCGGTATTTCATTTTATATGTCATCCACTTTCCAAAATGTAAATTCTAGCAAACCAAAAAAAAAATCATCCAAGCACAGAAATAACAATTTATATCAATACATATATCATTAGTGTCCATCCAAAGGCGAGTTAACTCACCAAAAATTCCAACCGACGCTTACGAGTTCCTGCTCGGTCTAAAATTGTAACAACTTGGAAATTAAGCTATAATAATTAATTCATTAATTAATGAAATAATAAAATATCTTTGTGAAATTATCAGAATCGAGCCATGGGAGTTGCACCGTTGTGTCCGTGGTAATTTTCTGGTCAATTTCCATATATAGTACATCGGAATCCGAGCTAATATGAGCTAGAAACAAAATAAACAAAAAAATATTGGGCTAGGTCAACCCAGCCAACCACGCCCTAGGTCGACCGGCCGGTCGACCTAGGGAGAGGGGCGGTCGATCGCCCGGTCGACCCGCCTATGGGTTTGAGGCGAAGGAATTCCTCCTTCGTCCTGTGCGATTTTAACACGTCGATTTCCCTATTTTGCTCAATCTGGTCATTTCGTGCTTCCATCAGATGGCTCCTATTCAGCCTATGACGTGGTTGCATCCTATTCAATCCCCAAATCCAACGGTCTGAGATCCACTTCTACACCTATAAATTGAACCCTAGACCTAACACCTTTTCTAATTCTAAGATTTTCTTCAATTGGGTTCATCTTTTCAGGAAGGACCCTAAATGGAATACTTTTCCAAGGAGGAAATCGTTTTAAATAAAATATTTAACGACCCCAAGTGGATCCGGGAAGACCTAAAGGGAAGAGCTTAGGACCAAAGGTGTGTGATTGTAATTATTTTAAAGATTTCTGTAAGTGATTTAAAATAATAGGGTTTCCAATAGTTGTAGTTTTACTACGATTTTTGGAATAACCATTTTAGTAGTTTATTTACAGTTTTTAGAATTATTTTCAGTCTATTTCTTTTAGTTATTCTTTTCAGTTAATTTTAGTTTATTTCTGTTAATTATAGCTTTTCCATTTATTTACAATTTATTTACAGTATTTCAATTTGTTTACTGTTATTTATGCGTTATTTACATCTTTTTCCTACGCTTTGGATTCAATTTTCAGTTTTCTTTTATTTCTCCTTCTTCTTTGCGTATGGATTAGAATAGATTAAACGCGAATATGGATTAAAATTATAAGAATACTGAAATAACAGAAGATAAGATGTAAATTGTAAAGACTGTAATAAAAATGGAATTAAGACTGAAATTGAGCCTAATTATGATATTAAGGTTAGAATTGGACTAAATAAAGATAATTGGCCTAGTTATAACGTAGAATTATAACTAAAAAGAGTATAAGACGAAGAACTTATTTTTACACTTAGACCTTGGGTTAAGAAATAAGCATGATTATAACGTAGGTTATAATAAGAAAAAGAATGGAATGAGGCTTATTTTAAGACTTAGGATAAATTAATAAGCAAAGATAGTGAAGAAAATAAGAAAGGCTTATTTAAATAATTTATCTAAGTTAATAAGCAAAGATGAAAGTAGGACATGTACCAAAAAGCATTCCTTATTAGACAAAATGGTAGTCTCACATTAGCCTGAAGTGAGATGAGGGCACGCTTATGCTAATAATGGTAGTAATTGGTCAAATAGAAGTCTAAATCATGGGGGATTTGGACAAGGGGCGCAACTAGATATTGTTTGGATGACGGGCCAGCACCAACAACATTTCCCCTATTTTTCTATGGACACGGTGTTTAACATAATCCTGAAGTGAGACGAGGGGCACGCTTATGCTGGAGCACAGGTGATAAGTAGACCCAATAGGTGGAGCAATAGGTAGCATGAGCATGGTGGCAGTTACGCGTGCGACTTCCATTTCGTTGCTCAGTAATCGCTATGAGTTCCAAGCGCTTAAGTATGTGTGCCTTTCATAGGCACCATTGCCTTCTGTGTAGGGAGCTATATAACGTCTAGTCCACAATAAATACTTTGTGCGTCTTTCATAGACACCACTGTACTTAGTACGTCTTTTGTAGATGCCATTACCTTATGTGTAGGGAGTTATATAACGTCTAGTCCGCAGTAAGGTCTATGGAGTAGCAAGCCGATCAAAGGGTAGAATTAGTATTTCAGCCTAATCAAAGCAGCTAACAAAGACAAGTGCAAATAATCAAAGTTAATCAATAGCGTTAATTTAGTAATTCATATTTATTTCCAGCTTATTCCTTTTTCTTCCTATTCCCTTTGTTTCCTTTATATATACTAGAACTGTTGTAAGGTCTATTACTTTTACTTTGCTTAAAGATTCTAGTAATTACTATCATTCACCAGAATTTTAGTCTGACATACTCCTCTATTTTCCCCTTCCCTCCATAGGCAATCAGGGGCAAGGAAGATAGACCGCAGCTTCTTGGAGACTTGGAGACCCTATCATGTATTCCTTCTTTTTATTTCCCGTGTTTTGTTCTTTTATTGTACTGGCACTGTATTAAGGGCAAGTTTGTGTTTGTATTCTGGTTTTTCTGATGAGACCGAGATTTTATTATCATAAGACAATTGTATTTGGTATTTGGAAAATATGTGGTTTGTTTGAAATATTTATGAAGTGTTAATTTTTAAAATCACTTATTGTTTTTAATTACTTCCACTGTGTTATTATCTATCTATTTTGTCTTGTGAATCTTAGTCTCTGCTAGCTTTAGTTATACCTACAACGCACCACATCTTTTAGTGTGTCCATTTGGGTATACTAAGGGGTGTAGGGTGTTTCACTTGGTATCAGAGCGAGGTTACAGGATTCCTAAATTTTTTTTTAAAACTAAAGTATTTTTCAAAATAACTTGTTTAAAAGATGTTTTTCAGAAATAAACTCTTATAAAAGAAGTAGTTTTTAAGTATAAAAGAGTTTTTATAAAAATCCCCTCAAAGGTCCAGTTCAACCTTCTTTCGATTCTTTCAAGCCTAAGTTTCCTTTCTCTTTGCATAGTATGGCTGACTGGTTCCGTAGAGCTACGGTACCAGAGGTGCATGGGCAAGCGCCCAATACAACACCGGTAGGTGGAAATCCCTTTAATCCACCTACACCAATCGAGTTTTCTAAGCTATGCAAGGACTTTGCTAGTATAGGAGGCAGAACATTTTCTGGCATGGAGAATTCAAAGGAGATGCGAGCTAGGTTGGAGAATATTGAGCAAAGGTTTAGTCGGTTAGGTTTGGAGGACCGATAGAGTGGTCAACCTACATCTTGGCAGTTGAAGGGAGAGCTTGAGAAGGTTCCTACAAGCTCTAAGAAGCAATGGGGGAAGGACAAGAATGATAAGGATAAGGACAAAAGGAAGGAGGGAGGACCTTAGAAGCGAATCAAGAAAAGTGGGAGATGTAAACGTTGTAGAATGACTGGTCATTACGCAAAAGGCTATAAGAAGGCAGGAATGAAGGGAAGATGATTCAATTGTGGACAGCTTGGTCACTTTAGTGAAATTTGTCCTCAGAAAATGGGGCAGGCAGCGAGCGCACCTTTGGGTAGCATTCCGGATAGAGGTATGAAAGTCACAGTTAAAGGTTTGATTTCTATTTCTGATTTTCCCATTCGAACTCTATTCGATTCTGGAGCATCACACTCTTTTATCTCTAGTTCTCTTGTGGATTTTTTGCACTTAGACATTTCTTTAGTAGTATACCCCATTGTTGTTTCAAACCTCATAGGAAGATTGACACACTTATCTATGGTTTGTAGGGGTTTGAAAATTTTTATCATAGGCGTGGAATTTGACTGTGATGCCTATGTATTGGGATTTTCGGGGTATGGGATGATTTTGGGGATGGATTAGCTATCCACATATGGAGCTATATTAGACTGCGAGAGGAGAGTCGTTAGACTAGAGACATGCAGCTGTAGGACTCTCGAGGTTTCTTGCGACCCGCAAGGGTCAGTCATGTTGAGTTTCCTATATTCCCTCGATTCATCTTCAGCAGAGCTAGATTCAGTTCCTGTCGTCAAAGATTTTCCAGACGTCTTTGAGAAGGTTAGGGGACTACCTCCTAAGAGAGATAATGACTTTAGGATTTATTTGACTGATAATGCTAAGCTAGTAGCATTACCCATGGCACCGAGGGAGAGGATGGAATTAAGAAAGCAAGATCCTGAGCTTTTGGAGAAAGGTTTCGTAAGAAGAAGCATATCAGAGTAGGGAGCACCGGTCGTCTTCGCTACTAAGGCGGATGGTTCCCTTTGACTTTCCTAGACTATATGGAGTTGAATAAGCTCACGAAGAAGAATCGTTATCCACTTCCTAGGATAGATGATCTTTTGATCAGTTAGTTGGCTATTCGGTATTCTCTCAGCTTGATTTAGCCACGGGATTCCATCAGCTTAGGGTCGCTGATGATAGCATTGATAAGACCACGTTTAGGACTCTAGACGGATTTTATGAGTGGTTGGTTATGCCTTTTGGGCTAACCAATGCCCCAGCGTACTTTGTAGATTTGATGAGCCGCGTCTTTAGTGAAGTCCTAAATAAGTTCGTGGTGGTATTCGTGGACGACATTTTGATGTTTTCCAAGAGTAAGGAGGAGCATGCTATTCGTCTAGAGGAGGTTTTTCGTACACTTCGCATTCTTCAGTTGAAAGCAAAGTTCTTGAAGTATCACTTTTGGCAAAAGGAAGTGTGTTTCTTGGGGCATAGAGAAGGTCTACACATGGAAAGAGTTTGATAAACGGTTTTGTACATTTAGGCTCAGATTGTGAAAATCCAAAGAGTGGTAGGCAAAGATTGGGGATGTACAATAGAAAAGGAGGTAGCCATGTGTAGATAATTGCAGAAATTATAATTGTTTCATATAAGTGGGTTTAAAGGTAGTACCTTAGAATATGAGTATAGGAACAAAAGACTTTAAGTAAGGAAATGAGATTTCCAAGTTTTAGAAAGGATACTCCTAGGGTAGTAAGTAGGAAAATCCACTTTATGTCTAACCCAATAAAATGAAATTATTAGAATTGAAAAGAAGAATTGTCAATATTTTTAAAAAAGTAAATACTGGGTTTTGGGAATATGGTAAGAAATTTAAATTGGCTTTATATGATATAAATTTTGTTAAAAGTGAAATTCTTTTTGAAGAAATATAGAACGTATATAGCTCACTAGTTTCTTTGTAAGTAAACAGAGATTTTAAATATAAAAACCTAAAATGTATTAAGTATCGAAAACGTAGAAATAAAGGGAGCATAGACTATAACACTATTGTTATAGTATGTGACTCTAAAAGTGTTGGGTGCATTTCAACCGGTCCAACGTCTCCGCCGAACCAACGCCCCTCCATCCCATTGCCGAGCCAAACCCCCAAGACTATGTCACACCAAACAAACGCAGCCCCACTGGACCAAGCCTCTAGCCGGATCAAATCTCCCACCGGACCAAGCCTCTAGCCGGATCAAATCTCCCACCGGACCAAGCCTCTAGCCGGATCGAATCTCCCACCGGACCAAGCCTCTAGCCGGATCGAATCTCCCACCGGACCAAGCCTCTAGCCGGATCAAATCTCCCACCGGACCAAATCTCTCTCCGCCGAATCAAAGGCACTCTGAGACCTCACCGAACCAAGACATTCCCAGGCCATATCAACTCAGCCCAGGCCCGGCAGCAGCTATATACATCCAAGACCCCTGCTCCCTGCCTCACTCTATAAATAGAGGGGCAGGGGTACAACAATGGGGACAAGTTTTGAGAGCTCAAGCACGGAAGGAACTTTCAAACAACTTTCTTTTACTTGTATCAAAGCTTTGCACTTGTAATCATAACAAGAGAAGAGAAATAACATATAAAGTGGACGTAGGCACGTTCTGGCTGAACCACTATAAATTTGCGTGTCTTTTTACAGTTTAGCCCCTGCTTTTCATATATTTGCATAAATCATTCAAATCGCTAAGAACAACATAAGATCTACTAAATCATACAACTTTGAGGTGTTTGTCCATTTTTTGTGCAAACATTTTTGGTGCTTTCACTGAGAACTAGAAGCTCGAAGCTTCAGCTTCATCCGCTTAACAAGTTTTCCTAACAGCATCGTCCGCCACTTGGAAAACATGCCTCCCAAACAGAGAAAAGATGTTAACAAAGGAAAAAACATCGCATCCAGCAGTCTTCCAGATCCAGCTGTCACGAATCAAGTAAATCGTCCTCCTCCAGCAACAGTAACAAATGAAGAACAGGCCAACCCAACCACTCCTGCCACAGAACAGCCTGCAGCAATTACTAGGGCAGATTTGGACAGAGTTGTGGTTGAAGTAACTAACCGCTTCACGTCCCAGCAGGAAGCCTTGGTGGACCATCTCATGTCACGCTTAAGGGACGCTGAAGAATCCAACCGCAACACTGAATCATGGGGCGAGTCCCAGTCTGGAGGATCTCAGAGACAACAAAGATCTTCCTTCTTCGAAGGAGCTAACGGCAGAAGTAGCCATGGTAGGAGCCGAGACCGAGCACAGCCCGAAGTTAGGCCTGAGGAAACGTTTGGTACCGAACCCAACGGGGGAGGTACCGGGTGAAGGTCAACTGTAGCTGAGCCTGTCATGCTGCCTAACCACAGAAACGCCAGTGAAGGGGGCCGAGCTAGAGTCCAGCCCGAAGTTGGACCCGAGGAAGTGCTTAGATCAGAACCCAGCAGGGGGAGATCGAGGCAAGGGCCAACTGTAGCTGACCCGAGCATGCTCCCAGAAGATCAAAGGCAGCCACTGGAAAATATGAGGAATGATAGACGATACCATCCCTACAGGTCATCTGGACGGAATCAATCCCACAGAACAGAACCAAACTCATTTCTATCTGCTCCAAGTTCTGATGAAAGGATGGCACGCTTATTCAGAGAGTGTGTCCAACAGGAGCAAAGAGATCGAGGGATAGGCGCTAGGGTAACCAGCCCTTTCGCCCGCAATATCGAAATTGCTATCACCCCCCGAGAATGGAAGATGCCAACAATGGAACCCTACAAAGGAGCCTCCGATCCCATTGTACACTTACAGAGGTACACGCAGCATATGCTCATGAGTGGGGCGACAGAGGGAGTACTGTGCAAATGCTTTCCGCTCTTCTTAGCAGATCTTGCTACCTCCTGGTTCTGTCATCTACCCCAGGGATCCATCAGCTCGTGGGAAATGTTGAAAGAAAAATTTATCAGTCAGTTCCGCATTCATGTGGAGCAACCTAAGGACGCTTATTCCTTATCCAGCGTCAAACAGAAACCTGGAGAAAAGCTGCAGCAATACCTAACCAGATTCAACGCCGCAGCGGCCGCAGTCTAAGATGCCGATGAGAAGCTTATCCTAATGGCCCTCTGTAGTGGTGTGCATCCGGACACTAAATTTGCTAGAAGGTTGACAAAAGAAAAACCAGCTACTTTACCCGATTTCTTCCATGAAGCCGGGAAATACATGAGGCTTGAGGATGCTGCCGTTGAGGGGCAGTCAGGACAGCAAAATAAGACAACCCATGGCAACGCCCTTGCTGTGGCAAGGGACGTTCGAAGAAATGATTCCAGAGACAATGCTGGGGGCAAGAAGGGAGAAAAGCGCCTATATCGGCCAGGACCAAGATTCGACACTTACACTCCTTTGAACGAGACCGTCGAAATATCTTCCTTGCCACCCAAGACGAAGTTAGATACAAACGCCCACCATACAAGAAGGAATCAGATAACGCGCAGAACTCTGGAAAGTTCTGCCGCTTCCACGAATCGCACGGGCACGATACCAATGAATGCCATCATCTCCGGGATCTGATTGAGGAACACATCAGAAGGAAGAAACTGGAGCGTTATGTAAAAAGTCAGGACAGGACTCCAGCTCCCGCCAATGAAAACCCGAGGCTGCCCTCACCGGGGTCCGACTGAGGAAACCGCAACGCTAGCAGCTCTGGTCAAGAGAAGATAGTGGTCCATACCATCTTAGGAGGGCCGCACATCGCAGACAGAAGCTGGAAAGAGATGGAAAGATATGGGAAGTCGCTTAGGGACAATAAAGACTGTGTCAATTCGGTTATAGAAGAGCGCCATCCGAAGCGGAAAGAAAGTGATGACATCACATTCGGTAAGCGTGACTTAGAAGGAAGGCAGTACCCTCACATGGATCCCATGGTTATCTCTGCCCGACTCGGTCCCGCCGAAGTTTACCGAATCCTGGTAGACACTGGAAGCTCAATAAACATCCTGTTCAAACACGCATTCGACAAAATGAAGCTATCAATGAAGGATGTATCTCCCTGCAATAAACCACTACTCGGTTTCACTGGAGATGCGAAAATGCCCCTCGGGCAACTGGACCTCTTTGTTGAGATTGGAAGCCATCCCCGCTCCGTTGTACGGAAACAGACGTTTATGCTAATAGAAAACCATTCGGCCTACAACGCCTTCTTAGGAAGACCAGCCTTGTCTGACTTCCAAATTGTCCTAGCCCCATGGTGCCTGAAAATGAAATTTCAAACAGACAATGGAGTGGGGGAAGTGGAAGGAGACCAGGATATTGCACGAGACTGCTATGTAACTGAACTTCGCAACAACCACAGGAAGGATAAAGGGAAAGGTGTAGAGATTGCCCTCTGCACAAAAAGCCTTGAAGCATAGCAACTAAAGAAAGCCCCTCCTCTTCGATACACCAGCGACCCTTTCAATGAATTAGACCCTAGGGACAAAGAGGAGGAGGCCACCGCCGAGCCTGCAGAGGCTATGGAGTTTATATCTGTAGACAAGCACGACTCAAGTAGACTACTGAAAATTGGGTCCCAACTAAAAGCTGAATTGAAGGAACAACTCATCGATTTTCTCCGCCACAACTTGGACGTATTCGCATGGTCACACGCTGACATGACTGGAATCTCCCCCGACATAGCCTGCCATGTATTAAACATTGATCCTACCAAGGCGCCTGTAAAACAAAGAAAGAGAAGTATGGGGGCAGAGCGATCAGCAGCCCTCGATGAAGAAGTAAAGAATCTACTCGCCAATGACTTCATACGAGAAGCTGTTTACCCGGAATGGATCGCCAACCCGGTACTAGTAAAGAAGGCTAATGGGAAGTGGAGGACCTGCATTGACTTCTCCAACCTAAACGACGCCTGCCCAAAGGATTGCTTCCCACTTCCCAGAATCGACCAACTTGTAGACAGCACAGCCGGGCACGAGCTCCTATCTTTTATGGACGCATACGCAGGATATAACCAAATTCCTATGCATGCTCCCAACCAAGACCACACTAGTTTCATCACCGACCGGGGTTTGTACTGCTATAAGGTAATGCCTTTCGGACTTAAAAATGCAGGAGCCACCTACCAGCGCCTCGTCAACAAGATGTTTGCGGGGCTAATAGGAAAAACTATGGAAGTATATGTGGACGACATGCTGGTGAAATCACGGAAAGCCAAAGATCACGTAAGCCACCTAGGCGAAATGTTCCAGGTACTTCGACAGTATGAAATGAAGTTGAATCCACTAAAGTGCTCCTTTGGAGTATCATCGAGAAAATTCTTAGGGTTCATCGTCCATGCCCGAGGGATTGAAGCAAACCCTGAACAAGTCCGAGCACTAAGGGATATCAAGATACCTTCCACCCGAAAGGAAATGCAAAGCCTAAATGGAAAAGTGGCCGCCCTAAGCCGATTCATCTCCAAGGCAACGGACAAGTGCGTCCCCTTTTTCGAAGCTCTAAAGAAAGATAAAGGAAAGTTCGAATGGACGGACGAATGCTTAACCGCTTTCCTTAACCTAATCGAATACCTCCAGAAACCACCGGTACTCTCGACTCCAAGCGAAGGCGAAGAATTATACCTATACCTTGTTGTGTCATCTCACGCTCTAAGCGCTGCCTTGGTAAGGGAAGACAACCGCACGCAACGACCAGTTTACTTCGTCAGCAAAAGGTTTACTGGGGCAGAAGTCAGATATCCTAAACTTGAGAAGTTAGCATACTGTTTACTAATCACATCGCGGAAATTGCGTCACTACTTCCAGTCCCATTCCATCAAAGTTCTGACCGATCAACCGCTGAGGCAGGTACTCCATCGTCCCGACACTTCTGGGCGATTACTTAAATGGTGCATTGAACTGAGTCAGTATGATATCATCTATCACCCTCGCACCGCCATCAAGGGACAGGCCATGGCTGATTTCATTGCAGAGTTCACTACCAACGAAGATCAGGAGCAATTGGAAATAACAGAAGATATCAAGTGGAATCTCTTTGTGGATGGTGCATCAAACGAACAAGGCTCGGGGGCAGGTGTGGTAATAACCACTCCCAGGGGAAACAAACTGCACTATGCTATAAGATTGGAGTTCGCCGCCACCAATAACGACGCAGAATATAAAGCAGTGATAGCCGGACTAGAAATTGCCATAGAAATCGGAGCCAATTCTTTGTGTCTTCATAGCGATTCTCAACTTATTGTTAATCAAATACTAGGAGAATTCCAAGCTCGAGAGGAACGACTCATAGCATATCTAAAGAAGACCAAGTTGCTTCTCAGCCGATTGGACCACTACTTAGTCAAACACATCCCTCGGGAAGAGAACCAAGAGGCCGACGAATTGGCAAAGCAAGCAAGTATGAGAGACATCGCCATCTTCGGGGCAGTAACCATCTCAAAGCAAACAGTCCCAAGTTTTGAGCAAGTGAATCTGATAGCTGCAACCGAAGAAGCAACTTGGATGACTCCCATCCGAGACTACCTACAAAATGGCACTCTACCCAACGGACGTAACGAAGTCAAGAAAATCTTGAGGAAAGCGTCCCGCTACACGATACAAGAAGACATCCTCTATCGGCGCGGGTTCTCTAACCCATTATTAAGGTGTGTCGCCGGAAGGGAAGCCAAGGAAATCTTATCCAACATTCACCAAGGAAGCTGCGGAGATCACACCGGAGGGCAAACGTTAGCAAAAAAGATACTCCGATACGGATATTTCTGGCCCACCTTAAGCAAGGACGCCTTAGATTTCGTCAAGAAGTGTGACAGATGCCAAAAATTTGCTAAGATTCCTCGGCTACCAACAACCGAGATTACTCAGATGACCAGCCCTTGGCCCTTCGCAATATGGGGAATTGACTTAATCGGCGAGCTACCAATGGGCCGAGGCGGGGCCAAATATGCTATAGTGACAGTTGATTATTTCACCAAATGGGTGGAAGCGGAACCTCTGAATAAAGTATCTTCAGCAAAAGTTATTAACTTCTTAATCAAAAATGTTCTATGCAGGTACGGAGTCCCACTCAAAATCATATCAGACAATGGACTTCAGTTTGACAGCGAGGAATTCGCCAACTGGTGCCAAGAACACGGAATTCATAAAAGCTTCTCATCCGTAGCATATCCCCAGGAAAACGGACAAGTCGAAGCAGTCAACAAAATTCTGAAAACTCTGATCAAAAAGAAGCTCGAAAAGTCAAAGGGCGCTTGGATGGATGAACTCCCTACGGCACTATGGGCCTACCGCACATCTTTCAGAACATCAACCGGGCACACTCCTTTCTCTTTGGCATACGGATCGGAGGCTATGCTCCCAGTTGAAACCATTGTGCCTTCCCACCGTAGGATCCACTATAACCCAGAAGAGAATGAAGAACTCCTCCACATGTCTTTGGATCTAGTTGAGGAGAGAAGGAATGATGCAGTCCTAAAAACAGCAGCCCACAGGCAGAAAGTGGCAGCACAATACAACTCCAAAGTCAAGCATCGTACCCTACAAGAAGGGGATCTTGTCCTCAAGCGAATCTTCCCTCGCCCCGGAGCACTAGACCCAATCTGGGATGGACCATATGTAATTCATAAAGATCTCCACAACGGAGCCTATATTTTGTCAACAGTGGACGGAGAGGTGTTCCAGAGGGCATGGAACATCCAACACCTCCGTCGATACTTTTCTTAACTTGTATTGCCCATATGAAGTGAATTAACAAAGAGAATCAGTGGACGTAGGCCTTTTTCATGCCGAACCACTTTAAAAAACTTTGTCTCTTTTTTAACTTGTTCCTTTATATCTTGGCTACTTGTCAACTTTATCCTTTTCTGTTGAACAAAATCCTATGCGTATAGCACTTCCACTCAAAGCACTCCACAGCGCAACTTCGCCTGGGCAAAACCTAACAGGTACTATGCGAATCTATGCCCTCGCCAATGAGACACTTTTGCTCCATCATCCCTCTGCTATGGGTTAACTCATTGCTCGCGACGGCCCTAAAAGCCAACCGTAATGAGCCGATTATAAGCCACCGAGAAGGCCGACTATAGCCAAGGCAGCTCATTACGGCGTTAGGCTCGCCGGCAACTGTGAACCGACTATAAGCCCCAACATAAGGTGTGGCCAGCCAGGGGCAGTTCACAGTTGACGATCGGCACCCACGCTAGCCGGCCATAGTAAATCGAATAATACCCACGATTACGGGCCATAATGGCCCGGGTAGTTACTGTGCGCGATCTCGGCTCCGATGTGTCTTAGGTACGGCTGTGGTAAAAAAGAATTAACTCCCCGCGGAGGCGTAAGATGGGTGACAAATGTCTCCAAGACCCACAGCTAGGGAAAGTGACTACAAAACCCGTTTGCCACGAACTTAAGCACATCGAAGGCCTTCCGTGATTGGAAGTTTTACTATTTCACATATTTCAATTTTACTTAAAAAGCTTTCCTCCTATCCTCTATAACAATCCATAAAGTACAGGATACAGAGTAGGAGATACTCACCAATGGATGCAGGGATTCACAATCGGATGGCAGGGCATTCAACTGCTCTCCATGCTCGGTCATACAAGATATTCGAAACTGCCATCTACAAACAGAACATGAAAGGCGGTATTTTCTTCCTTTATGTACAAATACATGACTATAATTTGTTCACACCACACACTAACATCGCAAGTCATGAAATTATGTCTTAAACCAGAACCCGACATCAAACACAATTTAATTACAAGAATATACATAGCTATATTTCTCATATGACATGCCAAAATAACTGCAAACATTCAAAAGACGACAAAATTAGCTTAAGTTAAAGAATTACACGTCAAAAATAAGACTATTTATTACAAGTGGCAAACTATTGCAACCTAAAGGCTACTTTACTGTTTTTCGACTAACATATACAACCCTGTCAAATCCACAAAAAGAGTTTTTCCAGGTATAATCAAGGGGCCGGTTGCAGTGGAGCTTTATCCTTGTCCTGTTGACCCCTGTCCAGTCAGAGAAAGGATTCATTAGCAATAAGCAACCAAGTTGATGGAGAAACTAACAAGGGAGACTTACCAGCGCCTGCTTCCTGACTATCCTGATCGTCGTCTTCTACCTGCACACCTACCTCCTCAACGGTAAGCAACCGCATACCTTCCTTCACCGCCACCTTCTCCTCCTTGGCAAACTGAGCAGTGACCGCATCCATGCTGAAGACCACGCCACCATCTTTATCCGCATCGGCCTTAGCCTCCTCCAAAGCCCGAAGATAGATCTTAGCCATGACCCTAGGATAATCATCCATCCAGGATAGGTTGCCCTGCTTCCAAGTTCGGAAGTACATGTCCTAAAGCATTTCATCCATCATCCCCTCATTCTCCTCAAACTCCCTCATCGGGGCCTCGGAAGCCGACAACCTTCCAACAGCAGCTTCACTCTCCAAACGGTATCTCGAGCAGTCAGCCTGAAGGGATTTCCGCATCGCCTCCATCTCCTCCTTCAGCCTAACCTAAGCAAGCTCTGCGGCTTCAAGCTTCCCCGACAGCTCCTCTACCCGCTCAAGATCCGCCCTCCGGACCTCATCCACTGTTGAGATGGCCATATTTATCTGCTCCTTGCAGGCAGCCTCCATCTTCCGCAGTTCCGCCTTACTAGCCTCCTCCATAGCCTTCCTCAATCGCCTGGAGGCAGCCTCATGCTAAGAAATCTGAATGGCCTGATCAACGAGCTGTTTGGCCTGGTCCGAAACCATCAATCTTAGTCGGATGTTGGCACTCCCAATCTCCTCTCCAGCCTTAACCAGTCGGGCATGATGCCCCATTAGCTTCCTAGTCTCCTCCGCCACCCGATCAATATTAGCCTTGGCCTCGTCTCCCATGGTAACTATCCGAGTGGTAAGTAGATCAAGATCTAAGGACTTAGCTTCATCAAGCACCCGTACCATGGGATTGCGGGGAAGAAGGTGCTCACCAGTAACCTCGTCAAAGGTAATGTCGTGGGAACTTGGATCCAGATCAGGATGACCCGCAAATGGATTACGAGCCAAGTCAGGACGGTCGATATGAGTAACGAAAGGATTTCCGGACGGGTGCGGAGAGGGTGCAAACTCGCTGTCCTCCTCCGTGATATCATGAAGAGGCTGAGCCGGGAGCTGAGGACCGGGCGAAGGTTCGGATAAAGGATGACTCCTCTTTCTCTGCTGAATACCCTCTTCGATAACCCCGAGAAGAGGACGGTAGCTGACTACATCCCCGGAGCGGTGGGTCGAAGGCTTCGGCTTGACAGAAGTTTTGGAAAGCTTATATTGCTCAAGCCTGTGCCGAAGGACTGAGGCCTTGGATGTCTTGCCTGCTCCTGACATGAAGAACAAGTGTCACCAGCTTACATCACTATATGATTCGAGAAACGCGGTAAATTACAAGTTAAAAGAAGAAAGAAAGCACGTCTGTTATACAAACCCTAGGGAGAAGTAGGATACTGCAATGAGTCCTGGATTTCATTCCAGGACGGAAGCGGATCATAAAATATTCCTAAATCCCTATCATTAATGAAGCATGCAGGAGTCAAGAGTTCACCTTGAGTTGTCGGAGCCACCTTGGCTGGAATGGTCTGAGAAGACTCGCTTGCACCGGTCCCGGCCTTGTCCGCTTTCCTTGTTTTCTCTACCAAAGCCGGATCTTCGTCCAACCCCTCGAAAGCCTGGTGGAACGCATCATCCGTCCACTCCTAAAACTCGCCCGCTTGCCCAGGAAGCAAGGCCCCGATGCCATCGCCACCTTCATCACCTTCCCAACACTCTCCACCCTCACCTCTTTCCTCCTCTATGTCTTCCTCCTCCTGGGTAAGTGGACAATTGCTGGGGGAGGGACCGTCCGACTTCTTGAGTTTCTTACCTCCGACGGCTGGAGGTTTTGTGAAAGGTTTCCTCTTGCTACTCTCTACCGTAACACCTCCCTTAGTCTGAACAGCCGCCCTCTCCTCCACCGTTTCCCTCAGCTTGACTACTGACTGCTGTGGAAGGATTAAGTTATACTCCAGAAGGGTCGCATTTCTGATCAGGAAGGCAGATGATCTATATTTCCCGAGAATAGCTTCTATCTTAGCCGCCGTCTGAACCAGGCGGTCAGTCTCCACAATCGCAAAGCCACCTGTCGCTAGCAAAAATGAGAAAGTATGAGAAGAAGCATCACAATCGGAATGGAAATTATAAGTAAAAGCATCAACTTACATCCAGAAGTAAAGCGCCGAATTGAAACGGAGTCGTCCCTGACAAAGAACCACTCCTTCTTGAACATGCTGAATTTAGAATACAGATCCAAGACCGGCTTGAAGGTCACGGCTGACTCCAAGCTAATGTATGGGGACCCCTTCTTATAGCCCCTCAGATTATACAAGTACCGGATCTCCCGGTTGGAAGGAGCACGACCATACTTCCTCTGGAAAATGACGAAGAGGCTCACCAGTATAGCATAGGAGTTGGGTTGAAGCTGGAATGGGGCCACCTTTAGATATGTGAGGAAGCTGGCTACCCAAGCGTTAAGAGGAGGAATGGCACCACACATGCAGTGGTATCTGCTGTAGGCAAAGTACCCTTCAGGAGGGTCATACGGCATAACTTCTCTCCCTGGCAACAGCAAGTGCGCCCTATCAATTCCGAAAGATCGGGAGATGACATCAAGCTGCTCCTCCTTGAGGGAGCTAGGAAAGCAATCGGGCGGGGAGTTCAGAAGTTCCTGAGGGCCATACCCGTCCACTAGAGATCTCGGGACAGGTCCGTGACGTTCTGGATTCGGCCGAGCTGGGGGCACGGCAGAGGAACCTCCTTCGCCCCCGATTTTCTTCTTATTTGATCGAGTTTCCGCTTTACGAGACATTATCTACAACATCGGAAAAACACATTGTTAGAACAGAAGATGTAAACAAGTATATGACGTCATTCGGT
Source organism: Allium fistulosum (assembly GCA_030737815.1). Taxonomy (NCBI): domain Eukaryota; kingdom Viridiplantae; phylum Streptophyta; class Magnoliopsida; order Asparagales; family Amaryllidaceae; genus Allium; species Allium fistulosum. The sequence continues at coordinate 1,389,627,416 of CM060902.1, forward strand.
AAAAACATATTCAGTATCAGTTTCATTCGGTATCATTTTCATTCGGAATTCAAGATTCCTGAGTTCATCCGGTTATTCAAATGTATGACTTCATTCGGCACTCAAACCCGTGAGTTCATTTGGCAAAGTACAATACATCAGTTCATTCGGCAGTGCGATAAGCGTTCCATTCGGCAGTTAACGCCCAAACACACTCGGCGACCATACTTTACAAGGTTCATTCGGTAGGACAGGAACAAAGTCGTTCGGTAAAAATGCTCATTCGGCAGAAGTGGGACTCACTTGGTTCGGCTAGCACAGTTGGTTCGGCAGAAAAGTAGGAATGTTGATTCGGCCCTCACTTGGTTCGGCTATCTCAGACGGTGAAGAACAACGGTGGCATAGCTCCTATATTTATAGTCAAGAATGGAACCACCGAGCCGATTGGTTCGGCACGCAGGACCGAACGTGGGTAACCAAACCCAACCAAAGCACGCCATGCGCATGCGCATACCCTACTTTGGGGGGCAAGTGTTGGGTGCATTTCAACCGGTCCAACGTCTCCGCCGAACCAACGCCCCTCCATCCCATTGCCGAGCCAAACCCCCAAGACTATGTCACACCAAACAAACGCAGCCCCACCTGACCAAGCCTCTAGCCGGATCAAATCTCCCACCGGACCAAGCCTCTAGCCGGATCAAATCTCCCACCGGACCAAGCCTCTAGCCGGATCAAATCTCCCACCGGACCAAATCTCTCTCCGCCGAATCAAAGGCACTCTGAGACCTCACCAAACCAAGACATTCCCAGGCCAGATCACCTCATCCCAGGCCCGCCAGCAGCTATATACATCCAAGACCCCTGCTCCCTGCCTCACTCTATAAATAGAGGGGCAGGGGTACAACAATGGGGACAAGTTTTGAGAGCTCAAGCACGGAAGGAACTTTCAAACAACTTTCTTTTACTTGTATCAAAGCTTTGCACTTGTAATCATAACAAGAGAAGAGAAATAACATATAAAGTGGACGTAGGCACGTTCTGGCTGAACCACTATAAATTTGCGTGTCTTTTTACAGTTTAGCCCCTGCTTTTCATATATTTGCATAAATCATTCAAATCGCTAAGAACAACATAAGATCTACTAAATCATACAACTTTGAGGTGTTTGTCCATTTTTTGTGCAAACAAAAAGTACATGCTTTTACATAGTATATGAGATTTACTAGTATTTATTTAAATCCATACACTAGTATTTTTGGGTTGCAGTAACGGTGTTTTACGCAACATCTGTTTTAACCCAAATAAAAATGTATTTTTAAAAAAAGAAAGATAATTTCTAAGAATAGAAATAAAGTGATATGTAAAGTACAATTATTATTTTAATAAGTATAAGAAAATGTTTTCTAGTTATGGATATATTAAAACAGTTTTGAAGATGATTTTTTTTGAAAAGAAAAAGTTAGATATTAGAAGATGTCTATCGTATGAAAATATAATTTAAACATAGTATAATCTATTGGAACGAAATGAATAATGATAAAAATTTCTATGAAACCAAATTATAAGTAAAGATGTTTTGTGCAAGTTATAAGGAATACGTGAAAGAGATATACAACGTATGGGAAGCACCATATTTTGTATAGCTTATTTCGAAAAATATAAAATAAGTTCCTTGTAATTTCACATAAACATAAAATCCACTTTTAAAGGATTCATGGAAGGTTTTACCATTAATAGTTTCTCATAAGAGAAAGTAGTACCAATACATTAGGGTATAAAACTGTTGGGTGTAATAATAAGATGTTTAAAGATATTTTAAAGGATAATGGTTTGGTGAAAAAGTAAATAAGTTTTTTGAAATGAAAAACTTTATAAAAGTAGAATTTGAAAATTCAAATTTTATAGGAAATTGAAAAGGGACTTTAAAAGAAAGCGAGGAATAAATTTTGGACTTAGAATTTGAAAGTTTTTCCTTCTAGATTTGGGAAATAATGTATATTCAAAAAGATTTAAGGATGCAAATCTAGAAACATAACATGTTAAGCAACCGAGTATTTTTTAATTTAAGAAGAATTTAAAGATAACACTTTTAAGGACAAAGATTTTGGGATTTGAAAATTTAGAAGCCTAAGTTTTAGAAATGAGAGGATAAATACCAAACCAAACTCTTAAAAGTGGAATAGATGGGAATCATTCCCTAAGGAGTAACGGAAAAGGTGTAAGGCTATAAAGGAGACAACGTTAATTGCTTTTGGAAGTAATAATAGGGTTTCTCGTAAAGCATATAGGACACTAGTGAGAACCTAGGAATGTTGATTCATGTGAGCAGGCTAAAGAAGATCAGTAAAGTGAAATTAGTAAGATTGTAAGGCACACATGGTTGAGGACGTGTATTTTTGATTTTGAAGAAACTTGGGAAAAGCATCTTCCTTTAGTGGAATTCTCACATGATAGTAGTTTTCAAGCTAGCATTAGAGTGGCACCTTTCGAAGCTCTTTATGGAAGACCGTGCAAGTCGCTTTCATATTGGATAGAGTCTATAGAGGGATTGCCTTGGTTCCGATACGGTTAAGGAGACCTTGGAGAAGATTAGATTGATTAGAAGAAAATTTGTATCTCATATCCACATTTCTTTGATAATAAGTCTTCGAATTTCCTATTTCCATCTTTAGTTTTGAATAGGTTCTTTCCTTTTGGGAGGATAGAACTTAGGACTTAACCTATGGATGGTAGGATTTGATGTAAACATGTTAATATAACATGTTATGAATGATGTATGCTAGTGGTTGTAAGTGTTTGCTAGTGGATGCTATGGATGCATATACTTACACTAGGCACTATTTTCCTTTAAGGATCAGTCTAAATAGGACACTAGAGCATATGCATATGGATGTGTGCGCGTTTTATTCTATTTTCCATGATTGATATAAATGGATGATTTTCACATGATTATTGCATTTGGATGATGTTTGTAGCATACATATAGAACTATCAGTTATCATTAGGAATTTTGCATTCATTTGGATACATGGCACGGACAAGATTGCATAAAAGGAGGTCAGCTGAATCAGTGGACCGCCTAATATGTTACATTAGTTAGGGACATTAACACTACACTAATTGCATAAGTACCATAAATTGCATTAGAAAAAAAACTTAAAGACAATGAATGAATGGTTGATGATTGAGTAGTTGGTTGTAGAACTTGGATGATAACATTTAGTTCATTCTTTTATCCTTAGAGATTTCGGGGACGAAATCCCTTAAGGAGTGGAGAATGTAACAACCCGGAAATTAAGCTATAATAATTAATTCATTAATTAATAAAATAATAAAATAACTTTGTGAGCAGAACTGAGCCACAAGAGTTGCACCGTTGTGTCCGTGGTAATTTTTTGGTCAATTTCCATATATAGAACGTCAGAATTCGAGCTAATATGAGCTAGAAACAAAATATACAAAAAAAAAATTGGGCTAGGTCGACACAGGGGTTGACCTAACTACGCCCTAGGGGGAGGGGCGGTCGACCGCCCTGTCAACCCGCCTATGGGTTTGAGGCGAAGGAATTCCTCCTTCGTCCTGTGCGATTTTAACACGTCAATTTCCCTATTTTTCTCAATCCGGTCCCTTCGCTCTTCCATCCGATGGCTCCTATTCAGCCTATATGGTTGCATCCTATTCAATCCCCAAATCCAACGGTCTAAGATCCACTTCTACACCTATAAATAGAACCCTAGACCTAACACCTTTACTCATTCTAAGATTTTCTCCAATTGGGCTCACCTTTTCAGGAAGAACCCTAAATGGAATAATTTTCCAAGGAGGAAATCGTTTTAAATAAAAATATTTAACGACCCCAAGTGGATCTGGGAAGTCCTAAAGAGAAGAGCTTAGGACCATAGGTGAGTAATTGTAATTATTTTAAAGATTTCTTTAAGTGATTTAAAATAATAAGGTTTCTAATAGTTGTAGTTTTACTACGATTTTTGGAATAACCTTTTTAGCAGTTTATTTACAGTTTATAGAATTATTTTCACTATTTTTTTTAGCTATTCTTTTTAGTTAATTTTAATTTATTTCTGTTAATTATAGCTTTTCCATTTATTTACAGTTTATTACAGTATTTCAATTTATTTACTATTATTTATGTGTTATTTACATCTTTTTCCTATGCTTTGGATTTTCTTCTATTTTCGGTTTTTTTATTTCTCTTTCTTCTTCGCGTATGGATTAGAATAGATTAAACGCGAATATGGATTAAAATTTTAAGAATACTGAAATAACGGAAGATAAGATTTAAATTGTAAAGACTATAATAAAAGTGGAATTAAGACTGAAATTGAGCCTAATTATGATATTAAGGTTAGAATTGGACTAATTAAAGATAATTAGCCTAGTTATAACTTAGAATTATAACTAAAAAGAGTATAAGATGAAAGAAGCTTATTTTTACACTTAGACCTTGGGTTAAGTAATAAGCATGATTATAACGTAGGTTATAATAAGAAAAAGAATGGAATGAGGCTTATTTTAAGAATTAGGATAAATTAATAAGCAAAGATAGTGAAGATAATAATAAAGGCTTATTTAAATAATTAATCTAAGTTAATAAGCAAAGATGAAAGTAGGACCTGTACCAAAAAGCATTCCCTATTAGACAAAATGGTAGTCTCACATTAGCCTGAAGTGAGATGAGGGCACGCTTATGCTAATAATGGTAGTAATTGGTCAAATAGAAGTCCAAATCATGAGGGATTTGGACAAGGGGCGCAACTAGACATTGTTTGGATGACGGGCCAGCACCAACAGCATTTCCCCTATTTTTCTATGGACACGGTGTTTCACATAATCTTGAAGTGAGACGAGGGGCACGCTTATGCTGGAGCACAGGTGATAAGAAGACCCAATAGGTGGAGCAACAGGTAGCATGAGCATGGTGGCAGTTACCCGTGCGACTTCCATTTCGGTGCTCAGTAATAGTTATGAGTTCCAAGCGCTTAAGTATGTGTGCCTTTCGTAGGCACCATTGCCTTCTGTGTAGGGAGCTATATAACGTCTAGTGTACAAAAAATACTTTGTGCATCTTTCGTTGACACCATTGTACTTTGTGCGTCTTTCGTAGATGCCATTACCTTATGTGTAGGGAGTTATATAGCGTCTAGTCTGCAGTAAGGTCTATGGGGTAGCAGGCCGATCAAAGGGTAGAATTAGGATTTCAGCCTAATCGAAGCAGCTAACAAAGACAAGTGCAAATAATCAAAGTTAATCAATTGCATTAATTTAGTAATTCGTATTTATTTCCAACTTATTTCTTATTCTTCCTATTCCCTTTGTTTCCTTTATATATACTAGAACTGTTGTAAGGTCTATTACTTTTACTTTTCTTAAAGATTTTAGTAATTACTATCATTCACCAGACTTTTAGTCTGACCTACTCCTCTATTTTCCCCTTTCTCCCACCCATAGGTAATCAGGGGCAAGGAAGGTAGACCGCAGCTTCTTGAAGACTTGGAGACCCTATCATGTATTCCCTCTTTTTATTTCCAGCTTTTTGTTCTTTTATTGTACTAGCACTGTATTGAGGGAAAGTTTGTGTTTGTACTCTGGTTTTTCTGACGAGGGCGAGATTTTATTATCATAAGACAATTGTATTTGGTATTTGGAACATATGTGGTTTGTTTGAAATATTTACGAAGTATTAATTTTTAAAATCACTTATTATTTTTAATTACTTCAGCTGTGTTATTATCTATCTATTTTGTCTTGTGAATCTTAGTATCTGCTAGCTTTAGTTATACCTACAACGCACCACATATTTTAGTATGTCCTTTTGGGTATACTTAGGGGTGTGGTGTGTTTCAAAAATCAAAGGTATTTGATTTAGCTTAAAATCCTACTTGCCCTATACTTGATGAAACCAACACCAGTGCATAGACAACACTCCTACGAGTGCAGCACAAAAGGCCACGTCTCGATTGGACCTTTTACGCAAAAGTTATGGGTTTAATAAGAATTTGGATTAACTAAATTAATTAATTAACATTATTAACACCATCACCTCATTTAATCCTTCTCCCCCAATTTCAAAATCCCGCTTGTACATGTGCATAAGCACAAACCCACCATAGATGATCACTTCTCTCCTCATCTCTCCCTCTACGCTCGACGAAAACAACCACCGCTCCACCAACAAACTCCACTACACAAGAGCTCTGCATCCGACCCAAAATCGTGGCATTTGACCCATCCTAACAAATCACGACCCAAGCTCTCTTCGGCCTATAGCAATTGTCGCACCACCATAAACGGTGCTACACATCTCCTCACCTACCCTAATAGGTGCTGCTTTGGAGGAGAAACACAATGCAATAATCACCATGACTTAACTCCTCTCGAATCTCCTCAAAATCCAAACCCCAGCTCAGCCATCAAAAATTCGATCGACCCTCGTCACTACCACACTCTCTAACCCACACACCAATATGAAGCTCTCTCTCCCCCAAGTTCAATAGATCCGACGCCATAATTTGTCATTGAACGAAGCGCAAGATTTAGATTTTTAATGGTGGTTGCTAAATTTTGTTTACTGGAGGAGAGGGAAAATGAAAAAAAAGGAAAAAGAAAATAAAGAAAAGTATAAGAGTGGGGTTTTGTTTATTTTATAATTCTCGGTACTTCGCTACACAATATCATGTTCGCGTACGAACCGCAAATGATAGAAATAAAAATACGATCATGCACAACAATGCGACATGATTGCGGCATGATCACAAAACAACAATAAAATACACTAGTTATCTCATTCTGTGAAATTTCAAAAATACCAATGTTTGCCGAAAAATGCATCAAATGGTAATTTAAATATTTTTCAAACTAAAAATTATGAAAAAATCCTATAAATTCATTTAAAAATATGTCATAAAAATCAAGTTGTTTTATTAAAAATTGATTTTCTTATTATTTATAATATTTGAATCAAATTTGAATATTTAAATAAATTAAATATTCTTATTCGGAACATTAAAAATTGTGGGTCATTACATTCTTCCCCACTAAAAGAATTTGTCTCTGCAATTCCCAAAGATAGAAAATGTCTCCTAACCCATAGGCTTTTAAAATCAATTAACTAAAATGAGTTATTAAGCTTTTAAAGTCCCTTATGTTACAGAAAATTTCGACAGCACCTCCTTTGCACAGCGATGTCTGAAAAAATCACAACATCAATATAAGCCCATGTCTATGACCTCCCATATCTGGGGACAACATAACAACAATATATACGTATGATATACCTTATAGAGTGTGTATGACACATAGAAGACACATCCGTCAAGCATAAACACATACCAATTTGCAAGCAATCAAACTCTACTCATGAAACAAAAGCAACTAGCAAATATTTGCTTCCATGTACCTATATTTCACTTACATAACCCACAACGAGAGTTAAACTGACAATTGAAACAATACAATACCACAATCATTATATCATGAACCTGAGCATGCTAAATCATATATAACAATCATCTCATATAACTTTCCCTATCAAACCATCTGTATGATGCACATGGACCATCCATACACAATATCAAATCTGATCACTTGCTCGATCACATAAATTTCATTCTTGAACTAGTATTGCTCACTCGACTTCCGTGCGGACTTCGATCAGATTCTTTGGTTAGAAGCCTCCATTCCCCTTACATAGCCAAATACTATGATATAAAACTTTAGAATCATATTACGAATCTGTATCAAGTGTTCACCGTCAAGAATAGAGTGAAAAATCCTTGTTCGGTTTTATGTAAATCAACATGAAATCATGTACTTAAATCTTTGATCAAGAACATTTATGTGAATAAAATGATCGATGTACAACTTACATACTTATCCCATAGGTTTCTTAACTATGCTAATTCTTTTTATTTTAAACCACATTCATCTAGATTTGTAGTACTTCATTTAATACTAAAATCATTTATGAACCATTTCATAATACATTACTTACGTTTATAAACATTCAAGACTTAAGTTCATATTCATATAATATTCCACTACATCCTAAGAATATATATACAATATCAGATTTGTTTTACTTAACCACGATGTTCAACAAATTTAAATTTTGTTTTAAGTTGCTATCTTTCCATTCTAGAGTAACAAAACTCTACTTTTATATTTTCACAAACACTTAGCTTCAAGCACTCAACTAATTCAGAAGTCCAAAATCATAGAAAATTCCATTTCATTTCAGTAAATGAAAACTATCAAACAACATATCATAAAGAGATGCACAAACCAAACTACCTTAATGCATAGATACATGCGTCTATAAAATAACTTAACATAAAACTTAAGAACTAAGTACCGGGTTTTATCTCAAATAATTTTGAAATAATAATAATTTACATATCTCCTTTTGTATTTCAAATCATACTTCTGAGATTTTAAATCAAAATTTGTTTTACCAAAAACAATATTGTAGCAAACTACTATAGTAGCATCCCTCACTTAGAAACTCAAAAATAAACGTCAAATGACTACAATCATCACCAGAATTATTTTCCAACGACAGAAGTGAGTTTAGTACTTTCTATATCCTTTAAAATCCTTTTGAAATATTTCTATTCATAAATACTTCGAAATAATACTATTATTATTTTCTCAAAAACCTTGAAAAAAACAAATTTTCAAAACACCGAGATTTAAGTTCTAAAATTCTCAGCTTAAATCCTTTTTATTTATAAACCACCGAATGCCTCAAAGTCAAACTGTGAAACTTAACTCACAAGGTATTCATTTCAATGTTCCCACAATTACTATCTACCTAACCCATGTTGATAAAGGTAAAGTACTTAGATCGAGCATAAAACTATAATCAACAAACAATAATCAACGCTCATAAACTGGCCGAGCACAACTAATCAAACAATAAATGATAATAATTGAATATTATCATTTCCTAACAAACAACACATCATAAATAACTATATCAATTTTTGAAAATTATTCTTTTATATATTAGGTTAAAATTATTTCATTTACCAATTTTCAAAAATAATATTATGTCGGTTTGCTTTGTCCAAGTGTTTAGAAACCCCTATCCATACAGTTCTACATTTTATACCGACCAGAATTCATAAACCACTCAACATATAAATTAACACAATATAAAACATTTTTATAGCACTAATTAATAAGCAACATATACACATACACACAACATATATATATATATATATATATACACACACACGCGCGCGCGCGCGCGCTCAACTCATTCTAGGGTGTTACTAATTCTATCTCTAATGATTTTACCCCCATTAAGGTGTAGATGTTCGCTCTACCTAAGCTTTGATACCATGTTGTAATGACCCGCCTTTTCGACACTTAAGAGTCAACACTAATACATCCATGGTATCCACGTTTCGAGCATTGAGTGTCAGAAAGATAGATTTTTGGGATAAAAGAAAATAAAAGACAAAACAGAATCTCACATCGTGACAAGTAATATATAATATACACATGATCTTTACAAAAGAAAGCTGTAATATACATACATCGATCAGAGTAAACTAACATGTCATCAGCCTGGACAGTTATACCAGCCTGTCCCCACAGATGATGATAAATACAAAACAAGAACTGCATCAGAAATAAAAGATATGTGAATACATCTTGAAGGCATCCAGCTCGTCCCCCGAAGCTCCATAGCATCCATAACTAAATCTGAAATATACTCAAGGATGTCCCGAGCATTATAAGAAAAGAATGCTCAGATCAGTTTGGTACTAGCATGAGAAACTCAAATCATTTGGATTTTAATGTTATAAAACCTTTTAAAAATAAAGGTATCTCATAAGACCACGTCGCACATAAAAATGGATGGGTTTTTACCTTACTATAACCAAACAACATTTTATAAGAAATCATGTGATATTATACTAATATTTAGGGTTTAAAATAAATATATAACATAGCTGAAATGCTTGCATCTCACATTCCAACATATTTGGTATACGACTAAGTCCGTAAGGCGTATATTGGAGAATGAATATCACACAATGACAAGGTAAGGGACTACCTTTCGCATAGTACATCTCTAAAGAAAATGTACCGAGGCTGCAAACCTATTGCACCTCTACGAATCAGGACCAACCTAACCCTTCTTGGATAGTACTGAATATGATCATCCCTAAGCTGCCAATATAACAAACCTTACCGGGCCTGAAGCATACATCCATAAATACCGATCCATATCAGGCGATATACCCTAATCGGAGTGACCCACATAGCCCAACGGCATAACTCAAGTTTTTGTTATTCTCGGGTGTGAGGCTTGATACTACGTTTTACCTTTATAGCTAATCCAACTTGGAATGCTAACACTGTCATCTAGGCAACAATGCAATGCCAGCATTCATCCATATAAGTTGTTTAGGATATGAACAAACTGAAAGCAATACTTCTACTACATCCATTTTGGAATCACCCTTAGGGTTTCCTTTTTATAAATCTCTTTTATATTTACAAGACTTCTTTTCTAAATCTCCTTTCTTTTTATAAAACTTTTTTTTATAAATATCCTTTCTATTTATAAAACTTCTTTTATAAATCTTCTGATTTTAAATCCATATACTTATCACAAATCCTCGATCTCAAGATCGGGCTAAATACTTTCCATAAAATGATCATTCCATATATCACTATAAATTCACAAATATGATTTATTTTTTCAGTTTATCAAAATGATATAGTTTCTCTTTTATAAAAATATCATTTATAAATTCACAAGTCTATAACAATCCGATTTTTAAGTACCGATCAACTAAAGTTAATAATTAATTTATTTAATTAAATTGGAATTTGGAGATTTATTCTATAAACCGGTTATGAGATTATTTAATAAAAAGTATTTAAATTGTGAAGATAAGATAACTTAAATTTAAATAAGTTAAAGGTGTTGAAAATAAATTTTATAAAAGAAACTGTAATTGAAATATAACATTGGTTTAGGAAAAAGTACTTTTGAAATGTAATTTGTGTTGGTTTAAACTGAATAGAATATAGTTTCATATATAAAAGAAAAACAATATGTATACTCTTATATATATATATATATATATATATATATATATATATATTCCCGAAGCCCAAGCCCAAATGAAAATAGTGTCCAACTAATTCTTTAGACTTTTCTCTCTTGATTTTTATTTCGTATGCCAAATTTAACTCATGCATATCCACTTTATCTTGATTCTTCTTCTACCAAAAGCAAACCCAGCTATCTTTCTTTCCACTTTGAAAACTAAAAACAAATCTCATAAATTTTTAAAAGTCCCTAAAATTGAATATGTGTTTCCTGATATTTATCTGCGTTTATGGCATGAATTGAATTTGGTGCGGTGTTGTGATAAGTGTGTGCATGCTTGTGTATGTACAAAAGGAAGAGGATGACGAACACGCAAGCTACAAGTGAGATCTTCTCAAGAAACTATGTTTAATCAAAGTAATGTGTGTGTGCGTTTATACACACACACATATATATATATATATGTATGTATGTATGTATGTTGGTGTTTGAATTGCTACTATGTTTGTGTAACTTTTATGCTTAGAATTATAGAGAATTGAGATTAAACATGACCGAAATCCATCATTAACGGCTGAATTTACACCAGAGATGGACTATAATAGGTCGACTTAACCTAGCCCAAGTCGACCACTAAACTGGTTAGGTCAACCCTGGCTTCCTACTCCTCGCTGCCTTACATTATTCAACTTGTTGGCCCAATTCAAGTTGTTGGGTGGCCATATTCATGTCTTACACAGCAGGCAATTTTTTTGGTATACCTAGAAACTCCTAAAATGCCTCACTTGCTATTTATTTGTACATGCATATGTGTGTATTTGTGTGGAATTATGGGGTATGTTCTTATGACAGCCTGTGGGTGTATAGATTTTCATTCGTATGTGTTGCGTGTATGTTAAATATATGAAGTGCTTGTCTTTTGCTGGGTACTAGTGCATGTGTATAGCTATGTGTGTGTCCTGTGAGTGCAGGTGCGAGTGCCGTGAGTGTGTGTGAGTTAGTTGTGTGGTGTTATGTACACATGTAGGAGATGAGTGTGCCTGGCTGGGGTTGTGTGTGCATATGTGTATATATAACAGTGTGTGTGTGCGCGCGTGCAAGTATTTAAGAGATGTGTGTGTATGAGTATCCCAGTGCATGTGTACGTGTGTGTTTACTTCACCATGTATGTGATATATATATATATACGAGGTTATTGTAACGACCCAGAATTTAATCTCTATTTAAATGAATAAATAGCTATATTTTAAATAATTAATAAATGGATCTTTTATTAATAAATAAAACTATTTTAATAATAACTAATGATGATAAATTTGTTTACCAATATATATTGTTCATAGAGAAATAGAAAATGTGTTTGGAAATTATTTTTTGAAATATCGATTTTTCATTTATTAAAAGTTATTCAAAAGGTTATAACACTATATTAAACATACATGCACACAATATAAACTAAGTTAACATGGTGTATACATGTTTATATATGCATGTGCATGCTTCTCCTTAAACATATAAACATATAAATTAATATAAGATTTTATATCATAAATATATATATGTGTGTATATATACCATATATAAAATGCTCATTCTCAACTCAAATACACTAGAGACATGGCATGAATAGTTGAAAATATGGGGGTACAATGGACGGTTTTGATGGAGGGGAGAGGTATGGATGTGCATGCATATTTATATTTAAATATAAATCACTTTATATTATTTTAATTAAATCTAAGCCTATATATACCCCTTTATCTTCATATTTTCATGTTTACAACCTCCTTATACATTCCAAATTTCCTAAGAGCTTGAGCTAAAGTATCCATGGCTTCCTGTTCGTAATTTAAAAAAATCACTTCTTTTGGCTAAAATCTCTTCTTTAGTTCACAAAACCACTTCTACATCTCCTACACCACCTTCTCTTTCAAAACTCAAGCTCATCCACCCCAAAACCATAAGGGCCAAGCCCAAATCACCCCAAGGCCGAGCCCAATTAGCCTAGGCCGAGCCAAATTCAAGTGGTCAAGGGTCCAAAAGTTTCAAATTTGCAATTTTCTAAAGCGTTTTCAAGTTTCGACAAAAATTTGCTTCGATTTAGAAAAGTTTCGGTGAGTAAAACTATTATTTTTGGAAAAGAAATTTTTTTAATGATCTATATGTTGTGAAATTATAATGTTTGTCATGTTGTAATATCATGTTGTTTGGATGATATATGATCGCAAGTTAGTTGTTTGGTATAGATTTGTGATTTGGATAATATGTTGAAATGTTTGGATATATATGGATATGGATATGTGATATTAGTTTAGGATACGATGGTAGTGTTGTTTGTGAAACAAAACCAAGTATGTTGTGAAATGGTTGTGAAATCAGTGCCTTAAAAAGTCGCAAAGGACTTGAGATCCTATTTAAAAACGAAAACTCTTTTTCTAGCTTTGGATTTTTGAAAAAAGGTTCTCCAAATTTTTACCTTCTGTTTAAGTTTTCAAAACTTTTAAAATTTTTTTTCAAGCATATGGTAGCTAGAAGGACAATTTTTCAAACAGGGCATGTAAAAAAAACAAAACATTAAAATAGGCTTCATAGAAAACTAATTGCCAAAATAGGCCTCCTTTTGTTTATTACTTGCGCAAATATGGCTTGTGCAAGTAATAAACTGTTTTTAATAATTGAGCTTGCGCAATCCTTAATTGCGCAAGCTCTACCTATAAAGCTTGCCCATTCCATAAGTGCGCAAGCTTTATAATTAAAGCTTGCGCACTTATGGAATACGCAAGCTCATTTTTGAGCATCAAATAGACAGAGAGCCGGATCTGAGCTCATAATCCAACATTTCAACCTTCTTCCCAAAACCCTCCCCATTCCCCATTCCAAATTCAAATCAAAAGCCTAAAAGACATTATTCTTCCTCTATTCCTTCAAGTAACCACTCAATTATACATAAAATTGAAGCAAGCTCTTCATCTACGTTGATTAGAGTAATAATAATTTGATTGTAAATTGACTACTACTTTACAAGTGATTGTTGTTGTTGATGGAAGAAGTAGTCTTGCTGATGTCGATGTCATACTCATATGGTTGGTTTCTTTGTTGAAAATGCAAAAAGAATAGAATTATTCATAAAACCAAAACCCTAAATGTTGAAATAGATGTATGTTTGCTAATTGGTTGTTGTTGTTTGTTATGTAGAATTGGCTCCCAGACCCGAAGATAGAAATGTTCTCTATCTTCAAGAACACCATAGAAGCCAAAACGATGCGCTAATGAAGATAATTTTTCTATGCACAATGCTTTAATGGTAAACCAAAATGCAAGTATGAAATACTAATTTTAATTCATTTATAATTATCAGGATGTGGAAACAGTTAAGCAATGCGATCTTTCGAGCAAGCTTAACGAAATCGATTTTAAAGATCCAAGATTGGAGCAGAAGCTAAGAATCACCGGATTTTGGAAAGCTATGCAAATCAACTACATTCGGCTCGATCATCACCTTATTACGGCTTTATGCGATAGATGGAGGCCGGAGACAAATACGTTTCATATGAGAGTCGGGGAGATGACAGTTACTCTAGCGGATGTATATTTTCTTTTCGGTAAATCAGACGGCCACTCGGTATGTTCCCAAAATTTGGATATCGATTATTTGGAATTGGCTCATGACTTGCATGGTATTTTTCCGCCTAGAGAGGCAGTTAAGTCTAAAAGTGAACTACAATTACGTGGTTTAAAAGCGAATTTTCTAAACCACTACCTGAAGGGGCGACCAATTTAGATATACTTCGTCGCAGTCGTGCCATGATATTGTACTTGTTGAGTTTTCGACTATTTCTCGACCATTCGAAAGGTAGATTAAATTTGAAATTTTTACCATTTTTGGATGATATGGCAAACTGTGGTTACCATTCTTGGGGCAGTGCTGTATTATGCTATTTGTACAGTGAGTTGTCAAATGTTGCCTTGCAACGAAGAAAAGTTTTAGGGGGTTCTGCAATGTTGTTGCAAATATGGTCATGGTCGCATATTGCTATTGGACGGCCCTCTGTTAGAATTCCTACCGACTTAGATCTGTATCTTCCATTCGAGTCTAGGTGGAATTATGCTAGGAGTTGACGTGAGATGCCAAAAAATGTATAATTTTACCGTAACGAGTTGGACTTTTTGGCGGATGACGTAGTTACATGGGAACTATATTCATTGGTGAACAAATTCGGGCATCCGGACATTAAGTATATGTTCGCTGGTTGGATTGCTAAGAGCTGACTGATTCCATTTTTGGACTTTGAATTGTATGCTCTCGATCGAGTTATAAGACAGTTTTCCTTTGACTACCAGCACATTTCCGATCATGTCGTGCCCTTAGACCCAGAACCCACTAGCTGGATGGCATTTCTGCAGGAAAGTATTGCTATTTGGCAATCAAGAATTGATCGTGTCGAACGAGCACGTGAGCCCCTGACACCTTTGAGCGAATACGAGTAGTGGTATTGGCAAATTACTCGCCATTATATTCTAAAAAAGTCAGCAAGGATGTTGGTTGCTTACATTCCCCGTGCACCCCTCGAACGTGATGTGATAAGTATTATAATTTCTAAATTTTGATAGTTCAATTTTTTAACTCATATTCGTTGATACATTGTTATGACTTATAGTTTAGGTAAGTGGAATATACAGCGCTTTGGATGTGGTCGACGAAATAAAAGATAGTCGTATGGAGCCGGACAAGGTGAAAAGCAAGTGCATCAACCTACGATGTATACTTGACATGATTTTTTGTCGGAACTAGCTAAGAAGGCCGGCCAAACTGCTATGCATTGAAGAAGAACGATCACGTTCTACAGAGGAGACACAGACTACACTAGTGGGTGGACAAACTCGATGGGGGGAGGCACATACGGAAGGGGAGGGTTCACAGCAAGCCGCTGGGGAAACGCAAGATCAATGGCCCTCTTAGCCCGAAGTAGAACAACAATACGCCGGTGGAGAAACTCAGGCTCAATGGCCCATTTGGCACGAAGGAGAACAACACTTCAGATATATTAGACAATCCACACATGAGCAGATGGAAGAGCGGCCGAGTGGGAAATACAACAAGAAGAACTAATTTTCGGGTTGAGTCAACAACAAGAAATCCCACTTCCAACACCCACTCCTACATTTGAAGAAGGCCAAGGATCGGCTCCTATCGTGTATAGAAGGAAGAAGAAGAGAGACACACCTCTTGAGCTTAGACGGATTCGGGATTGAGGTGTACTGTTCTTTGCCCGACATATGTTGTTGTTTTTCCTTTGGTCAGAAAGGATAATGTGGATGTATATGTCGTTGGTTGGTTGTATATATTGTTGAACCTACTTTCGGTAATTTTCAATTACGCTTTGGTTGTTTTGTTTTGATGTTGATGATGTTCAGTATTGGTCTTGATATTCTATTGCATTTTGCATGCTACCTATGTTGTTGTTCATAGTTTTTGATGAGTATTGTGGGGTGGAATGTGTGGTAGCAGCTCTCTGTTATTGACAGAGAGCTATTACCTCTTGCGTAATTGTGGAATGCACAAGCAGTATTTAGCAATATAGCTTACACATTCCACAAGTGCGCAAGCTATATAGCTAAATAATGCTTGCACGTTCCACAAGTATGCAAGCATTTTTTTGGGATGGCTTGTTGCAGCAGCTCTCTGCCTTGGACAGAGAGCAATTAATCCTTGCGCACTTGTGGAATGTGCAAGCATTATTTAGCTATATAGCTTGTGCACTTGTGGAATGTGCAAGCTATATTGCTAAATACTGCTTGCGCATTCCACAATTGCGCAAGCAATATTAGCTCTTTGTCAAAGACAAAAAGCTGCTGCCACACATTCCACCCCACAAACATTCCAACATTCACTTCAGTCAACAACAAATATAGCAACATATGCATAGACATAAAGATTTTCAGTTCAAAATTAATAGGGGAAGCAAAAAAAAACATATGCAATAGGAAGTTAACACACTTCTTCCGTTACAAATACGTAAAAATATTGAATAACATAGACGTACATCAACTTATACAATTCAACGCGGACAAGATTTTTTCTTATGGCCAATAGAACCACATTTGCTACATCTGTTATGGTCGGATGAAGATGGCGGATCCATGAAACCTTTGATTCGAGTAGACCACGGACTCCTGAATTTCTGCACACTGGCGGTGGTTGTATAATTGGACCATCGTAGACATCCCAATGTCGACTATCTGGTACAGGGTGGAATAAAGGAGCATAAGTTGCGGTATACATAGGCATCATGTACCACGTGGAGATTAAGTCAAAATACGCTCTATTAGCACCACCCGAACCACGTGAACAAGCTGTTAATACATGGGAGCATGGAAAATGATCTAACGTTGGCATGTTGCACGAACATTTGGCAACATTATCTTCGATATTCACCGTATAATCAAACATATGCACATCTTGCACCTGCCATTCAATGAAGCTATATCTCTCTATATACATGAGCCTCGATTCTTCCATTCTTCTCCGCGCTAATGCTTCCCACCTAGGTGCGAGCTGCAACGTCCACTCTTCTCCTAGAGTTTGACGTTCGACAAAGTAATGGTTCAATCGATGAAACGTACGTGCAAACAATGATCTAACAGGTAAATTCCTAGTTCCTTTCAGCACACCATTAAAGCTTTCGGAAATGTTAGTCATCATCATATTGAATCTTACTCCACCGTCATGACAAAGAGTCCAGCTTGATTCCTAGTTTTTCAAACTTCTTTCAATCCACGCATCGGCATCTCGATTTACATCCTTCAACAGTTTTTGAAGTTCGTTATATTTTAAAACCTCTGATGCCATGGCACATGCATGTAACAAATTTTGTAGCTCATACGTGCCAAACCCTACTTTCTTGAAATTTGCTTTAATATGATGAATACAAAAGCGATGATGATGTTCAATTGGCCAAGCTTCTCTAACCGCACGTGGAATTCCTTTCATACGATCCGAGATAAAGGTGATACATCTGGTACATATGAATGGAATATAATTCCATATGCAACGAATAAACCAACTCCAAGCCACGACTCTATTTGTACAATAGTAAAGGCTAACGGAAATAAGCCTTAGTTTGCGTCCACCCCAGCAGCTACTAGTAATCTACCCAGATACTTCCCGTATAAATGAGTGGCATCAATAGACAATATAGGTCGACAGTGGTTGAAACCATGAATAAAAGGTCCGAAAGCCAAAAAAGCACCATCCAAAACACCACGACTATGAATAACATCATATACAGTTCCGGGGTTAGTACGTTGTAGGGCTCTAAGATATTTTGGCAATTCCACGTATGACGATTCCCAATCTTCATAAATCATTGCAACAGCTTTCTGTAGTCTGTGTCGGGCTCGAGAATAACTCACTTTAATATGAAACATATTGGACATTGTCTCTTGAACAGTTCTTGCAGTCATGTTTATTTCAGCTTTAATCAACGGAAGTATTTTGCTCCATATAAACTTTGCAGTTGCCTGTCGATGGTTTGAGTTGATTGTTGCATTTAAACAAGGGTGATCGCCGCCATACGTAGTTATCTTCCACCAATTTGAATTTTTTCTAACTAAAAGGCTTGCATGCACTTGCCAAGGACATGTTTCATCCACATCACAACGGACTATGTACTAATTCGCACGGGATTCAGAACTTGAAATGAAACTGAACATTTAATCGCCCATTCATATAATTGTTCAACAAGCTTCTGCTTACTTTCAAAAATTAACCCAATTCGTGGAACTTTCTCAGCACATTCTCTTCCAAACACTTCCACGTCTAGTTGACAATTTTCCATTATCGATTTCACCATCATTGATGTCATGCATAAATAATCGGCTAGAGCCTCTTCATATGTGATTTGTTCTTCTTCCACATTTACATCATCAGCCTCCTCAATGTCTGCATATATGATTGCATCATTGTTAACTTCCATTTGATGGATCTAAGTTCCGTCCTCATCATCCGCACAAGCTACTTCCATGCTATCCAATTGCCCAACGATCTCGTGTGGAGTATCAACATGATCATCACCATCATCGTCATCACAACCAGTCAATGCATCTTCGACACTATGAATACAAAAAATAAAGGTAAGATATTTTACATTAACATAAGTCAAAATACATGTGCCAAAGTATAATAATACTCACTTTTCGAACACTTGCGACTGATTTGGATGTATATAGTTATGCATCATATTTTGTTCCTAACTAGAAGAGACTCCAACCATTCTGATGTACCTGTGAAGTAAGTTTGTAAACTCTCCACCTTGATGGCTTGAAAGATATGAAGGATACGCCGATCATTGTGTTTCTTGTAACTACGTGGTGGGTACATACTCATCCACAGAAATTACCGTTGGTTGTGTTTCGACCGCATTATCATGTTCCACTTTCACAACATATATTTCTATCACTCTCATTCCAACCGAAAAGGTAGAGTTCAAATCATCGTCGTCTTCCAAATCAATAGCAGATGCACCATCATCCCGAACCCATTTCACCACTAATTTTAAATCATATATCATAGGATTTACTTTTGTCACTTCAAATGCCCTTTGTTTAAGCTCTTCAAAACTACAATGATTTTTTATTGTCGATCTTTTTCGCTTTCCGCCAACATAACTAGGTTTACCTTCATCATCAACCAACAGTTCCCCATCAAAGTAAAATACAGTCGGAACCTTTGACATAATCTACAAATACAGTTACAATACCACATTCATAATCTTGATTTTGTGGCATAATTCTAATCATAAAAAATGTTGAATTAATACCTTTTTTCTCAAGTAGATTTTGCTACCGTAGGCAATCCTCAACCGAAAGCAGTTAAACCAATCTTTAAGAAAAATCAAACAAGCAAATCAATATAATAACGTAACCAATATAACTCAACAACAAAATCAACAATACCAAATGTACTTCACCAATATATTCAACTGCTTAGCTAGCACACGGTACGGGTTAAAACAAAAACATACATTTTCGGAACATCATATTAAAAATACTAAATTTCAACATTAAAACCAAATATGACAACGTTAACCTAGTCCGAAACGTCTACCAAAATCTAGACCACCCACTACTTTCCCTTAGTTCTTCATTCACCTTTTTCAAATGACTGATTTCGGCTTGCAATTCATGGACATACTCGAGTCCCCTTTCGCACAAGGGTTGATCAATCTATTTAAAATAATTTCAACAATCAACTTCACGAGGATTCAGTCTATGTTCGTTGTACGAACTACAACTGAAAAATCTTCGCCCGACATTCTTTTCCTTTCCGCAAACGACCACTACACACATATCTCCGTAGTAACAATTTGGATATGGTCATTGTCCCCTTGTCATGGATGGACCAACTTGATGTATAGGCTTCAGCAAATTTCCGTCAACTTTAATTTGATGACCGGGTCTTTCGGCAGAAACAATTTCACGTAAACGAGCGTGTAAGGTTGATGGTCCAAAATGGAATTTACGCGGTATTGTTTCGATCTGTGTTTCCAGAACATGATCAACATCAAAGTCAATATGACTTGAGCTTGCAACATTGATTTTCGCTTCAAGTTCATCGTAATGTTTCATCAACGTTTCATCGTCTATCTCCCAAACATTCATGTCTACCGTCAAAATAAACAATAAAACATTAACATATAAATTAGGGTTTTCAATTTACTAGTACTTAAATAGGGTTTCCTACTGCATTAAACATTAACAACTAACTCAATAATAACAACAACATTGCCTTGTAATTAACATTTCTAACACCAATAACTCTTCGTTTTCAACATCATCAACAATAGAAACTTTTGGTCTTAATTTTTAAAAACATTAATTATTACCTTTGTTTTGTAATGATGAAGAAGATGATTCTATATATAGTTTAGCAACTATTTGGTTGATAAGGTGATTGCGGATTGTATATGGAAGAAAAATGGGTTTGGAATGGGAAATGGGGAGGGTTTTGGGAAGAAAGTAGAAAATGGGTATAATGAAGTCAGATCTATGCTCTCTTCTATTTGATGCTCAAATATGAACTTGTGCATTCCATAAATGCGCAAACCTTAAATATAGTTTGTGCACTTTCGAAATACGCAATCTTTAGTTATAAAAAAAAATTAATACATGCGCACTCCAAATTTGCGCAAATATTATCTAAAACAAGGCCTATTTTCGCAATAAGTTTTTGTTGAGGCCTAATAGCGGAATAAGTTTTTTCAATGGGTCCTTTTTGAAAAATTGTCCTAGTTAGAATTATGTGAGATTTCCACCTAAAATTCAATTCTAGGGAACTGCATTCATAGCGATAGTCGCTATAGATGCACTTTGGAAAATTTCGCGCTTTCAAGTTTTTAAGTGTTCTCTTTTGGATTGTTTTTGAAAACTCATTTAAAAATAATTAGTAAGTCAAAAGTTTAAGTTTTTAATTATTTAAGAATTTATTTAATTAATTTATTAATTAGGGTAATTATTATTTAATTAATTAATTAAGTTAAGTAATTAGAGTTTAAGAATTATTAACTAAAGTAATTATTTTTAATTAAGTAAGTTTTAAATAATGATTAATTAAGATAAAAGAAAATTAATTTTTATTTAATCAATTTTATTTATTTTAATTAATTATTTAATTAGTGTTAATCATTTAATTAATTATTATTTAATTAAGGGTTAATTACCCACTTAACTATGGTTTAATTTCTTAAATAAATGTTAATTAATTAATGTATAATTAAGGTTTAATTAGAAATAAGATTAGGATTTACAAATTATTTAATTAAAGTTTAATTAAAGTTTAATTTATTTTTAAATTAATGATTTAATTAAAGTTTATTTATTTTAAAGTTTCTTTTAAAACCCTATCGGTTATTAATTTTTAACCAATTTCTTGTTTAAGTGAATTGTTTAAAACCAAGGATCTCTTGTCCATGCTATTATGTAGTCAAATGAATTAAATTAATTGTAATAAAATGATGACACGATTTATTGAAAGTAAGTCGGCTTGTACTTATCACAAAATACCGCACTTCGGGAATGTGATGAATACAAGGGCGTTAGTTTCGATAAGCGGGTCAAGATAATCTAAACATATGGAACATATATTCATATGTAAATCTTATACCCTGATTATGGAATGGTCCACTATAAAACAACTTGACGTTTTTAAAACTATCGAATGTTGGTTTGGAGAGACGGGGATCGGATAATAGTTGTTATCTGAAAATCACTTCGAACCAACATAAACGTTCGAATTGAAAGTAGTAATTGCAAGGTGCACGATAAAGACTTTGAAGTGCAAGGGCTATTTACTGCTAACTCTAAGGGTGATTCCGAAAGGGGTGTAGTGGAAATAGTGCAACATCCCCTACTTGAAGGCCCAAAACTAACGGCTATGGATGCTATAGTCGTCCATAGTTATTAATCCTCGACGACCAAATACGGTAATGTTAGATACATTGATATACATAAAACACATGAATATGGAAAAAATATAAAACATCAAACAAGTTCCAAATTCCATTTCAAAATATTTCAAATTCATTACATAATCCCAATACGAGAACCACATTTCGAGAAAATATATTTATTACAACATACGCCAAGAGCGACATATGAAGATGCCCCCTTGGATGATCAAAGTATATATAGGCAATTAAACAATTTTGCCATTACAACAAAAACATAGCGGAATCAAAATAAAAGAGAACTCTAGACGGCTATCATGCCTCCTGCACGTCTTCGGAAGCTTATTTGTCAAAGGAGATACCTGAAAACCTCAACTCTCAAACTACTCAAAATCAATTGAGTACCCAAGTTTAAGGGGAAAACATAAAATTTGAGTCAGACATAAAGCCTGGTATGAATAATAATCTACTGTCCCAAACCATTTAAATATCTAATGAGACCATGCCACTTAGCAGAACGAGTTTTCCCCTCACTAGTATCATAAAACCTTTATAAAATCATTTACTGGGCTCCTGCATCCACAGTGGTTAAAACAATTCAAAACAATATGATGATATGCAAATAAGTAAATCAATTCTGGATTTCCCATCTCCATTTATTCTGACTAACTTCCTCATTTATAGTTTCTAGGGTTAGTATTAACTTATTAGTTTTCATCGGCTTACTAATAACCTTTTTATTGTTTATGGACTCCCTGTACAATTTCATAGTTTTCATGGAATCACTAAAAACCTATTGGCCCCTGCCAATATCTTTACTATTTCATGGGTTCTCCCTGAACCTATTGGCTACTCCAATATCTTTCCTCTTATCCTAGTTTTTATGGATTGACTAGGAAACTATTGACTTCTGCTCATCATCTAAACCCAAATCAGCAAAGATATGCTCACAATGCAACAGCCAATTCTCTACCTCTATGGCATTCTCTGTCACCATAAATGGCTTCCCACCAAGACGGGTGTAATCTCTGCTCAGCTTAGCATAATTATTCCCAACTAGAGCCACAGGATTAGCTCCTCCAACATTACCAGCAAATCCAGCAGCAACTCCTACTTGCATCATACTGATGAAGATCTAATACATCGCCCCCATATCTACTGGTGGATTTCCGGCACCTACATTGGCATCGTCATTTTGGTTAGCATTAGCATGTCGACCTGGGTTCCTTCTGGTAAGTCGAGCATTTCCATTGGTTATGGTGCTTCCTCCACCAAAGATTTCCTCTTTCCTTTCCTGCTTCCATATCTTCTTTCTCGTAAATCTGCATACAAGCCTTAGTAAGATATAGAAGAATGGTCTAAGAGAGAGGGGAATACGTACTTATATATATAATATATATCAAATACAAGTACGTTACTATAGTGTTAACACAAACCCAGATCTAATTTTCTAATTCATTGGATTATGTTTAAAAATCTTTTAGGTTTAATTTCTTTTAAGTTTCATAAACTTATGCTCTGATACCAACTTGCAACATCCCCTACTTGGAGGCCCAAAACTAACGGCTATGGATGTTGTAGTCATCCATTGTTATTAATCCTCGGCGACCAAATACGGTAATATTAGATACATTGATATACAAAAACACATGAATATGGAAAAAAATTAAAACATCAAACAAGTTCCAAATTTGATTTCAAAACATTTCAAATTCATTACATAATCCTAATACGAGAACCACGTTCATAGAAAATATATTTATTAGAACATACGCCAAGAGCGACATATGAAGATGACCCATTGGATGATCAGAGTATATATAGGCAATTAAACAACTTTGCCTTTACAACAACAACATAGCGGAATCAAAATAAAAGAGAACTCTAGATAGTTATCATGCCTCCTACACATCTCTGGAAGCTTATTCGTCAAAGGAGGTACCTGAAAACCTCAACTCTCAAACTACTCAAAATCAAATAAGTACCCAAGAGTTTAAGAGGAAAACATAAACTTCGAGTCAGACATAAAGCCTGGTATTAATAATAATCTACCATCCCAAACCATTTAGATATCTAGTGAGACCACGCCGCTTAGCATAACTGGTTTGTCCTCACTGGGATCATAAATCCTTTATAAAACCATATACTGTGCTCCAGCATCCACAATGGTTAAAAAATTTTGAAACAATATGATATGCAAACAAGTAAATCAATTCTGGATTTCCCATCACCATTTATTCTGACTAACTATCTTATTTATATTTTCTAGGGTTACTATTAACCTATTAGTTTTCATAGGCTTACTAATAACCTGTTTATTGTTTATGGACTCCCTGTTCAATATCATTGTTTTCATGGGATCACTAAGAACCTATTGGTCCTTGCCAATATCTTTACTGTTTCATAGGTTCTCCCTAAACCTATTGGTAACTTCAATATCTTTACTCTGATCTTAGTTTTCATGGGTTGACTAGGAACCTATTGACTTTTGCCAATATCTTAATCCGACAATAGTTTTCATGAGCTAACTACAAACCTATTAGCCCCTACCAATATCAAATCATAGTTTTCATGGGCTAGCTATGAACCTGTCATCCTGACATCTTCATTTATACATAGTTTTCATGGGCTTACTATGAACCTATTGGCCCCTGCCAATATCTTTTCCTATGTACACAGTTTTCATGGGTTTACTGTAAACCTATTGGCCTCTGCCAATATCTTCCTTTAATATTTTAGCATCGTATATTCTGGTCTACCTGACCTCCTGGATGCAATTCTACTCATTTAGGAATTAACTTAATTCATACTCACTACTGGGTCAACCTAACTGGTTATTCCGCCCTTTCCCAAATTACAGTTACGGGTCCTTTACAATATGAATATATACATATATGAAGAAGCAAACATAATAACTTGGTTAATCCCTTTAACCTATTAATCAAGAAAAGCTTCTTTAAAAACTCCATTTCAAAAATACTTTTCTTATGCCATGGTTTTCCTTTAAAATGAGATTGGGTTATTTGTTTTGAAAACTAAGACTTTCGAAACCTTAAAGCATTACTTTCGAAACCTATGGATAACCATCTTCGAAAGCATATAAAACTTCTTTTCAAAACATTACATATAAACCTTTCGAAGCTCTTTGAATCATTTTTTTCGAAACTAAAATATACCTTTCGAAAGTATCAAAACATTACTTAACAATCCTTGGAAACATAGTTTCGAAACTAGTGAAACTACCCCTTTCGAAACCATTGGGTTTAGCTTTAAACCATATTTTGGGTCAAAGTGAATATAAATGAAAGTACCCATTTCGAAACCATTCTTTATCATATAAAAGTGTTTGGGGGTAAAACTTGATCGGCGTCAGAACCATCCTTTTGAAAGCTTAAACCGTATAAGTAAAACATTTGAAGGTTAGCTTTAAAACCCCATTCAAAGTCATTGCCTTCGAAACCCTTGATCCCTTTAGAAATCATTTTGGAGGTGGCTTAGTACCTTTTTAAAACAGATTCTACCCCTCGAAGGCATTGATGACTTCAGTACACTCGAAAGGCAAAAGAACGGCAGTAGGGTCTCGATTAGGTCGGAACCACTACTTTTGAAAGCATTATTTTTAAACCCATTCGAAAGCTTATACTTTAAAACATAAGTTGGCTACCCTTTTCGAAAGCATTTGATTCGACTCCTTCGAAAGCTTTTATGAAAATCAGGCAGGCGCATTAATATTTGAAAACAAAGCAAATGTTTCGACCCCATCGGAACCAAATGCTTTCGACACCATGCCTTCCTTTTTTCCTCCAATCCACAATGTACCATCTAAGTGATACCTTGTGTATTGGTTTCGGCCTGGGTTGGTTTCGACTGAGTCGAAGCGGAAGCTATGAGTCGAAAGGTACTTCTAATAGAGGCGGAACCTACTTTTCTGAGTAAAAGCTTATTAATGCCAATTAAAGCAAATTCTATTTAACTAACCTGCCCACGTGTAAACATATGATTGATTGCCTCAACTTTTCATATTCTTTACCAAAGTAATTTCTACATGACTTTAGATCTAAACCAAGATTAATTTAACAAATAAGACCTTCCATTAAGCAAAACTAATAACGCAAATAAGTCCTTCTTCTAAAGTAATTTAATTTCCAT
The DNA here is from genome assembly GCA_030737815.1 of Allium fistulosum. Lineage (NCBI taxonomy): Eukaryota > Viridiplantae > Streptophyta > Magnoliopsida > Asparagales > Amaryllidaceae > Allium > Allium fistulosum. The sequence goes on from CM060902.1 coordinate 1,389,654,080, forward strand.
AGAAAATTACTTAGGAAAAATCTCTAAAAAATCATAGAAATTCATTTTTAACATGTTATCTAACATATCTAAATTTCCGACCCAAATTCTCAATATAATATCTGAAATAAATTTCTAAACCCAATTAACCATATTTTCATTTGAAAATTCATAATGATCTTTCCATAGCCTCAAAAATTATCAAAATTAAAATCCAACTCCCAAATCTTGTTTTACATAACATATAATTTTCCCATGGCATCCAAAAATCGATTTCAATCAGTTTTGCCCTAAAACTGCCAAAATCCCTATTTAAACAATCTTGTTTAAATCAAACAAATTATAATTCAAGCATATCATCATCCAAAACATCGTAGAAACGAATTCAATCTTAAATTCGAAAACATTTGTTCATAAAACAAAATAGAGATGGTATAAATTATTAATCACCTTGACTAAGATAAGGAAATTGGATTGAGATTAGGATTTATTCCCCTTGCTTTAATCCTTAGCTTGATTTGAATTTTTCTCTTCTTTTTCTTCCCAGTAATGGTCGGCTCCTCTTCTTATGTTTGCGTTTTATTTTTGTGAAAATGAGAAATGAACGTGAATGGCATAAGGAACAAAAATATATAAGGGTTATGGTAATAGGGTGCAGTTATTTCCCATTATGCTCTTGTGTAATTTATTTAGCTTACAAACCATTCTTTAGCCCATTTAATTTATTAAGCATGGCCTTCTTATCATTTATTCAAATCTCAATCCCTTTATCACTTAATATTTACATTATTTTATTTAATTTATCTAATTAAATCTCCTGAATAATGTTATAAAAAATTAGGGGTGTTACAGGCTCCCCTCCTTAAAGAATTTCGTCCTCGAAATTCAGTAAGGACTAAATACTAAATATAGCAATCATCTGTAACCCCTCTTAACAACAATACTAGCCTACCTGACTAGCAATTATCTATATAAATCTAATATAGACATACCCTCAAAGCAAATTAGGATAAGTATCTCGAATCATGTCCTCAGTCTCCCAAGTATAGCCCCTCTCGTTGTCGCTTCACTGAACTTTAACCAACTTGACTATCTTGTTCCTCAATCTTTTCTCATCTCTCGCCACAACCCAAACTGGTTGTCTAACAAAAGTCAAATTAGGCTCTACTGTCCAATCTTCCAACCCTATCGTAGGAATAGTAGTCTCTAGAACATGCACATACTTGCGAAGATGAGACACATGAAATACATTATGGACACATGTCATACTGCTTGGCAACTCTACTCTGTATGCGAGCTATCCAATCCTCTCTATAATCTGGAATGAGCCAACATATCTTGGTGCCAGTTTCTCTGACATCTCGAACCGTACCATACCCTTCATCGGTGATACTTTAATGAAAACCTTGTCTTCAACTGAGAACTCTAGGTCTTTACGCCTCTTATCTACATAACTTTTCTGTCTGGACTGAGCTTCCTTCATCCTTCCTCGAATTAACTCAATCTCTGCTGACGCCTCTCTAACCAAATCTGGACCTAAGACTAATTTGTCTCAAGTCTCCTGTCTCCAACCAACATGCTGGTGATTTGCATGGCCTTCCATACAAAGTTTCAAAAGGCGTCATTCCTATACTAGTCTGATAGCTATTATTATAGAAAAACTCAATCAAATGTAGGTGACCTTCCCAAGATTTACAAAATTCTAATACATGAGCTCTTAGTAAATCCTCGAGTGCCTTATTGACTCTCAATATCTGCCCATCCGTCTGAGGGTGATATGTTGTACTCATCTTGAGCTTACTGCCTAACACATCCTATAGACTCTTCCAGAATTCACTAGTGAACAAAGCATCTCTATCACTGACTATGCTACTAGGAACTCCATGAAGTCTAACTATGTTCTTCAGGAACAACTTAGCTAAAACAGGTGTCGTCCTAGTTGACTTCCCTAGAATGAAATGGGCACTCTTGGTCAATCTATCCACTATGACCCATATACTTTCATTTCCTCTATTTGACCTTGGCATCCCGTCTATAAAATCCATGGATATCGAATCCCATTTCCAAACTGGAATCTCTAGAGGTTGAAGCAATCCACTTAGCTTCTGATGTTCGGCTTTCACTTGTTGACAGTTTGCACACTGCCTAACCTATAAGCCAACATCCCTCTTCGTACCTTCCTAATAGAAGCTCCTCTTCATATCTTAATACATCTTGGTCCCTCCAGGATGAATCGTAAACTTGGATCGATTACAATCTTCAAGAACTTCTTTCCTCAAGTTCTCAACATTTGGAACACACAACCGTCCCTTCTTTCTCAACCATCCCCTCTGGTCAAGACTAAAATCCTTCAGATCATCGATTTCAGTTCCAATCTCAAGCCTCCTAATCCTCTTGGCTAATACTGGATCCTCCTTCTGCTTAGAAGCAATTCTCTCGATCAACACTGGTCAAACTTCTAAATAGGACAACATGGAAGTACTTTGACTAGAACTAACAGTCAATCTTAACTGCACACTATAGGTAGTCAAAGCTTCTAAATCCTTCCATTCTACCAACATAGCTAACACCACATTCCGATGTCTTCTGCTAAGAGCATTCGCTACTTTATTACCTTTCCCTGGTGTATACTCTATTCTAAAATCATAAGCAGCTAAAAACTCTAGCCACCTCTGTTGTCTCATATTCAACTCCTTCTGAGAGCATAAGTATCTTAAAGATTTACGATCTGTGTATAGCTTAAATCTCTCCCCTAAGAGATAATGCCTCCAAATCTTTAATGCGAAGATCATCGCACAGAACTCCAAATCATGAGTAGGATATCTTACTTTATGCGGTCTAAGCTATCGTGAAGCGTGGGCAGTCACTTTACCCTTTTGAATCAACACAGCTCTCAATCCAGTTCCACATGCATCGGTATAAACCACTAACCCTTGGTTTTCATCTGGAACTACTAACACAGGTGCATTGGTCAACAAATGCTTTAACTTAAGGAATGCTTCCTCATATTTGTCAGACCAGACATACTTCACATCCTTCCTGGTTAGCTTAGTCAAAGGTGCTGCTCCGCAAGAAATCCTTAATGAATCTCCGGTAATAGCCAGCAAGTCCAAGAAAACCTCTAATCTCAGTCACCGTCTCTGGTCTCTTCTAATTATTAACAGCTTCGATCTTATCTGGATCGACTGACAACCCCTTCTCTGAAACCATGTGACCAAGGAACTTAACCTCTTTCTTCCAAAAATGACGCTTGGATAATTTTGCTTTTAGCTGATACTGCCTCAACGTCTCAAGTACAACTCTAAGATGATCTTCATGCTCTCTTTCATCCTTAAAGTATACCAAAATGACATCTATAAACACCAACACGAACCTATCCAGATACTTTCAAAAAACTCGGTTCATCATATCCACGAAGAAAGCAGGTGCATTCGTTAACCCGAATGGCATTACTAACCACTCGTACAAAACATACCAAGTTCGAAACGCTGTCAAAGGAATATTGTCCTCTGCCACTATTAACTGATGGAAACTTGTCGCCAAATCCAACTGGGAAAACACTCTGGCTCCACACAACTGATCAAATAGATCATCAATTCTCGGCAAAGGATACTTATTCTTGATCGTCCTCTCGTTCAGCTTACGATAGTCGATACATATCCTTAACAACTCATCTGGTTTCTTCACGAACACCGTGATCGCTCCCTAAGGCGAACTGCTTGGTCTAATAAAATTCCTTCCTTCTAGATCTACTAGCTGCACCTTCAATTCCTTCATTTCAGTCAGTGTCATCCTGCTAGGTGGTCTACTTACAGGTTCAACTCCTGGCACAAGATCATCTAAAACTCAACAGCTCATTTCAGTGGTAGTCCTATGACCGGCTCAAAGCCATCTACAAACTCTCTTGCTACTTGAACCTGACTTAGCTCTTCTCCCCCTTCCATTGCACTTAACAAAGCGCAACTACTTCGATTAGAATTCTCCACTGAGAATATGATTCAGTTATGACTACCAGGGTGTCTTAATGATATCTCCCTATCCTGGAAAAATATCCCAGCTAGCCTCATACTTACTCAACCAATCCATACCAAAATAATTCTGAAATCTACGAAATCGAAAACATACAGACTACATGCAAATTTATGGCCTAACAAATCAAGTTCTAACTGGTCACATCTCATCCCCAGAGTTGCACACCCTCATATTGGATTCGCAACCCTTAAGGAAGTAACAAGGTATATGGGTTCTAAGCATAATCTAAAAACCAAAAACTGGGATATAAATGGATGTGATGCACCGGTATCAAATAGTATCCTAACTTGTATACTCTGAATCAAAAACGTACCTTCCATCATAGTCTTCCCCTTTTCAGCTTTAGTTGGCTTAGCAGATGATGGTCCAACAGCAAAAACCTTTCCCTTGTCCACCCTAACCGGTTCTAGACACCGATTCTTATAATGCCCAACTTGGTCACAGTTGAAGCACTTCACATTCTTCTTATCTGCAACCTTCTTCTCCTTGCCTGGCCGGCACTCATTTGCATAATGACCCTTCTTGTCACACTAAAAGCAAACTAAATCAGCTTTTTCCTTCTTGGCAGCATCTCCCTTCCGGGCTCCCTTCTTCTTAAAGAACTTTCTCTTCTTTCCCTGAGAACCTTGGGTTTCAACTGACTTCTCTCTAGCACAAACGGCAAGCATCTCCTCATGGTAGATAGCCATCTCCACAACCACATTATAAGGATTATGGATAAGTGTTTGGGTCGCCCTAGCAAGCTCAGGTCTCAATCCCTGAATGAACCTCTCATTTCTCCCGATGTCAATGTTTATAGTATTATATCCCTACGGGACAACTCATCAAACTTAGCAGCATACTTAACAACCGACATCTCTCCCTGCTCCAGATCCAAAAACTTTCTCAGCAGCGCTAATTTAGCAACCTCAGATATAAAGCTTTGTTCAAATCCCCTTCGAAAATCAGCCCAAGTAAATTCCTCCTCCGAAACTCCGATAGTAACATTGTTCCACCAATGAAGCGATGACACTTGCAACTGCCTAGAGGCCAACCTTCTCTTCTGCTCATTATCTAAACCCAAATCAGCAAATATACGCTCACAATGCAACAGCCAATTCTCTACCTCTATGGCATTCTCTGTCTCCATAAATGGCTTCCCACCAAGACTGGTGTAATCTCTGCTCAGCTTAGCATAATTATTCCCAACTAGAGTCACAAGATTAGCTCCTCCAACATTACCAGCAACTCCAGCAACAACTCCTACTTGCACCATATTGACGAAGATCTGATACATCGCCCCCATATCTACTGGTGATTTCCAACACCCACATTGGCATCGTCATTTTGGTTAGCATTAGTCTGTCGACGAGGGTTCCTCTTGGTAAGTCGAGCATTTCCATTGGTTGTGGTGCTTCCTCCACCGAGATTTCCTCTTCCGTTTCCTGCTTCCATATCTTCTTTCTCGTAAATCTGCATACAAGCCTTAGTAAGATATAGAAGAACGGTCTAAGAGAGAGGGGAATACGTACTTATATATATATATAATATATATCAAATACAAGTACGTTACTATAGTGTTAACACAAACCCAGATCTAATTTTCTGATTCATTGGATTATGTTTAAAAATATTTTAGGTTTAATTTCTTTTAAGTTTCATAAACCTATGCTCTGATACCAACTTGCAACATCCCCTACTTGGAGGCCCAAAACTAACGGCTATGGATGCTATAGTCATCCATAGTTATTAATCCTCGACGACCAAATACGGTAATGTTAGATACATTGACATACAGAAAACACATGAATATGGAAAAAATTTAAAACATCAAACAAGCTCCAAATTCCATTTCAAAACATTTCAAATTCATTACATAATCCCAATACGAGAACCACGTTCAGAGAAAATATATTTATTACAACATACACCAAGCGCGACATATGAAGATGCCCCCTTGGATGATCAGAGTATATATAGGCAATTAAACAACTTTGCATTACAATAACAACATAGCAGAATCAAAATAAAAGAGAACTCTAGATAGCTATCATGCCTCCTGCACGTCTCCGGAAGCTTATTCGTCAAAGGAGTTACTTGAAAACCTCAACTCTCAAACTACTTAAAGGTAATTAAGTACCCGAGAGTTTAATAGGAAAACATAAACTTCGAGTCAGACATAAAGCCTGGTATTAATAATAATCTACCATCCCAAACCATTTAGATATCTAGTGAGACCACGCCGCTTAGCAGAACGGGTTTGTCCTCACTGGTATCATAAAACCTTTATAAAACCATATACTGTGCTCCTGCATCCACAATGGTTAAAAAAATTCAAAACAATATGATGATATACAAACAAGTAAATCAATTCTGAATTTCCCATCACCATTCATTCTGACTAACTATCTTATTTATATTTTCTAGGGTTACTATTAACCTATTAGTTTTCATAGGCTTACTAATAACCTGATTATTGTTTATGGACTCCCTGTCCAATATCATTGTTTTTATGGGATCACTAAGAACCTATTGGTCCTTGCCAATATCTTTACTGTTTCATTGGTTCTCCCTGAACCTATTGGTAATTTCAATATCTTTTCTCTTATCTTAGTTTTCATGGGTTGACAAGGAATCTATTGACTTTTGCCAATATCTTAATCCGGCTATAGTTTTCATGAGCTAACTACAAACCTATTTGCCCCTCCCAATATCAAATCATATTTTTCATGGGCTATCTATGAACCTGTCATCCTGACATCTTCATTTATACATAGTTTTCATGGGCTTACTCTGAACCTATTGGCCTCTGCCAATATCTTTTCCTATATATACAGTTTTCATGGGTTTACTTTGAACCTATTGGCCCCTGCCAATATCTTCCTTTCATATTTTAGCATCCCATATTCTGGTCTTCCTAACCTCCTGGATGCAATTTTACTCATTCAGGAGTTAACTTGATTGATATTCACTACTGGGTCAACCTAACTATTTATTCTCCCATTCCCCAAATTACAGTTATTGATTTTTTTACAATGTGAATATATACATATATGAAGAAGAAAACATTATAACTTGGTTAATCCCTTTAACCTATTTATCAAGGAAAACTTCTTCAAAAACTCCATTTCAAAATACTTTACTTATGCCATGGTTTTCCTTTAAAATGGATTGGGTTATTTGTTTTGAAAACTAAGACTTTCGAAACCTTAAAGCATTACTTTCGAAACCTCTGGATAACCATCTTCGAAAGCATAGAAAACTTCTTTTCAAAACATTACATATAAACCTTTCGAAGCTCTTTGAATCATTTTTTTCGAAACTAAAATATACCTTTCGAAAGTATCAAAACATTACTTAACAATCCTTGGAAACATAGTTTTGAAACTAGTGAAACTACCCCTTTCGAAACCATTGGGTTTAGCTTTAAAACATATTTTGGGTGAAAGTGAATATAAAACATCTTTCGAAACCATCCTTTCGAAAGCTTAAAACATATAAGTAAAAAATTTGAAGTTTAACTTCGAAACCTCTTTCGAAGCCAGTGCCTTTGAAACCATTGATCCCTTTCGAAAGAATTTAGGAGGTGGCTTAGTACATTTTTAAAACAGACGCTACCCTTTGAAGGCATTGATGACTTCAATACACTCGAAAGGCAAAAGAACGGCAGTAGGGTCTCGACTAGGTCGGAACCCTACTTTCGAAAGCATTTTTTATAAACCCATTCAAAATCTTATACTTTTAAACATAAGTTGGCAACCCTTTTTAAAAGCTATTTAGAAAACCCCTTCTAAAGCATTTGTTTCGACTCCTTCGAAAGCTTTTATGAAAACCGGGCAGGCGCTTAATATTTGAAAACAAAGCAAATGTTTCGACCCCATCGGAACCAAATGCTTTGGACACCATGCCTTTCGCTTTTCTTCCAATCCACTATGTACCATCTAAGTGATACCTTGTGTATTGGTTTCGGTCTGGGTTGGTTTCGACTGGGTCAGAGCAGAAGATATGAGTCGAAAGGTACTTCTAATAGAGGTGGAACATGCTTTTCTGAGTAAAAGCTTATTAATGCCAATCAAAGCAAATTCTATCTAACTAACCTGTCCATGTGTAAACATATGATTGATTGCCTTAACTTTTCAAATTCCTTACCAAAATAACTACCGCATAATTCCAGATCAAAACCAAGGTTAATTTAACAAATAAGCCCTTCCATTAAGCAAAACTAATAATGCAAATAATCCTTCTTCTAAAATAATTTAATTTCCATATCAAATTACTTAGGAAAAATCCCAAAAAATCACAGAAATTCAATTTTAACATGTTATCTAACATATCTAACTTTTAGACCCAAATTCTCAATATAATTTCTAAAATAAATTTCTAAACCTAATTAACCATATTTTCATTTGAAAGTTCATAACAATCTTTCCATAGTTTGGAAAATTATCAAAATTAAAACCCAACTCCAAAATCATGTTTTACATAACATATAATTTTTTCATGGCATTCAAAAATCAATTTCAATCGGTTTTGCCCTAAAACGGCATAAATCCCTATTTAAACAAATCTTGTTTAAATCAAACAAATTATAATTCAAGCATATCATCATCCAAAACATCATAGAAACGAATTTAATCTTAAATCCAAAAACATATGTTCATAAAACAAAATAGAGATGGTATAAATTATTATTCACCTTGATTAAGATAAGAAGATTGGATTGAGATTAGGATTTATTCCCATTGCTTTAATCCTTAGCTTGATTTGAATTTTTCTCCTCTTTTTCTTCCTAGTAATGGTCGGCTCCTCTTCTTATGTTTGCATTTTATTTTTGTGAAAATGAGAAATGAACATGAATGGCATAAGGAACAAAAATATATAAGAGTCATGGTAATAGGATGCGGCTATTTCCCATTATGCCCTTGTGTAATTTAATTAGCTTACAAACCATTCTTAAGCCCATTAAGCACGGCCTTCTTATCATTTATTCAAATCTCAATCCCCTTATCACTTAATATTTACATTATTCTATTTGATTTTTCTAATTAAATCTCTTGAATAATGTTATAAAAAATTAGGGGTGTTACAAATAGTGCCTTCAATTTGTTCATCTCCTAAACGACGTGTATGGATGAATGTTGACGTTGTGTCAACATCTAGAAGGCAATGTTAGCATTCCAAGTGGCAATGCTATATTAAAGGTAATGTAGCCTCGGGCCTCATCAATCGAATATGACCAAAACAGGGTATGTAGCAAGGCTATGTGGGTCATGCCCATTAGGGTATGTCATCTCCATACCTAGAGTCGATATTTGACCCATTTTTGTATGCTCCAGTACGGTTGTTGATCCCAACCATGGTGGTGATGTATTCGGTACTACTAGTCAAGTGGTAGGTCAGTTCTGTATAGTAGGGGTACAAGATGTTCTTGTCAGACCCCAAGCGTGTTTTATCTTGAGGTGCTCCTTCGGAAGGTAGTTCCTTACCTTGTCTTATATAGAATCCATTTCCCAATAAGTGCCTTCAATCTTAGTTGTATACCTATTATTCTTTAATTTAATTAATGTAACAATTTCGGCTATGTGAATCATTTACTTGAAAACCCTAGACATTATGATAATATTACCTAGCATTCTAGCCTGGTTATATTGAACTAATTGCATGTATTAGATCTGACTGCCATCAAGGCTGATGATTCCAGAGTGATGATTGTGGGGCTCGAAAGTCAAGTATAGACAGTTATATAAAGTCGGAATTAAACGGAATTGATAGATATGCGACATAGAATGCTCAAGTATGGAATATGGCTCCTTGGATGGAAGAGATCGGTATAGCATGGCTCATTAAAAGGGATCGGGATACATCATGAACGATGGGGCGACAGGCTTCATGGAAGAGGGGTCGGCGTACAAAAAAATATTAGAACATCTATGCAGAAAGCAATCAATATCTCGAGATCTACAAGGCCAATGAATATGAAATTTGGAGAGCAAGGTATATGGACCCTAGGGTACTTACCAGAGGGATCGAATATCAAATGGACAAAGTTGGAGGGATCAGTATACACCCCTTAAGAGGGATCGGTAGAAGGCAGCACTCACGTCATGCTAAGTCAAGGTCAAGCAAAAACTCAAGTTCCAGTGGTCCAGATGACATGAAAATTGGAGGCTAAACGTATTTTAACATGGAGAAACCACTATGGGTATCGCTGCCCAAAAATCGACCAATGAAGGTATCGGTATCGATCCCTCCTCGTTGGGAATTGGGCTTAGAGATCCCTCTAGTGGGCCCATTTGGATTAGAAGGTCCTTCAGCTGAAATTTTAGAGATATTTGTGGTCATCTTCACCTATAAATACTGGCCCGATGGGTAATTCTGATGATCTTTACAATACTTGTTACTCTAGACTCTATCGTAATCAAGTGTTTTGCTATTTTTTACTATTGTAATAAGATTTATAAGTGATTAATAAAGGATAATCTTCAAAGTGGACGTAGGCATTCAATGTCGAACCACTATAAATCTTTGTCTCTGATTACAATTGATTCTCTATTACTTGTTGATTTATCTACTTAGTTTAATTTTGTTTTTCTTCACTTACTTCTCTACAAAAAACTGTTCTTAGGTGTTTGTGACCAATTTAGTTGCAAACATTTTGGTGCTTTCACTGAGAAACTTGATTCTCAACTTGCTAGGATCCCTTTCTTGCTATTGGATTAGATAAATCCCCCAAAGGAGATCTGCAGTTATCTTCAAGAAGTTACTAATTCTACTTAGATTTGTAGAGATCTAAGCAAGGCTATTAATAATGGTGAGACATACTAGATCTACTTCTCAGAATATGGAAGGAAATGAGAATACTAGCATTCAACAAGGAGACCCAAGCAATCAACCCACAAACGTGAATGCTGATCCGGTTGAAGTTCAGTATCCCAATGATTCTAATATGAGAGCCGAATTCCATAATTTAATGAGAGAGCTGATGGAGAGTCGTCGATAACTAAATCAACAAATTCAGACCAATATCAACTTGATGAATCAAATCAATCAGCAGCAGTGAGGGAAAGCTAGGAGGGATCCCACTCCTTACTCGGCATCGGAAAGTTCTAACTCATTGAATGAATATAACAGCCATATGCATCGCAGGATAGAAGAATACTACTTAGAAACTTCAAAGCGTCACCTGGTAGACCATGGTGGTCGGCCAGGACCGATCGGTGCCAATCCCTCCATAGGAATTGATACCGATCCCTCCTCTAGAGGAGGGATTCCTCCTATACACTTGGGATTGAGGTTGAACCGTTTCTGTTGGTTTGAATGATGGAATTCGTTTGAATGCTGATAAGGTACCTCCTTGGAACGATGATGAAATGAATGTACAAGATGCGCATCGAGAAGATGGTGAACCAAGAAGGCATGAAATGGCCCGTAGACATCGATCGGACCATTCACGTGAGGTGGAGCACGACCACCACTTAGCACTAACCATCCAAACACCGGACTTACCGGCAATGGTTAGACGGTTGGTGAGAGAGAGCCAGGGCTTGACTAACGATGACTGGGGAATCTTGAAAAGCCAAACCGCATTCACTGACAATATTTTACATGTGGAATATCCAAGGAGGTTCAACATGCCATCAATGCCCGCCTATGAGGGAAAAACTGACCCCAGGCTGCATATCATGAGATACGAATGGTTGATGGATTCTGCGCGAGCGAATGATGCAACCAAGTGTAGATGCTTTCCTATAACTCTTTCTAAAATAGTGACAATGTGGTTCACAAGAAAAACCCTACGATCAATTTCTAGATTCGATGATTTGACAACCAAGTTTTTGGAGCAATTCCGAATGCATGCGACTCATCCCAAAGATGTGATGCCTCTGTCCAGTGTGATTCAGGCTCCAGGAGAGTCGTTGAAAAATTATTCAGATAGATTTCATACAGCTTTTACGGAAGTCGGAAATCCAAATGACCATGCTATATTCATGGCCATGACGAGATGGATCGATCCAGAGTCTGATTTTGGCGATTTCTTAGTAGGTAAGCCGCCCGCAACATTGGAGCGCTTTTACGCAAAGGCGGCCTATTATTTGAGAAAGGAGGAAGCCAGGTCCTCCAGGAAAAAGAATGTTGCAGGGCCAAGTGGAGAGGGAGTATAGAATAACATTACAGTAAAACAGTCTGATGACAGTTTTGGAAAGGTCCAAGTGAATGTCCAGAATAAACTAAATCAGCAAAAGAGACATGGAGATAGGAACCAATAACGAAAGAGGGATTTTGGAAGAGGGAAGCCTAGGATTTTGATGTATGATAGTTATACGCCGTTAAATACGTCCTTGGAGAATATCTATCTGTCTACTTGAGATACCATGCAGTATAGGAAACCGCCTCTAAAAGAATCAACTGAGAAGCAGAAACAGACCGAGAAATATTGTTGGTTTCACGAGTGTTACGAGCATAATACAAATGAATGCAGGCATCTCCAGGATGTTATAGAAAAACTGATTCGAGAAAAGAAATTACAACAGTTTGTGAAAGCCCCGCTAGATGGTAGGCAGGGGACATCTGACCCCAACCGAGGACAAGCGCCGCGTAGGGCTGAGGAGCCTACGCGGACTGGTGGAAGATTGGTCATAAATACGATAGTCGGAGGAATGCACCCAGCAGATAAGAGTTGGCAAGAGAGGGGGCTTTATGCTAGCGTGATTAGGCATGTGGATTTTGAATGTTGTTCGAATATGGAAGATGCAGATCTAGCAAAACAGCAACGTACGATGGCGGATAATATTGTGTTTAGGAATAGAGATGCGGATAAGGTAGAGGCTCCGACGATCGACCTAATGGTCATTTTGGCTATGATTGGCCCCGCTTTGGTAAGAAGGATATTGATTGATTGTGGAAGTTCGGTAAATATAGTCTTCAAAAAAGCTTATGACCAATGAGGATGGAAGCCAAAGATTTAAAACTGCCTAAAGCTTGTATACACGGTTTAAACAGCGTTGCAACTAAAGCCGTTGGTTATGTCGAGCTGCCCATGGAGTTTGGAGAAGGTGAACGAAGGAGAGTGCAGATCTTGTCATTCGTTGTTTTGGATGTTAACTCTCCATACAATGTTTTTCTAGGTCGAACGGCCCTAGCCGAATTCCGGGTAGCTCTTGCCCCATGGTCTTTGACTTTGAAGTTTCCGAAAAATAATGGTGTTGGAGTTGTTTATGGGAGTCAGGCGACTGAACGTGCCTTTTATGTAGCTGAGTTGAGGGATGCTAAGCGCAAAGAAAAAGGTAAGAGTGTGGACAAGGTTGTCCGCATCCAAGCTACCAAAGATTTACAACTAGCACCTGAGCCTTGGCTCAAGCGCCACAGTCGATTTTATAGGGATATAGATCCAAGAGATGATGAAGAGGAGCCCAAAGAGACTAAGACTGCACCGGCTGAGCTGACAATTGATATCACAGTCACCCACTCAACCCATCACGAGTCCAAAATATTGGATCATACTCAGCCACTCGGTGATGAAGGAACGTGCTAGTTTTCTTCGAGCAAATCTAGACGTGTTCGCTTGGACTCACTCTGACATGTGTGGAATCTCGCCTGCTATTGCAAGCCATGCATCGAATATCGACCCAAGGCATGTCCCAGTGAAGCAAAAAAGACACGGCATGGATCTAGAGAGAACTTCCGCTCTCAAAGAGGAGGTGGATAGACTTAAATACAACGAGTTTATCAACGACGCCCTCTACCCTAAATGGGTATCTAATCCTGTACTTTTGAAAAAAGCGAATGGGAAATGGAGATCATGCATTGATTATTCAGATTTGAACAAGGCGTGTCCAAAATACAGTTTTCACCTTCCGAGGATGGACCAGCTGGTGGATTCAACCGCGGGACATGAATTGTTATCTTTCATAGATGCGTACTTAAGATATAACCAAATCTTGATGCATATTCCTGATCAGGAGCACACCAGTTTCGTTACCGATGTTGGATTATACTGCTATGAAGTAATGCCATTTAGATTAAAGAATGCAGGAGCGACTTATCAAGGCTTAGTCAACAGGATGTTTAAAGATTAGATTGGAAAAACAATGGAAGTGTATGTGGATGATATGCTCGTGAAGTCACGACGATCAAGCAACCACATTAGAGACCTGGAAAAAATGTTCGACATCCTTCGACATTACAAGATGAAAATTAATCCTTTAAAATGTTCTTTTGGTGTTACATCAGGGAAATTCTTAGGCTTTATTGTTAATGCCCGTGGAATATAAGCTAATCCCGAGAAGATTTAGGCTATCTGCAATATCCAAGTGCCAAGGACTATTAAACAAGTGCAGAATCTGAATGGGGAAGTTGCTGCCTTAAGTCGATTTATTTCAAGAGCTACCGACAAATGCATTTCTCTCTTTGATTTGATTAAGAAAGGGAAAAGAAACTTCAAATGGACACAGGATTGTAAAGACGCATTTCAAGCTTTGGTGAATCATTTGAAGAGACCTCACATCTTGTCGAAGCCGGTGGGTCATGAAGATTTGTACATTTATTTGGTCGTATCGGCACACGCTATAAGTGCTGCATTGCTTTGCCAAGAGGATTGGATCCAGAGGCCGGTGTATTACGTCAGCAAATGATTAACGGGATCTAAAAGGAACTATCCGAAAATAGAGAAACTGGCATAATGCTTATTGATTGCATCATGAAAGCTTCAACCGTACTTCCAGGCAAAACCGATCAATGTTTACACCAACCAGCCGTTACGACAGGTCTTACAGCGACCTGAGACGTCTGGAAGGTTACTCAAGTGTAATATCAAGCTCAGTTAATTCGATATTACTTATCTCCCTCAAAGAGCTATCCAGAGTTTGGCACTGGCAGATTTTATAGCAGAGTTTACTGCATAGAATGATTCTCCGAAAGGCAGTGAAATCTCTACCATACGGTGGAAATTGTATACTGATGGAGCATCTAATAATCACTTTTTTGGAGCTGGAATTGTGCTTGTAACTCCCAAAGATCGGTCAAACTGTTATGCTTTAAAGCTTGATTTCCCAGCGACAAACAACGAAGCTGAGTAGGAAGCTCTAATTGCTGGACTTAAACTCGCTAGAGAACTCGAAATAAAATCTCTTGAAATCTTTTGTGATTCATGGTTGATAATGTACTAAGTCAAGGGAGATTATCAAGCTAGGGGACAACGGCTTGCCCCATACCTTACCCAAGTCCTAAAGTTGTTGGCAGAATTTGAGTACTATAACATTTTGCATATTCCACGGGATTGAAATAGAGAGGCTGATTCATTGGCAAAGTTTGCTAGCACCGGCGATGCACAGCATATGGCTTGGTTCCGGTTAAAGTATTAAATACCCCAAGTATAAACATGATAGAAATCGACCGGATGTTGGAAGCAGAGCCTGAGAGGGAATCGTGGATGACTCTAATCAAAGACTATTTGCTATATGGAGTCCTACAAGATCAAAGAAATGAAAAGCGACGAGTTCTCCATAAAGCTTCGTGATATGTCATGCAAGAAGGAATTATGTGCATATAATGTTTTTAAGTTCCCCTACTCCGGTGTGTCGCTCATGATGAGATAAAATGTGTCCTAAAAGAAGTTCATGATGGGGAATGTGGCGACCACACTAGGGGTCAAACTATGGTTAAAAAATTACTCTGTTATGGGTATTATTGGCCAACTGTCAATCGAGACACCGTTGACTATGTAAGACGATGTGATAAGTGCCAGATATATGCAAAAGTTCTAAGAGCTCCACCGACAGAAATCAGGAAAATGGTCAGCTCATGGCCATTTGCCATGTGGGGAATGGACATTATTGGTTCTTTACCAATCTCTAAAGGAGGCGCAAAGTATGTTATCGTCGCAGTTGATTACTTCACCAAATGGGCCAAAGCAGAACTTTTAGTCACGATCACAACCAAGAAAGTAATGAACTTTATTGTCTGAAACATCATATGTCATTTCGATCTTTCATGAACTATTGTAACAGATAATAGGATTCAATTCAATAGTGTTGAATTCAAAGACTTATGTCGAAGGTATCGTATTTAAAAGATATTTGCAACGGTCGCTCACCCTCAGGTAAATGGACAGGTTGAGGCTGTAAACAAAATCATAAAGTTCATTTTGAAGAAGGCAAGTAGGTGGATGAACTCCTGACAGTATTGTGGGCTTACAGGATCACCCACAAATCCACGACTGGCCATACTTCATTCACCCTTGCTTATGGTTTCGAAGCCGTTGTTCCTCTTGAGCTCGACGTTCCGTCTCATCGAGTGACTTATTACGATCCCAAAACAAATAAAGATCTAGAAGCGCGAGGAAGCCGATCTGAGGGTAGCTGCGCATCGACACCGAGTCGTCCGGTATTACAATATTAAATTCTGACCTAGAACCTTTGAAATTAGCGATCTCGTCCTAAAATGGGTTTTTCCTACCCATCTCACATGAATCCAATCTAGGAAGGACCATATGTCATTGAACGGAGGCTTGGAGTGGGAACTTTCAAGCTAGCGACTGTCGATGGCATCACACTTCCAAGGGCGTGGAATCCTGAGCATTTACGACGCTATTTCACTTAGTTTATTTTTTTTTCATTTCAGTTGTATTTGCTTTCAAAATTTGCTTTAGCATTTGATTTTCCGGATGTGTAATAAGACAGATTATGTTATTTCTTTCCATTTAGCGAATAAAGTTTCGGACTTCCTTTTTATTTATGTTTGTTGTAGCATATATATTAGTTACATGACGAAACTGATTGATGACGATATCTCCGAACAGGCTCCTAGAGTTTGAAATTAATCAATTACGCTTGTTCTCAATGGGACTAAACAAGATGGCTTAGTCCACTTGTTCATTTAACAACTCCCATTCATAATCTAACGAACGGGATACACAATAAAGAATAATTGTGGCTCAACCATCCAATGATGGAATAAGTCCTACCGGACTGTGGAACTAAAATAAAATAAGAGCGACCATGGCACGACCAATCGCTCGCTAAATCAACCCCTAGACCCTGGGGGGAAATCAATTAATTAAGGAGAGTATGATCTGATTGCTCTCCAAAATGACTCTAAGTCCTTAGAGTGGGGACTGGAGTATAAACATAAACCAGGTGTGAATCGAACACCCACAAAATAACTCTGTCCCTAGAGTGCGGACCGGAGTATAAACGTAAAGCGGGTGTGAATCGACCACCCGTGAAATAACTCTAAGTCCCCAGAGTGCGGACTAGAGTATAAACATAGATTGGGTGCGATTCGACCACCCATCAACTAACTCTTATCCCCAGAGTGCAGATATGATCATAAACAGATAGATGAGTGAGGTATGACCATTCACTATTCTATGAACTACGGTCTGAAATCGACAGAAAAAGTATAAACCCGCTAAGGATGGAGTTTGACCATCCAACGTCTAACCCCGTTAACCTAAGACTGGGGGCAGGAGTATGGTTACTCAAAACCTCCGAATTCGACGGTGTAGCATTAAGGCTCGAGCCTAGCGTTTGATACGACTCAAGGCCACGACCACATGAAGTCCTTGGGATAGAGCTAGTGGATTATTACTAGAATTGATGAACAATGAATTACAAGTAAATTAAATGAAATGTAATAATTCAACTACTTAAATACCAGTTCACATGAAAGCTTAACAGAAAACAATAACTTTTATTCACATGATAGGTTTTAAAATTGTGGTACAAGTAATTTCA
This sequence comes from Allium fistulosum, assembly GCA_030737815.1. Classification (NCBI taxonomy): domain Eukaryota; kingdom Viridiplantae; phylum Streptophyta; class Magnoliopsida; order Asparagales; family Amaryllidaceae; genus Allium; species Allium fistulosum. Next base: position 1,389,671,803 of record CM060902.1, read on the forward strand.
AAAAACCAGGAATCATACCCATACAACTACAACTAATAAAAGAAAACGATGAACAAAGACCTATGCAAACTATGTGCACTCCAAACCTAAATGACAGCTATTTCTTTGATCTTCTATCCTTTTTGGATTTTTCAAGAGTGGTGCCACTTGAGCCCCCAATGTCTCTTCCTGGATCATTTGCCACCTTTTACAGGAGAGCTTTTAAAGGTATGAGGGAGTTTACTGGGAATCGACCCTCCAGGAGGAATAACTTGTAGTGGGACAAGGTGCGGATCGTCGATGTCCACCTTGGCTGGCTCAGTTTTTGCCTTTTTCATCAGCAACTCCTCCTTCTCGATACTCAGGCTAATCTCATCGGTGCGACTGGAGGTGCCGGTAATCACAACATCATCGGATTCATCCACTGGGAGTGGATCTTCAACCGTATCATCATCGGGAGCTATGATGACTGCAGCATCGAGCCCTAGTACATCAGTGGTCGTTGGAATCTCTGTTAGTTTCTCTTGTTGCTCCATAGCAGCATTGCTTTCAGGAGTTTGACCGAGACCCGAAAGACCTGCAAATTTGTTAAAATAGTGAGATAAGCCTAAAACTGTTGGGCGTGAAGAACAAAACCTCTCATAAATTTTCCGTGGAGGATCTTCCGGACTAATTTCTCTTTATCAAACTCAGCTTTGCCCAGCTCCCTCTTTTTCATCTCAGTGTTGTGCTCCCAGGCTTCAGCAAGTGACTCGAGATAACCTTCGCCAAGAAAACTCAAGTCGCGTTGGATAAGGATTTTGGAATTGTATTCGATGATCAATGGATTAAACAATTCCTTGTTGATTTCATTCCAATCGGACTCCTTAGCATCTTCTACTCGGGTTCAATTTATTCCATCATCCCCTTGCAGCCTTCCTCTCGTGCCTCCTCTGTAAGGGCTTCGATTTTGGCAAATTGCTCATCGAGTTTAATTTTTAGGCTCGTGGCTTCAACAGCCTCTTCACAATATCTTTGTGATTCTTCCTGAGGTCAATGTTCTCTTACCTTTCTTTCTTGAGAAGCTCCACAAGTTCCTCGATAGGGCGGGCCAGGACATCTTTTTCCTTTTGCAAGGAATCCTTTTCCAGAGCAAGTGCCCCACTACGATTGAGGGCAGCATTGAGTTCTTTCTTATGGGAAGCTTCTAAATTGCTCTCTACCTTCGACGTTTCCTTGCCGCTCTTTTCCGCCTTGGAAATTTTTGGTGTCAACTCCGATAGTTCATCATCTTAGTGCTTGATTATGTCTTTATCATGTATCGCCTCTAGTTTGAGACGATTTATTTCATATTGTCGCTCGATTGAAACTTCGGAGATTTTTTCTGCTAAGTGTTGAAATGATTCATGTTGCATGAACACATCATTAACACATGCAAGATAACTTGCTTTGGCATGCTCCGGGATCATATGTACCGTGGGAAGGAATTTAAGCCCATCGAAACGAATTTTTGGGAAAGTGGCCTTAAGTTCGGCCAATTTCTCGGCTGTAAAAGTATCAGGAGCAGCGGCCGGCAAGGATAGATTGGAAGTGGCAATTGGATGCTTGCTTCATCTACAGTTGCGAGATTGATTAGAGCTAGAAGAACCAGAGTGTTGCTCATGTGATGTGGCAATTTGAGGGCCATGGAAGAGAGGCCGGTCTTCGCTGTACATAGGAAAATTGGGCTGATCTCCCTGGCGAGATGTTTGAGACTGGAACTTGTACTTGGAAGAGAAGGATTCCCTTGAACGATAGCTTTTTTCCCGTCCGTCGTCTTTTTCTCTGCACCTGCCAGACTCTGAGTCACGATAGGATCGATAATGCGTCGAAGAGCCCCTTAAGCGATCGAAGGCCTGGGACAGAGTCATTGTACCTGTAAAGACCAAATGATAACATGTCAGTGACTATTGTGCAAAGGATTGATGAAGAGCATGTAGTGAAGTGCATGTGGTCGTGAGTGTCCAAGTATTCCAGCCTGACAGACCGGTGGTTGTAGCCTTGCTTATGGGTGTTCTCTCTCTTTTATCAGTAGGAAGAATGCCTTCATCACTCCTAGTAGGAGAATTGAGCCCTATGATGTTGATATTTAGAAAGTCGTAGGTCATAATATCATCGGGAATTTAGAGATTTGAGAATCCCTTTAGTGAACTTTCCAAGTGTTGGGAAGATGATTATTCTTCAATAGTAGTGATGACGAATTCTGGATATGTAGCAGTTTTTCTTCTACGAAGTTTATATGGCAGCTTCTTCTTTCTCTTTGTAGGTCTTTGAGATTACGCACCTTGTGGCGGTTCGAAAATAGGCGCCTTGCTTGGGTCGGCATCAGCATCGACGGGTTTGTTGTCCTGGAAATCCCTAATCTCACCTTCTTCGATGTTATCCTGAGTCCCCTCGGCTGGGGGCACGACAGGATTGATGGCATCACTTTCTTGCTCTGTGATGTTTCTCGACAATGCTGCACTTCCTGGGAGCCCAATGCTATGACCCTCTTTCAACAGCCCGAACAAAGATAATAACTCATTAGTTACAAGAAGTTTGATGTCCTTATCTTTGATAATGATAACGCGAATAGCGACGACTGCTCTTGAAAAACTAATGCCTTCAAGATGTGGGTGGACACCTGTAGGAATCCCGAATGTTATTAGATTCAAAAATATGACTTGGATTAATGGACTTAAGAATGAATTGAAAATAACACTTACATCCTTCCTACCATCGCCTCACGAAGCCAGGTGGACACCGAACATAGAACCACTTGTGTTTGAACAGAGAGAGTTTACTCCAAGCGCCTCTTAAGACTTTGAAGTTAGGTGAAGGTTCAAGAAAAACGTAGGATTTCTGACCGCCGTTTAAAGTTGTAAATTAATCTTATGTCCTTGGGAGTTGGTGGACGAAATAGAATGCTCATGAACAGCAGAAAGGTTCCATGTAGGAAGGCGTAGCTGTTCGGATGGAGTTGAGTGGGAGCTATTCCAAGATATCTCAACATCTCTCGAATAAACAAATTAAAGGTCGGTCATTTATCGAGGGAACCAAGATGTCTGTGAACGGAATTCCATGTATGGAACACAGCCTACGAAGGGCAGCCTCACCAATTCGAGAGGCTTGAGAATCTATCGGGTTATCTAGAAGAATAGCACCCTCTACTGCATTGGGAGCAGGACTTATATCCTCAGCCGAGAGGACCGAAGCATCTGAGAAAAGGTTGACCAACGGGCCAGAAACTTCCATCTGTTCTACTTGATGACTAGGAGAAAGCCTACCGGTTATAGTCGCAGAGCTTGATTTCGCTCCAGGATTGATAAGCTGCATGGCCGTTTCGGAAGACATAGAAGCTAAACGCTCTGAGCGTCTGGAGTGCATATTAGCTATACTCAGTAGATAATCAAGGTTAGAAAAATTTTCCTATTCCCCCGTGCTAAGTGTGAGCTAGTGCAGTACAGTGTATAACTGATATAAACAGTTTAAAATCAGAAAAACGAAGTAAAACGACAAGACTTTGGATTCTGACCAGAGTGACTGTCATCACTGACCATTTCGACTAACGGAGAGATTGATCAGTTGTAAAATCTTTAGGATCGACTATCGGCATATCGAAGTGTGATGTTTGTCATTCAAGTCCATTTGTAAGTTTTTAGTCTATGTTGAAAGATCCAAAGATTTGATTGTTCAATCTCGAGTTCGGTAGTAAATATGCAAGTTATAGTGTTCATAGTCATCATGTGTCCAAGTTCTAAGATGAATTGGTAGTAACTATTCGAACAAGTAAGGTTAGACTAGTTTAAAAGTTCAAAGAACCCCTATAAGTCCTTATGTCGATCCCTGTGTACCGAACCCTACATACTAATCCCTAGCCCAAAGCTTCTCAACCGATCCCTCTCTTCACCCTAATCCTACCGATCCCTTCGCTTCACCCTCTACTTCACCATCTTCCACCAAAACCTCAGTACTTCCCTTCTACCTAATAACATACTAACCCTTATGTTTATACCGATCAGTATAGGTCCAAAACTCCAAAACCGACCCCTCCTCTACTCTATCTTCTTCTTCCTTCCTCATCCTTCGCCCTACCAAACTCCTCCAAATCCAACATTTCACCTCACCCAAACATATTCAACTGCTACTCCATCATTGCGCCAAACTTTGGAATCCCCTGTCTCATCATATAACCAAAGGTTAGGGAGAAAAGAAGGCTTACCTACATGAGAATTTTAGTTTGAATGTGGGCGAGTGTTCGAGGATGTACGAATTGAAAGGAGGAAGAGATAAGTTTATGGGATAGGCGAGATTGCAAATGAATTTCAAGCTGAGGATTGGAGGGTTCGGTTTTGCGAGTGCAGAAGGAGGGTTTGGTCTAGAGTTCGAAGTTAGGAAAGTTGGATAAATGAAATATGGAAGGTAAAGGGATGTCATATATATGTAAGGGAAGAAGGGGTCGGTATGGTGTAAAGAAAGAGGAGTTCGTCCCATGCGTTGGAATTTAAAGACAGAGAGGGTCGGTAAGAGGTATGTCGATCCTTGTAGAAGTGTGAAGTGGAAAGGAGGGATTGGCATAATGCATACCGACACTATAAATGTTTCTGAAAAAAAGAGGGAGAGAGGGATCGGCTAAACATATGTTAATCCCTACAAAAAATGAAATGAATGAATGAAAAAAATGATTATAAGGGTTCGGCTATAACTATATATACACAAAATGTAGGGAAGTTGGCAATGACTCGTGAATGTACGAGCGCATCTAGGAGCCAACAACAAAAAACGTGTATATGAATGTGCACGTGAATGACCTGAAAGTTCAATTTTTTGAAATTCACATAAATTGAAGTTAAAACCTGAAGCCTTCTAGTTCGAGGTTGGACCAAATAAAAAAAGCTTATTAGTCTCGCAAAACTGGACTTATATGTTGACGGAATATAGCACTGGATTTATATTACTGGAAATCGACCAAGCATCATGGCAATCAATGAGGAATTCGACACCTTGGAAAAACGATTCGATAAAGGAATAGCAACTGTTCCGAAAGCTTGATGGATCTCATTCTCAACGATTAAAAGCACGTCGGGTTAATCACAAGACGTACTTTGTAGGGCAAGTGTTACTTGACATTCCAGCCCGGCTATATTGATCTAATTGCACGAGTTAGATCCGACTTCCATCAAGGCCGATGATTCCAGAATGATGATTGTGGGGCCCGGAAGTCAAGTACAGATGGTTATATGAAGTCATATTTGAACAAAATTGATAAATATGCGATGTAGAATGCTCAAAGTATGGAATATGGCTCCTTGGATGAAAGGGGTCGGTATAGCGTGGCTCATTTAGAGGGATCGACATACATCATAAAGGATGGGTCGACAGGCTTCATGGAAGAGGGATCAGGATACATTAAAATACTAGAACATCTATGTAGAAAGCAATCAATATCTCGAGATCTACAAGACCAATGCATATGAAATTTAGAGAGCAAGGTACATGGACCCTAGGGAACTTACCCTAGGGATCGCACATCAAACGGATAAAGTTAGAGGGATCAGTATACACCCTTTGAGAGGGATCGGCAGAAGGCAGCACTCAAGTCATGCTAAGTCAAGGATCAAGCAATAACTTGAGTTCTAGTGGTCCAAATGACATGAAAATTGGAGGCTAAACATATTTTAGCATGGAGAAGCCACCATCAGGATCGCTGCCCAAAAATCAACCAATGAAGGGATCGATACTGATCCCTCCTCATTGGGAATTGGACCTAGCGATCCCTCTAGTGGGCCCATGTGGATCAGAAGGTCCTTCAGCCGAAATTTCAGAGAGATTGGTGGTCGTCTTCACCTATAAATACTGGCTTGATGGGTCATTCTGAGGATCTTTACACTACTTGTTAATCTAGACTCTATTATAATCAAGTGTTTTGCTATTTTTTACTGCTATAATCAGATTTATAAGTGATTAAAAAGGGATAATCTTCAAAGTGGACGTAGGCATTCAATGCCAAACCATTATAAATCTTTGTGTCTCCGATTATAGTTTATTCTCTGTTACTTGTTGATTTATCTACTCGGTTTAATTTTGTTTTCCTTCACTTACTTCTCTACAAAAACTATTCTTGGGTGTTTGTGACCAATTTAGTTGCAAACAGATTATATCACTGGATTTCTATATAAAGTGTTTTAGTTACCGTAAGGTAAAACCCGTCTGTGTTTATGCGCGGCGTGGTCTTACGAGATACCTTTGATTTTAAAGTGTTTTATAAAACTAAAATTTAAGTTTTTTTAAGTTTACTTACATCAGACCCATGTCTAATCCGGATTTTTATTTTCTTTTCCTAAAACACTTGGATACTCAAATTTATATGAGTAGTCAAGTGATCCAGATTTCTTATGGAAGCATTTTGAAGGAGTTGGAGCAGGTGGCTTCACCGTATCTAATTATATTTATTTATGCTGTGTTAATGTATGATCTATGTATTTTGTATGGACATGTAGTTATAACTGTCCAGTTGAAGTTGTAATGTGAAGAATCTGATGTATTATTATTATGGGAATGACTATGTAATACCCTATATTATATATTATATGTTGTTCTGATTTGTGGAGAGATTCTGTGATTTGGTATTTTCTTCTTATCTTTCTTTTCTTCTACCCTTAATGGCTCATATTTCGGTGCAAGAAAGACGGTCGTTACAATTGTGGTATCAGAGCCTACGTTAAGCGAACACTTAGGTTTTGGGTTAGAGTCAACTTCGAGAGTCCGTATTTGTAATTTTTATTCCTGTATATATATACACATATGTATATGTATATGTATATGTATATGTATATGTATATGTATATGTATATGTGTGTGTGTGTGTGTGTATCTGAAACATAGATCAGCTTGATTGGTTAGATTAGTACCCTTCTTTCAAGTTTTATCTCGTCCATGTATTCTGAGATTATCTTACTATGTCCAGGTAGTAAGACATGAGTAACAGAGGCAGACAAGGTAGGGGAGCAGGTAGCACTACAACTATAAATGGTCGAACTCCAAATTCTGGAGGAGTTCGTATTACCAAAGGGGCAGCGCCTAAGCAGCCAAGAGTGAATTTCGCAACCTTATGCAAGGATTACACCAACCTATAAGGGAAACCATTTAAGGGGACTTAGTCTATCATGGAAGTGCAAGCTTGGTTGCGATCTTGCAAAAATATTTTCAAAGGTCTTGGTTTATCGGATGAACAGAAAAGGTTTTTAGCAGCATGGCAACTACAAGAGGGAGCATCAACTTGGTGCGACTACCTTACTACAAATATTGCAGAAGACAAGTTTTCGTGGGCTCGATTTAAGGAAGTTTTTTAGGACTAATTCTTTTCCATGGATGGAAGGACGAGGATGTACTGCAATTTCATGGACTTGAAGCAGGGGGATCTGTCTATAGCAGAGTATGAGACAAAGTTCAACGAGTTATCTTGTTTTGGACCAAAATTGAACAACACTCCATTAAAGAAGAACAAGATGTTTGTTTTGGGTATGAGGGAAGAGTACCATGAGAAAATGACTGCTCATGTTAAAGGTACTTTGGTGGATTTAGTTGATATGGCTTTGAGGTACGAGGCCTTGGAAAGGAAGAAGCCTACTCCTATAGCACTAGTGGAAATACGAATGGAGGTGGTTCTAAGAATAGAAAGTTTAATCCTAGTTGGAAGAATCTAGGAAAGGGAAAGCCTAGCGGTAGGAATCAAGGGAAACGTTTTAAGGATTTTGTTTGCCACAAGTGTTAGCAAAAGGGCCATATCAAATTTTTTTGCAAGAATTCCTAAATACAGCAGCAGCAACAAAGTGGACCTATCTCCCTGATAGTCCAGAGGACTCTCTGTTTTAATTGCCATCAACCCAGGCATATGGTAAAGGACTGCCCACTCATGAAGAAGGTACAGTAGCCTAAGGTGTATGCCATTAATAGTGAACCGTCTACTTCAACGGATGTGAAGGGAAATGGCGTCCTTGAAGGTACCTTACTGATTAATGGTATTTTTGTTCGAGCATTATTTGATACTGGTGCCTCTCATAGATTTCTCTCTTGTGAATCAGTAGGTAAATTTCATCTTATTCCTAGTATTGTAGAAGCCCTATGTGTGTGTCTAACCTCATAGGTGGTGTAACCCATTTGAGTATGATTTGTAAGGTATTCCAGTTTCCTACCTTTCCCATCACTTTTCTTGTGACCATATGTCTTAGACTTTAAACGATTTGACATTATTCTTGGTATGGATTGGTTATCAAAATATAAGGCTGTCTTAAAATGTAATAAGAGAGTTGTATCCTTAGTGACTGATATAGGAAGGAAAACTAAGGTATCATGTAAGGAACCCGATATTCATATGTGTAGTTTCTTGTATGCCCTGGAGGCATCCTAAGAGTTCCCGATGTATTCGAAGAAGTTAAAGGTTTACCCCCGTACCAAGAGATAGAGTTTCACATTGATTTGGTCCCTGGTGCAAGACCTCTGGTTCAACCTAAGTGAAGGATGACTCCGAGGGAGAGGGAGGAGTTGGTAAGTCAATCCTAGGACCTGTTAAGGAGAGGACTGATTAGACCCAGTCATTTGAGTTAGGGATCTGCTGTGGTGTTTGCGGCTAAGTATGATGGATCTTTAAGGTTATGCATGGATTATAGGGAGTCGGATAAGTTGAACATTAGGAATAAGTATCCCTTGCACAACATCTATGATCTTTGATCAACTTCATGGAGCTACAGTATTTTCTTAGATGGGTCTAGCTACTATATTCCATCAATTGAGGGTTGCTGAAGATAGTATACCCTTAACTGCTTTTAGAGGTTTTGATTGTTTCTTTGAATGGTTGGTTATGCCTCGGGCTAACCAATGCATCGATATATTTTGTAGATCTCATGAACCGTGTTTTCCAAGATGTTCTTAACAAATTTGTATTAGTTTTCATCGATGAAATCCTTATCTACTCCAAATCTGAGGAAGAGCATAAATATCATTTGGAAGTGGTGTTGAAAACATTAAGGAGACATGTCTTGAAGGCGAAATTTTCTAAGTGCCATTTTTGGAAATCGGAGGTAAAATTCTTAGGACATATTGTGGTAGGAGAGGGTATTTCAGTGGATCCAGTGAAGGTAGAAGTTTTTCAAGAATCGAAGCAACCGCGAACTACTACCAAGGTTCGCAGTTTCTTAGGTTTGGCCGATTACTATAGAAGTTTATTAAAGAGTATTCTAAGATTTCCTCCCATTTGACTAAGATGACTAAGAAGGAAGAGAAGTTTATATGGACTCCAAAGTGTGAAGAGGCATTTCTGGAATTGAAAAGGAGATCAACCAGTGCACCAGTTTTGCCTATTCTAGATGGAAATAATGGGTTCACGGTTTATACAGATGCTTGTGGAGTGAGACTAGGTGTTGTTTTGATGTAGCATGGTAAAGTGATTGCGTATGCAAGCAGGCAGTTAAATCCTCACGAGAAGACCTATGCTACGCATGACTTAGAGTTGCTAGTTGTCGTCTTTTCATTGAAAATGTGGAGACATTATTTGCTGGGTGAAAAATTCGAGCTCTTCACGGATCATAAATCTCTGAAGTATATTTTTTCTCAGAAGGATCTAAACCTAAGGCAACAGAGGTGGTTAGATTTTATGGTGGCATATGACTTGGATATTCTTTATACGTCAGGAAAGGCTAATGTGGTGGCAGATGCCTTGAGCAGGAATGCCGTTTTGACTCTTTTGGAGGTTACCCTGACTTTCCTAGAAAGAATAGCAAGCAAACAAAGAGAGGACACAAGCTTAGTGGCGACCATTAGGAAGGTTGAGGAGGGACAGTGTACAAGTTTTAAGATTGATAACTGAGGAGTTTTGAGGATGAATGGATGGATCTGTGTATCAAATGTCAACGGTCTTGGGCAGGAAGTTTTGCCAGAATGCCATCGTTCCAAGTTGAGTATCCATCCAGGGGTCTCAAAAATGCATAGGGATATGAAGCGGATGTTTTGATGGAAGGGAATGAAGAGAGATATCTCTATCTTTGTTAGCATATGTTCGTGCTATCAACAGATCAAAGGTGATCATCAAAAGGCGGCCGAATTATTACAACCCTTTAAAATACTCAATTGGAAATGGAAAATGATATCAATAGATTTTATTGATGGTTTTCCCAAAAGTAGAAAAGGAAATGAAGGAGTATGGGTTATCGTTGATCCGCTAATGAAGAGTTTACATTTTATTCCAGTAAAACCAATAAGAACCGCTACTTCTTTAGCTAAATTTTTTATGAAGGAGATAGTCAAGTTGCATGGAGTTCCTGTGAGTATAGTAAGTGATTGTGACCCCATATTTACTAGTCAACATTGGGAACCATTGCAAACAACCGTTGGAACAAGGTTGAACTTAAGCACAGCATACCACCCCCAAACCAATGGACAGACGGAGCGGGTGAATCAGATTCTAGAGGATCTCTTGAGGGCATGTATTCTGGATTTTGGTGGATCATAAGAGGAGCATTTGCATTTAGTTAAGTTCTCCTACAACAATAGCTTCCAAGCAAGCATTGGGATGGCACCGTATGAAAACCTATATGGAAGACCATGTAAGTCACCAGTATGTTGGGCTGAGATGGGAGATAAACTAGTGCTTGGACGGGTCATGATCCGAGAGGCTAAAGAGAAAGTTGCAGTGATTAAGAAAAGAATGAAGGAGGCCTAAGATCGCCAAAAGAGTTATGTGGATAGAAGGCGAAGGGATTTGGAACTTGTGGTTGGAGACTTAGTGTTCGTAAATATTTCACCAATAAGAGAAGCTATTAGATTTGGAAAAGCTGAGAGGTTAGCTCCAAGGTATGTTGGACCTTTCTGTATTCTTGAGAGAATCGGATCACTTGCTTATATGGTCGAGTTGCCAGAGAGATTGGCATGTGTTCATAATGTGTACCACGTGTCTCATTTGAGGAAGTATGTTCATGACCCATCTTTGATTGTAGAGCCATCGGTTCAAGAGGAATTGGAAATATAACCGAACCTGACGGTGGTCAGGCATCTGGTTCATGTTGTGGATCAAGATGAAAAGAGGTTGCATAACAAGGTGGTGCGACTAGTTAATATTTAGTGGAGTGAGGATCCAAGAGACTGCACTTGGGAGACGGTAGATCGTATGAAAGAAGCCTATCCCAAGTTGACGTTATGATAGCTAGTCATAGGTTGTATGTATAGTGTATGCTGTTTTCTATGGATGCTTAGTGTATTAATTTGTACGTGTTTTATGATATGTATATATGGCTTTTTGCGTAGTTTGAATTATCTCCTTGTTGCTAATTTCAGGACGAAATTCCTTTAAGGGGGAGAGTGTAACGACCTAGAATTTAGTTGCCATTTGAATGAATATATAGTTATATTTTAAATAATTAATAAATGGATCTTTTATTAACAAATAAAACTATTTTAAATAATAACTAATGATGATAACATCGTTTTCAAATTTGGTTTATTTTGTTTACCAATATATATAGTTCAAAGAGAAATAGAAAATGTGACTGGAAATTATTTTTCGAAATATTGATTTTTCATTTATTAAAAGTTATTCAAAATGTAATAACACTATATTAAACATACATGCACACTATATAAACTAAGTTTAACATGGTGTGTACATGTTTATATATGCATGTGCATGCTTCTCCTTAAACATATCAACATATAAATTAATATAAGATTTTATATCATAAATATATATACACTCACACACACATAACATATATAAAATGCTCCTTTTCAACTCAAGTACACTAGAGACATGGCATGAATAGTTGAAAGTAGGGGGTACAATGGACAGTTTTGATGAGGGAATGAGGTATGGATGTGCATGCATATGTATATTTAAATATAAATTACTTTATATTATTTTAATTAAATACCAAGCCTATATATACCCCTTTATCTTCATATTTTCATGTTTACAACCTCCTTATTCTTCCAAATTTCCTAAGAGCTTGAGCTAAAGTATCCATTGCTTCCTCTTTATAATTTTAAAAATAGAAAAAAAACACTTCTTTTGGCTAAAATATCTTCTTTAGTTCACAAAACCACTTCTACATCTCCTACAACACCTTCTCTTCCAAAACTCAAGCTCATCCACCCCAAAAACATTAGAGTACAGCCCAAATCACCCTAAGGCTAAGCCCAATTAGCCTAGGTCAAGTCAAATTCAAGTGGTCAAGGGTCCAAATGTTTCAATTTTGCAATTTTCTAAAGCGTTTTCAAGTTTCAGCAAAAATTCACTTTGATTTAGAAACGTTTCGGTGTGTAAAACTAATATTTATGGAAAAGAAAACTACTTGTTTTAATGATCTACATGTTATGAAATTTTAATGTTTGTCATGTTGAAATATCATGTTGTTTGGATGATATATGATCGCAAGTTGGTTTTGGTATAGATTTGTGATTTGGATAATATGTTGAGATGTTTGGATATGTATACGGATATGGATATGTGATAATTGTTTAGGATATGATGGTAGTATTGTTTGTGAAACAAAACCAAGTATGTTGTGAAATGGTTGTGAAACTAGTGCCTTAGAAGTCACAAAGGACTTGAGATCCTATTTGAAAACGAAAGCTCTTTTTCTAGCTTTGGATTTTTGAAAAATGTTTTCCAAGATTTTACACTTTTAAGTTTTTAAAACTCTTAAAATTGTGTTTCAAGCATATGGTAGCTAGAGTTAAGTGAGATTTCCACTTAGAAATCAACTCTACCGAACTGCGCTTATAGCGATAGTCGATTTGGATGCAGTTCGGTAAATCTCGTGATTTCAAGTTTTTAAGTGTTCTCTTTTGGATTGTTTTTTAAAAATCATTTCAAAATAATTAAGTAAGTCAAAAGTTTAAGTTTTTAATTATTTAATTAATTTGTTAATTAGCGTAATTATTAATTAATTAATTAATTAAGTAATTAGGTGAAGTAATTAGAGTTTAAGAATTATTAACTAAGTTAATTATTTTAATTAAGTAAGTTTTAAATAATGATTAATTAAGATAAAAGAAAATTAATTTTTATTTAATCAAGTTAATTTATTTTAATTAATTATTTAATTAGAGTTAATTATTTAATTAATTAATATTTAATTCAGGGTTAGTTACCCACTTAATTATGGTTTAATTTCTTAAATAAATGTTAATTAATTAAAGTATAATTAAGTTTAATTATAAATAAAATTAGGATCATTAATGATTTAATTAAAGATTAATTAAGTTTTAAACTTATGATTTAATTAAAGTTTATTTATTTTAAAATTTCTTTTAAAACCCTATCGGTTATATATTTTTTATCAATTTCTTTTTTAAGTGAATTATTTTAAAACCAAGGATCTCTTGTCCATGCTATTAAGTAGCCAAATGAATTAAAGTAGCTATAATAAAACGAGACACATTTTATTGGAAGTAAGTCAGCTTGTAATTGTCACAAAATACCGCACTTTGAGAACGTGATGAATACAAGGGGGTTAATTTCGATAAGTGGGTCATGATAATCTAAGCATATGGAACATATGTTCATATGTAAATCTTACACCCTGATTATGGAATGGTCCACTATAAAACAACTTGACCTTTTTAAAATAATCGAACGTTGGTTTAGAGAGACAGGGATCAGATATTAGTTTTTATCTGAAAACCACTTCGAACCAGCATAAATGTTCAAATTGAAAGTAGTAAAGGGATGGTCCAGGATAAAGACTTTGAAGTGGAAGGGCTATTTGCTGCTAACTCTGAGGGTGATTCCAAAACGAGTGTAGTGGAAATAAAGTCTTCGATTCGCTCATCTCCTGAACGACTTGTATGGATGAATGTTGGCATTGTGTTAGCATTCCAAGTGGCAATGTTAGCATTCCAAGTGGCAATGCTATATTAAAGGTAAACGTAGCCTCGGACCTCATCAACTGGAAATGACCAAAACAAGGTATGTAGCAGGGTTATGAGGGTCACACCCATCAGGGTATGTCATCACCATATCTAGTATCGATATTTGACCCATTTTTGTATGCTACGGTACAGTTGTCGATCCCAACCGTGGTGGTGATGTATTCGGTACTACTAGTCAAGTGGTAGGTCGGTTCTATGTAGCAGGGGTACAAGATGTTCTTGTCAGACCTCAAGTATATTTTATCTAGAGGTGCACCTTCGAAAGGTAGTTCCTTACCTAGTCATGTATGGAATCCATTTCCCAATAAGTGCCTTCGATCTTAGTTGTATACCTATTATGCTGGAATATAATTCATGTAACAATTTTGGCTATGTGAATTATTTACTGGAAAACCTTAGACATTATGATAATATCACTAGATTTCTACATAAAGTGTTTTGGTTATGTAAGGTAAAAATCTGTTTGTGTTTATGCGCGGCGTGGTCTTACAAATACCTTTGATTTTCAAAGTGTTTTATAAAAGTAAAATTTAAATTGTTTTAAATTTACTCACACCAGACCCATGTCTGATCCGGAGTTTTATTTTATTTTCCTAAAAATTTTGGGTACTCAAATTTGTATGAGTAGCTAAGTAATCTAGGTTTTTTACGGAAGTGGTTTGAATGAGCTGGAGCAGGTGGCTTCATCGTAGCTAATTATATTTATTTTAGTTGTGCTTACGTATGATCTATGTATTTTGTACGGACAGGTAGTTATAATTGTCCAGTTGAAGTGTAATGTGAAGACTCCAATGTATTTTTATTATGGGAATGACTATGTAATACCCTATGTTATATATTATATGTTGTTCTGATTTGTGGAGATATTCTGTGATTGTGTAGTTTCTTCTTATCTTTCTTTTCTTCTACCCTTAATGGCTCGTCTTTTGGTGCAAGAAAGAATGTCGTTACAGTTATGTTTATGTCTAACTATGCATGCATGTTTGTATTTGTTAGGATGTGTTGAGTGTACTGTGCTTTTGTTATTTAGTCTTGTCTTGTGTTTTTATTTGTTAAACTAATTTAGAGTTGTTCTTGCGTGAATTACTTATGTTGTTGTACTTGTTTACACCTTAGTTTCATTTGCATGCTTACATAAACAACCTTTTGTTTTGTGATATTATATATGTCTGTATGCAAACAAATATACACACACACACACACAAAAAAAAATGTTATGAAGATATATAAATGAAGATATAATTCAAAGATTAATAAATGAATATAGTAAAACCAATAATATATTCAAAAATGGAAATGTAACAACCCATAATTTTCAAATGTTTATATTTAAATATCAAAATTATTCAAATATTTAAATCTTGGATTTAATGGAAATAAAAATAATTTCGAAGGCTTATTTAAATTCTTTTTAAATAATAAGTGTTAATGGTAAAACGTTAATTTATGATTAAAGTGAATAAACTTGTTTTAGTAATAATTCTTTTTTATTAACGTGTGAAATTATCATTCCGTGGCACTGTCTCATATTTTGACGAAACTAGTGTCATTAGATTATAGATATTAAGTTATTATACGCCAACGAGTTTCGTGATGATCGAACATGCGGTTTGGTCGTGTGTGCTCCAAACGCATAGCGTTTGAATTAAGCGAATATAATAATATATATATTCTTTAAATACATCTCAAAACTTAGCCTAATTTCCACTTTCCAGCTTTCTCACCATTTTAATTTTTGACTGTGAGAAAATAGCCGCTACCCATTCTTTGCTTCCATCAATTAAATCATTAGATTTAGGCAATGGAATTCAACGCCGTTTGATTCGTTAGCCTTGTGGAGGCGAGAGCTTCATTTTGGTATGTGTGTTGTTGGATGCGAATAAGTTTGGGTGTGTTCGACTTTGTACAGTGAAGCTGTAACGACTCGGATTTTTCGACAGTTAATTTTAAATATTTAAATGGTTTAAATATTGGATTTGGGATTATAATTTAGTTAGTAAGATTTTAAAACTGAAAATTTTAAGCGGTTTCAGAATTTTCGAGATCATCGATTTAGTTGACGATTTAAAATAGCGATCCGGAGCACAGTCTCGGAATTCGACGAAACTAGTTCCATTGGATCCGTAATAGGGTATTATTATCGGATTTCAAATTTTGTAGCATTTGGAGTTATCGTTTGGTCGTAGGGGATGGAAACGCGCTGAAATTTAATATAATATTTAGGTCCAAAAAGCTATCTTCTCCATACGATCGAATTAGGACTCGAAACCTTTTCCATTGCGTTCGAAATAGGGGTATAACATTATAAACGCCTAGCGGCATGCCTCGATAGGGTATCAAAATTGTAAGTTACATTAAATGAGATATTTATAATTAAATAATGTTATAATCTGTCAAAATAAAGCCTGCCTTCTAAAACACGCCACCCCCTTTCCTTTCAATTCAAAATCACGTTCATCCTTTTCTCCCTTTCATTCTTTCAGTTCACTTATAAAATCGAAGATCAAATCGTTTTCATCTGAGAAAAAAAAATCGCGGCTTCTCCATTCAAAATCGAATCAGTTCGATTTATATAAGAAAAAAAAGAAGAAGAATCGCGACCTAGTCGTGGGGTCGTACTCGAGCACGAAGAAGTGGAGGCGGGGGGCTTTGTTGTGAGGAGAGGGAAGCGACATCTAATAGCAGCGAACTGGAGGCGATGAGAGGCGCGTGCGCTGGAATCGAGAGCAGCGATCGAGTGTGAAGTCGCGATGGAAATTAATGGCGAGGGTTAGGAGGTGCGATTGTATTATTCTCGCATACGCGTACGCGAGGCTGGTGACTTGGAGAAGTTTCCGATGGCACTCACATTCGTGTCTGGAAGCGACAATAAAGGGGAAGATCTTTGGTGGTTCACGCCGCGACCCGGGTATTGTCGCGATCTCAGAGGGCGATGAGTATCGCGTGATGATTTTCACGATGAAGGGCCGAGCATGTGCGAACTGAAATTGCAGAGGGGAGTCGTGGGTCGTGCCTGAAAGCTTGTCGCAGTCGAGTTCTTAGGCGAGCGCGAGCAGTTAAGAAGAAGCTATTAAGGTATATATTGGATAAATGAAATTTAATGTTAAATTAGTTGTTAAATTCATATGTTTAAAAATCGTATAATATTTTGAATGCAAGGTTCAAAAATCACAAAATCAGTGGCATGGATTTGAAATGACGTAGGACACAAAATTAAATTTGGGATGGATTGCAAATTTAAAAATCAAGGTGAGAAGATTTCTCACTCATTTGGATTACCAAAATTTAAATTTTATATAGTTGAAGTTAAATTTTGGATGCTTGTTGAATTTAATAATTATCATCTGTTGCATGATATATTATATATATAGTGGTATATATATTAGTAATTGGAGTGATATTCCCGCACATTATAGCGGATAAGACCCTATACGCCCCGCATAATAGCGGATGGCCCTATATACCGCGATATCCCCCTCGAAGTGGGAATGGTATTTTTATATGTTGTATTAACATCAGTGGATGCAGGGAAACAGGTTGGAGGGATCCAACTAGATTCCTCAAAAATGTTGATTGATTTTCAAATATAGTGATATATGATTAGTGTGAATAATCTGTTATAGATTATTGCTATGATATTGAATTATTAAATTCTATAATAGCACGGACCTTAAATTTGGTATTTTAAATACCATAAATAGTTATTTTTGAATTTGAAGGAATTAAAAAAGAGAGATTTTGAATATAAAAATATTTATAGGGAAATTGGGATTATTTTAAAGGAAATTAAGTGGAATGAGAAAAAAAATATAATTTGATTTGGGTTATACTTAACTATTCGTAAATTGGTTTAAATAGAGATTTTTAAATAAAAATTATATAAAGGGATTTGAAAATGATATTTTGAAAGTATGGGAAGGAGTTAAAATCGATATTAAAAATAGGGTTGAAATTAAAATGGGATTTATTGAGGAAGGGATTTATAAAATGAAATTTTATAAATAAAAATTGGTTTTATAAATAAGTGAAACTCAAAGGAGTTTATAAATTTATAAACGAGGTTTATAAATAAAGGAAAATGATATCAGTGGATAAGTTGGAATATAAGTTTACGATATGAATTTATATCGAGTTATGGGAATCATTTTGGTAAAAGAAATAGTGGAATCTATTTTTAAATGTGAGAAAAGTGGTAAAATTGAGATATAATCGATGTGATACGAATCGAGAGGGAATTATAAACTAAATTTGGTAATATTGGATTTTTAAAATAGATTTTTGTCGAGAAATTAAAAATTGTTTAAATGGGATATTTAATTACTATGCTATATAACTTAAACTATTATTTAGATTTAGAATATTCCAAAAGATTAGTTATTATAATATTAAATATTTATTGAAATAAATTCTAATTTTTTTAATCATCCTTGTAAATTGATTAGTTGTTAAAAATGATTTGGATATGAGTTATCGATGTTATTTGGAATGTTTTGGTTTACTTAAACATATTTTAAAAATAAACTATTATTCCTTAAAAATACTTATTTTATATATATAGTTTTAAAAGATTGAATTTATGTATAAATCCTCTCGAGATTGGAAGCGAAGTTTGTTAAACGAGTATGATTTTAGAAGAGAAGTCTTGTAGTGGGATTTTGGGAGCTTGAAGAAAAATTCCAAAGTGTTAAAAATACGAGAAATTCGGAAAATGAATTAGAATCCATAAAAGAAGTTAGAAATGGGTGTTTGGAGATATAGACAAGTGCATTCGATTTTGGAAATATTAAGGGCTTTACAAATAAAATTTGTAAGATTTGTGAGAATAGGGAATAAATGGGCTATTTCCTGAATATTGGGATAAAAAGATCTTAGGAAATATACTTAAATATTCCTAAGCATTGGAGGCAAATGATTTGAAAATAGTTAACTTCGAGATTTTAAATATAGAAAATATTTTCAATGGGATGAATTATAATTGGAAGCGAGAAAAAATATATTCTAAGTATTGAAATGACTTGAAAATATCCTGTTAAGGGTATAAGAATTTAAGTTCGATTTCCACTATGGAAATATTGGATGGGTTTGAATATACATATCTTATAAAGATATTTTGAGAATATTTTTGGGAAATTATAATAAGGCCAAATGATTCCTTATGGATGTTTTATTGATAGTTAAATAACCGACTATCAATATTGGCCAATTTCGTTAACCGTTTCAAAGAAATTGGGATCGGATTTAATTATCCGAAAACCACTTCGATCTAGTTTGAACGTAACGAATGAATACCGTGAAGATGATGAAGACTGTGATTCGGTTTGTCCAGACTCAGGACAACTTGTATGGACGAATGCTATCAGAACATCGTCATTGGAGGACGATGAGCATTCTAAGTAAAATTGTTCTTGAAAGGTAATGCTTAGCCTCGACCTCATCAACCGGGAATGGCTAAAACAGGGGAGATGCAGCAAGGCTAAGTGGGTCGCACACAATTAGGGTATGTTATCACTTTTCTAGATGTCCTCGGAAACCTTTATATTAGAGATATGGTTGTGCATGAAAGAAGGAGCGCCTGATAGTAAGGGTGGGAACACCCGGGGTGATAACATATTCGGTCTACCCATGTTAGGGTAGGCCGGACTTGTGTAGCAGGGGATCCCGACGATGGTCCTCGGTACATTGTTCTAGAGGTGTACTGTGATGGGCGGTACCCCAGTGGCCCAATCATTCGTATGGAATCCATTCTCCAATACAAGCCTCATGGTTTTATTTGTAGAGCCTAGTATGCTGGAATTTAATTAATGTAACAATTTCGACTATTTGAATAAGTATTTGTACTTAGACACTATTATTATATTGCTGGATTTTCTATAAAATGTTTTGGTTATCGTAAGGGAAAAACCCGTCGTGTTTATGTGTGATGCGGTCTTACGTGATACCTTTGTTTTCAAAGGATTTTGATAACTCTAATAATTCCAATTGAGTGTGTTTTCTCACGCTAGTTTTCCAGACTGACTCGGGTGTTCTTTTATTATAATACTCAGGTCAGACCGAGTATTACAGATTCAGGATAGGATGCTATGGAGCATAGAAGACGAGTTGGATGACAAGACGTATTTCCGTAGATTTGTATTTCCGCTGTGTGAGGACAAGTTATTAAACTGTCCAGATTGATTGTTGTATATTGTACTCTGATAATGGTATGTACATTAACATCACAGTTCTTGTATTTAAAATCTGTTATTATATATTATATTTTATTTTGTTTCGCTGCGATTGTGAGATTCTGTGTTGTTGTTTATTTTTCTTCTATCTTTTTCTTCTTCACCCTAAAAATTCGTATTATTCATTCAATTTGAGTCGAACTGATGTGAATTATGGTCGATTCAAGGGGTACGGATTTACGGACCTTTACACTTGAGCTGAAGATTAAGCGAGAACCTTGGCTCTGGTGGGGATTACTCATTAGAGATGGAGTCAGTAGTACTCTAGAATGAGTTTGAGTGTAATAATAGATATGAGCGCGTATTTGTTAGTGAATATAAAATGGTTTATATTGTGTTGATTTATCTATTGAGTGGTATATAAATTCTGTTTGAGTAGTGGGATGCCACTAAATCGATAGGAATTTCTAAACACTTAAATAGAGTAATTTGACACAATATGGTTTTGAAGTGGGTAAATGAAATAATTTTACCTAAACTATATTTTGATATAAAAGAGAATAATTTTCTGAAAAATTATGATAGTGGTGAGTTTGGTTGTTATTATATATATAACCAAAATAAGACTTTAAAATTTAGAATAAATATAAAAGCCAAATTAAATTGTATAAGTGAATTATACAAATAAGTTAAAAACTACAAATGTAGTCAAACTAGAATTTGGAAAATTTAAATCCCGGTGATTTTAGAAGTATTTTCCAAAGTGATTGAAGATAAATAATATTATTATTATTTTGGAGATATTTTTGAAAGAAAATTGTTTTAAATGGATTTTGGAAGAGATATAGCACTGAACACACTACAATCGTTGGAAAATAATTCCGTTTATGATCGTGACATCATCGGTGTTCATTTTCAAGTTTCTAAGTGACGGATTGCTACCGTAATAATTTGATATGGATATTTTTGTTTGGAACAAGTGTTGTTTAAAAATTCCAAAAAGGAATGTTTTGGGTAAAATCAGGTTGATTTTAAAATTCGAAGGAAGTGGTTTGTTAAACCAAAAGGAGTGTGTGTGTGTGTGTGTTTATATATATTTGATTTCAAAGTGATTTGAATTAAATACCGGGTGTTTAAAAATTCTGGAATCCTGTGGAAGATGATATTTATAAGAAAGGAAAGTATGGAAATTGAATTTTGGAAAATAAATTTTAACTTAAGTAAGTTAAAATAAATTGTGTGAATTGAATTTAACTTAAGGAAAGTTAAATAAATTTATTAGGAATTGAGACAATAATAAACTCGAATGGTGAAATTGCTATATGAATATAAGTAAGGAATTGGGAAAACAAATTCGAAATTGGAATTGAATTCTAACTTGATCTAAATTGAATGAATTAAAAATAAATTTGTTTGGAGAGAACTTAGTCTAAGTATGAATAACTCGAAATTGGTTTTGAATTGTAGCTTAAAAGGAATTGGAATTGAAATAAAAGGTGAATTGGATTTGAGTCATATTGAATTGAATTAAATATGGGAATTTGAATTATAAAGTGACTATATAACTATAAGTTATAAAAATTGAATTGAATTAGAAATAATATTGAATTGAAGTAAAAATAAATTTGAGTTGTGAATAAATAAATTTGAATAGCTTATAAAATTTGAAATTAATGGAATGAAAATATACTTAGGTTATAATAGATGTATAACCTGGAGTTAAAAATAAAATGTGAACATATTCGAGTATAAAATTGATGGAAATGAGAGAGATAAGTCGTGTAACTTATAAAATTGAAAGTGAAATAGAAAACCCAAAATAAAATGGTGTAATATTTTAAATTGAAGAAATAAAGTCCAAACTTGAATTTTAAAATGAAATTAAACTCAAGTAAATTAATTGGAGTGATTTTTTTGGAATAAAAATCTAATTGTGAAATGGAAAATGGAATTAACTAATTAGATGGGTTAGTTAGGCCTTAATATCATTTAAATGAATTCAAAAATGAATTCGAGTATGGACTTAAAATTTGAGTGAATTAAATGAATGAACTAATTAATTAATTAGTAAATGAAATGGAAGTTGGTTGAAATGAAAACAAACTTAAGTTATATAGTTGGAATAATTTAAACTAAACAGATTAACTTAAGTAAATATTTTGAATAAAAACTCGGTTTAAATAAGTTTATGGAATGGTTCATAAATAAATTAGCATGAAATGATTCTGAGTTTAATAAAGTGGATTTGAATATAATAAATGTTGATATTAATGAACGTAAATAAATTGATTGAGAATCAAATTGAAATGGAATAAAATTGAATATAAATTGATTGGAATCAATTTAAAATAGCTATAAGCTGAAATGATTATTCTATTAAATGAATACCGCCGAATTTGCATAGAAAAATTTTCGTTTGGCGTAAACGGAAGTAAATAAAATTCTAGGATTAAATAGGAAGTGAATAAATTGATTTTTGGATCAATTTGGAATGGATACGAGTTTGTTTGATGTAAAATGAATTGGATGCAAATAAATTTGGGTGTAAATCATTCGAATTGAATATGGATTGATTGAAAGTAATCAAATTAATATCAGAACCTCATAATTGCTTATAATTATATGTTTAGCATGAATTGCTTATGAAATTCATGTGCTAACTAGTTAAATAAATGAAATGATAGTGAATTTCATATTTTGGGACTTACGTGTTTGAATTGAGTAAGTACAGGTACCCGGAGGCCATTTGGCTAGATTTGGGTCGCGCGGATTGCATATAAAATA
Organism: Allium fistulosum; assembly: GCA_030737815.1. Classification (NCBI taxonomy): domain Eukaryota; kingdom Viridiplantae; phylum Streptophyta; class Magnoliopsida; order Asparagales; family Amaryllidaceae; genus Allium; species Allium fistulosum. The sequence continues at coordinate 1,389,694,650 of CM060902.1, forward strand.
AGCCGCTAGCTTAATAACGCTTAAAATGCTAAAATAAGGTACGTTTTCGGATTAAATACTGCAAATTATAAATATTGATATATATATATATATATTGTTCTCTGCCCGTGTGGATCGATGTATATATTTATCTCTCTTGTCATATTGCAAAAGGTCCTCTATACAAAGGAGACTGCCAAAAAATTTGGAAATTTAGGGTGTTAGAAAAATTTTGAAATTTTTGGGAAAATTTTTGTTAACGACAATTAGATTTCAAATTGAAATTGAAATAAAGGGTTTGGAATTAGAATTGAAAACTAATCATTTTGGTTGAAACTAAAGGACTAGAAATGTGAAATAAGCAAGCTAGCTAAGTGGGTTTTGATAAGTTAATGGGTTTGGATCGTTCGTCCTACCTTAGCAATTTCGGGGACGAAATTCTTTTAAGAGGGGAGGAATGTAACGACTCGGATTTTTCGACGGTTAATTTTTAATATTTAAATGGTTTAAATATTGTATTTGGGATTATAATTTAGTTAGTAAGATTTTAAAACTGAAAAGTTTAAGCGGTTTCGAAATTTTCGAAATCATCGATTTAGTCGACGATATAAAATACCAATCCGGTGCACAGTCTCAGAATTCGACGAAACTAGTTCCATTGGATCCGTAATAGGGTATTGTTATCGGATTTCAAATTTCGTAGCATTTGGAGTTATCGTTGGTCGTACGGGATGGAAACGCGCTGAAATTTAATATAATATTTGGGTCCAAAAAGCTATCTTCTCCATACGATCGAGTTAGTACTCGAAACCTTTTCCATTACGTTCGGAATAGGGGTATAACATTATAAACGCCTGGCGGCACACCTCGATAGGGTATCGGAATTATAAGTTACATTAAATGAGATATTTATAATTAAATAATATTATAATCTATTAAAATCAAGCCCTGCCTTCTAAAACACGCCACACCCTTTCCTTTCAATTCAAAATCACGTTCATCCTTTTCTCCCTTTCATTCTTTCAGTTCACTTATAAAATCGAAGATCAAATCGTTTTCATCTGAGAAAAAAAAATCACGGCCTCTCCATTCAAAATCGAATCGGTTCGATTTATATATAAAAAAATGAAGAATCGCGACCTGGTCGTAGGGTCGTACTCGAGCATGAGGAAGTGGAGGCGGGGGGGCTTTGTCACGAGGAGAGGGAAGCGACGTCGATAGCGGCGAACAAGAGGCGACGAGAGGCGCGTGCGCTGGAATCGAGAGCAGCGATCGAGGGCGAAGTCGCGATGGAAATCGATGGCAAGGGTTAGGAGGCGCGACTTTATTGTTCTCGCACGTGCGTACGCAAGGCTGCTTGAAGAAGTTTCCGATGGCAGTCACGTTCGAGTCTGGAAGCGACGATGAGGGGGGAGATCTCTGGTGGTTCGCGTCGCGACCCGTGTATTGTCGCGATCTCAGAGGGCGATGAGTATCGCGTGATGATTGTTGTGATGAGGAGCCGAGCACGTGCGAACTGAATTTGCGGAGGGGAGCCATGGGTCGTGCCTGAAAGCTTGTCGCAGTAGAGTTCTTAGGCGAGCGCGAGCAGTTAAGAAGAAGCTGTTAAGATATATATTGGATAATTGAAATTTAATGTTAAATAAGTTGTTAAATTCATATGTTTAAAATCATATAACTTTTTAAATGCAAGGTTCAAAAATCACAAAATCAGTGGCGTGGATTCGAAATGACGTAGGATACGAAATTAAATTTGGGATGGATTGCAAATTTAAAAATCAAGGTGAGAAAAATTCTCACTCGTTTGGATTACCAAAATTTAAATTTTAAATAGTTGAAGTTAAATTTTGGATGCTTGTTGAATTTAATAATTGTCATATGTTGAATGATATATTATATATATAGTAGTATATATTAGTAATTGGAGTGATATTCCCGCACATTATAGCGGATGAGACCCTATACGCTCTGCATAATAGCGGATGACCCTATATACCATGATATCCCCCTCAAAGTGGGATTGGTATTTTTATATGTTGTATTAACATCTGTGGATGCAAGGAAACGGGTTAGAGGGATCCAACTGGATTCCTCAAAAATGTTGATTACTTTTCATATATAGTGATATATTATTAGTGTGAATAATCTGTTATAGATTATTGTTATGATATTGAGTTATTAAATGCTATAATAGAACGGACCTTAAATTTGGTATTTTAAATATCATAAATAGTTATTTTTGAATTTGAAGGAATTAAAAAAAAGAGATTTTGAATATAAAAATATTTATAGGGAAATTGGGATTATTTTAAAGTAAATTAAGTGGAATGAAAAAAAAAATTTGATATGGGTTATACTTAACTATTCGTAAATTGGTTTTAATAGAGATTTTTAAATAAAAATTATATAAAGGGATTTGAAAAAGATATTTTGAAAGTATGGGAAGGAGTTAAAATCGATATTAAAAATAGGGTTGAAATTAAAATGGGACTTATTGAGGAAGGGATTTATAAAATGAAATTTTATAAATAAATTTGGTTTTATAAATAAGTGAAACTCAAAGGAGTTTAAAATTTATAAACAAGGTTTATAAATAAGAGAAAATGATATCAGTGGATAAGTTGGAATATAAGTTTACGATGTGAATTTATATTGAGTTATGGGAATCCTTTTGGTAAAAGAAATAGTGGAATCTATTTTTGAATGTGAGAAAAATGGTAAAATTGAGATATAATCGATGTGATACGAATCAAGAGGGAATTATAAACTGAATTTGGCAATATTGGGTTTTTAAAATAGATTTTTGTCGAGAAACTAAAAATTGTTTAAATGGGATTTTTAATTACTATTCTATATAAGTTAAACTATTATTTAGATTTAGAATATTCCGAAAGAATAGTTATTATAATAAATAAATTCTAATTTTATTAATCAGCCTTGTAAATTGATTAGTTGTTAAAAATGATTTGGATATGAGTTATCGATGTTATTTGGAATGTTTTGGTTTACTTAAACATATTTTAAAAATAAACTAATATTCCTTAAAAATACTTATTATATATATATATATATAGTTTTAAAAGATTGAATTTATATATAAATCCTCTCGAGATTGGAAGCGAAGGTTGTTAAATGAGCATGATTTTAGAAGAGTAGACTTATAGTGGGATTTTGGAAGCTTGAAGAAAAATTCCAAAGTGTTAAAAATATGAGAAATTCGGAAAATGAATTAGAATCCATAAAAGAAGTTAGAAATGGGTATTTGGAGATATAGACAAGTGCATTCGACTTTGGAAATATTAAGGGGTTTACAAATAAAATTTGTAAGATTTGTGAGAATAGGAAATAAATGGGCTATTTCCTGAATATTGGGATAAAAAGATCTTAAGAAATATACTTATAAATATTCCTAAGTATTGGACGGAAATGATTTGAAAATAGTTAGCTTCGATATTTTAAATATAAAAAATATTTTCAAAGGGATGAATTATAATTGGAAGCAAGAAAAAAAAATTCTAAGTATTGAAATGACTTGAAAATTTCCTGTTAAGGGTATAAGAATTTAAGTTTGATTTCCACTATGGAAATATTGGAAGGTTTGAATTTATATATCTTATAAAGATATTTTGAGAATATTTTTGGGAAATTATAATAAGGCCGGATGATTGCTTATGGATGTTTTATTGATAGTTAAATAACCGACTATTAATATTGGCCAATTTCTTTAATCGTTTCGAAGAGACCGGGATCGGATTTAATTATCCGAAAACCACTTCGATCCGGTTTGTATGTAATGAATGAATACCGTGAAGATGATGAAGACGGTGATTCGGTTTGTCCAGACCTAGGACAACTTGTATGGACGAATGCTATCAGAACATCGTTATTGGAGGACGATGAGCATTCTAAGTAAAAAATTTCTTGGAAGGCAACGCTTAGCCTCGAACCTCATCAACTGGGAATGACTAAAACAGGGGAGATGCAGCAAGGCTAAGTGGGTCGCACCCAATTAGGGTATGTTATCACTTTTCTAGATGTCCTCGGAAACCTTTATATTATGGATATGGTTGTGCATGAAAGAAGGAGCGCTTGATAGTAAGGGTGGGAACACCAGGGGTGATAACATATTCGGTCTATCCAGGTTAGGGGTAGGTCGGTCTTGTGTAGCAGGGGATCCCGGCGATGGTCCTCGGTACATTGTTCTAGAGGTGTACTGTGATGGACGGTACCCTAGTGGCCCAGTCATTCGTATGGAATCCATTCTCCAATACGAGCCTCGCGGTTTTGTTTGTAGAGCCTAGTATGCTGGAATTTAATTAAGGGGAATTTCACCAGAAGGACAAACTTTGCAGTCTAATTAGTTTTTAGGACACACATTCAAACAAATTACTTTCAAGGCCAAAGTCAGCAGAATAATTACTTTCAAGAACAAAGTCAACGGTCCAATTACTTTCAAGGACATAATTTCATAGGTTTTTAGGCCCTAGAAAATAATTATTTCGTGTTTTGTCCTTGAAATATTTCAGTTGTGTGTCCTAGAAACTAATTTCACTTGCTAAAGAATCCCTTGTGGATAATTTCCACTTTAATTAATGTAACAATTTCGGCTATTTGAATAAGTATTTGTACTTAGACACTATTATTATATCACTGGATTTTCTATAAAATATATTGGTTATCGTAAGGGAAAAACCCGCCGTGTTTATGTGTGACGCGGTCTTACGAGATACCTTGGTTTTCAAAGGATTTGATAACTCTAATAATTCAAATTGAGTGTGATTTCTCACACTGGTTTTCCAGACTGACTCGGGTGTTATTTTATTATAATACTCGGGTCAGACCGAGTATTACAGATTCAGGATAGGATGCTATGGAGCTTAGGATATGAGTTGGATGACAAGACGTATTTCCGCTATGTGAGGACAAGTTATTAAACTGTCCAGATTGATTATTGTACTCTGATAATGGTATGTACATTAACAGCACGGTTCTTGTATTTAAAATCTGTTATTATATAATATTTTTTATTTTTCTCCGCTGCGATTGTGAGATTCTGTGTTGTTGTTTATTTTTCTTCTACCTTTTTCTTCTTCACCCTAAAGATTCTTATTACCTGTTCAATTTGAATCGAACTGATGTGAATTATGGCGATTCAAGGGGTATGGATTTACGGGCCTTTACATAAGCTAGGGTCGGAGTTGATTATCGATTGAGGAGGAGTTGGGTCGAATGGCGGGGTACGTCGAACTTCCTGATGAAGGCAAGATTGGATGGTGCGATGCTATTTTTAGAATGCGACCTGCACCTTGTTGCTTACTGGAGTGGTGCCGCGATTTGACACGGGAAGGCCGGAGTTCGAATTGGTTATGCCGTTGGACTTAGGAAGCGAAGAGGAGTAGTTTGGCAGTAGTTTGGTGTTCTCTGGTGAAGAGTGGCGAAAAGCAACATTAGGTAGCAAAGAGGGTGGCGTTCGTACAGATTTTGGGGTGGGGATGCGAGCTTGCAATGGTGGGGTCGGCTGAGTAGAGTGCACAAAGATGAGTTGAATGAAGGAGGCGGTTTAGATTTTCATCGATTGTAGCCCTTGGGAGGGAGAAGGAAGGGCACGACCATTGGGTTTTTGTGTGTGTGATTATCTTCGTGCATCGGAAGGGGGAAAAAGGAGTTTAATAAGGTGATTTGTTTAATTAATTAATAAATTTTAAAATCCAAATTCTTATATAAATCGTATCTTGTTCATACAAGGTCCAATCGAGATGCCATTTTCGTCATTATGCTTGTATCAGGATTATCTACATCTTGGATTGGTTTGGGCTTGGGTAAGTTTATTTATCAGTTATATGTATATTGTTATGTATATAATTGTTGTTGTATTAAAATAGGAATTGTATAACGAACAATGCAAGTTAGTACTTTTGGACCCCACCTTATTTGTAAAACAAGTGACAACATTATTATGTAGTATAATTTCCCTTGCAATCATCTATAACATGTATTGTGGCCCAAACTACTTGTTTACATGTTTGATATTGATATTTGATTAAGTTGGAAATTATATTGTGAATGTTTTAAGCGATAATAGTCATTATAAACGTGCTTTGAAATCCTTGATATTTGACATATGTTAAATTGGATAAATTGTGATACATTGTGGAAACATATATGTATACATATTTGGATACAAACATTTTGCTGTGTTTCACATTGATAAATTAGTTTGGACATTTGTGAATATTGGAATTAGAAGTTGTAAATGGTAGAAGCGAAAAGGTCGCGATGGAAGCACTTTGAAATCGCTATGATCGGCGATTTCAAAGTTAACTTTAGAAGACATCCTAGGGCTTCTTCGTATTTTTTGTAAGTACTATGAGCATACTTATTATCGGAAAATATCATGGTTTAAATATATTGCTGATAATCATTTATGGATTTCTAAAGTAATGGTTTTAAATTATAAAATGAGTTTTTATGGTTTTTAAATAATGTTTTAAAATATAGTATAAATAATTTAAATGTATATTTTTAGTATATATAGTTTTAGAAATTTTTTTAAAGCTTTTATTTAAGAAATTAAAGGCTTTTATATTATAATATCTTTCAAATTGTTTATGGTATTTTATTAAATATCTTAGTTTCATAAATAAATTAGTATATATATATATGTGTGTGTGTGTGCGCGCGCGTGTGTGTGTGTATCTTTTTAAAGGTATTTTGGTATATTATAAGTTTTTAAAAGGAAGCTTAGTATTTGTAAAAGAATATAAAGGAGTTTTAGATTATAACACTTATGTTATAATAGTTGGTTTTGTAAAATTTATTTAAAAGGGTATATTACTTTGTTTAATAAGTGAAGATGTACTTAGAGCTTTAAATTAATGTTTCAAAGTTAATGGCAAGTATAAAAGTGATTTTGAGATTATAGTAACGATGTTTGGGCAACATTTGTCTTAATCCCTTTGAAATTGATTTGTTAATATACTTATACGGTTGAGATATGTATATGAATACTTTTGAGAGTATCGAAATGTGTTGAAATGAATAGTGATGTTTTAATTAAATAGCAAAGTTTAAATAATAAGTGGAGTTTCATTTATAAAGAGTTATTGAGTAAAAATGAGTTTTACTAATAAAAGAGGTTTTTAATTAATGAAGGAAGATTAATTAAAAAGGGGATCGGAAGTCGTTTATATGACTTGGGCGTGCTTATGTGTTTCGATCATGATTTGTGTGTTACTTGCTTATGGATAGTATATGGGACTTAGTTTCCCATATGCGATTATTCTCATTTTTGTTGGATTTGACTAAATATAACTCTGGAAATATCTAGAAAAAACATAGAAATTATATGGTTCGGCTATCTTCGGTGATGCTATATGTACATATAAACTCGTTTCGCTCTTCTAGGGCAAATGATAGGGAAGTCCATCCATTTAAATAGTTAGGAGGTGATCTCCACTCTTATATATTGTTTTCCTATTTCCCACTGAATTGGAGTTGAGTTTACCGAAAATCCGTAGATTAGTTTTTGGAACACCCGGTAAGCGGGGGAGTGTAATTATTGAGATGATTTGAAACCATAACCACTCCAAAACCATATACATGTTATATGCTTTGGAAAGGGTCTGTGATTGGTTTGAGATGTTGGAATCTATATGGAGATTCAAGATCTATTTGAGATGCTCGAACATATGTAGTTGTTCATGATCTATTCATGATGTGGGAATCCATGTCAGATTCGACTTCATGTGTGATTTCGATATCTGTTGAGGGATCCATGTGTGATTCTGAGATCTATTGAGATATGGGAAACCATGTGTGGTTCCGAGATCCTTTCGAGTTTAGGGCTCCTGTGTCGAGATCGGTTCGAGTTATGACTCGTGTGCTCAGATGCTAAACGTGACTTCACCATCGGTAATGATAGAAACTAGAGATAGAAGACATAGACTATGGGATTTAACTAACTTAAAGAGTGCAGGCACTCCATTCTAGTGATACTTAACGGATATGATTGCGGGAGTGATGTGACCCGGTGCCACGTGTTCGGACATAAGCCAGTTATGTTTTCCTATACTATATTTTATCTAGAGATATACAATGCTCGAAAGGATATCTCTGATCCTATTGCAAGGGGGCCATTCTCGAAATACTGAGAACGCCTCCGTGGAATCCTACACAACTCGCGAACATGCTTTAGCGGTTGTGATTGTATACCTATTATTGTTGGGATGTATACTCACATGCATTACACTTATGTGATTATTTATATTTGAAACCTTAGACATTATTATAATATCATTGGATTTTTTAATAGAAATGGTTTGGTTATTGTAAGATAAAAACCCATCTGTGTTTATTGGCGACATAGTCTTACGAGATACCCTTACTTTGAAGGGTTTTATAACTATAGTAATCCATATGATTTGAGTTTCTCATGCTGGTTTCCCAGACTGATCCGGGTGTTATTTTCTTATAATGCTCAGGTCAACTCGAGTATGTTTTCAGATTTGGTTGTGGTTCATTGGAGCTCTTAGAGAGGAGCTGGATGATTTCCTACCACACTATTTTCTGCTGCGTTACTTGATTTGTATCTATCAGCCTTTGTGAGGACAGACTGCTATAACTGTCTAGGATGACGATAGGTTAGTTTACTCTGATTGATGTATGTGTATTAAAGTTTTCTTTTTGGTAAAGACCTTTTGATATATTATATATTATCCTTTCGCATGTGAGATTTTGATATTGTGTTCTTCTTTCCTATACTGTTTCCTTTTCTTTTTCTTTTACCCCAATGTTCTGTCTTTCCGACACTTGGGTGATGGGCACGTGAATATAATGGACGTATTTAGTGTTGACATTCGGGGATCGAAAATGTGGACCGTTAAAGGAAAGAAATGTGATTAGGTCCATAATTAGTCTTTTACGATTCTCAAAGTAAATATATAAATATATTCATAAACTTTTAGTATATAAATCAAGTTTTAAAATTATCTTTTATCGATTATGTATAAATTAAATTAAATTGGAAGTTTTATGATTATTTAAAGTGGTATTTAATTATAGTAATTATGAAATAACTCTTAGATTTAATATTTAACTTACAAATTATCATGTTTTAAAGAATGTTAGCTTGTTCAACGAAATGTTTTGAAGAAGTGTTTAATTTAATGGAAGTAATAATCTATATAATATTTGTACAATATTCAAAAAATAATTAATTATTAGGGGCATTTCACCAGAAGGACAAACTTTGCAGTCCAATTAGTTTCTAGGACACACATTCAAAGAAATTACTTTCAAGGCCAAAATCATCAGAATAATTACTTTCAAGGACAAAGTCACCAGTCCAATTACTTTCAATGACATAATTTCATAGGTTTTTTAGGCCCTAAAAACTAATTATTTTATGTTTTGTCCTCGAAAGTAATTATTTTAGTTGTGTGTCCTAGAAACTAATTCCACTTGCTAAAGAGGCCCTTGTGGCTAATTTCCACTAATTATTATTAATTAAGAGTTTTCAAATTTATAGTTTATGGAATTCTAATATAAGATTTTGTATAAATTATTAATTTGACATTACCTATATATACATATATACATATATATATAGACATACATTTATGTTTGCTTACCAAGTTCTTTGATTTCTCATCTTTCAAAAATTAATTCCAATAATCTGAGTGATTCACCATTGAGATGGGTTTGATTAGTGCTTTAATATGATACGGTGATGACATCATTCTTTTTGATTTTGTGATATTAAATTCCATGTGATGAGAAATCTGAATAAACGAAGTTATAATACTGTTTGGAAAAGGAGCATTCGGTAATATTTCTTCGGTTATTCCTTGGACCCATTATACAAAATATTATGGGACCAAGTGTAGTTTATAAGCAGTGAGTAAACGTTTGAGTATCACGTAGTGGTATGGGACGGTGTTGTGATATTTGTTCGGGTATTCATTATAAGTAGATGACACTTACGTGACGGGAATAGAGTGGATAGTGTGAGGTGATAAGTAATAATATACGGCTTTGTGTCAATAGTTAGTGAGACATTGGGTCCAGATGTATTAGTTTTATATGCCACTATTAGGACGTACTCTTATTATGCTTGTTGAACTAGACCAAATAGCTAGTATCCACCCTGGCGGCCTGATCTTGGGATTGTAACCCAGATTTGTGACACTCTACATTTATGGAGCTCTATGTGTGTGTGTCTATATATATACACACACATATATATACATACATACATACATACATATATATATATATAGCTTTGTGCTTTTAGCCTAGTGCTTTTGCTTTTTGTGTATGCCCCTATGTCACATATGCCAGCAGTCTATTACCTATAGGAAAATATATAGTGTCATGGCGTAAGAGTACTCGCATTAACAAGCACACTGGGGGATACGTGTCACGATGACTGTGGAGGTAACAAGGGATATAGAGACTCCGTGTCTCTGAAGCTTGCATGCGTGCTACCAGTCTCCCTTCAGGTATTAACGGATTAGTATATTAGCATATACGACTGATACACTTACATGGGGACTTTGGGTCAGTCGTACAGCCATTTCCCGTCATGATATTACAAATTGACATTACATGAGGAGATGAGATTATACATGTGATACATATCCAGTGTATAGTGGATTTTCGGTATTTGATAGGCAGCCTATCCTATTTTATTTGTATTGATGATTTTACTAAGATTGAGAGATATTTGAGCAATGATTCATGCTAGCCTGATTATACTTGGTGATATCTCATACATTGATATTCCTAGATTTAATGATGATTTCTGGATATGTATGACTCACCCATTGTATTGATTCTGAGATTTCTGATTTGATGTATTTCTAAATAGGTGATGACATCTTTTGATATCAGAGTTTAATGTTTATTGTGGATTTGAGTTATTTATGAGATGCAATGCCTTGCTGGTTGTTTATGGAAATATATATAGATATTTCAGAGTTACATTTCCAACTTATATTCATATATGGATGTACAGACTGATGATTTGAGTATCTCTGGTTGTGTTATGATATTCCTACATATATATGACATTGTATCATTGTATATACATGATATTGAGCGTATATTATTTATTTGATCCATTGTATTGAGATAGTTAACATTGTAGGCATTTTTTATTTATACTGTATTATATATTATATTATATGTTATCACTACGATTGACTCTGTGCTCATTGTTATTTATTTTATATTGTGCATTGTTCTGTCCTGGAGGCACATGTAACTACTGCTTTGTACCGATACTGAGTACGTATATGTGAGGTTTATATTTGATGTTTTAATGTGTACCAGTGTTATTCCAAGGAAATAATCATATATGTACCTCATATAGCCTCATTATCTGTATTATCTGACGTAATCTAAGTAGTTAATATCGGTATCGTGTACATGTCGGTCAAGTACCAATATGAGATAATTTAAAATATCATAATATCGGTAAAATATAATATATCTGTAGAACATGTTATAACAATATTTTACTAAGTTATTATATTATATTAATGTTATGTATTTAAATATTTGGATAAATGATTCCAAATTACTATCAAAGATTGATTACATATTGTTTATAGAATATAATTCATTTACTGAGATATTCTATTTAATACAAATCATAATATAGGCTCATTAAAACCAAGAAATTTGTATATTCTACATCTTTATTATTTTTGAAAGAAAAATTATGTTAAGGTGTATGTTGAATGTGTTATGGATTTTGATCGATGTGGGTGCACGCGTATTAGATAGAGATTCTTAAAAGCTTAAACAAGACATTCAGACACAATGATTTGAAACACATACAAATAGTTTGTGGAAAATTAAAGTATTTTGAGTTAGAGTTCAATGTTTTAAATGAAAATTAAGAAGAGTGAATTATTTTTGATAAAGTGTTAGTTTGTAATTTATATTTGCTTTAGTTTTGAAAATAAGAAATTATATTTATTAATTTGACGAATGAATTATTTATTTGGAAATTATTTTGGTGTGAGATGTAGAATTAATTTTGAAATGTAAAGTTTTGAGAACAAATTTAAATTACTCTCCTTATATTAATTTAAAAAGAGGATTAAATATTTGTAGAAATTTATAAAATAATTAGGTAGTGTTTGGTTTGTTGTTTTTATTTTTGGGTTTTTGTCTATACAAAAATGCACGTGACGCATGTACATTACCGAAAACGACCAATTTAGAAAATGAAGTTAACATACAAAATAGAAAACAACTTTTTTTATTTTCCGTGTTTTGGAAAATAACATAAGCACGTGAAACCATCCATTCTTCCAACGTTCCTCTATCCCCTTCGTCCTACCATCCGTCTTTCTTTCATTCCCTCCATCGTCCCTTTATTCTTCTCATATTTGACATACATATTGAAAATCGAAAACACAAAATTTATTTTTAAACCAAACACTACCTTAGTTTGTAAAATAGTACATGAAAATAATTTTAGTTGTAACAATGTTTCGAAATTAAGGAATACATTGGAAGATATTTTATTAATAAAGAAATGAGTTTAAGTGGGTATTTTATTGATAAAATTTTGGAATTTTGTTAAAATAATTTAAAGTTATTTAAAATGAAATTTTTAATTTAAATTAATTTTGAATTAGAATAAAATGAATCTTAGGAAAAATATATGGAAAGTGTATGAAGTTGGAAAAAAATTATTTAAATAAGGGATTTTGAGACTTTATTGAGCGATCTTCCTTGAATAAAAGTTTTGGTACTTATAATGTTAAAGAAATAATATAATTGAATTAGTATAATTGGTTTGTTATAGATTTTCCTTATAGAAAATTGCGAGGACACAATTTTTTTAAGAGGGGAAGACTATAGCAACTTGATTTTTAAGTAGTAATTAACTAAAGTTAATAATAAATTTATTTAATTAAATTGGAATTTAGAGATATATTTTATAAATTGGTTTTGAGATTATTTAATGAAAAGTATTTAAATTTTGAAAATAAGATAATTGAAATTTAAATAAGCTAAAGATGTTGAAATTAAATTTTATAAAAGAAATTATAATTGAAATATAATATTAGTTTAGGAAAAGAAGTACTTTTGAAATGTAATTTGTGTTGGTTTAAATTGAATGGAATCCAATTTTCAATATAAAACTAAAACAATATATATACTCTAATATATATTTTCCCAAAGCCCAAGCTAAAATAAAAATCAAGTCCAATTAATTCTCTAGAATTTTTTCTATTGATTTTTATTTTGTATGCCATATTTAACTTAGGCATATCCACTTTATCTTGATACTTCTTCTACCAGAAGCAAACCAAGATATCTTTCTATTTGCATTGAAAATAAATCTCATAAATTTCTAAAATTCCCAAAAATTGAATATGTGCTTCCTGATATTTGTCTGCATTTCTTGAATGAATGGAATTTAGTGTGATGGTGTGATGAGTGTGTGCATGCTTGTGTATGTACAGAAGGAAGAGGATGACGAACACGCAAGCTATATGTGAGATCTTCTCACGAATCTATGTTTATTCGAAGTACTGTAAGTGTGTGTGTATATATTGGTGTTTGAATTGCTACTATTGTGTATCTCGTGTGCTAAGAATTATAGAGAATTAAGATTGAGTATGATTAAAATTGATAATCAACAGCTGAATTTACACCAGAAATCTACCATAATAGGTCGACTTAACCCTGGCCTAGGTCGACCACTAATCTGGTCAGGTCGACCTTGGCTTCCTACTCCTCCTCCCTCCCTTATATTGTTTAACTTGCTGGCCTGATTTAAGTTGCTGAGTGGTCACATTCATGTTGAGATGACCCACTTAAATTTTTTTTTTTTTTTAAACATTCAGTGGCCATTTAATCAAGAAAATATTTAATTCAAATTTTTCTTCTATCCAGGACCTTTCTGCCAATAAATATTGGTTTAATCATTTTATCTTGAACTTATATATATGAAGATATATAAGTCATCTTCTACCTAAATCAGAGTATAGAAATTTTGAAGGTAGAAACCTGTTTGAGTATTGCTTAAAGAAATACTCTCTACATAGCAATAGTGTTTCTTTTTCAAAACTAGGTTTTTCCCAATGGCTTAGGTTGATGCATTACTATTGATTCTATGTCTCAAGGCTCCTTATTTTACATAAATTCTTCTGATTTTCTTACTGGGTAACTATGCTTTTACTTGTGCATGTGTGTGTGCATGTTTCTGTGCATGTGTGTTCAAACTCAGGCTATAAGAAAGTGGATCCTAAGTGAACACAAGCAACATCTAGGCGTAATGGAAACGCGCCTAACTTATACATGAGAGGTCACAAGTTCGAGTGCTATGCTGGTCGGTTCAACCCAATTTTTGTTTTTTTTTTCTTTTTATTTTTCCCCTGTTTACATATTTGCCTGAGTCTCCTCTGTATTTGGCTATGAAACAGATCTAAAACTTAATTAAAAACACTTGGGTGTTGTCTTAACCCAGGCTCAAGAAAATGGCTATGTTAGCCCTGTTTTGGTTTGCACTACTTAGTTACCAAATACCTGTTATATTATTTTCTTTTCAAAGCAACTCAAATTCTTCCTATCAGATTTAATTTTGACTTGAACATGGATTTTTCCTATGCCAGTTCTATAGATATACTTGCAAACCACAAATTCTTTCAAACTCAGATTTTCTACCATTATAGCCTAACTGTTCTTGAAGCTTGAAATTCATTTTTCTTAGCAAAGCATCAAAACAAAGCACATAGTTCAGCTATTACATGTAAGTTCAACACTTACAAAACAGTGAATGATAATACATTGGTTTTTCTAGGCAACTTAAACAAATATCTTAACATAGTTCAACATGAGTATCTAATTTTAGCTTCAGCAAAGACTTTTAAAAACATAGCATCCAAATCTTAAGCAGTTTAACATCCAAAGCCTGATCAAAGCAATCCCTATTTCCCTGCAAAATCACCATGAACTGCCCCATATAAATATGAGACACCCAATGGTGCATAAACACAAAAGGGTCAGACTATTTGTCTGGTGTGAATAATCTAACTGAAAACATGATTTATTTCAATTCTATTTATATTCCAGTACTTTGCCAGAATAAGAAACTCAATGTCTTCTGTGTGCATTTTTTTGTGAAGCATGTGCATTCATAATAGTGCCAAACAGATTATATATGATCACAATGATTTAGTTCATAGAAAACAACCACAAGATTCACCAATAAGCACCAAAACAACCAAATGCAAACATCAATTCAGTTATCATCTCCTTTTCAACTTTACTGTCCATCAGGGATTTTTTTGCCCAGACTTCTCCTGAATCTATTCCTAGAATTCATTATCAAATATAACAGGGTCTTTAGCTACTTTCTTCTTTTTAAACACACACTGCCTGGGACCTTTCTCTGTTAACCCAGCACACTCAGGCCCCTGGGTATAAATATACCATGTGTGAACTTGCAATATTCCCATTGCCAAGCTATACTTTGGTAGCCCTAAGATCCCAAGTCCTTAGTTAAATTACTAAGTGTTTTAATATTTTTCATAGCAGTGCTAATCCCTTCTGCATCTCACTTCTTAATCAGAGAAACATAAATGATGCAAACAACACATATTCATCCAGAGTTTGGTAAGTTAAATTCTCAGGAGCAACCATTTTATCATAAAAGAGTGAGGTGACTTCTTAGCACATTATTTTGCCTATGGGTTTCACTGGATCAAGATGTAAGCATATGGTCCTGAGTAATTGGTCAGATATATATATATATATTCTTCCTTACCTCTGGTTCAATCAGATTCATGATCTGGCTAAACCACAAGTATATTTGATTTGGGTATTTTATAAAACCTAGAAGCTCAGCACATGTACAACATTGCACTTCTACATTTTCTTTTGTTTTAATTAATATGAGACATAAGCAACAACACAATGTCACAGCCCATATTTCTTTCTACCTTCAGACCACATACCCACTACTTGAATCCGGGGATTTTATAAACAACTTACAAAGAAAACTTATAAAAGAAAACACCCAATCTCAAAGTTAACCCATATCTCAGACAAACATTTTAGTTCATGAATCCATGACTCTTATTTTTCTGGGTAAATCAGATAGAGATTTTACCCTTAAACAAATCATTAACAAGCCAAAGTCATCCAATCATAAAACATAACTTGTAAAAGAAAATTAGTTCAAACTGGCTGCCTCAATATTCAGGTCTTAATGCCAAAGTTTTCAGTGAGATTACTCACATTAATCCTTCTTCTTCCTATGCCTTATGAACCCCTTTTTAGTCTTCTGCCTTCTCCTATTTTCTCTGGTTTATGCCTTGTATATTTTTCTTTTTAAGAGATAGAGTAATCATAAAACCTTACCACACCAGGTCTTCTTATATGAACTCTGGCTGCTACTAGGGTTTAAGGAAATTACCAAATGCCAATTTTACCCTACCAATTATCATCTGCCTCTTATTCTAACATTTTTAGAGAAAATGGGTAAATAGTCCTGGTATATTTTTCAGAAAATATACCTCATTGCCCCGGTCATGTTATTTGCATGATTTCTGTTTTTTTTTAAAGTAAAAAGGAATTGCTAAAAATGGATAAAGTGCTTGTCCAAGAGCTCATACCATTTTCATGCAAATGTTAATTTTTCTTTTTATTTCTGCAAGTATTATTTAGTGCACATGTATAATACATGTATGCCTACCCTGGCCTAAGTCCTTTTTTTTTAAGGCTTGATGATTTCTGCCTACATGTATATATACTTGTAATTCATATATCCTATTATTTCCATTGATTGTTGCTTATTTTATCACACAGAAAACTGTGTACATGTTTGTGCACTGCCTTGTGCACATGTGCATGTTTTATACTTGGTATCTGCAAATCAATTTCCTATTCCTATTTTTTTTCAATGCAATTTCAAACAAATACAAACTAAATTAAATCATGAAATTACTCACAAAAATCAGGGTTATCACATATACCCCTCCTTTTAGGAATTGTGTCCCACAATTCTTTCATACTTAACTTAAGTATCATTTTCTTCAGAATTTTTTTTTTTCTGATTTCAAAACCATTTTCAAACCAATCACCTATTAAGCACTATGCACATCAACACAAAAATAAAAAAAATCACAATGCATATTCAACCAACACATTCATTAGTATGTACATATATATATAGATTTACCTTTTCTTCAATCAAACAGCTGGGGATAATCATTTCTGATTTTATCCTCCACTTCCCACGTGCAATCATTTGGGTCTAGACTCCATTGTACTTTTACTAATTTAATTTCTTTGTTTCTCAATTTCTTAGTTTCTCTAGAAATTATGCCCACTGGTTCCTTTTCATAGATCATTCTAGGATCAATCTGCACATCTTTAGAGGATTCTAATATTGCTTCCTTATCATGAAC
This sequence comes from Allium fistulosum, assembly GCA_030737815.1. Lineage (NCBI taxonomy): Eukaryota > Viridiplantae > Streptophyta > Magnoliopsida > Asparagales > Amaryllidaceae > Allium > Allium fistulosum. The sequence goes on from CM060902.1 coordinate 1,389,712,064, forward strand.
CCATCTCCTTAGTTGAGACACATGAAAGACATCATGCATTGCTCTCATTTCTTCTGGCAATTCTAATTTATAGGCTACTGTCCCTATTCTTTCTAGAATTTTATATGGTCCTATATATCTAGGAATCAACTTTCCTTGTTTCCCAAACCTTAGAACCTTTTTCATGGGTGATATCTTGATGAACACAAAATCCCCAACATCATATTGTACTGCTTTCCTCCTTTGATCTGCATATTTCTTTTGCCTATCTTGGGCAGAGGCAATTCTTTTTCTAATCAAGGCTACCTTTTCAGAAGTCTCCTTCACATTTTCTGGTCCTAAGACCACTTTTTCTCCAGACTCATGCCAACTTGAAGGTGATAAACATGGCCTTCCATAGAGAGCTTCAAAGGGGGCCATGCCTATGCTACTGTGATGGGTGTTATTGTATGCAAATTCAGCTAGATATATGTAATCTTCCCAGCTTCCTCCCCAATCCAATACACATGCTCTCAACATGTCTTCAAGCAATTTGTTCACAATTTCTGTTTGACCATCAGATTGAGGATGGTAAGCTATACTCAAACATAAATCAGTCCCCATTGCCTTGTGAAAGCTCTGCCAAAATTTTGAAGTGAAGATGGTATCTCTATCACTTACTATAGTCTTTGGTACACCATGCAGTCTGACTACTTCTTTAATAAACAACTGGGCTAAGGTATTAGCATTTCTTTCTGACCTTACTGGCATAAAGTGGGCTGACTTGGTTAACCTATCAACCACTACCCAAATACTATCATTTCCCCTCCTAGTTCTAGGCAAACCATCAATAAAATCCATTGATATGTCTTCCCATTTCCACTGTGGTATTTGTAAAGGTTGAAGCATTCCTGAGGGTTTTTGATACTCAGCCTTCACCTGCTAGCAAACCATACATTTTGATACATAGGTTGCCACTGCACTCTTCATACCACTCCACCAATAATCTCTCTTGAGGTTGTGATACATTCTTGTGCTTCCTGGGTGTATAGTATATTTGCTTTTATGGTAAGCATCCAAAATTTCTTGCTTCAGCTCATCCATTGCTGGAACACATATTCTTTCTCCTTTCTTCAGATGGCCCTGCTCATCCAACTGAAAACCTTCTACTGTCTCACCATTTAATATTTGTGTCTTCTTTCCTAATAAAAATGGATCTTGGTTTTGTATCATTACAACTTTATTTTTCAATTCTGATCCCAGGGTAATAAAACTTAATTTTCCCATTTCTACCTTCCCACTGCATAAGCTCATATTTTCTATGTTATCACTTTTTATCTCTGAATCAATTAATAATGATAAAGTGTTGAACTCCTCTATCATTAGTCTAGCCACTTTAGCATGTTGTCTACTTAGGGCATCTGCTACTTTATTAGCCTTACCTGGTGTGTATAATATTTCGAAATCATATGAGGCCAAGAGTTCAATCCATCTTTGCTGCCTCATATTTAATTCTTTTTGTGAAAACAAATATTTGAGGGATTTATGGTCTGTATATACTTCAAATTTTGCTCCTAACAAATAGTGTCTCCATAGCTTAAGGGCATACACTATAGCAGCCAATTCAAGGTCATGAGTAGCATACCTTACTTCACTTGATTTCAACTGCCTAGAAGCATAAGCTATTACCTGATGTTGTTGCATCAACACTGCTCCAAGCCCTTGTCCACTTGCATCAGTATACACCACCAAGTTTTCATTTCCCTCAGGTACTTTAAGAATTGGAGCTTGTACCAGTGCTTCTTTTAATCTCCCAAAGGCATTTTCACATTCCTCAGTCCAAGTGAACACTTGATTTTTTCCTAGTCAATCTGGTTAATGGAATTGAGATTTTTGCAAAATCTTTTATAAATCTTCTATAGTAACCAGCCATTCCCATGAATGATCTGACTTCAGTAACATTAGTAGGCCTTTTCCAAGCTTGCACTGTAATGACTTTATTGGAATCTACGGCTATTCCTTTTTCTGATACAATGTGGCCTAGAAAATTCACCTCATTCTGCCAAAAAGTGCATTTTGAAAACTTTGCTTTCAAGTCTTCCTGTCTCAATTTCTCAAATACCAAATGCAAATGGTTTTCATGCTCCCTAACTGACTTAGAATAAATTAATATATCATCAATGAATATTAATACAAACTTATCCAAGTATTCTCTGAAAATCCTATTCATCAAATCAACAAAATAGGAAGGAGCATTTGTTAAGCCAAATGGCATCACCAAAAATTCATAAAGTCCATATCTAGTGTTAAAGGCTGTATACTTAATGCTTTCCTCTTCTACTTTCATCTGATGAAAGCCTGAAGCTAAATCAAGTCTAGAAAATATTTTTGCACCACTCAATTGATCAAAGAGATCATCAATTCTTGGTAAGGGGTATTTATTTTTAACTGTGACTTTATTTAATTCCCTATAGTCAATACATAATCTCAGGGATCCATCATGTTTCTTAACAAAGACTACTGGTGCTCCCCATGATGAGCTACTGGGTCTAATAAAACCTTTTTCTTCTAGTTCAACTAATTGCTTTTTCAACTCCATCAATTCCTTAGGCCCCATTCTAGTTGGTCTTTTAACCACTGGGCTAGCTCCTGGAATTATTCTAATTGAAAATTCAACTGGCCTGTGATTAGGAACTCCTCTTACTTCCCCAAACACATCATCATATTGATTAACTATGGGGATCTCTTCTAATGCAGGCATGGGTTTTTCATTTGACAATGCAGAAAGGTTGGCTATACTTCTATTTTTGTTTGCCTCACAAAGAACAATTATTCTTTGTCCATCAGAAACCTTCAATGATATGGTGGATGTTTCCATATTTATGATAGCCTTATATCTACTCAACCAATCAACTCCTAAAATAATTCCTATGTCTGGATATTGCAACACATATAGGTTTGACTCAAACACATGTCCTCCTTTATTTAATCCCAGTTGCATGCACATCATACCCATGACACATGAACTACCTATAGGGCTTCTAATTAGCAGTGGTTTATCAACAATCATACAGTTCAATTTTAATTGTTGTGCAATATCATGAGAGATCAATGAGTGTGTAGCCCCAGTATCATATACTACTGTTAAAGGTATTGAATGGATAAGCAAAGTACCTTCAACTTGACCATGCCTTTCAACATTGCTTTAAACTGATCCCATGTCACTTCTCCTTCAGGTCTTCCAGCTATGATAACTTCCCACCAATCCAAAGCTGCTCCTCTCAATTGCCTGGATGCAATTTGCCTCTTCCTTTGGTCTTCAACTTGCATGTCTGCAAAGATTCTTTCCAGAATTCTAAGCCAATTTTGAACCCCCATAACTCCTTCTGTGCCATCAAAGGTTTTGCCTCCAAGATTAGTAAAAGTCTTGAGTAGTTTGGAAAGTTCCTCATGTGGATTTTCCTGCCTGTTGCCTACTCCATCTCTTATGGCCCTCATGAATTCTTGCACATTCACCATGGGTGGTTCACTTGTTCCTACATTTTGATGTCTGGGTCCTACCATAGCTCTATGGATATAACACTTAGGTTAGTCTGTTTTGCCTAATGCTCTATAGATTAATTCATTTTAATTTATCACTTATTCTGTCATAATAGATATCAATAGTGTAAATATATATATAAAAACAAAACATCCAAAGCAGTAAATACTTCTATACATCCAATGCAAACAAATTCATACAAAATTTTTGCTATGTTATTTAACAACATAGCTCTGATACCAAATGAGATGACCCACTTAAAATTTTTTTTTTTTTTAAACATTCAGTGGCCATTTAATCAAGAAAATATTTAATTCAAATTTTTCTTCTATCCAGGACCTTTCTGCCAATAAATATTGGTTTAATCATTTTATCTTGAACTTATATATATGAAGATATATAAGTCATCTTCTACCTAAATCAGAGTATAGAAATTTTGAAGGTAGAAACCTGTTTGAGTATTGCTTAAAGAAATACTCTCTACATAGCAATAGTGTTTCTTTTTCAAAACTAGGTTTTTCCCAATGGCTTAGGTTGATGCATTACTATTGATTCTATGTCTCAAGGCTCCTTATTTTACATAAATTCTTCTGATTTTCTTACTGGGTAACTATGCTTTTACTTGTGCATGTGTGTGTGCATGTTTCTGTGCATGTGTGTTCAAACTCAGGCTATAAGAAAGTGGATCCTAAGTGAACACAAGCAACATCTAGGCGTAATGGAAACACGCCTAACTTATACATGAGAGGTCACAAGTTCGAGTGCTATGCTGGTCGGTTCAACCCAATTTTTGTTTTTTTTTTCTTTTTATTTTTCCCCTGTTTACATATTTGCCTGAGTCTCCTCTATATTTGGCTATGAAACAGATCTAAAACTTAATTAAAAACACTTGGGTGTTGTCTGAACCCAGGCTCAAGAAAATGGCTATGTTAGCCCTGTTTTGGTTTGCACTACTTAGTTACCAAATACCTGTTATATTATTTTCTTTTCAAAGCAACTCAAATTCTTCCTATCAGATTTAATTTTGACTTGAACATGGATTTTTCCTATGCCAGTTCTATAGATATACTTGCAAACCACAAATTCTTTCAAACTCAGATTTTCTACCATTATAGCCTAACTGTTCTTGAAGCTTGAAATTCATTTTTCTTAGCAAAGCATCAAAACAAAGCACATAGTTCAGCTATTACATGTAAGTTCAACACTTACAAAACAGTGAATGATAATACATTGGTTTTTCTAGGCAACTTAAACAAATATCTTAACATAGTTCAACATGAGTATCTAATTTTAGCTTCAGCAAAGACTTTTAAAAACATAGCATCCAAATCTTAAGCAGTTTAACATCCAAAGCCTGATCAAAGCAATCCCTATTTCCCTGCAAAATCACCATGAACTGCCCCATATAAATATGAGACACCCAATGGTGCATAAACACAAAAGGGTCAGACTATTTGTCTGGTGTGAATAATCTAACTGAAAACATGATTTATTTCAATTCTATTTATATTCCAGTACTTTGCCAGAATAAGAAACTCAATGTCTTCTGTGTGCATGTTTTTGTGAAGCATGTGCATTCATAATAGTGCCAAACAGATTATATATGATCACAATGATTTAGTTCATAGAAAACAACCACAAGATTCACCAATAAGCACCAAAACAACCAAATGCAAACATCAATTCAGTTATCATCTCCTTTTCAACTTTACTGTCCATCAGGGATTTTTTTGCCCAGACTTCTCCTGAATCTATTCCTAGAATTCATTATCAAATATAACAGGGTCTTTAGCTACTTTCTTCTTTTTAAACACACACTGCCTGGGACCTTTCTCTGTTAACCCAGCACACTCAGGCCCCTGGGTATAAATATACCATGTGTGAACTTGCAATATTCCCATTGCCAAGCTATACTTTGGTAGCCCTAAGATCCCAAGTCCTTAGTTAAATTACTAAGTGTTTTAATATTTTTCATAGCAGTGCTAATCCCTTCTGCATCTCACTTCTTAATCAGAGAAACATAAATGATGCAAACAACACATATTCATCCAGAGTTTGGTAAGTTAAATTCTCAGGAGCAACCATTTTATCATAAAAGAGTGAGGTGACTTCTTAGCACATTATTTTGCCTATGGGTTTCACTGGATCAAGATGTAAGCATATGGTCCTGAGTAATTGGTCAGATATATATATATATATTCTTCCTTACCTCTGGTTCAATCAGATTCATGATCTGGCTAAACCACAAGTATATTTGATTTGGGTATTTTATAAAACCTAGAAGCTCAGCACATGTACAACATTGCACTTCTACATTTTCTTTTGTTTTAATTAATATGAGACATAAGCAACAACACAATGTCACAGCCCATATTTCTTTCTACCTTCAGACCACATACCCACTACTTGAATCCGGGGATTTTATAAACAACTTACAAAGAAAACTTATAAAAGAAAACACCCAATCTCAAAGTTAACCCATATCTCAGACAAACATTTTAGTTCATGAATCCATGTGTAACGACCCAGAATTTTGAACGAATTAAATTGAGAATATTTAATTTATTTTAAATATTTGAACGATAATCTAATTCGAATCCCGAATTTAAATATTGAAATCGGCGATTAAATTATAAAATTTAATCGATTGAGAGTTGAATAAAATTTAAATCTTCAATTTAAAGCTGAAGAAAAATATTTCGGAAGCTATTAAAATTCGTGTTGATATTACTGAAGATAACGGAAGCTTCAGAATCGAATTTGGGAGTGAATTGTTCAGTTTGAAGTTAGATCGTTCGAACCGATATTTATAAAATAGTCATTTTTCAAACAGTCTCGGAATTCGACGAAACCTGTTCCATTGGGTCCGTAATTTTGAATAATTGTCGGATTTCAATTTTCGTATTTTTCGGAGTCAATACGTGATCATACGGAGAGTAAACGCGTTGAATCTTTATCGAATTTAAATTTAAAATTTTAAAATTTTATTAATTTACATCAGCACCACGTTATTCCTTTTATCACGCCTTCGATCACGCAAGAAGATCGTGATGGCCATACTTCGTCCAATTTTAAATAACCCTCCTCTCTGATAATTTAAATCGAAAGCAAGAAACAAACCAACCTTTCCCCTTTATCAGAAACGAAATCAAATCCTCTTCCTTCAGCTTTAATTCGAAATCAACGCCTTCATTATAATCGCTATATACTCAGCTATTCCATCAGTCATCGCGACTCATCCCTGCCCCTACGCGATATTTCTACTGCCGATTTGAAGTTGTGCTACGGTCTCAAAAATCGAGGCTGCGTGTTCCGTTCAGGCGCGAGGGTTTAGGGCTTCACGACATCAAATCAGAGGATGGGGCGACAGGCGCGTACGCGCGCGTGGTTGAAGCCAGCGTGGAGGTGAGGCGAACTTCGCGATTGGGGGGGGGGGAACAGGCGCGCGAGTAGGTGATTGCTGCGATCTCGTTAGAGGTTTGAGGTTCCGATTTAAGGTCAAGGAGGATGTCAGTAGGCGGAGCAACGATTGGCGAGGCATGTTGCTGCGAGCACGTGAATGGGCACGGCGTTGCGAGCTCAGATAGTTCGATCGACTCGATCTGTAACGACCCTAATTTTCAACCCAATTTAAAATTTTTAATTCATCGTGTCAATATAAATTTTTGAAATTTTAAACGATCTAAATTTACATCCAAACTTTATTTGTGACATGCGTCTAGTTTGATATGGACATAGAAAAAGTTTCGTTGAAAAATATTACAGTAAAGTCCGCTCGCGTTTTACTGTATATCAGTCCATATAAAGCTGCGAAAAATTTATCTTCCAAATCCAAATATTTTTACACAGTCCGCTTGTAAAAATTATTCTGATCAAGATTTTATGATTCGTTTCGTCTAAAACAGTCATCGCCTTCTCCGTTTATCTTATTTTGCAAAACGCACAATTTAAGCGGCGTAAATGCAAATTTTATAAAATCATCGTATCGCAATAATCTGTATACCGTTGGAAGCGTACCGTCGCGCTGATCAAAATGGTATATTCGTTTGCATCATTCGGAGTTCGGAGTTGAAAGTTACAATTGTTAACGGTTTGAAACCTGTCCGTACACTATTAAACCTGTGTCCATTAGGCTTCACTAGGGAGTGGAATTCGAGGCATCTCCTGATCAGTAATTACTCCTTGAAACTCCAACAGTCTCTTAGTGTACCTATACAATCAATTAAAGACTTTTCAATTCTGTACTATTGCGTATAAACCAGGCTTCAATTCATAATTCACTGTTTAGCATTTCATTCCTCTGGTTCGTACATACCTCCTTCTTCCTCTTCTATTATGTATTTTTTTATTTTATTCCTTTGCATAGAAACCCACTGCATATCTACCACCTCCCAACTGCCCTTCGCCCTCCGTGCCACCACCGCCTACCGCCACCCAGACCCCCCAGGCCCTCCGCCTACCGCCACCCAGACCCCCTGCCCTCCGCTTCCACAACACCGCCAGACCTCAGCAGCCCACACCCACCTTCGCCCCATCCCAGTTCCCTGCCAGCCCCGACCCCACCCGAATCCCTGCCAGCCCAGACCCCACCCGAACCCCTGCCAGCCCAGACCCCACCCGAACCCCTGCTAGCCCAGACCCCACCCGTGCCCAGACCCGCCCAGACTCCGTGCCCAGACCGCCCAGATCCCGTGCCCAGTTCCGCCCTGACCCCTCCGCCTTCGCCCCTACCCTGCCCAGTTCCGACTGCCTTCGCCCCTACCCTGCCCAGTTCCGACTGCCTTCACCCCGCCTCCCCTACCCTGCCAGTTCCGAGTCCAGACCCGCGCCCAGACCGTACCCTGACCCCACCCCGCCTCCTCCGTCCCCACCAGTTCCGCCCAGACCTGCAGACCCGCCACTCAGCACCCTACCAGCCTCTCCGCCTGATACCAACCACCCTCCACGCGCACCCAGCCTTCGTGCCACCCAACCACCTGCCTTCGCCCACGAACCCACCACCAACCTGACCCAGCCGAGACCTCTGCCCCGTTCGCCACCCAGCCGAACCACCCACAGCCACCACTGCCGAACCCACTACCAGCTGGCCACCACGCAGTTCGTCGAACGTTGGACCCCGCCTTGTCCGGAAATGAAATTTTACGTATAGCGTTGGGTAGATTTTGCTAGTTATTAATATTCAACGATGTCTTGTTATTTCAGCTGCTGATCCGGAATCTCAAGCCTAGGCTTCGTCTATTTGGTCATCATACCCTGCTTCTTTGATCGGTATTAATATATATGTACAATCTATATATATATCTGTATTGAACAAATTGTAATTGAATTATTATTCACTTGCAGTTTGTTGTTCGTTGGTGTCGTGTTTGTTCGTGCCTTTTATCTATCGTCTACGTGCTTCGTCGTCAACTTCTTACCACGTAAGGTGAATATTTTCTATTCACGACTCAAATATCTCTTATACTATGATAATTAGATGTTGGATGTTATGAATGTAATCTGAACGTTAAATTGATTGATGTTAAAAATTGAATTGAAGTTAGTATGTTAAATAGTTATGACACCAATTTACTATGTGATATTAAATTTGTTGTTATTGTAATTAATAATAAATTTGAAACTGAATTTGATATAGAATAGATATAAAATTCCTAATGACATATGTTAACTTGACCTCTTATATGATGAATATTGAATAGTTAAATTGACCCTTTAAATTGCTTGACTTGTGGAATTGATAAATGTCACTTTAGACTACTGAACGTATTGAATTAACCGTTGTAATCAAAATTGAACGACCAAGTGAAACTGAATGTTATAATCTTTAATCTACATGAAATGATAGTGTAGATTCTAGAAATAGTTATATTAATTGGCGTAAATAACAAACGCGAATTAATACGATTATTTCGGGATTATTTGAAATTGTTGAATTGTTACAAATGGATGCTATTGCTTGTTTATTTACTTTGACACCATCCCAGCTATCACACTGCAAGTTCCCTTTGTATGTTTGATTTTGAATTTAAATAGAATTGGGTTGAAATGATAAATACCCAATTGAATGAATTGGCCTAGGATAGATAATTAAAATAAGAAATCGAACGGTCAACAAAGAACGTTTTTGAAATTGAGACTTATTTGAAATCATGGAATGAACTTAGAAAACTATATGGTAATTTGGTAACGTAAATATAAATGAATTTGTTTTAAATTAAATAAAATTGATTTTATTAAATTGAAATAAATGAATTTGTTTTGAAATAAATAAAATGATTTTATTGAATGAAATAAATGAATTGTTGAAATAAATAAAATGGATTTTATCGAATTAAATAAATTAGATTTGTTGGAATAAAGAAATAAATTTAATTGAAATAAATGAGAACGAATTAATGTAATGAATTAAAACGGATTTGTGAATTTATTTGGTTAAACAAAGTGTTTTGACAAAGTTAATCGAAATGAGATTTAAGAAGTAAATAGGTTAGAAGATAAAGTGATTAAGTTTCGAGTTTTGATAAATGAATAAACAAAGTTTTGACAAAGTGAATGTAGTAAATGAAATTGATATAGAAATGAACCTAAGAATGTAAATACGGATTTAAAGAATAAAACTTGATTTAATGAGTTGAACTAAGATTTACTATTGCATGTAATCCATGAATTTTGAATTTGATTTAATAAGTGAAATGTTGATTTAACGTGAATACTTAAATTTTGGTAACTAAAGGGCTTGAACTAGAATTTCTTTTCGAAATAAGATTTTATAAATAAAACGAATCGAATTATGAAATATCAAATTTGGAAGTCAAATTTGCAACTTGACCTTTGGATTTGATTTGTTTTAACTTTAATAAAAAGTTGACTGTTGGGTAATAAATACGTAGTTATTAAAGAGTCCGGGATCGGATTATGGACATACTCTCTGTCGATACCGAAACCACTTTAATAACTAATATGCGCGAAGTGTTGATCCAGAATGAAGTGGATGGTTTTGATGAACGCGTTGACTGAAGAAAGAGAACGATTTTGGATGACCCCTGACATGACTAAAACAGGAGCCGCGCCGGGCCATTGAGGTTCGCTACCTCTAGCGGACACACTTCTTCGATACCTTATCTATTACTTTTGTGATTCGATTTGGGTGCACCCCTTGATTTGGGAGTGTTGTTTCGCGGTGTTGGGATAGTAGCTGCTATGCCCAACATCAGTCCGGATCATGCAACTACTAGTATCCTAGTTGGTATCGCCTCATGTACCTTGTCATACTGATTATCCTATTCGCGACCACTACGATTTTGATTTGTACCTTTGGTATATGGATTGCCCTCTGGTGACTTCCGGTTTTGGGGAAACTACGGTCTTGTATATGCTTTTGGGAATAAACAGGTTAAGAGGTGTATGGGCCCTGCTTAACCCTATTTTGATATCTTACTTTATGGATTAGACATTATCTATTTAGCGTATTCTGTAAGTAGTTTATCGATCCCTTAATGATGTTTATATTCACCTTTGAGTTATGGACTTTATTATATGCATTTGATTATCCTGTATAAGATTTTGAGTCCTGACTCGAGTGTTTCTTTTGCATATGCTCGGGTCAGTCTGAAGATATTCCGTTGCTGGTCAAGGTTGGTCGAAGATGCTAAAGGCTTCGCTTTTATCTATATCATTTTATTTTCAGTATTGGATGTACTTTTGTTTTGGACATCTTGTATCTCTTTCAGTCGCTTTATGTTGAGACATTGTTGTATTCTCTGTAGTAGCTTCATGAACTACTATTATGACGATGTATTTTCCGCTGCATTATTCTGTGACTGTTCTGAGTCTGTGATGTTGTATTGATTCTCATTTACATTTATGTACTTATAATCCCATAATGTTCTGTGTTTTGTATTATTTAAGTTGACAAGTGTGGATTTTTGTCAATTTAAATGGTCCAAATATACGGGATGTTACAGTTGGTATCAGAGCTCTGGTTTCCTAAAACCTTAGTTCGGGATTATAAAGAAACTCATTAGAGATAGAGTAGCAATACTCTAGAATGAGGAGAATCGATTCAATATCCAAATCCTTTCAAAAATTCAAGCTCCTTTGATTCGTTGATTTGTTTTCTTAGCTTTCTATTATCTTATCTTTGGTTCTAAATCTCTTTTGGTATTTCAGGATGAGTACCAGAAGAAATGTTAGAGGTGGAAGGGGCAATGGTCCTGCCCAGGCTCCACCTGCCGCTCCAGCTCCTGTCAAATTCACTACTCTTAGCAAGGAGTATTCGCAACTGGGAGGTACTAAATTTTCTGGATCCGAGAACATCATAGAGGCTCAGCAATGGCTTAAGAGTTTGGAGAAGATATTTTCTGGATTGGAAATTACTGATGCTCAGAAGCGTCAGCTTGCCGCTTGGCAACTCCAAGATGCCGCACAAGATTGGTGGGAATCCGTTACTTCTCGTATCGAGGAGGACACCATCACTTGGGCCCAGTTTAGGTATGAATAGTTTGGATTCTAGTGGTTTAAAATTCTTCCTTCTATCTTTGAAATGTTATTCATCTTGTCTATCTTTGATTAGGGATACCTTCTCGGCACAATGGATGCCAGCTGCTGGGAAAACCCAACTTTATAGAGCTTTCATGGATCTTAAGCAAGGCAGTATGACTATTTCTGAGTATGAGAGGAAATTTAATGAACTCTCCAAGTTTGGATCGGGTTTGATTGATACACCACTTTTGAAGAACGAGAAATTCATTTTGGGAGCTAGACCAGAATATTATGACCTGCTTACCGGACACATTCGCTCCACTTTCACAGAGCTTATTGATTTTGCTCTTAGATATGAGTCGAAGCCTAAGGGAACCACTGCCAAGGCTGCCCCTACTCAGCCCTCTTCTAGCCAGCCTGGGAAGAGGAAGATGAACTTTGATCAACAAAAGAAAGCTTGGCAGAAGACTACTGGATTGGGTTATGCTCAGAAAAGCCCTATCGATCTTGCTAATATCACATGCTTCAAGTGCGATAAGAAGGGCCACTATGCCAATAGTTGTCCATCTACTGGAGCTGCTATTCCACCACCTTCTACGACTAGGAAGGATTTATGCTATGTCTGCCTCCAGCCGGGTCATTTCAAGAAGGAATGCCCAATGTATAAGCGTGGCACACCATCTGGAGTATTTGCTATCACCACTCCTACACCACCTCCACCACCTGCTCAGGATGACCAAGGTACCTTACGAAGTACTTTTTCTTTACATGATTTACCTATTAGGGTATTATTCGATACTGGTGCTTCTCATAGCTTCATATCTATTGATCTCTGTAATAAGCTCAAATTAGAACCTACTCTTGCTACTACTTCCTTATGCGTCTCCAATCCTATTGGAGGACTTGCCAACCTCAGCAGAATTTGTAAAGAGGTCGTGCTCTTATACGGAAGATATCGATTCACTTGGGATTTTTATGTGCTTGGCTTTGCAGCATTTGACATCTTGTTAGGTGCTGATTGGTTAAGAAAATTCGATGCTGTTATTTCTTGCAAAGCTCGTTCTGTTTCTCTAGTCAATGACAAGGGCATACCGCTTGTCATTGAATGCAAATCACCTCAGAAATATGCCGGAAGCTTCATATTCTCTCTTGATGCTCATCCGGATGATCTCAGTACTACACCTATTGTTCAGAAATTTCCCGATGTATTTGGAGAGGTTAACTCTCTACCGCCCAAACGGGAAATCGATTTCCGTATTGATCTTATTCCTGGAGCTACGCCCGTAGTTCTCCCACACCGAAGGATGGCACCTAAAGAAAAAGCTGAACTAAAAACCCAAATTGATGATCTATTTGCTAAAGGTTTGATTAGAAGAAGTTGCTCTGAATGGGGCGCCGCAGTTGTATTTGTCACTAAATCAGATGGATCTCTTCGCATGTGTGTTGATTACCGGGAACTGAACAAACGCACTCTCAAGAATCGTTATCTGATGCCCCGCATCAACGATTTATTCGACCAGCTTCATGGTGCTAAGGTTTTCTCACAGCTTGATCTAGCCACTGGGTTCCACCAACTCAGAGTTGCTGAAGATAGTATCCATAAGACAGCTTTCCGTACTGAAAATGGATTCTATGAATGGTTGGTTATGCCATTCGGTTTGACCAACGCACCTGCTTATTTTGTTGACTTGATGAATCGAGTTTTCCGTGATGTACTTAACAAGTTTGTTCTTGTTTTCATTGATGATATTCTCGTCTTCTCCAAAGACAAGAAGGAGCATGAGACACACCTTGCTTATGTTCTGGAAACTCTCCGAAATCATCAACTTAAGGCCAAATTCTCTAAATGCCACTTCTGGCGAGATGAAGTGAGATTCCTGGGCCACATAGTTTCTGAAAATGGAATTTCGGTCGATCCAGCTAAGATCGCCGTAATCAATGTAAGTTCCACCCTATTCGCTATTTCTATTCAATTCCTCTTATTACTTTCTAATTTGAAATTTTCTACAGGATTGGGAGACTCCTAAAACTCCTACAGATATTCGTAGTTTCTTGGGTTTAGCCGGATATTATCGCAGATTTATTGAGCACTTTGCCCGGATTTCTGCCCCTCTTACTGCTTTAACTCGGAAGGATGTTAAGTTTATTTGGAGTGAGAAGTGCGAATCAGCTTTCAATGGGTTGAAGAGTAAATTAACTTCAGCCCCAGTTCTTGCAGTCATCGATGGAAGTGAAGGATTGACTGTTTATACAGATGCTTGCCGAGAAGGTTTAGGCGCTGTTCTTATGCAAAATGGAAAGGTTATTGCTTATGCTGGTCGTCAGTTGAAGACCCATGAATTGAACTATGCCACTCATGATCTTGAGCTTCTTGCTGTTGTATTTGCTTTGAAACTTTGGAGGCATCATCTTTTGGGAACAAAGTTCGAACTATTTACTGATCATAAGTCCTTGAGGTATATCTTTTCTCAAAAGGATTTGAACCAGAGGCAAGTCCGATGGCTTGAATTCTTAGCTGCCTACGACCTCGACATCACTTATACACCGGGGAAGGCAAATGTTGTAGCAGATGCTTTGAGCCGCAGCAAGGCATTGTCTTGTTGCAATCTTATCGAAGGCATGTTATTCCAGCTTAGTATCTCTCCATCTCTTATGGATCGCATCAAAGCTAAGCAATATGAAGACACTTTGCTCTATCGTATGAAGGAATTAGTTATGGGCAGAGTAAGTAATGCCGACAACAAAGTGGGTGCACAAGTTGATAGTGATGGAGTTTTGAGAATCGACAATCGTATTTGTGTTCCTAATGTCGATGGTCTTAGACAGGAAGTGCTGCGAGAAAATCATAAGTCTTCGCTTTCAATTCATCCCGGTACTACCAAAATGTACCAGAATATGAAGAAACTATATTGGTGGAGTGGAATGAAGCGCGACATTTCTATCTATGTTAGCAGGTGCACCACTTGCCAACAAGTTAAAGCTGATCACAGAAAGACAGCAGGATTGCTCCAACCGCTAGAGATTCCAGGTTGGAAATGGGAGCAAATTTCTATGGATTTTATTGATGGGTTACCAAAGACTAGAAAGGGTAACGAAAGCATATGGGTGATTGTCGACAGACTGACAAAGTCCGCTCACTTTATTCCAGTCAAGACCACTCGTACAGCTTCGAGTTTGGCCGAATTATACATGAGGGAAGTTGTTAAACTTCACGGTGTACCATCTAGTATTGTATGCGATCGCGATCCTATTTTCACCAGTAAATTCTGGAAAGCATTCCAGGATACTTTGGGCACCAAACTGAATCTGAGTACAGCTTATCATCCTCGGACAGATGGCCAAACTGAGAGGGTAAATCAGATTTTGGAAGATCTTCTCCGAGCCTGTATTATCGACTTTGGTGGATCCTGGGAAGACCATCTTCACTTGGTTGAATTCACTTATAATAATAGTTACCAGGTAAAGAATTTGAATTTCAAATTTGAATAAGTATATTTGAATTTGAATTAATTATCCTTTAAAAACCAGGCAAGCATTGGTATGGCATCGTTCGAAGCCTTATATGGACGGCCATGCAAATCGCCAGCTTGTTGGGTTGAGTCGGGAGATCGATTAGTGCTTGGACCAGAAATGATTATGGAAGCTTCTGAAAAGGTCGAAGAAATCAGGAAGAAGATAAAGACGGCACAGGATAGGCAGAAAAGCTATGCCGACAAAAGGAGAAGAGATCTCGAATTCGGTGTAGGAGACAAAGTATTTCTGAAGGTGTCGCCTTTGAGGAATATTGTTCGATTTGGAAGGAAAGGGAAATTAGCTCCCAGATTCATTGGTCCGTTTGAGATTACAGAAAGAGTTGGAACATTGGCATACAGAGTTGCATTACCAGAAAAGTTCGCTGGTGTTCACAACGTATTCCACGTCTCACACCTTCGCAAGGTTGTACACGATCCATCTATGACCATCCCTACTGCTCAGTTGGATGAAATAGTTATTGAGCCTGACTTGACTATTGAGCGGAAGCCACTTCGGATAGTCGATCGTGAGACAAAGCAACTCAGAAGGAAATCGGTAAATCTCGTCAAAGTACAGTGGAGTGCAGATGAGCGGGATTGCACGTGGGAAACTGAGGATAGCATTCGAGATTCAAACCCCGAACTATTAATTTCAGGTATTCTTCAAATTTCTTGAAATCTATCGTGTCTTTTCTACTTATTTCATTTCTACTTCACTCGTCTCGTTCCTTTTCGAGGACGAAAAGTTTTGAGTGGGGGAGATTGTAACGACCCTAATTTTCAACCCAATTTAAAATTTTTAATTCATCGTGTCAATATAAATTTTTGAAATTTTAAACGATCTAAATTTACATCCAAACTTTATTTGTGACATGCGTCTAGTTTGATATGGACATAGAAAAAGTTTCGTTGAAAAATATTACAGTAAAGTCCGCTCGCGTTTTACTGTATATCAGTCCATATAAAGCTGCGAAAAATTTATCTTCCAAATCCAAATATTTTTACACAGTCCGCTTGTAAAAATTATTCTGATCAAGATTTTATGATTCGTTTCGTCTAAAACAGTCATCGCCTTCTCCGTTTATCTTATTTTGCAAAACGCACAATTTAAGCGGCGTAAATGCAAATTTTATAAAATCATCGTATCGCAATAATCTGTATACCGTTGGAAGCGTACCGTCGCGCTGATCAAAATGGTATATTCGTTTGCATCATTCGGAGTTCGGAGTTGAAAGTTACAATTGTTAACGGTTTGAAACCTGTCCGTACACTATTAAACCTGTGTCCATTAGGCTTCACTAGGGAGTGGAATTCGAGGCATCTCCTGATCAGTAATTACTCCTTGAAACTCCAACAGTCTCTTAGTGTACCTATACAATCAATTAAAGACTTTTCAATTCTGTACTATTGCGTATAAACCAGGCTTCAATTCATAATTCACTGTTTAGCATTTCATTCCTCTGGTTCGTACATACCTCCTTCTTCCTCTTCTATTATGTATTTTTTTATTTTATTCCTTTGCATAGAAACCCACTGCATATCTACCACCTCCCAACTGCCCTTCGCCCTCCGTGCCACCACCGCCTACCGCCACCCAGACCCCCCAGGCCCTCCGCCTACCGCCACCCAGACCCCCTGCCCTCCGCTTCCACAACACCGCCAGACCTCAGCAGCCCACACCCGCCTTCGCCCCATCCCAGTTCCCTGCCAGCCCCGACCCCACCCGAATCCCTGCCAGCCCAGACCCCACCCGAACCCCTGCCAGCCCAGACCCCACCCGAACCCCTGCCAGCCCAGACCCCACCCGTGCCCAGACCCGCCCAGACTCCGTGCCCAGACCGCCCAGATCCCGTGCCCAGTTCCGCCCTGACCCCTCCGCCTTCGCCCCTACCCTGCCCAGTTCCGACTGCCTTCGCCCCTACCCTGCCCAGTTCCGACTGCCTTCACCCCGCCTCCCCTACCCTGCCAGTTCCGAGTCCAGACCCGCGCCCAGACCGTACCCTGACCCCACCCCGCCTCCTCCGTCCCCACCAGTTCCGCCCAGACCTGCAGACCCGCCACTCAGCACCCTACCAGCCTCTCCGCCTGATACCAACCACCCTCCACGCGCACCCAGCCTTCGTGCCACCCAACCACCTGCCTTCGCCCACGAACC
Source organism: Allium fistulosum (assembly GCA_030737815.1). Lineage (NCBI taxonomy): Eukaryota > Viridiplantae > Streptophyta > Magnoliopsida > Asparagales > Amaryllidaceae > Allium > Allium fistulosum. Next base: position 1,389,729,711 of record CM060902.1, read on the forward strand.
CACCACCAACCTGACCCAGCCGAGACCTCTGCCCCGTTCGCCACCCAGCCGAACCACCCACAGCCACCACTGCCGAACCCACTACCAGCTGGCCACCACGCAGTTCGTCGAACGTTGGACCCCGCCTTGTCCGGAAATGAAATTTTACGTATAGCGTTGGGTAGATTTTGCTAGTTATTAATATTCAACGATGTCTTGTTATTTCAGCTGCTGATCCGGAATCTCAAGCCTAGGCTTCGTCTATTTGGTCATCATACCCTGCTTCTTTGATCGGTATTAATATATATGTACAATCTATATATATATCTGTATTGAACAAATTGTAATTGAATTATTATTCGCTTGCAGTTTGTTGTTCGTTGGTGTCGTGTTTGTTCGTGCCTTTTATCTATCGTCTACGTGCTTCGTCGTCAACTTCTTACCACGCAAGGTGAATATTTTCTATTCACGACTCAAATATCTCTTATACTATGATAATTAGATGTTGGATGTTATGAATGTAATCTGAACGTTAAATTGATTGATGTTAAAAATTGAATTGAAGTTAGTATGTTAAATAGTTATGACACCAATTTACTATGTGATATTAAATTTGTTGTTATTGTAATTAATAATAAATTTGAAACTGAATTTGATATAGAATAGATATAAAATTCCTAATGACATATGTTAACTTGACCTCTTATATGATGAATATTGAATAGTTAAATTGACCCTTTAAATTGCTTGACTTGTGGAATTGATAAATGTCACTTTAGACTACTGAACGTATTGAATTAACCGTTGTAATCAAAATTGAACGACCAAGTGAAACTGAATGTTATAATCTTTAATCTACATGAAATGATAGTGTAGATTCTAGAAATAGTTATATTAATTGGCGTAAATAACAAACGCGAATTAATACGATTATTTCGGGATTATTTGAAATTGTTGAATTGTTACAAATGGATGCTATTGCTTGTTTATTTACTTTGACACCATCCCAGCTATCACACTGCAAGTTCCCTTTGTATGTTTGATTTTGAATTTAAATAGAATTGGGTTGAAATGATAAATACCCAATTGAATGAATTGGCCTAGGATAGATAATTAAAATAAGAAACCGAACGGTCAACAAAGAACGTTTTTGAAATTGAGACTTATTTGAAATCATGGAATGAACTTAGAAAACTATATGGTAATTTGGTAACGTAAATATAAATGAATTTGTTTTAAATTAAATAAAATTGATTTTATTAAATTGAAATAAATGAATTTGTTTTGAAATAAATAAAATGATTTTATTGAATGAAATAAATGAATTGTTGAAATAAATAAAATGGATTTTATCGAATTAAATAAATTAGATTTGTTGGAATAAAGAAATAAATTTAATTGAAATAAATGAGAACGAATTAATGTAATGAATTAAAACGGATTTGTGAATTTATTTGGTTAAACAAAGTGTTTTGACAAAGTTAATCGAAATGAGATTTAAGAAGTAAATAGGTTAGAAGATAAAGTGATTAAGTTTCGAGTTTTGATAAATGAATAAACAAAGTTTTGACAAAGTGAATGTAGTAAATGAAATTGATATAGAAATGAACCTAAGAATGTAAATACGGATTTAAAGAATAAAACTTGATTTAATGAGTTGAACTAAGATTTACTATTGCATGTAATCCATGAATTTTGAATTTGATTTAATAAGTGAAATGTTGATTTAACGTGAATACTTAAATTTTGGTAACTAAAGGGCTTGAACTAGAATTTCTTTTCGAAATAAGATTTTATAAATAAAACGAATCGAATTATGAAATATCAAATTTGGAAGTCAAATTTGCAACTTGACCTTTGGATTTGATTTGTTTTAACTTTAATAAAAAGTTGACTGTTGGGTAATAAATACGTAGTTATTAAAGAGTCCGGGATCGGATTATGGACATACTCTCTGTCGATACCGAAACCACTTTAATAACTAATATGCGCGAAGTGTTGATCCAGAATGAAGTGGATGGTTTTGATGAACGCGTTGACTGAAGAAAGAGAACGATTTTGGATGACCCCTGACATGACTAAAACAGGAGCCGCGCCGGGCCATTGAGGTTCGCTACCTCTAGCGGACACACTTCTTCGATACCTTATCTATTACTTTTGTGATTCGATTTGGGTGCACCCCTTGATTTGGGAGTGTTGTTTCGCGGTGTTGGGATAGTAGCTGCTATGCCCAACATCAGTCCGGATCACGCAACTACTAGTATCCTAGTTGGTATCGCCTCATGTACCTTGTCATACTGATTATCCTATTCGCGACCACTACGATTTTGATTTGTACCTTTAGTATATGGATTGCCCTCTGGTGACTTCCGGTTTTGGGGAAACTACGGTCTTGTATATGCTTTTGGGAATAAACAGGTTAAGAGGTGTATGGGCCCTGCTTAACCCTATTTTGATATCTTACTTTATGGATTAGACATTATCTATTTAGCGTATTCTGTAAGTAGTTTATCGATCCCTTAATGATGTTTATATTCACCTTTGAGTTATGGACTTTATTATATGCATTTGATTATCCTGTATAAGATTTTGAGTCCTGACTCGAGTGTTTCTTTTGCATATGCTCGGGTCAGTCTGAAGATATTCCGTTGCTGGTCAAGGTTGGTCGAAGATGCTGAAGGCTTCGCTTTTATCTATATCATTTTATTTTCAGTATTGGATGTACTTTTGTTTTGGACATCTTGTATCTCTTTCAGTCGCTTTATGTTGAGACATTGTTGTATTCTCTGTAGTAGCTTCATGAACTACTATTATGACGATGTATTTTCCGCTGCATTATTCTGTGACTGTTCTGAGTCTGTGATGTTGTATTGATTCTCATTTACATTTATGTACTTATAATCCCATAATGTTCTGTGTTTTGTATTATTTAAGTTGACAAGTGTGGATTTTTGTCAATTTAAATGGTCCAAATATACGGGATGTTACACGATCGAAAGATGGCGGCACTAGTGGAGGATGTCGAAGTCATAGTCAGCTCACGAAGGGATGGTTGTGATGGCGACTGCGTGGAGACTCGCGATCGATTGAGAGGTATTCTCGATTTTGTTTTTCAATTAAAATTAATTCAAATATGTATATTTATGTATATTTATACAGAAGCAGAAAAACAAAATTTTATATAAATAAAATATATCTTTATTGATACCTACCCAGGTTTTAATATATGTGAAGTGAAACAGGAAGACTCTTTTTAGTCAAAAATATATTCCCAGATTTGTAGATAAGGAAATGATGATTTCAGTAAGGAAATTTGTTTGGTTATTTACTGGTAATGTAAATGTGTACACAGTGAAATTTTATTTTATAAATGTGTATATATATAAAGTTTAGAAGGAAAAGAAAAATATATATATGTGGATACATATTTTTTTTAAGAACCGGTAAGTTTAAAATTTATATATGTATAGGCAAGAGTTTGAAAATTTAAAAGGAGTTAACTTAAAGTTAAATATTAGTTCAAATTATTATATAAAAAAAAATATAATAATTTATTGAAGTTTAAAAATAAAATCTTTGGTTAAATTTAATCTGTAAATGGAAAACGGATGGAAATTTAATTTCATTTATTTAAAGTGGAATCTCTAGAATTAAATTGTTCAATTGACTCGAATATTGATAATAAATTGTATAAATTGTTTATACAAGGTTTAAATTCAAGAAACAGCCGAAAATGGAAAATGGATTGCAAATAAAAGCTAAGGTGAGATTTTTCTCACTCAAAAATTTAAGTGGAAATTTTCAGTTGTTTATTGTTTGATATGATTGCTATGTTGATGTGCTATTAGATATGATAGGATATATCTATATATATATAGCAGTATATACATATTGGCATATGTATATATTGGATTGATGATTTCCCGCCTCGTATAGCGGATGAGACCCTATTGCGCCGTTAGTAAGCGGATTTATAAAAACCTATATACCGCGATAATTCCGTACTGGAGCGGAATTGGTATTGTGCTAACATCTTTGGATGCAGGGAAACAGGTTGGAGGGATCCAACTGGACCCCTCACATTGATTGAATTTATTTCTACTGTGATGTGATAATCTGTGAATGATTATTGTTGTTATTGAATTGATATCTGGGAATTGTTTGAAAAGCTAAAATTTAGCTGAATGGATGTTTTGACATCATTGGATTCCAAAGATAAACGAAATTGAATTTTTGAAATTCAAGTAGAAAGGAATTTTTAAAGTATAAAAAGTTAATTTTTATAATCTTATCGAATTAATTCCAGAATCAAGTGAAAATGTTAAATAAATGGATTTCGTAAAATAGTGATTATAAATTGAAGAATTTAATTTAAGAATTTGGATTTTTAAATAGATTGAAAGAAACGATTGAAATTTATTTTCTTAAAAAGGAATTTATTTAAAAGAAGATAAGTTGGAAATTCAGTTCGAAATTTAATTTGTAAATTGAAATAAGTTGTGAAATCAATGTAAAATGATTTCAATTTGAAGAATCCATTTTAAAACAGAATATTGAATAATTTGAGAAAAAAAAAGGAATTTATTTTAGTAGTGATAAATAAAATTTGAAATCAATCTGTAATTGATTTAATATTTAGAAATGAATTTTTAAGAAATCAATATGGAAATTTATTCAAACGTTGAAAATAAAATTAGAAATCAATATTGAAATTGATTTGGTATTGAAGCTTTTATAAATAGAATTAAAATTTATAAAAGTTGTTTATAAACCCAAAGTCACTTATATTAAAAAGAGAAATAGAATTTATAAACGTGCTTATAAATTCGAAATAGATTGAATGTGATAAATTTAATATAGAAGATTATTTTAAGAAGATATATTCGCGATTTTAAATAGCGAATTTTTATTGAAATAAAAATGTGTAGAAATGATTGAAATGGGGTTAAGTGAATTATATTCACGATTTTGGATAGTGAATATATTATTGAATAAAATGGATTCATTTTTGAAGAAGTGATATTTTAAAATGAAGTTAAATTGTTTTTAACAATGTTTTAAAATGTGTTAAATATCGAAAACATAGATTTCAACATTTATTGTTGAAATAGACGTTTTCGAGGAAGAAGGAAATGATGGACTATAACACTGTTGTTATAATAGATGATTTCCGAAAGGAAATGTTTTTATATAGTATTGGGATTTATATATCTATCTTAAAAAAATTCGAATCCCAATACTAATGATTTTGAGTCGTCGTAACGATGTTTTACGTAACATTCGTTTTGACTCAAATTGATGTTGTTATAGAAAATGGATTTCCTTAAAGAATGAAATATATACTTAATTGGATTTAAGTATATCGAATATTTTCCAAGTGTTGAAAATAAATAGATTCCAAGTGTTGAAACGAACGTTTTGAGAATTTATCTTCTTAAAGATAAATTAAAATTGAATATTTGAAAACGATTGAAAATCGTATATCAGTAGATATTTTGAAAGATATAAATTCACTATGGAATTTATAAAAGAAAGCGAAGTCGTTTGAAAATAAATATTAATTTATTTTTGAAGTGTGGAAATTGTTTTGAAATTGTTTTCAAATGTTAAGTGTGGAAATTATATATCTAGTAAAGATATTTTTGAAGATGAAATATTTTGGGAAAATTATTTGGAATCTGATGATGTTGCGCATCTTTATTGATAGTTAAATAACCGACTATCAATAATTACCTTTAGATAGGTATTTGTTGTGAATTGGATGAATTTGAATGCCATACTTATTTTTGAATAAGCGCTCACTATTCGGGTTAACCGGGAACGGACCATGGGGTCGTATAACCCATTCCGAATATGTGATACGTCGTTATGAATTGCATTTGAAGACCGGTGTTGAAGACCGGATATTTTTGAAAACGGAAGGATTACCGTCGAGTTACTCTACACCGACTGATCATCGGTTTAGAGGTTTTTATCACCCTTAGTGACGGGAAGTCCTGACGTGATTGAAAATTATCCGGAAATGCAAGGGCTTCGTGAGAAGTGCCTTCGGTTCTGTTCGACCCCGGAACAGACTTGTATGGATTGTGTGTCTGACGTTACAATTTGAGATATAAAGCTGATTTCTTTCAAATACATTTCTGTTGGTGGCGGAGGATTTATTCTCTTAGCTTAACACCCTTCTCTGAGACGTACGAGCTCAGAGGTTATGTAGTTGAAATTTATCAGCGATATATCCCAATTTGGTAACGTGGCATACTGAGTGTTGCTGTGAAATGATCAGTGTTTGATCATTTGTGATATGATCATTTGTTTGATCTTATATCTTTGTGATCATAGGTTGATCATTTTGTTTGACCCGAAGCAGGGCTTTTTGAGAAAGCGTAGCTTTGTGGACGAGACTTCGTCGAGCCTCACACCCCGGAAATGGTCGAAACAGGAAGGATGCAGCAAGGTTCTAGGGAGTAGCGCCCCTTAGTGTATGTCATTCCTTCTGGATAAAGGTGGTATCATGGTATGGAGCCCAGATACTTAACCTCTGTGGGTACTGCATTATTTTATCTATGTGGTTTGTTGCGAATCGGGGATCCTCGGGAAGATCGGTGACGATCGGGGGATGGCATACGCGTGTCAGTAGTTACCTATTTTTGCAGAGGTAACCCGGCCTTGTGTTGGCAGAGATCTAACCGTAATGTTAGGTTATTTCTCGGGTCGTCTATTCCAGGGACGTACCCATCGTGGAAAAGGAAGTTCTTTAGCCTGACCATTTGTTGGAAATCCAAACTCCAATACGAACTTTGTACGGTATTAGTTGTAGAACCTGCCATTTACGTACGGTGGTCACCACTGTTTAGATGGTAGCTATAGTAGGCATACGATACTGGTCGTATGCTGGCTAAGATTAATATTATACTTTCGAAATGTTTTCTACACTATGCACTAATAATAATATCAAAAATGATTTGATTTTGCGTAGTAAGCATCTTTGACTATCATAAGAAGAAATCTCCTCCAATTCTGCGTTTGCATTGTGTGTGTGGCGGGAGGTCTTATGGTAGTTTCATTTTCCAAAAGCATTGCGAATTTGACATTAAAATTCTCTGCTGTTTATTTTTAAAGAATAACTGTTTTACGATCTCACACCAGTCACCATGACTGATCCGGAGTTTATTGTTCCTTTCCTAAACTCTGGGTGCCCACCAATTTCCACACGGGCAGTCTAGAGTTAGATTATCAGGATATTCTGGATATTCTAGAGCTTGGAGATAAGCTGGATGACGAGACGTAGTATTTGTATCTGATAGTATTTATTCCGCTGTGTATTCTGTATGAGGACGAGTTTATATAACTGTCCATTGTTGTATATTGACTCTGATGATTGATGTATGTATAAACTGATATAGTTCTTTGTTTTAAAAGACTAGTGTTTATCTATTATATATTGTTCCGCTGCGATGTGTAAGATTCTGATATTGTTTTCTGTTCTGATGTGTTTTCTGTTGTTCTTCTTCTTTTTTTTCTTCTCTTTTTCTTCTATCTTCTTCTTCTATCTTCTTCTTCTTCTACTTTTTCTTTTTCTTAAAACCCTCACTATTGGAGTTTCCGGCACTCGATTTCTCGGCAGTCGATAAAGTGAGTATCGATGTCGAATTTTCGAAAGTCGAAAAATTCGGTATGTGACACCATGACTCTTATTTTTCTGGGTAAATCAGATAGAGATTTTACCCTTAAACAAATCATTAACAAGCCAAAGTCATCCAATCATAAAACATAACTTGTAAAAGAAAATTAGTTCAAACTGGCTGCCTCAATATTCAGGTCTTAATGCCAAAGTTTTCAGTGAGATTACTCACATTAATCCTTCTTCTTCCTATGCCTTATGAACCCCTTTTTAGTCTTCTGCCTTCTCCTATTTTCTCTGGTTTATGCCTTTTATATTTTTCTTTTTAAGAGATAGAGTAATCATAAAACCTTACCACACCAGGTCTTCTTATATGAACTCTGGCTGCTACTAGGGTTTAAGGAAATTACCAAATGCCAATTTTACCCTACCAATTATGATCTGCCTCTTATTCTAACATTTTTAGAGAAAATGGGTAAATAGTCCTGGTATATTTTTCAGAAAATATACCTCATTGCCCCGGTCATGTTATTTGCATGATTTCTGTTTTTTTTTTAAAGTAAAAAGGAATTGCTAAAAATGGATAAAGTGCTTGTCCAAGAGCTCATACCATTTTCTTGCAAATGTTAATTTTTCTTTTTATTTCTGCAAGTATTATTTAGTGCACATGTATAATACATGTATGCCTACCCTGGCCTAAGTCCTTTTTTTTAAGGCTTGATGATTTCTGCCTACATGTATATATACTTGTAATTCATATATCCTATTATTTCCATTGATTGTTGCTTATTTTATCACACAGAAAACTGTGTACATGTTTGTGCACTGCCTTGTGCACATGTGCATGTTTTATACTTGGTATCTGCAAATCAATTTCCTATTCCTATTTTTTTTCAATGCAATTTCAAACAAATACAAACTAAATTAAATCATGAAATTACTCACAAAAATCAGGGTTATCACACATATCTTACATAGTAGGAATTTTGTTGATATACTTGCAAACTTCTAAAACGCCTCATCTGTTGTTTATTGTACATGTATATGTGTGTGTTTGTGTAGAATTATGGGTATGTTCTCATGACAGCCTGTGCATGTATAGATCTTCATTTGTGTGTGTTGCGTATGTGTTAAATATGTGAAGTGGTTGTCTTTTGCTGGGTAATGGTGCATGTGTATAGCCATGGGTGTGTGCTTGTGCTTTTGTGTGTGTTGCGTATGTGTTAAATATGTGAAGTGGTTGTCTTTTGCTGGGTAATGGTGCATGTGTATAGCCATGGGTGTGTACTTGTGCTTTTGTGTGTGTCTTGTGAGTGTAGGTGCGAGTGTTGTGAGTGTGTGTGGGTTAGTTGTGTGGTGTTGTGTACACATGCAGGAGATGAGTGTGTGTATCTAGGTGATTGTTCGTCGATGGAAATTCTATCGGATTAGAAAACCGTCGAACGAATTTTGAAATAAAAATAACCGCAAGCGCACGGTGTACGAATGTTGCACGTGGCGAATACGGGTCGATCCGCAGGGAATTGTGAGATATTAAAAATCTATTCAATCAAATTAGACCAAATGGAGGAGGAATTGTTAACTAAAAATGAAGCTAAAACTAAAACTTGATTTAAAAACTATTAAACTAGAGAACAATTTAGAGGCAAATCCACTCTAATATTTTTGTAAATCAACAAACATAGAATTTATGATCTCTAACTTTGATATTAAGTGAAATAAGTGTTGCATTTATCATAAGTATGGTTTGTTTATGTTATTAATTAACATAACTCAAACCATCAAACTATAATACAACAATTATACCACTTATAATTCTCATGAAAATGAAGCCAAAGCAAAAGTTATTTTAAGTATGATCTATTTACTATTGTAACTAGTAATATAGATCATAAAATTTCATTTTTAGTTTCATTTCAAAATCAAAAATGGATTAGCAAATGATGATGCAACTTGTGTTTATGTTGAATAAGAATAGCTCATTTGCAAAAGCAACATAAGCTATCAAACCCACTTGTATAAACTTGCATCAAAATTTACTTTCATGAAGCATAGACAAAGAGATCATAAATCATAGAAATGTTGAAATTACATAATATTTGAGAGCTTCATTACCCCTAAATTGAAGGGTTTAGCTACTCATTTGTGGCATTGAAGCATCACTTGTAAATTTCAACATGAAAGAGCAGAGAAATGAAGACTAAGCAAAGGAAGAAAGAGAGATTAACTAGTAACTAATTGCATAAAAATTAAAGCTACACTACTTGCATAAATGTAAATCTAAGCTATGAACATTAAAGGAAAGAGAGCATAGAAATAAACATTAACAATAAAATAAAGAAAAGCATGTAGAAAAGAGAGAAGAAAGAGGCTTGGAAGCCATTTTTATTTCATAGAACATTGAGCTTACAATTTGATCTCTTAATTTCCTAAGTAAAATGAAAGAGTAGATGATATGTTCATGTACATAAGAGGGCTATTTATACATGCATAAAACCCTAATTCTCTTTTTAGGGAGCTTCCCAAAATACCCTTGAGGTGGTGTAGCCTCCAAGTAATCATTAACATTCAATAATCCCTCACTTAATATGTACATGAAGCTTTAAGTCCTTTTAGCATGTGCTTAGCTTCTAATTGGAAGTTAGGTAAGTGGGTGGGGTCCTCCATGATATTGAACTTGAATTATTTCCTCTTCATTCTTTTATATCTTCTTTGTGCATGCATATTCCTTCATGAAACCACTTGTAATTGAGTTTTAATTCCTACAAAATAATATAGAAATTTCCAATTAAATTTTCTCAAGTTAATTTATGCACAAAAATGACTATTTTGCCCTTGGATGAAGATGAATATGTGACAATTTGGAATTAATATGGATTTTGGTTAAAACAAGTTAAAATACCCAATATGATCATTTATTTAAATTAATTAGAATAAATATGGTGGTAAAAATATGCACATTTACGTGCACATCAAATACCCCCACACTTATCTTTTTATTCGTCCTCGAATAAAGAAAAACTAAGATAAATCTGTTTTCGTAGGGAGCACAATTGCATTGAGCGTATGCAACAAGCCGTTAAACCTTTGGGTGTCCCTAGTAGGACGAGTGTTGTCTCGTGAGGGTTTTCAGCGGATACTACCCACAAAATCCAAATGCAGAATGAAAGTATTTACACAATGCAAGATTTATTTACAAGGAGATGAATGCTAGTTTTTTTTTTAAATATTTACAATGAAGGATTTATTTTTAAATTGACACAAATAAGTTAAATATAGGTTTTGGTCATTATTTTGAAATTTAAGTCATTTACTCGTCAAAATTTCCAATAAAAATTAAGTTATCATAACAAATAGACTATAGTTTAACTCGTTGCTTCGGTTGATTACGAAGTGTAATTATAAAATGGATCCTTAGTTGATTATCAAAGTTTATCAAAGTGGTATTTTCATTTCTTTTCAATAACAAGTCAAATCAAATAAGTTAAAATAGTGCTTGGATTTCATTTGCTTACTCTCTCCAATTTTTTTCTTTTGAAAATTTTATTGATATTAACAATATTTACATATGCCTAACTCAGATAAAGTAAGGCCAGATATATTACCTATGCACTGCCTTGCGGACTGATGTGAGGGGAATACAGAGCATGGCGAGTGAACACACGAGTGTGAACACCTATTGACTGTAGGCGTTATTAAAAAGAATTTTTATATATATACACCTAGCTTAGATAAACTGAGGCCAGATATACCGATCATGCACCGCCTTTCGAGCTTACGTAAGAAGGGTACAGAGCATGGCGAGTGAACACACAAGTGTGAACACCTGTCGACCGTAGGTGTTAATAGAAAATATTTACATATATACAAATGTTTTGTTTTTTTATATGTTTTTTTTCAATTTTTTTTTAAAGAGAGAGTTTCGCAAAATCGTCTTAGCACCACTTAACTTAAAAGACAAAAAAAATGTTATATCCTTTACTTTAAATCAACCACTTTTAAAACAAAGATTTTCAATTAGGATGTATTTCATAATTAACACGTATGAATCTTCCTATATACTAGTTAAACCATTGTTATTTGTAATCAAACTTCATTTTTATTTTTGTTAAGACAAATTAAATTTCAAAATTTTCAATTTAATAAACCAAAACCATATATTTATCTTATAGTGTTTCTTTAAAAATAAATTAAAATGCTTAAAAAAAATTGTTTTTTTTTGAGATTTTTTTTTTGGAAAAATTGAAAATGATGGTGAGTCTCCCCCCACACTTGATTTTGACTGTGTCCCCACAGTCAACCCAAGTGGAAGGAGAAAAATAAAAATAAAAATGGCCTTTATTTATATGAAAATGAACGGTATTTACACGAAATCAGAAAATATATCGTCAAAAAGTAAATGAAACGGTCTTCCAAAGACCGATTCATTTGTCTCGTTAAGTATACGAGACACAGCTCAAGTTCGAAAAACCAAACCGTAAATGATTTCAAAATTGAATGTTGATTTGGAAAAACGAATGTCGTTTTATCAAATATCGTACGAGTTATTTTATTTTGGATGATTTTCGGGGTTGATAAAACAATTGGTTGAAATTCAAGTTTATTTTCACCATTTTGAAATTCAAATTTGTCATTGAAAACTTCTTCAAAATTATTGATTTCAAAATCAAAGTGGTGATTTAAATCTTCCCCGTCAAAATTTAACAACTCATTTTCGAAAAGTCCCAAAAATCGTGTTCGTTAAATTCGACTTCCTTTGTTGGATTATCAACAACTTTATTGCATAAATCAAGGTCAAAATTCAAAGTTGTATTCAAATTTTCATAAAAAGGAAGATCGAAATTTAAATCGAGTTTCTCACCCTCAAAAGAATTGAAATCCAACCCAATTACCAAATTTTCAACAACTTCATTAAGATCGTCATTTTCAATTTCAAAAGTTGTTATTTGAAAATCACCAATTTGGGTAAAAGATGGATTATCGTTTGACTTGTCACACGTTGGGATTTGGTTTTGTTGTTCACGTTGTTTCATATAAGTTTCAAACAATGAATCCGTGTGGTCATCGTAAATTTCATTCATTTGTTCAACAAAATCCAATTTGTAGTTGTTAACTTGAGAATTTTCGATTTGGATTTGTTGAGAACAAAAATTTTCACTTGTATCATAATCGAGATTATTACCATTGCCAAAGTTATTTGAAAAGTGGATCACATTTTCGTTTTGATTTTGAAATTCATTTTGGAATTCAAAATTGAATTGGCATGGGTTATACTCGAAATCGTTTGAATTTTGAAGTGAATTCAAATTTTGATTATTTTGACAACTTTGATTTGAATCATTGCCCAAATATGAATTACACAAATCATTTATCATTTGATTTTGTTGTGTAGAGATTTCAAGTAAAGACGAAATGTTATTTTCGAGATTCGAGGGTTGGTCATCGTTTTGAAAAAAATTTAGTTCAAAATTTGAATCATTTAAGCAATAGTTGTTGTTAAAATATCCATACGAATTTGGAGTGAAATCATATGGATTATATTGATTTTCACAACTATTGTAAAATTCAAGTGAATATGGAAATTCAGACATTTTCAAGAATGTTTTTGGTTTTTTTATAAAGGAAAGATATTTACAAATAAAATTTATTTTTCAAAAGGGAAATTGATTTTTGTTTTGTTTTTTTGGTTTTTCAATTTTTTTTTGTTTTTGAAAAGGTTTTATAATATTTTTTTTGGATTTTGGTTTATCTAAATTTTTTTGGATTTTTTAAATTTCAAAGGAAAAGGATTTAAAAATTTCAAGGGAAAAGGAATATTCACAATTTTTTTAGTTTTGGATTTTTGAATTTTTTTTGTTTTTTTTTATGCATCAACTAATGCAACTAAATGAATGCAAGGTTTAATTACAAATGATTTATCCTAAGTTAACCCAAAATTGTATAATTACAAATTATCTTAAATCAACAAGATAGTTCTCAGCCAGGTAACGGACAGGATTTATCGGTGCACCACGAATCACCGTAGCAATGCAGCCGAAGGTTTAAGTACCTTCAGAGGAACAACCACTATAATATTTACGAATCACCGTAATATTTATAATGGTTATTACTCTGCCGTAGCCTAGACACCAAGAAAGTAAATTGTTCAAAGAAGACTACTTATCAATATACAATTAAGAGCTATCGATGTCTAACCGTTATTATTAATCAAAATCTAAGATGAAAATGCAAAACTGAAATTAAACGTGTATTAACAATGCAACTACGAATGGATTTTTTTGGTTTTTAATTTTTGAATTTTTTTTAAAATATATATATGCAAATGCAAGCAATCAACAATGCAACTAAAATAAAAACAAGAGATATATACAATGCAAGGCAATTAAAAAGAAAATTATAAATAAGCAAGCAGTTTTTTTTTGGCACGCTCAGCATGCAAGCAATTTATTTTAGCAAGCACTTCTGCTCCTTCTGCAATTCTCCTTTGGCAACCTGAAATAAAAACAAAATATATACACATTTTTTTATTTTTGCTTTTTTTTAAAAAAAAAAATTGTTTTTTTTTGTTTTGAAAAGGAAACGTATAAGTGACGTTTTACTTAAAAAAAAACTTTTTTTTTGTCTAAAACAAAATAAATGAAACAAAATAAACAAAACAAATTAAAAGAAAGATTATTTAGGCAAATGATTTTTTTTTAAAACAAACTAAACTTAAAAAAAAAAGCTTTACAAAAAAGAGAGAAAAAAAATTAACTCGGGCCCAAAATGAAGCCCAAGACCCAAAAAAAAACTTACCTGATCAATTTCTCAATCAAACTACAGGAAAAATCAACCGCAAAAATTTCATCTCATTTCGTTTCACCATTCAATTTTCTTAAATTCTCAAATTAACAACCATATCCAAATTCTCAAATCCACAACTATTCAATTCACAGCAGGCGATTCAATTCAGAAGTTCGATCCATAGCAGGCGATTCGATTCACCCTTCAATTTACCAAATTAGCAGGCGATTCAATGTTTGAATTTCAGATTTGGGTGCTCGCAATGGTTCGAGGCGGTTACTAAGAGTTTGGGTGAAATTGAATTGGAGGCAACAAAGTCAATTTTGGTTAGGTTGGTAGGCCAGGGACTGGTTTATATCGGTGATGGTTGTATTTGACAACAGTGGCTTGGAGGGGAGTTTGGCACTCCCTGTTGATCTTTAGCAGAGAGGTATGTAAGTAATTGTGCACTATCTTTGATTACAGTGGTATGTTGAGTGGTTGTTTGCGATAGGGATATGGTTGGTTTGATAATAGGGAGTTGCAGTAAGGGTGATGGTTTTGATATGTGATAGAGGTTTTGAGGTAAAGAAAGGTGATATGCTTTGTATGCAGGGGATTATGGTATGTATGCTGGTAGTCAAGCAATGGGGTGACAAGGCAATGAACTGAGGTGGTTGCTCCAACTGTTTGTGGATGTAGTGGCTGATGGTTATAACACTGGGAGTAGTGGCAACAGTTTTGGTTGTGGAATGTTTTGGAGGCTTCTGGTATGGTAAGTCGAAGCAGGGGTGGAGGTTGATGTAGGATTATATAGTGGTGAAGATAGAAGTGTAGAACAGTGGATGGTTGTAATCAAGGAAGTGGAATTGTAGGGGAGGAGATGTACAACAGTCATTGAGAAGTTGCAGTCGTACGTGAGGTTACTGGAAGTTGTGAGAATGTTGATATGCACAATTGATGGATGAAGTGGTACGGTCAGTTATGTTGGTCAGTGAAAGCAATGAAATAGTGAGTGGATATTGGGTTGTTTCAGTGGAAATATGGATGAAGGCTGATGATATGAAGTTATTGAGATGATTGAAATGTTTGTGTAGTGCAGAGAGTTGAACACTGAAGCACTGATGTTATTGATAGTGGAGTGAGTGAGCAGGGGTGAAGTTGACTGGAAGATGAAAGTGGAGAATGGCAGATAGAAGGGGGTGGTCAGATGGCAATCTATGGTATGATGGTTGTATTTGTAGCATGCACTGGGTGATTGTGGAAGTTTGTATAGGATTGAAACGCAAGGCAGAAAAAGGAGATGTAGTGATACAGTGGCTCGAAGATTTTGAGGAGGCAGGGAAGTCAGGTGGCACTGCAGTGATGTGGGAAGTAAGTTATGTTGGTGGATGTATGATGATTGCACTTGCAATGGCAAGGAGGTGGAGAAATGAACTGGTATGGCAGAGCAGACAGTAGAGCAAGTAGCAAGAACAGGGGCTGTGCACAGTGAAGCAGTGTCAATTTTTTTTTTGTATTTGAAGCAATGTAAATCGAAAATCAAATTGCAAGGATATGAAAATGTAAATTGAAGTGTAAATGAAACGAAATAAAATAAAATTTTGTTTTGAAATGTGCGTGCTCTTTTTTTTATATAGAAAATGAAAATTCTAATGAAAAAGAAACTAGCAAACAACAAAATCAAAATGCACATGAACACAAATTTTTTTTTTAAATGTACAAACACAAGCAAAACAAACACATGAAAATTAAGCAAAAATAATTCGAAGAATAGAAAAATCAAAATCAAGACAATTCCCTGGCAACGGCGCCAAAAACTTATTCATCGACGGAAATTCTATCGGATTAGAAAACCGTCGAACGAATTTTGAAATAAAAATAACCGCAAGAGCACGGTGTACGAATGTAGCACGTGGCGAATACGGGTCGATCCGCAGGGAATTGTGAGATATTAAAAATCTATTCAATCAAATTAGACCAAATGGAGGAGGAATTGTTAACTAAAAATGAAGCTAAAACTAAAACGTGATTTAAATACTATTAAACTAGAGAACAATTTAGAGGCAAATCCACTCTAATATTTTTGTAAATCAACAAACATAGAATTTATGATCTCTAACTTTGATATTAAGTGAAATAAGTGTTGCATTTATCATAAGTATGGTTTGTTTATGTTATTAATTAACATAACTCAAACCATCAAACTATAATACAACAATTATACCACTTATAATTCTCATGAAAATGAAGCCAAAGCAAAAGTTATTTTAAGTATGATCTATTTACTATTGTAACTAGTAATATAGATCATCAAATTTCATTTTTACTTTCATTTTAAAATCAAAAATGGATTAGCAAATGATGATGCAACTTGTGTTTATGTTGAATAAGAATAGCTCATTTGCAAAAGCAACATAAGCTATCAAACCCACTTGTATAAACTTGCATCAAAATTTACTTTCATGAAGCATAGACAAAGAGATCATAAATCATAGAAATTTTGAAATTACATAATATTTGAGAGCTTCATTACCCCTAAATTGAAGGGTTTAGCTACTCATTTGTGGCATTGAAGCATCACTTGTAAATTTCAACATGAAAGAGCAAAGAAATGAAGACTAAGCAAAGGAAGAAAGAGAGATTAACTAGTAACTAATTGCATAACTATTAAAGCTACACTACTTGCATAAATGTAAATCTAAGCTATGAACATTAAAGGAAAGAGAGCATAGAAATAAACATTAACAATAAAACAAAGAAAAGCATGTAGAAAAGAGAGAAGAAAGAGGCTTGGAAGCCATTTTTATTTCATAGAACATTGAGCTTACAATTTGATCTCTTAATTTCCTAAGTAAAATGAAAGAGTAGATGATATGTTCATGTACATAAGAGGGCTATTTATACATGCATAAAACCCTAATTCTCTTTTTAGGGAGCTTCCCAAAATACCCTTGAGGTGGTGTAGCCTCCAAGTAATCATTAACATTCAATAATCCCCCACTTAATATGTACATGAAGCTTTAAGTCCTTTTAGCATGTGCTTAGCTTCTAATTGGAAGTTAGGTAAGTGGGTGGGGTCCTCCATGATATTGAACTTGAATTATTTCATCTTCATTCTTTTATATCTTCTTTGTGCATGCATATTCCTTCATGAAACCACTTGTAATTGAGTTTTAATTCCTACAAAATAATATAGAAATTTCCAATTAAATTTTCTCAAGTTAATTTATGCACAAAAATGACTATTTTGCCCTTGGATGAAGATGAATATGTGACAATTTGGAATTAATATGGATTTTGGTTAAAACAAGTTAAAATACCCAATATGATCATTTATTTAAATTAATTAGAATAAATATGGTGGTAAAAATATGCACATTTACGTGCACATCAGTGATAGTGTGAGCTATGTAATGAGTGTGTCTGGATGGGGTTGTGTGTGTTTATGTGCATATATATGACTTTGTGTGTGTGCACGCGCGTGCATGCGCGAGTATGTAAAGGTTGTGTGTGTATATGAGTGGCCCAATGCATGTGCTTGTGTGTGTTTTCTTCAGCATGTATGTAATATATACGAGGTTATGTTTATGTCTAAATGTGCATGCATATTTGTATTTGTTGGGATGTGTTTAGTGTATTATGGTTTTGTTGTTTAGTCTTGTCTTGCGTTTATATTTATTGAATTGATTTTGAGTTATTCTTGTGTGAATTACTTATGTTGTTGTACTTGTTTACACTTTAGTTTCAATTGCATACTTACATGAACAACTTGATGTTTTATGATATTATATATGTGCATATGTAAACAATAATATATATATATACATAATTTATATGTTATAAATATGTATATATAAATGAAAATATAATTTAAAGATTAATAAATTAATAAATTAAAACCAACAATATGTTTAAAAATGGAAAGAAATGCGATTAGGTACATAATTAATCTTTTACAATTCTCAAAGTAAAGATGTAAATATATTTCATAAACTTTTAGTTTATAAATCAAGTTTTAAGAATATCTTTTATATATTATGTATAAATTAAATTAAATTAAATTGCAATTTTATGATTATTTAAAATAGTATTTAATTATAGTAAATTATGAAATAACTCTTAGATTTAATATTTAACTTACAAATTATCATGTTTTAAAGAATGTTAACTTGTTTAAGGAAATGTTTTGAAGAGGTGTTTAATTTAAAGGAAGTAAATATCTATATAATATTTGTACAATATTTGGAAAATAATTAATTATTATTAATTAAGATTTTTCAAATTTATAGTTTATGGAATTCTAAAATAAGATCTCTTATAAATTATTAATTTGACATTACACGCGCGTGCGCGCACACACACGCACACACACACATACACACACACATACATACATTTATGTTTGCTTACCAAGTTCTTTGATTCCTCATCTTTCCAATATTAATTCCAATAATTTGAGTGGTTCACCGTTGAGATTGGTTTGGTTGGTGTTTTAATATTATACGGCGATGACATCATTCTTTATGATTTTGTGATATCAAATTTTATATGACGAGAAATATGAATAAACGGAGTTACAATACCGTTTGGGATGGGGCATTCGGTAATATTTCTCTGGTTATTATTTGGACTCATTAAACATAATAATGTGAGACTGAGTGTAGTTTATAAGCAGTGAATAAACATTTGAGTATCATGCAGTGATATAGGATGGTGTTGTGATATTTGTTCGGTTATTCATTATAAGTAGATGACACTCACGTGACGGGAATAGAGTGGATAGTGTGAGGTGATACATAATGATATATGGCTCCATGCCTATAGTTAATGTGACATCGGGTCTAGATGTATTAGTTCTATATGCCACTATTACAACATACTCTTATTACGTTTATTGGAGACTACCAAATGGCCAGTATCCACCCTGGCGGCCTGATCATGGGGTCGCACCCTAGATCTATGACAGTCTACATATATGGAGCTGTGTGTGTATCTTTATGCTTTTAGCCTAGTGCTTTTTCTTTTAGTGGATGCCCCGTGTGTCACCTAGGCTAGCAGTCTTTTATCTATAACGGAATATGTAGTGTCGTAACTTAAGAGTACTCGCATTGACGAGCACAACGGTGGATACGTGTCACGATGACTGTGGAGGTAACTAAGACAGTAGAGACTTCGTGTCTCTAAAGCTTGTGTGCATGCTATCAGTCTCCCTTCTAGTACTAACGGAGTACTAGATTGGCATATATGATTGATACACCTCAATGTGGTATTAATATGTTTTGGATGGACATATATTATAATATATATGGCTCTACATGGGGACTTTGGGTCTGTCGTATAGCCATTTCTTGTTATGATATTTACCTATAGACATTATATGAGGAGATGAGATTATACATGTGATACATATCCAATGTATAGTGGATTCTCAGTATTTGATAGGCATCCTATCCTATTCTATATATATTGATGATTTTACTGAGATTGAGAGATATTTGGGTAATGCTTCGTACAAGCCTGATTATACTTGGTGATATCTCATACATTGATATTTCTAGATTTAATGATGATTTCTGGATATGTATGATTCACTCATTTGTGTTGATTCTAGGATTTCTAATTTGATGTATTTCTATATGCGTTATGGCATCTTTTAATATCAGAGTCTAATGTTTATTATGGATTTGAGTTATTTATGAGATGAATGTCTTGCTGTTTGTTTATGGAATTATATATAGACATTTCAGAGACAAATTTCCAACTTATATTCATATATGGATGTACAGACAGATGATTTAAGTATCTCTAGTTCTGTTATGATATTCCTATTATTATTATTCTATGTTTACATTATGTACCCTATTTGGGACATTTGATTAAACATAGACTGACCCGTGTATTATTTCATAATACTTAAGGTCAGTTCAAGATATTTCAGGTACCGGGATGGCATGACCATCATGTATTATATTTGGCTTAGCGAAGATTCAAATTAGGATTGATGTATGTTATTTATATGACATTGTATCATTGTATATACATGATACTGAGTGTATATTTTTTATTTGATCCATTATATTGAAATAGTCGGCATTCAAGACATTTTGTATTTATATTGTATTATATATTATATATTATATTATCGTTGCGATTAACTCTGTTCTCTATTATTTATTGTATATGGTGTATTGTTCTGTCCTAGAGGCACATGTGACTATTGCTTTGTAATGATACCGAGACATATATGCGAGGTTTATATTTGATGTTTTAATACGTACCAGTTTTAGTACAAGGGATAATGATGTGTGTACCTATATAGCTTAATTCTCTGTATTATCTGACAGTAATACTCTTAGATGGTATGGGTATAGAGGTGAGGTGTCACATATATTCACAAACCATTTCAATTTCAATACTTAGAAAAGTATTTATATACTTATTTTAACGGTATAAGTATATTCACAAAATCTTAAGAAAAATTTCATTTCCAGAAACATACTTAATCGGGTTAAAACAATTGTCCTTTAAAAACATTGATAACATTAAACCCAAAACACTTTTGGTGTAAGTAAATGAATCGTATGGAAACTAGACCAAATATATTTACCACTACTTCCCGATTTCAAACTGGTGCTATCCCTCGAATAACAATGAAGTCGGACAAGTTAGAAAACTATCCTTGCCTCGACATACATTCTAAATTCTCACAGATAGAGACGAGTCTATACTTCGAAATGTGGTGTTAAGTATGAAAAGAATACTTTCCATACCACCAAAACTAAAAATGATCATTTATAGAAATCAAATCTCATTTCCTTTTATAAAGTTCTTTTTATAATTCTCTTTTATGTTTACAGCACTTCTTTTATAAATCTCCTTTCTATTTAAAAAACTTCTTTTATAAATCTCCTTTCTATTTACAAAACTTCTTTTATAAATCTTCTGATTTTAAATCTCATATACTTATCACAAATCTTCGATTTTAAGATCGAACTAAATACTTTTCATAAAACAGCCATTCCATATATCACTATAAATTTACAAATATGATATATTTTTTCCAATTTATCAAAATGATATAATTTCACTCTTATAAAAATATCATTTATAAATTTGTCTTTCTATAAAACATTTTATATAAAGCATTTCTTAAATATTTATCCTAAAATATTTATATCTTCTTTTAAAACGGAATCGCTTAATTATAAACGATAAATTCCCTTTTTGCTTTTCTATATAATAAACATTCGTTATTATATTAAGTTTTCTATAAAATAAATACTTCCCAAAATACTTTTAGAACATTCCATATAAACTAGAAGGGACTAACAAAAGGGTGGGAGTAGAATGGAGAAGTTCAAAAACCATTTCTAAATAAAATGTCATAGAAAATTCCAAAAGTCAAATTTAAAATCATCCTCCGAATTAAAAGCATTTTCAAATCAAAATAGCAAATAATAGTGTTTCAAAATACTATAATGAGGTTTAGAGCTACCATAGCACTTAACCAATGCTTTCCATATAAATGTAACAAGTGTAACAACAATTGGCCAATATCAAACTCACATATCAAGTCACATCCAATAAGGCTAAGCTACCGAGCTTTTAACATTCAACAATTTATACAATAAGTGTATAAATGAAATTAAAATCAACAATAGCGAGGAATCCAGACCCCTCTACAAAATTTCATGAGTTTCCTGTATTTCATATTATATGCCATCCACTTTTCAAAGTGGAAATTCTACCAAACTAAACAAAGAAATCATCCAAGCATACAAATAACAATTTATATCATTACATATATCATCTAGTGTTCATCCAAAGGTGAGTGAACTCACCAAAAATTCTAGCTGACGCTTACGCGTTGCTGCTCGGTCTACAATCAAATGGCATTCGATTTTAGCCCAAAATCCTACTTACTTCGTACTTAATGAAATTAACACTAGTGCATAGATAATTCTCCCACGAGCGCAACGCAAAAGGTCGCGTCTCGTGGACCTCATACGCAAAAGCTATGGGTTTAATAACAATTTGGATTGATTAAATTAATTAAATAACATCATTAACACAAAATCTCATTTAATCTTTTTCCCCCAATTTCAAAATCCCACTTGTACATATGCACAAGCATAAACCCACCATGTCGATCACCTCTCTCCTCATCTCTCCCTCCACGCTCGACGAAAACGACCACCACTTCCACCAACAAACTACACTATGCAACCAACCCAAAATCATGGCGCTAGACCCATCCTAAAAAATCATGACCTGAGCTTCCCTTCGGCCTATAGCAAGTGTCACACCACCATAAAACGGCGCCGCACATCTCCTCAGCTACCCTTAATAGATGCTGCTCCGAAAGAGAAATGCAATGCAACAATCGCCTTGACTTAACTCCTCTCGAATCTCCTTGAAATACAAACCCTAGCTCGGCCATCAAAAAGTCGATTAACCTCGTCACCACCGCAACCTCAAACCCACATGCCAACACGATCTCTCCCTCCCTTGAGTTCAACGGATCCAATGCCATTATTTATCACTGATCGAAGCTTAAGATTTTGATTTTAATGGTGGTGGCTTGATTTCATTTACTGGAGGAGAGGGGAAATGAAAAGTAAAGGGCGAAAAAGAAAATGAAGAAAAGTATAAGAGTGGTGTTTTGTTTATTTTATAATTCCCAGTACTTCGCTACATAATATCATGTTCACGTACGAATCGTGAACGGTAGAAATAAAAATACGATCGTGCACAACAATGCGACATGATCATAAAACAACAATAAAATACACTGGTTATCTCATTCTATGAAATTTCAAAAATACCAACATTTGCCAAAATTGAGTCAAACGATAATTTAAATATTTTCCAAATTAAAAATTATGGAAAAATCCCATAAATTCATTTAAAAATACGTCACAAAAATCAAGTCATTTTATTAGCAATTGATTTTCTTATTATTTATAATATTGATTCAAATTTGAATATTTAAATAAATTAAATATTCTCATTCGAAACATTAAAAATTATTGGTTGGTACAGATGGTTTAGCGCTTTTGAAGGGAAAACCATTCTGATGATTCGGTTGTTCATAAAAGGCACTGTTATATGAATGCATCATATTTCTTTAGTTTCTCACACTAGACTTTTGTTTGACTCATGGATTTATTTTTCCCTTAATTCCTCAAGTGTTCTTTAGAGCGATTTGAGGAAGGCAGGTTTTAATTGGATATTCTTGAAGGTCAAGGAGACAAGCTGGATATTTTCGCCTACCGTAGTATTCTTATTTCTACCGCGGTACTATTATGTATGTATCAGTAATTGTAAGGACATGTTATTATAACTGTCCAAGCTGATGATGGTACCTAGGATTGTAACTCTGAAATGCTATGTGTCTCAGAGTGACAGTTTGTATTGTCTTTTGATATTACATGTTATCATTCCAGTGTGGGATTCTGATATTGTGTTCTTTCCAGTTCCTTTTCTGTTTCTTTTTCTACTTATTTACCCTAACAATCTATCTTTTTAGCACTTGGGTGCTCGATACGTGACTACCGTGGATGTATTAGTGTCAAAATTTGAGGATTGAAAAGGCTGGTCGATATATGTTCGATAATAATCACTGACTGAATTTACATATTTTAGTCGCATAACCGTAATGATGAATTTCCAAAAAAAACCACATGATTTAATTAATTTATAAAATATTGTAAATTGATTAAATTAATTAATATTTAAAAAATATTAATTTATTTCATTTAGTTGATTTTTGGGAGTTGTTTGTAATTATTGAATGCGTTTATAAAAGTTATATTTATGCTCATTGATATACAATATCAACGTAATTTAAATAAAAGATAATTGCATGAAGTGATTTATGAAAATTTTATGTAATTTGATGGCATGTAATTTTAGCCATATCATGTACAGAGAGAGGAGTGTGGAGAGAGTGATAATGGAAATTAATTAGAGAAGTTTTAATTAAAGGATATGAAAGGTTTCATTCTTTCAATCAAAACAAATTCACTAATTCATTTCAGCAGTTCATTCTTTCTCATTCATTATTTTCTCTTCTCTCCTCCTAAACTTCCATGGAAAAAAACAAAATAAAGATTTCCAGAATCTTTCGACACCAAATCAAAAAACATCAAAAAATGAAAAACCAATGGTTCATCCATCTCTTGAAAGGATTGAGTGTGGACCTTGAAGATCTGAGTAGTTATCATCATTCGAGGTGCGTTTCTACATCTTAAGGTAAATTCTAGTTTTATTTATTCTTATATTTATCTTACTCGTATGATTTAGATCTTTTGTATATCATATCTAAATATAAGTTTATCTATTTAACTTTAACTAAATACCCATTTATCACATCATCTTTAATAATGTATGTTCATAATATTAATTTGATTTAGATCCATTTCATGTTATCCCCTTTTGATTACACGTTAACCTTCTTAACATTAAATCTATAACATATTACATTTTATTTAATTAGACATTCATGATGTTCATATAGTTTAGATCTGGAATTTTACCACGAATTTACGTGTGCTTAAGTTGTCACTTTAGTTCTCGTTTTAGAAACTATTTATTTAACAAAAAACAACTATTTTGATTGAAACCTTATTTTAAATTTATTGATACGGTTTTCTTTTATTTCAACTCAAATAAATTACATGTGTTGTTTGTTTGAAATCATTTGGAAATTGAATATAAGTTTTATATGATTGTGGTTTGAATATATATTTTTTTATTGTGTATTTTATTTGAAAGTTGGTTAAAAAACCATAAGTGGACTTTTATGTAAAATATCATAAACTTTTAAATCCTTAGTAATTTAATGTTGCTTTTTAATTTGTTATCTTTAAATCCTTCCTAAGTTTAGAAAATATACTTTTGTGTAAAATTCGAAGTTTAACTTTATAATCCTTCCTAAGTTGAGACTTATTCATTTTGTTAATCACATATTTCAGAATATAAGAATGATCAAAATTAATTCTATGTGCATATATGTTTTAAGTGTTTAATTGCTATTTTGAAATGGCATTAAATTAATGTGTAGCGACTCTGAAATTCGAACACTTCGCCTTCGAATATCGAAACATTTTAAACCATAGATGAGTGTTATAAATATGATTTTATAACCTTATTAAACATCTTTTAATCAACGAATAATGATAAGAAACTTAATTTTTTTTTAATTTATAATAATATATTCTTTGAAGAAAAATCGATAATGTAACCGAAAATCAGTTTATCGGTAAATAACGTTTTAATCGATATAAGTTGTTCAAACTCTTGTGCACTTGTCTATAGATCAAATAATTAGCAACTAATTAACACTTTGATTCCTAAAGCAAAAGGAAGGTTCTAGAAGCTTCCATATGGATAAGAGATATTACTTTGTTAAGGATAAAGTAGACATTTTCTAAAAGGAAGTGATCTAAAGGAGAAGTGATGGGGAAAATGTGGTGTTAGCCTTCCATACATGAGAGGAGGGTGAGAACAATCTTAGGCAACACTACCTTGTGCATATTAAGGAGAGGCATACCCTTGATAATAAATCACAAATTCACAAAGCAAATACAACCTCTTTTCACTTCTTCTTCTTCTCAAAAGTTCTAAAGAAAATAAATTCAACACACATCCAAATCAACTCAAATTTGGAGTGAAGCCTTGGAACAACATTACAACAACTCCTAGCTAGTTATTTTTGGAAGAAGTGAAGCACATCTCCCCTTATCCAAGGAGGTCGTGAGCATTAAACCTATAATTGCCTTAGAAATTCAAATGCAAAACAAGGAAAGGAGAAGGAGGAAGGTGGTTGCAAGGATGAGGTTGGACTTAGGTTGTAACAACCTGCATATTTTATGATTGTATATTTAAATGTTTTATTTAAATATAGCATCGTTAATCGGATTAAAGTCCAAAATGTTACTTTTTGTAAACAGTCGAATTGGGACTCGAGATCACTTCCATTGAGTCCAAAATGGCGTTTACAACTTTTTTGAGTATAAACATCGATATGTTTGGAGTTGAGTGAATTTTGCCATTTTTCTATTTTGGGCTTTGGGTTTGGGTTTCAGCCCATTAACCCATCTAATACCCTAACACTCCACTCAACTCCTCTTCATTCACTCATTCCTTTTCCTAACACTCTAGCTCAAGAGAAATGGGGGAAAAGATTGGAAATAGAAATTCCAAACCCTAGTTTGATTTGGAAACACAAATTCTTGCTCCAAAATCAAAGAGAAGCTTAGGTAAGCATCCTCTTCATCTTCTCCATCTCTATCTCTCTTCAATTTCAGAAATTCCTAAACCCTAACTTAGGAAATATTTGTTTATTAGCTTAAATTGGAGCTTCTTGAGTTGAAGTTGAAGAGGAATTGGCCTTTCCTTTGTTTTAAAGCTTCTCATTCGTGTCTTTGAGTTTTAAAGGTGAGTTTTTGAACTCACATCTATGTCTATATCTTTGATAGTTGTTAGGTAGTAATTCCTAACATCTCTTTCTTATCCATTTGCTTTTGGATTGAATTGGTTTGATGAATATTCCAATTTTTGGTGTTTTGAGGTCAAATCTTTAAAAATCCTATCTTTGATGTTTGAACACGTTTTTCGGGTGTTTCAAAGAGCCATACAAGGCTGGGTTATTGCTTGGCATAAATCCTTAGTCTCCGTTGCTCGTCCGTTCGCCTCTGGTTAGGATTTTGCCCCACTTGGGGCCTAGACTGATAATGCTGTAGAAGCAGGTTCGGTCGACTGAACCAAGAGGTCAATCGACTGAACCAGGGGAAAGAAATGCTCTGTGCCTGTATCAGTCGACTGACCACTTGGTTCAGTCGACTGACCTGGAAATCGAAAGTTTCCAGGAATTGGGTCAGCCGACTGACCACTTGGTTTAGTCGACTGATCTGCTTGTCTCGGCCCAATTTGCCTGTTTTGCTTGGGTTTCCAATTTTAATCGATTCGTGTTGATCCAATTTGTTGTTATCATTTATTATCGACTTTGATGACTTCTTTTTCAGGATTTTTGGGAATATCCATTTTGATGGATTCAGTATCGATTTATATGGATTTGATTCACGTCTTCGTATGTGAATTTTTGGTTGATCGATTGTTTCTACAATCGTTTTCTATGATTTGTCACTTTTAAAAATACAAAGGTTTCTATACTAGTAGTAAATATTCAAACGCTTCACAAAGATGATTTCAATACCATTTTAATACAAATCTCATTTATAAAACCGTTTTCCAATCTATTTGTATATACAAACCTTTACCTCATTCGTATGAGAAATCTAATTAAACGGCTTAGTAAAACAAGTGGTATGAAACGCTTGCGTTTACTTCGTCGGTTAATTCTTGGACTTGTCCGATTGAACTCTTGTGATAATTTTCAAGTGGAAATCTACAATTTTTTCGTAAATATTTAAGTTAAGCCAGTGGTTATGGGACATGATGCTAAACTCATTTATTTACTAGCTTAGTGTAATCGACACTTCTTAATGATCGATGATGATCATTTTATGATTTAGACTAGCGATGTGCGATGTCACTTTGTCCGCGTGGGGGACTATACCCCATTCTGTTGTGATTCGGCTCATTTGGAGGAGCTTCGGCTCATTTGGAGGAGTTTTGACTCATAGTCCGCAATGGGAGACTATACCCTGTTTGGAGGAGCTTCGGCTCATTTGGAGGAGTTTCGACTCATAGTCCGCAGTGGGGGACTATACCCTGTTTGGAGGAGCTTTGGCTCATTTGGAGGAGTTTCGACTCATAGTCCGCAATGGGGGACTATACCCTGTTTGGAGGAGCTTCGGCTCATTTGGAGGAGCTTTGACTCATAGTCCGCAATGGGGGACTATACCCTATTTGGTGGAGCTTTGGCTCATTTGGAGGAGCTTTGACTCATAGTCCGCAATGAGGGACTATACCCTGTTTGGAGGAGCTCCGGCTCATTTTATGGAATAGCGTTCCATTTGCGTTTCTGGATTTCTGGTTGTTGATTTCTAGAATTGTGTTTCACCAATTTTGATGATTGGCATTGATATGTTTTGTCAGTATTTGTGTTTTGGTGAATAATTTAAAGAATATGACATTCTTTTTGGTGTTGAAACTATTTGAGATATTGTATGATTTTGTTTGTTACCTTATGTATACTTGTCGTAGTATGACATTATTGTTATCATACATTTTTGTCATATCTCTTATCCTATCTCATTTTATCTAATATTTATAGCTAGACTGATCCGTTTATTATTTTCTTCTTAAATAATATCCGGGTTAGACCGAGGTATTTCAGGTGCTCCTGCTTGACTTCTTATCAGGGTCTGCCACCTGACTTTTGGCTAACTACTTTAGCATAGTAGTTTTTGTTTGTATACATAAGAGATGGAGACTCCTTGTTGTATACTTATTCTTTTGTCTAGCACTTATATCTATTATTTTGTGATGTAGTGGATCTAGTTTGACCACTACTTTGATGTACACTTATATGTGTTATATTCATATCTGTTTCCGCCTTTGTGATATGAATATCTGTGACTGATTTGTGTTATGATTATTTCTATATTTGATTTCGAAGTCCACATAGCCACTGTGTGGTAGCTTTGAGTTTGTATTTGATAAGTCGGATTTCCTCTTGAAATGAAATGTAAGTTATATTATCTGACATATCGGTACTCGCACAAAGCAATTACACAGATGGTCGCTCCTCAACAGCCTTATTCCTCGTGCTAGTCGACGGCATTACCCCGTAGTGTCCTTGGCTAGCGTGAGTATAGAGGTGGGGCGTCACATAGGTACTTAGATCTTGCTTGTTTGCTTGGTAAAAAGAGAGCTAACTTACTACTTTGAATGAAAATATAACCTATATATGTTTGTGTCTGATTGTGTTTAAGTTATTTGAATTGATATTGACATATCTTGAAATATTAGTTTTGATTCTTGCTTTGAAAGCAAATGGCATGTGTAATCCATATGAATGAACTTAAACAGACCTAAATGGACTTGTAGTAAGGCTTTGAAACAAAGCACATCGGTTGTAGTTGAACTTTGGGTTAGATTGAACTAGGATTTGAAAGTGCACTTATAGTGATAGTCGTTATGGTGCACTTAGGAATTACCTTGTTTTTGGAAATTTCTATAGAACTTTGTAGAGAGATCTTTATAGGTTTCTTGCCATATTTTCTATGTTTATATGTATGCTTGCTTCCATTAAAAGTTTGGATAGTAAAAAAGTTAAGTGATATTTCGAAAAGTGGCGAAAACTTCACTTGTGCAAAACTTCCCTATTTAGCCTTGATTTTTGGACTTTAAATGTTTGAAAAGATATTTAAATTCAAGTGTTTTATTTCATTCTTTTTACTAGTGTTTTCTAACTCTTATTAGAAGATTTTAAAACTAGTTTGAGATTTTAACGAATTATTGAAAATCGGTTGTAAATTTTTAGAGAAGAGGTTTTCCTGATAAATATATGAAAACATGTTTTTCCAAGTTTTTAAGTAAATATAAAGTTGTTATTTTCAAGTACTATTTTGACTGAATATTTTAAAACCTATTATAAGTATTATAAAGTATTTTAAAAGCATTTTTAAGTATATATAGTTTTCAGAAAATGTGTTGAGTATTTTATATCTTATGTAATAAATATCTTCTAAAAATGGTTTATTTAATATCTAGTTTTATAAATAAATTACTATATATATATCATTAAAAAAGGGTTTTAAAAGTATAAACAAAAGGTTTAGAAAGAGGTTAGGAATTGCTTAATGGCCAAATGGTTAATTGTTTAATTACTTGTTTTAAAAGTAATTAACTATGCTTAACACTAAAAGCCGATGGAGTAGGCTTATCTATTTGTGAGAGTTAAGATTGATATTCGAGTAGGGATATGAGCAATAGTGCTCTAATCTACCAGCTACCCTCTTGACCAAAGAATAGTTAAGTCGAGAATGTTGAAAACATGTTAATCGTTTGATTTCTTACTTGTTTATGGAAATCATTAATATTATACTTAACACTAAAAGCTGACAAGGTTGACTTATCTATCTGTGAGATTCAAGAATGAAGTGTCTAGGAAAAGCTTTGATATGCAACCAGTGCTCTAACTTACCTAGCTTCACTCTTAAACGAGGTATAATATAAGTTGGAATGTCGAAAACCAGTTATGTTTATGAATATTGATTTGTATAAGTAATAGTTTTTGACTAGATAGTCGATTAGTCGACTATCTAACTTGACCAAATATGACTTAAGAAGTATCGAAAGGCTTCATGATTTCATACTAATGAGAACCCCTAAGGAGGAGCATTGGTATGAAAAGTCTCTAGATTTCGCTTACTTCTAAAAGAACAGAAATTGAGTTAACCGGAAATCCATTGAATTGGTTTTGAAGAGACGAGGATTGGTAAATGTTTTACTTATCAAATACCACTTCAAAACTAGTATACAAGTTCTATGTTTTGGGAGTGGTTGTGAAGTGAAATGTTATAGAGCGCAACTGTCTATGCTAAGGTTAAGTCCAAGGGAGAGGTCAGTGTTAACATTTCAAATGATGCTATCATATGGGACTGTCTACCTTAAGGAGTATTCCAAGAGAGAGGAAGTGTTAGTAGTCGTTGGAGGACTTATGCAGGAATCTATGTGGAGATTCAAGATCTATTCGAGATGATGGAATCCATTTGGGGATTCATGTTCTATTCGAGTGATGAAGACTCGAGTGAGAGACACCGCACGTAGCCTTTATGTCAGAAATGACTAAAACCATTGATAGAATGCATAGCG
This sequence comes from Allium fistulosum, assembly GCA_030737815.1. Classification (NCBI taxonomy): domain Eukaryota; kingdom Viridiplantae; phylum Streptophyta; class Magnoliopsida; order Asparagales; family Amaryllidaceae; genus Allium; species Allium fistulosum. The sequence goes on from CM060902.1 coordinate 1,389,760,864, forward strand.
AAAGGGAACGTAGCATTTAGCAATCTCAAGGGTGTAGGCTACTCCCATCTAGTATTACTAACGGACATGCATGCAGAAGCATTGTATTCGAAACCACGAATGTTTGGGCGTGGGCCAGCTATGTACGTTTTTCGGAAGGGTATCTATGATCCTTGTGCAGGGATTTGGATTTGGCTTGATCTGAGGAGATCTCCGTGGAAAACTTATACAATTATGCGAACGTGCCTTAGCGGTATTGATTGTATACCAATTATTGTTGTGGCATTCACACAACAACTATTTGATATGATTTATATCTACACCCTAGACATTATCTATCATATCACTATAATAAACTTAATGAATGGTTGGTTTCTTTGAGGGGAAAACCGTTACGGGAAACTGTATGGCCTTAATAGTTACTTTTACTTGTCCCATTTTTCTTAAGTTTCTCATGCTGGTTTACCAGACTGATCTGGGTGTTATTTTCTTATAATGCTTGGGTCAGCTCCATGTATATTTCCAGATTTAGCTATGGCCGTTTTGGAACTTAAGGAGAGGAGCTAGATGATTATCTACCATAGTATTCTTATTTTCGCTATATTACTATATTGTATATATCAATATTGTAAGGACATGCAGTTATAACTATCAAGGCAGATGATAGTACTTAGGTTTTGTAACTCTGAAATTTCTGTATTCAAAGTAACCCTTTGTACTATTTTTTAAATTTTGTATATTATCGTTCCATTGTGAGATTCCGATGTTGTGTTCTCTCTTTCTTATTCTATTCTTTTTATTTTACCCTAACTTTCTGTCTTTCCATCACTTGAGTGTTCGGCACAGAAATACCATGGATGTATACAATGTCGACATTCGAGGGTCGAAAAGTTAGGTCGTTATATTTGGTATCAACGCTCAAGGTTGAGTGTACACCTTGGCTTTGGTTGGATATAGCACATTAGAGATAGGATAAGCGACACCCTAGAACGAGTTGAGTGTATTATACATATGAGAGTGTATTTGTATTTTGAAAACTAGACTTTTAAATTATTCCTTAGGAGTTAGGAATATCTCTTTCTTTGTAACCCTCTCATTAAAGTAACTCTATCGTTTAGTTTCCTAAAGTTTTTTTCGCTTTGATTAGATAGTAAGAACTATGAGTACTAGAGGTACCAATGCTAGAGGTGGTCGAGGTAGTACTATCACGGATGGTAAGAATCGAGCATCGAGGAATGTTGCTCTAGTTGAGGAACCATGGGTGAATGTCGTAGAGGAGGTCGTGCATGTCAGGCCTCATATGAGTTTTGCTTCGCTCTACCATGATTATGAGAGACTGGGGGTAAGTGGTTTATTGACACGGAGACTATTATAGAAGTCCAGTCTTGGCTCAATATGTGATCGGATATTTGAAGAATATGGAGCTAGATGACACAAATCATAGTTTGGCGTCGCGACATCTGATAGATGCAGCCATGGATTGGTGGAGTTCTATTACAGCTAATGTCCAAGAGAATGACTTCTTCTAGACCCAATTTAAAGATGAGTTTGAGATAAAGTTTGTTTCTTGGCGGAGTATGAGAATCGATTCATTGCAATGTCTCGATTCGGCTTTGGATTGGTTAACATGCCACTGAAGAAAACGAGATATTCATTGCGAGTATGCATCCTAGGTTCCAACGGGATATGACTAATCACATCATAGGATCTTTTGTTGGTTTGGTAAACATGGCTTTAAGGTTTGTGTGATGGTCGGGATTTTCAAGCCTCCAAAATCGACACTAATACGCCCTATGTATTGCATGCTGAACATTCAAGTGCCAAAAAAACAGATTGTTAAGGGTAAAAGAAAATAAAGACAGAACATAATCTCACATGAATGGAATAATTTATAATATCAATAATTTTTACAGCAAAAAATTCGAAATACATATATCAGAGTCTAACCAAAGCTCAGCCTAGACCGTTATAAACACCTGTCCTTGCAAATGCTGAAAAACCAAAACAATGAAACAAATGCAGCGGGAATATAATCTATGTAACGACCCGAAATTTTCGAATCCAAAAATTCCAGATTGTTAGGGAAAAGAAGGAAGAAGAAGAAAGAAGAACAGAAAAACAACAACATCTCACATTCGCAGCGGATTAAATATAATAACAAATAATAGCATTTTTATAAAAGAAAGCTGTAATTGTTACTTTACATACAATTCATCAGAGTTACAATCATTACAATATAGACTGGACAGTTATATCAATCTGCCCCATACTACTATCAATACAACTCTCAAATACACAGCGGAATTCACTCCATACGTCTCTACCATCCAGCTCGCCATCTGAGCTCCAGAACGTCCTTACCTGAAATCTGCAATACTCGGTCTGACCCGAGCATTACATCAAAGTAACACCCGGGTCAGGCTGGAAACCAGCGTGAGTAAACTCATCTAACATGAAATTTAAATCTATAGAACTTATTTAACCCAGGGTAAATCGTACTTTACCACAAGTAGACAACTTATATAGTCAACATTTTATTTTCACAAAACAATGTCTAAGTATCCAACTTAGTTTAAATGGTCCATATTATCCCAAACCAGCCTATTGATTTCACATACCAATCTATAAAGAATTATAGAAGATTTCAAATCGAAGTGGTTTCGGATATCGCTGATATCTGATCCCGGTCTCTTCGAATCAAATGTCATTTTTAAGCCAAGTTGTTTTAAGTTTAAACAATTCAATTTATATTCAGGATATCATATTCACATAACAATTCTATCACAGATAGATAACTTACATTATCACAATTCATCCAAAGCATCTCATATCAAAGAGCATCACAATCACTTATCAGATATATCAAATAATCCAAGGCATTCAATATTATTCAATCATCCATAAGCAAGATCAATCAATCACAAAATTTATAATTAATTTAATTAATCTCAAAATAGATTAATTATCTATGAATTAATTACCTAACCTTGCTTAAGTAATCATTAATTAACTATAATCATTTGAATTAATTAATCGTTCTTAATTATCCAGCTTAAGTAATTATCCTTAATTACTTAATTATTTCTTAATTAATCACATTAATTAACCTTTGATTAATTAATTACAATATCAAATTAACCCTTCAATTACTTACATTAAGAAATTATCTTTTAAGTAATTTAATTATCTCTTAATTATTTCCATCAAGTAATTATCCTATAATCACTTAAGTTAATTAATTAACCCTTAGTCACTTTCATTAGTTGATTACCTTTAACTAATTTCATTCATTTATTAACCTTTAATTAATCACATTAAGTCATTAACTATCCTCTAATTAATTACATTCAGTAATTACTCTTTAATCACTTATACTAAGTAATTAACTATCCATTTATTACATTAAGAAATTATATTTCAATTTGTAAATCTTAAACAATTAAGATAAACCATATACTTTAATTAATTACTTAGTTTCATCATTACTTATTTGAATTCAAAAGTTTGAAATTAATTCATTCAAACACCTCATAATTAAAGTTTTTAATATACTTATATTTTGAAACCTGTTTGATAATGGTTTTTGTTGGGTATATTTCGACATTGCCACCGAACCAAGCTCCATCCCACGACCACCGAACCATCCCTAGCCGAACCAGGGTATCACCGGACCAACCCCATCACCAGGGTATCACCGGACCAACTCCATCACCAGGGTATCACCGGACCAACTCCATCACCAGGGTATCACCGGACCAACTCCATCCAGAACCACCAAACCACTCATCACCATTCTACACCGGACCAGAACCACCAAACCACTCTTCACTACACACACCACCGAACCAACTCCATCCAGAACCACCGAACCACTCTTCACTACACACACCACCGGACCAACTCCTCTTCCATGCCTTGCCGGATCAACCACCAGTCCACCTACCACCGGACCAAGTATTACCGGACCAAAACATGCCAGGCCAGACCACATCAGCCCAAGCCCACCAGCAACTGTACACATTCAAGACCCCTACCCCCAGCCTCACTCTATAAATAGAGGGGCAGGGGTACAACAATGGGGGACAAGTTTGAGAGCTCAAGCACGGAAGGAACTTTCAAACAACTTTCTTTTACTTGTACCAAAGCGTTGTACTTGTAATCACAACAAAACAAGAGAAATAACATATAAAGTGGACGTAGGCACATTCTGGCTGAACCACTATAAATCTGCGTGTCTTTTTACAGTTTAGCCCCTATTTTTCATATATTTGCATAAATCTCCAAAATCACTAAGAACAACCTAAGATCTACTAAATCATATAACTTTGAGGTGTTTGTCCATTTTTTGTGCAAACATTTTTGGTGCTTTCACTGAGAGATAGAAGCTCGAAGCTTCAGCTTCATCCACTTAACAGTTTTTCTAACCGCATCGTTCGCTACTTGGAAAACATGCCTCCCAAACAGAGAAAAGATGTTAACAAAGGAAAAAACATCGCATCCAGCAGTCTTCCAGATCCAGCTGTCACGAATCAAGTAAATCGTCCTCCTCCGGCAGCGGTAACAAATGAAGGACAGGCTAACCCAACCACTCCTACCATAGAACAGCCTGCAGCAATTACTAGGGCAGATTTGGACAGAGTTGTGGTTGAAGTAACTAACCGCTTCACGTCCCAGCAGGAAGCTTTGGTGGACCATCTCATGTCACGCTTAAGGGACGCTGAAGAATTCAACCGCAACATTGAATCATGGGGTGAGTCCCAATCTGGAGGATCTCAGAGACGACAAAGATCTTCCCTCTTCGAAGGAGCTAATGGCAGAAGTAGCCATGGTAGGAGCCGAGACCGAGCACAGCCCGAAGTTAGGCCTGAGGAAACGTTTGGTACCAAACCCAACGGGGGAGGTACCGGACAGAGGTCAACTGTAGTTGAGCCTGTCATACTGCCTAACCACGGAAACGCCAATGAACGGGGCCGAGCTAGAGTCCAGCCCGAAGTTGGACCCGAGGAAGTGTTTAGATCAGAACCCGGCAGGGGAAGATCAAGGCAAGGGCCAACTGTAGCTGACCCTAGCATGCTCCCAGAAGATCAAAGGCAGCCACTGGAAAATATGAGGAATGATAGACGATACCATCCCTATAGGTCATCTGGACGGAATCAATCCCACAGAACAGAATCAAACTCATTTCTATCTGCTCCAAATTCTGATGAAAGGATGGCACGCTTATTCAGAGAGTGTGTCCAACGGGAGCAGAGAGATCGAGGGATAGGCGCTAGGGTAACCAGCCCTTTCGCCCGCAACATCGAAATTGCTATCACCCCTCGAGAATGGAAGATGCCAACAATGGAACCTTACAAAGGAACCTCCGACCCCGTCGTACACTTGCAGAGATACACACAACATATGCTCATGAGTGGAGCGACAGAGGGAGTACTGTGCAAATGCTTTCCGCTCTTCTTAGCAGATCTCGCTACCTCCTGGTTCTGTCATCTACCTCAGGGATCCATCAGCTCGTGGGAAATGTTGAAAGAAAAGTTTATCAGTCAGTTCCGCATTCATGTGGAACAACCTAAGGACGCTTATTCCTTGTCCAGCATCAAACAGAAACCTAGAGAGAAACTGCAGCAATACCTAACCCGATTCAATGCTGCAGCAGCCGCAGTCCAAGATGCCGATGAGAAGCTGATCCTAATGGCCCTCTGTAGTGGTGTGCATCCGGACACTAAATTTGCCAGGCGGTTGACAAAAGAAAAACCAGCTACTTTACCCGATTTCTTCCATAAAGCCGGGAAATATATGAGACTCGAGGATGCTGCCGTTGAGGGGCAGTCAGGACAGCAAAATAAGAAAACCCATAGCAACGCCCCTGCTGTGGCAAGGGACGTTCGAAGAAATGATTCCAGAGACAATGCTGGGGGCAAGAAGGGAGAAAAGCGCCTATATCGGCCAGGACCGAGATTCGACACTTACACTCCTTTGAACGAGACCGTCGAAAATATCTTCCTGGCCACCCAAGGCGAAGTTAGATACAAACGCCCACCATACAAGAAGGAATCAGATAACGCACAGAAGTCTGGAAAGTTCTGCCGCTTCCACGAATCTCACGGGCATGATACCAACGAATGCCATCATCTCCGAGATCTGATTGAGGAACACATCAGAAGGAAGAAGCTGGAACGTTATGTAAAAGGTCAGGACAGGACCCCAGCTCCTGCCAATGAAAACCCAAGGCTACCTTCACCGGGGGCCGACAGAGGAAACCGCAACGCTAGCAGCTCTAGTCAAGAGAAGATAGTGGTCCATACCATCTCAGGAGGGCCGCACATCGCAGACAGAAGCTGGAAAGAGATGGAAAGATATGGAAAGTCGCTTAGAGACAATAAAGACTATGTCAATTCGGTTATAGAAGAACGCCACCCGAAGCGGAAAGAAAGTGATGACATCACATTCGGTAAGCGTGACCTAGAAGGAAGGCAATACCCTCACATGGATCCCATGGTTATCTCCGCCCGACTCGGTCCCGCCGAAGTTTACCGAATCCTGGTAGACACTGGAAGCTCTGTAAACATCCTGTTCAAACACGCCTTCGACAAAATGAAGCTATCAATGAAGGATGTATCTCCCTGCAATAAACCACTACACGGTTTCACTGGGGATGCAAAGATGCCTCTCGGGCAACTAGACCTCTTTGTTGAGATTGGAAGCCATCCCCGCTCCATTGTACGGAAGTAGATGTTCGTGCTAATAGAAAATCATTCGGCCTACAACGCTTTCCTAGGAAGGCCAGCCTTGTCTAACTTCCAAATTGTCCTAGCCCCATGGTGCCTAAAGATGAAATTTCCAACAGACAATGGAGTAGGGGAAGTGGAAGGAGACCAGGACGTTGCTCGAGACTGCTATGTGACTGAACTTCGCAACAACCACAGGAAGGATAAAGGGAAGGGTGTAGAGATTTCCCTCTGCACAAAAAGTCTAAAAGCATAGCAACTAAAGAAAGCCCCTCCTCTTCGATATACCAGCGACCCTTTCAATGAATTAGACCCTAGGGACAAAGAGGAGGAGGCCACCGCCGAGACTGCAGAGGCTATGTAGTTTATATCTGTAGACAAGCACGACTCAAGTAGGCTACTAAAAATTAGGTCCCAACTAAAAGCCGAATTGAAGGAACAACTCATCGATTTTCTCCGCCACAACTTGGATGTATTCGCATGGTCACATGCTGACATGACCGGAATCTCCCCCGACATAGCCTGCCACGTATTAAACATTGATCCTACCAAGGCGCCTGTAAAACAAAGAAAGAGAAGTATAGGGGCAGAACGATCAGCAGCCCTCGATGAAGAAGTAAAGAATCTACTCGCCAATGACTTCATACGAGAAGCTATCTACCCGGAATGGATCGCCAACCCGGTGCTGGTAAAGAAGGCTAATGGGAAGTGGCGAACCTGCATTGACTTTTCCAACCTAAACGACGCCTGCCCAAAGGATTGCTTCCCACTTCCCCGAATCGACCAACTTGTAGACAGCACGGCCGGGCACGAGCTCCTATCTTTTATGGACGCATACTCAGGATATAATCAAATTCCTATGCATGCTCCCGACCAAGACCACACTAGTTTCATCACCGACCGGGGATTATACTGCTATAAGGTAATGCCTTTTGGACTTAAAAATGCAGGAGCCACCTACCAGCGCCTCGTCAACAAGATGTTTGCAGGGCTAATAGGACAGACTATGGAAGTATATGTGGATGACATGCTGGTGAAGTCAACGAAAGCCAAAGATCACGTAAGCCACCTAGGCAAGATGTTCCAGGTACTTCGACAGTATGGAATGAAGTTGAATCCACTAAAGTGCTCCTTCGGAGTGTCATCAGGAAAATTCTTAGGATTCATCGTCCACGCCAGAGGGATTGAAGCGAACCCTGAACAAGTCCGAGCGCTAAGAGATATCAAGATACCTTCCACTCGTAAGGAAATGCAAAGTTTGAACGGAAAAGTGGCCGCCCTAAGCCGATTCATCTCCAAGGCAACGGACAAGTGCGTCCCCTTTTTCGAAGCTCTAAAGAAAGACAAAGGAAAATTCGAATGGACCGGCGAATGCCTGACCGCTTTCCTTAACTTAATCGAACACCTCCAGAAACCATCGGTACTCTCAACTCCAAGCGAAGGAGAAGAATTATACCTATACCTCGCTGTGTCATCTCACGCCCTAAGCGCTGCCTTGGTAAGGGAAGACAACCGCACGCAACGGCCAGTTTACTTCGTCAGCAAAAGGTTTACTGGGGCAGAAGTCAGATATCCCAAACTTGAGAAGTTAGCATACTGCTTATTAATCACATCACGGAAACTGCGTCACTACTTCCAGTCCCATTCCATCAAAGTTCTGACCGATCAACCACTGAGGCAGGTACTCCATCGTCCCGACACTTCCGGGCGACTACTTAAATGGTGCATTGAACTGAGTCAATATGATATCACTTACCACCCTCGCACCGCCATCAAGGGACAAGCCATGGCTGATTTCATTGCAGAATTCACTACCAACGAGGATAAGGAGCAATTGGAAATAACAGAAGATATCAAGTGGAATCTCTTTGTGGACGGTGCATCTAACGAACAAGGCTCGGGGGCAGGTGTGGTAATAATCACTCCCAGGGGAAACAAAATGCACTATGCTATAAGATTGGAGTTCGCTGCCACCAATAACGATGCAGAATATGAAGCAGTGATAGCCGGACTAGAAATTGCCATCTAAATCGGGGCCAATTCTTTGTGTCTTCATAGCGATTCTCAACTTATTGTTAATCAAATACTAGGAGAATTCCAAGCTCGAGAAGAACGACTCATAGCATATCTAAAGAAGACCAAGTTACTTCTCAGCCGATTGGACCACTACTTAGTCAAACACATCCCTCGGGAAGAGAACCAAGAGGCCGACGAATTGGTGAAGCAAGCAAGTATGAGAGACATCACCATCTTCGGGGCAGTAACCATCTCAAAACAACTAGCCCTAAGTTTTGAACAAGTGAATCTGGTAGCTGCAACCGAAGAAGCAACTTGGATGACTCCCATCCGAGACTACCTACAGAGTGGCACACTACCCAACGGGCGTAACGAAGTCAAGAAAATCTTGAGGAAAGCATCCTGCTACACAATACAAGAAGACATCCTCTATCGGCGCGGTTTCTCTAACCCGTTATTAAGGTGTGTCGCTGGGAGAGAAGCCAAGGAAATCTTATCCAACATCCATCAGGGAAGCTGCGGAGATCACACCGGAGGGCAAACGTTAGCAAAAAAGATACTCTGATATGGATATTTCTGGCCCACCTTAAGCAAGGACGCCTTAGATTTCGTCAAAAAGTGTGACAGATGCCAAAAATTTGCTAAGATTCCGCGGCTACCAACAACTGAGATTATTCAAATGACCAGCCCTTGGCCCTTTGCAGTGTGGGGAATTGACTTAATCGGCGAACTGCCAATGGGCCGAGGCGGGGCCAAATATGCTATAGTGGCAGTCGACTATTTCACCAAATGGGTGGAAGCAGAACCCCTGAATAAAGTATCTTCTGCAAAAGTTATTAATTTCTTGATCAAAAATGTTCTGTGCAGGTATGGAGTCCCATTCAAAATCATATCAGACAATGGACTTCAATTTGACAGCGAGGAATTCGCCAACTGGTGCCAAGAGCACAAAATTCACAAAAGCTTCTCATCCGTAGCATATCCCCAAGCAAACGGACAAGTCGAAGCTGTCAACAAAATTCTGAAAACTCTAATCAAAAAGAAGCTCGAAAAGTCAAAAGTCGCTTGGGTGGATGAACTTCCTACGGCACTATGGGCCTATCGCACATCTTTCAGAACATCGACGGGGCACACTCCTTTCTCTTTGGCATACGGATCGGAGGCTATGCTCCCAGTTGAAACCATTGTGCCTTCCCACCGTAGGATCCACTATAACCCAGAAGAGAACGAAGAACTCCTTCACATGTCTTTGGATCTAATCGAGGAGAGAAGAAACGATGCAGTCCTCAAAACAGCAGCCCACAAGAAAAAAGTAGCAGCACAATACAACTCCAAAGTCAAGCATCGTACCTTACAAGAAGGGGATCTTGTCCTCAAGCGAATCTTCCCTCGCCCCGGAGCACTAGACCCAGTCTGGGATGGACCATATGTAATTCATAAAGATCTCCACAACGGAGCCTATATTTTGTCAACAGTGGACGGAGAGGTGTTCCAGAGGGCATGGAACATCCAACACCTCCGTCGATACTTTTCTTAACTTGTATTGCCCATATGAAGTGAATTAACAAAGAGAATCAGTGGACGTAGGCCTTTTCGTGCCGAACCACTTTAAAAAGCCTTGTCTCTTTTTTAACTTGTTCCTTTGTATCTTGGATGCCTGTTAACTTTATCCTTTTCTGTTGAACAAAATCCTAAGCATATAGCATTTCTATTCGAAGCACTCCACAACGCAACTTCACCTGGACAAGACCTAACAGGTACTATGCGAACCTATGCCCTCGCCAATGAGACACTTTTGCTCCGGCATCCCTCTGCTGCGGGTTAACTCATTGCTCGCGACGGCCTTCAAAGCCAACTGTAATGAGCCGATTATAAGCCACCGAGAAGGCCGACTATAGCCGAGGCAGCTCATTACGGCGTTAGGCTCGCCGGCAACTGTGAATCGACTATAAGCCCCAACATAAGGTGTGGCCAGCCAGGGGCAGTTCACAGTTGACGATCGGCACCCACGCTAGCCGGCCACAGTAAATCGAATAATACCCACGATTACGGGCCATAATGGCCCGGGTAGTTACTGTGCGCGATCTCGGCTCCGATGTGTCTTAAGTGCGGCTTTGGTAAAAAAGAATAAACTCCCCATGGAGGCATAAGATGGGTGACAAATGTCTCCAAGACCCACAGCTAGGGAAAGTGACTACAAAACCCGTTTGCCACGAACTTAAGCACATCGAAGGCCTTCCGTGATTGGAAGTTTTACTTTTTCACATATTTCAATTTTACTTGAAAAAACTTTTCTCCTATCCTCTGTAACAATTCTTGAAGTACAGGATACAGAGTAAGAGATACTCGCCAATGGGTGTAGGGACTCACGATTGGATGGCAGGGCATTCAACTGCGTTCCATGCTCGGTCATACAAGATACTCAAAACGGCCATCTACAATTAGAACATGAAGGGCGGTATTTTCTTCTACATAACTATAATTTGTTCACACCACACGCTAACATTGCAAGTCATGAAATTATGTTTTAAACAAGAACCTGACATCAAACACAATTTAATTACAAGAATATACATAGCTATATTTCTTGGGCAACATGTCAAAATAGCAAAATCATTCAAAAGACGACAAGATCAGCTTAAGTTAAAGAATTACACGTCAAAGATAAGGCTATTTATTACAAGTGGAAAAATATAACAACCTAAGAGTCACTTTACTGTTTTAAGACTAACATATACAACCCTGTCAAGTCCATAAAAAGAGTTTTTCCAGGTCTAATCAAGGGGCCGGCTGCATTGGAGTTTTATCCTTGTCCTGTTGACCACCTGTCCAGTCAAAGAAAGGATTCATTAGTGATAAGCAACCAAGTTAATGGAGAGACTAAAAAAGGAAGACTTACCAGCACCTGCTTCTTGACTATCCGGGTCGTCATCCTCTACTTGCACACCTACCTCCTCAGCAGCAAGCAACCGCATACCCTCCTTCACCGCCACCTTCTCCTCCTTGGCAAACTGGGAAGTGACCACATCCATGCTGAAAGCCACACCACCATCTCTATCCGCATCGGCCTTAGCCTCCTCCAAAGCCCGAAGATAGATCTTAGCCATGACCGTGGGATAATCATCCATCCAGAATAGGTTGCCCTGCTTCCAGGTACGGAAGTACATATCCTAAAGCAATTCGTCCATCATCCCCTCATTTTCCTCAAACTCCCTCATCCAGGCCTCGGAAGCCGACAACCTTTCAACGGCGGCATCTCTCTCCGATCGGTATCTCGAGCAGTCAACCAGAAGGGATTTCCGCATTTCCTCCATCTCCTCCCTCAACTTGGCTTGAGCAAGCTCTGCAGTCTCAAGTTTCCCGGATAGCTCCCCTATCTGCTCAAGATCCGCTTTCCGAACCTCGTCCACCGTGGCAATGGCCATGTCGATCCGTTCCCTGCAGGTAGCTTCCATTTTCCGCAGTTCAGCCCGACTGGCCTCTTCCATGGTTTTCTTTAGTTGTCCAGAAGCAGCCTCATGTTGAGAAATCTGAATGGCCTGATCAGCAAGCTGTTTGGCCTGATCCGAAACCACCAATCGAAGTCGGATGTTGGCACTCCCAATCTCCTCTCCAGCCTTAACCAGCCGGGCATGATGCTCCATCAGCTTCCTAGTCTCCTCCGCCACCCGATCAATATTAGCCTTAGCCTCGTCTCCCATGGTAACTATCCGAGTAGTAAGTAGATCAAGATCTAAGGACTTAGCCTCATCGAGCACCCGTACCATGGGATTGCGGGGAAGAAGGTGCTCACCCGTAACCTCGTCAAAGGTAATATCGTGGGAACTTGGATCCAGATCAGGATGACCCGCAAATGGATTACGAGCCAAGTCAGGACGGTCGATATGAATAACGGTAGGGTTTCCGGACGGGTGCGGAGAGAGTGCAAACTCGCTATCCTCCTCTGTGATATCATGAAGAGGCTGAGCCGGGAGCTGAGAACCAAGTGAAGATTCAGATGAAGGATGACTCCTCTTTCTCTTTTGAATACCCTCTTCAATAACCCCGAGAAGAGGACGGTAGCCGACTACATCCCCGGAGCGGTGGGTCGAAGGCTTTGGCTTGGCGGAAGCTTTGGAAAGCTTGTACTGTTCAAGCCTGTGCCGAAGATCTGAGGCCTTGGACGTTTTGCCTGCTCCTGATATGAAGAACAAGTGTCACAAGCTTACATCGATACATAATTCGAGAAACACGGTAAATTAAAAGTTAAAAGAAGAAAGAAAACACGTCTGCTATACAAACCCTGGGGAGAAGTAGGATACTGCAATGAGTCCTGGATTTCATTCCAGGACGGGAGCGGATCATAAAATATTCCTAAGTCCCTATCATTAACGAAGCCTGCAGGAGTCAAAAGTTCACCTTTAATCGTCGGATCCACCTTGGCTGGAGTGGTCTGAGAAGACTCGCTTGCACCGGTCCCGGCCTTATCCGCTTTCCCGGATTTCTCTGCCAAAGCCGGATCTACGTCCAGCCCCTCGAAAGCCTGGTGGAACGCATCATCCGTCCACTCCTGAATCTCGCCCGCTTGCCCAGGAAGCAAGGCCCCGACGCCGTCGCCACCTTCATCACCTTCCCGACCGTCTCCACCCTCACCTTTTTCCTCCTCCGCGTCTTCCTCCCCCTGGGTAAGTGGACAATTGCTGGGGGAAGGACCGTCCGACCTCTTAAGTTTCTTACCTCCGATGGCTGGAGGTTTTGTGAAAGGTTTCCTCTTGCCACTCTCTACCGTGACACCTCCCTTAGCCTGAGCAGCCGCCCTCTCCTCCGCCGTTTCCCTCAGCTTGACTACTGACTGCTGTGGAAGGATCAAGTTATACTCCAGGAGGGTCGCGTTTCTGATCAAGAAGGCAGCTGATCTATCCCTCCCGGGGATAGCTTCTATCTCAGCCGCCGTCTGAACCAGGCAGTCAGTCTCCACAACCGCAAAGCCACCTGTCGCTAGCAAAAACAAAAAAGTATGAGAAGAAGCATCGCAATCAGAATGGAAATTATAAGTAAAACATCAACTTACATCCAGAAGTAAAACGCCGAATAGAAACAGAGTCGTCCCTGACAAAGAACCACTCCTTCTTGAACATGCTGAATTTGGAATACAGATCCAAGACCGGCTTGAAGGTTACAGCTGACTCCAAGCTGATGTATGGGGACCCCTTCTTATAGCCCCTCAGATTATATAAGTACCGGATCTCCCGGTTGGAAGGAGCACGACCATACTTCCTCTGGAAAATGACGAAGAGGCTCACCAGTATAGCATAGGAGTTGGGTTGAAGCTGGAATGGGGCCACCTTTAGATATGTGAGGAAGCTGGCTACCCAAGCGTTAAGAGGAGGAATGGCACCACACATGTAGTGGTATCTGCTGTAGGCAAAGTACCCTTCAGGAGGGTCGTATGGCATAACTTCTCTCCCTGGCAACAGCATTCGCGCCCTATCAATTCCGAAAGAACGGGAGATGACGTCAAGCTGCTCTTTCTTAAGGGAGCTGAGAAAGCAATCAGGCGGGGAGTTCAGGAGCTCCTAAGGGCCGTACCCGTCCACTAGTGATCTCGGGGCAGGTCCGTGACGTTCTGGATTCGGCTGAGCTGGGGGCACGGCAGAGGAACCTCCTTCGACCCCGGTTTTCTTTTTGTCTGATCGAGTTTCCGCTTTACGAGACATTATCTGCAAACACAAAGAAGAACGTCGTTAGACTAAAGGAAGTAAAGAAGCGAGAGTGTGCAATCTAGAATTTCACTCATAAAATCAAAATGCCCAAATTCCTATTGTCATTCGATAAGGTGAAGGTTAAAATTCATTCGGTATTCAGAGTCTCAAGGTTCATTCGGCATTCCCCGTGTGGAATTCATTCGGTGATCCAAATAAGAATACTCATTCGGCATTCAAAGTCTCGAACTCATTCGGTACACACAAGTCTCATTCGGCGAAGGGAAGTTAAGTACCTGATTCGGCAGGCGTAGGCAGTTCAGTAGATTGATTCGGCTATGCAACAAATTTGGCTCAAGTGCTTCGTTCGGTAGGAAATAACAAGGGCCCTAGCTCCGTACTTATAGACGAAGGTGGACCTCCGAACCAGCCGGTTCGGCGTCTGGAACCGGATGTGACTATTCAAAGGAGAAACAAAGCACGCCATGTGCTGGCACATAACCTGCTTTGGGGGGAAAATGTTGGGTATATTTCGACATTGCCACCGAACCAAGCTCCATCCCACGACCACCAAACCATCCCTAGACGAACCAGGGTATCACCGGACCAACCCCATCACCAGGGTATCACCGGACCAACTCCATCACCAGGGTATCACCGGACCAACTCCATCCAGAACCACCGAACCACTCATCACCATTCTACACCGGACCAGAACCACCGAACCACTCTTCACTACACACACCACCGAACCAACTCCATCCAGAACCACCGAACCACTCTTCACTACACACACCACCGGACCAACTCCTCTTCCATGCCTTGCCGGATCAACCACCAGCCCACCTACCACCGGACCAAGTATTACCGGACCAAAACGTGCCAGGCCAGACCACATCAGCCCAAGCCCACCAGCAACTGTACACATCCAAGACCCCTACCCCCAGCCTCACTCTATAAATAGAGGGGCAGGGGTACAACAATGGGGGACAAGTTTGAGAGCTCAAGCACGGAAGGAACTTTCAAACAACTTTCTTTTACTTGTACCAAAGCGTTGTACTTGTAATCACAACAAAACAAGAGAAATAACATATAAAGTGGACGTAGGCACATTCTGGATGAACCACTATAAATCTGCGTGTCTTTTTACAGTTTAGCCCCTATTTTTCATATATTTGCATAAATCTCCAAAATCACTAAGAACAACCTAAGATCTACTAAATCATATAACTTTGAGGTGTTTGTCCATTTTTTGTGCAAACAGTTTTGAAAACTTGTTCATTCTATTTGCTTTGAAAACTGGTTGCAAATTTTCTTTTGTTTTTAAACCCTTAAAAATTTTCAAAGCAAACCCGATTCCTAATGAAAATACCTGAGCCACATTACAAAATTCTCGAGCATATTCCCGAGTCTCGTGCAATCCCATCTACTTCGAGTCGCCCTCAAAATTTCTCGAGATCGTCCCGAGGCAACAGCTTCTCCCCCAAACTTCATCTTCATCTGATACATTGTGCACCCGTGCACGTTCACCGTTGCTCCGATGATCTCCAGTCGACTTTGCCATCCACCACAACTCATCAACGATCGCCTCGAGTTCACCGACCACCCAGAAATCCAAACCATTGACGAACACGAGATTTTCCTATCCATCACCAACTGTAACGAACTTCGATCAACCACGTTGATTCGCTCTTCCGCCATAGGCCACTAGAGACCACGAAATTATGGTCAGAGCATCGCCGAACATCCACGCGTCGATTCCACGCACCTTGATGTAGTCCGATTCGACCTAGACGATGCCATTCTCTTGACTTCACAATCGATAAAAACAGGTCACATAACCCTAAAACGACGCCGACCAACCACCACGATCAACTAAAAAATCCTCGAGCATTTTTCCATGAATCCCCAGCCTACAACCCTTCTTTAGCCACAACCCCGAGGGCCCTGACCTTCGCGATCACCAGGAATTGACCCAATTACAATTTCCGTTCATCATTCATTTTCTCCCAAAATACCATCTTAAAAATCCTCATTTTATTTTTAAAAATCATAGTTTTCCAAATCGAAACAGATAAGGTAGGTTAAACAAAGAATTATGAAATTAAAATTTGACATGTTTTCAAGTTACACTGTTATATTTTCTTTTCAGTCAAATTTATGTTTTGGTTTAACCTAAAAATATTTTTAGACTTATATCTTGATTTTATAAACATAATTTGTTTATATCTTTAAGCATGAAAAGGATTAGGGGAAAATATCTTAGGTTTTTTTAACAGGGTTTGAAACCTATACTTTAAACAGAGTAGTTTAATACATGGGTACAGACATGCACTTATAAACCTTCATATATACACACATGCAATCATAATTTACATCCATTCATCAATGATTATCACATGCAGATCAAGATACAGACATATTTAAGATGTTAAAGGGTAGTTTACTCACCTGTAGAAGATAACAGAGCAAAGTTTTGAATTCCTGAAACTGCTATTTGTTTTGCTTGTAATTAGTTGAGTTGATCCTGAATCTTGCCTTGCTAATTGATTTACTTGATTGATCTCAGGTTGAAGCAGTTTGAAATAGTTGTTGCTGTTGGCATTGATTTTGGTTTTCAGTTTTTCTTTTTATTTTCTTTTTAGATTTAAAAAAAAGAAAGATGGAGAGATAGGAAATGGATGAGTAGAGAAAAATGAATAAGCCTGGTTACCTCTAAAATATTTATTATATATAATTAAGTTCTTAAATTAAAAGTGTTTGCCACTTGTTTACTTAAATTAGACAAGTGTAATTTGCAAATTCCTTTAGCTTACACATGTCAAAACAAAGCAATATTATGTTTAAATCCTTTATGTAAAAGTAATTATGTTTTATTATTTATGTAAATATAAATTTAGTCATTTATGTTTTATTTCTTTATATTTATATCCATTTATATGTATCTTATGTTTTATAAAATTGTTTTTATGTTTTAAATTATATATATACTATACTTAGTACATGTGTAAATTAGAAAGAAAGAAACATTAATTCTTTTTATTAAATCTTGTTTACATGTTATACTTATGTTGTCATTATATTTAAATTGATAACTATATATATATAAGTACTAGAGTTAAAAATGCAGAATTCATCTTTTAAAGAATTCTTGAAAATTATCATATTAATTTTCAAAACATAATTTCCAATTCAATATATATATATACCTATATATTATATATTATGATTAGAAAATCACTTTATTAGCTTTGAAAAGATAAAACTTGGAAAATTAAATTATTATATTAATATGTTTACTGTGATTATATATCCACAATGAATTTGTATATGTTTACACTTATGATTTTCAACATCATGGAGTTTTGTATATATCTTATTTATATATATGTTAATTTACTATAAAATTTATTATTTCTAGATATTTATATTTCAATATTTATTATAGATTCAAATTTATTATATTTTCAAATATCA
The DNA here is from genome assembly GCA_030737815.1 of Allium fistulosum. NCBI lineage: Eukaryota > Viridiplantae > Streptophyta > Magnoliopsida > Asparagales > Amaryllidaceae > Allium > Allium fistulosum. The sequence goes on from CM060902.1 coordinate 1,389,778,742, forward strand.
TAATTTAATCTGTTCAACTAAATAAACCAGCTAATTATCCAATTATCAGATGCCCAAAAATCCGGGATATCACATTCCTCCCCCCTTAGAATCTTTTCGTCCTCGAAAAGGAATGAAGCAAGAGTTTTAATTAAAATGCTTATTATCAGTTAAATTATCCTTAACGTTCTTAACTATTAACTCCTTTTATTAAAAAATTTAAAACACTTTTAAAATCTATATTATATTGCCAAAAATAGTTTTTATAAAAATAGTTTTTATAACTCGATGTCTCAACAAGTCCATCCTTGTTCTTACAGAAATTCGGTCATACGTTGATCGGGCGTAAGACTGAAAATCTATAAGTACTCGGTGAATTCGTTTCAACACCCAGTGAAAATACTTGGAAAACTATTTTAGTGAAAATATAGAAAACGGTTTTGAAAATAGAGGAAATATCTTTGGTGAGAATGCTCTGGAAATCATCACCCCCATCCATGGTCGTAGTTAACCCGATGGTTACGTTGCCGTCCCGGCAAAATCCATAGATAACTGTAGGTCTCCGCGCCCCTCGATTACGCCATGGAACCCGCTACAGATCGCAGTTATACCCGGGCTTTACGTTGCTATCACAGCAAAAACCCATATAACCGTAGGCATCAGCGCCCTCGAATTTCGCTGCCAAAAGAATGAAACTTCTCCACTTGACCGTAGATCGCAGTCTACTGATGTTACGTTGTCGTCCCGGCAAAATCAAGTGTAGACTGTTTGACACTCATCCTCCACACGATTTTTGCTATGGTCCACACAGTAGATCGCAGCAACATCGAGTTAAACTATCGTCACAGCATAACCCAAATGCCTCTGTAGGCATCAACGCCCTCGACTTTCGCTACCCAATAATCCTCAGGAACTAGTTTGTCTGGACTCCTCACAGGATCAACTTTAGAATCCCCCCTTGGGGTTCAAGGCAGTACCACCCTGTGGCACTCCTGAGAGGTTCATTTCAAGGGAGCGCCTTTTTCCCCAGAGCCAATCTCAAAATACTTTATACTATACACTTATAGTATCTTCAAATCATACCCTTTATGATTTATATCAAAATCATCTTTACACAAAATCGATATCCAAAATCGATAGTTCCAAACTTGGCTTTCCAAATTCCAAAATTGATTTTCCCAAAAATCAAAAGCCTTTCCAAAATTACATAGGTTCCCAAAACCTTTTTCAAAATCATTCTCATAAGATCCTTTATATATATATATAGATATATATAACTTTAAAAATCTTTGGATCACTTCAAACTTGTATAAAACCTCTTTTATACTTCAAATATTTTCAAAACCCTTTTCTTCTAGCAATAGATTCAACAAGGGAAGATTTATCTTATATAACAAGGATATATAACTTTATTTTATTCCAAATCAAATATTCAAATTTGATAAATCTTGTATAAAGTTATTAACCATATCACTTTTCTATAAAATGAGTTCTAATCACAGAAATATTCAACTCCCATTTTATTTCATCATTTATTTTTCAAAATATACCCTTCTATTTCAAAATCATTTTACAGTTTTTATCCACAAATTTTAATATCAATTTTATTCAAATCCGTATGATGTACACATATCATCCGTACGCAATATCAATCTGATCGTTCACTTGATCACACAATTTCTCTTCCAAACTAGTATCGTCCACCCGACTACCTAGTGCGGACTCAGATCTGGTTTCTTGATCAGAAACCGTCATTCTCCTTGCATAGTCGTAGCTATGATAGAGAATATCCAGAACCAATCAAAAACCCATATCCAGGTTCACCGTCAAAAATCGAGCGAAAAATCCCAACTCGGATCGATAATACTATCTCGAAATTCTGTGTTCGAATCTAGATCAAATCACTATGCAAATAGAATAATATACGTATATCCTACGTATTTATCTTTATTGGTTATTAGCCAAATCAATTCTCTTTTCTATTCACATTTCCTTTAATTCCATTCACTTATTCTCAATTGCTTCCATTTCCAACTGAGTTATTACTTCAATTACAAACAGTTTGAACTCTGACCTATTTAAATTTAAAAATAGCTTGAAAAAGTTTAAAAAGATAAGTAGTTGAAAAATAGTTATTAGTTTGTAAAATAGCAGTAAAATAGTTAAGTAGGTATAAAATAGTTAGATAATTGCAAAATAGTTTTTTTTTAAATAGTGATTAGATATAAGTAACTGAAAAATAGCAATTTGTTTATAGGACAGTTTCAAAATAGTTAAATAGTTCCAAAATAATTGTAAAATAAGCATATGATAGTTTGGGGTTTAAGAAGAAAGATTGTATAGTAAATAGTTTGGAAAAATATATTTGTAATAAAACAATTTATTTTGAAAATAATCCAGAGCCAAACAGTTTAATTTCCCAATCTCCATTTCCAATTAATTTCCCATTAATTCAATTTAAATTCCACTTCCATTTAAATTGACTCAATACTTCAATTTCCATTGAAATTGATTTAATCCCAATTCAAGTTGAATTAACCTTAATTCCTTTCCAAATTCAAATCAAATTCCATTTGATTTTTAAACTTATTCAACTTTAATCACAATTCCAAATTATTTCAAATCAATTTGGATTAATTTCAAATTGAACCAGCTTCAATTTCAAATCATTTCAATTCTAATTTACAATTTGAATTTTTAAACTTATACATCTTCAATCACAATTCCAATTAATTCAAATCCAATCCAATTTGAACAAATTTTATTCAAATCTCAACTTAAAACCATCTCGAATTTCATAAATTTGAGTTAAAATTTTAAATGTTGATTTAATCCTTTAAATCAAATCAACCTTTATTTTTTATTTAACAACTTAAATCTTTAAACCATTTAATTCTGAATCCAAATTCCAAAATATCATTTTAAATTATCATTACTTAACTTATTTTAAAGTTCAAATTAAAAGTTCAAAGAAATTTTATCTTCAAAATTCAATTTATTGCCCAATTTTATCTTCCAACTTTGAAACTGATTCTTAAACAATTTTAAGTTACAAATTCAATTCTTAACATTCAAATCTTAAGTTAAAAGGGATTCCATATCCTTAATTTCAAATTAAGGTTTAATTTCATTTATCTCTATAATGGATATATTATCACAATCCATTTCTTCATTCATTCAAACAAATCAAATTCACCATTTTAACTTTCCAAGTTAAATCTCAATTTCATCTTGAAATTTCCAATTCAGGTTGTTTGTTCTAAACTTATTTAATTTTCCCAAAATTAAATTCACTTCAATTTAATCCAAACAACTTTGCCCAATTTTAATTCTCATTTCAAATTTTAAACTTCATATTAATAATCTTTCCACTTATAAGTTCAAAAACTTATCACTTTGGGTTTTCATATCACATTCCAAGGAAAAATTTAAAACTCAACACTTAGAGTTTATTTCAAATCATCGTTGATATTATGTATATCCTCATTTATACATTTTTCTTTCCTTTACGCCCCAAGTTATACCTTAAAAAAATTTTAAACCACCTTTGGTTTTAATTCAAAACAAATTTCTTTAAATTTTCCAAACAACTCTTATTTTAAAATAAGATCACATTCAAAAATAACCCGAATAATATTTATTCTTTTTCTTTTAATATTTTGAAAACAATTTCAAATGTTTTCAAACTTAGGATTCAAAACTTCACAATTTAAATCCATTTTAATTTACAAATTATACTCATCTAAGTTTACTTCTTTTAAACTTTTCTTTTTTACTTAATCATTAACAACATTTCATTATTAAACACAACAACCATTTATGATAATAACCAAGATTATCATATCTGGAAACAAATTCATTATTATCTTTATTCTGATAACACTTCTACAAATTCAAGATTTTAATTTCAATTTGGATCCATTTCAAACTTATCTTCATCTAATTTCAATTTGGTTGTATTACTATTACCACTTAATTCTCATTATTTTATTTTATTCCAATGATTCAACAACCAATTTCTTTAATATTTTTAATAATTAGGAAAAATTATTTCTTTATATATCAAAAGATAAACTTATATAAAAATCATTTATTTTTAAAACCATTTAAAATCTTTATATAAGAAAATAGCAAGTACGCACTCATATATATATACACTCAACTCATCTTAGGGTACCATTGACCCTATCCTTAATGAGTAATCCCACCAGAGCCAAGGTTCTCGCTTAACCTGGCTCTGATACCAAATGTAACGACCCGAAATTTTCGACTCCAAAAATTCCAGATTGTTAGAGAAAAGAAGAAGAAAGAAGAACAAAAAAACAACGACATCTCACATTCGCAGCGGATTAAATATAATAACAAATAATAGCATTTTTATAAAAGAAGGCTGTAATTGTTACTTTACATACAATTCATCAGAGTTACAATCATTACAATATAGACTGGACAGTTATATCAATCTGCCCCATACTACTATCAATACAACTCTCAAATACACAGCGGAATTTACTCCATACGTCTCTACCATCCAGCTCGCCACCTGAGCTCCAGAACGTCCTTACCTGAAATCTGTAATACTCGGTCTGACCCGAGCATTACATCAAAGTAACACCCGGGTCAGGCTGGAAACCAGCGTGAGTAAACTCATCTAACATGAAATTTAAATCCATAGAACTTATTTAACCCGGGGTAACTCGTACTTTACCACAAGTAGACAACTTATATAGTCAACATTTTATTTTCACAAAACAATATCTAAGTATCCAACTTAGTTTAAATGGTCCATATTATCCCAAACCAGCCTATTGATTTCACATATCAATCTATAAAGAATTATAGAAGATTTCAAATCGAAGTGGTTTCGGATATCGCTGATATCCGATCCCGGTCTCTTCGAATCAAATGTCATTTTTAAGCCAAGTTGTTTAAAGTTTAAACAATTCAATTTATATTCAGGATATCATATTCACATAACAATTCTATCACAGATAGATAACTTACATTATCACAATTCATCCAAAGCATCTCATATCAATGAGCATCACAATCACTTATCAGATATATCAAATAATCCAAGGCATTCAATATTATTCAATCATCCATAAGCAAGATCAATCAATCACAAAATTTATAATTAATTTAATTAATCTCAAAATAGATTAATTATCTATGAATTAATTAACTAACCTTGCTTAAGTAATCATTAATTAACTATAATCATTTGAATTAATTAATCATTCTTAATTATCCAGCTTAAGTAATTATCCTTAATTACTTAATTATTTCTTAATTAATCACATTAATTAACCTTTGATTAATTAATTACAATATCAAATTAACCCTTCAATTACGTACATTAAGAAATTATCTTTTAAGTAATTTAATTATCTCTTAATTATTTCCATCAAGTAATTATCCCATAATCACTTAAGTTAATTAATTAACCCTTAATCACTTTCATTAGTTGATTACCTTTAACTAATTTCATTCATTTATTAACCTTTAATTAATCACATTAAGTCATTAACTATCCTCTAATTAATTACATTCAGTAATTACTCTTTAATCACTTATACTAAGTAATTAACTATCCATTTATTACATTAAGAAATTATATTTCAATTTGTAAATCTTAAACAATTAAGATAAACCATATACTTTAATTAATTACTTAGTTTCATCATTACTTATTTGAATTCAAAAGTTTGAAATTAATTCATTCAAACACCTCATAATTAAAGTTTTTAATATACTTATATTTTGAAACCTGTTTGTTAATGGTTTTGAAAACTTGTTCATTCTATTTGCTTTGAAAACTGGTTGCAAATTTTCTTTTGTTTTTAAACCCTTAAAAATTTTCAAACCAAACCCGGTTCCTAATGAAAATACCCGAGCCACATTACAAAATTCTCGAGCAAATTCCCGAGTCTCGTGCAATCCCATCTACTTCGAGTCACCCTCAAAATTTCTCGAGATCGTCCCGAGGCAACAGCTTCTCCCCCAAACTTCATCTTCATCTGATACATTGTGCACCCGTGCACGTTCACCGTTGCTCCGATGATCTCCAGTCGACTTTGCCATCCTCCACAACTCATCAACGATCGCCTCGAGCTCACCGACCACCCAAAAATCCAAACCGTTGACGAACACGAGATTTTTCTATCCATCACCAACTGTAACGAACTTCGATCAACCACGTTGATTCGCTCTGCCGCCATAGGCCACTAGAGACCACGAAATTTTGGTCAGAGCATCGTCGAACATCCACGCGTCAATTCCACGCACCTTGATGTAGTCTGATTTGACCTAGACGATGCCATTCTCTTGACTTCGCTATCGATAAAAACAGGACACAGAACCCTAAAACGATGTCGACCAACCACCACGATCAACTAAAAAATCCTCGAGCATTTATCCATGAATCCCCAGCCTACAACCCTTCTCTGGCCACAACCCCGAGGGCCCTGACCTCCGCGATCACCAGGAATTGACCCAATTACAATTTCTGTTCATCATTCATTTTCTCCCAAAATACCATCTTAAAAATCCTCATTTTATTTTTAAAAATCATAGTTTTCCAAATCGAAACAGATAAGGTAGGTGAAACAAAGAATTATGAAATTCAAATTTGACATGTTTTCAAGTTACACTGTTATATTTTCTTTTCAGTCAAATTTATCTTCTGGTTTAACCTAAAAATATTTTTAGACTTATATCTTGATTTTATAAACATAATTTGTTTATATCTTTAAGCATGAAAAGGATCAGGGGAAAAGATCTTAGGTTTTTTTAACAGGGTTTGAAACCTGTACTTTGAACAGGGTAGTTTAATACATGGGTACAGACATGCACTTATAAACCATCATATATACACACATGCAATCATAATTAACATCCATTCATAATGATTATCACATGCAGATCAAGATATAGACAGATTTAAGATGTTAAAGGGTAGTTTACTCACCTGTAGAAGATAACAGAGCAAAGTTTTGAATTCCTGAAACTGCTATTTGTTTTGCTTGTAATTAGTTGAGTTGATCCTGAATCTTTCCTTGCTAATTGATTTACTTGATTGATCTCAGGTTGAAGCAGTTTGAAATAGTTGTTGCTGTTGGCATTGATTTTGGTTTTCAGTTTTTCTTTTTATTTTATTTTTAGATTTTAAAAAAAAGAAAGATGGAGAGATAGGAAATGGATGAGTAGAGAAAAATGAATAAGCCCGGTTACCTCTAAAATATTTATTATATATAATTAAGTTCTTAAATTAAAAGTGTTTGCCACTTGTTTACTTAAATTAGACAAGTGTAATTTGCAAATTCCTTTAGCTTACACATGTTAAAACAAAGCAATATTATGTTTAAATCCTTTATGTAAAAGTAATTATGTTTTATTATTTATGTAAATATGAATTTAGTAATTTATGTTTTATTTCTTTATATTTATATCCATTTATATGTATCTTATGTTTTATAAATTTGTTTATATGTTTTAAATTATATATATACCATACTTAGTACATGTGTAAATTAGAAAGAAAGAAACATTAATTGTAACGACCCGTAAAATTTCAACTATTTTAATAACGTAATTAGTTGAAATTTTGTGAAATTTTAAACGATAAAATTTTGAAATAAAAATTTGATAATTGAAATGCGTCTAGTTAAACATAGCAACTGGTAAATTTTCATCTGATAATATTGAAGTTTATTTTCTGGTGTAATTTTATTTAAATTTATTTCAGTTAAAATTGATGATAATGAAATATTTTCCAAACCTGAATATTTTTCTATAGAAAATTTGTAAATCATCTTCTGAGTGCGACGTCGCATTTCGTTTCGTCAAATTTGGACTTCTATTGCTCCGTTTATCTTATTTCTGGCAAACTAGCAACATTTTCGGTACCGACATCGACTTTTGATCGGATGATCGTACCACTGATATCTGTGTACCGTTTTGATCGTCTCGTCGTGCCGATCTCAGTGGTATATTATTTCTATACTTTGTAGTCCGGTTCACAGCGGAATCCGCGAAACCGATAACCGTATCGGTACGGATCCGTGACCTTTTATTTTCTTTTGCTTTTAAAACTTTGAACCGTGACTGCCAAGCAAATAGATTGCTATAAGTATTTTTCTGAATTAATGTTTAGCCGTTTCAAAATCAAACCTATTAATTTGTATACGTTGTAATTATTATTTTAAAACGGTTCATTTTTCTTTTATTTATAACTTCGTTTCGTATGCTTTCTTCTGTTCTAGTTTGTTATGAGCTAAAAAAAGGAAGAAACTATTCATTACCATCCCTTTCACCTCCCTCCGCCTTACCCTTCATCAATCACGGCCGCTCTGACCCAAACCTCCCACCGACCACAATCTGAAACCAATATCAGCCCGCAACAGCCCACCGCCGCATAGACAAACCACCAGATCCTGCCTGCCCATCGCCTACTCATCAACTTCTTACCGTTCCCACTCCTCCTTGACAACCACCAAACCCGCTCCACTGCCCCACCTCTGACCTCCAGCCGAGCCTTCCCTTTCCTTTCCCGGGTGACAGTCGTATGTATATATATACATATGAAACCTTTAGGTAAATTATTTGCTATTTTATTGATTTTATATTTTATATATAAATATATATACGGTTGTTTATAAAGTATACGTATAAAAATATGCTCTATATATTTTTGAGAGGAAGTCTATCTATGATATGGATGTTGCACATTTGTGTATTATCGGCTGAAAGCATTGTCATGCGTATATTGTGTTTGCTTGTATATTTGCTTTATATAAAGTATATAAAGTTTTGTTTTATACGTACATTACAAAGTATACATATATTTTTATATAACAACACCTTTCTGTATGTTTTGGTAAATCTATATATATATACCTATCTTTACTATATGTTGTTGATTGTTGCAAAAAAAACAAAAATTATGAAATAGTATATGATCGGTTGTTGTGTATATCTATGGATATATGTCTCCCTGTACATATAAGTCGTATATATGTTTAAGGAATTTCTTCATTTATGTAAAAAGTATATATATGGGTAAGTTGTATAGCAGCTTGTATATTTTTACTAAGGTATATATATACATACATCACGATATATTATTGTGTTCTAGTTTGAAGGTATGTATACTGCAGTTTATAAAGTTTAAAGTGTAAAAAGGTGTATATTGTTTCCTATCTCAAGTTGTTGTATTATTAAGTACGAAAATTTTCTAAGTTCATATATATATTCACCAGCTTTTACTTTGTTGACATATTTCTGATCCCAGATATATAACAGTTGTTATGGTTTAAAGTATGTATATATGATATATTTTGCTCGTTCTGTGCATATATTTTGAGATATTTATATAACATGTTTTATGTACGATGTGTTTTATATAAGCAAGTTATTTTGTTATGTACAATATGTTTAAATTGAATATACATATATATACTAGTATGTTTGTTTAAAGGTTTATACAATATATATATCATTTGTTTTATATTGAAAGTATATAGAATCAAAGTTATATATATATATATCTTTGCATAAGGATTTGTATTGGTCTGCACATATGTTGGGTCGGTTTTAAAATTTATATTTAATTTAATATGTGTTGAATATATGTTATATCTATATAAGTTCACTTATACCATTTATCATAATTGATCCAATTCTGATTTGATTTCGTCAAATTCCTATCTATCAGCTCTATTTGTCGAGTTTGTACCAATCTTGTTTGCTTCGGAATTCATACTGGGATCCGTAACTTATCCCATTGTCTTTTCTCTCTAGCCTCGAAAGGTGAGCACTCACTCACGATTAACGTTCTTTTATTTATTAAATTTGATTTCAATTGAAACGATAATTGAAATATGATGCTGTTAGATATTTACACTGTTACTACCTGTATCAGTTCACCTGTGACATCTGACACCAATATGTGTTATATATGCAATGATAATCCAGTTTGATTGTTAAATGACTGATTGTTTGATGTTTACAAATGGACGTTAAAATTGTCATGTATAAAGTGATAAATATTATGCAAGTAAATTTGACGTAGGATAATTAAAAATTTGAATTGACATATATGTTGAATCTGATTAGTTGAATATGACCCCTTTTATTTGTTAAATTAATTGACATGTAAAATAGTGATAATTACACTTTGAACCATTGAACGTATATTGGATTAATTGTTGTAGTGTTAAAATTGAAATCGAATGACAAGTGAAAAACCGTAATGTAATAATCTTTAATCTACATGAAATGATAGTGTAGATTCTAGAAATAATTATATTAATTCGTACAAATAACAATGTGAATTAATACGGTTATTTTGGGATTATTTGAATTGATTATTGGATTGATATTGATTGTTGTTCTTGCTTGTTTATTTACTTTGACACCATCCCAGTTATCACACTGCAAGTTCCCTTTGCTATGATTTGATTTTGAATTGAATTGGAATCGGGTTGAAATGATAAATACCCAAATTGAACTTTGACCTAGGATAGAGAATTAAATAAAACCCGATTGGTCAATGTTTTGATTTAAAAATAAAATGAAGATTTTATTTGAATAAATAATATGGTTTTGAAATGAAGTTAAAATTTGAATTTTAATGAAAGGAAAATGTTAATATTTAATAATCTGAAACAAAATATTAACAATGTAATTGATGAAAGAATGATGTTTAATTTGAGAAATAATTGAATTAAGTTTGAAATTATAATTAAGTTTGAAATTACAATTAAGTTGAAATGATTTAATAATTAAGTTTGAAATTATAATTAAGTTTGAAATTATTAACTTTGAAATTATTTAATAATTAAGTTTTGAATTATTTAATAATTAAATAAGATTGAATTATTTAATGATTAAATTGAATTGAATTCTTTAATAAGAAAATTTGAACTTTTGTATAAGTGAATTTTACTTCGTAAATAATTCAAATTGAGTTTTCTTTATTAAGTAAGTTTTTGGGAAAATTATTTAAGAAAGTAAATAAGTGAAATTGAATTTCTTTAACAAGAAATGAAAATGTGATATTCTTGGAATTAATGTAAGACTTGTAATTGAAGGAATTGATTTGACGAATTTAATTTAACTCAAAATTGTAAGTTTTGATTTAATGAAGTTGAACTTAAGAAATTGATTTAATGAATTGGAAATTTAATAGAAATTGTTTTGAATGATAAAGTAACTTAACGAATATTGAATGAAATCGATAAATGAATTTAAATTGATTTAAATGTTAAATCAAATTAATTTAAATGATTTCGGAATGAACTTATTTACGAACTTGAATCAATATTTGAATTGTTTTAAATAGAAATTGAAATTGAATTATAAGCTTTTGAAATGATAATTTGGAAGTTTTGAAACGTAAATTTTGGAAATTGGTTTAGAAAGACAAATGAATTGTTGGTTTACGAATTCTATTTAAAATTGAATTGGTTTGGTTTTCGAAATAAATGAACGACCAATCAGTGAAATAATTTCGAAGGTTATTAAAGAGACCGGAATCGGTTATGGATATACTCTCTATCTAAACCGAAAACCACTTTAATAACTATACGCGGAGTGATGATCCAGAATGAAGTGGTTGGAATGATGTACGTTGATGACTGAAGAAAGAGAACGATAATGGATAGCCTTGACACTTGTGTCAAATTGGAAATGACTAAAACAGGAGCCGTGCCGGGCCAATGGAGGATTAGCTACCTCAAGTGGACACACTTCTTCGAACTACTCATTACTTGTTGTCGATTGGTGCACCCTTGATTTTGGGAGTGTTGTTTCACGGTGTTGCGAGCGCTGCGGCGTTGCGTTCTCACCAGTCCGGATCAGGCGAACGGTAGTATCACTACCTTGGGTATTGCCATATGTGCCTTGTCATACTTGTATCCCGATATACGCGACCACTACGAATTTGTTTTGTACCTTTAGTATATGGATTGCCATCTGGTGACTTCCAGTTTTGGGGAAACTACGGTCTTGTATATGCTCTTGGGAATAAAAATGTGTTAAGGGTGGAATGGGCCATGACTTAACACTATTTTGATATCTTTATATTACTGATAGACATTATCTACTTATCGTACACTACTACATAGTAGATAGTTTAACGGATCCTTAAAGGATGGTTATTCCAAACATCCTTTGAGTTACTTGTATTTCAATTGCTATTTCACTTGAGTTGGATTTATTAATATAAGAATGTTAATCCTGACTCGAGTGTCTTGTGTTTTTGCTTTACGCTCGGGTCAGACTGAGTGTACCAGTATTTGAGACTCACCTTTGAAGTTGGAGCTTTGCTTGAAGATCCAGCCATCTATTCTGCTTTCTGTATTCGATGATTCCAGTGATGCATTCTGATTTGTATCTGATGTATCGTGTTACTCTTCCGTTGTATCTGGTTTAACTCTGATGTATCATATTACTCTTCTGTTGTAAACTCTGATGTATTTTATATATTCATATAGTAGCTTCATGAACTACTATCTCTTTTATTTCCGTTGCAAATTATTACTCTGTGTCTGTGTTCTGTGATTATTTATTTACTGTGTATGTTCAGTTTTGCCAAATTTAAATTAACAACGCGGTATTTTGAGCAATTCAACTCCGGCATGAGTGTCTACCTATACACTTATAATGGACGCGAATGTTCTAAAATATCGGGTCGTTACAGTTGGTATCAGAGCAATGGTAGCTCTAGGCAAAACTTGACATATAGAGTAAATGTATTTACAGAATCACTTTCATTCGGGTTTGAATTTCTTTCTTTTTGACTCGATTCCCTTGAATTTTGGAACGTTCCCTCGGTTCCGAAATTCATTCTTGTCCCTCACTGTTCACATTCGTCTTTTCTTGATCCTGGAGTGTCCCCATAACTCCACTTTGAATGATCTCTATAGTAAATCGGCGGTCTCGCAAATCTTCGAATGATTCGTAAAGGGATGAAACTCCTCTATAATAGGCATCGATTTACCGGAGATTTCTATATCCTCGGTTTACGATGCTATCTACCTCCTGCTATGCCTGAATTCTATTTCTTGCGATCGAATGTAGATTTGCCTCGAAATTCTGCATTGGTCTTATTCTTGAAGTCACGGTCGACCCGGTTAAGGTTGCCCGCGATTTATATAAACTTATCTATCTTCCTATTTTGTTATTTAATTATCTCGTCTTTGTTTCAAACCTATCTTCGAATCGAAATTCTCTTTGATTTGAGTCATCAAATTTGAATCTCTATACTTATTTTGAAATCCATTCCTGTATCATCGAGCAAAGAAATGTATTTGTAAACTAATATATATAAATGTTGAATATCTACTGTGTTGTTTGAGTTGTTGATGTTGATTTGGGTTTCCGATCGATTCATCTGATCAACGCTATCGATAGGATTTCCAAAACACTTGAACAGAGCAAACTGACACAATAGTATTTTCAAAATTTGGTAAATAATCTTGTATGATTATATTTTTTTATAAGTACACATTTTCTGAAATTGAATTGTTAACTGGATTGGTTGTCAGAAAGGTAATATTTGATTTTCACTATTTGTTTTGTAAATCATTGATTATTCCAACATAAAAATTTATGAAATTATAAAAGTTGGTTTATAGATTTATTTATAAATTTAAATGAAATTAGTAAGAATTAGAGAATTTAATTTCCAGTGATTTCAAGCTTTGGTTTTATATTTTTAAAATGGTATATTATTGAAGGTATTTTCAAATAGAAACCTTTTCAAAGAATTTTAAAAATATTGAAATCAGTGCTTTTCTCTTTGTCGCTGTAAAATAATTTCGGTGATGGCGGCCGCATCATCGATGTTCATTTTCGAGTTTCGAAGTGAAGAAACTATTCTGTAGCTTTGCTACGGTTTTGTTTCGAAAAAATATTTTGATTTGAATTTCTCAGTGTAATTTGATTTATATAGATATATATGTATCTTATTTTAAATTTAATTTAATTTGATATAAATATATTATATATATCTTTAAATTGTTTAAAGTTAATCGAAAATCTAATTCTTAAATTTTGTTAAAGGATGATTTTAATTATAAATAAAACCAAAAGTTGGAATAAATATTTAAACTTGAATAATTGAATTTGGAAAATTTTATTTGTATATTGTTCAACTGCATTCTAATACAACTTACCTAAATCGTTCAGAAGTTGAATATGTAATTGGATAATATATAAGATAAATTGAATTTATAAATAAATTTGAGTGTTTATAATAAATGTTATACACTAAATTTTGATTATAAAAATGTTAATAGAGTTAGATAGGATAATAAGTAAAACTCGGTTAATATGAAATAAATTTGTTTTGAAAGAATTAATAAATTTTTTTTGAAAGAATTAATAAATTTGTTTTGAAAGAATTAATAAATTGAAATTTGATCTACTTATGAAAATACCTTGAATTTGAAATCAATTAATGAATATAAATAAAATTTAAATTGAAATTTATATAGTTTAAATTAATTTATATGGTTTAAATATATGTAATAGATATATTAAGTAGAATAAATGTAACAATAATTTGGAATAAAGAAGAATTTAAATTGCTGGAAAAAATATGATTATAATAAAAGACTATTCAAATTTATGGGTTTAGAAATTGTAAATTAAAGATAATTGGATAATAAGATAATGAATTTAGAAATAGTGAGATTGATTTTAGTGAAATCAAATGGATTAAATCAATTATTAAATATCAATTAATTTAAATTTGAATTTATATGGTTTAAATTAATTGTTATTTCGTATTTCAAATCTGTTTTTCTTTCTGGTTGTTTCTATTCTCCTACCTCGTTCCTTTTCGGGGACGAAAAGTTTTGAGTGGGGGAGAGTGTAACGACCCGTAAAATTTCAACTATTTTAATAACGTAATTAGTTGAAATTTTGTGAAATTTTAAACGATAAAATTTTGAAATAAAAATTTGATAATTGAAATGCGTCTAGTTAAACATAGCAACTGGTAAATTTTCATCTGATAATATTGAAGTTTATTTTCTGTTGTAATTTTATTTAAATTTATATCAGTTAAAATTGATGATAATGAAATGTTTTCCAAACCTGAATATTTTTCTATAGAAAATTTGTAAATCATCTTCTGAGTGCAACGTCGCATTTCGTTTCGTCAAATTTGGACTTCTATTGCTCCGTTTATCTTATTTCTGGCAAATTAGCAACATTTTCAGTACCGACGTCGACTTTTGATCGGATGATCGTACCACCGATATCTGTGTACCGTTTTGATCGTCTCGTCGTGCCGATCTCAGTGGTATATTATTTCTATACTTTGAAGTCCGGTTCACAGCGGAATCCGCGAAACCGGTAACCGTATCGGTACGGATCCGTGACCTTTTATTTTCTTTTGCTTTTAAAACTTTGAACCGTGACTGCCAAGCAAATAGATTGCTATAAGTATTTTTCTGAATTAATGTTTAGCCGTTTCAAAATCAAACGTATTAATTTGTATGCTTTAAAACGGTTCATTTTTCTTTTCTTTATAACTTCGTTTCGTATGCTTTCTTCTGTTCCAGTTTGTTCTGAGCTAAAAAAAGGAAGAAACTATTCGTTACCATCCCCTTCACCTCCCTCCGCCTTACCCTTCATCAATCACGGCCGCTCTGACCCAAACCTCCCACCGACCACAATCTGAAACCAACATCAGCCCGCAACAGCCCACCGCCACATAGACAAACCACCAGATCCTGCCTGCCCATCGCCTACTCATCAACTTCCTGCCGTTCCCACTCCTCCTTGACAACCACCAAACCCGCTCCACTGCCCCACCTCTGACCTCCAACCGAGCCTTCCCTTTCCTTTCCCGGGTGACAGTCGTATGTATATATATACATATGAAACCTTTAGGTAAATTATTTACTATTTTATTGATTTTATATTTTATATATAAATATATATACGGTTGTTTATAAAGTATACGTATAAAAATATGATGTATATATTTTTGAGGGGAAGTCTATCTATGATATGGATGTTGCACATATGTGTATTATCGGCTGAAAGCATTGTCATGCGTATATTGTGTTTGCTTGTATATTTGCTTTATATAAAGTATATAAAGTTTTGTTTTATACGTACATTACAAAGTATACATATATTTTTATATAACAACACCTTTCTGTATGTTTTGGTAAATCTATATATATACCTATCTTTATTATATGCTGTTGATTGTTGCAAAAAAAACAAAAATTATGAAATAGTATATGATCGGTTGTTGTGTATATCTATGGATATATGTCTCCCTGTACATATAAGTCGTATATATGTTTAAGGAATTTCTTCATTTATGTAAAAAGTATATATATGGGTAAGTTGTATAGCAGCTTGTATATTTTTACTAAGGTATATATATACATACATCACGATATATTATTGTGTTCTAGTTTGAAGGTATGTATACTGCAGTTTATAAAGTTTAAAGTGTAAAAAGGTGTATATTGTTGCCTATCTCAAGTTGTTGTATTATTAAGTACGAAAATTTTCTAAGTTCATATATATATTCACCAGCTTTTACTTTGTTGACATATTTCTGATCCCAGATATATAACAGTTGTTATGGTTTAAAGTATGTATATATGATATATTTTGCTCGTTCTGTGCATATATTTTGAGATATTTATATAACATGTTTTATGTACGATGTGTTTTATATAAGCAAGTTATTTTGTTATGTACAATATGTTTAAATTGAATATACATATATATATACTAGTATGTTTGTTTAAAGGTTTATACAGTATATATATCATTTGTTTTATATTGAAAGTATATAGAATCAAAGTTATATATATATATATATATCTTTGCATAAGGATTTGTATTGGTCTGCACATATGTTGGGTCGGTTTTAAAATTTATATTTAATTTAATATGTGTTGAATATATGTTATATCTATATAAGTTCACTTATACCATTTATCATAATTGATCCAATTCTGATTTGATTTCGTCAAATTCCTATCTATCAGCTCTATTTGTCGAGTTCGTACCAATCTTGTTTGCTTCGGAATTCATACTGGGATCCGTAACTTATCCCATTGTCTTTTCTCTCTAGCCTCGAAAGGTGAGCACTCACTCACGATTAACGTTCTTTTATTTATTAAATTTGATTTCAATTGAAACGACAATTGAAATATGCTGCTGTTAGATATTTACACTGTTATTACCTGTATCAGTTCACCTGTGACATCTGACACCAATATATGTTATATATGCAATGATAATCTAGTTTGATTGTTAAATGACTGATTGTTTGATGTTTACAAATGGACGTTAAAATTTTCATGTATAAAGTGATAAATATTATGCAAGTAAATTTGATGTAGGATAATTAAAAATTTGAATTGACATATATGTTGAATCTGATTAGTTGAATATGACCCCTTTTATTTGTTAAATTAATTGACATGTAAAATAGTGATAATTACACTTTGAACCATTGAACGTATATTGGATTAATTGTTGTAGTGTTAAAATTGAAATCGAATGACAAGTGAAAAACCGTAATGTAATAATCTTTAATCTACATGAAATGATAGTGTAGATTCTAGAAATAATTATATTAATTCGTACAAATAACAATGCGAATTAATACGGTTATTTTGGGATTATTTGAATTGATTATTGGATTGATATTGATTGTTGTTCTTGCTTGTTTATTTACTTTGACACCATCCCAGTTATCACACTGCAAGTTCCCTTTGCTATGATTTGATTTTGAATTGAATTGGAATCGGGTTGAAATGATAAATACCCAAATTGAACTTTGACCTAGGATAGAGAATTAAATAAAACCCGATTGGTCAATGTTTTGATTTAAAAATAAAATGAAGATTTTATTTGAATAAATAATATGGTTTTGAAATGAAGTTAAAATTTGAATTTTAATGAAAGGAAAATGTTAATATTTAATAATCTGAAACAAAATATTAACAATGTAATTGATGAAAGAATGATGTTTAATTTGAGAAATGATTTAATTAAGTTTGAAATTATAATTAAGTTTGAAATTATAATTAAGTTGAAATGATTTAATAATTAAGTTTGAAATTATAATTAAGTTTGAAATTATTAACTTTGAAATTATTTAATAATTAAGTTTTGAATTATTTAATAATTAAATAAGATTGAATTATTTAATGATTAAATTGAATTGAATTCTTTAATAAGAAAATTTGAACTTTTGTATAAGTGAATTTTACTTCGTAAATAATTGAAATTGAGTTTTCTTTATTAAGTAAGTTTTTGGGAAAATTATTTAAGAAAGTAAATAAGTGAAATTGAATTTCTTTAACAAGAAATGAAAATGTGATATTCTTGGAATTAATGTAAGACTTGTAATTGAAGGAATTGATTTGATGAATTTAATTTAATTCAAAATTGTAAGTTTTGATTTAATGAAGTTGAACTTAAGAAATTGATTTAATGAATTGGAAATTTAATAGAAATTGTTTTGAATGATAAAGTAACTTAACGAATATTGAATGAAATCGATAAATGAATTTAAATTGATTTAAATGTTAAATCAAATTAATTTAAATGATTTCGGAATGAACTTATTTACGAACTTGAATCAATATTTGAATTGTTTTAAATAGAAATTGAAATTGAATATATTTCTTTATATTTATATCCATTTATATGTATCTTATGTTTTATAAATTTGTTTATATGTTTTAAATTATATATATACTATACTTAGTACATGTGTAAATTAGAAAGAAAGAAACATTAATTCTTTTTATTAAATCTTGTTTACATGTTATACTTATGTTGTCATTATATTTAAATTGATAACTATATATATATAAGTACTAGAGTTAAAAATGCAGAATTCAACTTTTAAAGAATTCTTGAAAATTATCATATTAATTTTCAAAACATAATTTCCAATTCTATATATATATACCTATATATTATATATTATGATTAGAAAATCACTTTATTAGCTTTGAAAAGATAAAACTTGCAAAATTAAATTATTATATTAATATGTTTACTGTGATTATATATCCACAATGTCTTTGTATATGTTTACACTTATGATTTTCAACATCATGGAGTTTTGTATATATCTTATTTATATATATGTTAATTTACTGTAAAATTTATTATTTCTAGATATTTATATTTCAATATTTATTATAGATTCAAATTTATTATATTTTCAGATATCATAATTTAATCTGTTCAACTAAATAAACCAGTTAATTATCCAATTATCAGATGCCCAAAAATCCGAGATATCACAATCTATGTACATACGTTGATGAAGATCTCCAGCTCTCCTCAGGAAACTCCAAGCATCTAAAGCTAAACCTAAAACTACTCGGACCTGACCCGAGTATTAAAAATACCTGGATCATGCTTGGCAAACCAGCGTGAGAAACTCAAATTATAAATATATATATATAGAGCGGTGTCATGTATTAGATCGATGCCAAACAAAACCTTTTTGAAAAGAAAGGGTATCTCGTAAGACCATGCCGCACATAAACATGGATGGGTTTTTACCTTGCGACAACCAAAATACTTTATATCGAAACATATTGATATTATCTTTAATGACATTGGTTTGAAAACACTTTTCAAATAAATGTATAAAGAAGGTACCAATCCCCGAGCACAAAGTATATGATAATAATAGGTAGCTAAAATGTTTGCAAGGCATTACAACTAATTTGGGAATACAAAATCAAAACCGTAAAGCTCGTATTCGAATTGGATTTCCAACACGATAGGGAATTAGTGGTCATTTCCTTCCTTGTGGACACTCTGTTAACAATCATAATGCCCGGTGACTTTTCGTCTATCTCGGGCTAGCCACTACACTATATTGTTCGACACTGATGGATCAGGGTGCCCGGTGACTTTTCACCTTTCTCAGGCTAGTCGCTACATTGCTCCATTTTAAATTCTAAGGTTGCAACACCTTTTATCCATGATTATCTGATAGCCGGCAATATTGTAATATTTCCTGCGAACCATATAGTTTCATCATCTTTGGGATGTGAGGCTCGTGAGGCCACGCTTTACTTTCCACAAAGCCATGCTTTACTTTTCACAAAGCCTCACTTTACTTTTCACAAAGAAAATTTCACTTATAATGTCACATTTCCATTTCTAACAACACACTACGGATTTTCACAAAAGTACAACCCCCGAGTTCATATGCCTTAGGGAAGGGTGTTAAGTATAAGAGGGGTTAACTTCTACACCACCAAACAGATGTACGTTTGTAAAAACCAATATACGTGGTCTTAGAAATGCAATGTCAAACACTCGTTCATACAAGTTATCCAGGTAAAGGTTAAACCGAAGACACTTCTCCTACTACATGTTGTTTGGGAATAATCCCTAGGATTAGTAGCGAGTAGTCCTTGCAAATTGAAGATTTTTAGAACGAAGGCTCTACTGCCACTATATATATAATATGGGAATCACCCTAGAGGTTAGTGGAAAGTAGCCCTATTTTATGAAGATCTCCATCTTCAAAATCATTGTCTTCAACATGTCTTCACTTTCGAATACATATGTTGGTTCGGAGTGGTCTTCGAATAGGAATCACCCAAATCCGATCCCGGTCTCTCCGAACCAATCATCGATAAAAAGATGTCAGGCATGTAGGTGATTATGAAACATCATCAATTTATAAATCATTTCATCCAAATAAATATCTCTTTAGAGTTATAAGCTTTAAACCATTTCTATCTCTTTCAATGTATATGGGATTATTAAGCCCCTTTTATCAAATCCTTTGGTTAATTAAAACCTCCTTTTATCTTTGCAAATACCTAATCATTTCTCTTTAATTACTTAGAAAAAATATTTACATATTCTATTATTAGTATAATTACAATTTTAATGAAGATTTTACATTTCCAAAACATATCTTTAATAGGTTAAAAAAATGTCATTTAAGACATCTTTTGATGTAAACCCGAACCAGCTAGTATTGAATAAAAGGGATCCATAAATATTAGACTAATTATACTCAATACTAATTTACGTATTCAACATGTACTATTCGTCGAATAATGGTGAAATCACCTTTTAAATTCATACGGATAGTACCAGTCACTTCTGTCGCTTGAAAATAATTTCGGTGATGATTGCAGCATTATCAGCATTCATTTTTGGGTTTCTAAATAGGGGATGCTACAAAGTTGTTTTAGTAAAATGGATTATGATTTATATCACGAAAGTATGATTTGGTATACAGAAGTTATATGTATATATTATTTCAAAATGATTTGAAATGAAAACCAGTGTTTAGTTCTAAAGTTTTCTTGTTAAGTTATTTCATGGACACATGTAGCTTAGGCATTAGAAAAACATGGTATGTGCATTATATTGTTTGGTAGTTTCCAATTGTTAAAATGAAACGGGATATTTGGAAAATTTGGACAGATGGAAACTTCTAAATCGTTATAGAACTTGCAGTTAAGTGTTTTCGAAAATATAAAGTTCAGTTTATATAAAACTTGAATTCGAAAAGGGAGTTGGAGAATGGAGGTTTTTAACCAAGGGACCAAATTAGATTCCACACTAGAGAGGTCAAGTGATCTATACTAATTTGAAAGTAAAATCTATTTGATCGAGCAAGTGATCAGATCAGATATTGTGTACGGATGATATATGTACATGTACGGGCTTTAGTATATTTGTATGATGTGTTATGTTGACTGTGACGACCCGTTATTGTGGCAACATTATTTTAATTAATATTTAATCTAATTTAAATAAAAGTAAGCTTATCATTTTAAACATAAATATATAAACATAAGAAAATGTAAATATAAGATATAAATTGAAATATAAAATATATATATAAATACAAACATATGTTGTAAATCAAAGGTTTGAAAATTTAATTACAAATAGAAAATAAAACCAAGAAGTTATGTAAACAATAACTATCATGATCTTACATAAACATAAAAGAAAATAATAACAAGTTGCTGTATATACATTTGTACAAGCAAAAGAAGACAAACTATTCATAATACACAAAATATCTTGGTACAAGTATAAAATAAAATAAAACCAAATGTAATGCAAAACCCAACACAAATATATGTGTATAAAACTATTCAAACTAGAAGTCAGATAGAACAAACATTTTTACACAATACTTTCTCATACAAGTCAAAGCCTACCTGCTGAATGTATGTCTTCATACAAATATCTATATATACACAGCAAAACATAATGATAATATGTAAACATATGAAGGAACAAAGCATTTAATGCTATCTGCTCAAGCCCAAATTTTGTCATTTCAAAATATTTAGCAAAACTGTTCAAAAAGAAGAAGCTGACCAATTACCACCTCCCCTTGTATACCTGATTATCCTATATATGAATACATCTGGCTACTCCATGTTCGTTCAGTAAAACCTAGAAACCAGAATAAGAAATCAACATTTTCATTTCCTTTCAAACTAAAATCATATTTAACTCAACAAGAATAGGACAAAAATTCAAGCAGAGTCATACTGCAGATTCAAGAACATCAGAGTGTTCTTTTTTCAACAGTGTCTTTAGGTGAGTAACACCATTTATTTTTTAAAAAAATTTTAAATATATGAAATAGTTACATGTTCATCTCAGAAATTAGAAAGTGAGAACACACATAAAATCTGATTTAACTGAATTCCCAGGAGATTTATTCTTGAAATATGATATGATCTATGTTGTGCATATTGTAAAAAGGTTTTGTATGAGAGTTAGTGGCTGTGCGTATGACTGGAACAAATGAGTATACCACTGTTAAAATCATTACAGGTTTTAGACCTGATTTAAAATTTAAATCTTCCACTTAGATGTGTTTGCAAGCCTTATCTTTGAGTAAAAGTGTTTTGTTTGTGAGCAACTTCAATTGTAAGGTTTCATTCAAATAAAATGTTAGTAAGTGTCTTAGAAAATCAAAAAAAAATTACAGTAAAAAGCAGGTCAATGTCAAAATTTGATTTTCGAATTTTAACGCTTTGATTTTATAATTGAATTCGTCTATAAACTTGATGAATTTTAATAGCGATATGGTGATTTTTAAGTTAGTGAATGTTGAGGGTTTTCGAGTTGAACGCCTTTGATACTTCGATCAAATTCCGGTGATCGAGGTAATGGGAAGGACTGTGCTCGTTATTGAAGGAGGAATGAGGGGCGAGGAGCCTAGGAAAAATAGTCAGATGATTTTCAGATCATCGGAGCATCCTGACGATTATGTTTTAGGGTTTTGAACCCTGTGTGAGTTCGTGTCGAATTCGAGAGAAATATGACTTCGTCATCAAGGCGAACTCGATCGGAGGTAGGGAAATGACGACGTGGGTACTTGGCGAAGTTCCTATCATGATGACAGAGATGCGGATGGTCGGAGGAAGGCGAAGTTTGCAGTTTTCGTAGCAGCGCTGTTTGTTCTAGAGAGAGTGGAAATGTTGATTTCGCCGCGTGGGTTGATATCGGGTTTTTGGGTGTCTAGATCAGAGGAGAGAGTCGTAGGCGATATGTGGGTGGCCGTAGCATCGGTCAGGGGTGAGTCGAGTATCTGTGCACGTGCGTAGAGGCCATTGGAGTATCGGTTGAAGGCTGGAATGTTTGTGCTTGAGGAAGGAGCAGGTTTTCTCGAAAATTTGCTCGTGGTCGTAAGAAATGTATCAAGGGGGAAGGTCTGGCCCGAGTATAGTTGGTTGGTGATCGGGTTTTATATTTTTTCGCTCGAGGCATTCGTTTGGGTCTAGAATGTTTTCCAGGTTGAAGTGGCATGGGAACCAGATTTAGTAAATAATTAAGTGATGAATGAAATTTCAAAATTTAAATAAGGTTTAAAGCTAAATAAAAATAAAGCGAGTTTTCTAAGGACATGTGTTTATCAAAAAAAATTTAAAGAAACTTAAAGGTCAAAATTTAAAGATAAATGTTTTTGTTTAAAAATGTGTTGCCTTGAGAAATTCTATATTAAGTCACTCTGTAATTTAATTTTTAAAGTATATGATCAGATAATAATGAATTAAGATGATCAAACTTTAATTGATAGTATATTCAAAGGGTTTTGTATAGAATGATTTCAAGCTTAAAATTAATATGATCTAAAAGTTAATAAGGTAGTTCATTTCAAGATGGAATTAAAAGGGATTGATTAATTAAGATAATTAATTAAAGAATTGTTGATTTATGAATGGAACTAATTAAAGGTTAATTAACCAAAGGAAGTGATTATAGAATAATTAATTACTGTAATTAATTGAGGCTTAAAGTAATTAATTATAAGTAATTATTTAAGGGGAAAATATGAAATGAGTAATTAATTGATTGGTAATTAAATTGTGTTAAGTAAAGGTAATCAAAGTGATTAGGTTAATAATTAAGTAAATTAGAGATTAATTAAAATTGATTGGGAAGTGATCAATTTTACTTATGAATAATTGAGTGATGTTAAATGTCTTGAATTGGTTGTCATTTTGGATATGTGATTTGAAATGTTATGTGATACGATATGTTGGGTGGAGGTAATGTGGTAATTTATCGGTGGTGAATTAAGGTGTATAGGTGACCCCTAAATTTGAAATTTGAATTGTATTTCACCTGAATAATTTGGAATAAGATGGTTTTGGATTCGAAGAGACCGGAGTCGGGTATGAACAAGTACTCGAAACCACTTCGATTCCTTATAGTTTGAAATGTGAAATCAATAAGTTAAAATGATTATAGCGAATTGGACTATTTAAATCTAAGTTTTGGTACTTAAGAATTGATGTGTGAAATAAGTTATGTCTATAGCAAATTGTGAATTTGTAAATTGATGCGAGTTACCCCGGGTTTATATAAGTTATATCCTATCGTATTTCTTGTTAGATGAGTTACTCACGCTGGTTTCCAGCCTGACCCGGGTGTTACTTTGATGTAATGCTCGGGTCAGACCGAGTATTACAGATTTTTCAGGTAAGAACATTCTGGAACTCAGGGGGCGAGCTGGATGGCAGGAACGTATGGAGTGTTTCCGCTATGATATATTGTTGTATATCTGGGATATGTTGATTGTATATGTCCAGTGATTGTATATATATATAACTCTGATGTATTAAAATAAAATTGACAAATATAGAATTATTTTGTAAACTGATATTATTTGATATTATATTTGGATCCGCTGCGAATGTGAGAATCTGGGTTGTGTTTTCTGTTTCTTCCTCTTTCATCTCTTTCTTCTTTTCTTAACTATCTGGAATTTTCGGGATCGAAAATTCCGGGTCGTTACACTTGGTATCAGAGCTGAAAGGTTAAGCGAGAACCTTGGCTCCGGTGGGTGTACTCATTAAGGATAGGGTCAATAGTACCCTAGAATGAGTTGAGTATGTGTATATATATATATATATGAGAGCGTACTTGTTATTTTCTTATATAAAGATTTTAAATAATTTTATATAAGATTATATTCTGATATATAAAACAATATTTCTTACAAATAAATATTAAGGAAATTGGCTGTTAAATTATTAGAATTAAAGTAAGAAGTAATATAATACAACCAACCTGAAATTAAATAAAGATAAATTTGAAATGGATTCAAACTGAAATTGAAATCTTGAATTGAAAAAGTATTTCAGAATAAGATGATAATGGATGGTTTTAGATATGATAATTTTGGTTATTATCATATATGATTATTGCGTGTTTAATAATAAGATGTGTATTAATGAGAAAGAAAATGAAATGTTTAAAGGAAGTAAAAC
Source organism: Allium fistulosum (assembly GCA_030737815.1). Taxonomy (NCBI): domain Eukaryota; kingdom Viridiplantae; phylum Streptophyta; class Magnoliopsida; order Asparagales; family Amaryllidaceae; genus Allium; species Allium fistulosum. The sequence goes on from CM060902.1 coordinate 1,389,804,514, forward strand.
ACTTAGACAAGTATGACTTGTAAATTGAAACTAGAGTAGATCTGAATTCTGGAGTTTTAAAATCTGGGTCCAGAATTTGAAATTTTGTTTCAAGGTGCTGAAAGAAATAATAAATAAGTATTATTTGAATAAAAGAGACTTGTTGCAAACAATGGGTTGTTTGAAAAGTTGATTTGAATTTAAAAACCAAAGGTGGATTAAAATTTTAAAACATGGCTGGGAGGACCCAGAAATATACATGTATATATGTATAGATATACATGATATCAAAGATAATTTGAAATAAACTCTTAGGTGTTGAGTTTTGATTTTCCCTAAAGTGTGATGTATAAACCCTTAGTGATATAAGTTTTGAACTTATAAGAGGGAAAGAATTTTGAAATTCGAGTGGGAATTTGTGTGATCTCAAATGGGTTTGAGATCTGGAAATTGAAAATGGATGGATATTTTTAAATAAATTGGATGATATCATCCTATTGTTGGTAAAATCTATAAAATTGTGAATTGGTTTGGTTTAAATGAATAAGAAATGAAGTGTGGTAATATATCCATTATTGAGAAAAAAAGGGAATCTAACGTTAATTTGAAATTAAGGATGTGGAATTACTTTAAACTGAAAATCTGAATAATTAAATTTGTTAATTAAAAGTTGTTTAAGAACTGGCTTCAAACTGGAAGATAAAATTGAGTAACAAATTAAATTTTTAAAATAAAATTGTATTGAACTCTTATTTGAACTTTGAAATACATAAGTAAAAGTTAAAATGGAATTTTAAGAATTGGACTTAGAAATTAAATTGTTTCAAAACTTTAAATAAAAGTTAATTTGGTTTAAAGGGTTAAACCAACCTTTGGAAATTTAACTCGAATTTATATAATTCGAGATGGTTTAAATTTTGAAATTGGAATTGAATTCATTCAAATTGAATCTGATTCGAATTAATTGGATTAAAGATTAAAGATATATAAGTTTCAAATTTAAATGGAAAATTTGGAGTAGATTAAATTGAAATAATTTGAAATTGAAGTGGGTTCAATTGGTATTAGTCCGAATTGATTGAAATAATTTAAAGTTATAATTAAAGTTGAATAAGTTTAAAAATCAAATGGAATTTGATTTGGGTTGGAGAGAAATTGAGAATTAATTCAACTTGAATTGGGAATAAATCAAGTCCAATGGAATTTGGAGTTATTTGAATTGGAAATTGGGTCAATTTAAATGGAAATTTAAATTGAATTGAAGAGGAAGTGAACGGTTTTGACTCTGGATTATTTTCAATATAAATTGTTTTAATATAAACTGTTTTTAATCTATTTCCCTATCTATTTAGTATATATAACCTTCTTTTCAAACCCCGAACTATTTTATACTTATTAAATAATTATTTGGGGCTATTTAACCATTTTTCAATTGTTTTCTAAACTTATTACTATTTTTCATGTATTTCACAAATTAATTACTATTTACAATTTTTTTTGCAATTATGTACGATTTCTGAAACTATTTAACTGTTTTTCAACTATTTTATTATTAGTTAACTATTTTACAGCTATTTTGCAAACTATTAATTATTTTTCAACTACTTATCTATTTTTAAAATTTTCAAGCTATTTTCTAAATATAAACCGATCAAAGTTCAAACTGTTATTGGTTAAATACCCAACTGAGATAAGAATTGAGAAGATAATCCAAGTGGGAATTAAGGCAAATGTGAATAAGTGAATGAAAATTTAAGTGAATGTGAATAGAAAAGAAATTGATTTGGGTAATAATCAGTGAAGTTAAATACGTAGGGTGTACGTACATTATTCTATTCGCATAGTGATTTGATCCAGATTCGAGCACAGAATTTCGAGGTAGTTATATCGATCCGAGTTGGGATTTTCCACTCGATTTTCGACGGCGAACCTGGATATGGGTTGTTGATTGGTTCTGGGTATTCTCTATCATAGTTGTGACTATGCAAGGAGAATGACGGTTTCTGATCAAGAAACCAGATCTGTGTCCGCACTAGGAAGTCAGGTGGACGATACTAGTTCGGAAGTGAAATTGTGTGATCGGGCGAGCGATCAGATTGATATGGCGTATGGATGATATGTGAACATTCTACAAGTTGGAATGGAATTTGATATTGAAGATTATGGAGATAAAAGATATAAGATGATCCTCAAAATGAGAAATATATTTTGTGAATATATGATGACCTTCAATAAAATAAATTAAAATTTTATATTTTTATGGTAGAACTTAACTTTATGGAAGTAAAGTGGAAATTGGGTATCTTACTAATTAAAATTTTACTTTATAATAAAAGTATGTAATTTGGCAAGTGACATTATAAGCAAATTTAAAATTTAAATTTAATATTTGTTTTGGAAAGAAAAGAAAATTTAAAATTGTATATCTTTGATAAATAAGATAAAAAAACCCCTTGTTGAAGCTGTAGCCAAAAGAAAAGAGATTTGGAAATATTTGAAGCACAAAAGTGGATTTATACAAGTATAAAATTTGATTCAAAAGGTTTTAAGATTTATTATATATATATATGGATTTTTGTGAAAATGATTTTGGAAGTGATTTTGAGGAAAGGTTTTGAGAACCTATGGATTTGAGAAAGGCTTTTGATTTTTGGGTAAAATCAATATTGAGATTTGGAAAAGCCTACTTTGAAAATTAACGATTTTGGGAATCGATTTGTGTAAAGGAGCCTCATATGTTCTTCATACTAGGTGTATGATTTTGAGAAAAATACTATATGTGTATAGTATAATGAGTTTTGAGATTGGCTCTGGGGAAAAAGGAGCTCCCTTGAAATGAACTTCTCAGGAGTGCCACAGGGTGGTACTTCCTTGAGCCTCTAAGGGGGAGGTTCTAAAGTTGATCCTGTGAGGAGTCCGGACAAAACTAGTTCCTGAGGATTATTTGTGTAGCGAAAGTCGAGGGGCTGGTGCCTATAGAGGCATTGGGTTATGTTGTGACGACAGTGTAATTCGATGTCACTGCGATCTACTGCAGACCATAGCGAAAGTCGTGTGTGCCGCTGAGAGCCAACAGTCTACGTTTGATTTTATATCGGTAGACTGCGACACTATGGTAACATAGCGAAAGTCGTGTGTGCCGCTGAGAGCCAACAGTCTACGTTTGATTTTACATCGGTAGACTGCGACCTATGTGGGAGTGGAGAAGTTTCATTTTGACAGTGTAATCGTGAGGCCGCAGAGAGCCTGCAGTTACATGGACTTTTGTTGTGATGGCAACGTAACCCTGGATGTAACTGCGATCTGTTGTGGGTTCTATGGTGTAATCAGTTACATGGACTTTTGCTGCGATGGCAACGTAACCCAGGATGTAACTGTGACCATGGATGGGGGTGATGATTTCCAGAGCATTCTCATCAAAGATATATCCTCTAATTCCGAAAACTATTTTCTGTATTTTCAATAACATTATTTTTCAAAATATTTTCACTAGATGTTAAAAACGGGTCTGCCAAGCACTTATGGATTTTCAGTCGTACGCCTGATCAATGTATGACCGAATTTCTATAAGAACAAGGATGGACTTGTCAAAACATCGAGATATAAAAGTATTTTTATAAAAACTATTTTTGTAATATTATATAGATATTAAAAGTGTTTTAAAAATGATTAAAGAATATTTATCTAATTTTAAACATTTTATTAATTCTGGTTTCGTTCCTTTTCGAGGACGAAAAGTTCTAAAGGGGGGAGGAATGTGACGACCCGTTATTGTGGCAACATTATTTTAATTAATATTTAATCTAATTTAAATAAAAGTAAGCTTATCATTTTAAACATAAATATATAAACATAAGAAAATGTAAATATAAGATATAAATTGAAATATAAAATATATATATAAATACAAACATATGTTGTAAATCAAAGGTTTGAAAATTTAATTACAAATAGAAAATAAAACCAAGAAGTTATGTAAACAATAACTATCATGATCTTACATAAACATAAAAGAAAATAATAACAAGTTGCTGTATATACATTTGTACAAGCAAAAGAAGACAAACTATTCATAATACACAAAATATCTTGGTACAAGTATAAAATAAAATAAAACCAAATGTAATGCAAAACCCAACACAAATATATGTGTATAAAACTATTCAAACTAGAAGTCAGATAGAACAAACATTTTTACACAATACTTTCTCATACAAGTCAAAGCCTACCTGCTGAATGTATGTCTTCATACAAATATCTATATATACACAGCAAAACATAATGATAATATGTAAACATATGAAGGAACAAAGCATTTAATGCTATCTGCTCAAGCCCAAATTTTGTCATTTCAAAATATTTAGCAAAACTGTTCAAAAAGAAGAAGCTGACCACCTCCCCTTGTATACCTGATTATCCTATATATGAATCAGTGTTTTGATGACCGGACCCGGCCGTGGTCAGACCGTGGTTAACCGCGAGCCATCACCCACCATGGTCGGGAGGAGATTTGAGCCTCATGTACGCTAGAGCCGAGATCCAACCTCTGAACCGTGGATTGAACCGCTCAGTCCGACCAGGTTGAACCTTCTTCTTCTTCTAAGTATAGCAACTCATTTTATCCCAAAATTATAAAACCCTACAGTTAACTCTTCAAATCGGCAGCCATTTGTCCTTCTTCAGGCACCACCGCGAGCTCCTACTGCAGAAAACCTTGCGCATCCACCTAACGGTATCAAAATTCCATTTTTTGAATAATTTTGTGCGTAATTGGATTTTTAGTTTATGATTTGTGTTCTGATGCTGGGTGTCGAATATGGATTTGGTGTGTTCAGTATGCATTTAGTTGAGTGGTTGTAAGATAAGGGTTTGGTGAATTGTGACTAATTACTTGTATTAGTGCGTTCTGTACAAGCAATGTTTAACAAACAAGAGATGTTAGTCTTTTTTTCTGAATAATACTATTCCCATCATTTTGTTGACTTGTTTTACTTGTTTTCGTATTGTTTGGATGAATTTTTTGTTTGATTATGCCAGACTGTGTCATTGTATATGGTATTATAATATGTATTTTCCTAATAATGTTGTAGTTCTTTCTAGAAATGTATAAAATAAATAAAGAAAAAAATGCACAGCTTTGACGGTTCGACCGGTCGAACCTTCGGAACCTTGAACCCTACATCTTCACGGTTCGACTCACGGTTCGGTCTTCAAAACATTGATATGAATACATTTGGCTACTCCATGTTCGTTCAGTAAAACCTAGAAACTAGAATAAGAAATCAACATTTTCATTTCCTTTCAAACTAAAATCATATTTAACTCAACAAGAACAGGACAAAAATTCAAGCAGAGTCATACTGCAGATTCAAGAACATCAGAGTGTTCTCTGTTCAACAGTGTCTTTAGGTGAGTAAGACCATTTATTTTTTTTTAAATTTAAATATATGAAATAGTTACATGTTCATCTCAGAAATTAGAAAGTGAGAATACACTTAAAATCTGATTTAACTGAATTCCCAGGAGATTTATTCTTGAAATATGATATGATCTATGCTGTGCATATTGTAAAAAGGTTTTGTATGAGAGTTAGTTGTTGTGCGTATGACTGGAACAAATGAGTATACCACTGTTAAAATCATTACAGGTTTTAGACCTGATTTAAAATTTAAATCTTCCACTTAGATGTGTTTGCAAGCCTTATCTTTGAGTAAAAGTGTTTTGTCTGTGAGAAACTTCAATTGTAAGGTTTCATTCAAATAAAATGTTAGTAAGTGTCTCAGAAAACCAAAAAAAAAATTTACAGTAAAAACCAGGTCAATGTCAAAATTTGATTTTCGAATTTTAATGCTTTGATTTTATAATTGAATTCATCTATAAACTTGATGAATTTTAATAGCGATATGGTGATTTTTAAGTTAGTGAATGTTGAGGGTTTTCGAGTTGAACGCCTTTGATACTTCGATCAAATTTCGGTGATCGAGGTAATGGGAAGGACTGTGCTCGTTGTTGAAGGAGGAACGAGGGGCGAGGAGCCTAGGAAAAATAGTCAGATGATTTTCAGATCATCGGAGCATCCTAACGATGATGTTTTAGGGTTTTGAACCCTGTGTGAGTTCGTGTCGAATTCGAGAGAAATATGGCTTCGTCATCAAGGCGAACTCGATCGGAGGTAGGGAAATGACGACGTGGGTACTTGGCGAAGTTCCTGTCATGATGACAGAGATGCAGATGGTCGGAGGAAGGCGAAGTTTGCAGTTTTCGTAGCAGCGTTGTTTGTTCTAGAGAGAGTGGAAATGTTGATTTCGCCACGTGGGTTGATATCGGGTTTTTGGGTGTCTAGATCAGAGGGGAGAGTCGTAGGCGATATGTGGGTGGCCGTAGCATCGGTCAGGGGTGAGTCGAGTATCTATGCACGTGCACAGAGGCCATTGGAGTATCGGTTGAAGGCTGGAATGTTTGTGCTTGAGGAAAGAGCAGGTTTTCTCGAAAATTTGGTCGTGGTCGTAAGAAATGTATCAAGGGGGAAGGTCTGGCTCGAATATAGTTGGTTGGTGATCGGGTTTTATATTTTTTCGCTCGGGGCATTCGTTTGGGTCTGGAATGTTTTCCAGGTTGAAGTGGCATGGGAACCAGATTTAGTAAATAATTAAGTGATGAATGAAATTTCAAAATTTAAATAAGGTTTAAAGCTAAATAAAAATAAAGCGAGTTTTCTAAGGACATGTGTTTATCAAAAAAAATTTAAAGAAACTTAAAGGTCAAAATTTAAAGATAAATGTTTTTGTTTAAAAATGTGTTGCCTTGAGAAATTCTATATTAAGTTACTCTGTAATTTAATTTTTAAAGTATATGATCAGATAATAATGAATTAAGATGATCAAACTTTAATTGATAGTATATTCAAAGGGTTTTGTATAGAATGATTTCAAGCTTAAAATTAATATGATCTAAAAGTTAATAAGGTAGTTCATTTCAAGATGGAATTAAAAGGGATTGATTAATTAAGATAATTAATTAAAGAATTGTTGATTTATGAATGGAACTAATTAAAGGTTAATTAACCAAAGGAAGTGATTATAGAATAATTAATTACTGTAATTAATTGAGGCTTAAAGTAATTAATTATAAGTAATTATTTAAGGGGAAAATATGAAATGAGTAATTAATTGATTGGTAATTAAATTGTGTTAAGTAAAGGTAATCAAAGTGATTAGGTTAATAATTAAGTAAATTAGAGATTAATTAAAATTGATTGGGAAGTGATCAATTTTACTTATGAATAATTGAGTGATGTTAAATGTCTTGAATTGGTTGTCATTTTGGATATGTGATTTGAAATGTTATGTGATATGATATGTTGGGTGGAGGTAATGTGGTAATTTATCGGTGGTGAATTAAGGTGTATAGGTGACCCCTAAATTTGAAATTTGAATTGTATTTCACCTGAATAATTTGGAATAAGATGGTTTTGGATTCGAAGAGACCGGAGTCGGGTATGAACAAGTACTCGAAACCACTTCGATTCCTTATAGTTTGAAATGTGAAATCAATAAGTTAAAATGATTATAGCGAATTGGACTATTTAAATCTAAGTTTTGGTACTTAAGAATTGATGTGTGAAATAAGTTATGTCTATAGCAAATTGTGAATTTGTAAATTGATGCGAGTTACCCCGGGTTTATATAAGTTATATCCTATCGTATTTCTTGTTAGATGAGTTACTCACACTAGTTTCCAGCCTGACCCGGGTGTTACTTTGATGTAATGCTCGGGTCAGACCGAGTATTACAGATTTTTCAGGTAAGGACGTTCTGGAACTCAGGGGGCGAGCTGGATGGCAGGAACGTATGGAGTGTTTCCGCTATGATATATTGTTGTATATCTGGGATATGTTGATTGTATATGTCCAGTGATTGTGTATATATATAACTCTGATGTATAAAAATAAAATTGATAGATATAGAATTCTTTTGTAAACTGATATTATTTGATATTATATTCGGATCCGCTGCGAATGTGAGAATCTGGGTTGTGTTTTCTGTTTCTTCCTCTTTCATCTCTTTCTTCTTTTCTTAACTATCTGGAATTTTCGGGATCGAAAATTCCGAGTCGTTACATTGACTTATGGAGAGTTTGAGGAATAACTCTTCGATTTTTTATGAGGTAGCATGAATAATCATCTAAGTAATAACCTAAGGCTGTTGAGTGTAAGGTATGCTTAGTAAATTATTTATTGTCCTTAGGCAATAAGAGAGTTTAAAGCCTGAGCAAACCACGAGCTTTGCTTGCTAGTGATTATGAATGCTATTTTGAGTATTTGTATGCATGTTCCTTTGTTAAGATTAGAAAGTGCCATGAATCGAGGATTCTCGAGATGGTACAAAGAAATGAAGGATAGTTTGAGGGAGATCCATCCATAATTGCTTATAGACTAGCGGTTCTTTCTTATCTTAGTATTTATATCTTTTGTGGTGTACCCACCGCTTGAGGTGGATCACTTAGTATGCATTTTGGTTGCAGTTTAGCTTGTATATAGTTTCAAAAGTACTCTATATATGTATCATTTTCTTCTGTCTTCTTTGATTATCGTTCTTGTTTGAATTTCGAGGACGAAATTCTAAGTGGGGGAGAGTGTAGCGACCCTGAAACTCGAACACTTTACCTTCGAATATCTAAACTTTTTGAACTATAGTTAAAAGTTATAATTATGATTTTAATACCTTATTAAACATCTTTTAATTAATGAATAATGATAAGAAACTTGTTTTTGAAATTTATTTACAAAATATATTCTTCGAAGAAAAATCGATAATGTGACTAAAAATCGGGTTATCGGTAGATAGCTTTTTGATCGATATAAGTTGTTTGAACTCTTATTCACTTGTCTAATGATAAAATAAACACATTAGAAACTAGTTAACACTTTGATTCATAAAGAAAATTGAAGGTTCTAGAAGCTTCCATATAGATAAGAGATATTACTTTGTTAAGGGTAAAAGTGGACATTTGCTAAAAGGAAGTGATGTAAAGGAGAAGTGATGGGGCAAGTGGAGGGTGAGCCTTCCATGACATGAAAGGGGGTGAGAACAAGCTTAGGAAAAACCGCCTTGAGCCTATATAAGGAGAGGCATACCCTTGATACTAAATCACAAATTTACAAAGCAAATACAAGCTATTTTCATGTCTGCTTCTTCTCAAACGTTTTAAAGAAAATAAATTTAACACACATCCAAATCAAGTTAAATTTAGAGTGAAGCCTTGGGACAACATTACAACAACTCCTGGCTAGTTTGGTTTGGAAGAAGTAAAGCACATCCCCCTTATCCAAGAAGGCCGTGAGCATTAAAGGCATAATTGCCTTAGAAATTCAAGTGCAACGCAAGGAAAGGAGAAGGAAGAAGGTGGTTGCAAGGGTGAGGTTGGACTTAGGTGCTTGGATCTTGCTTGTTTGTTTGGTAAAAGGTGAGCTAACTCACCACTATGAATGTAAATATAATTCATATATGTTTGTGTTTGATTGTGTTTATGTTGTTTGAATTGATATTGACATATGTTGAAATACTAGTTTTGATTCTTGCTTTGAAAACAAATGGAATATGTAATCCATATGAATGGACTTGAATGGTCTTTTATAACCTATAGTAAGGCCGTGAAACAAAGCACATAGGTTGTAGTTAAACTTTGGGTTAGATTAAACACGGATTTGAAAGTGCACTTATAGCGATAGTCGCTATGGATGCACTTAGGAATTAACTTTTTTGGCGATTTCTATGGAACTTTGTAGAGAGATCCTTATGGTTTTCTTGTCATATTTATTATATTTTATATATCTGCTTGCTTTTGTAAAAAAATTGGATAGTAAAAAATTAACTAACATTTCAAAAAGTGGCCAAAACTTCACTTGTGCAAAACTGCCTCGTTTATCCTTGATTTTTGGACTTTAAAGGTTTTAAAAGATATTTAAATATAAGTATTTTGTTTCATTATTTTTATAAGTGTTTACTATCTATTATTAGAGTATTTTAAAATTTGTTTGAGATTTTTATGAATTTTTAAGAATTAGTTGTGAATTTTTAAAGAACTGATCTTATTTATAAATATAAAGAAAACATGTTTTTCCAAGTTTTTAAGTAAATTAAAAAGTTGTTGTTTTCAAGTAATATTTTAAGTAAATATTTTAAAACTACTATAAGTATTGTGAAGTATTTTAAAAGCATTTTTAAGTATGTATAGTTTTTAGAAAATGTGCTGACTATTTTATATCTAATGTAATAAATATATTCTAAAAATGATTTATTTAATATCTAGTTTTATAAAATAATTACTGTATATATATATCATTGAAAAAAGGGTTTTAAAAAGTATAAACCAAATTTTGGGAAGGGGTTAGGAATTGCTTAATGGCCAAATGGTTAATTGTTTAATCACCTGTTTGAAAAGTAATTAACTATATTTAACACTAAAAGCCGACGAAGTAGGCTTATCTATTTTTGAGAGTTAAGATTGACGTTCGAGTAGGGATATAAGCAATTGAGCTCTAACCTACCGGCTTTCATCTTGATTAAGGAGTAGTTAAGTCTGGAATGACGGGAACGTGTTAAGTGTGTTGATTTCTACTTGTTTATGGAAATCATTAATATTATACATAACACGAAAGGCCGACCAGGTAGACTTATCTATTTGTGAGAATCAAGAATGTAGTGTCTAGGCAAGGCTTTAATATACAACCAATGCTCTAACTTACCTAGCTTCACTCTTGAATGAAGGATAGCATAAATTGGAATGTTGAAAATGAGTTAAGTATATGAATATTGATTTGTATAAGCTATTGTTTTTTACTGATAGTCGATTAGTCGACTATCAAACTTGACCAAATATAACTTAAGAAGTATCGAAAGGCTTCGCGATTTCATACCAAGGGAAACCCCTAGGGAGGAGCACTGGTACAAAACATCTCTAGCTTTTGCTAACTTTCGAAAGAACTAGAATTGAGTTAATCGGAAATTTATCGAATTGGTTTTGAAGAGACTGGCATCGGTAGGTGTTTTGCTTATCGAATACCACTTCAAAACTAGTATACGAGTTATTTGTTTTGGGAGCGGTTGTGAAGTGAAATATTATAAAGTTGAGCTGTCTATCCTAAGGTTAAGTCCAAGGGAGAGGTCAGCATTGACATTTCAAACGATGCTATCGTGTGGGACTGTCTATCTTGAGGAGTATTCCAAGAGAGAGGATAGTGCTAGCATTCATCGGAGGACTTATGCAGGAATCTATGTGGAGATTCAAGATCTATTTGAGATGATGGAATCAATTTGAGGATCCATTTTCTGTTCGATTGATAAAGACTCAAGTGGGAGATGTCGAACATAGCCTCGATATTGGAGATGACTAAAACCAGAGATATGATACATAACCAAAGGGAACATAGCATTTAGCAATCCCAAGGGTGCAGGCGACTCCCATCTAGTATTACTTACGGACATGCATGCAAAAGCGATGCATTCAGAACCATGAGTGTTTGGGCTTGGGCCAGTTATGTATTTTAAATAGTACGTTCCCTAAAGATGTATGTTGTTCGGAACTTCGGAAGGATATCTTTGATCCTTATGTAGGAGTTTGGATTTGGCTTGATCCAAGGAGATCTCTATAGAAAACCTTTACAATCATGCGAACATGTCTTAGCAATATTGATTGTATACCTATTATTGTTGTGGCGTTCACACAACAACCATTTGATATGATTTATATTCTACACTCTAGAGATTATTTATCATATCACCATATTAAACTTAATGAACAGTTGGTTTCTTTAAGGGAAAACCGTTACGGGAATCCATATGGCCGCAATAGTTAATGTTACATGTCACATATTTCTTAAGTTTCTCACGCTGGTTTACCAAACTGATCCGGATGTAATTTTCTTATAATGCGTAAGTCAGCACTGTGTATATTTCAAGATTTAGCTATGGACGCTTTGGGGCTAATGAAGAAGAGCTGGACGATTATTTATCGTAGTATTCTTATTTCCATTATATTACTGTATTGTATATATCAGCATCGTGAGGACATGCAATTATAAGTGTCTAGGCAAATTATAGTACTTAGGTTTTGTAACTCTAAATTTTTTTTACTTAGAGTAACCCTTTATACTATTCTTTTGATATTATATATTATTATTCTGTTGTGAGATTCTTGATGTTGTGTTCTCTCTTTCTTGTTCTATTCTAGTTTTTATTTTACCCTAACTTTATGTCTTTCCAGCACTTGGGCGTTCGACACATAAATACCATTGATGTATTTAGTGTCGACATTCTCGGGTCGAAAAGTCGGGTCGTTACAGAATGAGTAAAGAAAGGTGGAAAGTCCTCCACCTTTTCTTCTTTATAAATGGCTACTTTAATTCATTGATTATCTTGCTATATATATATAAGTTACTTTTGTCTATCAGTAAAGTACTTTCTTAACATCTTATGTATAAATGTAAGCAGTTTTGCAAGTACATATATATATACATGTATATTTTATCAGTCAGAAACTTGGACAACGAAGGTGTAGCAACCCTACCGTTATACCTATATTATTAAAGGACATTATAAATAATGTTGTCTAATAATACGAAGAATGTAGCTTGTTAAGGGTGAATATGAAAATATCTTTAAACTAACACTAGCACGTCAAATTACTGTTTTCATTGAATATCTCGAATCAAATTTTGACGTATACAGTCTTAGTCTAAAGAAATAGACACTTAGGTTTCTCAAAATCAAAACAATATATCATATTAAATAATAATCACAGATCATAGTGGAATAATATACATCATAAACAATGCATACTGTGAGTCTACAAAATATACAACTAGGCTCACGTAGTACACATCCAAAATAAGTCACTATCTCAAATAATACATCACATAATATATAACATATGAATATCCAATAGAAGATCAACAAAAATGTCAAAATGTCTATCATCTACTAGCATACCTACCAAAAGCCTGAGTGTTCTGAAACCTAAAAAGTCTCGGCCTGACGCGAGTATATAAAATAAATAGGTCAGATTATCTCTAAATATCCAAAAAGGTGAGAGTAAGATATAACATAAAGGTGGATAACATAATAAACATACACAAGTCACTGAAATAATTTAACTTGGAATTTATCACAAGATACGAGAATGTATGTAGATTAAGAAACACAGGATAGTCGCTAAAACAGAATTCCAGAACAAAGAACAATTTTTCTAACACAAAGAAACCAAACCAATACCGATCAACCTGATTGTCCATATTGTGGCAAACAATAAAACAAATTGGTATCTTCCATACCGATCTGATACCAAGGATTGTCCATACCGTGAAACAGAATCACAGCTGATCTCATGGATCGTGAACGCAGAATCTCGATCGATCATAAGGATCGTGGCAACCATGACTCGAATTCCCAAGATTATTCATTATTTTATATTTATGATCGTAAAGAAATCCATGAGTATACTTCTTAAGGATCTATTTGTAACGATACGATCTTTCGACGCTCGAAAGTCGACATCAATACAACCACTGTATCAACTGCCGAACTATCGATTGCTGGAAAACCGAATAGTTAGGGTTGAAAAGAAGAGGTAGAAGAAGACAGAAAGAAGAAGAAACAGAAACAATAACAGAATCTCACATTCGCAGTGGAACAACATATAATAGATAAATGAATAATCTTTAAACAAAGAACTATATCAGTTTATACAATACATCATCAGAATTTACAACAACAACACACAATACTGGACAGTTATATAAACTTGTCCACATACAAAATACGCAGCGGATAATACATAATATAAGTGATACGTCTCTCCATCCAGATCGCCTCCAGATCTCCACAGCAACTTCTGAATTCCAGAATGACCTGATAACCTGACTCTAGGCTGCCCGTGTGGAAAATTATGGGCACCCAGAGTTTAGAAAGGGAACAATAAACTCCAGGTCAGTCATGGGACTAGTGTGAGATCTTAAAAACAGTTATTTTCACAAAGAAAATAAAATTAATTTGCAATGCTTTTGGAAAATGAAACTACCATAAGGCCTCCCGCCACACACACAATGCAAACGCAGAATTGGAGGAGATTTCTCCTTATGATAGTCAAACATGCTTGATACGCAAAAATCATTTTAATATTATTATTAGTGCATAGTATGGAAAACATTTCAAAAATATAATATTAATCTTAGCCAACATACAACCATTATTGTATGCCTACTATAGCTACTATGTTCAACAGCAAGTTACCGCCACATTCCATAGCAGGTTATACAACTAAAACCGTACAAGGTTCGTACTGTTTCTTTGGATTTTCCAACAAATGGTCAGGCTAAGTAACTTCCTACTGCCACATGGAAACGCCTCTGGAGGGACGTCCCGAGAACCTACCCGAATCTCTGCCAACACAAGGTCGGGTTACCTCTTTAACTAGGTAACTACTACTCGAGTATGCCACCCCTCGGTCCTTTGGGACCTTTATCCGTGGCGCCTCGATCACAAAGCAACAATCACACAGTAAATAAGATTGATGCCACCACACAGGTATAGCATCTGGACTCCATACCATGATACCACCTTTTTCCAGAAGGAAATGACATACCCTAAAGGGCGCGACCCTCATAACCTTGCTTCATTTTCCTGTTTTGACCATTTCCGGTTTGTGAGGCTCGATGAGGTCTCGTCCACAAAGCTATGCTTCACACGAAATCCATGCTTTGATCAACAAATGATCGGCAACACACAGCAGCACTCAGCATGCCACACTACCAAATTGGGAGTATATGACGGATAACCTTCAACTACATAACCTCTGAGCTCGTACGTCTCAGAGAAGGGTGTTAAGCTAAGAGAATAAATTCTCTGCCACCAAACAGAAATGTATTTGAAAGAAATCAGCTTTATATCTCAAAGTGTAGTGTCAGACATACAACCATACAAGTCTGTTCCAGGTTCGAACAGAACCGAAGGCACTTCCAAAGAAGCCCTTGCAAATCTGGTCATCAATTGCAATCCATAATGTCGTACCATTATTCGGAATGGGTTATATGACACAAAGTCCTCTCCCGGCTAAACCGAATAATGAACGCTTGTTTTAAAAACAAATTTAAGTGCCATTTCAAAGGCCAACATTGATAGTCGGTTATTTAACTATCAAACAACATTCACAACAAACAACCAATTTAAATTATTTTCCCAAAGTATTCAATTTCAAAATATCTTCGCAAGATATATATTTTTCCACACTTCAACATTTTGAAAACCAATTTCAAATTACTTTTCACTCGCGAAATAAATTCCCGATATTATTTATTTCCACTGTGAATTTAAATTTCCAAATATTCACTTTCAAACACCAAATCAAATTCCAAATTGATTTCTAAATTTGTTTCAACACCAAATCAAATTTCAAATTGATTCTTCCATTTATTTCAAATACCAAATCAATTTTTTTACAAATTGATTCTCAAGTCTATTTTCAATAGAACAGATCATTTGCAAATTGATTTCTAAGTTTATTTCCAAATAACAAAGCACTTATAAATTGATTTCTAAGTTTATTTTAGCACAAAATAAATTTTCATTCAAACACCAAATCAATTATCTTATTAATTTCCCAAAGATTTATTTTCCAATACCATATTAATTGTCAAATGGGTTTCAAACAAATTTATCACCTTTTAAACAAATCCCTTTATTCTTTCCAAATTATTCAGAATTCCATTTCTAATAAATTCTTCAAATTTTAAACAATATTATTCAAAACCCATTTATTAATATTTTTTCCCATATTTCGGAAATAATTCGATAAGATTTCAAAAATCAACTTTACGCTTTTAAATTCCTTCTTTTAAATTCACCCAATTCTTTCAAAAAGAATTTACTTAGAATTTCCAACTTTAATTTCAAAAATCCAATTTTATTTATTTCTGGTATCCAACGATACCAAAAATACATTCGGCTAAATTATAGCCTTCAACAAATTCAATCACAAAGATAATCATACGGAGATTATAAATAATCAACACACAACATATGAAACCAATTCAAATGTTTTGAGGAATCCTGTTGGATCCCTCCAACCTGTTTCCCTGCATCCACAGACGTTAGCACAACAATTAAATAGCCATTCCACTTTGAGGTGGAATATCTCGGTATATGGGATTTATAAAATATCATCCGCTATTATGCAGCGCATAGGGTCTCATTCGCTATATAATGCGGGAAATCAATCACCAAATATATATACATATATACTACTATATATATACCACATACAAACAGTCAATCAATAACTGCAATTCCAATTTAATTTGAGTGAGAAGATCTCACATTTGCTTTTTATTTTTGCAATCCATTTCCATTTCAGCTTGGTTTCTTTGCAATTTTGACTTTGTATAAACAATTTTATACAATTTATCAATATTCGAACCACTCGAATAATTAAATTTCCATTTGATAAATTTATTTAACCAATGATTCATTTTAAACTAATAGTTTGATTTAAACTAATCAC
This sequence comes from Allium fistulosum, assembly GCA_030737815.1. Taxonomy (NCBI): domain Eukaryota; kingdom Viridiplantae; phylum Streptophyta; class Magnoliopsida; order Asparagales; family Amaryllidaceae; genus Allium; species Allium fistulosum. The sequence continues at coordinate 1,389,821,047 of CM060902.1, forward strand.
TCTTAATATTTCTAGTGACTAAAATTTAAAAGGCTAATTAAACCAGCTAGTCATCATAATGCTTTATTCTAAAACAACTAATAACTTTGAAACGTATATATGCATATTTGTTTTCTATTTCTTATTTGAAACTACATTCGCCCAAAAGTAATCTATATATATATATTAAAAATCAAATCTTTATAAAATTCTTCAACATTTTTTTTTCTTCTGTATATATATATAACTGAATAAATCTAAAAATCAAAACTGCCCAGACTTTTCTGTAATTATTAATACTATCAAGATTAACAACCTAATTTTAGAAACTAAATTAAATTAATTATCAAAGCAATACCTTACTGCCTTGATCAGAAATTCACCACCAAACCCTTAATCGCAAGTGACAGAGGCCATCATGGCTCCTCGATTTTCCTTTCACGTCGCCAGAGGGCGCGACTATCGCGACAGTTGAACCCATCACTACTGCCAGTTCCGTGCGCTCGCTTCCCTTATCACCTCTCATTGCCTCACTCGAGAATGACGAGCCCAGCCTAATGGAGATGACAATCCATCGCCTCGCAAGCTCGAAAACGAGCCTCTTCAAGTTGCGACTTCCCCTGCTTAATACATCGCCGCCTCCACCCCGAGCGATCGTGCTCCTCCTCGGCCTCGATGTCGCCGACGTCGACCCATCGCGTGCTCGCGCGCGGCATTGCTTCTTTTTATTTTATTTTATTTTCTTCTCTTACCGATTCGATTTGAGGTAAAATTAAAGAGGAGAGAAAGTAGCAATTCTTAGCAGCGCCTATTTCCTTCTGAGAGATTTGATTTTTTTGAAAAAGAAAACGAGGTGGCCCAATTTGAAAAACGAAGGCGGCCATTAAATTTTGATTTGTTTCTCTGTGTTTTACAATGAAATGAAGGGGACAAGATACGATGTTGAAGAGAACGTGACGTGTTGGAGAAGGAATTGTTACAGTGATTTAGAAAAGACTGGAAAAAGGCTGATGTGAAATAATTTCAACTGTCGTTGACTAGTATAAATATCCCATTTAAATTCAAATTCAAATCGTTCCAATAAATGCAACTCAAAATCTCGACCTCCAATCGAAGCGTGCCGCTGGGTGTTTACAATGTTATAACCCTATTACGAACGCAATGGAAAAGGTTTCGAGTCCAAATTCGATCGTATGGAGAAGATAACTTTTTGGACCAGTTATTAAATTGAATTTCGATGTAAATTTCAGCGCCTTTAAATATCGTACGCTCACACAACAATGCCAATCACTACGAAAATTAAAATATGATAATAATACATTATTACAGATCCAATGGAACTGGTTTCGTCAAATTCTGAGACCGTGCCTCAGAAGGCTATTTTTAAATTCAATTTAAACGATAAAATTCAAAACTGAACAAAACAGTTTCAAATTCAATTCTGAAGCTTCCATTATCTTCAGTATTATCAATATAGATTTTTTAAGCCTTGAAAATATTTTTAATCGGCTTAAAACTGAAGATTCAAATTTTTACCCAACTTCAGTAAGTTAAATTCAAAAATTTAATAGCCAAATTCATTCTGATATTTGAATTTCAAATAAAACTATCTTTCATACCTTCAAACTCAATTAAATATTCAAATTTCAAATGTCAAAAATTCAGGGTCTTTACATTTTTCCCCCCTTAAAAGAATTTCGTCCCGAAATTACAAGTTAAGAAGAATGCTCCAATACCCGTTTATCATTTTTCCGAAACCAAACAGTTTTATCTACTCGCCAAAATAATCTTTTATTAAAGATCTATTACCACTTCAACTAACCTTCCAAACACTTTCATAGTTTTCAAACAACTTTATTTTACTTCACAATTCAAATTTAAATTTAAATTCACATTTTAAATTATTCAAAATTTCTCAAAATTTTCTAACTCTCTAAATTTTAGGAAAATTTCGCCAGCGTCTCCTTCGCGCGGCTAGCTCGGTACAACTACAAAATGTCCCTACGGACTGCCAAATTCCAAAAGAAAACAAAATGCCAAGTGGAAAAATCAAAAACTCATCAAATTTCATACTGAAATTTTAAATTATACCTTTGCCGAGCAAATTCCAATTTATCTTCTGTGATCAAAAATCCAAATTTTCTTTTGCCTTTAAAACACCTGTATACTATACTTAACAACAATATCCAAATTTACTTATTGGATTCCCAATACCCATTTTACTCAAGAATTTCATTCTTTATTTCTTAAGTTCAATACAATTATTTCTTATATTCATTTTTACTACTTCACTACTAAAGTTTATATTCAAATTGAATTCCACTTCCATATAAAATCAATTTTCTTCAATTTACTAATTCATTTCAAATATCAATACTTTTTTTTCCAAATTTTCATTCAGACTTTCATTTCAAATTTTACTTGAATTCGATTCATCTTTAACTCTAAATATTGAGTCTTACTTTCCTTATCTCAAATTCCAATTTTAAATCAGTTGTTGTTAAGTGAAAATTTTCAAAAATTTCAAAAATTTCCTAACTCCGTCAAAATTTTCAGAAAATTTTGACGGAGTCTCCTTTGTATGGAGGAGCTTTTGCAATTTGACAAAAGATATAAATATATATACATCGACCCACTCGGTCGGAAAAACAAAAACAGTTCATATTTCCTATTTTTGTATTACGTAGGCATACATTTTTTAGCATTTTAAGCAAAGTGGCTTATTATTAGCATTTTGCGCAACCCAACGCAGCCAAACGACTTCCAAAAACCTGTACTTACTCAATTTAAATATGTAAGTGACATATATAGGAAATTTATTAACATTTCACTTATTTCAATAGCAAATACATAGATTTCATAAGCAATGCACTTAAAATAATTCCCATAAGCAATTTATATGGTTTCGATACAAATTAAATTTCTTACGACCAATTCACATACAATTTAATTTGCATTTCATATTCACATTCATTTCATTTGAAACCATTTCACAAAACTCGACAACAACGCTTTTGTCAAAATATTTCTTAAGTCATTTCAACTCAAAACTCAAGTTCATTTTCCTTGTAAACAATTTCCTATTTAAATTTTTGATTTGATTTTTCATTTATCAAATCCATTCCATCTACTAATTTAATTCAATTAGTATATTCACTTATCCTTTTTAAATTTCAAATTTCCATATTCAATTCATCCCGAATTTATTTTATCTTTATCAAGGAAATTTCAATTTATTTTATTTTTCCAAGTTTGGATTTTTCTTCAACTTGATTCAAATCAAATCTCATTACATTATTCAATTTCCAATTCATTTATTTACAAATGTAACCTCGTTTGTTCATTCACAAATTCATTCCTTTTCAATTTGAATCTTATTCCAAACAAATTTCAAATATTTTATAAGTTATCAACTTATTTACATTCCATATCAATTTAAAGAAATCCCAGAGTCTTTTAAACAATTACTCACATTTCAAAACTAACTTTGAAATTTCAATCCAAATTCTTTAATTTGTATTTCAAAAATTACTTTGGCATCTCATTTCAATTTATAAAACTCATTTATAAATTCACATTGCCAATTTCATTCCATTAATGAATTTTATTTTCAAATATTTTCCTGGAATTCCATTTCAAATTATAAATCACATTTACAATTTACATTTACAAATCCCATTCGTATATGAACTTTATTTCCTTATCTTTTCAATTCATATTTATAAATTTCATTTGTTAAATGAATTTATCTCCAAATCTTTGGTTATACCATTATTTCTTATTCCGTTTCCATATAACAATGATAATAATTCAATATTATCACTCCCTAACAACCAAGCAACCATATACAATAATAATTTACGGAAAATGATTTCTTTTCTATACAAAAATAGTTTTGGGTAAAATTATTTCATTTACCCTATTTTAAAACAATACTGTGTCTGTTTATCTTGTTTAAGAGTTTAGAAACCCCTATCGATTACAGTTGGCCAGACTGAACCGACCAGAATCTATAAACAATCAACCGATAAGTCAACACAATATAAAGCAAATTTTTGTATTCACTAACAAATACGCGCTCATATCTATTATTACACTCACACTCATTCTAGAGTACTACTGACTCTATCTCTAATGAGTAACACCCAACAGAGCCCGGGTTATCGCTTAACCAAATGCTTTGATACCACATGTAACGATACGATCTTTCGACGCTCGAAAGACGACATCAATACAACCACTGTATCAACTGCCGAACTATCGATTGCCGAAAAACCGAATTGTTAGGGTTGAAAAGAAGAGGTAGAAGAAGACAGAAAGAAGAAGAAACAGAAACAATAACAGAATCTCACATTCGCAGCGGAACAACATATAATAGATAAATGAATAATCTTTAAACAAAGAACTATATCAGTTTATACAATACATCATCAGAATTTACAACAACAACACACAATACTGGACAGTTATATAAACTTGTCCACATACAAAATACACAGCGGATAATACATAATATAAATGATACGTCTCGCCATCCAGATCGCCTCCAGATCTCCACAGCAACTTCTGAATTCTAGAATGACCTGATAACCTGACTCTAGGCTGCCTGTGTGGAAAATTAAGGGCACCCAGAGTTTAGAAAGGGAACAATAAACTCCAGGTCAGTCATGGGACTGGTGTGAGATCTTAAAAACAGTTATTTTCACAAAGAAAATAAAATTAATTCGCAATGCTTTTGGAAAATGAAACTACCATAAGGCCTCCCACCACACACACAATGCAAACGCAGAATTGGAGGAGATTTCTCCTTATGATAGTCAAACATGCTTGATACGCAAAAATCATTTTAATATTATTATTAGTGCATAGTGTGGAAAACATTTCGAAAATATAATATTAATCTTAGCCAACATACAACCATTATTGTATGCCTACTATAGCTACTATGTTCAATAGCAGGTTACCGCCACATTCCATAGCAGGTTATACAACTAAAACCGTACAAGGTTCGTATTGTTTCTTTGGATTTTCCAACAAATGGTCAGGCTAAGGAACTTCCTACTGCCACATGGAAATGCCTCTGGAGTGACGTCCCAAGAACCTACTCGGATCTCTGCCAACACAAGGCCGGGTTACCTCTATAAATAGGTAACTACTACTCGAGTATGCCAACCCCGATCCTTTGGGACCTTTATCCAAGGCGCCTCGATCACAAAGCAACAATCATACAGTAAATAAGATTGATGCCACCACACAGATATAGCATCTGGGCTCCATACCATGATACCACCTTTTTCCAAAAGGAAATGACATACCCTAAAGGGCGCGACCCTCATAACCTTGTTGCATTTTCCTGTTTTGACCATTTCCGGTTTGTGACGCTCGATGAGGTCTCGTCCCCAAAGCTACGCTTCACATGAAAGCCATGCTTTGATCAACAAATGATCGGCAACACACAGCAGCACTCAGCATGCCACACTACCAAATTGGGAGTATATCACTGATAACCTTCAACTACATAACCTCTGAGCTCGTACGTCTCAGAGAAGGGTGTTAAGCTAAGAGAATAAATTCTCCGCCACCAAACAGAAATGTATTTGAAAGAAATCTGCTTTATATCTCAAAGTGTAGTGTTAGACATACAACCATACAAGTATGTTCCAGGTTCGAACAGAACCGAAGGCACTTCCAAAGAAGCCCTTGCAAATCCGGTCTTCAATTGCAATCCATAACGTCGTACCATTATTCGGAATGGGTTATATGACACAAAGTCTGGCTAAACCGAATAATGAACGCTTGTTTTAAAAACAAATTCAAGTGCCATTTCAAAGGCCAACATTGATAGTCGGTTATTTAACTATCAAACAACATTCACAAAAAACAACCAATTTAAATTATTTTCCCAAAGTATTCAATTTCAAAATATCTTCGCAAGATATATATTTTTCCACACTTCAACATTTTGAAAACCAATTTCAAATTACTTTTCACTCGTGAAATAAATTCCCGATATTATTTATTTCCACTGTGAATTTAAATTTCCAAATATTCACTTTCAAACACCAAATCAAATTCCAAATTTATTTCTAAATTTATTTCAACACCAAATACAATTTCAAATTGATTCTTCCATTTATTTCAAATACCAAATCAATTTTTTTACAAATTGATTCTCAAGTCTATTTTCAATAGAAGAGATCATTTGCAAATTGATTTCTAAGTTTATTTCCAAATAACAAAGCACTTATAAATTGATTTCTAAGTTTTTTTTAGCACAAAATAAATTTTCATTCAAACACCAAATCAATTATCTTATTAATTTCCCAAAGATTTATTTTCCAATACCATATTAATTGTCAAATGGGTTTCAAACAAATTTATCACCTTTTAAACAAATCCCTTTATTCTTTCCAAATTATTCAGAATTCCATTTCTAATAAATTCTTCAACTTTTAAACAATATTATTCAAAACCCATTTATTAATATTTTATCCCATATTTCGGAAATAATTCGATAAGATTTCAAAAATCAACTTTACGCTTTTAAATTCCTTCTTTTAAATTCACCCAATTCTTTCAAAAAGAATTTACTTAGAATTTCCAACTTTAATTTCAAAAATCCAATTTTATTTATTTCTGGTATCCAACGATACTGTTGGCCAAGTTTTCAAACACTTAATCAACCAAACGCTTGAACCAGAATCTCTCCATCTCAATATCAAACCAACTCCTTCTAGCTCCTGCCAAACCAAGTACGTACCGAACCACATGCCCCACTCATTCGCCACCGGTCCAAGACATGCTACCGAACCACCTTCTTTCCCCATGCTGCCGAATCAACTGCCTCTTCCAGCACCTCACCGAACCAACACATTCGGCATCACCCCCACCGAACCAAGTCTCACCACCGAATGAAGCTCCACCGAATCAACCTACTCCCTATCTACCACCGGACCAGATCCACCAAGTCTCACCACCGAATGAAGCTCCACCGAATCAACCCACTCCCTATCTACCACCGGACCAGATCCACCGAGCATCCATGCCGAATGAAGCCCCACCGATCCAACTTCTACCAAAGCTCCCCAAGAACGACCGAACCAGAGGACACCGAACCAGATGTGCCAGGCCAGATCACATCAGCCCAGGCCCATCAGCAACTATACATATCCTGGACCCCTACCCCCGGCCTCACTCTATAAATAGAGGGGTAGGGGTACAGCAATGGGGACAAGTTTTTGAGAGCTCAAGCACGGAAGGAACTCTTCAAACAACTTTCTTTTACTTACACCAAAGCTTTGTACTTGTAATCATAACAAAAGAAGAGAAATAACATATAAAGTGGACGTAGGCACATTCTGGCTGAACCACTATAAATCTGCGTGTCTTTTTACATTTTAGCCCCTGTTTTTTACGTATTTGCATAAGTCGCTCAAATTACTAAGAATAACATAAGATCTACTAAATCATACAACTTTGAGGTGTTTGTCCATTTTTTGTGCAAACATTTTTGGTGCTTTCACTGAGAACTAGAAGCTCGAAGCTTCAGCTTCATCCGCTTAACAAGTTTTCCTAACAGCCTCGTCCGCCACTTGGAAAACATGCCTCCCAAACAGAGAAAAGATGTTAACAAAGGAAAAAACATCGCATCCAGCAGTCTTCCAGATCCAGCTGTCACGAATCAAGCAAATCGTCCTCCTCCAGCAACGGTAACAAATGAAGGACAGGCTAACCCAACCACTCCTGCCACAGAACAGCCTGCAGCAATTACTAGGGCAGATTTGGACAGAGTTGTTGTTGAAGTAACTAACCGCTTCACGTCCCAGCAGGAAGCCTTGGTGGACCATCTCATGTCACGCTTGAGGGACGCTGAAGAATCCAACCGCAACACTGAATCATGGGGCGAGTCCCAGTCTGGAGGATCTCAGAGACAGCAGAGGTCTTCCTTCTTCGAAGAAGCTAACGGCAGGAGTAGCCGTGGTAGGAGCCGAGACCGAGCACAGCCCGAAGTTAGGCCTGAGGAAACGTTTGGTACCGAACCCAACGGGGAAGGTACCGGGAGAAGGTCAACTGTAGCTGAGCCTGTCATGCTGCCTAACCACAGAAACACCAGTGAACGGGGCCGAGCTAGAGTTCAGCCCAGAGTTGGACCCGAGGAAGTGCTTAGATCAGAACCCAACAGGGGAAGATCAAGGCAAGGGCCGACTGTGGCTGACCCAAGCATGCTCCCAGAAGATCAAAGGCAGCCATTGGAAAATATGAGGAATGATAGACGATACCATCCCTACAGGTCATCTGGACGGAATCAATCCCACAGAACAGAACCAAACTCATTTCTATCTGCTCCAAGTTCCGATGAAAGGATGGCACGCTTATTCAGAGAGTGTGTCCAACGGGAGCAAAGAGATCGAGGGATAGGCGCTAGGGTAACCAGCCCTTTTGCCCGCAATATCGAAATTGCTATCACCCCCCGAGAATGGAAGATGCCAACAATGGAACCCTACAAAGGAACCTCCGATCCCGTTGTACACTTACAGAGGTACACGCAGCATATGCTCATGAGTGGAGCAACAGAGGGAGTACTGTGCAAATGCTTTCCGCTCTTCTTAGCAGATCTTGCTACCTCCTGGTTCTGTCATCTACCCCAAGGATCCATCAGCTCATGGGAAATGTTGAAAGAAAAATTTATCAGTCAGTTCCACATTCATGTGGAGCAACCTAAGGACGCTTATTCTTTATCCAGCGTCAAACAGAAACCCGGAGAAAAGCTGCAGCAATACCTAACCAGATTCAACGCCGCAGCAGCCGCAGTTCAAGATGCCGATGAGAAGCTTATCCTAATGGCCCTCTGCAGTGGGGTGCATCCGGACACTAAATTTGCCAGAAGGTTGACAAAAGAAAAACCAGCTACTTTACCCGATTTCTTCCATGAAGCCGGGAAATACATGAGGCTTGAGGATGCTGCCATTGAGGGGCAGTCAGGACAGCAAAGTAAGACGACCCATGGCAACGCCCCTGCCGTGGCGAGGGACGTTCGAAGAAATGATTCCAGAGACAATGCTGGGGGCAAGAAGGTAGAAAAGCGCCTATATCGGCCAGGACCAAGATTCGACACTTACACCCCTTTGAACGAGACCGTCGAAAATATCTTCCTTGCCACCCAAGGCGAAGTTAGATACAAACGCCCACCATACAAGAAGGAATCAGATAACGCACAGAAGTCTGGAAAATTCTGCCGCTTCCACGAATCTCACGGACATGATACCAACGAATGCCATCATCTCCGAGATCTGATTGAGGAACACATCAGAAGGAAGAAACTGGAACGTTATGTAAAAAGTCAAGACAGGACTCCAGCCCCTGCCAATGAAAACCCAAGGCTACCCTCGCCAGGAACCGACAGAGGAAACCGCAACGCTAGCAGCTCTAGTCAAGAGAAGATAGTGGTCCATACCATCTCAGGAGGTCCGCACATCGCAAACAGAAGTTGGAGAGAGATGGAAAGATATGGGAAGTCGCTTAGAGACAATAAAGATTGTGTCAATACGGTTATAGAAGAGCGCCACCCAAAGCGGAAAGAAAGCGATGACATCATATTCAATAAACGCGACCTAGAGGGAAGACAGTACCCTCACATGGATCCCATGGTTATCTCTGCCCGACTCGGTCTCGCCGAAGTTTACCGAATCCTGGTAGACACTGGAAGCTCTGTAAATATCCTTTTCAAACACGCATTCGACAAAATGAAGCTATCAATGAAGGATGTATCTCCCTGCGATAAACCACTACACGGTTTCACTGGAGATGCGAAGATGCCCCTCGGGCAGCTGGACCTCTTTGTTGAGATTGGAAGCCATCCCCGCTCCGTTGTAAGGAAACAGACGTTTGTGCTGATAGAAAACCATTCGGCCTACAACGCCTTCTTAGGAAGACCAGCCTTATCTGACTTCCAGATTGTCCTAGCCCCATGGTGCCTGAAAATGAAATTTCCAACAGACAATGGGGTAGGGGAAGTGGAAGGAGACCAGGATATTGCACGAGACTGCTATGTAACCGAACTTCGCAACAACCACAGGAAAGATAAAGGGAAAAGTGTAGAGATTGCCCTCTGCACAAAAAGCCTTGAAGCATAGCAACTAAAGAAAGCCCCTCCTCTTCGATACACCAGCGACCCTTTCAATGAATTAGACCCTAGGGACAAAGAGGAGGAGGCCACCGCCGAGCCTGCAGAAGCTATGGAGTTTATATCTGTAGACAGGCACGACTCAAGTAGGCTACTGAAAATTGGGTCCCAGCTGAAAGCTGAATTGAAGGAACAACTCATTGATTTTCTCCGCCACAACTTGGATGTGTTCGCTTGGTCACACGCTGACATGACCGGAATCTCCCCCGACATAGCATGCCACGTATTAAACATTGATCCTACCAAGGCGCCTGTAAAACAAAAAAAGAGAAGTATGGGGGCAGAGCGATCAGCAGCCCTCGATGAAGAGGTAAAGAATCTACTCGCCAATGACTTCATACGAGAAGCTGTTTACCCAGAATGGATCGCCAACCCGGTACTAGTAAAAAAGGCTAATGGGAAGTGGCGGACCTGCATTGACTTCTCCAACCTAAACGACGCCTGCCCAAAGAATTGCTTCCCGCTTCCCAGAATCGACCAACTTGTAGACAGCACAGCCGGGCACGAACTCCTATCTTTTATGGATGCATACTCTGGATATAACCAAATTCCTATGCATGCTCCCGACCAAGACCACACTAGTTTCATCACCGACCGGGGCTTATACTGCTACAAAGTGATGCCTTTCGGACTTAAAAATGCAGGAGCCACCTACCAGCGCCTCGTCAACAAGATGTTTGCAGGGCTAATAGGACAAACTATGGAAGTATATGTGGACGACATGCTGGTGAAATCGCGAAAAGCCAAAGATCACGTAAGCCACCTAGGCGAGATGTTTCAAGTACTTCGGCAATATGGAATGAAGTTGAATCCACTAAAATGCTCCTTCGGTGTGTCGTCAGGGAAATTCTTAGGATTCATCGTTCATGCCAGAGGGATAGAAGCAAACCCTGAACAAGTCCGAGCATTAAGGGACATCAAGATACCTTCCACCAGAAAGGAGATGCAAAGCCTAAATGGAAAAGTGGCCGCCCTAGGCCGATTCATCTCCAAAGCAACGGACAAGTGCGTCCCCTTTTTCGAAGCTCTAAAGAAAGATAAAGGAAAGTTCGAATGGACGGACGAATGCTTAACCGCTTTCCTTAATCTAATCGAACACCTCCAGAAACCACCGGTACTCTCGACCCCAAGCGAAGGCGAAGAATTATACCTATACCTTGCTGTGTCATCTCACGCTTTAAGCGCTGCCTTGGTAAGGGAAGACAACCGCACGCAACGACCCGTTTACTTCGTCAGTAAAAGGTTTACTGGGGCAGAAGTCAGATATCCTAAACTTGAAAAGTTAGCATACTGTCTACTAATCACTTCACGAAAACTACGTCACTACTTCCAATCCCATTCCATCAAAGTTCTGACCGATCAACCACTGAGGCAGGTACTCCATCATCCCGACACATCCGGTCGACTACTTAAATGGTGTATTGAGCTGAGTCAATATGATATCACCTATCACCCTCGCACCGCCATCAAGGGACAAGCCATGGCTGATTTCATTGCAGAATTCACTACCAACGAGGATAAGGAGCAATTGGAAATAGCGGAAGATATCAAGTGGAATCTCTTTGTGGACGGTGCATCTAATGAACAAGGCTCGGGGGCAGGTGTGGTAATAATCACTCCCAGGGGAAATAAACTGCACTATGCTATAAGGTTGGAGTTCGCTGCCACCAACAACGATGCAGAATATGAAGCAGTGATAGCTGCACTAGAAATTGCCATAGAAATCGGAGCCAATTCTTTGTGTCTTCACAGCGATTCTCAACTTATTGTTAATCAAATACTAGGAGAATTCCAAGCTCGAGAGGGACGACTCATAGCATATCAGAAGAAAACCAAGTTGCTTCTCGGCCGATTGGATCAGTACTTAGTCAAACACATCCCTCGGGAAGAGAACCAAGAAGCCGACGAATTGGCAAAGCAAGCGAGTATGGGAGACATCGCCATCTTCGGGGCAGTAACCATCTCAAAGCAAACGGTCCCAAGTTTTGAGCAAGTGAATCTGATAGCCGCAGCCGAAGAAGCAACTTGGATGACTCCCATCCGAGACTACCTACAAAGTGGCACACTACCCAACGGGCGTAATGAAGTCAAGAAAATCTTGAGGAAAGCGTCCCGCTATACAGTACAAGAAGACATCCTCTATCGGCGCGGTTTCTCTAACCCATTATTAAGGTGTGTCGCCGGAAGGGAAGCCAAGGAAATCTTATCCAGCATCCATCAGGGGAGCTGTGGAGATCACACCGGGGGGCAAACATTAGCAAAAAAGATACTCCGATACGGATATTTCTGGCCCACCTTAAGCAAAGACGCCTTAGATTTCGTCAAGAAGTGTGACAGATGCCAAAAATTTGCTAAGATCCCTCGGCTACCAACAACCGAGATTACTCAGATGACCAGCCCTTGGCCCTTCGCGATATGGGGAATTGACTTAATCGGCGAGCTACCAATGGGCCGAGGCGGGGCCAAATATGCTATAGTGGCAGTTGATTATTTCACCAAATGGGTGGAAGCGGAACCTCTAAATAAAGTATCTTCAGCAAAAGTTATTAACTTTTTGATCAAAAATGTTCTATGCAGGTACGGAGTCCCACTAAAAATCATATCAGACAATGGGCTTCAGTTTGACAGCGAGGAATTCGCCAACTGGTGCCAAGAACACGGGATTCACAAAAGCTTCTCATCCGTAGCATATCCCCAAGCTAACGGCCAAGTCGAAGCAGTCAACAAAATTCTGAAAACTCTGGTCAAAAAGAAGCTCGAAAAGTCAAAGGGCGCTTGGGTGGATGAACTCCCCACGGCACTATGGGCCTACCGCACATCTTTCAGAACATCAACAGGGCACACTCCTTTCTCTTTGGCATACGGATCGGAGGCTATGCTCCCAGTTGAAACCATTGTGCCTTCCCACCGTAGGATCCACTATAACCCAGAAGAGAATGAAGAGCTCCTCAACATGTCTTTGGATCTAGTCGAGGAGAGAAGGAATGATGCAGTCCTTAAAACAGCAGCCCACAAGCAAAAGGTGGCAGCACAATACAACTCCAAAGTCAAGCATCGTACCTTACGAGAAGGGGATCTTGTCCTCAAGCGAATCTTCCCTCGCCCCGGAGCACTAGACCCGATCTGGGATGGACCATATGTAATTCATAAAGATCTCCACAACGGAGCCTATATTTTGTCAACAGTGGACGGAGAGGTGTTCCAGAGGGCATGGAACATCCAACACCTCCGTCGATACATTTCTTAACTTGTATTGCCCATATGAAGTGAATTAACAAAGAGAATCAGTGGACGTAGGCCTTTTCGTGCCGAACCACTTTAAAAAACCTTGTCTCTTTTTTCTTGTTGTTCCTTTGTATCTTGGCTGCTTGTTAACTTTATCCTTTTCTGTTGAACAAAATCCTGAGTATACAGCATTTCTATTCAAAGCGCTCCACAACACAACTTCACCTGGACAAGACCTAACAGGTACTATGCGAATCTATGCCCTCGCCAATTAGACACTTTTGCTCCAGCATCCCTCTGCTGCGGGTTAACTCATTGCTCGTGACGGCCCTTAAAGCCAACCGTAATGAGCCGATTATAAGCCACCGAGAAGGCCGACTATAGCCGAGGCAGCTCATTACGGCGTTAGACTCGCCGGCAACTGTGAACCGACTATAAGCCCCAACATAAGGTGTGGCCAGCCAGGGGCAGTTCACAGTTGACGATCGGCACCCACGCTAGCCGGCCACAGTAAATCGAATAATACCCACGATTGCGGGCCATAATGGCCCGGGTAGTTACTGTGCGCGATCTCGGCTCCAATGTGTCTTAAGTACGGCTGTGGTAAAAAAGAATTAACTCCCCGCGGAGGCGTAAGATGGGTGACGAATGTCTCCAAGACCCACAGCTAGGGAAAGTGACTACAAAACCCGTTTGCCACGAACTTAAGCACATCGAAGGCCTTCCGTGATTGGAAGTTTTACTATTTCACATATTTCAATTTTACTTAAAAAAAAGAAACTTTCCTCCTATCCTCTATAACAATCCATCAAGTACAGGATACGGAGTAGAAGACACTCGCCATTGGATGCGTGGATCCACAATCAGATGGCAGGGCATTCAACTACTTTCCATGCTCAGTCATACAAGATATTCGAAACTGCCATCTACAAACATAACATGAAAGGCGGTATTTTCTTCATTTATGTACAAATGCATGACTATAATTTGTTCACACCACACGCTAATATTGCAAGTCATAAAATTATGGTTTAGAACCAGAGTCTAACATCAAACACAATTTAATTACAAGAATATACATAGCTACATTTCTCATACGATATGTCGAAATAGCAACAAATATTCAAGAAACGACAAAATCAGCTTAAGTTAAAAAATTACACGTCAAGAATGATGTTGATTGTTACAAGTAGCAAGAATTACAACTTAGAAGTTACTCTACTGTCTTAAGACTAACGTATACAACCATGTCTAGTCTACAAAAAGAATTTTCCAGGTCTAATCAGGGAGCCGGTTGCGTCGGAGTCTTGTCCTTGCTCTATTGCCCACCTGTCCGGTCGTAAAAAGAATTCATTAGCGATAAGTAACCAAGTTAACGGAAAGACTAGAAAGGAAGACTTACCAGCACCTGCTTCTTGACCATCCTGGTCGTCATCCTCTACCTGCACACCTGCCTCCTCAGCAGCAAGCAGCCGCATACCCTCCTTTACCGCCACTTTCTCCTCCTTGGTAAACTGGGCAGTGACCACATCCATACTAAAGACCGTTCCACCCTCTTTATCTGCATCAGCCTTAGCCTCCTCCAAAGCCCGAAGATAGATCTTAGCCATGACCCTGGGATAATCATCCATCCAAGAGAGATTGCCCTGCTTCCAAGTTCGGAAATACATGTCCTGGAGCATGTCATCCATCATTCCCTCATTCTCCTCAAACTCCCTCATCTGGGCCTCGGAAGCCGACAACCTTTCGACGGCAGCATCTCTCTCCAATCTGTATCTCGAGCAATCAGCCTGAAGGGACCTCCGCATCACCTCCATCTCTTCCCTCAACTTAGCTTGAGCAAGCTCTGCAGCCTCAAGTTTCTCGGACAATTCCTCCACCTGCTCGAGATCCGCTTTCCGAACCTCATCCACCGTGGCAATAGCCATGTCAATCCGCTCTTTGCAAGTAGCTTCCATTTTCCGCAATTCGGCCCGACTGGCCTCTTCCATGGTTTTCCTTAGTCGCCCAGTAGCAGCCTCATGCTGAGAAATCTGAATAGCCTGATCCGCAAGCTGTTTGGCCTGATCCGAAACCACCAATCGAAGTCGGATATTGGCGCTCCCGATCTCCTCTCCGGCCTTAACCAGCCGAGCATGATGCCCCATCAGCTTCTTGGTCTCCTCTGCCACCCGATCAATATTAGCCTTGGCCTCGTCTCCCATAGCGACTATACGAGTAGTGAGTAGATCGAGATCTAAGGACTTGGCTTCATCAAGTACTCGTACCATGGGGTTACGGGGGAGAAGGTGTTCACCAGTGACTTCGTCAAAAGTAATATCATGAGAGCTTGGATCCAGATCAGGATGACCCGCAAATGGATTACGAGCCAAGTCGGGACGGTCGATATGAATAACAGAAGGGTTTCCGGACGGGTGCGGGGAAGGTGCAAACTCGCTACCCTCCTCAGTAATATCATGAAGAGGCTGAGCCGGAGGCTGAGGACCGGATGAAGTTTCGGATAAAGGATGACTCCTCTTCCTCTGCTGAATACCCTCTTCGATGACCCTAAGAAGAGGACGGTAGCCGACTACATCCCCGGAGCGTTGGGTTGAGGGCTTCGGCTTAGCAGAAATTTTGGAAAGTTTATATTGCTCAAGCCTGTGTCGAAGGTCTGAAGCTTTGGACGTCTTGCCTGCTCCTGATATAAAGAACAAGTGTCACAAACTTACATTACTATACGATTCGAGAAACGCGGTAAATTACAAGTTAAAAAAGGAAAAGAAACACAGATGTGCTTATACAAACCCTGGGGAGGAGTGGGATACTGCAATAAGTCCTGGATTTCATTCCAGGACGGGAGCGGGTCATAAAATATTCCTAAGTCCCTATCATTAATGAGGCATGCAGGAGTCAAGAGTTCACCTTGAGTCGTCGGAGCCACCTTGGCTGGAATGGTCGGAGAAGACTCACTTGCACCAGTCCCGGCTTTGTCCGCCTTCCCGGTCTTCTCTGCCAAAGCCGGATCCTCATCCAACCCCTCAAAAGCCTGGTGGAACGCATCATCCGTCCACTCCTGAATCTCGCCCGCTTGCCCAGGAAGTAGGGCCCCGATGCCATCGCCACCTTTGTCACCATCCCGACCATCTCCACCCTCGCCTCTTTCCTCCTCTATGTCTTCCTCCTCCCGGGTAAGTGGACAATTGCTGGGGGAGGGACCGTCCGATTTCTTGAGTTTCTTACCTCCGACAGCTGGAGGTTTTGTGAAAGGTTTCCTCTTACTACCCTCCGCCGTAACACCTTCCTTGGTCTGAGCAGCCGCCCTCTCCTCCGTCGTTTCCCTCAACTTAACTATAGACTGCTGCGGAAGGATTAAGTTATATTCCAGAAGAATCGCATTTCTAATCAAGAAGGCAGATGATCTATATTTCCCAAGAATGGCTTCTATCTCAGCCGCCGTCTGAACCAGGCGGTCAGTCTCCACAACCGGAAAGCCACCTGTCGCTAGCAAAAATGAGAAAGTATGAGAAGAAGCATCGCAATCGGAATAGGAATTATAAGTAAAAGCATCAACTTACATCCAGAGGTAAAGCGCCGGATTGAAACGGAGTCGTCCCTAACAAAGAACCACTCTTTCTTGAACATGCTGAATTTAGAATACAGATCCAAGACCGGTTTGAAGGTCACGGCTGACTCCAAGCTAATGTACGGGGATCCTTTCTTGTAGCCTCTCAAATTATATAAGTACCGGATCTCCCGGTTGGAAGGAGGGCGCCCGTACTTCCTCTGAAAGATGACGAAAAGGCTCGCCAGTATGGCATAAGAGTTGGGTTGAAGCTGGAATGGGGCC
Organism: Allium fistulosum; assembly: GCA_030737815.1. Lineage (NCBI taxonomy): Eukaryota > Viridiplantae > Streptophyta > Magnoliopsida > Asparagales > Amaryllidaceae > Allium > Allium fistulosum. The sequence goes on from CM060902.1 coordinate 1,389,838,263, forward strand.
ACCTTTAGATACGTGAGGAAGCTGACTACCCAAGCATTGAGAGGCGGGATAGCACCACACATACAATGGTACCTACTATAAGCAAAGTACCCTTCGGGAGGATTGTATGGCATGAATCCTGGGCCCGGCAACAGCATGAGGGCTCTATCGATCCCAAAGGAACGAGATATAACATCGAGCTACTCCTCTTTGAGAGAGCTAGGAAAGCAGTCAGGCGGGGAATCCAGCAGCTCCTGGGGACCATGTCCATTCACTAATGACCTTGGGGCGGGCCCATGACGCTCCGATCCTGATTGAGCTAGGGGCACGGCCGAGGACTCTCCTTCGCCATGGGACTTCTTCTTATCCGAACGAGTTTCCACTTTGCGAGACATTTATCTGCAAACACGGGAATGTATATCGTTAGAATATACGAACAATGTAATTTGGAATTTCACTTAAAAGTTCGAAGTATGAAACACATGTTCACTCAGTACAACAATTCATTTGGCAAACAGATGCAGCACTTCAATAATCTCATTCGGTATTAAACGTTCATGTGTCATTCGGTATCGGAGGACTAAGTTCATTCGGCATACAAACGTACAAACGCAAGTTCACTCGGCATACAAACGCAAGTTCATTCGGCAAAAAGGATTAAACTTGGTCCGGCTAAAAATCTCACCTGATTCGGTTAAGGGTTTGGTTCGGCTAACGCTGAGGTTCGTGGGAATGGTTCGGCAGGTGGAAAGATAGAAGCCCTAGTCCCCTATTTTATAGGCAAAGGCAGTGTACCGAACCACTTGGTTCGGCAACATGAAACACACGCAGACGTCGAGATTGGATGGACGAAAAACAAAGCACGATATATGGTGAACATATACCCTACTTTGGGGGGCAAATGTTGGCCAAGTTTTCAAACACTTAATCAACCAAACGCTCGAACCAGAATCTCTCCATCTCAATATCAAACCAACTCCTTCTAGCTCCTGCCAAACCAAGTACGTACCGAACCACATGCCCCACTCATTCGCCACCGGTCCAAGACATGCTACCGAACCACCTTCTTTCCCCATGCTGCCGAATCAACTACCTCTTCCAGCACCTCACCGAACCAACACATTCGGCATCACCCCCACCGAACCAAGTCTCACCACCGAATGAAGCTCCACCGAATCAACCTACTCCCTATCTACCACTGGACCAGATCCACCAAGTCTCACCACCGAATGAAGCTCCACCGAATCAACCCACTCCCTATCTACCACCGGACCAGATCCACCGAGCATCCATGCCGAATGAAGCCCCACCGATCCAACTTCTACCAAAGCTCCCCAAGAACGACCGAACCAGAGGACACCGAACCAGATGTGCCAGGCCAGATCACATCAGCCCAGGCCCATCAGCAACTATACATATCCTGGAACCCTACCCCCGGCCTCACTCTATAAATAGAGGGGTAGGGGTACAGCAATGGGGACAAGTTTTTGAGAGCTCAAGCACGGAAGGAACTCTTCAAACAACTTTCTTTTACTTACACCAAAGCTTTGTACTTGTAATCATAACAAAAGAAGAGAAATAACATATAAAGTGGACGTAGGCACATTCTGGCTGAACCACTATAAATCTGCGTGTCTTTTTACATTTTAGCCCCTGTTTTTTACGTATTTGCATAAGTCGCTCAAATTACTAAGAATAACATAAGATCTACTAAATCATACAACTTTGAGGTGTTTGTCCATTTTTTGTGCAAACAGATACCAAAAATACATTCGGCTAAATTATAGCCTTCAACAAATTCAATCACAAAGATAATCACACGGAGATTATAAATAATCAACATACAACATATGAAACCAATTCAAATGTTTTGAGGAATCCTGTTGGATTCCTCCAACTTGTTTCCCTGCATCCACAGACGTTAGCACAACAATTAAATAGCCATTCCACTTTGAGGGGGAATATCGCGGTATATGGGATTTATAAAATATCATCCGCTATTATGCGGCGCATAGGGTCTCATCCGCTATATAATGCGGGAAATCAATCACCAAATATATATATATATATATACTACTATATATATACCACATCCAAACAGTCAATCAATAACTGCAATTCCAATTTAATTTGAGTGAGAAGATCTCACATATGCTTTTTATTTTTGCAATCCATTTCCATTTCAGCTTGGTTTCTTCGCAATTTTGACCTTGTATAAACAATTTTATACAATTTATCAATATTTGAACCACTCGAATAATTAAATTTCCATTTGATAAATTTATTTAACCAATGATTCATTTTAAACTAATAGTTTGATTTAAACTAATCTCTCTTAATATTTCTAGTGACTAAAATTTAAATAGGCTAATTAAACCAGCTAATCATCATAATGCATTATTCTAAAACAACTAATAACTTTGAAACGTATATATGCATATTTGTTTTCTTTTTCTTATTTGAAACTACATACGCCCAAAAGTAATCTATATACATATTAAAAATCAAATCTTTATGAACTTCTTCAACATATTTTTTTCTTCTGTATATATATATATAACCGATTAAATCTAAAAATCAAAACTGCCTAGACTTTTCTGTAATTATTAATACAATCAAGATTAACAACCTAATTTTAGAAACTAAATTAAATTAATTATCAAAGCAATACCTTACTGCCTTGATCAGAAAATTCGCCACCAAACCCTTAATCGCAAGTGACAGAGGCCATCATGGCTCCTCGATTTTCCTTTCACGTCGCCAGAGGTCGCGACTATCACGACAGTTGAACCCATCGCTACTACCAGTTCCGTGCGCTCGCTTCCCTTATCACCTCTCGTTGCCTCACTCGAGAATGACGAGCCCAGCCTAATGGAGATGACAATCCATCGCCTCGCAAGCTTGAAAACGAGCCTCTTCAAGTTGCAACTTCCCCTGCTTAATACATCGCTATTGGGTACGTTTCTATCACCACCAAATCAAGATGAGAAAGGAGCCACCGAACCGTTCGGTACCGAGCCAACAGAAGGAAGCAAGGGACGGACCAGCCTCTACCGGACCAACACCTCTCCAGGCATCACCGAACCAACTCCATAACCGGTCCAACTCCAATGCCGGACCAAACCCAATGCCGGACCAACTCAATGCCAGGCCAACTCCAAGCCGGGCCAACTCAATGCCGGACCAACTCAATGCCGGACCAACTCAATGCCGGACCAACTCCATGCCGGATCAACTTCATGTCGGACCAAGTTCTACCGGACCAAGACGTGCCAGGCCAGATCACATCAGCCCAGGCCCACCAGCAGCTATATACATCCAAGACCCCTGCTCCCAACCTCACTCTATAAATAGAGGGGAAGGGGTACAACAAAGGGGGACAAGTTTGAGAGCTCAAGCACGGAGAGAACTTTCAAACAACATTCAGATATTAGTATCAAAGCTTTGTACTTGTAATCTAAACAAGAAAAGAGAAATAATATAAAAAGTGGACGTAGGCACATTCTGGCTGAACCACTATAAATCTGCGTGTCTTTTACAGTTTAGTCCCTGCTTTTTATATATTTGCATAAATCACCCAAATCACTAAGAACAACGTAAAATCAATTAAATCCTACGACTTTGAGGTGTTTGTCCATTTTTTGTGCAAACATTTTTGGTGCTTTCACTGAGAACTAGAAGCTCGAAGCTTCAGCTTCTTCCACTTAACCTTTTTCCTAACAAGCATCGTTCATCGCTTGGAAAATATGCCTCCTAGGTAGAAAAAAGATGTTAACAAAGGAAAAAACATCGCAACCAGCAGTCTTCCAGATCCGGCGGTCACGGATCAAGGAAATCGTCCTCCTCCAGCAGCAGTACCAAATGAAGGACAGGCTAATCCGACCACTCCTGCCGCAGAACAGCCTGCAGCAATTACTAGGGCAGATCTAGACAGGGTTGTGGTTGAAGTAACTAACCGCTTCACATCCCAGCAGGAAGCCTTGGTGGACCATCTCATGTCACGCTTAAGGGATGCTGAAGAGTCCAACCGCAACACTGAATCATGGGGTGAGTCCCAGTCTGGAGGATCTCAGAGACAACAAAGATCTTCCTTCTTCGAAGGAGTTAACGGCAGAAGCAGCCGTGGTAGGAACCGAGATCGAGCACAGCCCGAAGTTAGGCCTGAGGAAGCGCTTGGAACCGAACCCAACGGGGGAGGTACCGGGCGGAGGTCAACTGTAGCTGAGTCGGTTGTACTGCCTAACCACGGAAACGCCAACGAAAGGGGCCGAGCTAGAGTCCAGCCCGAAGTTGGGTCCGAGGAAGTGCTCAGATTAGAACCCAGCAGGGGAAGATTAAGGCAAGGGCCAACTGTAGCTGACCCTAGCATGCTCCCAGAAGACCAAAGGCAGCCACTGGAAAATATGAGGAATGATAGACGATACCATCCCTACAGGTCGTCTGGACGAAATCAATCCCACCGAACAGAACCAAACTCGTTTCTATCTGCTCCAAATTCTGATGAAAGGATGGCACGCTTATTCAGAGAGTGCGTCCAACGGGAACAAAGAGATCGAGGGATAGGCGCTAGGGTAACCAGCCCTTTCGCCCGCAATATCGAAATTGCTATCACCCCCGAGAATGGAAGATGCCAACAATGGAACCCTACAAAGGGACCTCCGACCCCATTGTACACTTACAGATATACACACAGCATATGCTCATGAGTGGAGCGACAGAGGGAGTACTGTGCAAATGCTTTCCACTATTCTTAGCAGATCTCGCTACCTCCTGGTTCTGTCATTTATCCCAGGGATCCATTAGCTCGTGGGAAATGTTGAAAGAAAAGTTTATCAGTCAGTTCCACATTCATGTGGAACAACCCAAGGACGCTTATTCCTTATCCAGTATCAAACAGAAACCTGGAGAGAAACTGCAGCAATACCTAACCCGATTCAATGCCGCAGCAGTCGCAGTCCAAGATGCCGATGAGAAGCTTATCCTAATGGCCCTCTGTAGTGGTGTGCATCCGGATACTAAATTTTCTAGAAGGTTGACAAAAGAAAAACCAGCTACTTTACCCGATTTCTTCCATGAAGCCGGGAAATATATGAGGCTTGAGGATGCTGCCGTTGAGGGGCAGTCAGGACAATAAAATAAGGCAACTCACAGCAACGCGCCTGCTATGGCAAGGGACGTTCGAAGAAATGATTCCAGAGACAATGTTGGGGGCAAGAAGGGAGAAAAGCGCATATATCGGCCAGGACCGAGATTCGACACTTACACTCCTTTGAACGAAACCGTCGAAAACATCTTCCTTGCCACCCAAGGCGAAGTTAGATACAAACGCCCACCATACAAGAAGGAATCAGATAACGCGTAGAAGTCTGGAAAGCTCTGCCGCTTCCACGAATCTCACGGGCATGATACCAATGAGTGCCATCATCTCCGGGACTTGATTGAAGAACACATCAGAAGGAAGAAACTGGAACGCTATGTAAAAGGTCAGGACAGGACTCCAGCTCCTGCCAATGAGAACCCAAGGCTACCCTCACCGGAGATCGGCAGAGGAAACCGCAACACTAGCGGCTCTAGTCAAGAGAAGATAGTGGTCCATACCATCTCGGGAGGACCGCACATCGCCGACAGAAGCTGGGCAGAGATGGAAAGATATGGAAAGTCGCTTAGAAACAATGAAGACTGTGTTAATTCTGTTATAGAAGAGCGCCACCCGAAGCGGAAAGAGAATCATGACATCACATTCGGTAAGCGTGACCTAGAAGGAAGGCAATACCCTCACATGGATCCCATGGTTATCTCTGCCCGGCTCGGTCCCGCCGAAGTTTACCGAATTCTAGTAGACACTGGAAGCTCAGTAAATATCCTGTTCAAACATGCATTCGACAAAATGAGACTATCAATGAAGGATGTATCTCCCTGCAATAAACCGCTACACGGTTTCACTGGAGATGCGAAGATGCCCCTCGGGCAACTGGACCTCTTTGTTGAAATCGGAAGCCATCCCCGCTCCGTTGTACGAAAACAGACGTTTGTGCTAATAGAAAACCACTCGGCCTACAACGCCTTCTTAGGAAGGCCAGCCTTGTCTGACTTCCAAATTGTCCTAGCCCCATGGTGCCTAAAGATGAAATTTCCAACGGACAATGGAGTAGGGGAAGTAGAAGGAGACCAGGACGTTGCTCGAGACTGCTATGTGACTGAACTTCGCAACAACCACAGGAAGGATAAAGGGAAGGGTGTAGAGGTTGCCCTCTGCACGAAAAGTCTAGAAGCGTAGCAACTAAAGAAAGCCCCTCCTCTTCGATATACCAACGACCCTTTCAATGAATTAGACCCCAGGGACAAAGAGGAGGAGGCCACCGCCGAGCCTGCAGAGGCTATGGAGTTTGTATCTGTAGACAAGCACGACTCGAGTAGACTATTGAAAATTGGGTCCCAATTAAAAGCAGAGTTGAAGGAGCAACTCATCGACTTTCTCCGCCACAACTTGGATGTATTCGCATGGTCACACGCTGACATGACCGGAATCTCCCTCGACGTAGCATGCCACGTACTAAACATTGATCCTACCAAGGCGCCCGTAAAACAAAAGAAGAGAAGTATGGAGGCAGAGCGATCAGCAGCCCTCGATGAAGAAGTAAAGAATCTACTTGCCAATGACTTCATACGAGAAGCCATCTACCCGGAATGGATCGCTAACCCGGTACTGGTAAAGAAGGCTAATGGGAAGTGGCGAACATGCATTGACTTCTCCAACCTAAACGACGCCTACCCAAAGGATTGCTTCCCACTTCCCCGAATCGACCAACTTGTAGACAGCACAGCCGGGCACGAGCTCTTATCTTTTATGGACGCATACTCAGGATATAACCAAATTCCTATGCATGCTCCCGATCAAGACCACACTAGTTTCATCACTGACCGGGGTTCATACTGCTATAAGGTAATGCCTTTCGGACTTAAAAATGCAGGAGCCACCTACCAGCGCCTCGTCAACAAGATGTTTGCAGGGCTAATAGGACAAACTATGGAAGTATATGTGGATGACATGCTGGTAAAGTCAAGGAAAGCCGACGATCATGTAAGCCACCTAGGCGAGATGTTTCAAGTACTTCGCCAGTATGGAATGAAGTTGAATCCTCTAAAATGCTCCTTCGGAGTATCATCAGGAAAGTTCTTGGGATTCATCGTCCATGCCAGAGGGATTGAAGCAAACCCTGAACAAGTCCGAGCGCTAAGGGATATCAAGATACCTTCCACTCGAAGGGAAATGCAAAGCCTGAATGGAAAAGTGGCCGCCCTAAGCCAATTCATCTCCAAAGCAACGGACAAGTGCGTCCCCTTTTTCGAAGCTCTAAAGAAAGACAAAGGAAAGTTTGAATGGACTGACGAATGCTTAATCGCTTTCCTTAACTTAATCGAACACCTCCAGAACCACTGGTACTCTCGACTCCAAGCAAAGGCGAGGAGTTATACCTATACCTTGCTGTGTCGTCTCACGCCCTAAGTGCTGCCTTGGTAAGGGAAGACAACCGCACGCAGCGGCCAGTTTACTTCGTAAGTAAGAGGTTTATGGGGGCAAAAGTTAGATATCCTAAACTTGAGAAGCTAGCATATTGTTTACTAATCACATCACGGAAACTGCGTCACTACTTCCAGTCCCATTCCACCAAAGTTCTGATCGATCAACCACTGAGGCAGGTACTCCATCGTCCCGACACTTCTGGGCGACTACTTAAATGGTGCATTGAACTAAGTCAGAATGATATCACCTATCACCCTCACACCGCCATCAAGGGACAAGCCATGGCTGATTTCATTGCAAAATTCACTACCAACGAAGATAAGGTGCAATTGGAAATAGCAGAAGACATCAAGTGGAATCTCTTTGTGGATGGTGCATCAAACGAACAAGGCTCGGGGGCAGGTGTGGTAATAATCACTCCCAGGGGAAATAAGCTGCACTATGATATAAGGTTGGAGTTCGCTGCCACCAACAACGATGCAGAGTATGAAGCAGTGATAGCTGGATTAGAACTTGCCTTAGAAATCAGAGCCAATTCTTTGTGTCTTCATAGCGATTCTCAACTTATTGTTAATCAAATACTAGGAGAATTCCAAGCTCAAGAAGAACGACTCATAGAGTATTTAAAGAAGACCAAGTTACTTCTCAGCCGATTGGACCACTACTTAGTCAAACACATCCCTCGGGAAGAGAACCAAGAGGTCGACGAATTGGCAAAGCAAGCAAGTGTGAGAGACAGCGCCATCTTCGGAGCAGTAACCATCTCAAAGCAACTGACCCCAAGTTTTGAGCAAGTGAATCTGATAGCTGCAACCGAAGAAGCAACTTGGATGACTCCCATCCGAGACTACTTGCAAAGCGGCACACTACCCAACGGGCGTAACGAAGTCAAGAAAATCTTGAGGAAAGCTTCCCGCTACACAATACAAGAAGACATCCTCTATCGGCGCGGATTCTCTAACCCGTTATTAAGGTGTGTCGCTGGGAGGGAAGCCAAGGAAATCTTATCCAACATTCATCAGGGAAGCCACGGAGATCACACCGGAGGGCAAACATTAGCAAAAAAGATACTCCGATATGGATATTTCTGGCCCACCATAAGCAAGGACGCTTTAGATTTCATCAAAAAGTGTGGCAGATGCCAGAAGTTTGCTAAGATTCCGCGGCTACCAACAACTGAGATTACTCAAATGACCAGCCCTTGGCCCTTCGCAATATGGGGAATTGACTTAATCGGCGAGCTACCAATGGGCGGAGGCGGGGCCAAATATGCTATAGTGGCAGTCGACTATTTTACCAAATGGGTGGAAGCAGAACCTCTAAATAAAGTATCTTCAGCAAAAGTTATTAACTTCTTGATCAAAAATGTTCTGTGCAGGTACGGAGTCCCATTCAAAATCATATCAGACAATGGACTTCAGTTTGACAGCGAGGAATTCGCCAACTGGTGCCGAGAGCACGGAATTCACAAAAGCTTCTCATCCGTAGCGTATCCCCAGGCAAACGGACAAGTCGAAGCCGTCAACAAAATTCTGAAAACTCTAATCAAAAGAAACTCGAAAAGTCAAAGAGCGCTTGGGTGGATGAACTCCCTACGGCACTGTGGGCCTATCGCACATCCTTCAGAACATCAACGGGGCATACTCCTTTCTCTTTGGCATACGGATCGGAGGCTATGCTCCCAGTTGAAACCATTGTGCCTTCCCATCGTAGGATCCACTATAACCCAGAAGAGAACGAAGAACTCCTTCACATGTCTTTGGATCTAGTTGAGGAGAGAAGAAATGATGCAGTCCTTAAAGCAGCAGCCCACAAGCAAAAAGTGGCAGCACAATACAACTCCAAAGTCAAGCATTGTACCTTACAAGAAGGGGATCTTGTCCTCAAGCGAATCTTCCCTCGCCCCGGAGCACTAGATCCAATCTGGGATGGACCATATGTAATTCATAAAGATCTCCACAATGGAGCTTATATTTTGTCAACAGTGGACGGAGAGGTGTTCCAAAGGGCATGGAACATCCAACACCTCCGTCGATACTTTTCTTAACTTGTACTGCCCATATGAAGTGAATTAACAAAGAGAATCAGTGGACGTAGGCATTTTCGCGGCGAACCACATTAAAAAACCTTGTCTCTTTTTTAACTTGTTCCTTTATATCTTGGCTGCTTGTTAACTTTATCCTTTTCTGTTGAACAAAATCCTATGCATATAGCATTTCCATTCAAAGCACTCCACAGCGCAACTTCACCTGGACAAGACCTAACAGGTACCATGCGAATCTATGCCCTCGCCAATGAGACACTTTTGCTCCGACATCCCTCTGCTGCGGGTTAACTCATTGCTCGCGACGGCACTTAAAGCCAACTGTAATGAGCCGATTATAAGCCACCGAGAAGGCTGACTATAGCCGACGCAGCTCATTACGGCGTTCGGCTCGCCGGCAACTGTGAACCGACTATAAGCCCCAACATAAGGTGTGGCCAGCCAGGGGCAGTTTACGGTTGACGATCGGCACCCACGCTAGCCGGCCACAGTAAATCGAATAATACCCACGATTACGGGCCATAATGGCCCGGGTAGTTACTGTGCGCGATCTCGGCTCCGATGTGTCTTAAGTGCGACTGTGGTAAAAAAGAATTAACTCCCCGCGGAGGCGTAAGATGGGTGACAAATGTCTCCAAGACCCACAGCTAGGGAAAGTGACTACAAAGCCCGTTTGCCACGAACTTAAGCACATCGAAGGCCTTCCGTGATTGGAAGTTTTACTATTTCACGTATTTCAATTTTACTTAAGAAACTTTTTCTCCTATCCTCTGTAACAATCCCTGAAGTACAGGACACAGAACAAGAGACATTCGCTAATGGAAGCGGATACTCACAGCAAGATACGGGACCACATTCCGTACTCGGTCACACAAGACATTCAAAGCTGCCATCCACCAGCAAAATATAAAGGGCGGTATTTCCTTCTTTCATATGTAAACTCGTGACTATAATTTATTCACACCTCACGCTAACATTGCAAGTCATGAAATTATGTTTCAAACAAGAACTTGACGTCAAACACAATTTAATTACAAGAATATGCATAACTATATTTCTCATACAACATGTCAAAATAACAAAAAACATTCAAAAGACGACAGAATCAGCTTAAGTTAAAGAATTACACGTCAAGAATAGTGCTATTTATTACAAGTAGCATAATTACAATCTAAGAGTTATGTTACTATTTTAAGACTAACATATACAACAATGTCAAGTCCACAAAAAGATTTCCAGGTCCAGTCATGGAGCCGGATGCATCGGAGTTTTATCCTTGTCCTGTTGCCCACCTGTCCGGTCAAAGAAAGAATTCGTTAATGATAAGCGACCAAGTTAACAGAAAGACTAGAAAGGAAGACTTACCAGCACCTGCTTCTTGACCATCCTGGTCGTCATCCTCTACTTGCACACCTGCCTCCTCAGCAGCAAGCAACCGCATGCCCTCCTTCACCGCCACCCAACATTTGCTGCGGAAAATGGAGGCGACCTGCAAGGAACGGTTCGATATGGCCATTGCCACGGTGGATGAGGTTCGGAAAGCGGATCTGGAGCAGATAGAGGAGTTATCTGGGAGGCTTGAGGCCGCAGAGCTTGCTCAAGCTAAGCTGAAGGAGGAGATGGAGGCGATGCGAGAATCCCTTCAGGCTGACTGCTCGAGATACCGATTGGAGAAAGAAGCTGTCGTTGAAAGGCTGTCGGCTTCCGAGGCCCGGATGAGGGAGTTTGAGGAGAACGAGGGGATTATGGACGAGATGCTCCAGGACATGTACTTCCGTACTTGGAAGCAGGGCGACCTATCCTGGATGGATGATTATCCCAGGGTCATGGCTAGGATTTATCTCCGGGCTCTGGAGAAGGCTAGGGCTGATGCGGATAAAGAGGGTGGCACGGTCTTCAGCATGGATGTGGTTACTGCCCAGTTTACCAAGGAGGAGAAGGTGGCCTACCACGCATGCAATGGTATCTGCTGTAGGCAAAATATCCTTCGGGAGGATCATACGGCATCACTCCCGCATCCAGCAATAACATGCGCGCTCGGTCGATCCCGAAAGAGCGAGATATAACATCAAGTTGCTTGCCCTTAAGTGAGCTAGGGGAGCAATCAGGAGGCAAGTTAAGAAGTTCCTGAGGACAATAACCATCCACCAATGATCTCGGGGTGGGCCCATGACGGGCAGATCTTGGTTGAGCCGGGGGCACTGAGGAAGGCTCTTCTCTATCCTGAGATCTCTTCTTCTCTGATCAGGTTTCCACTCTTTGAGACATTTATCTGCAAACACAAAAAAGCACGTTGTTAGAACGAAGGATGCAGAAGTATAAAACAAGCAAGACCATCCAGTATAAAGTCCATTCGGCATCAAGACCATCCGGCATCAAGACCATGCGGCATCAAGACCATCCGGCATCAAAACCATGCGGCATCAAGACCATCCGGTATTAAGTTCATTCGGTAAAACGAAGTAAATCGAAGAAGCCATTCGGCAATCACCTGATTCGGCAATACGGTTGATTCGGCAAACACGATTGATTCGGCAGGAAGTTTTTTCGGCTATCTCGTTCGGTGGGCAATAAAGGAAGTCCTAGTTCCGTACTTATAGGCGAAGGTAAACCTCCGGACCAACCGGTTCTGTACTAGAAATCGGATGGAAACGTCAAAATTGGAACAAAGCACGACATATGTTAGCATATGCCCTACTTTGGGGGGCAAATGTTGGATACGTTTCTAACACCACCAAATCAAGATGAGAAAGGAGCCACCGAACCGTTCGGTACCGAGCCAACAGAAGGAAGCAAAGGACGGACCAGCCTCTACCGGACCAACACCTCTCCAGGCATCACCGAACCAACTCCATAACCGGACCAACTCCAATGCCGGACCAACTCCAATGCCGGACCAAACCCAATGCCAGGCCAACTCCAAGCCGGGCCAACTCAATGCCGGACCAACTCAATGCCGGACCAACTCCATGTCGGATCAACTTCATGCCGGACCAAGTTCTACCGGACCAAGACGTGCCAGGCCAGATCACATCAGCCCAGGCCCACCAGCAGCTATATACATCCAAGACCCCTGCTCCCAACCTCACTCTATAAATAGAGGGGCAGGGGTACAACAAAGGGGGACAAGTTTGAGAGCTCAAGCACGGAGAGAACTTTCAAACAACATTCAGATATTAGTATCAAAGCTTTGTACTTGTAATCTAAACAAGAAAAGAGAAATAATATAAAAAGTGAACGTAGGCACATTCTAGCTGAACCACTATAAATCTGCGTGTCTTTTACAGTTTAGTCCCTGCTTTTTATATATTTGCATAAATCACCCAAATCACTAAGAACAACGTAAAATCAATTAAATCCTACAACTTTGAGGTGTTTGTCCATTTTTTGTGCAAACAATCGCCGCCTCCACCCCGAGCGATCGCGCTCCTCCTCGGCCTCGATGTCGCCGACGTCGACCCATCGCGTGCTCGCGCGCGGCATCGCTTCTTTTTATTTTATTTTATTTTCTTCTCTGACCGATTCGATTTGAGGTAAAATTAAAGAGGAGAGAAAGTAGCAATTCTTAGCAGCGCCTATTTCCTTCTGAGAGATTTGATTTTTTTGAAAAAGAAAACGAGGTGGCCCAATTTGAAAAACGAAGGCGGCCATTAAATTTTGATTTGTTTCTCTGCGTTTTACAATGAAATGAAGGGGACAAGATACGATGTCGAAGAGAACGTGGCGTGTTGGAGAACGAATTGTTACAGTGATTTAGAAAAGACTGGAAAAAGGCTGATGTGAAATAAATTCAACTGTCGTTGACTAGTATAAATATCCCATTTAAATTCAAATTCAAATCGTTCCAATAAATGCAACTCGAAATCTCGACCTCCAATCGAGGTGTGCTGCTAGGCGTTTATAATGTTATACGCCTATTACGAACGCAATGGAAAAGGTTTCGAGTCCAAATTCGATCGTATGGAGAAGATAGCTTTTTGGACCAGTTATTAAATTGAATTTCGATGTAAATTTCAGCGCGTTTATATATCGTACGCTCACACAACAACTCCAATCACTACGAAAATTAAAATACGATAATAATACATTGTTACGGATCCAATGGAACTGGTTTCGTCAAATTCCGAGACCGTGCCTCAGAAGGCTATTTTTAAATTCAATTTAAACGATAAAATTCAAAACTGAACAAAACAGTTTCAAATTCAATTCTGAAGCTTCCATTATCTTCAGTATTATCAATATAGATTTTCTAAGCCTTGAAAATATTTTTAATCGGCTTAAAACTGAAGATTCAAATTTTTACCCAACTTCAGTAAGTTAAATTCAAAAATTTAATAGCCAAATTCATTCTGATATTTGAATTTCAAATAAAACTATCTTTCATACCTTCAAACTCAATTAAATATTCAAATTTCAAATGTCAAAAATTCAGGGTCATTACATTCTTCCCCCCTTAAAAGAATTTCATCCCGAAATTACAAGTTAAGAAGAATGATCCAATACCCGTTTATCATTTTTCCGAAACCAAACAGTTTTATCAACTCGCCAAAATAATCTTTTATTAAAGATCTATTAACACTTCAACTAACCTTCCAAACACTTTCATAGTTTTCAAACAACTTTATTTTACTTCACAATTCAAATTTAAATTTAAATTCACATTTTAAATTATCCAAAATTTCTCAAAATTTTCTAACTCTCTAAATTTTAGGAAAATTTCGCCACCGTCTCCTTTGCGCGGCTAGCTCGGTACAACTACAAAATGTCCCTACGGACTGCCAAATTCCAAAAGAAAACAAAATGCCAAGTGGCAAAATCAGAAACTCATCAAATTTCATACTGAAATTTTAAATTATACCTTTACCGAGCAAATTCCAATTTATCTTCTGAGATCAAAAATCCCAATTTTCTTTTGCCTTTAAAATACCTGTATACTATACTTAACAATAATATCCAAATTTACTTATTGGATTCCCAATACCCATTTTACTCAAGAATTTCATTCTTTATTTCTTAAGTTCAATACAATTATTTCTTATATTCATTTTTACTACTTCACTACTAAAGTTTATATTCAAATTGAATTCCACTTCCATATAAAATCAATTTTCTTCAATTTAATAATTCATTTCAAATCTCAATACTTTTATTTCCAAATTTTCATTCAGACTTTCATTTCAAATTTTACTTGAATTCGATTCATCTTTAACTCTAAATATTGAGTCTTACTTTCCTTATCTCAAATTCCAATTTTAAATCAGTTGTTGTTAAGTGAAAATTTCCAAAAATTTCAAAAATTTCCTAACTCCCAAAATTTTCAGAAAATTTTGACGGAGTCTCCTTTGTACGGAGGATCTTTTGCAATTTGACAAAAGATATAAATATATATACATCGACCCACTCGGTCGGAAAAACAAAAACAGTTCATATTTCCTATTTTGTATTGCATAGGCATACCTTTTTTAGCATTTTAAGCAAAGTGGCTTATTATTAGCATTTTGCGCAACCCAACGCAGCCAAACGGCTTCCAAAAACCTGTACTTACTCAATTTAAATATGTAAGTGACATATATAGGAAATTTATTAACATTTCACTTATTTCAATAGCAAATACATAGATTTCATAAGCAATGCACTTAAAATAATTCCCATAAGCAATTTATATGGTTTCGATACAAATTAAATTTCTTACGACCAATTCACATACAATTTAATTTGCATTTCATATTCACATTCATTTCATTTGAAACCATTTCACAAAACTCGACGACAACGCTTTGTCAAAATATTTCTTAAGTCGATTCAACTCAAAACTCAAGTTCATTTTCCTTGTAAACAATTTCCTATTTAAATTTTTGATTTGATTTTTCATTTATCAAATCCATTCCATCTACTAATTTAATTCAATTAGTATATTCACTTATCCTTTTTAAATTTCAAATTTCCATATTCAATTCATCCCGAATTTATTTTATCTTTATCAAGGAAATTTCAATTTATTTTATTTTTCCAAGTTTGGATTTTTCTTCAACTTGATTCAAATCGAATCTCATTACATTATTCAATTTCCAATTCATTTATTTACAAATGTAACCTCGTTTGTTCATTCACAAATTCATTCCTTTTCAATTTGAATCTTATTCCAAACAAATTTCAAATATTTTATAAGTTATCAACTTCTTTACATTCCATAACAATTTAAAGAAATCCCAAAGTCTTTTAAACAATTACTCACATTTCAAAACTAACTTTGAAATTTCAATCCAAATTCTTTAATTTGTATTTCAAAAATTACTTTGGCATCTCATTTCAATTTATAAAACTCATTTATAAATTCACATTGCCAATTTCATTCCATTAATGAATTTTATTTTCAAATATTTTCCTAGAATTCCATTTCAAATTATAAATCACATTTACAATTTACATTTACAAATCCCATTCGTATATGAACTTTATTTCCTTATCTTTTCAATTCATATTTATAAATTTCATTTGTTAAATGAATTTATCTCCAAATCTTTGGTTATACCATTATTTCTTATTTCGTTTCCATATAACAATGATAATAATTCAATATTATCACTCCCTAACAACCAAGCAACCATATACAATAATAATTTACGGAAAATGAATTCTTTTCTATACAAAAATAGTTTTGGGTAAAATTATTTCATTTACCCTATTTTAAAACAATACTGTGTCGGTTTATCTTGTTTAAGAGTTTAGAAACCCCTATCGATTACAGTTGGCCAGACTGAACCGACTAGAATCTATAAACAATCAACCGATAAGTCAACAAAATATAAAGCAAATTTTTGTATTCACTAACAAATACGCGCTCATATCTATTATTACGCTCGCACTCATTCTAGAGTACTACTGACTCTATCTCTAATGAGTAACACCCAACAGAGCCCGGGTTATCGCTTAACCAATTGCTTTGATACCACATGTAACGATACGATCTTTCGACGCTCGAAAGTCAACATCAATACAACCACTGTATCAACTACCGAACTATCGATTGCCGAAAAACCGAATTGTTTTGGTTGAAAAGAAGAGGTAGAAGAAGACAGAAAGAAGAAGAAACAATAACAGAATCACACATTCGCAGCTGAACAACATATAATAGATAAATGAATAATCTTTAAACAAAGAACTATATCAGTTTATACAATACATCATCAGAATTTACAACAACAACACACAATACTGGACAGTTATATAAACTTGTCCACATACAAAATACACAGCGGATAATACATAATATAAATGATACGTCTCGCCATCCAGATCGCCTCCAGATCTCCACAGCAACTTCTGAATTCTAGAATGACCTGATAACCTGACTCTAGGCTGCCCGTGTGGAAAATTATGGGCACCCAGAGTTTAGAAAGGGAACAATAAACTCCAGGTCAGTCATGGGACTGGTGTGAGATCTTAAAAACATCTATTTTCACAAAGAAAATAAAATTAATTCACAATGCTTTTGGAAAATGAAACTACCATAAGGCCTCCCGCCACACACACAATGCAAACGCAGAATTGGAGGAGATTTCTCCTTATGATAGTCAAACATGCTTGATACGCAAAAATCATTTTAATATTATTATTAGTGCATAGTGTGGAAAACATTTCGAAAATATAATATTAATCTTAGCCAACATACAACCATTATTGTATGCCTACTATAGCTACTATGTTCAATAGCAGGTTACCGCCACATTCCATAGCAGGTTATACAACTAAAACCGTACAAGGTTCGTATTATTTCTTTGGATTTTCCAACAAATGGTCAGGCTAAGGAACTTCCTACCGCCACATGGAAATGCCTCTGGAGGGACGTCCCAAGAACCTACCCGGATCTCTGCCAACACAAGGCTGAATTACCTCTGTAACTAGGTAACTACTACTCGAGTATGCCACACCCGATCCTTTGGGACCTTTATCCGAGGCGCCTCGATCACAAAGCAACAATCACACAGTAAATAAGATTGATGCCACCACACAGGTATAGCATCTGGGCTCCATACCATGATACCACCTTTTTCCAAAAGGAAATGACATACCCTAAAGGGCGCGACCCTCATAACCTTGTTGCATTTTCCTGTTTTACCATTTCTGGTTTGTGAGGCTCGATGAGGTCTCGTCCACAAAGCTACGCTTCACACGAAAGCCATGCTTTGATCAACAAATGATCGGCAACACACAGCAGCACTCAGCATGCCACACTACCAAATTGGGAGTATATCACTGGTAACCTTCAACTACATAACCTCTGAGCTCGTACGTATCAGAGAAGGGTGTTAAGCTAAGAGAATAAATTCTCCGCCACCAAACAGAAATGTATTTGAAAGAAATCAGCTTTATATCTCAAAGTGTAGTGTCAGACATACAACCATACAAGTCTGTTCCAGGTTCGAACAGAACCGAAGGCACTTCCAAAGAAGCCCTTGCAAATCCGGTCTTCAATTGCAATCCATAACGTCGTACCATTATTCGGAATGGGTTATATGACACAAAGTCCTCTCCCGGCTAAACCGAATAATGAACGCTTACTTTAAAAACAAATTCAAGTGCCATTTCAAAGGCCAACATTGATAGTCGGTTATTTAACTATCAAACAACATTCACAACAAACAACCAATTTAAATAATTTTCCCAAAGTATTCAATTTCAAAATATCTTCGCAAGATATATATTTTTCCACACTTCAACATTTTGAAAACCAATTTCAAATTACTTTTCACTCGCGAAATAAATTCCCGATATTATTTATTTCCACTGTGAATTTAAATTTCCAAATATTCACTTTCAAACACCAAATCAAATTCCAAATTGATTTCTAAATTTATTTCAACACCAAATCAAATTTCAAATTGATTCTTCCATTTATTTCAAATACCAAATCAATTTTTTTACAAATTGATTCTCAAGTCTATTTTCAATAGAATAGATCATTTGCAAATTGATTTCTAAGTTTATTTCCAAATAACAAAGCACTTATAAATTGATTTCTAAGTTTATTTTAGCACAAAATAAATTTTCATTCAAACACCAAATCAATTATCTAATTAATTTCCCAAAGATTTATTTTCCAATACCATATTAATTGTCAAATGGGTTTCAAACAAATTTATCACCTTTTAAACAAATCCCTTTATTCTTTCCAAATTATTCAGAATTCCATTTTTAATAAATTCTTCAACTTTTAAACAATATTATTCAAAACCCATTTATTAATATTTTTTCCCATATTTCGGAAATAATTCGATAAGATTTCAAAAATCAACTTTACGCTTTTAAATTCCTTCTTTTAAATTCACCCAATTCTTTCAAAAAGAATTTACTTAAAATTTTCAACTTTAATTTCAAAAATCCAATTTTATTTATTTCCGGTATCCAACGATACCAAAAATACATTCGGCTAAATTATAGCCTTCAACAAATTCAATCACAAAGATAATCACACGGAGATTATAAATAATCAACACACAACATATGAAACCAATTCAAATGTTTTGAGGAATCCTGTTGGATCCCTCCAACCTGTTTCCCTGCATCCACAGACGTTAGCACAAATATTAAATACCCATTGTGAAGATCCTGAACTCGGCCTTCGAAATCGGCTCCCGTACTTCACTTGTACTCAAAATGCCGCATATTCGAACGTCGAATTCTGGCTCTCCGGAGCTTATAACACCATTAAGTATAACAACACAGCGGAAGAAAGAAATGAATGATATCATATACAACTCCAATGAATACAATATCCAGAATGATATACAACAATGATATCAATATGATACAATAATATTAGAGATAAATAATGATACAGCGGAAAACAGAAGTGATATCTCCAAATGATCCGACAAAGAGAATGAGTCCAACAACTCCAACATCAAGCTCGAACCACCATCACGTTGCACCAAGATAAGCAACGTCAGTCGTGATCTCCAAAAACTGAACTAGCTCCCGATAATCTGCTAAACCTGACTATCTGAAAAACCCAACTCTAGACTGCCCGTGTGGAAAATTGTGGGCACCCAGAGTTTAGGAAGGGAACAATAAACTCCGAGTTAGTCATGGGACTGGTGTGAGTAACAAAAAACAGTTTATCTTTAAAACAAACAACAAAAGAATTTTAAACATTGAAATTCGCAATGCTTTTTGGAAAATGAAACTACCATAAGACCCCCCACCACACACACAATGCAATCGCAGACTTGGAGGAGATTTCTTCTTATGATAGTCAAATATGCTTACTACGCAAGAAAACTCTTTTCATATTATTACTAGTGCATTGTGTAAAAATTCTTTCGAAAATACAATATTAATCTTAGCCAGCATAGGAACCATTATATTATGCTCGCTATAGCTACCATTTTAAATGGTAGATTCTACAATTAAAACCGTACAGGGTTCGTATTGTTTGATTGGATTTTCCAACAAATGGTCAGGCTAAGGAACTTCCTATGCCACATGGGAACGCCTCTGGAGGGACGCCCCGAGAACCACCTGGCTCTCTGCCAACACAAGGCCGGTTACCCCCTTCCCAGGTAGTAAACCTGATATATGCCTCCCCCGGTCATTTGCGACCTTTATCCGAGGGCCCTCGATCACAAAGCAACAATCACACAGAGTAAATGAGATTGGAGCAACCACATAGGTAAATATCTAGGTTCCATACCATGATACCACCTTTTTCTAGAAGGAATGGACATACCCTAGGGGAGCTACCCCTGAAACCTTGCCGCATCTTTCCTGTTTCGACCATTTCTGGTCTGTGAGGCTCGATGAGGTCTCGTCCACAAAGCTACGCTTTTTCACAAAGCCATGCTTTGATCAACAAATGATCGGCAACACACAGCAACACTCAGCATGCCACACTACTAAATTGGGAGTATATCACTGATAACCTTCAACTACATAACCTCTGAGCTTGTACGTCTCAGAGAAGGGTGTTAAGCTAAGAGAATAAATTCTCCGCCACCAAACAGGAATGTAATTGAAAGAAATCAGCTTTATATCTCAAAGTGTAGTGTCAGACATACAACCATACAAGTCTGTTCCGGGTTCGAACAGAACCGAAGGCACTTCCGAAGAAGCCCTTGCAAATCCGGATAATTTCTAATCACGTCCGGACTTCCCATCACAAAGGGTGATCAAATCTCTATATCGGGGACCAGTCGATGTAGAGACATTCGACGAGTTGTCCTTTCGTTTTCGAAAATATCTGGTCTTCACCACCGGTCTTCAAATGCAATCCATATACGACGTATCATTATTCGGAATGGGTTATATGACACAAAGTCCTCTCCTGGCTAAACCGAATAATGAGCGCAATATTTTAAAACATATGGATATTGGGGTTTCAATTAAGTCACAACTTATTACCTAAAACTTTTCTTTAAATGGTTTAAACACATTACCATTTTAATCTTTTTAAAACAAAAAGATTCAATTCACAAAGTTCACTCAGTTTCACAAAGATCTATTCATCGATTTTCAAATCGATTTCCATTTCAATTGGATTAACTCATTTAATCTTTATATCAAAGATTTAATTGATAGCTTTCAAAACACGTTTACAAAGATTTATTCGTAACTTGGGAAACTATTTTCAATTCAACTTGAAATTCCTTTGATTCAAATTGAAAATTCATTTCTTATATGAGAGCTTTTATCCTTTGAAACAATTATTTCCATTCTGGAAAACTAATTACAATTTACATAAGTTAAAACCATTCAAGTATAAAACTTGGATTAAATTTCTTGAATTTCCAAAACCATACTTTTAAATGGTTAAAAACTCATATAAATACCTTAATAACTTATATGATCTCTTTAGACCAAAATTTCCAAACTATTGAATTCAATTTTAAATATTGAATTCGAATTTAAATCAAATTATTTAAATTTTCAAAACTCGATTAAGTTATTCAAAATAACTTTTATCTTTGAAACTCATTTACAAAAGCTCTCAATTCCAATTCCAAAGATGTTTTGGATTCAAGAATTCAATCTTTAAAATTGTCAAAAATCTGTGACTTAACTGATTTCCACGTGAAATCCATATTTGTGTGTGTATGGTGTAGTCCAGGGGTTTCACACAGTAGTGCAACATCATTCAATCATCACAGATCAGAATACAGAAATATAGTTGATAAGCGGTATAAACTATAACGCTTATCTTTCATTCACAGATATATAAGTCACAGATAATAATTTACATTCATCCCAGATAAATAACTACAGTACAGATCACACACAAATCAGAATATATCACAAAGCATCACAGATTAGGGAATATCAACAATTCAATCATTCAGTCAGGTCCAAACATTCACAAATAAACTTATTAATCAACTGATTAATTTAAATCAGATGTATATTTAGGAATGAATTATTAATCTGGGTTAACCATCATAAGTTAATTACCAATTATTTGAAATAATTCCTCCTTTCAAATTTATTAGTTAACCTTTAATTATTAACTAATCATTCTTAATTAATGAATCAATTAACCTTTAATTACTTAATTTATCTGAATTAATCACAATTTTTGGTTGATCCTTTAATTATTAACAAATAATCATACTCAATTCCTAATCATCATTCAAGTTATTACATTCCGTAGTTATCTATTAATTTCTTTAATTTCTTTTCTAAAGAAATTTACTTATATTAATCATTATTAATTATAAATTGATTAACCGTTAAGAACTCATTAATTAATGAATTACAAATCATTAATCTTCATTAATTAAAGTCAACTCATCCATATCTATGATTTAATTATTATTTACAATATGGTTGAAAACATTGTTTCAAATTTCCTTTTAAATTCCAATTTAGATTTAAAATTAAGCTTTTAAATTACATTACATTATAACTTGCGAATTCAAGTTTAAAACAAACATTTAGCCTTCCATTAAAATTCTTTTATAAAAGAACTTAATCAAAAATCAAGTTCAATTATTTGTTTGAAACAAATTTACTTTTTAAAAGCTAGTTGATTTAAACTTGTTTTGAAACACTTAAACTTTGGAACTGAACTTAACTTTTAAAATTTAAACCACTGTTTAAATCTTGTTTTTAGATTTTAATTTAAAATTTTAAAATCTGAAACCATCAGGTTTAAGACCTGAAAACCCACCTTCTAAATATTTAAACTTTGATTTAAAATCCAAATTCCCTTTTCAAAACTTTTAAATTCAAAGTTTATTTGAACTAAACCTAAAACTGGATTTAAACTTTGTTTAAATCTTGCTCACAGATTTGAATTCATTAAATTGCTCCAAATTTTAAATTTGCAGACAGGTTTACAAAAACCTGTACAAACCAACTAACCCGAGGCCAGCATCAACTGGTTCGAGTCACCAATCCCACAACTTCGGGCCAACCACTCGAACTTCTCGATTAAAACTCGAGTCCCTCACCCAGCTAACCCAACTTCATCAGAAAAGCAAAAGTGCACGGTGCACATGCACCGTGACTACATCCACCTCCGATCAACTTCGACCACCTTCCCTCATCGGCGATCGATTCCCAACCCTATTCCGATCATCAAAGCGATGATACAATCATCAAAACAAAATCGAGCATGCAAGCCCGATACTGGAATAAAACTGAACCACCACAAATCGCCTCGTCCTCGAAACCTCGACCATCAGAACTCCTGAAACTCCGGTCACTACTTCGTCAACGACCCAACTACCATCACCCGTAGCCCCGAGACACTCGATCATTTACACGAGGCGTGGCGATCGATTCATTGAACCCAGTCAAAACTAGGGTTCTAGACGAAATTTCGCCACCGCTGCCTCCTCGATGAACTGCACCACAACACACCATTTTTCCTCGACCCTCCGATCACTCCTCCATCACCATAGAGAACCCCGATCGCCACCAACCAGAGAACCACTAGTAATTGCCAAAAAGAAGGAATCGCGACAAACTCGAACTGCTCCCTCAAAACTTAACTAAAAATAGTAATTTTTTGTTTTCAAAATCAAGTTTTAGTTTAAGCATTTGATTCATATACCTAAATCCGTGAATTGTGAAGATTGAATTTTGACTTATTTAAAGCTTTGCTCTTTTGTTTCAATTCCCAGAGACATTGACAAGTTATTTTAACTTGAATTTATTTTTAAAATTTAGTTCATGATCAAACAAACAGTTTTTGTTTTGATCTCAAGTCCAAACAGTTACTAGAACAAGAGGATTTGATTTGATTTTTTTGAAATGAAGCTTATGTTCAGAGTTTCAAACAGAGAATGAACAAAAGCCTGCACACCCACACTCATCAACTAATATACACAGAGAATTCATGTTTATGACCAAACATACTCATCACAATATACTTTGCAACAGATCCATATTTAAAAGTTTTAAAACAAGTGTTACTCACTTTGGTTTGCAGAAGAAAACTGAGCTTCCCTTTTAAACCAGGCTTGTGAAATTTTGCAAGTTAAAAGCTTTTCTTTTCTTTGATCTCTGGTTTTTATTGAATTTGTGTTGTTGTTTAGTTGAAGTTTGTTTGAGTTGAAATGATATTTACTTTAGTTTTTCTCGGTTTTGAATGGAACGAACTGGAATGAGAAGATGATGTATATAAAAATAGTTTACAGGGGATAGAACTTGTACAGGGTGATAATTTGTACAGGGTTATTAATTTTCTTTTGTACCAAATAGGCAGAGATATTTTCGGGGTGTTGGCTGATATGATTTTGGGTGGTGGCTACATTAATTAACTTGTACAAATGAATATATTTTTTCATGTCTTCCTTTGCAAGCCATTCACCTATTTACTTATCTACATACTTATATTTATTTTTGTTTCCTTTTACAATTGTTCATACTTTTACAATGCTTCATATATGAATGTATTTTATTTCCTTTTTATTTTGTCTTTATACTCAAACTTATTTTTCTTTCTTTCTTGAATTATATAGTTCTTTTCTTTTTGACTTGTCTTTATTACCTTACAAATAAATTTCTATTTTTAATTTGTTATTAAATTTTTATTTATTTCTAGCATAAATCATCAATTCTAATATTTATTATTATAAATTTATCTTTAACCCATTTATTTAAGATTAATTAATGATTTCACAAATAATTATATTGAGTTATTTAAATTCAAATGATTTAACACATTTTTATTTGAACTCGGGGAAACTCGCATCAATTTATCAAGTAATTTCACAATTTTTATTCAAAACCTAAATTAATTATCAATTTAAATAAATAAAAAATCCAGGGTCGTTACACCCATTCCACTTTGAGGTGGAATATAGTGGTATATGGGATTTATAAAATATCATCCGCTATTATGCGGCGCATAGGGTCTCATCCGCTATATAATGCGGGAAATCAATCACCAATATATATATATACTACTATATATATACCACATCCAAACAGTCAATCAATAACTGCAATTCCAATTTAATTTGAGTGAGAAGATCTCACCTTTGCTTTTTATTTTTGCAATCCATTTCCATTTCAACTTGGTTTCTTCGCAATTTTGACCTTGTATAAACAATTTTATACAATTTATCAATATTCGAACCACTCGAATAATTAAATTTCCATTTGATAAATTTATTTAACCAATGATTCATTTTAAACTAATAGTTTGATTTAAACTAATCTCTCTTAATATTTCTAGTGACTAAAATTTAAATAGGCTAATTAAACCAGCTAATCATCATAATGCTTTATTCTAAAACAACTAATAACTTTGAAACGTATATATGCATATTTGTTTTCTTTTTCTTATTTGAAACTACATACGCCCAAAAGTAATCTATATACATATTAAAAATCAAATCTTTATAAACTTCTTCAACATTTTTTTTTCTTCTGTATATATATATAACTGATTAAATCTAAAAATCAAAACTGCCCAGAATTTTCTGTAATTATTACTACTATCAAGATTAACAACCTAATTTTAGAAACTAAATTAAATTAATTATCAAAGCAATACCTTACTGCCTTGATCAGAAAATTCGCCACCAAACCCTTAATCGCAAGCGACTGAGGCCATCATGGCTCCTCGATTTTTCTTTCATGTCGCCAGAGGTCGCGACTATCGCGACAGTTGAACCCATCGCTACTGCCAGTTTCGTGCGCTCGCTTCCCTTATAACATCTCATTGCCTCACTCGAGAATGACGAGCCCAGCCTAATCGAGACGACAATCCATCACCTCGCAAGCTCGAAAACGAGCCTCTACAAGTTGCAACTTCCCCTGCTTAATACATCGCCGCCTCCACCCCGAGCGATCGTGCTCCTCCTCGGCCTCGATGTCACCGACGTCGACCCATCGCGTGCTCGCGCACGGCATCGCTTCTTTTTATTTTATTTTATTTTCTTCTCTGACCGATTCGATTTGAGGTAAAATTAAAGAGGAGAGAAAGTAGCAATTCTTAGCAGCGCCTATTTCCTTTTGAGAGATTTGATTTTTTTGAAAAAGAAAACGAGGTGGCCCAATTTTAAAAACGAAGACGGCCATTAAAGTTTGATTTGTTTCTCTGCGTTTTACAATGAAATGAAGGGGACAAGATACGATGTTGAAGAGAACGTGGCGTGTTGGAGAACGAATTGTTACAGTGATTTAGAAAAGACTGGAAAAAGGCTGATGTGAAATAATTTCAACTGCCATTGACTAGTATAAATATCCCATTTAAATTAAAATTCAAATCGTTCCGATAAATGCAACTCAAAATCTCGACCTCCAATCGAGGTGTGCCGCTAGGCGTTTATAATGTTATACGCCTATTACGAACGCAATGGAAAAGGTTTCGAGTCCAAATTCGATCGTATGGAGAAGATAGCTTTTTGGACCAGTTATTAAATTGAATTTCGATGTAAATTTCAGCGCGTTTATATATCGTACGCTCACACAATAACTCCAATCACTATGAAAATTGAAATCCGATAATAATACATTATTACGGATCCAATGGAACTGGTTTCGTCAAATTCCGAGACAGTGCCTCAGAAGGCTATTTTTAAATTCAATTTAAACGATAAAATTCAAAACTGAACAAAACAGTTTCAAATTCAATTCTGAAGCTTCCATTATCTTCAGTATTATCAATATAGACTTTCTAAGACTTGAAAATATTTTTAATCAGTTTAAAACCGAAGATTCAAATTTTTACCCAACTACAGTAAGTTAAATTCAAAAATTTAATAGCCAAATTCATTCTGATATTTGAATTTCAAATAAAACTATCTTTCAAACCTTCAAACTCAATTAAATATTCAAATTTCAAATGTCAAAAATTCAGGGTCGTTACACTATTGGTCCCACCAAACACCAAAAGATAGTAAACTGTAAAGTGTCAAATACTACCACTTTTAGTAATCATAAGAACTTAACCAAAACGTTCCATACCGCTTGGTGAAACTCAAGTATTTACTAGAAAATAATAAATCTCACTTGTTACGGATACCACCATAAAACCTGAACTATATTCTCTTAAGGATCTATCGTTCCCACCGAACACCAAAAGAGAATGCAACTCTAAAGTATTAAATACTTACCTAAAAGCGGGCATAAGAATTTAACTAGAATATCCCATACAACCCAGTGAAGTTCAGCATTCGCTAATGGGCTATTAAGTACCACTCAAACATTATATTCAATGAGTTGTATAATATTCAATGAAGCGTTACTCGAGAGCATTCGAACCAATCGGTAACACTAAATCGATTATTATTACTCCTCATATTATAGAACTAAGGCTCTCAAAACATTTTTGTCTTTGAGTTTATATTTTAGAAAGAAAATATTAAAATTTTCATAAATTCTCTATGATTTAACTTTATATAAATATTCACTATTTGATAAAATCTTTCATGAATCCGAATTGTTTCAAAATTGCACTTACACACATAGTTGTCTCAAATTTCCATATAAGATACTTAGTTAACAAACCATGTTTTTAAACCCCAATACACACACACATACATCGAAATGGGGTTGGGAGAGTAATAAATATGATTTTACAAGATAAATTATATATATATATATATATATGTGGAACCAATTTTACATAGAACTGAACTAGGTTTATATTTCCCAAAACCACATTTTCCAATCCATACCATTTATACTAGTAATATTTATATATAACTATTTGTTAAAATCATTTATCAAAGGAATTAGATTAGTTTAGAAATAAGTTTAATACTTGTAAACTTTAAATAAAATCTTCTTTATATGAAAGTATTTTGATATATATAAGTTTAGAAAATTTCAAACCTTTGAATCAAAGTCCAAAGAGCACAAGAGAATTCACTACACCATACACAATATTAGAAAATAATTTGGTCCATGAAGTTCCACTTTTATTTTGTCTACACTTCTATTTTTCTATAATTTGTAAACCAAAATGGATGGCAAAAGGACCCCACACAAACACTCCAAACAAAAGAAAAACATCAACAATACATATAGCGACAAACGAGAGAACAAACAAGGGAACCGGGGGTTTTTATCTCGAGCCGAATCAACTCTAGGCTTTCGCCCACCGATCCACCGGTGCAGCGTTTTCAGAAGAGCATTTCCAAATTCAGAAATCCTCCTGGCTGAACTCTGGTGATGGTGGTTCAATCCTATACGTTGAGTGATTGTCCTAGGGTGATTTTAGAATGGATGCATCCATATAAACACCCATAATTATCAACTATAAGTGATCAAAAGGCTAGGGTTTCAGCAGTTTAGAAATTGAACAATATAAAACATGAACGATACAACTATAGATTCATTTAATTTAACCAACAACAACTAACAACCGTATACAAACAAGTTTAGAAATAGTTGGTGAGGCAAACTCACCTTTCAACTTGAATTTGATGAAATAATCTTGGATTCTCTTAAGCTAACACTTCTCAACTGCAAGCCCTAAGTTGATTTCATAAATTGCAACCAAAATGGGTCTTAAAACAAGAAATCCTAAACTAAACTTACTGAAATACGTAGCAATAGATGGAAGAGACTACCTTCTTTAGATTTCTACTCGAATTGGCTAAAATCCCTAAGATTTGCAACTTGAATTTAGGATTATAGGAGCTATGGTTTTGGGACTTAGGAAATTTTGTGTTTTCTGGTTAACGGGAATAAAATGAGAATGAGAAATAATGTACGTATGTTTCTTGTAACGACCCGCCATTTTGGACCATTCACATCCATTATAAGCGTATAGGTAGACACTCATGCCGGAGTTGAATTGCTCAAAATACCGCGTTGTTAATTTAAATTTGGCAAAACTGAACATATACAATAAATAAATAATCACAGATCACAGACACAGAGTAATAAGTGCAGCAGAAATAAAAGAGATAGTAGTTCATGAAGCTACTATATGAATATATAAGATACATCAGAGTTTACAACAGAAGAGTAATACAATACATCAGATACAAATCAGAATACATCACTGGAATCATCGAATGCTGAAAGCAGAATAGATAGCTGGATCTTCAAGCAAAGCTCCAACTTCAAAGGTGAGTCTCGAATACTGGATCACTCAGTCTGACCCGAGCGTAAAGCAAAAACACAAGACACTCGAGTCAGGATTAACATTCTTATATTAATAAATCCAACTCAAGTGAAATAGCAATTGAAATACAAGTAACTCAAAGGATGTTTGGAATAACCATCCTTTAAGGATCCGTCAAACTATCTACTAGGTAGTAATGTACGCTAAGTAGATAATGTCTATCAGTAATATAAAAAGATATCAAAATAGCGTTAAGTCATGGCCCATTCCACCCTTAACACATTTTTATTCCCAAAAGCATATACAAGACCGTAGTTTCCCCAAAACCGGAAGTCACCAGAGGGCAATCCATATACTCAAGGTACAAAACAAATTCGTAGTGGTCGCGCATAAATGGAATACAAGTATGACAAGGCACATGAGGCTATACCCAAGGTAGTGATACTACCGTTCGCCTGATCCGGGCTGGTGAGAACGCAACGCCGCAGCGCCCGCAACACCGTGAAACAACACTCCCAAAATCAAGGGTGCACCAATCGACAACAAGTATAAGTAGTTCGAAGAAGTGTGTCCACTTGAGGTATCAATCCTCCATTGGCCCGGCACAGCTCCTGTTTTAGTCATTTCCAATTTGACACAAGTGTCAAGGCTATCCATTATCGTTCTCTTTCTTCAGTCAACACGTACATCATTCCAACCACTTCATTCTGGATCATCACTCCGCGTATAGTTATTAAAGTGGTTTTCGGTTTAGATAGAGAGTATATCCATAACCGAATTCCGGTCTCTTTAATAACTTTCGTAATTATTACACCGATTGGTCGTTTATATATTTCAAAACCAAATCAAATTCAATTTCAAATAGAATTCGTAAATCAACATTTCATTTGCTTTTCTAAATCAATTTCCATAATTTACGTTTCAAAACTTCCAAATTACCATTTCAAAATCTTATCATTCAATTTCAATTCAAATATCGATTCAAGTTCGAATATAAGTTTCTTTTCGAAAACATTTAAATTAATTTAATTTAACATTCAAATCAATTTAAATTCATTTATCGATTTCATTCAATATCGTTAAGTTACTTTATCATTCAAAACAATTTATTAAATTTCCAATTCATTAAATCATTTCTTAAGTTCAACTTCATTAAGTCAAACTTACAATTTTGAATTAAACTAAATTCGTCAAATCAATTCTTTCAATTACAAGTCTTACATTAATTCCAAAAATATCACATTTTCATTTCTTGTTAAAGAAATTCCATTTCACTTATTTACTTCCTTAGATAATTTTCCAAAACTTAATTAATAAAGAAACTCAATTTCAATTATTTACGAAGTAAAATTCACTTATTCAAAAGTTCAATTTCTCTTATTAAAGAATCCAATTCAATTTAATCATTAAATAATTCAATCTTATTTAATTATTAAATAATTCAAAACTTAATTATTAAATAATTTCAAAGTCTAAGAATTTCAAACTTAATTATAATTTCCAACTTAATTATTAAATCATTTCAAAGTTTAAAAATTTCAAACTTAATTATAATTTCAAACTTAATTATTAAATCATTTCTCAATTTAAACAACATTCCTTCATCAATTACGTCGTTAATATTTTGTTTCAGATTTTTAAATATTAACATTTCCTTTCATTAAAAATTCAAATTTAACTTCATTTCAAAACCATATTATTTATTCGAATAAAATCTTCATTTTATTTTTAAATCAAATTATTTGACCAATCGGGTTTTATTTAATTCTCTATATCCTAGGTCAAAGTTCAATTTGGGTATTTATCATTTCAACCCGATTCCAATTTAATTCAAAATCAAAAAAATATAACAAAGGGAACTTGCAGTGTGATAACTGGGATGGTGTCAAAGTAAATAAACAAGCAATAACAACAATCAATAACAATCAAATAATCAATTCAAATAATCCCGAAATAATCGTATTAATTCGCATTGTTATTTGTACGAATTAATATAATTATTTCTAGAATCTACACTATCATTTCATGTAGATTAAAGATTATCACATTACGGTTCTTCACTTGTCATCTATTTCAATTT
This sequence comes from Allium fistulosum, assembly GCA_030737815.1. NCBI lineage: Eukaryota > Viridiplantae > Streptophyta > Magnoliopsida > Asparagales > Amaryllidaceae > Allium > Allium fistulosum. The sequence goes on from CM060902.1 coordinate 1,389,869,416, forward strand.
CATCCATCATCAGTTTAAACAACATACAATTGATGGTTCAAGGTGTAGTTAACAATCCTACGTGTCAATAAATTTAACAGTTAAAGGGGTCATATTATACAAATGTCAGTTAATCAAATTTAACATTTAATTATCCTATATCAAGTTCAATTTCATACTGTTTATCATTTTAACATTAACAATTTAACGTCCAATATAAACATCAACAATCAATCAATTAACAACCAAACTGGATTATCATTTCATATATATAACAGATAATGGTGTCAGATGTCACAGGTGAACTGATACAGGTAATAACAGTGTAAATATCTAACAGCAGCATATTTCAATTGTCGTTTCAATTGAAATCAAATTTAATAAATAAATAAAAACGTTAATCGTGAGTGAGTGCTCACCTTTCGAGGCTAGAGAAATAGACAATGAATTGAGTTACGGATCCAAGCACGAATCCCAAAACGAAGCACGATTGAACGCGAATTTGACGATAAAGCTGATAAAAGGAATAGACGAAATCAATCAGAATCGGGTTGATGAAGATAAATGGGTATAAGTAAACTTATATAGATATATAAAATTTATATATATATATATATATATATATGTACAGTCATATTCTAAATTTAAACATATATTGAATTAAATATATGTAGTTCAAAATCGTTGTTTAAACTAAAACTCATGTTAAAGTCAACATATATATTTGAAATCGATATTTAATATGAACTTATACATCATACAGCCTTATATACATGCAATTTAAAACCAAAGTTATTATAACATATACCTATATACTTACTTTAAAATCGATGTTTGATTTTAACCTATATCTTCATAAAATAAAATATAAACTAAATTTAACACAATAACCTCTTATAACCCGCAACAAAACAAAAAAAACAAAACAAAACAAAACAAAGCAAAACAAAAACAAAATATACCCTCCACCCTGTAATGTAATACTACTAACGTATTATATACATAAATTTACATAGAATCATATATTACCTACTTACATGCTAACCACGCAACTATATAACTGAGTGTATATAATTTACAGTACTCTAGATGTACCAGTATGTAGCCTCACATACATAAACAATATAATAGCAACTATTAGATGCATATCTTTAACATATAAATACTGTGGCCATAACCTTTATAGAATCTCTTACTGTAAAATAGATTTTAAAACAACACCTACTATTATAAAGAATCACAAGAAGATACACAGGCACGCCATGTTGTATTATAACATATACTATAAAAGGCTGTAGACAAATATCTAACACAGCAACTTGAAATTTATGTAACTAACATATACATAGGACTGAAATTTTTATAACTAATATATATATATAAATCGAACAGTAAACAATATAACTTAGCTTATTAAAATATATAAACTAGTAGACCACTAATATAACTTACAAATATAAAATCTACATACAGCATATAAGCTATATATATAAAACAAATGTAGACTCTACTATTATACTAAGTAAATAGATCCTTGTTTAAATAAACTAACAAAGAACCCCAGATAAACAAACCAAGCAAGTATTCTAACATATACACTAACCTATATATACACAAAATAATAACTTGAAATATGTAACAAAACGTATTTATATACACGTGCTTTTAAAATATAAAACATTGGCAAAATCACGTTTCACGCTGTATACAAACACCACACAAAATATATGTCGAAAACATTACTTATATATGCAAAGCCTTTGAAAACCATTCTCCATAATATTTGAGCAATAGACTGAAACTTACATACAAGTTTTATCCTCAACAGTATATAAAGTTATAGTTAAATGTGTATATGAGATCTACACTATATATCATATTATGCGCATAAACTAGTCCATATACACTAGCAAATTTAAAATTAATATTATACTTACCCATAGGATGCATGCAAGTGGAAGGGCAAAAGCCAGAGGAGTGAACGGGTGGAAGCGGAAAAGGAAGATGTGGATGGGAAGGCGGGTTGGCTAGCATGGGTGGAGGAGAGGAGAGAGGGGACAGTCTCGGTGATGGGGTGGGGACTGTGTGGCGTGGGAAGATCTGTAGGTGGGAAAAATGGATGAGGCACTAACGAGCGTTTGGTGGGTGGAGGGAATGGAAGCTGGTGGTGATGGCTTGCGTGTTGTTTACCGGCAATAACATTTCTTTCTTTGTTTTTTTTTTAGAATAGGCAAAGAAGATGGGACGAAAGCAAGCTACAAGGAGTAGGGAGAAGATGAAGTGAGCAGTTGTATTCAATTAATAATATATTTATTCCTTTTTTTTCTAAACAAAATGAACGAATGGGAGAGATATGAAAGTGAAACCATGTAATTTGAAAACTTTGAGAATATAAAAGGTCAGTAAGATGAATTCAAGGCAACCATTAAAAGCTGATGCCCGTTTGATTTCCGAACGGTGGAATATTGAAGGTTAACAAGAACCACAAATCACAAAACCGGTACCGATACGGTAGTAGGTATTACGCAAAGTGCAACGTACACCGGAACTCCGAATTTGACAATCGAATATACCGTAGAGATCGGCACGACTAGACGATCAAAACGGTATATAGAAATCAGTGGTACGATCATCCGATAAAAATCGATATCGATACCAGAATGCTGCATTTTGCAGAAAATAAGAACGACGGAGCAATAGATGTCCGAATTTGGAAAAATGACGAACTGGCATCTTGCTCAGAAGATGGTTTAGAATTTTTCTATGTAAAAATATTTTGGTTTTGAAAACGTTTTATTTTCAACGCTTTTTAACTGATTAAATTGAAGTGAATTTACGCGCGAAATAAACTTTCGTATTTTCGGACGAAAATTTACCAGTTGCTATGTTTAACTAGACGTATTCCAAATATTAAATTTTTATTTCAAAATTTTATCGTTTAAAATTTCACAAAATTTCAACTAATTACGTTATTAAAACAGTTGAAATTTACGGGTCGTTACACTCTCCCCCACTCAAAACTTTTCGTCCCCGAAAAGGAACGAGGCAGGAGAATATAAACAACCAGAAAGAAAAACAGATTTGAAATACAAAATAACAATTAATTTAAACCATATAAATTCAAATTTTAAATAAATTGATATTCAATAATTGGTTTAATCCATTTGATTTCACTAAAATCAATCTCAACTATTTCTAAATTCATTATCTTATTATCCAATTATCTTAAATTTAAAATTTCTAAAACCATAAAATTTGAATAGTCTTTTATTACAATCATATTTTTTTCAACAATTTAAATTCTTCTTTATTTCAATTTATTGTTAAATTTATTCTACTTAATATATCTAATCACATATATTTAATCCATATAAATTAATTTAAACCGTAAAAGTTTCGATTTAAATTAATTTACATCTATTAATTTCTTTTAAATTCAAGGTATTTTCATATGTTGATCAAATTTCAATTTATTAATTCTTTCAAAACAAATTTATTTCATTATTAACTGAGTTTTACTTATTATCCTATCTAACTTTATTATCATCATTATAATTAAAATTTAGTGTATAACATTTATTATAAACACTCAAATTTTATTTATAAATTCAATTTATATTATATATTATCCAATTACATATTCAACTTCTGAATGATTTAGGTAAGTTGTTTTAGAATGCAGTTGAACAATATACAAATAAAATTTTCCCAATTCAATTATTCAAGTTTAAATATTTATTCCAAATTTTGGTTTTATTTATAATTAAAATCATCCTTAAACAAAATTTAAGAATTAGATTTCCGATTAACTTTAAACAATTTAGAGATATATATAATATATTTATATCAAATCAAGTTAAATTTTAACATAAGATACCTATATATATAAATCAAATTATACTAAAGAAATTCACATCAAAATATATTTTTCAAAACAAAACCGTAGCAAAGCTAAAGAATAGTATCTCCACTTCGAAACTCGAAAATGAATGTCGATGATGCGGCCGCCATCACCGAAATTATTTTCCAACGACAAAGAGAAGAGCACTGATTTTACATTTTAAAAGTTCTTTGAAAACAATTTCTATTCGAAAATACTTTCAATAATATATACTTTAAAAAATTCTAAAAACCAAAGTTCGAAATCACCGGAAACTAAATTCTCAAATTTCTGAATTAAATTCATTTCAAATTCCAAATTAATTTATAAACCGTATTTATAAATTTATTTAGAACAATAAATGATAATCAAATATTATCATTTCAAACAACAATTTAATTAACTTATTAAATTCCAGAAAGTTTAACTTATATTTTTACAATATAATCAACAAATTTATTTCATTTACCAAATTTGAAAATAATATTGTGTCAGTTTGCTCTGTTCAAGTGTTTTGGAGATCCTATCGATAGCGCTGATCAGACGAATCGATCGGAAACCCAAATCACATCAACAACTCAAACAACACAATATATAAAACATTTAATATTAATTTACAAACACATTTCTTTGCTCGACGATACAGGGATGAATTTTCAAAATAAGGATAGGGTTTCAAATTTGATGGACTCAAGTTAAAGAGAATTCTGATTTGAAAAATAAGTTTGAAACAGAAGATAAGATAATTCAATTTCCAAAATCGGGAGTTGGATGAGTTTATTAAATTCACGGGCAACCTTAACCGAGTCGTCCGTAACTTCAAGAATAAGATCGATGCAGAATTTCAAGGCAAATCTACATTCAATCTCAAGAATAGAATTCAGGTATAGTAGGAGATAGATAGCATCGTAAACCGAGGATATAGAAATCTCCGGTAAATCAATGCCTATTGTAAAGGAGTTTTGCTCCTTTACGAATCATTCGAAGGTTGGCGAGACCGCCGACCAATTATAGATATCATTCAAAATGGAGTTGTGGGGTGCTCCATGATTTGAAAGAAGACGAATAGTGAAGGACACGAATGAATTTCGAAACCGAGGGGAACGTTTCAAAATTCGAAGAAATTGAGTCAAAGGAAGGGATTGAACTCGAATGAGAGTGATTCTGTAAATACATTTACCCTATATGTTAAGTTTGCCTAGAGCTACCAAAGCTCTGATACCAACTGTAACGACTCGCCATTTTGGACCATTCACATCCATTATAAGCGTATAGGTAGACACTCATGCCGGAGTTGAATTGCTCAAAATACCGCGTTGTTAATTTAAATTTGGCAAAACTGAACATATACAATAAATAAATAATCACAGATCACAGACACAGAGTAATAAGTGCAGCGGAAATAAAAGAGATAGTAGTTCATGAAGCTACTATATGAATATATAAGATACATCAGAGTTTACAACAGAAGAGTAATACAATACATCAGATACAAATCAGAATACATCACTGGAATCATCGAATGCTGAAAGCAGAATAGATAGCTGGATCTTCAAGCAAAGCTCCAACTTCAAAGGTGAGTCTCGAATACTGGATCACTCAGTCTGACCCGAGCGTAAAGCAAAAACACAAGACACTCGAGTCAGGATTAACATTCTTATATTAATAAATCCAACTCAAGTGAAATAGCAATTGAAATACAAGTAACTCAAAGGATGTTTGGAATAACCATCCTTTAAGGATCCGTCAAACTATCTACTAGGTAGTAATGTACGCTAAGTAGATAATGTCTATCAGTAATATAAAAAGATATCAAAATAGCGTTAAGTCATGGCCCATTCCACCCTTAACACATTTTTATTCCCAAAAGCATATACAAGACCGTAGTTTCCCCAAAACCGGAAGTCACCAGAGGGCAATCCATATACTCAAGGTACAAAACAAATTCGTAGTGGTCGCGCATAAATGGAATACAAGTATGACAAGGCACATGAGGCTATACCCAAGGTAGTGATACTACCGTTCGCCTGATCCGGGCTGGTGAGAACGCAACGCCGCAGCGCCCGCAACACCGTGAAACAACACTCCCAAAATCAAGGGTGCACCAATCGACAACAAGTATAAGTAGTTCGAAGAAGTGTGTCCACTTGAGGTATCAATCCTCCATTGGCCCGGCACAGCTCCTGTTTTAGTCATTTCCAATTTGACACAAGTGTCAAGGCTATCCATTATCGTTCTCTTTCTTCAGTCAACACGTACATCATTCCAACCACTTCATTCTGGATCATCACTCCGCGTATAGTTATTAAAGTGGTTTTCGGTTTAGATAGAGAGTATATCCATAACCGAATTCCGGTCTCTTTAATAACTTTCGTAATTATTACACCGATTGGTCGTTTATATATTTCAAAACCAAATCAAATTCAATTTCAAATAGAATTCGTAAATCAACATTTCATTTGCTTTTCTAAATCAATTTCCATAATTTACGTTTCAAAACTTCCAAATTACCATTTCAAAATCTTATCATTCAATTTCAATTCAAATATCGATTCAAGTTCGAATATAAGTTTCTTTTCGAAAACATTTAAATTAATTTAATTTAACATTCAAATCAATTTAAATTCATTTATCGATTCAATATCGTTAAGTTACTTTATCATTCAAAACAATTTATTAAATTTCCAATTCATTAAATCATTTCTTAAGTTCAACTTCATTAAGTCAAACTTACAATTTTGAATTAAACTAAATTCGTCAAATCAATTCTTTCAATTACAAGTCTTACATTAATTCCAAAAATATCACATTTTCATTTCTTGTTAAAGAAATTCCATTTCACTTATTTACTTCCTTAGATAATTTTCCAAAACTTAATTAATAAAGAAACTCAATTTCAATTATTTACGAAGTAAAATTCACTTATTCAAAAGTTCAATTTCTCTTATTAAAGAATCCAATTCAATTTAATCATTAAATAATTCAATCTTATTTAATTATTAAATAATTCAAAACTTAATTATTAAATAATTTCAAAGTCTAAGAATTTCAAACTTAATTATAATTTCCAACTTAATTATTAAATCATTTCAAAGTTTAAAAATTTCAAACTTAATTATAATTTCAAACTTAATTATTAAATCATTTCTCAATTTAAACAACATTCCTTCATCAATTACGTCGTTAATATTTTGTTTCAGATTTTTAAATATTAACATTTCCTTTCATTAAAAATTCAAATTTAACTTCATTTCAAAACCATATTATTTATTCGAATAAAATCTTCATTTTATTTTTAAATCAAATTATTTGACCAATCGGGTTTTATTTAATTCTCTATATCCTAGGTCAAAGTTCAATTTGGGTATTTATCATTTCAACCCGATTCCAATTTAATTCAAAATCAAAAAAATATAACAAAGGGAACTTGCAGTGTGATAACTGGGATGGTGTCAAAGTAAATAAACAAGCAATAACAACAATCAATAACAATCAAATAATCAATTCAAATAATCCCGAAATAATCGTATTAATTCGCATTGTTATTTGTACGAATTAATATAATTATTTCTAGAATCTACACTATCATTTCATGTAGATTAAAGATTATCACATTACGGTTCTTCACTTGTCATCTATTTCAATTTCATCCATCATCAGTTTAAACAACATACAATTGATGGTTCAAGGTGTAGTTAACAATCCTACGTGTCAATAAATTTAACAGTTAAAGGGGTCATATTATACAAATGTCAGTTAATCAAATTTAACATTTAATTATCCTATATCAAGTTCAATTTCATACTGTTTATCATTTTAACATTAACAATTTAACGTCCAATATAAACATCAACAATCAATCAATTAACAACCAAACTGGATTATCATTTCATATATATAACAGATAATGGTGTCAGATGTCACAGGTGAACTGATACAGGTAATAACAGTGTAAATATCTAACAGCAGCATATTTCAATTGTCGTTTCAATTGAAATCAAATTTAATAAATAAAAAAAACGTTAATCGTGAGTGAGTGCTCACCTTTCGAGGCTAGAGAAATAGACAATGAATTGAGTTACGGATCCAAGCACGAATCCCAAAACGAAGCACGATTGAACGCGAATTTGACGATAAAGCTGATAAAAGGAATAGACGAAATCAATCAGAATCGGGTTGATGAAGATAAATGGGTATAAGTAAACTTATATAGATATATAAAAATTATATATATATATATATATGTACAGTCATATTCTAAATTTAAACATATATTGAATTAAATATATGTAGTTCAAAATCGTTGTTTAAACTAAAACTCATGTTAAAGTCAACATATATATTTGAAATCGATATTTAATATGAACTTATACATCATACAGCCTTATATACATGCAATTTAAAACCAAAGTTATTATAACATATACCTATATACTTACTTTAAAATCGATGTTTGATTTTAACCTATATCTTCATAAAATAAAATATAAACTAAATTTAACACAATAACCTCTTATAACCCGCAACAAAACAAAAAAAAAACAAAACAAAACAAAACAAAGCAAAACAAAAACAAAATATACCCTCCACCCTGTAATGTAATACTACTAACGTATTATATACATAAATTTACATAGAATCATATATTACCTACTTACATGCTAACCACGCAACTATATAACTGAGTGTATATAATTTACAGTACTCTAGATGTACCAGTATGTAGCCTCACATACATAAACAATATAATAGCAACTATTAGATGCATATCTTTAACATATAAATACTGTGGCCATAACCTTTATAGAATCTCTTACTGTAAAATAGATTTTAAAACAACACCTACTATTATAAAGAATCACAAGAAGATACACAGGCACGCCATGTTGTATTATAACATATACTATAAAAGGCTGTAGACAAATATCTAACACAGCAACTTGAAATTTATGTAACTAACATATACATAGGACTGAAATTTTTATAACTAATATATATATATATAAATCGAACAGTAAACAATATAACTTAGCTTATTAAAATATATAAACTAGTAGACCACTAATATAACTTACAAATATAAAATCTACATACAGCATATAAGCTATATATATAAAACAAATGTAGACTCTACTATTATACTAAGTAAATAGATCCTTGTTTAAATAAACTAACAAAGAACCCCAGATAAACAAACCAAGCAAGTATTCTAACATATACACTAACCTATATATACACAAAATAATAACTTGAAATATGTAACAAAACGTATTTATATACACGTGCTTTTAAAATATAAAACATTGGCAAAATCACGTTTCACGCTGTATACAAACACCACACAAAATATATGTCGAAAACATTACTTATATATGCAAAGCCTTTGAAAACCATTCTCCATAATATTTGAGCAATAGACTGAAACTTACATACAAGTTTTATCCTCAACAGTATATAAAGTTATAGTTAAATGTGTATATGAGATCTACACTATATATCATATTATGCGCATAAACTAGTCCATATACACTAGCAAATTTAAAATTAATATTATACTTACCCATAGGATGCATGCAAGTGGAAGGGCAAAAGCCAGAGGAGTGAACGGGTGGAAGCGGAAAAGGAAGATGTGGATGGGAAGGCGGGTTGGCTAGCATGGGTGGAGGAGAGGAGAGAGGGGACAGTCTCGGTGATGGGGTGGGGACTGTGTGGCGTGGGAAGATCTGTAGGTGGGAAAAATGGATGAGGCACTAACGAGCGTTTGGTGGGTGGAGGGAATGGAAGCTGGTGGTGATGGCTTGCGTGTTGTTTACCGGCAATAACATTTCTTTCTTTGTTTTTTTTTTTTAGAATAGGCAAAGAAGATGGGACGAAAGCAAGCTACAAGGAGTAGGGAGAAGATGAAGTGAGCAGTTGTATTCAATTAATAATATATTTATTCCTTTTTTTTCTAAACAAAATGAACGAATGGGAGAGATATGAAAGTGAAACCATGTAATTTGAAAACTTTGAGAATATAAAAGGTCAGTAAGATGAATTCAAGGCAACCATTAAAAGCTGATGCCCGTTTGATTTCCGAACGGTGGAATATTGAAGGTTAACAAGAACCACAAATCACAAAACCGGTACCGATACGGTAGTAGGTATTACGCAAAGTGCAACGTACACCGGAACTCCGAATTTGACAATCGAATATACCATAGAGATCGGCACGACTAGACGATCAAAACGGTATATAGAAATCAGTGGTACGATCATCCGATAAAAATCGATATCGATACCAAAATGCTGCATTTTGCAGAAAATAAGAACGACGGAGCAATAGATGTCCGAATTTGGAAAAATGACGAACTGGCATCTTGCTCAGAAGATGGTTTAGAATTTTTCTATGTAAAAATATTTTGGTTTTGAAAACGTTTTATTTTCAACGCTTTTTAACTGATTAAATTGAAGTGAATTTACGCGCGAAATAAACTTTCGTATTTTCGGACGAAAATTTACCAGTTGCTATGTTTAACTAGACGTATTCCAAATATTAAATTTTTATTTCAAAATTTTATCGTTTAAAATTTCACAAAATTTCAACTAATTACGTTATTAAAACAGTTGAAATTTACGGGTCGTTACATTTCTCATCTCTTATTTCTCTTATTGGGCTAAGTGGGTTGAGATATGGATCCAATAGCAAGGTGTTGCTAATTTTCTAAGAGAAGTGTTACTGGTCTATTTTGTTCTATCACTTTATAACACCAATGTGTACTAAATAATGTTCTATTTAATCGACATTAATTCCTTTAATTTTCCCAACATAAATAACCTATCAAATTGTCATTTTTTATTAATAAATCTCAATATAATGTTATTGTTTCTTTTGTTTTTACTCATTATAAAACACTATTTCCTCCTTAAATGTTTTATTTATCCTATTATGATTTCTCAGGTTTACCAAAACTAATCAACAAGCTAAAAAATCCCATTTCTATTAGTATTGAAATATCTTGTAAAATTAAATATAACTTTTGAAAATAAAAGTTATCCTCATTATTTTAACTATAAATTATAAATTCTCATTTTAAATAATAAATCTCCAATTAACATTTTATACTAAATGCCAAGTTTAAATAATTGATTTTAGTGATATTTCAAATTTAAATTGGAATCTTCTTTAAGAAAAAAACTCATTTCTTAAAATAAATCAAATCAATAATTCTCAAAAACCATATTTAATTTCATAATTAAATTTCACAAACCACACTTTAGAATTAATTATTCATAATTAAATTTAATTAATTAGGTAATTAATAACAGGGTTGTTACCGACTCCTCTCTTAAGAAAATTGTGTCCCTGCAATTTCCTTAACAAAAGAAATCTATAAGTTAAATTTTCAAATTTTTCTTTAGCTAAATTTTATTTCATAAACTAACTCAAGAAACTTTTAATTATAATTCTTTACTCCCTCAAGGTTTGAAATAAAAGAAAACCTTTTTAAATAATCCTTCCTAAATTATATTTTTTACTTATTCTCTATGAATAATTATTCCATTAATTTCTTTTTATTTACAAAAAGAATCAAAAGTTTTATCTCACGTTTATTAAGCACTTAAGGATAATTAAGCGACTCTATTCTTTTATTTCTCAAAGAACTCTTAAAATTTTTACAACCAATTTATAATTTATAAATTAAAATTATCTCATTATATAAAAAAATATTAGGCCACTAATTATGCGATTCACTTTGTTACTTACAAAGTTGATCGCATAAGCTATCAAAAATGTCTTACTAAGTCCCTCCACTTTACATAATTATTTTATGGATAAAATATATTTCAATTTTATTTTTAGCTCAAAATATTTTCCATTCATCCCAAAACAATTATCTTTAAATTCTCATATCAAAATGTCTCAATCAATGTATAAGAATTCCTATCGATAACATGGCGTCCCATATATCAATCAAAATCCTTAAATGTATACCGGATAAGTCAACACCATAATTAATTACAAGTATCTATTTTATCAATAAGAGCATCCATGTATCAAGTTCGAAATAAATATAACTAAACATAAATTCTTAACAACCAATCAACTAAAAGCAAACAATTTTTATCCTAACCCTATTGGAACTTAATTAATCTTAGTCACAAAAAACAAGGCTCATATAAGGTGTTTAACTTATTCCTAAAACTAATCTTAATACAACCTAGAAGAAGAAAGAGCACTTTCTAGAATAAAATGAACTATACCTAGCTAAGCCGATCTATCAGAAGTCCTAATGGCCTTACCCTTTCCTTCTTTTCCTTGTATGGGAAAGCTGTTATCATGTGCCCCTCCTTCTTACAATAAAAGCAAACACCTGCTAGAGAAGAAACTCGAGGCTTCCTACACTCACTCGAATATTGGCCCTTGGTTCCACAGTCGAAACATGCTACATGACTTCTATGTGGGTCTGTAGAACCAGACTCATCCTACTTCCTCCTCTTACCCATAGATTTGAGATTTCCTTGCTCCATAGTCGATTCCTCTTATGGTTTGAATCTTTCTGCTGCTTCATAGAAGTGTCCTCCTCATTATCCTTCTCCGCCTCCTCGAGACGAAGTATTGAATCAACAAAAGACTCAAAAGATGTATCCAACTGAAGCAACAAGGCCTTCTTCAATGACTTGCATAATCCATAAATAAACTTGTGATTTTTCTTCCTTGGAGTGCTAATGAAATACAATCCATACTTGTAACGCCCCACCTCTATGCTCATAATAACAAAGAGTATTAAAATAAATACTGTCTATTATTACGAAGAATAAGGCTGGATAGGAGCGACCATCCGTAATTGGCCTTACACTAATATTGGTTATCTCGGTAGGAGTGGTATATACTTTTTATTCTTCATCTATTATTTATTTACTCCCATCGACATATCCAATTATCAGTATAAAACAAACTACGATAGTTCATAACAGTTTAGGACATTAGATATAACAATAACACAGATAATATAAATGCGGAACACAGATAAAAACAAAAGCCTCATATATATATAACTGATGTCAGTTAATACATAGTTGACTCAATACATATGATACAACTACAACTGTCGACTCTGGAAGTTATATATACAAGTACATTATCAACTAATATACATGAATACATATCGTTCTATACAATGACGCGACTACTACAAAATGACACAGACAACTTCAGAAGATGTGAAAAGTCTTCAAATCCTGAACAGCAACTCAAAGAAGAAAATCTACAACCTGAAATAACTCGGGTCTGACCCGAGTATTACATTCAAAAGAAAATAATACCCAGGTCAGTCTAATTCAAACCAGTTTATTAGTGCATATAGGCAGTAATAATTTTAATAGACGACAGTCACAATAATTCCCGTCTATCCGATTCTTTAAACAAAGAAACCGGATAACGGTCAATATAACACTTAACAGTGTTTAACAAAAATCAGCAGATTTAAATCATCAACAGAGATAAATAAACAATTTATCAAATCGACTAAATCAATTTAAAACTGTCAAATCTGATAGGGCTGCAGTACACGCACGCGTGTGCTGCCTCGCCACTATCAAACGAAATGCATAAAAGATCAACGGAAATTCACGAAACGCGCATAAGGTCAAACCCAGAGAAAGTCGGGTTCAACTCAGATGCGATTCAAATAAATGGTCGAGACATAAAATTAAGTCTCGGCCCAAGTTCAACTCAACCAACAGAAAACAATGGCTGCACAGAGACAGCAGGGTACAACACGCCTCAAAGTATCGGTCGATACTAACAAGCATGCGTGGTCAGGGAAACCCAAATACTACTTGAAACAGGTATGTAACTGTCCCAAATGGTCAAGACAAATGTAATGAATGACCAAACTCAAAGAAACTGCAAAGGTCAAACCCAAATATTGGGTTCAACACCAGGTAATTGAACGAGACCGGAAATTCAAGGAGGCACCAAACAATCAACTGAGTGCAACAAACCAAAGCATCACAAAGACAGTGTGCAAGTAAAGACAAGGGAACTGCACAACTTCGAATAAACACTACAAGGAAATATAAACAAGATCAAACTGAAACAAAAGAATTCAGACTAAATACACATGCCAGACTCAACTGGAACGGTGCAGTATGGCCAGAGTGAAGATGATTAGACTGCAATATCAAAGGAATGGGTGCAACAATGTCAAAGACAACTGAAACAAGCCAGAACTGCCTCAGCCCTCAAGACATGTGCAATGTAGCATACAAATAATGCGAAACTGTCAAGTAGACAGAGAATCATGAAACAAACACATATATACGTACAAAAATGTATATATATATATATGAAGTATCAAGTGCCTAAGCCACAGTGAAATGCTTAAGGCAAAAGCAGCAAATACATGTCCAGATAAATCAAATGCAATAGTGCATCTAAAACTACTGGGATGAGTGCACCAATACAAAGAAATTCTACAAATCAAGTGAAACAAAACAGAGATATGATCAAGTATAACAGTCGAGTGTCAGTTCTCAATATACACGCTGAAGCAACCCAATTAAGTGTTTGCACTCCAGAAGCAAAACTCAAACTAAGGCAAGCTCGAGTCTAAAATCCCCAAAAGATAATCAAAGTCTACGAAAGTACATGTATGCACATACTCGAGTGCACATACATGTCCAAATCGAATGAAACAGCAAAAAGAAACTACAACTGAAACCGTGATGTATAAGGACTGTAATTTCAACTGGAGACTCAACGATACATGCAACATCATGAACAACAGAAGTTCGAGCAACATCACAGGTGATGAACAACAGGAAGGGTATGAAGATCATACGGCTCAGTGATACTCAAGCGTTAAATCAACTGAAACAGTAATGAAAATGCAACCCAGTGACAACAATGGTTGAAGTAAATACAGAGAACACTTTACAGTGATACAGTACAACATACATGTGCTCAGATCAAATGACTAGAAGTTCAAGACTGATAATATGGAACACTAATAATGAAGACTGTGCTATCATATGTACAAATGCAAAGATCAACGAAGACTCCAGAGCAATGCAAAAAGCATTGTGACATCAAGATCAAAACCAGAAACTACATGAATACCCATCAGTGCAGACTTGAGCCAGGTACAAAATTGACCAACTACAAAGGCCGTAGTGAGTGCAGACAACCCAAACTCAAGATTTTAGAATGCAATACAGTTCGAACATGGTCACCAGTGAATAATATATACATACGTACTCAAGGCAACATGGAAACAGTGCCAGTGCCAAAGTTACAGAGAAAAATCAAGCAATTAGTGGTTATAATTTCAACGAAGTCAAAGTCGAAATCACCCAAAATTTAATCTGTGAAATAAAACTCTTTTTTTTTCCTCAAACAAAAAAACAGTGTCGAAGACAACTAAACAAACGAAATCAACAACAATTCGATTTCCAGGAATTTAAACAAGTGAACTAGGGAATCGTTTCCACAACAAAACAATTTCGCAAATCAAAGTGGCCGAGATACAGCCATAACAGTAATCAACAAGTCAAGAAACCCAACAATCAACGAAACGAACTATATCTCAGTTCAAAATCGCATAAACATTTCAGAGCCAACAACATTCGATGGAGAGAATTGAATTAGAAGTGAGTGCTGAACACTCACCTTAGATCGAAGAGGTCGCGCGCGAGATAATCGAAGACGAAGCCCTAGCAAGCATCGAAAGAACGAACGAAAGCCCCAATTCACCAGATCGTCGAGAGGAGAACGAGAACGAGGCCAAGCCCTAAAATTTTGAGACGCCACCATTTTTTCTTTCTTTGATTTATTCTCGGGCACGAGTGAATGAGAGGGGATGGGGATGTCGTTTTAAAAACGTGGTATAGGTATGGGCTGGTATAGAGAAGGTATGGGTTAAGTATGTTGTTATTTTATTTATAAAGCCCGCAAAATTCTTTTAACGAATTACAAAAGAATTTTCAACTCGATTAAAACTTCAGCTGAATTAAACAAACAATTTGAGCGTCACATTGACGATAGTTAATTGTTATAAAATCTCGGGTCGTTACAATACTTAAATAATGCTTCAAAATCTGCTACATACTCCATAACGGAAGACTAATTCTGCATAAGATCAATGAACTTCCTGGTCATCACTTCCTTCTCTGCTTCCAGCAAAAACTTCTGCTCGAACCTCTACCTAAACTGTGCCCAAATAAGCTGAACCTCTTTGACCTCCGCCACTAAAAAGTCATACCATTCCAATGCTTTTTTTTATAATTTACTAGATGCCACTAGAACTCTTTGAGCATCAGAAAGGTTCATGCAGTTGAAAATCCTTTCGCATGTATTTATCCAAGTCTGCATCTCAATGAGCTTCTCCATTCCCTTAAATGGTCTACCTCCTAAACGCCCGAAGTCTCTACATAGGTAAGCAAAATCAACGCGAACCAAATGAGCATCGGGATCTGCAGTCCGGGTAGCATGGACAATCTATAAAATATGTTCGGAAGTCAAAACCATCTCTCCTGCACCAGGATTACTGGTCGATCCTAATATAACTCTAGGTCTGCCTCCAGCCATAATACTATTATGCACAATCCAAACTCTAACATTATTTTTAATATAACCAGTTAAAAATTAAAATACGTCCCAAATGATTGTCCCATAATCATTTTATATTCCTATCCTTAATTAGATAATTAATATAACTATCTACCACTAATCCCAAGGGATAGGACTCTAAGTCATCTAAGTCTCAGATCTATGATAATATAATGTTCTGACTCTGCTATGATACCAGCTGCAGTAACCCTACCGTTATGTCCATATTATTAAAGAAAATTATAAATAATGTTGTCTAATAATACGAAGAATGCGGCTTGTTAACGGCGTCCATATGTGAATATATTTTTAAACTAACACTAACACGTCAACTTACTGTTTTCACTGAATATCTGAAATCAAATTTTGACGTATACAGTCTCATATAAAGTAATAAACACATAGGTTTCTCAAAATAAGAACAATATATCACATGAAATAATATTCACAGATCATAGCAGAATAATATACATCATAAACAATGCATATTGTTATCCCGCCTTTTGGCAAGGCCATGACACCAAGGAATTGACTAATAACCAATGACGGCCCGTCCTAGAGATCAGTTGTACATAGGCTCGCTATGGATATCGACGGATTTTGTCCGAGTCTGGATCGAGCCAAAATTGGTAGGACATGACAAGCTAAGCCATGAGAGTCAACGTTCCAAATTTCAAGTCAATCCGAGCTCGTTTGCCCAAGATATGATCGATGCAAGGTAGGAAGAGAATACCCTATCTTCGAATCCATCATAGGCCCACGGTTCGAATCCATCAGTGTAGCCAGCATACGAATCCATAGCATTCGCATCGATCGAAAGGAAGATAGCCTCGCCTCCATCAGGTTTGTATCCATCAAGTTGAAGTCCTTCGAATCCATCATGTACAATCATTTCGTATCGATCGACTGAAACATGTCATGATCGATACGAACAAAACCCCACTCGAATCCAAATGTAATCGATACCTCCGAATCCATCGAGTCAAGGCGGCGAAGTCTCTGGGACAACTAGATCAAATAGGCGAAGAAAGCGGATTGATGCGCATGATACGCTCCACGTCATCGCGAAAGCGCGTAACTCCATTGATTCGAAGCAATCGATTCGAATGAATCGATTCGAACGAAGCAGCCTAGCAAAGATCATCATCTTGAATCGACCATATCTCGAGATCCATAAGTCCAAATGCTATGAAATTTTCACAGAAGCTTGCGCACATGTTGAAGAATGTCCATACCAAATTTCAACTCGATTGGACGTTTTCTTGATCGATTCGAATGGATTTCGAATCAATCCCAAAGTGGGCCCAGATTTCCTGAAGTCGGGCGCGTGGGCCCCCTCACGTGCCAGAAGTAGTCTCCCAAAATTTAGGCAAAATATCAGCCTCCTACGCCTATAAATAGAGCCCCTGGTCATTCAAAAAAAGGGGTTGGACAATTCTAAGAGCTAAAATGCGCCCAGATTCTACCAGATTTACTCCAGATCACCATTGCTGCCTTAGATTCAGACTTTAATCATAAAATCTGTTGTACTACGCTATAAGAAATTGTAATCTTCAAGTACCGAGCAATAAAATCATCAAACTTCATAGTGGACGTAGGCGAAACGCCGAACCACTCTAAATTGTTGTCTTCTGTGCAATTTACTTTCTGTTATTTGGAGTTTTTGTTAGATAATCCTCATTTTCCATTTTCATTCTTCACTTTTATCTCTTCAAAAACTTCCGAAGAGTGTTGTGCCCATTTTTGGTACAAAGCTTGCCTTCCTATGCTCGAGCACAAAGCTTGCCAGAACACTAATCTTACTCCTTAGGCTTGGCAAAAGCGGAATCCAAATGAACATGGACGCGATCCAACTGTCCGTAAACTAAATCTCATCCTTCGTTGAGGGGCATATAAGTGGAAGTTAATCGGGATCCCACCGATCACCCGCTAAGTGAAACCCGAGCTCGGGGACCAGCCATCACACCAAAGTCAAGAAAGGGTTGATACACGACAATCCTTCATTCAACTCCGAACTCCTAGAGCGCGAGTTGGAGTATAAACATCAGCTCTGAACTCCCAGAGCGCGAGTCGGAGTATAAACATCAACTCCGAGTTCCCAGAGCGTGAACCAGAGTATAAACATCAACTCCGTATTCCCAGAGTGCGAAGCGGAGTATAAACATCAAATCCGAATTCCCAGAGCGCGAGTCGGAGTATAAACATCAACTCCGTATTCCCAGAGTGCGAAGCGGAGTATAAACATTAACTCCGTATTCCCAGAGTGCGAAGCGGAGTATAAACATCAACTCTGAACTCCCAGAGCGTGAGTCAGAGTATAAACATCAACTCCGTATTCCCAGAGTGCGAAGCGGAGTATAAACATCAACTCTGAGTTCCCAGAGCATGAATTGGAGTATAAACATCAACTCTGAACTCCCAGAGCGCGAGTCGGAGTATAAACATCAACTCCGAGTTCTCAGAGCGCGAACCGGAGTATAAACATTAACTCCGAGTTCCTAAAGTGCGAACCGGAGTATAAACATCAACCCCGTATTCCCAGAGTGCGAAGCGGAGTATAAACATCAACTCCAAACTCCTAGAGTGCGAGTCGGAGTATAAACATTAACTCCAGGTTCCCAGAGTGCGAACGGAGTATAAACATCAACTTCGAACTCCCAGAGTGCGAGTCAGAGTATAAACATTAACTCCAGATTCCCAGAGCGCGAACTGGAGTATAAACATCAACTAACTCCAGATTCCCAGAGTGCGAACTGGAGAATAAACTTCAACCAACTCCAGTCCCCTAAGCATGGTTTGGAATATGAATACCAAAAGGGATGTGATTTGACTGTCCATCTATCGGCTATGGTTCCTCATCAAGTTCTGTAATACAAAAAGCGGATGCGGTTCTACCGTCTTCTTTCCAATCTTCCCCTGACATGGGGGCACGCTTAACACACAAAATTGGATGCAATCCTACCATCCAGCGCTAAGCGGGCGTGACCCAACCATCCATGCATAACCTCTTGTCCCCGGCACGGGACCCATAACATAATTTTATAGGAATGCACTCCAACCCCACAAGACAAAATTTCTTCCTTGATTCGACAGGGAGACGCAGATTCGCAAAAAGAACCTAGCTGAATGTCCCATTCTAAATGGATGCGACTACCCGTTCTACTGCAAACGAACGTGGCACGACCATTCATCCGCTAACTCTCCCCTATGATCCAACGGGCTGTTCGTGCAACATGGACGGATGTGACCTAACCATCTGCCAATCGATTCCTTCCTACAGTTCAGTGGGAGAAGCATCAAATTAAAGTTGTTGTAATGTGATCGACCACACTTCGACTTTCGCCATTGACTAGTGCTAGAGGGATTAATTGAGGAAAATGCGGTCCGACCATTTTCTACTAAAACTCTTAGTCCCCAGAGTGTGGACAGTGGTATAAACATCAAATAGGTGTGATGAATGGCCCTTCAACTGACTCTGATCCCCAAAGTGTGGCTACAAGAATAGACAAACGCATGAATGAGATTCGACCATTCATTCACCAACTCTGACCTGAACTCCACGTGAGGAGTGTAAACTCACTACAGGTGCAATTAGACCATCCACGAACTAACTCTGCTGACCCAAGACTGGGGGCAGAAGTGCAAATCACCGAAAGAAGATAAAGGTGACTCGCTACATCTCCAGCTTAGCGTCCTTTACAACTTAAGGAAATGACTATAAGGAGACCTTAATGCTAACCAATCAGAATGATGCCTGAAGTTCTGGGCAACCAATTATATTGTACCGCCGGATCAACGGGCAATATCGATCTGCACCTTTCATATCATACCATTGGATCGATAGGAAATGAGGTCCGAGCATTCTACATCGTGCCGTTGAATCGACGGTCAATATCGATCCTCTTCGACTACAAATCGATGTGACCCGAACGTCCATCGAATACCTTTGACCAACAGAGCACGGATAGAAGAATAAACCATGAATGAGTGTGACTTGACCATTCGTCCTCCGTCGCCTTCCTTCGATTCATCAGGAAGAGCATGAGACCAAATGATCATGACATGACTGCATTTGAGCTGACTTTATCCCTAGATCTGACGGGTGAACGTAAATCGAAATGGACATGGTTGATCACCCAACTCCAAATGAATGCAACGCGACCATTCATTCATTGACTCTTACCATGATCCAACTAAAAGAGAAATTCAAAACAAGTGCAACCTAAACATCTGCACACTGATTCTTACCCTGAATTTGACAAGGGAAGCATCAATCCTGCATTGGATCTGATTGGACGATTCACTCTTCAGTTTTTGCCCAAAGTACGGTGACATAAGCAGCGAAGTGAATGTCATTGACCGTCCAGAATCTAGGTTATGTCCGAATGTTGGCAAAGTAGCAATATATCCCACTAAGAGGAAAGAACTAGAACATAATACGGGATAGGCACGACTCAGCCTTCCATCGGTTAACTCGATCCCATGGTTTAATGGGATAGAATACAAAATTGAAGCGGACATTATCTACCATGCCACTTATCGAGATATTCCCCAGACTTAGGGGCACAAACAAGAAGATAAGATTAATATGATTCAACCATTCATCAGTCAACTCTGGTTCTTAAGGCTTGAACTACAGTATAGACATAGCTAGGACGAGACTAGACCGTCCACGTAATGCATCCGCCAACCCGAGACGGGGGGCAAAAGAATAATTATCCGAGAGTTGACTATGACAACTTGAACCTATGACCCATGCCTAATATTCATACCAACTCAAGGTTATGACTGAAAAGATGCCTAGAGATAGAATCATCAGATCAATACCCGAACTCATGGGCGACTGATCGTCATTCCAACCCTCACAATGAGCAACGGATCGCGAGTACATCGAATGAAAAGCGCATCATTCAGAAACACAAGTGAATTCTATCTCAAAGCTGGAGCCAGCTATGTAGCAGCGTGCAGTACAAGGCTAAGTTCTACTAATCCTTTGATTCAACGTCCTTATAAGCCTGATCATTTACCATTGCAAATAAACACATGAGGCGCCTACAACCCATTACGAGTATTGTAGATCATATCACAACTCTACGCAATTATGAAGAAAGAGTCAATTGTTTTACTTCAGGTGAATCTTGATGTGTTCGCCTGGACTCGACCTCATACATATATATATGTATATGGACTCTCACTAGCCATGAAGAACCCTGCATTAAATGTCGACCCGAGGCATATCTCGGTGAACAAAAACGATGCGACATGGATCCGGAGAGATCTATCGCACTTAAAGA
Source organism: Allium fistulosum (assembly GCA_030737815.1). Taxonomy (NCBI): domain Eukaryota; kingdom Viridiplantae; phylum Streptophyta; class Magnoliopsida; order Asparagales; family Amaryllidaceae; genus Allium; species Allium fistulosum. Next base: position 1,389,891,161 of record CM060902.1, read on the forward strand.
GAAGGAGAATTCACTCAAAACCAATGGGTTTATCCATGATGCCCTCCAACCAAAATGAGTATCCAATCCTTTACTTATAAGAAAAACGAACAGAGAGTGGAGGACATACACCAACTACTCAGATTTGCATGGGGTATGACAAAGCACAGCTTTCCACTTCCAATGACCAACCAACTGATGGACCTGACCATCATACATGAATTACTCACATCCATGGATGCGAACTCCAGATACAATCGGATACTGAAGCATGTCCTAGACCAAGAATACAACTATTTCATTATTGACATGGGCCTATAGTGCTATGTTGAAATCCATGGATTCAAACTTGAGAACGCTTATGCTACTTACCAAAGAACGATTAACAAATCATTCATAAATCATATCGGCCGATCGATGAAAGTAGATGTGGTTAATATGCACGTGAGATCACAACTATCAAACGACCATATCGATGACTTGACAGAGTTAGAGACACCCATGTACAAAGGACAACCAAGCAGCTCTTATAGATCGCTTAAAGAGACCTTCCATTTTACCCAAACCTTCGGATCGCGAAGATTTATACATCAATTGGGCCGTGTCAACACACGCCATAAGCGTCTCAACGCTATGTGAAGAGAAACAAATCCAAAGACCAGTATATGATGAAGGCTGGCTATTGACAAGCTCACCCCGTTAGCATCCATATCGACCAACCGTTACGATATGTCCAATGGAAACCTTAGATGTATGAAAAAGTTACTCAAGTGGAATATCGAGCTAAGCCAATTTGATTTCACTTATCTCCCTCGGAGAGCTCTCCATGATCAAACATTAGCATACTTCATATCTGAACCCACCGCATTAGACGACTATCTGAAGAACGGTGGTGAATCATCCAACCGATGGAGAATGTACACGGATGTAACTTCCAATAATCGGCTTTTTAACGTCGAAGTTGCGTTGATGACTACTGAGGAACGATCGATCTCCCACGCCCTCAAACTCAACTTCCCTGCAACAAATAACGAAGCTAAGTATGAAGCCTTGGCGCTCAAACTTGCAAGAAAACTAGGAGTGGAAACTTTGCATATATTATGTAATCATTGGTTAGTAGTATACCGAGTCAGGGAAGATTATTCAACTAGGGGGCAACATCTTGCTCCTTATCCTAGCTGGGTCCAAAAGCTACTAGTTAACTTTGACTATTACACCATTACACACATCCTCGGAGAACAAATTGAAAAGGCTAAGTCACTAGCCAAGCTAGCCAGTTCCGGGGATGCGCGGAAAAAAGACTTTATCCCAGTTGAAATGCTTATTATTCCAAGCATTGACATATGAAGATCAACTAGATCTTAGAGATGGATCTCGGAGAAGAGTCATGGATGACTCCTATCGAAGATTATCCACAATCGGGGATTCTTATTGAATAAACGAATAAGGAATGGCATATCCTCCGTGAAGCATCACTGCATGATTATGTCTGGATCGTTTGACTCTATCGATACAAAGCATTACTTTTGTATCCATCGATCCAAGACCCAATATTACGTATCCACCGATACGAAGCATACATTCCAACCCTTCACATCGATTTAGGAGAGGATCGTTACGAAGGAGCATTCAAAAACAACCATCAAACGTTGTTACAACGAATTTCACGTCGGTTCGGGAGAGGATCGATGCGGAATTCAATATAAGATAAACTGACAACGACTCGTGAACGTCAGCGTGAGTCAGATTAGCATATATGCATATATGTTGGACTAATGTTCAATATTCCAGATTTACAGGAATTGGAAGCTCATTTGATAACGATTACAACAACAAACGGCTAATCACTAGCATACAATAATCAGTTGCAACAGTACAGGGTACAGCAGTTGACAGTCAACAGTTTACATTATCAAGAAGAGCGATCAAAGGTTACAACTTTCATCGAAAAGACAATAACTATTCAGAGTAAAAATGGCAGTATTTCAAAGCACATCATGTTTCCACAAGACGTACTTTGGGGGGCAAATGTTATCCCGCCTTTTGGCAAGGCCGTGACACCAAGGAATTGACCAGTAACCAATGACGGCCCGTCCTAGAGATCAGTTGTACATAGGCCCGCTATGGATATCGATGGATTTTGTCCAAGTCCGGATCGAGCCAAAATTGGTAGGACATGACAAGCTAAGCCATGAGAGTCAACGTTCCAAATTTCAAGTCAATCCGAGCTCGTATGCCCAAGATATGATCGATGCAAGATAGGAAGAGAATACCCTATCTTCGAATCCATCATAGGCCCACGGTTCGAATCCATCAGTGTAGCCAGCATACGAATCCATAGCATTCATATCGATCGGAAGGAAGATAGCCTCGCCTCCATCAAGTTCATATCCATCAAGTTGAAGTCCTTCGAATCCATCATGTACAGTCATTTCGTATCGCTCGACTTAAACACGTCATGATTGATACGAACAAAACCCCACTCGAATCCAGATGTAATTGATACCTCTGAATCCATCGAGTCAAGGCGGCAAAGTCTCCAAGATGACTCGGTCAAATAGACAAAGAAAGCGGATCGATGCGCATGATACGCTCCACGTCATCGCGAAAGCGCGTAACTCCATCGATTCGAAGCAATCGATTCGAATGAATCGATTCGAACGAAGCAGCCTGGCAAAGATCATCATCTTGAATCGACCATATCTCGAGATCCATAAGTCCAAATGCTATGAAATTTTCACAGAAGCTTGCGCACATGTAGAAGAATGTCCACACCAAATTTTAGCTCGATTGGACGTTTTCTTGATCGATTCGAATGGATTTCGAATCGATCCCAAAGTCGGCCCAGATTTCCTAAAGTCGGGCGCGTGGGCCCCCTCACGTGCCAGAAGTAGTCTCCCGAAATTTAGGCAAAATATCAGCCTCCTATGCCTATAAATAGAGCCCCTGTTCATTCAGAAAAAGGGGTCGGACAATTCTAAGAGCTAAAGAGCGCCCAGATTCTGCCAGATTTACTCCAGATCACCATTGCTGCCTTAGATTTAGACTTTAATCATAAAATCTATTGTACTACGCTATAAGAAATTGTAATCTTCAAGTACTGAGCAATAAAATCATCAAACTTCATAGTGGACGTAGGCGAAACGCCGAACCACTCTAAATTGTTGTCTTCTATGAAATTTACTTTCTGTTATTTGGAGTTTTGTTAGATAATCCTCATTTTCCATTTTCATTCTTCACTTTTATCTCTTCAAAAACTTCCGAAGAGTGTTGTGCCCATTTTTGGTACAAACACATACTATGAGTCTACAAAATATACAATTAGGCTCATATAGTACACATCCAAAATAAGTCACTATCTCAAATAATACATCCCATAATATAACATATGAATATCCTAGAGAAGATAAACTAAAATGTCAAAATGTCGACCATTTGCTAGCACACTTACCCAAAAGCCCAAGCACCATAAAACCTAAAAAGTCTCAACCTGACCTGAGTATATAAAATAAATGGGTTAGACTACCTCTAAATATCCAAAAAGGTGAGAACAAGATATAACATAAAGGTAGATAACATAATAAACATGCATTTGTCACTGAAATAATTTAACTCGGAATTTATCACAAGACATGGGAATGTATGTAGATTAAGAAACACAAAATAGTCGCTAACGCAAAATTCTAGAACAAAGAACAATATTTCTAACACAGAGAAACCAAACCAATACCGATCATCCTGGTCGTCCAAACCAATCTTAATGATTGGCCATACCATGGCAAACAACAAAACAGATTGGTATCTTCCATACCAATCTGATATCAAGGATCATCCATACTGTGAAATAGAATTACAACCGATCTCAAGGATTATGAACGCAAAATCTCAACCGATCACAAGGATCGTGGCAACCATGACTCGAATTCCCAAGATTATTCATTATTATTTTATATTTATGATCATAAAGAAATCCATGAGTATACCTCTTAAGGATCTGTAGGTCCCACCAAACATCAAAAGATAGTAAACTCTAAAGTGTCAAATACTATCACTTTTAGTAATCACAAGGACTTAACCAAAACATCCCATACCGCTTAGTGAAACTCAATTATTTGCTAGTAGCTAGAAAATCTCACTTGTTACGGCTACCATCGGAAAACCTAAGCTATATTCTCTTAAGGATCTATCAGTCCCACCGAACAACAAAAGAGAATACAACTGTAAAGTATTAAATACTCACCTAAAAGCGGTCACAAGAATTTAACCAAAGTATCCCATATTACCCGATGAAGTTCAAGCATTCGCTAATGGACTAGTAAGTGCCACTCAACATTCTACTCAATGAGTTTTATAATATTAAGTGAAGCGTTACTTCAGAGCATTCAAACCAATCGAGAACGGTAAATCGATTATTGTTACTCCCTATATTATAGAACTAGGGCTCTCAAAACATTTTTTTGAGTTTGTAGTCTAGAAAGAAAATACTGTAATTTTCCATAATTACTTTATTATTTAATCTTTATATAAATATTCACTATTTGATAAAATCTTCCATGAACCAGTATTGTTTCAAAATTGCACTTATGCACATAATTGTCTTAAATTTCCATATGAGGTACTTAGTTAACAAACCATGTTTTAAAACCCCATATATACATGTATTCATTTATCTTATAAAATCATGCTTACTACTCTCCCAACCCCATTTCGTTATATAGACATATATATATAACCATTTTTACTTAGAATTAAACTAGGCTTATATTTTTGAAAACCACATTTCCCAATCTATTACCATTTATACTAGTAATATTTAATATATATATAACCATTTGTTAAAATCATTTATCAAAAGAATTAGATTAGTTTAGAAATAAGTTTAATACTTGTAAACTTTAAATAAACTCTTCTTTATATGAAAGTATTTTGATAGATATAAGTTTAAAAAATTTCAAACCTTTGAATCAAAGTGAGTCAAAGTCCAAAGAGCACAAGAGAATTCACAACACCACACACAATATAAGAACAACAATTTGGTCCATAAAATTCCACCTTTATTTTATCTCCACATCTATTTTTTTATAATTAATAAACCAATGGAAATGGATGTCAAAACAACCCCACACAAACACACCAAACATGAGAAAACATTAACAATACGCATAGCGATGAACGGGAGGACAAACAAGGGAACCAATGGTTTTTATCTGGAGCTGAATTAGCTCTAGACTTTTGCCCACCGTCAAGATATTTTCTAGAGTTGTTCCAGCTTCATAAATCCTCCCAGGTCAAACTCTGGTAATGGCAGTCCAATCCTATATCTTGATTAATTGTCCTGGGGTAATTTTAGAATGCATCCATATAAACAGCCATAATTATCAACTAAAAGTGATCAAAGGGCTAGGGTTTTGGCAGTTTAGAAATTGAACAATATAAAACATGAACAGTACAACTATAGATTCATCTAATTCAACCAACAATAACTAACAATCATATACAAACAAGTTTAGAGATAGTTGGTGAGGTAAATTCACCTTTCAACTTGAATTTGATGAAATAATCCTATATTCTCTTAAGCTAACACTTCTCAACCGCAAGCCCTAAGTTGATTTCATAAATTGCAACAAAAAAGGGTCTTAGAATAAGAAATCCTAAACCAAACTTACAGAAATACGTAGCAATAGTTGAAGGAGATTACCTTCTTTTGATTTCTATTAGAATTGGCGAAAATCCCTAAGGTTTGCAACTTGAATTTTTGATTATAGGAGCTATGGTTTTAGGACTTAGGAAATTTTGTGTTTTCTAGTCTACGGGAATAAAATAAGAATGAGAAATACTATATGTATGTTTCTCATCTCTTATTTGTGCTATGTGGGTTGAGCTATGGATTCAATAGCAAGGTGTTGCTAATTTTCTAAGAGAAGTGTTGCTAATCTATTTTGTTTTATCACTTTATAACACCAATGTGTATTAAACAATGTTCCATTTAACCAAGATTGATTTCTTTAATTTTCAACCAGTCAAATTCTCATTTCTTATCAATAAATCTCAATATAATGTTATTATTTCTTTTGTTTTTACACATTATAAAACACTATTTTCTCCTTAAACAATGTTTTATTTATCCTATTTTGATTTCTCAAGTTTACCAAAACCAACCAACAAACTAAAAATTCTCATTTCTACTAGTATTAAAATATCTTGTAAAATTAAATATAACTTTTGAAAATAAAAGTTATCCTTATTATTAAACTATAAACTATAAATTCTCATTTTAAAAAATAAGTCTCCATATTAACATTTTATCCTAAATGCCAAATTTAAATTCTTGTAATATTTCAAATTTAAATTGAAATCCTCTTTAAGAAATAAAAATCATTTCTTAAAATAAATCAAATCAATAATTCTCAAAAAATAGATTTAATTTCATAATTAAATTTCACAAACCACACTTTCGAATTAATTATTCATAATTAAATTAAATTAATTAGGTAATTAATAACAAGGTTGTTGTAGAAGGCATGTGCGAATTCAGTAGTAAATGTCATTTAATATGCTAGTTAATTTATAGAGAGAGAAATGAAAGGTTTCTCTCTACATTTGTGGCCCCATCTTTCCTTAGTTAATTATTTGTGTTAAGAGAAAGAAATGAAAGGTTTTTTCTATAAACTTTTACATGTTTTACACATATATACCCTACTTATGATGCAGTTATACATCACACAAATGAATGTATATGATACATTCATTATAATAAAAAAATCAAATCAAATTAAACTTATGTTAAATGGTCATAATAAAATGAAGATTTTATTTAAAAGAAATTTAGAAAAGTTCTAATTGAATTTTGATTTCATAGGCCCAACAAAGTTCCAATAAAGGAATTTTTTAAAAATTTACCCTTTATCTCCATTATGGACTGGCATAGTTCCAATAGTATTATTAACCAAACTGCTTCAACCAAAGACTTAGACTTTTAGTTGACTTCAGTTGACTATGATACTAACCTCATATAACCAAAGAGATGAATTCTCTCTTGAATAGTGTTTCACATCCAATGCTTCCACTCGACCCAACTATAGTCGTTCAATCGATGTCGTGCCATAATTTAATTATAATCAGAGCGAAGTTTCCATATTGAAGCTAGATGGTATTCCCAAGTCGAAGGGAATGTGTAATATTGTCACATTGATATTTTCTGTTTGACCTTAGTTATATTAACCAACAAAAAACTATCGAATGAGTCAATCTATAATTATCCAATAACTATCGGTACGTAACCATTTGATGCCTCCAACAGCCACAAGTAATACACTGCTCAATATTTAGAGAACGTTTTCTACTCTAGTCCCAATGGATGTATCAATATTTAACCACGATGCATTTTGACTAGGAATATTTAAAACAATATGATTATTTTATTATAATAAATCACTCATGATTACAACACATTGTAACTGCTATCACAAAACATACCATTCATGGATTTCTATTAAATATACTTTTAAATAAATTAATCAATTAATATAACACATTATATCAAGTATATAATAGAAATAAAACTCCTTTTATTTTGAATAAGACTGGTTATCGAGTTAGATATATGTAACAGTTACGTAATTTCCCTTAAGGCATACCCTTAACTCTATTAATCTTCCGCTTGCACTTGGGGCCAACTGTAGAATCTCTATCTCATCCCTTCGATCAGCTTGATGAGAACCGATCGAATTATAACCTTCAAGAATGGATTCGCTATGTTGTTTAAATTATCTACGATGTCAATTAACTCTCTCTGATGCTGATAAACTACCTTTAACATATGGAACTAGTCGGAGTATGTATCTTGACTTCTAGTGAGCTCTACCATTACATTGTCATTATACAATATAATAAATTAGTACTTGGAATCACACCTTGCTTAGTTATAATATAAATTTGTGCATTTATATTTAAATATTTCTTTTATTATGGCATTATATAAGGCCATGTACATAGCATTTTTGTTGAAATAGCCGCAAGCTCTTGTTTAGAACATTTCCAACTTAAGCTCCTTAACTAAGGTTTGAATGAATTTAATATTGACATATTATACTCAATATCACTCATGAAGTTAGAGTTTGTACACTTACACTCCTTTATAAGGAGTTCATTGTTTCTATAAACAGTTCTTTAATATTTCATAATTATTCGAGAACAGTCTAAACTACCATTAGCGATCTTAAATTGGATTTGACATTTGTTTTATGTATCAATACATTATCTAAATACGATATTGTAGGTAGTACAACATGTAAGATAATTTATATTGCCAATACAAAAGGAACCAATTTTACACGTTCCATATTAAACATTTTAATATGGTATCTATACATATTGTTTGGGACATTTCCAACATCCTTTTATACCAATTATAAAAGATATCATTTACAAAATCCAGTGTTGAGTATTAAACAACCAAACTATAATAATTTTAACTCGAGTGCATCATTGGTAATCATAAATTTGTTGTTTGTCTTTTAAAACATTTTAGTACCTTTAATAGGTCTTTCTTTTGGACACACGCTTCCTCTGCATTTTAACTGAAATCAAACTATTTGATATTTCTATTAATATATAGCTCAATTTTGATGCTTATAGAATGATACTTTCGTATCATTTCTTAGATCATATTTGAAAATCCACAAACTCAATATCGCTCCCACTGACTTCGAGACACATTGGTTGTTATGTGCAAATAGTATATTCTAAATCATTATTTAGAATTCTCTATTTCAACGTATATGTACCAAAACACAAAATCATACCAATCAATAATTTTGTGAGTAAACCTGAATTAACTTAAGCACGTTGAATAATGAATCTATTATGCTAATTCAACAATTGAAATTTATGATTTTATTCTTATTAATATCGCTCACATTATTCTAACTGTATTAGTCTTTTTCTTGAAGACACATTTACGATCGATGGATCATATCCTTTCGGGTACAACTATCAAAATCATATTTTAATACTGTACTTGGAATCCATTTCAGATTTGTGCATCACACCATATCGTAATGTTAATACTCTTAATGGTTTAACAGACAGTTGAGGATTAACTATTCTCGATATTGATAAGAAACTCATAGTTTCTCTTCAATATGCAATATTTATTAGGCATTCTAATGCATTATGTTCATTTAGGTTTGGTTCACTTCATTTCATCCCCCATAATTTGTTTTATCCTTGGATCGTACCCGAATCCATTTTACTACCAATAGTATCTAAAAAAATTCGTTTTCTATGAAGTTGGTATTTCTAAAATTAGCAATTGTTTCTTAATGTAACGAAATAGGTATTCATGAACACTTTATGAATTTCCTTATATAAAAAGCTGATTTGGTTGTAGTTTATGATACTTATGTTCAAAACATAAGTTATTTATCCAATGACGATCATTCCCAAACTTCTTTTGGGGTGATCCATATATGATCCCTCATGTACAATTGTTACGTATAGTCTTTTAACTTGCATGACTTGATAACCCTTTGGCCTAGGATATGTTGGGGCTTCTTATAAACCCTTATTTTGTGTGATTTTGTAAACTATTATTTAGATGAAATTAATTTTAACTTTGTGTACTACCCTTAAGTACATGACTTTATAGAATGAAGTTAACTCAATTTCACTCACCGTTAATCATACTTTATTCAACAAAGTTCGATTACTCCTTATTAATACATCATTATGTAGCATAGGGACTAGGCAGGAGTGACTTTTGATATTAAATCTTTATTCATTTTTAGGTACGTTCGGAACTCTTTTGAATATACTCACCTATTCAATTAAATCGAATCATTTTTATTTTCTGTTGCATATACTTTCATTTACTTCCGTTTTATATTTTATGAAACTATTATGGACATGCTACATCTGTATCAAATACACATGTTCGTGTTTATGATAACTCACAGGTGAATACAATGAAGTATGTGAAAAAAATTTGGTATTATTAAAAAAATTATTGCACACATCTATGTGTATCACTCCGAAGAGTTCATCAATTCTTATGACGCTCCCACTAAATGGGTTCTTTGCCCTCAAATTTCCAAGTTATAATTCACGGGTACCATATGATTCACAATCATATAATCGAAGAATTATTTCTCAAAATTACGGCTTTAGTCTATAATTCCAAAATAATTTTAAATAATTCCATATACTTCTGTATTTTCCAATGCCTCACTTTTGTTATAAAAACCAATACCACTGTAGTTTTACTTTATAATGAATATTCATATTAAAATAAAACTATGTCTATTTTTTAGTCAACACTGGAAAACATGTATTATTTCATAAATACTTTTTGGTATGTTTTACAATACAATTTTGTAACATGAAGTGACCAATAAGTGTTATATAGCATGCTCTCACTACTTCGCCCATTACTATAATAGCGTATGAAATATGAAGCTCCATTCAACCACTTAATATAAACTCTTTGTTTCATTTACTGTAACTGGTTTGTAGTTGTTAGCGCCAAAATTGGTCACTAACCCCCAAATCCAGATGAAAGCACCAAATACCAATCACAGCTCAGAGATAGAATGTATGTAGAGAGTAATAATGTGAAGAACAGTTAAAACTAAAATGAAAGGAGTAGAGAACAACAGATTTTATAGTGGTTCGGCTAACTCCGGCCTACGTCCACTTAGAAGTTTGCTTTTTATTGCTGTAATAATTGATTACAGTTGCAGAATGGCAGAGTTGCCTTAGCCTTAGAAAATAGAAAGTAAGAGAGCAGAAAGAAGATCCCCTTTTACTGTGCCCCTACCTCTCTATTTATAGACAAAGATGGGTTGGACTCCCTGGTGGGCCTGGTAGCCGAGTACCTCAGCCCAAATGGTGTGGTCTCCATATGCCGAACCATAGATGCCGAACAAGGTGTGAATGCCGAACGATCTCCTCATGTCGAACGTTGGGAGGTGCGAGGTATGGAGGTGCGGAGTATGGAGGTACCAAGATATGGAGGTGCGAGGTATGGAGGTGCGGAGTATGGAGGTGCGAGATATGGAGGTGCGAGGTGCAATGTCGAGCGAGGTGAGATATGCCGAACGGCCCTTCCAATGCCGAACGCTCCTTGATGCCGAACGATCCATCCAATGCCGAACGCTCCTTGATGCCGAACGACCCATCCAATGCCGAACGTCTCCTTGATGCCGAACGATCCATCCAATGCCGAACATCTCCAGATGCCGAACGTTGGTTAATGCCGAGCGCTCCATCCATTGTCGAACGTCTCCAGATGCCGAACGTTGGTTAATGCCAAGCGCTCCATCCAATGTCTAACGTCTCCAGATGCCGAACGTTGGTTAATGCCGAGCGCTCCATCTAATGTCGAACGACGAACTCTCTATGCCGAACGCTCGCCCAGTGCCGAACAAGATTTATGCCGAACACTCCTTCTAATGCCGAACCATCCCATCATACTTTAGTCTCGATAGTTGTGAAGTTGTTTAAGTTAAATCCGTCTGTCCGCGGCCTTGCCAAAAGGCGGGTTAACACTTGCCCCCCAAAACATGCCTTGCTGTGAAAGGTGTGTTTTGAATAGCCTCAAGTCCAATATCCCAAGTATGTATGTTATCCACATCCATACTTTCCAATTCATAACCCAATCCATTACCAAGCCATCTTATCCGAGTACCACGGCCATATCTTGATCCATTTCTGCGACTGTTCCGAGTCGATGTCTGATTCTTATCTAGTAACCAAGTCCTTACCCAATTCCACATCCATCTGAACCCGACTACTGAGTTCCAATCCATCCATATCCAATAACCTATAACCATATCCATGACCTCTCCGGGTCGATATCCAAATCCATAACCTCTCCGGGCTCTTGCCAAGCGTAATCCACACCTGATGACCGTGGTCCAGTGTCCCTGGACGTTGAGATAACCTCTCCGGGTTCTTGCCAAGCGCAATCCACACTTGACGACCGTGGCCCAGTGTCCCTGGGCGTTGAGCTAACCTCTCCGGGTTCTTGCCAAGCGCAATCCACACTTGACGACCGTGGCCCAGTGTCTCTGGGCGTTGAGCTAACCTCGCCGGGTTCTTGCCAAGTGCAATCCACACCTGACGACTGTGGTCCAGTGTCCCTGGACGCAAGTAATGCCGTGGCTTAAGTCCTAAGCCGAATCCTGGTCGCTCGGGACCCTTGCCGAGCATAGTCCATACTCGACGACCTGAAATAGTAACCGATAATATATGGCCTAAGTCCTAGGCCGAATCTTGGTCTCTCCGGAACCTTGCCGAGCATAGTCCATACTCGACGACCTTTAAGCCAAAATCCAGAGAAAATCCAATCAAAATCCAATCCGAAAAACAAACATTCAAACCAAAAAAACGAGAAAAACAGGGAGTTCAAACCAAACTCCAAAACCAAACCAGAAAAAGCAAATGTCCAAGTCAAAGGAAAAAACAGATTTCACAAGCCCGGGCATTTCGGTAAGCCATCATCTCAGAGCATGCCTGAGGGTTATCTCCGACCCCATACATGAGTAAGTGATTTAACCGTTTGCCCGGAGTTTGTTACTTATTCCAAACCATCAAGATTAGTTGATGACCAATCGGTCACCATTCCTGGGCCTCGCGCCCTCGTCGTTCAAGGTAGGCAGAGGCTGTTCATGTTCCACCGCCGCATTTCGATTTCCGACATACTGTCGCAACTGACCATTCCTTATATGCTCCTCGATTATATCCTTTAGATGTCGGCAGCTGTTAGTATCATGCCCGTCCAGGTCATGAAAGAGACAGTGCCTTCCTGATGTCCTTTCACGTTCTGTGGGTTCCCTCCTTGATGGCCTTCGATAGGGAAGACGATCTCGAGTATCTAAGAAAATCCGCTCCAACGTTGCGTTCAATCCTGTGTAAGTGGAGAACTTTGGTTCTCCCCAGCGCTTCCTTTTCCCTTTATCCTTGTCCCCACCTGAGCTTTCGCCGAGTAATCTTCCATCCTTAGTCATGTTTACTTCCTGTGACCTCATGTCCAAACATGCATCCTCTTGTCGAAGAAATATTTCAGCTTCATGAAAGAATTCCCCAATATCCAACGGTGGGTCCCGTACCAACGATACTTTGAACTCCAAATTATCTCTGACTCCTGATACCGCAGCCATCAGAACCATTGATGGATCTGGCCGATCCACCGAAGCAACTGCTGCATTAAATCGAGTTAAGAATGTACTGAGTGATTCATCTGCCCCCTGTTTGACTGATGTTAGTGTCATCACGTTCTTTGGCCTTTTTATGTGAACTCGAAATTGACTTAAGAACTTGTCCACCAGTTCTGTCCATGTTCCAATGGATCCATCCTCTAGCTGTCTGAACCACATAGCAGCAATTTCAGTCAAGTACATGGGGAACATCGGGCCATAACCTCCTCCGTTGCCCCCAGCACTTCCATATGCCTAGTGTACCTCATCAAGTGGTCGGTGGGATCCATCTTCCCGTTGTATACTTCCAGAGTGGGTAGTTTGAAATCAGACGGATTCCTAGCTGTCCTGATGTTCCGGGTAAACGGACTTTTGTTAACTCCCTCTGAATCCCTGTTTGTTAGACCTCCGCGAATAGTCCGCCTGATAATGTCAGCCAATCCAGTGTTTCCAACTAATCCAGACTGCCCCCCAAGTCCACGAGGAAATTCTGGCACATATTCTTCATCACGTACTCCTGTATTCCTATCGACGCCAGGCCGCGTAGCGTCATCCGGTATCCCTCCATGAACTGGTCCAGCATTCCCTGGTGGTGTGCCCCCGAGTCTAGGTCCATCTAGATTGTTAGCTGTTTGTTGATTGGGAGCTGCCTCCTGTTGAATCACTCCATCTGTCCGCTGGTTGAGTCCCTCTGGTCCAGTTCCACGAACTTGAGCTCCTGCAGTTCTTGGTTGTTCAAATTGCCTGAGAAGAGCCTGCATCATCTCCTCTTGTCGTTTCATCATCTGCTCCTGCATAGAATTCATCATTGCCTGCATCTCATCCCGAGTTATGTAGATGGATGCATGATCCTCTCCAGCTCCAGAAGAGGCTGCTTGACTTCCTTCCTGATTGCTTCTTTCCACTACTTGCTTCCTTGTTGGCGGTCTAGCCATTGCTTTCAAGGATCCAAGTTCCTAACTCCAAAGTTCCTGAGTTCAGCTCTCAGTAAAAGCACCAAAGTGTTAGCGCCAAAATTGGTCACTAACCCCCAAATCCAGATGAAAGCACCAAATACCAATCACAGCTCAGAGATAGAATGTATGTAGAGAGTAATAATGTGAAGAACAGTTAAAACTAAAATGAAAGCAGTAGAGAACAACAGATTTTATAGTGGTTCGGCTAACTCCGGCCTACGTCCACTTAGAAGTTTGCTTTTTATTGCTGTAATAATTGATTACAGTTGCAGAATGGCAGAGTTGCCTTAGCCTTAGAAAATAGAAAGTAAGAGAGCAGAAAGAAGATCCCCTTTTACTGTGCCCCTACCTCTCTATTTATAGACAAAGATGGGTTGGACTTCCCTGGTGGGCCTGGTAGCCGAGTACCTCAGCCCAAATGGTGTGGTCTCCATATGCCAAACCATAGATGCCGAACAAGGTGTGAATGCCGAACGATCTCCTCATGTCGAACGTTGGGAGGTGCGAGGTATGGAGGTGCGGAGTATGGAGGTACCAAGATATGGAGGTGCGAGGTATGGAGGTGCGGAGTATGGAGGTGCGAGATATGGAGGTGCGAGGTGCAATGTCGAGCGAGGTGAGATATGCCGAACAGCCCATCCAATGCCGAACGCTCCTTGATGCCGAACGATCCATCCAATGCCGAACGCTCCTTGATGCCGAACGACCCATCCAATGCCGAACGTCTCCTTGATGCCGAACGATCCATCCAATGCCGAACGTCTCCAGATGCCGAACGTTGGTTAATACCGAGCGCTCCATCCATTGTCGAACGTCTCCAGATGCCGAACGTTGGTTAATGCTGAGCGCTCCATCCAATGTCTAACGTCTCCAGATGCCGAACGTTGGTTAATGCCGAGCGCTCCATCTAATGTCGAACGACGAACTCTCTATGCCGAACGCTCGCCCAGTGCCGAACAAGATTTATGCCGAACACTCCTTCTAATGCCGAACCATCCCATCATACTTTAGTCTCGATAGTTGTGAAGTTGTTTAAGTTAAATCCGTCTGTCCGCGGCCTTGCCAAAAGGCGGGTTAACAGTAGTCAAGAATTTTCAGATCAAATATCTTAAATTCAAAGAAATAAATCCTATAGAAAATTATTTTCTATGCAAAAATACATTTGGAATAGATATCATATTTCTTATTTTTTGTTAAGTATCTATTATTATTTTACAATTCTCATTTCCAATGTTTCTTTATGAAGTAGAAGTGACCATTTACTCTCTTCATCCTAACTGTGCCTTAAGTTACATCCACTCTATATGTTCAATTTTCTTTTTAAATGGTTGAACCATTCAGAGGAAACCCTTAGTACACGATCATGATGAACTCTTTACAAAAATGCATTGTTCATCCTTAACATTTATCGAAGAACTCTTTATAAAAATGCATTCGTTCATCTTAATATTTAAAGACATCGAATAAGTTGCATTTTATGCAAACTAATCGAACTGATTTTTCAATGATCGAATTCTTAGATCTATCTAGTAGCTTTTGGTCTAGTGTTACATTTAACACAACAAGCTCATGATTATAATAAATCATATTGAATACATGATCTCCCATAATGGTTTACTTACTTATTTGAAAGAACTAATTTCATTGAGGTTTCGTACACAACGAGTTGCGATCGTTGATCGTTCACCATATAACATTTATATGTGACTGGAAATGGATCAAATATTTATATCCTCATATTGCTTTTAGAGTTCGAAACTCATCGAAGACAATACACAGCCTCAAGTAAGTAAATACGTAAGTGATAAATTTTCAAATGTATTTACTAGTGGTATAATTAGGTGCTTGCATGGGTCAACATGCAAAAAAATTTAATGGTACGTATATTTTATATTTCTACTTGTCAATTTTGATTCAGTTCCTATGTATATCTTAATTAATGAAGATTTTATCAATTTTTTTAGTTGCACAAATTAAATTATGTAGATTATTTTAACTTTGCATCTAGCAGATGTTCTTATAGTATTAGGAAGGTTAAATATTGCTATTTCATTTTTCTAATAAGGCTCCCATTTGATTTTTATGTTCTCAAAACCCTAATTTGAAACATAGAAGCCTTACGAATTCTCTAGTGGGTGTTAGGACTTGTTTGTCTTGAGATTCTGACCTTGAGTTTACTTAACAAATCATACCCCGACAAATGATGGATAACTCCTTGTCAATTGCATCATGTACAACTTCTAACCCAGGTTCCTTGTCCAAATCTCATTTCGACCTTGAGTTTGCTTAACAAATCGAAAGAGATTATTCACTCTTGCCTACCATTTTGCAATAGCCTAAGTATAATACATGTACCTTGGATTTTGCTCAACAAATGCATATAGTTATCTTACCTTGTCTATTCTATATATTAATAATACTATACATAACATCCCTAACTTGAGTTTGCTCGACATCAAGAGAGTATGCAAGTAACTTATTAATATATAAATGGTAGAGGACAACACTATATTAAAGCTTCATAATTTTTAATATAATTAACTTAGTGATATCGACTTATGGAATAATATATTTATTATGAAATACCCTCATGATTCAATTGTCAGACATAGTGGAAATCATGGTATATGTACTATATGTATGTATTTATCCCTTGAGTCTATTTACGGTTTCTTATTGTTCCACCTTTCATTATACATTCATATTATATAAGTTTTAATTATTATATAACTTTTGTAATTTAATTAAGTTATATAATAATCATATATATAACATTATATTAATATTATTAATCAAATCTTATTTAAATAATTTAATTAACTAACATTTTAATTAATTTTGTATTATTCAGTTTAAAGTTTATGCATACTCTAACATTTATAATTATACACATATATATATGTGTGTGTTTTTTTATTACTTGTTAATTAACATTTAATCAATTTATTTAATTAATTTTTTCTAATTTATTGTAATTAATTTTGAAAATTATATAAATACATACATATATACACACACATATATTACCTTAACATTTTAAGATAATGCTACATATATCAATATATATGTAATTTAATTTAATTAATTAATTTTTAATTTAATTAATCTAAATAATTATTAATGATTTTTGAAAATAATTATTTTATTTTCAAAACAATTTTGAAAATTATTTTATAACGTTTATAAAATCATAACTTATGTTAAATTCAACATTTTAACTTTTAAATATTCTTTTATTTATTTTAATTTAACCTTTTAAGTTTAAATTTTCAATTTAATTTCAAATATATTTTGAAAATTAGCTCAAGGTTTAAATCAATTTAGACCTTTGTATTTAAGATAATCATTGGGTTTACCTCATTCTTTCGGGCTAGGCCAATAGCCATGAAGGTAAAGTACTTAATACCCAAACCCAACCTTAGACGCTACTTTTTTAAATACTCTACTATATTGGTAGACTTTAATAAGTTAGCCTTATTATTGCTAATTTAGAATTTATAGGCTATTTTGCTCTAATACCATTGTTGGAACTAGGTCAGCACACAACATGATAAATCGGTAAATTTCAAAAAAAATTATTCCAGTTGGATCTTATTGGGCCTATGAAGTCTAAATGCATTTGGATCATATCTAAATTTTTTTAAAATAAAATCAATATTTTATTTTATTTATAGTAAAGTTTTATATTAATGTTATATTTATAATATATAATATAATATGCGTATGATATACATATATGTGTATGTGTATGTGCAACGTAAATGGTGTACATGGTTTAACATGCCCATGTATAAGTATTGGAATTTACACTGCAATGGACATATTAGTCCCTCTATATACATGTGTGTTGTCTGATATATATATATATGTGTGTGTGTGTGTGTGTGTGTGTATATATATAATTTTATATATTATAAAATAGTATTTGTAGAATGTAAATTTTTAAATATAAATACATTTATATATATAGTTGCACTACAATATGAAATAATTGTTAAATTTTAATGTAAATAACTATGATTTCAAACTCAAATTTTAAATTTTAGATCTAGAACTGGATAATCTCATATCTTTACTACTAATAAAGAGAATTACATTAACTAATTTCAACAGTGTCTTTTTGAAATACCTGAACTGCCCTTCTGTTTCTCTTCTTTTCGCATCTTCCTCTTTTCGCATCCTGTTCTTCTCGTGCTAATGATGAAAATTCTTCCCATTGATTTAAACCGCGTCATTTCAGATTCACCAAATTACCCTTCTAACTCTCCGTCTCACACTTCAGACTATCCCTTAACAAACCCTAATTATCTCGCTATCTTCAAAAAAATCCAAAACCTAATTCAACGCAATTTTCTGCCTTTCGCTGGACAATCTCATTCTATTTGTATAATCCCTAATTTCATCCCTAAAAGCGATAACTAGAAGTAATATCACATAGATAAAATTTCTCATTTCATCTCCATAAATCCAATAGCCTTCCTCTCACCATCCGATTCAACTATTTACACAAAAATCAAAGCAATGGCGGAAAAGATGTTGGCTTCCATACTTTTACTATTTTACCACCGGTCGAAGGCACTATTATTGACCCACCATCCATAATTGACGGTTGACCTCATCAACAGAGATGGGTAGTTCATCGGAATCTGATGTCGTATCGAATGGAATAGGATGTGTTAGCTCTGTTAGGGTAGTCTGTTGCTCGAAATTATGTACCTTAAATCGACTATTGTGGTACACGTCTTTTAATCCATTGATGCTTTGTGAATTACATTTGGACTGGATTTGCACTAAGATGGAGTTGTTTAATTTTGTGATATTACTTTAATGATATCTGCATACGTATACCTTATAGTTTGTTTAGAATTTAAAACATGGACTTTCATTTAAATAGAATATAAATGAGTTGTGTCAATGTTTTATTATTGGGTTGGTGTTTTCTAACATGAATATTTTTATATTATTGTGTTTTAGTTGGTGCTCTGACATGATATTTACGGTTGTACCTTAGAAATTTTATAGAACCATTTACCTTTTCAAATAAAGTACAAAACAATTTAACTATGTTTTATATTAATATTAGTGGGAATGCTATCAGTTTCGTTCAGGAAAGGTGGTTCTTATATGGAGGTATTGTGCTTATATTACATGAATATAATAGATTACATCACAATTTAGCATCTTCTTTTGATAGTTACCTTTTATGTTTAGGCCAAGTTCCAAAACAACCAATCAATAAAAGTTTTGGATTAATTAAGAGTAGTATTACAAACAATACCGAGATGATTCAACTAGATATCTCTACTTACGATCTTTTTGGGAAAAAGGTACTTTATTAACAAACTAGAAAGCATATACTTTCATAATATGCCTCATTAAAACCTTACAACCCCCTAACCTAAATGGGTGCCTTACAAGGAAAAAGAGTACATATCATGTCCGTATATTAACAATACAGTGACAGAACAAAACTAGAGCCAAAACCAAGTTGTCAAATAGATGGAGGAGTAATTAAATTGGGGTCGCACTCAAAACCATCCATACAGGCAAACTTGGGGCTAGTAAAACAAAAATAATTACAAACAAAAGAAATAATAAATCTAGGCGCCACGTGGAAAGAAGAGAAGTCACAAGTAAAGAACGGTGGCCTCATCAAAGAGCTATCCAAAAAGAACCGAAGCTTCTCGAAAAAGAAAAACTGGGTGGACTCTCAGAAACACGATCTTTAATGTAATATTAAGGCATAGTAAAATATATCTCAACCTATGCAGTTCAGAAGTGCATAACATATGTGGTTAATACCATATCAGATGCTAAGTTAATCCCTAGCATTAGATGAATATTCATTGAAGCAAATTATTATTTAACTTTGATATGGTCATTAGCAATAAATAATAGTCAATCTCTATTCGATAAGGGATATCATAAAGAAATATTGATCTTTGAGATCGATGTACTTTATAACAAAATGGATGCTTACATAAAATGATCCTTTTTTCCCTGTTGCTTCCATTTTGCTTTGAATGTGGAATTTTCTGAATGTATTATGTCTTTACGTAATTGTAGAGTGTAAATTATAACATGTAAATAACACAAAATATATTGCCAAACAAATAAACACTATGAATTGATTATATATTAGTAGTTTTCATAACATAAGGAAGAGTACTAATTATTTCCAACCACAACAGAAGATAATACCAAAGTCAATACAGGTGCATACATAAATGCCAAATTAAGGTCACAATTTTGTTATATAGAATTAAGACAAAATAAACAAGCAAACTAGAGATTAACGGATATAGGTTTCATACAAAAGGAACATATAGCAGTACGTAGTTTCCATATGAAGAAATAATAATATTGATAGTGGTTCATGAAAGAAAGATTGATGAAGATATATATATATATATATATGATGTTTGAGGTAAGCAACATGTGAGACACTTCATCAGTAGCATTATATCAAGCAGCAAAATATCGTTATTGCATCTATCAGCAGCAGCAGTTGCATCTTCCAAAAATGTTACGGTACAAACATAGCACATGGGGCAAATGATGCAGCGGTATTGTTTTCCCCCACGTTATCTTTAGTAGCCTGTACAATGGTTCCTCTGTGGTAACAACCTCTCCTTGACTGCATCCTCCAATATGCAATATCATAATGTATTATACAGTCAGTATCCTCAATTATTATTGATAGGCTACATAACATATAGTAGTTATGTTCAAGTGCTCAATTACCATTTGTAGTATCAAAGAAGAAAAGAGCAGTAATAGCCAATTGAAGGCATAATATAACCACTGTTTTAGTTGAAACCTTGATGATATTTCTTAATATGGTATAGTATAACGATAATTGGCAAAGTTTTCATCTTCTAAATAGCTTTCATTAACTTTGATGATTTCACACTAATATGGTGTGTACGCGTGCGTGCACACACTCAAACGTACATGTATTTCACACCTATACATTCATATATAGATGGGTACACATATGAAATTTTAGATTAATACAGATATTAACGATCTTGGTGGGTATACACATGAAATTTTAGATTAATACAGATATTAACGATCTTGGTGGGCTTAAGCTCAAAAGGCACTATAACCATTGATAAGTCGATACATATAGATATACACACACAATTGCATCGCATGTCTTTTTTTGGCATGTCAGTTCCCCAGCAAACTAGATAGCCACCCACCCCTACCTTCCGCATGTTGTACTAGTTCGCCACCTACCTCCACAGCTCGATTAGGTTTCAGGTCATTCAGCATCTCTCACCACTCAAGGCAAACAAGCACGCCTAGGGTGCAGCTCTATCAGACCTTCATTGATGTCCCACTGTCCTCATTTACAGCTGCAACTCATTCTCTGATTGCATAGCCTCACAACTGCACATTGGGTTGCCTATCTATAGTGCACTTGCTGATCTATCTTTGCAACATTATGTACACATGCACTGCTTCAGCAAGAAGCCCTCTCATGAAGCTTCGACTCGCACACTACTATTTTCTCTCTAATGTACATCTGCAGATTTGTTTCCTTTATATCTTTTGCAACAACAGCTCAAATGCACCTGCAGCCCACTTCCATTTTGCCTAAACCTGCCTTGCCTAGCCTTGCCTTCAACAATTTGCTACTGCAGCTCACATTCACTCCCTGCATAACTACATGCCAGTGCAACTTCATCATCGCATCCTAGCAGTAGTTTTTGTTCGGCCCCTTGACTACAGCAACACCACTTATTGTTCCCATCTTCACGAATCAACAATGATATGACATTTGGTCAATACAAATATTTATACACATATTTTTTTTGGAAAGAATTGCAAGAATGGTTGAAGATTTTATGCAATGTAATGTTAAAATACAACTAAATGAGCTATATTATGTTGATTATTATTAACATTCAATTCTTTGCTACTACTTTCTTTTAACTCGCCAAATCAATGAATCAATAAGAAATTATTACATGTAAGCCACACTATAATTTATTAAAATAGTTCCAAAATACCAATATACATTATTGCATCACTTTTGTTCACTGCTTTCTGCCATTTGTTTGAGGCATATATAATGTTCGTCTATGCTTCATGTTACCTGCGCATGCAACCTGCTTTCAACTCATGACTGTTCTCTACTATTCATAGGAATAAAAAATAATAAGCATAAAGTCGTGCGAACTAAGTTTGGTTGTTGGGTCATCTTTCTATTCAGCCAAGATAATAGAAGAATCTTCAAAGACAAATCCACGAGAATGTTTGAAATAGTTATAATGATCCCCTCACTATTTTTATTATCTTTGTTTTTTAAATAGCTACAGTGTTAAGGTCCTTTAGTTTAAGCAAAATTTGCTTGATGTTTTCAACTTTACTACATATGCGTATCTCATGTTTACAAATAGAAACATATGAAATTGGTGGTTTTGTTATAAAAATTCTAACTTGAGTCTATCGTTTTTTTATTTTTTGTTCACTGATTAGAGTTTAAATCATTATAGGTTATGTTACTTTTATATATTGCATTTTATTCATAACTAGATGTGATTGATTTGACTACTAAATTAATAGTTTGAAATGGGAGCCAAATGCAACATTGTTGTCCCTTATGCCCTCAAACTGTCAAACATGTTCAAGAAACCATAAAAATAATCCCTTCTCTTTTCTAATAATATCGGTTTAAGAAAATTTGTATTAATTTATGTGTTTTTGTTTTGTTTTTGGTGATTAGAAGGAGAGCAATAATAATGTGAAGAGAAATATGACACCTAATCTCACTTATGGATCCACATGCTTATAGACATGTATTAACTAATGACTCATATCCAAAAAAAATTTAATATTCAAACCAAACCTAAAATCTTTAAAGGAAGAATGTTAAATGATGTGACGAAACATGAGTAGTATCCATTGATTCTAAGAGATCCTACAATACATTTGGTGCGTACCTCTAAAGCTAATTAGTAGAAAAATTCAAGTTTCCAGTTAAGTAGATTATTATCGTACAATACATGTTTATTAAATGACACCCATGATTAATAGGTCTTTTTTGTGTGTCTAATTTCATAATTTGTGCATGTGCTTTGGTTCTTTGGTCAGGAAAGGAACCTACATGTTACAAATAAAAAGAATAACCTCCGTATTAAGGACAAAATGAAAAAATTATATGGTGCAGCGATCAAATATAGGTCCATCTGGACATGCATATATACTCGTTCAAATTAATATATATATATATATATTAACTTTTAAATAAAAATATATATATTAAATATATTTTGAAATATTTTTTAATTTTAAAACATATACGTTGTATATATATATATATATTGAAATAATATTTAGAAACACTATATATATGTATATAAATATGTTTTGATGTAAATTAATAATTATACATACAAACACACAAAAATTCGGCCATAAAAAATTAATTTTTTTACTTTCTATTTAAACTTGTTTAAAAAATTCCTTTATTTAATATCAATATAAAATTAATTTTATTTATTTCCAAAAAAAATCTGAATATGTATATTTATTATATTTTATATTTGGATGTGTATATTTCATGATAGTATATATATTTATATATTTATTATATTAAATATATTTACATGTATATATTTCATGATATTATACATACATACATACATATGTATATATATTATATAATTAGATACAATACTTAAATTAAATAGTATATTTAAATATATATATATATATTGTATTTTAATTTTAATATATGTACAAACATATTATTTTCTAAAGCTTTATATAAATATATATATATAGTGAAATATAAAACATGCCTTATATGATTATTTTTGTATTAAAATTAGTTTTGTTTTAAAATTATTTTAATATTATTAACAAAATTTAAATATTTTTTTACTTTGGGCTGTGAGCAATATATATATATATATAATAATTTATTTTATATGTACATATATACAATTTCGTCTAATGAAAACATCGCAAACATATATAGATTTATGATAAACATATATTATATAAACATACGTATAACATAATAAATATATATAATGTATATAAAGGATTTACCTTGTCCAAAACCTAGATGAGATACCTTGAAATGCTAAATCGAGCAACGCATTGAATTAGTATCCAAAATCTAGAAAGAGCTACCAATTTAAATGCAGAAACCACCGATCTTCTAATTGTATTTAATTTTTGATTTAATGGCTTAAATTTTTTTAAGAAAGAGGGCAAGATAGGGTTGGCCATGATTGGTCTAGGAGGAGCTAAAGAGAGAGAAGAGAAAGTGGAGTTCTAGATGTATAAATAGTGTAGATCTAAGGAGCAAAAAGGAGATCCAGATCCTTCTTTTTCTCCTAAAATTTCAACTTATTTTAAATCAATATCAAATCCAACATCCTTATAATGGTTGGGCATGAAAAGCCTATATTTGGGCTTTCTAATACATCAAGGCCGATCAAGTAAATGCGCAATAAAATTCAATTCAAATGCACATCGATATCGTATATCGATACGTGTGTATATATCTATTATATACACACTATCTAATATTGATCAACACAAATTAAATAAAATATTATAACTGATATTCCATAAATATTAATTTACTTAATTCATAACAATTATAATCAATTAAATGAGGTAGCGGTAGGGGTATTCAACGTTTCAGTTGTGTGACTCTTATATGTAAATTCAGTCAACGCTTAATATCGAACAATTCGAATATTAACATTCAAATGTTAGCTTAGCAAGTTATGTGACATTATAGTCAAATTTATTGCTTACATAGCTTCAGTAAAATCTAATTATACTTATTTTAAGCATTACCCATTACTGACAATTATTTACACCAATTCTCTTTATCAGGATTATATCACATTAGGACTTATGTAATTTGGTAATGGTCAAAATTCTAATATCGTCCATATTCAACTTTATAGTCCAAACACAAAGTCCTTGGTTCAATAATAACAATCATTACTAACTAAACCGCTCTAGCTAGAGACTTTGACTTTGAGTTGACTTTAGTTGACTGTGATACTAACGTCTTATAAACGAGGAGACGAATTATCTCTTGAATATTGTTTCTCTTCCAATGCTTCCACTCTACCTAACTATAGTCATTCGAAGGATGTTGTACCACGATTTAATTATAATTAAGGCGGAGCTTCCACATTGAAGCTCGACAGTATTCTCAAGTCGAGGGAATTGTGTAATATTATCACATTGATAGTTTTGGTTCGACCTTGGTTATATTAACCAACAAAAATCTATCGAGTGAGTCATTTCATAATTATCTCATAGCTATCAGTATGTAATCCCTTGGTGCCCCCAACAGCCATGAGTCATACACTACCCTATATTTGCACTAAAAATGGCACAAACACCCCCCAAAAGCAATTGAAAGCACCATAAATGTATAGATGTAATGAAATGAATGTAAAAGCGGTAAAAAAAGACACAAATTTTATAGTGGTTCAGCAAATACTCTGGCCTACGTCCACTTTAATTATTGTTATTAATTGATTCTCTCTAGAATACAGTGATTATATATCAAATGTGACCACAATCTAGTAGATCGCAGATTTGGGAGTGTTTCAAGTATTTGGGGAAGAAGATAGAAGAGAAATCAAGTGCCAAAAAGTCCTTCTCTAGTTGCTCTAGGTCTTTTATTTATAGGGAAATGCCTAGCAGAACTGGAGCACATGAAATATCAAGTCCAGGTCTAAGTCCAAGTATGTAGAAGTGAGCATCGGGGCCCAAACATCATAAAAAGTTCTCAGTGCCGACTGGTTTCGATTGACGTCGAGAGCTTTTGTCTACTTTCTTTCTCGATATTTCTTCATACTTGTTCAGACTTCAAGTTTAGGATTTTCGACAGGAGATTTTTGACTAGAGGTATCCGACGAGAGGTTTTCGATGAGATGTTTCTAATGAGAGGTTTTTGATGAGAGTTTTTCGACGAGAGGTTTTCGACGTGGGGTTTTCAAGGAGAGGTTTTCGACGAGGGGTTTTAAATGAGAGGTTTCGGATGAGAGGTTTCCTACGAGAGGTTTTCCAATGAGAGGTTTTTGATGAGAAATCTTCGACCGAGAAGTCTTCTACGAGTGGTTTTCAACAAGAGGTATTGTATATTTAATACATAGCCAAAAATTGTTGAATTCCTTCATTTTGTCATTCTTGATAGTTTTCAAGCTTCTGAATCCATTCATTCATCAGTTTATAGTCAATTCGCTCGTTTAAGTCCATTAGAAGACTGTGGAAAATTTAGTCATAACACTTGCCTCCCAAAGTATGCCTTATGAATGTAAGGTGTGCTTTGCTTAAGAATACGTTTCTGCAGTAGTCGACTTATGGCAATCAAGCTTTCCAGCTATCCGTCGATTTAAGTTGTGGTGAATCATCCGGTTCCTTTGGATTCTCATGCAAATCCTTGGTCATTCCAGACCGTCATAGCTAAGGACTCTAGTTCTTTCTTAAGTGTTAGTCATAAATCATAATCATTTCATTTTCATCTAATCGAATATCAAAATTGTTCCGTGTTTGTCCAGGATTTATCTATTTTAGTCTGATTACAAGGCGTTCAAATCCTAAGGTTAGGTCAATGTCCTTTCTAAGGCCCGATAAGTCCGGATTATTTAACAAGTAGTCTAGGATCTCATCCAATCTAAGGTCTCATCAAATCTAGCGTCCGTTCTCCCCAGGTCGTTTTACATCTAATCTGGAGTTTGTTCTCTTCAGATCGTCCATCATCCAATCTAAGATTCGATCTCTCCAAATCGTTCATCATCCAATCTAAGATTCGATTTCGCTGTATCGTTCATCACCCAATTAGGATTTGATCCTATAGATTTTTCATCATCCAATTTAGGGTTTGATCTCTACAGATCATTTAACATTCAATCTAGGGTTCGATATCTCCGAATCCTAGCTGAGTCCAATCTACTCACCCTTCGGTACGGGGACTCGATGTCCAAACAAGCCCATTCGCTGGTGAGGGGACTTACTTTCCTAGTTAGCCCATCCACTCACTCTCCTATAAGGGGGCTATCTATTCACACAAGTCTAATCCACTCGCTCTCTGTCAAGGGGACTTGCACCATATGGTCATCGTCTCATCTCTCCGATCGGGAATACTATGATCAATAAACATCAGCCATCACATTAAAGTGATTTATAAAATCCTAATCAATTTTAAGGGGTCATCAATCTCCGTTGGTGTTTCCTAATCGGTGTTAGTCATCACTCATGAAGCCTAAGTCAGAACATCTAGCAAACACCAAAACATCCAATCCTCTCAAGGATCACTATCATACTTCCAAC
Source organism: Allium fistulosum (assembly GCA_030737815.1). Classification (NCBI taxonomy): domain Eukaryota; kingdom Viridiplantae; phylum Streptophyta; class Magnoliopsida; order Asparagales; family Amaryllidaceae; genus Allium; species Allium fistulosum. The sequence continues at coordinate 1,389,918,618 of CM060902.1, forward strand.
TCAGAGCATGCCTAGGGACCGATCAGGATATCGTATATGTGTAAGTGGTTTGATAGTTGTATTGCATCATTTATAAACAAAAGGCGAGGTAAGGGAATCGAACCGGATTCTAATCCATCCTGATTATGGGGTTATCATCCAATGGAAGTCTCTGATCCATAACTTCATTCTACCCCCATGTTCCTATAGTAAGCTTCTGGTTCTAGCTCCTATTGTTATGCACTCGCATTCCGATCTACCTGTCTGGATTCAACATCTCCCGTTCCAAGCATTAGAGCTCATATTAGATCGAAACTGACTATGCCCTAAGTAAATTCATCTCGGTACCAACCTGGTTCAAGTCGGCACCGACCTATTTTGGTCATGGGGGATTGGTTGCAATTTGCTCTACTCTAACTCCAAATACTCCTACATTGGTTTCTGGCTTTTGGTTTTGAATTCCAACCACTCCAACTATTCCTTGCTTGCCTATCCTTCTGGAAAATCCATCTAGCATTTCCTACCATTGAACCATTATTCCATCTTGCATTTCTTTCATCACTCACTCCATCTCCTCTCTGGTCACGTAAATGGATTGATCAGAACTTGAGAACACCTCCTGGATGCCCCCATGCTCTGGTTGACTTCCTCCAATCATAGATCTAGTGGTAGGCCTCTTTATCTTCTCCAAATTTCGGATCCAATTTTTAGGTTGTCAGATCTATCTCTTTCTCTGTTAAAGCACCAAAAATGTTTGCACCAAAAATGGCATGAACACCCCAAAAGCAATTGGAAGCACAAAAAATGTATGGTTATAATGAAATAAATGTAAAAGCGGTAGAAAAGATACAATTTTTATAATTGTTCGACAAATACTCCGGCCTATGTCCATTTTAATCTTTATTATTGATTAATTCCCTCTCGAACATAATGATTATAACTCAAATCTGACTATAATCTAGTGGATCTTGGATTTGGGAGTGTTCGGAGTGTTTGGGGAAGAAGAAGATAGAAAAGAAATCAAAGGCCAAAAAGTCTTCTCCAGTTGCTTTAGGTCTTCTATTTATAGGAAAACTATCTAGCAGAACATAGGGCCCATGAAATATCAATTCCAAATCCAGGTCCAAGTATGCAGAAGTGAGCATCGGGGACCAAACATCGATAAAAAGCTCATGGTACCTACTAGTTTTGGTTGATGTCGAGAGGTTTTGTTTACTTGCTTTCTCGATCTTTCTTCATACTTGCTCAGTCTTCAAGTTCAGGATTTTTGACGAGATATTTCCAACGAGAGGTTTGGACGAGAGGTCTTTGACGAGAGGTTTTTGATGAGAGGTTTTGTATATTTAATACTTAGCCAAAAATTGTTGAGTTCCTTCATTTTGTCATTCTTAATAGTTTTCAAGCTTCTAAATCCATTTCTTCATCAGTTTGTAGTCCAATTCGCTCGTTTAAGTCAGTTAGAGGACTGCAGAAAATTTGGCTATAACACCCTACATTTGGATAGTGTTATCTAGTCTCAATGGATGTATCGATATCCAATCTCGAAAAATTTTTGACTAGGAATATTTAAAACGACATGTTTATTTTATTATAATAAATCACTAGATTACAACACATTGTAACTACTATCACAAAACATACCATTTATGAATTTTTAGTAAATATACTTTTAATTAAATTAATTAATGTAACACAATATATTAAGTATACAATAGGAAGAAAATACCTTTTATTTGGAACAAGATTGGTTATCGAGTTAGATATATGTAACAATTACATAATTTCCTCTAGGGCATACCCCTTACTCTATCACGTGTTGTAGTACTGAAATAGGTTCGTAAGTCGTATATAGAACTGCATGCATTTAATAATCAAGCCATGTGTTAAGGCAATAGGGTAGGTTTGGCCTTGTATATGGGTTAGACCACATCATTGACCATTGTAACTATATTGGACTAAGACCTTATTTCACGAGATGGTTATATTTGTTGATTTGTTTGACTAACTTGTTGGTTGCAGGTAAAACAGGACTAAGGTATGATGTTTACCATTTTTATCTAAGTATTATTCGAGAGTGATTAGGGTGTATGGTCGAGTAGATGTATATCACTCACTAGACTGTAGTATGACCCTCTCTATATAATTTTCCCATTTTGTTTCATTCTTGGGTTGATGGCTACTACTATTGTGTTGTATCGAGTGACGCTAGACGACGTGGATGACGAAGGCATTACTTATGTATATAAACCTGTATATAAATAATCACTTGACAAAGGTACTGATTATGTATGTGTGTGTGTTTGGATTGGTTTAGATTTGGATTTGTATATGAGCTATGTTACACATTTGAACATTGGTTTAAAATAAAGTGATATTTGATTATATTATGTATTGTTACCTTCTGCTATGAATTTTGAAAGAGATAGATAGTATGTGGTTTCAATTTGTCTCTTGTTATCTTAACCTAACAACACATCATTTTCGGGTTCTGGGGTTTACACATCATGAGTTGTGTTAAATCGGAAGAATGAAAATGGTAGGTTATTACAATACCCATTTCATAACATAAAACCAAAATTCTCTTTTTCTAACTTACCCCTTTCAGAATACTCTTTCACTTAATAAAAAACACGCCCTGTAATATGTGGGGTATATGTGTTTTGTGTGTATCAATTTCTCAAATAAACATACTGGTGTACTATCAAATTATATACGAAAAGTGAATTAATAATTTACAGTTTGATAATTGTTCTTCATACATAGGTGCAATTGCTCTAAGATCTCATCGATTGTTTGCTATTTTTAAACAGTTGGCAGATATGTCTACTTGTTCAATCAACAATGTATGAAATTATGAATTATCAATATAATTGACAATTCTTTTAGCGATCAACTCAATACTACACGAAGGTAAATGGAATTTTGTATTCTTCTTTGATTATTTATCGTCATTTAATTCCTATTTCTTATGTTGTTTTTTCTTGTTAATTCTTATGTTTCTCATCCCCTACTCTTCTATATCTCATATCTTTGGATGTTTCGAACAATGAAACAAATTATCAATTTGGATCCTCAAACAGATTTTATGGAACATATATGTAGAAATTTCATAGTCTAAATCTATTAAATAATAGTAATGAAGAAATATTAAAAACCACTCCTTTGTTATATAAATTCTAAGTCTTCTTACTTCTTTCCCATTATTTTACACTCAAGTCTACATAGTTTTTTTCTTCAAAAGTTTATAAATCAGTATAAACAACAAACATATCTAACTATTTGAAAATAACGGTAAAATGGAAATTTTGTTAAATATATAATATTTAACATGTAACTATTGAAGTTAAAATAGAATTAATTCACAATAAAATGGACTGTTTTGATGATTAGAATTCGATAATAAAACATGTATTTATTTATAATTATTTACAATATATAAATTAATTAAAATATTTAATAGATAATTTGTTTCATTTTGATAATATCATTTGAAGTCGATAAAAAACAATATCATTTGAAGTTATTTTATAACAAAATAATAGTATTTTAACAGTTAAAAATCCATAATAATAATGTTATTTTATGAATTATTTACATTTATTCAATACATATAAATTGACTAATATTATACTTAATGTATTATATTGTTATTTTTACACACACACACACATACGAATTTTCTAAACTAGGGAAAGAAGTTAACGAAACAACTTTAAATTGTTAATGACCATCCTAGAAATATTCTATCATGGTTAGTGCAGTCAAACCTACTTTCATGGGAGCTAATGGTGGTTCATTCATTTGCCCATAGAACTTGGTGTTTTTTATGAAAATAGTTTTTTTTACTGCTAAAGAAATGGGAAACGCTCGAGAGATCATAGCATGATCATGAAAATCGCTTTGATCGGGAAGGAAGACTGAAGAGACCATTGGTGTTACACACACATATTCATGAAAATAAATTCAAATTATTCTAGAATAAAAATACATTTCTTTAATATTTAAATTTCAAAAATAATATCATATGAAATTGTTTATGAATATTATATATGTGTGTGTGTGTGTATGTGTTTGTGTGTATTAATCAAGTATTATATGTAATATATAATTTATTAAATTTTAGATATATTATTTAAAGCGTAAAGATTCAAAAATATAATATATTTTATTATAACTTTATTTATATTGGTTCAATATTTATAAATTATTTTAATATCATATTTAACATATAGATTATTGAGATTTCAAAAGAAGGTTTAATACTAATTTAAACAAAATGGAACATTATAGATGATTAGAAATCTATAATAATGATATATAATTAGTTAACTATTTAAAATATATAGTTTGACTAAATATGGTTTTAATATAATGTATTTAATTACAAAAACATTGTATTTAATAACTTTACATTGAAAAAATATTACTCTAATACAAATATCAAAAAATAATACACATAGACGCATGTATATATTACAAATTATTTCTATTTATTTAATACATATAAATTAATTAATATTATACTAAATTTCATAATACCATTTTTTTGATAACAAGAGAATGCATAATTTAAGCAATGCACTCACTTTGATGTCTCGAACGATCGAACCAAACCTTTAGAACCACAATCTAGAGATCTTACCACATGAGACATTGGTTCTTGACTCATAAGTACTATTTTAAAATCAAGATATATTATTTCTAATATTTCTAGTACAAATACATACGTATATACAAACACACGTGTGAGCTATACATATACATATACATATACATACATATATATATAGTTAATATCGCTGATATATCCCATATTGGAGTGTGTGTGTGTGTGTATACATATATATAGTTAATATCGCTGATATATCACATATCGGTGTGTGTGTGTAGTTAATATCGCTGATATATCGCATATCGAACTTCAAGCGATGTTTTTTTTGCAAAATATCGCTTAAAGTACGATTTAGCAATATTTCAACAAGATATCATTGGTATATATTGATATGTCGGTAATATTACACCGATATTTGACATAAATATGGGTGAAAGCAGTCAAATATCACCACTAAGTAGAAAAAGTATATGAATGTCTCATATTTTAGTAAAAATCAACATTGTATATGTAAATTCATTTTTTTTAATAAGGTTCATTAATGCCAACAAGTGTCAATCCTAAGGATCGAACTCGTAACCTTTAATCTTGTAATCTAAACTACCAACCAATTTACCCAACCCTGATGGTTTGAATATGTAAGTTCTTTATTTAGATATATCTCCAAACATTAGAACAATTATTTAAAATGTCCAAACGTAGATACTAAAATCGTTTATCACTACCGTAATTTGTACAACTTTTTGATAAACATGTCGATATCTCCCCACTATTTTAATATATCACATCTTGCTCCTTAGCTGATATCTTACCAATATCGATAATAACTACTTAGATATACATACATACATACGTGTGTGTATAATTATTTAAGATCTTCCTATTGATAACTAGTAATACATCGAAAGAAAAGACTCACTTCTAATTAATTCTCTCATATTATTATTTTCTCCTTGATTCTTTATCTTATTTTTCCACAAATTTTCTCACAATTCCAGTATACTATGAAGAACTAGTATTCTCGTTAATTATCTTCTTTTATTTTTACATATTAGTGAAGTAAAATATCTTTATTGAAACCATTTATCTAATTAAATCTACTAAATAAGCTATTAATCTATCGGCTAAATAAAAGTAAAGTAGATGAATTATCTATTCTCTCCTTGATTCAAAAAATTCTATGCTTCTCTTTGATTTTCTCTCATGATTTTATGTTCAAATTCATGTAGTTTTTTCATCAAATAATTGTATTTCCTTATAAACAACAAACATATCTAACTATCTACTGAGGGTGGGTTCACGGACAAATTGGATTAGAGATTAGAGATTGGATAAGAATTTTTTATGTGTGTCTGGAAGTGTTTAGAGATTAGGTACTCGCCCAGTTGGAGAGTCCAAACGCACTTACCCGGTCCGCTGACGTAACGAGTTACGTCCGACGTAAACCCTTTACATTAAGCATAACCTTTGCAGACTGCTTATTGTTTAGCATTTCCCTGGTTGAACGCACCCCAAATAATAGCATTGTAGAAAATTTACTTTGCTCCTCTTAGTTCCCTCCAATTATTTTTAATTTAATCATGTACAATTTATAATTCTTAATCAAAGTTATTATTTTTATGTTAATAGTTTCTTTTGTCTTTTTCCCATATCAAAGGTAATTTTCTTACATTGAATCATGAAAATATAATCATATATGTATCTATATTTCATTCTATTTTAGGTTTAATTTTTTATAAATTATTATCTAGAAATTAATATAAACAAAACTAATGAGCACTCACACACATATATAAACAAAAATAAAATATTTACACTTCTTATTTTGCAATAAACGGTTGATTTCCTTTCTATTGCATAGAAGAAAAATTGTGAGAATATAAGTAGTGGTTTAAAAAGTAAATAACACCTTATATCAAATTCAAACAAATTTTAAAGCATATATGTCAAAATGTTAATAAAATGTTAGCTTTTAAATTAATTAAATTAACTAATATTTAATTTTTAATAATATCGGATTCTAACAAAAGAGGAAAGTAGGTACAATAACAAACTTAGAAAAAAAATTAGACTGAAAGATAAATAATAAAGTTAGTATAAAACTCATTTGTATGAACAAAACAGACACAATTTACTTTTTATTCAGAAATAAAAGTTATGAATTAAACATAACAATATATTTAAACAAAAATAACATGCCATATTTTGTATTTAAACGTGTTTTTTTGTTTAAATATATTATTTTGTTTGATTTATAACTTTTATTTTGTAGTACCTCCTTGAGAGGATCGCTCTTTCCCTTTTTTTAAAAATTAACATGTTTAATTTATAGTAATTTGCATCAACAAATTTATCTTCCTTGAATTTTGACACTGCTTTTACAACATTACTGTGTACATCATATGAGTTAGACGCTGGTTGTGTTAAAGCAAATAGGAACTGCTAATACAAGTTCATGTGATACCATGTAAAAAATTTGGTGTAGAAACAAAAAATTAGGCACCGTTTAGTTTCATTTTGAGTTTTATGTTTTGTGTTTTCAATACGCACCACAAAAATACGAGAAAACGTGAGAAAAATATTTATAATTCTTGGCCATTGCGATGATGGTCGGACAATGGAGGAGAAGAATTGTATTTTGTGCTTTTGTTATGTCCCAAAACACGAAAAATCAAATAAACTTGTTTTCTATTTTGTATGTTAATTTCATTTTTGAAAATTATTTGTTTTTCAACAATGCATACGACATGCGCATTTTTGTTTAGACGAAAACACAAAACTAAAAAGGACAAACCAAATGGGGCCTTAATTTTTAGGGTGAAAATAGTTTAAAATTCATGCACCGCAATCTTTATAGTTAATGAACGTTACTTTTATGCATATATTCTAAGATTCACCGTATAAATCCTATTCGGATGCAGAAATTAAAAACCTAGTCTCATATTGACAATTTAGCTCTTAAACAAAATAATTAAAAATATTTATTCGTATTACATCATGCACATCTAAATTCAGTTGAGATATTCAAAAGCAAAAACTGTACGTGATATGAAAATTTTCATGGGAAATTAGAACCAGTTATATTGTAAAGATTTCTGAAATTAATAACATACGCTTAAATTGTTCAAGCCCAATCAGTTTCATAAATTAATGGGCCTATGCCCATGGCCCATCATATAAATACATATATAACCGAAATTGAATTAGAAATCGCACCCAAGTGCCTTTGCATGTAATTTTTTTTTATGTTCTTCTCCAAACCTTCTCTATTTCTTTCCAAAAAATCACTTAAATTTTGATTTTGTTAATTCCAAAAGATTAAGCTCCTGAAGAGAAACGAATCATGTTTATGATTAAGTTAGTGAAAAAGGCAGCCAAAATGGTACATCCCATACTTTTATTTTGTTCTAATTTGTAGCATTTTTTTTTATTTGATAAGAAGTCTATGAACTGTTGAGTTAATGATGTGTACCTCGTGGATTAATTGTTTATTCATTATTTTTTTCTGAAATAATTTTTTTGATCAAAAGTGAAATGATAAAACATTTTGTATAAAATAGAACAGTTAGCATAGAGATAAATGGTTTAGTGAGTAGATTAGAGTGAAAAATAGTTATAAATTAGTTTGGAGTGCGATCTGCTTACGATTTCGTTAAATTTATACGTTCAAATTGTATGATATGGTGTTGAAGTACCGATCATTCAAATTGTGATGATATCCTTATACTGAATGGTTCATTGTAAACATAAGCGTTGCAATTAGTATAGAAGCAAATTAATGCAAAGTGCGACACCCAACTTTTTTTGTTACAGTATACATTGATGTTTATCTTCCCATTTACAATGGCCATGTCATCTACAATGGTTGAATAAGTCTTTATTTGTCATCTCTAATTTGTATTTTAACGTTGAATAATTTGACTTGAATTTGGGCTGATTTATTCTTTTATTATTTGAGTGCGTAGATTTTTCAGAATAAGGTATGTTATGAGTATAATTTTTTTGTATTGCTGAGGCACAATAAACTAACTTTATTTATTATTGTATTTTGAAAACGGACATATTTTATCTTCAAAACGCTTGAAAGTTTTATGCATGCCCTATGTTTTCTAACTTCTCTGAATCAATGTGAAATAGCCGAAGCAGTATTATCAACGTGAAGATGACCATATTCAAAGCCTAAAAGCCGAGCATGTAAACCCTAAAATCAAATTTCACCATGGAATTCCATCAGGATCGTCTTTATTGGCCTACGATTCTATCCAAAACATCCTCGCTGTATCTACGAAGTAAGCTTATAAGCTAGTGTTATTTATTACATTATTGTCGTTTCATGAAATTTCGATTCATTCAGTGTTTGTCCTTTGATTTTTGGAATACAGTGATGGGCGAATTAAATTGTTTGGGATGGATGGCGCTCAAGCTTTGCTTCAGTCGGAAACAGCTAGTCCTAGCAAATTCTTGCAGGTTTTTTCATTTATATTTACTGCTAGAAGTGGAAATTATTTTCAGACTTAGCCCGTTTGAATCAACTTATCTTTAGTTTAATTTTGAGTAGTAAATTTCAAGTAGTTTCAAATGAATAGTAAATTACATGTTTTGGACAGCTTAAGTGGAGATTTTGATTGAATATTGTGTTATAGCTGAAAAGGGGGAACAAACACGTCTTTCTTTCTTTCCTTTTCTTTCCTTTTTTCAAAAAACTTTTTATTTTTTATTTTTATACTATGATTAGCGCTCTACTAGCAACTTTTTTGTCAAAATTAAAATTAGGCAAAAAGCACATTCAAATGATAAGGTGAAGCCAACAATCCAGGAAACTGGCAAATAACCTGTGCACTGGGCTGCATATTAACGATTCTAAAACTATCGTGACATTAATAGTATAATTGTATAATGATGAACAACGTAAATTTTAATTTGCAATTTGCAGATCTTTTTGTTCAATTTTAAATTATGTTCTAAAAATAGATCTAATTGTTTTTATATTACTACTAATTTTCTCATGATCTAAGAAAAATGTTTTGAAAAAATAGCAGTTTTTTTATATTCTGAAGTAGCTATTTATTGTTTTAACATGCTAAATTTTTACTTACGTACATAAGTAGAACTCTTAACCTGAAAAAGGTTTTGAGAATTAACATTGAAACGTGCGAAACTTTATAGATTCATTGATCAGATAATTAAAAAAAAATGAGCACACTTGTTTTGGTTTGTTAGGCATTGAGGGATTGTGCATTTAGGGATCACACTTGATATTTGGCTGATACAAATTAAATGTTGAATTAATGAGAAGGTAGAAATAAGTAAGAAAATATAGAATGACATGTCCCCATGTATAGTTTTTTTTGTTCTCCTAAAGTCCAAGTAGTACATATGAAATATTTTTATGTCGTTTACTTTCTTGTGTTTAAAAAATATCTCAAAAATTATAGCATTTTTTTAATTTTAAAATTAGTTATATGTAGAGTTTTAATGTGCGATTTTTTAAATTGTTGTGAATAAAATTTTAAATTTGTAAATTGTAATTGAAGATTTAATATTCAAATATGTGAAATATATATATTATTTTAGTATTAGATTAATTGAGAAAAATCTAAAAATGATTTCAGAGTTTAATTTTACCGCGTTAGTATTAAATGATTGTGCATTTGTCGACGATCAAACTTGTGATATGCGGTTTATATACATACATACACAAAATGAACAATGAGAATTTTGATATTTAATTGTCATGAATGAAACTCTTCGACATTTGATACGAAAATACATGAAAATTATAGGTTATTTTGATAATAGCTTAACTAAAAAGTAATTTAAAGAAAATGATCTGAGAGTGCTAGCTTTAGTTTGCATTAAGTGATTGTGTGTTATATGAGGTTCAAATCTGTGACCTTTGATTTTTATATGTATGTGTGTTAGAGAGAGTAAATGAAAGAGCCAAAAATAAGAAATAGACAAACTGCGTGGGATGCCACGTCAACGTGCTTGGTTTATATTTTAAGAGTATGTGTGTGGGCGTGCACACACTCAGTGAACTGGTCTTTGCTTGTAAACCCTGAGAAAATATGCATTTGTATCCACGATAGTCTGTGAGGTTTTAAGTAATCCATGACAAACCGAGGTTCAAACTCGTGACCTTTGGTCACCCACTCTCATCTTTAACAGCTGGACTACTCTGTGAGGTTTTAAGTAATTCATACGAAATTTAGTTATATTACTAACTTTCTTGCAATTTTTTAAATCTCGAAACAATAGCAGTTTTTTTCGAGTTTTTTTTAATGTAATTGTCATGAATAAAGTTCTTAGTTTGTAATTTTTTTAATATATTATGGGTTACTTTAACAATAGATAAATTGAGAGAAAAAATGAGGAAAATAATTTGTGAGCACTGGTCTTACCAGGTTAACATTGAGTGGTTGTGCATTTGAGTAGACTCAAAGCTATGACCTTTAGTTGATACACACACATATATAGATATAGAGAGAAACACATACACATGTATACAAACATATAAACAATGTATTAACGAGAGGGCTATACTAAGAAATATGGAAAACACATGATGTCATGTCAGCATGCTTGGTTTTTCTTTTAAGATTAACTAATAGATAATAAATATGGCATTTCGTCAAATTATTAATTTTTTGGTGATTAAAAAAAATATTCCAGAAACATAGCCATTTTTTGTTAATTTGGGATTTATTATTAGTTAGAGTTCTAATATGATTATTTTTATTTAATAGTCCTGGATAATATTCTTAATTTAAAAATTGTTTAGGAATCTTATATTGAATAATAAAATTTTTTGTATGTTATTTTTGAAAAAGATTAACCGAGAACAAAATTTAGAAAATGATGTGGGACCAACGATGTGTGCGCGAGAGAGAGAGAGAGAACAGTGAATTAAGTAGACAGCAGAAAAGATAGATAAAGAAATAAATGATTATGTTTTACACCCATTGTTCATTTTATAGTTTTGACGCCCTAAATGAAGGGCTTCCCGAATATCACGTCAACATGCTTGGTTTTTCTTTTGAATTTAAGTAATCGATTGGTTCAGTCTTGATGATATCCATATGCTAGACTGTGATCATATCCCATAATATGTGAAAAAGTCCAATCAATTAACCTATTATACTACAGCATTTTCTTAGGTTCTACTTGTTTTCAACAAATTTATGAACTTCACATCCAGCTTATGTTTGATAAGTCACTACTCTTTGTACTAATTACTCTTTCTATTTGCAACTTCTAAACATGCACTCTTAGTAACGGAGAGTGGAGTTAATGGATCATGACTTCCTTTATGGAAATGTTTTTGATCATTTATCCACATCTAATTTTAGTTTTCTATTTTATTTTACAGTTTATTGAAAACCAAGGGATTCTCTTGAACATAAATCTTCAGAACCACGTTGAGGCAAGCTCCTTTCTTTGCCATGCTGTAGAACTGTAAATTAAATATCTTGGGTGAACGTGTGTACTGTTTGCATTTGGTAAACTTGTTTTTGTCATGTCAGGATTAATAACTTGGCTAAAGTTGGACAGTACGTGCTGTGGCAGTTTAATTCATTGCAAGTATATACTATATAGTCGAGCGAACATGTATAACATGAATATTTTTGTTCGCCATCTTACAAAAATATTGTCAAATATATTGATCTAAAGGGTACTTGCTATAACTGATAACACTCTAGTATGTTGATTTGGTGCTCTTATCCCTACCATGAATTAGTAATTTGAAATGGCTATAGACTGTTATTTAGGATTATGTGGCCATGTAGACCTCTTTTGGCAAAATACGACAAAACAAGTTGCTTTCAAAACTAATTGCAAACATAGATCTGCTGCCATGGTGACCTAAAAAATGTACTGTTGGGATTTTAAATTGTACAAGCAAATTTGGTTGAATTTTTATTTCTGATTTTTTTGGCCACAATTTGGGATAGCACCAATTAAATTTTGGGGAACTTTTGTAAAACACTCGCTTTTAAGTTTCAAAATACACACCCGTCTCTATCCAAAAATAAGTTTTGAAAAACACAGAATATAGACTGACGAAAGATAGCATGTTTCCATTATTGTTCACCAAAATATGGCCAAATGAAGGACATTTTTTTTCCCTTAAATTATTGGTTTCACAGAATATAGACTGATTGGATGGGATTTTTGTCAATTTAAATCCACATACTACTCCTTGACTACCCTGCAAATAATTCCAGGTGTGGGACATCGATACAAAGGAGCTATGCTACGTGCATATGTCCGATGAAGATATTACCTCATATGCTGTAACACAACAAAATGTGTGCATGTACAAAATCTTTAACTGTATATTTCATTACATTCTCACCAACTAGTTTAGTTGATTATAGTCTTCATATTCTAAAGTAAAACTTTGATTTAATTAGGTATCTCGGGGATTGTCATGGAGATGTTCATCTGCTGAAGGTTATACCTGAAATGAAGATGATAGAAAAAACACAATACATAATCCCATATACAGAGTCATATCGTGAGACTTATATTCTTTCTTCCAATATGATAAGAAATAGTATAAATATGTGTGTTTTCTATTATTCTATTTTGTTTGATTTACAGGCAAAATAAATGAATCGAATGAAGGCATTGCAGTTGTTGGTATCTATCCGCATCCGATGGCTGAAACCAATAGGTCTTTATATACATACAGTTTGTGTTTATATATATGTATGTGTGTCTTTGATGGTTCATCATCTTAAGAGTTCGACTCTTACGCTATTCCCATTCAAACAAAGAGTCAACAATACTCTCCGGTCGGGTTAATTCTGAATTTTCCTCTCTGCAATTCTTAAATAAAACCAAAAAGAAGATTGGATCAAGTATACACATTTATACACTAGCATATCCAACTGGATATCTGTGGATAAATACAGTTATAGCTCTGACATGGAATTTTATGTAGCACATCCTGATCCCCTTCTACCTTTTCCACAAAAATATCGGTTTCAAACAAAAGTATATATGAAATTGGACTAAAGAGAAGTTGCAAGTATGTACAGGGTTTTGCATCCTTTTCTTATCAAAAGTCTCATGTTAGATATGTATACCATTGTGGCTTCTTATTCTATTGTGTTAACATACGTATTTATTGAACTACACTTTGTCAATACAAATCTTCTGATTTATTATAACACTATATCCTTGAAGTTTAGACTATTCACCGAAATGACGTATTAACTGACTTATTGTTCTAAAGCAGGATGCTTATAATGTTTGAAGATGGACTTTTAAACATATGGTCCATTGAAGAAAATAAATCTGTATATATGACTGGTGGAATTTCACAATTTTCTGCCCACCGTGAAGCGAAAAAAGCAGTTGCAGCTTGTTGGGCATGCCCCTTTGGAAGTAAATTAGTTGTTGGGTACAACAGCGGTGAGATATTTATGTGGGCTTTACCAACAATTCCAGGCAGAGAAAATGATTCCACAGTAAACCAAAATATTCCTCTTTCTAAGCTTAATCTTGGGTTCAAGGCAGACGGGATTCCGATTGTTTCATTAAAATGTGTTTTCGGTGATGGAAAAGCTAATCGGTTGTATGTCAGTGGTTTCTCGGATATCGGATCTTATGCGTTTCAGGTTGTTCCATTTCTCCTATAAGTTTTTCATTTCAACTATAGCTATCATTTCTACCGTAGAAATGTATTATGCTGCGTCTCTTCTCAATTACTAGTTCTTGATGTTCAACTATCGAAAATGTTCTGTTCAGATGTACATATGTACATAAATGTTCTCTTATCCTTTTTTTCCTTTGGCGATTTCCTTATTTACATACTACTTAACATGGCCGTCTCTTAACCTTGTATGAGCATGATCAAACCATCTTAACCGATTTTTCATTACTGGTCTTGTTTGCCTTTTGGTCGATTATCTTTGTTTCTCACCTTTTCAAGTTGTTTATTATAGTGAACATAACATTCATCTATACGATGAGAAATTTTGAACTTGAATTATTATAATAGACGTTGACGTGATTTTACATCAACAAAATTTTAAGGTAAATCGACAATTGTTGATTGCAAATGCTTACTATTAAGGCGGATCAACAATTAATTTGTGTAGTAGTTGGCTTTGGGGTGTAACTTCAGAATATTCTGAGAATAATCAACTTGTATCGGACTATATATCATGTATACATAAATTGTGCAAGAAGCAGAAGTATTTGAAGTAAAACGGCATGCAAATTTAACATGGTTACCTGGTTGGTCTAAGACCTACATTCATAGATGAAAGATGATCGATTTGATTATTTGAGGTAGAAGATAACGATGACATGAATGTCAAATTATACACATCTTTTTACCTCAGAATCCCTTTTTCTAGTACATAGTCATCCCTATTTATAGTTAGACAATAGTTTTGATCAAACTACTTTAAAAAGTAATTATCATTTTAAATAATTTTTATAGGTTACCACCAAAACAAACTTGTTGGTGAATTTTTTATTATAAAATACTTGTATGAGTTGTTATCTTTAAGATGAGAAGAAGAGAGAGAGAAGAGGAAAAATGTGAGATTGGGAATAGTCTCACATCATAGAATAAAATGAATTATATTTGCTTAAATATAGATTTCTCAAGAGAAGGTTGGACCATTTGGGCATTAAATGCTTGCTCTTTTGTGATGAGGAAGATCATGCGTAACCACCACAAGCGCGCGCCGCCACTGCCGATCGACCGACTGGGTCGGGTTTGGGTCCAAATTATATTTTTGGATGGAATTATTTTAGTTTAAACGGATCAGATCTAAATCCATTGACAAGCCCAGAATTTGAATTTCAAAAGACAAAAATGGCGAGAGACGCGATTGTTACAACGGGTAGGTCTAAACGAAAAGACACGTCGTTTGGCGGGAGACGCAACTTCTCAAAAACGAAAAGACACCTCTTCGTAGCTATAAATAGGAACATCTGGAAAGTGTTTCATAGTTAACTTTTTCTTTAGTTTCTAATCTCCTTCCCTTCTCTCTTATTTCATTCAATATTAATTCGAGTTTGTGCTACTGCAGGTCACAAACTCGATACTCTTGTCACCGCAGTAAATTCAGACGATAGTTTGAATCAATTTCGATAGTGCTATCGCAGTCGATTGAAGAGATTAATCATCTCTGCTCCATTGTACCTTGAAAGTTGATTTGCCTTAACTCACATCACTCATTCGTTCGTTAAACGAATGATGATGACAAATAATGTCTTAAGGAGAGCATCATCAGCGTGTCTTGGAGGATCTCTCTTACTTTATAGATTACAATCATTGTCTCTTTGTCAGATCGAAGAATTACGACAACACAACTAAGGTCATGATATGCCCTTTATGTATCTCATTTGCATCCTGCACACAACTAATATATAAGAGCCAAAGTTTTAAAACGCAGAAGCGTACACGAGGTGTAAACATCAAAACGTTGAGGTATAAGTTTTTCGAGTAAACATTAAGGCATATGTTATTACTGCTTCATAGTTATTAATTTTTGATTAATACATAAAAGTTCAATTAATCAAAAATTGTAAATATATAACAATATAAACACTTAACTTTATAGAGTTTAGTCCTAATCATTATTTATTATTCATTCATAAATGTATAAAAATAAATAAAATTAAAGCACTTGATATTATATATATATATATATATAAATATGAATGTATGTATATATGTATGTGTGTGTGTGTACGATTCAACTTTTTGAAGGATTTGTATTCAATTTTCAGGTCTGTAATGGTATGTATTTTTTTCTTCTTCCTCTATTTGTCTTCGATTTTTTCCTGGATTTTGAAAATGTTCTTTAATCGATTCTAGTGGAATCGATCTCTATTACAAGTATTAGGAAATAACGTAAGTTATTATTTTATTTATTTTTCCTTCTACCAATTCAAATCGATATGCAAAATTTATTCGAAAATTTAGTGATGTTTATTCATAAATTTTCTTTTAGATAGCAATGAGAAAATCCATTACATAGTTCTCGATCGTTTTTCAAAAACAATCTTATTTTATCATGTCGATATTGAACTTGAAAAGAGTAAGAAAAATACTAACTTTTATTTTTAAAAAATTTGTTCTTTTTTGTTTTTCATAAAATAAAATAAATTTAATAACTTATGTTAGTGTCAATATTTACAACTAGGGATAAATAATTCTTGAGTTGCATGCCTCGGCAGTTTAAGGTATGTTAGGCGTACACTTTGTACGTTTTGTATGCCTCAAATTGTTAAGGCATAGGTCTTAGAGGTGAAAAGCTTTTTAGGGAAAGCCTTAAGGCGTTTTATTTTCCGTTTCCTCGAGATAGGTTTTTTAAAACAAGGATATGAACCTATAAAATTTGCAATTATAGGAATGTTGCATGAATGCATATGAGAAGTGTGTGTTGTACGCCTCGCATGCCTAAGTTGCTAAGGCATAAGCCTTAGATGCAAAAAACCTTTCTGAATAAATCTCAAGGTGTTTTGAGACTTTTGACTTCTCCTCACGTCGCCTTGAGGTGGACCTTGAGGTGCAATTGGGGCAAGCCTTTTTAAAAAATACATACACCCCATGCATGTAATACACACACAATATGTAATTTTGGTATTGCCCTTAAAAGTAAAGTCATTTCAAGATAAAATATGTCGGTATTTTCTTTAACATACAATAGTAGATTAGATCATGAGCCCAAAAAAGTAAAAAGAACGTTGCCTATCACAGTACTTTGACCTCCACCATAAAACCTCCACCATAAAACCTCCACCATAAAATTGAAGAACTGTAGGTACATTTTATCCAAAAGTGTTATAATGGTCGGACAACAAAATCTAAAGTGCAAACATGATATTTATGTGCAATTTTAGATTGCAAAATTTTAGTTACCGTTGCCTACCTTTTCTCCTTTTTCTGCAATTAAACCAACCAAAGTAAGAGCGGAAATTCAGATTTTTATCTAGAAATTCTAAACCAATTGGATTTAAAGATTTAATGTTAGGGTTATCTCAAGGATCCCTGTATAACTAGATTTGGGAAGAGATGAAATGAAGAAAAACAATAGACAAAGAATTTCCTTCAAACAAAACTTTATTGATTCACGCAAAGATTACAAAGAAAACCCTTAAAAGTTGGCAAGAAATCTCAATCCCCAAATGTTAGATTTGGTGATACAATATTTCCATACTAAAGAAGATATTGTTGATGTCGATAATACAATATTTTCAGTTGTAGAAGATTTGGAAGATAGTTGAGATAATTACTCAAATATATTGCCTTTTTTATAGCATTTAAGAGAGCAATAAATTATCTAAATGAGAAGAAGAATTATTTTGTAAGATTGAAGCAATCAATTTATTCCCTAATTAGCTGATTAAAGGAATCTTATCATACACATGTAAATTGAGAGAAACTGGAAAATCAAATGGATAAATGTTTTCCGTATGAATATGAGAATTGATGAGGCATTGATTTATGACCATAAATCAATTACTTCAACCTTAAGTAATAATCTCTATATAAAGGCAGAGATTAGCATGAGTAAAATCATCATCTGAAGTTGTATTTCTTATTCTTCTTCTTTGCCCCCATTATCAATCTTGTAAAATTTCTCTATTCTTAGAAATAATAAAATATCTTCTCCCCAAAGTGGATGTACACAATCTCGCGATAGTGGAACCACTATAAATTTGTGTGTGCTCTCTATTTAAATTCTTCTGTGATTTGCTATTTTATTCTCTTGTTTTTGTTTGTTTTATCGAACCACAACACGATCTTATTGCTTCCGCATTTATTTGCGTTGATTTACAATCATTTGTGTGAAATCTACCCCAACAGTCTGGTATCAGAGCATTGAAGGTTGTTGTTAAAGTCTAGGGCTAGAAGGTGATCGATAAGATGACATAATCTGAAGATGGAAGTGCGGTTAGACCTATTCAGGAGCATGCATCCTACACTAGAAGTTCATATGCAGCATCTGTTTCGTAACTGACTATAGAGAAGTGGAACAGAGAATGATTTTCAAAAGTGGCAGTGGAAAATGAAGGCGGTGTTGAGAAGAAATCATGTTCATCGGGTTGTGTTTTTGACGTAGAATCATTGCCAGCGGATATCTCAGAATTAGAAAAGAAGGAGATGGAAGAATGGACTTTTACTATCCTTCAATTGGACATGAATGAGAACGTCATCCCAGAGATTAGCAGTGAAACTACCGCTAGAAACTTGTGGAAGAAACTAGAGGTCCTCTACATGAAGAAGTCACTCATGAATAAGCTGATTTCGTTGAAGATTTTCTTCACCTACAAGATGCGGGAAGATAAGTCATTGAAAGCACATCTTAACTTTTTTAATGACTTGACGATGAAGATGAAAGCTATTGATTTAAATGTGGACGAGGAGCAAAAGACAATGGTGGTATTATGCTCTCTTTCAGAGCGATATACGGTATTCACTAATAGCTTGATCTATGGCAGAAGCACGCTGACATTAGAAGATGTGAAGACGTAACTCCTGAGCGAAGAGATGAGAGATCAAATGAAGCTTATGCGTGAAAGTGGAGAAGCTAGTAGTAGTCATGGACTGTTCGTAGAGAAAGAAAGAAATGAGAAGAAAGAGAATTTTCAAAGGGCATTCTAAGTCAAGAAAGCCCCAAAAACAGGCGTCATCATTGTAAAAAGCATGACCACTGAAAGAAAGATTTTTCAGATTGAGGAAGAGAAATGAAGCGTATGGTTCTTTATCTATTGCGGTGGAGAAGGTTGTTTCTGATAATGTGTTGACTGCATATGTTTCTGATGTATCAGATCATTGGGTGCTGCATTCAGGGGCGTCTTTCCACATGACGCCTATGAAGGATTATTTATGTTCTTATGAATATAAGGAGGGAAGTGCTATATTGATGGGGAACGATGCTACTTTCAAATCATTAGGAGAAAGATCAGTGCGTATTCACATGTATGATGGTGTAGTGCGCACTATCGCTGAAGTTCGCTATGTTCTAGGTTTAAGGAAATCTCTTCTGTCTTTGGATCAGCTAGCATCTTTGTGTTGCAGGATTACGACAGAGTCGTATAGCTTGAAGGTGACACGTGGTGTTCTTGTATTGATGAAAGGAGTAATGGTCCGAAATCTTTATCTGCTGAAAGGATCTACAGTTCTTAAAGAGTCGTGTGTTGGAGTTGATAGTTCATGAGCTTTGGATGTCAAGACTTTGGCATCTCAGATTGGGTCATGTTTCGGAGAAGATATTGGAGTTGCTTCGTAGAAGGAAGATGATCAAGAGTGAAAGCTTCAACCGTTTAGAATTCTGCCAGAAGTGTGTATTGAAAAAATAGACGAAGGTTTCTTTCGGTGTCGGAAGACATGACTCCAAAGAAGTACTAGAGTATGTCTATACGGATGTTTGGGGACTAGTAGCTATAACTTCTATTGGATGAGTTAAGTATTTTATCTCTTTTATTGATGACTACTCTCGAAAGGTTTGGGTGTTCATGATGAAAGCCAAGTCAGAGTCATTTGAGAAGTTCAAAACTTGGAAGGCACTGGTAGAGAATGAAGTTGGAAGGAAGTTAAAGGTGCTAAGATCTGACAATGGCGGTGAGTTTGTTTCTAAGGAGTTTATAAATTTCTGTAACCAGCATGGAATTCAAAGACACTTCACTACACCGAGATCCGCAATCAAACGAAGTCGATGAAAGGATGAATATGACTCTACTGGAGAAAGCTCGTTTTTTGAGATTGAGGGCAGGTTTATCTAGAGGCTTTTGGACAGAAGCTTTATCGACTGCAATGTATCTTATTAATCGAATTCCATGCTCAGCCATTGATGAGAAAATTGCAGAGGAAAGGTGGAAATGTACATCTATACATATCAGTTATTTTCGTATATTTGGTAGCCCTGTGTATGTTCACCATATATGAAATGACAAGTTGGAGGCTAGAGCCTATAAAGACATATTTTTGGGCTATACAGGAGGCATCAAAGGGTATGACATTTGGAACCCTGTTGATAGGAAGGTAGTGCACTTTAGACATATCACATTTGATGAGTCCGCTATGTTCAAGCCGAAGGGGAATCCACCCGGTTCAGTAGATTCAGAAGCTGAAAGGCCTAAGGAGATGGAAACTATTTTCACATATCAACATAATAGTAGAGTCAGAGGTGCAAAAGAAGACATAGTAATTGCAGTCGTTGACACATCACATGAAGGTCCACAAAATTCCTCTAGTAATGATGGTGATGGTCGTGAAGCTAGAGATGATTTAGCTCAAGGTGGAGTTGATAGAAGCTTAGACGAAGTTACACCTATTCGGGTTAGATCTAGAGTTAGAAGGCCACCAAATAGGTATGTAGACTGAAATCATGCAAATCTTAACCTTGATGATCAGTTTGACTATGCACTGCATATAGTGCAAGATGAGCCTTTTGATTTTGAAGAAGCTATGAGTTTGAGTGCCAGCTTGAAATGGATGCATGCTATAAAAGAGGAGATAGATTCATTGAAGAAGAACCGGACTTGGGAATTGGTACCACTCCTCAAGGAAGTCGAGGCATAGGATGCAAGTGAGTATATAAGGTGAAGGACGATGAGAGATACAAAGCTATACTTGTTGCAAAAGATTTTCAAAGAGGAAGGGGATGGAGTATGATGGGGTGCTTGCTTCGATTGTTAAACATACTTCTATCCGAATATTGCTAGCTATAGTTGCAGCTCACGACATGGAGTTGGAACAATTAGACGTAAAGATAACCTTTTTGCATGGAGACTTAGAAGAGACCGTCTATATGAAGCAATCAGAATGATTTATAGATGATGGAAAGAAGGAATGAGTTTGCAAGCTGAAAAAGTCTCTATATGGTTTGAAGTAGTCGTCTAGGGGATGGTACAAGAGGTTTGACTCTTTATGTTTACTCTTGGTTTTGGTAGAAACATTAAAGATTGCTTGCGTTTATTTTAAGCATATGGATGATGGTAACTAGATATATTTACTCTTGTATGTAGACGATATGCTAATCGCTTCCAAGGACAAAGCTGAAATTGATCGGTTAAAATTGAAGTTAAAAGCGGAATTCGAAATGAAAGACCTTAGTGAAGCAAAAAAGATTTTAGGGATGAAAATCCAAAGAAAGAGATAGCTGAAGATGTTGAGATTGACACAGAAAAAATATATCCAGAAAGTGCTTGCTCATTTCAGCATGGAGAAGGCAAAGGCAATCAATATTCTTATGCCTTTGCACGTACAGCTTCTAGTGAAGAGTTCTTCGATCTCAGACGAAGATAAAGCTTATATAGAGAAGGTTCCTTATGCTAGTGCGGTTGAAAGCTTGATGTATGCTATGGTCTGCATGAGACCGGATATTGCACATGCGGTTGGTTTGGTTAATCGCTATATGGCTAATTCGAGGAAATCGCACTAGGAAGCAGTGAAGTACATTTTGATGTATCTTAAAGGAACGATAGATTATGGGCTTGTTTTTGACGGTAGGGAGAAAGATTTCAGCTTGGTCGGATTTTTTGATTCTAATTATGTTAGAGATAGAGATCGAATGAAGTCAACCTCATGTTACGTCTTTACACTTGAAAAGAAAACTATTAGTTGAAGAGCGAGATTGCAGACTATGGTTGTCTTGTCTACTATAGAGGCGGAATTGATAATTGCCGTAGAAGCAGCTAAGAAAGCATTTTACTTGAAGTGTTTGTTGTGTAATTTAGGTTTTGTTCATGGGAGTATAGTAGTAAATTGCGATAGTCAAAGCGCAATACATATGGTTGAGAATCTGACATTTAGTTAAAGGACAAAGCACTTAGAGGTAAGGGAGTCTTTTCTTGTCTTTATGAATGAAGAAAAGCAGGTAAATCTTCAGAAGATTCATACTGAGGAGAACGCAACAGACATGTTCACTAAGTCCTTGTTTATTGCAAAGTTCGAGCATTGCTCGAACATAATTCGCTTGCTGAAGTTTTAGGTGCCACTTGGTGCCCACAAGGGGAGAGTGAGTTGGGAGATGAATATGTTTGTTTTGGAGATTGATAGGTCTTACACATGGAGAGGGTACTTTCAACACTTTATTGGCGGAAGGTAGTCTTGCTGGAGTTCGTTAACAAAGTGCAATGTATGATGGTCATGCCGAAGCTTATTGGAAAAGTATTTGTGGTGTCTTGTTCAAGAGCTGCTTGGAGTAAGAGGATGTGGGTGGAGTTGGTAGGCTTGTGGGGAAATATAATAGGTGGAGATTGTTAGGTTTGATGATACGATATTTCCATACTAAAGAAGATTTGAAAGATATTGTTGTTTTCAGTGATACAATATTTACAGTTGCAGAAGATTTGGAAGATATTTGAGATAATTACTCAAATATATTGTCTATTTTATAGCATCAAAGAGAGCGATAAATTACCTACATGAGAAGAATTATTTTGAAACATTGAAGTAGTCAATTAATTCCCTAATTAGCTGAATAAAGAAATCTTATTAAGTGTATATAAATTGGGGGAAACTAAAAAATCAAATGGTTAAACGTTTCTCGTATGAATATGAGAATAGATGAGGCATGATTTATGACCATAAATCAATTAGTTCAACCTCAAGTAATAATCTTTATATAAAGGCAGAGATTAGCATGAGTAGAATCATCATCTCAAGTTGTATTTCTTATTCTTTTTCTTAGCCGTACACTATCTCACAGTAGTGATACCACTATAAATCCGTATGTGAACTATCTATTTACATTCTTCTGTGATTTGCTGTTTTATTCTCTTGTTTCTGTTTGTTTTATCACACCTACAACACGACCTTATTGTTTTCGCATTTATTTGGGTTGATTTACAGACATTTGTGTGAAATCTACCCCAACACCAAAACCTTAATACAATAACTCTACTTCTCTAATCACAATGAACCGTATACAAACCTATTTATAATAGTCTTGATAAAATGCCTTATTTAATCAGTTGATTAAAAATTGATTGCTTGCTTCTATCTCTCAAAATAATTCATTTTTATGTAACTTTTGATGCATTTTTTGCCCTCAAAATCTCTACATCGGCCTTAAATAAGAAATCAATTATTAATTAACATTGCCCATAGTTAATAGCTGCCATAGGCACAATGATATTGTAGATAGCAGTGCCCTATAACATACACACACGCATCATGAACGCTGAGAAAATCATTTTGGTGCTTTTCAAGTTTATTGTATCCATGATATGGAGATTATTTACCTATTCAAAATTGTTGCAAATATAGTTATTTTGTTACATATACTAGTTAATCGAGATCCACAATGTGGGTAAGTGCACATTGCTTATTTTATGTCATTTAAATTATAAAACATAAAACCAAGAAGTAGTTAAGTACTAACAATTACATATATTGATTTAGAATTTAATTTTGAATCACGTATATAAATTTTATTTGAAATTATAGATTTATTGAAGAATTGGTAATAAACTCTGTGAATAGGAAACTACTATTAATCATATACCCAAAAAAAATACAAATACACGAAACATCCTTGTTAAAAACAATTAAAAATGAGTGAAGTGTGCCAATAACTCATTTATGTTTTGGTTACAATTCTAGTTAGTCAAGATAAAGATGAAGTGATGAAAGTTAGAAGTGACTTTCTTTCAGTTTCAAAAAGACATCGGTGAACGTTATGCTATTAGATCCTTTTATAAATAATAGAGACGAGCAAAGCTATTTGCATGATTCTTTTGCTGGAACTATTATGTTCTAATTGTCTAATAGTTTCTGGTATTATTGTACTTTATATATTTTGTTTCATTGCTGGCTCAATAGTATACAATTAATTGCTGAACAGCCTATTTTAAAGTTTTTCTTTTCTTTTCAGTGAACTCTTCTACTATAATTAATATATTTTTTGGCCTTGCAATTGTTTGATTTGTTAATCAACATTGAACAGGTCTTAGTTCTTACTGAAAACTCTGGATATCGAACAATCAAATTGGCTCTACCTTTGTCTGAACCATGTCTATCAATGGAATTTATTTCATGTTTTAGCGACAAGACTAGGCTCAAGCAGAATCATCTTATTCTCTTGTTGAAATCAGGGAAATTACATCTGTTTAATGATTCACACATTGAGCGTTATTTGTTACAGTTACAATCTAAAACATCTCCATCAGTTCCAAACCATTATGTAATAAAACTACCATATTGTGAATCAAGCATCACTACTGCAAAATTATATACAAGCTGCTCCGTTGAGCCAAATTATATGGGAGAGGTAAATTAACTCACAACCTAGAATTTGAAACTCATATATGCGCGCGCGTGCGTGCGGTTTGTGCACATTAAATACACTTTATCATCCTTGTGATATTGTAGGAACAACTGGTGCAGCTCATCAAGTACTCCAACCTCTTTTTGGTCGATAAAAGGGAAGTGGATTTGAATTGTACGAACTCCAATAGTTTTAATGGAATATCAAAGACAAATAAGTTGTATATAACAGGACACGAAGATGGAACATTAAATATTTGGGATGCATCTTGTTATCTTTTGCTTCCAGTGCTATCAATAAAGTATAATGTGAGATTTTTATAATTTAACATTTTAGTATGGTGGTGATTAGCGTATGAGAAAATGATATGCTATTATTTTGATATTCTAATATTTTCAACCAGAATGAAGATGTAAATGCTCCAGTTACAGCCTTGCATTTCGACATCTCGTCCCAAATTCTTATTACTGGAGACAAAAATGGCTTGGTAAGATAATTAGCTCGTGAATGACATTTTGGTTAACGTTGTGTAGGATGAAAGTTTTATATTCTGTTATATTCAATTGTAGGCTCGGATTATAACTTTCAAAAAAGATCAAGTTGTCTCAGAGAACATCTTTTCCTTTCTACAAGGTATGAAAGAATGACCTATCTATTAAAACTGTAGCATGAGAAATAAATCATCTACATGAATTTTAAGAGCAATGTTACTATGTTACTCAGCCACATGTCTCAGAGATCCACTTATTTTACTTAACTTCATGCTGAATGGATTACTGATATCCATGTATCCCATTTTTTTAGCATTATATATGTTATGATAGGGGAACCAAATTATCGCCCTCCATTTTCAACAGAATAGTTTAAATAGGATTCATTGTAGACTATTTCCTGTGTTCGTTACTTCATATTACCGTTAATAATGTATTTGTTCCTGAGCTTTAGATAATGTATTTATCACTTTTTTCTGCACTGGGAAATGCCTCTTCACGATGCCATATATTCATAACTTCGTAAGGAGAGATAAGAAATTCATCTTAATATGTATTGCTTTTTCGATACCAGGAAAGCACGGCAGTAATTATAATGTTTACAGTGTTAAAGTCAAAGGAGCCATTCAGTCTATCGGTTTCAATCCTGAATCCAAATATCTTGCAATTGGAACTGATAAAGGATTTGTATGTACTTAAAAATTTATTCCTTTATATTCTGTGTTAAGCTTACCAATATTTTCATTTGTGTGGACTCTTGTGAATTTAACAGATTGTTAAATGGTTGAAAATTGTTTAATTAAATAATCATATAATTTTTTTTTATCAAAATACTAATGAAAGAAGAAACACTTTTGTGTCAGTAGTATGCACTTGATTAGATCTTTAAGTAGGAGCTTCCTGTTTATCATCATACAGCTTTTGATGGCTCAGTATAATTTCAAACTTCAAAGTAATATGCAAAATTAATCTCCCTTTCCTTACATCTGTAAAAAACAAAAAAAAACAAAAACAAAAACAATTCAAAATTTCTACACATTAATGTTGTTCCACTTTAAGTCCTCTACTATCGTGGCTTATTTATTATTCATCAATTAATTTTTAAGAAAATCACTTCTACTACTATCAACCATTGACCACTGCCCCAATTGGTAAACCGTCTAGCTTGATTTTTTGCTAAGGTTTTGAATCCCTAGGCATACATAATAACCATGTTAAAAATATATTGCTAATATCACATAATAAGGGTTTCACTTGGATTCTATTTGTTTCTATAGTTCTTTGTATATATAAGAAGGATTTTAATGTAAAATATGATTATTGTATTTGTTTTTGCAACTTTAATTTTTTGAAGTCCGCTTACGACTACTTTACTTTTAGAGAGGTTTTGTACAAAGAAAAAAAGGAAGCAACCTAAAAAAAAGTAGTCTTGTCAAAGCATAAAATTAAATACATGTTCCATTCATGGTTTCTTTACTTGAATTTATGTGATATCTCTACCAACATGGTTGGCTCAGTTGGTCGGTAGTTTAAACTACGTGATTAAATATCACGAGTTCGATCCCCGAGATCGACACTTATTGGCATTAATAAACCATGCTCAAAAGGAAATTAATGTGATATGTCTTCACATCAGCATCTATCAATATAGCAGGGTTTAGTCCTAATATTAATTATGAGATATGTTCATTCAGACAATATGGATTAAAGAAATAAAAATTAATGGTTGGTATTGTCCCCTCTATATCACCATTTTATTTGAGTTGCAGAACAAGTATTCAAAAACTAAATGTTGATGCCTCTGTATTATTTTCTGTTCTGAAAGCTTTATCATAGTTAAGCAGTATTTCTTTTCCTTTTCTTTCCGTACTAATAGGTGTTCTTGTATGACATGGAAAGTGCTACTTTCTTATACAACAAGCAATTTCCTAGCCAACATCTTACGTGTATCAACTCTTTGCAATTTAAAAGCTGCAATTATAACGGGTATGCAAAGAATATTTTGTTCATAGGCATAAAAGATTCATCTGTTTTCGCAATTGAAGAAGAAACTGGAAATGAACTAAATGCTAGTGCACTATACACCAAGTCATCATCTACGGCTTTATCGATGCAAGTATTAGGCATGTAAAACGTTGTTTATTTTATTTTTATTTTTTATTACTGAACAATATATAGTGACTCACACTAAAGCATGGATTATGCTTCCAGAATCACAGGTGCTCTTTTGCTCTGACAATGCAGTACGCCTTTATTCCTTAAGTCATGCACTTAATGTAAGCCATCCACATGATAGACTGAAAACTTGTGTTTTCCATACTACCACTGTAATCAGCATGCATAGTTTCATACAATCTTTTTTGTTCTTAGGGGATAAAGAAGGTGAATTTTAAGAAAAGGCTGAGTGGCATATGTTGTTATGCTTCACTTATTCTTGGCCCAACATCCGAGGCTGGACTTTTACTTGTTTTTTCTAGTGGAAAAGTTGAGATAAGGTTTGAGATTCTGCACCGTTACAGTTTCCTCTAAAGTCTGTTGTTGATTTATGATCCAGTAACCAAAAATAACAGCGATACTTGTGTTTTTAGGTCCCTTCCAGATCTAAGCCTCTTAAAGGAGACATCACTAAGAGGTTTTCCGAATAAAGATTTGAGATCAAGCATGAATGCAAGCAATGTAATATGTGCTTCACTTGAAGGCGAACTTATCATGGTATAGTAACGTGATGTATTTTTTGTATGCAACTTCAAAGTTATATGCTCCCTCGATTATCATGGCAATGGTACATTACCGTTACCATACAATAGTCTTTGCTAAGCTCTACTTGGTATTGTTTTGTTCAAAGTAAATCATTGAAGTTGGTGATAGGCTCTCCCATAAAAATTCTTTTAGGTCTCCGGCCAGGATCTGGCTAGGCGCTAGATGAGGCTTACTGCCTAGTCATCCTCATAGACTCGCGTAGGGAAGTTTTATTGCCTTATCAAAGAATTCAAATGGGTATCCAGATGCTGATTATTTATTAGTTGAGACTTGAGATCTCATATAAGCATCTACGTACTAATTTCAAGTGTTTTTACTCCGCTGGCTGCTCTCAAGTCCATCCAAACCTCGAAATTTTCAATTTTGATCGATTAATACTAAATCAAATACCAAAATTTTATCCAAAATATACAAGTTATCAAAAACATCTAACTCCGATTAATCCATATTTAAACGATTAATTCCTAGTTCATACTTGTCTCATAGGATCTACCTAGCGATTTTTACAATTGATATAGTAATGGTGAATTTATCATTTTTAATGGTAAAACATCGGTAATATTTTCTCAAAACCGATGGTAATGATTTACCGATTCATTTATAATACATGAATATTCATATTTCATACATTTAGTTGTATTGCATTCATTTAGAAGCAATAACCAAAGATGTCATTTTATACGAGGAATTTATTAAATCCACTTTAGCTATTTCGGTGCTATAACAGAGGTAGATAAAGTATTCAGGTCACAAACAATAATAAACATTAAGATACATGTGAGAAAAGTAAGAACACAGATATTTTATGGTCGTTCGACCTAAAGTCGGTGCCTACGTTCACTTCTTCTATTATTGCTGATTTCTCACACTCTATGTTCATTTACAATTGATTACCGAGAGCTTACAATGCTTTTACTTAAGAGAATGGAGTTGGGGTCCAAAATCTGCACAAACTGTCAATTGGTAGAGTCTATAGGTTCTCTTTTCGAGTCCCTTCTAGAGATAGTATCGAGTATTTATAGGCTTCAATAGTTGAAAATGTCCCCATAGAACTTAGATCTGCAAGTTGAATGAGCTTCAAGAAATATCTGGAGCGAATATAGATCAATTTGATCAGACTTGGTTCTGACTTTGGGATCGAAACTCGAGCGCTATGTGGGGTTGGGCTCGAGTTCTAGCACTGACTGCCCCGAGTCGAGTGATGACATGCTTCGAGTCGAACTCGAGGGCTCGAGTTCGAGCACTAGTATAGGGATCACATTCGAGCACCAGAGTCCTGGGATAGACTTCAGGTCGAGCTGCTAAGTGCTCTGGATCAAGTTAGGGATCTGGTTTGGGTTGTGCTCTAGGTTGGGCACTGATTTTCTGAGGATTGCTTTGAGTCGAGCGTTGCCATTTAAGGAACTGATTTTCGAGCGTTGTAACATGCTCATTTTGAGTGCAACTCTCGTCATGTCTGAGTGGTATTTTGAACTAATTTCCCAGAGTAACATCTTTGATCTTTGACTAATTCTTTAAGCTAATCTCTGACAGTATTCTCTTGATTTTTCTCGATGCAAAATTCTAGTATAACACTTACCTTCAAATTTTCATTTTATGTTAATGAAACGAACTTTTTAGGAGACAAATCTTATATATTTTCGATAATCTTGAACTTTTCGATTGGAGTCCAATGAGTATGTTTTTCGTTTGTCTTTGATTGTCACTGCATAGTGCGAAACGAGTTACAGCGGCAGACCCAAACTTTCAGGTTTTTTATAGACATCACTGTATTAGTATCGAATTTCTACAGTGAAGTTCTTCGGATCATTGAGTTTTCATTGTCTTTGCATTCTTTTATTGTCACTGCATAGTGCAAAACGAGTTACAGTGATGGACCCAAATTTTCAGGTTTTTTATAGACTTCACTGTACTAGTATCGAATTTCTACAGTGAAGTTCTTTGGATCATTGAGTTTTCATTGTGTTAGTACTGAACTTCTACAGTGAAATTCTTTGACTCTTTTGTTATTTAGATACTTGTCGTATGGCGATACGACAAATAGGTGAATGTCTTCAATTTTTCTTCAGTCTTTAGTGTATTAGAACTGAACTTCTACAATAAAGTTCTCTGGTTTGATTACAAGGCAAGTAGGCGAAGGTCTTCGAGAGTCTTGTTTGTGTACAATGGCCAATCTTAACACACTTCAAAGTCCTCGTCTTTGAAGTCCATTTTGATCGGTGTTCAATTAAGTGCCAATCGGAGTCGAAACCTGAATCGAGTATTTTTTCATGAGTGGATATGATTGAATAAGAATCAAAGTTGAACAATCTGAGTTTTTCTGACGTAACCTCTTGTCAAGTCAAATGCTCAGGGCCTCACAGTTTCATTTTTAAGATAAAACCGCTTGTTGAATTGAATGCTCAGGCCCGAACTGTTGCATTTAAGATCTTAGAGTTTGTCTCCGCATGGCCCCCAGTCTTTGGAGAAGGGTTACCTGTAAGAAATATCATACCATAGTCCATGAAGCGAAGGCTTACAGATGGTTTAAAGGAATCACAATGAATGTTTAATTGTATTGCATAAAATCAGGGTAAAGGCATAGAGTTTAATACAATCATTTTATTTTGCGGAAATAGAAGATAAATCAGTACTTATCATTCTCTGATTAGCTGGCAGCGGACTGAGTATGGTCTGGCCTACTTCTAGAAGTTTCTGTCTTGATGAAACCATAACCGAAAGCTTAAAACAAAAAATTGATTCTTTTTCTTTCCAAAAAGCTTATTGAGAATCAATAGTGAGGTAATCAGATATTTTCTAGTAAAAGCACCCAGTGTTTGCATCATATTTGGGCGACCAAACACAAGTAGATCTCGTAGATCTTTGGTCTCAAAGCGATAACCATGTCATTTTATGTGAGAAATTTATTAAATCTGCTTAAGCAATTCAGGTGCAATAATAGAAGTGGATAGTTCAGAGCACAAGCAATATTAAAGTTAAACAGTAAGATAAAAGGTAGAAAAGCAAAAACACACAAAAATTTTATAGTGGTTTGGCACATACTCGGTGCCTACGTCCATTTCTTCAATTATTGCTAATTTCCTTCTCTCTATATTCATTTACAATTAATTGCAGAGTGATTACAATGCTTTTACTTAAGAAAATAGGAGAGTTTGGAGTAGAATAATGGAATCAGGGTTCAAAAATCTACCCAAAATGTCAAGCGGTGGAGTTTAGAGATTCTCTTTAAGAGTCCCTTCGAGCGGGTATTGGGTATTTATAGGCTTCAATAGTTGAAAATAACTTCATAGAGCTCGGATATACTGGTTAAATGAGCTTTGAGAGTTATTTGGAGTGAGGATATGTAATTTAATGAGTCTTGGTTTCGGCTTTGGATCAAAATTGGAGTAGTGGGTCGAACTCAGCGCTATGGGAGTCGGAATCGAGTTTGAGCATTGTCTGCCCAGGTCGAGTGGTGAAATGCTTTGAGTTGAACTCTGGGTGCTAGGGTTGCTTCGAGCATTTTAGAATAGGGCTCGAGTTTGAGCACTAGAGCCTTGGGATAGATTTCGGGTCGAGCTGCTGAGTGCTTCGGGTCAAGCTGCTGAGTGCTTCGGGTCAAGCTGCTGAGTGCTTTGGGTCAAGCTAGGGATCTCCTTCGGGTCATGCTCCTGGTGGAGCACTGATTTTTTTAGGATGGCTTCAGTGCTACCATTTCGAGTGCTATAACGTGCTCATTTTAAGTGTATTTTTCATCGTTTCTGAGTGCTACCTTGAACTAATTTACAAGATTATCATTTTATATTATTGGATGGTCCTTTATTCTAATCTCTGACAGTATTCTCTTTAATTTCTTGATGCAAAAATAAGGTATTAAACAAAATGGATCAGGTAGCGGGAATTCAAGTCAAATAATGATAGCTGCATTTTGTTACTTTCTCAATGATGTCTTTTATTAAGTGATAAAATGAAATGTTCATGAAGCTCCATTGCAGTGTGGAAAATATTAAGCTTTTGATTATGTTTAAAAAAAAAACATTAATTATCATCACCAGTGTAAGGGCTATCACTTTTGATATACTAGACCTATGTATACTAATTATTAGTAACGAGCGTCACGGCACGCGCTTCGCGCGTAATAATGACACGCGCTTTACGTGTGAATTATTTTTTTATAAATTGAATATGTCAAATTAAGTGGTATTGAGATTTGGTAATATTTGTAGAGGAAAGTTTTGAATTTGTTAGATCCTATATTTAGTAAGGGATATTAAGATTCAGTAATATTTGTAGAGTGGAATTTTGAATTTGTAAAAGAAGTTAGATCCAATTTTTAAGCGATATTAAGATAGAGAGGCATTTTTTGTAGTTCACACTGATGCCAAAAAAGTATGACACCAAATGTATTACAATTTACAACTATTAAAAAAGATGGTAATGGTACGCAATTTTTGTTTACAACTGGTATTTGCAAATTGATAGCTGCAACCATTACCATAATAATAACCCTACCTCTTTTGGCAATGGTCTTAAGTGAGATGATAGTAAACTGGAATGGTAAGACAAGATGTTAGTGTTTAACAGAAACGAATTTTGTTAGATGTATTTACAAAGGCAAAATAAAGAAACCACCCTAAGGTGTTCTATTCTAGTCTGTAACATAATCAAGTTCAGTTTTAATTATCCCCTAAAAATCACAATAATATAATGTATGGACACTAACATCAATTTTCTTTATCACTATTACAAATGCATTTTTTTGGAATTATTATTTGCAATGCTAAGTTTTCTCTATGTCAAAATCAGGTAAAGGGAGATCAAGAAATTATCTTTTTGTCAGCCTTATTTGAAAACAGCTCATGCAGGTACACTCTGCTATTTACTGTTCTTGTACCACAAATGAATATTGTATGTTGGAATTATTTTTATAAATTGATTTTGTCTTTTGGAAAATAGCAATTGGTGTCTCAGTGTATGAACCCAATACCTGATCACATTGCAAAGGCTTACCACTTTAATCAATGGTTATTGACCTATTTCATTAGCATTGAAACTGTAAATTTCATAAATCAGGAACATGGACGATATTAGTCAGATATACAAAAGGAACATTGGTTGTGTGCATGAGGACAACTCGGTTACAACAAAGGAAAAGAAAAAGGTACTTGACAAACAAAACCTTTTTAAACATTCCGTGCATGGTAATGTTAATAATAAACTTCTTTATTTCCCAGGTTATAAATGGTATGGCTGGAAATTTAACTGGAAACATGCAAAGACGCAGTGAAACTGAAATGGATGACTATGGTGCAAGCGATATCGCAGAACTGTCGACAGTCTCAACGGCTAAATTTTCACTTCATCTTAAGAACAAGAAAAGTGTGGCAAAATCTTACCATGATTTGGATATAGGTAATGTTGTAGCTAATTAAAAGAATTGATTATTGATTATGGTGAAGTGCTTGATTAGACTTGATGGATTTTTCTATTTCAAGATGACATTGATCTTGACGATAATACAAAGAAGAAAAGCAAAGGGGTGAAATTTCCGACTATTATAAATAAGAAGAAATTAAGGCAGAAAGTCCTTGCAATGAAAGGTTAGTATCTACAGGCTTATCCTTCAAATATGCGGTTTTCCTAAATTAATCATAGTTAGTTTTACGGAATCATTTCTGACACAATTCTCATGAGGAAGCATGCAGTATCAGTAAACATGTATCTGGCTTACGAGTTTTAAGATTTTCGAAATCCTGTTTCTATATTGCACCATCTCTATCTTTAATTGCAGATAAAATAATGACCAAAACAGAGAAGAAATTACATTCGCTGCAACAAAAAAATGATGATAACATTGCTGATGACATGGGTGATAACGAGGCTGATGACATAAATGTTGGTTCTGTAAATCAAATCAAGAAGAAGTATGGATATACACCACACAATGTAAGTAGTGTTAGTGAGCATTGTGTAGAAATTATTAACCATAGTAGATAATAATAATAATAATAATCATAGTAGGAGAAATGTCACCATTGAAAATCTATTTTCTCCATTAAATTACAAATTTCTTGAGTTCTCTAATGAAATAAATCATACAAAATCGTACTTTAATTTTTTTTTTCGAAAGGAACTTAACTCTGTGACCCATTTTAGCGATTAACTCGCAATTTTGACAGAACTTAGTTATTAAACAACCTTCTAGGAAAAGACAATTTTGGTGTTTTGAGCAAAAACGCTGGAGACAGAGAAGATAAGTCCCAATAAATGTTAGATTTTTTTCTTTCAAATGCTAATATTAGTAACTTTCTCTTTGAGCAATAAGACTTTTGAGCAAAAGAGCAGTTTGACTTTCCTTTTGAGCAACAAGCAGTTTTAGTGTGTCATATTTTAATACGACGTTTATTGCCTTTTGAGAAAATAAAAATCATCAGTTTTATTTGCCTTTTGAGCGAAAAGGGATTTTAACTGCAAAAGGATAGTTTAACCATCCTTTTTGATTAGGCAGTTCTATTGTGTGTCATGAAATATGATTTATACGAAATAAATTTGTGTATATGTGCAACGCCTATCATTAAAAAATCGACATAATTTATGATTTAACTGTGAAAACCGATCTTCAATTCGATTTTTCATTAAAGATCATTGTGTTTTGATTGGTTTTTAAATAAATGGAGAAATGAGTGAGCTATATAAAATGATTAACCAACAAGACCCATTTTACAACAAATTACATGGTTGGGATTCAGTTTCCACTTGCATTATAATATAGTTAGCCAATAGCCGTTTTAAATTTTTATGTGCATCTAAATTTTGGAAAAATGGCCTTGCATCACATAAACTGGCATTTGCACAATTCTGAGTTGAGTAAGCAAAAGTATTTACCTTTTATCCTTGTGTCTTGAAAATCCAGGAAATCACTAGTGTTGCACATAACAAGCTCCTTGACAATGCACAAAAGTTAAAGGTGCCTGTTCTGAAACTACAGTTATTTGCTCTTGTTTATTTTACTACCGATGATCAAACACAAAACTGTTTTTTTTTCTGGCAGCGTATTAATGATCGAGTGTCTGATATGAGGGACATGGCTCAAACATTTTCATCTCGGGCTAATGAAGTGTTAAGAAGTTCACAAAAGAATCAGAAGGGCACATACAAATTCTGTGCATAATGATTTGAGATAGACACCTTATATGATATGATACTTTCAAGTCCGTTTGCATAATATATGATGCTTTCTGTACAAATTTTTATTAAAATTTTGCTTTGCAGTGTTGCAATTATTTGCTACACAAGATTTGAACTGTGTGAGAATGTAACGTACATTCATCTGTACAAGTGGAATTGAAATTGAATGTTTCTATTTGTAGTTTTGTCTGGATTACTATGATGGTGCATTTGGACGATATATAGTAATTAGTACATAGGTCCCTTGTATTGTGGCTTAATAATGCAGTAACCTGCAATTGCATATGGATATGTAGTGTACTTACATGGCATTTCATTTGCTTATTTGATAGTAAGAGGAGTATTTTATTTAAGCAGACCATTTATTTTGATGTCTTAAGGGTTCAATCTCATGATCTTCAAAATCTCAGTTTAAAACACCATACTACTTGATACTTAAACTAGTGATCCTTGATTGGTTTTATCGTCTTTGATATTGATAGGGCTAAAGATATGCTCTATTTGTGGTTATATATTTTCATTACATAACTCTTATGAGAAATCATGTTTGAAATAAAAATATATTTTGTACATTAAAACATATAAGTAGAAATCCATTGGACAAACTATTAATCGATTGCAGATACAAAAGAGTTCGTAACCATGCTATTGGATTGTACAAATAAGCATAAACATTTATTCTTCAATGTTTCTAGACATTTGGTATTTTGAAAATATGATATAAATATACCGACAAGACTAGTATGTTATTGGGATTATTTTACACATATAACTATGAATTTACTCAAACAAACGTGGAAGTAATAAAATCGTGTTGCAGTACGATAAAACAAACAGCAACAGGATAATACAAAAAAGCAAACCACAGAAGAAAGAAAATAAAGAGTTCACATACGGATTTATAGTGGTGCCACTATCGTGAGATAGTGTACATCCACTTTGATGAGAGAATATTTTAATACTTTCTAAGAAAGGAGAATTTTACAAGATTAATAATGGAGGCTAAGAATAAAAATAAGAAATACAACTTGTAATGATGATTCTAATCTTTACAGAATGACTGTCTTTATATAGAGATTATTACTTAAGTTTGAAGTAAATTAACGCCTAATCAATTCTCATATTCATATAAAAAACGTTCATTCGTTTGACTTTTCAGTTTCCTCCAATTTGCACGCGTCTGATAAGATTTGAAACATCCCCAATAAATATAAATAACTTGTATTTAAATACAAGGATTATTTAATTTGAATTGTGATAAATATTAATTTAATAGATTTAATAGACTTATTCAACTTCTTTTAATTAATAAATAATAAATGTGAACTCATTTTGTAGCTTTATTTACAATAATAAGTAGTTCAAATTAATAGCAAGAAAATCAATTGTTAATAAAACGACTTGATTTTTAATGACGTATTTTTAAATGAATTTATATGATTTTTTCATAATTTTTAATTGAAAAAAAAATTAAATTTTCGTTTGGCGTTTATTTCGGTAAACGATGATATTTTTGAAATTTCACATAATAGGATAATCAGTGTATTTTAATGTTGTTTTGGGATCATATCGCATTTTTTTGCACGATCGTATTTTTGTTTTTGATGTTCGCGGTTCGTACATAAATAAAATGCTGTGTAGCGAGACGCCGGAATTTATAAAATAAACATCACTTAACACTTAGACTTTTCCTTGTTTACTTTTACCTCCCATCATTTTCACTTTCCTTCCCTTTCCTATTTACTGTAAAATGAAAATTCAACCCACCATCTTCAAAATTATTTTTAAAATCATCCACTCAAGAGAAAAATTAAATCGTTGGATCCGTTAAGTTCGTAGGGTCGTAGGCATCGAATCAATATGTGTATTGTTGTGTGCGTCATCAATTTGGGGTGATCAACCTTACACAGTGAAGCTAGGGTTTCAATTTAAGGATGATTTAGGCTGTGTTAGTCGAAGTGGAGGATGTCGTTGAGTTTCCCTTGTCGAGGAGCATGGATGGAGTAAGTTTGGAGTTGTGCGATCTACGTTTAGGCATCATGTCATTTCTACTGTATCGACACTAGGGCTACAGGTCGCGATCTCTATAGCGGGGTCAAGTGTAGAAATTTTGGGTCCGAGGCGAAGCATTCGCGAAGAAAAGGTGTTTGGAAGTGGTTTGGCGAGATTCCGTGATCCGAGGAGGTAGGGAGAGTGGTTGGCATGCACGACATAGTTGCATATATGGTGGTTACTATGTGTGCACTGTGCACCTTTTGTATTTTGGGGAAGATGAGGGTTATTTGTTAATTTGGGTAACAAAAAATTTAATTAAGTAATTAATTAATTTGGTTTATACCAAATCTTATAAAATGAATATCTCACTCATACGAGGTCGGATTTGGACGTTGCTTTTTGTGTTGGACTCGTATCGTTATTATCTACATATTGGATTTGGATTCATTAAATTTGAAGCTAGTAGAATGTTGAGCTAAAATTGAAAATCGCTCAATTTTATATTGAACCGGAACGCAAAAGCGTAAACTGGAATTTTGATGTGTTTACTCACCTCTAAATAAACTATATGATATCTGTGTTGCTATAGATTATTGTTGAATATTTGGATGATGGTTTATATATTGTTATTTGATTGTTTATTTGGATTTGACTCCTGCTTGGAAGTAGATGACATAAATAATCATAGTGCTGCAGGAAACAAAAGCAAGAAGAAGCCAAAGTGTACGTAGCGAATAGGCTGCTACGGAACACTTCGAAATACATATACATATAAATGATTTACATGAGACTTTTGTAGAGAGTCCTTAAGGGGTTTCACGCCAATGTTGATTTATTTATATTCTTATGTTGCTTATATTGATATTTGGTTGAAATATTCACGACATATGGTTTGATTTGTGTAAGTGTCGTTGCAGAAATTATCATTAACCGACACTTTGAAAGTTGTTTAAACTATATTTTCAAGTATTTTTGAGAATTTTGAAATAAAGGATAAGTGTTGTTTAAAGTTCATAAAAGGAGTTATAAATTTGATTAATTATCTTTCGAGGTAATTAATATTGTTTTAAATTTATAAAAAGATACTAAATTTGATTACTTATCTTTCAAGATAATTAATGTTGTTTTAAAATTTATAAAAAAAGACTATAAATTTGATTAATTATATTTTGGTATCATTAATGTTGTTTTAAATTTATACAAAGATTATAAATTTGATTAATTATCTTTCGGGATAATTAATGTTGTTTTAAATTTATAAAAGGATTATAAATTTGGTTAATTATCTTTCGGGATAATTAATGTTGTTTTAAATTTATAAAAAGATTATAAATTTGATTTTTTTTCCTTCAGGTTAATTAATGTTATTTTAAATTTATAAAAAGATTATAAATTTTATTAGTTCTTTTTGGGATAATTAATATAGTTTTAAATTTATAAAAGAGTTATATTAATCATCTTTTGGGATGATTAACATTGTTTTAAATTTACAAAAGTATTTTAAATTAATTTATTATCTTCCGGGATAATATATGTTATTATAAACTTATAAATGATAGTTTATAAATGAGAAAAGCTTTTGAAAGGAATGTCTAAAAAAATAGCTAAGTGCAAATTGTTTTGGGTTTATAGTAAACAATGTTTTAATGATATTTTATTTTTACCCTTCTTTTTAATACACTTAGAAATACAACTAACCCTTTAAAAAAATATTTTAAAGAGCGTTTTTAAAGTTTTTTACAAATATTCGTGATGCAAAAATCAAGCACAAGTGTGAGTTAAATGTTTTAAAAGTTTGATTCGTTTATTGAAAATATTTGGTCTTACACTTAGCACTAAATGTTAAAGGAACTTTTGCTATTTTTACAGTTAGGAATGTTGTCATGACAAGGTGGGAAGCAACACTGCCCTTACTTGTCCGGCTTCATTGTTTTCCCCAGGATGGTACTAGTTCGAGATGGACGAGTTATGATAAGTGTAAGAGATTTAATTTTTATATACGATCATTTTGTTATTCCCTATAGTTGATTTATTGACTATCGATTCTACTATCTTCTTTGTGTTCGTTGATTCAAGACGATTTTGTTGCTCGTTTGGGCATTTAAACTCTTGCTATTCTTAAAGTTAAGAATGATGTCGAGTTAAGATAGGAAGCAACACTACCCTAACTTGTCCGGCTTCATTGTTTTCCTCGGGGTAGTACTAGTTTGTTTCCAATAGTTGATTCATCGACTATTGATTTTGATATCCTTTGCCGAAAATGACTAAAACCAGAAAACGAGTGGACATCAAGCTATGTGGGTTGCTCCCATTAGGGTATCTTCACATGTACTCTAGATTGGATTCGATTGTATGCATGTGGAGATGTGAAATACTTGGATACTCGATAAAGTTGGCGGGGTCTTGCTTGTACATTTTCCGAGGGAGTCAAAGAGTAAATGACTCTCTCAAGTATATTGTCTAGAGGTATACTTTCGGTAAGGGGGCGCACCCTTCTAGTCATTGTTGGAAAAATTCTCTTCCCTTATTTGATTCAAATTTTCGAACCATTTTCTTAATTGCATCGAGAAGTGCCTGGAGCTCTTCTCGATGTTTAATTATTTATGTCCATTCTTTCGTCTATGGATGTTGTTCTTGTGAGGTAAAACTCATTCTATGTTTAGCAGCATGGTCTCACAGAATTATTATATATTCACCATATTTCTTGATGTTTCGCACGCTGGTTTTCCAGACTGATCCATGTGTTATTTTTTATAATGCTCGAGTCAGATCGAGTTTTTTCAGGTTGTCATTGGTGGGATACGGAGCTCATGGAGTAGAGTTGGTTGTTCATCTACCGTAGTATTTTTATTTTCCGTTGTATTATTATATATACTCATCAGAAATTGTATGGTCAGGAAGTTATAACTGTCCATGCTGATGAGGTTTGTTTTTAACTTTGATATACCTTGTATTTTAGAGTGATGACTTTTACTGTCTTTGTTATATTATATGTTGTCGTTTCGCTATGAGATTCTATTTTTTCCTGTTTCTTTTATTTTATTTTACCATAATAATCTTCCTTTCCGACACTTGAATGCTCGGCATTGTAATACCATGGATGTATTAGGTGCTGACTTTCGAGGGTCGAAATGGCGGGTCGTTATATTTGATATTAGAGCTTAAGGTTAAGTGAGAACCTTAGCTTTCACAACACCAAAAAGGTTTATTTGTAACGAATATAGTCGTTACAAATGAAATTTATAATAGATATAGTCGTGAGCGGTACAGGCGTGAGGAAATTCATTACAAATATTTATAACGGCCTCTACCCATTATTAGATATATTACTTACCAACGGACTTTGTCGTTAGAAATCTAAATTTTTGTAACGAAATAGGTTGTTATTATTTGCATCGGTTTGTAACGGGTATTTTCCGTTACTTAGTTTCCCCTTTCATGGTGGAAGAAGGGGTTGTCATTCTAAATTATCACGACTTTGTCCGTTACATTTCATCATTAGTAACGCACTTGTTCGTTACAAATTTCATCAATAGTAACGACTATGCTCGTTATAAATTTCGTCATTAGTAACACACTTGTTCGTTACAAATTTCATCAATAGTAACGACTATGCTCGTTATAAATTTCGTCTTTAGTAACGAATATGTTCGTTACAGCTACCAAACCATGCAGACCTGCATTTTTGCTACCATTTACACTACAGAATTGTCTATTATAATACAGTAGATACATGCATATCAAAAATTACAGAATTTCGATAACAATAAGCAATTACACATCCAAACATCCAACTTAAATTGCACAAGTTCATCATACATAACTAAAGAGTATGAAATCAAAATATTACAAGTTCTAACACTACTTCAAAATAAATTCTAGATCCTACAAACAACGAACACGACACTCAGGCCAAATAACAAAACCTCCATCAATTATATCAAATAGCTTGTAATTACCATTTTGTGGTGCTTCATAAATAGGTGCTTCTGGATCAAACACTTTCTCCACCCATACAACACTTTCTCAAATAGCTTGTAATTACGAAAATAACCGTTACAATTTCTGAAAAATAAGTGTTACAAAATGGCTGTTTTGGTGTTGTGTTTGGTAGGGTACGGCTCATTAAAGATAGGGCAAGTGACACCCTAGAATGAGTTGAGAGTATTGCATATACAAGAGCTTATTTGTTATTTCTATAAAAACATATCGTATTAATTGGTCTATTAAGTTTGAATTTTGAATTCTAGTCGAGATGTGGGACACCACAGTGGCGATAAGGATTTCAAAGCACTTTAACAAGGAAAACATACATGATATTAATTTTTGAAAATTGGTAAATGAAATATTTTACCTAGGATTATATTATATATATATATATAAAGGTATAATTTTCATATTTATATAGCTATTTAAGGTTTGCTTGTTTGTTAATGATATTATCTCTTTATTATCATTATTGTTTGATTTGTCATACTCGGCTAGTTTCGGAGCATTGACTGTTGTTTGTTGATTATTTGTGCTCAGCTTATTTATGAGCATTTATTTATTCCTTTGATTGAAAACGAACCCCTTGTGAATTAAGTTTTAAAGTTTGACTATAAGGTGTTTGGTAATAATGTTAATTTAAAAGTCCAATAAAATTGTTTAATTAATCTAAATGGGAAAATAAGACATTTAGATAGTAAATATTTGTGAAAAGTTTTATTATAATAAAGGAAAGTTATTATATATAATGATTTTAAAAGTATATTTTATATGAATATGATATATAAAACGATTCATATGATTTATGAAAAGGTGTTTTATAAGTAAAAAGAGTTTTTGAGAATTTAAATCTCGGTATTGCTTGAAATGATTTCAAAAATATTTAGAGAAAAGTAATATCGGTATTACTTGAAAGTATTTATAAGTGTAAATGTTTCATAGAGAATTTTTAAAGAAAGGTTTATTTTTTTTGGATAGTTCGGGGAAAACATCTCGATTGTTTTGTTGTAATCTGAATAATCTTCTAAGTGGCGATCAAATATTTGCATAGGCGAACGTTGTAGTGCACTTAGTAAATTATTCTCTTTATCATTGTGCGATCGAAATGAGTTTGAATCCGGACGAACCCAAAGCGAGTGTTAATGATTAAATTTTCAAAAGTTATTCTATATACAGAAATATATGTAGTATGATTTATAAAAGGGTTTTGGAATGAAAATTGAGTATTTAATTCTCAAGTTTCCTTAAAGGAAATTGATTTAAAATAAAAAGTTATTTTGATAAAAGAATGTTTTGATAAACGAAAATTTCAAACTCTTGGATAGAAAAGAGATAATTTAACTCAAGTTTATAAATGAGTTAAATTGGATAGGAAGGTCATAATAAGCACTGTTTTTTTAAAACCGTAGTTTTTGTTTAAAATCTAAGTTGTGTAAACTATTTGATGTTCTTAGGCCAACCCGTAAACATCTTTCCTTAGAACACTCTAAGGTAAAACGGTCAATGTAGTCGACTCAGTTTTAAGGCCCATATTTTTTTGGTCCTTCATCTGAATTTTTTTTTAAATAAAAATAATAAAAAATGAATAAAATAAACTTGACATTTTGTATATACTCCTAGGATATAGAAGAGTGTTATACAATAAACGTGAAGTACATTTTTATTTGATGTTTTATAAAGGAATGCCTTTATAAAATATTTATAAACTTAAGTGAAAATTTATGAAATGATTCATAAATAATTTTAGTGTTGAATGAAATACTATAAATAAAAAATATAAGTCCAAATGAAATTAATTTAGAAAAAGATTGGTGTAGTTAAGAAACCAATAAAATTAAGTACGTAAGTTGTACATAGATTACTTTATTCGCACGGTTCTTGATCTAGGATTCGAATACATAACTTTAGGGTAATTCACACCAGTCCGGAATTCTCACTTAATTCTTAATAGCGAACACTTGATTTGGAT
This sequence comes from Allium fistulosum, assembly GCA_030737815.1. Lineage (NCBI taxonomy): Eukaryota > Viridiplantae > Streptophyta > Magnoliopsida > Asparagales > Amaryllidaceae > Allium > Allium fistulosum. The sequence continues at coordinate 1,389,961,827 of CM060902.1, forward strand.
TCTTGATATGATATTGAGGTTTTCTATCATTTAATATATGGCTATGTAAGGAGAACGGAGGTTTCTAATCAAGGAACCTGATCGGAGTCCACACTAGGGAGGTCAAGTGAGCAATATTAGTTTGGAAGTATAATTTATGTATTCGAGCGAGTGGTCGGTCAGATATTGCCTACGGATGATTCATGTACATCTTACAGGCTTAAGTATATTTTTATGTTTTGTTGTGTGGATTAGGAAACTTTGGGAAGTGACTTTCAATTTGTTTGAGGAAGCGTAGATAATCTTCTAAGCAATAACCAAAGGCTGATGAGCGTAATGATGTGCTTAGAAAATTATCTATATCCTTGAACGATTGAGAAAGTTGTGAACCAAAGCAAAATTTCTAAATCTTGTTTGATTGTCATTTAACGTTTTAAATACTATTAAGTGTTTATTTATTCCTTTATGGAATTTCAATTGGTTGATACTATGATTTTATAGACTACGGTTTATAAAGTTGTTGTTTACTAGGACTTGGATCCTGGTGCTTTTGAAAAAGTGATTTCGAAAGAATTTACGAAAAAAATAATAAAATATTATTTTGAAAACTTTGGTGAAGTATTATTATTTTATGATATTTGAAAGAAGTTTTTATGAAGTAATTTTTCAAATATTTTATTATGACTAAAGTTGGGCGATTGAGAGTTTTCCAATTTGGAAGACTCGCCGTGTATATTTGTTTATTCTATTTATTGTTTTAGGAGGAGTCAGAATACCACTGGATGCTCCATGTTGTTTGATTCTATAGTTATACCATGCTTCGGTAGGATGAGCCCCCTCCTTGTCATAATTGATTTTGGTTTTAATTTATTTCTCTTTGGAGGAATTTAAAATTATATTTGGAATATAAAAACCCAGGCATTTAGTCCTAAACTTATCTTTTAAAAAGATTGGAACATATATTTTATTTTAGAGTATTCTCTATACTTTTTTTGCATATGGTTGTTGCATTGCTTTTGGTTGCATGTGGCTTTATATCACATTAGAGTTACATCATTATTAAAAATTGCATCATATTGCCTTGTTGTATATGGTTGTTATACTATTTATGTTGCTATTGCTTGTGATAGAAATAGTTTGAGTATTTCTCTTTTGTCGGCATGGTTCTCTTTTGGATAATGTAAGTACAAGATAGGTACAGGGAAGCAAGAGATTACTATTTGATTTCTTGCACACCAACATTCGCATCGAGATAGTAAGTTGCTTGCCCAAAATCAAACGTATAAGAGGTATGTAGTAGATTTATAAATTGATGATTGATTGATGATTTTATGCCCTAGATATGGAATGCCACTTTTGGGCTTTTGTTTTCTTTGTTGATTTGGACCAGTTGTGGAAAATTGTAGTTTTTTCGGATCTAGCCGCGTAAAGGAGGTACTGCCGAAATTTTCTATAATATAAGAAACTTTAAAAGCCTAAGGGTGAGAGGACATTTTCTTCCTTTAGGAATTTTGGGGTGAAATTCTTTTAAGGGGGGAGAATGTAACATCCCAAAAAAATATAAATAACTTATTTTCAAATATAAGGATTATATAAATATTTGAATTTTAAATTAAATATTGATTAAATGGATTTATTTAGCCTTATTTAACTCCTATTAATTAATAAATAATAAAGGTGAACTCATATTGTAAATTTATTTACAATAATAAATAGTTTGAATTAATAACAAGAAAATCAATTGTTAATAAAATGACTTGATTTTTAATGATGTATTTTGAAATGAATATATTGGATTTTTCCATAATTTTCAATTTGAAAAATATTTAAATTTTCGTTTGACGTACATTTCGACAAACAATGGTATTTTTAAAATTTCACAAAATAAAATAATCATAGTTTTTTATTGTTTTTTTGGATCATGTCACATTTTTGTGCGCGACCGTATTTTTGTTTTTGTCGTTCGCGGTTCGTACGCAGATAAAATGCTGTGTAGTGAGACACTAGAATTTATAAAATAAACATCACCTAACACTTAGACTTTTCCTCATTTACTTTTTCCCTCTTATCATTTTCACTTTCCCTCCTCTTTTCTAGTTACTGTAAAAAGAAAATTTAATCCACAATCTTCAAATTTATTTATTAAATCACCCACTCAACAAAAAATTAAATCGTCGGGATCCGTTGAGGTCGTAGGGTCGTAGGCTTCGAATCCGTTTGTATTGTTGTGCGTGTCATTGATTTGGGGTGATCAACCTTACACAGTGAAGCTAGGGTTTGGATTTAAGGATGATTTAGGTGACGTTAGTCGAAGTGGAGGATGCCATTGAGTTTCCTTTATCGAGGAGCATAGACGGAGTAAGTTTGGAGTTGTGCGATCCATGTTTGGGCATTGCATCATTTTTACTGTAGCGACGCTAGGGCTACAGGTTGCGATCTCTATAGTGGGGTCGAGTGTAGAAATTTTGGGTCCAGGGCGAAGCATTCGCGAAGAGAAGGTGTTTGGAAGTGATTTGGCGAGATTCAATAGTTCGAGGAGGCGGGGAGAGTGGTTAGCTTGCATGACATAGTTGTGTGCATGGTGGTTCGTGTGTCTGCACTGTGCATGTTTTGTATTTGGGGAAGATGAGGGTTATTTGTTAAAAAGATTAATTAAAAATTTAATTATGCAATTAATTGATTTGATTTATACCAAATTTTATGAAATGAATATCTCACTCATACGAGGTCGGAATTAGACGCAGTATTTTACGTTGGACTTGTATCATTGTGATCTATGCATTGAATTTAGATTCGTTGAATTTGAAGCTAGTAAAGTTTTGAACTAAAATCGAACGCCGCTTGACTTTAGATCGAACCTGAATTTTGGAGAGTTTACTCACCTTTAAATAAACTATATGATATCTGTGTTGCTATAGATTATTGTTGAATGTTTGGGTGATAGTTTATTTGTTGTTGTGTGATTGTTTGTTTGGATTTGATTCTCACTTGGAAGTGGATGGCATAAGTAACCATTGTGTTGTAAGAAACAAAAGCAAGAGAAAGTCGAAGTATATATAGCGAATAGGTCGCTACGGAACACTTCGAAATACACATACATATGATTTATAGAGCACTTTTGTAGAGATACCCTAAGGGGTTTCTCGCCAATGTTGATTTATTTATATTCTTATGTTGCTTATATTGATATTTGATTAAAATATTTCCGACATATGGTTTGATTTGTGTAACTGTCGTTATAGAAATTATCATACACCGACACTTATAAAATATCATCTCCTTAATTCTTTATGTGTGTTTAACTTGTTGCATGTATTTTTACAGAATAAATGCTTTGTCGCATTTTTCGTACTTCGAAAGTTGTTCAAACTATGTTTTCAAGTATTTTTTAGAATTTTGAAATAAAGGATAAGTGTTGTTTAAAATTTATAAAAGGAGTTATAAATTTGATTAATTATCTTTTGGGATAATGTAACGATCCGGATTTTTCGTCGTTTGATTTTGAATATTTAAATGGTTTTAAATATTGGATTTGGAATTATAATTTAGTTAATAAGTTTTTAAAACTGAAAATTCGAGCGATTTCGTAAATTTTAGAAATCATCGGTTTAATCGACGAGTTAAAATAGCATTCCAGGGCACAGTCTCGAAATTCGTGAAACCAATTCCATTGGATCCGTAATAGTGTATTATTATCGAATTTCAAATTTCATAGCGTTTGGAGTCATCGTTTGATCGTACAGAATAGAGACGCGCTGAAATTAATAATTGGGTTCAAAAAGCTATCTTCTCCATACGATCGAATTAGGACTCGAAACCTTTTCCATTGCGTTCAGATAAGGGGTATAACATTATGAATGCCTAGTGGCATGCCTCGATAGGGGTTCCAAATTTTGAGTTGAGTAAAACGGGATAGTTTGGAAAAAAAATTTATATTGACTAGTCAATTACGGTTCTTTTTCATATACGCCACCTATCACGTCCCTGTCCCATCAGCTCAGTTCGAAAATCACGTCTGTCTCTCCTCTTTCAAAAGTGAATCATGGGAAAAATATATATATACCAAATGAAATCGTGCATTCTTCTCCTTCATTTTCAAAATCGAAAACCGATCTGCAAATAAGAGAAATAGGAAAAGAGGGGAGACGCTCAAATGAAATCACGCACTGGCCTCTTCTCTTTCTTTGTTTTTTTTCTAAGCGAAACAAGTTCAAAAAAAAAGGTATGGCATATTCAAATTTGATGGAGTTCGATTTGGAAATCGTGCGCGTAAGGGATGGTTGTGGTTGGCGAAGGTGCGACGCTAGATGGACGAGCATGTGCGCAAGGGAGAGGAGGTTGCGACGGTAGGCAGGGATGTGAGTCGCGATCGAAGGTCGCGATTTGGAAAATGGAGAGGGTGGTCGTTCGAGCAGGTTAAGTTGCGTGGTTGATGGAGCGGCGGCGCAATGATGCAGGCCAGGTTGAAGGTGATCTGGAGCAGGCGATGAGACGAGGCACATTCGATTAATGTGAGGTGCGATTTCTTCTCGAGATGCACGCGCGAGGGAGTTCTGGTGGAGGATGGGAGCGCGGTAGTGAAGTCACGTTTGATGATGGTGGTTCGAGCGGGTGATGGTCGCGAATAGAGTGGGTGTTAGAGGGAGCAGTAAGGTAAATTATCTGTCAATGATTTTAAAATTCATTTAAATATTTTTTTTTATTAAAATCGAATGCTTATAATATCGTATAACTTGCATACGAGGTCAAAAAAAAATCATGGAACGAGTCAAGAGTGGTTCGTAGCTGAAATTCTATGCAATAGTATCGAATTGGAATTTTTCGAAGTCCGCTAGAAATTTAAGTTAAATCGAACGATGTTCGATTTAGTTTAAAATCTGGATATTCGGCAAATTAAAATCAATGTAAGTAAAATCTCACTCATTTGGATAGCTAGTATAATTTAAAAATGTTGAATTTAAATTATTGGTTGTTGGATGAAAATATAAATTTTTATCAGTTTGGATGTTATATATATATATAGTAGTATATATATACTAGTATTTGCAGTGATATTCCCACACATTATAGCGGATGAGACCCTATGCCCCCCGCATAATAGCGGATGACCCTATATACCGCCATATCCCCCTCGAAGTGGGATTGGTATTTTTATGTCGTATTAACATCCGTGGATGCAGGGAAACAGGTTGGAGGGATCCAACTGAATTCCCCAAAAATGTTAAATTTAATTTCATATATTGTGATATATGGATTGTGTAGAATAATCTATATAGATTATTATGGTGTTTGGAATTTATTGGATGCTATTGTAGCACTGACCTGGATTTTGATAATTTAAATACCAAAAATATATTTTTAAAATTTAAGGGATAAAAGGGAATTTTTAATATAAAATATTATATTGGAATTGTGGTTATTTTAAAGAAATTGAGTTAGAAAATATAATAATTTTTAGGTAACACTTAACTATTGAGAATAACTAAATGGAGATTTTAAAAATGAAGTATTTAAAAAGAATTTATAAATGATATTCGGAAAATATAGAAAGGATTTGAAGTCGATATTAAAATAGATTAGAAGTTATAAATGGGAATTTTAAAGGAATGGATTTATAAAAAATGGGATTTTATAAATAAGATTGTTTTTATAAACAAGGAAAAAAATTCAAAGGAGTTATAAAAATTTATAAATGATGTTTATAAACAAAGGAAATCGATACCAGGATGATAAATTGGAAATATAAAATTCATAGGTGAAATTATATTAGAACATGGAAATAGGGTGAGGAAAATAGTGGATTACTATTTTTGAAAAGTGAAAATGGTTAAGGAAATTGAAATGGAAGCGATGTGATGGAAATTGAGAGGAATTTATAAGTTGAATTGGTTATTGAGATTTTAAAAAATATATTTTAAATTTTAAGAAGTGAGTTTGTTTTAAAAGGAAAATTTTATTATTTTAAAAATATGGAATTTTAAACTAGTTGAGGTTGAAATACTTCGGTAAGTAGATTTTCAAATGTTAAATATTTATTTAATAAATTCTAACTTTTAATTTCAGCTTTGGAAATTTATTTGTTCATCTAAAAATGAGTTTTAGATGTTATAAAAGTGTTTTTAATATTTTAAATAATAACTTAAACATATTTTAAATAAATTACCATTCTTTAAAGAAAATACTCGTTATATATATATATATAATTTGGAATGATTGCAAATTTATTTATAAATTCTCTCGAGATGTGTAGACGGGGTTTATTAAAGGATAAGATTTTATAAGAGAAAACTTATAAATGGAATGTTAGAGGCTTAAGAAAATTTCTGATGTCTAGATACGATAACTTCGGGAAGATTTTGAATTCATTTAAAGGAGTTATGAATGGTTGGTTGGGATTATAAATAAGTATAATCGTTTTGGGAATCGTAGGAAGAATTTATTAAAATTCCGGAGACTTATGAGATAAGTTCTGAAATATTGCCAAGTTTAATCTTAAAATGATTTTGGAAATTATACATATAAATATTTTCCTAAGTATTGGAAGGAAGGTTTTGGAAAACATTTTTAGTGGGAAATGATTTGGAATAGAAATATTTTCTAAGTGTTATAAAAATGGAAGTTGGAAATATTTCTAAGTACTGAAAATGGTGAAATATCCTGTTATGGATACAAGTGTTGAAATTGTTTCAAATATAGAAATATTGAGGAGATTGAATATATATCTTGGTGAAGATGTTTTGGAATAAATATTTTGGAGATTTATAAAATTGGGCCTAGGGAAAAACCCATCGTGTTTATGTGTGACGCGGTCTTACGAGATACCTTTATTTTTCAAAGGATTTTGATAACTCTAATAATTCAAATTGAGTGTGTTTTCTCACGCTGGTTTTCCAGACTGACTCGGGTGTTATTTTTTTATAATGCTCGGGTCAGACCGAGTATTACAGATTCAGGATAGAATGCTATGGAGCTCAGGAGACGAGCTGGATGACAGAGACGTATCCCCGTACTTGGCTTATATTTCTGCTGTGTAAGGACAAGTTATATTACTGTCCAGTTTGATATATTGAGTGTTGTACTCTGATGGATTGTAATTATAAAACAGTTACAGATTCTTTGGTATAAAAATCTGTTATTATATATTATATTTTGTTCCGCTGCGATTGTGAGATTCTGCTGCTGTTGTTTTATTTTTCTTCTATCTTTTTCCTTTTTCTTTACCCTAGTTATTCGCTCTTTTGTACACTTTGGGTTGGACAAGAGTGAATTATTGTCAACTCAAGGGGTAGGGAACTGTGGGTCGTCACATTTGGTATCAGAGTTGAAGGTTAAGTGAGAACCTTGGCTCTGGTGGGGATTACTCATTAGAGATTGAGTCAGTAGTACTCTAGAATGAGTTGAGAGTAGTAATAGAAATGAGCGCGTATTTGTTAGTGAATAAAAAATGGTTTTATATTGTGTTGATTAATCTGTTGAGTGGTATATAAATTCTAATTGTCCCACTATTCGATTAGAATTTATATACCACTCAACAAATTAATCAACACAATATAAAACCATTTTTTATTCACTAACAAATACGCGCTCATTTCTATTACTACTCTCAACTCATTCTAGAGTACTATATAAATTCTGATCGAATAGAGGGACGCCACTAAATTGATAGGAGTTTCTAAACACTTGAATAGAGTAATTCGACATATTATGGTTTTGAAGCGGGTAAATGAAATGATTTTACCCAAATTATATTTTGATATAAAAAGAAATAATTTTTATAGAAATTATTATAGTAGATTGATGTGTTTGGATTATTATTTTATAACCAAAATAAGACTTTAAAATTTGGGATAGATATAAAAACCAAATTAAATTGTATAGGTATGAATTATACAAATGAGTTAAAACTAAAAATGGAGTCAAACCCGAATTTGGAAAATTTAAATATGGGAGATTTTAGAAGTATTTTCCAAAGTGTGGATGATAAATAATAGTATTAGTATTCTGGGGATATTTTTGAAAGAAAATTGTTTTAAATGGATCTTGAGGATGTTATAGCACTGAACTCACTTCAGTCGCTGGAAAATAATCCTGGTGATGACTATGCAACATCATCAGTATTCATTTTCGAATTTCTAGGTGACGGATAACTACCGTAGTAAATTGATATGGATATTTTTGATGAAAACAAGTGTTGTTTTGGAAATTCCGAGGGAATTGTTTTGGATCAAATAAGGTTGATTTTAAAATTCGAAGGAAGTAGTTTGTTAAACCAAAAAGAGTGTGTGTATATATATATTTGATTTCAAAGTGATTTGAAATAAATACTGGGTGTTTAAAAATTTCTGGAATCCAATGGAAGATGATATTTATAAGGAAAGAAGTGTGAAAAAATTGAAATTTGAAATTAAAATTCAATGTGAGAAGATTAAGATGGAATTCAACTTAAGTTAAGTTGGATAAATTAAATTTTGGAAATATAATTGACTGGATTTGAATTGAATTAATAGTGTATTAATGAAATGGAGTTAACTTAGCAAAGTAATTGAATTATATAATGAAATTGAATGAATAAAAAAATAAAATGGTTTGGAGTGAAATTAATTTAAGTATGAATAACTCGAATTGGTTTTGAAATGTTGGTTAAAAAAATTGTAATAAAAATGAGAAGGTGAATTGGTTTTGAGTTATACGGAATTGAGTTAAATATGTAAATGTGAATTAAAAAGTGACTGTATAACTATAAGTTATGAAATTAGAATTGAATTAGAATAATATTGAATTGGAGTAAATATGAATTTTGAATTGGGAAGTATTATAAAACCATATGGCATAAATCTTGAATGAGATAAAATTTAAGTGAAAATCTAGAATTGTGAATAAATAAATTGGGATAGCTTATAAAAATTGAAATTAATTGAATAAAAATGCACTGAGGCTATAACTAAATGTATAATCTCGAGTTAAAAATAAAATGTCAATATATTCGAGTATAGAATTGATGCAAAAGTGAAAAATAAGTTATGTGACGTATAAAATTGAAAAGTAAAATAGAAAACCCAAAATAAAAATGGTGTAATATTTTAAAGTGAAGAAATAAAGACCAAACTTGAATTATAAAAAGGAATTTGAACTCAAGGAAATTAGAAGAAGTGATTTTTGAAATAAAAATCTGAAATTGAATGTGGAACTTGAGTTATAAATTAAAATTCGATAAAATGTAAGCGAATAAAATATAAGTGGAAATATCGTCGAATAAAAGACAAATGGATTGAAATAGTGATGACTCAAGTTATAAATAAGTTCAATTTGAGTATGAATAAAAATTGAATATGGCCTTGGTATCATTTAATAAATTCGAGAATGATTTTGAGTATGGGATTAAAATTTGAAGTTGATTGAGTGAATGAACTGATTAAATTAATTAGTAAATGAAATGGAATTTGACTGAATAAAAATCAGTCAAAATTTGAAATGGAATAGAATTAAATATAAATTGATTTGGAATCAACTTAAAATAGTTATAAGCTTAAATGATTATTCTATTAAATGAATATCACCGAATTTGCATAGAAAAAATTGGCGTTTGGTGTAAACGAAAATAAATAAAATTGATTTCTAAATCAATTTGGAATGGATATGAGTTTGTTTGGTATAAAAATAAATTGAATGCGTGTAAAGTGAGTTGTAAATTATTTAAATTGAATGAAATGGTATATGGATTGTTTGAAAGTAATTAAATTAGTATCGAGACCTGGTAATTACTTATAAATATATGTTTAGCATGCATCACTTATGAAGGTTATGTGTTTTGACTATTTAAATAAGTGTAATGTTGAGTAAGTACAGGTACCCGGAGGCTGTCGGCTTAGATTTGGGTTGCGTAAATTGTGTATGAAGTTAACTTGCTTAATAATGCTTAAAAACGCTAAATAATGTACGTTTTTGGATTAAATACTGCAAAGTATAAATATTGATATATATATTTTGTTTTTCGACCGTGTGGGTCAATGCATACATATTTATCTCTCTTTTCATATTGCAAAGGGTCCTCCATACAAAGGAGACTGCCAAAAAATTTCGGAAATTTAGGGTGTTAGGAAAATTCTGAAAATTTTTGGAAAAAAATTATTAACGACAAATTGATTTCAAATTGAAATCGAAATAAGAGATTTTGGAATTAGAATTGAAAACTAATTGTTTTGGTCGAAACTAAAAGATAGCGATTAGTGAATATCGAGTTTCATTAAGTGGGTTTTGGATAAGTATCATGTTTGGAGCATTTTTCCTGGCTTAGCAATTTCAGGGATGAAATTCTTTTAAGGGGGGAGGAATGTAACAACCCGGATTTTTCGTCGTTTGATTTTGAATATTTAAATGGTTTTAAATATTGGATTTGGAATTATAATTTAGTTAACCAGTTTTTAAAACTGAAAATTCGAGCGATTTCGTAAATTTTATAAGTCTTCGGTTTAATCGACGAGTTAAAATAGCGATCCGGGGCACAGTCTCGGAATTCGACGAAACCAGTTCCATTGGATTCGTAATAGTGTATTATTATCGGATTTCAAATTTCATAGCGTTTGGAGTTATCGTTTGGTCGTACAGAATAGAGACGCGCTGAAATTAATATCGAAATTCAATATAATAAATGGGTTCAAAAAGTTATCTTCTCCATACGATCGAATTAGGACTCGAAACCTTTTCCATTGCGTTCGGAATGGGGTATAACATTATGAACGCCTAGCGGCACGCCTCGATAGGGGTTCGAAATTTTGAGTTGCGTAAAAGGGGATATTTTGGAATTTTTTTTATATTGACTAGTCAATTACGGTTCCTTTTCATATACGCTACCTATCACGTCCCTATCCCTTCAGCTCAGTTCGAAAATCACGTTTGTCTCTCCTCTTTCAAAAGTGAATCACGGGAATATATATATATATATACCAAATGAAATTGGCATTCTTCTCCTTCGTTTTCAAAATCGATAATCGGTCTGCAGATAAGAGAAATAGGAAAAGAAGGGAGACGCTCGAATGAAATCACGCACTGGCCTCTTATCTTTCTTTTTTTCTAAGCGAAATCAGTTCAAAAAAAAGGGTACGACATATTCAAATTTGATGGAGTTCGATTTGGAAATCGCGCGCGCAAGGGATGGTTGTGGTTGGCGAAGGTGCGACGCGAAATGGGCGAGCGCGCGCTCAGGGGAAAAGAGGTTGCGGCGGCAGGCAGGGACATGAGTCGCGATCGAAGGTCGCAATTTGGAAAATGGAGAGGGTGGTCGTTTGAGCAGGTCAAGTTGCAAGGTTGATGGAGCGGCGGCGCAACGATGCAGGCCAGGTCGAAGGCGATCTGGAGCAGGCGATGAGACGAGGCGTGTCCGAGTGATGTGAGGTGCGATTTCTTCTCGAGATGCGCGCGCGAGGGAGTTCTGGTGGAGGATGGGAGTGCGGCATTGAAGTCGCGTTTGATGATGGTGGTTCGAGCGGGTGATGGTCGCGAATAGAGTGGGTCTTAGAGGGAGCAGTAAGGTAAATTATCTGTCAATGATTTTAAAATTCATTTAAATAATTTTTTTATTAAAATTGAATGCTTATAATATCGTATAACTTGCATATGAGGTCAAAAAAAATCATAGAATGTGTCAAGAGTGGTTCGCAACTGAAATTCTATGCAATATAATCGGATTGGAATTTTTCGAAGTCCGCTAAAAATTTAAGTTAAATCGAATGATGTTCGATTTAGTTTAAAATCTAGATATTCGGCAAATAAAAATCAAGGTGAGTAAAATCTCGCTCATTTGGATAGCTAGTATAATTTAAAAATGTTGAATTTAAATTATTGGTTGTAGGATGAAAATATAAATTTTTATCAGTTTGGATGTTATATATATATATATATAATAGTATATATATACTAGTATTTGGAGTGATATTCCCGCACATTATAGCGGATGAGACCATATGCGCCCCGCATAATAGCGGATGACCCTATATACCGCGATATCCCCCTCGAAGTGGGATTGGTATTTTTATGTCGTATTAACATCTGTGGATGCAGGGAAACAGGTTGGAGGGATCCAACTGAATTCCTCAAAAATGTTAAATTTAATTTCATATATTGTGATATATGGATTGTGTAGAATAATCTATATAGATTATTGTGGTGTTTGGAATTTATTGGATGCTATTGTAGCATTGGCCTGGATTTTGATAATTTAAATACCATAAATATATTTTTAAAATTTAAGGGATAAAGGGGAATTTTTGATATAAAATATTATATTGGAATTGGGGTTATTTTTAAGAAATTGAGTTACAAAAATATAATGATTTTTGGGTAACACTTAACTATTGAGAATAATTAAATGGAGATTTTAAAAATGAAGTATTTAAAAAGAATATATAAATGATATTCAGAAAATATAGAAAGGATTTGAAGTCGATATTAAAATAGATTGGAAGTTATAAATGGGATTTTTAAAGGAATGGATTTATAAAAAAATGGGATTTTATAAATAAGATTGTTTTTATAAACAAGGAAAAAAACTCAAAGGAGTTATAAAAATTTATAAACGATGTTTATAAACAAAGGAAATCAATATCAGGATGATAAATTGGAAATATAAAATTCCTAGGTGAAATTATATTAGAATATGGAAATAAGGTGAGGAAAATAGTGGATTACTATTTTTGAAAAGTGAAAGTGGTTAAGGAAATCGGAATGGAAGCGATGTAATGGAAATCAAGAGGAATTTATAAGTTGAACTGGTTAATAAGATTTAAAAAAAAAATTTAAATTTTAAGAAGTGAGTTTGTTTTAAAAGGAAAATTTTATTATTTTAAAACTAAGGAATTTTAAACTAGTCGAGGTTGAAATACTTCGGTAAGTAGATTTTCAAATGTTAAGTATTTATTTAATAAATTCTAACTTTTAAATTCAGCTTTGGAAATTTACTTGTTCATCTAAAAATGAGTTATAGATGTTATAAAAGTGTTTTCAATATTATAAATAATAACTTAAACATATTTTTAATAAATTACCATTCTTTAAAGAAAATACTCGTTATATATATACATGTAGTTTGGAATGATTGCTAATTTATTTATAAATTCTCTCGAGATGTGTAGACGGGGTTTATTAAAGGATGAGATTTAATAAGAGAAAACTTATAAATGGAATGTTAGAGGCTTAAGAAAATTTCCGATGTCTAGATACGATAACTTCGGGAAGATTTTGAATTCATTTAAAGGAGTTATAAATGGTTGGAATTATAAATAAGTATAATCGGTTTGGGAATCATAGGAAGAATTTATTAAAATTCCAGAGACTTATGTGTTAAGTTCTGAAATATTGCCAAGTTTAATCTTAAAATGATTTTGGAAAGTATGCATATAAATATTTTCCTAAGTATTGGAAGGAAGGTTTTGGAAAACATTTTTAGTGGGAAATGATTTGGAATAGAAATATTTTCTAAGTGTTATAAAAATGGAAGTTGGAAATATTTCTAAGTATTGAAAATGGTGAAATATCCTGTTATGGATATAAGTGTTGAAATTGTTCCAAATATAGAAATATTGAAGAGATTGAATATATATCTTGGTGAAGATGTTTCGTAATAAATATTCTGGAGATTTATAAAATTGGGCCTAGTGACTGCTTATGGATGTTTTATTGATAGTTAAATAACCGATTATCAATATTGGCCAATTTTGTTAATCGTTTTGAAGAGACCAAGATCGGATTTAATTATCCGAAAACCACTTTGATCTGGTTTGAACGTTACGGATGAATACCGTGAAGATGATGAAGACGGTGATTCGGTTTGTCCAGACCCATGACAACTTGTATGGACGAATGCTATCAGAACATCGTTATTGGAGGACGATGAGCATTCTAAGAAAAATTGTTTCTTGAAAGGTAACGCTTAGCCTCAAGCCTCATCAACAGGGAATGACTAAAACATGGGAGATGCAGCAAGGCTAAGTGGGTCACATCCAAGTAGGGTATGTTATCACTTTTCTAGATATCCTCGGAAACCTTTATATTATGGATATGGTTGTGCATGAAAGAAGCAGCGCTCGATAGTAAGGGTGGGAACACGCGGGGTGATAACATATTCGGCCTATCCAGGTTAGGGGTAGGCCGGTCTTGTGTAGCAGGGGATCCTGACGATGGTCCTCGGTACACTGTTCTAGAGGTGTACTGTGAAGGGCGGTACCCCAGTGGCCCAGTCATTCGTTGGAATCCATTCTCCAATACGAGCTTACAGTTTGGTTTGTAGAGCCTAGTATGTTGGAATTTAATTAATGTAATAATTTCAGCTATTTGTATAAGTATTTGTATTTAGACACTATTATAATATCACTGGATTTTTCTATATATTTTTTTTGGTTATCGTAAGGGAAAAACCCGTCGTGTTTATGTGTGATGTGGTCTTACGAGATACCTTTGTTTTTCAAAGGATTTTTATAACTCTAATAATTCAAATTGAGTGTGTTTTCTCACGCTGGTTTTCTAGACTGACTCGGGTGTTATTTTATTATAATGCTCAGGTCAGACCGAGTATTACAGATTCAGGATAGAATGCTATGGAGCTCAGGAGATGAGCTGGATGACAGAGACATATCCCAGTACTTGGCTTATATTTCCGCTGTGTAAGGACAAGTTGTATAACTTTCCAGTTTGATGTATTGAGTGTTGTACTCTGATGGATTGTAAGTATAAAACAGTTACATATTCTTTGGTATAAAAATCTATTATTATATATTATATTTTGTTCCGCTGCGATTGTGAAATTATGTTGTTGTTGTTCTATTTTTCTTCTATCTTTTTCCTTTTTCTTTACCCTAGTTATTCGCTCTTTTGTACACTTTGGGTTGGACAAGAGTGAATTATTGTCAACTCAAGGGGTACGGAACTGCGGGTCATCATAGATAATTAATGTTGTTTTAAATTTATAAATGATTATAAATTTGATTAATTATCTTTCGGGATAATTAATGTTGTTTTAAATTTATAAAACGATTCCAAATTTGATTAATTATCTTTCGGGATAATTAGTGTTGTATTAAATTTATAAAAAAATTATAAATTTGATTAATTATCTTTTGGGATAATTAATGTTATTTTAAATTTATACAAAGATTATAAATTTAATTAATTATCTTTTGGGATAATTAGTGTTGTTTTAAATTTATAAAAAGATTATTAATTTGAATAATTATCTTTCGGGATAATTAATGTTGTTTTGAATTTATAAAAAGATTATAAATTTTACTTATTTTCCTTCGGAATAATTAATGTTGTTTTAAATTTATAAAAAAATTATAAATTTGATTAGTTTTCCTTCGAGATAATTATTGTTGTTTTAAATTTTCAAAAGATGACAAATTTGATTAGTTTTCTTTAGGATAATTAATTTGGTTTTAAATTTATAAAAGAGTTATATTAATTATCTTTCGGGATGATTAACATTCTTTTTAATTTATAAAAGTATTTTAAATTGATTTATTATCTTTTGAGATAATAAATGTTGTTTTAAAGTTGTAAATGATAGTTTATAAATGAGAGAATCTTTTAAAAGGAACGTTTAAAAAAAATAGCTAAGTGTGAATGTTTTGGGTTTATAGTAAACAATTTTTTAATGACATTTGTTTTTGACCCTTCTTTTTAGTATACTTAGAAATGTAATTAACCCTTTAATTTTTTTTAAAGAGTGATTTTAAAGTGTTTTACAAATATTTGCGATGCGAAAATCAAGCACAAATGAGAGTCAAATGTTTTATAAGTTTGATTTGTTTATTGAAAATATTTAGTCTTACACTTGGCACTAAACGTTGCAGGAACTCTTTCTATTCTTAAAGTTAAGAATGTTGTTAGGATAAGGTGGAAAGCAACACCGCCCTTACTTTTTCGTCTTCATTGTTTTCCCCGGGGTGGTGCTAGTTCCAGATCGACAAGTTGTGATAAGTGTAAGAGATTTAATTTTCATATACGATCATTTTGTTATTACCGATAGTTGAGTTATTGAATATCGATTCTGCTACCTTCTTTGTGTTCGTCGATTTAAGATGATTTTTTTGCTCATCTGGGCATTTAAACTCTTGCTATTCTTAAAGTTAAGAATGCTGTCGAGTTAAGATACGAAGCAACACTTCCCTAACTTGTTCGGCTTCATTATTTCCCCGAGGTATTACTAGTTTGTTTCTAATAGTTGATTCATCGACTATCGATTTTGATATCCTTTGCGGGAAATGACTAAAACCAGGAGGTGAGTGGACATCAAGCTATGTGGGTTGCTCTCGTTAGGGTAACTCACACCTACTCTAGATTGGATTCAGTTGTATGCATGCAGAAATGTGAAATACTCAGATACTCGCTAAGGTTGGCGGGGTTCGACTTGTACATTTTCTGAGAGAGTCATAAAATAAATGACCCTCTCAAGTATATTGCCTAGAGGTATACTTTCGGTAAAGGGGGCGTACCCTCTTATTCATTGTTGGAAAAATTACCTTTCATTATTTGATTCTAATTTTCAAATCGTTTTCTTAATTGCATCGAGAAGTGCCTGGAGCTCTTCTCGGTGTTTAATTATTTGTGTCCATTCTTTCAAGTCTGATCCGACTTGTTTCCATTCTTTCATCTATGGATGTTGTTCTTATAAGGTAAAACTCATTTTATGTTTAGCGGCGTGATCTTATAGAATTATTATATGTTCACCATATTTCCTAAGTTTTATCACGCTGGTTTTGCAAACTGATTTAAGTGTTATTTTATTACGATGCTTGGGTCACCGAGTTTTTCTTGGTTATCGTTGATAGGATATGGAGCTAATGGAGTAGAGCTGGTTGTTCACCTACCATAGTACTTTTATTTTCCGCTGTATTATTATATATACCCATCAGAAATTATAAGGTCAGGAAGTTGTAACTATCAATGCTGATGAGGTTTGTTTTTACTTTGATATACCGTGTATTTCAGAGTGACGACTTTTACTTTCTTTGTTATATTATATATTGTCATTCCGCTGTGAGATCCTATTTTCCCCTATTCCTTTTCTTTTATTTTACCCTAACAATCTGCCTTTTCGGCACTTGAATGCTTGACATTGTAATACAGTGGATGTATTAGGTGCGGACTTTCGAGTGTCAAAAAGGCGGGTCGGTACAAGATTCCTTCTTTAATCAGTTGATTAGGGAATTTTTTGATTGCTTCAATCTTCCAAATCATTCACCTTCTCATGAAGATAATTCATTGCCCTCTTTAATGCAATAAAAGAGACAATATATGTGAGTCATTATCTCAAATATCTTCCAAATCTTCTTTACTTGGAAATATTGTATCACCAAAATCAATAATATCTTCCAAATCTTCCCTAAAATGGAAATATTGTATCACTAAAATCTAACAATCTCTACCTTGATACTATATTTCCACCAAGCCTACCATCTCCACCTACATTTTATTACTCCAAGAAACTCTCAAAGAAGATACTATGGATACTTCCCCAATGAGCTTCAGCATGACCATCACCCATTGCACTTTGTTAAAGAACTCTGGTAAGACCACGGTCCGCCAACAATGTATTGAAAGTACCCTCTCCCTGTAGAACCTATCAATCTCCACCAACGTCCACATCTACTAACTCACTCTTTCCATGTGCCACCAAGTGGCACTTAGCACTTTAGAAACTGAATCAAGTTCGAGCAACGCTCAAACTTTGCAACAGGCAAGGACTTAGTGAACATGTCTAATGCGTTCTCCTCAGTGTGAATCTTCTGAAGATGTACCTGCTTTTCTTCATTCATAGGGACAAGGAAAGAATCTTACCTCTATGTGCTTCGTCTGCGGACTAAAAGCCAGATTCTCAGGCAAATGTATTATGCTTTGACTATTGAAATTTACTACAATACTCCCATTAACAGAGCCTAAATCACACAACAATCGCTTCAAGTACAGTTCTTCCTTTGTTGCTTCAACGGTAGCTATTAATTCCACCTCTGTAGTAGATAAGGCAACTATAATATGCAACCTCACTCTCTAACTAATAGTTATATTTCCAAGTGTAAAGATGTAACATGAGGTTGACTTCCTTCGATCTCTATCTCCGGCATAATCAAAATCACAAAATCCGACCAAGCTGAAATTTTTCTTCCTGCCGTCAAAAACAAGCCCATAATCTGTTGTACTCTAAGACACCTAAAAATGTACTTTACTGCTTCCAAACGCGGTTTCCTTGGATCAGCCATATAACGACTAACCAAACCAACTGCCTATGTAGTATCTGGTCTCATGCAGACAATAGCATACATCAAGCTTCCAACTGCACTAGCATAAAATACCTTCTGCATATAAGCTTTGTCTTTGCAAAGAGCTCTTCTCTGAAAGCTGCTTGTGCAAAGGCATGGGAGTACTGATTTCCTTCACCTTCTCCATGCTGAACCGAGCAAGCACTTTCTAGATATATTCTTTATATGTCAATCTCAACACCTTTAGTTTTCTCTATCTTTGTATTTCCATCCCTAAAATCTTCTTTGCTTTACCAAGGTGTTTCATCTTAAATTCCACTTTTAGCTTCAATTTTAACCTATCAATTTTGGCTTTGTTCTTAGAACGATTCACATATTGGCATACAGGAGTAAATATATCCAGTTACATCATCTATATGCTTAAAATAAATGCAAGCAGAGTAAGCATAAAAGAGTCAAACCTATTGTACTATTACCTAGGGAAATGCTTCAAACCACATAGAGACTTCTATGGCTTGCAAACCTATTCCTTCTTCCCATCCTCTACAAATCATTCTGGCTCTTCATATAGATGGTCTCTTTTAAGTCTCCATGCAAAAAGGATGTCTTTATGTCTAATTGTTCCAACTCCATGTCGTGAGTTGCAACTATAGCTAGCAATATCTGGATAGAAGTATATCTAACAACCGAAGCAAACACCTCATCATAATCCATCCCCTTCCTCTATGAGACCCCTTTTGCAACAAGTCTAGTTTTGCATCTCCCATTGTCCTTCATCTTATATACTCACTTGCATCCTATGGCTCGAATTCCTTGAGGGGGTGGTACCAATTCCTAAGTCTGATTCTTCTTCAACAAATCTTTCTCCTCCTTCATAGTATGCATCCATTTCTAGTCAGCACTCAAACTCATAGCTTCTTCAAGATCGAACGGCTCGTCTTGCACTATATGTAGTGCATAGTCAAACTGATCATCAAGGCTAAGTTTTGCATAGTTCCAGTCTCTATACCTTTTTGGTGGCCTTCAAACTCTAGAGCTAGACTGAATAGGTGTAACTTCGCCTAAGCTTCTGTCAACTCCACCTTGAGCTGATTCATCTCTAGCTTCACGACCATCACCATCACCGCTAAAGGAATTTTGTAGACCTTTATGTGATATGCCAACGATTGCAATTACCATGTCTTCTTTTGTAGCTCTGACTCTACTATTAGGCTGATATGTGGGAATAGTTTCCATCTACTTAGGCCTTTCAGCTTTTGAATCTACTGAACATGTGGATTCTCCTTCAGCTTGAACATATAGGACTCATGAAATGCAACATGTCTATAGTGCACTACCTTCCTATCAATAGGATTCCAAATGTGATACCCTTTGATGCCATCTGTATAGCCCAATTTTTTTTGCCTTGATGGGCTCTAGCCTCCAACTTGTCATTTCCTATATGGTGAACATACATATGGCTACCAAATATAAAAAAATAACTGATATGTATGATGTATCTTTCCACCTTTCCTTTGAAATCTTCCCATTAATGGATGAGCGTAGAATTCGATTGATAGTATACCTTTGTAGTCAATAAAGCATTAGCCCAAAATCCTATAGACGAACACGCCATCAATCTCAAACAACGAGTTTTCTCTAGTAGAGTCCAATTCATCCTTTCAATGACTCTATTTAATTGTGGATCTCCAGGTGTAGTTAAGTGTCAGCGAATTATATGCTAGTTACAAAAATCTATAAACTCCTTAGAAACAAACTCACCATCATTGTCGGATCTCAACACCTTCGACTTTCTTCCGATTTCATTCTCTACCAGTGCCTTCCAAGTTTTGAACTTCTCAAACGACTCTGACTTAGCTTTCGTCACAAACACCCAAACCTTTCGAGAGTAGTTATCGATAAAAGAGATAAAATACTTAACTCCTCCAATAGAAGCTATAGCTACTGGTCCCCAAACATCTATATGAACATACTCTAGTACTCCTTTGAACTCATGTCTACCGACACCAAAAGAAATCTTCATCTACTTCTCCAATACACACTCCTGGCATAATTCTAAATGGTTGATGCTTTCACTCTTGATCATCTTCCTTCTATGAAGTAGTTCCAAGTTCTTCTCCAAAACATGACCAAAAATAAGATGCTAAAGTATGGTGGCATCAAAGGCTCATGAACTATTAACTCCAATACACGAATATTTAAGAACCGTATATCCTTTTAGTAGATAAAGATTCTACGCCATTACTCCTTTTATCAATACAAGAGCACCACATGTCACCTTCAAGCTATTTGACTCTACCATAATCCTATAACCCAAAGATACTAGCTGACCCAAAGACAGAAGAGATTTCCTTAAACCTGGAACATAGCGGATTCCAGTGTTAGTGTACACCAGTTATTGTGCATGTGAATACGCACTGATCCTTCTCCTGATGACTTCCAGGTAGCATCGTTCCCCATCAATATGGCACTTACCTCCTTACCTTCATAAAAATAGAAATACTCTTTCCTAAACATCATGTGGAAAGATGCCCCTGAATCTAGTACCCAATGGTCTGATACATTGAAAACAGATGTAGTCAACACATCATTAGAAATAACCTTCTCAATTGCAATAAATAAAGAACCATCCACTTCATTTCTCTTCCTCAATTATGGACAATCTTTCTTCTTGTGGTCATGCTTCTTACAATGATAACCCTTATTGTCTTTAGACTTGCCTCTCCAACCACTTCCAGGCTTCCTCGACTTGGAACGCCCTCTGAAATTATTCTCCTTCTTCTCCTTTCTTTCTCTCCCTACGAACAGCCATTGACTATTACTAGCTTCTACACTTTTTCTTATAATCTTCATTTGATCTCTCATCTCTTCACTCAGAAGTCCCGTCTTCATGTCTTCTAATGTCAACGTGCTTCTGCCATAAATCAAGATGTTAGCGAATATCGTGTATCTCTCTGGAAGAGAGCACAATACCACCATAGCCTTTTTCTCTTCATCCACATTCGAAGAAATAGATTTCATCTTCATCATCAAGTCATCAAAGAAGTTAAGATGTGCTTTCAACGACGTACCTTCCTACATCTTGTAAGTGAAGAAACTCTTCAACAAAGTTAGCTTATTCATGAGTGACTTCTTCATGTAGAGTTCCTCCAGATTCTTCCACAAGCCTCTAGCGGTAGTTTCACTACTAATCTTTGGGAAGATGTTCCCCTCATGGCTAATTGAAGGGTGGTAAAGGTACATTCTTCCATCTCCTTTCTTTTTCAATTCTAAGATATCCTTTGGCAACGATTCTGCATTAAACACAACTTGATGAACACAATTTCTCTTCAACACCGCCATCATCTTCCACTGCCACTTTTCAAAATCATTATCTCCATTCTATTTCTCTATAGCCAACTACGAATCGGGTGCTGTGTATGAACCTCCAGTGTAGGGTTCATACTATTAGGTAAGTCTAAACTCACTTCCATCTCTAGATCCTACCATCTTATCGATCACCTTCTAGCCCTAGGCTTCAACAACAACCTTCAAAGCTCTAGTACTAGATTGTTGGGGTAAATTTTACACAAATGATTGTAAATCAACCCAAACAAACATGGAAGGAATATGATCGTATTATAGTGTGACACAACAAACAGCAACAAAATAATACAAAACATCAAATCATAGAAGAAAGAAAATAAAGAGTTTACACATGGATTTATGATGGTTCCACTATCGCGGGATAGTGTACATCTACTTTGGAGAGAGAAGATTTTATTACTTTATAAGAAAGGAGAATTTTACAAGATTGATAATGGAGACTAAGAAGAAGAATAAGAAATACAACTCGAGAGGACGATCTTAATCTTTATAGAATGACTATCTTTATATAGAGATTTTTACTTAGGGTTGAAGTAACTGATTTATGATTATAAATCAATGTCTCATCAATTCTTATATTCATATGTGAAACGTTTCTCCATTTTTTTTACAGTTTCTTCCAATTTGCATGTGCCTGATAAGATTCCTTTTTTAATCAACTGATTATGGAATTATTTGATTACTTCAATCTTCCAAATCATTCTCCTTCTCATGAAGATAATTCGTTGCCTTCTTTAATGCAATAAAAGTGTCAATATATTTTGAGTCATTATCTCAAATATCTTCCAAATCTTCTTTATTTGAAATTATCGTATTACCAACATGAACAATATCTTCCAAATCTTCTTTAATATGGAAATATTGTATCATCAAAATCTAACATACGCAATATTATCTATATGATGATTGACAATTTATTCATGGCTATTGGGGCATCAATACATTACGTACTTGTACATTTGGAATAACTACAAAACAACTCGTTGAAAGTTTTCTATATGTTAATGTATGTAAGTCAAATAGAAGATCTTATATGGCGATGTGCGGTAATCTTTGACTTAAGAGTACTGTAAATCTTATGCACGAAAAGCATATTCTAACCATGGTTAATCACGTGATATGGGTTCGTGTTACGGCCATAATTGAGTATGTGTCGAGACACATGAAGTGTACTTAAAAGAGGATTCATCTCCGTTTATACAAAAAGTTAGTGTTACCTTTATTGGAATTTGACATAAATTCATAGCTCTCTAGCCAAAGTAATTCGGTTTATTAATAAATATTATCCGATTGAGCCAAGAGACTTCGAAGGTCAAACTTAATAATTAAATACTGATATTATTATAGCATTGACTTTTAACCAAGCTTTAAATGTCTAAGTGACATAGTGATGACGAAGATACATAACGTGAACAATATATTATTGCTTAAGGGTAACGCTTTAAAAATGATTATAAAGTAGGACTTCATCTACATGACTTGGAAGCAACCGAAATCGTGTCAACTACGGTTTCAGTAAAGTTCGTATAAATTTTAATATTTTAATATTTTAAATATTACTGAGTGATAAGTTCACACTTGGAAATCATAACTGTATCTCTCGATGTTCAACCAAAATTATTTTAGTGCAATAATTTACAAATATTATAAAGTATTAGAAGATTATAGAATGGTTATATGTTAATATAATTAATTTTAAAATCTTGAATCGATTTAATAAGATGTATATAATGTTATATGCATTTACTAAATTTAATATGCTTTCAGTAGTTAATTATATTGGACTAAAGGAATTTATTAATGTAAGTAATGTACAATGACCCAATTTAAATCATGTAAAATGTTATGTAATGTAATAAAAAGACCAATCTTTTTCATTTTTATTTAAAATTTCTAGTAGGCTTCCTCCTTTTGAAGATAATATACGGTGGATATTATTCTATGTTATGGACTTGGATAAATATGTGGAATTGTTCCAAATTGTTGAGAAATAAGTGGATCTTGGATGATATGATCATCTCCACTTCTTCACTATAAATAAGACCCTAAGGGTCATTATTTGAACACCAAAATATTTGCTAAAGCTCCTAATCTCCACTAAATTATATTCTCTAATTTTTAACTTGTAACTAAAAGCGAGAGTTAGGTTTTCTAAAGGTCATAATGCTGGTTCAACGTGTACCAACTTGGAATAATCATTTAATGGCAATACTTCATATTTTATTTTGATTCACATGTCATCACAATTATATTTTGCCATGAAAATATTACAAAAATAACTTTCATTTATTTGTTTATTTAGAATAAATTTTTAGTTAACCAAATATAGTATATTTAAAATATGCACTGTATTATAACATTAATTTAAAATTAAACAGTGTGGAAATTATATATATATTATTTTTGGAAATTAATAGTAAAGTCTTAATTATTCAATTAATTTTTTTGTTTCGAAATTTACACACACACACACAATTTTATATGTATTAATATAATAAAATATTTAAAGCAAATTGTATATATTTGAACAAAGGTTTTTGTATATATAAATAGATAGTAAAAGATTTATTAAAAAAACTATGCATGTATATAATTTTTTAGACTAGCTAAAATAAACCTACATATTTTAAATGTTAAAAATTCGAATATGAATTTTGTAAAGATTGCTTGGTCGATAACCAAATGCTTTATACACATATTTAGGCCATATCATAAAAAATCATTATTACATTTGAATTTTGTTCACTTAAAATAGTAATCCTAGTTTTTAGGAAATTTTTAATTTTGAATAAAATGCTTTTGATAATTTATTTGTTTTATTAACTGTTATCCATGACTTTCCACTAACTACGATTTGATGATATTGGAGATTGAAATTATGAAGGAATGACTACAAGAATCATTGACTATCAAGTTTAAAGCATATCAAGGGAAAAGAAAGAATTTTTGGTAAGTACATTGATCGGTGTCGATATATGGCATAGGTCGATACCTATCCATCAAGTTTAGAACTTTTAAGTAAACAGCCATATCAATATGGCTTTGGAGCATAGAGCAAGGTTAAATCATGTAGTAATAATATATCGATAGACATATTAGAGGAGAAATATGGACGTCCATGAACCAGTACCGATCCGTCTATGGATCAGTACCGATCCGTCTATGGATCAAATATGATTTTATTATTTCTCCTGCATATTTTGATCTGAATTGGAAATTTTTTGTTAATGGCTTTGCATAGAAGGATCTTGACTCCAAGGCGTAACTTCAGTCATCTACACCTACAAATACAGGTGGACATGCAACAAAAAGGATCTTGTCATTTTATAGCTTAGGAGATGCATGACCATTTTAAATCTCCATTCTTGCTTTGAATCCAAGATTATCATTATAGTTACCCATGGAAATCACTACAAAACAGTAATAAATCATTCAAAGTGGACGTATGTATAACTAAACCACTATAAACTTGATTTTCTTGCTTTTCCTTTTTTTCCTTCATAAACTGCATATTAAATCATTTTTCTAGTTTTGGTCTGAGATTCACGTTAGAGCTCATAATTATATGTAGATCAACGGCTAAATCCTCATATAACCATAACTGACAAGTACTTTTAGATTTATTGGTTTTTTATAATTAGATTTTGGGAAGGTAGACCAATTATTTAGCTAACACTATTTGATGCTTTCACTGAGAGTGTTAGACTTGAATTATTAAGTTATTTGGATTCAAGTTACATCAAATAGGAGATCGGATCTAATGGGTCCTATGAAGAATTTAGGAAAGAAGGTTAGAGTGGCTGAAGAGAATGGTAGTATTGGAAATCAAAGTGCAAGTGGAGGATCTACACAACCACCATGGGATTTTGTCAATAGAAAGGAGTTAGAAGGAGTTGTAGCTATAATCGATCAACAAATGGAGGTAACACAATGAGTGTTGATAGAAGAGATGACTAAAAATTCAATATGATGAGGCAAACCCCAAAAGGAGAAGGATCTCATACCAGAGATTGTGGAGGAAGAAGGAATTCATCGACTGGATCTGACGGAGGATGTTCTACAATAAGGCATAGTACAAGCCAAAATAGAGGCAGAAAAACAGAAGTAAACAAAAAAAATGATGCAACTAGAGCAAATGTTATTGAAGTATTGGTCGGTATCGATCCATTATCAATCGGCACTAATTAATCAAGTGGAAGCGTTGAACACCGCAAAGCTCGTGGAAGAAATATACATGAAGGAGATGTTCCTATTAAAGCTGGAACAAGTGAAAATGGGAGGGAAATGCTCATGAACAAGAGATATCCCAAGGATGCAGTCATGATAGATGGGGTGTGATAAAGATGGAAGGCAAGTTGAGTGGCTTCCCCAAAGATAGGGAAATAGGCATTGTGCTACTAGTCGCGAGCGCTCGGGTAGTAACCATCAAGGTTGTTTGCAAAATCGAGCACATTGTAATGCAACCGCTGATCACTGTCAAGGGTGACAAGAGATAATGGTAGCATAATAAATGATGTGATAACTCGATTGCTCCATGGAGAGAATCATGAGGACAAATGGGAGACTGCTTCTAGTCTAAATCCATCCATGGTGAAGATTATAGCAGCACGAAATTCAAGGAGATTTACAATGTTGATAATGCTAATCTATAATGGATGGATGGTTCCTATATAACACTTGGTTGGGTATGATTGGCACGTGGATGGTGTTACAGAGAGAAAGTTTGTAAAATATAGGTGTTTCCTTTAGTTCCTTAGGAATTAGTGACCAAAGGTTGAGACGGGTCCCATCAAGTCTTATGATAAGTTGGCTAATAGATTATTAAGTTAGTTTCAATTACATATGGTACATTCAAAGGATACTATTTCATTGGAAAATGTGTAGCAGCAAATTGGAGAAGCATTAAAGAATTTTCTAAAGTGATTTAGTGTTATTGTCATGCAATTAAGAAATCTAGAGGACAGTTTGTGTTGATAGCCTCGGTAAGAGGCACCGGCAAAGATACAAAATTTGAAAATGACTTTTAATGAAAAATCCAACTACGTTAAAGGACTTCTACAAAAGGCAAATCAGTTCCTGCATTTGGAATAGGTAGAGACTGAAGGTAGATTGATCGCGGTAAGGTCGAGGGAGCCAATTAGTTCAGCTTTGAAAAGCAACACAGTTGCAATGAACGATGGTGGCGGTGGAAATAACAATAACGAAAAGAGAAAAAATAATCAACTTAGGAGTAGGAGTGAAGACCCTAAGAAGTATTTCAGGTCAGCAAAGAATGAAAAATATACGGAGTTGACAAACTCCATGGAAAATATTTACCCTAGTGAAAATGTGATTGGGTACTAGAAACCACCTCCAAATCAGGCTACCAAGGAAGAGTGAAGGTCTGGGAAATATTGTCACTTCCATGACATGCATGGGCACAATAGGAATGAATTCAGACATTTGAAAGATATGACTAAGAAACTAATAAGGAAGAAATAATTGATTTAATATGTGATGAATTTGTAGGAGGGTGGGCAAAGAAATAATCAGCCTCACACGCACCTGCCACGAGGTGATGGAGAAGGAATAAACGAGGATGCAACCCATTCACCTGGAGATGACTTATTAATCAACACTATCTCAGGAGGTCTGCATCTCATGGAGAAAAGTTGGAACTAGATGGTGAAGTTGTGACTTCCTTGAAGTATATCCAGCAAGATACATGTTATCCAGTAGAGGATGGTTCTCATGAAAAACAATTAATGAGAACAACAATGAAATTGTTTTTAGAAATAGGGATGCAAATGGGATCAAAGCTCCTACATTCGATCCAATGGTGATAATAGCCAAAATTAGGCTGACTACGGTTCATTGAGTGTTGGCTGCAGAATCTTAGTGAACATTTTATTCAAACATTCTTACGTGAAAATGAGAATGAGTGAGAAGGGTTTGTTATTGCGCACTTCCCACTTATAGGGGTTCATCATAGAGGCAACATCTCCAATTGGTTGTATCAACCTGACCATGCATTTATGAGATAAACCCCACAGGACTGTGTAGGTCAAGAATTTTATTATGGCAGATGGTTATTCTACAAACCAACCTTATCTGATTTCATAAGTACTTTGGCTTCATGATGTTTAACTATGAAGTTTCCAATCGATAACTTAGTTGGTGTAGTTCAAGGAATCTAGAATACTAGAAAGGGTGTTGCGTCATTGAAATTAGAGAAGGAAGGCATAGAGAGTGTTGGATCAGGTATATCGGGCCGCGGGGAGAAAGGGGCAAAATTCATAGTTTTCCCTTTTTAATTCATTATGTAGTAGATCTTTTATAATGTTATCATGAATGATGTTTTAATATTAAATCATATTTGATGTTTCACTAGATGAATTTAATTTGAATTTTAAGTTATATTATATCATGATATATTTATTAATTTGATTTACGCTGTTGTTATTTTTTCAAATATTTAAAGAGATAATTTATTATCAATTTAAATAACACTCACTTAATTGTAACTTTAAAAATAAAATTATTTTCATGTAAAATGATACATATAATTTTAATTTTGACTAATAAATATCTGAATAATAATAAGTAATAAAATAATTTTATTATAAATCAAACAACACTTGTTAAAATTTAATATTTCATAAATTAAGGTTATAAATTTCAATGATTATGATTTGTCTAAATTAAATACCAAATATTTGTATCAAAAAAATAATGTCTTAATATATATCAGTGGTGTAGATTTGTATATTTTTAATGATAATATCCATATCATATTGCCTGACTTATACTATCAAAATAAGTGCATAATTTATTATCAAAAAGTGTTAACGTGTTTAGAATTTCATTAAAAACTCATTAAAGTAAGTTGTGTGTAAAATGAAGTTCATATGTGAGAGTTATTCATATTTGAAAATCTAGAGATTGGATATAAATTATGATAAAACTAAGGGTTTTTAAAAAATACCCTTTCTTCATTAAAACTGCAACCGCTTGCTCTATAATCTTTGGTCAATTTACTCCACCACTACAGACCACCAGAGGAGCTGTCGTCACCTTCACTACACTACTCGTGATCAGACAAGTTCAACCATACCCCCATATGTCGAGCTCGGTTCATGTCCAGGATAACCTAATCAACATCAATTTTGCTTGACCTTGCTGGAGAATATGTAGCTATCTGCAATCATTTGGCACGTTGTCGACAAGTGGAACGGACCAGAATGTGATGATGTGGTTGTTGCTTTATGATGATGATATGCATGTCGTAGTTGATAATACGATGCACTGATCCACCATCAGTTGGAACCATCAACTTTGCCTTTGATAATCCTGCAGGTCGAATACTCCTGGAACCATCAGCTTCACTTTTAAGAGACCGGTTCTCTAAATCCTTATAACAGAGTTGCAAATCACTATTAAGATATAATTTATTTTAGAGAGAGAAGAAAATTTTGTATTTCAAGAATGAGGACCCTAGGTACATTTGTAGCATTAGTGGGCTATGTAAAATATTTTATCTAGATCCACTATTCAAGGTATGTCCCATTATAAGTGAAAACTTATCTCTCTTAATTAATTAAACATATTTAATTAATTCATACCCAAACATATTTTGGCTCGCCTTATTATGAAACTATTTTTAAATTTCAACCACCAAAATAATGTATATTATATATATTAGTTATTTATTTTATTATGTTAATATTATACCAACCAAATAAATACATAAATATATAATAACTATATATTTTATTAATCAATTTCATGCCCCTCTAATATAATTAATTAATATTCTGTGTATATGAGAAAATTTAGTTTTATATTTTGTAAACTTATCATAGATGTTATCATCGAAAACCACTCCAACTTGATCGAAACCATAAAGAATACAGAAAGAAGATCCATAAAGAATGATAGTAATAGCAAGACCTTTTGAAAGAGTCGAAGGGATGCTTCAGCAAAAAGTTGGATGAGCAATGCACTTTCGAAAAGGTCGAAAGGGGATAGGGAACCCTTTTGCTTCAATTAATCCCTTTCGAAACGGTTGCTTTCACATGCATAAAGGTGTTTCGAATGTGTTAAAGGCACCTTTCGAAGGCAAACAGATTACAAGCTTCCGCATGTGCGCCAAATTTTTCGAAACAGTGGGTTTCGCCACCATTTACCTTTTGTGGAAGAACATTTGGCCAAGGCTACCTCTTTGAAAGCATAGATTAGCTTTTCAAATCGGTTGAAACCATCCACAATTATAAATGAAAGCTTACATGAGTTCAATATGGCCTCCTCAAACACCAGAGGATGGGGGTTCCGCATCAGTCAACAAGAGTGCATTCAAAAGCCACCTTCCGCATTTAAGTCTTCTGCTATGCTCCAACTCATTCGAAGACCCAAAGATACACCTTTCGATAGTATCGAAAGCCGTATCCTTTCCTACTTGCAATAGCACATCAACAACAAAGTGGAGGGCACATCTATACCATTTGATGAAGTCGAAAGCACTAAAGTTCCATTCAGAAGCGAAGTTAGAAGGGCACCATGAATTTAGCAGCAACGAAAGGTCTTCAAGGCACCCTTTCAACCAAGTCGAAAGGACTGATTCGAAAGGGTCTAACCCGCGCCTATAAATAAGACCCTAAGGGTATTTTTTGGAGGATCCGATTTCATTCGCTCAATATTTGTTCTTTATTAAATTTGTAAACCCTAATTCTAAAATCAAGTTGGGGGAATTTACTTCTTTGTAATACTTAAGCTTCTTGTATTCCAGAAAATTATTATTAAAGCATTTATATGGCATTTTCGAATATGTTGATTGATCTGTTGCTTCTATATGGTTATAGTTATGGATTACTTGTATCAATGTCAATCGAAAGGTTACCTTTCGAAGGAGTAGAAACCTATTAATTCGATTAAAACCCATAGATCCATTAGGTCCTAACCTTTAGTCTCCTTAATTACTTTGAAAGGAGGTTTCGAAAGGATCTTAAGCCAATTCAAGTAATTCAAAAAAAATTCAAAGGAGTTCTAATTGTCTGGTCTGTTTTGAAAGGTTGTCTAGAAGGAGTTCCAATTGCCTTGACCTTTTCGAAAGGTGGTTTCGAAGGAGATCTAAGTCACCTAGATTGATTCGAAAAATGGATTCGAAAAGGTTTAAATTATCCTAAACCGTTCGAAAGGTGGTTTCAAAAGGTTCACTTACACTTTGAACTTTGCTTTGGGGTGTTGACAAGATTTCTTGTTAACATTTTTGGCGCTAGAAGGAGGGCTCGAACCTCCATTTTTGTTGAATTCCCAACTTTATTTTCCTTTAACCCTATTCTGTTCCAAGCTTGCCTTAAATCTTACACCGCCATGCTTAGAAAAATTAGAAAGTCCGAGCAAGGATCCTCAGAGCCACACTTAATTGGATTCTCCCATGGAACTATTAAAGATTCTAAACTATAAAAGAGCAAATGTTAAGATTAGAAGCTTTAAGAATCATCAAGAAAAAGAAGGCTGAATCTTATGATCTAGACAAGTGGAGCTTAAACCCCTTTCACATTGGCCCTACAGCCATCTTTGCTTAGGGGGAACAAAGGATGAGAGTGATAACTTGTTTGATCAAACGAAGAAGACAATTAAATTCTATACCAAAGGCACTATCTTTGAAGAAGGGGTAATGGTTGATTACTACACCTTGTACAAAAATGGCATCAAGCAACAAGCGGAACATTACCTACATGTGAGCTTCAAAAGGGTTTGAAAAGGAAATTGGTCATTGAGGGTGAAGCTACTGAATCAAGCAATTAAAAAATCTAGAAATCATCCTCAAAAGACAAGCTTTAAATTAAGACTCCCTAAGGAATACAATCTGACTACATCGATTGAGAACGTGTATTTACTAACCAGGGAGGAACTCAACTACTGGCCATCTCAGAAGAAAAAGCCTAAGTACAAAAGGAATCGGGAAGGCTCCTATTGTCACTATCACATGATGAATGGGCACGAAACGAATCAATGTAGAGCACTTGAAGGAATGGTGTGAAAGTGTACGTGTAGTACTAAGGATCGTGTAATATGGTATATAAATGCGGAAACTGGTAATAACAGTAAAATAAAAATTAAAGTAAGCACACCAGGAATTTTTATACTGGTTCGAACTTCCCGTTCTACGTCCAGTCCCAGAATACCCTCTGGATTTAAACTAACCCCTCACTTAACCCGGAGGAATAGGTATACGACACCTGAGCAGCCGAACATGAATTTTTCCGCCTCAACAACCGAAGAGGACTTCAACCTAATACAAATTGTTTGTTGACGAATGTGTTCTAAATAACACTGATAGTCTTTTGATAGTACAACTTTCCTATAATCAAATCCTCAAGAGTATATATGTGTGAGAAGATTTAGAAGGAAGATAATCACGTAGAATCGAAGTATATAAATTAAATCAAGGATTCTAGTGATATTAAATAAGAATGAATGCTTTTATTTGCAGAAATGAATAGAGATTAGATTTCAGAAATATAAACAAGAATCAGTGATTGTAGAAGTGAATTGAATATGTTTATATAGTTGTAGAAGAGTTATAATCTTTCATGAAGAGTTTCAGTCAACAGTTGTGTCCATATCTCTTGAAATAGAGGACATTCCTCTTCATGAAATGATCGCATCTCTTTAGTAAACTAGCCGTTATTCTCTGGTCGGTCGACCGGAAAATCTGGCCGGTCAGCTGAGTTCGAAATCGTACACAAAACAGAGAGTACCAGTGCACATAACACAGGGTCGGTCGACCGAGGATCCTGGTCGGTCAGCCGACCTGATGTTATTTGCACAGTGTACACTTATATATGTATAAATTAACATGGATCAATTTCTGTGTGTGTGTGACTACTTGAGGAATGATTTTAACAATATTCTAAGACTCAATAAAATAAAATATTCATACTAATCTTTGGATTGTAGTCTTGTCTCCTTTGTAGTTCACAATATACGTTTATTCTCTTTTTGTCGCTTTCATATAGTACTCTCTTTGTATTTCGTCGTATGATCTCTGAAGTTTGTGTCATGAATCAAAACTCATGAAGCAACATTCTCCCCCTTTTTGATTGATGACAATACTTATGTGACGAAGTAAAACTTATCTATATTATAATTCTTCCCCTGAATATATGGCGACTTTTCTGCAAAAAATATGTTAGCTTTCATACATTTTTCTCCCCCTTTGTCATCGACAAAAAGGAATACTTACCAGAAGTAATATGTTAAAGTAATGCGAATCATTGAAATTTAAATATTAAATATTCAAACCAAAATAGGAGCAATTAAGGATGTTTGCTTAGTACATAACAATAATGAAGGAAAAATATATTGTGCTCATAAAGAAATTTTTGAAATTAAATTGTAAAATACTACAATTATTCCTCATCATTATCAGAATCCCAGAATTCTGGATGAGTATTATCATCCAGTGGAGCTGGTTCCTTACCCCGTCTTTGTGTGTGAGGAACGTGAGTTGCCGATGTGTTGGAACTTGTGTTATCGGATGTAGACCAAGAGAAATTTGGCGCTGGTCTTTTTCCAGGAGCAACAAATGAAGCACCGGCTTCGGAAGTACATGATAAGGCATCCCATAAATTTACGAAGAAGCCTTTGATCTTCTTGAACCGCCCATCAATTTTTCGAAGTCGAGAATCCAAAGCTAGTTGATTTCGAGCCAAAATATCAATGGCAGCCTCCGTACTAGTACCGGGAGTTGGTCGTTGAATTGAGGTTTGACGAGTTATACGTTCCGTAGAATGAGTAGATGGTTGAGGTGTAGAATAGCTGCGACGTAGTTGTTCTCGAGGAGTAGTACGCCATTGCTGAAAAGTTGTAATTTGGGACGGTGCATTGGGTATCTTCATTAGTTTTATGGTTCGTGAGTCAAAAGTACGAACTTTGGATGTTTCGGATTCCCGAGCATGGGTGACAAAGTTATTAATCAACCTCATTATGTATTCTCCATAATAAATATGGAGCATCTTTCCATGGTTGAAAGAGAGAAATTCATCCATAAGAAGTTGTGTCCAATTTACTCGAATATTTCCGCACATAGCATACAATGCTTTGAAGTTTTCGGGATATACTAAGTGGTATGATCCTCCTCTTGGAAAAATAGACTTCATCATGAATCGATGAAAGAGTCGGGCTTTAGGTCGAAGGGATGAAGTTTGCCTTAAATCAGTAGTGTCATCTTCAAAAAATAGATGACTTAGACGGTCATGAGTCGATGTATTACAATCTACATCATGTAATGAAATTCCACTCGGTCGAGCATTAAAAATGTGGTTAATTCGATCAATGGAAAGAAAATTCGAAGTGCCACAAACCGATGTCCAAACACAATTTTCAGTGTTTCTCGGTGGATTTACAAGGTTGAGATTTGCTAGAAATAACTTGACCATTATATGATTAATTTTCAAGTTATTTTTCCTATGGTCAAGAAATGTATCAAGGCCACTTTCAAGGGCGGCATTTTCAATACCGTAGGAGGTAAAATCAGGATAACTTACAAATGACTCCTCAAAGATTTTGGCATCTTGAAGCCTTATCCATCTTTCTAAAGCTTTGTCACTTACTAGCCAAGAAGCAATTTGAGAGTCTACAGGAGTTGATGAAGATGAGCCAGCATTAGTCTTAGATTTCTTCTTAGGAGCCATTTTTTGTTTGAAGAATTTGAAGAAGTTTGGGGATGTTGTAATAGGGGCTAGGGTTAAAATCTGTTTTGGGAGAGTAAAAGTGAAGAGGTGAGATGAAAAGGTGAGTGGATGGGTTAAAATATGTAGACTATTGCAACAGAAAGCACGCTCGGTCGGCTGAGTTACCTGGGTCGGTCGACCGACTTGAGTTTCAGGTTAGTGCTTAATCTTTCGGGAAGAGCTTCGGTCGACCGGTGCAGGGTACTCGGTTGACCGACTCAAAAAAAAAGTTATAGTTGCTTTTCGGGATACAGGTTCGGCTGACCGACTCAGGGAGTTCGGTCGACCGACCTGGCAGAAATATTTTTTTTTTTTAAAACTTCTCGGGATAGCTTCGGTTGACCGACTCAGGCTCTCCGGTCGACCGAGGCATGTGAACAAACAAATTTCTGTTGTTTTTCAACAAAAAATTATAGAAATATAAATTATATTATTACATCATTTATATCTATACATCTTACTGAAAATAATAACATATATATATATATTAAATTATAGCCATGGTTCATCAGCATCTACGTTCCCATGAGTTTGGAGACGGAACATTTTCTATTGGTGACCATCTTGGAGCTATTGGAGTTTGAACGGGGTTTGAAGGTGATGGAGATCTGTAAGAAGGTTCAGCAACATCATCCTTCTTAGATGAACAAATTTTCATGGCAATCTTTTCAAGAAAACTTAAACGTCTTGCCGTGACTTTTTGTTCGTAGTAGAGTTCCCGTTGCATATTCATTTGCTGTTGTTGGTAGTGATGTATTTCATCAATTTTTTGTTTGGTTGATGGAGATACTACCATTGTATTCTTCCCTTTCTTCTTTTCAGGTGTATAACCTGTATGGGAGTCTTCCCATGGTTTCCACCCGTGTCAGGGGTCTTTATCTGGAGAGGAGAAGTATAGAACACAGTTAGGCATTGGAAAAGTAGGATAGGGACCATTTTCGGGGATGCGATCAGAACAATCGTCGTCCGGAGATGTGTATGAAAGATGAGAATTTTCAGAGTTATAGTAATCATTGTTAGAAGACATTTTTTCAAGTTTTGTTTTGTAAAAATTTTGTAGTATATGTTCTTAATCAATAAACATAGTACATATATATAACCATCTATTTTCTGAAAAATTAGTGGTTTAAAACAAATTTTAACTATAATCACAGAACTTTATAGAAAAAACTGTTCGTTATTGTATGATATATAAGCTTTAGAGCTAAAAATAGTTTGTTTCTGAAATTAAAGTTAATGGTACAGATTGTAAATAGAACTGAAACAAGAAACACCCATAGCTCAAGTAGCTATAATATAACATCTAACAAATAAGTCAGAGGTCATGAGTTCGAGTTCTGCTTTGGTCAGAAATAAAATAATTTTTGTTTTTCGATATTTTTGCATATTTTTATTCATAAATCTTTAAACGACATTATACCTAAATCACGTCTTAGTTTTATAAAAATATTTTCATTTAGCGGTTTAGTAAAAATGTCAGCTATTTGATTTTCAGTGTTGATAAATTCTAAATTTATTAATCCTTTTCCAAACAATCACGAAGAAAGTGATGACGAATATCAATGTGTTTTGTTCGTGAGTGATTGACCGGATTTTTAGAAAGATTTATTGCACTAGTATTATCACAATAAATTATTGATTTTTCAAGATGACAATTAAAATCTTGTAGTGTTTGTTGCATATATACGACTTGTGCACATGCCAAAGCAGCAGATATATATTCTGCTTCACACGTTGATAAAGAAACACAGTTTTGTTTCTTACTAAACCAAGAAACTAAGGAACGTCCAATGAAATGACACGTTCCGCTCGTACTTTTTCGATCCGTCCGACTTCCTCCAAAATCAGCATCACTATAGGAAACTAATTCGAAAGGACATTCTTTTGGATAAAATAGTCCGAAATCTTTGGTTTTAGTTAGATAACAAATAATGCGTTTAATTGCTCTCATATGTGATTCTTTGGGATTTGCTTGAAATCGAGCACATAAACAAACACTCATCATAATATCGGGTCGACTTGCTGTTAAATAAAGTAAAGAACCTATCATACTACGATATAGCTTCTGATCAACACTTTTGCCATCTTCATCTCTATCGAGATGAATTGTTGTGCTCATAGGAGTTGGTTTGGCAGCAGTGTTTTCCAGACCGAAACGTTTGATTAAATTATAACAATATTTTTCTTGATTAATAAAAATTCCATTTTCAATTTGTTTAATTTGTAATCCAAGAAAATATGACAATTCTCCCATATGAGACATTTCAAATTCATTCGTCATTATAGTTGAAAATTCTTGACATAGTTTTTCATTTGT
The DNA here is from genome assembly GCA_030737815.1 of Allium fistulosum. NCBI lineage: Eukaryota > Viridiplantae > Streptophyta > Magnoliopsida > Asparagales > Amaryllidaceae > Allium > Allium fistulosum. The sequence continues at coordinate 1,389,998,453 of CM060902.1, forward strand.
CGAGCCGAAAATAATATCGTCAACATATATTTGAATTATTAAAATATCTTTATTAGTTTTCTTAATAAAAAGCGTTTGATCTACTTTACCGATTTCAAAACCAGATTCTAATAAATAGCCTTTAAGACGATCATACCAAGCACGTGGTGCTTGTTTTAAACCGTTTAACGCCTTTTTGAGTTTATATACATGATCCAGAAATTTTTCATGATTAAACAAAGGTGGTTGTTCAACAAAAACATTTTCTTTTATGAATCCATTTAAAAATGCACTTTTAACATCCATTTGATATAGTTTAAAATTATGAAAACACACATAAGCTAATAATATTCGTATTGCTTCAAGTCGGGCGACCGGAGCAAACGTCTCTTCATAATCAATTCCTTCTTCTTGATTATATCCTTGTGCAACTAATCTAGCTTTATTCCTTGTTATATTTCCTAGTTCATCTGCTTTATTTTTGAAAACCCATTTAGTACCGATGACTGATTGATCACTGGGTCTAGGAACGAGTTCCCAAACTTCGTTTCGTTCGAATTGATTTAGTTCTTCTTGCATGGCAAGAATCCAGTAGTCATCAGTTGAAGCTTCTTTTATATTCTTAGGTTCTATGTTAGAGAGAAAAGCTACATGACCAACTTGATTTAGTTGATGTCTGGTTTTAACATTCGTATTAACTTCTCCAATTATATTTTGCACATGATGATCTCTTAGAATTATAGGTGGAGATTTTATTATATTAGGAGTAACGTTTTTATTGGTTTCATGAATATCAAAATTTTCATTTGTATTACTATTTTCATTCTGAGTAGTTTCATCATCAGAATCAATAGTAGCAATTGGATTTATATTTTTAAAATTTTCGTTGAAAGAAACATGTAAGCTTTCTTCAATAATTTGAGTTCGTTTATTATAGATTCGATAAGCCTTGCTTCGTTCCGAATATCCAACGAATATTCCTTCATCGGATTTTGGATCGAATTTGCCTAGTTGATCTTTAGTATTTAAAATAAAACATTTAGAACCAAAAACTTTAAGATATGAAATATTTGGTTTTCTTCCATTTAGAAGTTCATATGGGGTATTCTTAGTTAATAGTCGAATAGAAACGCGATTCAATACATAACAAGCAGTAGCTACAGCTTCTGCCCTAAAGTGTTTCGATAAAGTGGTTCCATTTAGTAAAGTTCTTGCACATTCTTGTAACGTTCTTTTTTCCTTTCTACAACTCCATTTTGTTGTGGTGTTCTAGGAAATGAAAAATTATGGTTAATACCTTACTTGTTACAAAATTGTTCAAAAACTTCATTTTCAAATTCGCCTTCATGATCACTTCTTATATTTTTAATTTTCAATGTTTTAATATTTTGAATTCTTTTAACAAAAACTTTAAAATTATCAAAAGTATCACTTTTATTTTTCAAAAAGAAAATCCAAGTATATCTAGAGAAATCATCTACAATAACAAAAACATATCTATTATGATTAATAGACTGCACTTGAGTTGGACCAAAAAGATCCATGTGTAAAAGTTCAAGTGGTTGTTCTATAGATATTACTTTCTTTGATTTAAAAGAAGATTTTATTAATTTTCCTAATTTACATGCATCACAAAATATGTTAGTTTCGAATTTTATATTGGGTAAACCTTTAATTAATTTATTTTTAGCTAGTTTGTTGATGGTATTAAAATTGATGTGACAAAATCTTTTGTGCCAAAGACAAGAATCATTTTCTTTAGCCACTAGACACAAATTTGAATCATTATTAACGTTCATATTTAAGATGTAAATATTTTTATCTCCTTTTCCTTCGAAAATAATGTTATGATTTTTATCAAAAATGTTACATTTATTTTCTGAAAAAGTTATATTAAAACCTTTATCGCATAGTTGACTAATACTTAATAAATTATGTTTTAAATTTTTAACTAATAAAACATAAGTAATGAGAGGTAAATTAGATGTACCGTTGCTATTGACATTGCCTTTGCCGATGATATATCCTTTTGAGTTATCTCCAAAGGTGACTGCTCCTCCATTTGAGTATATAATGTTTGACAACATTTCTTTGTTTCCAGTCATGTGTTTTGAGCAACCGCTATCTAAAATCCATTTTCCTCTCTTCTTATGTGGTACCTGCAAAACGTTTATAAAAAGTTGGTACCCAATCTTTTTAGGGTCCTAAGAGTTAGATCTTAGGAAGCCAAACCCATACCGGTTCAGAATTCCCTTTATAAACATAATTTTTGTTATTATGAACAGTTTCCATAAACATTTCGATATGTTTATTCCTTATCAATACATTATTTGTTTTTGGAATCCATATCTTAATGGTTTTAGTATTTGAATAAACTGTTTTCTTAATATCTTTCTTAATTTTATTATTAATCCTACTTTTAGCAAAATTATTTTGTTTCTTAAATCCTAGTCCAGATTTATTGTTAGAGGATTGAGAGTTTTCTAGTATACTAGAAAGATTTTCTCTTCCTTTATTGAAATTAGAAACATTTTTAGAGATATCATTAAATTTTATTTTAAGACTAGATTTTTCTAACTCTAAATCCTTAATCTTAGATTTTAAACTATTATTTTCGAAAAGTAAAACATCATTTTTATTTTTCTGAATTTCTAGTTCTTCAGATATTGACGTAATTTGAGAAGATAAGTTAGAATTCGATTGTTGAGAAATTTCAAGTTCTTCTTCCAATATTATCTTCTCATCTTTCAACATATCTACTTCTAAAACTGTTCTATCTAACTTTCTTTGCAACTCCTTATTTTTCTTTTTAAGTTGTTTTGTTAAATTTACTAATTCAGAATTTATTTCAATTAAATCTTCAAAAGTAAAATCACTTACATCGTCTGACGAAGCCATGAAGCATACATTTGCTTGTTCATTATCACTTTCACTCTCTGATGAGGATGACGAGTCAGTGTCGTCCCAAGTGACTGAAAAAGCTTTTCGTTTGGTTTTATCCTTCTTGAAGTTATTCTTTTTACGATCTGGACAATCCTTCTTCATGTGTCCTTTCTTATGACATTCATAACATTCCATTGTTGAAGATGATGGTTTGCTGCTATTGGAATTGTTGTTGGAATTATTTTTGTTTCCCCTGAATTTGTTTCTGTTGAATTTCAAAAACTTTTTGAAATTTTTAGCGATCATTGCCATATCTTCATTATCTGAGTCGGAATCATCTTTTTCTACTTGGAATGCCACATTTTTCTTTTCTTGTGCTCCATTTCGTTTTGCCTGCAAATTTACTTCGTAGGACATTAAATTACCTATCAATTCTTCTGGTTTTAATGTTGACAAATCAGTTGCTTCTTCAATAGCTAGGACTTTTCGTTCCCATTCGTCCGTTAAAGAATTTAAGATTTTTGTAACAACATCAAAATCAGTAAACTTTTGTTCTAATGATAATAAAGCATGATAAATATCCTGAAATCTAGAGTACATGTCATTTATAGATTCATTTGGCCTCATTTTAAAATTTTCAAATTGATGTTTCAACATAGAAATTTTGCTTAATTTAACTTTGTTCGTTCCTTCATGTGAAACTTTAAGAGTTCTCCAAATTTCATAACCGGAAGTGCACATGCTAACTCTATTGAATTCATTTCTATCTAATGCACAAAACAAAATATTCATAGCCTTAGCATTTGATGTAGCATCTAGTTTTTGTGTGTTACTCCAAGTTGAGTATTCTCCAGTAGGAGTTGTGTACTCACTTTGTATAATATTCCAGATATCAAATCCACTTGATTGCATATAGATTCTCATTCTAGTTGACCAATAATTGTAATTTATACCATTGAAAAGTGGAGGTCGTGAAGTCGATTGACCTTCTGTGAAACTAGAATTAGTGTGAGTGTTAACATCGTTAATTTGTGTGGTTTCCATATTACTAGAAATAAATATCAAATAACTTTGTGATGGTTATAGGATGACCTTGCTCTGATACCAAATGAAAGTGTACGTGTAGTACTAAGGATCGTGTAATATGGTATATAAATGCGGAAACTAGTAATAACAGTAAAATAAAAATTAAAGTAAGCACACCAGGAATTTTTATACTGGTTCGAACTTCCCGTTCTACGTCCAGTCCCAGAATACCCTCTGGATTTAAACTAACCCCTCACTTAACCCGGAGGAATATGTATACGACACCTGAGCAGCCGAACAGGAATTTTTCCGCCTCAACAACCGAAGAGGACTTCAACCTAATACAAATTGTTTGTTGACGAATGTGTTCTAAATAACACTGATAGTCTTTTGATAGTACAACTTTCCTATAATCAAATCCTCAAGAGTATATATGTGAGAGAAGATTTAGAAGGAAGATAATCACGTAGAATCAAAGTATATAAATTAAATCAAGGATTCTAGTGATATTAAATAAGAATGAATGCTTTTATTTGCAGAAATGAATAGAGATTAGATTTCAGAAATATAAACAAGAATCGGTGATTGTAGAAGTGAATTGAATATGTTTATATAGTTGTAGAAGAGTTATAATCTTTCATGAAGAGTTTCAGTCAACAGTTGTGTCCATATCTCTTGAAATAAAGGACATTCCTCTTTATGAAATGATCGCATCTCTTCAATAAACTAGCCGTTATTCTCTGGTCGGTCGACCGGAAAATCTGGCCGATCAGCTGAGTTCGAAATCGTACACAAAACAAAGAGTACCTGTGCACATAACACAGGGTCGATCGACCGAGGATCCTGGTCGGTCAGCCGACCTGATGTTATTTGCACAGTGTACACTTATATATGTATAAATTAACATGGATCAATTTGTGTGTGTGTGACTACTTGAGGAATGATTTTAACAATATTCTAAGACTCAATAAAATAAAATATTCATACTAATCTCTGGATTGTATTCTTGTCTCCTTTGTAGTTCATAATATACGTTTATTCTCTTTTTGTCGCTTTCATATAGTATTCTCTTTGTATTTCGTCGTATGATCTCTGAAGCTTGTGTCATGAATCAAAACTCATGAATCAACATGGTGATCATCTATTTCAGACAAGGAAAAATCAATAGATTTTAAAGCGATCTTAATTGAATTCAATGAAGCACCACTTTTTGTAAGAAAAATCTACATGGTTGGGAGTATAATTCTCCTAAAACTTGGAAATTACCTTAAACAGTCATAAGCCTTTTTCCACCCCGAGTTGGCCAGGTCAAAGCGCCTCTTGGAGGGTGGTTAGAGTAAACCTTTATCCGCACCATGCTATGGCCAGGTTAAAGTATCAACAAGCCTTTGATCACACTAGCTATGGCAAGATCAAGGCACCCCCTGGAGGGTGTGGAGTAAGCCTTGGTCCCGCCACTCTATGGCCTGGCCAAGGCACCAAACAAGCCTTCGGTCCCGCCATGCTATGGCCTGGCTGGATCACCTCCTGGAGGGAGGATGGAGTAAGCCCTAGGTTCCGTCACGCTATGGCCTAACCAAGGCACCGAACAAGCCTTCGGTCCCGCCTATAAGGCCTGGCTGGACCGCCTTTTGGAGGGAGTTTAGGTAAGTCCTTTGGTCCTGCTTATGGATAAGCTAACCAAGCGCACCAAAAAACAGCGGACTAAGACGTCCAAGCCCGAGAAGCAACACACCAAACAATGACAGCATACGGAGCCTAAAAGATGGCACATGTCAAATGAATGCAAACCTAAGAGTGGTGCAAAATAGAAGGCTCAAATAAGAATCTATAGCCTTTGATTAATTTCCAAAAGAGGATTTTTGGACTTCATTTATTAATGCCCGAATCTGGGTTTTGAGTTTCTCACCATTGATTTCTAGACTTCACTCATTAATGCCCGAATCTGGGCTTCGGGACCTTCATATTTGAGACCGCTATTATGGATTTCTGGCCCTCTACTAATTCCTGGATCTATCTTATTAGTACCTGAATCTGGGTTTTAGATCTTTTATTATTTCCAAATAAGGATCTCTGGATTTATATTATTCGTCCCAAAAAGAGGACTCCTAGTCTACAATGACTTATTTCCAAATAATGATCTCTGGACTTTTATTATTAAATGATTATTCTTGGTCTTCTATTAGTTATTTTCAAAAGAAGATTTCTAGACTTCTATTATTAATGCTAGATTTGGATTTTTGGCCTTCCATTATTAATTCCATAAATAGTCAAATTTCTAGTCTTCCTTATCATTACCAAAGTTGGATCTCAAGACTTATATTCATTTCTAACTGTGGAATTTCTCTTCACTTATCATTATTTTCACATAATGATATTTTAACTTCCATTACTTAGATTTTTGGAATTAGTAGGATTCCTCCTACTATTGCCAATAGTATAAAGAATCACCAAATATATTCTTGCATAGATTTCAAATTAATGATAAGGAATGTTGTCTACTTTGTACTTTTCAGGAAAACAAGATCAATAAGGAAGATTGAATGGGTCAACAAATGCAAAAACCATTGTCAAAGTTATCAGGAGGAAAATTCAGAAACAACATTGTAAGAACAAGCAAAGGCTACAAACCCGGTGATATTTACATAATTTATAAAATTATATACAAATATATAGTATAAGTGTATGTTTCATAGATCCTGGACAACCTTATCTAGATTCTCGGCAATTAAGGGATCGATAATATGGTGAATCGCTATACAAAGAATCTCTTTAAGCTTCTTTTCCTTTTTCTTAATTTTGTCAGCATCATCAATGGACTCAATGCAGGTCTTCAAAGCATGATTGAAAGCTTTGTTGGAACCTTGAAGGTTCTTGTTTTGCCTTTCTAAATTGGCAATGTGCTTTCGGAGATGATATTTTTCATGTTCAAGTTTTTGAATTCCAGCTGCGTACTCATTAATGCGTTGTGAATATCTCTCTTTCTGTTGGTCGTCAAAATATCTCATCATTTCAAATTTGACCTTCCTACACCATTCACCTACTGCCTTGTCATCTAAATCTGGGGGAAAGTTTGTCGTAGCTATAAATTTTTGAATAGCTAAAGATGAAGACCTTGTCGATTTCACAACAGACGAGGCGACTGGAGAAGTTGGTAAATTGATATTTTGAATGTCACCCCCCCAATGATAAATTCCAGGGATTTGCACTGGGCTTGACTATCTTTTAATTTTATCTCAAAATTGCTTATCTATTGGAGAAGCTTAGACATTTCTTGATCAAAGTCGATCGAAGGGTTTGATTTAATTTGACCTTTTAATTGAGAAATTGTTTCATCTTTACTCTTGATATCCGCTTCGAGACTAGTGATCTGATCGTTAAGGTCCCTAACAATCATCTTTTGAAGCAAAAATTTCCTGCACCATTCCAACACTTCAGTGTTGCCTTAAAGACGAGCAGACAGAGGATCTTTAAGGAGGCTCCTCTTTTCAACATCCGCTACCAACCTATCTCTGATGCTGGTGAAACGAGATAATAAGTCTAATTAGAGCGGCGTGGTAGATAACTATAACTCCTATCTAAACGAACAAAAATCAAAGTTAATACTCAAATTACCAATTCCTTTTATTACAATAATAGAGGTTATAACTCAAAAAAATATAAAATAAAATAAAATAAAATAAAACAAAAAGTACAATCTCATTGTTATAATCAAATGCTTGTTTTATTACACTTAAGTCGGAAAACAACATTTTTAACTTTGTTCAAAGAATTATCTGAAAGAGTAATTGTCGAATCAAAAGGGGCATTAAATCCTTCTGGGTAATAATTGGAGGATATTTGCCATAATCCCATTCTCCGGTAGGATGACTATCACGACCACATATTAATTTGGTATGATATGTTCGAATTTCCTTAAGAAGCCTTTCCTTTTCTTTTCCAAGAAAATCAAAACAAAGGCGGGGATGTTGCATATAAAGCCTCTTTAGATCTCTATGAAAGCAATATTTAGCCAATTTTGAGGATTTCAAGAGCGAGGCCTTTTCTATATAATCTCTTTTTAATTTGACATATTTGCCTAAATAATCTCTATTAATAGGACTACTTGAGAGACATTTACTCTGTGATAATGTAATAAAATATGACTAAGTATAAAAGAAATCCAATGCAGAAAATTTACAGATCAATATAATTACATAATCATGAATTTTCATCTGGTTCGTACAAAATTTATTTTTTGAATAATTAGGAAATGAATTTATCCTTATAATATTTAAGTTTTTATGAAGGCAATTTACGTGGAATTGAGTTAACTCATGGTAGGTTCCAACAAGCCCCCGGATGAGGATCGGATCCAAATTCATTCAAGTATATCCTATGTAGATGTCTAAGTAGACCCCCGCTAAAATCACCCAAGTTTGAAAAATCTATGGTTGGGTGTTTGCAATAAGCTTTGTATAGGAAGTCTACTAGGATATCCCTGTCTTCAATCAACATCTAAAAGAGTGTTATTAATTCCCTATTCTCTTCCAAGAGCTTATCATATCGAAGGCGCGCCCTCTTCAGCCGGGGGCAGCTTCCTGATCTTTAAAGGACGCTAATACTGTAGTGCTCTTATTAAGCTTATAATACATGTCAGAGAGTGCATTATTGGCAGCAACATCAACCCCTTCGAAAGGATCCATTTAAAGTGGATACTTAACATCCTTTCGAACCCCTCGAAAAGGGTTAGAAAATGAAGTGGAGTTGGTTGCATTAACCCCTTGCAAAAGGGTTGGAGAATTAAGTTGTAGTATTGGTTTATTGATTTACACAACTCAGCCTTCTCTTTGAAGTTACCAGAAAGGAATTCCTTCCTAAATTCACTTTCAACCCAACGCTTCTTAGATGCTGACAACAATATTGATTCAAATTTGAATTTGCATCTAACAATAATGAAACCCTAACTTTAGCAAATTCAAGCTCATACCATAATTGGTCCCATATATTAATCAAAATTGAAAAAAGCCCTCTCAAACTAATTAAAATTGAGCATAATAAAATTGGAGCCTGAATTCGCGTACAACAATGGAAAATGGTCATATCTCCTAAATGGTAAGTCTGAATGGGCTTAGTCCTTACAACCCTAATTAGGAAAAATTATCGGATTCATTAGTGGGCTTCATTATGGCTTAGTTTAATTACCCACTAATATATCCAGCAACAAACAGAATTTAATTAAAATGGTCATATCTCCTAAACGGTAAGTCTATTTTCCTATTATGACCACTCTATGGAAAGAGAAACCACTACCTCGATTTAATGGAAATGGTATTAGATCCTAATTCAATCCCTATCAAAATATATAGGCCTTAAAATAATTTCTAGGTTCGAAATGTTCAATAAAAATTCTAAAGGGGGAAAATGTCCCTAATAATCATTTTCCAAAATATTAGAGTCATATGATCTCATATGAAATAAATAAAAATATTTTATGATCTTCTGGTATGTAAAATACAGATCATTATAGTTAGAGTATGTACCATTTAAATAAGAGAACTAGTGCTATGTATCATCCTGACTTATTGGTGTACGGATAAAGTAGGGTGAAGTTTGATTGGTATTACCCATTCATCCTTGCTCATGTTTATTAGATGTATATAGGTTGCATGTATATACAATACTTAAAGATAGCTCTCCTCACACCAGGCTTTAAGTCCGACCTGTGTTTTGTCTTTGTCTGTTTATGTAATGACAACTCTTGGGTACTCGATTGACTAGTTTGGGAGTCATGTGCTTTTGGGGATAGGCTTGTAGGACAACTAGAGCATTCTGGAGGCGTGAAGTCGATATATTGAATATGTATATTTGTTGATGTTGTAGTACATGGCAGATAGGCTATTTTATATATGAGATTTGTGATATCAGATACTATATTCAGAACTTCATATGAATGGAGTTAATGTATTTTAATTTTCTATATTGATATTTATTTATCGGCTTCTTCCACTAGTGCAATCTCTTGTACATTTTTTATCTTATTCTATCCATGTATATTTAGTATATTATATGTTATCTTCCCATTCTGAGATTGTATCGATGTGCCTGCATATTGTGTTTTGTTCTAATTTTACCCTGATGGACCATCTTTTATGGTATTCAGTAGTCGGACGTTGTCATTCAGTGTTGATTTAAGGTATTATGAAGGGCAAGTCGTTACAGTTGGTATCAGAGCTTAGGCTCAATACTCAGGACCAAGTTGGCTAGTTTAAGTTAAGAAACCTAGTTGATGGAGATACGTTGAAAGAGCATACTTGTATTTTTCTACTATATAATACTACATACACCACTTGTCTCCTTAACTTTGATTTATTTAGTTGCTAGTTGCTAAGGTGTCTCCGTTTAAGGCTATCTATATGAGCTGGCAGAGTGCACGAGTGGCTGCGGGTAGGTAGTTTGAGATGCCTGATTGGTCTAGAGACTATTTGGATATAGCACGGGATGTTCCACTGCCTACAAACATTCTAGTAGATGCGGTGGGTGTTGGAGGTGAAATAGCCCTTGGAGCATAGTAGTAGAAGGCTTAGACAAGCATTCCATGACTTGGATTGATTTTAGACATCGCTTTGAGTCTCTATTTATTTCTAAGATCTAAAGAGGTGTGCAACTTAAGCGTTTAATCCATTGGTAGCATAGTATTTTGTCGTGAAGGAGTATGTTAGCAAATTTAATCTTTTGGCTAAATTTAGATAGAATATGGTTATAAATCCTTTTAAGTAGGCAAGGAAGCTTGTCAAAGGTCTTGTTGCATCAATTAGGGATTTATTGCTTAGTCGTATCCTAGTTTGGGCCACTTTTGAGAGCCTCGTGGTGATGACTCTCTTTCATGAGAGAACTCACGAGGTACTACTGGAGGTAGCAACGGCTAAGAGTGAGTGCTTCAATTGCAATCAATTTGGTTGCTTGAAGAAGAATTGTCCTACACTTCTAAAGGGTGGGCAAGTAGTAACTTATGCCTTACAGGCATTTGCGGGTCCTGGTAGGCCTACTGGTCAGAGAAAAAGTATCGTGCAAATGAATATACAACTCTAGTGTCGGAAAGAACATAAGAAAGTATCTTACACTTTGGAAGATGGTGTTTCTTATGTTCTTTCTAACACTAGAGTTGTATATTCATTCATTGCTAGTGACTTGGTAGTTGTACTAAAACCCGACCCCTCATATTGTAAGTAAATGCTTTTGTAATATTTAATCTTATATAGGGAACTTTGGATGTTAAGCTAAAGTATAGCAGTTGTGAGTACTGCCATTCAAACTTGATGCACGAGCTTTCGAGTAGAGTGAGATTGTTCGGTGAAGTGTGACTTGGATTCTGTATCTAAGTAGGATCCAATGGTTGCGCAGAAATGAATATGGACTGATAGAAAGACTTCTAGGTTTTCCATTGAGTCATTTGTCTTAGAAGTGTTTAACCTTGTGTTAGCAAACCTTAAGTGGTGGGATTAATCCCATGAACTACATTGGTGTTTTATAAGGATCATTCCATTCACGTACTAGTTCTTAATCTCTAGTTTAAGCATGGGTTTTCTAGGTGATTCGCACTGGTTAGGCAAGGGTATTTCACTCGATTCTTAAAGGAGAGCACTTGAGTAGGATTCTCAGAGTGACTTAGAGATTTTTGAAGTGCGACTATAATCATGTGAGAAAATTTTGATGGTCCATCCAAGGAACCAGATTAGAGTTTGCATAAGAGAAATTAGGTAGCCAACCCTAGTTTAATAAAGAAATCTTACAAGCGAACAAGGATTGGATCGAACATCATATATTATTTTGGATGATCTTTATTCGTTGTAAAAAATTATTTTTAATATAGTTAAGATTGCTTATGACAGTTCAAAGAAGGACTTCTTGACTAGTTTTGTGACAATTTGGATAATCTTCTAAGTGATGATTTGATACTTGCTTGTGCGAGCGTTGTAGTACACTTAGTATATTATCCTAATTATCATTGTGCGGTTGAGGTGATTTTGAACTCGAGCAAGCCCAAGCATTTATATATCGTCATTTAATAATGATTTAATTAGTAAAAAATTACTTCTTTGGAGAATGAGTTCTGTTCAAAAGGAAAGGAAAGTTGAGACTTAGATTGCTAGGTTTATTCGAGAGTTTTGAGGATTGGTGATCCATCATATCATGTAAGTTTTCCTTTTCAAGGCAGTAGGTTCGATAGTCTTTCATGTCTTGTATTTATGAAAGGAGTTGCACCACTTAGGCATTTGGATCATCTTGGATGTCGAACAGACTCATGGCAGTTTTGAAGCCTTCCCAACTTTACTAGGATGGCAGCTACAGTTGCATGCTATGACTATTATTGGTTATTGTATGCGTTGTTATACATTCCTTTTGAATGATTGATTATTTGAATGGTAATTTTGTTGATTTTGTTGCCTGTTGTTGTTTGTTACTGGTTGTTATTGTTTATTATTAATTATCGATTACTTGTTTTTTCTTGATTATTGATTAATTACTTAATTTTATGATTGGATTGATTGTTGATTGATTGATTTATCTGATTGATAGTCGTTAGTTATTATTGCTTTATTGTTGCTTGTTGATTGCTCATCTATGGTTGATATTGCTTATTGTTGCTTGTTGATTGCTCTTTGTTGATTGTTATTGCTAGCATATTATGTTAATTTTCCTACTCCATAGAAGGAGTGCACGATGTATTTCATGAATTTTGTTTGTGTAAGTGTATAATTCTACTGAGGTAGTCGTGATAAATCGACTAGAGAAAGTGGATGTGAACCATATGTGGCTTTATACCTTGAAGGCCTATTCATATTTTTGAGAGGCTATGTGGCTTCTGACCGATGGGGTTAAGCTTGTCCGTGAATAGAGATTTGTATTGGTATGTCTCCATTTACTTGAGGGAATTTTTTCCCTTTTATTTTGTTAATATGTGTAAAAGCATGGTGTAGAGCTTGCTTCATTGTTTCTTGTATTTTACAAGCATGCTTATTATTTTCAATGGTAACATGTTAATCAGAGATGCCTATTGCATGAGAGATGCTTATTTCATTATGCATGTTTCATAGTTTATTATAACATGTTTATTTGAGATGCTTATTACATTCGAGATGCATATTGCATAGTTTATGATAACATGTTTATTGGAGATGTTTGTTGCATAGTTTGTTATGACATGATTATTTGAGATGCTCATTGCATTATATGTGCTTCTTGCATAGTTTGTTGTAACATGTTTATTTGAGATGCTTGTTGCATGGTTTGACATAACATATTTATATGAGATGATTTCTATATATGATTTAGCATGCTTAAATTCATGATATAATGTTGCAATTGTGTATAATCCTCTTTGTTCGGTACATGATTAGGTAGTGGAAGCAACTATGCACTATTGGGATGATTATTCGCATATAAATGGCATGCTCTTGCTATAAAAGAAGTATGTAAGATCTATAGTGTAAATGGTCTGGATATATATGCTTATATGGCTTCAGAAATGAGATACCTCAAATATAGGATGCCTTAGATATGAGATGGGTGTGTGTATGTTGGTTTGGATTCTTTCGGAGCTAGCAATGCAAAGGAAGTGCGGCCGAATTTTTCCAAAAATGAGAGGGCTTTAGAATTCTAAGGATTAGGAGATTTATTCTGTTCTTTTGAAGTTCATGTAACGCTAACTGCATAAGGAAAAATTGGCTTAAATTTATAAAAGCAGACACTTGGAAATTTAGCCTAATCAATTTGCATTATCATACTCATAGGAATTTCAAGGACAAAATTCTTTTAAGGAGGGAAGAATGTAATAACTCGCATTTTTGTGATTGGATATTTAAATAATTAACTTGAATATCGAATCATTAGTTAATCGAAAGTCCAGAATCTATTTTTTCGCATACAGTCAAATTAGAATTCGAGACTACTTCTGTTGAGTCCGGATTGACGTTGCAAATCAAAATAAGTATAAATATCGATATATTAAGAGTTACGGTATTTTTACGATTTATGTGTTGTTATACATATTTGTAAAAATACATGCACAGTCGAGTCCAATGGGACCTTGACTGATGGCTTATGATTTCGGGATAAGAACTTCATTATAAGATGTACAGTTGAAGAATTTTTGGAATCAGGCAATCTGATGGCCAAAACAACCTCGAAATGCATGAAATTATCATCTCGGAGTACCCTCGCGGTTGGTGACAAAATTTAAACCATCGGGACTAGAAAACAAGATGATGTGTGTCGATGAGTTTTATGGCAATATGATGTACTATGTGATCGTATGAGCTCGAAACATGTGGAGATTTATTTGAGAAATTAAATTAAATGTATATTTTATTATATATATACACATTGTTTAGATCTTTTATTTTCCCTCCCAACTTTTCTTTCTCTCCACTTTTATCAAATACAGATCCAAAAGGAAAGGGTTGACAGATTTTCCCCAATTGACGGAGTTATAGGCAACGATAATGGCTGAGGTTGGATCCAATAGACTCGTGTTGAGGAAACAAATCTATAGTTGCGTGGGCATGTGCAGTAGTGCTGCCTGAGAGCCACTTTGCTCACCATCGGCTAGGTTGGAGTTTGATGGTGTTGTAGGGGTATGGAGAAAAATGGAAAGCCCCATTGCGATTCTCTTGGAAGCTTGCATCTCCTGGCAACAAGCACTCGAATTCCAATGGTCTAGGGCAAATCACGACATCGTTCTGTAAGGGGGAAGAGGCCAAAGTCACGATTGACATTGAGGTGTCGGGCTTGTCGTGGTCGAGTCCATTAGGAAGAGTGTGCATAAAGGAGTGTGTTGGAACGAATGGTGCATTGTCTCGTGGACTGGGGAAGGAGAATTGGTGGAGAGAGGATCAACGTTTATGGGTGTATTTATGCACGGTGTGCACATGGGAGAGTTTAAAGAAGAAAGGTTAGTGGACTAATAAAGTAATTACATTAATTAATTATTTAAATTAATCTCCTTTCGTATTAAATTCGTATCTTTTGCATACGACGTCCAATCAAGATGCGGTCTTCACCATTGCACTTGTAGTGAGATTCCCTATGATGTCGTATGTGCTTGGACTAGAAATGGACACTTGGGAATTTACAACTTAGGTGAGCGGAATTATAACTTTGAATTTATATTTCAGTATAAATCTCTGTAATTATATATATTGAAAAATATTACCTATATGTGGTAGAATCATATATATATATATATATATGTGTAATTATTCCCTTGTTTGATTGGATTGGTTTGAGTAGATATTCGGGATAATTGATTAAGATCCTGTATACATGAATATTGTGTTCTATTCGTGTTGAATAGTTCTAGATGGAGTTGATATTAATTTATAACATGGTTATAAATTAATTAAACCCTAATTTGTAGTAATACTAGTGCTAGAAATATTATCATATATTTTATTACTAATCGAAAGTTAAAAGTACGACCTTCAAAATAAACTGTAAAGCTAAATAATTGTCTATATAGGTTAAACTTATGTTGAAATGGCTTGATAGTTTATCTGGCCTAAGTACTGTTTTACTATGGTGTAATTCATTAATAGGATTGGTAGGCGAGAGTATTATCTAATAAAATAAGTTTGAGACTTCTATAAAATAATACGAAGAAGATATAATTGTTAGATTCATTTGTTAAGTAAGATTTTGTTGAATTGTTTATATGATTGTATATGCGAATTGTTATTGAATTTGAGATGATAGATTTGTTGCTTTGGTTGTGTGTTGCCTTTATGTATGTAAATGTGCAGGATATGTATTTATTAATTTCATATAATTGGACTGGTTATACATATATGAATACACACACATGCATATAGTTTATGTGATTTATATATGTCTATATGTAATATAGTGTTGCTATGTCTGACTTCAGGCTACCGATTGGCGCATAGAATACACTGTACCATTGAGATGGACGACATGCAGATGTAGTCCCAGAGCAGGGGCGGAGAGAGATTAGGATGCCTGTTTAGAGTAGGTCATATATTGTTTTGTAGTATGATCGGGTGCTGCGACAGGACCTACAAGCCAACTTCTTTTGAGGTGTTGGTTTTAAAGGAGTCCACAAGTTAGTAGTGGCTCTCGATAGATCTTTTTGGTAGCTAATGGCAATTTAGCATGATTTTTCGATACGTAATTTAAGCGTATGTATAATATGGTATCCCGACTTAGGGTTACTGAATAGTGGACGAAATATATTATACAGATGTGTAAATATGTGGTTCAAGTGATTTATTTATATATATAATTATAAATGCATGATTTGGGTGATTTATATATATTGGTTTGGTATGCTTAAGGGGCAACTAGGTAGTGTGAGGAATTTTAAGAACAAATCACGATCCATACGGAACAACAATACTTGGGGTTGTGTACACTTGTAGGAAAGGTTTATGTAGGGTTTAGCATTTACATACCCTTTTAGTATGTCTGTGTAGACAACTCAAAGGAAAGGACGCTAGTGAGGGAATCCATTATACCATTGAGACGCACGACCTGTAGACATAGTCCTGGAGTAGGGGCGAAGAGAGATTGGAATGCCAGTCCAGCGTAGGTCATATACTGTTCTATAGTATGATTAGGTGCTGCAACAGGACCTACATGCCAACTTCTTTTGAGATGTTGAATTTTTAGGGGATTCCAAAAGTCAATTATGGCACTTGATAGGTCTCTTGATAGTTAATGGAAATTCGACATGGGTATCGGTTATAGATATTCGTATTCTGGTTTTGGATATGGAGATGCTATGTTAGTAGCATTGTTATATCATTGTATTTGTTTTGCATTTTAGATGCTTCGATGGCAATTGAGATATCTATTGCATTGTTGCTTATGAAGTGGAGTATTACCCCTATATTCATTTTTCGTGTTCGGTAACATGGCTTGTTATAGTATGTATCGTTTTAATAAGAGAACCGCTATTATGCATCATCCTAGGTTGGTATATGGATAAAGTAGGGCGATATTTGATTAGCATTACCCATTGATCCTTGCTCACGCTAATCAGATGTATATAGGTTGCATGTATATACAGTACTTAGGGATAGATCCCCTCACACCCGGCTTTATGTCTGACCTGTGTTTTGTCTTTATATGTTTATGTCATGACAATACTCGGGTACTCGATTGAGTGGTTTGGCAGTTAGGTGCTTTTATGGACATGATTACATGACAGTTGGAGCATTCTGGAGGCGTGAAGTCGATATATTGGATATATATACTTGCTGATGATGTAGTACATAACAGACATGCTATTCTATATATGAGACTTGTGATATCAGATACTATATTCAGAACTTCATATGAATGAAGTTAATGTATTCTAACTTTCTGTATTGATATTATTTTATTAGTTGCTTCTGCTAGTGCAGTCTCGTATATACTGTTCATCATATTTTGTCCATGTATATTCAGTATATTATATGTTATCTTCCCATTGTAAGATTGTATAATGTTCCTTGGTATGGTGTTTTGTTTTAATTTTACCATGATGGATTATCTTTTGTGATGTTCAGGAGTCAGATGTTGTCATTTGACATTGATTCAGGGTATTACGAACAGTAGATCGTTGCATAACTCACCGAAGAACACGGGAATATTCTGATTTATGATGCATCATGTTTGATACAGTAACTCTAAAGGAACATGGAATGATTTTGATTTGTGACTGACATTTAAGAAAGAACTTGAGTCCTCAGCGATGATAGGTCTAGAAGGACCTCTATTTTGTAGGTGAATCCGAAGGAATCAGATGATTCACCTTGATTTCCCTAATGGATAGCCAGAGAGATTGCATATTGATGATTTTTCGTCTTCGATGTTTGTTCTTGAGAAAAGCACGTCATATATTCACAAGGCGTACTTTGGAGGGCAAGTGTTACAGCCAAATTTTCTTATCACCAAGCAGATTAGATGATTAAACTATGCTAAAGGACGAAGAAGAAATGGATACGAACACTTAGGAAAATATCACAAGATGATAAAGTGAAGAAGTACAAAGTGATTGTTGAAAACTAAAACTCGACTTCTTGGATCGGTGCTTTAGGTTGGTACCAAGTCACACCTGAGAAAAACCAAGGAAAATGTTGAAATACCCGAGTCAAGAATAGCAAGGCATAGGGCAATGCAACTTGAAGTAAGACCCGAGTCAAACCCAAGTCAGAACCAAGTCAGACCTGAGTCAACTCGGTACCAAGTTGTAAGTCATAACTCGGTATCGAGTTGTGATTCTTCGGTCAGTTTTGCTGTGATCTTCTTAGGGATGATGTGCATGATGTAAGGGAATATGCTGGAGCTAATTTCGAAGCTTATCTTAGAGATTTTTGCCTATAAATAGAGGTGATTGGCCCTTTGTAAAGGACTTTTCTCCTTCTTTATTTCTAAACTTCTGACTACGACGAGTTATGAAATTATGACTCTGAAAAATATTTTATTGGATGCTCATCGAGTTGAGATAGCCGAGTTGCAAAATCACAGTTTTTAAAAACTCATAGAAACGAAAATAAAAGGATAAACTAGACGTAAGCCGGAGTATTTGCCGAATCGCTATAAAAATCTTGTATTCTTTCTTGTTATGCATTCTTTTCTTTGGTAACTTTTGTATTTATTACTCTATTTGGTGCTTGTGCCAATTTTGGTGCAAACAATATATATTATGTGATTTTATTCTATTGTAATTTTTGGAAAGCGCTGCATATAGAGGAGACTTTGGCAAAATTTTAGTAATTGTGCCAATTTTGGTGCAAACAATATGTATTATGTGATTTTGTTCTGTTGTGATTTTTGAAAAACTCTCCGTACAGAGGAGACTCTATCAAAAAAATTCGAAAAATCCAACACTTAGGAATTTCATATAAATGTATCGTAAGAAAAATAGAAAGTTGTTAAATGAGTCTATTTAAATTGTACCATATGATAAGATAAGTTAGAGAGAAAGTCACATAGAGGATTAATAGGTCTAAACTTGATAGGAGATTGTAAAGTACGAAGAAAGTTAAGGGTATGAGTTGTGAATGACGTCTTACCTATAAGAAATTATGAGGATGCAATTTTCATAAGGGGAAGGTTTGTAACAACATTACTTTCCCACTAAAATAAATTAAATTTAACTAAAATACAATGTTCAAATTCAATTTTGGATAAGTTTTATTTTTGGAAATATAATTTTATTGAGTTGAAGTTTATTTGATAAAAGATTTGTTTTAATAAATTAAATTCTTTTCTGAAAATGCACTGAACCCGAATAAAATATTTACATTGAAAACAAATTATTTTTGTATAGTAAATAATTTTTATATGATTAAAATAGATGAATAGAAATATTATCTGAAATTAATAGAATCGGTAAATCAATGAAAATGAACAATCATTAAATTTAAATGTTTTCCCTTTACTAATATTTTCCAAACATAAAATCATATATGAAATCCATTATTTAAAGTATGGAAATGGAATTTCATAGTTGTTAAATTATTGTTATAAGGTGGTTTATAGATTTTGAGGTGAATAAGGGATTTAAATATTGGTTTTGGAAATTTCATATTTGGGTTATAGAAAAGGTTTGAAATTGAAATCATATTTAAGAAAAAAAGAATACATTTGAAATTTTATGTTTAAAGGGATTCATGATTTTTTAACTCCATACTAGTACTTTAAAGGTGTCAAAGAGGAACTCCAAAGAGTGAATTATTTTTAAAGGATTTTAGAAGGTTTGAGATTAAAAGAAGACATAGTCGTTGATTTTTTTGAAATTAAACAAGAGGTTCTAAAATTAAAAAAATTAGGAAAAAAGAGAATGATATATAATATATAATCATATATACATTGTATTTAAATTTATAATCAAAATATAATAAATTTATACTATGGTATGAATGTGGCATTCATTAATAGGTGGTGCTTGTTATAATTGTTGGTATGGTTCAATATTCTGTTGTGCTAGGATTATTGTCAAACCTTCTTTATATTGCTTATGTCCGTTATGTTTTAAGCCATATGAGATATATTATATCATGTAATAAGGCTATATGGATTATTTTCATGATGTTCTTGTGTTTCTTGTTTATTTAAATGTAAAAAGGTTAAGGAACACCTTAGTGACACCGGGTTAAACGACGCTTAGGTGGGTTATCGTCGTTGATATGAACATGTAGAATGAATAAATAAAATTTGATCGAAGCAATGTGAGACACAAGATGAGCAAGATATCCATCCTAGTCGGTTGCAGTTTGTAGTGTGACAGGGCATTCTTGCTTTGTGATCAATGGCGAAGCTTTGACTCTTACCCCTAAATGTCTTAGAAATGAGGTTTGATTGAGGAAAATAGAGACTTGCCATAAAACCAGTCTAGGAGGAACCTTAGGTTAGACTGGGGTTGTTTTTGATAGGATGTGTTGATGTGATTGTTAATCTCTCTTGGGACTCGAGTTGGTGATGGATTAGAAGACGATAGTGATGTTAGTTGTTTGTACTTAGTGATATCGATATATGGTGATATCATGTATATAGTGTAATGTACTTATGTTGATGATGTTGTATACAGTTATGGGAAGGCACAATTTTCTTTATTTTGTTTTATATATGTTATGATATTATACGCTTCGAAACATTCTGAGGCTCTGTGTTCCTTGTATATATTATATATTGTCATGTTTTGGAAAACCCACGTATTTATTGCTTTGTGCCGATACCAAGTACTTATATTTAATTTATTATATGAGGTAATAATAAGTACCGATGTTAGGCCAAGAGAATGTTCATGTGTAGCCGCCCTTAACAAGCATTATTCTCCAAATTGGAGGCAGAAATCTAAAGTGAGAGGACGCAGTAGGCTAGGTAGGGAGGATTTGGATAGAAATAGGCATTTCGGTGAGTTATTCGTGCTTTCTTCTTCATTTATGCAATTATAATCAACTAATAATGATATGTTGGCTATATTAGTAGTATGACATAAATTAACACTTAAATTTAGAATTAACATGGATTTGGGAAGGAGTTTGTTGCAAACAATGAGTAGAGACTAGGTTTTGTATATATCTAGTGTTCAAACGAATGTACCACTCCAATTCCTAAATTAAAGTGTATAAATGGATTATGAAATGTAGAGCTAGGGAATAGGTATGTTCTCAGACGAATGGAAGTGGAACGGAAGTGGCCAAAGGTGGTAACGATGATGAAAACTACCATTTTATGAAATTCAAAAGCACCAAGAAAATACGTACACTGGTCCCTCGGTGGGGTTGGACTGGCACATCGATGGTCTTGTTTGGGCATAGGTTGAACACAGAACACGAAGTGACAGTATAAATAAACAACAAGCGATTCGAGACTTGTTTCTCTTATGTTCTGGAAGGTGGCCTGAGGCTAGTGATGAGGCAAATGATGGTACTATGAAGTAAATGAATGTGTGTGATAATTGGTTGTTATTTGAAGTGAAAATATATAACTATGATACATGAATGTGATATGACGATGGACGTGGATGTGAACAAGTCTGGGGCCTAGGTAGATGACACATGGTGTGTATTCAAATATGAATGCGGTCCTTTGACACAAGTATGTGGTCTAGGCACGACGATGCTCTCTTATAGTGCTACGACGGGCCAGTAGAGGAGGTGGTTATTAAGCGACCCTGCTGGGTACAGGTGGACCAGAGCATGAGTCCAATTCGGTAGCATGAGGACAATAGGCTTTCCTATAGGCTATAGGTGGTCCAAGAAAGTGAGTCATATACGCGATTGTGTGGCAGCAGACAATAGGCGACCATGTAGGGCATGAGGTTGAACCAAGGAATGAGTCTACATAGATATGATGCAAGATGATTAGATGTACATGACAAACAGGTATGATATGGTGACGTAACGTGTGGTGGGCGAGTGGTAGACTCATATCATGTTATAGTATTATTTTTGTAGTATATGTAGAGTAGAGTATGGCTCACTCACCAAAACTTATGTTTAACTCACTCCCATTATATTTTATTTCCTTCCATTGTGAGACACTAAAAGCAGTTATTAGATAGTGTTAGCTAGATTGTATCTGATATGTATCTATGTCTATAACTATATGTAAATATTATCTCACCCCCA
This sequence comes from Allium fistulosum, assembly GCA_030737815.1. Lineage (NCBI taxonomy): Eukaryota > Viridiplantae > Streptophyta > Magnoliopsida > Asparagales > Amaryllidaceae > Allium > Allium fistulosum. The sequence continues at coordinate 1,390,020,460 of CM060902.1, forward strand.
ACAACTCATCTTTTCATTTCTTGGGTTGTCAAAATCGATTCAGGTATGGACCCGGGTTGTGAGAGCGAGTTATTACATTAGGTATCAGAGAATATGTTAGGAACCTAAGATGAGAATTTGGAACGTATTGATACATCGTGTTTGTATTTTTATTATATATATAGGAAATTCAAAGTACATATGCACACACCCATTTACTCTTCCAATTTTATTTACTATTTATTAAGAAGATGCAAATGTATCCAATTTTTACAAATAGCTGATGAGTAATTCAATCAAAATCAGAACAAAACCAACACAGCCAATGCCGGTGGGATTAAAACTAGGGCAGGGACTAGCACCGTGTGGATATACCAGATATTCCTAGAGTTAATATTCCAGTATGGTTCATACACTACCTTACGGAGATGAGCCAAGATAGTACCAACCCAACGAACCCCCAACCACCAGTACCACTGCTAATTAAGGTGTGATTCCAGCCCCAACATCACCAACTATTGATTTTCCTATGTTATGTCAGAATTTCTCCAGCCTTGGTTGGAAGCCATTCCTTGAGACTGAACCATACTCAGTGACTTGGGGATGGCTTAATGATTATGAAAATATTTTCAACCTGTTAGGACTTGGTGATGGTATTAAGAGACATTTAGCAACTTGGCATTTGAAACGTGAATCAACATGTTGGTGGGAAGTGATAACAACTGAAGTTGATGAGAATACTATTACTTAGAGGATGTTTAAGTCAAGATTCACAATTCACAATGAAGTTTCTTTCTGGTGCTGATTATTGTTGGAAAATTTTATTCATCTGACGTAGGAAGAAATGACAGTTGGGGAATATGTCAGTTAGTTTAATGAGTTGGTTCGATTTGGATTCGAGTTAGTGAATACTCCGGCGAAGAAGGCGCTAAATTTTGCAAAGGGATTAAATTCACCTCTGAGGCATTTGTCATCGAATCAAATACCGTTTAGAGCTACGTTTGAAGGATTAGCAGAGGCAACATTGCTGAATTCTCTGAATGGAACTATGGTTAAGGACCCAGCTAAGGAAGGAGAGGGATGGTAGCAAGGAAAGCGTAAAGGAAATGGATCCCAAGGAGGGAAAAGCAAAAAGGACGCAGTTACTTGTCACAGATGTCATAAGATGGGACACCTTGCAAAAAATTGTAGCACTAACCTTTCAAAAGGTAGATGTTATAACTATAACTAAGTGGGACATATAGCGAAGGATTATAAGGCAGCCCTAACTCAGAATAAGTTAAAGTGCTATAACTGTGATCAGTTCTGGCACATAAAAAAGGATCATCCAGCTTTAAGGCACGAGGGTCCAATTTTGAAGGCATATTATTCGGTTGTCGTTCCAACTTCTAGTAGGGCGCCACCGTCGGCGCAAGAGAAGGGAAAGCAAACGGTGGTGGAAGGTGTGTTGATTTTATCTGATTCTCATGTTCATACTTCATTTGATGCTAATGCATCTCATTCATTCATTGCAAGTGCACTAATTCATCCGTGGTGTGGAGTTCCTTTGTGATGCATATGTATTAAACTTTTTAGGGTATGGGTTGATTTTGGAAGTGGATTGGATGCCTTGATACAGGTTAGTATGAGATTATGACAGGAGGATGGTTTGACTAAAGAAGGATGATGGACTTGATTTGATTCTATGTTGTGAGCCTGATATTTCTATTATGGAGACGTATTTGTATTCACTCAGCTTGTCATGGGAAGAGCTATCATACATACCCATAGTGAAGGACTACCCGATATATTCAAAGAAGTTTCCAGTCTCCCTCCTCGAAGAGAAATTTAATTTCGTATTTATCTTGAGAAAGATGCAAGACCGGCTGTGATACTTCTTGGGCATATGGGCTCCGAAGGAGACAAGACTTGTATTTGTTCGAAGAAGTATTTCAAAATTGGTACTGCTCGTCATTTTCGCTACTAAGGCAAACAGTTCCCTCGGGTTTTGCTCGACTATCCAGAACTAAATAAGCCGACGAAAAAATACCGCTATCCATTGTCTCGTATTAACGACCTCTACGATCAGTTAGTCGGGGTGTGACGCCCCACCTCTATACTCACACTAGCCAAGGACACTACGGGGTAATGCCGTCGACTAGCACGAAGAATAAGGCTGTTGAGGAGCGACCATCTGTGTAATTGCTTTGTGCGAGTACCGATATGTCAGATAATATAACTTACATTTCATTTTAAGAGGAAATCCGACATATCAAATACAAACTCAAAGCTACCACACAGTGGCTATATGGACTTCGGAAACAAATATAGAAATAAAAATAACACAAATCAGTCACAGACATTCATATCATAAAGGTGGAATCAGATATGAATATATCACATAAAAGTGTACACCAAAATAGTGGTCATATAAGATCCACTACATCACAAAAGAATAGATACAAGTGCTAGGCAAAAGAATATTTATACATCAAGGAGTCTCTATCTCAAATGTATAATAACAAAAACTACTAATCTAAAGTAGTTAGCCAAAAATCAGATGATAAACCCTGATAAGAAGTCAAGCAGAAGCACCTGAAATACCTCGGTCTGACCCAAGTATTATTTAAGAAGAAAATAATAAACGGATCAGTCTAGCTATAAATATCAGATAAAATGAGATAGGATAAGAGATATCACAAAAATGTATGATAACGATAATGCCATACTGTGACAAGTATACATCAGATAACAACAAAAATCATACAATATCTCAAATATTCTCAAACACCAAAAAGAATCACATATTCTTTAAATAATTCACCAAAACACAAATATTGACAAAACATATCAATGCTAATCCACGAAAATTGGTGAAACACAAATTCTAGAAATCATTAACCAGAAATCTAGAAAACACAAAAGGGGGAAGGCCTATCACAAACGGGAGCATGAAAACTCACCAACACCTGTATCACAAATGGGTCGCTATCCCATGAACCGAACATCGACGTACCTAAAACGATACGCCCCATGCACAGTCGAACATCGACGCACCTAAAAAGATACGCCCCATGTATAAACTAACATCGACGCACCTAAAAAGATACGCCCCATGTATAGTCGGACATCGATGCACCTAAAATGATACACCCCATGCCTAGTCGAACATCGATGCACCTAAAAAGGTACACCCCATGTATAATCTAACATCGACGCACCTAAAAAGATACGCCCCATGTATAGTCGGACATCGATGCACCTAAAAAGATACACCCCATGCCTAGTCGGACATCGATGCACCTAAAAAGATACACCCCATGCACCGACTTATCGAGCCAAATGCTCCGCGAACGGTCAAAAGACCATGGGTCGCTAGCCCATAAAAATGAGATGAAGCTCAACAGAACGAGGTATAGTCCCCCACGCGGACAAAGAGACATCGCATATCGCTTGTCTAAATCATAAAATGATCACCATTGATCAATAAGAAGTGTCAATTACACTAAGCTAGCAAATATATGAGTTTAGCTTCATGTCCCATAACCATTAGCTTAACTTAAATATTTACGAACAGATTGTAGATTTCCACTCGAAAGTTGTCACGAGAGTTCAATCGAACAATTCCAAGAATTAACTGACGAAGTAAATGCAAGCGTTTCATACCACTTGTTTTACTAACCGTTTAATTAGATTTCTCATACGAATGTGGTAAGGGTTTATATATACTAATAGATTGGATACTACTAGTATAGAAACCTTTGTATTTAGAAGTGACAAATCACAAAAATGATTGTAGAAACAATCAATCACCAAAGATTCACATTCGAAGACGTGAATCAAAACCATAGAAATCGATATCAAATCCATCAAATGGATATTCCCAAAAATCCAAAGAAAGAAGTCATCAAAGTCGATAATAAGTGATGACGACTATCCGGAACAACAACAATCGATTAAAAATAGGAAATCCACTCAAAAAATAAGCAAATAGGCAAACTGCTCAATTCCAGACGACTGGAGGTTCAATCCAGGCATCTGAAAACTAACCAGACGTCTGGTTTAGAATCCAGATGTTTGGATTTGTTCTCTGAAAATAATCCAGAGAACTCCCAGACGTCTGAAACTTCAAGTCAGAAGTCTGAGACCCATCCAAACGTCTGATCCTAAATTTCAGACGTCTAGCATTAGTCTCTGCCTTTTTTTATATTCTGCGTGCTTATATTTTTCTCTCCAGGTCCAAACCTGACGTCTGGACTTGGTCACCAGACGTCTGGTCACCTGGTCTGGGCAACAATTTGCCTAGGCCAAAGTGGCCAAAACGTATCGGGAGCGATCGGACGAGCAACGACGACTAAGGATTTACACCAAGCGACAACCCAGCCTTAACGGCTCTTCTATACACCCTAAATATCAATGTCCAAACATCCATAAAAGGATTTTCATAAAATCGGACCAAAATACCAAAATTTGGGAAATTCGCCAAATGTTATGAATTCATACCTAACAATAATGAAAGTTATAAACGTAGAAGTGAGTTAAAGAACTCACCTTTAAAACTCAAAGACACGAATGAGAAGCTTTAAAAAAAAGGAAAGGCCAATTCCTCTTCAACTTCAACTCAAGAAGCTCCAATCTAAGCTAATAAGCAAATATTTCCTAAGTTAGTGTTTAGGAATTTCTGAAATTGAAGAGAGATAGAGATGGAGAAGATGGAGAGGATGCTTACCTAAGCTTCTCTTTGATTTTGGAGCAAGAACTTGAGTTTCCAAATCAAACTAGGGTTTGGAATTTCTATTTCCCATTCTTTTCCCCCATTTTCTCTTGAGCTTGAATGTTAGGAAAATGAGAATGAAATGAGAAGAGGGGCTAAGTTAGGGTATTAAGATGGGTTAGTGGGCTGAAACCCAAACCCAAAGCCCAAGTAGAAAAATAGCAAAATTCTACTCAACTCCAAACATATCGATGTTTATACTCAAAAAAGTTATAAATGCCATTTTGGACTCAATGGAAGTGGTCTCGAGTCCCAATTCGACTGTTTACAAGAAGTAACATTTCATACTTTAATCCGATTAACGATGCTATATTTAAATATACAATCGTAAAATATGCGGGTTGTTACAGACTCCCCTCCTTAAAGAAATTGCGTCCTCGCAATAATTAAGAGGAAAATAATGAGTAACAACCATAAAAGCATATCAACACAAAAGAAAATTTGAAATAAGAAGTTCACCATAAAAAGCACGAAAGAGTAAGTCCGGATGTGTTTGCTCGATGAATTCTCTTGATTCCCAAGAGCAATCCATAGGATTTGAGGTCCATTGAACTTTCACAAGAAAAACATCTTTATTTCGAAGGCATTTAACCTCTGAAGCAATGATACGAATAGAATGTTGCTCCTAAGTCAAATTTGGTGAAACTTCAATTTCTTCAATTACACCGGGCTCAAGAATAGAATCGGAATCCCTAAGGTATTTCCATAGTTGAGAGACGTGGAAAACGTCATGAATAGCAGAAAATTGAGCTGGTAATAAAAAGAGATAAGCCACGGAACCAATGCGTTCGGCGATGGGAAATAGACCAATATATCGAGGTGCTGACTTTCCCGATCGACTGAAACGCACAACACCCCTCATAGATGAAACACAAATGAACACCAATAAAATCTGGACCTAAAACCAGCTTCTCACCGGCTTCAAGCCAACACGAAGGAAATCGGCATGGCCTTCCGTAGAGTGCCTCGAAAGGTGCCATACCAATACTAGATTGGAAGCTATTATTATAGGAAAACTCAACAAAAGAAATATGCTCTTCCCAACTTCCACCAAAATCAAGAACACATGCACAAAGAAGATCTTCAAGAGTTTGATTCACACGCTCGGTTGGTCCATCGGATTGAGGACGATAAGCGGTGCTAAAATTAAGCTTTATTCCCAAAGCTTTTGAAGACCTTACCAAAATCCACTAGTAAATAATGGATCACGATCGCTAACAATAGAAGTAGGAATTCCATGCAATTTAACAATTTCTTTGACATAGAGTTTAGCCAAAAGAGGTACGGTCCAAAAGAGAAGGATGAGCCTCAAGGCTAGACAATGCAAGAGATGAACATGAATCGGATTCACGATCTCGAATCTCACAAGTGGACAAAGTCTCGAGATCACTCCATTCTGATATCATCATGGAAACAACCGCTTGTTGCTTACGACTAAGGGCATTGACAACACGATTTCCCCTTCCGGGAGTATAAAGAATACCAAGACCATAAGATGCAAGGAACTCGAGCCAACGTTGTTGACGCAAATTAAGTTCCTTTTTGAGGAAATAAAATACTTCAAAGATTTATGATCGGTGTAGAGAACAAATTTCTCTCCCAAAAGATAATGACGCCAAATTCTAAGAGCGAAAACAATAGCCGTGAGCACTAGATCATGAATGGCATATCCAGTCTCGGTAGGCTTTAATTGTATAGGAGTATATGTGATAACACGTTCCCTTTTTGGCACAAGAACGGCATTCAAACCAATACGACTAGTATCGGTATAAATAATCAATTCTTGGTTCCCTTTGGGAATCACAAGAATAAAAGCATCGGAAAAGAGTTCTTTCAAATGATTCTCTTTCCCGAAAAGCTAAGACCTTCAAAATTATAATTAACTTCATGTAATCGTCTTTTTTAGAAAAAATTATTTTTTTACAAGTCAATTTATTATATCTGACTGTCTCATCATAGCGTTTAGGAGATTCCTATCGATAACGTTGATCAAGCGCACCGACCAGAATTCTTAAAGCACTCAATGGGCAAAATAACACAAAATCATCTTCTATTTGATAAACATGCCTCTTAAAGATTTTACGAATATTCATTGCTCGTTTTAAGAACAAAATCCAATCATACTTATAAATATCTTATTATAAAGATTTGCAAATTTTAAATTGTTGTTTTCATCCATAATCAATCAATACAAGGATAAACTCATCGAGATATTCGTAGAATACTCGATTCATAAGATGGATGAAATAAGGTAGAAGGTTTGTCAAACCGAATGACATAACGAACCACTCATAAGAATCATAATGAGTACGGAATACGGTAAGTGGAATGCTACCCTCCGCAACTCGTAGCTGATGAAAACCGGTGGCAAGGTCGAGCTAAAAAGACCTTAGCACCATTCAATAGATTGCTTAGGTGATAATCCTAAGACAAGCTCAAATATACCGGAAAATTCACAAACTACTTGAATGAGAGAAATAATATTCTCCTCATCATGTAGGTTTAAAGAATAAAATGATGCCACCGAATTTGGAAATCGAAATCATTAAGAACCATAGAAATCTGCTTAACAGATTGAGGATGTCGAAGATATATAGTCCGCTCAGAACATAGGATGTGGGCTTCATAATGATTAAGCCAATCCTTTCCCAAAAATCAATTTCGAAGCCTAAGTAACGCATAACATGCAAATCGGCTCGAAAAGAATAATCACATAAAATAATCTTGACATTTTCACAAAGTAAACTGAGTGTTGTGGATCCACCAACCGGATTCGCAATTCTCGATGAAGTCATCAAGCCCATAATATTTAAAGAAAAAGAATCAACAAGTTCTTTTGATATAAAAGAGCAGGATGCACCCGTATCAAAAGAAATCAAATAGGAAGATCACGAAATAAAATAATGCCATCAAGGACTGAATGAAAAAAATACCTTGACCAAGAGAAGTGTTACTAGGGGCTTGCACAACATTTAGCTTTCCCTCCTTCTTGCTTTGAAGTATGGGACACGCAGATATATGATGACTCAAACTTTTGCAATAGCAACAATAAAGGGGTTTCAGACACTCATTTGCATAGTGGTCCATAGAACCACAATTGTAGCATTGACCACGACTAGAGGTAAGAGTCTTTGCTACCGGTGTTTCTTGCTTCCCTTTCTTGTTGGGATTGGGACCTTTGAACTTAATAGGCCTCTTCATGTTATTGTTGAAATTCTGTTTGGCACCCATAACTTCAACATCACTTTGATTATTGGCCTCTTCAAGTCGAAGAGCGATATCTATAAGCTGTTCGAAAGAAACTTCTAGTTTTAGAAGTAAAGGATTTTTGAGGTTCTTATTCAACCCATAGACAAATCTCTGATTTTTCTTCAATGGGGTATTAATATATTCAACCCCATATTTAGAGAGAGATTCAAAAGATGCGACGTAATTCGTCACAGAAGATTCACCTTGAACAAGGTCAATAAAGCGCCGAGCTAAAGTTACTTTTTCAGCCTCCGACACAAACTTCAATTCGAATCTTTTCCGGAAATGCTCCCAAGTAAGATCCGCTTCAATAATTTCCGAAATCAAAAGCTCATACCAATCTACTGCTCTTTCTTGGAGCATGCTAGAAGCCACTTGGACTCGATGTAGATCCACAAGATTCATGCGAGAAAAGATGTGATCGCATGATCTAAGCCAAGCCTGGATTTCTATAACGTTTTCGGAACCCTTGAATGGCCTTCCACCCAAAGCGGTATAATCTCTGCACAAGCGTGAAAACCCGGATTTAGGGTGAGTAGGCGCTGGAATGGGTCCGGCAGCTTGGGCATTGTTCACAAGGTCTAAAAGTTGTTGAGCATACATAAATACTCCATCCTGAGGAGTAGCACTGGATTGGCCGGTGCTAGGACGGCCTAGTCTAACCATTTCTCTTCTTTAAGAAAGAAAGAAGAGGAAAAAGGTTATTCTCAGAATGAATATCAAACAAACTTGATTGGTAAAACAAGGCATCATAAAACGAAATAGGATAGAACGGTACGAAGACTCGAATTAAATCCTATGGCATGATTCCTAAGAAAGACTTTGGACAATGATCCTTGCTAGATTATTCTACATTGTTCCCAAGTTTGGCTCCAATACCAAGCTGTGATGCCCCACCTCTATACTCACACTAGCCAAGGACACTACGGGGTAACGCCATCGACTAGCACGAAGAATAAGGCTGTTGAGGAGCGACCATCTGTGTAATTGCTTTGTGTGAGTACTGATATGTCAGATAATATAACTTAGATTTCATTTCAAGAGGAAATCCGACATATCAAATACAAACTCAAAGATACCACACAGTGGCTATGTGGACTTCGGAAACAAATATAGAAATAAAAATAACACAAATTAGTCACAGACATTCATATCACAAAGGCGGAATTATATATGAATATATCACATAAAAGTGTACACCAAAATAGTGGTCATATAAGATCCACTACATCACAAAAGAATAGATACAAGTACTAGACAAAAGAATAATTATACATCAAGGAGTCTCTATCTCAAATGTATAATAACAAAAACTACTAATTGTTATCCCGCCTTTTGGCAAGGCCGTGACACCAAAAAGTTGACTGGAAAACTAAAGACAGTTCGTCGTGAAAGTTCGTTATACACTGTTTCACCCTGGATATCAATGATTTTTGTCCGAGTCCAGATCGGGCTGCAATTGATAAGACATGACAAGTGAAGCCATGCAAACCAACGTTCCAAGTTTCAAGTCAATCCGAGTTCGTATGCTCAAGATATAATCGATTCAAGATAGAGAAAATGACCTTACTTCGAATCCATCCTATGACCTTACTTCGAATCCATCCTATGACCTTGCTTCGAATCCATCCTATGACCTTACTTCGAATCCATCCTATGAATCCATCCTATGACCTTACTTCGAATCCATCCTATGACCTTGCTTCGAATCCATCCTATGACCTTACTTCGAATCCATCCTATGAATCCATCCTATGACCTTACTTCGAATCCATCCTATGACCTTGCTTCGAATCCATCCTATGACCTTACTTCAAATCCATCCTATGACCTTACTTCGAATCCATCCTATGAATCCATCCTATGACCTTACTTCGAATCCATAGGCCGAGCCTTAGTTCGAATCCATAGGCCGAGCCTTAGTTCGAATCCATAGGCCGAGCCTTAGTTCGAATCCATCCTATGAATCCATCCTATGACCTTACTTCGAATCCATCCTATGACCTTGCTTCGAATCCATCCTATGACCTTACTTTGAATCCATCCTATGAATCCATCCTATGACCTTACTTCGAATCCATCCTATGACCTTGCTTCGAATCCATCCTATGACCTTACTTCGAATCCATCCTATGACCTTACTTCGAATCCATCCTATGAATCCATCCTATGACCTTACTTCGAATCCATAGGCCGAGCCTTAGTTCGAATCCATAGGCCGAGCCTTAGTTCGAATCCATAGAACGAGCCTTAGTTCGAATCCATAGAACGAGCCTCAGTTCGAATCCATAGAACGAGCCTCAGTTCGAATCCATAGAACGAGCCTCAGTTCGAATCCATAGAACGAGCCTCAGTTCGAATCCATAGAACGAGCCTCAGTTCGAATCCATAGAACGAGCCTTAGTTCGAATCCCTAGAACGAGCCTTAGTTTGAATTCATAGAACGAGCCTCAGTTCGAATCCATAGGCCAAACATATGGATTCGACCCTACCGATTCGATCGAATCCATAGGACGAAGAACACAACATTGAATCGATCATAACTTGAGATCTACAAGTCCAAATGCTATGAAATTTCCACAGTAGCTTGAGCACATGTTGAAGAATGTTCACGCCAAATTTCAGCTCGATTGGAAAATTTCTTGATCGATTCGAACCTAGGGTCGAATCGATCCCAAAGTGGGCCCGGATCTCCAGATTTCGGCCATGTGGGCCCCCTCACGTGCCAGAACTGGTCTCCCTTCAATCTAGGCGAAATATCAGCCTCCTACACCTATAAATAGAGCCTCTGGTCATTCAGAAAAGGGGTCGGACAATTTTGAGAGCTAAAGAGCGCCCAGACTCTACCAGATCTACTCAGAATCACCACTGCTTCCTTAGATTCAGATTGTAATCATATAATCAGTTGTACTACATCAGAATAAATTGTAATCATCAAGAGAACATCAATAAAATCATCAACTTTAGAGTGGACGTAGGCAAGATCGCCGAACCACTATAAATCTTGCGTTTATGTTCATTATTTCTGAATTGTGATACTCTGTTTGCTTAGATTTGAGATTTGTGTGTGAATATTGTTGATTTATATTCATACACTGGTGCTTTCACAACATTCGGGGTTTGTACCAATTTTGGCGCAAACACTAATCTAAAGTAGTTAGCCAAAAATCAGATGATAAACCCTGATAAGAAGTCAAGCAGGAGCACCTGAAATACCTCGGTCTGACCCGAGTATTATTTAAGAAGAAAATAATAAACGAATCAGTCTAGCTATAAATATCAGATAAAATGAGATAGAATAAGAGATATCACAAAAATGTATGATAACGATAATGCCATACTGTGAAAAGTATACATCGGATAACAACAAAAATCATACAATAACTCAAATATTCTCAAACACCAAAAAGAATCACATATTCTTTAAATAATTCACCAAAACACAAATATTGACAAAACATATCAATGCCAATCCACGAAAATGGGTGAAACACAAATTCTATAAATCATCAACCAGAAATCCAGAAAACACAAAAGGGGGAAGGCCTATCACAAACGGGAGCATGAAAACTCACCAACACGTGTATCACAAATGGGTCGCTATCCCATGAACCGAACATCGACATACCTAAAAAGATACACCCCATGCACAGTCGAACATCGACGCACCTGAAAAGATACACCCCATGTATAAACTAACATCGACACACCTAAAAAGATACGCCCCATGTATAGTCGGATATCGATGCACCTAAAAAGATACACCCCATGCCTAGTCGAACATCGATGCACCTAAAAAGATACACCCCATGTATAATCTAACATCGACGCACCTAAAAAGAAACGCCCCATGTATAGTCGGACATCGATGCACCTAAAAAGATACACCCTATGCCTAGTCGAACATCGATGCACCTAAAAAGATACACCCCATGCACCGACTTATCGAGCCGAATGCTCCACGAACGGTCCAAAGACCATGGGTCGCTAGCCCATAAAAATGAGACGAAGCTCAACAGAACGGGGTATAGTCCCCCACGCGGACAAAGAGACATCGCGCATCGCTAGTCTAAATCATAAAATGATCACCATTGATCAATAAGAAGTGTCAATTACACTAAGCTAGCCAATATATGAGTTTAGCTTCATGTCCCATAACCACTAGCTTAACTTAAATATTTACGAGCAGATTGTAGATTTCCACTCGAAAGTTGTCACGAGAGTTCAATCGAACAAGTCTAAGAATTAACCGACGAAGTTAAAGCAAGCGTTTCATACCACTTGTTTTACTAAGCCGTTTAATTAGATTTCTCATACGAATGAGGTAAAGGTTTATATATACTAATAGATTGGATACTACTAGTATAGAAACCTTTGTATTTAGAAGTGACAAATCACAAAAATGATTGTAGAAACAATCAATCACCAAAGATTCACATTCGAAGACGTGAATCAAAACCATAGAAATCGATATCAAATCCATCAAATGGATATTCCCAAAAATCCAAAGAAAGAAGTCATCAAAGTCGATAATAAGTGATGAAGACTATCTGGAACAACAACAATCGATTAAAAATAGGAAATCCACTCAAAAACATAAGCAAATAGGCAAACTGCTCAATTCCAGACCTTTGGAGGTTCAATCCAGGCGTGTGAAAACTAGCCAGACGTCTGGTTTAGAATGTAAACGTTTGGATTTGTTCTCTGGAAATAATCCAGAGAACCCCCAGATGTCTGAAACTTCAAGTCAGACGTTTGAGACCCATCCAGACGTCTGATCCTAAATTTCAGACGTCTGGCATTAGTCTCTGCCTTTTTTTATTCTGTGTGCTTACATTTTTCTCTCCAGGTCCAAACCAGACGTCTGGACTTGGTCACCAAACGTCTGGTCACCTGGTCTGGGCAACAATTTTCCTAGGCCAAAATGGCCAAAACGTATCGGGAGCGATCGGACGAGCAACGACGACTAAGGATTTACGCCAAGCGATAACCCAGCCTTAACGGCTCTTCGATACTCCCCAAATATCAATGTCCAAACATCCATAAAAGGATTTTCATAAAATTGGACCAAAACACCAAAATTTGGGAAATTCGCCAAATCAATTCAAATCAAAAGCAAATGAATATGTACAAATGTTAGGAATTCATACCTAACAACAATGAAAGTTATAGACGTAGATGTGAGTTAAAGAACTCACCTTTAAAACTCAAAGACACGAATGAGAAGCTTTAAAACAAAGGAAAGGCCAATTCCTCTTCAACTTCAACTCAAGAAGCTCCAATCTAAGCTAATAAGCAAATATTTCCTAAGTTAGGGTAGGAATTTCTGAAATTGAAGAGAGATGGTGTAATGACCCAAGATTTTAGGAATTTATTCTGACAAATATAAATGAATTCAAAATAAATTTTTGAATAAATTTTGAAAGGGGATTGATATAGCTTGATAGTGTATCAGTATGTGTGTACATGTGTGCACAGGAAATGCACATGAACTAAAGCTAAAAGTCTCTGAACTTTAAGGATAAATACATATTGATATGTATGGGAATATATATATATATATAGATTAAATCCTTAAAAGTTGAATGCATAAGTAAATAAAAATATATGGATGCTACTGAATATTTTTGAGTATACATGTGCATTTGTGTGTCAATACAGAATGATGTATAAATATATATATATATAGGTGTACTAATTATTTCAATAAGACTTATATAAATATATATGTGTTAATAAAATTACTAGAGTTCAATTCAGCAAAATAAAACATACCAATATATTTTATAGATAGGCAGAAAGAAAGAAAGAATGAAGGTATAAAAAGAACTAATCCTCTTATAAATAAATAAAGGAAGTACATGCCATTTACATGAAAGCTAAAAATAGAAAAAAATAAGATAAAACAGAGAAATGTTTGCTATAGGCAGAATTAGGAAGAGTATTTGATAAATAATAAAATCAAGTCACATTTTTGGCATGATTGCAGACAAAGGAAAAAGTATTTTCTGAAAAGCAAATTTCTAAAAAAAATGTAACCACTTTTCTCTTCACCTAAATTAAGCCGGGAAGGGTAGAATTTTGGGTTCAAGAAAAATACAGATAACATGATTTTTCTGGTGGGCAAAAATGGCTTTAGCCAATACCCAAAACCCTAAGGAAGACCCTGTATATATACATGTATATGCAGCAGCCTCCTCTCCTTCTCAGAAAAGAACTTTGAAAAAAAAGGAAAAGAAAACAACACCGTAGAAATCATAAGACAAGGGAAGGAAGAGAGCTTGAGGCTAAAGGCAGAAGTTCATCAATTAATTAAGGAAGCAAAGAAGAGAGCTAGGTGAGAAAACTCACTCAAAAATCTAAGGCAATAAGTCCTAATGTAGGCAGCCAGTTATAAGTAATTTTCTTAAAAGAGTATTTTCATATATGAATGCGTATCTGTGAATTTAAATCTGAAAATGTTTTGATCCTCTTTGGTTGTTTTACTTGTTTATTTATAAGAAAGTTTTATGTGTAGTTAGTATACATATATGTTTTATAAATCCAGATCTCCGATATGTTAATGTTTAGGAACATAAACAAATACCCAGAAATTAAAATGTTGAAAATAGGCAAGTAGTATTGGTTTTGGCTCAACCCAGAAAGATGTAAACAATGTTGAGCTGCAATATACTCATGTATAAGTGCTGAGGCTTGAGACAAAAAGGAATTAGGGGTGCAATAGGGTTGCCTATGTGCTGATGCTGTTGATTCAATGAAAATATATATATATATGTTCATATGCATAGCAAACAAAATTTTGTGATTCAGTGAAACCAGGTCATTCTGAGTTTAACTCAAGCACAAATGTTTGCAAAAGGAAAAACTCTCTCAAAAGCCATAAGCCAATGTTAGTTGCCTATACCTTTTAAAAAATACCAGAATGTATGCATATACATACAGAACCTTATTTATTTAGTCACCAATGGTTGTTTGCTTGCTTGTCTCTGTATGGTTATGAATAATATGAGATGCCATGATATGGATGTTTTTAGTTAGTGAAATGGATCACTGAATGGTTTAGTCATGAAAAATCAAAAGAGTTAATATTATTAACTTAAACCTGATTAGGAAATTGGGGTCAAGAACACTGCAGGAATGACTTGTGTTCTTGAGTAACACAAGTTGACACATGGCTTGTTTAAGTCCTGAGATCTTTGTGTAATGGAGTGAATTAGTTCATTACAGTGTGTCCATTGATTCATAAATATTGCAGATGAGACCAGGATAGATAAATATACCAAAGGAATAATATTTGAGATGATGAGAAAACTAGATTTTTTCCCAAATTTGAAATATGAGGATTGAATAAATAATTTAACTCATATTGGTTATTTTCCTGTTGGTGTGAATGATTGTTTGATTATGACTGAATTGTATGCTTGAATGTATGTGCCATATTTATATATATATATGGAGTCTCTGGAAAGAAAAATTAAAGTGTGCACATGCACAATGACACAGATCATGCACACAAGTATGATCTGATTCTAAAGGGCAGAATTTTATGTATATGTATTTAATTTGATTTTAACCTAATTAACTAATTGCTTTTGTGAATTTTCTCATACCAGACATGTGTTTGACCCTAGTGTGCTAATGGCATCTGGGGTGTCTCATTTAAAATGAGGCAGTTTCAAATGCTTTTTCAGGGATTGCAGCAACTAAGTAGGAGTAGGAGCAAGGCTTTGAGAAGAAGAGTATAGCATGCTAAACTTAGTTAGATAAGAGCCTAAATGATATAATCCGCATGTATTAAAGATTTAAATTGTTACTTGTATTAAGTATTGAATATGGGATGGATATTTTGTTAAGTATTTTGTTAAGAGATTGACTTGTATCTGGAATCTATAAACCTAGTTTAATATCTGATATGTTTAAAAAGTTAATCAAAATCTTGTAAGTGGATTTAGCAAGAATACCATGTTAAAATTGAATGATTTAGTCAATCTTGAGTCTTTGGAAAGGATTTAAGTTTTGGAAAATCTGGATAGTTGATTCTCAGAAAAATTAAATAGTTTTTATTTTCTACCATGGCATACGAATACAAAAGAAAATAGACATAGGTTGAATGTTTTTATATGACTGCAAGGTTCCCATAATTTAACTTGTTAACCAAATGCATTTTAAATGCCAGACAGATTTTATAAGAAGAAAATCAAACATGGACATATAACACTGAACTATGTGTGGATTGATTAAATTCAATCAATCCAATATCTTCTTGTTTTCCAGAACTCTGATTCAAACAAGAGAGGCATATGCATCCTCACATGTATGTGCTTATCTTTGTGAATGTACTGATATATTTATATTGGTTAATTGTTTTGATCCTGGATATATTTTGTTTATTGGAAAAAGAAAATGACCCCGGAAAATATATTTGTAATGAATGATCAATCTATATATCATCTCTGATAGTTCAAAGGAAGTTTAAATCAAACTTAAAAGTGTAAATGAATGTAGGTGGACATCCAGACACATATAAATTGAATGTGCATATGCATGTACATAGAAATCGAATTTAGACGTCAGTCTGAATAATTTAGACGTCTGAGATTAAACTTAGACGTCAGTCATAATAATTTAGACGTCTGAGGTTAAATACAGACGTCTGTCACAAAAAAATTAGATGTCTGAATTCAGTTCAAAATGTCTTTTTCTCTCTGTTTCAATTTTTGATCTCTGAGGCGTCTGTCATAATTAGATAGACGTCTGTAATTAAGTTTAGACGCCTGTCATAAGAATTTAGAAGTCTGAACTGCTGATTTTGCCTAATTTGCCTATTTAAAAAGAAACAAGTGGCTATGTCAATAACTTGTATGGCATCTTGATTTCTATTTGATTTAAATTCCCTTTGATGAAGAAAAAAAATCCTTATGAAATTAGGGTAGAAATAGGAGGGTCATTTCAGTTGGTATCAGAGCTATGTTATTCAACATAGTAGAAGTAATGATCAAGTTCTTAGATAGAAATAAAATTTAAAGGAACTAAATATATATATCAATGTTTTCAGTGTGAAAAAAAAACCCACTGAAATAATAAAATTACCAATCAAACTAACCAGCTATGTAAATTATTATTAGCAAACTATGGTAGGGAGACCACCAAATCAGGGAGCAGGATCTTCCCATGCACCACCAATGGTCAATCTGCAAGACTTGGTGAGAGCATTTAGGGATGGGGCAGGACAAAGGCAAGAAAATCCCTATGAAGAACTCTCAAAATTACTTAAGACATATACTCATTTAGGAGGCAAAAGCTTTGAAGGGACAGAGAGTATCATGGAAATTCAAACATGGTTAAGAACATTGGAAAGAATTTTCAATGACATGCAACTTGATGATCAAAGAAAGAGGCAAGTGGCTTCAAGACAACTAAAAGGAGTAGCTTTAGGCTGGTGGGAAGTAATCATTGCAGGAAGGAATGAGAATGAAATCACTTAGAATAAATTCAAAGAGATGTTGGAAGCAAGGTTTGTACCAGCATCAGCAAAGACTACCTTGTTAGAAGAATTTATTAGACTTAGACAAGGAACCATGACTGTCACAGAATACACTCAAAAGTTTGAGGGGCTTTCCACATATGGAGCAATGCTTGTGGCAGATGAGGCATCCAAAAATGATAGGTACATAAAAGGGTTGAACCCAGGACTTAGCAGAGCCATGTTACCCTATGCAGACAGGACTTTTGACCATGTGATAGACTTAGCTTTGAGGTTGGAATAGCATGACAAGGAAAGGGAGAAGTTCAGAAATTTTAAGAACAATAATACCAAGAAGGGTAAGGGGAAGTATCACCCTTATGATAAGAAGAAGGAAGAGGCCAGTAACAAAGGCACTGGAGATGTCAAAGCTAAGGAAACCAAAAAGAAAATTGTGTGCCATCAGTGTGGAAAAGAAGGACATATCAAGCCAAGATGTCCAGAATTGAAAGGAGGAGCTTTCAAGTGCTATCTATGTGGGAAAGAGGGGCATATGAAGAGGAATTGTCCTGAGTACAAACAGCAAGGAAAATTGGCAAATTTGGAAGGAAAAGGCAAAGCCACATTGGAGATTAACACTGAAAACCATAGCCAAGTGGAAGGTACATTACTTATTTGTGCCATGCCCATAGCAGTAGTATATGATACTGGGGCAACTCACTCTTTAATTTCTTATGAACTAGTTAAAATGCTAAAACTGAATTGCATATTGGTTGAAACCCCATTGCATATACAAAGTCCACTGGGGAGTTCTAGTGTTTTAAATATGATTTGTGTGGATGTGGAATTAAACATAGGAGGAAATATTTTTATTTCCAATTTATATGTTTTGAATTACCCAAATATAGGTGTTATATTGGGGGTAGACTGGTTAAGGCAATTTAAAGCCATAATTAATTTAGACTCATCCACCATATCATTGCAAAATTCTAGAGGTCAAAGAATCACAGTTTTGTGTGAAGTAGTTAAGGAAGGAAAACTATATCATTTAGTTGACTCAGAAAAAGATTTCAGTGAACTAACCATTGAAGAAATTCCCATAGTCAATGAATATTTGGATGTGTTTGGTGAGGTCAAGGGTGTTCCACACCATAGACCAGTAGAGTTCCAGATCAATCTAGTTCCAGGAGCAAGCCCAGTGATTAAAAAGCCAACTAGAATGGGGCCAAATGAACTAAAAGAATTAAAGAAACAGTTAGAAGAACTGGAAGAAAAGGGTTTTATAAGACCAAGTAATTCTTGCTGGGGAGCACCAGTGGTATTTGTTAAGAAGCAAGATGGCTCCTTAAGACTCTGTATAGATTATAGAGAATTAAACAAGGTAACTATTAAAAATAAATACCCATTGCCAAGAATAGATGATCTTTTTGATCAATTAGCAGGGGCAAAAGTATTTTCTAGACTAGACTTAGCATCTGGTTTTCATCAAATGAAGGTGGAAGAATCAAGCATCAAGTACACTGCCTTTAACACTAGGTATGGGTTGTATGAATTTTTGGTTATGCCATTTGGCTTGACCAATGCACCATCATACTTTGTGGATTTAATGAACAGAACCTTTAGAGATTGTTTAGACAAGTTTGTGCTTATTTTTATAGATGACATTTTGATTTATTCCAAAACAGTGGAAGAACATAAGCATCATTTGCACCTGGTTTTGTCTAGGTTAAGGGAAAAAGATTTAAAGGCAAAATTTTCAAAATGTGTATTTTGGAAAGAGGAAGTACATTTCCTTGGCCATGTTATATCTGCTCAAGGAATTTCTGTGAACCCCAATAAAGTAGTGGCTATTCAAGCATGGAAGAGGCCAAGCACTGTGAGTGAAGTGAGGTCATTTATGGGGATGGCAGGGTATTATAGGAGGTTTATAAAAGATTTTTCAAAAATTTCTACACCACTCACTAACCTAACCAGGAAGAACCAAGCTTTTGTTTGGTCAGAAAAATGTGAAAAGTCTTTTGAACAGTTGAAGGAGGCATTGGTAAATGCTCCAATTTTAAAGGTACCACATGGAAATGAAGAATTAGTGGTATACACTGATGCTAGTGGATTTGGCTTGGGTGCAGTGTTGATGCAACAAGGCCAAGTCATTGCATATGCATCCAGACAACTTAAACCCCATGAAGTAAGGTATGCCACACATGATCTCGAATTAGCAACTGTGATCTATGCTTTAAAACTTTGGAGACATTATTTGTTAGGCACAAAGTTTGAACTGCACACTGACCACAAGTCTCTGAAATATTTATTTTCACAAAAAGATTTGAACATGAGGCAACATAGATGGGTGGAGTTCTTAGCTGCCTATGACTTTGACATACTCTATACACCAGGCAAAGCAAACAAAGTTGCAGATGCTCTAAGTAGACAGCATGCTAAATTGGCTATGATGATGATAGAAGAATTTAAAGACTTGTCTTTGCTAACTGAGTTAGAAATTGGGGAGAATGGTTGTGTGCACATGGATGAGCAGATGCATGGTGCACAAGAAGATAAAGGGAAGTTAAGCTTAATGACACTTCAACCAGATTTAATTCTGAAGGTAGGAAAAATGCAAGAACAGGATGCCAACTTATTAGAGAAGAAAATGCTCCTCTCAAAAGGGGAGGAAGTAATGAATCACCATATTGATAAAAATGGTTATATGAGATACCAGAATAGGATGTGTGTACCAGAGGACACAGAATTGAAGAAAGAGATATTGAATGAATATCGCAGAAGTAAATACTCCATACACCCAGGCAACACAAAAATGTACCAAGATTTGAAAAGAGACTTCTGGTGGAAGGGGATGAAATCTGATGTAGCTAAATACATTGCCAAATGTATGACTTGCCAACAAGTCAAGGCTGAAACCCAAAGACCATCAGGGTTGATGCAGTCTCTTAGTGTACCACAGTGGAAGTGGGAAGACATATCTATGGACTTCATAGATGGACTGCCTAGATCTAAGAGAGGTAATACAAGTATATGGGTGGTAGTTGATAGGCTAACCAAGGTAGCACACTTCATCCCAGTCAAGTCAGAAAGAACAGCACCAAAATTAGCTCAAATTTTTATAAAGGAAGTGGTAAAGTTACATGGCATTCCCAAAACCATTGTGAGTGATAGGGATACCATCTTCACTTCAAAATTCTGGAGAAGCTTTCAAGAAGCAATGGGAAGTGAACTATGTTTAAGTACTGCCTACCATCCTCAATCAGATGGGCAGACTGAGGTAGTAAACAAAGTTTTGGAGGACATGTTGAGGGCATGTATACTGGATTTTGGGGGCAACTGGGAAGATTATCTTCATCTAGTTGAATTTACATACAACAACAGCTACCAAAGCACCATAGGAATGGCTCCATTTGAAGCCTTATACGGTAAACCCTGTTTATCACCTGTTTGTTGGGTAGAAGCAGGAGAAAGGTCTATTTTAGGACCTGAGTACATACGAGAAACTAAGGAGAAAATTGAGTTGATAAGAAGAAGAATGGCAGCAGCTCAAGACAGGCAAAAGAAATTTGCAGACATAAGAAGAAGGCAGGTAGAATATGAAGTGGGAAATTTTGTTTTCATCAAAATCTCACCTATGAAAAATGTGCTGAGGTTTGGAAAACAAGGCAAATTAACCCCAAGATATATTGGACCATACAAAATTCTGGAGAGAATTGGTCCCTTGGCATATAAGTTGGAATTACCAGAAAACATGCAAGGTATACATGATGTTTTTCATGTATCACAATTGAGAAGGTGGGTCCATGACAAGGCAGAAATTCTTGAGACCCCAACCCAAGTGCAGATAAATTCTAATTTGATTTATGAAAAGGATCCAGTGGGGATTTTGGCAAAAGATGTGAAGAAGTTGAGAAATAAATCTCTGAAACTTGTGAAGGTACAGTGGAGTCTTGATCCTAGTGATTGCACATGGGAATTAGAGGACAAAGTTAGGATGAATTATCCTAAGCTATTTTCAGATTAAAGGTAATTCTGATCATTGATTGTTTTCTTTTTTAGATGCATATGTTTTTAGTTATTATAGAACTAAAAATTTATTTGGTTGAGAATGTACTTGTTCTCTGAATTAAGTTTAAAATTTATTTTAAGCTTAGGTAAATTGTGGGACACAATTTCTAAAAGGAGGGGTGTATGTAATGACCCAAGATTTTAGGAATTTATTCTGACAAATATAAATGAATTCAAAATAAATTTTTGAATAAATTTTGAAAGGGGATTGATATAGCTTGATAGTGTATCAGTATGTGTGTACATGTGTGCACAGGAAATGCACATGAACTAAAGCTAAAAGTCTCTGAACTTTAAGGATAAATACATATTGATATGTATGGGAATATATATATATATATAGATTAAATCCTTAAAAGTTGAATGCATAAGTAAATAAAAATATATGGATGCTACTGAATATTTTTGAGTATACATGTGCATGTGTGTGTCAATACAGAATGATGTATAAATATATATATATATAGGTGTACTAATTATTTCAGTAAGACTTATATAAATATATATGTGTTAATAAAATTACTAGAGTTCAATTCAGCAAAATAAAACATACCAATATATTTTATAGATAGGCAGAAAGAAAGAAAGAATGAAGGTATAAAAAGAACTAATCCTCTTATAAATAAATAAAGGAAGTACATGCCATTTACATGAAAGCTAAAAATAGAAAAAATAAGATAAAACAGAGAAATGTTTGCTATAGGCAGAATTAGGAAGAGTATTTGATAAATAATAAAATCAAGTCACATTTTTGGCATGATTGCAGACAAAGGAAAAAGTATTTTCTGAAAAGCAAATTTCTGAAAAAAAATGTAACCACTTTTCTCTTCACCTAAATTAAGCCGGGAAGGGTAGAATTTTGGGTTCAAGAAAAATACAGATAACATGATTTTTCTGGTGGGCAAAAATGGCTTTAGCCAATACCCAAAACCCTAAGGAAGACCCTGTATATATACATGTATATGCAGCAGCCTCCTCTCCTTCTCAGAAAAGAACTTTGAAAAAAAAAAGGAAAAGAAAACAACACCGTAGAAATCATAAGACAAGGGAAGGAAGAGAGCTTGAGGCTAAAGGCAGAAGTTCATCAATTAATTAAGGAAGCAAAGAAGAGAGCTAGGTGAGAAAACTCACTCAAAAATCTAAGGCAATAAGTCCTAATGTAGGCAACCAGTTATAAGTAATTTTCTTAAAAGAGTATTTTCATATATGAATGCTTATCTGTGAATTTAAATCTGAAAATGTTTTGATCCTCTTTGGTTGTTTTACTTGTTTATTTATAAGAAAGTTTTATGTGTAGTTAGTATACATATATGTTTTATAAATCCAAATCTCTGATATGTTAATGTTTAGGAACATAAACAAATACCCAGAAAATAAAATGTTGAAAATAGGCAAGTAGTATTGGTTTTGGCTCAACCTAGAAAGATGTAAACAATGTTGAGCTGCAATATACTCATGTATAAGTGCTGAGGCTTGAGACAAAAAGGAATTAGGGGTGCAATAGGGTTGCCTATGTGCTGATGCTCCTGATTCAATGAATATATATATATATATATATATATATATGTTCATATGCATAGCAAACAAAATTTTGTGATTCAGTGAAACCAGGTCATTCTGAGTTTAACTCAAGCACAAATGTTTGCAAAAGGAAAAACTCTCTCAAAAGCCATAAGCCAATGTTAGTTGCCTATACCTTTTTAAAAATACCAGAATGTATGCATATACATACAGAACCTTATTTATTTAGTCACCAATGGTTGTTTGCTTGCTTGTCTCTGTATGGTTATGAATAATATGAGATGCCATGATATGGATGTTTTTAGTTAGTGAAATGGATCACTGAATGGTTTAGTCATGAAAAATCAAAAGAGTTAATATTATTAACTTAAACCTGATTAGGAAATTGGGGTCAAGAACACTGCAGGAATGACTTGTGTTCTTGAGTAACACAAGTTGACACATGGCTTGTTTAAGTCCTGAGATCTTTGTGTAATGGAGTGAATTAGTTCATTACAGTGTGTCCATTGATTCATAAATATTGCAGATGAGACCAGGATAGATAAATATACCAAGGGAATAATATTTGAGATGATGAGAAAACTAGAGTTTTTCCCAGATTTGAAATATGAGGATTGAATAAATGATTTAACTCATATTGGTTATTTTCCTGTTGGTGTGAATGATTGTTTGATTATGACTGAATTGCATGCTTGAATGTATGTGCCATATATATATATATATATATATATATATGGAGTCTCTGGAAAGAAAAATTAAAGTGTGCACATGCACAATGACACAGAGCATGCACACAAGTATGATCTGATTCTAAAGGGCAGAATTTTATGTATATGTATTTAATTTGATTTTAACCTAATTAACTAATTGCTTTTGTGAATTTTCTCATACAAGACATGTGTCTGACCCTAGTGTGCTAATGGCATCTGGGGTGTCTCATTTAAAATGAGGCAGTTTCAAATGCTTTTTCAGGGATTGCAGCAACTAAGTAGGAGTAGGAGCAAGGCTTTGAGAAGAAGAGTATAGCATGCTAAACTTAGTTAGATAAGAGCCTAAATGATATAATCCGCATGTATTAAAGATTTAAATTGTTACTTGTATTAAGTATTGAATATGGGATGGATATTTTGTTAAGTATTTTGTTAAGAGATTGACTTGTATCTGGAATCTATAAACCTAGTTTAATATCTGATATGTTTAAAAAGTTAATCAAAATCTTGTAAGTGGATTTAGCAAGAATACCATGTTAAAATTGAATGATTTAGTCAATCTTGAGTCTTTGGAAAGGATTTAAGTTTTGGAAAATCTGGATAGTTGATTCTCAGAAAAATTAAATAGTTTTTATTTTCTACCATGGCATACGAATACAAAAGAAAATAGACATAGGTTGAATGTTTTTATATGACTGCAAGGTTCCCATAATTTAACTTGTTAACCAAATGCATTTTAAATGCCAGACAGATTTTATAAGAAGAAAATCAAACATGGACATATAACACTGAACTATGTGTGGATTGATTAAATTCAATCAATCCAATATCCTCTTGTTTTCCAGAACTCTGATTCAAACAAGAGAGGCATATGCATCCTCACATGTATGTGCTTATCTTTGTGAATGTACTGATATATTTATATTGGTTAATTGTTTTGATCCTGGATATATTTTGTTTATTGGAAAAAGAAAATGACCCCGGAAAATATATTTGTAATGAATGATCAATCTATATATCATCTCTGATAGTTCAAAGGAAGTTTAAATCAAACTTAAAAGTGTAAATGAATGTAGGTGGACATCCAGACACATATAAATTGAATGTGCATATGCATGTACATAGAAATCGAATTTAGACGTCAGTCTGAATAATTTAGACGTCTGAGATTAAACTTAGACGTCAGTCATAATAATTTAGACGTCTGAGGTTAAATACAGACGTCTGTCACAAAAAAATTAGATGTCCGAATTCAGTTCAAAATGTCTTTTTCTCTCTGTTTCAATTTTTGATCTCTGAGCCGTCTGTCATAATTAGATAGACGTCTGTAATTAAGTTTAGACGCCTGTCATAAGAATTTAGACGTCTGAACTGCTGATTTTGCCTAATTTGCCTATTTAAAAAGAAACAAGTGGCTATGTCAATAACTTGTATGGCATCTTGATTTCTATTTGATTTAAATTCCCTTTGATGAAGAAAAAAAAATCCTTATGAAATTAGGGTAGAAATAGGAGGGTCATTTTAGATGGAGATGGAGAAGATGGAGAGGATGCTTACCTAAGCTTCTCTTTGATTTTGGAGCAAGAACTTGAGTTTCCAAATCAAACTAGGGTTTGGAATTTCTATTTCCCATTCTTTTCCACCATTTTCTCTTGAGCTTGAATGTTAGGAAAATGAGAATGAAATGAGAAGAGTGGCTGAGTTAGTAGGCTGAAACCCAAACCCAAAGGCCAAATAGAAAAATAGCAAAATTCTACTCAACTCCAAACATATCGATGTTTATACTAAAAAATGTTGTAAACGCCATTTTGGACTCAATGGAAGTGGTCTCGAGTCCCAATTCGACTGTTTACAAAAAGTAATATTTCGGACTTTAATCTGATTTACGATGCTATATTTAAATAAAACATTTAAATATACAATCGTAAAATATGGGGGTTGTTACACGGGGCGATGGTTCTCTCACAGCTTTATTTGGCAACTGGGTTTCACCAGTTGCAAGTGGCAGAAGATAGTATCCAAAAGACCACTTTCCATACACCTGATGGATTGTTTGAGTGGTTGGTCATATCGTTTGGGTTGACAAATGCTTTGGCTTAATTTGTGGATTTAATGAGTAGAGTACTCCGAAAGCAGTTGAACAGGTTTGTAGTGGTCTTCGTTGATGATATTCTTATTTATTTCAGAAGTAAGGCAGAGCATGAGATTTAATTGAGGGAAGTGATGGATATATTGAGGAGAACTCAATTGAAAGCTAATTTTTCTAAGTGTCACTTTTGGAGAAATGAAGTTCATTTCCTTGAGCATATAGGATCAGATGATGGATTGGCGGTAGACCCAGGGGAAGTAGCTGCAGTCAGGGACTAGAGGACGCCAAAGAATGCTTCAGAAGTCCTTAGCTTTTTGGGTTTGGCCGGATTCTTTTAAATCTTATTAATGATTTTGTGAAGATATCGACACCACTGACCCATTTAATGAAGAAGAATCTGATTTATATTTGGAATCATGAGTGTGGAGAGGCATTTATTCGACAGAAGATTTGTTTATAAGTGCTCCAGTTTTGGTTATCCATGATAGTACCAAACCAGATTTCATTTATATTGATGCATATGGTACTAGTCTTAGTATTGTTCTTATGCAGGAAGGAAGAGTAGTTGCATATGCAAGTAGATAGCTGAAGAACCACGAGAGGAACTATTCTAACACGCGACTTGGAGTTTGATGCTATTGTATTTGCATTGAAGTCGTGGAGACATTATCTGTTGGTTGAGAGATTTGAGTTATTTACGGACCATAAATCTCTCAAGTACTTGTTTTCTCAGAAGGACCTAAATCTAAGACAACATCGATGGATGGAGTTCTTATCATCGTATGACTTTGGGATTTCTTATACCTAGGAAGTGGACATAGTTGTAAACGCTTTAAGTAGGAAGCATTCAGATATAGATGTTATGTTTTTAGAGTGGGAAAATTTGGAGTTCATATCAAAGTTTGATTTCAGACCTCGTTCGTAGTACGCACCTGGATTGTTAGCGACAATGGAGGTTAGACCCATATAGATGGACCGTATTGGGCTTAGTTATGGGCAAGACGCGTTGTTGGTAAGCGTTATGAAGCAGTTAGGAGGGGATGAATCATCGAGTCGGTTGGATCGTTACTCCAAGGATCAAAAGGGTTATTTAAGGAGAGATGGAAGGATATATATACCACAAATTAAGGAGTTGATGGAAGAATTTTTGGGGGAGTGTCATTACTCTAGAATGATTATTCATCCCAAAGGATATAAGATGTATTGGGACGTGAAGCGGATATTCTATAGGCCAGGAATGAAGAGGCAGGTGGTAGAGTTTGTGGCAAAGTGAATGACATGGCAGAGGGTGAAGGGGGAACAAAAGAATCCAAATTGACAATTACTTCCATTAGACGTGCCACAGTGGAAGTGGGAGTGCATACCTATGAAATTTGTGGATGGATTACCCCGGAGTAGAAAAGGAAACGAGAGCATATGGGATATAGTAGATCGTATCACGAAAAGCACGCATTTTATTCTAGTTAAAAGCACGAAAACCACAGTGACATTAGTGATGTGGTATATTAAAGAAGGAGCCCGACTACATGGAGTTTTAGCCAGTAGAGTGAGCGATCGGGATCCACTTTTCACAAGTGAATTCTAGATAAGTCTATAAGAGAGGTTGGGAATGGAATTGAATTTGAACATGGCATATCACCCGCAAACTGATAGATAAATGAAGAGAGTGAAAAGTGTGTTGGAGTGTATATTGGACTTTGGAGAACCTTGGGAAGATCATCTAACTTTGGTGGAGTTCACATACAATAATAGCTACCAGGCTAGTATAGGCATATCACCGTTTGAAGCATTATATGAAAGGCCATGTAAGTTACCTTCGTGCTGGTGGGAGTCTATGGATAGGACTATTTTGGATCCAGAGATGGTTAGAGATGCTGCGGAGAAGATAAAGCTTATAAGGAAAAGGATGAAAGCTGCACAGGACCGCCAGAAGTCAAATGCAGATAGGAGGAGAATGGATTTGGAATTTAAGGTGGGAGATTTGGTGTTTTTCAAAGTTTCTCCATTAAAGGGAACAGTGCGATTCTAGAGTTCGAGGAAATTAGCACCTAGATTTATCGTCCCATTTCTAGTGTTAAAGAGGATAAGAAGTTTAGAGTATAGGGTGGAGCTTCTGGAGAAGATGGTAGGAGTCCATAATGTGTTTCACATGTCACATTAATGAAAATGTGTACACGATCCAACGACTGTAATATTGCCTAGCCAATTGGAAGATGGGGAGTTAGAATTTAAGTCGAGTTAATCCCATGGTTCAACCCGTATTATGGAACGTGGGGAAAACGATATAGAAATAAGACGATGAAATTGGTAAGAGTGCAATGGACAAACAACCCGGTAGAGAGTATGTGGGGGCTTGAAGAGAAGATGACATCCTCAACTCTTTTTCAGTAAGTTTCCTGATTTGATTTGATTTCCTTATTAAGATTGGTCTAGGATTAAGATTTGGATGATTTGGATGGATTGATTGTTGAATTTTATATGTGTGATTGAAGTTGCAGTTATATATATATATATATGCTTATAGTAGGATGTTGTGCATCATGTCAAATATGTCATCTTATCGCATTCATGTAGGTTGCATTATCTGCATTTATGCATTATAAGGGTAGAAACTATAAGTTCATGACATTCGTACCTATATATTCTTCATATCATTTTATATATGTTGTTGTTTGCATAAATTAGGTGTTGTGTTTATGACTTGGTTGATATAATTTTGACGAACGAACGTTGTATTATATTTTCCGTTCCTTAGAAATTTCGGGGATGAAATTCTTTTAAGGGGTGAGAATGCAATACCTTGAAAATTTTATAAATATTTTATTAAAATATTAATAATAGAATAATGTGAAAATAATTTAATTTTGTGTATTAATTAAATATAAAAAGGGGCAAAATGGTCATTTTTAAAACTTTGGAATTTGACAACGAAACCAGTGCCATTGCGACTGTTTCATTTTTCTATGTCGCATGGTATTTTTTTGCCTCATTTTGGAGTTCTTATGAAGGAGTAATGGTTGAAAAACGTGTTGAGTCGAACGGGCGCCAAAGGGTTAGTGTTCGAATTTAAATTTGAAAATTGGCGGATTGTTTTCCCTCCTTCTATTAAGACACTAATCAAATACGTTCAATTGAGAAACTACCTCAATTATTTTCCTTTTCTCTTCCTCCATATTCCTCACAACCAACCAAGAATCAAAACTAATTATCTCTCTCAAAACTCCACCAAATCAAACAGAACTAAAATCATTGCGAAGCTACTGGACAATACTGCATACCTATAGTGAGCTGGAGGCGAAAATCAAAAGTGTGAAGATGCAACAGGATGGATGGCGAGAATTTGGACAGAATTGGTGTTTCGGTAAGTGATTCGTGCTCTCTTCTTCATATAATGCAACTATAATCCACTGATAATGATATGTTGGCTATATTAGAGTAGTATGACATAAATTAACACTTAAATTTGGAATTAACATGGATTTGGGAGGGAGTTTGGTTTAAACAGTGATTAGAAACTAGGTTTTGTATATATCTTACATTTAGACGAATATACCACTCCAATTCATGAATTAAAGTGTATATATAGATATAGAAATGTAGAGCTAGGGGAAAAGGTAAGTTCCCGGATGTCCAGAGACAAAACAGAGGCGACCGGAGGCACAAACGACGATGAAAACTACCATTTTCCAAAATCTCGAAACACCAAGAAAATACGTACACTGGTCCCCTGATGGGCCGTGTCTGGGCATAAGTTGAATTTGGACCCATAAGGGACAATATAAATAAAACAATGGGCAATTCGAGTCTTGTTTCTCTTGTATTCTTGAAGGTTACCTAAGGTTAGTAATGAGACGAATGATGGTGCTACGAAGTAAATGAATGTGTGTGATAATTGGTTGTTATTTGAAGTGAATATACATATATAAAGTTATGCAATGGGAATGTGATATGTTGATGGATGTGGACGTGAATGAGTCTAGGGCGCTGGTTGATGGCACATAGTGTGTGCATATACGAGTGCGGTCCTATGACACGAGTATGTGGTCCAGGCATAATGTTGATCCCCTGTGGTTCTATGACGAGCCAAGGAGGAAGTGGATGCTAAGCGACCCTGCAGGCTACGAGCGGACCAGGGCATGAGTCCAATTAGGTAGCACGAGGACAATGGGGTTTCCTTTAGGCTACGGGCGGTCCAAGGAAGTGAGTCTTGTACGTGATTTCATGGTGGGGAACAATGGACGACCCTATAGAGCATGAGCCAGACTAGGGAGTGAGTCTGCATAGATATGATGTGATATGATTAGATGTACATAACAAATAGGTATGATGTGGCAACATAACATATGGTGGTCAAACGATAGACTCGTATCATGCCGTGGTATTGAATTTGTGGTGTATGTAGAGTTGAGTATGGCTCACTCACCAGCTTATGTCTGACCGACCCTATTATATTTTTTATATATATCCACATTGATGGAGTATAATGATGAGATGGTATCAAAGATGGAGATTCATTTATGTATTGTATCGATGGTGTAAATAGGTGTTGTACCTGGACTTGACTATATATGTGTGGTTTGGGTTGTATCTATATTTATTTAGACATATGTGTTCGACATTTTAGACATATTATGGTGATGTGACTGTGGTATTTGTTCATGTATTATATTTTATTTCCTTCCATTGTGAGACTCTAAAAGTAGTTATTAGACAGCATTAGTTAGAATTGTATTTGATATATGTCTATGTTTCGAAGTGTGTGTGTGTATGTTATCTTACCCCCAATGGCTCATCTTTTCAGTTCTCGGGTTGTCAGCGTTGTTTCGAACATTGGACCTGGGTCGAAATGGCGGGTTGTTGTAGGTTGTATTTTTTATTTTTTATTATATAATACCTTTGCTTCTACCTCGTTTGAGTATTTGTGTCTATGTGAGATGAGAGTGGTTTATGGAGGTAGTGAAGGAAGGAGTTGTCAGACAAACCAGTAGTGTCGGCTTTGATGATGAAGAATAAACCTCTGTGTGGCTTGAAAATGAGAATGAAGTAGCCAGTTTAGGAAAGCTGTAAAAGATCCTAATCCGAATCTCATAATATGAATACTTCACAACACTAAATTGTTATGAAGCAAGTTTGAATTGAATGATCCAGTAGTGAATGAAGAAGCGCAGCGGAAGCTGGTAGATAGCATTCTACTAAAGGCATTCGTTTGCTAGTTTGATTGTTGTCTATTTTGTTGTATAATTGTTGTTTTTATTTAGGTTTTGTCTAGAATGTGGGAATTGAGTAGGAGTTGTAGCTCAAGTCATAAACCTACTTAAACCTTAATGAAGCTAAATACTGATATAAGCCAACCGTTTTTTCCAAAATGAACCGTTGTCGGATAAATAAATCTATTTTGAAAAAATAATAGTAAAAAATATTTATTATGTATAAGTAAAATGTAGAATGGAAAAAAATATAAAATATAATTAATTGAATGTTTGTTTGCTTTTGTGAATAAATGAATGAAGTGTGACACATTGCATTATTGCTAATGGTGTATATAGATAGATGAACATCAAAATAATTATTTTCATGTATGCAAGCATATGATTTTGATAAATCGTGAATATTATTTTTATAAAATGATCAAAAAGGACTTTGATAGTTTATTTTGTGTTAACTGGTCCGTTGAGTGGTTTATGAATTCTGGTTGGTATGATAGCTAACGTACTGATATGAGTTTCTAAACAGTTGAACGAGACAAAACTGATACATACATACATACATACACACACACACACACACAGAGATATATATATATATATATATATATATATATTGTGTGTGTGTATTAATTTTGAAAGTGAAAATATTATTTTTCTTGAATTGAAAATTTAAAACAAGGTATGCAGCAAATGGGTATTAGTGTGAAATTGAGGTCATTCTTCGAGGCAACGTTTATGTATAATCCTAAGCGGTCAACATTGCAGCCGTTGACAAAATGAATCGCTAAATTTTTTGGCATGGAAATTGTATATTTTTAATATAAAACAACTTATGAATTATTGTATAACAAAATTACATTTGTTTAAGTCGGATCAAAAGAATTCTCTAGTGAAAAATATATATGTATGTGCATAAAGGATTTGATTTGAGTCGAAAAGGATTTTCGATTAATAAAAATATTTTTATTTATATACAAAATAAAGGATAAGTATATGAAAATTATTTTCAGCTTTATATGTTTAATTTGCTAAAGTGAATTTGAATTTTAGCAACTCGTAGTTTTCCAGAAAGAAGATTTTGAAATCTATAACTTGATTTATATATTGTATTTGGTGTGTTGCATATTATAAACATATGTAATTTTATTTATCGCCTTGGATATATGCATGAGTTATAAAATTTAAAAATGTGTGGTTTTAAAAAGAAAAAGAAATTTAGGTGTTACTTAATTTTTGAAAATCCACAAAAAGAATATTTGTATAATAGTAACGATAAAGTAAATTTAGAAATTAAATTTTTTAAATATGAACTTAGGATGTAGGAAAAAAAAGAAGGTTTCAGCAATGAATTATAACCTATTTAATCTCTATGAAAATATTGTAATAGATTTGGAAAAGAGGAAAAAATTTATAATTTTGAAAAAGAAAGGCATTTATGAATATGAAAAGAGTAGAGGATTAAAATTGGTGTTGAAATTTTTAAAAGTGAATTTATATGTAATGGAAATTTTTTGAATGATTAAAAATAGTATTTAAAACAATACTTGATAATTTGAAATGTAAATTTTTGTCATTTTTGAATTTATTTGAAATATTATATTCTTGTGAAATAATGATCAATAAATTATTTTGGAAAAAAATGCGAATAGGAAAAATTAAAATTAAATAAATGATATGAGTTGATATTTTGAAATAAAAGAATTCAAAAAAAATTCCACATAAAAGATTCTAGAATTCTATGGAATATTTTTGAAAGCAAAAATTTTACAAGGAAAATAATGTTGTTATGTTTTCGAAAAATACATATATCATGTAATTATAGACGAAATGAAATATTAATGGGAAATAAGTGTTGTTCTTTAATAAGAAGTGTCTTGTGATAAGCTCTAAATCAAAAAAAAATTGAGAGAAATGTGTGATCCTCTAAAATAGAAGAGAGTACATATGTACATATATATGTATCACCGAAAACAAAGGAGCTGCCAACATGTATGGCAGGTGACAAGTCAAAATACAGAAAAAACTGAGAAAAAAAACTCAAGTAACTTCTTGAATGAGCTCCGGCAAGGCCACCACCCATTACCCCTCATTATCGAACTCAGGCAAGGCCACCGTCCGATAATGAAGTGTTGAAGTACCCAAAATAATCCATTGTGCAGTCAAGTGCACAAATGAGATCAACAAGCAGCTCCACCAGAGAATGAATGCATCACTGCTAACACGGATGATCCAGATCTAAAATATGAAGTCTCTCCAAACAACTATCCTGCGACCTGAAATCCTGGCGACAACACCCTGAAACCCTGAAAAAGCAATCTAGCTCCATTCTTAGCCTAAACCTATGCCTGAAGATGGAACTATACAAAGATATAAGAATAATATACATATATATGTGTATATAAAGAAAATTTATATACATATATATGTATTAAAGAAATAAAAGTAATAAAAACTATAGTTAAAAAATAAGACAACAAATAACTATAATAAGAGATAGACTAATAAAAGGTTCAAAACTCATAATGCAACACCTTAACTTACTCTAAAGTTATGAAATAGTGATCATGGAATCAAAAAGGCATAAAAATTAACAAAATATGTATTTAAATATTAATAAGAATTAAATATCTTAAAAGATTAACATTATGCTCCTTTGATCAAAAGAACATTATGATAATCAAAAAATCTGCATTCGAATTCGAAAAAATGTTAACGCTGTACTTATTGAAGTTAAAAATATTATTTTTATGTTTAAATAACTCTATGTTTTTTCTAACCTTATTAAGATATTCTTTAAAATGATTATTTTTAGCCAATCTATATTTTGGATTTGAGATCCAATTGAAACAAAACGATGCTATTGTAAATACCAATCTATTAATATAACTATTGTTATTATTAAAAAGTCTCTGGTTTCTCTCAAACC
Organism: Allium fistulosum; assembly: GCA_030737815.1. Classification (NCBI taxonomy): domain Eukaryota; kingdom Viridiplantae; phylum Streptophyta; class Magnoliopsida; order Asparagales; family Amaryllidaceae; genus Allium; species Allium fistulosum. The sequence goes on from CM060902.1 coordinate 1,390,054,425, forward strand.
AAATATGCCAACATATTATAATAAATAAAGTATCTAGTAAAAATATATTACCCTTTTTAAACTTAAATCTTAAGTTATTCCAGTAAAAATCATAATCAGTAATTTTAGTTGTAAGAATAAAGTTAAAAAATTTAAAAGTATTATTAAGAATGAAGCAAGTATCCATACAAGCATAATACATATGATTAATATCATCGAAATACAATTTACAAAAAGAACATTTATTATCAATTTGCAAGTTCTTTCTTTTTAAAAGTTCAGTAGTGTTTAGCTTCCTATGCAAGATTAACCACATACGAATCTTAGCTTTTGGTGGCGCATTTGCTTTCCAAATAAGATTAAAAGTGCTATTAGTAATGCCCGAAAAATTAAGAAATTTATACAAAGAATTTGAAGAGAATTTCTTACTTTTATCCCCTTCTAGTTAATAATATCATTTTCATTATCAATGTTATATAAATTCAATCTTGCACATAATAAAGAAAATTGTCTAAGAGTTGCACCTTCTAAGATTCTATTAAAACTAAAGTTCCAAGGGGGTTCATTATCCGGAGAAAATACATCTTTAACTAAAGCATTTTTAAAGTTACAAATTTCAAAAAGCTCTTTAAATTCGACCTTAAGAGGAATAACAGATAACCAACGATCATGCCAAAAAGTTGTATTATTTCCAGAATGAACAATCGTATTAGTACCAAGGTTATAAATCTCATGACATATTAAAATTGATTTCCAAAATGTAGACGGTTTATTATTGAAGGTGTAATTTCAAATTGATTTCCAAATTGACCTTAAGAGGGAGGGCTAGATGTTATTAATCTCATGGCATATTAAAATTGATTTCCAAATTGAAGGTGTAATTTGGTATAAATTGTTACTACCATTATAATGATATTTAGATATAACTTCTTTCCAAATTGAATTATCATTTATATCCTTAAATTTCCATAACCACTTCCCTAATAAAGACAAATTCATGTTAGGTAAATTAATAACATCTAGCCCTCCCTCCTTTTTTGATTTACAACCTGTTTCCCAATTAACTAAACATTTTAGACTACTATTAGGATTATCACCGCTCCATAAAAGATCCCTTCTTATTTTATCAATTTATTCAAAATAAATTGTCTTGATATTCGCTTTTATAGAAGATTAGGTGGTTATCATTTTAGACATTGGGCATGTTTACCTTCGATTGGAGCTTCTATTGGATTACTTATAGGGTGGCGTGATAATTCTTTTAAACTTCTTCAAACTATTACTAAGCAAAACTCTTTACATATTATTCTCATTAACCTTAGTGATAACTCTTTATTAAATACATCTAATGTTTATGGACCAAACTCGAAAATTGGTCGTTGAGTTATATGGAACGAATGTCTAGAATTTAGATCATTTGCTCCTGGATCTTGGATTATGGATGGTCACTTTAATGTTACGCGTTTTTAGGAGAACGTCCACCCCAGGAAGGTGATTTCTCTTCTGTGGGAGAATTTGATCAATTTATTATTAATTCTAATTTGATTGAATTTCCACTAACTAATAGAGAATTCACATGGAGCAATACTAGGGAGTTCCCATCTATGGCTCATCTAGATAGATTTTTTTGTCAGCGATGAGACTGAAGATAAATTTCCTACTTGTAGAGTCACTAGTTTGCCGTATACATATTATGACCATTGCCCTATCATTCTTACGCGTGATCATCATAAAATTGTTAAAAAAACTTTTAGATTTGAAAAAATGTGGTTATTAGAAACTAATTTCCCTAATCTAATTAGAAATAAATGGATATCAATGATATAATATCAGAAATATCAAATTTATGATTAAAAAAATCATTGTTTTAGCTACAATATTTTTTCGATGTATTGTCCAAAATCCTTCATTTATTCAAAGTAATATTTTACCATAACAAACTTTAACTTTTCAAAAAGTGTCAACAAAATTAATAAATGAGATTATTATTATGATTTGAATAAATGATTTTTTTTGAAAAATACTATTTTGGGGAAAACTAATTTTTTTTGTATATGATCTTATGTTTGGAAAATATTATTAAAGTGAATTATTTTGGGAAGAAATAATATTTTTATTTGATATTAGGATGAATCCTCGATTTGATAAATCTTTTTACTTCCTTTTTTTGAAGTATGGAAATGGGATTTCAACATTGTTAACTTATTATTATTATGTGGTTTTATAGATTTTGAAGTGAATAAGGGATTTAAATATTGATTTTGAAAATTGATATTTGGGTTTTAGAAATGGTTTGAAATTGAAATCATATTTGAGAAAAAAGAACTTATGATAAATTTGATGTTTAAAGGGATTCGTGATTTATAACTCCATATTGGTACTTTAAAGGTTTTAAAGTGGAATTCCAAAGTGTATGAATTATTTTCAAAGGAGTTTAGCAAGTTTGAAATTGAAAGAAGATATGAAACGTTGATTTCTTTGAAATTAAACAAGAGGTTCTAAAATAAAGATTTTGGGAAAAAAGTGAATGATATATAGTATATAATTATATATACATTATTTTTAAATTTATAATCAAAATATAATAAATTCATACTACGATATGAATGAGGCATGCGCTAATAGGTGGTGCTTGTTATAATTGCGGTTATGGTTGAATATTTTCTTATGTTTGGATTATTGTCAAATCACCTTTATATTGCTTATGTATGTTATGTTTTAAGCTGAATGAGATATTATATCATGTAATAAAACTACGTTGATTATTTTCTTGATGTTCTTTGTGTTCCATGTTCAGTTAAATGTAAACATGTTAAGAAACCCCTTAGTGACACTGGGTTAAACGACGGTTAGGTGGGTTGTCATCGTTAATATGAACATGTAGAATGAATAAATAAATTTTTATTGAAGCGATGTGAGATAGCAGATGAGCCAGATATCTATCCTAGCTGGACCGACTACATGGTAGCGCTTAGAGTCATGACAATTTGGCCCCATTGTCATAGGTCCAACGATCTGCCATGTGGGCACGACAAGTGAGGATATAAAAATATGATGTGATTGATGGATAATGCGTATTGCCAGTGTGGACTGAAGAGGTATTTAATGTAGCAAATAGATCATGTGGGGACATCCCCAATTCTGGGTCGAAGGGGATGTCGCACCTAGGCGGCATCAGTTGGTGTCGACTTAGCTTTTGGTAGAGAGAAAATTACTAGGGTGTACTAGTTATTCATATATACATACATATTGATCAAACTTAAAATGAAGTGTGCTTAATAATAAACGTGACATTAAATAATTGTGATTAGGAGTGAATCAAAGTTAAGTAGATTTGCGATTGTGATTACATTATTATAGAGGGATGACATAGGTGTTATGACATTGTGTGCTCGAGCTGTGGGATGAGTAGTCAATGAGTGTATGGTATTTACCCATATATATTTGCATATTTTTTCATCATGCTATTGTATTGCACACTAGTACACTCACAGCTAGTTCTAGCCTGACCCGCGTGTGTTATTTGTTTAACAACCTCGTATCGGACTGAGGTTGTTTTTGATCGGATGTGTTACTATGATTGTTTATCTCTCTTGGGACTTGAGTTGGTGATAAAGCAAAAGACGATAGTGATGCTAGTTGTTTGTACTTAGTGATATTGATATATAGTGATATAATGTATACAATGTGATGTACTTGTGTCAATGATGTTGTATACCATTATAGGAAGGCATAATTTGCTGTATTTTGTGTTATATATGTTAAGATATTATACGTTTCGTCATGTTCTAGGGCTCTGTATTCTCTGTATATATTATATATTTTTCTATTTTGAAAACCCCATTGTTTATTGCTTTGTGCTGATTCAAGTACTTATATGTGATGTATTATATGAGGTAATAATACATATCGGTGTTAGCCTAAGGGAATATTTAAATGTGGTCGCTTCTAACCAGCTTTGTTCTCCGTATTACCAGATAATATTATTGTGTAAAATTCTTTGGTGGTATGGGTATAGAGGTAGGGTGTGACAATATATGTGGGTATAGATTAATTAAATGAATTTAATTAATTAAGTGAGATAAGATCTCACCTAAAATAGGACATACGCTAAATGGTGGATCCAGATAAGATATTTTACATAGCCTATGAAACGACCCGCCTTTCCAAACCCTAGAAGTTTACACTAATACATCCACGGTATTCACGTGCCGAATATCTAAGTGCCGGAAAGATAGATTGTTAGGGGAAAGAAAGAAGATAGAAGATAAGAAAAAACTAAACAATCATAGAATCTGACAACGCAACGGAATAACATATATTAATCAACATAATTTTTTACAAAGTCATTTCCTAAATTATAAATCAGAGTCATACTAATACAAATTCTACCCTAGAATAGTTATAACAGCCTGTCTCTACTTAACGCATACAATATACATATAAACAGCGAATACAAGATAATAACTAGCCATCGATGAAGCCTCCTACTCCAAGATGCATCCGGGAAAAGCCCGAACTACTTGGCTGCTCATAAAAATTTGAGCACCCAAGAGTTTAGGGAAAGAAAATAAAACTCCGGGTCAGACAAGGGTCTGGTGTGAGTAGACTCAAACGACTAAATTATTATGTTTAAAACCCTTTTAAAATCAAAGGTATCTCGTAAGACCACACCACACATAAACACAAACGGGTTTTTACCTTAGGATAACCAAAACACTTTTTATAGAAAATCTAATGATATTATAATAATCTCTAGAGTACAAATACTTATTAATAGTAGCAGAAATTGTTACATTAATTAAATTCCAACATAATAGGTATACAAATAAGACCGTAAAGGCTTGTATTGGAGAATGGATTCCATACAATAACTGGGCTACTGGGGTATCACCTGCCATGGTGCATCTTTAGATAAAATAACATCGAGGATCTCGCTGGGATCCCTTACCAACACAGAACTGGCCTACCACTTGACTAGTAGTACCGAATATGATCACCCCTTAGTTAATGGGCCCCGAAGCATACAAATGAGAGATAATATCGACTCTAGATAGGGATGATCATACACTAATTGGGAGCGACCCACTTAGCCCTGCCGCATCTCCCATGTTTTAGCCATTCCTGGTTGATGAGGTTTGAGGCTACGTTTTACCTTTTATATAGTACTTCCCACTTGGAATGCTAACACTGCCCTCCAGACAACAATGCAATGCCAACATTCATCCATACAAGTCGTTCTAGGATTGAACGAAACTGAAGGCATTACTTCTATTACATCCTTTTCGAGGAATCCCTCCCAAGGAAAATAGAAAATAACCCTTGCACTTCAAAACTCCATCTTCGATTCCCTGCTCTTCAAGATGCTTTCACTTCAAAACACTTGAGTTGGATCGAAGTGGTTTTCAGATAACATATTCGATTACGGTCATTTCAAAACAACTTTTGATAAACTCAACCCCAGTTATTTAGGAAATAAACAGACAAAGATAAGAACGGAGATCACCTCCTAACCGTTAGTGGACGGATTTCCTTATCATTTATCCTAGAAGAATGAAACGAATTTATACGTACAGTATAACACCACCAACAGTAACTATACCATATAATTTCCATGTTTCTTTTAGATATTTTCAAGGTTACGTTTTGGTCCAGATTTTGATAGTCGGTTACTTAACTATCAAATCAAAAAACATTCAAACATGAATTTAATTCCACATGAGATCCACTAAGACTTTATTAATTAATCTATCATTAATTAAAATCACTTTATAAACATTCAATCAAAAGATCTTTTACAACACACTATTCCCAAAACCCCTTACATCCCTTTTATACATGGAAAACATTTATACACTTATATCAATGATATAAGTATATTACCAAACTTTATAAGAGATTTCCTCTCTTCATATTCCATATTAAATGACCAAACAAATTCCGTTTAAAAACATTCTTCCTATAAAACCAACCCACTTACCCTTCACAAAAAGTTTCCTTTCTTAAAAGTTCACTTTATAATTAAAAATATCTTTACAACCTATAAAATCATTTATAAATCATTTTCCTATTTTTAAATGTTTTTAATAAACCATCTTAAAGAAAATCCTTTACAAACATCATTTCCATAACATCTTTTGAAAATCACTTTAAATAAACCCTTTTATTTAGTAATGCCCCTTTTATAAACAAGTTATTATTTATAAATACCTTTATTACATAATTATACAAATTGAAAATCATTTATAAACTTTAAACCCTAAAATTTATTAAAGTATTGAAGTAGATTCAAAATCAAACTTTATAAATTCAAAAGAGGCTTAGCAATCCCAATGGTACTAGTTAAAATTACCATTTAATTTCAATTTCACTTTCAAATCATTCAACAATTTATTTACATAAGTCAACGTATATGTAAATATATCCAAATAAGGTAATAATATGTTAATATAAACTAACTAGCATAAACATGTCCAAATAACAATAATAGCAGGATGGTGATTTGTCTTGCTAAACAGGTATCCAAACAATTCAATCAATTTACAATATAACAGGAATTTATTCTACTTAACACATGTCCAAACAATCAATTTATAGTAGAACATGGATTTATTCTGCTATCAAATGTCCACACAATCAAACAATCAATTTATAGTAGAACAGGGTTTTATTCTTGTAACGACCCAGAATTTTGGTCGTTCGTTTTTGAACATTTAATTTATTTTAAATGTGGAAATTGGATTATTAATTGATTTTGAATATGAAGAATTAGGTTGAATTAGTGATATAGTTTATAGTTTCAAATATAACAATTTAATTGGATGTGGATAAATAGTAATTTAATATTTAAAATTAGGATAATATGTGAATCTGAAATGAATGGATATGAAAATGATTTCTAAAATTTATTTAAAGTCTATTTTGAATTAGAATTATGATGTTGGACTTTTGAATGGAATTAAAAGTTGTAACGACCCGATATTTTCAACCATTCGCATCCGCACATGTCGGACTTGAATTGCTCAAAATACCGCGTTGTAAATAAAATTTGGCAAATCTCAGAATATACAGTAAATAAATAATCACAGATCACAGACACAGAGTAAGAAGTGCAGCGGAAGTAAAAGAAATAGTAGTTCATGAAGCTACTATGTAAATATATCAGAGTTAAATAAGATACAACAGAAGAAATAAAATACAATAGAAGTCTCAATATGATAACCAAGTACAAGCTGAATAGAACAACAGAACTGAGATAGATACAACTAGATAAGCAGATAATCTCCAGCGATTTCCAATCTCCAGAAAGTGGAATCCAAATCTATGAATACTCAGGCTGACCCGAGCGTAAATAAAATACAAACACTCGAGTCAGGACATACATACTTATACAATGTAAACCAACTCAAGTGAACTGTAATAAAGGTACAAGTAACTTAAAGAATGCTTGGGATCGCCCATTCTTTAAGGATTTGTTAAACTATCTACTATGTAGTAATATTCGCTATTATAATAATGTCTAATATAAAATAAACATACTTTTAAATAGCATTAAGGCTTTACATTTTCCACCTTAACACGTAATAGTCCCAGTAGTCTATCCAGTATTAGCATACTCCCAAAATGGGGGCTACCCTCGATACTCCACAGGCTACGGGAGAAATCACAAATCGTAGTAAAGCTCGATATGGTAGGTGACACGGCACACAAGGCAATGCCAGGGTAGATATACCAATTACGCATCCGGAATGGTGGTGACGCATAGCAGCCACTACCGCCCACCTCGAACAACACTCCCAAATCAAGGGTGCGAACCAAATCAATCACAAGTAATAGAATGGTATCGAAGAAGTGTGTCCGATCAGAGGTGCTACCTCCTTGGCCCGTCGATCGCTCCTGTTTTAGCCACCTTATGCCAACTCACGGGAGTTGGGTCCACGTATATACCTTAAGATCGTCGCCACCATCCTACTTCATTCTGGAAACTCCACCGCGTACACAGTTGTTAAAGTGGTTTTCGGTATCGACAGAGAGTATGTCCATATCCGATCCCGGTCTCTTTAACAACCAATCGTTATTATAACCCGTGGTTATCAATTTAAAACAGTTTATACTTCAAAATAGAATATCATTTCAAATCCATATCTTTATCAAAATAAAGATTAAATCAATTCCAAACCATTTCAATATATTTAAAATACCATATCATTTCAAAACATCATTTTAAATCATTTCAATATATAAAAATATCACATCTTTCCAAAACTTCATTTCAAATCATTTAATATATCAAAATATCACATCTTTCCAAAACTTCATTTAAAATTATTTAATATATCAAAATATCACATCTTTCCAAAACTTCATTTCAAATCATCATTTGAGTTCAAATCCAAATATTCAACTTTAAATACCTTTTTAAATTCAAAGATATCATTCATTTATTATCATTACAAGCCACCTTTGAATAATTTATATTGCAACAAATTAATTCATTTAAATTCATTAAAAGTGTAAGTATTATATTTCAAATCAAGTATTCAATTTCCAAAGTTTCAATTCAATTCAATCATTTATTTCAATTAAATTTCCATAGACCATTTCAAATCTTATAATTTCAAATATAGATTTAATCCACAAAATAACTATTCAAATTATAAAATAAGTTCCAAAGCTTTAATATCCTATATTTAATAAGTCCAATATCTTTTAAATAGATTCAAATTACAAGTAAACCAAATATTTTTCATACTAATATAAACTTTAATTATTCATTCCAAGATTTAATATCATTTATTTAATTTAAATACCATTTAATCACATTTCAAAATAGTTGTATTTCCCAAATCAACTATTCCATTTAAATCATTTAAAGACAATTCATTATATTTAATAATTAAATATTTAACTTCCAAAATTTAAATGTTTTTCAAAGATCATTTATTCATTTGAATTTATTAAACAAAGAAAATTCAACTTTCGCAGCAGTTAGAAAATGCTGCGAAATGTTATGTTTAAAAACAGTTCATTAACAAAAGACGGCATTTAAAATGTTGTAATATCTTAATTTAGTTTTAACTAAAATTTTAGTTAAATTTAAAAACTATAGCACTAACAAAGTGCTATAATAACCCTTAGTTCAAATTTGCTAAACTACAGCATTTTCCAATGCTGTAATATCTTTACATTACATTTCAAAAATGCTGTCAAATCAAATTCAGAGTTTTATTTACAATTTCACACATAATTAACTTTTAATATAAATCATTTTAACTTATAAAATCATATATTTTCACATTTAAAAACAATCATTTAAATACCTTTATTTCTTTGATTTTATAAAGTCAAATTTCCATACAAAAATCAAATTAAATAACAAATAAATTTTCATTTCTTTAATTAAGTTCTTAACTTAACAACTAAGTTTAAATTTCCAAAATATAACTTATTTCCATTTATTTACTTAATTAAAATTTCACTTTTAACAAAATTCACAATTTCCCAATTTAAGTTATATTTCAAAAAAATTCAACTTAAGCATTTATTTATTCCATATTTTAATTTATACAAAATCATTAACACCTTTAAAACATTATTATTACTTAATAAAAATCATTAAATTCATCTTTAAATCAAATTTGTCATATTTCCTTACCTTACATAAATTCCATTTATAAACAAAATCATAAATTCCAAAATTAACTTATATTTCAAATTCTACTTCACCATTTACTTAATTCACTTATTTAATTTGTAGAAAATCACAAATATTTTATAGAAATCATTTTAAATAAAATTTAAATCAAAATATCATAATATTTACATTTTTAAAATATTTTAAAATTTTCAGAAAAATATATAAACCACGGGTCTCTATAAAATTTTCTAGCCTAGGTCAAGTGATACGGATATGTTTAATTTCAATCCGCAGTTTACAAAGAAAAAGCGGGTTTTATCATTTCAAACCCGCAATCCCAAGCTAAATAAATATAAACCGTTCAGGCCTATCATTTCAGCCCATAACGATTTTTCCCTATTCTAAAGTCTGTTCGGGTATGTATCATTTCAACCCATAGTGAACCTAATCTACAAGGAACTTGCAGTGTGATAAACTGATAAAAATGAACAGTACACAATATATAACAGTAACATATGATATAACATGTGTATAAACAGGGATGAACATCATATAATCATAATATAACAGTTATAACAGGATGATATAATTTTACAGATTCAAATTGTGTCAGTTTACTAGTTATATAAGTACACATCGTCTGGTGAGAATTACTCACTTGTTTAAGCTGGAGATGACGACCAAAACACACAACACAGAAACTTCAAAAGCACGAGAGCACGATAATGATTTGAGTGTGGGAGAGCCAAAGCTAATTGCCTTGCCACATTCAAACCAAACAATTACAAACAACATAAGATTTCAACCCAAAAATTCAATAAACAATGCTAGAAACGATTGTATAAAACCAATCCAAATCATTGCACTTGCTTTCAACCTCCTATACTTCAGCTACAGGTCTGAAATGTACTGTCAAGGGTTGAGTTTGGATCTGGTCTTGGATCCATAGGGTCGGCCTAGCATGGTGTTTGAAGGTGGTGAAGTCTAGGTGCACTAGTTGGTGAGGCAAGGGGCTAACAACACAAGGCAAAAGAATGGATTTTCTATGCCACTTTGGGCTCGGCCAAGGTTAAGGAAGGCATGGCTATTTCAGGTGTGGTCGGTAGGGGGTGTGCAGAGGTGTCTCAGGTCAGAATTTGGCTGGTGGAGGTGGAGCAAGTGGCGGCAAGGAGGAGTTTAAAGGTGATGACTAGGTAGGCTCGGTTTGACATGTATGGATGATGTTGTTCAAAACTTTGGTCGAGATTCTTCATTATGGCTCAAGGCAATGGGATGGGGAGGGGCTGGAGGAGGTGCTGGTCAGAGGGGATGGTGGTGGAGGCGGCTAAGGTGGTGGATGAGGGCAGGCCGATCCAAAGAAGGGGATGAAGGCAAGTGCAAATCAATGTAAAACAAAGAAGAAAACAAAGAAACATGAAAAAAGAAAAGGAGTTTTTACCAAATTTATGCAAGATGGAGGCCGTGATTTTTTTTAGGGTTAAGAAGCTTTGATAATGCGTGAAAAGATGAGGAAGTCAGCTGAAAAAAATGCGGAAAAGAATGGCCAAAAATAAAATAAAAATAAAAGATGTATTGATTAAAATGAAGCGGTGGAATACAAAAGGACTTAGACAAATCAAAGGTCATAACTTTTCAAATTTCTTTTATTTATTTTGTAATTTATAAATACATATAAAAACTGAGAAATAAAGATGACAACTCAAAAATGAAAATAAAAATATAAAATAAATAATTAAATTTTAATTAAATAGAATTTAAATTAAGAAAATGGCTTAAAAATGCAAACTAGGCTTTAAAAATTAGAAATAACTTCAGTACACTTTGGAAAAATCTATTTTAATTTAAATACATGTAGAATGAATATAAATAAAGTAAAAACAGAAAATAAAATTGAATACATAAAATAAATAAATAAATTTTAATTATATATAATTAAATTAAGAAAATATCAAAGAAAATGGAAACTAGGTTTCATAAATTGAAATAAATTCAAGTAAACTTTAGAAAAATTATACTATCATTTTAAAATTATTAAAAGATAAAAATATACATAAAATAACATATTAACACATATTAAAATAAAATATGACAAAGAAAATATAATTTATACAATTTAAAATAACAAAATTGCAAAATAAAACAAATTGCACTCAATATTGAAATATACATAACTTTTACAGTTTAACTCCGTTTTCAACGAAACAAAAAGCAGTGTTCAAGTTATTACATCTATTTTCATAATAAAAGATAAAATTTAAGATTTTATATAATTTAAATTTGAAGTTTAAAAGTCAAAGATTGAACAGTTTGACCAGAATTTCACTTTTTAGTAAAATATTCAATTTATATCAGTTTGAAACTATAACTCACATAATAATCAACATTTATATTTAAAAATGAAATGTTTGAAATGAAACAAGCTTAAAAATAATTTCAAAATCAAATCAAATCAAATTTTAAATTATATGTAAAATCTAGGGTTGTTACAAAAGTCGATAAGTTATAAATTGGAATTTATATCTTAATTTAATAGTGAAAATTAATATACGGGAATAATGTTAATAATTGAATTTTTGATTAAAATGAATTAGAATGATTTCTAATATGAATATAAATTCTATTTGAATTATAATTGAGTTAGTAAGTTTTGAAAATTTAAATTTTAAATGGTTTCGACGATCTTGAGAATTGCTCGATTTAATCGACGAGTTAAAATAGGCTTCCGGGGCATAGTCTCGGAATTCGACGAAACTAGTTCCATTGGATCCGTAATAGTTTATTATTATTGGATTTCAAATTTCGTAGCGTTTGGAGTTACCATTTGCTCGTACGGGATAGAAACGCGTGGAGAGAAAATATCGAAAATTTTATGTTTTTAATTCGGTTCAAAAGGCTATCTTCCACATACGATCAAATTAGGCTTTGAAACATGTCCCCTTATGTTCGGAATATGGGTAAAACATTATAAACGTCAGGCAGCATGTTTCGTTTGGAGCTCGTTTGTAAAAATTGTAAAATTTTGAGATATATTAATAAAATAATGTTGAATACATATATAAATACTGTTTACACAGTAAACCCTAGATGGTTTCACCGGCCGCCATTCTTATCGATTCAATGGCCGAAAGCTTCCCTTCCTTTCCCTCGATTTCCTTCGAATCCACAAGCTTTCGCGAGAAACTTCCAACTGGAATATCGTAGAGCTCTCCATGATCTTGATATCCAACGTTTGAGATTGGAGATTGCGATGTGGATCGATGGCTGCAGTGGCTCGAACGCGGCATGATCGTGCGCATTTTTCCATGCATTTTGGGGCACCAAGCTTCGCCGTTTTTTGGCTGTTGGTAGGAGGTGCAATGGGCTACAACGTTGTTTCGTTCGATCATCTTCTAGATGACGTAAAGGGGGGCGGCGATTTTATCATGGTGATGAAGATGGGTTTGTTAAACTCTAGAGTAGAGCAGCAGGGAAGAATGTTTTTACGGCTGAGATTTTCGCGTTTCAGAGTGTACGGCCGATTTTTATTTTAGTATTTTAAAACAAAAGAAAAAAAAAGAAAAAGAAATTATTGTTTAATTTATATATGCAAACTTATAAATTTAATATCTCATCCACACGAGGTCGAAATAGGGCGAAACTGGCGGCGCCAGAATCGCAGCGACGAGATCTCCGCAGTAGTGCAGACCTAGGGATGTTTGGAGAAAGCGAAAATTTTAGATTAAATCGAACGTGCTCGATTTAATTTAAAATTGGAATGTGACAACGTTAAACTCAAGGTGAGTTAATCTCACTCATTTTTGGACTGCCAGTATAAATTTTAAACGGTTAAAATATATAAATGATTGATTGTTAAATTGATATATTTTTATCAGTTGGATGTGATATTATATATTGTAGTATATATATATTGGAGTGATTGATATTCCCGCATTTATATAGCGGATGAGACCCTATGCACCCCACATAATAGTGGATGACCCTATATACCACGATACCCCACCTCGAAGTGGAGTTGGTATTTTTATGTTGTGTTAACATCTACGGATACAGGGAAACAGGTTGGAAGGATCCAACTGGATTCCTCAAAAATGTGAATTAAATTGCATATATGGTGATATATGTTTTTGGTGATTAAATCTATGGCAGGTAATTGTGAGATTTAAATTGGTTTGATGTGATGGCAGTTAACCTGTATTTTTGGTGCTTTTAAATATCAATAAAAATGTGGTTTAATTTAGGAAAGAGAAAAAAAGGGAATTTTGAAGTGAAAGGTTTATAAAGAATTTTGGGTTAATAAATTGGATAAAATAAATGGTTTGAAATTTCCTCTTAACTAAATTGGAATATTGTAAGGAGGATTTTGGATTAAAAGTATTGAATAAGGGATTTTAAATAATAAATCTGTAAATGTATTTGTGTAAAAATATAAAGGCTTTTTAAAAATCGGGGATGTGGTCTTGATTTGAAAAGAGGATTTTAATTTATTAATTTGATAATTTGTAAATGTGTTAAAATATCTTAGAGAATTAGTTGTTTAATTATTTTAAATTGTTTGAACATATTTAATTATTTACCAGTAACCTTATAGTGATTTTAAAATATTTATTATTATTATTATTTTAGAAATGGTCAGCATTTTGTTTTTAAAAGGATAATTATCAATTTTTAATGTGGTTTTGTATAATAACTTTTATTTAAGTATAATTGCCTAGATTTAACTTGAAATTTAATTTAGAACTTATAAGCACTATTTTGTATGGTTTTGTAATACCCCAAAATTTTGTGAAAAATCATTTTTGAAAAATAATTTAATTTTGAAATATTTAGATTTAAATATGGTGAAGTCTCAGGAATAAATAGTGTGCAGGTATATGTGTGCACGTGCACACTGAAATGGCACAAGGAAGAACTCCAGATTTCTTGGATTTAAAACAAGAATTAAAGGGCAATACAAACATGATTTGGCAACATGGTTGTTTGATTTCTGAAATTATATGGATCATCTTAGAAAGTAAGAAGAAGTAGGCTTTACTTTAAATCAGTAAACAAATTTTATTTAAAACCCAGAAGAGAAAATTATGTATATTAACCTGTATACATATAGGTGCATATGCTTCTGAAATTAAAGAGAAATTAAAATAAGCTTAGATAAGATATGTGTACAAATATATATATTTTTAAACACTGAAAAGTATATATATATATATATAAGCAAGTAAAACTATGACATTAAAATGACATGAAATGTGATACAAGTTAATGAGCTTGTATAGGCAAAAATAGCAAAAGGGGATTTTCAGAAATAATTAAAATAAAAATAGGATAGTCACACTTTTAACATGACTAGGAGAGTGGCCATTTTCTGAAAAGTAAAAGAAAGAAAATGCAGCCTTTAAATTGGTTAATATGGCCGGGGTATTATGAATGAAAAATGCATGATGCTAGCCAGGACAGAAATGGAATTCTGTTTCAACAAAACCCTAGAGGAAAAATGCTTATAAATAGGCAGTTTAGCCAGTAGAATCATTTTACCCCGAGCTGCACAAAAAATAAGAAAAGAAGGAAAATATTGGAAGAAAGGAGAGAACACTCAAACAAGAATTTTCTGGATTAAACATTTAGGTGAGTAATCTCACTAAGTTCATGGCATTAAGACCTGAGATGAGGCAGCCACTTTTTATTTCCATTTATATATATTTCTGGTTTTGATGTATATGATTTCATCAATGATTTCTGGATGTTTTATTTTAAATCTGATATGATTTAATATGGATGATTTTGGATGACCTTTGATTGGTTGAGACATTTGTCTTTGGATGAGTATCATACTGATTTATTTATACTCACAAATGTTAAAGTTTAGGATCTCAAAAATCATATAGAGAATACTCTCAGCTGTTATAGATCTATGGCATGGAAACTTTATAAAAATGATTAGAGCTGCATTATACTTGGTATAAGTGCTGAGGCATGAAAAGAAAAATGTTAAGGGTGCAATAGAAATTTTCTAAGTGCTGAGCCCTTAATCAAATCAAAAAAAAAAGAGAAACCCACAAGCTAAAATTATGATTGAACCAGATCTTGAATCTGAATCAATCATAAAGGCTTGTAGATCAATATAACATGCCATGCCTCTTTTACAGTTGAAAATATTCTCATATTTTACTAAGATCAAGACATATTGACCCCATTTAGGAAATAACTGTCTGATTATTTCTGAGGAGAATTATGCTAGAAGAAATTATGGATGTTTCCATGTTTGCAGTGATATGTTCACTTAGCATATTTGATGATAGGATTTAAGACTATACACTAGTAAATAAACTAGGGAAGGGAAGGCCAAGAAAGCTGCTGGAATGCTTGTCATATTTGAAGTATGCAAGTTGGCACATGGTTTGTTTAAGCCCTGAGATCTTTGTGCAATGATGTGAATTAGTTCATTGCAATGTGTCCCAGTGATTCCTTAATAGCAGATGAGGCAGGAATTTAAATTGAATATTACAACCTGTAAATGAAGAAATAGGAATATGGATATTTCTTAGGTTGAATGGTATGGAACCAAGATGATTCCAGTAAGTGAAATTGTTGCAAATAGATAATTATGTTTGCATGATTATGTATGCAAGTGAAAGAATGATAAATGAATATATCATACCTGAATCAACATAATTATACTATGTTAAAATAATTGATTGCAGAAATTTGCTTAAACAACTGAATTGCATATTAGTTGAATCAACAAGTTAGTACCCTTATATTCTCTATTGCTTAATATCATGAATGAATTGATGTTACTCATACCAGATCATAGATCTGACCCTTGTTTGCTCATGGCATCTGGGGTGTCTCATTTTAAAATGAGGCAGCCACTTATGTTCTTTCAGGTAACCCAGGCACTAAGTAAAAATGAAGTTATGGCTTTTATGGAGGAGTGAATGAACATGCTAGCTAGTTTCAATAAGAGTTTAAATCGATTATATCTGCATGTATTCAGGAAAAATTTTATGTTCTAAGATTTCCAGTTATGTAATGAATTCTATTATGGTTAGATGAACTAGTTGTATCATGTTAAATATATTGTTATGCACTAAGGTTTAAAATCTCAAAGGAAAAATCTGAGTGGGAAACAAGGAAATGATTTTAATTACTGATATGGATGTTTGGAAGAGAAATATGCATATGTAGTTGAACTGTTGTTTTGTAAAGTTTATATTATGTAATAGTTAATCTTGAGATATAACAGAGCACTGAGTTTTAGAACAAAATCTGGATTTAGCAAGAAGTAAACTTAACAGGATTTTATTTTCTTTTTACTGAAATGCTTTGTAATTAAGTTTGAATTCATTTCTGAATTGAATTGAGAAGAGTAAGATGTTTTCCTAAAGCTTTTAAACAGAATGCAATGAAATTGAACTAGTGTGGCAGATACAGGATTCATGAGTTAACCAGCTTCAATTAAATGAAGTATTGGTTGATCATGATAGATTGTATTCTGAAAATAAAAATGCATTTCAAAGCTTAGTACATTTAGCAATTGATTCACCCAGTTTTCTGGAAAATGAGCAGAAATATTGACATGTACATGTACATCTGTGTACATGTTGATATTTGAGCAAAAATATGATCATAAATTCTTAAAACAGTTGTAGGAATGGGATACAAAAATAGTAAGTGAGAAGGATTGTTTTGTATGTTGGGTTATAGGCAAAAATTAAACATATATGTACAATTATAGGTAGGTATCAGATTTCTAACCTTTCAAATATAAAAAAGAAAACCAAAAATTGTGTTTGAACCGACCTGCATGGTACTCGAACTCGTGACCTTTTGTGTATAAGTTAGGCGCGTTTCCATTACGCCTAGATGTTGCTTGTGTTCACTTAGGATCCACTTTCTTTTATACTGAATCTAATATTATCCAGACTTTAAACACAATCATCAACATTAAAAGCTTGTTTACTACTGAATATTACTTGATCATTTCTTGATCCTAATGACAGACTAAAGTACATATTTTAGTGGATTTTATGGCCAAAAATCTGAATACAATAACGTATCTGAATTACTAAATCTCTAAATCAAACAGGATGTTATTGAACAAAAAAAAAATATAAAGTATATACTCTGAATTTAAACAAGAAGAACACATACATCTTCATATGTATGTGTATATTATTAGATATGCACTGATATATTTATATTGGTAAGTTATTTTGATCCTGGATATATTTTGGTTATTGGAAAAAGAAAATGACCTTGGAAAATATGTTTGTAATGAATGATATATCAATATATCATCTCATAGCAAAAAAAAAAAATCCTTATGAAATTAGGGTGGAAATAGGAGGGTCATTTCAGTTGGTATCAGAGCTATGTTATTCAACATAGTAGAAGTAAGGATCAAGTTCTTAGATAGAAAAATAAAATTAAAAGGAACTAAATATCAAACTAACCAGCTATGTAAATTATTATTAGCAAACTATGGTAGGGAGACCACCAAATCAGGGAGCAGGATCTTCCCATGCACCACCAATGGTCAATCTGCAAGACTTGGTGAGAGCATTTAGGGATGGGGCAGGACAAAGGCAAGAAAATCCCTATGAAGAACTCTCAAAACTGCTTAAGACATATACTCATTTAGGAGGTAAAAGCTTTGAAGGGACAGAGAGTATCATGGAAATTCAAACATGGTTGAGAACATTGGAAAGAATTTTCAATGACATGCAACTTGATGATCAAAGAAAGAGGCAAGTGGCTTCAAGACAGCTGAAAGGAGTAGCTTTAGGCTGGTGGGAAGTAATCATTGCAGGAAGGAATGAGAATGAAATCACTTGGAATCAATTCAAAGAGATGTTGGAGGCAAGGTTTGTACCAGCATCAGCAAAGACTACCTTGCTAGAAGAATTCATTAGGCTTAGACAAGGAACCATGACTGTCACAGAATACACTCAAAAGTTTGAGGGACTTTCCACATATGGAGCAATGCTTGTGGCAGATGAAGCATCTAAAAATGATAGGTACATAAAAGGTCTAAACCCAGGACTTAGCAGAGCTATGTTACCTTATGCAGACAAGACTTTTGATCATGTGATAGACTTAGCTTTGAGGTTGGAGCAGCATGACAAGGAAAGGGAGAAGTTCAGAAATTTTAAGAGCAATAATAACAAGAAAGGTAAGGGGAGGTATCACCCTTATGATAAGAAGAAAGAAGAGGCTAGTAACAAAAGCACTGGAGATGTCAAAGCTAAGGAAGACAAGAAGAAAATTGTGTGCCATCAGTGTGGAAAAGAAGGGCATATCAAACCAAAATGTCCAGAGTTGAAAGGAGGAGCTTTCAAATGCTATCTATGTGGGAAAGAGGGACATATGAAGAGGAATTGTCCTGAGTATAAACAGCAAGGCAAATTGGCAAATTTGGAAGGAAAAGGCAAAGCCACAGTGGAAAGTAACACTGTAAACCATAGCCAAGTGGAAGGTACATTACTTATTTGTACCATACCCATAACAGTAGTGTATGATACTGGGGCAACTCACTCCTTAATTTCTTATGAATTGGTTAAAGTGCTAAAACTGAATTGCATATTAGTTGAAACCCCATTGCATATACACAGTCCATTGGGGAGTTCTAGTGTCTTAAATATGATTTGTGTGGATGTGGAGTTAAACATAGGAGGAAATATTTTTATTTCCAATTTATATGTTTTGAATTACCCAAATATAGGTGTTATATTGGGGGTAGACTGGTTAAGGCAATTTAAAGCCATAATTAATTTAGACTCATCCACCATATCATTGCAAAATTCTAAAGGCCAGAGAATCACAGTTTTATGTGAGGTAGCTAAGGAAGGAAAACTATATCATTTAGTTGACTTAGAAAAAGATCTGAGTGAACTAACCATTGAAGAAATTCCCATAGTTAATGAATACTTGGATGTGTTTGGGGAAGTTAAGGGTGTTCCACACCACAGACCAGTTGAGTTCCAAATTAATCTCATTCCAGGAGCAAGTCCAATAATTAAGAAACCTTATAGAATGGGGCCAAGTGAACTGAAAGAATTGAAAAATCAGTTGGAAGAATTAGAAGGCAAGGGATTTATAAGGCCAAGCAATTCCTGCTGGGGTTCTCCAGTAGTGTTTGTAAGAAAACATGATGGTACCTTGAGAATGTGCATAGATTACAGGGAGCTAAATAAAGTAACCATCAAGAATAAATACCCATTGCCTAGAATAGATGATCTCTTTGACCAACTCAGTGAAGCTAAAATATTTTCTAGGCTAGACTTAGCATCAGGATTCCATCAAATGAAGGTTGAAGACTCAAGTGTTAAGTACACTGCATTTAACACAAGATATGGCTTATATGAATTTTTGGTTATGCCATTTGGTTTGACAAATGCTCCTTCATATTTTGTTGATTTGATGAATAGAATATTTAGAGATTATCTAGACAAATTTGTACTGATTTTTATTGATGACATTTTGATTTATTCCAAGACAGTGGAAGAGCATAAAAATCATTTGCATTTAGTTTTGTCAAGACTAAGGGAAAATGATTTAAAGGCGAAATTTTCAAAATGTGCATTTTGGAAAGAAGAAGTGCATTTCCTTGGGCATGTCATCTCTGCCAAAGGAATATCAGTAAACCCTAACAAGGTAGTGGCAATCCAAGCATGGAAAAGGCCTAGCACCATCAGTGAGATTAGATCATTTATGGGGATGGCAGGATATTATAGGAGATTCATAAAAGATTTCTCAAAAATATCATCACCACTTACCAATTTAACTAGAAAGAACCAAGCCTTTGTATGGACAGAAAAATGTGAGCAAGCTTTTATCAAAATGAAGGAAGCTCTGATTAATGCACCAGTGTTGAGAGTGCCAGAAGGAAATGAAAATTTGGTTGTGTACACTGATGCAAGTGGCTCTGGGTTAGGGGCTGTGTTGATGCAGCAAGACCAGGTGGTAGCCTATGCATCTAGGCAATTAAAACCACATGAAACCAGGTATGCAACCCATGATCTTGAACTAGCAGCAGTTGTGTATGCTTTGAAACTTTGGAGACATTATTTGTTAGGTGCCAAATTCATTTTGTACACTGATCATAAGGCACTGAAATATTTATTCTCACAAAAAGATTTGAACATGAGGCAACATAGATGGGTAGAGTTCCTAGCTGCCTATGATCTAGATATACTGTATACACCAGGCAAGGCAAATAAAGTTGCAGATGCCTTGAGTAGACAACATGCCAAAGTAGCCATGTTGATGATGGAAGAGTTTAGGGATTTGTCTATACTTACTGATTTGGAAATTGAGGAAAGTAGTGAGGAACAAATGATGCCCATTGAAGAAGGTGAAGGTAAAGGGAAATTAAGTATGATATCTCTGCAATCAGATTTACTTCTTAAGATTGGGCAAATGCAGGAACAAGACCTAAACATGGTGGAAAAGAAAATGCTCATATCAAAAGGGGAGGAAGTAATAAATTATCAAGTTGATAAAAATGGGTATTTGAGGAATAAAAACAGGATATGTGTTCCAGAAAATATAGAATTGAAAGAGGAAATATTAAATGAGTACCATAGGAGTAAATACTCCATACACCCAGGTAGCACCAAGATGTATCAAAATTTGAAAAGAAATCTTTGGTGGAAGGGGATGAAGTCAGATGTGGCCAGATATGTTGCAAGGTGCATGACTTGCCAACAAGTCAAGGCAGAGACACAAAGGCCATCAGGACTATTGCAACCCCTTAGCATACCACAGTGGAAGTGGGAGGATATATCTATGGATTTCATAGATGGTCTGCCTAGATCTAAGAAGGGAAACACAAGTATATGGGTAATTGTGGATAGGCTAACTAAGGTAGCACATTTTATCCCAGTTAGAGCAGAAAGAAATGCTCCAAAATTGGCTCAAATATTCATGAAAGAGGTAGTAAGGTTGCATGGCATACCTAAAACCATTGTGAGTGATAGGGATACCATCTTCACCTCAAGGTTTTGGAAAAGTTTTCAAAAGGCTATGGGGAGTGAATTGTGCTTAAGCACTGCCTACCATCCACAATCAGATGGTCAAACTGAGGTGGTGAACAAAGTCTTAGAGGATTTGTTGAGAGCATGTACACTGGACTTTGGAGGCAACTGGGAAGACCACCTCCATCTAGCTGAATTCACATACAATAACAGTTACCAAAGCACCATAGGGATGGCACCATTTGAAGCCTTATATGGCAAGCCATGTTTATCACCTATATGCTGGGTAGAGGCTGGAGAAAGGGCTGTTCTTGGACCTGAATATGTTAAAGAAACTACAGAGAGAATTGGGTTAATAAGAAAAAGAATAGCAGCAGCTCAAGATAGGCAAAAGAAATTTGCAGATAGGAAGAGAAAGCAAGTGGAATATGAAGTGGGAGACTTTGTTTTCATCAAGATTTCACCTATGAAGAAAGTCATGAGATTTGGCAAGCAAGGTAAGCTTACACCAAGGTATGTTGGACCCTATAAAATTCTGGAAAGAATTGGTTCATTGGCTTACAAATTAGAACTACCAGAGGAGATGAAAGCAATGCATAATGTTTTTCATGTGTCCCAACTTAGAAAATGGGTACATGATAAGGAAGACATTTTGGAAGAGCCTACCAAAATTCAAATAAATCCTGACTTGGTTTATGAAAAAGAACCAGTGGGGATTGTAGCCAAGGAAGAAAAGAAATTAAGGAGCAAAACCTTGAAACTAGTTAAGATCCAGTGGAGTAGTGATCCTAATGACTGCACATGGGAGTTAGAGGATAAGATTAGAATGGATTATCCTAAGCTTTTTGCAAATTAAAAGGTAATTTTTTTTTTTCTGGAAAAATTATTTGTTATGCATGGTTGATATGGTTGAATTTGTTTGCTTATGCATATGTTTGATAAGTTTTCAGAAAAGAAAAAGATGCTCACTATAAATGTTAGAAAAATTGTGAGGACACAATTCTTAAAAGGAGGGGTGAATGTAATACCCCAAAATTTTGTGAAAAATCATTTTTGAAAAATAATTTAATTTTGAAATATTTAGATTTAAATATGGTGAAGTCTCAGGAATAAATAGTGTGCAGGTATATGTGTGCACGTGCACACTGAAATGGCACAAGGAAGAACTCCAGATTTCTTGGATTTAAAACAAGAATTAAAGGGCAATACAAACATGATTTGGCAACATGGTTGTTTGATTTCTGAAATTATATGGATCATCTTATAAAGTAAGAAGAAGTAGGCTTTACTTTAAATCAGTAAACAAATTTTATTTAAAACCCAGAAGAGAAAATTATGTATATTAACCTGTATACATATAGGTGCATATGCTTCTGAAATTAAAGAGAAATTAAAATAAGCTTAGATAAGATATGTGTACAAATATATATATTTTTAAACACTGAAAAGTATATATATATATATATAAGCAAGTAAAACTATGACATTAAAATGACATGAAATGTGATACAAGTTAATGAGCTTGTATAGGCAAAAATAGCAAAAGGGGATTTTCAGAAATAATTAAAATAAAAATAGGATAGTCACACTTTTAACATGACTAGGAGAGTGGCCATTTTCTGAAAAGTAAAAGAAAGAAAATGCAGCCTTTAAATTGGTTAATATGGCCGGGGTATTATGAATGAAAAATGCATGATGCTAGCCAGGACAGAAATGGAATTCTGTTTCAACAAAACCCTAGAGGAAAAATGCTTAAAAATAGGCAGTTTAGCCAGTAGAATCATTTTACCCCGAGCTGCACAAAAAATAAGAAAAGAAGGAAAATATTGGAAGAAAGGAGAGAACACTCAAACAAGAATTTTCTGGATTAAACATTTAGGTGAGTAATCTCACTAAGTTCATGGCATTAAGACCTGAGATGAGGCAGCCACTTTTTATTTCCATTTATATATATTTCTGGTTTTGATGTATATGATTTCATCAATGATTTCTGGATGTTTTATTTTAAATCTGATATGATTTAATATGGATGATTTTGGATGACCTTTGATTGGTTGAGACATTTGTCTTTGGATGAGTATCATACTGATTTATTTATACTCACAAATGTTAAAGTTTAGGATCTCAAAAATCATATAGAGAATACTCTCAGCTGTTATAGATCTATGGCATGGAAACTTTATAAAAATGATTAGAGCTGCATTATACTTGGTATAAGTGCTGAGGCTTGAAAAGAAAAATGTTAAGGGTGCAATAGAAATTTTCTAAGTGCTGAGCCCTTAATCAAATCAAAAAAAAAAAGAGAAACCCACAAGCTAAAATTATGATTGAACCAGATCTTGAATCTGAATCAATCATAAAGGCTTGTAGATCAATATAACATGCCATGCCTCTTTTACAGTTGAAAATATTCTCATATTTTACTAAGATCAAGACATATTGACCCCATTTAGGAAATAACTGTCTGATTATTTCTGAGGAGAATTATGCTAGAAGAAATTATGGATGTTTCCATGTTTGCAGTGATATGTTCACTTAGCATATTTGATGATAGGATTTAAGACTATACACTAGTAAATAAACTAGGGAAGGGAAGGCCAAGAAAGCTGCTGGAATGCTTGTCATATTTGAAGTATGCAAGTTGGCACATGGTTTGTTTAAGCCCTGAGATCTTTGTGCAATGATGTGAATTAGTTCATTGCAAAGTGTCCCAGTGATTCCTTAATAGCAGATGAGGCAGGAATTTAAATTGAATATTACAACCTGTAAATGAAGAAATAGGAATATGGATATTTCTTAGGTTGAATGGTATGGAACCAAGATGATTCCAGTAAGTGAAATTGTTGCAAATAGATAATTATGTTTGCATGATTATGTATGCAAGTGAAAGAATGATAAATGAATATATCATACCTGAATCAACATAATTATACTATGTTAAAATAATTGATTGCAGAAATTTGCTTAAACAACTGAATTGCATATTAGTTGAATCAACAAGTTAGTACCCTTATATTCTCTATTGCTTAATATCATGAATGAATTGATGTTACTCATACCAGATCATAGATCTGACCCTTGTTTGCTCATGGCATCTGGGGTGTCTCATTTTAAAATGAGGCAGCCACTTATGTTCTTTCAGGTAACCCAGGCACTAAGTAAAAATGAAGTTATGGCTTTTATGGAGGAGTGAATGAACATGCTAGCTAGTTTCAATAAGAGTTTAAATCGATTATATCTGCATGTATTCAGGAAAAATTTTATGTTCTAAGATTTCCAGTTATGTAATGAATTCTATTATGGTTAGATGAACTAGTTGTATCATGTTAAATATATTGTTATGCACTAAGGTTTAAAATCTCAAAGGAAAAATCTGAGTGGGAAACAAGGAAATGATTTTAATTACTGATATGGATGTTTGGAAGAGAAATATGCATATGTAGTTGAACTGTTGTTTTGTAAAGTTTATATTATGTAATAGTTAATCTTGAGATATAACAGAGCACTGAGTTTTAGAACAAAATCTGGATTTAGCAAGAAGTAAACTTAACAGGATTTTATTTTCTTTTTACTGAAATGCTTTGTAATTAAGTTTGAATTCATTTCTGAATTGAATTGAGAAGAGTAAGATGTTTTCCTAAAGCTTTTAAACAGAATGCAATGAAATTGAACTAGTGTGGCAGATACAGGATTCATGAGTTAACCAGCTTCAATTAAATGAAGTATTGGTTGATCATGATAGATTGTATTCTGAAAATAAAAATGCATTTCAAAGCTTAGTACATTTAGCAATTGATTCACCCAGTTTTCTGGAAAATGAGCAGAAATATTGACATGTACATGTACATCTGTGTACATGTTGATATTTGAGCAAAAATATGATCATAAATTCTTAAAACAGTTGTAGGAATGGGATACAAAAATAGTAAGTGAGAAGGATTGTTTTGTATGTTGGGTTATAGGCAAAAATTAAACATATATGTACAATTATAGGTAGGTATCAGATTTCTAACCTTTCAAATATAAAAAAGAAAACCAAAAATTGTGTTTGAACCGACCTGCATGGTACTCGAACTCGTGACCTTTTGTGTATAAGTTAGGCGCGTTTCCATTACGCCTAGATGTTGCTTGTGTTCACTTAGGATCCACTTTCTTTTATACTGAATCTAATATTATCCAGACTTTAAACACAATCATGAACATTAAAAGCTTGTTTACTACTGAATATTACTTGATCATTTCTTGATCCTAATGACAGACTAAAGTACATATTTTAGTGGATTTTATGGCCAAAAATCTGAATACAATAACGTATCTGAATTACTAAATCTCTAAATCAAACAGGATGTTATTGAACAAAAAAAAAATATAAAGTATATACTCTGAATTTAAACAAGAAGAACACATACATCTTCATATGTATGTGTATATTATTAGATATGCACTGATATATTTATATTGGTAAGTTATTTTGATCCTGGATATATTTTGGTTATTGGAAAAAGAAAATGACCTTGGAAAATATGTTTGTAATGAATGATATATCAATATATCATCTCATAGCAAAAAAAAAATCCTTATGAAATTAGGGTGGAAATAGGAGGGTCATTTCAGGTTTTGAATAAAGAGATTTAATGTTTTCAGTGCAAATGGAATCTTTGGTTGAATTGATTGTTTATTTGATAGTTAAATAACCGACTATCAAACCTGGACCCAAATATAACTTTGGACGTATCTAGAAGAGGTATGGGAATTATATGGTACAGTTACAGTTCGAGGTGCTATACTCTACGTATAAACTTGTTCGTTCCTCTAGGACGTTGATAAGGAAATCCGTCCCCTAACGGTTAGGTGGTGATCTCCGATCTTATCTTCATCTGTGTATTTCCTTAAGAACTGGGGTTGAGTTTACCGAGAAATAACGAACGTTGTTTCGAAGGGACCGGGATCGGATTTGCTTCATTACAGCATGATAGGGGGTTCTCGCTTCGTGTTTGGTGGCGAGCAGGAGATTCTTACCCCTACATTTCCCTGAGTGGTTGGTTGCAGTCGAGAGGCTGGCCGTAAAACCAAATTCGAGGTACCAGTGTGGTGCCACGGCGTAAAGTGGCCGCTGCTTGGGATGGTTGAAAAGCCTACTGGGCCGTCACATGTGGTATCAGAGCTTTGTTTGGCGATATACCTAGGCTTTGGTGGGAAATTACTCATTAGAGATAGAGTCATAAGTACTCTAGAATAAGTTTGAGTGTATTAATAGATATGAGCACCTATTTGTTAGTGAATATAATAATGTTTTTATATTGTGTTGACTTATCGGTTGAGTGTTTATGAATTCTGGTCGGTATGGGAAGTACAACCGTATCGATAGGGGTTTCTAAACTCTTAAACAAGGTAAACCGACATAGTATTGTTTTAAAGGGGGTGAATGAAATAATTTTACCCAAAATTATATTTTGCTATGAATGAAATAATTTTCTGGAATTATTATATATATATATTTGGATGTCTGGTTGTTGATATTATAATCAGATAGGATTATAAATTTGAAACGGTTATATATATTACCAATAGAATTTTATAAGTATGAAATATACAAATGAGTATAACTAAAATTTGATTTAAATCCAGAATTTAAATCCCAGAAATTTTGGGAAATGGGTTAAAAGGAGTTCGGAACTAAGTGTTGGGATTTTAAAATCTAGGAAAATTTTGAAATGTCGTTTTTTTTAAGTGTTTGAAGGGAATAATAGAGTATTATTTTGGAAATATTTTTGAATGGAAGATGTTTTAAAGTAAATTTGGAAGTAAGGAAGCACTGAACTCACTTCAGTCACTGGAAAATAATCTTGGTGTGATGGCCACATCATCAGTATTCATTTTCGAGTTTCTAAGTGATGGATTGCTACCGTGGTGATTGGTTATGATATTTGTTTGGACTTGTTTGATAAATAAGTTTGTTTTAGAATTCTAAAGGGAAATTGTTTTGGTAAAAGCAAGTTGTTTGAAAATCCGGAGGTATGATTTGATATACCAAAGTGGGTATGTGCTATTTATGATTTCAAAATGTTTTGAAATAAAACCGAATAATTAAATTCTGGGATTTCTATGGAAATGATTTGAAAAGTTAAGAAAAATTAGTTATGGAACTTAAAGTTTTAAGTTGATATAGATAAGAAAGGAAAAAAAATGAAAATTTTAATCCTGGAATTTAAAATTTAATTTGAGTAAACTAAAGTGAATAAGATATGTTAGAATTTAACTTAAGGTAAGTTAAATGAAGTGAATTAGGGTTAAATCGAATGGGATGTAAAGCTGGAATTATAAAATGATTTTATAACTATAAGTTATAATTATTGAATGAGATGGATATACTTAAGCTATTCAGTGATATAGAAAATCCAAGGTTGTGACTATAAGATGTAAAATGGACTTAAGTAAGTAAATAAGTTTTTGAACTTATAAATTGAGAGATAAAATAATAAACCAAAATGAAGATGGTTTGGCATTAAGGTAAAAGAATTGGAAATTCAATTTTTAATTTTAAATGGAGGGTGAATTGGAATCGAGTAAAGTAAAATATAACTTGAATGGTGAAGTGTTTATATAACTTTGTGCTATAAATATTAATTGTAAGTAAGACTTAAGTGAAAATTTAAGAAAAATTGTGAATAAATAAGTATATAACTCATTAAACTGGGGGAAGTGGAAAAGCATAACCAAGTTAAATGGTTAAGTAATTGATAACGAGAAATGAATTCAATTTATGAGTAAATGATTAAATATGGCTTTGGGATATGGATTGAGTAAGTTGAGTGTGAACTTATGTTTTAAAGCTGGGTAAAACTTAAGCAATGATATGGGATGCTGATAATAAACTTTAGAACTAATTTTGATGGAATAGCTTATAAACAAATTAGCATGAAATGAAATGAAATGTTGTTCACTATAAAATGAAGTGAATAGCACTATGTGAATAAGATGAAAGTGAATGGGAAAGTGTAATATAAGTTGGAAAATAAAGGTAATAGAAATTTAAGTGCATGAACAATGTGTGATATGATAAATTGTTTGGAAGCCGATTATTTGAAATGAAATGGTTTCCAAAGTGTTATAGTAGGAAATTGGATATACTAAGTAGACGAAAGAAAATAAATTGGATGGGATCAATTTGAAATGAAATTGAATTTGGTTGCAAAGAAAACTTAACTTAAATGATTATTCATGGAATGATTCATAAATAAAAATTTACATGGATTGGAATGTGTTAATGAAAAGTAAAGCAAACAAGGTGGTGAATAACTTGTATGGAAATCAAATGGAAATTAGATAAATTGGTTTGGAGTCAATTTAAAAAGGGAATAAATTGAAGTTTAATAAAATGGATTTGCATAGATAGAAGTGAATAATGGATGGAATGAAAATAAAATTGATTGTGAATCAATTTGAAATTGATTAAGGGTGAATGTATGCAAGTAAAGTACATAGAAACCAGTTTGGAATAAGTATGAGTTGTTTGTGGCAAATATGAATCAAATGCAATAAATTTGGTTGTAAATCATTTTGAATTAAATGAAATGATATATATAAATCCATGGAAAGAAATTAAATTAGTGTTGGAACCTTAAATTGTTTGTAATATATGATTAGCATGTTTGGGTTATGAAATTTATACCTTTAGCTAGATAAAGTAATGAAATGTTATAAAAATTCCTGTGGCTATCACTTATGTGCTTATTTTGAGTAAGTACAGGTACATGAGGCCATTGGATAAGGTTTGGATTCGTAAATGCATATAAAATAAGCTGCCCGCTTAAAATGCTAAATAAAAGGTACGCCTACGCAATAAAATAAAGAAATGATAATATATTGTTATATATTTTGTTTTCCGACCGTGTGGGTCGATGTATATATATTTATCTCTATTGAGATATTGTAAAAGGCTCTCCGTACAAAGGAGATGCTGTCAAAAAATTTCGAAGATTTTGGGTGTTAGAAAAATTTTAAATTTTTTTTGAAAACATTTTGGCTAACTAGAAAAGATTATTTTTGAATTGTGTTAAACATCAAGGTTTTTGGAAACAGAAATGAAAACTAATTGTTTGGATAAAACAAAAGGGATGGGAAAGTGAATGTAGAATGTAACTAAGTGGGTTTTGGGTAAGTTAATGGGTTTGGGAGCATTTTTCCTACCTTAGCAATTTCGAGGACAAAATTTTTATAAGGGGAAGGAATGTAACGACCCAGAATTTTGGTCGTTCGTTTTTGAACAATTTATTTATTTTACATGTGGAAATTGGATGATTAATTGATTTTGAATATGAAGAATTAGGTTGAATTAGTGAAATAGTTTATAATTTCAAATATAATGATTTAATTGGATGTGGATAAACAGTAATTTAATATTTAAAATTAGGATAATATGTGAATCTGAAATGAATGGATATGAAAATGATTTCTAAAATTTATTTAAAGTCTATTTTGAATTAGAATTATGATGTTGGACTTTTGAATGGAATTAAAAGTCGATAAGTTATAAATTGGAATTTATATCTTAATTTAATAGTGAAAATTAATATACGAGAATAATGTTAATAATTGAATTTTTGATTAAAATGAATCAAAATGATTTCTAATATGAATATAAATTCTATTTGAATTATAATTGAGTTAGTAAGTTTTAAAAATTGAAATTTTAAATGATTTCGACGATCTTGAGAATCACTCGATTCAATCGACGATTTAAAATAGCCTTCCGGGACATAGTCTTGGAATTCGACGAAACTAGTTCCATTGGATCCGTAATAGTTTATTATTATCGAATTTCAAATTTCGTAGCATTTGGAGTTACCGTTTTCTCGTACGGGATAGAAACGCGTGGAGAGAAAATATCGAAAATTATATATTTTTAATTTGGTTCAAAAAGCTATCTTCCACATATGATCGAATTAGGCTCCGAAACATGTCCCATTGTGTTCGGAATACGGGTAAAACATTATAAATGCCAGGCGGCATGTTTCGTTTGGAGCTCATTTGAAAAACTTGTAAAATTTTGAGATATATTAATAAAATAATGTTGAATACATATATAAATACTGTTTACACAGTAAACCCTAGACAGTTTCACTGGCCGCCATTCTTATCGATTCAATGGCCGAAAGCATCCCTTTCTTTCCCTCGATTTCCTTCAAATCCACAAGCTTTTGCGGGAAACTTCCAACTGGAATATCGTAGAGCTCTCAATGATCTTGATATCCAACGGTTGAGATTGGAGATGGTGATGTGGATCGATGGCTGCAGTGGCTCGAACGCGGCACGATCGTGCACGTTTTTCCATGCATTTGGGGCACCGAGCTTCATCATTTTTCGGCCGTGGGTAGGAGGCGCAGTGGGTTACGGCGTGGTCTCGTTCGATCGTCTTCTAAATGACGTATATAGGGGCGGCGATCTTATCGTGGTGATGAAGATGGATTTGTTAAGCCTGGAGTATAGCAGCGGGGAAGAAAGTTTTTGCGGTCGAGATTTTCACGTTTCAGAGTGTACGGTCGATTTTCATTTTAGTATTAAAAAAAAGAAAAAGAAATTATTGTTTAATTTATATATGCAAACTTATAAATTTAATATCTCATCCATACGAGGTCAAAATCGGGCGAAACTGGCGGTGCCGGAATCGCAGCGACGAGATCTACGCTGCAGTGTAGACCTGGGGATGTTTGGAGCAAGTGGAAATTTTAGATTAAATCGAACGTGCTCGATTTAATTTAAAATTGGAACGTGGCAACATTAAACTCAAGGTGAGTTTATCTCACTCATTTTTGGACTGCCAGTATAAATTTTAAACGGTTAGGAATAGTTTGGTCTTGTGTTGCAGGGGATCAGGAGTGGTCCTCGGTACGGTGTTTCAAGACAGGTACCATGACAGGTGGTACCCCAGTGCATAGTCATTCAGTTGGAATCCATTCTCCCTACGCGCCTTTACGGTTTTGATTGTAGAGCCTAGTATTGCTGGAATTTAATTAATGTAACAATTTCAGCTATTTGAATAAGTATTTGTACTTATACACTATTATAATATCAGAGGATTTGATAAGAAATGTTTTGGTTATCGTAAGGTAAAAACCCGGCATGTTTATTTGTGGCGTGGTCTTACGAGATACCTTTGATTTTTAAAGGTTTTTGGAACTTTAATAATTCAATTTGAGTGTGATTTCTCACGCTGGTTTTCCAGACTGACTCGAGTGTTATTTTATTATAATGCTTAGGTCAGACCGAGTATTTCAGGTTAGGATGCTATGGAGCTCAGGAGACGAGTTGGATGGCGAAGACGTATTACCCGTACTTGTTTATTTCCGCTGCAGTGTTTGTTTGAAATTGCCAGCAAATTGTGAGGGCAGGTTGATATAACTGCCCAGGCTGGTAATTGTTGATTTATGTACTCTGATGTGTGGTATGTATATTACAGTTTCTGATTTGTGTAAAGACCTATTACTATTATATGTTATTCTATTCCGTTGTGAGATTCCGCTATTGTTTTAGTTCCTTCTTTCTTCTACCTTCTTTCTTTTCCCTCAACAATCTATCTTTCCGACACTCGATCGTTCGGGATGTTATATAGGGGCATATTTATGTCTATTTTCGAGGGCCGTGAAGGGCGGGTCGTCACAATTCTGCTAATAGTTGTCCATACAAACACAAACAATCACATCATAGCTCATTCACAATCATTTGTCTACTTAATAGTACCAACATTTGAATTTCTTGAGTTGAAAACCATCTTTGAAAAAGAAGTACCTATAAACAATTTGATTTTTGGAAAACAAATAATTTAAAAATTAAAACTCCTTTTAAAAAATTATTTAGAAGTTAAACCCTTATTTAAATCATAATCAATCTTAACTTAATTGTAACGACCCGGATATTTTGATGTTTAATTTGGAATATTTAAATGGTTTTAAATATTGGATTTTGAATTATAATTTAGTTAGTATGATTTTAAAACTGAAAAATTTCAAGCGATTTCGTAAATTTTGAAAATCGTCGATGTAATCGACGCGTTAAAATAGCGATGCGGGGCACAGTCTCGGAATTCGATGAAACTAGTTCCATTGGATCCGTAATAGTGTGTTATTATTGGATTTCAATTTCCATAGCATTTGGATTTACCATTTGGTCGTGCGATCTGAAAACGCCTAGAAATAATTTAGTTGAATTTAATTTAAATAGTCGATTTGAAAAGCTATATTCTCCATACGATTGAATTGGGGACCGAAACTTGTTCCATTGCGTTCGGAATATGTGCATAACATTAGGAACGCCAGGCGGTACGCCTCGATAGGATATCGAAATTTTAAGTTACATTAAATGAGATATTTATAATTAAATAATATTATAACCTGTCAAAGTCAAGACCTTGCCTTCTAAAACACGCCACCTATCACGTTCAAAGCCGCCATACCCCTTCGTTAAAATCGCGTCTTCCCCCTTTCAAAAATCAAAAGCAAATTGAAAATGACAAACGAAAAGAAAAAAAATCAAATCAAAAACGAAATCAACTCATTCATTAAAAAAAGATTTAATAGTGCGTGAGCACTTGGCAACAATTCGCGATCGAACCCTAGATGGAGGCGAGGCTAGACTCGATCGCGATGGAGGAGAGACGCGAAGCAGTGGGGAAGAGGAGCTTCACGATCGTTGAATTATCGTGGTGGAGTCTCGGCCGAAGTTTGTATCTAGGAAGAAATTAGGGCTTGAGCTCGATGGCAGTTAGCAGCGACACAAGGATGGACGAAGGGAGGGTAGGAGACTGGTGCGTCGTCATTCGTGGTCACGAATTAGAGTGGCATTGAGCGACTGCAACTAGGGTTTCAGTTTCGCCTGGACCTGGGTAAATGGAGGAGTGCGACGCTATCATTTGCGATTTAGGGCTCCAAGTCGTGATCTGGAAGGGCCATGCGGGTATGGGTTCGTGAATACGAGTGGATGGAGATTTCGAAACGAAGGAGATTGGGGGAGTCGTTGGTGGGCTTCGTCGATGGAGGAGGAAGCTTTTGTTGGTTGAAGTTTGGGTTGTGGGGGGGATTTGTTGTTGGCATCAGTTCGAAAATTAGAGGGGGAAGGTAAAATAATTTATTTTAATTAAATTAATAAAAGTATAATTAGTAAATATAAAAATTTGTTAACTTATAAAACTTGAAATTTTCGTGCGAGGTTTAAATCGAATGGAAGCTGTGCAAAAGAAAATAAAAATTGGAATGGATTGCGATTAAAACCAAGATGAGAAATTCTCACTCATTTGGATTACTAGAATTTATTTTAAATAGTTAAAATAAGTTATTGAATGCTGGTTGAATTTATCAATTATTATCTGTTGAATGTTATATATATAGTAGTATATATGTTAGTAGTTGGATTGATATTCCCACATATTTTAGCGGATGAGACCCTATGCGCCCCGCAAAATAGCGGAAGACCCTATATACCGCGATATCCCCCTCGAAGTGCGATTGGTATTTTTATGTTGTATTAACATCTGTGGATGCAGGGAAATAGGTTAGAGGGATCCAACTAGATTCCTCAAATTTATATTGATTTTTTTTCATATGTAATAATATATGATGTGTTAGAATAATCTATTATAGATTATTGTTGTGATTTGAATAATTGGATGCTATAGTAGCACTGGCCTGAATTTTGGTATTTTAACTACCATAAATGTTATTTTTGAATTTGAAGGAATTAAAGGGATTTTAGATATAAAAATATTTATATTGAAATTTGGATTATTTTAAAGGAATTCGAATTGGATAAAATAATAATATGATTTTTGGGTTTGTACTTAACTATTTGGAAAATATTTTTAATAGAGATTTTAAAATAAATTATATAAAGGGATTTTTAAGACCAGATTTTAAAATGATATTCGGGAAAGAATATGGAAAGAAGTTAAAAATCGATATTGAAAATAGATTTGAAAAATAAATGGAATTTATAAGGAAATGGATTTATAGAATGGGATTTTATAAATAAGATTTGATTTTTATAAACAAGCAAAACCAAAGGAGTTTTTAAATTTATAAATGATGTTTATAAATAGGGGAAAAGATATCAGTGATAAATCGGAAATATAAATTTCACAATGTGAATTTATATCAAGATATGAAAATATTTTTTGGGAAAAATAGTAGAGTTTATTTTTGGAAAGTGAGTTGGAAAGGAAATCGATGTGTTGTGAATCGAGAGGAATTTATAAATTGAAATTGGTTACTGGAATTTAAAAATATATTTTTTATTTATTTAGAAGTTAAGTTTTGTTTTTAAAAAGAAAGGAAATTTTATTTATTAATGAAATTCCCCAAAATTTTGAGGGAAAAATTAAAACAATTCAGTTTAATATATATATATATTAGATCAAATGTTGATGGCGTTTCTGAATTGGATGATGTGCAGGGATATGTGTGCACATGCACACTGGAAATGGCACAAGGAAGAGATTTAAAAAATTTCTGAAAAAAATATATAATAATGATGATAAAAAAAACAAAGGAGGGAAGCATTTCAGATATAATCTTGAAATGTGAATCATTGATCAAATTAAATATTTAAATAAAGGGGTAAATTCTTTATTTAAGGCATTGGAATGTAACTGAAGCATAACCCAAGTTAAAATAATAATAATATAAAATATGTGCTTAAACATATTCTCTGTGAAACAGGGAAAAATTAAATAAGATAAATAAATATATACCTATACACATGTATATTTTCTGTGAGAAGAAATATATTGAAACTGAGCAGGAAAATAATGATAACATTAAAATAGCATGAAATATAAAATAAGTAAGTATATTATGTATGGGCAAAAATAGGAAAATGGGGATTCCCATAAATAAACAAATATACTTGGTCACACCTTTAACATGATTTAGGTAGACTGGACATTTTCTGAAAAAGTAGGAAAAAGAAAATGTTGCCTTTAACAAAAGAAATATGGCTGGGGTAACTGAAAATGGGAATGTTAAAAAAAAATTGCAAAATGCATGACATTGGTAAGGACAAAAATGGAATTTTGTTTGATAAAACCCTAATAAAATGCTTATAAATGAGTAGTTGTAGCCAGGGGAAGCAGTTTACCCGAAATACTTAAAAAGAAAGAAAACATTTAGAGGAGAAGGAGAAAATATTGCTCAGGGATTTTCTGGATTAACTAGAAGGAGATACTTAGGTGAGTAACCTCACCAAATTCATAGCATTAAGACCTGAGATGAGGCAGCCCATTTTAATGTTGTTATTTTTAGTTTTGTTGAATATGGTTTTATCAATGTTCTTTGGATGCTTATGGATCTATCATGACTTTATTATGGATGTCTTGGATGATGTTTGATCTATTGTGATGTTTGTCTTTGGATGTGCAACTTACTGTTTCATTACACCCAGAAAAGTTAAAGCATAAAACCTTAGAATCAAGGCAGGAATATTCATAACTAATATGGATCTATGGCATGAAACATTTTAATAAGAGAAAAAATTATGAGCTGCATTATACTATGTATAAGTGCTAAGGCTTAGAACAGTGTATTAGGGGTGTACTTGAGTGCTGAACCCCTGATCAAAAAAAAAAAGATGATAAAACCCACAAGTTAAAATTATGGTTGAGCTAGATTGTGAATCTGGTTCAATCATAGTTACTTGCAGATCAAAATAAAACCCAACATGCCATATCTCTATTTATAGTTGTAAAGATTCTTGTATGGATCTAAGACCCAGATATCTCTTGGCCACATCATTAAAAATAATTATTTATTTGCTTCTGGAAATTATGCTTACAAGGTGTATCGGATGCTTTCATGTATGCAGTAGCATTTTTCATCTAAATATCTGGTGATAAAAAAAATCAAACAAATGCTTCTAGTAGATACACTAGTGGTAATGAGCCAAGAAGGCTGCTGGAATGCTTGTTATATTTGAAGTATGCAAGTTGGCACATGGTTTGTTTAAGCCCTGAGATCTTTGTGCAATAATGTGAAATAATTTATTGCAATGTGTCCCAGTGATTCCTTAATAGCAGATGAGGCTGAAACAAAAATTGACATGTATATACTCATAGGTAACTCCTAAACCAGAAAGCAAAAGATATGAGTGTTACTCAGATTTGTTGAAATGGAAACATGGTTACTCCAGAGCATCTAAGTACTGGAGATTGATGTGAATGATTGTATGATTATGATTGTGTAATTAGTTGACTTATGAAGTTATTACACTTGCATGATAGTCTAACCTGTAACATAGAATATAGATGTTTTGATAAGTTACTCAAGTGACTGGCTAAAACTTATGCATCATTCAATTGCTTAATATCATGAATATAATGAAGTTATTCATACCAGATCATAGATCTGACCCTTGTTTGCTCATGGCATATGGGGGTGTCTCATTTTAAAAATAAGGCAATCACTAATGCTCTTTCAGGTAATGCTGGAATTAAGTAGAAAATGAAGTTATGGCTAAGGAGAAGGAGTGAATGAACATGTTAGCTAGTTTTAATAAGAGCCTATGATGATTTTATTTGCATGTATTCATGAGAGAATTATGTTTGAATATGTAATGAATTGCCTTGTTTGATTAAATCAGTTGTTGTCAGTTGACTTTTGTTATGTGGTAAAGTTTGAAAATCTGAGGGAGAAGTGTATTTACATTTAAGTAATCTTCATACAGAACTAATAACCTGATGTAGCCAGGTTTGAATCATTTAAAGACACTAAGCTTTGAATGTAAAAACCTGATTTCAAATTTGTAGTATATTTCAAACACTTAATTGTTTTAATTAAGGTATTTTGCAAAGGAACTCAAGCTCATTTGTATGTGTTACTTTAAGAAATGCATTTTTCTAAAGAAAGTTTTTAGCACTTGGCAACTGAATAACATTTCAATTACCTTAATCAAGTGTTTGGTTAGCACAGCCATATGGTTCAACCAGCTTCAAAAGAATGGGGTCTTGGTTGAGCATGTTGGTCTGTAATTTGAGAACTAAAAGTGTTTTACATCCTTTTGTTAAAAGTTATGTTAAAATCTCCTTAAAATGTTAAATGGTAAACATGTATTTTAAAACAGATTGGTATTATTATTTCAGAAAGAATTTTGAATCCAAGATCTGGTTCACTTGAAACAAAATGGTTGTTCTTAAAAAAAAAGAAATAAACATTTTTCAAAGTCCAGAACCTCTATTATAGAAAACTTAGATATCAGTAACATAAAAGAACTACTTATGTTATGTCAAACTGTATAAGTAAAGAATGAGAGAGGTTTCAAAGAAATAAATTGAAAATGATAAATGTAGATATCATTTTCTGGTACTTAGGCAAATATCAAACATTTGAACTATGCAAAAGAAAAATAAATAAATGAACTCTTGTGTTCTAAGATTATCTGAAACATGGTTAACATAATCAAATCCAAGTATGAATAAATATGAATCAGATCCACTTATATAATGTAAATATCAAAGAATGTGGGAATTCAAATTATGAGTAGATCCATTTCAAATTCAAATCAGACAGACCAGCTCTTGTCAAAAAAAAAAATATATAATAAACTCTGGTTTTAAACAAGAGGAACACATATATCATCATATGTATGTGTATATTTCTATGGCTGAACTGATATGTTTATATTGGTAGAAAATTTAAATCCAGAGTACATTGTTTGAAAAGAAAATTTGACCCTGAGAAATTTAAACTAAGTTCAATTGAGAAAGTAAAAAAAATCCTTATGAAATTAAGGTAAAAACTGGAGGGTCATTTCATTTGGTATCAGAGCTAATGTATGTGTTAATTACTAAGTATCATATAAATGTATTATGTCTGTTTGTTTTGGATGAAATAAATTTAGATAGGAAAATATTAGCTATAGAAAATATTCAGAGTGTACTAATACCCTCTGCCCAATACTTAGTGACCAGACCATGGTAGGAAGAGGATCTCATCACAATGCAGGACCCAGTGCACCACAAATGCTTGATATGCAAGAATTTGTAAGGGTTTTAAGAGATGGAATTGGGCATAGGCCTGAGAACCCACATGAGGAGCTTTCAAAACTACTGAAGACTTACACCAATTTGGGAGGCAAAAGTTTTGAAGGAACTGAGAATGTGATGGAAATTCAAGCATGGTTGAGAACACTGGATAGAATTTTCAATGACATGCAGCTAGATGATCAGAGGAAGAGGCAAGTAGCTTCAAGACAACTGAAAGGAGTAGCTTTAAGCTGGTGGGAGGTGATCATAGCCGGAAGAAATGAAAATGAAATCACTTGGAATCAGTTCAAGGAGATGTTGGAGGCAAGATTTGTACCAGCATCGGCCAAGACCACTTTGCTTGAAGAATTTATCTGACTTAGGCAGGGAACTTTGAATGTCACTGAGTACACTCAAAAGTTTGAGGGGCTATCTAATTATGGAGCAATGCTAGTGGCAGATGAAGCATCCAAAAATGATAGGTATATAAAGGGTCTGAACCCAGGACTTAGCAGAGCTATGCTACCATATGCAGATAGGACTTTTGTTCAAGTAATAGATCTGGCATTGAAATTGGAACAGCATGACAAGGAAAGAGAGAAGTATAGGAATTTTAAGAGCAACAACAACAAGAAGAATAAGGGAAGATATCACTCTTATGATAAAAAGAAGGAGGAGTCAGACAACAAGAAGGACAAAGACACTAAAGCCAATGATGCTAAGAAGAAATTGGTTTGCCATCATTGTGGTAAAGAAGGACACATCAAACCAAGGTGCCCAGAGTTAAAAGGAGGAGCCTTCAAATGCTACCTATGTGGGAAAGAGGGGCATATGAAGAGGAACTGTCCTGAGTATAAACAGCAGGGGAAATTGGAAACTTTGGAAGGCAAAGGCAAATCTGCAGTGAAAATTGATGCTGAAAATCATGGCCAAGTGGAAGGTACACTACTCATTTGTGCCATACCCATAGCAGTAGTATATGATACTGGAGCAACTCACTCTTTAATTTCTTATGAAATAGTTAAAATGTTAAAATTAAACTGCATACTAGTTGAAACCCCATTGCTTGTACAAAGTCCCCTAGGGAGTTCTAGTCTTTTAAACATGATTTGTGTGGATGTGGAGCTAAACATAGGAGGAAATATTTTTATTTCCAATTTATATGTTTTAAATTACCCAAATATAGGAGTTATATTGGGGGTAGACTGGTTAAGGAAATTTAAAGCCATAATTAATTTAGACTCATCCACCATATCATTGCAAAATTCTAGAGGCCAGAGGATCACAGTTTTATGTGAAGAAGATGAGGAAGGAAAATTATATCATTTAGTTAACTCAGAAAAAATCTCAGTGAACTTACCATTGAAGAAATTCCCATAGTCAATGAATACTTGGATGTGTTTGGGGAAGTTAAGGGTGTTCCATATCATAGACCAGTTGAGTTTCAAATCAATCTCATTCCAGGAGCAAGCCCAATAATCAAGAAACCTTATAGAATGGGGCCAAGTGAACTGAAAGAATTGAAGAATCAGTTGGAAGAATTAGAGAGCAAAGGATTTATAAGGCCAAGTAATTCATGTTGGGGTGTTCCAGTAGTGTTTGTAAGAAAACATGATGGTACTTTGAGAATGTGCATATATTACAGAGAACTAAATAAAGTAACCATCAAAAACAAATACCCATTGCTTAGAATAGATGATCTCTTTGACCAACTCAGTGAAGCTAAAATATTTTCTAGACTAGACTTAGCATCAGGATTTCATCAAATGAAGGTTGAAGACTCAAGTGTTAAGTACACTGCATTTAACACTAGATATGGCTTATATGAATTTATGGTTATGCCATTTGGCTTGACAAATGCTCCTTCATATTTTGTTGATTTAATGAATAGAATATTCAGAGATTATTTAGACAAGTGTGTACTGATTTTTATTGATGACATTTTGATTTATTCCAAAATAGTGGAAGAGCATAAAAATCATTTGCATTTAGTTTTGTCAAGATTAAGGGAGAATGATTTAAAGGCAAAATTTTTAAAATGTGCATTTTGGAAAGAAGAAGTACATTTTCTTGGGCATGTTATCTCTGCCAAAGGAATATCAGTAAACCCCAATAAGGTAGTAGCTATCCAAGCATGGAAAAGGCCTAGCACAATCAATGAGATTAGATCATTTATGGGGATGGCAGGATATTATAGGAGATTTATAAAAGATTTTTCAAAAATATCATCACCACTTACCAATTTAACTAGAAAGAACCAAGCCTTTGTATGGACAGATAAATGTGAGCAAGCTTCTATCAAAATAAAAGAAGCTCTGATTAATGCACCAGTATTGAGGGTGCCAGAGGGAAATGAAAACTTAATTGTGTACACTAATGCAAGTGGCTCTAGGCTAGGTGCTGTGTTGATGCAGCAAGACCAGGTGGTAGCCTATGCATCTAGGCAATTAAAGCCACATGAAACAAGATATGCAACCCATGATCTTGAACTAGCAGCAGTTGTGTATGCCTTGAAACTTTGGAGACATTATTTGTTAGGTGCCAAATTTATTTTGTACACTGATCATAAGGCACTAAAATATTTATTCTCACAAAAAGATTTGAACATGAGGCAACATAGATAGGTGGAGTTCCTAGCTGCCTATGATCTAGATATCCTTTATACACCAGGTAAGGAAAATAAAGTTGCAGATTCCTTGAGTAGACAACATGCTAAAGTAGCCATGTTGATGATGGAAGAGTTTAAGGATCTGTCTATACTTACTGATTTGGAAATTGAGGAAAACAGTGAGGTACAAATGGTACCCATTAAAGAAGATGAAAGTAAAGGGAAATTGAGTATGGTATCTCTGCAATCAAATTTACTTCTAAAGGTTGGGAAAATGCAGGAACAAGACTTAAACCTATTGGAGAAGAAAATGCTCTTATTAAAAGGGGAAGAAGTAATAAATTATCAAGTTGATAAAGATGGTTATTTAAGGAACAAGAATAGGATATGTATTCCAGAAAACATAGAATTGAAGGTGGAAATATTAAATGAATACCATAGGAGTAAGTACTCCATACACCCAGGCAGCACCAAGATGTATCAAAATTTGAAAAGAAATCTTTAGTGGAAGGGAATGAAGTCAGATGTGGCCAGACATGTTGCAAAGTGTATGACTTGCCAACAAGTCAAGGCAGAGACACAAAGGCCATCAGGACTGTTGCAACCCCTTAGTATACCATAGTGGAAGTGGGAGGATATATCTATGGATTTCATAGATGGTCTGCCTAGATCTAAGAGGGGAAACACAAGTATATGGGTAATAGTGGATAGGCTAACTAAAGTAGCACATTTTATCCCAGTTAAATCAGAAAGAAATGCTCCAAAATTGGCTCAAATATTCATGAAAGAGGTGGTAAGATTGCATGGCATTCCTAAAACCATTGTGAGTGATAGGGATACCATCTTCACCTCAAGGTTTTGGAAGAGTTTTCAAGAGGCCATGGGGAGTGAATTGTGCTTAAGCACTGCCTACCATCCACAATCAGATGGACAAACTGAGGTGGTGAACAAAGTCTTAGAGGACTTGTTGAGAGCATGTGCACTGGACTTTGGAGGCAACTGGGAAGACCACCTCCATTTAGCTGAATTCACATACAGTAACAGTTATCAAAGCACCATAGGGATGGCACCATTTGAAGCCTTATATGGCAAGCCATGTTTATCACCTATATGCTGGGTAGAGACTGGAGAAAGAGCTGTTCTAGGACCTGATTATGTAAAAGAAATTACAGAGAAAATTGGGTTAATAAGAAAAA
Organism: Allium fistulosum; assembly: GCA_030737815.1. Lineage (NCBI taxonomy): Eukaryota > Viridiplantae > Streptophyta > Magnoliopsida > Asparagales > Amaryllidaceae > Allium > Allium fistulosum. Next base: position 1,390,096,825 of record CM060902.1, read on the forward strand.
GAATAGCAGCAGCTCAAGATAGACAAAAGAAATTTGTAGACAGGAAGAGAAAGCAAGTGAAATATGAAGTGGGAGACTTTGTTTTCATCAAGATTTCACCTATGAAGAAAGTCTTGAGATTTGGTAAACAAGGTAAACTCACACCAAGGTATGTTGGACCCTATAAAATTCTGGAAAGAATAGGTTCTTTAGCATACAAATTGGAATTACCATAGGAAATGAAGGCAATGCATAATGTTTTTCATGTGTCACAACTTAGAAGGTGGGTACATGATAAAGAAGAAATTCTGGAAAAGCCTACCCAAATTCAAATAAATCCTAATATGGTTTATGAAAAGGAACCAGTGGGGATTTTAGCTAAAGAAGAAAAGAAATTGAGGAGCAAAACTTTGAAACTAGTGAAGGTCCAATGGAGTATTGATCCTAATGATTGTACATGGGAGCTAGAAGATAAGATTAGGATGGATTACCCTAAGCTTTTTGCAAATTAAAGGTAATTTTTAATTTCTGGAAAATTTAATATGCATGGTGATATGATTGAATATGCTTGTTTATGCATATGCTTAATAACTTTTTCTAAAGTCAGTGAATGCTTGTTACAAGTACTAAGAAAAAAGAATTGTGAGGACACAATTCCTAAAAGGAGGGGTGAATGAAATGCCCCAAAAATTTTGAGGGAAAAATTAAAACAATTCAGTTTAAATATATATATATATATATATTGGATCAAATGTTGATGGAGTTTCTGAATTGGATGATGTGTAGGGATATGTGTACACGTGCACACTGGAAATGGCACAAGGAAGAGATTTAAAAAATTTCTGAAAAAAATATATAATAATGATGGTAAAAAAAATAAACAAAGGAGGGAAGCATTTCAAATATAATCTTGAAATGTGAATCATTGATCAAATTAAATATTTAAATAAAGGGGTAAATTCTTTATTTAAGGCATTGGAATGTAACTGAAGCATAACCCAAGTTATATATATATATATATATAATATGTGCTTAAACATATTCTCTGTGAAACAGGGAAAAATTAAATAAGATAAATAATTATATACCTATACACATGTATATTTTCTATGAGAAGAAATATATTTAAACTGAGCAGGAAAATAATGATAACATTAAAATAGCATGAAATATAAAATAAGTAAGTATATTATGTATGGGCAAAAATAGGAAAATGGGGATTCCCATAAATAAACAAATATACTTGGTCACACCTTTAACATGATTTAGGTAGACTAGACATTTTCTGAAAAAGTAGGAAAAAGAAAATGTTGCCTTTAACAAAAGAAATATGGCCGGGGTAACTGAAAATGGGAATGTTAAAAAAAATATAAATGCAAAATGCATGACATTGGTCAGGACAAAATAGAATTTTGTTTAATAAAACCCTAGTAAAATGCTTATAAATGAGTAGTTGTAGCCAGGGGAAGCAGTTTACCCGAAATACTTAAAAAGAAAGAAAACATTTAGAGGAGAAGGAGAAAATATTGCTCAGGGATTTTCTGGATTAACTAGAAGGAGATACTTAGGTGAGTAACCTCACCAAATTCATGGCATTAAGACCTGAGATGAGGCAGCCCATTTTAATGTTGTTATTTTTAGTTTTGTTGAATATGGTTTTATCAATGTTCTTTGGATGCTTATGGATCTATCATGACTTTATTATGGATGTCTTGGATGATCTTTGATCTATTGTGATGTTTGTCTTTGGATGTGCAACTTACTGTTTCATTAACCCAGAAAAGTTAAAGCATAAAACCTTAGAATCAAGGCAGGAATACTCATAACTAATCTGGATCTATGGCATGAAACATTTTAATAAGAGAAAACATTATGAGCTGCATTATACTATGTATAAGTGCTGAGGCTTAGAATAGTGTATTAGGGGTGTACTTGAGTGCTGAACCCCTGATAAAAAAAAAGATGATAAAACCCACAAGTTAAAATTATGGTTGAGCTAGATTGTGAATATGGTTCAATCATAGTTACTTGCAGATCAAAATAAAACCCAACATGTCATATCTCTATTTATAGTTGTAAAGATTCTTGTATGGATCTAAGACCCAGATATCTCTTGGCAACATCATTAAAAATAATTATTTATTTGCTTCTGGAAATTATACTTACAAGGTGTATGGGATGCTTTCATGTATGCAGTAGCATTTTTCATCTAAATATCTGGTGATAAAAAAAATCAAACAAATGCTTCTAGTAGATAAACTAGTGGTAATGAGCCAAGAAGGCTGCTGGAATGCTTGTTATATTTGAAGTTTGCAAGTTGGCACATGGTTTGTTTAAGCCCTGAGATCTTTGTGCAATAATGTGAATTAATTTATTGCAATGTGTCCCAGTGATTCCTTAATAGCAGATGAGGCTGAAACAAAAATTGACATGTATATACTCATAGGTAACTCCTAAACCAGGAAGCAAAAGATATGAGTGTTACTTAGATTTGTTGAAATGTAAACATGGTTACTCCAGAGCATCTAAGTACTGGAGATTGATGTGAATCATTGTATGATTATGATGTGTAATTAGTTGACTTATGAAGTTATTACAGTTGCATTATAGTCTAACCTGTAACATAGAATATAGATGTTTTGATAAGTTACTCAAGTGACTGGCTAAAACTTATGCATCATTCAATTGCTTAATATCATGAATATAATGAAGTTATTCATACCAGATCATAGATCTGACCCTTGTTTTCTCATGGCATATGGGGGTATCTCATTTTAAAAATGAGGCAGTCACTAATGCTCTTTCAGGTAATGCTGGAATTAAGTAGAAAATGAAGTTATGGCTAAGGAGAAGGAGTGAATGAACATGCTAGCTAGTTTTAATAAGAGCCTATGATGATTTTATTTGCATGTATTCATGAGAGAATTATGTTTGAATATGTAATGAATTGCCTTGTTTGATTAAATCAGTTGTTGTCGGTTGACTTTTGTTAAGTGTTAAAGTTTGAAAATTTGAGGGAGAAGTGTATTTACATTTTAGTAATCTTCATACAGAACTAATAACCTGATGTAACCAGGTTTGAATCATTTAAAGACACTAAGCTTTGAATGCAAAAACCTGATTTCAAATCTGTAGTATATTTCAGACACTTAATTGTTTTAATTAAGGTATTTTGCAAAAGAACTCAAGCTCATTTGTATGTGTTACTTTAAGAAATGCATTTTTCTAAAGAAAGTTTTTAGCACTTGGCAACTGAATAACATTTCAATTACCTTAATCAAGTGTTTGGTTAGCACAGCCATATGGTTCAACCAGCTTCAAAAGAATGGGGTCTTGGTTGAGCATGTTGGTCTATAATTTGAGAACTAAAAGTGTTTTACATCCTTTTGTTAAAAGTTATGTTAAAATCTCCTTCAAATGTAAATGTTAAACATGTATTTTAAAATAGATTAGTATTATTATTTCAGAAAGAATTTTGAATCCAAGATCTGGTTCACTTGAAACAAAATGGTTGTTCTTAAAAAAAAAAGAAATAAACATTTTTCAAAGTCCAGAACCTCTATTATAGAAAACTTAGATATCAGTAACATAAAAGAACTACTTATGTTATGTCAAACTGTATAAGTAAAGAATGAGAGAGGTTTCAAAGAAATAAATTGAAAATGATAAATGTAGATATCATTTTCTGGTACTTAGGCAAATATCAAACATTTGAACTATGCAAAAGAAAAATAAATAAATGAACTCTTGTGTTATAAGATTATCTGAAACATGGTTAACATAATCAAATCCAAGTATGAATAAATATGAATCAGATCCACTTATATAATGTAAATATCAAAGAATGTGGGAATTCAAATTATGAGTAGATCCATTTCAAATTCAAATTAGACAGACCAGCTCTTGTCAAAAAAAATATATATATAATAAACTCTGATTTTAAACAAGAGGAACACATATATCATCATATGTATGTGTATATTTCTATGGCTGAACTGATATGTTTATATTGGTAGAAAATTTAAATCCAGAGCACATTGTTTGAAAAGAAAAATTGACCCTAAGAAATTTAAACTAAGTTCAATTGAGAAAGTAAAAAAAAATCCTTATGAAATTAAGGTAAAAACTGGAGGGTCATTTCAATTAAACTATGAAATTTTAAAACTAGTTAGTATTGGAATATTTCAGAAAGTGGGTTATTTTAATATTTTATATTAGTGAAAGAAAATTTAAGTTTAATTAATAAGCTTGTAAACAAATTGGTTTTATTTAAATGAATTGGAAATGAGTTATCAATACTTAATTAAAGGTGCTTTGATATTTTAATAGTACTTAACCATGTTTTGAAATTTAATTATTTTTCTTTAAAATATGTATTTTATATATATTTGGTTTGAAGGCAAAAGGTTGAAGCGATTTATAATTACCTCGAGATTTGTAAATTAAGTTGGTAGATGGAGAGTGGTTTGAAAAAGAAATGTTATAGTGAAATGCTGAAATTTAAGTTAATTTCCAAGGTGATTAAATATAGAAATTCAAAATGAATTTAGAATTCATAAAAGGAGTTTGAAATGGGAATTGGTGGTTTAGGCGAGTGAAATTGACTTGGGAAATTTAAAAGGAAGTTAATTAACGAATTCCAGAACCTATAGAATTCGTTAAAAATGAGTCAGGGGATTTACAAATGAAATTTGTAAAGGATTTGTGAATTGTGAAATAAATGGAATATTTCCTAAGTATTGGAGATAAATTGATTTTTGGAAAATATACTTATTATTATTTCCTAAGTATTGAACTGGAAGGATTTGAAATATTTCTCCTACAAGATTATCATTATTATATAAATATTTTCAAGTATTGAATTGTAAATGGAATCGAAGGAAAATATTTCTAAGATATTGAGATGGTTCGGGAAAATCCTATTATGAGTATTAGAATGTGAATTTGTTTTCAAATTTTGAAATATTTGAAAGAAATTTGAATATATATCTTATAAAGATATTTTAAAAATAAATTTGGAAAATTATAAATAATGGCCTAGTGACAGCCTATGGATGTTATTTGATAGTTAAATAACCGACTATCAATATTGGCCAATTTCGTTAATCGTTTCGAAGAGACCGGGATCAGATTTAATTATCCGAAAACCACTTCGATCCAGTTTGAATGTTATGAATGGATATCGTGAAGATAGTAAAGACGGTGATTCGGTTTGTCCAGACCCAGGACAACTTGTATGGATGAATGCTATCAGAACATCGTCATTGGAGGATGATGAGCATTCTAAGTGGAATTGTTCTTGAAAGGTAATGTTAGCCTCAAACCTCATCAACCGGGAATGACTAAAACAGGGGAGATGCAGCAAGGCTAAGTGGGTCGCACCCAATCAGGGTATGTTATCACTTTTGTAGATACCCTCAAAAATATATATAAATTATGGATATGGGTGTGCATTAAAAAGGGAGCGCTCGATTTTTAAGGGTGGAAACACCCGAGGTGATAACATATTCGGTACTATCCAGGTTAGGGGTAGGCCGGTCTTGTGTGGCAGGGGATCCCAGCATGGTCATGGTACATTTTTCTAGAGGTGTACTGTGATGGGCGATACCCCAGTAGCCCAGTCATTGTGTGGAATCCATTCTCCAATACGAGCCTTTACGGTTTTGATTGTAGAGCCTAGTATGTCGGAATTTAATTAATGTAACAATTTCAGCTATTTGAATAAGTATTTGTACTTAGACACTATTATAATATCACTGGATTTCTATAAAACGTTTTGGTTATCGTAAAGGAAAACCCCATCGTGTTTTTGTGTGATGCGGTCTTACAAGATGCCTTTGTTTTTCGAAGGATTTTGATAACTTTAAAAATTCAATTTGAGTGTATTTTCCTCACACTGGTTTTCCAGACTGACTCGGGTGTTATTTTATTATAATGCTCGGGTCAGACCGAGTATTACAGATTCAGACTAGGATATTATGGAGCTCATGAGACGAGCTGGATGAAAGAGATGTATTTCCGTACTTGATTTATGTTTCCGATATATGAGGACAAGTAATTATAACTATCTAGGTTGATGTATTGATTGTTGTACTCTGATGATCGTAAGTATAAAAAAGTTACAGATACTTTTGTATAAAAATCTGTTATTGTATATTATATTTTGTTCCACTGTGATTGTGAGATTCTGTTTTTTTGTTTCTATTTTCTTCTTCACCCCTAATGATCTGGGATTTCCAACACTCGTTTGCTTGGCATGTTATACAGTGAACGTATTGATGTCGATTTTCGAAGTCGAAAATTCCGGTTCGTTACATTAATTTAATTATAAATTAAGAAATAATTAAACCTTTAGTAACTAATTAAACAATAATTAACTATTATATAGATAATTTAACCCTAATTAATCCTTTATTTATAATTATTAAATAATAATTTAAACCTTCTTTAATAATTAAATATTAATTAATCACATTTAATTAATAAAATAACCTTTAATTAAAACTTAATTAATAAATTAAACCTTAAATAAATAATTTATTTTAAATTAAATCCTTAATTAATTAATAATAAACAATTGATTTTTTTATTTACAAATAATTAACCGTATACTTAATTAATAATTAATTAAAAATAAATCATATACTTAAATTATATTTAATTAAAAATTAATCTTACTTAATTAATAATTAATTAAAATTAATCTTATCTTTAAAAGATAATTATAACAACTAATCTTTACTTAATTATAATTAATAAACGATGTTTGAACTTAATTTATTATTAAAATTTAATTAATAAAAATTTAATCATTAAAAACTTAATTAACTTCATAAAACAACATAATTAAGTTTATAAAACATTATCAAAATACTTTAAGTTAATAAAACCAAATTTTGCAAAAGGCGGATTTTAAGCGAAACTACATCCATAGCGACTATCGCTATAGATTCCCGTAATCTCAACTTGTTTTACAATCCAACACCCTTTGAACCCTTTACTTTAACTTGCCAAAAGGTTTATAACCCAAAATTGGAAACTAAATCAAAGTTCAAAACTTGAAAAAAAAAACTTTCAAAATCCTTTTTAAGTAAATTAGTTTAAAACTCACGGAATTCTAGGTCGCACACATACAAATTCAAGTGCTGAACTTTCCCTAACCTATATTCATATTTTACACATTACAACATACTCAAAATCGAATACCACATAATGAAAGAGTTAGGGTTATGCCCTAGGGGCAATTATGTAATTTGTTACCTATATCTAACTCGTTGATCAATCTTGTTCGAAATAAAGGTATTTTCTTTCTATTATATACTTGATATAATGTGGTTATATTAATTAATTAATTTAATTAAAAATATATTTAATAGAAAATCCATAAATGGTATATTTTGTAATAGTAGTTACAAAGTGTTGTAACCGTGAGTAACTTATCACAATGAAACAAATATACCATTTTTAATGTTCCTAGTCAAGATGCATCGAGACTGGATATCGATGTACCCGTTGAGACTAGAGTACGTAACACTCTCCAAATGTTGGGCAGTGTATTACTCATGACTGCTAGGGGCACCAAGGGGTTATGTACTTATAGTTATTGGATAACTATGGAATGACTCACTCGATAGTTTTCTGTTGGCTAATATAACTAAGGTCAAGCAGAGAATATCAATGTGACTAATTTACACAGTTCTCTCGACTTGAGAATACTTTTGATCTTCAATATGGAAGCTCCGCTTTGATTATAGTTAAATCGTGGCACGACGTCCATCGAACGACTATAGTTGGGTCGAGTGGAAGCATTGGAAGTGAAACACTATTCAAGAGAGGATTTGTCTCCTTAATTATATGAGGTTAGTATCACGGTCAACTGAAGTCAACTCAAAGTCAAAGTCTCTGGCCAGAGCATATCGGTTAATAATAATTGTTATTATTGAACCAAGGACTTTGTATTTGGACTATAAAGTTGAATGTTGATGATATTGGAATTTTGACCATTACCAAATTCCATAAATCCAAAGTGATATAGTTTTGACAAAGAGAATTGGTGTAAATAATTGTCACTATTAGGTACCGCTTATAATAAGTAAAATTGGATTTTACCTAAAAGATGCGTAAGCGTTAAATTCAGCCAAAATGTCACAGCATCTGCTAAGTGAAGTGTGAACGTTAACATTAGAATAGTTCGATATTAATCGCTGACTGAATTTACACCTTTGAGTCTCACAACCGTAATGATGAATGCTTCAAAAACCACATGATTTAGTTAATTTATAACTGTTATAAATTAATTAAATTAATTAATATTTATGAAATATTAATTATTAAATTTTTGTTTGTTTGTTTATTTGATTTGTTTGATTGCATTAGTATTTAATAAAGTATGTACATAAAAGTTATGTATGAACATATCGATATATGATATTGATAAATATTTAAATCGGATTTAAATAGATTAATTACTAAATGGGTTTGGGAATATTTTGAGGCCCATATAGCCTTATTCATAGAAGGCCATAAGAAAAAGAGGCATAAAATCCAATGGTTTGATCTAGAAAATGAATGGAGGAGGTTAAGGAAGGATCCCTCTATAAATATGTTATCTACCATTCACTGGCCTCTCTTAACCACTCTCCTTGTAAACCCTAGCCTCCATCTTCATTTTTCTACCTTCTTGGCCGAAATTTCATGGCTTCTAAGCCACAATAATTCCCAAAACAGAATCAAAACAAATCAAATAAACCAAATTCAAAAGCGGTGCTTTAGATTGTTGCAATTTCTGGAGGTGATTCATTCAGATCTAGAAGCATTTATCATTCAAGGTACGAATCATAGGCAACATCAACAAGATAAATTCCATTAGTTATTTATTTATTCCATGATATTATAGATCTAGTAGTTAATTCATTTTAAAAATTGTATATATGCATTTGTTGTCCCTTATAAGAATACAATTATAGATCTTAAAGTAGTATAACTTGTTATCATTAGAATTGGTTTCCATTTGAAGTTGATAGCTTCTATTCATGAATTTCTATGTTAATTTCTATTGATTTTGATCTAAATATAGATCTGGCAATTAACTTGTTATTCTAATTAACTTTATTTTATTTAATTGTTAACAATAGTTTACATTGATTCCAAATTTTTTTCTACTTTAAGATTCATACATATACATAATTGCATATGTATATATATATATATATGTATGTGTATGTTAAAATAATTTTGAAATATTTTAAATGGTTTTAAGAATTTCTTTTATTAACATATACATATAAATTATACTTAGATTTGTTGATTAAAATCTGTTATCAAACTGTTTTACTAAATTAGATTACTACATGTTTGGTAATAAATCTTAAATTGATTACAATTGATTTGGTTGATTTGATTTATTAATTTTAAAGGATTCATTAACAGTACATATAGAAATATTTTTAAACATATATATATATGTATGTATGTGTACATTATGTATACATGCACACACATACATATATGTACTTTGTATTTATGTATAATAAACATGAATTAAAATAATATTATTATTATACAAAATATACTTTGGACAAATTTTTTATTATAATAAATATCTATGTTTGATTCTACATTAAATTATTAACCCATACATATTGGTCACATTTGGATTTATTGATTAAGATCTATTTTCAAATTTATTTACTAAATCAGATCACTACATGTTTGGTAATAAATATTGAATGAATTATAGTTGACCTGGTTGAATTAATTTAGTATATTTGGAGGATTCATTAAACAATACATATATAAACATATTTAAATATATATACACACACAATTAGTTAATAATACATACACACATTTGTTGTTGACTGTTTATATCCTTATATCATGATGCCAACTGATTATCATTTATATGTTGCATTAATTAAGTTTACCAAATGGGAAATTAAATCAATCATCTTTGTTACCCTTTATCTATTTCCCATATTTCCTTTATGTGTTTAACTATCCATTTATTTCTAGTTATATGTCTAACATTTTCATCAATTAATAGCACCTATCATATGTTGCTCTTACATAATTTACAGTATAATATATATTTGTTTATACTCATATTCATGTGATATATATGTTGCTAATTAATGACATTCATATAATTAATCAATTTAATTAAGAGAGATAAATGAAAGGTTTCTCTCTCCATATAAATAAATTTTCCTTCATTAATTAAACAAGTTAAGAGAAGGAAATGAAAAGTTTCCTTCTCTAAATAAATTTATGCCCCCTCATTAATTCAATAACTTAAGATATAGGAAATGAAAAGTTTACTTCTCTAAATAAATTTAGTAATTTACCGTTACACAAAAATATGTACATAAGAGTATATTTGATATACTCTAATTTACATACACATTAAATTAAATTTTAAACTTTATTTATAAATCTAAATAAAATAAAGATTTTATTTAAAAGAAAACTTAGAAAATTTCTAGGTATGTTTAGACTTCATATGCCTGTTAATGATCAAAAATGGTAAAATGTTTGAAATTCACCCATTTCTTCCGCTGCAGGCTGGCCCATTTTCAACACATAATATCCAAGTTACCTACGACATCATACTCAAAGCCACATACAATATCATAATCACATCCAAAATTTCCAACAATGTTACTACAACATCACCTCATATCAACAATACTATAGACAATCAAGACATATAATAATAGACATAATTCAACACATATCATTTCATAATATATTCGACATATAAAAGTTTAAAACTTTTAAATTTAGAAAAAAATAGTTTACTCACCAAATTCTTTGAAAACTTGAAATGCATTAGAACTTGTAAAGCTTGGAAAACCACAAAAATCAACTCAAAAATGGATCGTCTTCCCCTCGGTTTTTGGCTATGTCGCTCTTTAAAAAGTGGTCAAAAGAAATGTTCTTGAGAATTCTCTTCTTTATCATTTAAAAAAAGAATCGCTTAATTTGGTTTTTTTGAGAAAGTTTTGGTCAAAAGAAGGAATGGTATTTTCGGCCTTGATAATATGGGTCAGAAAATGAGGCAGAAAGAAATGCAATTTTGACCCAAAAATATTTGAAATGTTAAAAAGAGGTTCGAATAAAAATTGTAGCCACTGGAATTTTACATGGTTTGAAAAAAATGTAATCATGATTTGGAGTATTGTAGAGGAAGTTATGGCCGAATTAATTAGGAAGAAAATGGAGAAGTTTTTAAAATGAAAAGGAGGAGATTAAACAAGTTTGAAATCATTTTAAAAGTTTAAACTTGGATTTTTAAAAACTTAAAATTATAAATGGAAGCCACTAAAGAATGCTCAAGCTTTAGGAAATTTTGCCAAGTGAAAAGAGAAAAAAAACGTATAAAAATTATGAAAATGAGTATTTATACTAAGATGCACATTAAATTACCAATCTAACCTTTAAGTACATACCCTCCTCTCCTTGCATGCTACCTTACCATCCTCCACTATACATGCCATTTCAGCCCACCGTCTTATTCCCCCTGTAACAACCCGAGATTTTGCTGCTAATTAAATATCGTCATTAAACGATTAAAATGCCAGCTAATTACTGTTTGAAGTTTTTAACCCCGGTTTAAATTCTTTTGAGTAATTGTTAAGGTAAATGGGCTTTAAAAATCAACTTGGCCCATTTACTTTTGATGCCATGATGATATCTAACCTGACCCCCTTTCATTTTGGCATTCACTTGAACCCTAAACAAATGAACGAAAATGGTGGCGGCTTTGTCTCGGTCATTCCTCTTCGAAAAAAAATTAGGGCTTTGTCGCCGATTTCAATCTGTTCGATCAAGAGATCGATCTCGTGCTAGCTTCGTCGATCCGGGGGGGAATTGCTTTCGCGATTGCTTGCGTCGATTTGTCGTCTCAACCGAATGCAAAAGTGAGTGACCCTCACATCTAATTCAGTACCATGTTTCGTGTTTGATTTTGCTAAGACTGCTGCTTGATTTTGTTTCGTTTGAATTTACTATCATCGGTTGATTCTCTTATGCTTTGTGATTTTGTTCTTGTTGTCTTCGGCACTGTGTTGACTGTGAAGATGATTCTTTTCGACTTCAACCACTTGGACTCTAATTTGAACTGTTTTTGAATTTCCTTTTATTTCTGGAGTGAAGTCTCGATATTACTTTGGTCATTATAGCTTGGGTATAGTCTGCACTATTTATCCCCAGTCTCTTGTATCCGTGATGCTGTGCATATGTGATTTTGTAACCTCGTGTACGATATCACCTCTGTTGTCTGCACCTTTTTAAGTTTACATCTGTTGGGTTCACTTCCAATCTGTCTCAGGGATGGAGTGCATAATTGCATATTGATGTTGCTCCATTCATGTTGTACCTGTTTTGTGTTGTATTGTTGCCTTGGTCAACATTGTAGTTTCACTGCAACTATATGTGTATGCTTGCCTTTGAATTTTGCTTAGGGTTCTGTAGCTTGTATACTCCATTAGTTGTACCACCGCCATTTTGCACTGTTAGGCTTATATTGCCTTCGTTTGTGCTCGAGTCTGATACATTGCATTGATGCACTGTACTCATTTGCATTTGGTCACTGTAATTCACTGGTGACATCATTCTCATTTGAAGTTGTTGTTGAAGCTGGGTTGACCATGTTCTGCCCTTATTCATTGGGTTGCATTGTTTCCTCATGTCACTGGTTACATGTGCACTGGTTCATGTATAGGTGTAGTCTTTTGGTAGGGATGCTGTCATGTGTACATTCCGTACATGCGTGTCTTTGTATCGAGTGCATTTGTTAATTAAATCTGGCTATTGGTTCAGGGTCGAATCATTAAACTAGTTTGCATACCTACATGTTGCCACTTGAACTTGTTGACATTTTTATGTTGAGTTTGCGCCATTTGTTACTGTAACCATGTGTGTACATACATTTATGTATGTACATATGTGTTGTACTTCCTTGTAGTTTTCATTGTGACTTCACCTTGAACCTAATGTGTAGTTGTCTTCATGTACATGACTTGATCATCATGTAACTCACTGTCTTTGTACCTGTGCATCTCTGAACTTATGTTGATAGCTCTGAGTTTCATGTTTATGCACTGGGGCTTTGTCTTCATGTACAGTGTTCTTGAACTTTTTCTTGTATTTGCATGCCGTGCACTGGGTAACTTATCTGTAGTATGAACTACTGTTGCATTGCTTTAAAATTGTTCGTCACCATATACTTACATACATTTGTACTTGACCATATGATGTCTGGACTGATCTTGTGCAGTTACTTGTTCGAGCTACTGAGATCTTGGGTCATATGCTTTGTTTTACCATATGTTGCTGTGTTGGCTTCAGTTCAAGTCTCGACCTCTGGTCATTTTTGTATTCAGCCCTCCTGTCCTTGTCTATCCATGTATATTGATTTTCCCTCTGTGACATTGACACTGTCTGCATTGTGTACTCATACTTGTATTTCGTGCTTTATTTTGATTGTTGAACTGGTTTCAATGCCAGTTTATACTCTGTTTCATTTATCTGGTCTTGAAGTTGTATTTGATTGCATTTTGGTCATTATGTAGACTTGACTTTGGTTGTTGTATTGTGTTGAGTCATGACAACCATGGCTTGACCTATGCATTTTGTTGTTGTTTGTTGCCTTCAGTCTGCACTTGAAACTGGTTCACTCCGACCTGATCTGGTGCATGTTACATCCATGAACCCTTCACTGCGTTCATTTGTGTTGGGCATTTCTTATACTTGTGGCTACCGGGTCAATACTTGCAGTTCACTGAACCGTTGTATCACTTATGTTTTCCATTATTCATATAGGGGCTGCACTTGTCATGTCCATTGGTTCATTGTAGTTTGGTTTGGGTTTGAGCATCACTGATCTGATATACATTAGATTTGTTTTTCTCATTACACTTGAGTTGGATCCGGCTGAAACGCTCGGGTTTGACCTTGTGCTCGCGTTGTGATTTTATTTGAATGGCATTTGTGTTGAACCTGATTTTCTTGGGTTTGACCTTGTGATCACTTGTGACTTTCATTGAGCTTTTGTGTATCTCCTGCGATAGTGGCGAGGCAGTACACGCGTGCGTGTACTGCAGCCCTATCAGATTTGACAATTTTAAATTGATTTAGTCGATTTGATAAATTGTTTATTTATCTCTGTTCATAATTTAAATCTGCTGATTTTTGTTAAACACTGTTAAGTGTTATATTGACCGTTGTCCGGTTTCTTTGTTTAAAGAATCGGATAGACGGGAATTATTGTGACTGTCGTCTATTTAAATTATTACTGCCTATATGCACTAATAAACTGGTTTGAATTAGACTGACCTGGGTATTATTTTCTTTTGAATGTAATACTCGGGTCAGACCCGAGTTATTTCAGGTTGTAGATTTTCTTCTTTGAGTTGCTGTTCGGGATTTGAAGACTTTTCACATCTTCTGAAGTTGTCAGTGTCATTTTGTAGTAGTCGTGTTATTGTATAGAACGATATGTATTCATGTATATTAGTCGATATTGTACCTGTATATATAACTTCTAGAGTCGACAGTTGTAGTTGTATCATATGTATCGTGTCAACTATATTGTAACTGACATCGGTTATATATATATGAGATTTTTGTTAATCTGTGTTATGCATTTATATTATCTGTGTTATTGTTATATCTAATGTCCTAAACTATTATGAACTATCGTAGTTTGTTTTACACTGATAATTGAATATGTCGATGGGAGTAAATAAATAATTGATGAAAAATAAAAAGTATATACCACTCCTATCGAGATAACCAATATTAGTGTAAGGCCAATTACGGATGGTCGCTCCTATCCAGCCTTATTCTTCGTAATAATAGACAGTATTTCTTTTAATACTCTTTGTTATTATGAGCATAGAGGTGGGGCGTCACACCCCCTCATCATGTCAAACAAAACATGTTTAAACATGTTTAGGTACTATGTTGCCAATATGTCAAATCATGTCTCTTAGGCATCTTTTAATATATACATGTATATACTTAAGTGTATATATACCTATGTATATACCAATATATACTAACTAATTTACATTCTTAACCATTTAAATGCTGTTTCAAATATAAACAAGGCTCACAATATTTCAAACAACTTTTATACGATGAAATGTCAAAAATTCAGAAAACGGTTTCCGGTCACATTTTACGTTTTTCACCAAACTAAATATTTTTGTAAACTAAATTTGAAAACTACTTCATCAGCATTATTTATTATTTAAAAGAGTTTTATTTTAATTATAAAAACCATTATTTGAATACTTAAAATTAATTAAATATTCATAAATAAAAGTAGTGAAATTCCTGGCCGTTACAGCCTATTAGTGTGCTATAAATATACTAAGATTGTTCATTCTATAAAAAATTGAAATCATTCTCTCTCCACAAAATAAATTATATCTTGATGGTGGTTTTTTCAACTCCACATTGAGCTTGAGAATTATTCTCTCCGAGGCAAAACTGATGGTTCAAGGTGTATTCGACCGGCAAGATTATAAAATGAAAATTTTTAGTTTTTTAATCATTCAAACAAATTTAAAGTATATGTATTATATATATTTAATTTAAAAATAAAAAAGGAAGCTTTTATTTTGTAAACGTTGTGCACATATCAAGTGCACAAGGTAGTCAACCGCCCCTGGAGGTAGCACAAATCAATGCTGAAGGATATCAAAGATGTTGAACTTCACGACAACTCCAGTGAATGATAACAGCGATGGGAAGCTTGGCATTGATGTTCAAAGCTAAAATTAGAGTTTTGGTGATAGTCGTCAATCTTGGATCTGAATGGAGCGTCAACTTCTTTTGGACGAGATGAAATTGCTAGTAGTTATGGCGGCGTGATCGAGGCAATTGTTGAAATTTGCTGGTGATAGTGCTGAAGGAGGACGATAGAGGTAAATATATCTATAAGTCCCCATAAATAATTTAATCACATTTAGGCCATTATAATTGGTAATTTACACAAAATTCCTATAAATTGCAACCATTGTAACAACTATATACGAGATCCATTTTGCGCACAACTTGCAACATTGTGTTCGTATTACAATTCTGGACATACTGATATTATTTAACAATATATATCACACTTATATATGACACCGTGATTTGGATAATGATATAATATATATATATATATGTCATTACGATATTATAAATTAATACTACTAATAATAAAAAAACTGATAAATTGGGACATCGTTTGTTATTTGAATGTTCATATTTAGGTCAAATCAAAATATATTTCAACCACACACACATATATGTATATAAAATGCAATTATTCATCATCGTTATGAATTAAATTTCATTCAAATGAATGATGAAGTTGTTTCAAACATATTACACAAATAAACATATAAATATATATATGCATATAACTAATAACGAAATGTTCTGTAAACCTTACGTATGAATAACAGTTATTCATATTAACAATAATAATACAACGTTCTAAGTTAATTATCATATATATGTTATATTAATCAAATAAAACAAACATTAAATCTCAAAATATCAGCATATTAAATAAAACATTAAATATGATTTAATTTACATATGAAATTATTGATAATAACACTACAAAAGATCTAATGCATGGCAAATTAAAAGGAAAATGTTTAAATTTTCCATTTACCATGCTGCTCGAGGCACTCGATTTAACAGGATAGTCAATCGAGCTTGAGCCATATCACCTTTTACGTTAGATAGCTCTATAGAAGAATGTGCAATAGTGGGTGTAGATATTTCTACTATTTTAAGGACATTTTCATTGTAGGTATGAGCTTGCCCAAGCAGATCATTCTTGAATTCAACTTTAAAGTTAGCCTCTAAGTAATCCCAACAAGTAGCTTTGACTTTTTTTGAGCCAATGCTCCTTTTCATCTCTAAATTTCTTCTTTAACTTGACAATTTCAGTGTCAAGGGTGGTAATCTATTTCTCATTCTTCTTTAATTGGCTCTCTTTTTCGTTAAGTAGAGTCGGTTTATAGAGTTAATATAACTTTGATGTTTTTTTCTTGGATCGGTAAGATCACACAACGAAGTCAAACGAGTATTGCTGAAGCTCAATAATAAATATGATTTCAGTTGCTTACATATTATCTAAGTGAAATCCAATTTCTTATCATTTAAAGTAACCCTATTAGGAAATAATATATTGTCAACATTTTGTAACAATCCGGAACTTTGTCGTTTGATTTTGAGTACTTAAATGAATTAAAATATTGTAATAATTGGTTTTTAAAAGTTTAGAAACTTGAATTCAATTATAGGGATTATTTAAAATATTTGAATTGTGAATTTAATATTTGAATAGTGATTTAATATCTAGATTAAGAATATAATATTAATTAAATAGATTTAATGGTCTTATGTAACTCCTTTTAGATTAAAAAATAATAACAGTGAATTCATTTCATAAATTTATTTGCAAAAATATATAATAAGGAAATCAATTATTATTATAACGACTTGATTTTTAATGGCGTATTTTTATTTTTATTTATTTGATTTTTCCATAATTTTTAATGTGAAAAATAATTAAATTATCATTTGATTTGACAGAATAAGTTGATCGGTGTATATTATTATTATTTTGGGGTCGTATCACATTTTTGTGCGCGATTGTATTTTTGTTTTATCATTTATGGTCCGTACGCGAACGAAATCTTATGCGGCGACGCGTTGGAAATCTCAAGATAAGTATAACTAACCCTTGGATAATGGAACACACTCTGACCTACTTTCTTTCTTTCTCTTTCATTTTTTTCAGTCTAACAATAAAAGGAAAATAAATTTCATCTTCAAAAATCAAAAACAATAAACCTACTTAACAATGAAATAAAAAGTTTGAATCTTTGATCTTGTTTTGGCCTAAACTTTGAAATGATATGGGTATTGAAGTGTGCGTCTTCAATTTGTGGAGTTCGATAGTGTGGCGGAGAGTGTGTAGGCAACTAGGGTTAGGGATTGCAAAGGCTACAATCGTCGGTTAATGATTTGGAAGGTTCGACTGTGATTCTCGTATGGTATTGCACCTATGGCGAAGATATGGTGAAGCTTGATGGGTTTTTGGTGGTCGTGTCATCTATGGCAGGGGCTCGGCAAACTCTAGGTCACATCTCTAAAGGCGAGGCCGAGCTCGACAAGGGTGAGTGCGACGCAGAGAGGGTAAGACGTGGAGTGCAATGCATTCAACGGGAGTGGTTTTCATTGGGTGTTGAGCATGCAAAGTGGATTTGGGTAATTATTCGAAAATAAAAGTAATTAGTTAATAATAATTATGTTTAATTTAGTCTTAAACTTATAAAATGTATAACTCTCTCATACGAGGTCCAATCGAGATGAGAATTTTTGCATTACACTAGAAATGGTGATAGCTACACGATGGAGCTAGTTTCGTCGAATTCGGAGGAAGTGAAATTTGGGCTAAGATCGAATGTCTAAGCGTCCGTTAGAATTTAGGTGAGATAAACTCACCTTTTTGGATAATCGGTATGATATATATTAGACAAAATTTACTGTTTGTGTTTGGATGAATTATTAGTTGATTTGGTTAAATATCCGCTTTGAAAAGCGATCGACATTTAAAATGAAATACATGAAAATTTTGAAGAGAAATCTGAATTTCTCGATATTGTTGTTTTTAATTTTCAGTAATATTCCTGTTGATTTTATTTTAGTTATATACCTATTACATAGATTATTAAGTGTTTAAATTGGATAGTTTGGCCATATTGAATGTTACACCGACATACTTTAAAATTTTAACCTTTTTAGAGAAAAGATAGTAATAGCATTGGTTAAGTGCTATAGTAACTATTGGCCTTGACATATTATTTTGAAAAAAATACTATTAAGTGATGTTTGATTTGGAAATGGTTTCGTTTTGGAAAAAGATATTTAAATTTGCCTTTTTGGAATTTCTATGATATTTTAATTAAAAGGAGTTTTTGAACTTCTCTATTTTATTTCAACTTCTTTATTTATTCTTTCTAATATATATAAGTAAGTGTTTTAAGAATTATTTTGAAAGTATTGGTTTTTATAGAAAATTATTATAATAATAAATGTCTATTTTTAAACGGGAATAAAAAAGGTTATCTTTTACTTTAAAGGGATTTTGCATTTAAAAGAAGGTAGAAATATTTTGGAATAAATGTTGTGAAATGTTTATATAGAATGTTGTATAAGAGTGTAGATTTATAAAATATTATTTTATAAGTAAATAAATAGTGCCTTACAATAAAAGAATTATTTTATAAATGATATTCTACAAAAAGGAGATTAATATCATTTTGATAAATTGGAATAATTAATTCCATTTGTGAATTTATGGTGATATAGGAAATATGATTGTTTCATGAAAATATTTGGACTTATTTTAAAAACGAAGATTTATGTTAAGGATATAAGATTTACAAAAATGAGTGTTGGATATATATATATATATATATAAGGATTTTTATAAAGGAGCTTTACAAAAAGAGAATGAATTTTATTAAAGGAATTTTATAAATGAATTTGGAGTTTATAAGTATATTTGGAGTTTTATATAAAAAGAGTTTATTTGTATAAAAGAGTTTTATAAATAGAAAGGAGATTTATAGAAATGATTTTTGTAAATATGGAAAGGATTTGTTTTTAAAAAGGAGTTTTTATAAGAAGTGTATTGAGGCAAGGTTAGTTTTCTAACTTGTCGGATTTCATTGTTTATCGAGAGATACTAATGTTTTAAATCAGGAAGTGGTGGTAAGTATATTTGGGCTAGTTTCCATACAACATGTTTACTTACACCAAAGGTGTTTTGGGTTTATTTTTATAAATGCTTAAGTTACATTTGTTTAACCCAAATAAGTAAGTTTTGGAAGTGAAATCTTTTTAAAGATGTGTGAATATACCTATACCGTTGAGATAAATATATGAGTACATTTTTTAAGTATTAAATATGTAGCATTTTGTGAATATACTTATATTGTTGATGCAAGTATATGGAAAGTATTTCTAAGTTTTGAAAGTGAAATGGTTTGTGAATATATTTATACAGTTAAGACA
Organism: Allium fistulosum; assembly: GCA_030737815.1. Lineage (NCBI taxonomy): Eukaryota > Viridiplantae > Streptophyta > Magnoliopsida > Asparagales > Amaryllidaceae > Allium > Allium fistulosum. The sequence continues at coordinate 1,390,116,901 of CM060902.1, forward strand.
AGTATATCGATATTTTTAGGAATTGAAAGTGTAGAGATGACTTGTGAATGTATCTTTGTAAAAATATTTTATAGAGGTATTTATAAAGTGGTTTAGTTAATGAAAAGATTAATTAAAGAGGCTTAGTGGTGGCTTAGTGGTTGGTTTGTACTTAATCGTGCTTGGTAAATCCGTGGTTGAATTGTTTATTTACTTGATAGTTAAAAAATGACTATCAAACGTTGGCCCGTTTTTAAAACTATCGTGGTCTGTTCGGAGAGACCGGGATCAGATATATAATCCAAAAACCACTTCGAACTAGCATAAGCGTTCGTAATGGAAGATATCTTGAAGATGACCGAAGATAGAGTTCTATGAAGTGCAAAGGCTGCTTGCTACTAATCCTAATGGTGATTCCAAAATGGACTTAGTTGTACCCAACTATGCTGGAATGTGAGATGCAAGCATTCCAGCTATTTTATATATTTATTTTCAACCCCGGATATTATTATAATATAATTGAATTTTTTGTTTGAAAATGGTCTGGTTATCGTAAGGTAAAAACTCATCCGTGTTTATGTGTGGCATGGTCTTATGAGATCCCATTATTTTTAAAATATTTTCTAACATTAAAATCCATCTGAGGTGGGATTCTCACACTGATTCACCAGACTGATCTGAGGGTTATTCTCTTATAATGCTCAGGTCATACCGAACATATTTTTCAGTTTTAGTTTGGATGCTTGGAGCTTCAGGAGACGAGCTGGATGCCTTCAAGATATACTCATGTATATTATATTTTCCACTATAATTGTTGGTTGTATTTATCTACAATTATGAGGATAGGTTGTTATAACTGTCCAGGCTGATGATAGATTAGTGTACTCAAATTTAATGTATGTATATTATAGTTTTTCTTTTATAAAGATCTATTGTATATTATATATTACTCTTCATGACGTGGGATTCTATTCTGCCTTCCTTTCTTTTTTCCCCAACAATCTGTCTTTTCGGCACTTGGATGCTCAGCACACAAAAATTGTGGATGTACTCGTGTCAACTTTTGAGGGTCGAAGAGGCTGGTCGTTACACATGGTATCAAAGCTTAGGTTGAGCAAATACCTAGGCTTTGGTGGGGTGAACTCATTTGGGATAGGGTAAGTGAGAACCTAGGATGAGTTTGAGTGTGTGTATATATAAGAGCGTGTATTTGTTAGTGATATAAAAATGTTTTATATTATGTTTATTTGTCGATTGAGTGGTTTATGAATTCTGTTCGATACTTAGGAGCATTGACTATTAGTGATTGATTGATTGTTTGTGCTTAGATAGCAATGAGAATTTATTGTTTTGGTTGGATTAAATGCGAACATCTTGTGAATTCAGTTTCATGATTTTTCAATAAACCTTTCAGTGATAATGTTGGATTAAAACTAAAATTGAATTTTGATAAGGTTGTTGATTATAATCTAAACAAAGATAAACATTTTTGGAATATTTTATAAGAAAGTGAAATTTTATAAGTATAATTTATAAGTATAATTTATAAATATAGTTTATAAATAAAAAGGATTTAAAACTGAGAATTTGCAAACTTAAATCCCGGTGTTCTTGAAAATTGTTTTCCAAAGTTTTGGAGAAAATAATATTAGTATTATTTGAAGGTATTTATATATAGAAATATTTTAAAGTGGACCTTAAACGGAGATAGAAAGCACGGAACTCACTTCAGTCACTAGAAAATAATTCTGGTGATGACCGCAGCATCATCGGTGTTCATTTTCGAGTTTCTAAATGATAGATTACTACCATAGAATTTGCTTCAGGGTTGTTTTGGTAAGACGGATTTTGTTTTAAATTCTGAAAGTATGATTTGATATACAAAGGAGATATGTATCTTATTATTTTAAATGATTCGAAATAAATACCCGGGTGTTTAATTCTGAAGTCTTTCAATCAAGTTATTTTACGAACTCATGAATCCTATGCAGTAGGGTAGTTTGATTTGTGCATCCCATTATAATGTGTTGTTTGGTAATTTTTATTTGTTGAAATGAAATGAAATTCTCGGCGATTTTTGACATTCAAGAACTTCTGAATTAATATAGAAATTGAAGCGAAGTGTTTTGTGAAAATATTCAAATTTGTTGAATATCTTGGCTAAGTAAAACAAATCTGAAAAATTGTACATACACTCTTAGGACATAGAAGTGTACTATATGAATATGAAATTAAGTTTTTTTAACGTGGCTGATTAACATAAGTTGTGTTTTATAAGATGTGTATAAACTTAAGTGATGGTTTATCAAATGGTTCATAAATAGATTGTAGTATTAAATGAAATATACTATTAAAGTAATTAGTGGTGATTTAAAATAAATGTGAATTAAGAATATTTGGTTTAGTTAAGAAACCAATTGAAAATGAATATGTAAGTTGTACGTAGGTCATTTTAATCGCATAACTTATCTTGATCCAGATTCGAGTACATGATTTCGAGGTGATTTAGGCCGGTCCAAGTTAGGATTTATCACTCGATTCTTGACGGCAAATACTTGATACGGATTTTTGATTTGATTTCGAAGTTTTCTATCATAGTATGTGGCTATGCAAAGAGAACAGAGGTTTCTAATCAAGGAACCGGATCGAAGTTCGCACTAGGGAAGTCAAGTAAACGATACTAGTTCGAAAATGAAATTTGTGTTATCGAGCAAGCCAACGGGTGGATATTGAGTACGGATGGAATATGTACATCGTATGGGCTTTAAATAAATTGAATGCTTTTGACTTTAGAAATGCAAGTTATATGGTTGGATATCATTTGTAAGTGAGGTGCAGGTTCATGGAAGCAAAGGCTAGTTTGATGCATTTGGTTTCATGAGTAGAGTGGGTTACTCGCTAATAGGTACACATTTATGATATTGTTGTTGATGATCTTATGCCCCATATATGAAAGGCCACTTTTAGGCTTTGTTTTCTTTTATTGGTTTGGACCCGCTAGGGCAAGTTGTAGTTTTTCGATCGAGCCACGCGAAAGAAGTGCTGCTGATATTTTCTAAAACTTTAGGAGACTTAGAAATTGGATAATGGATTTCAACTAATTGATTTTGAAAAGCTAAGGGTTCGGAGACATTTTACTTACTTTGGGAATTTCGAGGATGAAATTCTTTTAAAGAAGAAGAATGCAACAACCCAGAATTTTGTCATTTAATTTTGAATATTTAAATAAATTAAAATAACAAAATAATTGGTTTTTAAAAGTTTAAAAACTTGAATTCAAATATAGAGATTATCTAAAATATTTGAATTGTGAATTTAGTATTTGAATAATGATTTAAATATCCGAATTGTGAATATAATATTAATTAAACGAATTTAATGGTCCTATTTAACCCCTTTTAAATTAAAAAATAATAACGGTGAATTCATTTCGTAAATCTATTTGCAATAATAAATAATAAGAAAATAAATTATTAATACAATGAATCGATTTTTAATGGCGTGTTTGTATTTTAATTTATTTGATTTTTTCATTATTTTTAATGTGGAAAGTACTTAAATTATCTTCTGACGATTTTTCGACAAACGACGGCGTTTTTATGATTTTACAGAAAAGTTAACCAGTGTATATTATTGTTAGGGGGTTGTATCATATTTTTGTGCACGATCGTATTTTTGTTTTGTCATTCGTTCATACGTGAATGAAATTCTGTGAGGCGACGCGTTGGAAATCTGAAGATAAGTATAACTAACCCTTGGACAATGAAACACACTCTGACCTACTTTCTTTCTTTCTCTTTCATTGTTTTCCAATCTAACAGTAAAAGGAAAGTAAGCTTCATCTTCAAAAATAAAAAACAATTAATCTACTCAACAAAAAATTAAAAAGTTTGGATCTTTGATCTTGTTTTGGCCCGAGCTTCGAAATGATATAGGTATTGAAGTGTGTGTCCTAAATTTGTGGAGTTTGACAGTATGGTTGAGAGTGGGTAGGCGACTAGGTTTAGAGATTGTGAAGACTACGGTTGTCGGTTGATGATTTGGAGTGTTCGGTTATGATTCTCGTGTGTTATTGAACCTATGGCCATGATCTGGTGAAGCTCGGTGGGTTTTTGGTGGTCGCATCACCTAGGGCAGGGGCTCGACATGCTCCAGGTCATGTCTCAAATGGCAGGGCCGAGCTCGACAAGGGAGAGTGCAATGTGGAGAAGGTGAGACATGGAGTGCAATGCATTCGGCAGGAGTGGTTTTCGTTGGGTTTTGAGCATGCAAAGAGGATTTGTGAGGGAAGGTGGTTATTTGGGTAATTATTTGAAAATAAAAGAAATTAGTTAATAATTATTATGTTTAATTTACTCACAAATTTATAAAATTCATAACTCACTCATACTTAGTCCAATCGAGACGAAACTTTCTGTATTACGCTCGTAATGTCGATAGCTACGCGATTTTAGTTCAAACTGGAATGCCTTAGTGTCCGCTAGAATTTCGGTGAGTTAACTCACCTTTTTGGATACTCAGTATGACATGTAGTAGATAAAATTTGCTGTTTGTGTTTGGATGAATTATTGGTTGATTTGGTTCAATATCTGCTTTGAAAAGCGATTGACGTTTGAAATGAAATACAGGGAAAATTTGTAGAGAAATCTAGATTTCTCGATATTCTGATTTTTAAGTTCTAGTTATATTCCAATTGATTTTATTTCAGTTATATACCTATTACATAGATTATTAATGTCAAAATTGGATAGTTTGTCCATATTGGATGTGACAACGACATATGTTAAAAATTTAACCTTTTTAGAGAAATGGTAGTAATAGCATTGATTAAGTTCTACAGTAATTATTGGCATCGACATAGTATTTTGAAAAAAAATACCGTTAAGCATCGTTTGATTTGGAAATGGTTTCATTTTGGAAAATGATATTTAACTCCGACTTTTTGAAATTTCTATGATATTTTAATTAGAATGAGTTTTTAACTCTATTTTAGTTCAAATTCATTATTTATTCTTTCTAATATATATAAGTAAGTGTTTTAATAATTATTTTAGAAGTATTGGTCTTTATAAAAAATTATTATAAATATTTATCTTCAAAAGGGAATAAAAAGGGTTATCTTTTATTTTAAAGGGATTTTGCGTTTAAAAGAAGATAGAAATATTTTAGAATAAATATTGTAAAACATTTATATAAAATGTTGTATAAGAGTGTAGATTTATAAAATATTATTTTATAAGTAAAAAATAGTTTTATAAATAGTGCCTTATAAATAAAAGAATTGTTTATAAATGATATTCTATAAAAAGGAAATTAATATCATTTTGATAAATTGGAATAGTTAATTCCATTTGTGAATTTATGGTGATATATATGATCGTTTCATGAAAATATTTGGACATATTTTGAAAACGAAGATTTATGTTAAGGATATAAGACTTTATAAAAATGAGTGTTGGATATATATATAAGGATTTTTATAAAGGAGCTTTATAAATAGAGAATGAATTTTATTAAAGGAATTTTATAAAAGAATTTGGAGTTTATAAGTATATTTGGAGTTTTATATAAAAAGAGTTTTTTTATAAAAGAGTTTTATAAATAGAAAGGAAATTTATAGAAACGAGTTTTATAAATATGGAAAGGAATTTTTAAAAAGGTGTTTTATAAGAAGTTTATAAAGGAATGAGACCCGATTTATATAAACGGTCATTTTAACTTACGGTGGTATGGAAAATGTTCTTTTCATACTTAACACCAAATTCTAAGGTATGGAAACTCATCTCTATCTTGAGAATTAAGAATGTGTATCAAGGCAAGGTTAGTTTACTAACTTGTCTGATTTCATTGTTAATCGATAGATAATACTGTTTTAAATCAGGAAGTGGTGGTAAGTATATTTGGGCTAGTTTCCATACGACATGTTTACTTACACCAAAGGTGTTTTGGGTTTATTTTTATAAATGCTTAAGTAACATTTGTTTAACCCAAATAAGTATGTTTTGGAAGTGAAATCTTTTTTTTTGGTTTTTTGGAAGGAAATGGCAATAGTGTAAGTGTTTTGGAAGGGGAATGGCTTCCTCTATCAGGCGTCCCCCTCACGAGGCGATTTTTCTATCTCCTCCGTGATTTCCCCCCTTCCTTTCGCCTCGTCCCATTCATTTTCCCCTTTTATGTCCTCTTCTCCTTCTCTTTCCCCTCCATTGCTCCTCCCCTCTCCCTCTTCGACGAGATCTGGGCGCCTTTTTAGAGCCATGTCAGCTGTAGGTGTTTCAAAACCTAACCTTCATTCGAACTCTGAATTTCCACCTCTTCATGCTACAAATCTTTCAACCCTAGTTCCTGTTGCTCGCCCTTCCTCGCATGATGGTTTTCTTGATGCGGCTGCTAGTTGTATGCCAACTGGCGATGTTTTGCCTTCATCTGTGTCTGGATTGCAGCGCATTCCATCTCCTCCTGGAGTCAATGTTTGTATGCTTGAGAACTCTATCTGTGAAATGGGGAAGTATGTTTCGTCTGCTTTGATCAATGAGAGTGGTATTGGTGGTCTGTTTGGAAGTGTTGTGGGATTGGTTTAGGCAGCTGTGTCCGGTCGATGCACGTCAAATGTTTGTTTTGACGCTTCTGAGGTTAATGGTCCATTAAACTGTGATGATTGTTTGGTTGCGTCCAAGTCTGTTGTATCTCCTATTTTGCCCTCTATTGAGGATCGTCCTGGGCCTTCTACAACATCGCCTGCTTGCCCGAAGTCTTGGTCTTCTTTATTCAATTCCCTGCCTCGGAATGCGGGTGATTACATACCAATTGAATTTGAAATTGTTGAAGAGAATGGAGTGAAGATCCGTCCTCCAAACGTTATCCAAGCCGGAGTTGATTTTTGGTCTGAATATTTGGTTGGTTTCTTTCTGGAACCAAACCACCATCTTCGTGATCCGTCCTCAGTATTACGTAAGGTTTGGAAGCTGCGTGGAAATTTGCAAGTGAAGCTGATTGACTCTTTGTATTATCTCAAGTTTTCTTCCGCTGAGGATCGTCGGCTAGTTCTTAGTGTTGAGCCTTCTTTTTTTGCTGGAAGGCCCTTTATTATCACTCCTTGGTCTCCTTCTGTGGCGAGTGCACGTGGGCAAGTGCTATCCATCCCCGTTTGGGTGTACTTTTCGTAGATTCCCTCTGCTCTTCAGCCTTTGCTTGGGTTGATTTGGTTAGCTTGCAACATTGGAAAATTGAAATGTTTTGACTCTAATACGGTTGCCCGAGATAAATTGATGTATGCCAAGGCTCTTATTGAGATTTCCCCCTTCAAGCCTCTCCCTGCTTTTATTCCTATGCAGCTTGCTGTTGGGCATGTTGCCGAGGTCCGTGTTCGCTATGGTTGGGTTCCTGATAATTGTACCTCCTGTCACTCTTTTGGCCACCTGGCCATCTCCTGCCTATATTACAAATCCTCCGCGGCTGCTCCTAAGATTCCTCTTCCTCGCCCCCCGCTCCGGAAATGGATTCCTAAGGTCCCTTCCCCTCTTCATGCGTCTGATCTGGGACCGCCTGTTTCTTCCTCTCTCCTGGATCCGTCTCCATGTTTTGATGCTCCTGTGGTTCCTTCACCTTTCCCGGATCCGCCTCCTTGTTCTGATGCTCAGCCTACTTCCCCTGCTGCTTCTGTTGTCCCTTGTGTTGTTTCAGCAGTTCCTATTGTTGTTCCGGATCCTTTACCGCCTCGTTCGCCAGTTGTTTGGGATGTGTCCGAGAAATGTTGGGTTGATCACATATCTGATATGAGATTTAACCCCGTAGATGATTACTATTTTAGATTCGTTTCTGATGACCTTTTGGACCTACGATGTCTTTATTACCGGCCTTCTGGTGACTCCTTGGTTCTTGATATGGACGGACAGTTTGCGGGGACGAATTCTGCTATGCTAGCTGATACAACCTGGGATCGTTCCTTTATTTACTCTTCTACTGTTGGTGTTTATGATCCTCGTATTGCTATCCTTTTTTGTCCCTATGTTGGTCTTTTTGGGAATGTCCCCTTGGTATTTGCCCAGGTGATTGTGGATGATGGTGCTTCTCCCTCTTCTGAGAAGACCTAGTCTAGGCATTTTTTTGTGTAGCTGTGGCATTCTGTCACACTCATGTGCTTTATTTTTCCTTATCTTAGTAGTTAAGGTGTTTTTACCTTACTCCTGTACTTCAATTTTATTACGTTCGTAATAAAAGTGGACGGTCCACTATAAAACCGGCTGGCCTTGCCAAAAAAAAAGAAGTAAAAATCTTTTTAAAGATGTGTGAATATACCTATACCGTTGAGATAAGTATATGAGTACATTTTCTAAGTTTTAAACATGTAGCATTTTGTGAATATACTTATATTGTTGATGTAAGTATATGGAAACTAGCCCAAACTTGTAGCATGTAGCATTTTGTGAATATACTTAGTACATTTTCTAAGTATTAAACATGTAGCATTTTGTGAATATTCCCATGCTTCCTGTTCATGGCCTCCATGCTTCCTCTCTCCCTACCTTACCGTCCACCATTCCCTCAATTGTTTCACCTACCCACATCACTATCCTTTCTCCTCCTCATCCCGGAGCTTCCACCTCCCTTAGTACATCGATGCCCATTCCTCCTCCGACCCCTCCAGACCCTTTTCTACCCCTACCTTCATCTTCTTATCAACCATCTACTTCAACCTTACCTTCTGTTCCCCCTTCATCTTCGCAACCTTCTTCCTCCTCCTTACCTTCTCTTCCTACCGACCATCCTTGGCGGTCATCCCTTTTTGCATCTAAACCTAGAAACGCTGGTCATTACTCCCCTATTCATTATGATTTAAAATACACTGGGCTACCACTTGAACCACCTTCGGAGGTTCTGTCAGCTGGTGTTCAGGCTTGGTCGGAATTCCTAATGGGATTCTTCCTCGATGGCACCGTGAACTACATGGTAGATAAATCACACATTGAAAAGTCATGGCATCTAATAGGCTCATATGAAATGTATTCAGACAACCAAAACATTTACTTAAAATTCTCTTGCATTGAAGACAAACTGGCAATTCAACACAAAGATCCAACGTTTATCAGAGGGCATATGCTCATCATCTCTGCCTGGAACCCGGATTTTGGCTCTGCTCAATCTACAATCAAGTCAGTACCAGTGTAGGTGCACTTGTACCAAATTCCACTACTGTCATGGACCTTACTTGGCATAAATTGGTTAGCTTGTCATCTGGGAAAATTAATCCGTTATGATGAAAACACAGAAAAAATGAAAAGATTTGAATATGCTAAATGTTTGATAGAAGTTAGGCCTGATAAAGAATTGCCACAGTTCATTGCTGTAGGGGATGATAAATGCCCTAATGTTGTGGTTGAATATGCATGGACCCCTCCACTATGAGGTAAATAATCATAACTCTGAATAAAAGCTTGGATGAGAGTAGAAAGATTGCGACAATAGAAAAGGCAGATTTAAGCAAGCAAACTATTGATAAAAACAAAATTCATGACCAAAATGCCAAAAGGAAATTTACTGTAGTAGCAAGGAAAAAAAGACAAGTTAGGAAAATATGGATTATAGACAAAATCAAATGTTCAAAATGTTCCTGATGAATTAGGAATGATTCAAAATGAAGAAAAAACTGAAAAGAATGATACTATCCACAATGAAGTTCCTGATATTGTAACGACCCGTAAAATTTAATGGTTTTAAAAGTATATTTAACTGGAAATTTGTAAAATTTTAAACAATAAAATTTGAAATTAAAAATTTATTATTTGGAATACGTCTATTTTAATATAGCAACTGGTAAATTTTCATCTGATAATATTGAAGTTTATTTTCCTGTGAAATTTCATTTCAAATCAAACCGGTTAATAACAGTGAATTTAAAAGTTTTCCGAAACCAAAATATGTCAACAGGAGAAAATTTATTCAGATTATTCTGAATCAGACTGCGAAATTCGTTTTTCCAAATTTGGACTTCTACTGCTCCGTTTATCTTAATTCTGGCCAAATAGCAGCATTTCTGGTACCGATTATCGACTTTTGATTGGATGATCGTACCACTGATATCTGTATACCGTTTTGATCGTCTCGACGGGCTGATCTCTGCGATATATTGGTTTCTTTGTTTTGAAGTCTGGTACACAGTGAAACCCGTGAAAACGGTAAACTGTACCGGTACCATTCTTACACTTTATACAATGGTGTCCATTCAAAATTTCAAATGGGAATTGTCAGCAACTAGCATTTATTGAAACATTCATTATTCGCTAAATTTCAGCCTTTAATCGTACCTCACCCTTCGGAAGTCTGAAACGTTTAAAACTTTATACGTTTTTTTATTATTCATTAATTAGAACGACTCATCTTTTCAGCTTTATGATTTCATTTCTTTATTTGAGCTGCTGTCAAATTTTTGCTTTCCTCTCCTCCTTCAACATTTGTTCCAGCACCTCTCACCTCCTATTTCCTCCCACCAACCTCGTCTAATCTCTTCTTCCCCGTAGACCAGCCTATCACCAACACCCGCCTCCACGTTGCCTCGTCACACCCGATTGACCCCACCTTCCTCCTCGCGGCACACACAGGCAACCGCCTGACCGAGCCTCCAGCCATCACTTCCTCCCCACCTAACTCCTTAGCCTCGTCAATCCGTTGTAGTCTCCGGATCCACTCTCAAACACGCCGCCGCCTACTTCCCGGATCTGCCCACCGCAAGCCTCCTCCACCTGCAGCACCGTTTGCCCCTCTCCATCCCATCTCCATTCATCCCTCCGCCTCCATTTTTCTGCCACCGCCACCAAACTTCCTCCTTCATCGCCTCGGCCAAACAACACTCCACCTCCTCGACCTCAGTGCGCCTCTCCTCTCCTCTTCTAAGGTATGCACCTATATTTATATCAATCCATATCTCTGTATATAAGATTTTGCTATATATGTAATGTGTAGGGATAAGTATAGAGATGAGTATGCATATTAGTTTATATACGTGCTTCACATATATAGATCTCAACAAACACTGTCTCTATGCTTACAATTTTACAGTAGGTTCATATATACATTTTGGGTGAACATTTATACGTGTGGATATTGCCTATGTATGTGGCATATATAAATAGTTATAAGTAAAATACATAAATCTGTTGTTAAATCTATGCTGATATAGTTGGTTTACCAAGAAAATATAGTAAATATGTGTAGCTTGCATGTCAGTTTTCCAGAGTTATTTATATATAACAGTCTAGTTTGATATTGGTATATATATATATAGTTTATAAAGTTATACGGTATATATTGTAAAGTATATAAAGTTTTAAAATAAAGTGGTTACAGTAGGTCATGTGTATGGGTATGGGGTTGTATTAAAAGATGTTATTTTATATCTGCAATACCCTTTTGTTTAAGCATGTATATATTACGTTAAATAGTAATTTGGTCTATGTACATTGATTTAATTAAAAAGTTATATTGGTTGCGTGAGTTTATGTGAAGCCTGCAACCAACGTATATGTGGGTTAAAGATTTGTATTTATATATGTTATATAAAACTAGTTGTTGACTAAGCCTTTTGTCGTACGTATATATATTATAGAATGGTTCGGCTGTAGTTTAAGTAATATATATGTTGGTTATATATAGAAGTCTAGCTAGCAGTGAAGATATTTATTCATGTATATAAGGTTATGTATATTATACAGTTGGTATTTTGATTTTTATATAGGTTGTAAGTTTAGTGTTTAAATGAAAACGTCTACTGTAATTATATACTTACCAAAATATTGAAACTATTTATGAATTAATAACGTAAGTCTATATGTTTAGGTAGTAAGTTATTTTTTTTGTATATACATTTGACTGTATACATGTTAGATCTTATAAAGTATATTATAGATGTTAATTCATCTCATATCTGATCTGCTTTAGTTAGTATGCATTATATTAAGTCTGGTCTGCATATTTGCTTGGATATGTAGAGTTGCATATGTTCAGTTATAGTGTACATGTATTTGTCTGCATGTATTATTTTCTTAAAGTTAGAAATGATATATATATATATATATTTAAGTGTATATTTCAAAAAAATTGATTTTTGGAAGATAGGTAGATAATATAAATCTATTTCAATTTATACCAAACTGATTCGATTTATTTCGATTTCTCAGCTTGTCTATTGAATTTCTACCCATCAGGCTTTTCTTCGAAATTCGTGCCAATCTTGCTTTACTTTGGAATTCGTGCTTGGGTTCGTAATTCATTTCATCGTCAAATATCTCTAGCCTCGAAAGGTGAGCAATCACTCACGATTAACGTTCTTTTATTATTTAAATTTGATTTCAATTGAAACGACAATTGAAATATGATGCTGTAGTTATTTAAATTGTTATATATGCTATTATCTGTATATGTTCACATATGACATTTGACACCAGTATCTAGTATTTATATGCCTGTTATTACTATTATCTGTATATGTTCACCTGTGACATTTGACACCAGTATCTAGTATTTATATGCCTGTTATTACTATTATCTGTATATGTTCACCTATGACATCTGACACCAGTATCTGTTATTTATATTGATGATATATGCCTGTTGTTATATTTTATATTATCTGTTATCACTCTGCAAGTTCCCTGTTAGTATAGAATTCACTATGGGTTGAAATGATACATACCCGAACGGACTTTAGAATAGGAGAAAATCGTTATGGGTTGAAATGATAAACCCAAGCGATTTTCAATTGAATTGAAATTGGGATTACGGGTCGAAATGATATCTACCCGTATATATTTAAATTTCGGATTGAAATGATAAATATCCGTATCACTTAACCATATGATGTATATATACAGACACCGTTGGTCCATATATATAAATATTTTGAAAATGAAATTCTATGGTTTCGGAAAGAAATATATGGTTTTAATAAATGTTGAGCCTTAAATTATTTAATTTAAATTAGGATGGATTTAATACATATGATATGTTTAAGTATAAAAATTATATTTCAAAATAGATTTTGGTAATAATTTGAATAAGTTAAGGTTGGAAAGAAATTTATTTAATTAAACCAATTTGAAACTTATTGAAATTGAGATTTAAGATATGATTTATAACTTGGGTTTTATTTAAATAATTTAATGAATAATTCTTGCTTAAATAAATTTAAGGAAATATTTAGTAAGAATGAAATCTAAGGATAGTTAAATGATATTGAATTTATTAAGTGAATATTCCCTGATTAAATAATAATAAAGTTGAACCAAGAGCTATAGGAAACCGTTAAATTTAACTTTGAAAATGTTGAATATTAAAGCTTTGAAATATATTGAAAATTTAAATGATCTGTTTAGAAATGAATTAAATTGATGAATTGAACTTTGAAAAAATTTGAATTTGGAATTTGAAGTTGATGTGAATCGATTTGCTAAACTTGAGGAAATTAAATACTTTACTTTTTAAATCATTTAATATATATATATATACTATTTTGGAAAATAGATATATTTAAAATGAAATGATATTTGGGTTTTGAAGTAAATAAATTTAAAATGGCCACGGTGTCATAGTGTATATTCTCACCTTGTAGATAGTTCTACAGATCCTTAGAGGATGGTTATCCCAAACATCCTTTAAGTTACTTGTATTTCAGTTGATATTTCACTTGAGTTGGATTTATTGATATAAGAATGTTAATCCTGACTCGAGTGTTTTGTGTTTTGCTTTACGCTCGGGTCAGACCGAGTGATACAGCATTTGAGACTCACCCTTGGAGTTTGGAGCTTCCTTTGGAGATCCAACTATCGCCTCAGCTTTCAGCTCTTCTAGTTGATTTGTTCAGAGAAGTCATCTGTTGTACTGGAGACTTCACTGCATTTGAGATATTCTGTTGTATTTTATTTAACTCTGATGTTTATATAGTAGCTTCATGAACTACTATTTTATCTATTCCGCTGCGTATTATTGTATTACTCTGTGTCTGTGATTCTGTGATTGATTTATTTACTGTATATGATGAGTTTTGCCAAATTTAAATTAACAATCTGATATTTTGAATTATTCAAGTCAGACATGTGTGGATTTATTGTCGATTTGAATGGTCCAAAATAGCGGGTCGTTACAGTTGGTATCAGAGCTTTGGCTCTAGGCCAAACTTAGCATATATTGTAAATTTATTTACAGAATCACTTTCGTTTGAGTTTAATCTCTTCCTTTTGACTCGATTTCCTTTGAACTTTGGAACGTTCCTTACGGTTTCAAAAAAAAAAATCATTTTTGTCTCTCCCTATTTGTATTCTTTTTCTGGAGTATCCCATAACTCCACTTCGAAGGATCTCTATAAGAATAGGCGATCCCACCAATACTTGAATGATTTGTGAAGGGGTGAAACTCCTTTACAATAGGCATTGATTCACCGGAGATTTATATATCCCTCGGTTTTGATGTTGCCATCTCTTGTTATGCCGAATTCTATCTCTGGCGATCGAATGTCGATTTGCCTTAGATTTCCGCATCGATTATATTCTTGAAGTCACGGTTGACCCGGTTAAGGTCGCCCGCGATTTATATATGTATATTCATCTTCTATTTTGAAATTTAATTATCTCATCTTCGTTCGAGCCTATCTTCGAATCAGAATCCAATTTGATTAGAGTACCTCTAATCTGAATCTCTATCTTTGTTTTGAAATCCGTTCGTGAATCGTCCTTTGAAAATCGGGTTTGTTTATATTTTAGAAATTGTTTTCTAAACCGAAATTATTATTTTGATAAGTATGATTATATTCTATATATAAAAGTGAAATGTTTTTGATAAAGATTATAAACCCTTTAAAATAAGAATTTGAGGTTTCACAAGGATTTGTAATTTTGAAAAAACCTATATAAGAAATTTGATTTATCTAAAAATGATTTATGACTGAAGGATTTTAAATTTGAAATTCGAGAATTAAACTCCGGTATTTTGAAATTGGTTTTAAGATTTTTAAATATATAATAATAGTATGATTTAAAAATATTTTCCGAATAAGAAATGTTTCAATGATTTTAATGAGTTTCGAAGAAATTTCAAAAGAAGTTTGAGAAAAATAGAAGTCCATAACTCACTTATGTCGCTGGAAAATAATTTCGATGATGAGTGCACGCATCATCGACGTTGATTTTCGAGTTTCATAGTGGGGGATAGGCCACTTTAGTAGCATTGCTACGCGAGTGATTTTGTGAAACCAGTTTTGATTTTCAAATTTCGAAGTAATATTTTCGAAAGATATATATATATATATATATATATATATATATATATATATATATTTGAAATGATTTGAAGTAAGCCGGTGTTCAGTCCTTTAGTTTCGGATTTGAAACCTATCTTTTGAAATTGATTTACTGATTGGTTGATTTCCAACTCTTGAATTTGAAAATGATTTCTTCAACTATTTCGAAGGTTCGAGCACTTCCAAATCAAGGTTAACTTTTCAAAGCTAAATTTTTTTGAAAGTATGAATTATTTGATAAAGTATATAAATTTGTTTTGAATGTTTAAATATGAAGTAATATGATTTAAATAAGTTGAAACTGTTTTGTTAAGTATATGAATAAGGCAAATTTTAAATTTTTCTAATATGAAATTTAGATTTGAAATGTTTTGAAAAGAATTTCGTCTTCAATATACTTTGAATAAAATTTAGTTTAAATGTTTTAACTTAGTAACATCTTTATGAAACTATATATTTAACAAGTTGGAATGAATATATAAGTTGTACGTATGTTGTTTACTCGCATAATTAATTTGATCCAAGTTTGAGTACACAAGTTCGAGGTGGATTACACCATTTCGTGTTAGGATTTTTCATTTGATTCTTGATGGCGAATATTTGATATGGATTTTGGGCTCGATTCTAGAATTCTCTATCATAGTATATGGCTATGCAAGGAGACTGATGGCTTCTAGTCGAGAAACCATATCGAAGTCCGCATTAGGGAAGTCGAATGGACAATACTAGTTCGAAAGCAAACTTGTGTGATCGAGCGAGCGATCAAATGTGATTTTGCGAAATGATGACGTATGTACATCTTATATCCTAATATCATTGATATATTTTGACGCTGAAATTGAAAGCTGTCGAGTTAGAATATCTTTGCTTACTAAAAGTAAATTTCCAACTTAAATTACAAAGATATATAACCCATAAAAGCAAAGATATTCAATCTCATATGGCTCTTGATACAGCGAAACTTATTTTTGAAAAATTTGATCCTTATATAAGATGGACCTTAGGTAAATATAAGATGATTTTGAAAACCATTTGATTTTGGAAATGAATTGGTTGACTTAAATTATTGATTTGGAAATTTGGATTTATTTTCAAAATCTATTATTTTGGAAACTTTGAAGCTAAAGGTAATTAATTTGTGAGGAAATAATTTGGTGAAATTGTATATGATTTTGAAATTGAACTGATATTGAAACAAATTGAAATTTGAGAACCTTATGTTACTAAAAACTTGATTTGGGAGTTGTCGAACTCATATAAAAATTGATTTGTATGAGTATGAAATTGATTCGAAAACTATTGATTTGAAAAGGTACTCAATTTGAAAGTGAAATCTTATATAATTGAAGTCTATATAAGTATGATTTGATATATTATTGATTTTGGAAAGTATTTGATTTGAAAATTAAATCTTATATATAATGGATTTTATATAAGTACGATATTTGAAAGTGATTTGAAAAGGTACTATATGATACATATTTTCGAAGTAAAGATATGGAAAGTGCCTTCTGCTTGATATCCGATTTGTGGCCACATCTTGGATTCATTCTATCGATATTATTCTCTCTGATTTTTGGTTTTCCGGATATGATACTCGAGTGTCCTTCGAATTCCATGGCGTTACCCATGGTCTTATCGTTCTCTCGTGACTGCATAGCGCAACTGCCTGGCTGAGTCTTGCCTAGGGGTACGGATTGTTTCCTGGGGGATCCAGGCGTAACCATTGTGTATCCTGCAATCTGTGTAGGTCGCGAATAGTAGCGCAAATGCTTGGCTGAGTCTTGCCTGGGGGTACAGATTGTTTCCTGGGGGATCCAGGCGTAACCATTGTGTATCCTGCATTCTACTAGTCATCATGGCGTAACTCGCAGGGCTGAGAAAGCCTACGGATATGGATTGTTTCCTGGGGGAACCAGGCGTAACCATTGTGTATCTGCGAACCATGGTTAGACAAAGGTTTTGTTCGTTTTGATTGGATTGTACTTTCCATATCTGTTTTAAAAGTTTTTCCAGTATTTTCACTGGGTGTTGAAACAAGTCTACTAAGTACTTGGAGAATTCTAGCTTTGCGCCTGATCAACGCACTGCCAGAGTCTACAGGAACAAGGATAAACTTGTTGAAACATCAAGTTATAAAAATATTTTCGAAAGAAAATTTGTTTCGTTACAAAGGTATTTTATAATAAAAGTATTTCCAACAAAGAAAATTTTGTATCAAATATTTGGAATCAAAACCCTTATGGTTTGAATTAATTGTTCGTGCCCGATGCTATTCTTTTGAATCTACCTTATCTGCTCAGCTTTATTTATTCACCTATATTCTGTTTTTCCAGGTCCTCCTTCTTCTTTTTTCTTGTTGACTATATCCTTCTTAAATATTGTTTATTTATATACTACATGGTTTAATAGTAAATTATGAATACTTTTGAAGTTATTTATTTAATAATACATATTTAAAGTAAATGATTATTGATTATTAATAATATTTGAAAAGTATCTTGAGATAAAAAAAAATTAATAAATTATGAATTATGGATTTAATGTTTTCAAATAGCTTCTTTGTAAATATAAGTAATAATGTAAATAACTGTTTTCAAATAGTTTTCATATATTTATAAAGTTGTTATTTAAGCATATAAATGGTAATTGTAAAGGAAGCAAGAAATTTTGCAAATGGATCTTGGAAGTTTTAAAGTATATAAGACAATTGAATTGCAAATGAAGTTTTCAAATTTAAGTAAAATTTATATAGTTCAAATTAATTGTTTAATTTTGACTTTCAATCTACTTTTATTTCTAGTTGTTCTATTCTCCTACCTCCTTCCTTTTCGGGGACGAAAAGTTTTGAGTGGGGGAGAGTGTAACGACCCGTAAAATTTAATGGTTTTAAAAGTATATTTAACTGGAAATTTGTAAAATTTTAAACAATAAAATTTGAAATTAAAAATTTATTATTTGGAATACGTCTATTTTAATATAGCAACTGGTAAATTTTCATCTGATAATATTGAAGTTTATTTTCCTGTGAAATTTCATTTCAAATCAAACCGGTTAATAACAGTGAATTTAAAAGTTTTCCGAAACCAAAATATGTCAACAGGAGAAAATTTATTCAGATTATTCTGAATCAGACTGCGAAATTCGTTTTTCCAAATTTGGACTTCTACTGCTCCGTTTATCTTAATTCTGGCCAAATAGCAGCATTTCTGGTACCGATTATCGACTTTTGATCGGATGATCGTACCACTGATATCTGTATACCGTTTTGATCGTCTCGACGGGCTGATCTCTGCGATATATTGGTTTCTTTGTTTTGAAGTCTGGTACACAGTGAAACCCGTGAAAACGGTAAACTGTACCGGTACCATTCTTACACTTTATACAATGGTGTCCATTCAAAATTTCAAATGGGAATTGTCAGCAACTAGCATTTATTGAAACATTCATTATTCGCTAAATTTCAGCCTTTAATCGTACCTCACCCTTCGGAAGTCTGAAACGTTTAAAACTTTATACGTTTTTTTATTATTCATTAATTAGAACGACTCATCTTTTCAGCTTTATGATTTCATTTCTTTATTTGAGCTGCTGTCAAATTTTTGCTTTCCTCTCCTCCTTCAACATTTGTTCCAGCACCTCTCACCTCCTATTTCCTCCCACCAACCTCGTCTAATCTCTTCTTCCCCGTAGACCAGCCTATCACCAACACCCGCCTCCACGTTGCCTCGTCACACCCGATTGACCCCACCTTCCTCCTCGCGGCACACACAGGCAACCGCCTGACCGAGCCTCCAGCCATCACTTCCTCCCCACCTAACTCCTTAGCCTCGTCAATCCGTTGTAGTCTCCGGATCCACTCTCAAACACGCCGCCGCCTACTTCCCGGATCTGCCCACCGCAAGCGTCCTCCACCTGCAGCACCGTTTGCCCGTCTCCATCCCATCTCCGTTCATCCCTCCGCCTCCATTTTTCTGCCACCGCCACCAAACTTCCTCCTTCATCGCCTCGGCCAAACAACACTCCACCTCCTCGACCTCAGTGCGCCTCTCCTCTCCTCTTCTAAGGTATGCACCTATATTTATATCAATCCATATCTCTGTATATAAGATTTTGCTATATATGTAATGTGTAGGGATAAGTATAGAGATGAGTATGCATATTAGTTTATATACGTGCTTCACATATATAGATCTCAACAAACACTGTCTCTATGCTTACAATTTTACAGTAGGTTCATATATACATTTTGGGTGAACATTTATACGTGTGGATATTGCCTATGTATGTGGTATATATAAATAGTTATAAGTAAAATACATAAATCTGTTGTTAAATCTATGCTGATATAGTTGGTTTACCAAGAAAATATAGTAAATATGTGTAGCTTGCATGTCAGTTTTCCAGAGTTATTTATATATAACAGTCTAGTTTGATATTGGTATATATATATAGTTTATAAAGTTATACGGTATATATTGTAAAGTATATAAAGTTTTAAAATAAAGTGGTTACAGTAGGTCATGTGTATGGGTATGGGGTTGTATTAAAAGATGTTATTTTATATCTGCAATACCCTTTTGTTTAAGCATGTATATATTACGTTAAATAGTAATTTGGTCTATGTACATTGATTTAATTAAAAAGTTATATTGGTTGCGTGAGTTTATGTGAAGCCTGCAACCAACATATATGTGGGTTAAAGATTTGTATTTATATATGTTATATAAAACTAGTTGTTGACTAAGCCTTTTGTTGTACGTATATATATTATAGAATGGTTCGGCTGTAGTTTAAGTAATATATATGTTGGTTATATATAGAAGTCTAGCTAGCAGTGAAGATATTTATTCATGTATATAAGGTTATGTATATTATACAGTTGGTATTTTGATTTTTATATAGGTTGTAAGTTTAGTGTTTAAATGAAAACGTCTACTGTAATTATATACTTACCAAAATATTGAAACTATTTATGAATTAATAACGTAAGTCTATATGTTTAGGTAGTAAGTTATTTTTTTTGTATATACATTTGACTGTATACCTGTTAGATCTTATAAAGTATATTATAGATGTTAATTCATCTCATATCTGATCTGCTTTAGTTAGTATGCATTATATTAAGTCTGGTCTGCATATTTGCTTGGATATGTAGAGTTGCATATGTTCAGTTATAGTGTACATGTATTTGTCTGCATGTATTATTTTCTTAAAGTTAGAAATGATATATATATATATATATATTTAAGTGTATATTTCAAAAAAATTGATTTTTGGAAGATAGGTAGATAATATAAATCTATTTCAATTTATACCAAACTGATTCGATTTATTTCGATTTCTCAGCTTGTCTATTGAATTTCTACCCATCAGGCTTTTCTTCGAAATTCGTGCCAATCTTGCTTTACTTTGGAATTCGTGCTTGGGTTCGTAATTCATTTCATCGTCAAATATCTCTAGCCTCGAAAGGTGAGCAATCACTCACGATTAACGTTCTTTTATTATTTAAATTTGATTTCAATTGAAACGACAATTGAAATATGATGCTGTAGTTATTTAAATTGTTATATATGCTATTATCTGTATATGTTCACATATGACATTTGACACCAGTATCTAGTATTTATATGCCTGTTATTACTATTATCTGTATATGTTCACCTGTGACATTTGACACCAGTATCTAGTATTTATATGCCTGTTATTACTATTATCTGTGTATGTTCACCTATGACATCTGACACCAGTATCTGTTATTTATATTGATGATATATGCCTGTTGTTATATTTTATATTATCTGTTATCACTCTGCAAGTTCCCTGTTAGTATAGAATTCACTATGGGTTGAAATGATACATACCCGAACGGACTTTAGAATAGGAGAAAATCGTTATGGGTTGAAATGATAAACCCAAGCGATTTTCAATTGAATTGAAATTGGGATTACGGGTCGAAATGATATCTACCCGTATATATTTAAATTTCGGATTGAAATGATAAATATCCGTATCACTTAACCATATGATGTATATATACAGACACCGTTGGTCCATATATATAAATATTTTGAAAATGAAATTCTATGGTTTCGGAAAGAAATATATGGTTTTAATAAATGTTGAGCCTTAAATTATTTAATTTAAATTAGGATGGATTTAATACATATGATATGTTTAAGTATAAAAATTATATTTCAAAATAGATTTTGGTAATAATTTGAATAAGTTAAGGTTGGAAAGAAATTTATTTAATTAAACCAATTTGAAACTTATTGAAATTGAGATTTAAGATATGATTTATAACTTGGGTTTTATTTAAATAATTTAATGAATAATTCTTGCTTAAATAAATTTAAGGAAATATTTAGTAAGAATGAAATCTAAGGATAGTTAAATGATATTGAATTTATTAAGTGAATATTCCCTGATTAAATAATAATAAAGTTGAACCAAGAGCTATAGGAAACCGTTAAATTTAACTTTGAAAATGTTGAATATTAAAGCTTTGAAATATATTGAAAATTTAAATGATCTGTTTAGAAATGAATTAAATTGATGAATTGAACTTTGAAAAAATTTGAATTTGGAATTTGAAGTTGATGTGAATCAATTTGCTAGACTTGAGGAAATTAAATACTTTACTTTTTAAATCATTTAATATATATATATATACTATTTTGGAAAATAGATATATTTAAAATGAAATGATATTTGGGTTTTGAAGTAAATAAATTTAAAATGGCCACGGTGTCATAGTGTATATTCTCACCTTGTAGATAGTTCTACAGATCCTTAGAGGATGGTTATCCCAAACATCCTTTAAGTTACTTGTATTTCAGTTGATATTTCACTTGAGTTGGATTTATTGATATAAGAATGTTAATCCTGACTCGAGTGTTTTGTGTTTTGCTTTACGCTCGGGTCAGACCGAGTGATACAGCATTTGAGACTCACCCTTGGAGTTTGGAGCTTCCTTTGGAGATCCAACTATCGCCTCAGCTTTCAGCTCTTCTAGTTGATTTGTTCAGAGAAGTCATCTGTTGTACTGGAGACTTCACTGCATTTGAGATATTCTGTTGTATTTTATTTAACTCTGATGTTTATATAGTAGCTTCATGAACTACTATTTTATCTATTCCGCTGCGTATTATTGTATTACTTTGTGTCTGTGATTCTGTGATTGATTTATTTACTGTATATGATGAGTTTTGCCAAATTTAAATTAACAATCTGATATTTTGAATTATTCAAGTCAGACATGTGTGGATTTATTGTCGATTTGAATGGTCCAAAATAGCGGGTCGTTACAGATATACAAAAAGTTGGTGTATTAAACAAGGAAAGTCTTTCCAACATTTTGGTTGTCGGTGCATAAACAAACTTGGTGACACCGGAACCTGATCCGGAGCAATGCACTGATTTCCTCGGGGAGGACTCAGAGATGGCCTAAAGTGACCAACAACTTCAAAATGAAGCTATAAAATGTGCTCATTCACAAAGAATTGCACTGCCTAATCAGAAACCAGACTAGAAAGAAACCACAAAAGCAAGTCCTGATGATGCAATAAATTCCTTTATTCCAGCTAATATCCAAACATCAAACAAATTTTCTCTTCTCTTTGGCCAACATGAAGTCAATACTAATGACACTGAAGTATACGAGTGCGGTGAGGAAGGTGAAATAATTTCAGAAAATCCAGTTGTGATCAGCTCTGAGACATATGATGTCACTGACATGCACAACTACATGCACACTCCTTCTAACCTAAATTATGTACAACCCACCCCTCCTCTGGAACAAAACTATTCAAAACACATCAACCCACCTTCCACAAACCAAACAAATTCCATTCAAAATTCCTACTCTTCTGTTACTCTCCCCCCACAAAATATTCCCTGGCTTGACTACTCATCATACTTCTGTTTATGAGTCTCCTCTCAAAAGGAAAGGGAGACCAAGGAAAAAACATATGTCTTCTGGTGCATTAGACCTTGATGATGGAACAGAATTCTCAATTGACCGAATTAGCATCTTTAATTCACAGATTATTTCCCATTCTCCTGGTGTAAAAACCAGATCTTCTTCAATGCCTCCCCAATGATACACAACATCAACTGCATTGGTTTCTGGAATATTAGAGGAGCAAATTTAATAGCTAAGCAAATGGAAGCTAAAAACCTTATTTCATCCAACAAACTTCAAATGCTCATCCTTGTTGAAACTAAACTCAACCAGGATACTACCCTTGCTGCTGCCTCATTATTAAACAATCAATGAAACATGCTTCACAATCTTGATCAAGCTCCATTTGGTAGACTTTTAATGCTTTGGAACCCACAAATTTTCTCTGTTGATCCCATTAATATTCATAGAAAATTCATACATTCAAAACTCAATCACATCCCATCTAATCTAACTTCCATTTATGCAGAAAACCTCCTTCAGCCCAGACTCTAGTTCCTTGACCTCCTTCCTACTCTCCACCCTCTTTCTAAGCCTTGGATTTGTGTTGGAGACTATAATTGTATGCAATACTCTCATGAAAAAAGTGGGGGAGTTCATCTCTCATTCCAACAAACTAGGCCTCTGAATAACTCTATTTTTTCATCAAACCTATCCCCTTTACACTGTGATGGTTGTATATTTACATGGAACAATTGTAGCAGATCAAACTCCATAACTCTAAGCAAACTTGACAAGGCCTTCACCAATTTAACCTCCTTACCCAAATGGCCCCACCTAATGTACCATGGCCTCCCCCCACCCTCTCTGATCATTCTCCCTTAATCCTTGATTGGGGGCATGAAGCTATAAACAGAAAGTCCTCATTTTCATTTTTTAGTAACTGGTTATCTCATAATGATTTCTTCAATATAGTTAATGATGTATGGAAGTGCAATATTTTTGGTAATCCCATGTTCATTTTGCAGAAAAAATTGAAGCAGCTAAAAGCCAGACTTAAGGAATGGGCTTTCAATACTTTTGGCAAAGGGGCAAAGCTGTCTAATTCCTTAAGACATCAACTTAACTCCATCCAAACTTCTACCCTCAACAATCATATGGATTACTCACTAATAACTGAGGAATTTAAAATTCATGATGGTCTTGCAAAAGCTTTAACTGAGGAAATTCTAATGCAAAAACTAAAAGCAAGATTGAATTGGCAGCTTAATGGGGATAAAACACTGCATTTTTTCGTAGCACTTTAAAAATTAATAATGCAACATCTCACATCACTTCCATTCATGACCAATCTGGGGTAAATTGCAATTCATCTAAATCAATTCAAAATGATTTTTTGCAATACTACAGCAACTTGCTTGGCCCTATGTCAAATGAGGATCATCAACTTCACCACTATGCAAATATCAAGTTGCCTAATATTTCCGTTGATGATTGCAAACCCTGACTGAACTTGTCACTGACATTGAGATAAAAAATTCTATTTTTGACATGAAATCTAATAGTTCACCCGGACCAGATGGTTTTAATGCTCTTTTTTTCCAATCTTGTTGGCACATTATTGGGATAGATGTTATCAAGGCAGTTAAAAACTTCTTCAAGCATAATTTATTACTCTCTGGTATTAGCGCTACCAAGGTTGCTTTAATCCCTAAGTTATCTCAACCTATGTCTGTTTCTCAATTCAGGCCAATCAGCTGCTGTAATGTGATTTACAAATCCATAACAAAAATTTTAGCTTCCACGATGAAACTTGCTTTGGCCACGATTATCTCTAAGAATCAAAATGCTTTCTTGCCTGGTAGAGACATTACTGACAACATACTACTATCCTCTGAATTATTAAGGGGTTATAACAGAAAAAACATATCCCCAAGATGTTTTCTTAAGCTTGACATACAAAAGGCATTTGATATTGTTCCCTGGAAGGCAGTTATATACATACTTCATTACATGAATTTCCCGCATACTTTCCTGACTTGGCTTTACACTTGTCTCTCAACTGTCCACTACTCCTTAAGCCTCAATGGATCTGTTTTTGGCTATTTCAAAAGCACTCAAGGCCTTAGGCAAGGGGATCCCCTATCCCTACACATATTCATATGTGTTATGGAATTCTTAACCGCTCAATTCAACCATGCTCCAGATGACAAGTTAATGGATCACCATCCCAAAGGCAGGAATCCCCAAATTTCAAGCCTCATGTTTCCTGATGATCTAATGCTCTTCTCTAAACCAAATGCCAAATCCATTTCCTGTATTTTGTCAGTTATTTCCACCTTCACTCTACTCACTGGTTTGAGTATAAATTTATAAAAATCCAAAATTTGTATTGCTGGATTGCCAGATGATATTAAAGAAACTTTAATTACTTTATCAACATTATCCCCGTTTTTTGATAATGAAGTTTACTTGGGTGCCCCCCTAACCTCTTCCTGTGTCAAAAAATTCCATTGCCTTCCCATGTATGACAAAATAATCTCCAGACTTTCTTCTTGGCCTTCCTCTTAGCTCTCCATAGCAGGTAGGTTGATCATCATCAAATACATTGCCTCTGCCATGTGCTCATACTATGCTAGGATGTTCATTCTACCCTTCAAATTAATTAGTAAGATCAACTTTGCTATGAACCAGTTTCTTTGGCATGGAAACCCCTACTCCAGGAAGCTTATACCAATTGCATTCAAATCTGTTTGCTGCCCTCTAGCTAATGGTGGCCTTGGGGTCATGAATATTAAACAATGGAATAGGGCAGCTCATTCAACTCACATTGATAAATTACTCGTAGTGGACCATAATCTATGGGCTATCTGGTGTGAAAAAACTTACTCAAATCAAACCATTTTTGGACTATGCAAATTCCTCATGACTGCAGCAGTTTTTGGAGAAATATGTTGAAACTTAGGCAAAGTCTCCTCCCTATCTTCAAATATACCATGAAAAATTGTCACTCATTATCATTTGGGTATGATCCCTAGGCTGGTAATGGCATGATTCTTGGTCATCTAATCCTATACAATTTAAGAGCAATGACTGGAATTCTTGAGGCTGCAAAAGTGTCAAACTTCCTATGTGAAGGGAGAATCTCCCTTCCTTACTCTAGCTCCCCAATCATAAGAAAAGCCTGGACTTACATTCATGATCAGACTTTCATATCTTCTGAGCATGTTACATCGTGGGATGGTGGTCCTCGCTCTATTAAAAAGGTGAACAATGCTCTCAACAAACTGCATATTTATGTTGAGTTTCCATGGTACAAGTGAATTTGGAAAATGAATTCCTCTCCTGCTCAGAACTTGTTGTTCTGAAGAGTGATTAGAGGTGGATTACACACACGTGATAAACTGTATGTTATGGGCTTAATAAACCAATCTTAATGTGTCCTTTGTGGTATTGCTCCTGAAACTGTCCAGCATCTTTACTTTACATGCCCTTATGTCTTCTTCATTTGGAAGCATATCCTAAGACTTAAAGGTCTGCAATCCCCTTCAATGAATTCGAGAATTGAGTGGTTTACTATTTTTAAAGCTACTAGATGGAGATCTTCTCAGTCAAGATTACCGCTGCATATTTTAAAGTCCTTTATTCATCTGATTTGGGGTGAAAGAAATATTCATGTGTTTTCAGGAAAGCTTTCCTCTAAACACGATCTCTTTCGTGCCTTAGTCAGAAAATTATGAGGTGGTTTTGGCCTCCTTCAGTGTTTCTGTCATTAGTTATCACATGCTACATGGTTGTTGGGAAGCTTCGAGTCATAATGTTTCTTACTTTGATTTTTTTCTGCAGTCTCTTGAAATATCTGTCATGCTTCGGGTCGCCTAATGAAAAGCTTCGGGCTTCCCTTTGGTGTAGCTCCTTGCTGTTTATTCTTTCTCAACTAGCACACTTTTGTCTCTTTCCTTTTCTTTGTTCTCTATGTGTTTCTGATTTATACTTGTAATCTTTACTGGGTATAAATAAAAGGTAGGGGACATTTTAACCCCGCCGGCTTTGCCAAAAGTATATGGAAAGTTTTCTAAGTTTTGAAAGTGAAATGGTTTGTGAATATACTTATACAATTAAGATAAGTATATCGATATTTTCTAGGTATTGGATGAGTAGAGGAGACTTGTGAATATATCTTTGTAAAAGTATTTTTATACAAGTATTTATAAGTGGTTTTAATTAATGAAAAGATTAATTAAAGAGGCTTAATGGTTGCTTTGTTCTTAGCCATGCTTGGTTAAATCTCTGGTTGAATTGTTTGTTTACTTGATAGTTAAATAACCGACTATCAAATGTTGGTCTATTTTTAAAACTATCAGGTCGGTTCAGAGAGACCGGGATCAGATATAATATCCAAAAACCACTTTGAACTGACATGAGCATTCGTAATG
Organism: Allium fistulosum; assembly: GCA_030737815.1. Classification (NCBI taxonomy): domain Eukaryota; kingdom Viridiplantae; phylum Streptophyta; class Magnoliopsida; order Asparagales; family Amaryllidaceae; genus Allium; species Allium fistulosum. Next base: position 1,390,144,505 of record CM060902.1, read on the forward strand.
GAAGATATCTTGAAGATGATCGAAGACGGAGTTTTATGAAGTGCAATGGCTGCTTGCTACTAATCATGAGGGTGATTCCAAAATGGATATATTAGAAGTAGTGACTTCGGTTTGTACATGTCCTGAACAACTTTTTTGAATGAATGTTTGCATTGAATTGTTGTTTGGAGAGCAGTGTTAGCATTCCAAGTGAGATTTGCTAAAAAGGTAAAACGTGGCCTCTAGCCTCATCAATCGAAAATGACTAAAACAAAGGATATGCCACAAGGCTATGTGGTTTGCACCCATTATGGTATTGTCATCACCCTTCTAGATTATTATTTATGGATTTGGTTGTGCATGAGAGGTCTTGGGAAATGGTTGCAAAGCAACCGGGGTGATGAAATATTCAATACTATCCAGTTATGGGTAGGCAGGTCTTGCCATATAGGGGCTCCATGCCAAGCCCTCGATATGTTTTATGTAGAAGTGTACTGTGACAGGCAATACCCCCATGCCTTATCATTGATAGAATCCATTTTCCAATAAGCATCGTACAGACTTAGTTGTGCCCAACTATGCTGGAATGTGAGATGCAAGCATTCCAACTATTTTATATATTTATTTTCGACCCCGGACATTATAATAATATCACTGAATTTTCTATTTGAAAATGGTTGGTTACCGTAAAGTAAAAACCCGTCCGTGTTTATGTGTGGCGTGGTCTTACGAGATAACTTTATTTTTGAAAGGTTTTATAACATTTAAATCCATTTGAGGTGCGTTTCTCACACTGATTTACCAGACTGGTCTGGGTGTTATTCTCTTATAATGCTCGGGTTAGACTGAGTATATTTTGCAATTTTAGATTGGATGCTTGGAGCTTCAAGAGATGATCTGGATGCCTCCAAGGTGTACTCACGTATATTTTATTTTCCGCTGCATTTATTGGTCGTATTTTTCGGCAATTGTCAGGGCATGTTGGTATAACTATCCAGGCCGATGATAGATTAGTGTACTCTAATTTAATGTATGTATATGATAGTTTTTTTTAAAGATCTGTCGTATATTATATATTACTCATCATGATGTGAGATTTTATTCTGCCTTTCTTTCTTTTTCCCCCAACAATCTGTCTTTCTGGCACTTGAATGCTTGGTAAGTGAATATCATGGATGTATTAGTGTCGCTTTTGAGGGTTGAAGAGGCAGGTCGTTACATAATTTCTCTTCATCGCCACTATGTCACTAAGATATCTATATATCGATCAATGGTCAAAACTCTAATAATATCTGTATTTTGAGTGAATGGGTAATATACATGAGTCTATACTCTCCATAGCTTGTTGACAATTAATGTTAACGTAGTTAATAATAATCTGTTTTCTAAAATTGATAAGAAACTCATAATTTCTCTTCAACATGCGATATTTCCTATTACATTCTAATGAGCTATGTCCTTAAAGATTTGGTTAAATTTGCATTATTGACTTAATTAGTTTCTACTTTAGAATCTTGCATCATATCGAAGTCCATTGCACTACCACTAATTTCCCTAGAAAGAAATTCCTTTGGAAAGAAGATTGTGTGTTTTTAAACGATAATTTATTTCTCTATGCGATGGAATATCATTTAAAATATTTTATGAACTATTTATAGGCTTACATAAAACAGATTCAAACTTGAGTCGCTATGCTTATGTTCATAATGTAAGTCTGACAACCACATATCTTAAAATATTTAAGATGGGGTTTCTTCCTAATTCATATCTTATCTTATATGAACTCATAGTCTTAGCTTTAAATGAATTCATATTCGACATACATGCTTACTCCTAAGTACCTACATTAGAAAATTCCCTTTATTAATTTTACAAAAGGACCTTTTGTGTTATTATAAACAAAAATATTATTATATTAATCATATTTAACATAATTTTCAATTTTCAGATAATTTTAACTATTCAAATGTGAGTTAATATACACAACATTTGTATTTTCGATGTTATATGAATGTGATAGTATTAATAATAAATAAATACGTATATTTGTGTATATAAATGATATAACATATATATATAGTTATTTAGGTTATAGCTGTATATATATATCTGTGTGTGTGTTGATAGCCAGCACTGTATACATGTACCAACCCGAATTTTGAATATTACTATTTAATAATAAAATATGAAATTATGATGGTCGAGAAAGTTGAAATATTATTTTTAGTAAATAAGAAATTATTTTATTAATGAAAGAAAAAATGCTTGAGTGATGGAAATTGTACTTTTGTGTGGTACAAAATAATTAATTCTTTTATAGAAATAAACAAGTTCGAATAAAATTTATATTAATATGAAAAAATATATATATAGTAAATAAAATAGAATATGGTTGAAATGAATAGGAATGAAAATTTATTTGAGAAATAAATTAAACGAATTAATGAAAGGGGTTTATAATTTATTTGATGTAAATTATTATGAAAATAATAAATAACCATATTTTGAGTAAATCTTATATTTAAATTATTAATTATATTCAAGGTTTCAATATGAATATCTATATGAAGAACGGAATCTGAAAAATATTAAAATGATAATTTGGATTTTCAAACATATTTTAAGATAACAAGAATAAACAATTGTTTGGTATTAAATAGATCGATACTTAATGGGTTTAAACAATTAAAGATACTGAAATATATTTATAAAATATATATGGTAAATTAACTTAATTTAAACAAGAATGCATTTGCAAATATAGCTGAAATTGAAATTATAGATTTAAATTTTATTTGAATTCAAATTTGATGGAAAAGTGGGAGAAAAAGTAATAAAAATTATAATCAAGGCCCAAGTCTATCTCGTTTCACATGACCTTAACACGTTCATTACATTCTTTTGAATCTAACACAAAACAGAATATTGTGCTTCCCCTTTCTAGCCTTAAACCTAGAACACACAAACGATTTATAAAAAAGAATGAAAATGCATAAGGGGAGGAAGCAATAATGACCTGGTGAGTGACAAGAGTATGTGTGCTTATGGTTATCGTGACCCGATGAGTAAGGTAGAGGGAATGTGGCTGGACATGAAGCGATGCAAGTAAAGCAAATGTAGCTAGGCCAAAACATTGCAGTCTAGGTTGGAGCTAAGGTAAATCATGATGGTGACTGTTGGTTGTCTCGGGACATAGAATAGCATATAGGTTATGCATGGGATGGTGCAATGCATCTTCTAACTGAATTCAGTGAGTGTAATTATAATTTCATATATATTGAAGATATAATTTAAATGCATATTTTTGTTTTATTGTGTGTGTATGTGCATGTTAGTGAAAATATATATAATGTTTGGCCTTGAATAAGTAGGTGTGAAATAGTGATATAATGAAGATGATAGGAATTAATAATTAATGATAAAAATGGTTTTTGATTTATTGTGTGTGTGTGTGTATATATATATATATATTTATATATATATATATATAATGGTTAGTGTTGAGTAAAGTGGTGTGAAATAGTCATATAATTAAGATGATAGGATATAATTAATATTAAACATATTTATTGATTAATTGTGTGTATATATAAATAGCAAATATATATCTATATATAAAGAGTTTGGAATTTAGATATTCTTTAATGTAATTAATTTTGATAATTTAACTCATTTAAACATATTTAAATGAGAAGTATATTGATATGGAGAAACAAATAATTAAAAAATAAATAGGTATTAAGTATTATTTTGAGATAAAAACATTTGGAGATGAATAATAATTGTTGCTACGATATATGTGAATTGTTAGTGTGAATGGGTAATCTAAATGATTGGTTATTGTGTTGGATTGGTTTTTAATTATTTAGTGATGTTGTAGAAAGCTCCTTACTTGTATTGATATTTATCACTACTTATATATATATATACACACATACATACATACATACATGTATATATATACATACACACACATATATACGACTATATTTTAAATCCTATTGGAATTATATAAATTATCTGAATGCATTATTATTTTCTACTTCTACTTGCATGGGAACATTATGTAAGTGGGCTAGACAGCCCATATGTGTGTGTGTACACACTCATTTACATTTCAAGATATAATATATATATATATTTATTATCTTGAAATGTAAATGTGTATTTTTTACACCGAATTGAGTTTTTCAAAAGGTAGTTATATAATAATAATGCTTATTTTTATATAAATATATATCTAACTTTAGATCTTTTATTTACAAAGTAAAAAATGTAAAAAAAATTCTAACATTAAAATGAATTATTTTTTATGATGATTGTGTGCTTGTTTATATTATGTGTTTGTGGATTGTTGTGTGAACTTTATACCATGTTGATTGCATTATGTTTTTGTTGCATTATATATCATTGTATCATTATTTATAACCATATGCCATATGTATATCTTATGTTAAACCATTTTAAAATCCCACAGTGACACCAGGTAAAATGACAATTAGATGGACTATTGTCGTTAATGAGGATGTTACTATAAACGTACATATCACGTATTTAGAGGGAATGTATCGAGTTTGACAATGATAGGGGGTGTCGAACCAGAAGAAAGCAGGGTTATCAAGCACTTGATGTTAAGCAAAGAGTAGCAAGCTTCAAACACTTGCCAAGAGATGCTGAATGTCTTAAAGCAAAGGGTTTTCAACCTCCACAATAGGAAAGATGTCGCATACACAAGAGATTAGCAAATATAACAGGGTATCGAACCGTTAAAGATGTCGAGCTCCAAGTGTTCAGCAAATGCAATAATTATCGAACTTTAATAAAGAAAAGATAAGGTATCGAGCCTCAACAACCGTAGAGGTTATCGAGCATGAAAGGCGGAAGGGGTTCCAAACCTTCAACAACTTCTAAAGATTCCGAGCATATGACAAGCAGAGGTAATGTCGAATATTGACAACAAATCAAGGTGTCGAGTCCACAAGGTAATGAAGGTACCGAATTAACAAACACGTGTAGATATCGAGCCACTGCAGCAAAGAGTGTCATAAAACAAGTAAAAAGAAGAATGTTGAGCATTTAAACTCAAATGAAGGTGTCGAACTCCTAGGGATAATAAGTCTATGCTACACCAACTGTCATCAAGTTACTACCACGATAACTGCTGTCGAGTACCTACCATAACAAAGGCTATTGAGTAGCTACCAAAGGGAAATAGTACTGCCAAACTTATAAGAATGAGCAATGTTGAGCTTTATCAATAATTGAGATGATATCGAGTCTTTAACCAATGTCGAGCCATTAGAACTATAGTTGTTGTAAAGCATATAAGAGCGGCAAGAGGGTTTCTAACTTTTATAAACAGCAAAGGATGTCGAGGTTCTACAGATGTGAGGGATACTGAGTATCCTTAATGGGATACCGAAGTTTATCAAGATGGAGCTATCAGAACCATTGAATTCAGGGCCATGTCACGTATCAATCATCTCGCATAGGAGCAACTCTATAAATAGACCCCCACCAATGTCCAAGGAGAGGCAAATTCTTCTTTTCTCATTCTTAAAGTTGTAAATCCTAAATTGATTTGGGGATTTTAGAGCATATTGTACTCTTTTGACGTTTGCATATAAGACCTTGGACATTTAACAATTGCATAGCATACTTCTTTGAAAGATTGTAATTCTCAAATTTTACACATAAGTTCTTGGATAATAAACTTTTTGTCATAGCATACTTCTTTCGGATGACTACATTTGAATATTCTTGATTATGGACGAGCATATGACTATGTTTCGGGCTTAAGTTTGAATAGCGAACAAGCATATGACTTCACTTGGACTTGAACTAAGGTTGCATATTTTCCCAAGCTTACATGAGGTCACTTAAGCCCTTATCCAAACCAAACCCAGCCCATCTTGCATATTTGGTTATCAAAGAAATTAGTTAACATTTTGGCGCTAGAAGGAGGACTCGAACCTCCGATTTCCTGCATATCGTTGTAAAGAACTTCCCCTAAGCCTGCATATAAAGGATATAGAGGACTTTCCCAACCTACATAATCCCTTAAAGAACTTTCCAAAATTTTCATAACCCATCTTGAAAAGCATGATGACCATTTCGGAACAAGGACCCTTTGAGCCTCACTTGGCCAAACCAGTTTATCAAGTCACCTATAGTTTGTATTTCCATGAGAAACAAGTGTTGAGGTTGTTGGCACTAAAAATTATGGAACACAAGAGACAACTGACTCCTTATAATCCAGATAAGTTGAGCATAAATCGATTTCATATAGGATCTATTTTGATCTATAGCTATTATCCTAGTTCGAGAGAAAAGAACACAAAAGAGGATGGATTGTTCTTAAAATAAGGAAAGCCATACAACTGCAATCTAAGTGAACTATTTTCGAAAGAAAAATAATAAAAGACTTCAACAAGTTTTCCCAAAAGTGGGAAAGAATTGTTGATCGCTTTCCTATGCCAGTCAAAATTCGAGATTTATTAAAGAGAAAGTTTATGGGCGAAGCTAATGCGCCTATCTAATATTATAAAAGAGCTAAGTGGGAATTAAAGAGACAATCCCCTAGGAATTCCTCACATGCAAAGGCCCTTTCCTTTACGATCTCTTATGAAAACATTTTTCTCCTGCCTAAAGAAAGGTTGAACTATTGGCCTTCGAAGAAAAAGCGACAAGGAAGTGAAAGAAATCTAGGGGTGCCTATTGCCGATATCACAGAACAAATGGACAGGATACTAATAAGTGTTCGAGCCTTAAAGGGAATGATCGAGAATTTTTAGGAAAAGGCGAACTTCAAGAATTTGTTAACAAAATTTGAGCAAATAGCAAAATGTGTCTACAAAGATCAAGTGATTAATAAAGAGGAATGCTTCATGAAAAGGATCTAGAAAATAAAGGAAAAAGCCTTTGATACCGCCAAGATGGCCTGGTCAAAGCACCCCCTAGAAGGAGGATGGAGTAAGCCTTTGATCCCACCTAAGATGGCCTGGTTAAAGTACCGACTAGCCTTTGGTTCCGCTATAAGGGTTGACCAGAGCATCTCGTAGAGGGAGGACGGGTAAGACTTTGGTTCTGCCTAAGATGGCTAACCAAACGCACCGAACAGCCTAAATCATTACCTATAAAGTAGTAAGGGGCTCAAGCCTAAATCATCACCTAAAGGGTGATAAGAGGCAAAAAGGATCAAAGCCTAAATCATCACCCAAAGAGTGATAAAGGGCAAAAGAAATTAATCAAGCAAGTTTAAATCTATCCTATAGATGGGTCAAAGCAATCTTCTAGAGGAAGAATAGTCAAACACATTTAGTTTTGCACTAAGGCAAAGTTAAAGTAGCCTTCAAAAGAAGGATCAAGAACTATCTATTATCCAGAATCGAATTTTTTAATGTCAGATATGGACATCTGAAAAATTATATTTTGTTACTTAGGCCCAGGCTTCAATTTTTGAAATATTGAATTAGCTCTCAATCCTTGATTTCCAAATTGGAATTCGAACTATCAAATGACTGGATCTCTGTTAATAGTCAGATCTCTAATCCTCTTACCTGAGGGAATTCGGGTCTTATTATTAGACGGATTTTTGATCTTCTTACCAGACAAAATTCTAGTCTTATTATCAAATGGATTTCTAATGGAATCCTAGTCCTATGGTCAGATGGATTTTTGGTCTACTTACTAATTAAGTCTATGGTCTTCTTACCAGACGAATTTCTGGTCTTTTATCAAAGCTAACTAGTGACTATTTATGCTTATACGACAATGAAAAAGTCATCGAATAGACATCCAAAAACTCAGCCAGGATAAGCAACAATTATTTGCCTATAAAAGAAAGATGAGAAAGAAAATTGATCCGACTTGTCTAAAGTTTCGTTGATAATTATTTTGGAAAATGAATTTTGAAACTAAGCTTTCAAAGTTTAAAAGATTAACAAGACAACTTTTTCACAAATATTCTTCAATTGCAAAACAAAATAATCAATTTAAGAAATAAATAATTTCTCAATGTTATGAAAGCCATAATTATTTACTGTATGTTTTTCAAGAAGGAAAAGAGATAACCGGAGAGGTCAGTCTAAAGAATTCTGCAAGGGAATAAAGAGCAAGCAAATCAACGTTTAATCAAAGGCGAAAAACCATATGGAATCGAACTAAAGCACTGAAGTAAGTTGCAAATCTCAAACTATTCATTGAGTTCAACTAAAAGACCAAAATAAAGGAGTATTTATGAAGTCTATTCCAGGTATTAATCATACAGATATGAATTTATCTACCATTTTTCATTTTATGCATCACATACGAAAATTACATATAACGAGAAGGATTAATCAATAAGAGAATTTAGTCAAGAGTTTCCAAGCAACAACACTTTGGTTATCCTCCATTAGGAATCAAGGTCTTGCACTTTTTCCTTCAAGTCTTCAATAGCTGGAGAAGGTTCGGTGATGTGATGAATCGCCATATCCAAAAATTCCTTAAGTTTCTTCTCCTTCTTCTAAATAGTATCTGTGTCATCAACAGAGCTAATTTGAACCTTTAATGCATGATCGAACGTTTTATTGGCTCCTTTGAGAGTTTTGACTTTGCTATGTAACTCTTTAACTTTCTGCTTAAGAGCATATTTTTCACATCCTAACTCCTTAACTAGACTTTGGTTCTTGTTGAGATATTCTGAAACTTTTTCATTCCACTTTCCTTTTAAAAATTGGATGCATTCATATCATACCTTTTGGCACCATCTGGAGATTTCTCCACGATCTAAACCCGGAGGAGAACTTAACAAGAAAGGGAATGCCACTTTATCAACTAGAGATTGGGACTCAGTCGATCTCATAAGAGTAGGAGTGGGAAGGTTGGATTCACCTCCACTTGCAATAAGTTCTAAAGATTGATAGGATACTTGACTCTTCAACAAGACCACTTCAAGGTACTCTATCCTTTGGTGTAATCGAGCAATTTCTGCATCTACTTTGATTCTTTGGTCTGAAGTACCAGATTGGACAATCGCATTTATGCTTCCTTTAAACTCCTAAATCTCATTGTCTTTCTCTTTAATTTTCCCCTCTAAGTTCGAGGTCATCTCTTCCATGCCACTTAATGTTGACCTCAATTTATAATACTAATTGTACCATTTACGCACTTTTGAGTCATGCAGAAGCGGCAAAATTAAAGCACCTTGAGAACTATGTCTCTTCTCGAGGTCCAACAGTATTTTATTTTTCATATTGTCTAGTCAAGAAAGAAGATCCAGATCGTTGAATGCAAGCACCAATTGGCTCTCCAATTTAAAATAAATAAAGGTAAAAGGAAATCAATACATGAAGAAGCATGCTCTTTTTATTGATAACAAAAAGATTTACAAGCATAAAGAAGGTCAAATTACATTAGCACCATAAACTTTAAAGCTTAAAAACATCAATTTGAGCCTTCTCAAGCGAACCTACAGGCATATGGATAGTAAAGTCGAAGGAAACATTAAATCCTTGAGGAGTACTAACCGTGGGAATCATAAAATATGCTAGTATATGATTTTTGTTTAATGATAATAAACATATATATATATATATATCTGTGTGTGTGTTTAAATGTATTTGTTGTTGTACAATTTTATTCTTTTCACATAATTAAATAAATATTTGTTGAATAAAATAAATAACTCAGAATTCATATTCAAACAAACATTTTATTCAAACAAATATTTTATTACAAATTCATGTGATACAAATTTAAGCTCTCACTATACATATATACATTTTCAATTACATTACAATCTCGATTACATCATAATTTTTAATTTACATGGTTCACCTCACTACATAATTCACTCAACACTCGTAATTGATCTTCAACACTGTTCCAGCCTGTATCCAGCATTTGAACTATCTGCAAAATAAACACTAACGCAGTAAAACTGAAAAATAAAATATTTTACAGTACAAAATAAAGTGTGTGTTTTGAAAATATTATTTGCCTCGGTTATTTGGGTTGTTCGACGTCATTTTTTTTTAATTCATCATACGCGAACAACTTGTGACATGCACAGTGTATCACTATACATGCCACAAGGTCGTGCACACCGATATATGCTTGCTCGCTAAAATTGTAGGGACAGGTGAGCACAAGGTCAAACCCAAGCCGAGGCTAGATTCAACACAGGTGCATGCAACATTTCAGTTTCGACACAGTCAATTGTGACAACAAGGGATTCAACCATATGTACAATTCAGAAGTGAACATGTCAAAACTTCAAAACAAATTGAACCAGACTTCAAATCAAAGTGCATCAGATCAGACCCACGTGGAACCACATAATTCAGGCATGAACATGAAAACAGGATCTAATCAGAGATGATACAAGCAAAGTCATAATCACACACATATATACATACATATATATATATATGTATGTATATACATGGTAATAACCAGCAAAACAGTTTTGAGCAATAGTGCAGCTAGCACAATGGACCAGAATTGAGGACAGAGCAGCCATAGCAATAACCAGACTTCAAGTAACAGTGGCAACCAAACAAGATCGAAGCAAACATGCAACTACACCAGATCAATGAATGAGAAAAAGCAGTTTTACATCTGATACATGTGCAGACACACAAATGCATATCAATGAACACAAGATAAATGTGGAACCAGATTTCAAAAGGTGACAACAGAACTTCAAAATGCACAACTCAGGGATGATAACACCATAAAGTACACAAACATATGGAAACAGACGAGACAGCAATGAAGCAGTGACTACAGTTCGGAAGTGAACCAGACTACAAGACCACTACAACACAATGCAACATGAATACCCAAACCAGATAGCAGCTCAAATGATCAAATTCAGACAAGACCAGGTCTTAACCAAAAGAACTCCACATGAAAACTCACAAGTTCAACATACAACAGACATGAACCAAAGACCAGAATTCAAGAGGAACAAAGCCAGATCGAGCAGTTAACATGGAGCCTCGACAAAATGTACACACGTGAAAACATGTATCAAGACAACCAGACTTCAAAAACAATCATACAAACATGCTCAGTGCACATGTATAAAGTGAACACATGAAGCCAGCAACAACAGTTCAACAAACTCCAATCAACCAAGTTCATATGCAAACGTACAAAGGCACAAGTTGAGGCATGAAGTAAAATGCTCACACATGAAGGCTCATAATTGAACCAGACTGCAAATGTGCATCGAATATGAAAACTTCAAAGTATCAACACTAACATGAAGTGCAAACAAGGATATGTATACATGAATTAACATTGCAGTTCGAAAAACAAGTCATTAGCAGTTTACATGAAGCAGTGGATTATATCAATATGAATAGGTCATGTTTCAAAAAGAAACATCAGTAAATTATTCAAAAGTTCGAAAATTGAATGCCAGCAAAGAGTGGAATCAGTGAACAAGCCAAAAAATCAAAATTATCTCAAATTTCAAAGTGCTGAAGTGATAGGAGCAAAAAAACAAAACCGACTCAGAGAAAATCAAACAACGTCAAGTAATGAACAAGTCAATTTCATCACATCGTTCGATCAAAAATCAATGGCAGAGCAAATCACGTGAAGAATTCAAATGAGAAATATACGAATGAGAATTAAGGGCTTTAATCCCTATAAACTCCCAATTACATCATCGGCATACAATCATTCAAGTTCAAGCAAATACCAGAGCAAGCCATTGAAGTAAATCACAAACCAATAACTCGAATCGATGTCGAGCATAATCGAAATTGAAAAAGGAAAATCACGTACCAATTTAATCCAAGCAATTCGAGCTCCACATTTGAAGCTGCTGTAAGTAATCAAAGCCAGAGATTCGATTGACGAAGCATATCAAAGCGAAAGCATAATCCAATCGAAAATTTCAAGCGGCGGCATCAAATTAACAAAACCCTAGCTTTTAAACGAGTAACAAAGAACGACCAAAGTCATCAGGAACAAAAGAAAAGAGGAATACGTCTTTATGTTAATTATTTAGTGGACTGGTTTTAATTTTGAGTATTAGGCATCAATTATTTAAATAGGGTTTTGTTTAGTTTTTAATCTTTTATTTGTAATTTCTTTTTAAATTGTGTAACTTTCTAATTGTGTAACTAGGTACAAACTACGGGGCGTAGTTTGAGAATTCGCAACTCAGTGGCTGAGTTGTGGCAGGGTTTTGAGCTTAGAGTTAGGTTAGTCAAGTAAATCGGTGTCGCAAGTTTACGTGTGTAAGCGTCTGACTACTTAATTTCTAGTAGAAACCTTGGGAGCAGCACGTAGGTAGGTTATTGCCAAAGCTGGGTAAATTTGTATGTGATTTTTACTGCATTACTTTCTGTTATTATTTTAAATTCCGCATTAATTTTAGTATCACCCTATTCCCCCCTCTAGGGTGAAAACGATCCTACAAGTAGTATCAGAACAAGGTTAATAGCATAGATGTCTAATCTCAGTTGCAAATCTAGCGAGAGTCTGGCCAGTATTATTCCCCCTATTTTTGATGGAACGGATTTTTTTAATTGGAAATTAAAAATGGAATTTTATTTAAAATCTGTTAATTTTAAATGTTGGGATATTATTGAAAATGGGTGTGATACAGTAGACAAGAAAAATACTTCGATTAATGCTCTTGCTATGCATATACTATATTCTTATGTTAATCGAGATAATTTTAACCATATCTCTCATTGTGAAAGTGCACAGGAAATCTGGAATACTTTTAATGCAATATATGGTGCAAAAGTCAACAACGGTGAGAAATACTCCATAATCGACTCAGTTGAAGGAACGTGCTTGATAGGATTTGCAAAAGACAGTAGTGATGAAGATTCAATAACTGATGAGATAAGTAATTTTTCATTCAATGATTTAGTTCTCTTATGCCGAAAATTAATTGAAAATAATGAAGCTCTTGAGATGAAAAATAATAAGTTGATAAGGGAATAATCTAAACTACGTCAGAAAAATAATGATTTGGAAAATGAGCTTAAAAATATTAAGAAAAAAAAATTCTAACTGCAAAAGGTGTTTGGACTATGAAAAAGAATTTGCCTTTTTTCATGAAAAATTTCAAAAGTTAGAAAACAAAATTTTAATTCGGAAGAAGAACAAAACTGAGTTGATTTGTAAAAATAATATTTTGCAAAAAGAGTTGGATAGTTTTAAGAGTTCGGAAAGTTCTAAACATGCGATTTTTGAAAAGAAATTAAATGAGGTCAACGAAAATTTCAAAACTCTTGAAAAAGAAAACGTGATTTTGAGAAAATCTAAAATTATTTGATTAAATCATGAGTTTGAAAAGAAGATTGAAAAAAGCAAGGATTTTGAAAAAAATTGAATTTAAATACCTCCAACTCTTTGATACTGAGATGCTAGAAATTGAGACTAAAATTAGAGAGCTTGAAAATGAAAATATGGGTTTGAAAATGAATAATGTTGAAAAGAGAGATAGTACCATTAGTTGTTGTTCGAAGCTAATAAATGAAAATAAACTTTTAAAATCCAAAGTTAATAAACTTGAGTTGATTACATGGAAATTTTTCACTATAGAAAAATCATTTAATATGCTCTTAGAAAATCAACTCTTCGAGAATAAAAGAAAGGATTTGGATTTGCAAAAGTGTCAAAATATGAACAAACGACTAATAACACTGTTAAGGGGAAAAGTGTGATACCCAATTGCGTAAAGTATGGAAATATTGGACATGGAAAGAATAATTGTCGAAATATATACAAACACAAAACCGTTTAACAAATATGGATTCCAAAAAGTACGAATATAAATGGTTTGAAATTTAAACAAATTTGGATTCCCAAGGGTACAATTAAAGATACTAACGGTCTGTTATATAGACAAATTTGGGTACCAAAGGTATCAATAGATAATAATAGTGGTCCTACATCCTTAGTTAGACCACCTGCCTTCTACAAAATTTAGACGCATAAGTGGGCTAAGGAACAAATTTGATGGAGATAGATTATGAGTTGATCTAGGTGATTGATAAACTAAAATTTAAATGTTCCTTAGCCTATAAAGATTAGATGGAGATCATCGCATTTCGGATATCACGGAATCGAAGGAAAGTGAGGTATGATCTCTTAACTCAATTTTGTTCACATATTTTTAACTATGTTTTGATCGACATTGTTGAAGTATTTCTGCCATATCTTGAACATCTCAACTTTGATTTGTAAACTTCTTGAAGTTTTGGAAAGCTAACCGATAATGCTACAACTTTTCTATTTTTAGATTTTATTGATTCACTTTGGAATGTCACACCTTCATTCCCATGGAAGATCTTGCCACTGAGGCTAGCATAGTCGTTGTAGAGCGTAGTGAACTCCTATCGAGGTTTTCGATTCCAAGCTCTGGCTCCACTTATGCCTTGAACATGTCTCATGACTTCCATCCGTTGATCCATAGTCAAGATAATGCTAGGATTTCCTAAACCACAAGTTTGACCGCCGGGTAGATCAGTCGATGCACCTCGTCTCGGTCTACCTAGTCCCGCCATACTTTTACCTAGTGAAAATTTATCACTTCAAGCAGGTGCATTAGACAGGTACGATGTTATAACTGCAATGACATTTGAGGATGATACTACATGGCAAGGATTCCAAGATCTTTTTAAAGCACATTTCCTTACCGAAGCTGAGAAGGCATTATTGCTTCGGAAATTCATAGATTTGAAGCAAAGTGACTTGTCCGTAACAGATTATTTTAATGAATTCAACAGTCTTTAAATACAGACCGGCATTTATCTGTACTTCACAAGAGAAGAATGTAAAATTCATCCTTGGACTAAAGGATGTTTAGAGGGACAAGCTGCTTCCCAGCTCAGATTTCCATTTAAGGATATCAACGATATGGTGTTGAGGTACGATAAAGTTCGAGAGCAAGATTCAGCCTCAGAATGTCATTCAAACCAGCAGTTTCAGCAATAGAAGAAGAGACTATTCTTTGATAAGAAGAATAGTCGACCATTCTAGTAGAGGCGACCAGATCTAAAAAATCCATAGGATATGTCTTAGATAGAATGCTATTCTTGTGGAAATAAAGGAAACTGCACATGAATGTAGAAATACCAATCAAGGACAAGCGAAGATGTGCTACAGCTACAACGAGATGGGTCATATGTCAAGGAAAAGTATAAAACCAAAGAAGTATACTCAGGGAAAAATATTTGCAATAGAAGGTCCTAGTTCATCCGTGCTAGAGAAAAGAAAGCAAGCCTCGGTTTTGAAAGGTACTATTTTATGGAATGAATTGTATATTAGATCTCTCTTCAATACAGGCATGTTGCATTCGTTTGTTTCGAGAGAATTAGTAGAAAAGTTAGAACTAAATGTTTCTTTTCTTCTTACTTCTCTTTGAGTAGCTAATCCATTGGATGGGTACGCTACTCTTAGGATGAATTGTGATGTTATAATTTGTTTTTCCAAGTATTCTTTCTTGTGTAATTTGTTTATTATGGATTCTTTGGGGTATGATATTATTTTAGGAATGAACTGAGTCGAAAGTTATCAGGCTAGATTATTCTTCTTTGAGCGACATTCACTTGTCAACATCTCGATCACTCGGAATGAATTCTCATTGCTCTTGAATCATCAAGTGTTAGTTTAAGTTATTCTTTGTTTGCCTTAGAATATCAAGGAGACGAAATTAAGCAGATTCCAACAGTTAGAGACTTTGTTGATATCATTGAACCGGCTACGGGTTTACATCCTCGTTGAGCAGTTGAGTTTAGGAAAGATCTTATTCCTAATGTCCAATCATTTAGTATACCACCTAACCATACATGCCCTAGTGAGATGGAGGAATTCTGATCTCGGATAAAAGATCTTGATAAAAAGAATTTTATTAAGATGAACATTTCTCATTGAGTGCATCAACATTATTTATCAAAAAGGTAGATAAATCTCTTCGTCCCTGTATAGATTATAGAAATCTGAATAATCTCAGGATTAAGAATAGATATCAACTACTAAGAATAGAAGATTTTTTGATCAGTTGAGTTTTCAAAATTCTTTTCATGGCTTGTTCTTTCTATAGGTTTTCATCAGCTTTGAGTTGCGGAAGATAATATTCCACTCATAGCATTCTGAGTTATCTATAGTTCTTACGAGTGGCTAGTAATGTCAATCAGGTTTACAAAAGCCCCATCATATTTCATCGATATAATGAATTAATTTTTCAGAAGTTATTTTGATAAATTTGTTCTTATCTTTATTGATAATATTCTTATGTATGCTAAGATAGAAGAAGAGCATGCTATTTAATTAAGGACAGTGTTAGAGATTATGAGAACACATCAAATCAAAGTGAAATTATCAAAGTGTCCTTCTGGCAGAAATAAGTGAAGTTTATGAGGCATATTATTTCAAAGAAAGGCATTTCTATTGACCCAACCAAAGTCGAAGATGTTCAAAAATGGAAGCAGCCATAGTCAGTAATAGAGATTTGTAGTTTCTTAGGACTAGTAGATACTACAGAAGATATATTAAAAATTTCTCCAAGATTTCTACACCACTTACTCATCTGACGAAGATAGGAGTGAAGTTCATTTGGACAAATAGGTGCAAAGAAGCCTTAGTGAAGTTGAAGGAGCTACTTTCTAATGTCTAGTATTGATAATTCCCTAAGGTAATCAAGATCTAGTAATATATAAAGATGCTTATGATATAGGTTTCGACCATGTACTGATGCAGTGTGACAGAATTGTAGTGTATGCATCTAGATAGCTCAAACCAAATAAGGTGAGATATGTCGCTCTTGATCTTGAGTAGGCAGCATTTGTGTTTGCCTTGAAGCTTTGGCAGCATTATTTATTAGGTGACCTATTTTTTATATACAAACCATAGATCGTTGAATTATTTATTTTCTCAAAAAGATCTGAATACGCGATAGCAATGGTGGCTTGAATTTTTAGTAGCATATAAATTGGAGATTCAGTAGACTCTATGCAAAGGGAATAGATTAGCATATGCTCTCAATAGAAAGCATCAAGCACTCGTATCGATAATGTTAGCTGAATAGAAAGACTTAGATATTATCTTCCTGTGATCTTTAGTTTAAGAAGATAGGCGATGCGACAGCTATGTTAGCTAGTATCGAGGCTCGATCAAGCTTGATCGATCAAATCCAGGCTAGTCAGAGAGATGACCTGGGGTAGGCCGGGTTAATATGTTGGAGAGTAGAAATGTTTGTGATGAGCTTTGTAGAATTCAAGATTGACTTGAATAGTACTTGAGATATGGTTAAAGCCTTGTGTTCCCAAAATAACCAATATGAAGAATGAAATTCTTGATGAGTGTCATCGATCTGTATTTTCTATGCATCTAGGTGGTACAACGATGTATAAAGATATGAAGATGATGTATTATTGGGAAGGCATGAAGCGGAACATCGATGAGTATATGCAATGATATGTTACAATCCAGTTAGTGAAGGGTGAGCATCAGAAGCTAGCGGGTTACTTCTACTTCTCGAAGTACCGAAATGGAAATAGGAGCAGATCTCTATGGATTTTATTGATGGACTTCCTAGATTAAGACACTAAAATGAGAGCATTTGGGTGATAGTCGATCAACTCACCAAAAGTGCTCATTTCATCCCAGTTCGATCGAATCAGACTGTAGATAGTTTAGCTAGATTTTTTATTGAGCATATAGTTTGATTGCGTGCAATTCTGAAGAGTATAATACGCGATTGTGATCCCTTATTTGCTAGTCATTTTTAGCGGAGTTTGTAGACAACATTCGGTGTTCAATTCAATCCAAGTACTGTGTACCATCCTTGGATGGATGGGCATACATAAAAAGTTAACCGAGTAGTTGAAGATCTTCTTAGAGTTTGTATTCAGGAATTTGGAGGTTTGTGGGAAGAGTATCTCCATCTTGTTTAGTTTACTATCACAACAGCTTTCAGTCAATTGTCAGCATTGCTTCATTTGGAACTTTATATGGAAGGTTGTTCTATCTCCAGCATGTTGGTTAGAGATGGAGACAAAATGGTTTAAGGTTTAAACATAATAAGGGAGAAATCTAAAAAGACTAATATCATCGGAGATAGGATGAAGACAGATTAGTCAAGGCAGAAGAACTACACAAACAAACATAGAAGTGATTAGGAATTTCTATAGGAGATAAATTTTTCTTAAAGATGTCTCTAATGAAATGTATTACTCAAATTATTCGTAAATTAGAAGACGGGCTAATCAATGTTTCTTAGCTTAATCCACTCCGGTCTAGGCCAGCCTAGGTCTAGGACAGCCTACCGCAAGCTACTTAAGAACCAGAAATAGGGCAGCAAGTCTCCCACGACCGTTGTCTGGGTTGGAAACCTGTCAGCCCTTCCTCTCCATGGCACTTTAGGTAAACCCCTGACCGGTGCACCTCAAAGCGGCCGCAACTGCCAGCTCGTCAAGCAAAGCAGACATATGCACTACTTAGTTCGGGCCCCATCATCCTGCCACCTTTTATAAGTACCTGGCTTCCAGACAGCCCTTGTCCTTGAGCACCTCCCTCAGCCTCTCCGTCGATCAATGCATCTCCAAATTTCCTCGGGTATGGCCTATCGCTAACCCGGCTCCGATACAGCCCCTTGCAAGAAACCCTACAGTTGGTCATCTATATATCATTCTGAGCAATGCAGCCAGAACTGCCCGGCTCAGCCTCCTCCTTCAGCACCACCCCTGGCAGTTTCCCACCTCTTTCCATATTCTTGGAAAAAGATTGGTATGCCTGGTCTACCTTTCCACCTCTGCATGTAGGTAAGGCCGATAAAAATGTAAAACCATACATGTCCTCTTCTAACATAGAGCATGTTGTGCAACATACTCCCATTGTACATGGACATTACTTAAACAGCAAGAGCAAGGAATGTATCTTACATGGTTTTTTCTGTTGATGTTGACCTCTTTCACTGATTCCTTCACGTTGCTAGTTATCCCTCATCAAACCCGTTTAATCAAATCTATGGTGCAACGCCTTTCTAGCTGGTTTTATGAGATCATCTTGGTCGTCCCAATGTCGATTTTAACCGCTATAAATACCCAATGCAAGGAAACTTCAAAAGGGTTGGTCTCCACCCACTAAGAGTCGACTATTCAAAGATTTCTCACCACCTGCCAAGGTTCAACTATTCAGAGTTTGGTCGACACCCATCAAGGGTCGACTATTCAAAGGATGGTCGCCACCCTCCAAGGATCGACTATTCAAGGGTTGGTCACCTACCACCAAGGGTCGACTATTCGAAGGTTGGTCGCCACCCAACAATGGTTGATTTATCCAAAGGACCCTTACCACACACGATCCTGTGTCCTCGGCTTAGTATCAAGCAACAGATTCTCACAATAGCTCCACGTTTGCAGTTCCAAACTCAATAAGCCCTCAAGATTTGTAGCAGCACTAGTCTTGAATTTCCCTTTTTGTCTTGTTATATATCTTGCGATTCCCTGTAATTGCAAGAGAGTGGTATAATAAGAGGAATTCACCGTGAAGTAGGCAGCTCTGCCGAACCACTTTGTATGTGGTGTCATTTACCCATTGAATGCTTCTTACAGCTCTTAAACCGGATGATTAGAAAGTGACCTTTGCTTTTCGTGGTGCAATTCTGAGATTGACAAAAAATTACAGTCAATATTCTAGCGCTAGAAGGAGGACTCGAACTTCCAGTCTTGTGGTTGGTAGCCTCCTGTGTAAGATCTTTTCGCAATTGGTATTCCACATCCAATATGAAATACTAAAACTGCAAGCACATTCCTGCTCGACCTTTGATCACCAAAAGGACCTCCAATAATAGGGAAAAAGCCTCCTGCCACTTGCCAAGCATACCCCTCTGAGATTCCCTGATCGACCAGCCTCATGGCTAGAACCGAGGGCAAGATAGCCATCATCGGTGATCTTAATCTCCGCCTTACTCCTCCTCGGAAAATCTATGAGACCCTGCACTCATGTCAATATCCGGGGTAGCCCCCATAGGCTTTCGAGTGAATCCCTCCTCCATCTCCCCCCTTGAATGTTCCTGAGAGCAACTAGATGCTCGTCTACATGGATGGGGGATCTGGGATCAATGGCCAAAAAATTTCTTAAGCTTGCTCCCAATCTCATGGCCTTTTGTGAGGAGAGCATTGAAGTCTTCAAAGCACGCGTTATTCAGCATTTCTGTCAAGGCTATCCAACAAGGATTAGTTTTCATGTGCTCATTACCTCATTTGGGGACTGTCACCCGTCGTCGCCCAGGACCACGTGAGTTATTGCTCCCCTCCTGGCCGGCAAGCTATCCATGTAACAACCCAGATTTTTTAGCATTGTTTAAACTGGAAATTTAAATGAAAAAATTGATTTATTATTTATTGAAATTAGAGAAATTAAAATTTAAATGTTTTATTTAATAATAATAAATGGAACTTGGGTTTTTAAATAAGAATTCTAAAATGTGTATTTTATTAGATAAGTAACATCCGCAATTTTTTAATGTAAATTTCTTGTTTTAAACATCTTAGAGATTGAGTTAGAATATTCTAAATATTGTGTTAACTTATTTTGAGTAAAAATAAGTTAGTTATCTTTAAGTTATAATAAGTGTTAAATTTTATCCTTTTTTATTAGAATAAAGTATTGTCTTATTTTTAAATTAATAAGAAATGAAGTCTTTTAATGTAAAAAGACATTCTTAGGATTTCTACTGTTAAAAATCAATTAATAATTCATATAAAGAGATTAGTGTTTTCTAAATAATGTGTAATTTTATTCAAAGAGAAAATAGGAGTTTTTGATATTAAAAATGATATATGCGTTATGTTGTCTTATTTTAGAAAATGCAAAATACCATGTTTTCACTCATAAAATATAAGTGTTTAAAAATTATGTTTTATTAATTAATTATGAAAAATAGGTGATGGACTTATTTTAGTGTATTAACATGAATTTTTCTATGTTAAATTCCATGAGTTATTAGTGTTTTAAAATGATCGAAAGAGAGGAAATGCTTAAGTCTTTTACTATTTTAATTGATTTTGGGTTTGGGCTTGAATTGCATTTTCAGCCCATTAGTGCATAAGAGAAGTAAGTCTCCTCTCTTTGTACGTTCATTTCCTCCACTACAGAAACACCTCCTTCTTATTTTATAGTAAATAAAAACCATTTCTTCTTCCTAGATCTCTACCTAGCTTTCTCAAAATCAAAGTTTTAAAGTAGAAATAAATTGCTAAAAATTCAAATACTTCATATCTAGCTTCTCTACGACCTTCTCCATCTTTTCAACCCAAGAAACTGAAGTTTTGGCCATGGTTAGGGATTATAATTGGTTGAAAAGCTAGGAGGAAAAATGAAATCTAGACTGAAAAACGCATGTCAGTGTAAAAATCATAACTAATTCTAGAAAAATCAAAAAAATCTGTAATTTTGATATGTTGTTCTCAACTCATATGTGCACCTTTCGTAAATGTTTTATGGGAAAATATTTAGGTTTGCTATGTTAAATTGGCTCTGCATTGGGGACGAAATCTGGGTTGTTTTATTGTTTTAGCTTGAGGTTGGTGTTTGTAGCTATGAAGTTTTTGGATATTAAGGTGAGTTAATCACTCACAATTACCTGTATTTTATTACAAGTTACTTATTTGTTGTTTGGATGAATTGATGATTGAACTGATTTCAAGTTTGGCGGTGATAATTGCATATTTTGTTGCTCATTTACTGTTTGATATAAATCCTTGTCATATGATCCTTAAACCATTAAATTGAAGTTAGATATATGTTGCATGCTGCTAAAATAATACTCTAGAGGTTAGAAGTATTCACCACTAGAAAACCCCCACTGTCGGACCATCGGAAGGCGCGAAAATCTCCTGGGGCTTTGCCTAGGCGACGCAACCGGTGGACCGGTTCTAAGGAACTGGTGCATCGGTTATGCACCTAGGCAGATCCCCAAGTGATGTTCTAGTGCCTCCCGTTCGCCCATTCGACCTCTTGTTGTGTTGCTTAGTTACCTTGCTTGTTTACCTTGATGTTTGCTATGATTGTAGCATCATTTTGAAGCTTGGCTGTGATGAATTGCTTGTGCATTTCCGGGTGCTTGAATCTAATTTTGTTGAACTTATTGGCATGGAAGTCTTGCTTTATGATTGTTGTTGAGCACACAATTGAAATTGCATGTATTTGCGAAGTTATTTATGGAGGAAGTTATTTTGGAAGTAAATTGATTTCTATTATATATGTATGGAAAATATAGGTGGTTTGAATAAGAAGGATTTTGCAGAATATATATTTATAAATACTTTAAATTTCTAAGTGATTTCAAAGCCAGTTTTCTATAAGTATAGATATGAATTAAATCGTAGTTTCTACTATATAGTATTGTAAATCTTTTTGAATCAATATTCTTAAGTAAGATTTCAAAGCAAAACTATTTTAGTATAAAATCTATCTTGATATATATAAAGGAATGTTTTATTTGCACGAGTGGAATTTACTAGCTTTTAGTAATTTTTTGAGCACCGTCAAGTGGTTATGGGACATTAGTCTACACTCTTATAATTATTAATTGAAAGTGGATGACACTTATCTATTTGTTGAATTTTTGGACTCACTTTTGGAGAATTCCATTTAGGAAAATTAAATGGGTTTTTAGGCCCATCTTATGATACTCGTTTTCTAGTGAGTTATATTTCCGAAGTGCAACACACATGTGGTGCGTGATGTGCATGCATATTGTGTCGACTTGTGAAGTACAAGTCTATTGCTTGTATATTTTGATGTGATTATTTTTGCTATTATTGTTGTGGTTACTTTGACTTTGATGAATGTTGTAAATGAGCATAAACTTAGTTAAAATCCGTGAATTATCAAATGAAGTATAATTGTGTTAGTGAAGTATAACTTATGGATATTTATCCTTGACATTACATAAGTTTTTTATTATCAGTATCTCACCTTTTATGATAATTAGAGATAGTCTGACCCGTGTGTTATTTTAATGCTTAGGTCAGACCAAGACTTGGCAGGTACAAGGACTTAGAGGCATTGGATGAGAGTTATCTTTAGAAGTCTATTTTGATGCTGATATTATTTGTGTGTACTATTTGAGCCTTGTATATATGTTTATTGATGTTGTAGTCTTTTGTAGTCGTGTATATTTGAGGTTTGTCATTATTTATAGTTGGATATATATGTATACAATTGTGAGTCTGGTGTTTTTTTGTAGACTCGTATTTTTTAGAAGATATTGATGTATGTTATTTCCGTTGAGACGTTTGATTCCGTGTTGTATATTATATTATGTATTGTTCTGAATTAGATTAAACCATTGTACTATTGTTTTGCATCTGGATCAGATATGTCGAATGACCACTTGTAAGGAAGAAAAAAAATATAGTCACGTTATTTGATGTACTCAATACTCGCCCAAAGCAATTTTACAGGTGGTTGCCTCTAACTAGCCTTATTCTCTACACTAACAGACAATATTACCCTATAATACCCTTTGTCGATGTGGGTCTCAAGGTGGGACATTACAGTTGGTATTAGAGCATAGGTTCAGAAAAATATAGGATATAAGAAACATGAATCTTGGCCTAGATTGACTTAGAGTCTTGTCCCTTAGGTGTGTCAGGTAGAGTTTAGGGTTTATTTCCAAATTAAAATAGAAGTATAAATGATTATTGGGAATAATCATTGGGACGTAGTTATGAAAATTTTAAAATTACTTTATAAATTATTTTCTTAAATGGTTTTAAAAGTTAAGTGTTGTAGTGGTGTCCTGATCCATAGTAATCAGAGTAGCGCGGCGGAAGCTAATAGACTATTTCCGCTGAGCACAATAGTTAGATGTTTAATTATGTTCAATTGCATGATGTATGCATTGATGAATGGATGTGTTTTAATTTCCTATTAATATATTTTCAATTATATGAAAATATATAAATTGATAAAAGAATATTTGGAAAAAAAATTGTGTTAATTTGCTCACTGATTGCGTTAAGAGTTCTGATCGATGAGCCCAATCAACGTTATCGATTGGGATTCATGAACACTTCGACGAGATAGTCAGATACAGTGTTTTGAGTTTAATATTTTATAATGGTTTAACAAAGGTTATAAATAATAATTGAAAAGGAGATAAGTTATAATGGAGTTAAATATTTTTTTGAAAGAAAAAACGTTTTTGGAAGGGTAAACTAAGAAGAGAAATTTATTTTCATGAAAATATGTGTTAAGTAAAAATTTGTGGTTAGAAAATTTTATTTAAAACTTTAAGGGATGTTTTATATGTATTGGTTTTGACGATGGTTGCAACCATCGGGCATTAGCAATAGCAAAGATCAATGGCGAAGCAATTTTGATTTTATTATCAATATCGTAACCATCTGACAAAGCGATTTGCTATAAATAAATGGCATGGGAACGTCGTTATATTAATTTTGATATTTGTGAAATCATTTGTGATGTTTGTGCTTTGCTTTGTATATTATTTCATGATTTTATTGAATGATAATTTTGAGTTCAAATTTAAAGGAAGTTAAAACTGAAGATGTAAGAAATTGTGTAATTTGTTTTGGAATTTCAAAGTAAGGGATTGATTTGAAAAGAAAGTTTGAATTTTATAATTAATGAGTTGGAATTTAAATAGATAAATCTTTTATTTGAATTGGTGTATAAATATTATAAGAAGTTAGTATATTGTTTGAAAAATATAGAGTTAGAAAATTATTTTGAAGAAGAGATTTATCAGAAATCAAATCATTTAAATTTGAAAGGAAGTTTGGAGTTTAAACTATAAATTTGTATAAGACAAATATTTTTGAGGACCTTAGTTCTATAATATGGGGAGTAATAATAAGTGATGTATTGTTACCGATTAGTTTAAATGCTCTCGTAACGCTTCATCGAATATTGTATAACTCATTGAATAGAATGTTTGAGTGGTACTTACTAGCACATTAGTGAATACTCGAATTTCATCAGGTGGTATGGGATGCCCGGGTTAAATTCTTGTGATTGCTATTAGGAAGTAATTAACTTTAGAGTTATATTCTCTCTCTGTGTTTGGTGGGACCAATAGACTCTTAAGAGAATATAGTTCAGGTTTTCTAATATAAGGAAAGTTATTTTGGGTTGATGATTAAATGTAACTTCTTATTAGAAGATAGTTTGCTAGTTTACAAACTTCAAATGAAGAAATTTGAATTGAATGGAATTACAAATGAGTCATGGTTGCATATTTGTGATTTTCATATTATGAAAAATATTATATCTTGAAATGATGTTTGGTTGCTAATTATTGCTTCTATGGAATAAGAAATATGATTAAACGATTTGGTAATCCCAAGTGGTTAAGAGACAGTCGGGATCACCTTATCGATAAATTGTATGGCTTATTTTATAGAATATTTGAGTATGGAGCTTACTGACTTGTAGTAAATGTTCAAGTAAACTCAAGTGGTTATGGGATGCACGGGCGTTACTCGAATGATCACTATTGGAAGGTATTTGACACTTTTTGTAACGCCCCACCTCTATGCTCATAATAACAAAGAGTATTAAAAGAAATACTGTCTATTATTACGAAGAATAAGGCTGGATAGGAGCGACCATCCGTAATTGGCCTTACACTAATATTGGTTATCTCGGTAGGAGTGGTATATACTTTTTATTTTTCATCTATTATTTATTTACTCCCATCGACATATCCAATTATCAGTATAAAACAAACTACGATAGTTCATAATAGTTTAGGACATTAGATATAACAATAACACAGATAATATAAATGCGGAACACAGATTAACAAAAATCTCATATATATATATAATCGATGTCAGTTACAATATAGTTGACACGATACATATGATACAACTACAACTGTCGACTCTAGAAGTTATATATACAAGTACATTATCGACTAATATACATGAATACATATCGTTCTATACAATGACACGACTACTACAAAATGACACGGACAACTTCAGAAGATGTGAAAAGTCTTCAAATCCCGAACAGCAACTCAAAGAAAGAAATCTACAACCTGAAATAACTCGGGTCTGACCCGAGTATTACATTCAAAAGGAAAATAATACCCAGGTCAGTCTAATTCAAACCAGTTTATTAGTGCATATAGGCAGTAATAATTTAAATAGACGACAGTCACAATAATTCTCGTCTATCCGACTCTTTTAACAAAGAAATCGGATAACGAAAATATAACACTAAACAGTGTTAAACAATAAATCAGCAGATTTAAATCATCAACAGAGATAAATAAACAATTTATCAAATCGACTAAATCAATTTAAAGCCATTGAAATTGTCACTTTAAAAACCATCAAAGATCGATTGGCTGCCGTACACGCACGCGTGTACGGCCTCGCCAATACAGCATAAAAGATCAATGCATCACGACACAAAAGAAATATCAATTCAAAACTGTCGATTTTGGGTGGCTGCAGTACCGAAGCAAAAGACAAGGATGTATTGCTTTTCCGAAAACAATTACTATATAGTGCAAACCATCAATGCAAAGTCAAAGACAACAACCTACAGGCACCAGGTCAGAGAGACCATAGTGACAAACTCAAATGTACAGAGACATCAACAATTACAGGTGCAATATAATGCAACAGTGGACAAGGACTAGGCCACAGCAACAAGATGAACCAGACAGTGATTTAAGAAATATCACAGTCGAGTATGCTACAGAAACACTAACGGATGAACAACGATAGATGCAACAGACTTTAAAATGAAGACCACTTCATATTAAAGAAGACTCAAGTATATGCAAAGCTTCAACATGGATGCAGACATGTCAAACTCCCAAAGATACAATAGTGAAGGAAACTGCATCTCAAAAATGCAGAACCCAAACCAAGGTCAAGCAAGTCTGTAAAACGAATTAACAAGGGAGGCAAGTGCTGCACTGCTACTAACTCAAAGCAAGGTCAAACCCAAGTTCCAAATAACACACAGGTTCAACTCAAGGCAAAAACAACTAAAGTCAAATGACCAGAGGTCGAAATAATACCAAAGGCATGTTCTAATTATTACAAATAAAAGCCATGATTGCCCAAGAATTCGAATAGGTCAACAATGCATGGAGCAATGACCAAGTGGATGTAGTGGAGACCACTTCAAATCAGACTGGAGAATGTATGAACTAACAGAGGACAAGTTCAGGTTCAACTATAAAATGGACAACATGTATGTAGATTCAAGTCCAATGTCACAACCTAATTACACAACAGTGCTACTACAAACTACACATGTGCAACGGTGTGGAAGACAAATATACATGGATGTGACAGTGAACTAGGCAGTGCAAATTTCAATTTCGAGAACAAGGCAGTAGTATAGCACAATCGAACTACAAAAGCATAGGGACAACATGTATTCAGGTACATGAAGACGCAGTGAAACCAATATGGCAACACAACTACTGGAATGAAGGCTCCAAAAACAACTGTCTACAAGAATTTGTTCAAATGGAATACAGCTGCAAAGTGAAGACAACATCAATATGCAGACCAGAAAACAGGAAGCAGGGCTACAAGATATCAGAAGGCAGACAACAGACTCAGGTGAAGTTCACAGTACAACTCAGATGCAAGCAATTGCAAATAACTTCAACATGACCAAAGATTAAACAGAATGGCTACTGAAATAAATGCATATTGAATACACAAGTAAATGGTCCAGTTCCAATATGAAGTGCATCAGTATACAAGAATAAACAGCATCAGTGGGTAAAGAATGCAGTGACAAGGAAATCATGCAGACAGGTCAAAATCAACCCAGACCAAAGTCATATATGAAGACTGAAATGAAAGACTCAAGAGACCATCAATGCACATATGAATGCACGGCAACAGTGAATGCATGAACCAGAATGCAACTAACACAGATGTGCAACTACACAAGATAAGGCAACTACACAAAATCTACTCAAGTGAATGCACACATCAGCCGAGATCAATACAACATGGAACTACAGATTAACGTGTATCATAAACAATTCGAAAACAGTGAAGTCGAAATTCCATGGATATAAGAAAATAACCAAAAGCAATAGCAGTCTTGAACAAGGACAACTGCAGTTTGTACTCAAGTCAGGTTATGACAGTGACGAAGTCACAGAGGAAAACAATAACCAAGTTCAAAATCAAAGTCGAAGCTATCAGACGTCAGGAAATCAGAGAACAAGGTTCGAAATCATCAAATACAGCAAAATCGAATAGCCGAGATAACCATTCGACTATTTCGAATAATCAAACCCGAAAGTCACGTAAGAGGTTCACATGGCGATATAAATTTCCAAACGAAATCGAACAGTAAACAACAAACTCAGAAAACATATACGAACGAGAATCATCAATTTCGAACGCTAATAATGCTCAAGTTAGAATTAGATGTGAGTATAATATACTCACCTTTTCGACGCGACTCGGAGGAACTCGAACGAGCACGAATTTGAGGATCGAACAGCTTCGAGTAGAAGCTGTGGCATCCCTATGTCGAACGAAGCCAAGCACGCGATGATCGAAGGAGCAAGCGACCTAAAATCATCACTCAAACGCTCTAACAAAAGTCGGAGCCCCTGATTTTCACGAGCCCTAATTTTGAAAAGAGGGACGAAGGCGAGCCACCATTTTTCTTTCTTTGTTTGGTTAGGGTTATTCAACGAGAAAATGAATTGGGTCCGGTTTAATTGAATCTCGGCATCAAAATAAAGTAAGGGATGGGCTCCATTTCAAAAGCCCATCAACACTAACCAATCTTTTATTAAAGAATTTTACAACTTAAAAAGAATTTCAATTCGATCAAAATTGCTGATAGAAATTTGTTATCAATTTCAATCGTCTAGTGACGATAACAAACTTTTACAAAAAGGATTCTGATTCGATTAAAATCTACGTTAGCAATTAACAATGATTTAATCGTCATTTATAAACTGACGCGAAAAACCGGGTTGTTACAGACTCCCCTCCTTAAAGAAATTGCGTCCATGCAATCATAGGGAATAAATGGATAAAAGGTAACAACCAAAAGAGCATGGCAATGTCGAATGTATAAGAAAAGCAAGTGTCAGCGGGGAAGTGTTAGATAAGAAATCAAAAGGTCCGACTGATTCAAATCAAAAGAATCAACATCGTGGGGATCAAGGAATCAAAATCAGACGACTGTCTAAAGCAAGAATCAATCGAGTTCCAGCAACTAAAAGAGAAGGAAAAACAGAGCAGAAATCCCATACAGAGCACGAATTGAATGTGAGTAAATCTAATTACTCACCTGAATCGCCATAGAAAAAGACGAAGCTCAAATCTCAAAAATCGCAAATATTCAATCATCAAAAACGATAATCAAGTTTCTCAAATCAACAAATATTCGATTATCACAAACGATAATCAAATTTCAAATTCAACAAATATTCGATTATCAAAAAACGATAACCAAATTGCAAATTCAACAAATATTCGATTATCAAAAACGATAATCAAATTTCTCAAATCAACAGATATTTAATTATCTAAAGCGATAATTAAATCTAAAATCAACAAATTTTTAATTATCTCAAGCGATAATTAAATCTCAAATCAGCAAATATTTAATTATCTAAAGCGATAATTAAATCTGAATCAACAAATATTTAATTATCTCAAGCGATAATTAAATCTAAAATCAACAAATATTTAATTATCTCAAGCGATAATTAAATCTGAATCAACAAATATTTAATTATCTCAAGCGATAATTAAATCTAAAATCAACAAATATTTAATTATCTCAAGCGATAATTAAATCTCAATCAACAAATATTTAATTATCTCAAGCGATAATTAAATCTCAAATCAGTAAATATTTAATTATCTAAAGCGATAATTAAAAACAACAAATATCTGACTATCAAAAACGATAATCAGAACTCATATCAACAAATATCTAATTATCACAAGCGATAATTAGAAACAACAATTATCTGATTATCAAAAACGATAATCAGAACTCATGTCAACAAATATCTAATTATCACAAGCGATAATTAGAAACAACAAATATTTAATTATCGATACGATAATTAAATCTCATAACATCAGATATCTAATTACCTGCAGATAATTAGAAACAACAAATATCTAGAAATCAATTAAGAAGACTAGAAAATCAACATAAAAGCTTGGATCGATCCCATCAGATGGCGAGTTTTTAATTCGCCGCACGTGCATCTCAGAGTGGCCGAAGCCTACCAAGTACTCAACATAATTTTGGCGCCCATCAGATTGACCCGAAGGTCCGCAGAGTGACCCGAAGGTCTAGTACTGGTATTTGACCCGAAGGTCCACAGAGTGGCCCGAAAGCCCAACAAATGACCCGAAGGTCCTCATAGTGGCTCGAAAGCACACGAAAGCATCAAAATGTTTCAATTAACGAGTCCGGAATTAACCGAAATAGCAAACGCACATGTCCCATACCACGTGTTTTACTAAATCGTTTGATTCTCTTCATCGTTTCCTTGAAAGTGTAAAATTCATCAAAATCATCAAAACAACAGATATTCAATTAACGAGTCCGGAATTAACCGAAAAAGTAAAAGTGTGGTTCCATACTCCACACTTTTGCTAAATCGTTTAAATCTCTTCATCGTTTCCTTGAAAGTGCAAAATTGTGTATTTTGTAAAAATACACTTTACATTCTCAAACGGACAAGTCCGGAATTAAGCGAATCAGTAAAAGAAAGGGGTCATAGTCCTCGATTTTGCTGAAACGTTTAAATCGCTTTCTCATTCTTTTGAAAGCGTAAACTGTTAAATTTCTGAAAACAATTTTATTTATTTTGTAAAAATAACAATTCACCTTCTCAACTGGACAAGTCCGGAGTTAAACGAAACAGTAAAAGAAAGGGGTCATAATCCTCGATTTTGCTGAATCGTTTAAGTCGCTTTCTCATTCTTTTGAAAACGCAAACTGTTACAATTTTATAAAACAATTTTCATTTTAAAACAATTTTCCAATCACGTGATAAAAACAGCAAATCAGTAACAATTTAGATAAGGAAATTGTACTTCTCAAAATACCGTAAAAACGGTTACAAATCAGTATTGCGGAATAACCGCTTGAAAATCCACTTTTAAAATTTGGCGGTTACTGAAGCCAAAGCGACAGTAGTTTTAAAACGTCAAAATCACCTCAAAACAATCTACATCAAAATGTGATGTCAGTGAATTTTCATTTATCAAAAATGCCACAAAACACCGTGCTTCAAAATATAGCATTGGTGTAAAAATCCCGTTATAAAAAGAACGGCAACAAAATACGTTTCATAACCAAGCATCGGTTCAACGTAAAAATAAATGCAGTAACGCGCAATTCAAATTTTTGCACGTACTACAGAATGAACAAAGAAATCATTCGAAGGTATCTTCAATGAAGACAGTTCAAAACAGCAAAATCTAATCAATAGATGATTAGTACAAAAGAAAGCCAGCGGAAATTTCAACAAAAATCACATATCTGCAATTTCTTCGAATCCTCAATTTGGATTCGAAATTCTCAAAGAAACAAATAATTACAGCTATGTAAACAACAATTGGAATTCATATCAATTTCGTATTTTGATTCTTAAATCAAAAAGATTATCAGTTGTACTCAGCGAAGACAGTTTCACTGTTTCCGCTGCGCACTCTGATAAATAAAACACAAATCAATCAAATCATCAGAACGCAATTTCATCCAAACAACAAAACACAATTCCACTTTTATTTTTAAATAACGATATTTAAAAATTTCATCAAAATTTCAAAACTTTAGTTTTGACTCAAATCACAGATAAAACGTCGACTAATAGTTGTAACATATGTTCCATCCAAGTTATGTTTTATATTATGTCCATAAACCCTAAGCTCTGATACCAACTGTAACGCCCCACCTCTATGCTCATAATAACAAAGAGTATTAAAAGAAATACTGTCTATTATTACGAAGAATAAGGTTGGATAGGAGCGACCATCCGTAATTGGCCTTACACTAATATTGGTTATCTCGGTAGGAGTGGTATATACTTTTTATTTTTCATCTATTATTTATTTACTCCCATCGACATATCCAATTATCAGTATAAAACAAACTACGATAGTTCATAATAGTTTAGGACATTAGATATAACAATAACACAGATAATATAAATGCGGAACACAGATTAACAAAAATCTCATATATATATATAATCGATGTCAGTTACAATATAGTTGACACGATACATATGATACAACTACAACTGTCGACTCTAGAAGTTATATATACAAGTACATTATCGACTAATATACATGAATACATATCGTTCTATACAATGACACGACTACTACAAAATGACACGGACAACTTCAGAAGATGTGAAAAGTCTTCAAATCCCGAACAGCAACTCAAAGAAAGAAATCTACAACCTGAAATAACTCGGGTCTGACCCGAGTATTACATTCAAAAGGAAAATAATACCCAGGTCAGTCTAATTCAAACCAGTTTATTAGTGCATATAGGCAGTAATAATTTAAATAGACGACAGTCACAATAATTCTCGTCTATCCGACTCTTTTAACAAAGAAATCGGATAACGAAAATATAACACTAAACAGTGTTAAACAATAAATCAGCAGATTTAAATCATCAACAGAGATAAATAAACAATTTATCAAATCGACTAAATCAATTTAAAGCCATTGAAATTGTCACTTTAAAAACCATCAAAGTTCGATTGGCTGCCGTACACGCACGCGTGTACGGCCTCGCCAATACAGCATAAAAGATCAATGCATCACGACACAAAAGAAATATCAATTCAAAACTGTCGATTTTGGGTGGCTGCAGTACCGAAGCAAAAGACAAGGATG
Organism: Allium fistulosum; assembly: GCA_030737815.1. NCBI lineage: Eukaryota > Viridiplantae > Streptophyta > Magnoliopsida > Asparagales > Amaryllidaceae > Allium > Allium fistulosum. The sequence continues at coordinate 1,390,177,372 of CM060902.1, forward strand.
TATTGCTTTTCCGAAAACAATTACTATATAGTGCAAACCATCAATGCAAAGTCAAAGACAACAACCTACAGGCACCAGGTCAGAGAGACCATAGTGACAAACTCAAATGTACAGAGACATCAACAATTACAGGTGCAATATAATGCAACAGTGGACAAGGACTAGGCCACAGCAACAAGATGAACCAGACAGTGATTTAAGAAATATCACAGTCGAGTATGCTACAGAAACACTAACGGATGAACAACGATAGATGCAACAGACTTTAAAATGAAGACCACTTCATATTAAAGAAGACTCAAGTATATGCAAAGCTTCAACATGGATGCAGACATGTCAAACTCCCAAAGATACAATAGTGAAGGAAACTGCATCTCAAAAATGCAGAACCCAAACCAAGGTCAAGCAAGTCTGTAAAACGAATTAACAAGGGAGGCAAGTGCTGCACTGCTACTAACTCAAAGCAAGGTCAAACCCAAGTTCCAAATAACACACAGGTTCAACTCAAGGCAAAAACAACTAAAGTCAAATGACCAGAGGTCGAAATAATACCAAAGGCATGTTCTAATTATTACAAATAAAAGCCATGATTGCCCAAGAATTCGAATAGGTCAACAATGCATGGAGCAATGACCAAGTGGATGTAGTGGAGACCACTTCAAATCAGACTGGAGAATGTATGAACTAACAGAGGACAAGTTCAGGTTCAACTATAAAATGGACAACATGTATGTAGATTCAAGTCCAATGTCACAACCTAATTACACAACAGTGCTACTACAAACTACACATGTGCAACGGTGTGGAAGACAAATATACATGGATGTGACAGTGAACTAGGCAGTGCAAATTTCAATTTCGAGAACAAGGCAGTAGTATAGCACAATCGAACTACAAAAGCATAGGGACAACATGTATTCAGGTACATGAAGACGCAGTGAAACCAATATGGCAACACAACTACTGGAATGAAGGCTCCAAAAACAACTGTCTACAAGAATTTGTTCAAATGGAATACAGCTGCAAAGTGAAGACAACATCAATATGCAGACCAGAAAACAGGAAGCAGGGCTACAAGATATCAGAAGGCAGACAACAGACTCAGGTGAAGTTCACAGTACAACTCAGATGCAAGCAATTGCAAATAACTTCAACATGACCAAAGATTAAACAGAATGGCTACTGAAATAAATGCATATTGAATACACAAGTAAATGGTCCAGTTCCAATATGAAGTGCATCAGTATACAAGAATAAACAGCATCAGTGGGTAAAGAATGCAGTGACAAGGAAATCATGCAGACAGGTCAAAATCAACCCAGACCAAAGTCATATATGAAGACTGAAATGAAAGACTCAAGAGACCATCAATGCACATATGAATGCACGGCAACAGTGAATGCATGAACCAGAATGCAACTAACACAGATGTGCAACTACACAAGATAAGGCAACTACACAAAATCTACTCAAGTGAATGCACACATCAGCCGAGATCAATACAACATGGAACTACAGATTAACGTGTATCATAAACAATTCGAAAACAGTGAAGTCGAAATTCCATGGATATAAGAAAATAACCAAAAGCAATAGCAGTCTTGAACAAGGACAACTGCAGTTTGTACTCAAGTCAGGTTATGACAGTGACGAAGTCACAGAGGAAAACAATAACCAAGTTCAAAATCAAAGTCGAAGCTATCAGACGTCAGGAAATCAGAGAACAAGGTTCGAAATCATCAAATACAGCAAAATCGAATAGCCGAGATAACCATTCGACTATTTCGAATAATCAAACCCGAAAGTCACGTAAGAGGTTCACATGGCGATATAAATTTCCAAACGAAATCGAACAGTAAACAACAAACTCAGAAAACATATACGAACGAGAATCATCAATTTCGAACGCTAATAATGCTCAAGTTAGAATTAGATGTGAGTATAATATACTCACCTTTTCGACGCGACTCGGAGGAACTCGAACGAGCACGAATTTGAGGATCGAACAGCTTCGAGTAGAAGCTGTGGCATCCCTATGTCGAACGAAGCCAAGCACGCGATGATCGAAGGAGCAAGCGACCTAAAATCATCACTCAAACGCTCTAACAAAAGTCGGAGCCCCTGATTTTCACGAGCCCTAATTTTGAAAAGAGGGACGAAGGCGAGCCACCATTTTTCTTTCTTTGTTTGGTTAGGGTTATTCAACGAGAAAATGAATTGGGTCCGGTTTAATTGAATCTCGGCATCAAAATAAAGCAAGGGATGGGCTCCATTTCAAAAGCCCATCAACACTAACCAATCTTTTATTAAAGAATTTTACAACTTAAAAAGAATTTCAATTCGATCAAAATTGCTGATAGAAATTTGTTATCAATTTCAATCGTCTAGTGACGATAACAAACTTTTACAAAAAGGATTCTGATTCGATTAAAATCTACGTTAGCAATTAACAATCATTTAATCGTCATTTATAAACTGACGCGAAAAACCGGGTTGTTACACTTTTGTGATGACGTGTGAAGTGCATGTCATTTGTGTTGACTTGCAAAGAGCAGCCATTTGTGATAGGCCTTGGTTCTAGACTTGTAAAGTGCTGGTAGACTTGCGAATTGCGTTCATTTGTGTTGAATTGCAAAGAGCAATCATTTGTAGTAAACCTTGGCCCTATACTCGCAAAGTGCGGTCATTTATGTCGACAAGTGAAGTGGTTGCCTTTGAATATTCAACAAGCGAAGTGTTGTCTTTTGTGTTGGTTTGCAAAGTGCACGCCATTATTGATGTGTTGGATTTAAAACTTGCTTTCATGCTAGTTTATTGTGATGATGTGTTGATTGTTATCTTGAGTGTGATAGATGATGATTGTAGTAATAGTTTGATTTTAAAATATGGTAAATCCATTAGAATATTTTAAAGCGAAGTACAATTTGCAAAGTATAATTTGTGAAGTACAAATATTTAAAGAAGTTAATCTTTGTTTTTAAATGGTATAATTTTGTGAATCCCAAAATTTTAGAGAAATCAGTTGTTGGAAAAGATTAAACAAAGACCAATTGAGTTATTGATTTAAAAAGAAGTGAATTTTTATAGAAGAAGAAATTGAATCGGAAATTGATTGAAGAAATCAAATTCCTGAAAACAAATTGGATGAATAATAAACTAGGTGTTTTAATCTTTTGAAAAAAAGGGAAGTTAAAAGATTTTATTTGAATATAAATATATAATGATTAAAAAAATTCTCTGGTGTATTGCTTGACTAATTGGTTGCTTGGATGTTTAGTTGTTTAGTGTTAGTTTATATGTTGATAGAAATATTATTGATAGTAGTGTATTTCTATTAATTATGGACTTTTCTCTGAATCAAAATTTGCGAGGATGCAATTTCTTCAAGGGGGAAAGTCTGTAACAACCTTAATTTTTCAGTATTGTTTAAATTGGAAATTTAAATGAGAAATTTGATTTACCACTATTTAAATTAGAGAGATTAGAATTTAAATGTTTTATTTAATAATAATAATTGGAATTTGGGTTTCTAAATAAGAATTCTAAAATGTGTGTGTCATTAGATAAGTAATATATGCAATTTATTGATGTAAATTTGTTGTTTTAAAACATATTAGAGATTGAGTTAGAATATTCTAAATATTGTGTTAACTTATTTTGAATAAAGATAAGTTCGTTATGTTTAAATTATAATAAGTGTTAAATTTTATCCTTTTTATTAAAATGAAGTATTGTCTTATTTTAAATTAATAAGAAAAGAAGCCTTTTGATGTAAAAAGACATTCTTGGGATTTCTAGTGTTAAAAATCAATTAATAATTTATATGAAGAGATTAGTGTTTTTTAAATAATGTGTAATTTTATTTAAAGAGAAAATGGGAATTTTTGGTATTAAAAATGATTTATGTATTATGTTCTCTTATTTTAGAAAATGCAAAATAGCTTGTTTTCAATAATAAAAGATAAGGGTTTAAAAATTATTAAAAATTATGTTTTATTAATTAATCATGAAGAATCGGTGATGAACATACTTTTAGTGTATTAACATGAATTTTTCTATGTCAAACTCTATGAGTTATTAGTGTTTTAAAATGATAGAAATTGAGAAAATGCTTAAGTGTTCTGCTATTTTGGTTGATTATGGGTTTGAGCTTGAATTGTATTTTTAGCCCATTAGCGCATAAGAGAAGTAAGTCTCCTCTCTTTGTACATTCATTTCCTCCACTACAGAAATATCTACTTCTCATTTTACAGTTAAGAAACCATCTCTTCTTCCTAGCTCTCAACCTAGCTTTCTCAAAATCAGAATTTTGAAATAGAAATAAATTGCTAAAAATTCCAAAACTTCAGATCTAGCTTCTTTACAACCTTCTCCATCTTTTGGACCCAAGAAGCTGAAGTTTTTTCCATGGTTAGAGATCAAAATTGGTTGAATGGCTAGGAGGAAAATGAAATATGGGCTGAAAAACGCAGGTCAGTGTAAAAATCGTAGTAATTCTAGAAAAATCGTAAAAATCTGAATTATGATATGTTGTTCTTAACTCATATATGCATCTTTAGTAAAAATTTAGTGGGAAAATATTTAGGTCTGCCATGTTAATTTGGCTCTGCATTGGGGATGAAAATCTGGTTGTTTAGTTGCTTTGGCTTGAGGTTGGTGCTTGTAGCTATGAAGTTTTTGGATATTAAGGTGAGTTAATCACTCACAACTACCTCTATTTGATTGCAGGTTGCTGAATTATTGTTTGGATGAATCGATGATTGAATTGATTCCAGGTTTGGTGGTGATAATTGCATATTTTGTTGCCTATTCGCTATTTGCTATAAACCCTTGTCATATGATCCTTAAACCATCAAATTGAAGTTAGATATATGTTGCACGCTGCTAAAAATAATGCTCTAGAGGTTAGAAGTATTCACCACCAAAAAATCCTCACGTCGGACCAACATAAGGTGTGAAAATCGCTTGGGGCTTCGCATAGGCGACACTACTGGTGGACCGGTTCTAAGGAATAGGTGCATCGGTTATGCAACTGGGCACAGCCCCAAGTGTTGTTCTAATGCTTCCCATTCGCCCATTTGACCTATTGTTGTGTTGCTTGGTTACCTTGCTTGTTTGCTTGATGTTTGCTATGATTGTAGCATCATTTTGAAGCTTTGTTGTGATGGATTACTTGTGCATTTCCGGGTGCTTGAATCTAATTTTGTTGAACTTGTTAGCATGAAAGTCTTGCTTTATGATTGTTTTTTTGAGAGAGACGGTTGTGTAGTGATAGACTACACAGCCGGTTAATATTAATATTAGGAAAATATGAAGTAAAGTCCGGTTGACAAGCCCAACCGGTGGCCAAAAAATAGGCTAAGTCAGCTAGCATAGAAATGTACATAAGAGCTAAAGGAGTACAGATTGGGACAAAATCATCGACATCGATCATTTAGCAAACAAAAAGGGGCAGACAGGATCGCGCCGTAGCTGCTACCGCGGGGAGGCACTGGTACTGGCCATTGATTCTGTCGAGTCGGCAGGAGCGGACCTCAGCCTAAGTCTGAAAGGAGCCGAGCTGGTACCTGTCCAGTAGTAGAAAAGTTGTGAGATTTTGCTACAGATGGCCGTGGATGAAGATCTAGGTTTGTTGAAGACAAAAGCGTTTCGTTCTTTCCAGATGCACCAGCAGTAAATAGTGATGAAGATGTCGAGATTGTGATTCCCAGGGTCTTGCTGCCAGTATTCAAAAAAAGAAATGAAATCCGGAATGTAACCCAAAAGATGTGCGCTGGTTGAGGCCCAAATTGCAAAAGAGAAGTCACAGTCTAGGAAAAGGTGGGTAATTGTTTCGTCATGAGAGGAGCAGAAAACACAGAGGGGGTCGGTGGGGATGTTTAAGCGAATAAGTCTGTCTTTGGTGTTGATACGGTTACGGATGAGGCACCATTGGAAGAAGAGAAATCGAGGGTGTGAATGGCAGTTCCAGATCCTGTTGTAGGGGAAAAGGCGGCCAGGGTGGATGAGAAAAGAGTAGCAAGATGATACAGAGAAGCCTTTGGATGTGTTAAGTGCCCAGGTGAAGCGGTCTGGTGAGTCGGACAGGCGAAGGGATTGTATGATTTTCGAGGCTACGAGAAGTTCATTGAAAGTTTCGATGGAAAAAATGGAGGGGGGATGAAGGCTACTGGGGCCCAGGTGACATAGGGTAGAAGTGGTGGCCAGTTGAAGATTTGTGGAGGAGAAGAGGTTGGGCAGAGTTTTGGCTAGGGGGAAAGAGGCTATCCACGTGTCATGCCAAAAAAGACAGTTGTTGCCATTGCCTGTTAAAACATGAAAGAGGGATTTGACTCGGGGGATGGTGTGGAGGACATTGGACCAGAATGGAGAAGGTCTGCAACTGGGAGGGAGGTGTAGAGCTAGGTGTGGATTGGAGTAGTGGTATGAGAGAAGGATCCAATCCTTCCAGAGGAAATTTTCGGGAGAGAGAAAACGCCAGAGCCATTTTGTTAATAGGGCAGTGTTGAGCAAGGAGAGATCCGGGACACCAAGGCCACCATGGCATTTTGGGAGGCAGACTGAGCGCCAGTTGATAAGGCATTTTGCTTTGGAGCCATTCCATAAGAAGGTCCTGCGGGTTGTGTCAATTTTATTGGAGACCCAAGAGGGGAGTTTATGGAAGGAGATCCAGTAGGAGGGAATGGCAGAGAGGACCGATTTAACTAGGATTAATCTACCAGCTGTCGAGAGGGAAGCGGCTTTCCAGGATGCAAGGTGGGATTCTATTTTGTTGATGAGGGGTAACCAGTCAGGACGTGTGAGTCTGGTGGGCCGAATGGGAAGGCCCAGGTAGGAAATTGGAAACTGGGAAAGTTTGCAGTTGAGAATGGCAGCGGTTGCGGGACCTAGGTGGTTGGAGTTGCCAAGCATGATGAGGGAGCTTTTGTGGAAGTTGATGGAAAGGCCAGAGGTTAATTCGAAAACGTAGAGGAGAACTTTGAGGCAGTGTAGGTGATTAGGATTGGGTGAGGCAAAGAGGATGGTATCGTCTGCAAATTGTAGGTTGGAAATTTGAAGGTTGGCTGTAGGGATGCTGATTCCGGCTAAGTGATTGTTGGAGATGGACAGTTTAATCATACGGTTGAAGACATCTGCAATAAGAACAAAAATTAGGGGGGAGAGGGGGTCTCCTTGACGGAGGCCTCTCATAGATTTGATCAGACCGCCAAGTTCTCCGTTGATTGATACTGAAGACATGCTGGAGTTCAGGATAGAGGATATCCAGGAGCACCATTTCGGTGGGAAGCCTCTATGCCGTAGTAGAGCGAGAATGAAGTTCCAGTTGACTGAGTCAAAGGCTTTGGAGAAGTCAAGCTTAAGTAGGATTCCTGGCGTGTTTGTTCGGTGGCAGAAAGACACCACTTCTTGAGTGGCGGCCACACAGTCTAGGATATTGCGCCCGAGTATGAAGGCCGATTGCTCCAGGCCAACTAGAGGGGATATTACCGCTTGAAGTCGGTTTGCCAGGATTTTTGTAATGATTTTGAAGGTGGTGTTGAGGAGGCTGATAGGTCGAAAGGAATCAATGGAGGAGGGGTCATCAGATTTTGGGATGAGGGATATGATGGCGTAGTTGATTCGTGCAACCGAGCTGGGATCGTTTTGAAATTCGAGGCACATGTCCATAATGTCAGATTTCACAGTATTCCAGAAATGTTTGAAGAAAAGGGGGCCAAAGCCAGCAGGTCCAGGAGCTTTATTGTCTGACATTTCTTTGACTGCATTCCAGATTTCTTGTTCCGAGAAGGGTTGGTCTACTTGCAGACTATGGGGGTCAGGGTAAAGGAGACTCCAGTCTATTTCTGGCAGAGGGGGGGAAGGTTTACCAAGGATGTTGCGGTGATGGCTGGTGAAGAGGCGGAGGAGATCAGATTGGTCCGAGTAGGTGATGTTGTTATGTTGAATGTTAGAGATGGTCGAGGATCTGCGTCGTCCGTTTGCTAGCCTGTGGAAGTAGACCGTGTTTCTATCTCCTTCTTCCAACCACTTTGCTCTGGAGCGTTGTTTCCACCCGATTTCTTCCTGTTTAAGGAGCCTGTCCAGTTCCATTTCGAGGAGGTTCAACTGATGTGTTTCTGGTTCAGTTAGGGATTGGGATTCAGCTAGGATATTAAGGTTGAGGATTTCATCTTGGACCTGTGAGATCCGATATTTGAGGGAGCCCCAGATGTATTTGGCCCAAGGTCTTATCAATTTTCTGAGCGAACGGAGCTTGGCCACAATACGAGCAGTAGGAGATTCTAGATTGGTGGGTTGGGACCAGGCCAACTTGACAAAGTCATCAAAAGATGGTTCTAGAAGCTAGAGTTGTTCGAATCTAAATGGTTTGTGGGTGGTGTTCAGAGAGCCAGTGTCAAACAGGAGGGGGCAATGGTCGGAGATCGTGGTTGCCAGGCCCGAGACAGATGAGAGAGGATGTTGGTCTTCCCAGGTTGTGTTGAAAAGAAATCTATCTAGTTTGGCCAGGGATGGGTTGTCTCTACGGTTAGACCAGGTAAAGAGGCGGTTACTGATGGGGGGATCAATTAGCACACAAGAGTTGATGAAGTTGTTGAAGGCGGTTGAGTCATTGGAAAGGTTACCAGAGTTTCTTTCAGAGGGGAGTCTAGTGGTGTTAAAATCTCCGGCAATAATCCATGGGCCATTTATTCGGGCTGCGAAGTCAATGCAATGATCCCACAGGACAGCCCTGCCTTGTGGGTCGGAGGGACCGTATACATTTGAGAAAAAATAGATTATGCCAGATTCAGAGTTTCGCAGAGCGACATTAAGTACTGAGGGGAATTTGATGATTTGATGTAGGGATCATTTATTTTCATTCCATGCTGTTATGATCCCACCACGGGATCCAATAGCATCAATGTGGGCCCACCCAGATAAGAGTGTACCAACAGATTGTGTCAAGTGAGATTGTGTGGGGTCGGCTAACTTAGTTTCTTGAAGCATTATAATATCAATTTTGTGGGGGGACAGGATTGTGTTTACAGCATAGCGCTTAGATGGGTCCCCCAACCCCCGTACATTCCAAGTGATAAGTTTCATTGGGATTGGGAAATGCGCTCTTGTTCTAGAGTTTGCATGCATGTGTAGTGTTCATCGTGCAAACTCACGCCCACGCAACGAGATAAAATTTTATTAAGCCTTTTATTTGCGGATGAAAAAACAACAGGCAATAAAAAACTACCAGGTTGTCCAGGATCTGAAGCTGCTCCAACCAATCTGGAGCTACGCCTAACCAGTGCTGGGGAGAGGAATTTTGTTGCGTCGAGCTGGGGGGCCTGAGCTACCGCATCCAGATTGAGTTCAAGTGGAGGGGCCACATTTATGGGGGAGGAGACGACAACGGGGTGGGAGTCGGCTTGGATAGGGGCTATGATAATGGGGAAGTCTGGGAGGATGAGGTTGGAGGGGACGAAACCAGGTTCGGGAGGCTGAATAGTTTGTTGGTGGAGAGGGATGGAAAGGTCGAGATCCAGCATTGGGTCCCATCTATCGAATTGGCTTGGGAACCCTCTTCTGGGACCTGATACTTCAAAGGAGGTGTCTTGTAGTGGCAAAACAGGAAGGGTAGGGGGTGGCAAGGTGGCTTCGTGGAACATGGCATCAAAGAAGTCATCTTGATCTAAAAGTATTTCAGGGGTAGACCATTTCTGGTCAAGAAAGTTGAAATTTTGTTCAAGGTTGTAATCGAGGCCAAGGTAGGTGGTATCAGGGGCACGGTTCGGGTGAGAGTGTTGCCAGCGGTTGATGGTTAGGAGGAAGTCGGTGTTGTTGAGAGATGCCACGAAGGAACAGGGAGTGGAGATGCCCTCAAAGAATTGGAATTTAGCGTAGAGAAACCGGTGATCAATGTAGGCCCAGTCGCAGTCATCTAAAGCAATGAGTCTGCCCATGGGCTTTAAGGCTTCTCCAATGGCATCTGGGTTATCTTTGAGCAGTTCGGGGAAACCTTCAATTTTCACCCAAGATTCAGGTTCGAGGGAGGGGGCGGAGGAGTTGTCATGTTCAGTCCAGGGTCTCAGGAAGACAGTGCCACCTGGTTTGGCCAAGGAACCAGTCGTGACGAAGACATTTCTCTCTATCTCAGAGTCACAGTAGATGAGAAAGCTGTTGTCGGTCAACATCCAAATTGGCCTCTCTCGATGCCCATGTTGGTTAAGGGCAGCTTGGATGTCTAGAATACTCCAGAAACCTTGGGTTATTGAGGCAATGAGGTAGCGAGCTGAGTTCTCCATGAGGAATTGAGGGCTTGGAAATTTTTTTGCGAAGAGAGGAGCTAAAGGGTTATGTGGGGAGGATTTAGGAGAGGAAGGGCTTAGGTTGATATTGGAAAGTGGAGAAAGGGCTGATGATGACGATGGGATGTGAATCGACTTTGAATCAGGTTGTGGGGCCCTAGCTTTTGTGGGACCAGGGGAAGGATTAGGTCTGGGAGATCGGGTTTTGGGTGCAGAATGGGGATAATTATTTGGAGGAGAAAGTTTTTTGGCATTATTAGTCTTGGAAGATGAGAGGGCGGGCTGCACAGGGAACGAAGCCTGTCTCTTCATGGGGCAGGTGGATGAAAAGTGACCAAAGAATCCGCAATAATAGCAAATCTTTCCATTTCTGCATGATTTTTCCACGTGTCCAATTCCTGCACATTTCAGGCACCGCCCTCTGGAACACAGGAAAATGACCGTTTCCCGCGTGGATTTGAATTTTGGGACGAGTTTCGGACGTTTGGGTTTGGGAAGGAGAGGCGGAGGTTGATGGGATAACACGACTTGGGCGAAGCTGGGGCCGCCTTTTTGGTAAGTGGGGTATTTGTTGGCATAGCGATGGGACACCACAGGCGAGGCAGGTATCAGGATGTCGGGGGGGGAGGCAAACGATGGTGGGGTAGGGAGAATAGGGGGTTGGGCAGGGGCATGATGCCGGAAGTGTAGAGCATATCTTGGCGGAACAAAGGAAATTGGAGGAGGATGAGGGGAGGAGGGGGTGATGGGGGCAGAGGGCGGGGTAGTGGTAGACGCCATTGTTTTTTGAGCAGGAGTAGAGTTACACATAAGGAGTTAATTTTCTGAATGACTGTCACTAGAAATTGAGTTTGCTTTATGATTGTTGTTAAGCACACAATTGAAATTGCACATGTTTGAAAAGTTTGAAAAGTTAATTATGGAGGAAGTTCTTTTGGAAATAAATCGATTTCTATTATATATGTATGGAAAATATAGATGTTTGAATAAGAAGGATTTTACAGAATATATATTTATAAATACTTTAAATTTCAAAGTGATGTCAAAGCCAGTTTTCTATAACTACAGATATGCATTAAATCGTAGTTTCTACTATATAGTATTATAAATCTTTTTGAATCGATATTCTTAAGTAAGATTTCAAAGCAAAATTATTTTAGTATAAAAATCTATTTTCATATATATAAATGAATGTTTTATTTGCATGAGTGGAATTTACAAGCTTTTAGTAATTATTTGAGCATCGTCAAGTGGTTATGGGATATTAGTCTGCACACTTATAATTACTAATTGATAGTGGATGAAACTTATCTATTTGTCGAGTTTTCGGAATCAATCTTGGAGAATTCCATTTAGGCATATTAAATGGGTTTTAAGCCCATCTTGTGATACTCGTTTTCTAGCGATTTATATTTGCGAAGTGCAACTTCTTGTGTGGTGCGTGATGTGTGTGCATATTGTGTCGATTTGTAAAGTACAAGTCTATTGCTTGCATATTTTGATGTGATTATTTATGCTCTTATTATTGTGGTTATTTTGACCTTGACGAATGTTGTAAATGAGCATAAACTTAGTTAAAATCCATAAATTATTAAATGAAGTATAGTTGTGTCAATGAAGTATAACGTATGGATATTTATCCTTGACATTATGTAAGTTTATTATTATCATATCTTTAGCATTAAACAAGAGCTTACCAAATTAAACAAAGTACCCAAAGTAATAACGAACTAGTGACTGAAATTATGTCAAAATGGAAAGAGCACAATGTCTATCTCCCGCCAACAACAGACCCAATTAAAACCCAAAAAAGATTCAAATAAGACTTTATTTTTACCTACTTGGGGGCTCTCGATCTAAGCTATGAATCGATCAGGTCCCAAGTCTTGACATCAGCCGAGATGCTAAGTTTTAATGATGTAGTGGCAAGAATTGAGCAAGAGCAATCTCGATAAGCACTCGTGAACCCTCGGTGGACGGAAAATCAAGAGAACAAGGCATTTCAGTTAGTCAAACCCTAGTTTCATGGACACGGCCAAAAGGAAGGGAGCTTCGAGCACCAAGCTATGCGACCACTACAAGAAAGCAAGGCACAACCACGATGGTTGTTGGTTCCTCCATCTCGCCTCTGACCGATCAAAGAGAAGGGTGAAAGAGGAGGTAAGTGGGACAGTCCAAAAAGGGAGAATAAATTGGGTGGTTTTAGTAAAGGAGCGGAGACAGAAAGGGACAGATCTGAATTGGCTCAATGGACTCAATCAAATAACAGCTCTGCTTCAGTAGGATCTTCTGTGGCTCAAACGGTACAGTTGAATCAACTGCTAACTCAATTAAACAGTTTGTTACAGCAACAAAATTTTGTTTTTATACATTTTAATGCTATTATTAACTCATACAAAATCAAAAACGATTTTAAAATTGCAAGTATGTGTCAAAAGAAATAGATGGTTAATTGACTCAAATGCTACTAATTACATAACATGGAACAAAAATAAATTAACTAATGTTAAAAAAATAAAGACCCTCAATATGTAGCTGTTGATAACAGAGATTAAGTTCAAATTCATGGTTTTGGTACAACAAAATTTCTTACAAAAGATGTGAAAAATATTATATATTTGCTAGATTTTAATTCAAATTTATTACCAATTAGTAAAATAACTTATGAACTGAATTGCAGTGTTATATTCTCACAGTATAAAGTGACCTTTCAGGATAGAGAATTAATGAAGAAGATTGGTGAGGGATGTCTGAAAAATGGCCTTTATTTTCTTAATGAAAACTCCAACAAATGTAATATGTCATTAAATATAGTAGATCTTGACAAATTGTTGCATTGGAGATTTGGTGTAACACACCTATTTTTAGTTCAACATTATTTCGGACATTTAATTGGATGGATTAAATATAATAATATAAATGGTTAAATAGAATGAGATTTGAAACTTAATAAGGTTGTACCATACTTAATTAATTAAGTAAGATTGTTAAAACTTAACATTGAAGAGAATATATGAGAGGGGCAATTTAGGAAATAGACCCATCTTTTATCTTAAACCCTCTCCCCTTATATCATTCTCACTTTATTCGTACTAAAACAATCAAAAGAATAATATAAGGAGGTCGACCATTAATCAACTTAAGGAGGGCGAAATCAAAGGAGATTCACAAATTCAAGCTTAAGGATTCAAGAGCTAAATCAATCTTAACTCCAACATCAATTTTAAAGTGAATAATAATAAACCACCTCATTTTATACCTATTTGATTTTAAATATTGCTTGGATTGATTCGTTTTTGATGATATGTTAAGCCATGTTCATTTTATCATTGTTTGGATAGAATGATGATTTATGAAATTTTCATGTAATTATTTAAATGGGTTTTGAGGTCAAGCCTAAGATTTTTATCTCTAAACGATTTGATTTTTGGATATGTTAAGTAAAACATTATTTTGGAGATGGGTTTTTAATTTCATAATTTTCCAAACTAAAGATAATATTTTATGAATATCCTAAGGAGGAAATTGAGTTATTTTCGATTTTTAATTTTTTTAAATAATTAAATATGGATTTTCTCCCTGAAAATTTTATATGATATATAATATCATATTTCTGGATTTCTGTGAAGTTTTGGGATTTTTCCCAAGTGATTTCAAATTACTATGAAATTATTATGCTAGATAAGCATTTAAAAGGATAATTAATAAAGGATATTAATTAATTTATTTATTTAATCTATATTTTGGACTTTGGAAATTGAATGCGGTCGTAAATCTGAAAAGAAAATGCAAAGTTTTGTTATAAACCAATCACATTTTGAGAAATGATTGGATTTTGGTGAAAAACAATTACTTTTAGTAGTAATAAAAAAGTTTTCATAAGAATTACGACAATGTTGTGCTACCATAACGTCGTCGAGCTTAAAGATGAGGCCGCATTCGTAAAAGCCAATGTCGATGAAGAAGGAAGCACATGATAACTGCTTAGGCAGTTATGGAGTGATTCCAATGTCATCGAAGTGGACTAAGGCGGCATAAGATGTTGGCGGCATAGCCTTGTCGTGATTCATTTAAATGATTAAAAGCTTAGTGTTGACATAGACGCCATTGCATGTTTTCACCGCTGTTTTAAACTATGCTGCACTTAACCACTTCGACTTTTTTTAGATACTAAGGCAGTAACGCCGCTTGTATTGACTTCGAATCTATGTATGAAGCGCCAAAATAGCCAAAGTGATTTAAGTATGAAAGTTTTACAATGACATCGAGGGTCTTGGTGTTATTATGCATCAAGGTCAGCGACCTTATATACTCAAAATTTTATATTGAGTGGAGTCGGTAATGACGTAGTGTAGCATCGACGTTGGTCTTCTTCTTTTTAATGCCGAAGAAGCTTGTTTTTTATGTTAACTAAAACTATTTTAAAAGAGTGAAGAGGACTATATTTTAGAGGGTCAATGATTCTATATCTTCGGCAATTAGCCATATAACTTATAAAGGTTTTAAGTATTTGTCTTCGACCTTGGATAAAGGTCGACAAAGGGTATTGACGCCGCATGTTTTAAGGTTTTTAATAATGACGGAGGGCCCTAAGCTTCTTAGTCAACACTATATTATCGACGACACTAATCCAAATTGACCTATTTAAAGCAGCAACCTTATATCTTTTTCAAACATAAACATGGCAATACATAAATTTATTTATAAATGGCATAAGTTTGGTAACATAAAGAGCTATATTTGTATTAAATATGGATTAAGGGGATTAATCATTATGAAAATGTTTTCAAGGAACTTAATGATGGAAAAGTCCAAGTTTGAGATAAATTTTTCAAAGGGAATATTACTTAAGATTAAGTAATTATGACACATGAAAGATTATTTATTGAACATAATTGAATGATGGATGTTACATGTTCTTGTGTTTATTTGATCAGTTATTATACATGTTGTTATTATCATACTCAGATCATTTATGATCCATAACTGCATTTTGGGGTGTTAAAAGGCAGAATAACCAGCTAGGTTGATCCAATAGTGAGTATAATCAGAATTAACTCTTGGGTGGGTAGAATTGCATCCAGGAGATCAGATAGGTTATAAGTATAGGTTGCCCATAACTGATCAAAAGATTATTGATTGAGACAGGTTATTGGAAGTGTCTAATAGGTTCATAGTCATCCTATAAAAACTATGTCATGAGAAATGTTATTGGAAGGGTCCAATAGGTTCCTAGTGAACCCATGAAAACTATGTTCGGATGATATTATTGGTAGAAATCAATCGGTTTGTAGTGACCCCATGAAAACTATGATTTGAGAGATATTATTGGAGAATCTGATAGGTTCATAGTAAGCCCATGAAAACTATGATTAGAAGGTTATTGGTAGAATCCAATATGTTCTTAGTGATCCCATGAAAACTATGAAGTTGGACAAATTGTCCCCAAGAATTGAGATAGATTATTAGTCAGCCTATGAAAACTAATAGGCTCATAGTGACCCGAGAAAAACTATAAATTTGGACATTAGTCAAATAATTTAGGATGGATAATTCAGGGTATTTTGCATTCTTGCATATCATCATATATCTTGTTATGTTATAACCATTGTGGATGCAGGAGTATAGTATATTGTTAATGTATTTTGGTTAAGATATTAGTGAGGGGAAAACCCGTTGCGCTTAGCGGCGTGGTCTTACTAGATATCCATTTGGTTCGAGATGGTAAGTTATTATTCACACCAGACTTTTTGTCTGACCTGAAGTTTTTGTATTTCCCTTTAAACTCTAGGATGCCCATTTGAGTAGATCGAGAGTAAGGGTTTTTAGGTTTCCATGGGAATAAGCTTTCGAAGAGATGCAGGAGGCATTCTAGCTAATTAGGAGTTCTTCTCTGATCCGCTATGTGTTTGATTTGTTTGAAAGTATGTAAGGGCAAATTTGTAATATTGCCTAGTATTTAACTCGGATCAACTAAGGGGGCAACTTCATAGGTCACTCTTGGAGTATTTTGTAATAATTATAATTTCTCCGAACGTGGGTTTATGAATGGGATTATGTGATGAATATGAAATATCATCTATGAAATGAGATGTGAAAATTTGTTATTAAACTGTGTTGAAATTTTTTCAAATTCATGTGCTTCGGATTATTGATATGATTAATATAGCCGCATTTTGTCATCGAGAATTAATAACTATGGATGACTGTAACATCCGTAGCATTTAGTTTTGGGCCTCAAAATGAGGGATGTTACAAGTTGGTATCGGAGCATAGGTTTATGATTAAAAGAATTTTAAACCTAAAGAGTGTTTGAAAACATAATCCTAATGAATCAGAGAATAAGATTGGAGTATGAGATAACGCTACTATAACGTATGTAACGACCCGTAAATTTTAACCGTTTTAATAACGTAATTAGTTAAAATTTTGTGAAATTTTAAACGATAAAATTTTGAAATAAAAATTTAAAATTTGGAATACGTCCAGTTAAACATAGCAACTGGTAAATTTTCGTCCGAAAATACGAAAGTTTATTTCGCGCGTAAATTTACTTCAATTTAATCAGTTAAAAAGCGTTGAAAATAAAATGTTTCCGAAACCTAAATATCTTTACATAGAAAAATTCTAAACCATCTTCTGAGCAAGATGTCAGTTTGTCGTTTTTCCAAATTTGGACATCTTTGGCTCCGTCGTTCTTATTTTCTGCAAAATAGCAGTATTCTGGTACCGATATCGATTTTTATCGGATGATCGTACCACTGATTTCTATATACCATTTTGATCGTCTCGTCGTGCTGATCTCAATAGTATACTCGTTTGCGTATTTCGAACTTCGGTACTCGACGAAATCGATAAAATTATTAATCGTTCCGGTACCCAAATTTTAACTTTAGATTTCCTAGGTCTGTTTCGTATTCCACCGTTTAATTATCAAGAGCATGCAGCCTTTTCAATTCTCAAAAAACAACTTTATGACCGTCATTATTCCCACCACTTCTGGAAATTTACAAGAGAATAATTGAACATTGCTCTTCATTTTGGCTTTCCCATTCTTCTTTTTCATGCTGCGCATCATCACCCTCTGCATTCCTCACCCCCTCTTCCTCTGTCACCCTCCAAGCTTCCCACTTTCTCCTTACTTCACCTTTATTCATGGCCAAAAGCAAATGGAAGGGTTTCATAGGCCAACCACCCTCGACATCACCCGACCGAGCAGCCACCTGCACCTCCAGGCAGCCAAACACCAGATCGCCCATGCCTTCTTCGAACCCACTGCTCAACCGAGATTCCCTTCCGCCACCTTCAGGCATCACAAACCCAAACACAACCGTACTCACCAGCCTCTCCACGATCCACCACGCCGAGACCAGCCCGAGCAACCATCCACATCGCCTTCCACCCTTGCCAACGACCTCCTCCCATACTTTCACCTCCTACCACGTGCGGCCAGAGCTTCCACCTCCCCTAGCCTTGAGCGTGCCTCACTCCGGCCTTTCCTACTTCGTCCTCACTTGATAGCCACCCACAAACCCAAGCTTCCTTCCCCACGTTTTACTGAAGCTACCAGTCTCCTGTCGCGACCTCATGCCCACCCGAGCTCCACTAACAAGATTCGGCCTTCCCCTGTTCACTTACTTCTTTGCCGAGCCTTCATCCTATCTTTCCTTTCTCGCCTTCAAACAAGGTTGTTTTTATACCTTATGATTTGTTATATATATTTCCAGGTTATTCTTTTGTATATATATAAGTCATAGATATATATAGAGATATATTAGTATATGAAATCGTTAGTTGTTTGAATACATACATATGTTTTATATAAAGTTAGTGTAATTATTTACAGAGGTATATATTTTTATTTAGTTTGTATAAATTATAATAGTTTACTTTATATACAAGTTGCGTTTAACCTGCTGATTGTATGTAGAAATATATGTAAGGCTTATACTCTTTCACTGTGAAAATGCTTATTTCTTATGTTCACAGTTACAGCTGTTTACATCTTTTATCTAAAATATATTAGTAATATATCATATGTTAGTTATATATACTATGTTCATTTTAGAATATATATTGATACCGTGTTAGTTTATATGGATTGAAATAAATGTAAGTTTGTACAAGTTTATAAAATGAGTGTTTATGTATATAAAGCTGTTTAGAACATATGTATAAATAACGTGTATGTGAACTGTTTTATGATTTACTTTGGGTTTCAAAGATAAGTAAAGTAATGCTTTCCTGTTGCATTGAATATATATATATATATATATATTTTCCCAGAGCTTTATATATATTATTTTAACTATATGTTTTGAATTGATTTTTTTTGGGGCAATTTATATAATATGTATATATATGTTGAATTTAATGTATATGAGTCATATATACTTATATATAAATTTATATAGAAAAGTATACATAAGTTTGTGTTTTTAAAATTTATATTGATTTCAGAAAAAAATCTTATTTATAGTCATATATAAAGTTCACTTATACCAGTATCATCATCGGTTCAAGTCTGATTTGATCTATTCTCATCAATTTCTATTTATCAGCTTTGTCGTCAACTTCGCGTTCAAATCTAGCTTTGATTTGGAAGTCGTGCCTGGATTCGTAACTCGTCCCATTCTCGTTCATCTCTAACCTCGAAAGGTGAGCAATCACTCACGATTAACGTTCTTTTATTTATTAAATTTGATTTCAATTGAAACGACAATTGAAATATGTTGCTGTTAGTTAATTAAACTATTATATATGTTATTGCCTGTATCAGTTCACCTGTGACATCTGACACCATTATCTGTTAATTATTTATGCGATGATAATACAGTTTGGCTGATAATTGATTGATTGTTGATGTTTATATTGGACGTTAAATTGTTAATGTTAAATTGATAAATAGTATGAAATTGAACTGGATATAGGATAATTAAATGTTAAATTTGATTAACGGACATTTGTATAATATGACCCCTTTAACTGTTAAATTTATTGACACGTAGGACTGTTAACTACACCTTGAACCATCAATTGTATGTTGCTTAAACTGATGATGTATGAAATTGTAATAGATGACAAGTGAAAACCGTAATGTAATAACCCTTAATCTACATGAAATGATAGTGTAGATTCTAGAAATAATTATATTAATTCGTACAAATAACAATGCGAATTAATACGATTATTTCGGGATTATTCGAATTGATTATTGGATTGTTATTGATTGTTGTTATTGCTTGTTTATTTACTTTGACACCATCCCAGTTATCACATTGCAAGTTCCCTTTGTTATACTTTGATTTTGAATTGAATTGGAATCGGGTTGAAATGATAAATACCCAAATTGAACTTTGACCTAGGATAGAAAATTAAATAAAACCCGATTGGTCAACAATTTGATTTAAAAATAAACGAAGATTTTATTTGAATAAATAATATAGTTTTGAAATGAAGTTGAAATTTGAATTTTAATGAAATTTAAATGTGAATATTTAATAATATGAAACAAAATGTTAACGATGAAATTGATGGAAGAATGTTGTTTAATTTGAGAAATGATTGAATTAAGTTTGAAATGATTTAATAATTAAGTTTGAAATTAAAATTAAGTTTGAAATTATTAAACTTTGAAATTATTTAATAATTAAATTTTGAAATTATTAATAATTAAGTTTTGAAATTATTTAATAATTAAGTTTTGAATTATTTAATAATTAAATAAGATTGAATTATTTAATGATCAAATTGAATTGAATTTTTGAATAAGTAAATTTTACTTCGTAATAATTGAACTTGAGATTTCTTTATTGATTAAGTTTTGGAAAATTATATAAAGTAAGTAAGTAAATAAGTGAAATTGGATTTCTTTAACAAGAAATGAAAATGTGATATTTTTGGAATTAATGTAAGACCTGAAATTGAAAGAATTGATTTGACGAATTTAATTTAATTCAAAATTGTAAGTTTTGATTTAATGAAGTTGAACTTAAGAAATTGATTTAATGAATTGGAAATTTAATAGAAATTGTTTTGAATGATAAAGTAACTTAACGAATATTGAATGAAATCGATAAATGAATTTGGAATTGATTTGAATGATAAATTAAATTGATTTAAACGATTTCGAAATGAAACTTATATACGAACTTGAACCAATATTTGAATTGTTTTAAAAAGAGATTGAAATTGAATTATAAGATTTTGAAATGATAATTTGGAAGTTTTGAAACGTAAATTTTTGGAAATTGGTTTTGAAAGACAAATGAATGTTGATTTACGAATTCTAATTGAAATTGTAATTGATTTGGTTTTTGAAATATATAAACGACCAATCGGTGTAATAATTACGAAAGTTATTAAAGAGACCGGAATTCGGTTATGGATATACTCTCTATCTAAACCGAAAACCACTTTAATAACTATACGCGGAGTGATGATCCAGAATGAAGTGGTTGGAATGATGTACGTGTTGACTGAAGAAAGAGAACGATAATGGATGACCCCTGACATGACTAAAACAGGAGCCGCGCCGGGCCATTGAGGTTCGCCATCTCTAGCGGACACACTTCTTCGATACCATATCTATTACATTTGTGATTCGATTTGGGTGCACCCCTCGATTATGGGAGTGTTGTTTCGCGGTGTTGGGGTAGTAGCTGCTATGCCCAACATCAGTCCGGATCAGGCAACTACTAGTATCCTAGTTGGTATCGCCTCATGTACCTTGTCATACTGATTATCCTATTCGCGACAACTACGACTTTGTTTTGTACCTTTAGTATATGGATTGCCCTCTGGTGACTTCCGGTTTTGGGGAAACTACGGTCTTGTATATGCTTTTGGGAATAAAAATGTGTTAAGGGTGGAATGGGCCATGACTTAACGCTATTTTGATATCTTCTTATATTACTGATAGACATTATCTACTTAGCGTATATTACTACCTAGTAGATAGTTTAACGGATCCTTAAAGGATGGTTATTCCAAACATCCTTTGAGTTACTTGTATTTCAATTGTTATTTCACTTGAGTTGGATTTATTAATATAAGAATGTTAATCCTGACTCGAGTGTTTTGTGTTTTGCTTTACGCTCGGGTCAGACTGAGTAGTTCAGCTTTCGAGACTCACCTTTGGATTGGAGCTTTGCTTGAAGATCCAGCCATCTATTCTGCTTTCAGTATTCGATGATTCCAGTGATGTATTCTGATTTGTATCTGATGTATCGTATTATCTTCCGTTGTATCTGGTTTAACTCTGATGTAACTTATACATTTATATAGTAGCTTCATGAACTACTATCTCTTTTATTTCCGCTGCAATTATTACTCTGTGTCTGTGATCTGTGATTATTTTATTTACTGTATATGTTCAGTTTTGCCAAATTTAAATTAACAACGCGGTATTTTGAGCAATTCAACTCCGGCATGAGTGTCTATCTATACACTTATAATGGATGTGAATGGTCCAAAATGGCGGGTCGTTACAGTTGGTATCAGAGCTTTGGTAGCTCTAGGCAAAACTTAACATATAGGATAAATGTATTTACAGAATCACTCTCATTCGAGTTTCAATCTCTTCCTTTTGACTCGATTCCTTTGAATTTTGGAACGTTCCCTGCGGTTCCAAAAATTCATTCGTGTCCCTCACTATTCGTCTTCTTTCAATCCTGGAGCATCCCATAACTCCATTTTGAATGATATCTATAATAGATCGGTGGTCTCGCCAATCTTCGAATAATTCGTAAAGGAGTAAACTCCTTTATAATAGGCATCGATTTACCGGAGATTTCTGTATCCTCGGTTTACGATGCTATCTATTCCCTGCTATACCTGAATTCATCTCTTGAGATCGAATGTCGATTTACCTCGGAATTCTAAATGATCTTATTCTTGAAGTCACGGTTGACCCGGTTAAGGTTGCCCGTGAATTAAATAAACTTACCCATCTCCCTATTCTGTTATTGAATCATCTTATCTTCTGTTTCAAACTTATTTTCGAATCAAAATTCTCTTTGATTTGAGCCCATCAAATTGAAACCCTATCCTTATTTTGAAAATTCATTCTTGTATCGTCGAGCGAGGAAGTGTATTTGTAAATAAAAATTAAAAATGTTTTATACATTGTGTTGTTTGAGTTGTTGATGTTGATTTGGGTTTTCGATCGATTCGTCTGATCAACGCTATCGATAGGATTTCCAAAACACTTGAACAAGAGCAAACTGACACAATATTATTTTCAAATTTGGAAAATGAAATAAATTTGTTTGATTATATTGTGAAAATATAAGTAAAAAAAAAATTCTGGAATTTAATAGGTAAATTAAATTGTTGTTTGAAATGATAATATTTGATTATCATTCATTGTTCTAAATAAATTTATAAATACGGTTTATAAATTGATTTGGAATTTGAAATGAATTTAATTCAGAAATTTGAGAATTTAGTTTCCGGTGATTTCGAACTTTGTTTTTTAAAATTTTAAAGTATATATTATTGGAAGTATTTTCGAATATAAATGATTTTCAAAGAATTTTAAAATGTTGAAATCAGTGCTCTTCTCTTTGTCGCTGGAAAATAATTTCGGTGATGGCGGCCGCATCATCGACATTCATTTTCGAGTTTCGAAGTAAAGATACTATTCTGTAGCTTTGCTATGGTTTTATTTGGAAAATATTTTGATTTGAATTTCTTCAGTATAAATTTGATTTATATATTTATATGGGTATTTTATTTTAAATTTAATATGATATAAATATATTACATATATCTCTAAATTGTTTAAAAGTTAATCGGAGATCTAATTCTTAAATTTTGTAAAAGGATGATTTTAATTATAAATAAAACCAAAATTTGGAATAAATATTTAAACTTGAATAATTGAATTGGAAAATTTTATTTGTATATTGTTCAACTGCATTCTAATACAACTTACCTAAATCGTTCAGAAGTTGAATATGTAATTGGATAACATATAAGAAAAATTGAATTTATAAATAAAATTTGAGTGTTTATAATAAGTGTTATACACTAAATTTGATTATTAAGATGTTAATAGAGTTAGATAAGATAATAAGTAAACTCAGTTAATAATGAAATAAATTTGTTTGAAAGAATAAAAAAATTTGTTTTGGAAGAATTAATAAATTGAAATTTGATCAACTTATGAAAATACCTTGAATTTAAAAGCGATTAGTGAATATAAATTGATTTAAATCGAAACTTTTATGGTTTAAATTAATTTATATAGGTTAAATATACGTGATTAGATATATTAAGTAGAATAATTTAACAGGAATTTGGAATAAAGAAGAATTTAAATTGTTAAAAAAATATATGATTATAATAAAAGACTATTCAAATTTATAAGGTTTAAATTAATTGTTATTTTGTATTTCAAATCTGTTTTTCTTTCTGGTTGTCTCTATTCTCCTACCTCGTTCATTTTCGGGGACGAAAAGTTTTGAGTGGGGGAGAGTGTAACGACCCGTAAATTTTAACCGTTTTAATAACGTAATTAGTTAAAATTTTGTGAAATTTTAAACGATAAAATTTTGAAATAAAAATTTAATATTTGGAATACGTCCAGTTAAACATAGCAACTGGTAAATTTTCGTCCGAAAATACGAAAGTTTATTTCGCGCGTAAATTTACTTCAATTTAATCAGTTAAAAAGCGTTGAAAATAAAATGTTTCCGAAACCTAAATATCTTTACATAGAAAAATTCTAAACCATCTTCTGAGCAAGATGTCAATTTGTCGTTTTTCCAAATTTGGACATCTTTGGCTCCGTCGTTCTTATTTTCTGCAAAATAGCAGTATTCTGGTACCGATATCGATTTTTATCGGATGATCGTACCACTGATTTCTATATACCATTTTGATCGTCTCGTCGTGCTGATCTCAATAGTATACTCGTTTGCGTATTTCGAACTTCGGTACTCGACGAAATCGATAAAATTATTAATCGTTCTGGTACCCAAATTTTAACTTTAGATTTCCTAGGTCTGTTTCGTATTCCACCGTTTAATTATCAAGAGCATGCAGCCTTTTCAATTCTAAAAAAACAACTTTATGACCGTCATTATTCCCACCACTTCTGGAAATTTACAAGAGAATAATTGAACATTGCTCTTCATTTTGGCTTTCCCATTCTTCTTTTTCATGCTGCGCATCATCACCCTCTGCATTCCTCACCCCCTCTTCCTCTGTCACCCTCCAAGCTTCCCACTTTCTCCTTACTTCACCTTTATTCATGGCCAAAAGCAAATGGAAGGGTTTCATAGGCCAACCACCCTCGACATCACCCGACCGGGCAGCCACCTGCACCTCCAGGCAGCCAAACACCAGATCGCCCATGCCTTCTTCGAACCCACTGCTCAACCGAGATTCCCTTCCGCCACCTTCAGGCATCACAAACCCAAACACAACCGTACTCACCAGCCTCTCCACGATCCACCACGCCGAGACCAGCCCGAGCAACCATCCACATCGCCTTCCACCCTTGCCAACGACCTCCTCCCATACTTTCACCTCCTACCACGTGCGGCCAGAGCTTCCACCTCCCCTAGCCTTGAGCGTGCCTCACTCCGGCCTTTCCTACTTCGTCCTCACTTGATAGCCACCCACAAACCCAAGCTTCCTTCCCCACGTTTTACTGAAGCTACCAGTCTCCTGTCGCGACCTCATGCCCACCCGAGCTCCACTAACAAGATTCGGCCTTCCCCTGTTCACTTACTTCTTTGCTGAGCCTTCATCCTATCTTTCCTTTCTCGCCTTCAAACAAGGTTGTTTTTATACCTTATGATTTGTTATATATATTTCCAGGTTATTCTTTTGTATATATATAAGTCATAGATATATATAGAGATATATTAGTATATGAAATCGTTAGTTGTTTGAATACATACATATGTTTTATATAAAGTTAGTGTAATTATTTACAGAGGTATATATTTTTATTTAGTTTGTATAAATTATAATAGTTTACTTTATATACAAGTTGCGTTTAACCTGCTGATTGTATGTAGAAATATATGTAAGGCTTATACTCTTTCACTGTGAAAATGCTTATTTCTTATGTTCACAGTTACAGCTGTTTACATCTTTTATCTAAAATATATTAGTAATATATCATATGTTAGTTATATATACTATGTTCATTTTAGAATATATATTGATACCGTGTTAGTTTATATGGATTGAAATAAATGTAAGTTTGTACAAGTTTATAAAATGAGTGTTTATGTATATAAAGCTGTTTAGAACATATGTATAAATAACGTGTATGTGAACTGTTTTATGATTTACTTTGGGTTTCAAAGATAAATAAAGTAATGCTTTCCTGTTGCATTGAATATATATATATATATATATTTTCCCAGAGCTTTATATATATTATTTTAACTATATGTTTTGAATTGATTTTTTTTGGGGCAATTTATATAATATGTATATATATGTTGAATTTAATGTATATGAGTCATATATACTTATATATAAATTTATATAGAAAAGTATACATAAGTTTGTGTTTTTAAAATTTATATTGATTTCAGAAAAAATCTTATTTATAGTCATATATAAAGTTCACTTATACCAGTATCATCATCGGTTCAAGTCTGATTTGATCTATTCTCATCAATTTCTATTTATCAGCTTTGTCGTCAACTTCGCGTTCAAATCTAGCTTTGATTTGGAAGTCGTGCCTGGATTCGTAACTCGTCCCATTCTCGTTCATCTCTAACCTCGAAAGGTGAGCAATCACTCACGATTAACGTTCTTTTATTTATTAAATTTGATTTCAATTGAAACGACAATTGAAATATGTTGCTGTTAGTTAATTAAACTGTTATATATGTTATTGCCTGTATCAGTTCACCTGTGACATCTGACACCATTATCTGTTAATTATTTATGCGATGATAATACAGTTTGGCTGATAATTGATTGATTGTTGATGTTTATATTGGACGTTAAATTGTTAATGTTAAATTGATAAATAGTATGAAATTGAACTGGATATAGGATAATTAAATGTTAAATTTGATTAACGGACATTTGTATAATATGACCCCTTTAACTGTTAAATTTATTGACACGTAGGACTGTTAACTACACCTTGAACCATCAATTGTATGTTGCTTAAACTGATGATGTATGAAATTGTAATAGATGACAAGTGAAAACCGTAATGTAATAACCCTTAATCTACATGAAATGATAGTGTAGATTCTAGAAATAATTATATTAATTCGTACAAATAACAATGCGAATTAATACGATTATTTCGGGATTATTCGAATTGATTATTGGATTGTTATTGATTGTTGTTATTGCTTGTTTATTTACTTTGACACCATCCCAGTTATCACATTGCAAGTTCCCTTTGTTATACTTTGATTTTGAATTGAATTGGAATCGGGTTGAAATGATAAATACCCAAATTGAACTTTGACCTAGGATAGAAAATTAAATAAAACCCGATTGGTCAACAATTTGATTTAAAAATAAACGAAGATTTTATTTGAATAAATAATATAGTTTTGAAATGAAGTTGAAATTTGAATTTTAATGAAATTTAAATGTGAATATTTAATAATATGAAACAAAATGTTAACGATGAAATTGATGGAAGAATGTTGTTTAATTTGAGAAATGATTGAATTAAGTTTGAAATGATTTAATAATTAAGTTTGAAATTAAAATTAAGTTTGAAATTATTAAACTTTGAAATTATTTAATAATTAAATTTTGAAATTATTAATAATTAAGTTTTGAAATTATTTAATAATTAAGTTTTGAATTATTTAATAATTAAATAAGATTGAATTATTTAATGATCAAATTGAATTGAATTTTTGAATAAGTAAATTTTACTTCGTAATAATTGAACTTGAGATTTCTTTATTGATTAAGTTTTGGAAAATTATATAAAGTAAGTAAGTAAATAAGTGAAATTGGATTTCTTTAACAAGAAATGAAAATGTGATATTTTTGGAATTAATGTAAGACCTGAAATTGAAAGAATTGATTTGACGAATTTAATTTAATTCAAAATTGTAAGTTTTGATTTAATGAAGTTGAACTTAAGAAATTGATTTAATGAATTGGAAATTTAATAGAAATTGTTTTGAATGATAAAGTAACTTAACGAATATTGAATGAAATCGATAAATGAATTTGGAATTGATTTGAATGATAAATTAAATTGATTTAAACGATTTCGAAATGAAACTTATATACGAACTTGAACCAATATTTGAATTGTTTTAAAAAGAGATTGAAATTGAATTATAAGATTTTGAAATGATAATTTGGAAGTTTTGAAACGTAAATTTTTGGAAATTGGTTTTGAAAGACAAATGAATGTTGATTTACGAATTCTAATTGAAATTGTAATTGATTTGGTTTTTGAAATATATAAACGACCAATCGGTGTAATAATTACGAAAGTTATTAAAGAGACCGGAATTCGGTTATGGATATACTCTCTATCTAAACCGAAAACCACTTTAATAACTATACGCGGAGTGATGATCCAGAATGAAGTGGTTGGAATGATGTACGTGTTGACTGAAGAAAGAGAACGATAATGGATGACCCCTGACATGACTAAAACAGGAGCCGCGTCGGGCCATTGAGGTTCGCCATCTCTAGCGGACACACTTCTTCGATACCATATCTATTACATTTGTGATTCGATTTGGGTGCACCCCTCGATTATGGGAGTGTTGTTTCGCGGTGTTGGGGTAGTAGCTGCTATGCCCAACATCAGTCCGGATCAGGCAACTACTAGTATCCTAGTTGGTATCGCCTCATGTACCTTGTCATACTGATTATCCTATTCGCGACAACTACGACTTTGTTTTGTACCTTTAGTATATGGATTGCCCTCTGGTGACTTCCGGTTTTGGGGAAACTACGGTCTTGTATATGCTTTTGGGAATAAAAATGTGTTAAGGGTGGAATGGGCCATGACTTAACGCTATTTTGATATCTTCTTATATTACTGATAGACATTATCTACTTAGCGTATATTACTACCTAGTAGATAGTTTAACGGATCCTTAAAGGATGGTTATTCCAAACATCCTTTGAGTTACTTGTATTTCAATTGTTATTTCACTTGAGTTGGATTTATTAATATAAGAATGTTAATCCTGACTCGAGTGTTTTGTGTTTTGCTTTACGCTCGGGTCAGACTGAGTAGTTCAGCTTTCGAGACTCACCTTTGGATTGGAGCTTTGCTTGAAGATCCAGCCATCTATTCTGCTTTCAGTATTCGATGATTCCAGTGATGTATTCTGATTTGTATCTGATGTATCGTATTATCTTCCGTTGTATCTGGTTTAACTCTGATGTAACTTATACATTTATATAGTAGCTTCATGAACTACTATCTCTTTTATTTCCGCTGCAATTATTACTCTGTGTCTGTGATCTGTGATTATTTTATTTACTGTATATGTTCAGTTTTGCCAAATTTAAATTAACAACGCGGTATTTTGAGCAATTCAACTCCGGCATGAGTGTCTATCTATACACTTATAATGGATGCGAATGGTCCAAAATGGCGGGTCGTTACAACGTACTTGTATTTGCTATTTATAAGTATGCATTCCATCTCTATTCTTCCCTCTCTCTTAGACTGTTCTCTGCATCTTACTAAGGATCATATGCAGATTTATGAGAAAGAAAGATATGAAGGGAGGAAACGAAAGAGTGAATCTAGGTGGAGGAAGCACCATAACCAACGAAAATGCTCGAATCACTACTAGAAAGAATTTGGGTCAACAGGCAAATGCTAATCAAAATGCAAATGTCAATGTTGGTGCTACAACCCCACCAGTAGATATGGGGAGTATGTATCAATTCTTCGTCAATCTGATGCAAGCTGGAGCAACTGCAGGAGTAGCTGGAGAAAATGCTGTTAATGCTGGGGAGCTAATCCTATAACGCCAATTGGTAATAACTGTGCTAAGCTGAGTCGATATTACACCAGTCTGGGTGGAAAGCCTTTTCTGGAGACTGAGGATGCAATAGAAGTGGAGAACTCGCTGTTACATTATAAAAGGATTTCTGTTGATCTGGGTCTAAATGATGAGCAGAAAAGGAGATTGGCTTCAAGACAGTTGCAAGGAGCCACTTTATTCTAGTGGAACAGTGTTATCATAGGAGTGCCTGAGTAGGAGTTGACTTGGGCGGATTTTCGAAGTAGATTCGAGGAAAAAAAATTCTGAAGTAGCTAAGTCCGCTTTGCTCGGGAACTTTATGGAATTGGAGCAAGGGGATATGACGGTATTGGAATATTCTGCTAAGTTTGATGAGCTATCTAGATATGGATATGCTACTATTGGGACCATGAATAAGAGAAATGAGAAGTTTATCCATCGGTTGAGGCCGGAGATTACTAGGGCAACTATGCCACATCTTAGAGATCCATCGAACGTAGTGGTGGAAATGGCTATCTGAAATGAAGAAATGCTTTTTTACTTTTGGGAAGGATGAGTCAGTAGGGACTCTAGGTTCCCAGGAAAATAAGAGGAAGTTCTTTAAGAAGAAGGGAGCTCAAAAGGGCGGAGCTTGCAAGAAAGGGAAAGCTAATGTTGTCTGCTTCAAATGCAACATGAAAGGACATTATGCTCATGATTGTCAAAAGGGTAGAGGGAAGAAGGTTACAGAAAAGAGAAGTGTAAAGTGCTTCAAGTGTGACCAGATAGGGCACTACAAAAATCAGTGTCCAGAGTCGGTCAAAGCCGACAAAGGAAAAGTTTTCGATTTAGAGCCATCATCTTCCAGACCAACCGCTGCTTAGAAAGGAAAGACTGTGATGGAAGGTATGCTTTTACCAGTTAGAGTATTTTTTGATATTGGTGCATCACATTCATTTATCTATCAGTGTTCGGTAGATAGGTTATGTTTAAAATCATCATACCTTATTACTTCCTTAAGGATGGCTAATCCAATTGGAGGGTACACAACTCTAGGGATGAGAAGTGACCATCTAGAGTTTGAGTTAGGTGGTTATACTTTTTCCTATAGTTTGTATGTATTTGATTTCATGGATTTTGGCATTATTTTGGGTATGGACGATCATCATACCTTATTACTTCCTTAAGGATGGCTAATCCAATAGGAGGTTACACAACTCTAGGGATGAGAAGTGACCATCTAGAGTTTGAGTTAGGTGGTTATACTTTTGCCTATAGTTTGTATGTATTTGATTTCGTGGGTTTTGGCATTATTTTGGGTATGGATTGGTTAATAAGTATGATGCTAGGTTATTTTTCCAGGATAGAAAAATATCATTAAGACACCTTAATAGTAGTGACTGAATAGTATACTCAGTTAAGAATACAAGTCTAGAAATTTGTGCTTTATTGGTTGCCATAGAAGTGGGGGACAAATTTAATCGGGATTTAGTTGAAAGAGAATTTATAGATGTTTTTAGGCTGGTTACAGGACTACCATCGAAATGAGTTATCGAGTTTCGAATAGATATTGTACCTAGAGCTGAACTTGTAAGTGGACCATGTAGCAGGATGACATGAAGGAGTTGGAGGTGCAGCTAATGGATTTAGAAGGAAAAAGTCTTATTAGACCAAGCAGTTCGCCTTGTGGAGCGGTCGTAATGTTCGTGAAGAAACCGAACGGGTCATTAAGCTTGTGCATCAACTATCGTAAGTTGAATGAAAAGACGACAGAGAATCGATATTCTTTGTCAGAAATTGATGACTTATTCAATCAGTTGAGTGGAGCCAAAGTATTTTCCCAATTGGATTTGGCAACTAGGTTCCATCAATTGAGAGTGGCGGAGGACGGTATTCTTTTGATGGCATTTCGAACGAGATATGATTTGTACGAGTGGTTAGTGATGTCATTCGGATTAACTAATGCACCTGCTTTCTTCGTAGACTTAATGAACCGGATATTCCAAGAGCACTTGGATAGGTTCGTATTGGTGTTTATTGTTGACATTTTGATATATTCTAAGGATGAAAGACATCATGAGATTCATCTTAGAATAGTGCTAGAGACACTGAGGCAGCATCAACTTAAAGCGAAGTTTTCAAAGTGTCTTTTTTAGAAATGAGAAGTGAAGTTTCTTGGTCATGCAGTTTTAAAGCAAGGGTTGTCAATCGATTCAACCAAGATCGAAGCTGTTACAGTTGGAAAATACCCGAGACGGTGATCGAGATTAGGAGTTTTCTTGGATTGGTTGGCTATTACAAGAGATTTATCAAGGATTTCTCGTGGATAGCGGTGCCTTTGACTAAGCTTACCAGAAAGAACGTGAAGTTTATTTGGTCGGATAAATGTGAGGGAGCATTCCTTAAGTTAAAGTATTTGTTGACCAATGCATCTGTGTTAGCTGTTCCAGATGGGAATCAAGTTCTAGTGGTGTATATAGATGCGTGTGGAACTGGATTAGGAGCTGTGTTAATGTAGAGGGGTAAAGTAATTTCATATGCTTCTCGACAGCTCAAACCACATGAAGTTGGATATTCAACTCATGATTTGGAGTTGGCAACAGTGATTTTCACATTAAAAGTGTGGAGACACTACCTTTTTGGAGAACGATTCAAGTTGTACATGGATCATAAGTCTTTAAGTATCCATTCTCTCAAAAAGAATTGAATATACGACAGCAGAGGTGGCTGGAGTTTTTTACAGCTTATGATTTTGGTATTGAGTATATACTAGGGAAAGGGAATAAAGTTGCAAATGCACTTAGCAGGAGACATCAGAACGTGGTGTTAGATATGTTGGCAGAATGGAAGGATCTGGAGGCATTGACTACTTGTAGTGTGCAGTTAAGATCAATTGCTAGTTCTAGTCAAAGTACAGCCATGTTATCTGCTTGGAAGTTCGACCGGAATTGATTGAAAGAATTGCTTCTAAGCAAGGAGATGATCCATTGCTAGCTGAAAGAAATAGAATATTAAAAGGTAGAACCGGGATCGATGATCAAAATGATTTTAGTCTTGACTAGAGAGGATGGTTAAGGAAGAAAGGACGGTTATGTGTTCCGGATGTTGGAAACCTAAGGAGAGAAGTTCTTAGGGAGTGCTATCAATTGAAGTTTACGATTGATCCTGGGGGAACCAAGATGTATCCGGATATGAAGCAAAGTTTTTTCTAAGGATGTATGAGAAGGGATGTAGGCTTATGGTGAAGCAATGTGAAAATTTCTAGCAAGTGAAAGTCGAACATCAGAAGCCAAGTGGATTGCTTCAACCTTTTGATATACCAGTTTGGAAGTGGGATTCGATATCCATGGATTTTATTGACGGGTTGCTAAAGTCAAATAGGAGAAATGAAAGTATTTGGATCATAGTAGATAGACTGACCAAGAGTGCACATTTCATTCCTGTTAAGTCAACTAGAACAACACCTGTATTGGCTAAGTTGTTTATAAAGAATATTGCAAGGTTGCCTGGGATTCCTAGTCATATCGTCAGTGACAGAGATGCATTGTTTACTAGTGAGTTCTGGAAGAGTCTACGGGAAGCGTAGGTACCAAGCTTAAGATGAGTACCGCTTATCACCCTCGGTCAAATGGGTAGACGGAGCAAGTCAATAAGGTACTTGAAGATTTGTTGAGAGCTTGTGTACTAGATTTTGATGGGTCGTGGGTAGACCATTTGCACTTGGTTGAGTTTACCTATAATAATAGTTATTAGACCAGCATAGGAATGGCGCCTTTCGAAGCTTTGTATGAAAGATCGTGCAAATCAGCAGCATGTTGGTTAGAGACCGGAGACAGATTGGTCCTTGTTGCAGATATGGTTAGAAAAGCCACGGAGAAGATTGAATTAATCCAGGTAGAATGAGGAAAGGAAAGGCCGGTCTAGGCAGAAAAGTTACACAGATAAAAGGCGTAAGGATCTTGAGTTCTCAGTTGGAGACTATGTTTTTATTAAAGTATCACTGATGAAGAGTGTGGTACGGTTTGGGAGGTCAGGAAAGTTAGCACTGAGATATGTTGGCCCGTTCCCTATTGTAGAGAGGATCTAAAAGCTCGCTACCGAGTAGAGTTACTGAGTAGTTTAGCATGAGTCCATAATGTGTTTCATGTTTCTCATCTTAGGAAGTATGTACATGATCCAAAGAGTACTATTGCTCCGACTTCATTGGAAGAATCGGTAGTAGAACCAGATTTGACTTTTGTAAGACAAACCATTCGAGTTGTAGCGAGAGATTAAAAAAAGACAGTCAAGTTAGTGAAAGTCCAGTGGAGTGACAACGACAAAGACTATACTTGGAAGATAGAGGACAGGATTAAGGATACTTATCCAGAGCTGTTATGATGGTATGTTCTATATTTGATTGTATATAGACTTAGTAGCTGGTAGTATATACTAGCATTGTTTACATGTTTGATATGCTTGTTTTGTAGTCCTTACTGAATTTCGAGGACGAAATTCTTTAAGGAAGGGAGCCTATAACACCCCTATTAAATAGAATAATGTAAATGGTTAAGGAGAATGAGATTTAAACTTAATAAGATTGTTCCATACTTAATTAAATTAGTAAGATTGTTAAAACTTAACATATAAGAGAATATATGAGATGGCCAATTTAGGAAATAGAACTATCCTTTTCCCTAAACCCACTCCCCCTCATATCATTCTCACTTTATTCATACAAAAATAATCAAAAGAAAAATATAAGGAGACCGGCTATTAATCAACCTAAGGAGGGCAAAATTAAAGGAGATTCACAAATTCAAGTTTAAGGATTCAAGGGCTAAATCAAATCTCAACTCCAACATTAATTTTAATGTGAATAATAATAAACCATCTCATTTTATACCTATTTTTTTGAAAATTTCTTGGATTGATTCGTTTGATGATATGTTGTGCCACGTTGATTATATCATTATTTGGATAGAATAATGATTTATGGAATTTTTATTAAATTATTTAAATGAGTTTTGATGGCAAGCCCAAGATTTTTATCTCCAAACGATTTGATTTTGGATATGTTAAGTAAAATATTATTTTGGAGATTGGTTTTTAATTTCATAATTTTCCAAACTAAAGAGAATATTTTATGAATATCCTAAGGAGGAAATTGAGTAATTTTGGGTTTTAATTATTTAACACTATATTGTCATCGACGCCGATCTAAATTAACCTAGTTAAAGCGGCAATCTTATATCTTTTTCAAACATAAACATAGCAATACACAAAGTGATTTATAAATGGCATAAGTTTTTGGTAACTTAAAGAGTTATATAATTCCTTGTATTAAATATGGGTTAAGTGGATTAATCATATATCATTATGAAAAAAATTTCAAAGAATTTAATGACGGAAAAGCGCAAGTTTTGAGCTAAATTTTCCAAAGGGAATATCGCTTAAGATTAAGTAATTATGAGGCATGAAAGATTATTTATTGAACATAATTGAATGATGGATGTTATATGTTCTTGTGTTTATTTGATCAGTTGTTATACATGTTATTATTAACATACTCACATCATTTATGCCCATAACTGCATTTTTGGGTATTAAGGGGAAAAATAACTAGCTAGGTTGACCCAGTAGTGAGTATAAACAGAATTAACTCGTGAGTGAGTAGAATTGCAATCAGGAGATCAGGTGGATTAGAAGTATAGGAAACCCAGAACTAATTAAAAGATTATTGATTGAGACAGGTTATTGGAAGGGTCCAAAAGGTTCATAGTCATCCCATAAAAACTTTGTCATGAGAAATTTTACTGGAAGGGTCTAATAGGTTCCTAGTGATCCCATGAAAACTATGTCTGGATGATGCTATTGATAGAAATCAATAGGTTCATAGCGATCCCATGAAAACTATGATTTGCAAGATGTTGTTCGAGAATCTAATAGGTTTATAGTAAGCCCATGAAAACAATGATTAGAAGGTTATTGGTAGAAACTAATAGGTTCTTAGTGATCCCATAAAAACTATAAAGTTGGACAGATTGTCCCTAAAAATTGAGACAGGTTATTAGTCAACCCATGAAAACTAATAAGTTCATAGTGACCCTAGAAAAACTATAAATTTGGACAGATAGCCGGATAAATTAGGATGGGTAATCTAGGATTTATTGCATTCTTGCATACCATCATATATATTGCTACGGTTTAACCATTGTGGATGTAGGAGCACAGTATATGGTTAATGTATTTTAGTTAAGATAGTAGTGAGAGGAAAACATATTCTACTTAGTGGCGTGATCTCAACAGATATTTATTTGGTTTGAGATAGTAGGTTATTATTCACACTAGGCTTTTTATTTGACTCAAAGTTTTTGTCTTTCCCTTAAACTCTCAGGTGGTCATTTGAGTAGATCGAGAATAAGGGTTTTAAGATTCCATTAGGCGAATAAGCTTACGGAGATGTGCAGGAGTCATTCTAGCTAATTAGGAGTTCTTATCTGATCCACTGTGTGTTTGATTTGTTTGAAAGTATGTAAGGGCAAAAGTTGCAATATTGCCTAGTATGTAACTCTGATTAACCAAGGGGACATCTTCATATGGCGCTTTTGGAGTATTTTGTAATAATTATAATTTCTCTGAAAGTGGTTTATGAATGGGTTTATGTGATGAATATGAAATATCATCATTGAAATGAGATGTGAAAATTTATTATTAAACTATGCTGAAATTTTTTCATATTCATGTGCTTCTAATTATTGATATGATTAACGTAGCTGCATTTTTGTCATCGAGAATTAATAACTATGGATGACTATAGCATCCGTAGTTGTTAGTTTTGGGCCTTAGAATGAGGGTTGTTACATTTGGTGATCCATCTGATCAAATTTTGAATAAAAATTTTCGTTATAAATTAGATTCCAAAAATTGTTATGTTTGTAGGCTTTCAAAACAACCTAGATTGCCATTTTCTTTATCTACTAATAAGTCAAAAAAATATTTTAATTTAATTCATTCTGATGTTTGGGGTCCAGGCCCTGTTGATTCTTATAATCATTTTAAATATTTTGCCACATTTATTGATGATTTTCTCGCACTATTTGGGTTTACCTTTCAAAAGGAAAAAAATGAGGTTTTTTCATGTTTTCAAGAATTTTACAATTTTACAGAAAATCAATATAAGGAAAAACTTAAAAAATTCGATCTGATAATGGGACAGAATATGTAAATAAAAATTTCATAGAATTTTTTAAACAAAAAGGAATTTTACGCCAAACCACTTGCATTAATACACTCAAACAAAAGCAGAGTTTCAAAAAGGAAAAAATCGACATTTAATTGAAGTCACTAGATCTTTTCATTTTCAAACCAACGTTCCAAAATCATACTAGTTGGATGTTGTGCTAACTGCAACTTACCTCATAAATAAATTGCCAAGTTTCATGCTTAAAAATATGAGTCTCTTAGAAATTCTTAAGAATAGGAAAATAGATCTTGATCATATAAGAGAATTTGGGTGTACATGTTCCGTACACATAAAAAGACATGACAAGCTAGATAAAGACACTGTTAAAGACAAATTTTAGGATACACATCCCAAAAAAAGGGGTATAAATGTTATGATCCAAAAAATCATAAACTTTATATCTATGAGATGTATCATTTTTTGAAAATGAACCATGTTATCAAACAATGAACAAGAAAATACACAAGGTATATTAGTCATATTGTCTCTAAATAATTTCATGTTACCTGAAGATACAAATCAAGAACAGGTTGAGCACAGAAATGAAGAACAAGTTGGCGAAACAAGTGCAATTTTTTCAAGGGGAGAAGAAGAGATAATTGAGTCAAGTGAAGAACAAACTCATAAAGAACAAACTCAAGAAGAAAATGCCGTAATACGATCTACAAGGAAACTCGATCTCCCATCAAATTAAGGGATAATGTATCCCAACCAGTGATGTATCCAGTATAAGATTTTATTGCATATAATATGATATCCCATTCATATTGAGCCTACTTGAGTAACATCAGTAACCAAATGGAACCAACCAATTTTAGTGAAACCATTCAAAGCCCAATTTGACGTAAGGCGATGAATGAAGAATTTTCAGCCTTAGAAAAAAATCGCACATGGGATATTATTAATTTACCCAAAAAACAAAAAACCCATAGGTCGCAAATGGGTATACAAAATCAAATACAATAGCGATGGTACAATTTAAAGGTACAAAGCTAGGTTAGTGGCCAAGGGATTTACCCAAATTTATGGTATTCACTACCAAGAAATTTTTGCACCAGCAGCAAAAATGAAAAGGGTTTGAATTTTTCTATCAGTAACGACCAACTTGGGATGGGATTTGTCTCAAACGGATGTGAAAAATGCATTCCTTCAAGGAAATTTAGAAGAGGAAGTATGTTTGACTCTTCCTACGGGCCATAAAAGTGAGTCAAACTCATCACTAGTATGTAAATTAAAAAAGGTGATCTATGGTCTAAAGCAAACTCCAAGAGCATGGTATGTCAAGCTAAGTTTTTTTCTTTCAAAGATTAATTTTTTTTAAAGTACCACCGATTCCTTTAAGTTCATCAAACACTCAGCATACACCACTACTATTATTCAGGTTTATGTAGATTACATTATCATCAATGGAAATAATAATGAGGAAATTAAAAGGGTTAAACAATATTTGAAAAATGAATTTGACATCAAAGACCTTGGAAAATTTTCATATTTTCATGGAATATAAATAGCCTACTCAAGTAAAGGATTATTTCTACCCCAAAGAAAAATATGTACTTGGTCTGTTAAAAAAGACTGGTAAATTGGGAGCTAAACCAGCTAGTACTGCTATGGAGACGAATATCAAACTAGGAACTAAAGAAGGTGAGACATTATCTGACATAGGACAGTATCAAAGGATGGTACACAAATTAATTTACCTTACAGTAACCAGACCTGACATTGCCTTTGCAGTTAATGTCGTAAGTCAATTTATGCATACTCCATGTACCTGACACTTGAGTGCAGTTGATAGGATATTGAGATACCTTAAAGGCGCTCCAGGTCAAGGAGTTTGGACGAAGAAAAATAATTCTAACAACGTGGTTGGTTTTTCTAAGCAAACTGGGTCGGAAGTTGCAATAGAAAATCAACCATAGGGTTTTTTACATTTATAGGTAGTAATATGGTCACTTGGAAAAGCAAGATGCAAAATGATGTGGTTAGATCAAGTGCAAAAGCAGAATATTGAGCCATGGCACCCACAATAAGTGAACTTATCTAGATTAAGCAATTACTCGGTGACATGAAGATAGAGCACACAAGAACAATGCGAATGTACTGTGTTAATCAAGATGCATGACATATTACATCTAATCCAGCCTTCCACGAGAGGACAGAACATATATGAGTGGACTATCACTTTGTTAGAGAAAAAGTGCAATTGGGGGAAATAGAAACTTCATTTGTCAGAAGCAAAGAGTAACTGGCAAATATTTTCACAAAGCACTCGACAAGGCCAGCCATCTGAACATACTCGACAAGTTAGGTTCTATAAATTTATTCGAACCACACTTGAGGGGGAGTGTAGAAAAATAGGAATGATATCCTTAGAATATTTCACCATAGACTGTAAATAAGAAACAAATAAAAGGCTGTGGAGAAATAGAAATGATAGCCTCAGAATATTCATCATAGGCTGTAAACATGAAACAAATAAAAGGCTAGCATCCATTATATAGCTGTCAGTTATACTTCGTACTTAGCTTGTAATTAGGTTGTAATTAGGCAATTATAATTTAGGAAATAAGCAATGGCTAGTAGAATTAATCAATATATAATCATGTGTAGAGAGCTTGTAGAATCAAAAATTAGCAATAAAACAAATTATTCATCATATTTAATCTTCTCCTCAAAAATTCAATACTCAAAAATTCGATAATGAAATCTTAAGAAAATGTATAGTTAATTAAAAACTATGTATACTAACAAAAAGCTCAAACCAATTTTTTAATTTTTGAAAAATATAATTTAATGTATGCTTTCTATTACTCGAAAGTCTGAACCTTTTTCACATTTTTGTTGACATGGAAATTTTCTTACAACTAAAAAAGAGAAACTTGATACTCAAAGAGTCCACAGCTCATTTGAACTAAATTTAGAAGGTAAAATCACAACTGATTGTGCAGAAATGTAACTTTTATCAAGTAGCCCACTCATAACATTTTTGGATTTTTTTTAATTAATTATTAAAATGCATGCCTTCTAAAAATTAATAGTAGTATTCAAAAAAAAATATAAATAGCTAAATATAGTGCAATGAAGAAATGAATAATGATATACCATGAAGTGATAGATGAAGAGTAATACATGTAAAAGTTAGCATTGGGTTGTCATCTAATTTTTTTTATCTTTTTAATTTTTTAACCTAAAATGTAGTTATTCTAACATATTTGGTTAATTTGCTATATAATTCAACATGCAAACTTTTCAAAAAAAAAATAACCCAAGATACAGTCTTTCTTGAATAATGTGTGTTTCTCAAAAATAATATAACTATGACATCTCATTTAGTATCGAATGTAATATGCTGTAACTACTTGTTTGTAGGCATATTGTAACACCCCACCTCAATATCCATATTATCCAAGAGTATTACTAAGTATTACTATCGGATAATA
Source organism: Allium fistulosum (assembly GCA_030737815.1). Classification (NCBI taxonomy): domain Eukaryota; kingdom Viridiplantae; phylum Streptophyta; class Magnoliopsida; order Asparagales; family Amaryllidaceae; genus Allium; species Allium fistulosum. The sequence goes on from CM060902.1 coordinate 1,390,217,252, forward strand.
TGCAGAATGGGATTATAAGGGATACATACATAAATACTCCCTTGGACTAACACTATATGTATTAAAACATCAAATAAATATCTCACCAATACGTATACTGTAATGACCCAGAATTTCTGATATTTGAAATTTGAATATTTAATTAATTTTGAATATTAATAAGTAAAATTTATAAGCCGAATAATTTATTTTTCGAATATTGGATTTAATTGGACAATTAAATCGATAATTTAATAGGTGAAATTCCAGAAATAATTGAAATCTGGATTAATGTGAATGAAAATGATTTATAAAGTTATATTAAATCATATTGAAGTTATAGTGATGTTATAGAACTTTTAAAATTGAATTTAAAGTAAATTTGTGAAAATTGAATATTTTAATATTTAATCGACTAGTGAAATTAGCCATTTTTTGAACAGTCTCAGAATTGGACGAAACTAATTCCATTGCATCCGTAATAGTTTTTTATTATCGGATTTCAATTTTTGTAGCAATCGGAGTTGTCGTTTGACTGTGGCAGCTCGAAACGCATCGAAATTGTTTTAATATTAATTTGGCGAGTTAAAATAGTCATTTTTCAAAAAGTCTCGGATTTTGATGAAACTAGTTTCATCGGATCCGTAATGTGATATTATTGTATGGTTTCAAATTTCGTGTCAATCAGATGTATCGTTTTTCCGGGGCAAGCGAAAACGCATCGAAATCAGTTTAATCGGTTTAATTAAAATCGATTGTTTAATTCCGTAACTCGCACAGATGACCGAATTAGCTCCTGAAACATATTCCATTGTGTTCGGAACGTGGGGTAAACCTTACGAATGCCAGGCGGCACGTGTGATTTGGAGATCGTTTGAATAGGTCGTTTTAAAATAAATTTAATATCATCTATATACGTATATATATACGTTCAAAAGAAAACCCTAGGGTTTCATCTCAAAGCAGCCGCCACCAAGCTATTCAATGGCTGAAAATTATTCCTTTTCTTCCTCAATTTCCTTCCAATCCACAAATCAATTCAAGAAAGTTTCAACTGCAATGTTGTAGATCGTCTCGAGATCTATGACTTCAACGGTGGAGATCGAAAACAAAGCTCTGGATTGACGGCAAATCGCTCGTGAAGGCTGCGACTTTGTGCACGCATTTCGAGGAATATACGTGACCGAGCTCTATGGGATTCGAGCCGTGGGTAGCTCTGGGCGATGGCGTTCGAATGGTGGTGGTTTGATGGGGTTTCGACAAACGTTGGGGAGGCGGTTGTAGATGGAACGATCGACGTTCATGGGTTCATTGCATTTTCACTTGCCTGGAAACGAACGTGAGGAAGGCAAAGGTGGTGGTCCAAATCAGATGCAAATTGAAATTCATGGCCCAGATCGAATGTAGGGTTTAAAATTAAATTTAAAATTGATTTGTATATATATTAATTCGTTAAATCTTTAAAATGCTATAACTTATTCGTACGAGGTCGAAAACGCACGAAACCAGTTGCGTTAGAATCGTATGGACGAGCACTACGCTATGGAACTGGATTGAAAGCGATCGGAGTCAGTGAAAATTTTGAGTGAAATTAAACGTCCGTTTAATTTTATTCGAAATAAAAGCTGGAACGGAATTGAAAGCAAAGGTGAGAACTCCTCACTCAATCGAATGTTTTGTTTCGATTTAAATTTTAAATAATTAGATTTAAAAATGCTTAATTGTGTGATTGGATGATAAATTGATATCTGTATTGTTGAAATAGACATTATACGCCGTTAGTAAGCGGATGTTATTTATTAAAAACATATACCGCGATAATTTCACATTGAAGTGGAATTGGTATTATATATGTATATAGCAATATATATATTGGAATATGTATATATTGGAGTTGATTTCCCGCATTGTATAGCGGATGAGACCCTATTGCGCCGCATAATAGCGGATAATATTTATGAATCTCATATACCGCGATAATTTCACATTGATGTGAAATTGGTATTGTGCTAACATCTGTGGATGCAGGGAAACAGGTTGGAGGGATCCGACTGGATTCCTCACCGTAGTGATTTATTTACAGATATAATTGTATATTCTGTTATCATATGATGATATATGATGTTTGAATGCTGTGATTGACTATTTGGTGCTGTTGCATCATCGAATCCATTTTTGGAAGTTTAAAAATAAAGATTTGTAAATTATTAAAAGGATTGGTTTATTTAAAATTGAGATTTTTGATTTATTTTAAAATGGTTTATATATATAAGATTTATAAAATTGATATTTTATAGATCAAAATAATTGAGTTATAAAGGAGTTTTTAAAGTGTTAAAATGAAGTTTAAGTAAATCTCATAAGTAATAAGATTTATAACTTGTGAAGTTTTAAAAGAATGATTTTTGCAAATAAATGAATTATAAGTATTTAACTTATAATATGGATTTTTGGTATATAATTGAGTTATAAATTGATTTGGTTAATAAAGTGCTTTTATAAGTTAAAGTTGTTATAAAATACCAATGGAATTTATAAACATAGATTTGTTAATCTGAGAAACGACTTATTTTGATAAGTTAAGTTTATATAGCTTATTAAAGGAAGTATATTCACGATTTTGGACAGTGAATATATTTTTAAATAAAATGGATATGTTTTGGAGAAGTGATATTACGAAATGAAGTAATTGTTTTAAAAAGATGTTTTTAAAACGTGTTAAGTATCGAAAACATAGATTTCAACATTTATTGTTGAAATAGATGTTTCGAGGAATAAGGAAATGGTGGACTATAACACTGTTGTTATAGTAAATGGTTTCCGAAAGGAAATGTTTTATATAGTATTGGATTTATATACCTATCTAAATTTCGAATCCCTATACTAGTGATTTTTGAGTTGTCGTAACGATGTTTTACGTAACATTCGTTTTGACTCAAATAAAATTTGTGAAAGAGAATGATTTTCTTAAAGAATGAAATATATACTAAATTTTGATTTAAGTATATTGAATATTTCAAATGTTGAAAATAAATGGATTTGTGAATTACCTATTATTAAATAGGTATGGAAATGTTTTCCAATATGAAGTGAAATGTTTTGAGATTTTATCTTCAAAGATAAATTGAAAAGTGGAAATTGATTTGAAATTGTTTTCAAATAGTTGAAGTGTGGAAATTATATATCTTGTAAAGATATTTTTGAAAGATAAATAATTTGGAAAATTATTTGGAATCTGATGATGTTGCGCATCTTTATTGATAGTTAAATAACCGACTATCAATAATTACCTTGAATGGGTATTTGTTGTGATCTGCTTGAATTTGAATGCCACACTTATTTTTGAATAAGCGCTCACTATTCGGGTTATCCGGGAAAGGACCTTTGTGTTGTATAACCCATTCCGAATTAGTGATACGGCGATATGGATCGTATTGAAGACCGGTGGTGAAGACCGGGTATTTGTGAAAACGATAGGATGACCTATCGATTGTCTCTGCACCGTTAGCTACGGTATAGAGATTTCCTTTGTGATGGGAAGTTTTATCGGGATTGTGAATATCCGGATTGCAAGGGCTTCTTTGGAAGTGCCTTCGGTTTCGTTCGAACCCGGAACAGACTTGTATGGTTACGTGTTTGACATTACACTTTGAGATATAAAGCAGATTTCTTTCAAATACATTTCTGTTGGTGGCGGAGAATTAATTCTCTTAGCTTAACACCCTTCTCTGAGACGTACGAGCTCAGAGGTTATGTAGTTGAAATTTATCAGCGATATATTCCCAATTTGGTAATGTGACATGCTGAGTGTTGCTGTGAAATGATCATTGTTTGATCATTTGTGATATGATCATTTGTTTGATCATTTATCTTTGTGATCATTACTTTGATCATTTGTTTGACCTAAAGCATAGCTTTTGTATAAAGCGTAGCTTTGTGGACGAGACTTCGTCAGGGCCTCAACAACCCGGAAATGGTCGAAACAGGAATGTTGCGGCAAGGTTATGAGGGTCGCGCCCTTTAGGGTATGTCATTTCCTTCTGGAAAGGGGTGGTATCATGGTATGGAGCCCAGATACTTACTCATGTGGACACACTTTATTTATTATGTGTGATGATGTTACCGAGCGCTCGGATAAAGGTCCCAAAGGACCGAGGGATGACATATTCGTGAGTTACCTAGTTACAGGGGTAACCCGGCTTTGTTGGCAGAGAGCAGTTTGTCTCTCGGAGCGTCCAGCCAGAGGCGTTTCCTACGTGGCATAGGAAGTTCCTTAGCCTGACCATTTGTTGGAAAATCCAAAGAAACAATACGAACCTTGTACGGTTTTAGTTGTAGAACCTGCCATTTACTTATGGTGGCACCCCACTGTTTAATTGGTAGCTATAGTAGGCATAGTTCAGAATGTCTATGTTGGCTAAGATTAATATTATACTTTCGAAATGTTTTTTCTGCACTATGCACTAATAATAATAATCCAATGATTTTGCATAGTAAGCATGTTTGACTATCATAAGAAGAAATCTCCTCCAATTCTGCGTTTGCATTGTGTGTGTGGCGGGAGGTCTTATGGTAGTTTCATTTTCCAAAAGCATTGCGGGTTTCAATGTTAAAATTCTTTTGTTGTTTGTTTCTAAAGATAAACTGTTTTAGTTCTCACACCAGTCACCATGACTGACCTGGAGTTTATTGTTCCCTTCCTAAACTCTGGGTGCCCACCAATTTCCACACGGGCAGTCTAGAGTTAGGTTATCAGGTCATTCTGGATTCAGGAGATGCTTTGGAGCTTAGTGGCGAGCAGGATGGCGAGACGTATCACTTGTATATGATATTATTTGTTCCGCTGTGTATTCTGTATGAGGACAAGTTCATATAACTGTCCAGTTGTGTTGTATTGTTGTTGTAAACTCTGATGATGATGTAATGTATAAAATGATATAGTTCTTTGATTTAAAGATTATTCATTTATCTATTATATGTTGTTCCACTGCGAATGTGAGATTCTGATATTGTTTCTGTTATTTCTTCTTTCTGTTTTCTTCTGTTTTCTTCTACCTCTTCTTTTTCTCCATAACAATTCGGTTTTTCGGCATTCGATTGTTCGGCAGTTGATACAGTGGAAGTATTGATGTCGATTTTCGGGCGATGAAAAATCGCGTATGTTACATATACAGTATCGGTACAAAGCAATAGACACGTGTGTCTCTAGGACAGAACAATACATAATATACAATAAACCTACTAAAACTAATAATGTTATAAGATTACATACAATTCAAATGTCAATTATATATACACATACAGTGAATCAATGTTAAACAAATATTATGTAACAACTCCTATGTAAACTCCTCTAAGCCTACTAAAACAAACGTTGGTCGTGTCATCCCTGTAGCTAAAATGTCTCGGACTGACCCTAGTATTATAAAATAATACACGGGCCAGACTATGTCTAATCAAGGATCATAAATGAGTGATACAATTTAAACTAAGAAGAATAGTATGATATCACTACTAAAGATACTTAAAACATCATGTCACGACCCGCCTTTCTATCACCAGAAAGACGCATCATCAATAAGAAAGAAAGGGATAGGAAAGAGAAAAGATAGAGAAGAAAGAACTAAACAACATCAGAATCTCATAGCGGAATGAATAAATTATATTAATCACATAAGTATTACATAGTATCATATACATCAATCAGAATTACACAGATTATACATCACATACTAGACAGTTATAAACACATGTCTTTCATACAACTCAAAACATCACAGAGATACAACACAGCGGAAATACAGATAAACACTAACACAACGGAACCAATATATATCTATACGCTGAAGCCTCCTGCTCCATTGCTCCTCCAGAATTCGTCAAAGCAAACCTGAATCCCTTGGCTACTCGTAAAAATTTGAGTACCCGAGAGTTTAAGAAAACAGAAATAAACTCTGGGTCAAACATGGGTCTGGTATGAGTAAACGGTTAAAGTTGCTTAATTTTAAAAATCATTTGAAAACAAAGGTATCACGTAAGACTCCCTACACATAAACATGGGTAAGTTTTTAACTTACGCTAACCAAAACATTTGACAAGAAATCCAGTGATATTATAATAGTGTCTAGGGTTTTCAAGTAAAATATAGAAATAGCTGGAATGCTTACATCTCACGTTCCAACATAGTTGGGCACAACTAAATCGTACGGTGCTTATTGGAGATTGGATTCCATACAATGGCAGGGCTATCGAGGTACCGCCCGTCACAGTACGTGGCCTAGATCATCGTACCGAGGATCACTCCTGACCCCCTGCAACACAAAGCTGGAACCATCCCTTACTGGACAGTCCCGAACAAGACAACCCCACGGTTGTAGCTAGCAACCGCCCACACAGCCGAAATAAAAAGGGACATCTAGACAGGGGTATATCTCGCTCTCAAGTGGGTGCTACCCACGAAGCCTTGCTGCACCTCCCTTGTTTTAGCCATTCCCGGTTGATGAGGCTTGAGGTTACGATTACCTTAATAGAACACATCACTTAGAATGCTCATCGTCCACCTGACGATGTGGTGAAAACATTCAATCCATACAAGTTCGTTCCGGGTTCGAACGAAACCGAAGGCATTATCTCGTTACACTCATTTTGGAATCACCCTTAGAGTTAACGACAATAACCCTTGCATTCTGAATCTTCATCTTCACTTGAGATTCACGACCTATCGTTAATTTGGATCGATGTGGTTTTCGGATATCCAAATCTGGAAACCCGATCCCGGTCTCATCGAAATCCAAATCGCCATCTTTTAGGTCCAAGTTGTTTTAAAGTTAAAACAATTCAATTCTATTATCTATATATACACAGATAGATAATTCATATCATCACAATAGATAATTCATATTATTATCACAAACAGATAATTCACACTATCATCCTATTCAACCAAAACATCCCTATCACACAGCATCACTTATCTCATATCTGAGATCTCAAACCATTCAAGACAATCAATATCATTCAACATCCATAAGCGATGATTTATTAATCACCATCTATAATTAATTTAAAGTGAATTAAATTAATTACTTCCATCTCTAATTAATTTAAATAAATTAAATTAATTACTTTCATCACATAAATCTTGCTTACTTAATCATTAATTAATCACAAATCAATTTATTGATCATCCTCTAATTATCCATCTTAATTAATCATCCTGATTAGTTATTCTTAATTACCTTAAGTAATTAGCCTTTAATTAATTACACAAATTAATTATCCTTAACCATTCCTAGTAATTAACCATTTATTACTTCATTATTCACATTACTTAATGATCCTTAATTAATTACTTCCATAAATTAATCAACTATAATTAATTACATTAATCCTTAATTAATTACATTAATTAATTAAACTTTAATAAATCACTTTCATTAATCAACCTTAATCATAAACAGAAATTACCATCCTGTAATTATTTACCTTAATTAATTAACTTCTTAATTAATTATATAAATCCTTTGATTAATTACACTAAGTAATAAATCCATAATTACTTACTAGGTAATCTTTCCTTTAATTACTTCCCATTAAGTAATTCCCTTTAATTAATTACGTCCAGTAATTATACATTAATTTCTTACACTAAGTAATTATACTTATCAATCTTATTAAGTATTCATACTTAATTAATCACCAAGAGATTATCTTTAATTAATAAAAAAAATTAATTTCAATTGGATAATTCATCCCCTAATCACCCTTATAAACCAATTAATTAATCTTTAATTGACTAATTATTCTTCAATTAATTACCTTGATTAATTTATCACATTAATTAATTACCTTAAATTAATTAAAATAAGTGATTATCCTTAATTACTTTCCAGTTGTTAATCAACCTTTGAAAAACAATTACCATTTAAACCTTGTTAATGACTTTTGGGAAGAAATCATCATTAAGTAAATAAATAATCACTTATTAAGATAACCATTTATCTGTATTATTTACTAAATTATCATTATTTTAAAAATTATTATAAAATTCCCTTTTGAACAAAATAATTGCAAAACATTTATTTTGAAAACTTATTTCATTTGAATAAATTTTAAACTAAATCATTCTTTCAAAAGGAACCTGGTCATCAAACTTTAAACCATGTACTATGTTTCTACTCAGATTTAAAATCTGGCATCTCAATCTAAAATGACTCGAGCCAATGCAATGAAAACCCGAGTCTTTTCTCGTAATCCCCATGCTAAACTTTGAGCTTCCCTCCTCTTCTCTCATCTTCGAGTCGATCCACCAACTACTTCGAGTTTGTTCCCGAGCACATCATCGTTTTCCCCAATTCCTTAACTAAAACCAGATACGGCCACCCACGCGTGCACGTGCACTAGAGGCCAGGCCACCTCCGACCAACATCGCCGTTGCCTCTACATCATCGACGACCATCCAAACCCAACTGATCACCCAGACCATCAAAACCCTCCATAGATCGAAATCGATCTTCCAAACTCACCCTGGAACCCAATACCCATTGAAAAATAACCTCGTTACGCCGCCGCCCCACGCCAGAAACCTTGCCACTCCACCAAGACCTCCGCCTGAATCCCCAGCTCCTGTTCCCTCAGGTGCGATCGACCCAAATGCTTCGTCGACGACAAAATTTGTTCGAGAATATCAGCAACCCAAACATACCCTTAAACCCTAAATCATCGTTCCACGACCATTCTGGTCATCAGAAAAATGTAGCTCCATTTTTCCACCAATCTATGACACCCGAGCTACCTCCCATCATGATCTCGACGAATATAAATTTGCCAATCGACGGAAATTGATGAATTTTCCTATTCCGTTCAAACCCCAATTTCTCTACGAATATAAATTTAAAAATCTTAAATTGATTATCAAAAATCATAATTTTGAAATGCAAATCTGTTCATATAATCGAAACTTGAAATTAAATCATTTGATTTTCTATTTTTTTGTTGATCATTACTGACATTTTCATATTCCAGAATTTCTGCCATTTAATGTTATCTAGAATTATTTTTAAAATTTGAATCTGACTATTTCTAACAGTTTCCCTTTAAACATTTTAACTTGAAACTGCTTGCATATTAAGATACGAATTTTTTTCCTCTCTCGTAATTTTGTTGATCTGTTAATTAAAAAGAGACCTATATATGGGTACACAGATATGCATATCAGTATTAACATACATATACACATGAAGTCATCTCTGAGCAAAGATGTAAAGCATACTACTCAACAAAATTTCAAGTATTATCACATGCAACTGGTCAAACAACTTAGCCTTTATAGAAAAGGTTTACTCACAATTTGAATGTTGAACAGAGAGTTAAAATGGCTTTGATTTGAAACAGAGAAGCTTAGACATATCAGACATGCAAACTTAAATCCATTCATATACACAAAGCTATCACTTATATATACACATGCAGAGCAATCATCATCACAGAAACTTCACAAGCAATAATCATTTACCTACTTAAACTTTTAAATTAAAATGTTTACTCACCTTATTAAAAAGACAAAGGGTTTGGGAAACTGGATTTGAAACTTGACTGCTTTGAAAATTTGTATGCTTTTGTTGTTTTGATTCCAGAAAACTTGTCTTGCTTGAAATTTAAAACTGAAAAGCTTTAATCTTGATGCTACATAAAACTAGAAAACTTGATGCTTTGAAACTTGAAAGTTTGAAACTGGAATGCTTAAAGACTGGATTTGAGAAGATTTGAAACAGAGGTGAATTTTGGTTTGCAGGCTGAAGATAAAAGGGTTTACAGAGATTTGTATATTTTGGTTGAAGGTTTGATGATTTTTTTCCCTCTGGTTTGCTAAGTTTTTATAAACGAAAAGGAAAAGAAGTTTGACATATAAGAAACAAGTGCAGGCTGGTACAAGATTTTTATTTGTTTGGTCAGTGATTTTTTTATACATGGGGGCCGATATGAAACATTTTGTACAAGCATTTATTAACATGTCTTGTATTGTCATACTTATCCCCTATTAAATTTCGTATGTACTTAGATGTTTTTTTCTTTCCTTGCATATCTACAAATTGCTATAGTACAAATATTACTTGCCTAATTTTCTTCTTGCCTGCAAATATATGTCTTCCTATACACTATATAATTCTAGACTTATCTTAAGTGTAAATTTTAAAGTTGTTATAGTTATTTTTACATAACCATTTATTTGAAATATTCATTTCTATTTTTTTTTTAACTTAATGTATTTGTTTCTATTTTTACATAACTACTTATTTTTATTTCTTAACTATCCAACACTTAATTTATAATTATTTATTTATTTATTTATTTTTACTTATGTTTAATATCCTAGTTTCTTATGTTTATAGGTTTATATATTTATGTTTATGACCATATATTTGTTTTACTACTTATATTTAATATTGATAAGATTTTATTTCTATTTTAAACTTAACTACCAAATATCCCCTTTACAATTAAATATTTATTTTATTTTATTTTTAAACATTATTACCAAAATTACATCAAATATATATATAAATCAAAAGTGAATAAGATAGATTTTCCTTTAAATATTTTTGAAAGACTTTATTTTAAATTTTTAAATCATAGCTTCCTTCTAAAATACACACATATATATACACACTCATTAAATTTGAAAACAATAAGTATATTAAAAATCTATTTTTAAAATAACACAAATTAAATAATTATTCTTATTTAAAATCAATCTATAATCATAATTTAAAACACCACATTATAAATTAATTGGTTATTTATATTTGAAAATAACAATTTTATCAATTTTAAATAAATTTAATTCAGAGAGTATCACATTTTAAATTCCTTGAAATTCTGGGATATCACACATCAAATGACATGTCAAAGTATATATATATATATATAGAATAATCCTCAAGGCATTACATCATCCCAATATCTCAAATCCATATAAAATAACCAGATCTGATATCAAAAGATGTCATCACCCATTTAGAAACGTATCAAATCAGAAATCACGTAATCAACATAAATGGGTGAATCATACATATCCATAAATTTTCATCAATATATATATATATGTGTGTGTGTATGTGTGTGTGTATGTATGTATGCACATATGTATGTATATGTATATATGTACGTATGTATATGTATATAAATCATCTACAAACTAAAGCAACAACAATAAAGTAAGGCTATCTCAAAAATAGCAAATCATCAAAAAATATGGATATACGGAACTGACTACACTTTAGACTCAACCAGTCTCTAGTCTAGTAAACTCATTATAAGAACGAGACATATATTCTAATCCACTTCTCACACAAACCCTGAACCAGACGGGAGACTGATGCCCGCTTACCACAAGCCTGCTCCAGGAACCTGGGTCTACTCGCCTACTATAGAGTAAGCGTATATTCCTACAGCCTTCGGTTACCTCGACAGACATCATGACCCCATCCACCACTAGCTCATCAACACGTAGCCCCGATCATGACCCTGCTTTTCCCCTAATGGTAACGGACTGTTGACCTAAGCGACACAAGGGGCTACGAGCAACAACCCATCTACTACTACCAGTACTGCAATGCGCATCAAAGGGACATATAACTACGGTGTCGTGGATCTGGGGCACGACCCCACGATCAGGCCGCTAGGGTGGATACTGGCCAATCTTATTCACTCCTGAAAATAAAAGAAGTTGGATATAATGTGGATGGTCATATAGTACTCATACCTTATAGCTATGCATATCTCTAATAGTGACCGGCACGCGACTCTCATAAGCCAACATCCAACAAGACGATACTCCTTACCAAGTATCACATATACACATGAGTGTAATCCTCGTTTGAATGACATTTACTTACAATGAATAATCAAACAAATAAGATAGTGACATCCCATACCACTGCATGTTATTAGGATAATTATTCAAAGCTCATAAAATACAATTGATCCACATTGGGTATTTCTATATGACAAGTCTGATGAATAACCGGAAAAGTGTTATCAAAGGTCCCATACCAGATGGTATCACTAAATCGTTTATTCATCGTCAGATAGAAATGAAATCTCATAAATCAAACAGAAAGGATCTCATCGCTGTATCATATTAAAACACTAATCAAATCAATATCAATTATGAATCATTCATATCATCGGAATCAATATAAAGACGGTAAGAAATTAAAAATCAAACACTAATATAAAAATGGATTATTCAAATAAATATAAATAAACGAATCAATGTTTGATAATGAAACATTCAAAACATATAAATTCATATAACAAAATAAATACTAAGAAATGGATAACAAATACATATTACAGAATTAATTTGATAATTATCTGACCTTAATATAGTTTAACATTTACAGTAAATGACTAATCTCTCATTCTTATATAAAACCAATCGATTATTAAATATTTACTAATAACGTTGGAAAACTTAATTCCCTCATTTTAAATTTCCAGAATAGTAAGTAAACTAAATATCAAGTATAATATTATTTCATATTTTCTATAATCATACACTATTTTATGTTACTTTAAAACATCCAAATTAATTACATACATTCAAATAAGTAAACATATAGTATTATCAAAACTTGAATAGTGTATGTGTATATATATACACTTGAAGATTTCACAAATCTACATAATAACTATAAATTTTATATTAAATAACAATTCATATTTTATTTCAAACAAATTACTAATAGATTCACCTTGTTTATTTAATAAACCTTTAAATTTACATTTTCTTTTACACGGCAGCCACATATACCTATTTACATATTAAGGTTTTGATATATTCAAAATATTTTCATGTTATAAATACATCAGTGTTGAAAAAAAATATAACATATAAAAGCTAAATAGTCAAATAAACCAGGCTAATAATTAAGGAGAGGCACAACAATACTGTAACGGCCCACAAATTTATCACTTGGATAAATTATATTTATTTTTAAAATATTTAGATATGGGTTTTAATGTAAGAAATAATCATGTTTTGAGTGGTAAATAATAATAGTTATTTTGTTTTGGAAATATATATGTGAACAAATTACCTAGGTAAAATATTGATAATTTGTAAATATCGTTCTAGGTAAAATATCGATAAAACAGCCGGAAATCGTTTTATCAATAAAACTGCTTTTAAACAATAAGGATCATGCACGGCTTTGGTACATACATAAATATATGTGTTCAAACAAGATTATGAAATAAATAATTTATTTTATTTTTGTAAAATAAAATGTATTTATGACATCGACCGTGATATCATTGGTTTTATATATTTCTTCGAGAATTCAAGCTAAATTTAAATATTAAATAAATGGGTTTTTATTTACAAATAAACATAGTATAATTATTTAATAATTATGGTAAATTAATTTTTAAATTTTTTTTACCAAAATAGATGGTTCATAGATAAATAGAAAATATGACCAAAGAACGTTTTCCAGAATTTCGACTTTTCGACAACGGAAAGTTGTTGGGAATGCTGTTCGCCTTTGTGCACCATATGTACACACATATAAAAGATAATTAACCATATGATAATACACTTAATAATATACTATCTTATGTTAATTATGTTTACCAAGTGATGTGATAAGTCATGGCTTTAAAAATAATAACTTATATATATATATATATCTGTATGTGTGTGTTATTATCTCTTGTCATATCTTAGCCTTATCATCATTATCCATCATGAACTAGAGGATGTGCCTAGAGAGGGTGGGATGTGACATATGAGGGGAAGGAAGGTGGTGATGTGACTTGTCAAAAAATAATGACATGTTAGAATATTTTAAAACTAAGGTTAAAACGGTAATTTTTCTAATTTCTTGTGTCTATAAATACACATCCATTTCACCATATTTTCATTTACTTCTCCATTTCCAATTCCATAAAGCTTTCTTCATGTTTCATGGCTTCTTATGTTAGTTTAAGTTTTTTTTTAAAATAAAACGATTTAAATTGTTTTAAAGATGCAAAATATTTTTTAAACTCTTTCTTCTCTATTTTTCCTCCACTTTATTCGGCCATAACTTCCTCTATTTTAGACCAAATCAAGATTTTTTTTAAATCATATAAAATTTTAGTAGCTACAACTTTTTTTCTTACCACTTTTACAAATTTCAAGCTTAGAATTGTAAAAATCTCATTTCTTTGCAGTGTACTTCTAAACTCGGAAATTCAGGTCCGAAAATAGCTCTCCTTCTTTTGACCATATCTACCTCAAACGTAATCTGATTTGAGTGAATCTTTTTCTTAAATTATAGAGAAAAGAATTTTCTAAAACTTTTCTTTGATCACTTTTCCAAAATCCGAGAGTAATATGTCCAAAAATCAAGTGGAATTTGACAAATTTTTGGGGTGATTTTTGGTGCATCTAAGGAATTTCTGGTTTCAAAGATTTTCGGTGAGTAAAACTACTTTGTTTTGGGAAAGTTTTTGAATTTATTATGATGTGTTATTGTGGTGATAACATGATAATAAAATTGATTGGTTATTATGTTGGTCGATGGTGATTTGATGGATGTTATGTTTGGTATTGAATTTGAGATTTGAATGTGATGTTGTCGAGTTAGTAAGCATATAATCTTATGTTTATATGTGTGTTTCATTAAGATGTTAAAAGTATGGTAGTATGGATGTATGGTTGTAATTTAAGAATCAAGTATGTTGAGTTGAAACAAAGTTAACAACTTTGTGTGTTGCGATGGACGTAAGATCCGATTTGAAGTCAAACTATGTTTTCTAGTTTTGAATTTTGGAAATGTTTTCAAAGTTTTTATCTTTGTTTTTAAGTTTCAAAAACTTTCAAAATTAGGTTTCCAAATTTGTAATAGCAAGGAATAAACAAAGAATTTCGCTTAAAGTAAGTTTAAGCGAAATGCGCTCATAGAGATAGTCGCTATGGACGCAGTTCGACAAAGTTGTCGATTTTCGTTTTAAAGTGATTCATTTTGGAACTGTTTTGCAAAAGTTTTCCGAACTTAATTAGTAACATAAAAGGAGACTAAGTTTAGATTATTTAATAATTTATTTATTTAATAAAATAATTAAAGTTAATTAGCAGTTAATTAGTAATTAGGTAAGTGATTAGAGGTTAAGTAACACTTAAGGAAGGTTAATGACTAATTATTTATTAATAAGGTTTTAATTAGTAATTAATGTAGATAAGAAGTAATTTAATGATTAATTATTATTTAATTAAGTTAAGTAGGTTAATTAATTATTATTTAATTAAATGATTATTAAATTAATTTTTAATTAATTAGGGTTTAACTAATAATGAAAATTTTAAACCTTAACTAAGATGCATTAAGAAGTTAATTAGGACTTAACTAATTTCATTAAGTGAATTAAAATTATGATTTAATCTTGATTTAATTATGATTAATTAAGATATAATTAGGGTTAAGCCAACTATATATACTTTAAACTTTTTAAAGGTTGTTTTAAACCCAATCGGTTATATTTTAAATTAATTTTCTTTTTAAGATTAATTGATTTTGAATCAAAGGATCTCTTGTCTGGACCATTAAGTAGCCAAATAAATTAAAGTAGTGATTATAAAACGTTGACACGTTTTATGGGAAGTAAGTTGACTTGTGTTTAGCACAAATGTTGAATATCGACAACGTGATAAACACAAGGAAGTTAATTTCAATAAGCGGGTCATGGTAACTTAAGCATATAGAATATACTTCTATATGTACATTTTTCACCAGTAATGGATGTATCTCTATTTGTAACTTGGACATCTACATATGATTGATTGTATGTTATTTGTGAATCCCTTACATATCTGATGTTAGGCAATAGCCATGATATAACTTGGATAAGTAAACCCAAATTTAATGATCCATTGTAGTACTTAAGCCTCTGTTTGGTTTTGGAAAGTAAATATTTTATTTTATTTTGAATGGTCTTCGAAGCTATTCTAATTGGAACAAGATATTTGAAGAATGTTTGACAATTGTTTTGAATATTATATAAAGAAGTTTATGAATAATTTTGGGGTATTCATAAAGGAGTTTTAGAAATAGTTTTGAATGTCTATAAAAAGATTTTATAAATGGGTTTGGATGTCTATAATGGGAAGTTTTATACAAGGTTTGAAAGTTTATAAAGAAGTTTATATAATTGGGTTTGAATATTTATAAAGAATTCATAAATGAGTACGGAGGTTGATAAATATTTTGTAAACGGGTTTGGGTTAAAAAAAAGGATTTCATGGGTAAGGGAAATTTAAAAAAGGATTTATTGAAGATAATTACAACAGGAATTCGAGGTTTGAGTTTCTCGAGGCTGACCTTTTAAAAAATGGTGGTATGGACCATCCGTTCCACACTTTACACCTGTAACGACCTCGAAATTTAAATTTATTTAAATTAATAATTAAATGAATTTTTGAATTAAATTGAGTAATTAAATAAATTTTTGGATAAAATTAGTAAAATAAATAGATAAAATGGAAGCGAGTTTCCCCGATCGTATATGAGTGAATTTGAAAATAATAAATATATTGATATATATTCTATTTGAGTTTAAAAGTAAAATAAATACTTAAGTTAGAAATATAAGATAACTATAAAGTAAATAAATTAGATAAAATTTAACAACATGTTAAATATAGGAGTTTACTCATCTTATAACAATTGAGATAAGGCAAAATAAAATCTAATAACATTATAAAGTGATGAAATATTTACAAACAAAATAATCAAAGCATATGTAATTAAACAAAAGCATAGCAAATAAAAATCTATGTACGTACATAACAAAATAAAGTATGCAAACCAATACAAAATTACCTCAGTCAAAGTCAAGAATTGCAAATGAAGATAATATCTATTCAAATATGAAGACACTAAACAAAAGATAAAATAAGATAATAAACTACAAACCAGACCACATACTTAAACATATATGTAGAAACAAACAAACAAACAATAAATATAGAGACATCAAGTACATACATCACCTTCAGCCGAAATAAGTGTGAAACAAAAAAAAATAGAATAAAACAGCTTATGCTTTAAGTATCAAATAGCATGGTCATTACATGCTTGCATTTAATGCTTTCAAACTTCAGCCTTACCTGTTGTACAAGCAATATTTTATCACCCTATACAGATAACATCACTTGGTAAGTTTTCTTTTATATCTATCAACATCTTCATCTCAGTTTTTATTCATTCGAAACTAAAAAGAAATCTGAAGTAAACAAACCATTCAACTTAAACAATACAATCAAACTTCAGCCTGGAAAATAAATCAAAGTAAAATGAAAACTAGGGAGTTTAAAGCCAAGCCGAGATCTGGAACAACTTCAACTTGAAAAGCAAATCAGATCAATGCAATTAAATTCAGTGTTTCCAGTTCAACATCATTTCAAGTTCTCCTCTGTTCCTGTTTTCCATTTTTCTTCATCAAACCCATCAAGGTGAGCAACCTTCTTGAATCTGATGTATATCTTGTTGTTGATCTGATATTGAAGTTGTGATTTTGCTTGTATGATTATCTGCATATGTGTGTATATCTATATACATAAGAATTAAAGATGTATATACAGAGGCATATATCCCTGTTTTAAAAGTTTACAGGCTAAACAAAAACCCAAAAAGAAAAATACAAATCTCTTTAATCATTCGCTGTTAAACTTTGATCATTAAACAAAAATTGTTCAAATTATGAAGACCAAAGTTTTAAAAATATTTCTTTGTAATAAAAATGAGTGGGTTTACTGAAATGGACTAAAACACAGTAAAATCAAATTTTATCAAAAATTTAATTTATTAAATTTTGAGTTTTGACTTCATGATCATGTTCGCCTTAGTAAACCATGATTTTTAATGAAGAAATTATGATTTTTAACTTAGTAATTCTCGAGCTTGAGGGAGTTGAACGGGAAATGGGTTTTCGTGAAAATCTGGTGATCGATGAACTTTTAGGGCTTGGGGTTTTTGTCGAAGCTAGCTGGTACATCGGTGGATACGAGAAAAATACTAGGAAAATTTTGTATTGCGTGATTCGTTTGGTCGAATCAAAACTAGGGTTTAAAGTTCAATTTTGAAGGGGTCTGTAAATGTGACGATTTCGTTGACTCGGGTTGATCGAGTGGCACGTGGTTCGAGATGAAGGCAGAGGGGACTACGGTGAAGGTCTGGGCAAGGGGACGTGAACGATGGTGGCTTGGATGATCGGGACGAGACGTGTTTCCAGTGATCGTGTGTTCCAGTTTTTTTCGATCGAATGCTCGATCTCGATTTAGGCTCGCGTTCAACGATCGGAGTTGTCGATGGGGTTGAGATGATCGTGGTCGACTCATGGGTGGTCGCGATGGTGGTCTGAATTGGCGCTGGTGATCGTGCACGTGCACACGCGAAGTTTCGTGCATGTGAGTGTTTGTGGAGAAGAAGGGTCTGAGCACGAGATTTTTCTCGCGTGTGGCTCGAGTAATTCGAGTCATATACTCGAAGCAGTTATAGGTTGCCTCGGGTTGATTTCTTGATTTCAGGTTTTACAGGAAACCTGTTATCTTGTTTTAAAATCTTTAAAATAGAATCTAAAAGCTTAAGTAGTTTGGATTTTTAAAAGTGAAGTTTAAAATAAAAGGTTTAAATATAAAAACTCAAGTTTAGTTTGAAACCTAGTTTGGAAATAAGTTTTAAATTCAAATTGGTTAATAACTTAAAAATGTTTAAGAAATTAAGTGGTTCTCAAAGGTTAGGATTTAAAATAGAGTTTGAGGAATGTAAAGGAAGCAATTGAAACTTGAGCTTAAATCTAACTTTGAATTCCAGATTTTTTGAAGTTAAATAAAGTTGTACAAATACAAATATCTAAATACTTAAACAAGTTTAAATGTAAAGAATTCGTTGATATGTGAATTCAAAGAGAAATTGATGTTGAACTCTTTTACATTTCCTTTATAACAAAATATTATTTATCGTGTAAATCAAGGTAAATAAGAATTCATTTCAAATCTTAAATTTAAATTAAGATTTAAAAGAAAATTTGAAATCAATACTTTCAAACATATTGTAAGTAACAATAATTAAATCAAAAATATAAATAAGCTTCACTTTAAGTAATGATGATTTAATGATTTATAATTCATTAATTTTTAAGTAGATTTAAAATGTGAATTAATTATTTGTTAATAAATTCAAGGATTAATTAATAATGGCAATTAATTAAGATTAATTTAATAATTAAAGATTAATTGATTCAGTGATTTAAGAATGATTAGTTAATAATTAAGGGTTAACTAATAAATTTGAAAGAAAGATTTTCAAATAATTTGTAATTGAATTACGATAATTAACCCGGATAAACAAATTGATACATCTGATTTAAATTAATCAGTTGATTTATAAATTCATTTGTGAATGTATGGATTCTATTGAATGATTGAATTACTTGATATCCCTGATATATGATGCTTTGTGATACACCCTGATCTATTTTGTGATCTGTGATAAAAATTATTCTGAGATGTTATTTATTATCTGTGATATTTATATACCTATGGTCTGTGCATGAACGATAAGCGTTATAGTTTATATCGCTTATCAACTATATTTCTATATTCTGATCTGTGATGATTTATTGTGTTGCACTATTGTGTTAAACCCCTGGACTACACTGTTACACACACAAATATGGATTTCACGTGGAAATCGGTTAAGTCACAGATAATTTTAATTTGATGTTTTTGAAATTGAAATTTTAATTTCAATTGATTTTGAAATCGGAAATTTGGGTTTAAAGTAAGAAGCTTTTGAAATGGAATTTTCAAAGATAAAAGTTATTTTGAATAATTTAATCGAGTTTTGAAAATTTAAATAATTAGATTTAAATGTGAATCCAAGTTTGAAATTAAATCTATGATTTGAAAACTAGGGATAAAAGATGATATAAATGTGTTTGTATGAATTAAACCATTTTAAAGTATTAATTTGGGAATTTGAATTTAAACCAAGGATTTCAACTCGTATGAATGAATCAGATTTCCAAATTGAAAACTGTTGTTTTCAAATGATAAAATCTTTTAGATAAGAAAAGAAATTCCAGTTTAAATTAAAGGAATTTCAAGTGAATTGAAAAATGGATTTTCCAAGTTATGAATGAATTCTTTTTGAAAGCTATGAATTAAATCTGTTTGTTTTTAACAGATTTAAAAATGATGATTTGTTTAACCCATTCGAAATGAAATTGTTTTGAAAGCTATGAGTTAAATCTTTGATTTAAAGATTTAACGAATTAATCAAATTGAAATGGAAATTGATTTGGAAAATCTGTGAATGAATCTTTGTGAAATTAAGTGAACTTTGTGAATTGAATCTTTTTGTTTAAAAGATTAAAATGGTAATTTGATAAACCTTTGAAAAGAAAGTTTGGGTAATAAGTTGTGACTTAATTGAAATCCCAATATCCGTATGTTTTTAAATATTTCGCTCACTATTCGGGTTAGCCGGGAAAAGACAATTGTGTCATATAACCCATTCCGAATAGTGATACGTCGTATAT
The DNA here is from genome assembly GCA_030737815.1 of Allium fistulosum. Taxonomy (NCBI): domain Eukaryota; kingdom Viridiplantae; phylum Streptophyta; class Magnoliopsida; order Asparagales; family Amaryllidaceae; genus Allium; species Allium fistulosum. The sequence continues at coordinate 1,390,237,820 of CM060902.1, forward strand.
GGATAGCATTTGAAGACCGGTGTTGAAGACCGGATATTTTTCGAAAATGAAAGGACAACCTGTCGAATGTCTCTGCACTGAGTCGCGCCGGTATAGAGATTTATATCACTCTTTTGTGACGGGAAGTCCGGACGTGATTGAAAGTTATCCGGAATTGCAAGGGCTTCGTGAGAAGTGCCTTCGGTTCTGTTCGAACCCGGAACAGACTTGTATGGATACATGTCTGACATTACACTTTGAGATATAAAGCCGATTTCTTTCAAATACATTTCTGTTGGTGGCGGAGAATTTATTCTCTTAGCTTAACACCCTTCTCTGAGACGTACGAGCTCAGAGGTTATGTAGTTGAAATTTATCAGCGACATATCCCAATTTGGTAATGTGGCATGCTGAGTGTTGCTGTGAAATGATCAGTGTTTGATCATTTGCGATATGATCATTTGTTTGATCTTATATCTTTGTGATCATAGGTTGATCATTTGTTTGACCCGAAGCATGGCTTTGTGAACAAAGCGTAGCTTTGTGGACGAGACTTCGTCGAACCTCACACCCCGGAAATGGTCGAAACAGGAAGGATGCAGCAAGGTTCTAGGGAGTAGCGCCCCTTAGTGTATGTCATTCCTTCTGGATAAAGGTGGTATCATGGTATGGAGCCCAGATACTTAACCTCTGTGGTTGCTGCAAATTTATTACTTTGTGGTTTGTTGGAAATCGGGGATCCTCGGGAAGATCGGTGACGATCGGGGGATGGCATACGCGTGTCAGTAGTTACCTATTTTTGCAGAGGTAACCCGGCCTTGTGTTGGCAGAGATCCGGTTAGGTTCTCGGGTCGTCTATTCCAGGGACGTACCCATCGTGGAAAAGGAAGTTCCTTAGCCTGACCATTTGTTGGAAATCCAAAGAAACAATACGTGACTTGTACGGTTTTAGTTGTATTACCTGCCATGGAATGTGGCGGTAACCTGCCATCTAATATGGTAGCTATAGTAGGCATACGATACTGGTCCTATGCTGGCTAAGATTTATATTCTACTTTCGAAATGTTTTCTACACTATGCACTAATAATAATATCAAAATGATTTGATTTTGCGTAGTAAGCATCTTTGACTATCATAAGAAGAAATCTCCTCCAATTCTGCGTTGCATTGTGTGTGTGGTGGGAGGTCTTATGGTAGTTTCATTTTCCAAAAGCATTGCGGATTTTAATGTTAAACAGCCTTTGTGTTTGCTTAAAGATAAACTGTTTTTGTTGCTCACACCAGTCCCATGACTGATCCGGAGTTTATTGTTCCTTTCCTAAACTCTGGGTGCTCATAATTTCCTACACGAGCAGTCTAGAGTTGGGGTTTTCAGATATTCAGGTTTAGTAGATTTTCTGGAGTTGGTTCAGTCTTTGGATCAGACTGCACTTGTTTTTCTTTGTGCCTCGTTATTGGGAGTTCGAGCTATTTCTGGATCGTGCTTTGGAGATGAAGATTATCCGCTGCTGATGTTATCTATTTTTCTTTCCGCTGCAATTTATTGTATCATATCTCTGATGTATATAGATATTCATTGTATCATCATTGTATCTGGATATTGTATCAGATATTGTATATCAATGTATTATTCATTTATTCCGCTGTGTTATTTACTTAATGTTGTTATAAGCTCCCGAGAACCAGATTCGGCATTTGAATCTACGGCATTTTGAGTACAAGGGAAGTACAGGTGCCGATTTTCGAAGGTCGATTTTTGGGTCTTGACAAGTGGTATCAGAGCTAAGGTTGAACTTTAGCTCAGGAGTATAACACGTTAAGTAGCTCATTAGAGATAGAGTGAAGTAAACTCTAGAATGAGTAATCTCTAAGATATCCGTCTGAACGTCTCAGTAAATTCTCTTACTATTCAGCGATAGTAAGTATGAGTACAAGAAGAAGACGAGATAGGGGACAAGGGAATACGACTATAAATGGTCAATACCCTACAACAGTGGAAACAACTTTCTTATCAATTTTCTTTGATTCGTTTCCAAATTGTTTTAATTCCTTCGTATCAGCTCCAAAAGAAGTTTCGATGTGATGAAGGCTCTACGAACCGTTGTAGAAAATTCTTACTTCGTATTTTCATTGACTTCTTATCAGCTTTTTGATTTAAACCTTAATGAATATTAATTGGAAATTTTGAATTGAGATAAATAGATTAATAGGATATGAAGCTAAAATTTGAATTAAATCGATAAAATGATTTCGTTTGAAACTGAATTTGAAATTTTATTTGAAATTTCTTGTGAAAACCAAAGTCTGAAGAGGGACAAATTGGTATATATTCTGAGATATTCCGACTTGAATTCGGAATCCGTATCTTGTGTTTGAGGAATTATAGGAGATCGGATCTATCTATCTCTGCGTTATTTTCGTGCCTGCCAATTTCGAGGACGAAATTCTTTTAAGGGGGGAAGTTTGTAACGACCTCGAAATTTAAATTTATTTAAATTAATAATTAAATGAATTTTTGAATTAAATTGAGTAATTAAATAAATTTTTGGATAAAATTAGTAAAATAAATAGATAAAATGGAAGCGAGTTTCCCCGATCGTATATGAGTGAATTTGAAAATAATAAATATATTGATATATATTCTATTTGAGTTTAAAAGTAAAATAAATACTTAAGTTAGAAATATAAGATAACTATAAAGTAAATAAATTAGATAAAATTTAACAACATGTTAAATATAGGAGTTTACTCATCTTATAACAATTGAGATAAGGCAAAATAAAATCTAATAACATTATAAAGTGATGAAATATTTACAAACAAAATAATCAAAGCATATGTAATTAAACAAAAGCATAGAAAATAAAAATCTATGTACGTACATAACAAAATAAAGTATGCAAACCAATACAAAATTACCTCAGTCAAAGTCAAGAATTGCAAATGAAGATAATATCTATTCAAATATGAAGACACTAAACAAAAGATAAAATAAGATAATAAACTACAAACCAGACCACATACTTAAACATATATGTAGAAACAAACAAACAAACAATAAATATAGAGACATCAAGTACATACATCACCTTCAGCCGAAATAAGTGTGAAACAAAAAAAAATAGAATAAAACAGCCTATGCTTTAAGTATCAAATAGCATGGTCATTACATGCTTGCATTTAATGCTTTCAAACTTCAGCCTTACCTGTTGTACAAGCAATATTTTATCACCCTATACAGATAACATCACTTGGTAAGTTTTCTTTTATATCTATCAACATCTTCATCTCAGTTTTTATTCATTCGAAACTAAAAAGAAATCTGAAGTAAACAAACCATTCAACTTAAACAATACAATCAAACTTCAGCCTGGAAAATAAATCAAAGTAAAATGAAAACTAGGGAGTTTAAAGCCAAGCCGAGATCTGGAACAACTTCAACTTGAAAAGCAAATCAGATCAATGCAATTAAATTCAGTGTTTCCAGTTCAACATCATTTCAAGTTCTCCTCTGTTCCTGTTTTCCATTTTTCTTCATCAAACCCATCAAGGTGAGCAACCTTCTTGAATCTGATGTATATCTTGTTGTTGATCTGATATTGAAGTTGTGATTTTGCTTGTATGATTATCTGCATATGTGTGTATATCTATATACATAAGAATTAAAGATGTATATACAGAGGCATATATCCCTGTTTTAAAAGTTTACAGGCTAAACAAAAACCCAAAAAGAAAAATACAAATCTCTTTAATCATTCGCTGTTAAACTTTGATCATTAAACAAAAATTGTTCAAATTATGAAGACCAAAGTTTTAAAAATATTTCTTTGTAATAAAAATGAGTGGGTTTACTGAAATGGACTAAAACACAGTAAAATCAAATTTTATCAAAAATTTAATTTATTAAATTTTGAGTTTTGACTTCATGATCATGTTCGCCTTAGTAAACCATGATTTTTAATGAAGAAATTATGATTTTTAACTTAGTAATTCTCGAGCTTGAGGGAGTTGAATGGGAAATGGGTTTTCGTGAAAATCTGGTGATCGATGAACTTTTAGGGCTTGGGGTTTTTGTCGAAGCTAGCTGGTACATCGGTGGATACGAGAAAAATACTAGGAAAATTTTGTATTGCGTGATTCGTTTGGTCGAATCAAAATTAGGGTTTAAAGTTCAATTTTGAAGGGGTCTGTAAATGTGACGATTTCGTTGACTCGGGTTGATCGAGTGGCACGTGGTTCGAGATGAAGGCAGAGGGGACTACGGCGAAGGTCTGGGCAAGGGGACGTGAACGATGGTGGCTTGGATGATCGGGACGAGACGTGTTTCCAGTGATCGTGTGTTCCAGTTTTTTTCGATCGAATGCTCGATCTCGATTTAGGCTCGCGTTCAACGATCGGAGTTGTCGATGGGGTTGAGATGATCGTGGTCGACTCATGGGTGGTCGCGATGGTGGTCTGAATTGGCGCTGGTGATCGTGCACATGCACACGCGAAGTTTCGTGCATGTGAGTGTTTGTGGAGAAGAAGGGTCTGAGCACGAGATTTTTCTCGCGTGTGGCTCGAGTAATTCGAGTCATATACTCGAAGCAGTTATAGGTTGCCTCGGGTTGATTTCTTGATTTCAGGTTTTACAGGAAACCTGTTATCTTGTTTTAAAATCTTTAAAATAGAATCTAAAAGCTTAAGTAGTTTGGATTTTTAAAAGTGAAGTTTAAAATAAAAGGTTTAAATATAAAAACTCAAGTTTAGTTTGAAACCTAGTTTGGAAATAAGTTTTAAATTCAAATTGGTTAATAACTTAAAAATGTTTAAGAAATTAAGTGGTTCTCAAAGGTTAGGATTTAAAATAGAGTTTGAGGAATGTAAAGGAAGCAATTGAAACTTGAGCTTAAATCTAACTTTGAATTCCAGATTTTTTGAAGTTAAATAAAGTTGTACAAATACAAATATCTAAATACTTAAACAAGTTTAAATGTAAAGAATTCGTTGATATGTGAATTCAAAGAGAAATTGATGTTGAACTCTTTTACATTTCCTTTATAACAAAATATTATTTATCGTGTAAATCAAGGTAAATAAGAATTCATTTCAAATCTTAAATTTAAATTAAGATTTAAAAGAAAATTTGAAATCAATACTTTCAAACATATTGTAAGTAACAATAATTAAATCAAAAATATAAATAAGCTTCACTTTAAGTAATGATGATTTAATGATTTATAATTCATTAATTTTTAAGTAGATTTAAAATGTGAATTAATTATTTGTTAATAAATTCAAGGATTAATTAATAATGGCAATTAATTAAGATTAATTTAATAATTAAAGATTAATTGATTCAGTGATTTAAGAATGATTAGTTAATAATTAAGGGTTAACTAATAAATTTGAAAGAAAGATTTTCAAATAATTTGTAATTGAATTACGATAATTAACCCGGATAAACAAATTGATACATCTGATTTAAATTAATCAGTTGATTTATAAATTCATTTGTGAATGTATGGATTCTATTGAATGATTGAATTACTTGATATCCCTGATATATGATGCTTTGTGATACACCCTGATCTATTTTGTGATCTGTGATAAAAATTATTCTGAGATGTGATTTATTATCTGTGATATTTATATACCTATGGTCTGTGCATGAACGATAAGCGTTATAGTTTATATCGCTTATCAACTATATTTCTGTATTCTGATCTGTGATGATTTATTGTGTTGCACTATTGTGTTAAACCCCTGGACTACACTGTTACACACACAAATATGGATTTCACGTGGAAATCGGTTAAGTCACAGATAATTTTAATTTGATGTTTTTGAAATTGAAATTTTAATTTCAATTGATTTTGAAATCGGAAATTTGGGTTTAAAGTAAGAAGCTTTTGAAATGGAATTTTCAAAGATAAAAGTTATTTTGAATAATTTAATCGAGTTTTGAAAATTTAAATAATTAGATTTAAATGTGAATCCAAGTTTGAAATTAAATCTATGATTTGAAAACTAGGGATAAAAGATGATATAAATGTGTTTGTATGAATTAAACCATTTTAAAGTATTAATTTGGGAATTTGAATTTAAACCAAGGATTTCAACTCGTATGAATGAATCAGATTTCCAAATTGAAAACTGTTGTTTTCAAATGATAAAAGCTTTTAGATAAGAAAAGAAATTCCAGTTTAAATTAAAGGAATTTCAAGTGAATTGAAAAATGGATTTTCCAAGTTATGAATGAATTCTTTTTGAAAGCTATGAATTAAATCTGTTTTTTTTAACAGATTTAAAAATGATGATTTGTTTAACCCATTCGAAATGAAATTGTTTTGAAAGCTATGAGTTAAATCTTTGATTTAAAGATTTAACGAATTAATCAAATTGAAATGGAAATTGATTTGGAAAATCTGTGAATGAATCTTTGTGAAATTAAGTGAACTTTGTGAATTGAATCTTTTTGTTTAAAAGATTAAAATGGTAATTTGATAAACCTTTGAAAAGAAAGTTTGGGTAATAAGTTGTGACTTAATTGAAATCCCAATATCCGTATGTTTTTAAATATTTCGCTCACTATTCGGGTTAGCCGGGAAAAGACAATTGTGTCATATAACCCATTCTGAATAGTGGTACGTCGTATATGGATAGCATTTGAAGACCGGTGTTGAAGACCGGATATTTTTCGAAAATGAAAGGACAACCTGTCGAATGTCTCTGCACTGAGTCGCGTCGGTATAGAGATTTATATCACTCTTTTGTGACGGGAAGTCCGGACGTGATTGAAAGTTATCCGGAATTGCAAGGGCTTCGTGAGAAGTGCCTTCGGTTCTGTTCGAACCCGGAACAGACTTGTATGGATACATGTCTGACATTACACTTTGAGATATAAAGCCGATTTCTTTCAAATACATTTCTGTTGGTGGCGGAGAATTTATTCTCTTAGCTTAACACCCTTCTCTGAGACGTACGAGCTCAGAGGTTATGTAGTTGAAATTTATCAGCGACATATCCCAATTTGGTAATGTGGCATGCTGAGTGTTGCTGTGAAATGATCAGTGTTTGATCATTTGCGATATGATCATTTGTTTGATCTTATATCTTTGTGATCATAGGTTGATCATTTGTTTGACCCGAAGCATGGCTTTGTGAACAAAGCGTAGCTTTGTGGACGAGACTTCGTCGAACCTCACACCTCGGAAATGGTCGAAACAGGAAGGATGCAGCAAGGTTCTAGGGAGTAGCGCCCCTTAGTGTATGTCATTCCTTCTGGATAAAGGTGGTATCATGGTATGGAGCCCAGATACTTAACCTCTGTGGTTGCTGCAAATTTATTACTTTGTGGTTTGTTGGAAATCGGGGATCCTCGGGAAGATCGGTGACGATCGGGGGATGGCATACGCGTGTCAGTAGTTACCTATTTTTGCAGAGGTAACCCGGCCTTGTGTTGGCAGAGATCCGGTTAGGTTCTCGGGTCGTCTATTCCAGGGACGTATCCATCGTGGAAAAGGAAGTTCCTTAGCCTGACCATTTGTTGGAAATCCAAAGAAACAATACGTGACTTGTACGGTTTTAGTTGTATTACCTGCCATGGAATGTGGCGGTAACCTGCCATCTAATATGGTAGCTATAGTAGGCATACGATACTGGTCCTATGCTGGCTAAGATTTATATTCTACTTTCGAAATGTTTTCTACACTATGCACTAATAATAATATCAAAATGATTTGATTTTGCGTAGTAAGCATCTTTGACTATCATAAGAAGAAATCTCCTCCAATTCTGCGTTGCATTGTGTGTGTGGTGGGAGGTCTTATGGTAGTTTCATTTTCCAAAAGCATTGCGGATTTTAATGTTAAACAGCCTTTGTGTTTGCTTAAAGATAAACTGTTTTTGTTGCTCACACCAGTCCCATGACTGATCCGGAGTTTATTGTTCCTTTCCTAAACTCTGGGTGCTCATAATTTCCTACACGAGCAGTCTAGAGTTGGGGTTTTCAGATATTCAGGTTTAGTAGATTTTCTGGAGTTGGTTCAGTCTTTGGATCAGACTGCACTTGTTTTTCTTTGTGCCTCGTTATTGGGAGTTCGAGCTATTTCTGGATCGTGCTTTGGAGATGAAGATTATCCGCTGCTGATGTTATCTATTTTTCTTTCCGCTGCAATTTATTGTATCATATCTCTGATGTATATAGATATTCATTGTATCATCATTGTATCTGGATATTGTATCAGATATTGTATATCAATGTATTATTCATTTATTCCGCTGTGTTATTTACTTAATGTTGTTATAAGCTCCCGAGAACCAGATTCGGCATTTGAATCTACGGCATTTTGAGTACAAGGGAAGTACAGGTGCCGATTTTCGAAGGTCGATTTTTGGGTCTTGACAACACCGAAGGAATAGTGCTTAGAGTTATCCTTTTCTCTAATTTAAATAATATAGTTAAAACCTTGTAGAGATTTGATAATGGGAAATCTTACAAATGTTTTGTGAATATACTTATGTCAGAAAGAGAATTATATGATTGTTTTTGAAAGAGATTTATTAAACAAAGATATGCTTTGAGGCTTAGTGGTTGCTATGGATAAATAAATCTCAAATGGAATTGGTTGTTGTTTGTTTATTTGATAGTTAAATAAACTACTATCAAGTTTGAACCAATTTGACTTAGGAAGTATGAATGTAAAATTCGAGTTTTCGATAAGGACTCGAAAACTTACTTCCAAAAGAACCGGGAATGAGTCAACCAAAAATTATCGGTTGTTGGTACGGAGAGACCGGGATCGGATTTATATATTCGAAAACCACTCCGAACCAACATGTATGTTCGATTGGAAGACATTTTGATGATGATTGAAGATGGTGCTCTTTGAAATGCAAGAACTACTACTACTAATCCTAAGGGTGATTCCAAAATGGATGTAGTAGAGTTATTGCCTTCGGTTTCGTTCGGACCTAGAACGAACTTGTATGGATGAATGCTGGCATTGCATTGACGCTTGGAGGGCATTGTTAGCATTCCAATGGATTACTATTCAAAAAGGTAAAACATAGCCTCAAGCCTCATCAACGGGGAATGAATAAAACAGGGGATATGTAGCAAGGCTATCTGGGTCGCACCCATTAGGGTATATCATCACCCTTCTAGATATATACACAATCATCAATGATTTGTGTACGTGGAGCGCTCAGTTAAAGGTTGCAAAGCAACTGAGGTGATGATATATTTGGTACTATCCAGCAAGAGGTAGACCGGTCATGTGTTGGCAGGGGTCATTAGGTATGACCTTGGTACATTTTTCTAGAGATGTACTGTGGTGGATGGTACCCCAGTAGCCCAGTCATTAGTTGAATCCATTCCCCAATACGTGCCTTACGTTTTGGATTGTAGATCCTAGTATATTGGAATGTGAGATGCAAGCATTTTAGTTATTTTATCTATTTACTTTAAACCTAGACACTATGATAATATCACTAGTTTTTGATATAAAATGTTTTGGTTATCGTAAGGTAAAAACCCATCCGTTTTTACGTGTGGTGTGGTCTTACGATATACCCTTTGTTTGAAAAGTTTTCAAATGTAGAAATCAGTTTGATTGTTACTTTTTATCGAGTTTTACTCACCCTGGTCTACCAGACTGACCCAGGCGTTATTCCATGTAATGTTGGGGTCATACCGAGCATGTTTTCCCAGGTTTAGCTAGATACTTTGAAGTTGGAGAGGAGCTGGATGGTTAAGATGTATTCACGTATATTTTTCTTTCACTGTACTATAGAGTCTATATGTTTGTCAATAAAAGGACAGGTTTCTATAATTATCCAAATTTAGGATAAGTCTAGTGTACTCTGATGTTGTATATATGAATAAAGATGTTTTCTTTTTGTAAAGATCATTGTTGTATTATATATTATTAGTAGTTTTATGAGGCATTGTGTTATTTAGTTTTCTTCTATCTTCTACCTTCTTCGTTCACCCTAACAAATCGATATTTTTGACACTTAAATGTTCGGCATGTGATACAATGAACGTATTAGTGTTGATTTTCGAGGGTCAAAAATCCAGTTCGTTACAAATACAAAGTTAAATTCTCATCGAATAAATAGCGGCAAACATTAAACATAAGGAGGTACAAACTCATTTGTAAATCACCCACAAATCACTCCACACATATGCACACTATTATAAAAATGCACGCACTCACACACTATTATAAACCAGTACAGCAACAGCCATATTCACACACTTTATATATAAATGCATACAACACCCAGGCACATATACTTACATACACCAACACAGCACCCATATATATATATATAAACTCATGCACACATGAAAATTGAACACAAACTCACACAGTAACATACCCAGAACACACGCACCTACACGCTGAAAACACATATACTCACACTGCAATGAACCCATACACACAAAAGTATACTCGTAGGAAAAACAAGGCATAACAGCTCTGCACAGGTCGACTGGTCAATCATCACCGGTCAACTAGCGATAGGTCAAAATCATGACCTGCTGTTATGATTTAATGAGCTCGACAAACTAATTTAGGCTATCAAGAGCTCAATTCTAATCTCGGTTGCTCTATTCACAAACACACATCATTAACAATCATTTGATATTATAGTTCAAGAGTATATATGTAAATATTGATTGATTAAACATAGGTTTTGTGAGATAAAAATCACCTATATGTTTGCATCTTCTTCTTCACTTTATGCTTGAGTATGCATGCACACGACAAATCAACACCGCAGCAAATGAATTTCATCCCATAGATGCATATAAATATAGAGATGAACATATCCTAGTTAGAAGATGTTAAATAATTTTTTTGATTTGTTTTAAATTATATAAGTGGTGATGAATATTCGATTTTCTAGCTTCGGGGAGTTGTGAAAAAAATCTTAGATATGAAGTTTTTGCATGTGTATTTACTGAAGGAAGAAAACTCTAGAAGTGGAGAAGTATAGGAATGAATTTGGGCCTAAAAGATGTAGGCTTGGTATTGAATATACAAAAATAAGCAAGTATATATATTCATTCTCTTTTATTAATGAAACTAGATTCTAATTGATTTAAATAAATACAAATTTCATTTTAAGTTCCAAACAAACATTGTATTTCTTTTATAAAATTTTATTTCCACGTCTTTAACTTGTTTAAATCCAAACACACAATATTCTAACTTTACGCCCAAATCAAATAATTTCCAAACCAATTTATTAACTAGATTTCCAAATTTCTATTTAATTAATTAAATTAATATTATTGACTTAAGTTAATTATTACTTAAAAACCGGGTTGTTACATATATGATGCATCATGATACATTGTTGGTTCCGGTTCTATACAGCTTGGTCGACCATCTATTTTTCAGCAAAAACATTATGTTTCCTTTTTAGCTTACACACTAGTCGACTTTATTCATTTATTTATGTCTAGGAATAGGAAAATAGGATTGGATATGATCATATGATGTTTATAGGTGTAATTTCTTAAGTATATGCAAATTATAAATCAACTGTTAGATGCCTTTGAGTGAAGAAATTGCATGTTTCTTAACTAACATTTTATTTTTCGTAGATTGAGAATCGAGATGATCCATCTATTCCAATTACATGAACTCAAATTTGGATTGAAACACTTACAAGGAAATATAAAAGCATATTGCCGAATGCAATAGAGCGCATGGTGAAATTAATTGGTTTTCTATACCTTGTTTAAGATATTTATATTATTAACAAATTTATTATTTAACACATCATAATGTAGGAATTAGTTAAAAAACCTGATTGAAGAAGCAAATATAAGTGGTGGTGATAGTAATGCTCATTCTTTATTAATCGATGATGATCCCTTAACACAAGTGCTTGGTTAGAAAACTAAAGGTTTTCCTGATGTTGGAAGTTGTGTTAGTAAGACCCAATATGAAGCTCCACTTCCTTCTCGTACGTTATGTCTCCATGATAAAGTTGAAAAGTTGGATTTGGCCACTAAGTATGATATTCTCGTTACGAAAAATGAGAAGCTTGAGTCCAAACTTGATTGTGCTATCAGCCTTTTTCCAGTGAGTTTCTTATTACTATGTTTGATGCTTGCCTAATTATTGTACTTTAGTAAATAGCGTAAGCTAATCGTCTACGTATATTGAACAACATACGGTAATTCATCAATTATTAAGTTCTTAAATTATTAAGTTTAATATACTTACCAATATTTTAAGATCATAGTTGCTCAATATTTCGATGTGGTAATTCATTAATTTGGATGGACCTTGGATGATTCTGTTAATAGAAAATCAAAATGGTTTATAAAATATTTTACCCATATATTCCCATATATGCTAGCTATGGTAAGAAGAAAAAGTGTGCTATAATAGTAGTTTAATTTTTGAACAAAAAATCTTATCTAAAAGTCTATACATCCATTTTAATCACTAACTTCTTTCATATCCATTTTTTATTTTTACTTTATTGATAATTTATATTTATCTTAAATTTGTGCATTGTTTCAGTGCAAGTTGCTAATTTAGGTGCCCTACTTGAGGAGTGTTCTGGCGAAGTTTCTGCATTGATTTCATTTGAAGGATGTTGTAATGACCCGGAAATTTAGTCGTCTTGAGTTTTGTATATTAATTTTTAATATTCAATAATATAGTATTTTTAATCAAAATAAATTCCCGTTAAATGATAATTGATAATAATATATAGCTTTTAAACCAAGATAATATTTGGAATTCCCAGATTTTATTTATAAAATAGAAATTGATTTAAAATGGAATTTCTTTTATATATATATATATATATATATATATATATATATTTGGAAACAAATTCATAGCAAATAAATGTAGGTGAATAAGAAGGATATATTATAAATAGAAATGATTTTGGCCTATGAACAATATAGTGTATTATAAATAGAAGAGTTTAAAATGTGTATTTTTCTTATGTATATACGTGTTAGTTTAAGAGAGAAAAATGTAAAAGTATATCTGTAATAGTTTTAAACAAATATGAATGGTATGTTAAAAATAATATATGTAGTGAAAATAAAAAGAAAAGAATATATTGTAAATAGAAATGATATGACTTATGGAAAATATACTGTATCATAAATAGAGAAAGTTTAAAATTGGAATTTTCTTATATATATATATATACACACATTAGTTAAGAAGGGTGTAAAATATATATATATATATATAAACTAAATAAATATAGTTATTAAATATAATATATGTATATATATTGAAAAATGGAAGAAGAGATATATATATGAGATATATGATGATAGAATATGAGAAAAATTATAAAATCATTTTAAACCATTTTAAAAGGAAATATATATGAAAGTATAATATGATGGGAATGAAAGGGAAATTAAATAAAATCATTTTAATAAGAAATCTTTTACAAAATCATGTTTTAGTAAAAATGTTATTTTTATAAGGATAATGTAGCAAAATTTTCATTTGCTTTAAAATATACATTTAAAAAAAACGGGGAAATGTAAAACATAAAGGTTATTTTATATAAAAAATGGAATGGCAAGACGTGCAATGCCTTGAGTTATATATATATATATATATTAATAGAAATATATACATATAACTATGAAGACTTGTAATGCCTTGAGTTTTAAAATCAAAAGAAAATTTAGCTAAGTAAATAACAAAGTAAAAGGGTAAACAAGTAAAAATTGGTAAAATAAGTATATCAGCATATATACTTGTTTGGTTAAAAGGAGTAAAGACCAAAACAATTGTTTAACTTCTTTTCAAACTCAAAACTTCATGTCAAAGCCAGATCACCTCATCTCAATCCAAAGTACTGTACGTGTACATCATCATTTTCACCCTTGCAAACTTGTATAAACATAGGAATGGTGTGAGAATGTAGGCTTCAGTTTCAAAAGCCTGTAAAAAAATAAACTGTAAAGAGGAAAAAATCAAAGCTCTGTAAAACAGCTCTGTAAACAAACTCTGTAAGTAAAAGAAAACGGAAGAAGCCTTCTCTTTCAGATTCAAATCCAAGGCAAGGCAACATTTATCAAGTTCAGATCATAAACTAAAGATTTCAAAGGATTGCAAGCAATGTTTAAGGTGAGAACTTGAATCTGGAATGCCTGGAATTGTTATAAATATACTCTGTATATTCAGCAGGCTTTAAAAAAAACTTATGTATGTTTAACTTCAAAAATCTATATCCCTCGCCTCAATTTGAATTTGTGAATGATGTAAACTAACAAAGTGTTTGTTTTTTAGCATTAATCATGTCAAAAATGATTTGAGGCTTGTTCGTTTTGTATATTGTGAGAAAATTTAAAAATACAGTAAACAACTTAGGGCCCATTTGGTTTCATTTTGTATTTTGAGTTTTGTGTTTTCAACTTGCACTAAGAAATACAAGAAATAAGAGAAGATTTACAATTCTTAGCCATTGCGACGATCGACGGACAACGGGGGAGTAGGATTCTTCTCCGTGCTTTTGTTATCTCTCGAAACACGAAAAACAAACTAAATTTGATTTCTATTTTACATGTTAATTTCATTTTTCAAAATTGTTTGTTTTTCAACAATACATACGACGGACGCACTTTTGTATAGACGAAAACACAAAACTAAAAACGACAAGCCAAACGGGGCCTTAGTTTTTGATGAAAATCAATATGTTTAAAACATTGATTCATATATACAATCATGATAGTAATGTGAAAATAGGATTTTTAGTGGAAGAATCATGATTTTTAGTGGCCTAAATCGTTTGAAATCTTGTGTTGATCGTTTTCCATTCAAAATTATTTTTCGGCAATGGCATCGACGAGGAGTGGAGCGGCCTAGCCTAGGAGGAGCGTTGCGTCGAGGGGATGGGTTTCACTGTGGCCAATTTTTGTTCTTGGCCTTTGTTGGCGATGGCGAAGGGTGTTTAGGATTTAAGGAAGTTGGAGAATAGGTGGTCTAACGCGATTGAATCGCGGTGAATGGAGGTGACGAGGGGGTTGCAGTCATCGATCGTAGGCACTGGAGAGGGCGAGCTTGCTGTTGGCGTAGGTGGCGTGGGTTATCATCAACTGAGGTGGTGGTAGGAGGCGATGGAAGGGAGTCTGTGGTTTTTTTTTGTCTTCGGCTGAGGGTTGGGTTTTGGGTTTGGCGACGTTAGGAAGGGTAGCGGTGATGCAGTCGAGACAAGGGGGGTAGGCGAACCTGACGATGTCCCTAGATGGTCGAGCGGCGGCGAAGTGCGGTCGTACACGTGCATGTGCACGGTGATGTTATGTTTCGAGCTTCAAGAAGAAATGGGGAAGTATTGTGATTGTTTTTTTGGGGTGCGGTGGTTTTGGATTGTCTCGAGTCGTAAGCGAGTGAGTGTTGGATCGGAGAAGCACAGGTTGATCGATGGATTTGGAAATCGGTTTGGGTTCTTGTTATTTTTTGAATTTGAAAATTGGAACTGGAAAAAAAAAAGACAGGGAGGAAGAAGAATAAGGGGAATGGGTTTTTGGGTAGTGGGCTTGGCTTCGGCCCAATTTCATGAAGGAGGGATTTAATTTAATTTGATCTAGTTTATTTATATATATTTATAGTTAAAAACTTTAGATTGCTATAACTCGTTCATACGAAACCAAATCAAACCGATTCTTTTTGTGGCAGGATCGTATCGTCGAGTACTTCGAAGCAATGAAGATTGTTGTTAGTTTTGACTAAGCGATAATTTATGGTATTTTAAAACGGTCAAGTTTTAAATATAAAATGTTAAATTATATAAATATTTTATAAATTTTAAAATATCATAACTAATGCATACGAATTCCGATTGAAGCGAAATTCATTGCGATGGGTTCGTATCGATGAACACTGCGTCATCATATGAATTGTTGTCGAGTTTGAATAACTGAAAAGTTATGGTATATTTAAATGGATAGAAATTTAATCACCCGAGTTAAAACAAATATCGTCGTTTAAACTCATATGACCAGTCTATTGAAGTTATTTGCCCAGATAAAAATAACAATGAGTTAATCTAAGTTAATTACAATGTTTTGACATCTGTTTAGAGGGATAAAACACTGTTCCACTAATTGTATTAAATTGGGCCCTTGTTGGCAGAATAAATCATTGTTCTGCCATTATTACTGAATATATATGTTTCTGGACATTTACTAGCATAAATAAACCCCTGTTCTGCTATTATATTTGTACGGACATCTATTTATTATCCTGATAATTATATTGGGCAATATGATGTTGAATTGATTGTTATAAATAAATTGATGTGAATATATGTATCTGTTATTCTGGATTGTTATGGAATGAATGATAACTTGATTAAGAACCATTGAAATCAATAAGCCTCTTTTCCGATTTGGAAGTTGACTTTTGAACCAAAATTGTTTTAAGGATCATTATTATTTATTAATGATATTTTAAAGTTAATAATAATATTGTGATAATGATTTAAAGTTAATTATTTTATTACTCATAAAATTTATTTAAAAGGTATTTAATTATTGTTTCAAAGCTATTTAATTATTCTAATTGTTTAAAAGTATATAAATTATCAATAGAAGTTATTTTTAATGATTTGATTAAAGTTAATTATTACTTAAGAATTAATCAATATTAAGATATTATTATTAATGTTTCAAAGGTAATTTGTTTAAATATTAATTATGTTTTAAAAGTAATATATTATATAGTAAGCTTTTACAAAAGAGTATTTTTCTTAAATTAAACTTGGAAAATTTATATACAAGCTTTATAAGTATTATTTGGGATAATTATTAAATAAAGTTTTCGGAAGGTAATGGTATACTTTCATGGCGTAATCAGGAGGCAGAGATTGCCTCCAGTTAAGTTTGGATTTCTGTGGGATAGAGACGTAATCATCGAGCTGTGAATCCATGGTTGATACCGTAGAATACTTTCCACATTTATTTAAAAAGTTTTTCAAATATTATTGAAGGGAATGGTTTGCGAATATACTTATTCTGGTGAAATAAGTATATACCTTTTGATAAAGAGATTTAATTTAATTAAATTTTAAAATAAATAAGGCTTAGTGATTTCAGTGGGAAATGGAATCTTTGGTTGAATGATTGTTTATTTGATAGTTAAATAACCGACTATCAAATCTAGACCAAAACGTAACTTTGGAAGTATCTAGGAGAAACACGGGGATTATATGGTATAGTTACCGTTCGAGGTGCTATACTATACGTATAAACTCATTTTGTTCTTCTAGGACGATTATAAGGAAACCCGTCCACTAACGGTTAGGAGATGATCTCCGATCTTGTTTTCATTTTTTATTTCCTAAAGAGCCGGGTTAAGTTTACCGGAAACATCGAACGTTGTTTCGAAGAGACCGTGATCTGATAAGTTATCCGAAAACCACTTCGGTCCAACGAATACGTTTTCAAAATGAAGACAAGAGCATGGAATCGAAGATGGAGCATTGAAGTGCAAGGGCTAGTCGCTACTAATCCTGAGGATGATTCCAAAATGGATGTAGTAGGAATAGTGCCTTCGGTTTCGTTCAGACCCAGAATGAACTTGTATGGATGAATGCTATCAGTACATTGTCATTGGAGGACAATGAGCATTCCAAGTGTAAATTCCTTAATAAAGGTAAGCGTAGCCTCAAGCCTCATCAACCGGGAATGACTGAAAATCAAGGGAGATGCAGCAAGGCTAATTGGGTCGCACCCAATTAGGGTATGTTTATTACCTTTCTAGATACCCTCGGATATTATTACTACGGTGCGCGGAAGAACTCGGTAAGGGTGGGAACACCCGGGGTGATAGCATATTCAGTACTATCCAAGTTAGGGGTAGAACCGGTCTTGTGTTTTAGGGATTCCCAACGAGGTCCTCGGTACACTTTTCTAGACGTGTACTGTGATAGGTGGTACCCCAGTGCCTAGTTATTGTATGGAATCCATTCTCCAATAAGCGCCAACGGTCTTGATTGTGCCTAACTATGTTGAAATGTGAGATGCAAGCATTTCAACTATTTCTGTATTTTACTTTGACCTCTAGACACTATTATAATATCACTCGATTTTCTATAAAAAAGGGTTTTGGTTACTGTAAGGTAAAAACACGTCGTTTTTATGTGTGGCGTGGTCTTACGGGATACCTTTGATTTAAAAGAATTTTGAAGGTTAAAATGAATAAAATTTCTTGTGTTTTAAATTCTCACGCTGGTTTTACCAGACTGACCCGGGCGTGGTTTTTCCTATATGCCCGGGTTAGATCGAGCATATTTCCACGTTTAGCTGGAAGGATTGGAGCTTCAAGAGAGGAGCTGGATGCCAGAGACGTATTCACGTAGATGACTATTTTTCTGTTGCATTTTAGTTGTGTTTATCAGCAATTGTAAGGACAGGTGTTATAACTGTCCATGCTGAATAGGTTAGTATACTCTGATTGATGTCTGTATATATATTAATTACAGTTTTGTTTTATCTAAAGATTTGTTCTATATTATAGATTATTCGTTTCCGCTGTGAGATTCTGTGTTGTTTGTCTTTCTATCTTCTTTCTATTCTTTTTCTACTTTCTTTTTCTTACTATCCGCCTTTCTGTTCAATTTGGACTAGACAAGTGTGGTAAAGTGTCAGTTCGAACTGTACGGAAAGTGGGTCATGATAGATGTTGAGAGGCAACATGGTATATTATGATGAATTTGATACCTTCTCAATTTGCTAATTTCAGACTATGTAAACTTTGATGAAGTTCCATATGAATTTTTTAAATTTGACTTTTGATTTTTGATTAAAAATGACTCGGATGATTCAGCTTTATTCTCAGTTTGACCGTGTTAATTTACTACATCATTTGATATTGAAATCCGAGATTGTAATATGAAGATATGTGCATGTGATTGCTTGTGAATCCTGCTTGGAGTATCATTAATGTGATAACCCGGATTTTTAGGCAATAATAATGTGGTAATCTTCTTTTATAAATTATTTATAAGTTTATAATTAGAATTTTATATCATTCTCTCTTAAGTTATATATAAATAAATAAATGAGAAAGTATAAATATAATTACATAAGACATGAATAAATATAAAACTAAATTTAAAATATAATATAAATATATATATAAAAACATATGTACAAATGAAAATTACAAATGTAAGCCAAAGATTTTATCTAATTACAAGTGTAAATTAATTATAGCATGCTAATGACAAATTTAAGTTAATTCAACAAGTGTCTTAATTTTTATTTCTTTTTAATAAAATGATAAAACTAAGTTATATAAACCTCTCTACTTTCTCCTCTCATTTCTTTTTCTATCTTCTATCTCAAAACAAAGAAAAAGAATATCTGTAACATAAACCAGAGACAATTTTATCTAAACTACTTCAACAATACAAAGAATTCAAAGTAATCTCTTCGCAAATACAACCTGAAGCAAGCTAAGCTAGGATCAGTTCAACTCAGTCTTAGATTAGAATCAAAATCTAGTAGCAGTTCAACATAATTCAAGATCAATTCCAGTTTCAAGTCCATCATCCCAAGCTTTCCCTGTTCTTCATTCAACAGTGAGTAAACTACTTTGAATCTGGTCTATAACTTGATGTTTGTGATGAACATTTGAAGCGAAGCTGTGAAATATGGTTGCATGTATACAAAAATGAATATATACATCTGTGCATGTTTGGGAACAGGCATATTGCCTCTGTTTTTAAATTACAGGTTACCAAAACCTGTTAAAAATCCAAGATCTCTCTCTAATCCTCTTTAGGCTTTAAGGTTCAAACAAAACATGTTTGTATAATCAAGATTTAAGTTTTAAACATATTTTTAAGTAAAATTTGAAAGTAGTTTTGACCTGGAACAAGAATATACAGTAAACTCAAATGCATGTCAAAATTCAAGTGTCTTAATTTCTTGATTCATTTATATAATATGATTTTCTTTCGAAAACTATGATTTTTAAAAATAATATCATGATTTTTAAGTTTGGAAATCATAAGCATTTGCGAGTTGAACGAAAAGAGGGTTTCGGGCATTTTCTGGTGATCGACGAGGTGAGGGAGGTCGTGGTCATGGCTGGAGGTAGTTTGGAGGCCGGGGATCCCGAGAAAAATATTCGGTGATTTTTCTAATCACCGTGGAGGCTGAACTGTGGCAACCTAGGGTTTTAAGACCTGTTTGGGTTGACTAAGTTTGCAAGGCTGGTTCGCCAACGTCGAGGCACCGAAGTTGATCGTAGGAGGGGAAATGGGTGCGTAGGTCTTTGGTGAAGCTATGATCGGAGTTTCAGATTTTCTGGTAGCCTAAGGCAGTGGCGCGAGGCATTTTCGATGATCAGTTTTGGGTTCCAGTTTGTATCAATTTGTTTGATTTCGATTCCAAACGATATCGAAGATACTGGGTGGTCAGAACGTACGAGTGGGTTGTCGTCGACTCTCTGGCGATGGTGTCGATGGTCGGAGCCACTCCGATCACCTGTACACGTGCACATGGGTTGGTATGTATCTGTAGTTATTTGGATACTGTTGGTTTCGGGAAGAAGGCATTTGACTCGAGATTGCTTTCGGGGATTTGGGTTGATGGCTCGGGTTTGGCTCCGGGATGTTCGCGTGGGGTAAACTGTAATGACCCTAAGAAGAAAATAAAATAAAATAAAGAAAAATGAAAGTTACATTTATTTTAAGAAATTCTGGAATTATAAAATATATCTATATTGCATTAAAACAGAAAAGAAAATTTGTTAATAAATAAAATTGCATTAGAGCTTCTGTTTGATAAAATGCAAGGAGTTAAGGCAATTAAAAAAAATTGGAATTCAAATCAAATGTAGTTCCATGTCCAAAGAATTATATAAATACATATATTTAATATATAGGGTGTTTTCTGTTTTATTTAAAGATAGAATAAAATGAAGATTTAATAAAAAGAATTAAATGTCTTATGTTTATGATGGAAATAATTAGCATGACATATGTGATCTTTTTAAAAAAAAGATACACATAAAGATGTATGAAGAGCTACTGTTTCGACTAAAGGCAGAAAAATATATATATATATATATATATATATATATATATATACAGGATCAAATAAGAATTTCCATATCTTATATTTATTTCAAGCCAATAACATAGTGTGAATGATTTTACATTACATGATTATGTATGATAGTATGCATGATTGAATGGAGATGGTGGTAGGTAGAAAACACAAAGGGGATTTTCAGTTTCTTTAAACTTATAAAAAAAATATAAACAAAGGGGCCACATGCATATGGCATGATTAAAATTAAGTCATGAAAATAGTATGAAGTGTTTAAAAAGCTTGATTCCCGAAATAACTAATTGAGGTAACCAAAAATGTGCATTTCCAGTTGAGGACCACATAGGGAAATGATTTGTGCATAAACATCTAAGGGTATCAAGGAAATTACCCATTTTTCTTAAACCCTAGAATGATTTTATAAATACCTGCACATGACCATATCCACCATTCTCTCGGGATCAAAAATAAAATAAAATAGGAAAAACATTAGCTTGAGACTTTGGAGGATTTGTTGTTCAAGGGATTAAGGCAGAAAAAGGAGAACATTATGTGAGTATTTATCCCTTTGTATGCAATGGCATTAAGTCCTTTTGTAGGCAGCCTAAAATGTTATAAGTTATTTAAAATCTCTGAAATGATTTGTTATGGATGAGATGGATGTTTGTTTGTGCATTCTTGTTTGGGGTTTTAATCTGTATGTGGGTTTTTAAAGTTAAAATGGTTTGAGCATTTCTGTTCTATTTTATTATGAAGTATGGATCTAAATTATTTAGGAAATAGGCAGCAAGACAGAGATCTAGCTCATGTTTATTTCTTGGATAATGAAGCATTAAACTAAACGTTCATATCATAAGCTAGAGGAGAATTTTTGGGTTAGTAGGACTATGATGCTTAAACTATTCTCAGGAAAAACTATAGGCAAACTGGGGTATTTTCTGTAATAAGGAAAATAAATGGGGTTGGACCAGAAAGTATTAAAGAAGATATGCCTTTCTGAAACATGAATGAATTGGGAGTTTTTATGATTGAGTTCATAAATAGAAGCTTTAACAAAATAAGCAAAAACTGGAGGGGGATTTATTAAAGAAAATTATATTGGTCATTTGGGAGTTAGTCAATGATCTGCTTGCTTCAGGTGGGAGTAAGTATATGCATGGTGCAATTGCACCCTGAGGCCTTTGTGTGTTGGAATAAACTAAATAACCTGGGAGTTTCCTTCACAATGCATACATGGTGTTCATTTGACAAGGAGTTAAAGGCCATAAAATAAATGGGGAATGGGGTTTAAAAAATTCTGGATTACAAATATCCAGATATGGAGCCAAGTCAATCAAGTTTAAATAGGTGCATTGATTGTTTTCTGGGTGAAAATTGGGAGTATAAAAATTTGAGTTTACTTGTTCAGAAATGAATCAAGAATTATATATTTATTTTGATGGTAACTGGGTATTGTTTATATGAATGAATGTGCCCTTGTATCACTTGAAATTAACCAATAATATGCTAAATTAGGAATGCATTGAAAGTTCACCAAAAAACAATGAATATGTGTATAAATTGATAAATGCTCGTACCAGTGAAAACTGACCCTTTTGGTTGCCCTTGCAATCATCTGGGTGTCTCATTATAATTGGGGCAGCTCAGTGAATTGCTTGCAGGGAATTGAAGTTGGCTTGATGGATGAAGAAGGCAATTAGCTGCTAGTATAAATAAGAGATATCAGTTTTAAATTTGCAATTGCTTTGTAAAGAATTTAACAGTCAAACTTCATGTTGTAGTAATTGTTACTTGTAGGAAACTTTCTAAGTATTTGGATTAAAAATATGTACTTAAGTAAACCTGTTGTGAGTGACTATTGATGATGTTTGGTTAACTAATGATTTTATGAATGTCTGATTTGGAGAAATAAGGGAATGGACATATCATATAAATATGATATGTGGGTATGATAATCTCTGATTTTTATTGCCTGAATTTGCATTATGATTTTATGAAAATTAAAAAAAACTAAGGTGGTTGATTTAAAAGTGAACTCACAAGTTTTGAGTAGGGGAATTCAGGAGAAATGAATTTGTGCATGGCAGGTAAGTGATACAGGCATATGCATGAATTCTTGAGTGAAAAAATTGATTAACATGTATTTTTGTATTTGATTTCAAAAATAAAACAAATGGATTGAAAGAAATAAACTTGGAAGAAATTGTATTTTGAATAATGGATTGAATACATACATGGATGCATTTCCAGGAAATTTAAACTAGGCAGAAACATGCTTGTGTTAGGAGTGGATTTTTGTAGAAGTTTGTTAATATGAGGGATATGGGTTTGCAAGTGGTAAAAGAGGGACTATGGCCGGCCTAGATGGCCATGGGTCAAACTCTTGTAGCCTGGAACCATTTCATTTCAATTCATGGAGTGTAAGTGTTTCCAGAACAAAAGAAAAGAAAACTCCAAGAAACCCTCAAATAACACCAAGTATTACCAATAAAACACCAAGTACTTAAACCTGTACCATGATAAACTTAAAAATGCAAAATGACTTCAATTATTCATCCTGAAATGATAAATAGAAATTAGTTCCTATGATCATGCCTGCAAGTATAATTGTTGAAGTGATTTCATACAAGTATTTGATAACTATCATAGGGTCAATTAAATACCATTTTAATGTTAATAAAATTATTTAGGCAGAAAGTCTAGAAAGCATAAGAAAAATGCACTGTGCATTGCAATATTGAATATATAAGTATTATAATTGCCAAAATGTATCTCTGGCAGTAGAACAAAAATATAGTATGTTGTTGCCTGTTTGATTAAAATTCACTTTGCAAATTTGTTAACTCTGAAAGGCAAAGGAAAACAATTATATATCATCAAATATGTAATTGTCTTAATATGTTTTGTGAACTGATATGATTATATTGGTAAATCCAGGGTCTTGGGAAAAATATTTGGAAATTACTTAAATGTTCAAATACAGAAGAAATGGGGTTAGTGGTGAATTCCTTTTGTATGCTAAAAAAAAATCTATGTGTTTTAGAATGAGGGTCACCACATAAACATGGTTAACAGGTTTTAAAAATTTTAAACTAAAAACAAAGTTAAAAAGAAAGGAAGGGGATTTACTCTGGTTGTTGCTTGGGATTTTGTTATGTTGGCTTGGGTTAGGGTACGGGTTGTACTGGGTTCGACTCGGGTTGGTTTAAAGTATTAACTAAGTTTTTAAATTTTTAAAATAAAACAAGTTTAAATAATTTTTCAATTATTTCTTTTAAAATAATAATTGTTTACATAAGTTTGGGATTAGTGAAAGGTTTTGAAAAAAATTATTTTAAATTAATTAAGTTTAAAATGTTTTAAATATATATAACCTTTATTTTTAAAGTTTATTTTAAATAAACTTAATGTTGTAATTAAGAAAGTTAATTGAGAAGATAAAATGTTTTAAATTGTTAATTAACTTAAAGGTTTAAGTTAATAGGTTAATGATGATTTAATTCCAAAGGTCATTAAATAAGATTTAAATGATAATTAAAATGATTGTAACGACCCAGAATTTCTGTCATTTTAAATTCAGATATTTAATTGATTTTAATTGATTTTAAATATTAATAAGTAAGATTTGTAAGTCGAATAAATTATATTTCGAATATAGAGATTTAAGTGGATAATTAAATCGACAATTTAATATTTGAAATTGCGTAAATAATTGAAATCTGGATTAAATGTGAGTAAAAATGATTTATAAAGTTATATTAAACCATATTGGAGTTAGAATGATGTTTGTAAACTTTTAAAATTGAATTAAGAGTCAAATTGTAAAAATTGAATATTTTAATATTTAATTGACGACTAAAAATAGTCATTTTTCAAACAGTCTCGGATTTCGACGAAACTAGTTTCATCGGATCCGTAATGTGAAATTATTGTAAGGTTTCAAATTTCGTGTCAATCGGATTTACGGTTTGTCCAAGGCAAGCCAAAACGCATAGAAATCGTTTTAATCGATTTAATTTTAAATTGATCGTTTAATTCCGTAACTCGCACATATGATCGAATTAGCTTCCGAAATACGTTCCATTGTGTCCAGAATGCGGGTAAAACCTTAGGAACGCCTGTCGGCACGTTTGATTTCGAGTTCAAAAATTTTCAAAATGAATAGTGTTTTGCCATTTTCTATAAAAGGACGTCACAATTTCATTTTTACACTCAAAACCCAAGCTAGGGTTCATGGCCGCCATTAGCTTCAATGGCCAGAATTTTGCTACGTTCTTCCTCAATTTCTGATAAATCCGTCGACTTTCACGAAAAACTTCCAACTACAAAATGATAGAGGGAGGCGAGATCTACAAATCTATACGTGTATGATCGCGAATGGAGCACCACGGCGTCGTCGGGAGGGCCGTGTTCATCACGAAGCAACGCACATTTTTCGAGGAGGATGGACAACCGGGTTCGCCCACATTCAGGCCGATAGTAGAGTGGAGCAAGGCGCTTCGAATGGCAGCATCTGATCGTCGTCAAAGTGAAGATGTGGTCGCGATAATTCAAACCCTAGATGGCGGCATGGGTTTGTTTCGCGCGTATTAGCCTGGTGATGGAGAAGAAAACAAATGCGGCCACGATATGATCAAAGCAAATCGAGCGTCCAGGGGAAAAGAAGGTTAAAAATATAAAATAGAAATTGAAAATTATATAATATAAATTCGTTCAAACTTCTAAATGCTATAACTTTTTGATACGAGGTCCGTTTCGCACGAAACGACTTGCGTCGGGTTCGTATTGAAGAGCACTATGCAATGGAGCTGGATTGGAGTTGATGGGAGCTAGTGATAATTTTGAGTAAAATTAAACACGTGTTTAATTTTATTCGAGATAAAATACTGCAACTGTTATCGGAAACTCAAGGTGAGAACTCCTCACTCAATCGAATTTGTTTCGATTTAAATTTTAAATAGTTAGATTTAAAATTGTTGATAGTGTTGATTGTGTGAATTAGATGATGATTGTTATTGGTTGTGTTGAAATAGACCCTATACGCCGCATATTAAGCGGAGGTTATTATATTAAAAACATATACCGCGATATTCCACCTTGAAGTGGAATTGGTATTATATATGTATTTGGAGTTGATTTCCCGCATTATATAGCGAATAAGACCCTATTGTGCCGCATAATAGTGGATAGTATTTTATAAATCCCATATACCGCGATATTCCACCTCGAAGTGGAATTAGTATTGTGCTAACATATGTGGATGCAAGGAAACAGGTTGGAGGGATCCAACTAGATTCCTCAAATATTTGAAATTATTTCATATGTTGTGTGTTGATTATTTATAATCTCTGTGTGATTATCTTTGTGATTGAAATTGTTGAAGGCTACGGTTTAACCGAATATATTTTTGGTATCGTTGGATACCAGAAATAAGTAAAAATTGGATTTCCGAAATTCAAGTTGAAAATTTATCGAAAAATTTATTTTTGAGAATTGGATAAATTTAAAAGGAGTTTTAAATTGGGTAAATGAAATAATTTTACCTCGATTATATTTTGTATATAAAAGAAATAATTTTTCAGAATTATTGAAGTGTATATAAAATTGAATTGTTTGGTTGTTGAAAATGTGAATATATATGAGTTAATAAAAGTTGTTTGAATAATCTAAATAAAAACAACAATTATGAAAGAATAAATTATATAAGAGCAACAATTGTATAAGTATAGAATTATAATTAAGATGATTTACAATTGTGAAATAATCTTGTATAAGTAAAGTAAAATAGTGAAATTATATGAGAAAAGGATTTATAAATGTGATTTATAAATAAAAGGAAATTTTATAAGAATATTAAACACTGAATTCACTACTGTTACTGGGAAATAATAAGGGTGATGACTGCAGCATCATTAGTATCATTTTCAAGTTTCTGTGTGATGGATTTGCTACCATAATAAATTGAAATTTTAAGTTTTGTTGTGATAAACAAATTTAATTTAAAAATCCAAGTTGTAATTGATGAATATAAGTGAAATGAGTTTTAGACTTATAATATGAAATAAAGATTTTAGCTTTGGTAAAGTTAAAGAAATTGAGTTAGCATAATAAAATATGTGATTTGAAATTTAACTAAAGGAAGGTTAAATAAATTTAATTGGATTTATAAGTGGAAATTTGAAATGAAATATAACTTAAGTGATGTTAAATGAAGTTGATTTTGGTGTCGAAGTGAAATAATAAAGTGAATTAAATGAATGTGAACTTGAGTTATATAAAGGAGATTCAACTTTATTTGTAAAATGAATTAGCAATTGAATTAACAAATGAATTGAATGTTAATCAATCTAATGTAAATGAATTGATATGGAATAATGGATGTAAGTGTTAATTCATTAAAGCTAATTGAAAGTGTTGAACCAAATTGAATGTGAAGTAAAGTAAATTGAATAATTTGGTTATGTTGGTTATGATTTGGTTGTTAGATGATTGTTAGTTGATTGTATAGAAATTCATATGTAATTGTAACGACCCAGATTTTCTGATAATTAAAATTCGGATATTTAATTGATTTTAAATATTAATAAATGGAATTTAGAAGTCGAATGATTTATTTTTCGAATATTGGATTTAATCGATAATTAAATCGATAAATTAAATAGTGAAATTCCAGAGATAATTGAAAATCGAGTTTAAAATGATTTAAAATGATTTGGAAAATTTTATTTAATCATACTGGAGTTATAGAAATGTTATAGAACTTTTAAAACTGAGTTTAAAGTTAAACTGTGAAAATCGAATATTTTAATATTTAATTATCGACTGAAAAATAGCCAATTTTTGAACAGTCTCAGAATTGGACGAGACCAGTTCCATTGGATCCGTAATAGTTAGTTATTATCGGATTTCAAATTTCGTAGCAATCGGAGTTGTCGTTTGACCGTGGCAACTCGAAACGCATCGATATCGTTTTAATTTTAAATCGTCGAGTTAAAAATAGTCATTTTTCAAACGGTCTCGGATTTCGACGAAACCAGTTTCATCGGATCCGTAATGTGATATTATTGCATGATTTCAAATTTCGTAATTTTTGGATTTACCGTTTGTCCGGTACAAATTAAAACGCCTCGAAATCAATTTAAATCGGTTTAATTTAAATTGATCGTTTAATTGCATATCTCGCACAGACGATCGAATTAGCTTCCGAAACCTGTTCCATTGCGTTCGGAACGCGGGGTAAACCCCAGAAACGCTAGTCACTGCGCGTAAATCGGAGTTCGGAAATTCGAAGTGAATAGTGTTCGTCGGTTCTCTATAAAAGCACACTCCTCTTCACAAATTCCAAAACCCTAATCTATTCTATCATCAGCCGCCACCCTAGAATTCGAAGGCTGAAAACGTTCAAGATTCTTCCCCTCCAATCTCTCAATCCGTCAACAATTACAAAAAAGTTTCAACTAACAAATTATAGAGCACGAGGAGTACTTCGAGGTGAACGGTTGTGATTGGATATGGTGGCCGGACATGGGAGCTAGGGGGGTGCGTTTGTGCTCCGTTCAAACACGGAAATGGAGACATTGGAGCCACCGAGTGGCATGCCGTTCGAGCTGAGGGTGGGAAGGAGTGGCGCGCACGTGATGGAAGTCTTTGATCGTCGTGAAGTTGAGAAATGGTGTTGCGTTGGTTAGGGCAAAGTGGCGGCTTTGGTGGGTTTCGAACGTGAATAGCCTGGAACGCGATGGAGAAGATGAAATGGGGAGGTAGCCGTGATCTCCCTGTTCAAAACGTGCGGCCCAGATTAAATTGTGGGTTTAAAATAAAATGTGTAATTTATTTATTTAAAATTTATATTAAATTGTGTAATGTTTAAAAGGTTATAACTCTTTCGTACATTGTCAGAAAATTACGAAATCAGTTGCGTTGGAATCGTCTCGACGTGTACTTCACGATGCAATTGAATTGGAGCCAATTGGAGCTAGTGTAAATTTCGGGTAAAATTAAACGCATGTTTAATTTTATTCGAAATAAACGCTGAAATCAGAATTAAAATCAAGGTGAGATCTTCTCACTCAATTGAATGTGGAATTATTTACAGTTATTGATTGATGATTGATTTGTTTGAATGTGCTATTAGATATGATAGGATATATCTATATATATAGCAGTATATACATATTGGCATATGTATATATTGGATTGATTGATTTCTCGCCTCGTATAGCGGATGAGACCCTATTGCGCCGTTAGTAAGCGGATTTTTATAAAAACCTATATACCGCGATAATTCCGTACTGGAGCGGAATTGGTATTGTGCTAACATCTGTGGATGCAGGGAAACAGGTTGGAGGGATCCAACTGGATTCCTCACCGTATTGATTATTTACAGATATTTTGATATATTCTGTTATCATATTGATATATGATATTGACTGTTGTGATGGACTGATTGGTGTTGTTGCATCATCGGATTCAGTTTTGAAGTTTAAAAATAACGACTTTTATTTTAAAAGGATTTTAAAGTGATTTTTGAAAAGTAGACGTTTATCGAATTTTTGAATTGATTTATTTCAGAAAAATAAACGTCTAGAATTTTAAAGTTATAAGAGTTAAGATTTTTGGTGAAATATAACCAAAGTGTGATTTTTGAAATGAAAGTTGATTTAATTGTAAAATGGGTTAAATTGAGATTTTTAAAGTATTATAAAAGATGTACAGAAAAATTGATATATTTATCAATTTAAAATTTTTGGAATTTTAAAACGAGTTGTTATGAGTGAAGATATGAATCTTATAGAATTTTAAAATTGTGAAGATATGAAATTTATAGATGTATAAATTGTGAAGTTAAAATGAATGAAATTGTAGAATAGAAGATTTATAAGGAATTAACTTATAAATTGGATTTTTGCCTACAAAAGAAATATTGATCGAATTTGTTAATAAAGGAGATGTACAAATCGAAGTTGTTATAAAATATAAAAGGTGAAATTTATAAACATTGTTTTATAAATCCAAAACCAATTGAAATTGATAGGTTAAACATAGCAGATTATTAAAGGAGATATATTCGCGATTTTGGATAGCGAATCATTATTAAGATAAAATGTGTAGAGATGATTGAAATTTGGTTAAGTGAATTATATTCACGATTTTGGACAGTGAATATATTGTTAAGTAAAATGGATATGGATACGGTTTTGGGGAAAGCGATATTGTAAAATAAAGTTAATTGTTTTAAAAGATGTTTTAAAACGTGTGAAATATCGAAATCATAGATTTCAACATTTATTGTTGAAATAGACGTTTTCGAAGAATAAGGAAATAATGGACTATAACACTGTTGTTATAGTAAATGATTTCCGAAAGGAAATGTTTTATATAGTATTGGGATTTATATATCTATTTAAAATCCGAATCCCTATACTAGTGATTTTGAGTCGTCGTAACGATGTTTTACGTAACATTCGTTTTGACTCAAATAAATGTGTTTAAAGAGAATGATTTCCTTAAAGAATGAGATGTATACTTAATTTCGATTTAAGTATATCGAATATTTTCTAAGTGTTGAAAATAAATGATTTGTGAAATACTTATTATTAAATAAGTATGGAATGTTTTCCAATATGAAATGAACGTTTTTGAGATTTATCTTCTTAAAGATAAATCGAAATCGAACATTGAAAACGATTTGAAAATCGTATATCTGTAGATATTTTGAAAATATAAATTCACTATGGAATTTATAAAAGAAAGGGAAGTTGTTTAAAAATAAACGTTGATTTATTTTTAAAGTGTGGAAATTTTATATCTAGTAAAGATATTTTGAAAGATTAAATAATTTGGAAAATTATTTGGGATCTGATGATGTTGCGCATCTTTTATTGATAGTTAAATAACCGACTATCAATAATTACCTTGAGTAGGTATTTGTTGTGATTGGATGAATTTGAATGCCACACTTATTTTTAAATAAGCGCTCACTATTCGGGTTAACCGGGAAAGGACCATGGGGTCGTATAACCCATTCCGAATATGTGATACGTCGTTATGAATTGCATTCGAAGACCGGTGTTGAAGACCGGATATTTTTGAAAATGGAAGGATTACCGTCGAGTTACTCTACATCGGCTGATCTCCGGTTTAGAGGTTTTATCACCCTTAGTGACGGGAAGTCCTGACGTGATTGGAAATTATCCGGATATGCAAGGGCTTCGTGAGAAGTGCCTTCGGTTCTGTTCGATCCCGGAACAGACTTGTATGGATTGTATGTCTGACGTTACAATTTGAGATATAAAGCTGATTTCTTTCAAATACATTTCTGTTGGTGGCGGAGAATTTATTCTCTTAGCTTAACACCCTTCTCTGAGACGTACGAGCTCAGAGGTTATGTAGTTGAAATTTATCAGCGATATATCCCAATTTGGTAACGTGGCATACTGAGTGTTGCTGTGAAATGATCAGTGTTTGATCATTTGTGATATGATCATTTGTTTGATCTTATATCTTTGTGATCATAGGTTGATCATTTTGTTTGACCCGAAGCAGGGCTTTTTTGAGAAAGCGTAGCTTTGTGGACGAGACTTCATCGAGCCTCACACCCCGGAAATGGTCGAAACAGGAAGGATGCGGCAAGGTTCTAGGGAGTAGCGCCCCTTAGTGTATGTCATTCCTTCTGGATAAAGGTGGTATCATGGTATGGAGCCCAGATACTTAACCTCTGTGGTTACTGCATTATTATTATCTATGTGGTTTGTTGCGAATCGGGGATCCTCGGGAAGATCGGTGACGATCGGGGGATGGCATACGCGTGTCAGTAGTTACCTATTTTTGCAGAGGTAACCCGGCCTTGTGTTGGCAGAGATCCGGTTAGGTTCTCGGGTCGTCTATTCCAGGGACGTACCCATCGTGGATAGGAAGTTCCTTAGCCTGACCATTTGTTGGAAATCCAAAGAAACAATACGATCTTGTACGGTTTTAGTTGTAGAACCTATCATTCACTTATGGTGGTCACCACTGTTTGGATGGTAGCTATAGTAGGCATAAGTGCGGAATGCCTATGCTGGCTAAGATTAATATTATACTTTCGAAATGTTTTCTACACTATGCACTAATAATAATATCAAAAATGATTTGATTTTTGCGTGTCAAGCATCTTTGACTATCATAAGAAGAAATCTCCTCCAATTCTGCGTTTGCATTGTGTGTGTGGTGGGAGGTCTTATGGTAGTTTCATTTTCCAAAAGCATTGCGAATTGACTTTAAAAATATTCCTGTTGTTTATTTTAAAGAATAACTGTTTTACGATCTCACACCAGTCACCATGACTGACTCGGAGTTTATTGTTCCCTTCTAAACTCTGGGTGCCCACCAATTTCCACACGGGCAGCCTAGAGTTATGTTATCAGGATAGTCTGGATATTCTGGAGCTTTGGAAGCAAGCTGGATGGCGAGACGTAGTATTTGTATCTGATAGTATTTATTCCGCTGTGTATTCTGTATGAGGACAAGTTTATATAACTGTCCATTGTTGTATATTGACTCTGATGATGTGATGTAATGTAATAAAATGATATAATTTTTTTTGTTTTTAAATGATATTCATTTATCTATTATATATTGTTCCGCTGCGATATGTGAGATTCTGATATTGTCTCTGTTTCTGATGTTGATGTTGTTGTTCTTCTTTCTTTTTCTTCTATCTTCTTCTTCTTCTACTTTTTCTTTTTCTTAAAACCATAACTTTTCGGGTTTCCGGCATTCGATGGCTCAGCAGTCGATAAAGTGAGTATCGATGTTGAATTTTCGAAAGTCGAAAATTCTCGGGATGTTACATGAATTAATCAAATGGAAAGCTAACGTATGAAAGCTATGTAATTGAATCCAAATTGAATTTGAACCAACTTGAATTTAATTTAGTGAATGTAAACTAATTGAAAATGAAGAAATGAATGTCGTTGTATATGAATTGGTTGTAAACAATT
This sequence comes from Allium fistulosum, assembly GCA_030737815.1. Taxonomy (NCBI): domain Eukaryota; kingdom Viridiplantae; phylum Streptophyta; class Magnoliopsida; order Asparagales; family Amaryllidaceae; genus Allium; species Allium fistulosum. The sequence goes on from CM060902.1 coordinate 1,390,270,836, forward strand.
ACAAGTGATGTCGAAATTATATAAGTTGCTTATAAACCTTGTTTAGTATGCATTTCTTTTAATATGCATGTGTTGTAGTTGTTTAAAAAGAGTAAATTGTTAATAACTTTATATATATGTCACTTACGTTTTTAAATTGAGTAAGTACAGGTGTCGTGGCTGCCGTTCGGTTGGTTTGGTTGCGCTAAAATGCTTAATAAATAACCGCTTTGCTTAAAAATGCTAAAAAGGTACGCATACGCAATAAAAATTGGAAATATGAACTGTTTTTCTGCTTTTCCGACCGTGTGGGTCGATGTATATATATTTATATCTATTGTGAAATTGTAAAAGCTCCTCCGTACAAAGGAGACTCTACCGAAATTTTTCGTAAATTTTGGGAGTTAGAAAAAATTTCGAAAAATATTGGAAATTTTTGTTAATGAAAAGTTGATTTCTAAATTATAATAAAACGTAGGAATTGAACTAGAAAATGGAAACCATTGTTTTGGTTGAAGTTAAAAGATTTTGAAAAAAGGAATATTAAATTTAAGTGGATTTTGAAAAGTTAATGGATTTGGGGCATTTTTTCTTACTTGGCAATTTCAAGGACGAAATTCTTTTAAGGGGTGAAGATTGTAACGACCCATAATTTCAGTCATTTGAAATTCAGATATTTAATTGATTTTAAATATTAATAAGTAAGATTTGTAAGTCGAATAAATTATATTTCGAATATAGAGATTTAATTGGATAATTAAATCGACAATTTAATATTTGAAATTGCGTAAATAATTGAAATCTGGATTAAATGTGAATAAACATGATTTATAAAGTTATATTAAATCATATTGGAGTTAGAATGATGTTTGTAAACTTTTAAAATTGAATTAAAAGTCAAATTGTAAAAATTGAATATTTTAATATTTAATTGACGACTAAAAATAGTCATTTTTCAAACAGTCTAGGATTTTGACGAAACCAGGTTCATTGGATCTGTAATGTGAAATTATTATAAGGTTTCAAATTTCGTGTCAATCGGATTTACGGTTTGTCCAGGGCAAGCCAAAACGCATAGAAATCGTTTTAATCGATTTAATTTTAAATTGATCGTTTAATTCCGTAACTCGCACATATGATCGAATTAGCTTCCGAAACACGTTCCATTATGTCCGGAATGCGGGTAAAACCTTAGAAACGCCTGTCGGCACGTTTGATTTCGAGTTCGAAAATTTTCAAAATGAATAGTGTTTTGCCATTTTCTATAAAAGGACGTCACAATTTCATATTTACACTCAAAACCCTAGCTAGGGTTCACGGCCTCCATTAGCTTCAATGGCCAGAATTTTGCTACGTTCTTCCTCAATTTCTGATAAATTCGTTGACTTTCACGAAAAACTTCCAACTACAAAATGATAGAGGGAGGCGAGGTCTACAAATCTATACGGGTATGATCGCGAATGGAGCACCACGGCGTCGTCAGGAGGGTCGCGTTCATCACGAAGTTGCGTACATTTTTCGAGGAGGATGGACAACCGGGTTCGCCCATATTCAGGCCGATAGTAGAGTGGAGCAAGGTGCTTCGAATGGCAGCATCTGATCGTCGTCAAAGTGAAGATGTGGTCGCGATAATTAAAACCCTAGATGGCGGCATGGGTTTGTTTCGCGCGTATTAGCCTGGTGATGGAGAAGAAAACAAATGCAGCCATGATCTGATCAAAGCAAATCGAGCGGCCAAGGGAAAAGAAGGTTAAAAATATAAAATAGAAATTGAAAATTATATAATATAAATTCGTTCAAACTTCTAAATGTTATAACTTTTTGATACGAGGTCCGTTTCGCACCAAACGACTTGCGTCGGGTTCGTATTGACGAGCACTATGCAATGGAGCTGGATTGGAGTCGATTGGAGCTAGTGATAATTTTGAGTAAAATCAAACGTGTATTTAATTTTATTCGAGATAAAATACTGCAACTGTTATCGGAAACTCAAGGTGAGAACTCCTCACTTAATCGAATTTGTTTCGATTTAAATTTTAAATAGTTAGATTTAAAATTATTGATAGTGTTGATAGTGTTGATTGTGTGAATTGGATGATGATTGTTATTGGTTGTGTTGAAATAGACCCTATACGCCGCATATTAAGCGGAGGTTATTATATTAAAAACATATACCGCGATATTCCACCTTGAAGTGGAATTAGTATTATATATGTATTTGGAGTTGATTTCCCGCATTATATAGCGGATGAGACCCTATTGCGCCTCATAATAGCGGATAGTATTTTATAAATCCCATATACCGCAATATTCCACCTCGAAGTGGAATTGGTATTGTGCTAACATCTGTGGATGCAGGGAAACAGGTTGGAGGGATCCAACTGGATTCCTCAAACATTTGAAATTATTTCATATGTTGTGTGTTGATTATTTATAATCTCTGTGTGATTATCTTTGTGATTGAAATTGTTGAAGGCTACGGTTTAGCCGAATATATTTTTGGTATCGTTGGATATGAGAAATAAATAAAAATTGGATTTCCGAAGTTCAAGTTGAAAATTTATCGAAAAAATTATTTTTGAGAATTGGATAAATTTAAAAGGAGTTTTAAAAAGATAAAAGTCTTACTTTTGAACTATATTGAATTAAATTTCAAATTTTAGGAAAAAGGGCTTAGTAAAGGGATTTTTAATAATATTATTTATAAGTTGAAGAATTTATTTAAAAATTTGGATTTTTAAATAGATTTGAAGAGATAAAGAAAATTATTTTTAAAAAGGAAATAACTTTGGAAATTTAAATTATTATTTGATATCCCAAATATGTGATGCTTTGTGATATATCCTGTTCTGTGTTGTGATTTGTGATCTATTCATCTGTGATATGAATATATGTGATCTGTGAATTAAAGATAAGCGTTATAGTTTATACCGCTTATCAACTATATTTCTGTATTCTGATCTGTGATGGTTGAATGTTGTTGCACTATTGTGTTAAACCCCTGGACTACACAATACACACACCAATATGGATTTCACGTGGAAATCGGTTAAGTCACAGATTTTTGACAATTCTAAAGATTGAATTTTTGAATCCAAAATAGTTTTGGAATTGGAATTGAAAGTTTTTGAAAATGAGATTCAAAAATAAGATTTATTTTAAATAACTTAATAAAATTGAAATTTGAATCATTTGATTTAAAATTTGAATTCAATATTTGAAATTGAATTCAATAGCTTGGAAATTTTGGTCTAAAAGATTATACAAATGTAAAAGGTGTTTATATGGGTTTTTAACCATTTAAAATATGGTTTTGGAAATTTAAATTTAAATTCAAATTTTATACTTGAGTGGCTTTAACTCATGTAAAATTTGTAATCAGTTTTCCCAAAACGGAAACTATCCGTTTTCAAATAATGATAGCTTTCATATAAGGAAAGAATTGCCAATTTGTGTTAAAAGGATGTTAATTTGAAATTGAACTATTTTGAAGACTATGAATTAATCTTTGTGAAAGGTTGTTGAACTTTGTCTTGAAATAAAAGAAGATTTTAAAAGGTGTATCTTTTATATTATAAAAGACTTGAATTGTGAATAGTTTTGAAAGCTATAAGTTACATCTTGATTTAAAGATTTAATGGGTTAATCCAATTGAAATGGAAATGATTTGGGAATCTGTGAATGAATCTTTGTGAAATTGGGTAAACTTTGTGAAGTAAATCTTTTTGTTTAAAGATTTAAAATGGTAATTTGTTTAAACCATTTAAAGGAAAGGATTTGGGTAATAAGTTGTGACTTAATTGAAATCCCTATATCCATATGTTTTAAATATTGTGCTCACTATTCGGTTTAGCCGGGAAAGGACCTTTGTGTCATATAACCCATTCTGAATTAGTGATACGACGATATGGATCGCATTGAAGACCGGTGGTGAAAACCGGGTATTTGTGAAAACGATAGGATGACCTATCGATTGTCTCTGCACCGTTAGCTACGGTATAGAGATTTCCTTTGTGATGGGAAGTTCAATCGGGATTGTGAATACCCGGATTGCAAGGGCTTCTTCGAAAGTGCCTTCAGTTCTGTTCGAACCCGAAACAGACTTGTGTGGTTACATGTCTAACATTACATTTTGAGATATAAAGCTGATTTCTTTCAAATACATTTCTGTTGGTGGCGGAGAATTTATTCTCTTAGCTTAACACCCTTCTCTGAGACGTACGAGCTCAGAGGTTATGTAGTTGAAGGTTATCAGTGATATACTCCCAATTTGGTAGTGTGGCATGCTGATTGCTGTTGTGTATTGCTGATCATTTGTTGATCAAAGCATGGCTTTGTGAAAAAACGTAGTGAGGTACGAGTTACTCGGGTTTTCAAAGAAGTTTTACAACCTTAGAGTTTCAAATTATATGGGTTTACTCACGCTGGTTTCCAGCCTGACTCGGGTGTTACTTTATGGTAAGGCTCAGGTCAGACCGAGTATTATAGATTTTCAGGTAAGGACGTTCTGGAGTTCAGGTGGCGAGCTGGATGGCAGGAACGTATGGAGTGTAATCCGCTGAGTATTATTGATTTGTATTTGGGATGTGTTGTTTTACTGTCCTGTTTTTCTATGATTGGTTGTAACTCTGATGTATTGATGTAAATTAACTGATACAGTTTTTTTCTTTGTATAACTGCAATTATATGATATTATATTTTGATCCGCTGCGAATGTGAGATTCTGTGATTGTTTTCTGTTTCTTCTTCTACCTCTTTTCTTCTTTTCCCTAACTATCTGGAATTTTCGGGGTCGAAAATTCCGGGTCGTTACATTTGGTATCAGAGCAGAAGGTTAAGCGAGAACCTTGGCTATAGTGGGTTTACTCATTAAGGATAGGGTTAGTAGTACCCTAGGATGAGTTGAGTGTATTATATATGGGGGCGTATTTGTTATTTTCTTATATAAAGATTTTAAAATGGTTTTAAATTTAGTTTTTATATAAGCTTATATTTTGGTATATAAAGCAATAGTTTTTCTAATTATTATATTATTAAGGAATTGGTTGATGGTTATTGGAATTAAATATAATAATAAGAATTGGGTGGTAATTTATATAACCAAATAGAATTTGGATAATATGAACTATACTAATAAATAAGCTAGAAATGGATTCAAAACTGGATTTAAATCCTACAAATTTAAAAGAATTTTCAAAGTGTTAAAATATGTTACCTTGATTTGATTTTCCAGCAGATGATTATGGAATATATGGTGTGTATGATTTCTAAATATAATGACTATTATAAATTGGGTATTGTATCTAAATAAAGGGATGTTTATTTTTCTAAAATAAACAATGATAAAGGAGAATGAAATGTTTAAGGAAATAATATTTAGATAAGTATGACTTGTAAATTGGAATGGATTTAAAGTGTGAAATTTTAAAAATCTAAGTCCAGAAATTTGAAATTGTTTGAAAATGTTAAAAGAAATAATAGGTAATATTATTCAGAATATTTTTGAATGTAATCTTATTTTAAAATAAGAAGTTGTTTGAAAACTTTAAAGAAATTTGTTTTGGATTAAAACCAAAGGTGGTTTAAAATTTAAAGTATAACTTGGTGTGCAAAGAAAATAAATGTATATATGTATGGATATACATAATATCAAAGATGATTTGAAATAAACTCTGAAGTGTTGAGTTTTGATTCTACCTGGAGTGTGATTTAAAAACCCAAAGAGAAATAAGTCTTTGAACTTATAAGTGAGAAGGGATATTGATAAGAAGTTTAAAATTTGAAATGGAGAATTCAAATTTAGTAAGATTGACTGGATTAAATGAATTGAATTTAACTTAGGGGAAGTTAAATAAGTTTAATAAACAACCTAAATTGGAGAATTCAAGATGAAATTGAGATTTAACTTGGGGAAGTTAAATGGGTTGAATTGAAAAGGGAGTTATGTGTGATCTCAAAATGGGTTTGAGTTCTAGAAATTGGGAATGGATGCTATTGATGGATGTTTTAAATAATTTGGATGTTTATTTACTTTGACTTAACCTGATATCACCCTATTGTTATTTATAATCTATGAAACTGTGAATTGGATTGTTTTAAATGAATTAAGAAGTGGATTGAGATAATATATATCCATTACTGAAATTAAATGGCAATAAAACTTTATTTGAAGCTATTTAAATGATTTTTATTTTTAGAAATAAAAATAAAAATTATGGAAATAAAATCACTTTGAACTTAAGATTTGAATTTGGGATAGGAATTGAAGTTAATTCAAATTGAATTGGAATTGAATCAATTTAAAAGCAAGTGGAAATGGGAAATTGATTGGAAGTGGAAATTGGGAAAAAGGATTTTGGAACCCATTGATTTTGAAAGGCTTTTGATTTTTGGGAAAAATCAATTTTGGAAATTTGGAAAGCCTAGTTTGAGAATTATCGATTTGGGATATCGATTTTATGTAAAGGAGATTTATATGTGATTCATACAAAGAGTATGCTTTGGAAGATACTATTTGTGAATAGTATAAAATGTTTTGAGAATGGCTTTGGGGAAAAAGGCGCTCCCATGAGATAAACTTCTTAGGAGTTCCATGGGGTGGTACTGCCTTGAGCCCTAGGGGGTTCTAAAGTTGATCCTGTGAGGAAGTCCGGAAAAACTGAAGTTCCTGAGGATTATGTAGGTAGCGAAAGTCGAGGGCGCTGATGCCTACAGAGGCATTTGGGTTATGCTGTGACGATAGTGTAACTTGATGTCACTACGATCTACTGTGGACCATAGCGAAAATCATGTGGAGGTGAGTGTCAACGGTCTACGTTTGATTTTGCCGTGATGGCAACGTAACGTCGGTAGACTGCGATCTATGGTAGGAGTGGAGAAGTTTCATTTGGCAGCGAAATTCGAGGGCACTGATGCCTACAGTTACATGGTTTTTGCCGAGATGGCAACGTAACTCTGGGTGTAGCTGCGATCTGTGGCGGGTTTCATAGTCTAGTCGAGTGGCGCGGAGTGCCTACAGTTTTCTATGGTTTTGCCGTGATGGCGACGTAATCATCGGGTTAACTGCGACGAGGGGGGCGATGATTTCCGGAGCATTCTCACCAAAAATGTTTTCTACATTTTCACAAAATGTTTTCCAAGTATTTTCACTGGGTGTTGAAAACAGGTTTAACAAGTACTTATAGATTTTTCAGTCCTACACCTGATCAACGTATGACCGAATTTCTATGAGAATGAGGATGGACTTGTTGAAACATCGAGTTATAAAACGTATTTTTAAAGCTATTTTGATAATATTATGTAGATTTTTAAGGTGTTTTAAAAATCTAAATAAAAAGAGTTAAGAGTTAAAAATGTTCAAAGAGTAATTTAACTGATAATAAGCATAGTAATAAATTCTGGCTTCGTTCCTTTTCGAGGACGAAAAGTTTTAAAGGGGGGAGGAATGTGATAACCCGGATTTTTAGGCAATAATAATGTGGTAATCTTCTTTTATAAATTATTTATAAGTGTATAATTGGAATTTTATATCATTCTCTCTTAAGTTATATATAAATAAATAAATGAGAAAGTATAAATATAATTACATAAGACATGAATAAATATAAACTAAATTTAAAATATAATACAAATATATATATATAAACATATTTACAAATGAAAATTACAAATGTAAGCCAAAGATTTTATCTAATTACAAGTGTAAATTAATTATAGCATGCTAATGACAAATGTAAGTTAATTCAACAAGTGTCTTAATTTTTATTTCTTTTTAATAAAATGATAAAACTGAGTTATATAAACCTCTCTACTTTCTCCTCTCATTTCTTTTTCTATCTTCTATCTAAAAACAAAGAAAAAGAATATCTGTAACATAAACCAGAGAAAATTTTATCTAAACTACTTCAACAATACAAAGAATTCAAAGTAATCTCTTCACAAATACAACCTGAAGCAATCTAAGCTAGGATCAGTTCAACTCAGTCTCAGATTAGAATCAAAATCTAGTAGCAGTTCAACATAATTCAAGATCAATTCCAGTTTCAAGTCCATCATCCCAAGCTTTCCCTGTTCTTCATTCAACAGTGAGTAAACTACTTTGAATCTGGTCTATAACTTGATGTTTGTGATGAACATTTGAAGCGAAGCTGTGAAATATGGTTGCATGTATACAAAAATGAATATATACATCTGTGCATGTTTGGGAACAGGCATATTGCCTCTGTTTTTAAATTACAGGTTACCAAAACCTGTTAAAAATCCAAGATCTCTCTCTAATCCTCTTTAGGCTTTAAGGTTCAAACAAAACATGTTTGTATAATCAAGATTTAAGTTTTAAACATATTTTTAAGTAAAATTTGAAAGTAGTTTTGACCTGGAACAAGAATATACAGTAAACTCAAATGCATGTCAAAATTCAAGTGTCTTAATTTCTTGATTCATTTATATAATATGATTTTCTTTCGAAAACTATGATTTTGAAAAATAATATCATGATTTTTAAGTTTGGAAATCATAAGCATTTGCGAGTTGAACGAAAAGAGGGTTTCGGGCATTTTCTGGTGATCGACGAGGTGAGGGAGGTCGTGGTCATGGCTGGAGGTAGTTTGGAGGTCGGGGATCCCGAGAAAAATATTCGGTGATTTTTCTAATCACCGTGGAGGCTGAACTGTGGCAACCTAGGGTTTTAAGACATGTTTTGTCGACTGAGTTTGCAAGGCTGGTTTGCCAATGTCGAGGCACCGGAGTTGATCGCAGGAGGGGGAATGGGTGCGTAGGTCTTTGGCGAAGCTATGGTCGGAGTTTTAGATTTTATAGTAGCCTGAGGCAGTGGCGCGAGGCATTTTCGATGATCAGTTTTGGGTTCCATTTTGTATCAATTTGTTTGATTACGATTCCAAACGAAATTGAAGATACTGGGTGGTCAGAACGTACGAGTGGGTTGTCGTCGACTTTCTGGCAATGGTGTCGATGGTCGGAGCCACTCCGATCACCTGTACACGTGCACATGGGTTGGTATGTATCTGTAGTTATTTGGATACTGTTGGTTTTGGGAAGAAGGCATTTGACTCGAGATTGCTTTCGAGGATTTGGGTTGATGGCTCGGGTTTGGCTCTGGGATGTTCGCGTGGGGTAAACATGGTTAACAGGTTTTAAAAATTTTAAACTAAAAAAAAGTTAAAAAGAAAGGAGGGGGATTTCCTCGGGTTGTTGCTTGGGATTTTGTTATGTTGGCTCGGGTTAGGGTACGGGTTGTACTGGGTTCGACTCGGGTTGGTTTAAAGTATTAATTAAGTTTTTAAATTTTTAAAATAAAACAAGTTTTCCAATACGTGCCTTTACGAACTTAGTTGTATACCAAATATGCTGGAACGTAAGATGAAAGCATTTCAGCTATGTTATATATTTATTTTAAACCTTAGACATTATTATGATTTCACTGGATTTTCTATTTGAAATGTTTGGTTATCGTAAGGTAAAAACCTGTTCGTGTTTATGTGCAGTGTGGTCTTATGAGATACCTTTATTTTGAATGGGTTTTATAAATATTACAATCCATATGATTTATGTTTCTCACGCTGGTTTACTAGACTTATCCGAGTGTTATTTTCTTATAATACTCCGTCAGACCCAAGTATTTTTTTAGAGTTATCTTTGGATGATTTGGAGCTTCAGTAGACGAGCTGGATACCTCCAAGAGGTATTCTCATACTTCTATTTTTTTCCCACTTCATTACTTGTATGTATTTATCAACATTTGTAAGAACAGGCTATTATAACCGTCCAGGCTGATGATAGTTAGGACTCTAATTGTTGTATGAATATTCAAGTTTATTTTGTAAAGATCATTCGGATATTATATATTACTCATAATGATGTGAGATTTTATTCTATCTTTTCTTTCACCCCACTATCTTTCCGGGACTTGGATGCTCGGTACGTGAATACCATGGATGTGTTAGTGTCGACTTTTGAGGGTCGAAAAGGCATGTCATTACATGTCGCATGACAATCTTGCTACTTACCACATTTTAGAAAGATTTTACTGAAAATAATATAGGAATACCTTGGGAAGTGCGTCACCGAGGAGAACCTCCAAGCACCCCCCCCCCCTCCCTCGGAGCTTAGGTTGGAACTAGGATCGTCCATCAGCAAAGCAACAAGGTGTGGCTCAACTATAGCACAGCAGCCTCAGCACCTAGCAAGCACCCGGACGACATGGTCAATGCTAACTTCGGAGTCTTTAAACCTACCCAGGTAAGCAACCGAAGAAATTTGGTTAGATCTGCGCAAAAGACTGCTAGCTATTTGGGATACACTACCATGCAAGTCGAAAGCAAGAATAAACTACTACAGTTAGTTTCTCAAACAACAAGTTTTCAACAAAGAATCAATTTTACTCAATTAAATAGTGTGTGGCGGCAAAATGCTTGTCCCGCTAGGCTTAAAATAGTTTTCAATAGATAGTTAGTTGGAAAGAAGAAAAAGAGCAGAAAAGAAGAAGCACATCAATAGCTTTTCCAGGACAGGCTAGCCCTCACTCTTATCACTGTCTAGAAAGTGCCCGGTATGGGAAATGATCAAGAACCTGTTGAAGAATGAGTGTGCTTCCACCACCAACACCTTCAACATTGAACCTCGCAAGAGATTTTGAAGAGCTCCCAGGCAGCCTTACCAAAGGGCAGACCAAGACCTTGGTGGTGACATGCGAATCAGAGGCACCAGCCTCTACTCCATCCAAAGGGGTGTAGAAGCGTCCAAACCGACCTGAGGTCGAGAAAATAGGAGCATAAAAGCAAGGAAGCCCACTAGACCTGACCAGAACCATAGCTTGAGAGTGACGTTTGATCAACGTCGGGACTTTTGCCAGGGGACCCGAGTCCCAGCCAAAGGCAAGGTCCATGTCATGCAGTCAAAATCGAAGAGCAACTATTCGAACTGCTATTGACAAACACAGTTCGGCACCCGAGAAGACTACCTCCTTTCTAAACCCTGCTAAATCTGAGAAAAATTTCAAACAAGTTTGATAAAAGGTCAAACGCTCCAGAGGAATGCGAAAGAAGTAGGCAGTGAAATCCAACTAATTTTTACCAAGAGAAAACCGTGCAAGTCCAAACCAGCAGAAGAAATTACATGGCCAAAGCTCTATGGGTCTGTAGTGGAAGGGGAAGGTGGTATTTATATGCTTCTCCCTTCACTCACCGCTATTATAATCGAAAAGGAAAAAGAAATCTTGACCGCTCAAAGATGATAAGTGTTATGTCACATCATGCACGTGCGAAAAAAGACGCCTTTCTGTCATAACTTGAGAAGCACAACCGTCATAACTAATGGCCTTAGGCCACGTGGATAGTGCATTAATTGCATAGTAGAACTATCACTAGACGGAGTCATCTAGATTTTACAAGCCCGTGCCCGCTCGTGGTCTTAGGGAGAAAAATGTTACTTAAATTTTTCATAAATTAGAAGATAGCCTGACCAAGGTTTCTTAGCTTAATCCGCTTCGGCCTGGACCGGCTCAGGCCCAGGACAGCCTACCGTAAGTTACTCGAGAATCAAAAATAGGCCAGCAAGTCACTCTCAATTTTCATCCAGGTTGGACTCCTGTCCGCCCATCCTCTCTGTGGCACTTCAGGTCGGTTCCCGGCCAGTGCACTCCAAAGCAACGACAATAGCCAGCTCGTTAAGCAAAGCAAGGCATCTGCACTACTCGGCCTGGCCCCCGTTGTCCAACCCCTTCCTATAATAATGCCCTTAGTGAAGACTCATCGGCTGATTCCACAATGAAAGCCAAGTATATCACTCTTAATGAAGCAGCTAAAGAGGCAATCTAGATGCGCAAGTTTTTTAATGAGCTAGGAATGATTCCCAATACCGAGAATCCTATCGCATTGTTCTATGATAACAATGCGGCGATGCAGATCGCAAAGGAGCCTAGAGTACATAAGAAGTCACAGGATATTCTTTGGAAGTTCCACCTCATTAGTGAATTCGTTGAGAAGAAAGAGGCTATGGTACAATGGGTAGATACCAAAGACAGCATAGCAGATCCATTCACCAAGGGTCCAGCTCGGTCGGCTCTCGAGAAGCTGATTGAAGGAATGGGAATGTGATTTCATAATTGACCCCAAGTGCAAGTGGGAGATTGATAGGTTCAGGGATATGCCTTAGGGGAAATTCTATAATTTATTGTTAATTAGTTAACTCTATAATCAATTCTCATTCGTAATAAAGTTTTTTTTCTTTCTATTATATAACTGTTATAAATAATTAATTATTTAACTAAAATATATTTAACAAAAAATCCATAAATGGTGTGTTTGTGATAGTAATTACAAATAGATGTAATCATGAGTATTGTATGACAATATAATAAGCACATCATTTTAAATGTCCTAGTCAAGATGCATCGAGACTGGATATCGATGTATCCATTGAGACCGAAGTATGCAATGTTCTCCAAATGTTGGACAGTGTATTACTCATAGCTAATGGGGATGCCTAGAGGTTACGTACTAATAGTTATTGGATAACTATGGAATGAGTCACTCGATAGTTTTCTATTGGTTAACTAAGGTCAACAGGAAATATTGATGTGACTGATTTGCATAATTCTATTGACTTGAGAATATTGTCGATCTTTAATATGAAAGCTCCACTTTGATTATAGTTAAATCGTGGCATGGCGTCCATCGAGTGACTATAGTTGGGTCAAGTGGAAGTAATAGAAGTGAAGCACTGATCAAGACATGATTCGTCTCCTTAGTCATATGGGGTTAGTATCACGGTCAACTCAAGTCAACTAAAATTCAAAATCTCCGGCCAAAGTAGTTCATTAATAATAATTGTTATTATTGAACCAATGACTTTGTGTTTGGACCAAAGAGTTGAGTACGGACGATATTGGAATTTTGACCATTACCAAATTCCATAAGTTCAAAGTGATACAGTTTTGACGAAGAGAATTGGTGTAAAAAATAGTCATAACCAGGTAACGATTAATAAAGTAAAATTGGATTTTACTGAAACCAAATAAGTGATAAATTTGGACCAAATGTCACACCACCTACTAAGTAATATATGAACATTAATATTTGAATTGTTCAATATTAATCGCTGGCCAAATTTACACCTAAAGAGTCACACAATTGAACCGTTGTATACTCCTTTGCCCATCTGATTTGATTTAATTAACTTAAAACTGTTATAAATTAATTAAATTGATTAATATTTATGAAATATTAGTTACAAAATTTTATTTGATGAGTTAAGCAATATTAAACGGTGTGTTCATAATACTTATAAATATACCGATCGATATTTAATATTGGTACGCGTTTAAATTGGATTTGAATTGCGACGATTTTTGTTTGGGCTTGGACTAGGTTTGAGGCCCATATAGGGCATGATAATTTCAGCTAAGAAGTGGAAAAAATCAGGCCGACCAAGGATTGGTAGGTGAGTGGGGTTTGAACGGTTAAAAGGGAAAGAAATAGTGAAGAGTGAAAGAATGATGATGATCCACTTTTTGCTCCATTGTCTCTCCTTTATGTAATGCCACTTAACCCTCATCTTCTACAGACCTTTCCCACTTCTTCTTGCTAAAAATTTCGACTAGAATCCTTATTCCAACTACCAAAAAATTCCAAGTTCAAATACATATAAAAAATGCTTCAATCAGATTGACCGTGGAAGATAATTTAGAGCTAGCATCTTCTAAGTTGTGAATCTGGTTCAAGGAATACTCAATTTTGTTTCAACGTGTCTTTAATAGGCTTTGGGATGTGTAATTCTTTTATTTACATTCATTTAGCAATGTTTAGTTAATTGTTATATCATATGATGCTTAGGTAGAAATACTATGAATCCAGTTTATCGGTATGCTGTCACATATCAGATGTTTGAAAATACATTAGTGCATCTATATATAAATAATATATTAAAAATGTTTGTTGTCGTTTTGAATGTATATGAGCATTGAATTTTTGGCCGAATTTGAAAAAAATTAATCAAATATTTTTTAAATATGACTTTGTTAAATAATAAATCATTTTCTAAAGAATAAAATTATATAATAAGTGTTTTAAAATTTTAAAAATTTATTTTTATACAAATATTATTCGACAACAATATTATTATTTTTTTAATATATATTGTATTTATTTCATATTTAAATATTAATATAACTAATTACCTAACTAGAAATTAATTATATAAACAAATAAATATATATATTCAAATAAAATATGAAATGAAGTGTAAAATTATATATAATAATAATAAATAAATTTTAGATTTTAAACTAATTTTTTAATATTTTTCCAAGCGGGTTTTATATTTAATTATAAATTGTTATTTAAAAATAATTTTATAAATAAATATAAATTATTATTAAATTTTTTATATGAGCCAAGAGCTTGTTGCAAATTTATATTAATTTATAAAAAACAAATTTATTATTTATATATATATATATATTTACACACATACACACACACACACACATATATATATATATATATATTTGTAAATTTATAAATACTTATAATTAAATAAATATACATATATATATATATATTAAATGCTAAGAGTTCTCTATAGAATTATATTAAATTATATACGTATATATATATATATATATTATGTATGTATATACGTTTATTATATATTATTTATATTTAAATATGTTTGTATAGTTATAAATAAATATTATTTTGACTTATTTACAAATAAATAAATATTATTTTATTCTAAGGTTTTCTACAGTAATATACACACAAATATTTATATTCAAAATTTCTTTATATTAATTATTAAATGATTTTATGATTTAATTAGATATACATATACATACATACATACATATATATGTGTGTGTACTCATATATATTTTATATAAATAATTATAATTTTATAATTATTAATTATTTACACTTATATATACAAACTGAAACGACCCGTATTTTTTATAATTAAAAATATTCAATTAAATAAGACTTTTTGAATAAATTTGTTAGGAATAAAAAAAATTAAGATTTTATTGATACAAATTAAATTATAATACAAGTTACGAGCTTAATTAAAATTTCTATTAATGACATATGTTTGCAATAAGCTAAGGATAATAACATATGTTAGTATTTATTTTAATGACATTGGTTTGAATGAAATTAATAACTGTTTGTATGTAAATTTCCAATTGATTAGAATAATAAATGTTTCTTTATTAAAGAAGAAATCCTATGTTTATTTATTTGGAATGGTTGTTGGCTGAAAGGTTGATTGCAAAGATGAGAAAATATTATTTAGTAAGAAATGTATAATTCATGTTTGTATCCAATAGTGTATAAATATGTTTGAATTACTATTAGAGGGGAAATAATTGTTCTACTTCTCATTACATTTATTTAGTCCATTTTGAAATTCACCATTGCAATCAATTGAAATTAATGTAATTGAATAATTTCAATTAATAGGAGAGAGGACACTAAATTGTAAATTTATAAGTGTAATTAAACATAGCTTATGTTTTGTGAAAATATAAGGAAAGTTTGATTTAATGAAAAGAACATTTTTATTAAATAAAATGAATGTTTGATTTGTGAATGTAAGTCACTACACCAAAAAGTACTTTTGGTGGCCATAACTTATGGTGGCGTTTTAGAGAACGCCGCCATACGACATGCAACTAAAAAACCAATATTTTTGGTTGCATTTTTGTAAACGCCGTTATAATGTGCCTTATTGCGGTGACAAAAAAACGCCACCGTAAATCTTTTTTTGTAGCATGTTGAAACGCCACCAAAAGTGGTGTTTGGGTTACAACTTAAACCCAAACCTTATAGCTGCGTTTATTATATGCCACAATATATATTTCGCCGCAACAATATTTTTTTTCGTTGCGTTTTTTTTCTGCCACCATATTTTTTGGCAGCGAATTTTTTCAACATATTTTTTCCGTAGCGTTTTCTAAACGCCACTAAATAGACGCCGTTATAGATTGATCATTTTAAAGGCTGTATATTTCACCGCAGCAATATTTTTTGTTGCGTTTTTATTCTGCCATTATATTTTTTCCGTAGCGTTTGATAAACGCCACTTAATATTTTTGCTTTTCTATGTCTATTTCTCACATTCTGATAGCTCGTTCACTCTCCAATTCACTTTATTCATAATTTATATTAAATAGTAATAATAAATAGTTCAATAATAAATAAAAAAATACATGAACAAATGAACTACCATAAACACAAGTAGTACATTACCATACATAAATACAGAAGTAGTACATAACCGTACATAGTCACACAACTAGTAAATAAATACAGTAGTTTCAAGACAAAAGTTAACATAAAATCCATACGTAGAGAAGTTTATACAACTGAAATACTAGAAACAAAATGAAATAAACAACTGAACTACCGTAAAATCCATACGTAGATGACTAGCTAAGCAAATACAATAAACAACTAGCTAAGCAAATACCATAAGCAACTGATAATTTCTTCGGAGAAGTTCATCCACCTGTAGACAAGTAAAATCAACAATGAGGATCTAAAACTTGAATATTGGAATAAAAAAGGTATAACCATAATTTCTAGTGTTTTTAGCTACCCTATTAGAAACGTACAACCACTGCAAAAAGGACCGGACTTAACTATGTGCAAGTCCAAAGATTCATCTGCAAAATTCAATAAAATATATTTAAAGCAGGCAAGAAACATGCTGCTTAAGGTATACACTCAGAGTATCAGGAATATTTTTGTAAAGGGACTTGTGTACATGGTAAGGCAAGACCAGAACACACTCATTCAAATACAATGCAAAAGCTACAGAGGTTCTTCCCTCAAAACAGTCTCAGTTCAATCCAGACATTTATTTATCACTTTCACTATTATATGCCATAATGTCGAGCTCAGTACCTTTTTCCCTTTATCATAATATTAGCGCTACTTGTATAATAAGAACTTCAAACTTTTTGATGTGAAAAATACACAAATATTTTCTATCTATGAAAATCGTTTAGGTAAAGGTATGTAACAACTTACTTTAATTCACCTAAATATATATGTGGAACAAAAAGGCTTGCATGGTTATCTAAATTTGTACAAGGTGATAATTCAAATAGTTCCAATCAACTTATTCTGAAAATCTTATAACTTTCCTACCTAAAAAACCCCTGTGTAAGTTGTGAAAGAGAAATGTACATATATAGTATGTATATATATATGTCTTCGGTTCAGCAATGTTATCGAAGACAAAATTTATTCTTGCAATGTTAAATGTTGTGTATTTAAAAGTCTTTAACAAATGCACCTCTAGCTCTATGTAATTTTTTTTGTAAATAAAATTCCATCTATGTATTACATATCTACCAAAATATAATTTACAACACTTTTCTAGCATCAATAACCATACAAATTGTTTCCCAGGTGCATTCATTTTCATTCCTACTGTAAACTCTACATCTACCTTCTACTTTGTTTCGATTGATAAACTTCAATAGTTAATTAAATTCAAGCTCACATATGTCCTCGCCAGATCAAATATTTAGTGCAATGAAATATGACAGCAATATCAACCCAAGGTTAATAACTTTTGTTATCAGTTATAAACTTCAACATTACAGATATATTATATAACTATACGAAACTTGAAATTATTTCAATCAAAGCAACTTCAAAAATGTTTAGAATATCAACTCCATAATCAATTGCATATATGTCATAATGTCAAGACTGGCCTGCCTTTGTTAAACTATGAGTTAAAGAAATTTCCATTATCAGGATACAGTCCATGTGTTATAGGGTTTTCAAACTTAAAAATACACACGCCAGAACATTCACTTTGTACACACACCTGAAGACACACACATACTATTTACTTACACAGGCACATGCTGCCATATGTTTCAATATTTATAAAACATAGCAACCATATATGTTAGGATTTATAAACAACAGCTATATATCAAAATTTATAAACACGGAAACTATATGTTTTAGGATCACTAAATTTTGAAACAACACTGCAATCAATTTCTATTTCAAGTAACCAAATCATATTTTAGGCTATTAAATTATGTTTCAGATCATCCTGAAAAAGTACAAACATCAAACACACGTGAATTTGTCCCAGTTGAAGATGCTGAAACTGATTCAGAATGCACTGATTCTTCACCAGAAAATTTAACAACTGAAAATCAGAGTTTCATCAATCAAATGGCAACAAAAATTTAGGATTTACTAAAATTTTCCCGAGATTTACTAAAATTTCTGCCTGAAATCACAGTTCTCTTTTCAGAAAAATTAACAAAATACCATTTGTAACATTAATATATGCAATTATTAAAAAATATTTATATGGAAAAGTTAAACTACCCATATTCAATTGTTCTAAACGATGGATGGCTCTAAATATAAAAGCATGTGTGCTATTTTTTTTTGTCTATTGTCCAAATTTTAGATTGGTCTTTTCAAATGTTTATTTTCTTCATAAATAATTTACTAAATTACCGTTTCATCTTGGTATTTAGAATATCATATATCTTTAGGTTATTATTACTTAGTAAAGACAATAACTATAATTCTGATATTTCACCAATATAATTTGAATTTTCCCTGTATTGCAGATATCTTATATCAGTACTTGCTCGATAAGTATCCAATAACGATATTAACAACATCGTTGTACATTATCTTCAATATTTTTACTTTTTCTTCCTAGTAAAGAAAATAATTTTTTGTTCAATTTATTATCATTATGTGTGTAATTGAAATTACTAAAAAAATTGCAATAAATATGTTTTTTTTCTTTGCTATGGTTGAACTTTGAAACAACCAGCTGACAGAGCATCAAACAGTCGATTTTAGGCAGATATTATCAATCAAATATATGATATTCGGTAGAGTTCCTGGATGAAACATATGATAACTTATTCCTGGATTGGTACTGTTTTATATATACGGCACTACTAAGCAATCAACTCACTCATGAATATTTTTCCAACATAAATATATTAGAAATCACACCTTTTATAGATCATCAACTTTGCAAAAAGTAGGAGGCTAACTATTAAAATAATAACTTTTCATATATAATAGAAATCACACCTTTTATTTTGTTTCCCCAATGACTTTTGAGATCGGCCAAGCTATGGTGGTACCAAAAGCATCTTCCATGCATGTCAACTCCGATGTAGGTATCCATAGCACTGCATTTGGAACTCTTACGAAGTCTACCCAAACTTTTACAACATCACATCCCAATGGACGACAATGGACCATCGATGTTGGATCAGTTGAAGCGATAGTTCCTTCAGCCACCACTTCATTTGTTTCACCCACATCAATTATCTTGCATTTATTATTTGTTATCAACTTTGCAATTGGCTGGAAAAAAACGAGGTTATTATGCAGAATACATACATACATACATAAAAATACTTCAAAATATATACTTACATATTGGTGTGGTTTCTTCAAGATTATGGGTCCGAGTCTAGAAGAAGAAGTCGCAACATTTCCTTTTTCAGCTTCAACTTTTGATTTTGGCCATGCTACTTTCCTACCAACTGCATCTCTAATACACAACATATCAGTTGTGGGTCGCCATAAGTAAGCATCTCCTTTTTTACATTGTCGACCAAAACCACAACGGCAGATGGACCAAGCGGAATACCATTCACAATATGTCCTGAACCACAGGAGCAGATTCTTCCTTCGGAAACTATCACATCACCCTTATTCCAATCATTTAAGATTCTTCCTTCGGCAACTATCGGACAAGCCAGTATCACATTTAAGATTATACAAGACGGTGATTGCAGATAATTTTGTGTGATCTGTGCAACCAGGATACAATGGAGTTTCTGCATCTTTTAAATTCTTAAGTAACTCATCCTCCCTTCTCTGAAAATTATCATTATCTTTATCATCATCAAAAAATTCATGATTCGAAAAATCTTCATCTTCATAGTGAATCATCTTAAATAGGTCATATACGTCAAACGACTTTGCTTTCTTCTCTTCATTTATCTCTTCGCCATGGTTATACCATATACTGCTCTTGTATCTAGGATCCATTCCTTTCATAATTAAATGTTCAACGATGATGTGGTCATCATGACGGCTAAGATTCTAACAATTTGTGCAAGGACATAAAAAAATTTCTACATTTCTTATCTTACTCTTTGTAGCATGCATGAAATTCAATGCTCCTTATTGGTACTCTATACTAGTTCTATGACAAAAAATAAAAACAAAAATGTTTGAATTTTAATATTAGAATACATGTTTTGATTCTCAAAATACATATTAAGTTAAGAATTGTATTGTCACCTGTTTAAAAAACCCAATCTTTTCCCATCATCGATATAAGAAGGCAAATAAGTTTCCAAACTTTGACGTGGAAATTGATTAACTGTTATAATCAAACAAAGAACTATTGAAAACCCAAATAGTAACACCTAATCTAATATTATGAACTACAGAAACTAAGATGAAGTATTCATCTTTACTTGTATGATTCAATGTGGAGTTTGATTTGCATGCATGCTTTATACTTCAAGTTTCTAAGTCTCTAACTACTTGTTTCAGAACAATGCAGATAGTGGGAATGTGGGATCACCTAATATTATTAAAATGATATCTACCTACTGAGAGCCCAAAAAATAACACTTAATTCATTGGCAACATTCTTAGCAAATTATTCTTATTTCCTTTCAAGTTTTGGTTCATTGCCTTAAGTTCAAGATTTGTGCAACTAGAAGAAGAGGAGAAGTGGTTGATAAATACACTCTAATACTTATAATATTAATAGTATTTTGGTAGTAAAACATTATTATAAGGACACATTTTCTGTTTTGGTAGGATAATTTAACATTTAAGTTACTTTTGTACAACTTGAATCAAACACTTGGCACCCACTATCTCATATACTTTTAACTTAACCCATTATAATATATATGATTGTCATATGACTCATACCATAAGAAAATTTGTAGAAATCATCAGGTATGTAGTTTGAAAAATCATGGTAAAAACTTAGTAAAAGTTCACAAAATATATCTAAGTTTGTCCAATTTTAACATTGTACATGAGTATGGACCGCAGGTTCTGTCTGTCAGGCGAATTACAAAAGTATACATTGAAAATGCAAAACACAAAACATGTTTTTAAATCAAATGCTACCTAAGTATTTTATCCATGCAAACATAACAAATATAAAAAAAATACTATATATTTATGTATATGTGTGTGTGCTTACAATAATTAGTGGTCACCAACAAACTATAAAATATAAATATTAGATCACAAGAAGTCGGCAGTTGTTCTTAAACTGAATATACAGTTGATCATGGAGCTCTGCTTAAGTGCTGTTATACTATATAAAAAAAGGTCTACATAAAATAAAAATGAAAGATAATCTACAAACATTTTTTCTATGGAATTTATTCAAAATAACTGTACAAAACAGACAGAATACCATCAGTCCATAGTTCTCCAGATAACAATAACACAATATTAGATTTAACAATAACACAAAACAGATAAATATGATTACAAATATTTATGAGGAAGATATTTTCTGCTAGTTTGATAAGAAAACATTAGCGGGCAGCTTAGAGAAAATGACTTCTTAGCTACCTCTGTTATCGATTGAAGGGAAACAAGCTTAAGAAACAACAAGCACTCAACATCAGTTGCAAATAAAGTTGTTACAAGTTGTAAATAGCTGAAAAATAAGGAGAATGCAACATCACAATCCTTAATGACACATGCATTTGCTTGAATATGTAAATATCAGGTGTAATCATTTAGTTATCAATTTATTAATCATGTTTCTTGGAAAAAGTTATACTCAAGCAATCAATATAGGAAGGTTAGTAGGCAGAAAGGTAGTCAATTAACTTCTCTTCTTTGCTACGAAAATTTCAAATTGTTGGAAGTTAACCTTTATCCACTCTTTGGCAACAAGAAAACTCTTATTACTGGACTAGAGATCTCTTATTCCAGAAATGTGAGCAACCACAACGGTTAAAGTATCCTTAACTAATCAGCAATTCAAGAAACTCAACTAAATCAACTTAATTTGGGTTAACGACAAATCAAAATAACCTATTTAATAATGCAGTAGGAAACAGCTCAGAAACAAATAGAAATGTATAACTGTAGTTTATGTAATTAAGATAAGGTATGAAACTGATGCATCAACGAATTTTATTCAAAGCAAACGAAGAACACATGCTAAGATAAAATTTGGATTGCTACAACTACCAATTGTGGCCTATAAATATTAGAGTACAAAAAAGTTGGATAATTAATTAATAAAGACATATATATATTTAAAATTTCTATGGAGCAACCTTCTAACTAGAAAAAACTGAACTTTCTTTACGAAAAATCTATTAATTTCATGAATTTTCAAAAGAGTTTGATGCAAATTTATCAGTAGAAATGATTCTGTCTTAAACATTAAAGTAACAGCAAAACCACATATTCCATTAGAGATCAATATAATACATCAAATTTATCACAATGGACTTGAACATTGGAAATAAAAGAATAATTGAACATAAGAAAAACATACTTCTAACAATGTAAATTCAAAAAGGCTTTTAAGCACAAATTATAATCTTTTCTTTTTATAAAACAAGAAACATATTTTTTCCTTGCTCCATCCAACAAATCATTCAAAAACCCCTCAAAGAAAAGGAAAAAAAGTCCTACCTATATGCACAACCCCTAAACTCAGAATACACTTCAACAATCACCTCCCATGCACTTATGCCTATTCTTTATGTTACCGTTTGTATAAAGCAAATTCTACAGCCGAAGGTCCTAATCCCAAATTTGAATAAGTAGCTTACTGCTCTCTTTAGCTGTCGACAAACCATATAAAATCTCTTCTCTTGTACAAACCATATAAAATCAACTATTCCAGTTAGGGTTTATTCCAATTAGGCGTAAATCAACTATTCCAATTGGGATTTATGCATAAATTCGAATAGAATACGCATATAGAATCATATAAAACCCATATAGAATCACAAAATCGGTTTATAAATTCATACCTAAAGATACCTGATAAGGGTACCGCGAGGACAGCACGTTGACTGAAGGGCTACGCAACGATGTTGAGCGGAGTAGAATGAAGGAGGGCTCCCGCGACGATGATAATGAAGCGAGGTGGATTCTGCTGGAGGGCGAGGTGGATTTTGCTGGAGCGAAAAGGAAAACGGAAGAACAAAATTTTCGAAGTAATGAAGATGAAGGGAAACGTGACAATTAAAATGAAAAGTTTCCTAAAATTTTTTTAGTTAGGCGGGATGGGCGGCAACTTTTGTTGCGTTAATAATATAGGGTAAAGTATTTTTAGTTGCACTTAGGTGTCACACGCCACTAATTAATGCAACCAAAAGCTAATTTTCTTGTAGTGAGTTTAATTTCATTGAAATAAAGAATAGAATGATTGGTTTAAAGGAAAAAATATATGTCTGTTTGAACTGTGTTTTAGCATACAGATTGATTACAAGAATAGGAGAATCATTTATTTAAGTAAGTTATATATTACACTGGTGTATAAAAAACAAATTTATAAACGTGTTTAAATGACTAAAGGAAACAATCGTTTTGTATTTCTTCCATTTTAGTGTCTGTTTTGAAATTTAACTTTGTAATTAATTGCAATCACTACAAGAAAATTTATTTTTGGTGTCGCACAAAAAATGCCACCAAAACTTATGGTAGCGTTTTGATAAACGACTTTATAAAGCCCGCAACTAAAAATCCATGATTTTTAGCTGCATTTATTTCAACGCCACTATAAATCCTTTTATTGCAGCGTTTCTCAAACGCCACCATAAATCTTTTGGTAGCGTTTTAAAAACGGCACCAAAAGGTTTTTTGGCATTACCAATAGAGTTTCCAACTTTACGGTTGTGTTTACTCAACGCCACTATATGTATTTCTGTAGCGTTTTTGAAACGCTACTAAAAGTTATTGATCATTTTGCACCATTTTTTCATGCTATTTTTCCTGTTGATGGTCTATTTTGTTTCTACTATATCAATCAACAATCACTCACATAATCATCATATTCAAACAATTAAAAAAACATATTAATCATATAATCAAATAAGATATCCATAACCATTCTAATACAATAGTTTTTTGATAAAATGACCAAACTTACATACAATAACCATTCATATACAAATCTACACACCTAGTACTAATAAAATGATATACCAAACTGGAGCTAACAAAACACTTGATTACCCATAATTCTTTGTTGCATGCATAGGTGAAAGCTAGCACCATAAAAGTCCAACCTTGCTCTCTTCGGAATCTAATGCCTGCACAAGTAAAAGCACAACATATAGTCAAACAATTATGTTAATTCATAGGACTTCAAATCTAATATCAAACATCTACAACATTGTACGATTATATCATATTATAAATAACGTCATATAAATAATCAAAGTTATAAATGAAATGAAATAAATAAAATCCAATCTTATAGTTATATATAAAATGTTGTTAAATTAGTTATATTATTATTATTTATAAAATTTAGTTAACTTAAACTTAGTTAATTTTATAAAACTTGTTTAATTTTAACAAAGCCTAGTTAATTTTTATTAACTTGGTTAAATTAATTTATTATTATTATTATTATTATTCAAACTCAGTTAACTTAATTATATTATTATTATTATAAACTTAGTTAAATTTTGTAAACTAAGTTAATTTATCATCATCATCATCGTTATTTATAAATCTTTATTAAATTAGTTATATTATTATTATTTATAAAATTTAGTTAACTTAAACTTAGTTAATTTTAACAAAACTTAGTTAATTTTTATTTACTTGGTTAACTTAGTTAATCTATTATTATTATTACTAAAACTCGGTTAATTTAATTATATTATTATTATTATAAACTTAGTTAATTTTTATAAACATAGTTAATTCATCGTCGTCGTCATAATCATTGTTATTATTTATAAAACTTTGTTAAATTAGTTATATTATTATTTATAAAATTTAGTTAGCTTAAACTTAACTAATTTTATAAAACTTGTTTAATTTTAACAAAACTTAGTTAATTTTTATTAACTTGGTTAAATTAGTTAATTTATTATTATTATTATTAAAAAACAAGGTTAATTTAACTATATTATTATTATTAATACGAACTTAGTTAATTTTATAAACTTAGTTAATTCATCATCGTTGTCATCATTATTATTTATAAAACTTTGTTAAATTAGTTATAGTATTATCATTTATAAAATTTAGTTAACATACTTAGTTATATTATTATTATTATAAACTTAGTTAATTTTTATAAACTTAGTTAATTCATCATCATCATCATCATTTATAAAACTATGTTAAATTAGTTATATTATTGTTATTTATAAATTTTAGTGACTCCTCTCATTTTTGAACATTCAATTTAATGACTTCATAATATTTTAAAGCAATATTATGACATAAACTGATAGGAACCAAAATATTACAATTACATATAGAATTGCATATCTTTCATTGTGTTTCCTTAATCACTTTTCCAACTGGACAGGCTATGGGAATGCCAAAGGCAGCCTCCATGTACGTCAACTCTGATATGGGTCTCCATAGCTCTACATTCAGAACTCTCACTGTTTCAACCCAAACCTTAACGGTATCACGTCCTAATGGATAATATGCAAATATATACAAAGACAATTATTCCCACCCTTTGGGATTGAATTTATGCACCTCTAAGTGACCTGTAAGTAAAACCTACAAGTACTTGTAAGAATACAAAGATAATTATGCAAATATGGAAGTAAAATTTGAATTTTTACATGGTAAAAGTCAAGTACCTGTAAGTGACTCTTGACATGGTATATAGTTAAGCTTTGTACACCCATGACTTGGAGAACACCCTCTGGTATAACCCCTATTTCAAAATTTAAAAATAAAGGGATATGCATATTTAAACAATATATATTATATGGCATTTTGTCCTGCCCGTTTATGTTCAACAACTAAGCTGAAAACAAGAAACAAACAACTAAATATATGGTACATTATGGGCAACAGTAACAAATCCACTTGTGGACTGAATTAATTTTATTAAGAAAATAACTTCTTAAAATTACAATAACAAAATAACATTATTAAAATATGGAATGGGCAGCAAATCACTCACATTCAGTGCAACTGAACAAGTAAGCTATCTTCCCATAAAGTAGTCTACTCTTTTCAAAGGCTTTCTGTTAACCAACAATTGACAGCACACAAATGAAGCATAGCTATATATCCCAGTTTACTAGTATGCATTAATATATTTATATGAGTATAACATATGTGATGCCCCATCTCTATACTCACACTAGCCAAGGACACTACGTGGTAATGCCGTCGACTAGCACGAAGAATAAGGCTGTTGAGGAGCGACCATTTGTGTAATTGCTTTGTGCGAGTACCGATATGTCAGATAATATAACTTACATTTCATTTCAAGAGGAAATCTGACATATCAAATACAAACTCAAAGCTACCACACAGTGGCTATGTGGGCTTCGGAAACAAATATAGAAATAAACATAGCACAAATCAGTCACAGACATTCATATCACAAAGGCGGAAATAGATATGAATATAACACATAGAAGTGTACATCAAAGTAGTGGTCAAACTAGATCCACTACATCACAAAAGAATAGATACAAGTGCTAGACAAAAGAATAAGTATACATCAAGGAGTCTCTATCTCAAATGTATACTAACAAAAACTGCTATGCTAAAGTAGTTAGCCAAAAGTCAGGTGACGGACCCTGATAAGAAGTCAAGCAGAAGCACCTGAAATACTTCGGTCTGGCCCGAGTATTATTTAAGAAGAAAATAATAAATGGATCAGTCTAGCTATAAATATCAGATAAAATGAGATAGGATAAGAGATATCACAAAAACGTATGATAACAATAATGCCATACTGTGACAAGTACACATCAGATAACAACAAAAATCATACAATATCTCAAATATTCTCAAACACTAAAAAGAATGTCATATTCTTTTAAATTATTCACTAAAACACAAATATTGACAAAACATATCAATGCCAATCACAAATATCGATGATACACAAATTCTAGAAATCATCAACTAGAAATTCAGAAATCACAAAAAAGGGAAGGCCTATCACTAACGGGAGCATGAAAACTCACCAACATGTGTATCACAAATGGGTCGCTATCCCATGGTCGCTAACTATAAAGCCGGTGCCACGACATAGTATAGTGAAACGCCCGAGGAACCTGAAACTCAAATAATCCAGAACATTGACGTAGTACAGCATTACGCCCGATGAACCAAACTCAAATAATTATGCACAACGACGTAGTACAGCAAACGCCCGATGAACCTGAACACAAATAATCCGGAACATCGACGTAGTACAGAGAACGCCCATGAACCAAACTCAAATAATCCGGAACAACGACGTAGTACAGCGAACACCCGATGAACCAACTCCATAAAAACCATAGGTCGCTAGCCTATAAAAATATGAGACGAAGCTCAGTAGTACGGGGTACAGTCCCCCACGCGGACAAAGAGACATCGCACATCGTTGGTTTAAATCACAAAAGGATCATCATTGATCGATAAGAAGTGTCAATTACACTAAGCTAGTAAATAAATGAGTTTAGCTTCATGTCCCATAACCACTAGCTTAACTTAAATATTTACGAACAAATTGTAGATTTCCACTCGAAAATTGTCATGAGAGTTCAATCGAACAAGTCCAAGAATTAACCGATGAAGTAAACTCAAGCGTTTCATACCACTTGTTTTGCTAAGCCATTTAATTAGATTTCTCATGCGAATGAGGTAAAGGTTTGTATATACTAATAGATTGGAAAACGGTTTTTAAAAAAACGAGCTTTGTATTTAAAAGTAGTGTTGAAATCGTTTTTGTGAAAGAGTTTCAGTATTTACTACTAGTATAGAAACCCTTGTATTTTAAAGTGACAAATCACAAAAATGATTGTAAAAACAATCAATCACCAAAAATTCACATTCGAAGACGTGAATCAAAACCATAGAAATCGATATCAAATCCATCAAATGGATATTCCCAAAAATCCAAAGAAAGGAGCCATCAAAGTCGATAATAAGTGATAACAACTAACCGGATCGACAAAAATCGATTAAATTGGAAATCCAATCAAAACAACCCAAAATAGGCAAAATGAACAGTTCCAGATGTCTGGTTTAGAATCCAGACGTCTGGATTTGTTCTTTGGAAATAATCCAGAAACCTACCAGACGTTTGAAACTCAAACCAGACGTCTGAAAACTAACCAGACGTCTGGTGGGTTTGGACCAGACGTCTGGTCCAACTCTCTGCCGTTTTTTTTTCATCTCCAAACCAAACCAAACGTCTGGACTTGATATCCAGACGTCTGGTCACCTGGCCTAGGCAACAATTTGCCTAGGCCAAGATGGCCAAAACGTTTCGGAAGCGATCGGACGAGCAATGACGACTAGGGATTTATGCCAAGCGACAACCCAGCCTTATAGGCTCTTCGATACACCCCAAGTATCATGTCTAAACATCCATAGTAGGATTTTCATAAAATTGGACTTCACAAACCAAAAATTGGAAAATTCACCAAATCAATTCAAAGTAAAAGCAAATGAACATGAATAGATGTTAGGAATTCATACCCAACAACAATGAAAGTTATAGACATAGATGTGAGTTAAAGAACTCACCTTTAAAACTCAAAGACATGAATGAGAAGCTTTAAAACAAAGGAAAGGCCAATTCCTCTTCAACTTCAACTCAAGAAGCTCCAATCTAAGCTAATAAGCAAATGTTTCCTAAGTTAGGGTTTAGGAATTTCTGAAATTGAAGAGAGATAGAGATAGAGAAGATGAAGAGGATGCTTACCTAAGCTTCTCCTTGATTTTGGACTTTAATTAGAGTTTCCTAAACAAAACTAGGGTTTAGGAATTTCCATTTTCCTTTTTTCCCCCATTTTTACTTTGAGCTTGAGTGTTGGGAAATAGAATAAGTGAATGGATGAAGAGTAGAGGAGTTAGGGTATTATGATGGGTTAGTGGGCTGAAACCCAAACCCAAAGCCCAAATAGAAAAATAGCAAAATTATACTCAACTCCAAACATATCGATGTTTATACTCAAAAAAGTTGTAAACGCCATTTTGGACTCAATGAAGTGGTCTCGAGTCCCAATTCGACTGTTTACAAAAAGTAACATTTCGGACCTTAATCCGATTAACGATGCTATATTTAAATAAAACATTTAAATATACAATCGTAATGCGGGTTGTTACAGACTCCCTTCCTTAAAGAAATTGCGTCCTCACAATACTTAAGAAGAAAATAAAAGTAACAACCATACTAAGGCATAACAACACAAAAGAAGAAATTTTGAAATGAGAAGTTCACCCTAAAGAGCACGAGAGAGTAAGTCCAGATGTGTTTGCTCGATAAATTCTCAAGATTCCCAAGAGCAATCCTTAGGATTTGAGGACTATTGAACTTTCACAAGAAGAACATCTTTATTTCGAAGGCATTTAACCTTCGAAGCAATGATACGAATAGAATGTTGCTCATAAGTCAAATTTGATGAAACTTCAATTTCTACAATTACACCGGGCTCAAGAATAGAATCGGAATCCCTAAGGTATTTCCGTAGTTGAGAGACGTGGAAAACGTCATGAATAGCAGAAAATTGACCCGGTAATAAAAGGCGATAAGCCATGGAACCAATACGTTCGGTGATGGGAAATGGACCAATATATCGGGGTGCTAACTTTCCTGATCGACTGAAACGCACAATACCCTTCATAGGTGAAACACGAATAAATCTGGACCTAAAACCAGCTTCTCACCGGCTTTAAGCCAACACGAAGGAGATCGGCACGGCCTTCCCTAGAGTGCCTCGAAAGGTGCCATACCAATACTAGATTGGAAGCTATTATTATAGGAAAACTCAACAATAGAAATATGATCTTCCCAACTTCCACCAAAATCAAGAACACATGCACGAAGGAGATCTTCAAGAGTTTGATTCACACGCTCTATTTGTCCATCGGATTGAGGACGATAAGCGATGATAAAAGAGAAGGATGAGCCTCAAGGCTACATAAAATAACAGATGAACATGAATTGGATTCACGATCTCGAATCTCACAAGTGGATAGAGTCTCGAGATCATTCCATTCAAATATCATCATGGAAACAACCGCCTGTTGCTTATGACTAAGGGCATCGACAACACGATTTCCCTTTCCGGGAGTATAAAGAATATCAAGATCATAAGATGCAAGGAACTGGAGCCAACGTGATCGACATAAATTAAGTTTCTTTTAAAAAAATAAATACTTCAAAGATTTATGATCGGTGTAGAGAACAAATTTCTCTCCTAAAAGATAATAAGGCCAAATTCTAAGAGCGAAAACAATAGCCGCGAGCTCTAGATCATGAGTGGCATATCTAGTCTCGGCAGGCTTTAATTGTCAAGAAGCCTATGTGATAACACATTCCCTTTGCAAGAGAATGGCACCCAAACCAATACGACTAGCACTGGTACAAATAGTGAAGTCTTGGTTCCCTTCGGGAATCACAAGAATAGGAGTATCGGAAAGGAGTTCTTTTAAATGATCCTCTTTCCCGAAAAGCTAAGACATTCAAAATTATCATTAACTTTATATATTCATCTTTTTAGAAAAATTAACTTATTACAAGAATTTACTGTGTTTGACTGTCTCATCATAGCGTTTAGGAGATTCCTATCGATAATGTTGATCAAGCGCATCGACCAGAATTCTTAAAGCACTTAATGGGAAAAACAACACAAAATCATCTTTTATATAAAAAGATTTGCAAATTTTAAATTGTTTTTTTCCTCTATAATCAATGAATACAAGGATGGTCTAATCGAGATATTCGTAGAATACTCGATTCGTAAAATGGATGAAATAAGCTGGAAGGTTCATCAAACCAAATGACATAACGAACCACTCATAAGAATCATAACGAGTGCGGAATGTGGTAAGTGGAATGCTACCCTTCGCAACTCGTAGCTGATGAAAACCGGTGGCAAGGTCGAACTGAAAAGACCTTAGCACTACTCAATAGATTGCTTAGGTGATAATTCTAAGACAAGCTCAAATATACCGGAAAATTCACAAACTACTTGAATGAGAGAAATAACATTCTCCCTCATCAAGTGGGTTTAAAGAATAAAATGATGCCATCGAATTTGGAAATCAAAATCTTTAAGAATAATAGAAATCTGCTTAACAGATTGAGGATGTCGAAGATGAATAGTCTACACTGGACATAGGATATGGGCTTCCTAATGATTAAGCCAATCCTTTCCCAAAAATCAATTTCGAAGCCTAAGTAACGCATAACATGCAAATCGGCTCGGAAAGAATAATCACATAAAAAAATCTCGACATCTTTACAAAGCAAACTGAGTGTTGCGGATCCACCAACCGGATTCGCAATTTTCATTGAAGTCACCAAGTCCATAATATTTGAAGAAAAAGAATCAACAAGTTCTTTTGATTATAAAATAATAAGATGAACCCGTATCAAAAAGAACTCGAATAGGATAATCACAAAACAAATTAATGTCATCAAGGATAGAAGGAGAATTACCTTGACCAGGAGAAGTATCACTAGGGATTTGCACAACATTCAGCTCTCCCTCTCTCCTACTTTGAAGTATGGGACATGTAGATATAAGATGACCCGAACCTTTGCAATAACGACAAAAAAAGGTTTCGGACACCTGTTTGCATAGTGGTCCGTAGAACCACAATTGTAGCATTGTCCACGACTAGTGGTAGGAGTCTTTGCTACCGAAGTTTCTTGCTTCCCTTTCTTGTTGGGATTGAGGCCTTTGAACTTAATAGGCCTCTTAATGTTATCGTTGAAGTTCTGTTTGGCACGCACAACTTCAACATCACTTTCTCTATCGGCCTCTTCAAGTCGAAGAGCGATATCTACAAGCTGATCGAAAGAAACTTCTAGTTTCAGAAGCAAAGGATTTTTGAGGTTCTTATTCAACCCATAGACAAACCTCTGATTTTTCTTCAATGGGGTATTAATATACTCGACCCCATATTTAGAAAGAGATTCAAAAGATGCGACATAATCTGCCATAGAAGATTCACCTTGAACAAGGTCAATAAAGCGTCGGGCCAAAGTTACTTTTTCAGCCTCCGGCACAAACTTCAATTCGAATCTTTCCCGGAATTGCTTCCAAGTAAGATCCGCTTCAATAATCTCAGAAACCAAAAGCTCATAGCAATCTAATGCTCTCTCCTGGAGCATGCTAGAAGCCACTTGGACTCGAAGTGGATCAATAAGATTTATGCGGGAAAAGATGTGATCGCATGATCTAAGCCAAGATTGGATTTCTATAATGTTTTTGGAACCCTTGAATGGCCTTCCACCCAAAGCGGTATAATCTATGCACAAGCGTGCAAACCTGGATTTAGGATGAGTTGGCTCTGGAATGGGTCTGACAGCTTGAGCATTCTTCACAATATCTAAAAGTTGTTGGGCAGACATAAATACTCCATCCTAAGGAGTAGCACTGGATTGACCGGCGCTGGGATAGCCAGATCTAACCATTTCTCTTCTTTAATAAAGAAAGAAAGAAGAGGAAAAAGGTTGTTCTCAAAATGAATATCAAACAAACTTGATTGATAAAACAAGGCATCACAAAAGAAAATAGGATAGAACGGTACGAAGGCTCGAATTAAATCCTATGGCACGACTCCTAAGAAAGACTTAGGATGATCCTTGCTAGATTATTCTACATTGTTCCGAAGTTTGGCTCTGATACCAAGCTGTGACGCCCCACCTCTATACTCACACTAGCCAAGGACACTACGGGGTAATGTCATCGACTAGCACGAAGAATAAGGCTGTTGAGGAGCGACCATCTGTGTAATTGCTTTATGCGAGTACCGATATGTCAGATAATATAACTTACATTTCATTTCAAGAGGAAATCCGACATATCAAATACAAACTCAAAGCTACCACACAGTGGCTATGTGGGCTTCGGAAACAAATATAGAAATAAACATAACACAAATAACTCACATATATTCATATCACAAAGACGGAAACAGATATGAATATAACACATAGAAGTGTACATCAAAGTAGTGGTCAAACTAGATCTACTACATCACAAAAGAATAGAAACAAGTGCTAGACAAAAGAATAAGTATACATCAAGGAGTCTCTATCTCAAATGTATACTAACAAAAACTACTATGCTAAAGTAGTTAGCCAAAAGTCAGGTGACGGATCCTGGTAAGAAGTCAAGTAGAAGCACCTGAAATACCTCGGTCTGACCCGAGTATTATTTAGGAAGAAAATAATAAACGGATCAGTCTAGCTATAAATATCAGATAAAATGAGATAGGATAAGAGATATCACAAAAACGTATGATAACAATAATGCCATACTGTGACAAGTATACATCAGATAACAACAAAAATCATACAATATCTCAAATATTCTCAAACACTAAAAAGAATGTCATATTCTTTTAAATTATTCACCAAAACACAAATATTGACAAAACATATCAATGCCAATCACAAATATCGGTGAAACACAAATTCTAGAAATCATCAACTAGAAATCCAGAAGTCACAAAAAGAGGAAGGCTTATCACAAACGGGAGCATGAAAACTCACCAACACGTGTATCACAAATGGGTCGCTATCCCATGGTCGCTAACCATAGAGCCGGTGCCACGACGTAGTACAGCGAAACGCCCGAGGAACCTGAAACTCAAATAATCCAGAACATCGACGTAGTACAGCATTACGCCCGATGAACCAAACTCAAATAATCAGGCACAACGACGTAGTACAGCGAACGCCCGATGAACCAACTCCATAAAAACCATAGGTCGCTAGCCTATAAAAAAATGAGATGAAGCTCAATAGTACGGGATACAGTCCCCCACGCGGACAAAGAGACATCGCACATCGCTGGTCTAAATCACCAAAGGATCATCATTGATCGATAAGAAGTGTCAATTACACTAAGCTAGTAAATAAATGAGTTTAGCTTCATGTCCCATAACCACTAGCTTAACTTAAATATTTACGAACAAATTGTAGATTTCCACTCGAAAATTGTCATGAGAGTTCAATCGAACAAGTCCAAGAATTAACCAACGAAGTAAACGCAAGCGTTTCATACCACTTGTTTTGCTAAGCCGTTTAATTAGATTTCTGATGCGAATGAGGTAAAGGTTTGTATATACTAATAGATTGGAAAACGGTTTTTAAAAAACAAGCTTTGTATTTAAAAGTAGTGTTGAAATAGTATTTACTACTAGTATAGAAACCTTTGTATTTTAAAGTGACAAATCACAAAAATGATTGTAAAAACAATCAATCACCAAAAATTCACATTCGAAGACGTGAACCAAAACCATAGAAATCGATATCAAATCCATCAAATGGATATTCCCAAAAATCCAAAGAAATGAGCCATCAAAGTCGATAATAAGTGATAACAACTAACCGGATCGACAAAAATCGATTAAAATTGGAAATCCAATCAAAACAGCCCAAATAGGAAAAATGAACAGTTCAAGACGTCTGGTTTAGAATCCAGACGTCTGGATTTGTTCTCTGGAAATAATCCAGAAGCCTACCAGACATCTGAAACTCAAACCAGACATCTGAAAACTAACCAGACGTCTGGTGGGTTTGGACCAGACGTCTAGTCCAACTCTCTGTCGTTTTTTTTTCATCTCCAGACCAAACCAAACGTCTGGACTTGATATCCAGACGTCTGGTCACCTGGCCTGGGCAACAATTTGCCTAGGCCAAGATGGCCAAAACGTTTCGGAAGCGATCGGACGAGCAACGACGACTAGGGATTTATGCCAAGCGACAACCCAGCCTTATAGGCTCTTCGATACACCCCAAATATCATGTCCAAACATCCATAGTAGGATTTTCATAAAATTGGACTTCACAAACCAAAAATTGGAAAATTCACCAAATCAATTCAAAGTAAAAGCAAATGAACATGAACAGATGTTAGGAATTCATACCCAACAACAATGAAAGTTATAGACGTAGATATGAGTTAAAGAACTCACCTTTAAAACTCAAAGACACGAATGAGAAGCTTTAAAACAAAGGAAAGGCCAATTCCTCTACAACTTCAACTCAAGAAGCTCCAATCTAAGCTAATAAGCAAATGTTTCCTAAGTTAGGGTTTAGGAATTTCTGAAATTGAAGAGAGATAGAGATGGAGAAGATGAAGAGGATGCTTACCTAAGCTTCTCCTTGATTTTGGACTTGAATTAGAGTTTCCTAAACAAAACTAGGGTTTAGGAATTTCCATTTCCCTTTCTTTCCCGCATTTTTACTTTGAGCTTGAGTGTTAGGAAATAGAATGAGTGAATGGATGAAGAGTAAAGAAGTTAGGGTATTATGATGGGTTAGTGGGCTGAAATCCAAACCCAAAGCCCAAATAGAAAAATAGCAAAATTCTACTCAACTCCAAACATATCGATGTTTATACTCAAAAAAGATATAAATGCCATTTTGGACTCAATGGAAGTGGTCTCGAGTCCTAATTCGACTATTTACAAAAAGTAACATTTCGGACCTTAATCCGATTAACGATGCTATATTTAAATAAAACATTTAAATATACAATCATAAAATATGCGGGTTGTTACAACATACCTCTAAGTTTGAGAATCCTAATTGATTTCACTGAGCTTGTCCATGTCATCCCACCGTGACAATTAAAGTAATGCACTTAGCACTAAAATATTTTATGATACACCAATTTAAATTTTACAAAGATGGTATCATCAATATACCTCAAACAACTCTGCCTAGCCATTAGAACGAGCTTGCTTCACATGCTTGCACTGGTTTGTAATATTTCTCTTTTCACTTATGTACTATTCATTGGCTCGATTTATCATTTCTTATAATTGCTCATCGTATCTGTCAATGTATAGTTTCATATGGATAAAAACAACCAGTAAATCAAATAAGATATAATGAAATTTCTTATGAGAAATATCTGTACTCGATATCTTCGTTCTTCATCCAAATCCATATCGCTAGGAATATCATTACGAGGTTCTATAGCATAAGCTTCCTCTTCACTATCACTAATTTAAATGTCGTCATTTTCCACACAATCTCTGTAGAATCAATGACATCTAGGTCTTTTTTTCCTTGCAGTGCAGTATAATATCCTCAGAAGAAAATTCATTGAAAAGTAGTAAAATAATTAGTGGTGAATTACCAGGCAATCTAAAAAGTAGTTCGCGGTTACATTTAATGAGCACGTATGAACCAAACTAGACATGTGCAATCTAAGAAAAGCCTAAAAAGTTTGGCACCAGATCATGCATAGTAACCAAGCATGTATATTCCTCATAACATCTTTATAGTCTTCTTTAGAAATAAGCTTTCTTTTTGGGATGGTTTTGCATGCATATTTTTTTGGGAGTAAAGTGAAACAAGCATGTATAAGTTAGCGCCAGATCATGCATAGTAACCAAGCATGTAGTGAACTACAAAAAATTAACTTAAATATCTTAAACACTGAAAATGACAAATATCAAGTGAATATTTTGAAGTATATAAGCATGAAACTTTTAAAAAAATGTAACTTAAGTATCTTATAAGCGAAAAAAGCAAATGTACATTGGTGTATGTATCATGTATACATGTATCCATATAGGCATCTCAATGAAATATTATACATTTGACCTTAGACTAAAATATATAACACATATTTTACAACATCAATCTTAGTAAACATTAGACAATAATGAAAAATATAAGTCCTATTACCATAAAATAATTAGGTATTGTAAACAGAAAATGCTGAGTTATTACCACATCAAAAATGGAACACTCCATACCTGTCCAATATTTAGAGCTAGCAATTTGCTCTTTGAATCTAATTGCTCTCCAATTCGGACATATATTGTTGAGCAATAGTCAAGTACGAAAATATCTTCAACCATCAAATCCTCTTGAGTGAACTGAATATCTCTGTCTCCTGAACCAGATTTTTCAATGACATGAACAAATTTGATAGATGAGTTTATTGCACAAAATCATATATATATATATATGAGACGTGTAAGAAAACACCCTACGACAATTAAATAGTACAAGCAGGGAGTATGTGGACATAAGCGTGCCTAGAAATTGTTTTTCTCACGACAGGTGTCTATCTAAGAAGGTAACATCCACTATGTTCTCAGTTTGACTTTGATGGACAAGGTTACAAAATGTAGAAGGTTCTTCTAAAAGTGCATGTTCGTTGTGACCATCATTATGAAGGGAGGACGCAAAAATTATGCAATGAAACTTCTATTTCTTGATATGATATCACAAATATTCCATTTCATTCGTCTCAAGCCATAAATTAAAATATAAGTTGTTTAACTATACAAAGTTCCATATGCTTTGGATTTCAATTTATCATCGATAAAGACAAAAAAATCAAATTTGATAGAATGTTGTTAATAAACATACCAAAGTCCAAAATATAAAGGTATTCCCACTTGAGTACTATTTCACATATCCACTTCAAATGAAGTTACTTTTAGTACGTTAGGTAGTTAAAGAAATTATTATTTTTAACATCTAAATTAACAAAACTTATATGGAACATAAAGTTATTGTTCGGTACATGATCCTAATATACTGAAGGATAATCACCGTGGTGCAAAGTTGATACGATTAAGCAATCAAATTTCAAGAAATGAACAAAGCAAGGAAAAATTATTTATGCTACCCTTTCCAACTATATATATATATGTATGTATGTATGTATATGTATGTATGTATGTATCGAAAAGCAAACCTAATTGAGTTATCTTTCTTAAATTCATGATTTAGCTTCATATCTATTCTATTACTATTCATTAATTATTAAAAACAACGTCAACTGGTGCAAAGTCATCGATTATATGGGATGCAAGAGGAAATAAATATAATGATCAGTATAAAACTCACTGATTCTATGAATTAAAGAACATAAGCTCAGCTCTAAGTTGATGTAGTCGACAGCCACTGCACTTTAGCCGTTATGTGTGCAAGTTTGTTGCCCTGCATCAGCAGCTCCACCTTAAAACTATCGCCTTCGAGCTTCAGCCATCGCTGTAGCTACCATCTTTGTGCCTACATCGCTCGCCAACTCCCATGCCGTAGCAACGACCAATGATGCCAGTGCTATCTCGCGATGCTAATTCCGACACCATCATCTCCGCCACGTCGCGGTCTCATCTACCAATTGTACACATCCCCGGTCGGCCTCCTCTCGGCCAAAACCTATTGGACTATTCCTCATGCGTAGTATCCATCCATCATCAACCGCCACATCGGGATCCCCATGCCACTACACGTTGTGGCTCTCTCTCCTTGACATCAACGATTATGGACGAGCTTCCAGATCGCGATGTTTTTTTAATAATTCGATCGCGATTTTTGAATTGAAAAAATTAGGCCTTGGGGGAGTAATTTGGAAGACAAAGACCTTTTTGTTCTCATCGTAGATTAGAGAGGAGAAAAAATCGTGAAGTGTTAAAAGGAAATTTGAGCGGCCATAGAAAATTTTAGCAAAATTATCGTGAATTATTGGAAGGACCGATTAGCGGCATTTCTTTTTTATTTTTATATTTTAAAATTACCAATGGTTGCATATAGCTTAAAATGCCACCAATTAATGCAACTGTGACAACCCAGAGTTTTATAACGATTTATTTTCGTCCAATGACGATAAAAATTGTTGTTAATCGCTGTTTGGAATTTTTATCCGGTTTAAAATTCTTTTACAAATTACAAATTAGTTTAATGGTTCGTGGGCTTTGAAACTTGGCCTATGTTCTTCTTGTTGGTGCCGTGATAAAATCCAACACCCGTTCCACTTTCTCCATTCATTCAATTTTGAAAACCCTAAAGTAAACAAACGAGAATAAATGGCGGCCGAGTTCATTCGTCCTCGTCCCCAAATTCAAAATCAGGGTTTCAGTAAATTCATGGTTGCCGATTTCAGATGCTCGTTCGAGTTCCATTTTCCTGCTCTATAGATCGATCGCCTCTTGAGAGGTTCGCGGCCACTTGATTGAGCTTGTCGTTGCTTCGATTTGGCGATTAAGGTGAGTGATCTTTGTCACTCACATCTAATTCAACCCATGCTTCGACAGTTCAATTTAGTTCGAATGTTGATGATTTTCTCTGCCTTTATCGAGTTCGTTTAATTTGATGATTTTTTATTTGAGTTGGACGATGTTGTTTTTATCCGACTTTGGCTATATTATTCATCGCCTCTGGTAGCACTTTCGTCCCTGGTCGATTTTACTTGTTGATTTAGGATTCCGGCCATTTTGTCTTGACTGTTGTATCACAATGGTGATGATGTTCTTGATTGATTCATGTTTTTGGTTTGATTTCTGACTTTGGTTTGAAATTGTTGGTTTGAATTCTCTGCGATTTTTAATGTTGACTTCGACAAAGAAATTTATCTTTGATTAAGACTGCTATTGGAACATTGCATTCCTGTACTTCATATCATTCGGTCTTGATTTTGTTTATGTGACGATTTCCACAATTTGCTGGTTTTTGATTATGATAGTATTGCGATGATATTTTGGCAGCTCCGACTTTTGTTCTTCGACTGCCATGGCTTCGATTTAATTCTTGTTAACCTTGGCTCATGTATACCTGGTTTGTATATGACACTTCAATGTGTGTCAATTTTGTTATTCGAGCCATGATGCATTGTTTTGGTTGCTGCCTGGTCAACCATAACAATTCATTGGTCTTGAGACTTTTGTGTGTGTTCAAGCATCCACTGTATTGTTATTTTGAGTTGATATTACTGTGTTCCACTGGCACATGTGTTGGTTTATTACCTTTTTATTGTTGCTTGGGTATTGACCTGTTTCATGCTTCTGTTTGATCTGATGCTTCAAGCCTCCACCTCTGATCAGTTGCATCATTGCCATGTTGTAGTTCGATTTTGGGTGCCCTTGGTCATTGGAGTCCTTGTAGTTTGCATTGCTTTGTCATTAACATGCTTAGTGTTCACTGTTCCTGTAGTGTTCACTGTTGCCTACTCTGCTTGATTCGAAATCTGGCATTGTAGTCTTCACTTCTGTTTTGTTGACTTTAGAACTGTTGCTAGTTTGAGTTATGTGGTCTCTTGTATATGCTCTATTATACATATGTTAGTGGAGTTTGTGGTCATTGTAACATGTTTCTTATTGTTGTCTTGATAGCGTCACTGCCATCTTGCTATATTTGATTCAATCGAGTCCTGCTTCAGTTGTTTACCTTCCTTGAATCAGATTCCAATGTACATGTCTGTTGCATATGTATACATGTAATTTTGCTTGCATGATGGAATTTGTACATATTGTGTTGGAGTCCGTCTTGGAGCATTTTGTTGCCAGTTTTATTTTCTTAATTGATTGTGTTGCAGTGATATTGAACTTGACCATATACATGTTCACTACTATTGCATACATGTAAATTTTATGTTAGCATTGGCTTGTCTCAACTTCACTTGATTTCAATTCTCTGTTGTATTTCTTGAAGTCTGCATTGCACACTGGAAGTCTTATACTCTGACTTGATTTAAAATTCGTGTACATACTTATGGAGTTCCTGCTCTTCATGTAACTGATCTCATCCCGGTTGTCTGCATTGTCTATTGGTGTTGG
Organism: Allium fistulosum; assembly: GCA_030737815.1. Lineage (NCBI taxonomy): Eukaryota > Viridiplantae > Streptophyta > Magnoliopsida > Asparagales > Amaryllidaceae > Allium > Allium fistulosum. The sequence continues at coordinate 1,390,311,620 of CM060902.1, forward strand.
CAAGCCTTTCATTATGTTAGATCCTTAGTGTAGCCTGGTGCATTTAGATTTGATGATTATGGTTGATACAATCGAGTCTGGAACCTTTTGTAACATTGAGTTGCACTGCACTTGATTTTCATGTGCAGTTTAGCTTGATTTATGGTTGGAGTAGTTTTGCATAGTTGTGGCTATACATTTGTGGTCACTGCACGTTGTCCTAAGCTGATCATCGAAGTGCATTGCCCTGCCTTTGTACTTGGATGATTTGCAGTTACTCTTCATTTGATCTGAACCGGTTAGTCGAGTCTTCACAGCACATTCTGGTTTTAACATATTGCTGTTAGTCGAGTTGCATCTATGTGGTTACTTTGAGCATGCTACATTTGTGCTCGAGTTGGTGACATCTGTATATTCTTGGTCGAAACTAGTCATTCATGTTTTAGTTGCATTGACCAGTTTGTAGTTTTGAGTACTGTAGTTTACTTTGATAATCATGTTGCCATATTGGGTTGTTCATTTCTTGTTCATATGTTTCTGGTAGAGTAAATTGTTCTTGACAGTTTTGTGTTACGCCTGAGTTGAATCCAATTTAAACGCTCGGGTTTGACCTTGTGTTCGTTTGTGATTTTCATTGAGCTTTCGTGTATTGCATCGCGGTAGTGGCGGGGTAGTGCACGCGTGCGTGTACTGCAGCCACACCGAAATTTGATTTGGATTTGCTGATTTGTTGTTAACACTGTTTAGTGTTATATCTACCGTTATCCGATTCTCTTATCGAGGAGTTGGATACACGAGATTTTTGTGACTGTCGCCTATTTGATATTTGATTATTATTGCTTCTGTGAATTAATAACTGAGTTTGAATTAGACTGACCCGTGTATTATTTTCTTTTGAATTTAATACTCGGGTCAGACCCGAGTTATTTCAGGTTGTAGATTTCCTGCTTTGAGTTGCTGTTTGAGCTATGAAGACTTTTCACATCTTTTGGAGTAGTCGTGTCATAGTATAGGGTGATATGTATTCATGTATAGTAGTTGATAATGTACGTGTATATATAACCTCCAGAGTCGACAGTTGTAGTTGTATCATATGTATTGTGTCAAATGTATTGTAACTGACATCAGTTATATATATGAGACTTTTGTTATCTGTGTTCCGCATCTTTTTGTATTTGTGTTAGTATTATATATATTGTCCTAAACCATTATGAACCATCGTAGTTCGTTTTATACTGGAATTTGGTATGTCGATGGGAGTGAATAAATAAGAGATGGAAAAAATAACTTAAAATATATGCCACTCCTATCGAGGTAATCAATACTAGTGTAAGGCCAACTACGGATGGCCGCTCCTATCCAGCCTTATTCTTCATAATAACAGACAGTATTTCTTTTAATACTCTTTGTTATTGTGAGTATAGAGGTGGGGCGTCACAGCAACTAAAAGCAAGTTTTGTTGTAGTGAATCAATGCAATTGAAATTTTTCAATTAATGGGAAAGAAAATGTTGATTGCAGTTAATAGATTTAACAAAAGAAACACACGTTTTGTGTTAAACAGAAAGGGCATTTTAATGGAAAATTGGAAATACAAGATCATTTTGGGAAAACTGTATTGAACATTTTCATTGTTAAAGTAAGTATAATATTATTTGTTGTGTGTTGATAAAAAAAATGTATACCAAATTTCATTTTCCTTTGGTTTGCAAACTTTCCCGTTCCTATGTAGATTTCCTTATGCATTATTAGTGCCTGAAGCATTCAAAACAAAACGTAACATTCATTTTTGTCCCTCCACCTTCATTTCCTTATTATTAAATAACGTGCAATTTTATTTCTTCATTTGCGTTTTGTTTCTCCTGACACCTCATATTCATTTAGTTCAAATTGTTCATTGCTGAAGGTATATTCTTATCATAAAATTATTCACGTTTTAAACTTGTCCCTTCATTTTCTTTGTCACCACCTCATTTCCTACGTTTAGATCTCCATGTCAAATCTTTCATTCCCCAAATCATTTTAATGTGAGCAAATTCAAAAGCACTCATTTTTGCAAATTCAAAAGCTTTCTTTTATGAAACATGAGTTTCATTTTTTTTTCATTTTTCCTACACGTCCTGCCCTTATCATAGTTTGTTCTTCCATCTTTGCCTGGAGCCTTATCTTGAGAAAAACGTAAGTATTAAACTTTATTTATTTATTTTTATTAAACGTGTACCAATTATTATTTTAATAATATTTATTATAACATGAATATTTTTGCATATAAACTACGATTCGCGCGTGATTTCTTCTGTTAGATTCATATTTAAATTTCAGACAACATGAAATTGATTTGATTGATTTTGGAGACTGTTGAGATTTTGCGCCGCAGTTTAGATTTTTATGGGCTAAAATCAAAGGTGAGTGATTTAACACACTCATGCAATACTAAATCTTCTTATGTTAATTGAATTAAATTTGGAAGTGATGGGAATTTTTGGGTTGCTATTTGGTAGTTTAAATTGACAATTTAATTGTAATTGAATTTATATTGAATTAAATTGACATTTAAATTAATATTAGATTTAACTGCTAGTTAAGTACATGATAGTGATAACCAATAAATTATTGTGATTTATTGGCTGATTTGGATGTTGACTGTGATGGATGTTTATTTGTTGACATTTTGGATGATGGATGTTTATTTATTTTTATATATCTCTGTTATCACTCTGTATATTAAGTGACAGCATATAAACTATTATTTAAATTATTTTGAATAAATTAAGAAATAGGTTGAAATGATATATACCTATGGCACTTTGATTTGGATTGAAATGATATATATATTCATCCCTATAATTAAAATTGGAATAACAGGTCACTTGGCCATAGGGTCGAAAATTATATACGGACACCGGATTGGTTAAATCAAATGGTTTTAAAATCTTGAATTTGGATTTTTGATTAAAGGGTACTGTTTAAAAGAAATAAATTTTGCAATTATATGAATTGAATTATTTTCTAATTCAAGCTTTGAAATGTTGAAACTAAATTTGGTAAAAGGAAATTGTTAAAGAATTGAACTGGAAAATGTGAAGTTGTAACTGATGTATGACTTAAATTTTGGAAATTGTATTATTTAAAGATTTGGACCTTAAAAGTTAACAATGAGGGTTAATTTGATTTTAAGTGTTTTAAATCAGTAAATTGAAATTGAACTTGGAATCTATATAAATTGGAATGGTTTAAAATAAGATTTGAATTTAGATTTAAATCATTGAATTGAGTTGTTGAATAGAATCTAAAGTTAAAAATGAACGTTTCGAAAATTGAAGTTATTTTGAATGGAAATTTGAAATCAAGTTGATTTAACATTAAATCTAAATTGAGTCAATTGAATTGAAAGATTGGAAATTGAATTTGTTGATTTGAAATTGGACATGGGTCCAGATTTGTTGAAATGGAAAAGAAACGGTTTGATTTGATATTATTTTCAAAATAAATTATTTTTGATATATTCTGTTAAAAATCTATTATTTTAATATCCAAATTATTTAGATTTTCCAAAACTATTTCACTATATATACTCAAACCATTTTATATTAAACTATTTTAAATCTCTAACCTATATAAACTATTTATAACTATTCAAACTATTTTCTCGAATTTCAAACTGTGCAAAGTTGGAATTTTTATATTTAAATCGTTGATTTAAATGCGAATATGGTTAAATGAGGTTATAACCTACGTTGGAACTTGAAATGATATTTTCTAGTGAAATGACATATTTTGAGTAAATATGATGGTTTTGAAATGAAGGATATTTTGAATTGAATAAGATATTTTGATATCAAATATGAATTGTTTTCGAAATGTAAAAGAACCGACCGGTGTTAAAAATGACGTTTTGTCGTTAAAGAGACCGGGGCCTCTTATTGGCATACTCTCTGTCAATATTGGAACCACTTTAACAATTGTGTATGCAGTGGATGTTATCCAGAATGAAGTGGTTAAATTGGAGGCGTTTGCTGGAATGAAGTAAGAGAACGATGATGGATAGCCTTGACTTTCGAGTCATAATTAAAATGACTAAAACAGGAGCTATACCAGGCCAAGTAGGGTCGCTCCCCCTATCGACCACGCTTCTTCGAAACCATATCTTTTACTTTGTGATTGATTGGTGGCCACCCTTGATTATGTGAGTGTTGTTTCGAGGTGGGCGACAGTTGCGGCTATGCGTTACCACCAGTCCAGGAGGGAAAACGGTAGAACCCTACCTTGGGTATTGCCTCGCGTGCCTTGTCATATTTATCCTGATCGAGCCCACTACGACTTTGGTATGTGTTGTACCTATGGAGTGCTCCTGATAGCCCATGTGACGACCCGGAATTTTTGAGCATTTGAAATAGGAATATTTAATTAATTTTAAATATTCAAAGGATAATTATTAACCTTAATTTCAAATATCATTATTTATTGGACAAGTAATTGTTGAATTTAAATTATCGAAATTGGTAAATTATTGAATCTGGAGCTTTAAGCCTGTTAAAAATAATTTGAAGACTTATAAAATTTATATAGATAATACTGAAGTGGATAGAAATGTTGAAATCAGCTTTAAAAATGGTTTGTTATGTTTTGAAATTTTATATCGTTTAAAATGAATTTTTAAAATAGCCTTCCGAGGCACAGTCTCGGAATTCGACGAAACCAGTTCCATTGGGTCCGTAATATTGAATTATTATCGGATTTCAAATTTCGTATTTTTCGGAGTTGTTATGCGAGCATAAGACGCATAAACGCGTTGAACTTAAATCGAATTCAACTCAAATTTAAATTTTAAATTAAGTCAAATGTCAGCCGTTTTCCTTCAATTCACATTTCTGTTCACAACCCAATTCCACACGCAGCTGTCTTCTCTTGTCTCCCTACTTTTCCTTTAAGTCACGTTCCCCTTCTTGTCTTCTGATGCAAGCCAACAGAGCCTTCTCGAACACACTTTTCTTTTACAACAAAATATCCCGAGCTGTTTCAAAATCAAAATAGAGCAGGAAATCGAAAAAAAAGGGGTCGCATCTTTCGTTCAAAATCATTCGCGAGTTCCTCGATTTCCTCAGATCAAATCGACAGTCAAAAGAAAACTCTCAAAGCGAAATCGTTATTCAAAGGGAAGTAAATCGCGATTCAAAATCAAAAGCGTAGCCAAGCATTCGATTTTAAAATCAAGGGCCGAGCCTCTCCGCGGAATCGAACAGATTCTTTTGCAATCTATAGCCGTTTTGGTTCATTCGTGAATCGAAGCTACATCATTCAAGTTGTCGACCATTAGTCGATGGAAGGGGAACTCGCGAGGGCGGCGAGGGCGGTAGTTCAACGAGTCAAAGGGAGTGGTTGGCATCGCGAGTAGGTGGGTTGTATCACATGTGCATCACGATTCGAAATGATGGATGCACTAAGGTCGATCAGGGCTTGGGCTGCTCCAGCGTTGGCATTCGATTTAGTCGCGACGAGATTGCGTTTGGGATTCGAAGTTCGTGCTCGTTCACTCGGCAGGCAAGGTGGGTTGTTTCGAAGAGCAGCGTCGATAGGGAGGAGCCAGGTGATTATCGATCAGATCGAGGCTGCGATAGTGGGTATGTAGCAGTTTTCCCCTTGTTTTACTAAATATACATACATAGGTGTATGTATACAGAAATAAAAATGATAGCAATTCAGTGATTTTAAAAGCATTCTGTTTTAATATATATACGTACATATAAACATACATGCATATTTTGATTTAAAAATAAAAGTGAAGAAAAATTATATACCTGTATCTAAAGATAAGATTTAAAGAAAACTATTAGGAAGTTCTAAGGAAAAATAACTATATGTATATACACTTTCAAGTCGTGAGTTTATTTTAAAAATATGTGTTAGGTGATTAATTTATTTAATAAACTTATGTGGTTATTTTGTTACTGAAATGTTTTATAAAAAGGAAATTAGTATAAAATCAGTTTATTAGTTAAAACAAATTTATTGGTTTAAATCAAATAAATAAATAGTAATAAAGTGTTCGATCACTTCAAATATTAATAAAATCATCTAATGTTTATTCAAGGTTTTAAATCATGGAAACAAGCCGGGTTGGTGTGGATTGCATCAACAAAAGTTAAAGGTGAGTTAATCTCACTCAGCTGCATTTTATTTTAAATTTAAATGGTTAAATTTAAGTAATTGATTGAATGGTTGAATTAATTTGGATGTGCTATATCATATATAGTAGTATATAGCAATATATACATATTGGCACATGTATATATTGGAATTGTTGATATTCCCGCATTATATAGCGGATGAGACCCTATGCGCCGCATAATAGCGGATGATATTTTATTAATCCCATATACCGCGATATTCCACCTCGAAGTGGAATTGGTATTGTGCTAACATCTGTGGATGCAGGGAAACAGGTTGGAGGGATCCAACTGGATTCCTCAAAATATTTAATTTTGTTTAAATATTTTGTGATATGATTGTTGATATCCTGTGATGAATTATATGGATTATTGGATGTTATGGTTTGGTTGGACCGATTGGGATGTGCTGAATTATCAAAATCTCTAGAATGGAATTTTTGAAAAGAAATAAAAGAGTAAATTTTAAAGTAAAATAATTATAAGAGTTTGGAATAAATTTGAGAATGAATCTGAGTAAGAATAAAAGTGATTCCCAAAATTCTAATAAATATGGAAAAGAGAAATTTTGAATAAACCGAGAAATATTGAATTTAAAAACTTATGTGATATTATTTAAAGGAATAAATAATTTATTTTAATTCAATGTTTAAATGTAATTAAAAAGAAAGAAGGAATTTGGTAAAATCTGAAACTTGTGTTTCAGTTTAAAGATTTTAAATCATAATGAGAAATAAAATCTGGAAGTTAATGAATTTAGAAATAAATGGATTAAGTAAGGAAATTTATTTCAAAATAAATTAAATTGGAGAATCAATTGTTAATTGATTTAAATACTTTGGGATTTGGAATTTAAAGAGAAATGAGATTTTGGAGATATAAACTGGGTTTATAAAGTAAAATAAAATATCAGTGGATATTTGAAAATATAAATTCAAGGTGGGAATTTATAAAAGAATATGAATTGGTTTAAAAATAAATGTTGGTTTATTTTTAAAGGATGTGAAGAGAAGTGTATTTCCTTGGATTGCCAAGTACGTTTTTCAAAGCAATGTTAAATATAAGTTAAAGGTTCTAATTTGTTTAAAAAAAGCATGTTTTAGAAAATTGATTATTTCTAAATGTTAATTTCCTAAGTAAGTATTTTCAAAAATCTATTATTGTAGTAATTATATAAAAGTGATTTGCTATTATGTTTTAAAAGGAGAAATTTAGTTTATATTTATAAAGTGGTTTATTTTAAAGTATATATTTTAATAAAGTATTAAAGTAGTTTTAAAATTTCAATGTTATAAAGTATATTTAAATAAAGTGTTTTTAAATTATTTTAAAATTAAAAGTATTTTGTACTTGGTGATTCAGTGGAAATAATTATTTGGGAAATGTATTCCGTAAGCGGAAACTGTTTTGAAATTGTTTTCAAATGAGCTTTGAAAATTTGGAAATATATCTTGGAAAGATATTTGGGCAAATAAATAATGTGGGAAATTATTTATTGTATGATGGTTGCTTGTGGATGTTAATTGATAGTTAAATAACCGACTATCAATATTGGCCAAATGCGCTGATCGTTTCGAAGAGACCGGGATCGGGTTTCCGTATACCGGGATTCTAGGTCTGGAGACTCGAATACCACTTCGATCCGGTTTGTACGTTTCGTGTAACGTGTTCGGAGTCGAAGATGGAGCAGTGAAGTGCAAGGGCTAGTCGCTACTAATCCTGAGGATATTTCCAAAATGGATGTAGTAGGAATAGTGCCTTCGGTTCCGTTCGAACCCGGGACGGACTTGTATGGACGGATGCTTTCATGACATCGTCAGGTGGACGATGGGCATTCTAAGGGATATGTGCTATAAAGGTATCGTTTAGCCTCGAGCCTCATCAACCGGGAATGACTGAAAATCAGGGGTTATGCAGCAAGGCTTCGTGGGTAGCCCCCACTTGAGAGTAAGGTCATCCCTGTCTAGATGTCCCTTTATTTCGGCTTAGTGGTGCGGTTGCTGATCCCAACCATGGGGTGATTTTATTTGGAATTATCCAGTAAGGGATGATTCCGGCCTTGTGTTGCAGGGGAGCGGGCGTACTCCTCGGTACTGTGATCTAGGCCACGTACTGTGACAGGTGGTACCCAGTGCCTAGTCATTCGTTGGAAATCCATTCTCCCTACGTGCCTTGTACGAGTTTTGTTTGTATACCTAGTATGCTGGAATTTAATCATGTAACAATTTCAGCTATTTTAATAAGTATTTGTGAATAGACACTATTATAATATCAGAGGATTTTTATAAAAAGTGTTTTAGCTATCGTAAGGTAAAAACCCGACATGTTTATTTGTGGCGTGGTCTTACGAGATGCTTTTATTTTCAAAAAGGATTTTTGAAACTTTAATAATCAATTGAGTGTGATTTTCTCACGTTGGTATTCCAGACTGACTCGGGTATTGTTTTATATAATGCTCGGGTCAGACCGAGTATTATAGGTTACAGGATATGATGTTGTGGAGCTCAGGAGATGAGCTGGATGGCAAGACGTATCTCCCGTACTTGTTTATATATATATATATATTCCGCTGTGTTGATTGTTGTACTCTGTTGTATTGAGGACATGATATGGTTATTGTCCAGTTGTATGTTATGTGTTCTCTGGTGTATACTCTGATGCTATATTATATAAAACTGATATAGTTTTGATTTGTGTAAAGATCTGTTAATATATATTATATTTTATTCCGCTGCGATGGTTAGATTCTGATGTTGTTTTCTATTTTTCCTTCTTCTACCTCTTCTTCTTAACTAAAATGGTTCGATTTTCTGGGTCTGGAAAGTCGGGTCGTTACAGCCCACCAGTTTATGGTGGAGTTTATAGTACTGTATAGACTACGATGCTTATATAAAAATGTGTTAAGGGGGATAATGGTAACACCTTATTGCTATTTTAATACTTTACATTACTGATAGACACTACATATATATAACGTATGTTACTACATATAGATAGTTTAACGGATCCTTAGGAGATGGAAAATCCCGTAACATATCTTAAGTTATTACACGCACGTTATACACTGGATAGGAGATATGAAATCCCGTAAACATCTCTGAAGCTATTACACTCATATTTATTTGTTGTTGATTTAACTTATATAAGAACTTTTAGTTCTGACTCGAGTGTTTTGTCTTTCCATTACGCTCGGGTCAGCTTGAGCTTTTCAGTGTTGAAGACATTATTTCTGGAGGACGAAGACGGAGTTTGGTATAATATATTATTAGTATTATTCCGCTGCATCATTACTGGTATGTTGTTGTTTGTACTCTGATTTTGTGTAAAATTTGTGTAATCAAATGTATATTGTAAAATAGCTTCATGAACTATTTATTTGATTATTATATTTTGTCAATTTCGTTACGAGATTCTGTGTTTTTTTCCTTCTTTTCTCTTATTTTGTTATTTCCCCCATTGATAATCCTCCCTTTTGAATGTTTTGAGCTAGACTTGTGTGGGTTATTGTCGATTTAAACCGTCCAAAAAGGTGGGTCGTCACAATTGGTATCAGAGCTTTGGTTTAGAGATACCTTAGCTATTGGGGTTTAAATTCATTAGAGATAGGATTAGTGACACCCTAAAATGAGTCTGAGTGTATATATACGAGGGAGTGTATTTGTTAGTGTTATATAAAAATGTTTTGCATTGTGTTAATTTGTTCTGTTGAGTATTTATAAATTATGGTCGATACATAGGACCCTATGGCATCAATAGGGGTTTCTAAACACTTGAACAGGGTAGACGGACACAATATTGTTTTCGAAATAGGTAAATGAAATAATTTTACCTAGTAATTATATTTTGTATATATATATATATGATTTTTCATAAATTGATCTTGTTATTTTTATTGTGTTGGATTTTAGGAAATGATAATATTCAATAATTTTCATTTATTGTTGGTTAGTCAAAGTTCTTAAAAACTATTGACTATTGTATGTTATAATAAGTGTGATTTTATAAATATGGTTGGTAAAATATGATTTACAACTAAAATGAATATAAATTGAAAATTTGAGAACTTAAATTCCAGTGTTTTGAAATTTGTTTCAAAGATTTGGAAAAAAAATATTAGTATTATATGGAGGTATTTGCAAATAGAAATGTTTCAAAATGTTTTCAAAGGGTACTTGAAAGGAATGTTTTTAAAAGAATTTTAAAAGGAAATAAGTTTTGTACTCCCCTCTTTTGTCGTTGGAAAATAATTTCGGTGATGACTGCGCAGCATCATCGACCTTCATTTTAGAGTCTCAAAGTGGGAAGGCCACTTAGTACCTTTGCTATGCATTTGGGTCGATCAACAGGTTTAGATTTTTAATTTCCAAATATGATTTGATATATGTAAAAGATATGAGTATGTATGTATATTATTTCAAAGTGATTAGAAATGAACCCGGTATTTGGATTCTTAAGTTCTTGTTAATTAATTATTTTCAGTTGTAGAAATAAAGTGAAACTTTAATAGTTGGAAACTTTTAAAATGAGAAATAAGAAATTAGAAGCTAAGTATTTAATGAAACTGTAAAGAAATTGGAGATTTGTAACTTGTAAATTAAAAGATAATGAAAATTAAGAAGACGTAAACTATTGAACATTTTTGTTAACTAAATTGAATAAGGTAAATTTGTATAACACTCAATTACTTTCTAAAAACATATAAAAACCTACCAGAAATGTTTAAACAGTTGCAATGTTAAATATGAATATGTAATAGAATATTATACATGTAAAAGCTTAAGCAACAAAAATGATTCATAAATAGATTTAATATTAAATGATACAATATATGAAAAATAAATGTGAATCAAAGAATAGAAAAACTTAAGTGTGAAATGATTCATTGATGAATATTAATATTAAATGGAAATCAAGTTATATAAGTAAATAAATGTGAATTAAACTGCAAGAAAATTATGTAATACTTTAAGAATTTATTTATTGATGATTTTAAATATTGAATGGTAAAAAATAATCTATGTAAGTAAATGAATGTAAATTAATAAAAAGATAGATCTTGTATGAATGAATGAAAATTAAAATAAATGGAAAGTAAATGATGTAAAAAGAAACCAATAGAATAAACTTAAATAATATTTAAAATCCTATGTTGTTGGCTTATGGAATGTTTGGGAAATGATACTTCAATTTGTTTGAGGTTGTATGCACAATCTATTAAGCAATTACCTAAGGTTATTGAGTGTAAGGTACACTTGGTAGTTTATTTATCACCCTTGTATAATGGAAAGGTTTTGAAACTAAACAAACAATTAGTTTTGGTTGCTATGGATGTGTGATGGATACTTTTGTTGCATATGATGGTTGTACTGCTTTTGTTGCATGTTATTATGTATTGTATGTTGCTTGTTCTATAAATTGAAACAACTAATATATTGCACTTTTACATAGTTTAACACTCTTTTGGATTATGTAAGTGAAATACAAGTTTATGGAAGCAATAGCTGTTGCTTTTGGTTTCATAAATAGAGTTTCGTTTGCTCGACAAATAGGTACGTTTTCGGACTACAGTTTTTAAAATGATATTTTATTGTTTTTCCCATGGTTTGGGATATCTTATTATTGAAATATGATATGTATATATTGAAATTATTGATATTATTATTTTCGGACCTAACCGTGCAAAGGAGACTTTGTCGAAATTTTTCGTAAATTTACGACTTAGAAAATTTTCATAGAAGTTGAGTTATTTTCAAATTTTTATTAAACTTAAATATGTAAGTTTAATTGTTTGTAAATTGATTATTCTGAATAAAAATATATCAAACCTCCTTATTCTTTCTTGTTCCTTTTCAGGGATGAAAAGTTTTGAATGGGGGAGATTGTAACGACCCATATTTTTGATAATTAAAAATATTCGATTAAATAAGATTTTTTGAATAAATTTGTTAGGAATAAAAAAAATTAAGATTTTATTGATACAAATTAAATTATAATACAAGTTATGAGCTTAATTAAAATTTCTATTAATGACATATGTTTGCAATAAGCTAAGGATGATAACATATGTTAGTGTTTATTTTAATGACATTGGTTTGAATGAAATCAATAACTGTCTATATGTAAATTTACAATTGATTAGAATAATAAATGTTTCTTTATTAAAGAAGAAATGTAACGAAACGGATTGTAATAATCAATAAAGGTATAAGTATATCTACAAAAACTTAGAAAAGTTTCCTTTTTATTTGATTCTCAAATCGTTATAATTCCCCTTACAATTCTCCAAGATCGTTCATAAACCCATTTTATAAATCTCCGAAAAACATTAACAATTCCTTTACTACGAATTCAGTCACTTATAAACTTCTTGTACATTTCAAAATCATTTATAACTCTTAATGAACCCATATACCATTTATAACTTTTTTTATAAATCTATAAACCCGCTTCTAAAATTCGTTTATAAATATCTAACTATTTATAAACTCTTTCACCTTGTAAATAATCTTCCTTAATTCTTTGAACCATTTTATAACTTCTTTTATAAAATCTAAGTCTTTCGACTCCATTCCCGGTCTCGAAATAATTTTAATCATTTGCCTCAAGACATAATAACTATTTATTATGAACATTATAAACAGATAGAAATCATTATCTTTAAATATCCTAAAATAATAATTAATCATTCCAAAATACTATTTAAGAAATAATAATAATTAATCTTACCATTTTATAAATAATATTAATTTATTTTAAAACCTTATTAATAATCCTTATTATTAATTTCACACCATAATTATTCTTAAATAATTAATCTTTCAATTTATTAACCTTTTTATAATTTCTTAAAACAAATTAACTATAAAAAAATAGCTTTTAACAATATTAAAATAATTAAATAACTTTAAAATAATATGATTATATATCTTTAAAACAATTTTAATACAATTAAATAACTTTAAAAGAATATTATTATAATTAAATAACCTTAAATTAATATTATTATAATTAAATAACTTGAAAACAATATTAATATAATTAATTAACTTTAAAACAATATTAATATATTTAATTAGAAAATCCTTAAAATACTTCCGAAATCCAATTTCGGATTTAAAAATCATTTCTTGTCTCAAAAACCAATTCCGACTTAGTCGGCAATTTATAGTATTTTCAAAATACCAATTTGAGGCCAATAACCACCCAACACTTATCCAATATCGATATTGATTGTCTATCACTACTGGGTTTTATTTTCAAACATACGACGATGTTACAACCGCAGCATCCAAAATCATATTTATTATTCAATAATCCATATAAAGGAAATATTATTAAAACAATATAATTCAATAATAGCGAGGAATCCCGTTGGATCCCTCCAACCTGTTTCCCCTGCATCACAAATGTTAGATAATCATAAAATATAAATCAACCGCTTCGAGGCGGGATTCGTATACAAAGGTCATCCGCTCTTACACGAGAACGTAATAGGGTCTCATCCCTCCAATAGGCGGGAATATATCCAAACCAACTAATAAATATAGTAATTCATCCAAACAATCATTCAACAATTTTTATTAACTATAAATCATACTAGTTATCCAAAAAGGTGAGTTTAACTCACCGAAATTTTCTGTTGTCGCCAAAGCGTTCCAGTTTGGAACTAAAACCAAACAACATCCAATTTTAGCCCAAATTTCCACAGTCTCCAAATTTGCCCAAACCAGTTCCATTGCGAAGCATTCGTCGTCACGAGCGCAACGCAAAATGTTTCGTCTCGATCGGACCTCGTATGAAGGAGTAATTCGGCTTTGTCGATCTTCATCTCTCGATGAACTCGACTCCCCTGCCACCAAAACTTGGCCTCTGCTCCACCACATCAAAACGCGACTCTGTCATGCTTTTGCTGACCGTACAAACGTGGCGATGATCATATGTAAGCCGCACCTCACGAAACTTCGACCGTAGCTACCGTTTCATGCCACGAATCCAACCACACCTCGATTTCCCCTAAATCCACACGACCAGTACGAAAAAGTCAACCCTAGCTCTATAACCCATTCGAATGACCACTGTCGAGCTTGATAGCCTAGCATCGCACCTCCAGAAACCCATCTACATGAAGATCTAATCGAACCGAGAATTATAAGGCTCGTTTCATGATTTATATATTTTAATTTGATTGGATTCTTATTATTATTTTTCTTCCCCTGGTAGTGTTTAAATAGAAGAAAGGATGATGGGAGATAACGTAGATTAGGTAGGGTGGCTTGTTTCAGGGTAGGGTGGTTGATAGAGATGGAAAAACGGCTGCGTGGTCAAATCTGAATAGAATATATTATTTAAAAAACCAAAATATCTAGCTGTAAATTACGGACTCCAATCGAGCCGTGCCGCTTGGCGTTCCTAATGTTATACCCCTATTCCAAACGCAATGGAACAAGTTTTGAGACCTAATTCGATCGTATGCGAAAGATAGCTTTTTGAACCCAATTATTATATTAAACTTCAATATTAATTTCAACGCTTTTCTATCCTGTACGACCAAACGTTATGTCTGATCGCTATGAAATTTGACGGCGTATTATAATTCATTATTATGGATCCAATGACACTAGTTTGTCGAAATTCGAGACAGTGCCCCGAAAGGCTTTTTTTACTTATTAATTAAAACGAGTTATTTTCAAAATCTAGTAAATCACTTTTAAATCCAATTTAAAGTTTTATTATCTTCATTGTTATTAATAGAATTTAAATAAGCTTTGAAATAATTTTTATCTAACTTAAAACTCAACATCCCTTATTTAAACAATTTCAATTATTAAATTCAACAATTAAATTATCCAATAAATCGCTGTAACGACCCGTATTTTACGGATCGAAACATCGTAAAATAATTAACAATTGGTTGCATTGTTGATAAGTCGTTCAGAATTTTTCTAAGTCCTAAGTCGGTTTGGACGAGTTAAGAGATAAAAGTCTGGGTCGAGTTGCCGACTTAAGGTTTTGACCGAGTTAAGAAATAGGTCGTATTGTCTTAAGTCGTATGGTGGTTTAGGTCGTGGGTTAGTTAGAGCGACCTATAGAATTATGCGACCTAAGTTTTGGTTAAGTGTTAGGTCGGCTGGGAGAGTTAGCGACCTAGTGATTCCGGGTTAGCGACTTAGTGATTAAGTTGTTAGGTCAGGTGGGACGACCTATAGAAGTTAGCGACCTATAGGAGTTAGCGATCTATAGGAGGTGAGCGACCTACAGTTGTTAGCGACCTAAGAGTAAAGCAGAATAGGGGTTGGCTGGTTAGCGTAGTTAGGTCGTTAGACGACCTAAGGTGTTAGGTCGCGTATGTGTTAGGTCGCGTGAGTAGTTTTGAAGTGTGGGTTGTTAACTAGTAAGCGACTTAAGGAGAATAGCTAAGTGTTAGGTCGCATCCCAGTTGTTCGCGACTTACGTTAGGTCGCGAGGAAACTTAAGTGTTAGGACGCGTGATTGGTAAGTCGTAAGTCGCGTGATGTTTTAGGTCGTGTGAGGACTTAAGGTGTTAGGTCGTTGGGTTTTGGCTTAGTGTTAGGTCGTAGCCTATGTTTTAAGTCGCGAGCGACCTAGGAGATTAGTTGTTAAGTCGTAACCCAGTTATCTGTTAAGTCGTAGGATGCGCGCATATGCTAAGCCGTTAGGTCGGCAATAGTTAAGTCGAGCGCATTAGGTCGTAGGTCGTTGGCAGATTAAGTCGCAGATGCGCATTTGTTTTAAGTCGTAATATTTGTTAGGTCGTAGGAGTGTTAAGCAGTTAAGTCATCTGGCTTTGGTTAGGTCGAAGATGTTGCTAGGTCGTAGGTCGTGGACGACCTAACTCCGAGCGACCTAAGGGAATTTCTGCTATAAATAGAGGGGGTTGTTCTCACTTTTTGGGATCCGGATTTTGAAGCGACGAAGTGCTGCCATTTTGAGAGCTCGACTTCTACACTTCTTCACTTCTTTTCTCCACTCTAATCTAGTGCTTCCTTTCATCCAAATCGAAGATCAAGATTGAAGATTCAAGAGCTTAGATTGGAGATCTTCATCTTTTCAAGAGAGATTTCTTCGTTTGAAGCGGATTCGTGATAGATCAAGATTGATCCTTCGCTGTCCAGATCTGAAGCGTGTAGATTTGTGGTTGTTTAGGTGATTTGGTGAGTGGTGATTATCTCTCACACGGATCCAAAGGAGTAGATTGGATTGTTGGCTTGATTTGGTGTTAAAATAGTGATTTCTATGCATTTTTGTAAACCTAAGTGTAGATCCATGTAGATCCATTGTTCATGATGATTTGACAACCATTTTTGTATATGATTAACCTATGCAAGTTCATTCATCAAGTTGTAGAGATAAATCTCATGTTTTCATGCTTGTTAGACTTTCAACTCCTTAATTACGAAATTGCCATTATTGTTATAATTGTCCATTTTGCTTATATTTGAATGCTTGGTTACTTGGATTGATGTTTGACATGATTGATTGCTGTGAATTAGATGATTGTTGATTGGTTTTAGACAAGGTGGTCGAAGATGATTCAAAAGCTAAGGGAAAGGCTCTTGAATTGGGAAAGCTGCTCGTGGCATATGTAGCGGGATGATGAAGCTCTTATGCATAGATTTGATGATGTGATGTTGAGATGAGGCTTTGCGAGGATGTAATGAAGCGAAGCATCATGTGATGAAGACTTGGTCTAATCCAGACGGGATCATTCCAAGCACGTTGGTAACTCGGTGATATGATTCGAGTTAAGGGTAATGGATGCTTGAGAGGCTCTTGAGCTAGTATGGAAATAGTCGTCGAGGAGGATGACTAGGAGGCTTGGATAGCATCGTTGTTGAAGGTTCTAGCAGACTCAAAGCAAGGGTACGTTTGGGAAGTTGCGAAAATCCCAACGACAATGAATTGATGGTCGAGTACCCTGGGTAGTTGCGAAAATCCTTGGCACGGGCTGCGACGACGTGCGGAGTTCTGTCTAGAACCGGGGTTTCCATTAGCCCTTGACGGACGGCTGAAAGAATGTGCCGGTCATTCAATTAACGGTGATATCGAAGCAATGATAACAGTGATAGCCAGAGTCATGGATGTTTGGTTGTATCGTCATTCGGTCTCAAGAGCGGTATTTTCTGGGTGCTTATCTGATTTAGGCCTTGGTACTTGGAAACATCGCCCTTGACTCGAATGATTATTATTTTACCTTAAATTGTATGCTCTGCTATGTTGCTTCTGCTTAGTGTGTGTCTGGGGGCTATCACTGTAGAAAGAGGTGGAGTGGGAGGGTTGTATTCCTATTCCTTTTTCCTTTGTACTCTTTTGGTATGTTGTTAGTTAGTTTACTGCTCACTAAGACTGTTGTCTGACTCAAGGCTTTATGTTTTAATTCTTATTGCCTTGGGCTGTTCGTCCATTTTTGGGACGGGCAGACTAGGTAGCAGGTGACAGGTGCTGTTCTCTTCTCACGATGCTGATATCGAAGACGAGCTGGAGGGTTGCATATTATCTTCTTATTATATGTACTGGATGTTCCGCTGTTTGTATTCTCTGAGTGTTATGTAGTGAGGCTTGTTGTATAGACTATTCAGATGCTTGTATTCAACTATTATGAAGTTTTATAGATGGGATTTTATTCTGTGAAGCTTCACTACATATATGTTCTATTGTATTTTGTCCATGCGCTGTGAGTAATACGATAGATTCTGTTATTTTGATCTACCCTGACAATCGTCCATGGTCGCCTGACACACTTTACAGCGCACTATCTCTAGATTCCGTGCGGGGGTCATGGGCGGTCGTCACATTTGGTATCAGAGCATTGGTTAATCGATTTTACCCAACGCTCACTGACGTAACTACGTATGAGAGACGTAATTGTATTTTGATGGATGAATACTATATATAATATAGTAGCTTAGTAGAATTGAGTCCTTTATGCAGTTGTTTCTCTAGATGTTCTAATCATTCCTTTTTATAGATATTGAGAATGAGTCGAAGAGGGAGACCAGCTGCTAGGGAAGGCCGTACTACTGAGGGAACTGCTGATTATGCAGCTATGTTCGAAGCTATGATGACTTCGATCATGAGAAGGATACCAGTTCCGGGGGCGGCAGTTGATGTTGGAGTTCATGTTCAGACTCCGAAACCAGTGGATTTTGCTAAGTTGTGCAAGGACTATACTGCTCTTGGAGGGAAGGTTTTCTTGGGAACAGAATCAACTATTGAGGTCCAGAGGTGGATGGATGCTTGTAGAAGGATCTTTGGTGATTTGGGAATTGAGGATGCAACTAAGAGGAAGTTGGCATCAAGGCAGCTTCAAGGGAGAGCCTCTGATTGGTGGAATTCTATTACCATCACTACTCCGGAGGAAGAGATTACTTGGGAGCAATTCCAAGTTAGGTTTGAAGCTAAGTTCATTTCTACAGCTCAGAAGTCTGTTCTGTTCAAGAAGTTTGTGGAGCTCAAGCAAGGAGGGAGATCAGTTCTTGAGTATGTTTCTGAGTTTGAAGCTTTGTCCAAGTATGCCCGGTCATATATTGAGTCTGCATACCAGAAGAATGAGAAGTTTGTGACAGGCTTGGATAGTTATCTTGGGAGACAGTTGGTGGATCATTTGGACGATTCATTTGAGAAGCTTGTGGAGAAAGCTCTTAGGCATGAGAGTCTGTTTCCTAAAGAAGGATCTGTTGTTGCTGTGACCAGGGAAGAGTCTAAACCCCAGCAGGGTGGAAACAAGAAGAGGAAGCAGCAGCAGCAGAAGGGTAAGGATGGCTAGAAGAAGCCGAAAGGCGAGGTGACTTGCTACAACTGTCAGCAGAAAGGCCATCTCTCTAGGGATTGCAAGAATCCGAAAGCGCCGGCGAAGTGCCACAACTGTGACAAGCCGGGGCATTTCAGGAAGAATTGTCCAGAACCGAGGAGGGACAAGCAGATTGTGCAAGATTATGCTTTGGGAGCTGTTCCGTCGTCTTCGAAAGCTCCTACTGCTGAAGAGAAAGGAAAGAGTGTGGTTGTTCAAGGTACTCTTTTCCTATGTGGTGTTCCAGTTAGAGTTTTGTTTGATACTGGAGCGTCGCATTCGTTTATTTGTAATGAACTCGTAGGCCGGTTAGATTTGAAGCCGGATATTGTTGATAGGCCATTGATTGTGACTAATCCAGTTGGGGGTTCGTCTTGTTTGTGTATGTTATGTCGTGGTCTAGTTGTATCGAGTCATGGTTGCTCTTTTGTTTGTGATTGCTTTGTTCTGAACTTTGCGGGGTTCGGAATTATTTTGGGTATGGACTGGCTTAGGAAGTATGCGGCAAAGGTTGATTGCGAGAGGTTGGAAGTGACAGTCGAGAATGTGGAGGGGCGAAAGGTTGTAATACGATGTAAGCATGAGGAAGGCGTCTTCATGAGCTTCATGTATTCGCTGGTTGTTCCACGGGATGGATTGTCATCGGTGCCAATCGCTAATGGATTTGAGGATGTCTTTGACGAAGTCAAAGGGTTGCCGCCGCATAGAGAGATCGAGTTTCGTATAGATCTAGTTGAAGGAGCCAGACCTGTTGTGATGCCTCTTAGGCGAATGGCGCCTAGGGAACAGCAGGAGTTGAGGGTGCAAGTTGATGATCTTTTGCAGAAAGGATTCATTCGGCGTAGTGTGTCCGAGTGGGGTGCACCAGTTGTGTTTGCAACCAAGGCAGATGGGTCGTTGAGATTGTGTGTGGATTATCGTGAGCTGAATAAGGTGACAAAGAAGAACAAGTATCCATTGCCGAGAATAGATGACTTGTTTGATCAGCTTCACGAGGCTAAGGTGTTTTCTCAGATGGATTTGGCAACGGGATTTCACCAGTTGAGAGTGGCTAAGGATAGTGTGCCGAAGACTGCTTTTAGGACACCATCCGGTTTCTTTGAGTGGCTGGTAATGCCGTTTGGATTGACTAACGCGCCAGCATATTTTGTGGATCTTATGAATAGAGTGTTCAGAGATCAGTTGAACAAGTTCGTACTTGTGTTCGTGGATGATATTCTGATTTATTCCAGAATGGAAGAAGAGCACAAGACGCACTTGCGTATTGTTTTGGAAATCTTGCGAAAACACCAGCTGAAGGCTAAGTTTTCAAAGTGTCACTTCTGGAAGAGTGAAGGGAGGTTCTTAGGCCATGTGATTTCTGGAAGTGGAATAGCGGTTGATCCCGCTAAGGTGGCAGCAATCCAGGATTGGGTTAGACCTAAGAATGCATCTGATGTGAGAAGTTTTCTTGGATTAGCAGGATATTATCGACGGTTTATCAAAGACTTCTCCAAGATAGCTGCACCGTTAACAGGATTGACGAAGAAGAACCAAGTGTTCAGTTGGGATGCTAAGTGTGAGCAAGCTTTCGGAATCCTGAAAGAAAGATTGACAAGTGCTCCTGTTTTGACTATTCCAAGTGGGAATGATGAGATGGTGGTTTACACCGACGCATGTGGTACTGGACTTGGAGCAGTGCTGATGCAGAGGGATAAAGTTGTTGCGTATGCAAGTCGACAACTGAAGCCGCATGAAAGGAATTACCCGACTCATGATTTGGAGTTAGCGGCGATTGTATTTGCTCTGAAGATGTGGAGATATTATCTGTTGGGAGTTCGATTCGAGTTGTTTACGGATCATAAGTCGCTGAAGTATCTTTTCTCCCAAAAGGATTTGAATCTTCGGCAGCAACGTTGGCTAGATTTTTTAGCATCATATGATTTTGGTATAGCTTATACTCCGGGAAAAGGTAACGCAGTGGCAGATGCGTTAAGTCGAAGACATGCAGGATTGGGAGCCATGTTTTTAGAATGGAAGAGTCTCGAGTATTTAGCTGGATTTGACTTCAGGCCTAGATGTGAATTGGAACCTGAGATGTTGGCAAACTTATCGATAAGACCTTCTCTTGTGGAAAGGATTGGCGAGAGCCAAAAGCGAGACGATAAGCTTGTCAGGATTATCCGTGATTTAGAATCTGGATTGGATCCAGAAAAGGATAAAGGATTCGAGGTCGATCGAGAGGGTTGGCTTCGGAAGCAAGGACGACTAGTTGTTCCCGATATAGATGAATTGAGGAGTGAGGTTCTGAAGGAAAGTCATCACTCGAAGTTGACAATTCATCCAGGTGGAAATAAGATGTATCGGGATATGAAGAGAACCTACTACTGGGAAGGCATGAAGAAGGATGTTGGAAATTTTATTTCCAAGTGCATGAACTGCCAGTTGGTAAAGGCTGAACAGAAAAAGCCAAGTGGATTACTTCAGCCATTAGAAGTTCCTATATGGAAGTGGGAGCAAATATCGATGGACTTTATTGATGGATTACCTAGAACCAGAACGGGAAACGAAGGGATTTGGGTCATTGTGGATCGTCTGACTAAGAGCGCAAGATTCATTCCTGTTCGATCGACTAGGACTGCATCAAAGTTGGCTGAGTTGTATGTTAAGTGGATAGTTCGATTCCATGGTATTCCGAAGAGTATAGTGAGCAATCGAGACCCATTGTTCACTAGTGGATTTTGGAAGAGCTTCCAGGAAGTTTTAGGAACCGAGTTGTGTTTGAGTACAGTTTATCACCCTCAAACAGATGGTCAGACCGAGAGAGTCAACCGAGTTTTGGAAGATCTTCTTAGAGCATGTGTTTTGGACTTCGGAGGATCATGGGAAGATCACCTTCATTTGGTGGAGTTTGCGTACAACAACAGTTACCAGTCAAGCATTGGTATGGCACCGTATGAGGCATTGTATGGAAGACCGTGTAACTCTCCGACATGCTGGTTGGAAACTGGAGAAAAGCTGATACTTGGGCCAGAGATGATTCGGCAGACTTCAGATTGTATAGAGATCATTCGGCAACGAATGAAGGCAGCCCAAGACCGTCAGAAGAGTTATGCTGATAAGCGTCGTAAGGATTTGGAGTTCGACGTAGGTGATATGGTTTTTGTGAAGATTTCTCCACTGAAGAATGTTATTCGATTCGGGAAGAAAGGAAAATTGACTCCGAGATTTGTTGGACCATTCCCGATCATCGAGCGAATTGGAAAGTTCGCCTACAGATTGGAGTTACCAGAGAAGATGTTGAGTGTGCACAATGTTTTTCATGTATCATATCTACGGAAGTATGTGCACGACTCGAATACAGTGGTTTCTGCTGATAGCTGTGAAGACTTCGAAGTTGATCCAGTTGATAGAAGACCTCGTAAGCTGCTTCGTGTTGTTGAAACCGACACGAAACAGCTTAGGAGGAAGGTAGTTAAGTTGCTCAAGATACAATGGAGTGATGATGATAACGACTGTACGTGGGAGGTGGAAGAGAGGATGAAGGCAGCTCATCCTGAACTCTTCAAGGTATGGCCCTAAGGTGTCGTCTCATCTCGCGATATTGTAACTTGTTCTAAGTCTTAGAATTCTGTACGCTAAGTTAGAATTGGATGCATGGTTTGTTGATTGCTATGGATGGTAGGCGTACAGAATAGCCTTTGATTGCTTTGTTTGCTTGGAATTTCGGGGGCGAAATTCCTAAGGGGGAGAGAATGTAACGACCCGTATTTTACGGATCGAAACATCGTAAAATAATTAACAATTGGTTGCATTGTTGATAAGTCGTTCAGAATTTTTCTAAGTCCTAAGTCGGTTTGGACGAGTTAAGAGATAAAAGTCTGGGTCGAGTTGCCGACTTAAGGTTTTGACCGAGTTAAGAAATAGGTCGTATTGTCTTAAGTCGTATGGTGGTTTAGGTCGTGGGTTAGTTAGAGCGACCTATAGAATTATGCGACCTAAGTTTTGGTTAAGTGTTAGGTCGGCTGGGAGAGTTAGCGACCTAGTGATTCCGGGTTAGCGACTTAGTGATTAAGTTGTTAGGTCGGGTGGGACGACCTATAGAAGTTAGCGACCTATAGGAGTTAGCGATCTATAGGAGGTGAGCGACCTACAGTTGTTAGCGACCTAAGAGTAAAGCAGAATAGGGGTTGGCTGGTTAGCGTAGTTAGGTCGTTAGACGACCTAAGGTGTTAGGTCGCGTATGTGTTAGGTCGCGTGAGTAGTTTTGAAGTGTGGTTTGTTAACTCGTAAGCGACTTAAGGAGAATAGCTAAGTGTTAGGTCGCATCCCAGTTGTTCGCGACTTACGTTAGGTCGCGAGGAAACTTAAGTGTTAGGACGCGTGATTGGTAAGTCGTAAGTCGCGTGATGTTTTAGGTCGTGTGAGGACTTAAGGTGTTAGGTCGTTGGGTTTTGGCTTAGTGTTAGGTCGTAGCCTATGTTTTAAGTCGCGAGCGACCTAGGAGATTAGTTGTTAAGTCGTAACCCAGTTATCTGTTAAGTCGTAGGATGCGCGCATATGCTAAGCCGTTAGGTCGGCAATAGTTAAGTCGAGCGCATTAGGTCGTAGGTCGTTGGCAGATTAAGTCGCAGATGCGCATTTGTTTTAAGTCATAATATTTGTTAGGTCGTAGGAGTGTTAAGCAGTTAAGTCATCTGGCTTTGGTTAGGTCGAAGATGTTGCTAGGTCGTAGGTCGTGGACGACCTAACTCCGAGCGACCTAAGGGAATTTCTGCTATAAATAGAGGGGGTTGTTCTCACTTTTTGGGATTCGGATTTTGAAGCGACGAAGTGCTGCCATTTTGAGAGCTCGACTTCTACACTTCTTCACTTCTTTTCTCCACTCTAATCTAGTGCTTCCTTTCATCCAAATCGAAGATCAAGATTGAAGATTCAAGAGCTTAGATTGGAGATCTTCATCTTTTCAAGAGAGATTTCTTCGTTTGAAGCGGATTCGTGATAGATCAAGATTGATCCTTCGCTGTCCAGATCTGAAGCGTGTAGATTTGTGGTTGTTTAGGTGATTTGGTGAGTGGTGATTATCTCTCACACGGATCCAAAGGAGTAGATTGGATTGTTGGCTTGATTTGGTGTTAAAATAGTGATTTCTATGCATTTTTGTAAACCTAAGTGTAGATCCATGTAGATCCATTGTTCATGATGATTTGACAACCATTTTTGTATATGATTAACCTATGCAAGTTCATTCATCAAGTTGTAGAGATAAATCTCATGTTTTCATGCTTGTTAGACTTTCAACTCCTTAATTACGAAATTGCCATTATTGTTATAATTGTCCATTTTGCTTATATTTGAATGCTTGGTTACTTGGATTGATGTTTGACATGATTGATTGCTATGAATTAGATGATTGTTGATTGGTTTTAGACAAGGTGGTCGAAGATGATTCAAAAGCTAAGGGAAAGGCTCTTGAATTGGGAAAGCTACTCGTGGCATATGTAGCGGGATGATGAAGCTCTTATGCATAGATTTGATGATGTGATGTTGAGATGAGGCTTTGCGAGGATGTAATGAAGCGAAGCATCATGTGATGAAGACTTGGTCTAATCCAGACGGGATCATTCCAAGCACGTTGGTAACTCGGTGATATGATTCGAGTTAAGGGTAATGGATGCTTGAGAGGCGCTTGAGCTAGTATGGAAATAGTCGTCGAGGAGGATGACTAGGAGGTTTGGATAGCATCGTTGTTGAAGGTTCTAGCAGACTCAAAGCAAGGGTACGTTTGGGCAGTTGCGAAAATCCCAACTACAATGAATTGATGGTCGAGTACCCTGGGTAGTTGCGAAAATCCTTGGCACAGGCTGCGACGACGTGCGGAGTTCTGTCTAGAACCGGGGTTTCCATTAGCCCTTGACGGACGGCTGAAAGAATGTGCCGGTCATTCAATTAACGGTGATATCGAAGCAATGATAACAGTGATAGCCAGAGTCATGGATGTTTGGTTGTATCGTCATTCGGTCTCAAGAGCGGTATTTTCTGGGTGCTTATCTGATTTAGGCCTTGGTACTTGGAAACATCGCCCTTGACTCGAATGATTATTATTTTACCTTAAATTGTATGCTCTGCTATGTTGCTTCTGCTTAGTGTGTGTCTGGGGGCTATCACTGTAGAAAGAGGTGGAGTGGGAGGGTTGTATTCCTATTCCTTTTTCCTTTGTACTCTTTTGGTATGTTGTTAGTTAGTTTACTGCTCACTAAGACTGTTGTCTGACTCAAGGCTTTATGTTTTAATTCTTATTGCCTTGGGCTGTTCGTCCATTTTTGGGACGGGCAGACTAGGTAGCAGGTGACAGGTGTTGTTCTCTTCTCACGATGCTGATATCGAAGACGAGCTGGAGGGTTGCATATTATCTTCTTATTATATGTACTGGATGTTCCGCTGTTTGTATTCTCTGAGTGTTATGTAGTGAGGCTTGTTGTATAGACTATTCAGATGCTTGTATTCAACTATTATGAAGTTTTATAGATGGGATTTTATTCTGTGAAGCTTCACTACATATATGTTCTATTGTATTTTGTCCATGCGCTGTGAGTAATACGATAGATTCTGTTATTTTGATCTACCCTGACAATCGTCCATGGTCGCCTGACACACTTTACAGCGCACTATCTCTAGATTCCGTGCGAGGGTCATGGGCGGTCGTCACAATCGCTATATTTGGAATTTAAGTTATTTAACCTATAAAATTAACTTTTCAATATTTAAAATTAATTAAATATTCTAAATTCAAATAACTAAAATTCTGGGTCATTACAAGAAATCCTACGTTTATTTATTTGGAATGGTTGTTTGCTGAAAGATTAATTGCAGAGATGAGAAACTATTATTTAGTAAGAAATGTATAATTCCTGTTTGTATCCCATAGTGTATAAATATGTTTAAATTACTATTAGATGGGAAATAATTGTTCTATTTCTCATTACATTTATTTAGTCCATTTTGAAATTCACATTTGCAATCAATTAAAATTAATGTAATTGAAGAATTTCAATTAATAGGAGAGAGGACACTAAATTGTAAATTTATAAGTGTAGTTAAACGTAGCTTATGTTTTGTAAAAATATAAGGAAAGTTTGATTTAATGAAAAGAACATTTTTATTAAATAAAATGAATGTTTGATCTATGAATGTAGGTTTAATTTCATTAAAATAAAGAATATAATGATTGATTTAAAGGAAAAAATATGTGTCTATTCGAACTGTGTTTTAGCATACAAATTGATTACAAGAATAGGAGAATCATTTATTTAAGTAAGTTATTTATTACACTGATGTATAAACAACAAATTTATAAACGTGTTTAAATGACTAAAGGAAACAATTATTTTGTATTTCTTCCATTTTAATTTGTCTGTTTTGAAATTTAACTTTGTAATTAATTGCAATTAATGAAATTGAAATATTTCAATTAAAAGGAAAGAAAATGTTGATTGCAATTAATAGATTTAACAAAAGCAACGCACGTTTTGTGTTAAATAGAAAGGGTGTTTTAATGGAAATATAAGATCATTTTGGGAAAACCAGACTGAACGTTTTCATTTTTAAAGTAATATAATATTATGTATTGTGTATTGATAAAAAAATTAAATGTGTACAAAATTTCATTTTCCTTTGGTTTGCAAACTTTCTCATTCCTACGTACATTTCCTTATGCGTTATTAATGCTTGAAGCTTTCAAAAAAAACATAACATTCATTTTTGTCCCTCCACCTTCATTTCCTTATTATTAAATAACTTGCAATTTTATTTCTTCATTTGTGTTTTGTTTCTCTTGACACCTCATATTCATTTAGTTCAAATTGTTCATTGCTGAAGGTATATTCTTATCATAAAATTGTTCATGTTTTAAACTTGTCCCTTCATTTTTTTTGTCACCACCTCATTTCTTATGTTTAGATCTTCATTTCAAATCTTTCTTTCCTCAAATCATTTTAATGTGAGCAAATTCAAAAGCTCTCAAATTTGCAAATTCAAAAGCTTTCTTTTATGAAACATGAGTTCCATTTTTTTCATTTTTCCTACACGTCCTGCCCTTATCTTAGTTTGTTCTTCCATCTTTGCCTGGAGCCTCATCCTGAGAAAAACGTAAGTATTAAACTTTGTTTATTTTTTTAATTAAACATGTACCAATTATTATTTTAATAATATTTCTTATAACATGAATATCTTTTGCATATAAACTACGATTCGCACGCAGTTTCTTCTGTTGGATTCATATTTAAATTCCGGACAACATGAAATTGATTTGGTTGAATTTCGAGACTGTTGAGATTTTGTGCTTCTGTTTTGATTTTTATGGGCTAAAATCAAAGGTGAGTGGTTTAACCCACTCACGCAATACTAAATCTTCTTATGTTAGTTGAATTAAATTTTTGAAGTGATGAGAATTTTTGGATTGTTGTTTGGTAGTTTAAATTTGACATTTTAATTGTAATTGAATTTATATTGAATTAAATTGACATTTAAATTAATATTAGATTTAATGGCTAGTTAAGTACCTAATGATGATAACCAATAAATTGTTGGGATTTATTGGCTGATTTGGATGTTGACTGTGATGGATATTTATTTATTGACATTTTGGATGATTGGATATTTATTTATTGTTCCATATCTCTGTTATCACTCTGTATATTAAGTGACCGTATATAAACTGTTATTTAAATTATTTCGAATAAATTAAGAAATAGGTTGAAATAATATATACCTATGGCACTTTGACTTGGATTGAAATGATATATATCCATCCCTATAATTAAAATTGGAATAACCGATTACTTGGCCATAAGGTCGAAAATTTTATACGGACATCGGACTGGTTAAATCAAATGGTTTTAAAATCTTGAATTTGGATTTTTGATTAAAGGGTATTGTTTAAAAGAAATAAATTTTGCAATTATATGAATTGAATTATTTTCTAATTCAAGCTTTAAAATGTTGAAACTAAATTTGGTAAAAAGGAAATTGTTGAAGAATTGAATTGGAAAATGTGAAGTTGTAATTGATATATGACTTAAATTTTGGAAATTGAATTATTTAAAGATTTGGACCTTAAAAGTTAACAATGACGGTTAATTTGATTTTAAGTATTTTAAATCAGTAAATTGAAATTGAACTTGGAATCTATATAAATTGGAATGGTTTAAAATAAGAATTGAATTGAGATTTAAATCATTAAATTGAGTTGTTGAATAGAATCTGAAGTTAAAAATGAACGTTTCGAAAATTGAAGTTAATTCGAATTGAAATTTGAAATCAAGTTGATTTGACATTAAATCTAAATTGAGTCAATTGAATTGAAAGAATGGAAATTGAATTTGTTGATTTGAAATTGGACATGGGTCTAGATTTGTTAAAATGGAAAAGAAATAGTTTGATTTGATATTATTTTCAAAATAAATTATTTTTGATATAAACTGTTTAAAATCTACTATTTTTAATATCCAAATTATTTATATTTTCTAAAACTATTTCACTATAAAACATTTTCAATACTCAAACCATTTATATTAAACAGTTATAAATCTCTAAACTATATAAACTATTTTAAATTATTTATAACTATTCAAACTATTTTCTAGAATTTTAAACTGTGCAAAGTTGGAATTTTTACATTTAAATCGTTGATTTAAATGCGAATGTCACTACACCAGAAACAGCTTTTGACAGCGTTTCAAAAACGTTGTTATATGATACGACAGCGTTATTATAAACGTTGTATAACGACATGCTGTCGTAGATGCAAAAGTTTTAACAGCAAAATAGAAAACGCTGTAAAAAAATTGTAACACAGCGTTTATTAAACGTTGTTATATGACACAACAGCGTTAGAACAAACGCTGTATAACGACAAGCTATCGTATAAAAAGAACTTACAACAGCTTAATTTTAAACGCTGTGGAAATTATTCTTTTGACAGCGTTTTATTTAGGCTGTAATATTTTTATTACAGCGTTTAATGCGTGCTGTGTTATGTTTTTACAGTTGGGATGATGTTTTACTACAGTTTACAACAGCGTTTAATAAACGCTGTTACTCACTATTTAATGATAATTACAACACGAATTAAACGCTGTTGTTTCTTCATTGACAGCATTAAAATAGATGTTGTCTTCTATTTATATGATTTTTACAGCATTAACATTCCACTATATTTGCATATTCCAGAACTACATTTTGAGTATAATCAAGCAACCAGTATATATAACATGTTCTAATGAATAATAATCTGTTAAATAAACTAGCTAAAACAATATTAATATACAAAAAACATCTATTAATCAAGTTTCAATAATATCCATAAACAAAAATAACACAGTTGACCAAGTTATCATAATATTGTTAAATAAAGATAAGGTATATGTTAAACAAAAATATAATATCAATAAAGTAAGTCTGCACCAAATGCCAACAACAAAACGTGCATCTAAAAAGTTTCATATGCTTGCTACTTGCTACGGAAGAAGAATGTGTCATCGCCATCTTTAATTACCTGCGATGAAGTCAGTGAGTAAACATAAATTAAAATCTAAACCCATCTAATAATCTCAATACAATTATTACAAGCAAATCAATATTTTTATCACAGTTCTCGGTTTACACTAATAGATATTACATAGATGAGTTTTATTGTAGTATCCAACATTATTGTTAAGTATGATTTACATAGATGAGTTTTATTGTAGTATCCAACAATATTACACAATTAAGTGTTTCACAAGTGTGATATAATAATGTAAAAATAACTAACAATAATTGAAGACAGAAATAAATAAGTCTAAATGATTGGTGGCAAGTCACAGCTAGACGCAAACTCTGGGCTTCAAAACAAAGACTTTCCTAGCTGGAAACTCCAGATTTATACATGCAACCATTCAAATAAAAAGAGGATGAGTTTAATTTCAACTTGGACACTACCATTTAACATGAGATAGGCACGTGATATCAGTTTGGTGAAATATGAACAGATGCAAGTCAAGAATATAATCTTACAGAAATAGATTTCATTTGGTTTCATTTGATTTCATTTGGTTTAGAACAAATTTAACTTACGTCTGCTATCCAACTTACCATAACAAATTGCTTTGTAACCAGCAATGCTACCGCAACTCTGCCTAAGCCTCATTAAACTCAAACACTTGACAATGTTATATAGTTTCTTCTATTGCTATTCATTGCCGTCTAATATTTTCAAATTTTCAAGGTTTACAATAGCTTTGCTGTCTGTGACAGCATAGCTAATGAGAGAAGATGGAAAACTTTAGTTCTCTGCTACAATCAAATTTACAAGTATCCCTTCCAGTGGTAAAACTGTGGCTGCATGCCAAGCAATACAGGACGGGAAAAAGCTAATCAAACAATGAAACTGTGTACTTCTAAATACAATAAATTTATGTAGCCTGTGTATTTTCTACTGGAAAAATTGCTGTGCCTGAAGCTTATCTCCAAATTTAAAATACATACCTAAACATATACACTTGAATCGAATATCTAGCATCAGACATTACAACAGAGCCAACCAGTTCCCCATCCACGCCATCATATGTATCTATATCTTCGTTCTCTAAAAAATCCTCTGTCATAGCCTCTCCAACACGCTCCCCAACCATGCCACCACCTTGAGAACTGATAGCTGATACTGACGATGCAACCACTAAAGAATCCATACCACTCGAAACAAAAACATCACTTGATAAGCAACCAGATGAAGTAGAACCCACATCCACTAATTCTATATTTGACATACACACATTAATACCTACACCAACAGCAAAATGGTGCCTGACTAAATCATTCAACATCACATTTCCCTTCTTTAAACCATCAACAATATCCAAACCCATCTTAACCATATTCAAAAATTCAGTACCCATCAAATTAATAGCTACAACTTTCGACAACTTACTCGAGCACACATTAGCATCCAAATATGAGTAAACATTCAAACAGCAAGATATTGGCTTGTGCATATCAACAAATATAGCACCAGAGCTATAATGCACATTATCTATTACCAGGCAATCAGAGGAAACAACCCTACCAACCTCCTTACCAACATCACTTCCATCAAAAACTTATTAAATCGACGATTTTCAAAATTTACGAAATCGCTTGAAATTTTCAGTTTTAAAAACTTATTAACTAAATTATAATTCAAAATCAAATATTTAAACCATTTAAATATTTAAAATCAACGACGAAAAATCTGGGTCGTTACAATTGGCCCTCAGCTCATTAACAGTAAGGAGTTCTTAGTAGAGGTTGGTTAAAATCCAAAAGATGCCATGTTAGAAGTTGGTCATAAGGGAATTAAAAAACTCAGCTCTCCTAAAGTGGTTATAGATAATAAAGAGGATAATCGGTTGAGCCTTGTAGACAAAATGATGAATATGGAATGCGAAATTTTTTTGGACTCAAATTGATTCTTTTTTCCTCTGCTGAGTTGAAGGGACACGGTTTTCTCTGTAAGATATTGACCGATATACTTTAACTATGTTATGAGCCACGACAGTACCCAGCAGCAGCCATACTGTACCATTATCTCTCGTACATGGAGTTTAATTATCATCGAATCTGATTTCCCCTTCATTACATGTTTTCCCTAGCAATAGTCTGAATAATGTTAAGTATGTGCTGGTACAGGAGATCGGGTCGAGGGATCAAATTATGTAGAATAATCCAAATAGTCGAATGAGCATGTATGACTGAACACAAGGTAACATTCCTACTAGCCCCACCAAGGACAATTGAAAATTGAATAATGAGAAGGTTGAACTGCTAGTGAAAAATAATCCAGCTTGGAAGCAACCAGAGAAAAACAAAGTTGCGAAGCCGAAGCCTACGACTCAAGGGGTTATGGAGTTTAGGACATAACATGCACATAAAAATGCTTCAATTATTAACTAGACTGCACTATTGTGTGTTCGGATATTGCAAAATAGTTGTTAATTTTTCAACTGCGAACAAGAATGCATATAAACAAGATGTTGTGAAACTTACATGGAAGTTGAGCCCATTCTAACATTCGCAACAGGCCTCCGATAAGCATTCCATGAAGGATGTAGGCCACCATAGAGGTGCATTTGGGACTTTTACAACATCCACCCAAACTCTTATCACATTTGGTCCCAGTGGAACAGAATGTACCAAAGCATTTGTTTGCTTCCACCCCAATCATATAGCTTGCAATTTGTTTCCATGCTATTGGTTGTACTCTATTAAAAAAATACATGTGTTTAAGTTGAACATAGAAATATACAAAAACATTGCAGAAATTTCAGTAATGCAAAAAAAATCCTATGTTTATTCAAAACAGAATGGGATTGTATAAAATTTAGGTGAGTAAATCAAAATCTTGATGAACTGATGGAACAGTAGCAGTCGGAGGGATGATATGTGATGAGTTTAACTTTGATATATCCCTTCTTGGCACAACAATTGTTTTTAGATGATGATATCTTTAAGATTTGTTACACAGTTGTTAAACTGTGTAACTAATAACTCAAATGATGAATTTTTCCTGATGAGATTGAAGAATTTTCTCAAAAGACTGATTGATTTGTTGTTAAGCAATCTTAGATGGCTCTGATACCATATTAAAGAAAGAGATAATTGCTTGTATTATTGCTGATATTTGATAATATTATAGAGTACATGATATACTTGTATTTATATAAGCAAATATGAGTTAATGGGCTTACGGGTAGGCCCAAAGCTAAGCAAATACAACCCGCCTGCAAATAATATACAACTCTTTGTATATTCATATATTCTGAACAATATCTCACTTATTCACTTATAAATATAATTTGAAATCGTACCTGACATTTCATTAACATGTGAACCAACTGCTCTAGCTCTGATTCTACAAGTCTTCTTTGAGAGCGAGTAAGCTTCTTGTTTGTTGTTTTCTTCGTACTTTTAACCATTTTCTGCAGGTATAACAGAATTCTAAGCATTTCAACAAAAAGGTTCAAACTATGAAAATCTGTAGCGTATAAAGATTAGCATCAAAGAAATTAACACAAGAAAGAACAATATAAGTAATATATGTAGCGTATGTTTGATGGAAAATAGTGTTTCTATGTTTGTCATATTTTATTTTTCAATATTACCTTGTTTGAAGTGATTTTAGGTCTGAGAAATTTATTGTGTGGTGTGTTGTGGTTTGTATGATGGAGTGATGGGCTGCGGTTGTAATTTAACAGCATGTATATTGTATTGTGTGGTTGATTATTGTATGTGTTAGTTTATGATTCAGTCTAATTTTTTTTCTTGAAGGATAATTTGTTTTTTAAGCATGTGGTTTTTGAAAGAAAAACTAATAGATTTGGCTGATACAAGAGGAGAGAAAAAGAAAAGTGGATCTGATAAAATATAATGTTTATGTTATACTGACCCGACGAAACGAAGAAAACTAGGACTTCAATATTTTAAATCTGAAATGAAGCAAAAACGGTTGATACTTGATAATTAGCCACTACCAAACAACACCACCATTAAACATGCAGATTAATACGACAAAGACATTTAGCTACAACTGCCCTTCATAGAGAAGATATTCTTGGCAAAACCAATAAGCTATTCGATTCCAGCTCAGAGGTCTTTTGCTTGCAACTTTTTAGTACGTAAAACAAATACATGCATCTGTTATCCTCCTCACAAAATAAGATAATGAGTTATCCTCCGAAAATAACATAGCATAAGGCAAACAGAGATTTCAACAAAAAGGTTCAAATTATGAAAATCTGTAGCGTATAAAGATTAGCATCCAAGAAATTAACACAAGAAAGAATAATATAAGTAATATACGTAGCTTATATCTCATGTAGTCAAATAAATAGAATGAAAGCTTGACTAGTTAATACAAATATTACAAGGTCGAGGCATGTTTATATACCTAAGTATATAAAGAAACTGGAAGTGTTATCTAATCAGATTAGAAAATGGAAGGCATAGGCTAGACTACAATTTTATTATAACTAAGATATACAAACAAGAATATATCTTAAAGCATGCAATCTACTTTATTATAGAAATAGGGTAACCAGCGAGACAAATGACAGGGATTCAAGTATAAGAATGCACACATGCTTCAAATAAAATCATGCAAGCAAGCTACAGATTCAAAACCATTTTCTGCTCCTTTTTCGTTGAACAGATGGGTAATCTTTATATAGTAGATGTGTGAAATACCAAAATCCTTTGCATCTATGAATATCGAAATTCAAAACTAAATATTTTAACCAAGTCATCTCCTAATATCTTTTGTTTATTAGTCATGCTCTGTTTTGAAACAAAACTGAGCTACTGAGGTCTCCATTTTGTTTCAAAACTGAGGTCATGCTCAGTTTTGAAAAAAGAACTGAGCTTTCAGTTTTGTTTCAAAATTTCAAAAGTGAGCTCTCAATTTTGTTTCAAAACTGAGATCTCATCTTTGAGTCAAAACTGCTTTTAGTTATGTTAATTCATCAAGTCTGCCAGCACACATACGTAGCAGCATAAAGGAAATCAAAACATTCAACAACAAACATGAAGACTATTGGCAATGGAGTTCGAATAATGGAAAATTTTCATTTAAATCTGTTTAGGATGGTATTAGAGAAAAAAGAGAGATACAACAGTGGCATAGCACTGTATGAAACAATTTTTGTGCTCCTAATGACTACATATTTTGCAATATCAAACAGGCTGCCTACAAAGTAAATTCATAAAATTTCATGAAAATTCCAAAAAACGAGTAAAAAAGTGTGAAAAGAGAAGAAAGTCACAAGGTCAGAGGTTCAAACAATACAAAAATCACCGTAAAATATTAAGTAAAGTGCAAACCATTTTTCCTTTTTTCTAGAAAAAGTCAAAATGTTTCAAAAGATTTTAAAGAAAAATATAAGATCTTCGAAAATAATTCAAATACTTTCCAAACTTCAGTTCTTGTTTTCTGCAATTCACAGTTCTTTATCTTTTCAAAATAATTATGTATCTCATATCCCAGTCTAATGTGAGATTAAATATTGATCTCAAGCTCACTTCAACTAATATGACATAAATTTAAATGGAAAAGTATGTGACATTTTAGCTTGTGGATTTTCATGAAGACCACTCTAAGTTGTCCTCGTTTAATAGATAAGAGTGGATCAATCACCTAATAATTATCAATGAACACTGACCATTTCATGGTTGATGTATGAAAACCCCAAACGTAACATACTTATACCAATGACTAACACACTAATGTCTCCATATATATCGCTAAGCTTTTAATATAAGGTTTTCCAAATGGATAGAGATAACAATTTCTACTAGAACTAAATGTATATCGTGAAGGATTTATGAAACAGGTAGGTGATTTGGGTACCTTTTAACTTAAAGATAACTGATATAGTCAGCACTTGAAATCTTTATACATTTCACACAGAAATCCCACAAAGTAAATTACTCAAACATCTTATGCGTAGACAGAGCAAAACAAATATCTTCTTGCCATATTTGCGTCCGGCAACCTATTTAACTGTAATCATACCATGAAATATATATCTACTGTTATAGCTCACAATTTAACTTTAGTCATAGTATTGAAAATCAAAATAACTATTAAAATACTATTGTCATCTTCAAAACTTAAAAGGAAAAGAATAATACCAGTGGCTAGTAGTAGGAGTTATCACATGAGTTTTATCTTAAGCTATCATCTTTATATTCCTATATAATTATTGGGACGGAGATATGAAAATATATGCTATTCAAAACTACCAAAACATCAAAAATAATGAAAACAATGAAAAAAATATCGGTTTAATACTACATTACAAACCCAAAACATAGGTATCATTGATTCCTATGCAACAAAAAATAGAAACATTTTACCAGTGGCTACCAGAGATCTGATAATAAGCAATGATTTGAAATCGAACTAAAAACTAGGGTAAAAAAATGCTCACCAAATTTTTTATTCTCGACCAATGCAGGGCAACCGCAAGTAGGAAAATCAAAGTGGAAAGGGAATCTGCCGAGTTTAGAGCAACCGCGGGTAGGGAAATCGAAGAGGAAAGGGAAACCACCGAGTTTAGCTAGCAATAGAGAAATCCACGAGGAGGATGATGGATTGAAATCGAAATGACTTTGGGGGAAATTGAAATTGAGGAAGAGGGAAAGGAATACTGTGCGAAGAAATTGGAAAACGGAACTTCTTTTAACCTAGGGGGAAATGAAGACCGCGTTAAGGCGGCAAACCAAAATGTTTTTGTCAGCGTTAAACCCTAAAAACAATACTATGAATACATTATCTACAGCTTTCAATGTTTGAACGCTGAGAATGAATGCTGTCGAAACTAACTTTTGTTGTAGTGTGTGGTTATATAAGGTTATAACCTATGTTGGAACTTGAAATGATATTTTCTAGTGAAATGACATATTTTGAGTAAATATGATGGTTTTGAAAGGAAGGATATTTTGAATTGAATAAGATATTTTGATATCAAATATGAATCGTTTTCGAAATATAAAAGAACCAACCGGTGTGAAAAATGGCATTTGGTCGTTAAAGAGATCGGGGCCTCTTATTGGCATACTCTTTGTCAATATTGGAACCACTTTAACAACAGTGCATCTATATTAATTACTAGCACTATATGCATTTATACTTGGTATTCAACATAAATGCATATTATAAGGCAATGTGTGTGTGTGTGTGTAAATGAGATAAAATACATAACTATTTTTGGCATGTTGTTAATATATGTGTGTGTGTCTGTGTGTGTGGGGTTTAATAATAATATGCCCAAACAATAAATGAATATTTATTGAAAATCCAAAATTTAACTTTTAAATTAATTTTGGCTAATAGCTTAATACATAATTCGATAAATATATTATTATATTATTTGTCACTTAAAACAGATTTGATAGTTTAAGTTAACTGTAAAAATATATATCCTATAAATTAGGAAGTTATATAATATAAATTTAAATGATAATATTTCAATTATTAATAATATTTAATATACATACATATATCTGTGTGTGTGTAATTTCACTATTTTATTTTCAGCATTTATGAAACGTTTATTTTATTTTAAAATTTAAAAACACATACGAATATATATATATATATTAAAAATGATTTAGGCCTTTATTATTTATTTATTTTAAATAAAGTAATTATAATACATACACACACACACATATCTTCCATGCAATAATTTTTATATATAAACTTACAAACATACATATAGGTATATATGTGTGTATGTGTGTGTATGAAGTAAATATATATCTATAATGATATTATATCTTCTTAATATATATGTGTAAAATATATATAGATATATATATATATAATTTAAAATATAGTTTGTATACATATATACACACACATACATATATAAAATTTACAATATAGTACTAACTTAATTATTTAGAAATAATAAAAATACGAAAAAAATAGGTTTATTGGGAAATATATATACGTCATATATATTATTTGGGTTGAAGTGACATATTTAAAATTAAATTAAGAAATTACATGGATGATGTTGTCGATTTCTTGCACACCGAAAAGGTAGTTCGACCATTGAGCTTTTCTTCTCAACTTGAACTCAATTTTGTAACTCTAGAGCTTAAAGATTTTATTAGAGAAGATGATAATTTTTTGTTTTGGAATTCCATGAATAATAAGACCCCTTGGATCTTATTTGTAGTGGTGATGTCGCGTGGGAAACATCTTATATTTCCTAATGTATCTCAATCAAGTCAAAGTAAAACATATATCATCTGTTTATAACCCATATTTATTTAATAAATATATGATCCTATATTTTTGAAATCAAATAAAACAAATTTTGGTCTTTACATAATATATGTCATATATATATATATATAATTTACCATTAATTAATTATTAATTGCCCGTTGTAAATTAAATAATTATAATAACACTTATACATAATTACATAAATTATTACAACTAAAAATTTAAAATTATTTTGTACATAAAATATGTAAATTTATTTTAATGATAATTTATATAACAATTATAATAATTCGTCTCCATTTTAATTTATAACAATTGTATATTATCATTAAATCATTTCGGTCATGTTGTGTGACTCATAAGTATGACTTGGTCCACAATTAATCAAAGTCTGTTCGGACTTTGTTGAAGCACAGTATAGGGCTCAAAGTCATCGCTTACCGACCATCCAAGTGAAGCTCTATTTCTTAATTATTCTAAAGTTGCAGCACTGAGCAACGATATATTGTGCACGTTCTGTCTCTTTATCAACACTATGTCACTTAGACATCTAGGATTAGGCCTTTGGCCAAAACCACAATGAAGTCCCTAGTTAATTGCGAAGTTGAACTCCATAGTCACTTAGTTTAATTGATAACAATTATTGATTAAATGATTATAATCGAGCTAGATATTTATGACTTCAAGTCAAAATCCAATTGCAATGACATTAGCCTTCTGTATTAAATGAGACAGATTATCTCTTGAGTTGTGATTCACTTCTTACACTTCAACACCTACCCAAAATTATCATAACTCGAAGCAATAAAGAGTGAAACTTCCATAATCAAAGTAAGGTATTCATGTAAACAATCTATAGTACTCTCAAGTCGAAAGGCTATTACACATCGTCGCATGGGATCTTTTATTTTAACTTAGATATATCAACCAGCAGAAGACTTCTCGGTGAGTCATTCTATAG
Organism: Allium fistulosum; assembly: GCA_030737815.1. Taxonomy (NCBI): domain Eukaryota; kingdom Viridiplantae; phylum Streptophyta; class Magnoliopsida; order Asparagales; family Amaryllidaceae; genus Allium; species Allium fistulosum. The sequence continues at coordinate 1,390,350,324 of CM060902.1, forward strand.
TTGATCCGCGACAACTACAAGTATGTAACCTCTTGGTATCCCTAACAATCATGAGTAAATGACCATCCAACATTTAGAGAACGTTACGTACATTAGTCTCATTGGCGTATCGATATCTCTTTCTTGAAAATCTTAACTAGGAACATTTAAGGATTAGTATTTATTTATATATATTTATTTATTTATTTAATCGATTCAACACTCATGATTATGAACGCTTTCGTAATTACAATTGATTTAAATACTTAGTCCTAAGTATTTTATATTGTATGTGTTTAATGTTATCATAAACATTAAAATTTGTATTTACCAATATATGTACATGCAATAGAAAATGAAACCAGAAAACCTACTTTCATTTCGAACAAGATTCATTTATAGAAGTTAAGTGTATAATTTATCTGTTAAACTGAAATTTGGCTCAACGTTAAGATGTATGTACAAGAAGTCATGTTCAAAGATTTTTGAATAATACCCATTGGTTGTATGATGATTCACAAGGTTGTTTAAAACACCATTCATGAGTTCAAAAATAAAGTAGACAAGTCAAAATAACAATAGGCAATATGCCCAAACCATGTTCCTTTATTCAATTGTGAACATGTTACAAAATATGCCAATACGCAAATTTCAAATTATTCGAGACCTTGTTTGCAAATATTGTATATCTCTTCTCCATCATTAGCCTTTATGTCATTAGTTTGTCCTCGACCTCTCAATGAAGAGAACTTGGAGAAGATCCTAATTGGAAAAAGTGATAAGAGTGAGAAAGAGGTTGAGGACCCTTTTTCATGAAGGAGTATATCTCTATTTATAGTAGTTGGAAGGAGGTAGGCTTGCTTTCACTGGCGATATGGGACTTTGTTTGCATCTAGGTGATGACTTTAACATGAATGCCTTTGAAGCATTATAAAGGGAAATACACTAAATCCTCTTGAACATGCTTTTGTGAATGATTTTATCCCTCTCATTTTCCATGACCTTGGACATCCTATGGCATGGAGGTTGTGCGACATCAATAATATGTAATAGCCATGAAATGCGGCATCAAACTTGTCACCGGATCTTAGGTTATTTGTTGTCCATTCCTGCAAACATTGAAAATATTAATAAAGTTAATTTTTGCATTTTAAATTCGAATTTTAAATTTTTTTCAATATACACATTTCAAAAATCCCTTTAGGGTATTTTGGTCATTTTTCACATATTTTGGAGGTTAGAGCCCCTCCTTCTAGCACCAAAATGTTAGATCGAAGTTTGGTTCAACATTCAAGATGTATGTATAAGAAGTCATGTTCGAAGAAATTCCAATAATACCCTTTGGTTTTATGATAATTTACAAGGTTGTTTAAAACATCATTCATGAGTTCAAAAATAAAACAAACAAGTCAAAATAACAATAGGCAATATTTTCAAGCCATGTTCCTTTATTCAATTATGAACATGTTGCATAATATGCCAATATGCAATTTTCGAATTATTCAAGCCTTTTTTTGCAAATATTGTATATCCTTTTCTCCACTGTTAGCCTTTATGTCATTAATTTGTCCTCGAGCTCTCAATGAAGAGAACTTGGAAAAGATCCTAACTGGGAAAAGTGATAAGAGTGAGAAAAAGGTTAAGAGCTCCTTTTAGTGAGGGGATACATCTCTATTTATAGTAGTTGGAAGGAGGTAGGCTTGCTTCCATTAGCGATGTGGGACTTTGTTTGCTATCTTGGTGATGGCTTCAACATGAATGCCTTTGAAGCTTTATGAAGGAAATACAATAAATCCTCTTGAACTTGCTTTTGTTAATGATTTTATCTCTCTCCTTTCCATGGCTTTGGACATCCTATGGTGTGGAGGTTGTGCGACATCGATAATATGCAATATCCATGAAACACGGCATCGATCAATATATGATGCCTATTATCATGTTGGCAACTTCCAAAATGGCAACCTCATCATAACCCTTTGATATTCTTTTGTCTATTGAGCATTCATAATTTCCTTCTCGTTAATATTACTCTCGTTATCACATTGACGAAGCGTGATATGGTTGAAAAGCGATATCGATTAAATGCGATATTGATGAAGTGTGACATCAATGGAGTGTGGCATCAATGAAGGGTGATATCGATGGAGTATGGCATTGACAAGGTGCAACATTGAATCTATGTGGCATTGGTTAGATGCGGCACTAAATCTATGCGGCATTGATTTTGAGAGAAATGTGTGATCCTTTATAGTAGAGGAGAGCACACATGTACATATATATAACACCAATAGTAAGGAGTTGCCAACAAGCCTGGCGGGTAGCAAACCCCCCCTAACAAAAAGAAAAAAACCTCCCCAAAGCCTATGAGACTAAAGGCTCGCCCTAAACTAACAACTCAAATAAGAAAATAAAGCCTGAAACGTCTCCAAAAGATAAGCTGCTGTCTAAAACAACTTCCACAACCTCAACCTCAACAACCATACCTTAAAAAACCGCAAAATAACAAACTACATCTGCTCAAGCCACAGACAACAATCACCAAAGAATTCCCTAATATATCCTCAACCATCATGTATAAGACTTAGAAGCTTTAAGATTTAAACGAGGACTTCTCCTAATATTAACTGTTTAAAAACTCCTACTATTTCTTCTACCAGATTTGGATGCATGAGCCGAATCACAAGCATGGTTAGGAGAACGTGGAAATCTACCTATAGATGCAAGACAGCAATACATTACAAATCTAAATCTATGCGGCATTGATTATATGATGCTTTGTAGGAACCTATGCGGCATTGATTATATGATGCTCTGAAGGAATGCGGTAGTGCTTGGAAGGTGGCATTGAACAGAAACAACATTGAAGTGCGTTGGCATTGAAGGGAGGTGGCATTAATCTTTGCCTTGATGGAGTGTAGTACATGCGATATTCCTTTTTCCTCCGGCGGAATGAGAGGCCTTATGCTTTCAACTTAACATCCTTGTTTGTTACCAAATGCAATATTGTCTTTTGATTCGACATTGTTCCAACTTCAACTCGATATGCCTATGCTTGTTTCCTTAAGAAAATATGTGGATAACATTTGCCCCCCTCCTTGTATAAAAGAAGCTTTTACACTTTAGTGTAAAACCAAGAATTTCCTTGATTTCTTACTCCTTTGCAAGATATTCTTTCCAGTCTTGTTTTCCTGTAAAATATAAAGCGAATGATAATTTTCATTGTTAAATTTAAATTCATCTTTAACTTTAAGCAATCCTTCCTATATGTGATCAAGCTAAAATAGTCGTAGATTTCTCATACTAGCTGTGTTAGTCAAGATTATAAATTTGCTAACACTAATTTCTCAAACAGAAGCTCAGAAAGTTATCTGGTAATTTCATAGAAGGAAGGATCTGAAATTTCTCTGGCAATATCATGAATCAGAAAGTCCATCTGAGAATATTAATTTCCTAAATGTTTCGAATAGACAACCAGAAAACCATCTAGTAATAACAAAATCCTTTAGATATAAGGCCAAATAACCTTTTGGCAATAAAAGAAGACCGGGATATTTTTCCATCTAGCAATAATAATAGAAGATCAGAAAATCCATATGATAATAATAGAAGACCGAAAAATCCATCTGGTAATAATAGAAGACCAGAAAATCCTTCTGACAATAATAGAAGACCAAAAATCCTTTTGGTAATGATAGAATAAGACCAAAAATCCATCTGGCAATAATAGAAAACTAGAAAATCCTTCTAGCAATACTAATATAAGACCAAAAAATCCATTTGATAATAATAGAAAACCAGAACGATTATCTGGTAATAATAGAATACCAAAAGATCCGATTGACAATAATAATAATAGAAGATCGGAAAATCCATCTGGTAATAATAAAAGACCAGAAAATCCTTTTGGCAATAATAGAAGACCATAAAATCTTTCAGGTAATGACAGAAGAAGACCAGAAAATCCGTCTGGCAATAATAGAAGACCAGAAAATCCTTTTGGCAGTAATAATATAAGTCTAGAAAATCTATTTGATAATAATAAAAGACCATAATCCTTCTGCAAATAATAATAGAAGATCAAAAAATCCATCTGATAATAATAATTTCTGAATAATAGAAGAATCCATAAAAATCATCTGTCAATATTGCTTTCTTTTGCGGAGAAATCCTGCTTCCTTTACCTTGGAGCACAATAGCTCATATTTGATTGATCTTTCTCTAGAAGATTATTTGATTTGGCTCTGGAGCACAAAGGGCTCATTTTAATCAAGTTCTTATACCTCTCTTTGGGCTTTGGACCTCTTAATCTCATTTCTTTTCACCTCTCTTTGGGCATTCAATGTCTTAGTCCATTTTCTTTTTGCCTCTCTTTGGGCTTTGGATATCTAAATCCCTTTTCTTTGCCATCGTCTTAGGTGGTGATCTCAACTTGGATCAAACTCCTTATCACTGTCTTAGGTGATGATTTAGTTCTATTATCCGGTGTGTTTGGTTAGCTATCTTAAGCAAAACCAAAGACTTACCCGACCTCCCTCTAGGAGGCACTTCAGTAAGGCCTTAGATATGGTACTAAAGGGTGGTTCAGTGCTTTGGTCAGGCCACCTTAGAAGGGGCCAAAGGCTTACTCCATCCTCCTTCTATAAGGCGCTCCGGCCAGGCCATGTAGGCAGGGGCAGAAGGCTTGCAGATGCTTTGGTCGGGCCTTTTCAGACGGGACCAAAGGCTTGCTCTGACCTCCCTCTAGGAGGTGCTTTGACCATCCCACCTTGGTGGGGATAAAGACTTTTTCGCTCCTTACTACCATCTCAGGTAGTGGTTTATGCTTTTCCTTTTACTTTAGGAAAGTCTTACTCCTCAACCATATAGATATACTTATTTCAACTTCTTTATTCATCCATTATTGGAAAATGTGGCCACAAATGTTCGGCACTCTATGTTCTTGCTATTACGTTTACATTAGCTTGGCATAACCGATAAGTTCCTAGTGGGATTACTTTGTGAATGATGAGGGGTCCTTCCTAGTTAGGCCCGAGCGGTCCAGTTGCTGGACTCTTAGTATTTTTCATAACCTTTAGAGTACTAAATCTCCTTTTTGAAATGACCTTTCTTTCGCTTTGGAGTTATAGTATTTCAGTACGCGTTGTCGATATTCGGGTGTTTGTTCAGCTGCCTCATTCCTTAGTTCATTGATCAAATTCGGGAATTTTTCATTTATTTCTTAACCTTTAGATGGGATTCAACCTCAACTTCGACTGGAAGGATTATTTCTTATGCATAAGAAATTGATCATGCCGTGGCTTGATATGTCTAAAGTGTGAGTGTTAGTTATTCCATTCAACTTGCTTTTCATAAAGTATGTAGTAAGAGCTGGGGAGGACTCCTTTGTATACGTAACTCTTTAGTGAATCCACGCTTTTAGGGGTAATTTTCCTTTTTGACACACTTCATGTTCAAATACACTTTGTGGTTTCACTGGTAATCAAAGACCAGCTTTCTATAGGTAGTACTCCTGATCTTGTAGACGAAAATCCCATAATTATTCAGGATACTTTGCATTGATCTCTTGCTGAATCAATACTAAGCTTGGAATCATAAATGCTTTTAGAATTCAATATAAGGAAAAGGAACTTAGATAAAGGAGGATTTTGGTGAACCTTGTTAATCTCAACGAGTTTAAGCCAAAGTGACATTTAGTTAAGTAAAGGCTTAGGTGATTTGGCTAAGTAGGTTCAAGTTCATAAAGAAGTTATAAGCATAGTCATGTTGAAGTTGTGTGATTCTGGAGCCAATATATGTAGAACAATTTTATCCAAGTAGAAATCGAGCTTACGAGTGTTTTAGAATTCGAAGCAAGTTATGATTAAAAATCACAAGTGCATATAAAACTATATATATTACAACATTGGAAAATGATTTTACTCTCGAGTTGTAGATTCTAATTTATTCCTTATTTTGTCTCGATGTAGTGATCATCTTGATATTGATTCTTTATCTTTTGCTTTGCTTTGTCTTGCTAAGATAATCCATATAAAAATCCTTTCTTGAATCTATCCTTATTTGAAATAAGGGTAACTTCTTTAAACGTTTTCTCCTTTTTCATTAATAAAGTGATTATGAAGTGGTTCGTTAATGGCCTTGGATCTTTCCTTTCTCAATAAATATTGGTTTGATGGATCTGTCCCCTTTTAACTACTTATGATCATGATTCTTGATGAATACCTTTCCATCTTTCTAAAAACTACTTGGGGTTCCCCGATAGCCTAAATTTAGAAATTCTATTTCAGTTGCTTGAAGTTCCAAACTTGGGTCTTGCACTCCATTAGGTTACCTTGGTAAGTAGTCATTACCTTTTTGGTTAATATAAGTAATTTGAAAAAATGTTAAAAATGATTTTATCAAAATATCCTTTAGGTTAAAACTATTATATAATATTTGATGAGACACTTTTATCATGCAATGGGATAATGGTTTGTTTAATGGTATAAAATTTTATGAAAACAAGGTGGAATATTTTATCCCATATAATCGGATTGGATAGTAGGTTTCAAAATTTTGAAGTTTTTATAAAGTGCCTTTTTCAATAAATTGGATAACCATAAAAAAAATTTGGAAACTGATCCAGTAGGAGGGGCTAGCAATACCTTCGATCTAAGGACCTAAATCAGTTGCTATATTGGAAGTAATGAACATGGCTATAAAAGTTAACCTTTTGGCTTAAATATTCCATAGACAATTCATTATCCCATATAAGAATACTTAAATTCCCATTTTGGCATTTAAATCTCGGTCATAAAGAAAAAATCTCTCCAAACTCCATTCTCTTGGTATAGAAAATCTAAAATTTATCTAATAATGGAAATTCCTAAAAATTCAGAGCTTCTCGGATATATATTCAAGGTAGATCAGTCTTCATTTCATCCTAACATGACATGAGTTCCAAAATTTGATGACGCGTAAATTTTCGAAATCATTAACTTTGTCATCCTTTATCTTCAAAATCTGTAAATATTTGAAATCATTCTTTGAAAGAATTGTTCTTTTTAAAAGCCCATCATGTATGAAATCTATTCATATAAGAAGCTTTACATATATATAAATCTTTATTTATTCAAAATTATATATCCATGGAACTAATTGCATTCAAGATCGATATACACACAACTATGCAGTTACGGAAATAATGTTTCGTGAAGCTAATACTTCTTGAAATCAATATGTACAAAGTTAAGGCTTTTCAAAATCAATGTGCAAAATAGTATATTTATGAAACTGATGACATTTATTTCCATAATCTGGGGGGTATCATATACATACATACATATATATATATATATATTTAAAGCTTACATATTCATTTAGAACTTGATCCATTTGGAGACCAACGTATATACATTTGGAAGCTAAATATATACAATCATATAAGCTTGAATTTTAATGACACTTGTATTCGAAAATGTACACATTCAAAACTATGATACGTATAAAACCGTGCCTATTTGAAAATTTGAACATGAATAGTTTATACATCTGCACATACATAAAACTTGTATTTTAAAGAGCTTAATATACTCTAAACTACACCAAAACCATACATACATACATTATATATCTGAATTTATGTAAGAATGACATATTTATATTGTCACTATCAAAGGCCCACATATATGTATATATAAAGCTATGTTCTACTACGGATTGTACACTCTAAAAATTAATATACACAACTGGTATAGATTTAAAAATTTATACGTATAGTATGGCAGTTATTTGAAAATTTATATTCATGTGCCTGGCGTCTTTGCATGCTCTGTTCTTACATGCTCAAAGTTTTATGCACATTTTCTTTTAGAAACCTGTCATAGATACACTTTAAACTGTTAGATTCAAAATTGGATATATATCTGAATCTGTACACATATAAAAAACCAAATACCTATTCAAAATTCTCATGTCTAAAGCTGCATCTTTTCTAATCCCATATGTGTATGTGTGTATGAGTTTAATATATTTCTGAAGACTTAATATGCATACTTGATTTCACTTATTTATGCACATATACTTCAAAAAATGGATACATACTTGAAACTTACTAAAATGAACTTGATATGTACTTGAAAATTCTGCATATTCAGAAAATGCTATATGGGCAATCATATATAACCAAAATTTATTCACTTAAAACCAAAAATAAGTATGTTTTAAGACCTACATATATTCGAAAGTGACATGCCACTAAAGCTTATACACTCCTATTAGTTTTCGAAATCTTGATTTACTTGAATACGTTGTACTCAAAAGCTCTGTGCATATACAAAATTAGTGCATACTTGAAAATCCATGAATACAAACTTATGTCCTTAGAAAATTTATTCATGAAATCATATAGCTACTACCAAAACCTGATATGTGTATCTGAGGTCTTTACTTTCAAAACCCTCAAAACTTTTGTATCAGCAAACTTTTTGAAAGCTTAATTTTGAAACTCCTTTATATTGAAATTTTTTAGAACATGGGAAATCTCTTGTACTTAGAACTCACACTTGTGTACATCTGAAGTTAAAACATTTAAGATCCTTATTGTTTGAAACCTTATGTTTATGAAATCATCTTGAATCTGGAATCTGATACATATGAATTTTGGAGGCACATACTCAGTTGAAACCCCTACATATAAATAACTCTATATATCTGGGAAATTGGCATTTATTGAAAACTAAAATATATTATTTACTTGAATTTTGATACCATATGCATATAAAACTATATATATGTATATATTTGAAATCATATATAACCTTAGGACCGTATATTTGAAACTTAGTATATTCAAAATTTTAAAATTGTGCATATTTAAAACTGTGTGTATGTAAGAGATCATGTTTATCGAAAACTTGCAAATATATATGAACAATTTATATGAGAAATATTGTATTCAAAAATTATCACCATATGAAACTAGATATATCATTAAAACTTGATATTGAAAATTATACATATCTTAAAAATTCAATATGTACAAAACTGATATATACTTAAAATCCATATATATGAAATTGCATCTGTTTGAAAACTCACCCATATGAAAAACTTGATATATTCGAAATTGATGTGTTTGTGAAGCTCATACATATAGGAAACTTCATTTTTAAAACAATTATTCCTGAAATTGGTATTTTCGAAATACATATATGAATCTATACATATTTAGAATTTCACACTTTTGAGACTTAATACGTACATTTGTAATCATATATACATGCATTTTAAAACACAAATATATGCATATATATACCTAAAATCTTCTAAAATGACTCTGATATGCTACATAAAAATTATATATACCTCCAACCTTTATTTATAAATTCACACACCAAAAATCTCATACATATATATAATACTATTTATATTCAAAAGCTCCACATATTTAAAACTACAAATTTTTTGAAAACCAAATATATATATATGGAACTATTCATATAGAAAATTTTGCATACATATTTGAAACCAGATATACTTGGGGTTTTAAATCTTTTAAACTTATATATTTAAAAACTTGATGTTTACATGTATTTGGAATTTAATGCTTTTAAAACTTGTCATACGTTATTTGAAGTTTTATGCTTTTGAAACTCAAGCAAAATGAATCTGACATATATGTACACATAAACCTATATATGCTTAAACTGTGTGTATTTGAAATTATACTTGCTCAAAATTGTAATAACATGCATAACCTAATATAATATATATATATATATATAAACTTTGTACAAAAACTAGTGCTTGTCGAAATGTGGCTAAACCAAATGTGTAGGTTTTTGCACCTGCTCCTATTCCCATTACTAATTCTATTGAGACTACTAAGTGGACGTCTCTCTTTTATAAATTGCATGAAATGGAAGGGTCTACATTCCTTGTGTATTTGACAATGTCGAGGACGAGTTCCTCCGGTTGAAGCCCTTCAGGCTGGCGTTGATTACTGGTCTGACTATTTGGTTGGTTTTTTCTTGGACACTAATCTAGCTTATCATGTGGTTAAAGAGCATTATAGTCAAGTTTGGAAACCCAGAGGTGGCCTTAGTGTTCAATTTGATAATGATATGTTCTATTTCAAATTTTCGAGGAGTGAGAAAGACAACATGTTCTAGAAGCTGATCTGATACTCATAGAAGGGAAGCCCTTCCTTATCACCTCCGGAGCATGTCTGTGGGTAAGGAAAAGGAACAAGTTTTGTCCATTTCTGTTTGGGTGCATTTCTCTCGCATTCCTTCTACCTTGCAACCCATGATTGGACTTAAATGGCTTGCTGACCTTGCTAGTAAGGTGATTTTTTTTATTCTAATATCGTAGCTAGGAAGAGATTGGTGTATGCCAAATCAATGATCGAAATCATCCCTAAGAGGCCTTTGCCTTCTAAGCTAGAGGTTAGGATTGCTAAGGGTCGTGATGCTAAGGAAGTTGCTCGGTACAGTTGGAAAGCAGATATCTGCTCATCTTGTTGGTCTTTTGGCCACCTTATGGATGCTTGTTCTCTATGATCAGATGTTGTACCAGTTCATTTTGTTGATAGGACCCCACTTCCCCGATCCTTGGTTAGGAAGTCGGTCCCGATAGTTCGTCCCATTGTTGAAGCCTCTCATCCCCAGTTCGTTCCTCCCACTACTAGTTAGCCTCATGTGGATCTAGCAGTGGTTGATGCTCCTGTTGTTTATTCTTTCATTAAGCCTTCTTCTGATTCTATTATTTGGAACTCTAAGGAGAGAGCATGGTTTCATGTTCCCTCCAGCATGTGATACTCTCCTGGGAGTGATACTTATTATAGTTTTGTCAGTGACGATAATGGTGAGAGTACACGTCTATACTATCACATTGAGGGAGAGGGTATGACCCTTACTAGGTTGGGTGAAATTGGTGAGGTGAACAAGAATATGTTTCGTGATATCGCTTTGGATAGGAAAATCGTTTACACTCATTCCTCCGTTGGTTTTATCCCTAACCTTGCTCTTATTTCTCTGGGTTTGTTCATGTCATTGGTCTTGAATCGGATGATGATAGTGGTTGTTCCTCCTCTTCTAAGTGGGGATAGTCATGGTTGTTAGTATTTTAGGTGCTATCTCTAGCATTGTATTTTTATTTCAGTGGTTTGGCCACAATAAAACCATTATAATCGTTCTATACATGGGCAGAACACCTGTTTACATTTACTAATAAATGTGGCATGGCCCCTATAAAGTTGGCTAGCTTTGGTATAAAAAAATGGTACACTTAACAAAACATATGCATACTCTAAAACTGATGTATATAGAAAACTTGTATACTTGGGAATCAAGGTGTACGTGAAACTGTGGACATTATAAATCATTTGCATATGGAATTTCATACCTTTCGAAACCAAATATGTGTACATATATATAGAAGACTCCATATATTTTAAATCTGTTCTATTATCATTGAAAATTGGTATTCCTATAAAAACTTGATCATATACATATTTGAAAAACTTTTATTTATTTAAAACCTGGAACATACGAAATCATATATACATTTCAAATATCCACATATTTGGTTATTCAAAAGCTTATATCTATGAAATCTAATAGTTCTAACATGAAGCCTTTAGTTTTGGACATGGAACTTCAATTTTAATGTTTTCAGTTTTCAAAATCCTTTAAAATCTGTAAATTAAGCTTTCGAAATAACTTTCGAAATAAATTTTTCAAAATCAATAGGTTTGAAGTCTTCCATTTTTGAAATCCATAAATAAACTGCAAATTTTCGAAATTTAATACTTTTGAAATCAATTGAAATTTGATATGTTTATTTTCAGAATTGGAAATATTTTATTCGAAACCTAGAATATTCGAAAAATCATCTTTTTGAAACTTTTAGTTTGCAAAATCATTAATTTTCAAGATCTATTTGAAGTGAAATCATTGACTTTTGAGAGGAAGCTTCAAACCTGGAGTCCTCTATTTTAACATGAGCCTAATGATTTACGACATAAAGATGGGCTTCGACATTGATTTGGTCTTAAGTATTAATTTCATTACTTTGGCATTGATGTGGATCTGAGCCTTGATATGCATCTAAGTTAAGATACCAGAAAACCTTCAACATTGTTTAACTTGTGGTATCGAATATCTCACGGAACCATCAATCCAACGGCATTGATTAACCCTGCGGCATTGGTTCCTGCGACATGACTAATCATGTGGCATTAACCGACTTATGACGTTAGTACTTCTTACGGCATCACCAATCTAGTGCCATCATTAACTGAACGCTATTGACTACCCCTACGACATTAGATAGCCATCGATATTAATTACTTCTATGACATTAGGTAACTTACGACATAACTAAACCTGTAGCATGACTCTTCCTACGGCATAAGCCTATTTGCGGCATTAGCCTACTTGCGGCATAGTCCTTCTTATGACATAAACCTACTTGGGGCATAATCCTACTTGCGGCATAAGTTCCTTATAAAATCAGATATGTTAGCACCCACCCATAATCCTCGACCTCGAATTTTGAAATTCGGCATAGAGCCCTAACCTAGGCATCATTGATCTCGTCATTCACCAATGTTTATGAGATCTATATCGACATCGAAATTATCCAAATCAATTTCGAAATCATCGAGATTTCATTTAGATTTACTTCGGGTTCATCTAGATCCACTTTGGATTTACTTAGCCTCCCTTTTGAGATTCCTTTTCTTTTAAAGTAGGAGGGATTGATGTCGAATAAGGGTCGATGTTTAATGGATAAGAGAAGAGAAGTCGATATTTAAAGAGAACAACCGATTTCAAGTGGAAAGGTTTATTAATGTCGAAATGGCGAGATTAACTTCGAACGGAAAGTTTTATTAATGTCGAATCTAAGCAAAAAAGGAAGGACGATATAGAATGTGGTGAGTGGAATTAATAACTTGTCACCAGATCTTAGGTTGTTTGTTGTCCATTCCTACAAACATTGAAAATACTGATAAAGTTAATTTTTGGATTTTAAATTTTTTCAAAATGCACATTTCAAAAATCCCTTTAGGGTATTTTGGTCATTTTCGAACATTTTGGAGGTTAGAGACCCTCCTTCTAGCACCAAAATGTTAAATCAAAATTTGGTTCAACATTCAAGATGTATCTACAAGGAGTCATGTTCGAAGAAATTCCAATAATACCCCTTGGTTTTATGATAATTCAAAAGGTTGTTTAAAACATCATTCATGAGTTCAAAAATAAAACAGACAAGTCAAAATAACAATAGGCAATATATTCAAGCCATGTTCCTTTATTCAATTATGAACATGTTGCATAATATGCCAATATGAAATTTTCGAATTATTCAAGCCCATTTTTGCAAATATTGTGTATCCTTTTCTCCACCATTAGCCTTTATGTCATTAATTTGTCCTCGAGCTCTCAATGAAGAGAACTTGGAAAATATACTAATTGGGAAAAGTGATAAGAGTGAGAAAAAGGTTAAGAGCTCCTTTTAGTGAGGGGGTACATCTCTATTTATAGTAGTTGGAAGGAGGTAGGCTTGCTTCCATTAGCGATGTGGGACTTTGTTTGCTATCTTGGTGATGGCTTCAACATGAATGCCTTTGAAGCTTTATGAAGGAAATACAATAAATCCTCTTGAACTTGCTTTTGTTAATGATTTTATCTCTCTCTTTTCCATGGCCTTGGACATCCTATGGCATGGAGGTTGTGCGACATCGATAATATGCAATATCCATGAAACGCGGCATCGATCAATATATGATGCCTATTATCATATAGGCAACTTCCAACATGGCAACCTCATCATAACCCTTTGATATTCTTTTTTCTATTGACCATTCATTATTTCCTTCTCGTTAATATTAATCTTTTTATCACATCGACGAAGCTTGATATGGTTGAAGAGCGATATCGACTAAATGCGATATGAATGAAGTGCGACATCAATGGAGTGCAACGTCGAAGAAGCGTGCATCGATGGAGTGCGGCATTGATAAAGTGTGGCACTGAATCTATGCGACATTGATTATATGATGCTTTAAAGGAATGCGGCTGTAACGACCCGCAAATCCATCACTTCAGAAAAATTTTAAACTATTTAAATGTAAGATTTTTTAACATAAATGATAATGTTTTGAACAATAAATAATATTGGTAATCTTATTTTGAATAAATATTTACAAAAATATATACTTTGAAAAATATATCGATAAAATGACCAAAAACTATTTTATCAACAAACAGCTCTTAGTCCATCCAACATTGTGCAAGGAGCTAGATACATACACTCATTTACATATATGAGTGAGAATATGTAATAAATTATTTATTTATTTTTGAAAATAATTTTTTTTATGACATCATCAATGATATCGCTATTTTGGAATAAATGGTTTTTTAATTTAAATTGAGTTTAAATGATTTAATAATTATTTTAATTATTAAATAAGCCCTTTTAATTATTATATAATGATAGAAATATTATTATCGAACTTTGTTTAAATATATAAATATATATATATATATTAAATAAAAAGTGAAAATATGACTGAAATCGAAATCGAAATCCGTAACGATTCAACATAGAAAAGTTGCACCACGTTGTGAATCATTTGAGATATACATATGCACACATACATGTATATATACATAAACACATTCACATGCACATGAACACATATACACATACAAATATACTTATACATTTAAATAGATATATATTACAAAATATCCAAGATATTTTCCAAAAACTTAACCCTTAAGTAAAACCAAAGTCAACATCTTACACCCTAAATTCAAGCATATGGCCATGCATATGGGAAGGGGGGATGTTCGGCCGAACATGATGAGGGGAGAGGAGGACGTGGTGGAGATGAAATGGGGATGTGTTTGTGTGTAAATATCATGATATTTTTATTCACATTTTTGCCTATAAATAACACCCACCACTCTTCACTTCAGTCACATTTTTTCTTCATAAAATTCCTAAGCTATTTCATCTTCTTCTTCCCTACATTAATGGCTTCCATAGCCTAAGAAAGAAAATATTACAAAATCAAAAGAAAGTTATGCCAAAATCAATAGAAATCTATACCACTTCAAACCAAAGTTCAAACTAGTAATATCTTCCTTCTCTTCCAACAAGGCCGTGTGCAACCAATCCCACCACCACTATTTGTCGAGCAAGGCTGAGCCTTCCAAGCCTCTAAGACCAAGGTCAAACCCCCTAGGAGCATTTGGGCTAGTTGTCGTGAGCTTTGATTTCGAGATAGTGGAGCTATAGCCGTTTTAAAGTTAGCCAGATCGAAAATCAAGGGAGAAACTATATATATATATATATATATATATATATATATATATATATATGAAATGGTATGATTTCTGTGGATGTTTACTATGCTTTGATCATCAAGTTTGGTTGTTTAATTGTGTAAACAAGTCACGTTAAATGCACATCGATATTACATAAGAAAATCACTTTCTGAATCAAGTTATAAAAGTGATATGGAATCATTAAACCCCTTTGAAATGATTTAAAATGGTTTATAAATGTTTTATAACCCAATTTGGTGAAATTTGGACAAGTTATGAAAATTGAGTCAAAATAGGTGCGTCGCGTAACGACAGTTTCCAATTTCACGTCGTAAAAGTTTAAATCCATTTATACGATGGGTTTGGAGTCGGAATTCTTTGTAATAAGAATTTTCCGAACTCTTATAATCATAGTTTTCAATCAAAAGAAAAGGATCGAGATTCTGTTTAGTAGATTGTGAAATATGAGCAAATCAAGTTTTCAAAATAGTCGCGGTTTAGCGGTTCGTAAACCAAAGCGATAAATTCTTTAAAAATGATATTTTTAATTCTTTAAATATATGGGATAAATTCTATAAATATTTTAAAAAAATTTACATGGGATTTGAGTTATAAAAATGGATTTCTAAATGATAGAAAAGTAGTTTTGAACAAATAAGCTTAAAAGCACTATTCGCAGCACTTTTAGTAACTTTTGAAATATGGTTTTAAACTTAAGTATTCTTTCCCAATCTTTTTAAAATGTTTTCAAATAAATAATTAAGTATTTTAAAGATGATTTGAAGGTCTTTATAATTTATTTTAAAAGAGCTAAATAAATGATTTAAAGAAATGCTGTTATAATCAAATGATTTAATCTTGGCTCTAAAAACCGATGAGTAGACTGGATTTTTCTATTCGTGAGATCCAGATGGGAGGTACTTAAATTAAGGAGATGTTCATGAGCAACCAGTGCACTAGCTCACCTAGCCTCTTTCCTGGACGAGAAATAGATAAGGTCGAAATGCCGGAAACGAGGCAAGTATAGAAGGTTTAATTTTTCTAAATTTAGTACAACTTGGATTGTATAGAAATAATATTCTTATACTTGGTATTAAATATTGAAGTGGGAACCCGTACTATCCGTGTGAATTTAAAAGGTGATTTCACCGCTATTCGACGAATGGTAAAGGTTGAATACGGAAATTGATGTTGAGTAGAATTAATATAATTTCTATCGACCCTTTTTACTCAAAAAGGTTTTGCAATATGATTTATGAGAAATGATTTTGATTTCGTTAAAGAGAGCTTTAATGATCCCATATCACTGGGAAAGAATATGACTTAAAAGATTTATATCTCTAAAAGAGATAATTTATTTGATAAAAGATATTAATGATTGAAATGATAATCACCCTTAAACCTAAACATTTTTTTATCGATGATTGGTTCGAAGGAACCGGGGTCAAATTTTGGTAACTATTATCCGAAAACCACTTTAAACCAATTTATGAGTTTGAAAGTGAAGACATGTTAAAGAAAATGAAGTTGAAGGCGGGGATCTTCACAACGGAAGGACTGCTTGTTGATAATTTCAAAGTAGCTCCCAAGATAAACAAATAGCAGTGGTCCATTCGTTCTAAGACCTTCATATGAAAGGACTAATCGCTACTAATCCAAGCGGATGTGGTAGGAGATTGCCTTCAGTTTGTCATGTTCCTGGACAAGTTGTATGGATGCATGTCTGACATTGCATTTTAAAGATCATAGTATATTGATCTCTACAAACATACATCTGTTTGGTGGTGTAGGAGGTAACCCCTCTTATACTTAACACCCTTCTCTAAGACGTATGAGCTCAGATGTTGTACTTTTGTGGAAATCAATAGTGTGTCGTTGAAAATGGAAATGTGGCATTTTAAGTGAAAATATTCTAAGAAAGGTAAACGTAACCTCATGCCTTACACCTGAGGAATTGTTAAACAAGGGTTGCTTTAAGACTAAGTGGATCGCAACCATTAGGGTATGATATCACCTTTCTAGATCTATTTATTTCTACCCGCTATGACGTCGGGTTTTGAATTATATGGTGTATTCTATAAGATCCTAGATAGGTCGGTAATGACCGGGTTGATATCATATTCGGTTCTATCACCACCAGATGGGTCTACGAGTAGGCCGGTCTTAGTTCGTAGAGGTTTCGAAGGTCGATCATCGGTACATTCCTCTAGAAGTGTACTATACGGGAGGTAGTCCCTTACCTTGCTATTCATTGGAAATCCAAATCTCCAATATGTGCCTTCGGTTTTAGTTGTAAACCTATTATGCCATTAAATTTAACCAATGTAATAATTTCGGCTATTTGAATATATGTTTATTTGAAAACTTTTCAAAGAATGTCATTAAAAATAATATCATTGAATTTTACGTAGAAATGATTTGGTTATCATAAGATAAAAACCCGTTCCATGTTTGTGTGCGGCATGGTATTATGAGAAACCCTTTTGTTTTCTAATACTCGTATTTTGAGTTTCTCACACCGGTCCCATGACTGATCCGGAGTTTATTTTCAGTTTTCCTTAAACTCTAGGTGCCTTTTTTTTCCGGGCAGCCAAGTAATCAGGTAGCTTGGAGCATTTTGGAAGGAGCATGGAGCATGAAGACTGGAGGGTCCTTTTTTCAATAGTGATCTATTTCAAATTTCTGTTGTATCATGTAGTATGTATTTAGTATCTACCAGCCCCTATAAGGATAGACAGTTATAACTATCCCTAGTTGTGTTAGTACTTATCTTAACTCTGGTGAATCACTTGGAACGATTTTATGTACTTTCCATATGTATAATTAATGTGAATACGAGATTCTATTGTTATTATATCTTCTATCTTTATTTCTTTTAAAAACCCCTGATTATCTGCTTCTCCGGCACTTGAATTTGCAGCACGTGAATACAGAGAATGTATTAGTGTTGATCTTCGATGGTCAAAAACGCAGGTCATCACAGTTGGTATCAGAGCTTAGGTTGAGCGAACACCTAAGCCTCGATGGGGTCAACTCATTAAAGATAGGTTAGTAATACCCTAGAATGAGTTTAGTCAATGAGAGAGCGTATTTGTAATTTCACCCAAATAAATCCATTCATGTCATTTTATGCTTAATACCCATTCCCTAAGATAATTTCGTCTATAATTCTAAAGATGTTTCCTTACTATATGTAGATAGTAGGAGATTAGTAATAGAAGAGGATGAAGGGGAGGTAGCAACACTACGGCCACCAATGGTCGATCAAATGCTACAGTAATTGAGGAAGTGGTAATCCTTGAGCAACCTCAAATTAAATTTACAAATCTTTGCAAGAATTACATTAGCTTGGGAGGGAAACCATTCCAAGGAACCGAGTCTATTGTTGAAGTGCAAGCATGGCACCGCTCATGTGAAAGGATATTTAAAGGATTGAACATAGAGGATCATCAAAAGAGGTTCTTACCTTCCTGGCAGTTGTAGGAAGGAGCTCTAGCATGGTGGGAATCCATCACTTTGAATTATTTTGAAGATAATTTTTCATGGACCAGATTTAAAGAAGTATTTGAAGAGCAGTACATACCTACAGCCGAAAAATCACGTCTTTATAGAAATTTTATAGACTTGAAACAAGAAAATATGTCTATGGAGGAATACTCAAATAGGTTTACTGAGTTATCTCATTTTGGGCCGGGACTAATAGACACGCCCTTAAAGAAGAATGAGATGTTTATTTCGGGAATGAATGAGCAACATCAAGACCGAATGACCACACACGTGAAGGAAACTTTTATGGACCTATTAGATATGGTTTTTCGATATGAAGTATTGGATAAAAGGAATCTAGTGGTAGCCCAAGGAAATAGCAACAATTAGAACAAGGGAAATAAGTTGTGGCAAGGAAAGAATTTGATGGAGGATCTCAAGAGAACCGTTATAAGAATGTTACTTGTTATAATTTCCAGAAGAAAGGCCATTTTGCAACAAAGTGTATGAGTCCCAAGGTGCAGAAGTAGCGGCAAGGAACTGTCTCTCCTATGCTTCAGAAGAGTATTTGTTACAATTTCCATCAGCTGGGACACTGGAAAAACCAAGTGCCTTTAATGAAGAAGGGAGAATAGATCAAGGTTTATGCTATAAAGAATTAGCCTTCAACCTCTGAAGATGTGAAGGGAAAGGGAGTCCTAGAAGGTAATTATATGTTAATGATATTTCAGTTAGAGTATTATTTGATACTAGGGCTTCCCATAGTTTTATTGCTAAGAAATTGGTTGATAAATTAAACCTTACCCCAGAAATAGTAGAAAACCCTATTCGCATATCTAATCCTATAGGCGGTACGACCAATCTTTGTATGATATGTCTAAATGTATAAGTTACCTACCAATCCCACCAATTCTTATGCGACGTATTTGTCCTTGATTTCATTGGGTTTGATATTTTACTCGGAATGGATTGGCTATCCAAGTATAGAGCTATTCTAGACTGCAACAATCGAATGATTATATTAAAAGCAGCGATCGAAAGGGTGTTAGACCGAATAATATGTGAAGAACCTAGTCCAGTAAGAGACAGCTTCATGTATGCGTTAGATTCATCTCAAATGAACTTGGAAAGACTATCGATTGTTAAAGAATTTCAAGATGTTTTCGTGGAAGTTAAAAAAATTCCCCCGCATCAGGAAATTGAATTCTGTATTGACTTAATCCCTGATGCCAGACCCGTTATTCACCCTATTCGTAGGATGGCTCCAAAAGAAAAGATTGAGTTGGCAAAACAAACTGACGAATTATTTAAAAAGGGGCTAATTAGACCAAGTTGCTCAAGTTAGGGCGCAGCTGTGGTTTTTGTGGCAAAGTCTGATGGATTCCTTAGACTGTGTGTAGATTACGGATATCTAAATAAGCAAACGATTAAAAAAAAGTATCCTCTTGTAACGACCCCGGATTTTAACCAAATTTAAATTGATAATTTATTGAATATTTGAATTTAAATTGTAAATAAATGGTTTAAGAATAAAAAATGAAAATATATAAGATATAGAGTATAAAATAAATACCTTTGATAAAAATCTAATAATAAAATAAAATCTAGAAATTTGTCTATATTGCAAAATAATGAGAAATAAATAGAAGATAAGTTATAAAATATAAAGTAATTCATTTAATAAAATTTTAACAACATAATAATTATAGGGATTTATTTGACTTAAAAAGCAAAGACAAAATAAAGGATAAAGATATTATTCAAGTAGAAAGTAGAACGTATTAAACAAATTCTAACAACAAAGTAAAATAGAAATTTAATTTTATTATAAAGTAATGTTGTAAAGGAAAAAGAAGGAAATATATATAGGCTTGCTTAAGAAGACAATATCATACATCTATATACAAACAAATAAGTATGAGGGTGAAGTAGCTATGAAGGCAAGTAAAATATATGTGTATGCAGCCTGTAGAGAAATAATGCAAGATATTTTAGTACACAAAGCATATCATCTCAGCACAAATAAAATATGTCAGCCGAGATAAGAATGTACAAAGGCAATTAATGCCAAATCTTAGCACACAAAAATAAAATATGCATTGTACAAAGCTAATCAATGTTTGGCCACTACAACAAATCTGCATAGCCCCCAAAATGTTTACTTCAGCCTCCAAGGAAAAAGATCTCTGATCTTATTTTGTACAAACTAAACAATTCCTGTGTTGTACAAATATACATAACATCCTGTACAACTCATTTCCTTTTTTTTCAGTTGTTCCTTTATATGTATGTGTTCATCTTCCTTTTCTAGTTCGTTCAGAAGAGAAAAAAAATACAAATCAATTTACAAACTGAGGAAAGCAATATCATCTTCAATTTAAACAAAAGCTTCAAGTTGAACAACAAATCCAACAATACAAACTCAATTCTAACAAGAAGATCAAACAAAGCAAGATTTCGACTGTATTCTTTTCAAGTCTGTTTCAAGTGGAGAAGCTCTGTTCTTCTTCTTAATCACTGTGAGCAAACTCTTAACTTGATAAATAAATCCCTTTATATGATATTTCTTGTGATAAACAATCAAAATAATGTGGTTTCTATAGAAGTAATTATGTGATTGCCTGGGATAATTGATGCATGACTGTATAGGTTTATATATTCACCTTGTTCTCTGTTAAAACCCAAAACAGTGAGTAACTTTTCTTTTTAAACCAGATTTCCTTGTTTCTTTACCTGTGAGTAAACCCCTTCTTTTAAGATCTTACACTTGCATAACTTAAATTGTCTGGGCTTGGAGCTTGAAATATGCTATGATTTTTGTTTGTTTAGTTATTAAGTATGTAGGTATATATGAACCTGGGAATGACTGGACATGCTTTTGTTGTTCCTCTGTTCTAATAACAGGCTTGATCACTTGATACAAATCCACATCTCCTTTTTAAAATCAGAATTAAGCCATGATATTTGAATGAAGAATGATTGTTATAGCATAGATTTTAGTCTAGAAATTTGATTTAAGTTAAAAATAGCCTGAGTGTCTCTGAAATATCAAAAACAACAGTGTATGTCAATATATGTGAAAATCCAAACTGTATAATTTATAAATTCATTATTATAAATCGAATACATCAACAAAAATAGGATTTTTAAAACAAGAATCACAATTTTTAAATTGGGAATGGAAGTGCGGTTCTGGAATGAACTAGAATGGAACTTTTGGGATTTTTGGGTGATCTCTGCAATTTGGAAGGTCGAGACTTCAGGTAATGATGGAGGAGTGATCGGTGATGTTAGAAAAATTGGCTGGGAATCGATTAAAGCATGGTGGAGGTGGTGGTTGAGGTTTTGAGTATGGAACCCTAGTTTAACTAGACTTGATAAAATCGATCACCACGTCTTCGATAGTGGATCGAGTGTAGTAGGATTTTGAGAGATGGTAGTGTGGTCGTATACAAAGTCAGGGTCGGAGTTGTAGGATTTACGGTGGTCGGAGGATAGAGGGTGAGGCGTTGCCAGGTTTTTTTTGGGTTCCAGGTGGGTTGATCACCTCGAATTCGATTTGGAGTTTGAGTTGGAGTTTTTGTGGTCAAGATCGGTGAAGTAGTCCAGTAGCGACTTGGTGGCAACGGAAAAGATGGACGGAGCGAGGCAGAACGTTCGTGCACGTGCACGGTCTGGAATGCGTGTCAGTGGGAAGATGGGCTGGGTACTCGGCTGCGTTCTCGAGTTTGTGGGTGGAAAACGCGGGGTCGAGCTCGAGTTAAGTGGCAAAGTTTTGTTCCAGATTTGAGATGCGTAAGGAAGTGTATTCGGGGAAGAAGAGGAGTACGTGTGTTGCAGGGATGACTCGAGTGATTTGGGTGGGTAACTCGAAGTGTCAATCGAGTTAAGGCATGAGTTGCTCGGGTGTTTGTAACAGCAGTTTTGGAACATAAAAAAAAATGGTTAACTAATACTTAAAGGAAATTACTTAACTTAAAGTAATTAATCAAAAACTTAAATTGATTTGTCAAAGTACAATTACTCAAAGTAATAAATTTGTATTTGATTTATATATGTGATTAGAATAATCACTTATTGAAATTAATTAAGGTTAATTAAATATTTTTTAGGATAATATAATTAAGGGTTAATAAATTAATTAATTAAAGATAATTAATTAAATGGTTAATTAAATAATTAAAGGTTGATAAATTATAATTAAGGGTTAATTAATATTATTATTAATGGTTAATTAATAAATGACTAAAGGAAGACTAATCAAAATGATTTGTAACTTATTAATGTTAATTAACCAGGATTAGTGACTAATCTGATTTAATTAAATCAGATAATTAATTGATCTTATCTATGGATATTTGAATTATATTGAATGTGAATTGTTGATATCCCTGATATATGATACTTTGTGATATACCCTGATTTATGATGTGATCGGTAATTTACTTATCTGCGATATATATATCTGTGATTTCTGTTTCTGTGATATATTACTATATGAATATGAAAACCCTTGATCCGTAAACGACATTTGAATTTCGATGCGACAGGGAGTCGGATTCCAGTTGGTTATCCGAAACCCACATCGAATTGTAATGATGAATCCTTGTGATTGATAAATTTACTTTATCTATGAATCTGTGAATGAAGATAAGCGTTATGGGTTATACCGCTTATCGATATATCTATGATGATTGATGTTGTGCACTATTGTGTGAAATCCCTGGACTACACCTTTACACATACAAATATGGATTTCACGTGGAAATCGGTTAAGTCACAGATAATTTAAATTTGATGTTTTTGAAATTGAAATTTTAATTTCAATTGATTTTGAAATTAGAAATTTGGGTTTAAAGTGAAAAGCTTTTGAAATGGAATTTCAAAGATAAAAGTTATTTCGAATAACTTAATCGAGTTTTGAAAATTTAAATAATTTGATTTAAATTTGAATTCAAGTTGAAATGGAATCCTATGATTTGAAACTAGGGATTAAAAATGTTGTACAAGTTATATATGGGTTAAACCATTTTAAAAGTATTGATTTGGGAATTTGAATTTAATTCAAGGGTTTTAACTCGTGTAAATATAACTGGATTTTTATGAAACGAAACTATTTGTTTTCAAATAGTAAAAGCTTTCGCATAAGTAATGAACTTCCAATTTGTGTTGAAAGAATTTCTAGTTTGAAATGGAATTGAAATGTTTTGAAAACTATGAAATGAGTCTTTGATTTCAAAGACCGGACGAGTTAATCCAACTTGAAATGGAATTGTTTTAAAAGCTATAAGTTAAATCTTGATTTAAGGATTTAACGAGTTAATTCAATTGAAATGGAAATCGATTTGAAATTCTATGAATGAATCTTTGTGAATGGGGTTAACTTTGTGAATTAAATCTTTTGTTTAAAAGATTAAAAGTGTGGAAATTGTTTAAACCAGTGAAGGTTTTTGAAATGAATCTTTTTGTTTAAAAGATTGGAAATGGTAATTTATTTTACCATTCGAATGAAAAGTTTTGGGCTTTAAGCTGTGATTTAACTGAGACCCCAGTATCCATATGATTTTTTAATTGCGCTCGTTATTCGGTTTACCCGGGAGAGGACCTTTGTGTCATATAACCCATTCCGAATAGTGATACGTCGTATATGGACTGCATTTGAAGACCGGTGGTGAAGACCGGATATTTTCAAAAATGAAAGGACAACTCGTCGAATGTCTCTGCACCGACTGGTCCCTGGTATAGAGATTTTATCACCCTTTGTGATGGGAAGTCCGGACGTGATTAGAAATTATCCGGATTTGCAAGGGCTTCTTTGGAAGTGCCTTCGGTTCCGTTCGATCCCGGAACGGACTTGTATGGATGTGTGTCTGACGTTACACTTTGAGATGTAAAGCTGGTTTCTATCAAATACATTTCTGTTGGTGGCGGAGAATTTATTCTCTTAGCTTAACACCCTTCTCTGAGACGTACGAGCTCAGAGGTTATGTAGTTGATGGTTACTAGTGATACATTCCCAATTTGATAATGTGGCATACGAAGTGCTGATGATCATTTGTTGGTCAAAGCGAGCTTTGTGAAAAAGCATGGCTTTGTTAAAAAGCGTGGCTTTGTGAAAAAGCATAGCTTTGTGGACGAGACTTCGTCGAGCCTCACAACCCGGTAATGGTCGAAACAGGAATGTTGCGGCAAAGGTTTGTAGGGGTAGCGCCCCTAGGGTATGTCATTTCCTTCTGGATAAAAGGTGATATCATGGTATAGAGCCCAGATATTTTACCTATGTGGATGCTGCACAGTTATTATACTTTGTGGTTGTTGCTTTATGATCGAGGGCCCTCGGATAAAGGTCGGTAACGACCGGGGGATGACATGACTCGTGTGTTAGTTACCTAGTTATAGCTTGGTTAAAGCGTGAGGTAGCGTCGGCCTTTTGTTTGCAGAGATCCGGTTAGGTTCTCGGGCCGTCTTCCCAGAGGCATTCCCTTTTCGGTAAGGAAGTTCCTTAGCCTGATCATTTGTTGGAAATCCAAAGAAACAATACGAACCCTGTACGGTTTTAGTTGTATTACCTGCTATGGAATGTGGCGGTAACCTGCTATTGAACGTAGTAGCTATAGTAGGCATACAACAATGGTTGTATGCTGGCTAAGATTAATATTATATTTTCGAAATGTTTTTCTACACTATGCACTAGTAATAATATCAAAAGAGTTTTGATTTTGCGTAGTAAGCATGTTTGACTATCATAAGGAGAAATCTCCTCCAATTCTGCGATTGCATTGTGTGTGTGGCGGGAGGCCTTATGGTAGTTTCATTTTCCAAAAGCATTGCGAATTGACTTTAAAATTCTCTGCTATTTGTTTTTAAAGATAAACTGTTTTTGTTGCTCACACCAGTCCCATGACTGATCCGGAGTTTATTGTTCCCTTCCTAAACTCTGGGTGCCCACAATTTTCCACACGGGCAGTCTAGAGTTGGGTTTTCTCAGATATTCAGGTTGAGTAGATTATTTGGAGCTGGTTCAGTTCTTGGAGTTCATGGACTGACGTTGCTTATCTTGGAGCATTCTATTGGAGACATTCTATCCGCTGCTGGTGTTATCTATTCTCTTTCCGCTGCTATTTCTTGTATCATATCTCTGATATTGTTGTATCATATTGATATCATTGTTGTATATCATTCTGGATATTGTATTCATTGGAGTTGTATATGATATCATTGTTTTCTTTCTTGTGTTGTTATACTTACCGTGTTATAAGCTCCGGCGACTCCGATTTGAACGGTCGAATCTATGGCATTCGAGTACGATGTAAAGTATGGATGTCGATTTTCGAGCGGGCAAAATCCGTATCGTTACACCTCTACTCCACATAGATGACTTGTTTGATCAAGTACATGGTGCTCAAGTATTCTCAAAAATGGATCTAGCTACCGGATTCCATCAGTTGAGAAACTTAGAAGATTGCATTCCCTTGACTGCATTCCAAGGGCCAGATAGTTTCTATGAATGGTTGGTTATGCCATTTGGGCTAACCAATGCACCAGTCTATTTCGTGGACCTTATGAATAGTGTATTGAGAGACGTACTCAACAAATTCGTGTTGGTTTTTATTGATGATATTCTCATATATTCGAAGACTGAAAAAGAGCACGAAAGGCATTTGGAGATTATGTTGGAGATATTGAGAAGGAATGTGCTGAAAGCAAAACTTTCAAAATGTCATTTCTGGGGAAAAAAGAGGTAAGATTCCTAGAACATATTGTGTCAGGGAATGGAGTTTCAGTAGACCCAGGAAAAATCTCTGCTATACATGATTGGAGACAACCGTAGATTCCGAAGGACATCCTTAGCTTCTTGGGATTAGCCGGATATTACCGAAGGTTTATTCAAGACTTCTCCAAAATTTCCTCTCACTTAAAAAAGCTAACAATGAAGGATGCTAAGTTTGAGTGGGCGCAGAAATGTGAAGAAGCATTTCAGGAACTCAAGAAGAGGTTAACTACTGCTTCCGTATTAGCTATTGCTAATGAAAGCGGCGGTTTAACCGTGTATATTGATGCTTGTTGGGAAGGAGTAGGTGCAGTTCTGATGCAGTATGGAAAGGTCATCGCATATGCAAGCAGACAACTAAAGATCCATGAAAGGAATAATGTGACACATGACTTGGAGCTATTAGTCGTGGTGTTTGCATTAAAAATATGGAGATATTATTTGTTGGGTAAGAATTCTTTAGGGTTTATTTTAATAAACTTTAATTTACCTTGGTAAATAATATTCCTCCTTTAAATAGGTAAAAAGTTTGATATCTTTACAGACCACAAATCTTTGAAATATCTTTTCACTCAAAAGGACTGGAATATGAGGCAACAACGTTGGCTAGAATTCCTCGCATCGTATGACTTGGATATCGTATATACCCCAGGAAAATCCAATGTTGTAGTAGATGCGCTAAGTAGAAAGCATGCATTATAGCTCATTTGGTGGTCCGTCCAGCATTGATTTGTCGTATAAAGGAGAATCAGCTCAAGGATCCAATTATTGCAGCCAGGGAAGTAGAGGAGAATGTGATATCAGGAAGATGGATATGATTCAAAGTGGATAGGCAAGGAATTCTAAGAATGAATGGAAGGATATATGTTCCCAATGCAGATGGGATTAGACAGGAAGCTCAAACTGAATGTCATAATTCTTCACTCGCAATACATCTCGGAGTTACCAAGATGTATAAAGATATGGTATAAAGAGAGATATTTCCATCCATGTGAGTAGATGCACAAATTGTCAGCGGATCAAGAGTGATTAGTAAAAGGTTGCTGGGCTACTCCAACCACTCGAGATTCCAAAGTGGAAATGGGACCAAATATCCATGGATTTCATCGATCACTTGCCTTAGTCAAGGAAGGGGAATGAAGGAGCATGGGTTATCATTGATAGATTGACTAAAAGCGCACACTTCATTCCAGTAAAGCCCACAAGAATAGCCTCAAGCGTAGCTGAGATATATATATGAAGGAGATTGTTCAACTACATGGAATTCCAAACAACATCGTAATCGATCGAGATTCAATCTTTATCAGTTAGTTCTAGGAAGCCTTACAGATAGCTTTGGGAACGAAACTAGATATAAGCACCGCATATCATCCCCGGGCTGATGGGCAAATCGAAATAGTAAACAGAGTGGATCTTCTAAGAGCATGTGTATTAGACTTTGGAGGTTCATGGGAAAGCCACCTTCGTTTGGTAGAGTTCTCTTATAATAATGGCTATCAGGCCAGTATTGATATGGCACCTTATGAAGCCTTGTATGGTCGCCCATGTAGATCCCCAGCATGTTAGATCGAAATTGGAGATCGGTTAGTACTTGGTCCTGATATGATCCGAGAAGCTTCAGAGAAAGTGGACATGATCGGAAAGAAATTGAAGGAAGCACAAAGCAGACAGAAGAGTTATGCGGATCAAAGGCGTAGAAATTAAGAATTCCCAGTTGACGACAAGGTATTTCTAAAGATCTCTCCGATGAGGGGAGTCGTGAGATTTGGAAGAACTGGCAGCTAGCTCCTCGATATATTGGACCTTTTCCCATTCTAGAGCGGATTAGCCCATTAGTCTATCGAGTAGAACTACCAGAGAGGTTGTCAGGTGTACACAATGTGTTTCATGTATCTCATTTACGTAAGTATGTGTATGATCCGGAATAAATCATAGAGACGGCTGCCCAGGAGGATTTAGAAGTGGAGCCCAATTTAATAGTTATCGAACAACCTAATAAAATCGTGGATCATAATGAGAAGCAATTAAGGAGAATGGTGGTGCAATTATTTAAAATTCAATGGAGTGGTGATGCTAATGATTGTACATGGGAAACAGAGGATAGGATAAAGAAGGAATATCCAGAGTTTAAGATGGATGTATGAATTGTATATATTGTATCGAGATAGCGTACTCATTGCCTGTGGTGTAGTCACTTATCATAGCTTTGTATAAATTTCATTATATATGATATATTACTTTTGAGTTATCTTCTTCTCATATTTAATTTTGAGGATGAAATTCTTTTAAGGAGGGAAGTCTGTAATGACCCGCAAATTCATCACTTCAGAAAAAATTTAAAATATTCAAATACAAAAAAAAATTAGCATAAATGATAATGTTTTGAACAATAAATAATATTGATACTCTTATTTTGAATAAATATTTATAAAAATATATACTTTGGAAGATATACCTATAAAATGACCGAAAACCGTTTTACCAATAAACAGCTCTTAGACCATCTAACATCGTGCACGGAGCTAGATACATACTTATGACATATATGAGGGAGAATATGCAATAAAATTATTTATTTTATTTTTGAAAATACTTATGACATCATCAATAATATAACTATTTTGAAATAAATGATTTTTGAATTTAAATTGAGTTTAAATGATTTAATAATTATTTTAATTATTAAATAAGCCCTTTTAATTATTATAATAATAGAAATATTATTATCAAGTGAGAAACTATATATATAGTTAGCCTGATCAAAAATCAAGTGAGAAACTATATATATATATAATGTGATATGATTGTTGTGGATGTTTACTATGTTTTGATCATCAATTTTAGTTTTTTTAGTATAGTTGTTTAATTGTGTAAACAAGTCACGTTAAATACGCGTCGATATTACACAAGAAAATCACTTTTTGAATCAAGTTATAAAAGTGATATGGAATCATTAAACCCCTTAGAAATGATTTTAAATGGTTTATAAATATTTTATCACCCAATTTGGTGAAGTTTGGACAAGTTATGAAAATTGAGTCAAAAATAGGCGCGTCGTGTAACGGTAGTGCGCGATTTCACGTCGTAAAAGTTTAAATCCATTTATACGATGGATTCAAAGTCAAAATTCTTTGCAATAAGAATTTTCCAAACTCTTAAATCATGGTTTTCAAACAAAAGAAAACGATCGAGGTTTTATTTAGTAGATTTTGAAATATGAGCAAATCAAGTTTTCAAAATAACCGCGGTTTGACAGTCCGGAAACCAAAGCGATAAATTCTTTAAAAATGATATTTTTAATTCTTTAAAAATATAATTTTTTAAAATGAGATTTTATTTAGTAGATTATGAAATATGAGCAAATCAAGTTTTCAAAATAGTCGCGGTTTGACAGTTCTAAAACCGAAGCGATAAATTCTTTAAAATGATATTTTTAATTCTTTAAAAATATAGGATAAATTCTATAAATCTTTTAAAAAAGTTTAAAAGAGATTTGAGTAATAAAAATGGATTTCTAAATGATAGAAAAGTTTTTTGATCAAATAAGCTTAAAAGCATTATTCGCAGCACTTTTAACAACTTTTGAAATATGGTTTTAAACTTAAATATTCTTTCCCAAATCTTTCAAAAATGTTTTCAAATAAATAATTAAGTATTTTAAAGATGACATGAAGGTCTTTATAATTTATTTTAAAAGAGCTAAATAAATGATATAAAGAAAAGTTGTTATAACCAAATGATTTAATCTTGGCTCTAAAAGCCGATGAGTAGACTGGATTTTTCTATTCGTGAGATCTGGATAGGAGGTGCCTAAACTAAGGAGATGTTCATGAGCAACCAGTGCCCTGGCTCGCTTGGCCTCTTTCTTGGACGAGGAATAGATAAGGTCGAAATACCAGAAACGAGGCAAGTATAAAAGATTTAATATTTTCAAATTTAATACAACTTGTGTTGTATAGAAATAATCTTCTTATACTTGGTATTAAATTCCAAGGTGGTAACCCATACTATCCTTGTGAATTTAAAAGGTGACTTCACCACTATTCGACGGATAGTAAAGGTTGAATACGGTAATTGATGTTGAGTAGAATTAGTATAATTTCTATCAACCTTTTTTTACTCAAAAAGGTTTTGCAATAAGATTTATGAGAAATGATTTTGATTTGTTTAAACAGAGGTTTAATGATCCCGTATATACTGGAAAAGAAAATGATTTAAAATATTTATATCTCTAAAAGAGATAATTTATTTGATAAAAGATATTAATAAATGAAATGATAATCACCCTTAAACCATAGCATCTTTTTTATCGATGATTAGTTCGAAGGAATCGGAGTTGGATTTGGGAAATTCTTATTCGAAAACCACTTCGAACCAATTTACGAGTTCAAAAGTGAAGACATGTTAAAGATAATGATGTTGAAGGCAGGATCTTCATGACAGAAGGACTGCTTGTTGATAATTTCGAAGTAGTACCCAAGATAAATAAATAGCATCGATCCCTTCGTTTTGGGTTCTTCGTATGCAAGGACTACTCGCTACTAATCCAAGGGGATGTGGTAGGGGAGTGCCTTCGGTTTGTCCTGTTCCTTGATATTTGTATGGATGAGTGTCTGACATTGCATTTCTAAAATCATAGTGCATTGATCTCTACAAACGTACATTTGTTTGGTGGTGTAGGAGGTAACCCCTCTTGTACTTAATACCCTTCTCTGAGATGTACAAGCTCAGAGGTTGTACTTTTGTGGAAATCAATAGTGTGTTGTTGAAAATGGAAATGTGGCATTTTAAGTGAAAATATTCTAAGAAAGGTAAACATAACCTCATGCCTTACACCCGAGGAATTGTTAAACAAGGGTTGCTTTAAGACTAAGTGGATCGCAACCATTAGGGTATGATATCACCTTTCTAGATCTATTTATTTCTACCCGCTATGACGTCGGGTTTTGAATTATATGGTGTATTCTATGAGATCCTAGATAGGTCGGTAACGACCGGGTTGATATCATATTCGGTTCTATCCACCACCAGATGGGTCTACGGGTAGGCCGGTCTTAGTTCGTAGAGGTTTCGAAGGTCGATCATCGGGACATTCCTCTAGAAGTGTACTATACGGGAGGTAGTCCCTTACCTCGCTATTCATTGGAAATCCAAATCTCCAATATGTGCCTTTGGTTTTAGTTGTAAACCTATTATGCCATTAAATTTAACCAATGTAATAATTTCGGCTATTTGAATATGTTTATTTGAAAAGTTTTCAAAGAATGTCATTAAAAAAATAACATCACTGAATTTTACGTAGAAATAATTTGGTTATTATAAGGTAAAAACTCATTCCGTGTTTATGTGCGGCGTGGTCTTATGGGATACCCTTTTGTTTTCCAAATACTCGTATTTTGAGTTTCTCACACCAGTCGCATGATTGACCCGGAGTTTATTTTCATTTTCCCTTAAAATCTGGGTGCCCTATTTTTTCCGACAGCCAAGTAGTCAGGTAGCTTGGAGCATTTTGGAAGGAGCATGGAGCATGAAGACTGGAGGGTCCTTTTGTCAATAGTGATCTATTTTAAATTTCCGTTGTATCATGTAGTATGTATTTAGTATCTACCGGCCCCTGTAAGGATAGGTAGTTATAACTATCCCTGGCTAGGTTAGTACTTACTGTAACTCTAATGAATCACTTAGAGTGATTGTATGTGCTTTCCATATGTATAATTAATGTGAATGTGAGATTTCGTTGTTATTCTATCTTCTATCTTTATTTCTTTTAAAAATCCCCGATTATCTGCCTCTCTGACACTTGGATTTACGAAACGTGAACACCGAGGATGTATTAGTGTCGATCTTCGAGGGTCGAAAAGGTGGGTCGTCACAGCGGCATTGCTTGGAAGGTGGCATTAAAGAAAAATGACATTTAAGTAAGGTGGAATTGAAGGGTGGCGGCATCAATCTTTTCCTTGATGGAGTGTAGTACATGCGATATTTCTTTTTTCTCTAGTGGCATGAGAGGCTTTATGCTTCCAACTTAACGTCCTTGTTTGCTACCAAATGCGATATTGTCTTTAGATTCGACATTGTTCCAACTTCAACTCGATATTCCTAGGCTTGTCTCCTTTAGAAAATATGTGGATAATACTATATAATCAAAATTACATAATTTCTCCAAGGATACCAGCAACTATCATTGTCACCCTACAGTACGACTTATGGCGGCCTCCCAGTGTGTTAATTATGTCGATGGAAGCTGTCATTACCGACTTCGGGATTAGTTTTAAGTTACACGAAAATTTTACTGATAAAGTCAAGGTCTGGATATGTCGATGATCTGGAGGAAGCAACAGACATTGAGGATGCAGAAGTGGTGAAGGTAGAAAAAGTAATGATAGTCGCTCTAGTGGGGTTCTTGCAACGTTCGAAGAAAGTGATAGCTATGGGGGCCATAGCAATAGAGAATTGCGATGAAGGAGCGAGAGGACCTATAGGCCCATTACTTGGGCCTGCCTGTGGAAGGGCTGCAGAGAGGAAGATCAAAGTGCCAGGTATAGGGATTTGGTGGAGAGCAACTTCTTCCTGATTTGAAGTCACAATAGTGCGGAGATGAGACAAGTGTTGATAATGGTATAAGCTTGAGCCTTAGGGGGACCGATGGGAACGATAATAGGTTTCTAGAATAAAGACTATGGTGCATGTCCTCCCTTTTGTTGCGACGTTACCAGTCGTCCCTCTCTTCACGATGTTGTTTGGCATAAGAGTCTCTCCTATAATATTCATTATGGTGGCGGGGAGGACCTCAAGGTGGAGAAAAAGACTCGCGACACCTCAAATTCTTGGAGAGGATGCTAGAATACTTGAACTGACTCATTGCACCGTGAATGAAATAGGTACAGGGTTAGAACGGATATTGATTTGCTAAAGATGTGGCATGCATGAATGCAAACATGCATGCAAGCTTAAATAATATGTATGTTGTGCAGTTCTACATAAACTACAGAGAACTTCAACTACAGGCCAGGAGCATTAGATTGTATAGGTGGGTTAGGTTCACCACAACATGTGTAAGTTCGATTTAGCATTTGACGATGAGAAGGATTAACGGCCTCATCAACTTTATAAGTGACGAATAATGCACTTTTTGTATAGTCATCTTTCTCTTCTTCCGCTTCATTATCTTTTTCCTTTTTGTTATCGGAAAGTTTAACGAAACTAGGGAACTAGGAAGCATGACGCTCGAACTCTAAAATTGCTTTGAGATAGGTGACTATGCTTCAATGTCAAAAAGGTTTTTTTTCGTCATCTATAAAACATGACAATACAACCAAACAATAAACCGATTGAAAGAGCAATATCGTTAACCGATGGTTTTGTTAACGTTTTGGTCATCATATGTATGAACGTTTCGAGAAAAACACTTAATGCATACTGCTAATGTAACGACCCACTTTCCCGTACAGTTTAAGCGGACAATAAACCACACATTACCCATTCAAATTGAACGAAAAGGATGATAGTTAGGGGAAAGAAAGAAGGAAGAAGACGGGAAGAAAAATAACAACACAGAATCTCATAGCGGAACGAATGATCTATAACATAAAACCAATCTTTACACACAAAAAAACTATAATATAAGTATATATAAACATCACTCAGAGTATACTAACCTATTTCAGCCCGAACAGTTTTAACAACCTGCCCTCACAATTGCTGATAAATACAACAATGAATGCAACGGAAAAATAACCATGTACGTGAATATGTCTCTGGGCCTCCAACTCGTCTCCTGAAGCTCCAATACATCCAACTAAACTTGGAAATATGCTCGGTCTGACCCGAGCATTATAGGAACACAACGCCCGGTCGGTCTGGTAAAACCAATGTGAGAAACATAATCAAATGGATTCTTAATGTTTAAATAAACCTTTTGAAACAAAGGTATTTCGTAAGACCACGCCGCACATAAATACGGAAAGACCTTACGATAACCAAAACCTTTTTATAGAAAATCTAGTGATATTATGATAATGTCTAAGGGTGAAAATGATAATAATCAAGTAGCTGTGATGCTCGTGAGTGTACATCACAACTATACTAGGTATATAATCGAAAACTA
Source organism: Allium fistulosum (assembly GCA_030737815.1). Classification (NCBI taxonomy): domain Eukaryota; kingdom Viridiplantae; phylum Streptophyta; class Magnoliopsida; order Asparagales; family Amaryllidaceae; genus Allium; species Allium fistulosum. The sequence continues at coordinate 1,390,384,987 of CM060902.1, forward strand.
ATAAGGCACGTTCACTAATTGTGTAGGATTTCCATGGAGGTGCCCTCAGTACTTCAAGAATGGTCCTCCTGCACAAGGATCGGAGATATCCTTCCAAAGCAGTATACATCCCTAGTGATGTACCATAGGAAAAACATAGCCGGTCTCGCTATGACCGAGTGCATCGCCCCATGCAAACATAACAACTTAAGTAACGTCTAGGAGGAGCCGACTACACCCTATGGGTTTTCCAACCCTACTGGCCATGCCTCATATCCCTGGTTTTAGTCATTACCATTGATGAGGCTACTTCTGGCATTCCAGCTCATGCATCGCCATCAAAACAGATCATGGAATCCAACATGGATTCCTATATCTCAAATAGATCTTGGAATCACCCATGGATTCCAACGTCTTAATATATCACGAAACTCTTCCATAGAACCGTATATGGTTTCAAAGTGGTAACGGTTTTCGAGTCATCTCTTATGAGTACACTCTTTCCCTTCTCGAGGGCTCTAGAAACCAATCGTCGATTTTCCAAAATGCTCAATACCGGTTCTTTAGGAAATAATCAAACAATACATGAGAGCAGGGATCACCTCCTTACCGTTTAAGTGGACGGATCTCCTTATCATTTGTCCTAGAAGAACAAAATGAGTTTATACGTATAGTATAGCACCACCGACGGTAACTGTACCATATAATCCTCGTGTTTCCCCTAGATATTTCCTGAGTTAAAATCCTTCGGTGTTAAGTAAGGAATATTTTCGTACCACCAAAATTAAGAAGGATTACATATTTAGGCTAGGATTTGATAGTCGGTTATTTAACTATCAAATAATCAAACATTTAAAACAAGATCACATTTCCCATGGAAATCACTAAGCCTGTTAAATTAATCTTTTATTAATTTAAATTCACATTTCAAATACTTGGAAATCGCTTCCATATACTTATCTAAACAGGGTAGGTATATTCACAAACCACTATATTTTCTAAAAATATAACCATATACTTGTCTCAATGGTACAAGTATATTCACAAACCATTTCCCTTCCAAAACTTAGAAACTTTTCCATGTGCTTAAGTAATGCTATAAGTATATTTTATAAAATCCTAAATTGAATATTTAAAAGTAATTAAATATTCCAAAAGTCAAAGTGATCAAATTTCGGGTCGTTACACTCTTCCCCCTTAAAAAGAATTTCGTCCCCGAAATTTCATCACATGCACATCCAATATTATTCATAAGCATGCATGATGTTCATAGATCATTTATACTAAATCTGGTTCGATCACCACTCGAATACATAAGTTCCCTTCCGAACTAGTATCGCTTACCTGATTTTCTAGTGCGGACTCTAATCAGGCTTCTTAATTAGAAACCTTCATTCTCCTTACATAGCCATAAACTATGCTAGAAAACTTTGGTTCCACATTAACAACCCTCACCAAGTATTCGCCTTCAAAAAATTGAATAATAAATCCTTATTCGGAATGGTGCGAAACACCTCAAGGCCTTGTACTCGAATATTAGATCAAAACTATATGAAGAGAAATGATCCATGTCCAACTTCGCACTTATTTAATTGGTTATTCCTAATACCAATTCTATTACCACTAAATTATTTACGAAAACATTTTCATAAAACATTGCTTAAGTTTACAAACTAGTATAATACCCAATCGTACCCTAAGAGTATACATAACTATAATTTAGACTTTTACTTTGAATTCACTTAAGAATTTTAAACACCTGGTTTTTATTCAAAACACTTTTTGAAATGACACTATATGCTTTAATCCAGAGAAATATATATGTATGTATGTATGTATGTATGTATAGCTCGAGTAACCCGAAAATTATACCAAGTAACTGGGTACTACCAAATAGTATCATACATTCCTTATAAGAAAGATAATACTCAAGAGAACATTTGTCATCCGAACGTATCTCTAACCCATTTTATAGTTATTTTCAAGCCACTCGAACTAGTTAACTTAAAGCCACTCCTTTCTTTTTCAAACCCATTTTGAATCAATACTAAATATATTCCCAAATAAATAGTTTTACCCAAAAATATGCATTTCCAATTTGCCTTGGATTCATTCGGATTCGAACTCGTTCCGACTATACAATGACAAAAGGGAATAATTTACTAAGTGCACTATACCATTCGCCTAGGCAAACATCCGATCATCACTTAGAAGATTATTCTTACCATCACAAAACAAATCGGGACTCATTTCCGAAACCAAACCCAAGAAAACACACTTTTCTATGAAATTCCTTTTCAAAGATATTTATACTCATATTTTTCTAAGCAAACTATTTCCAAAATATTAATACACCAAAAAACCCTTTAAGAAAACTATTATTACCATTTCCAAAATCATTCATACTCCAAAACTACTCAAATAAAACTATTAATTCTTTTTCCACAAATCATTTAAATAATAATATACATATTTACGCTATGGTAAATCAAATCATACTTTTGGAATTTAATCGAATCTATTTTTACCCAAACAAATCTATAACAAAATTCCTTTTTAAAATACCTATATTTGTAAAATATCTTCAATAAATATTATTATTACCTTCTTAAACTTTGAAAATCATTTTCCAAATACCGGAATTTAAATTCTCAAATTCCTTTTATTTATACACACATTTTTATAAATCAAATTTATAAAATATCTCCCTTTAAAGGAAATCATTTCTCAAATATTTATTGCGAAAATATTCTAGATTCCTTATATAGATCATTTTTCAAGTATTTATCTTAGACATTGTTATGAAAATAGAAAGAAATAGAGATTGAATTCAAATGTTTTCTCTACTCGAAGTTTCAACAAACCCTACACCGGCTTATATACAAAATACATGATAATACTGAACTGGGCCACAAGAAGATGGGCCGAACAAATAAAAGCTAAACAGAAAAATAAAATAGTAGCCAAACGTGAATAAGCAACTCTAAATAACACTAAACCATCTCTAATACTCCCCCTCAAGTTGGTGCATAAAGATTCTTCATGCCCAACTTGCAACACAAGTACTCCAGCCTTGCTCCAGTTAATCCCTTTGTAAACATGTCAGCCAATTGTTCTGCCGTTTTCACATACCCAGTTTCAACCAAACCACTTTGTATTTGCTCTCGAATAAAATGACAATCCACTTCGATGTGCTTTGTTCGCTCATGAAATACTGGATTAGAAGCAATGTGCATTGCTGCCTGATTATCACAAAACAGTCTCGCTGGCTTCTCAATATTAAAACCAATTTCATTCATTAAATGTGTAATCCACATGATCTCGCAAACTGCCTTAGCCATTGCTCTATATTCAGACTCGGCACTTGACCTTGACACAACACTTTGCTTCTTGCTTCTCCAAGATACAAGATTGCCACCTAAGAACACACAGTAACCTGAAGTAGATTTCCTGTCTAACTTTGATCCTGCCCAGTCAGCATCAGTGAAGCACTCCATCTTGATATGTCCATGATTTTCATACATGATTCCTCGACCAGCTGTTTTCTTCAAATATCCCAATATTTGCTCCAATATTGACCAATGATGAACCGTTGGTGCTGCCATGAATTGACTTATAACACTCACAGGGAAACTAATATCAGGTCTGGTAACCGTCAGATAATTCAATCTTCCAACCAATCTCCTATATCTCTCTGGATCAGTAAGCAGTGCACCACCCTCTTCAATATAGAAATTTGGTGTAATAGGAGTTACACTTGGTTTCATTCCAGGTTTTCCAGTTTCTTTTAACAAATCAAGCACATACTTCCTCTGAGATAAGAAAATCCCATATCAGTTCTTACAACCTCCACTCCAAGAAAGTATCTCAACTCACCCAGATCTTTTGTATTAAATTGTGTATGGATATGTGTTTTAAGGGATATGATTCCTGCTTTATCATCTCCAGTAATAACAATATCATCTACATAGACTACAAGCAAGATAATTCCAGCTTTGGATCTTTTATAAAAAACTGAGTGATCACAACCACTTTTCATCGGACCAAATGATTCAATTACACTACTAAATTTTCCAAACCAAGCTCGAGGACTTTGTTTTAAACCATACAAAGATTTGTTAAGTTTACATACCAGATTTTTCTCCCCCTGAGCAATAAACCCTGGTGGTTGGGTCATATAAACTTCTTTATGAAGATCACCGTGGAGGAAAGCATTCTTAATGTCGAGTTGGTGAAGTTTCCAGTTGTATGTTGCTGCTAAGGATATAAACAATCGAATAGAGGTGAGCTTGGAAACTGGAGAAAAAGTATCTGAATAATCTACCCCATACACTTGAGCATAGCCCTTTGCCACCAACCGAGCTTTCAATCTTGCTACTGAACCATCTAGGTTTACTTTGGTAGTGAACACCCATTTACATCCTATTGCCTTTTTATTCATAGGTAAGTGAACCAGCTCCCAAGTATTATTAAGCTCCAAAGCATTTATTTCTTCAATCATTGCTGCATGCCATCCATTATTTGACAATGCCTCACCTACAGTTCTAGGTATAGAAACAGAGTCTAATGACTTATTGAACATACATATAGAAGATGGTAAATGCTTACATGATACATAAGTAGAAATAGGATAAGTACACTGTCTTTTTCCTTTCCTTAATGCAATTGGTAAGTTTAAACTAGGATCCAATGTCGTAGTAATCTCTGACTCTTGCAAAAGTTCAGTAGTAGTTGGTGAAGTAGACTCATGACTCTCACTTGCTTCTTGTATAGGATTAATATCATCAGTGGAGCCCACTTGTCTTTGATAAATAAGAAAATCTCCATCACCCTGTTGATTACTTCCATTATCTAGATCACCAGGATAGGTAACTGTTGCTGATTTAAAGTATGGGACATCTTCATGAAATGTAACATCAATTGATACTAGGTACTTATTTAATGTAGGACAAAAGCATCTATAACCTTTTTGTAGTCGTGAGTAGCCAACAAACACACATTTAAGAGCCTTATGATCAAGTTTTGATACTTGTGGTCTCACATCTCTAACAAAACAGGTACAGCCAAAGATTTTTGGTGGAATAGGATATACCTGCTTATCTGGAAACAATATAGTGTATGGGATTTCTCCATTCAATACTGATGAAGGCATTCGGTTAATAAGAAAACAAGCTGTAGAAACTGCATCACTCCAAAAATACTTAGGCATATTAGTCTGAAACATGAGTGCTCTGGTAGTTTCAAGTAGATGCCTATTTTTCCTCTCTGCTACTCCATTCTGATGTGGGGTGTCTACACATGATGTTTCATGAAGCATACCATTCTTATTCATAAATTCATGGAACTGACTCGAAGTGTACTCCTTAGCATTTTCACTCCTTAAAGTCTTAATACTTGTACTAAATTGTGTATTAATTTCAGTACAAAAGGCATAAAATATAGAATATAGCTCTGATCTATTTTTCATCAAAAATAACCAAGTAATACGAGAATAATCATCCACAAAAGTAACAAAATATCTGTAACCTTGTTTTGATACAACTGATGATGGTCCCCAGATATCAGAATGAACAATTTCAAATGGACTACTTGCACGTTTATTTATTCTAGGATATAGACTACTACGATGCAGTTTAGCAAATTGACAAAGTTCACAATTGAATGAATTTAATGAATTATACTGTGGATATAATTTCTTGAATACTTGGAGTGATGGATGACCCAACTGACTATGGATTTTGATAGCTTGAGTAATACTTGAACATCCAACAGGAGTATCAAAGATATAAAGACCTCTAGATTCATGACCTTTACCAATAATCTGCTTCGTCAATAAATCCTGAAATGTACAATGAGTAGGATAAAAAGAAACACAGCATCCCAACTTCTTTGTTATTTGACTCACTGATAACAAATTGAATGCTAAATCTGGTAGATGCAGAGCATTTTCTAATGAAATTTTGTGAGTAAGATTAATTGTTCCTGTTGCTTTTACACTTGATAAAGATCCATCAGCCAATGTAACTCTATGATTTGAATTATTTGAATGTAACTCTGTGAAATTAAGTGCATTACCTGTCATATGATCTGTTGCACCAGAGTCAATAACCCATCTCCCTGACTTAGCAACAGTAGAAACATGATTTGGTATATTCTTCAAGCTTTCTTGATACTCAGTGAATTTAGCATATTCATCAGCAGAAATCAGAATTGATTTACTATCTTCACTATTTGCTTTAGCAACATGATTTGGTATATTCTAGCTTTCTTTTAATGAACTTCTTTTATAAAACCCTAATTCAATACAACCAACTTTTTATATTCAGTCATATCCCGTATATTATTTCCAAATGTTCCAAATTCCTTTTAATAAAACGACATTTATTAATACTTAATTTTATCAAATCAACCTTTATATAAAATCGTTTCATTCCAAAATATTTAAATTTTCTTTTAAATAAACAACCCTTAGAAATCAAATTTTAACACGACATTATCAACGAGCGTTATATTCATATTGTGAAACTTAATTCACAAGGTATTCGTTTCAATACTCCAAAAATTCATATCTATCCAACCCAGGTTTCAAAAGGAAGATTCTAGATAGATTAACCGATAATTATCGGTGCTTAGAATCGGGCGAGCATGACCGATCAAATCCTAGATGATAAGGATGGAATATTATCCTTCCCAACAACCAAGCACAATCAAGAATAACTATATTAAATTTTCGAAAAATTATTCTTGTATGTATACTATAATCTTAGGTAAAATTATCTCGTTTACCCATTTTAAAACAATACTGTGTTAATTGGTCTTGTTCGAATGTTTAAATTCCTATCGATAACGTTGGCCAAACGCATCGACCAGAATTCTTAAGCCACTCAACAGATCAAACAACACAATACTAAACATTTTTATATCACTAACAAATATGCACTCTTATATATATACTCTCAAACTTATCCTAGGGTCTCACTTACCCTATCTCAAATGAGTCAACCCCACCAAAACCTAGGTGTTCACGCAACCTAAGCTCTGATACCATGACGTAATGACCCACTTTTCCATACAGTTTAAGCGGACAATTACCACACATGACCCACTCAAATTGAATGGAAAGGCGGATAGTTAGGGGAAAGAAAGAAAGAAGAAGACAATAACAAAAATAACAACACAGAATCTCACAGCGGAATGAATGATCTATAATATAAAACCAATCTTTACACAAAAACAAACTGTAATATAAGTATATACAAACATCAATCAGAGTATACAAACCTATTTTAGCCCAGACAGTTATAACAACCTGTCCTCACAATTGCTGATAAATACAACAATGAATGCAACGGAAAATAATCATGTACGTGAATACGTCTCTGGGCCTCCAACTAGTCTCCTAAAGCTCCAAAACATCCAAATAAACCTGGAAATATGCTTAGTCTGACCCAAGCATTATAGGAAAACAACGCTCGGGTCAGTCTGGTAAAACCAGCGTGAGAAACACAATCAAATGGATTTTTAAGTTTAAATAAACCTTTTGAAACAAAGGTATTTCATAAGACCACGCCGCACATAAACACGGACAGGTTTTACCTTACGATAACCAAAACCTTTTTATAAAAAATCCAGTGATATTATGATAATGCTTAAGGGTGAAAATAATAATAATCAAGTAGTTGTGATGCTCGTGAGTGTATATCACAACAATACTAGGTATATAATCGAAAACCGATAAGGCATGTTCGTTAATTAAGTGGGATTTCCATGGAGGTGCCCTCAGTATTTCGAGAACGGTCCTCCTACACAAGGATGGAAGATATCCTTTCGAAGTAGCATACATCCCTAGTGATGTACCCATAGGAAAAACATAGCTGGTCTCGCTAAGACCGAGTGCGTCGCCCCATGCATGCATAACAACTTAAGTAACGTCTAGGAGGAGCCGACTACACCCTATGGGTTTGCCAACCCTACTGGCCATGCCCCTATCTCTGGTTTTAGTAATTACCGCTGGTGAGGCTACGTCCGGCATTTCAGCTCACGCACTGCCATCTAAAAAGATCATGGAATCTCATATGGATTCCAATACCCCAACGGGTCTCGGAATCACACATGGATTCCCCTATCTCAAATAGATCTTGGAATTACCCATGGATTCCAACATCTCAATATATCACGAAACTCTTCCATAGAACCGTATATGGTTTCGGAGTGGTAACGGTTTTCGAGTCATCTCTTACGAGTACACTCTTCTGCTTCTCGAGCGCTCCAAAAAGCAATCGTCCATTTTTTGGAATGTTCAATACCGATTCTTTAGGAAATAATCAGATAATACATAAGAGCGGGGATCACCACGTACCCGTTTAAGTGGAAAGATCTCTTTATCATTTATCCTAGAAGAACAAAACGAATTTATACGTACAGTATAGCACCACCGACGGTAACTGTACCATATAATCTCGGTGTTTCCCTAGATATCCTTCGGTGTTAAGTAGGGAATATTTTCATACCACCAAAATTAAGAAGGATTACATATTTAGGCCAATATATGATGGTCGGTTATTTAACTATCAAATAATCAAACATTCAAAACAAGATCACATTTTCCATGGGAATCACTAACCCTCTTAAATTAATCTTTCATTAATTTAAATTCAAATTTCAAATACTTGGAAATCACTTCCATATACTTATCTCAACAGGATAAGTATATTCACAAACCACTATATTTTCGATACTTAAAAAATATTACCATATACCTATCTCAATGGTATAAGTATATTCACAAACCATTTCCCTTCCAAAACTTAGAAACTTTTCCATGTACTTAAGTAATACTATAAGTATATATTCGCAAAACATTCGGAAAGATTTTCCATTTCAAATCATATTAAAATGATCAAAACTCCGTATGTCATAAAAATGGAGATATTAATAATCCAAACACTAAGGTAGTGTTTGGTTTAAAAACGAATTTTGTGTTTCGGTTTTCAACATGTATCTCAAATATGAGAAGAATAGAGGGACGGCGAAAGGGATGAAAGAAAGACGGATGAGAGGATGAAGAGGATAGAGGGACGACAAAAGAATGGATTGTTTCACGTGCTTGTCTTATTTCCCAAAACGCGGAAAATAAAAAAAAATTGTTTTCTATTTTGTATGTTAATTTCATTTTCTAAATTGGTCATTTTCGACAATATAAATGCGTCGCGTGTATTTTTGTATGGACGAAAACCCAAAACTAAAAATAACAAACCAAACACTACCTAATTCTTTCAATAAATCTCAAAATAAATAAATATCCCCTTTATAACTTCCAAATCAACTTATAAAATATTTTATAAGTCTCCAATCTATTTATAAAACATCCTTCATAATTTTCCAAGTTTAAGTTGAGAAAAATACTCTTTTCTAAATCTTAAACCATTTATAAAACTTCCCTTTTAAGGTCTCTAAAATCATTTATAAATATTCTTTCTGACGTCATTTAAAAACCAAACTTCTTTTCCAAAATCTCTTTACGATCTATAAACCCATTGATAAATCCCTTCTATTGGATGAAACCCTTTTAAAACCTTTCATTTATAAATTATTTCTTTTATAAACGCGTTCATTATTTAATTATAATGAATAAACTTAAGCATCATAAAAAAGTTAACTTTAACATTTTTAATCATAAATTAATTAATTAACTTCAAACGGTATTAATATAATAATAATAAATTATCCTTAGAGCAATATTAGTATATATAGATAAATTCACTTTTAAAACAATATTAATATATATATAAATAAATTCATTTTGAAATAATATTGTAACTAACTTATAAATAATAATTAACATAAAATCAAATTGTTATAAAATAACTTTAATTAAATAATTAATTAACTTTTAAATAGATAGTTACAATGAAACACTTTAAACAGTAATTAAATAACTTGGAAAAATATTCTTAAATAACTTTATGGAATACTTTAAAGAACCATAAAATAATTAGCCTTTTTTTATTTAAAACAAAAATCAATTATCTTTTAAATAATTATCTTTAATATATCTTAGTAAATAATTAACCTTTCAAATTAGAAAGAGGCTTAGCATCTTCAATGGTACTTAATCAAGTTACCATAACATTCAATTTTATTTTCCAAGCTAACAAAGGATATTTACATAATCAACGACTATGTAAATAAATTCAACACTTAACCGTCATTGGTCAACATATCACATATTCTAAGCGGAGTATCAATTAACTATATATAATCGGATGTCCAAAACTATAAAATGGTAGAACAGGGATTTATTCTGCTAATTAAATCCCAAATTATTTTAATTAGCGGAACGGTGTTTTTATTCTGCTAAATAGGTGTTCAAATTACCATATTAAATTCATTTTAGCAGTACGGTGTTTATTTGGCCAAATAGATAACACTCGTTAGGGTCCAATAATTTAACGACGTTATTATTTAGAATAACGCAATTAAATTATGTCTGTTTTAATATATCATAATTTTAAACTCTGCCAAAGTTATCGACAAGTTACTCTACAACATTATACTCGTCCATACGAGTACAACACTAAAATCTGCATGTCAATCGGATAAAATATGAGCAAGATATAGTATTTTGAATTCAAGTACTTATATATAAATAGATTTAAAACAAATAAACCAAATTTCTCACCCCCATATAAAGTTCGGCCCAAGCCCAAACTTCACCAACCCGCATCCAAAGCAAAGCCTACGGTACCTTCTTCCCCTTCTCCAAACTCAGCTTCTGTACACGCGAATACGTGCACGACCGTGCGCATGCACCCTCCAACCATCCCCTTATCCATCGATCAACGACCACCAGCACGCTCGCCATCCTGCTCTCGTCACGATGGACCCCGATACTACTGCGCCCTCCGATGCAATTTCCATTCTGTCGTTCCCCTTTATTTTCGTGCCCGGGTCGTGAAAACATGCAACCATTTTTGACTTCGATCCCCGCCAAATTTTCACCACTCGAAGCTCTCTCCTCCACGATCACCAATCCAAGCTTCAAATCATCAATCACTGACCGTAGGCCGAGCAAAACCAAACCCTGGTATCGAACAACCGTCTGATCGACACGAAACTCCGCCGAAACTTCACCAAAAATTCTTCATCGCCATACGATCTCAACAATGCATAAGACGTCGATCGATTCGAAGTAAATCGAGAGAATTTAATTTTTCAAGATTATGATCAACTTTTTCCTTTTACTGTAAAATCGTGAAATCTCGCTCGATTTCCGACGAAAATTCGAGCGACCAATTTAGAAAGAAAGAAAAAACTAGATACCGATACGAATTACTTTCGTGTTGACCGATTTTGTTGAAAGTGGATAGATTAGGGAAAATTGATTTTTGAAGTTTGAGAAGGAAGTTGGTTTCATGGTTGAAATGTTTATTGGAAGGAGCTTGCAAAATGAAAAGGGAGAATGACGTTCGTGTATATATACACACATAAAGAGAGATTTGGGCAGTGACCAGATTTCAATCAGAGGTCAAGCTTCAGGGAACGATGGTGGCTATGGGAACAGAAAGGTGGCTAGGGAAAAAAAGGCTGAGCACAGTGTACATGTGTGGGCATATGGGTTTATATTAATTTTGAAAAGATTTTGCATACCTAACCGCAAAATACCGCGTCCGTATACGAGCCGTGAACGACAGAAAATAAAATATGATTGTGCACAGAATTCGAACGTGATCATCAAACCACAATAAAATAGACAAGTTAATTTATTCTATTTAATTTTAAAAATACCAATGTTCGACGTAGAATATGTCAACAAAAATTTATTTATTTTCCAATTAAGAATTATGGAAAATTTATATAAATTAAATTAAAAATACGTCATCAAGAATCGAACAATTATTTTGAAACATAGATTTCTAGTATATTTTATAAAATCCTAATCCAAAAATCAAAAATGATAACATTTCGAATCGTTACAACTAACATCCGCAGTCCAGTCTTTTTGGTATCCAGTATTTCTCATTGGCTGGAGACGAACTAATGTAAAGCCATCATGCTGCAATAGCATAAGCCGGCATTCGCAGTAATAAAATGGTCTGTTTCAGTTTTAGAGTCGGACGCAGCAAGGGACATAACCTCGTTAGTCGTTCTCATCCCCGTTGTGTGAATGTTGAGAAGAGGACCAATGACATCAGACGGCAATATACTTGCACCAATTTTTCATGTTTTTATAATTTTCTAAAATTATTAACTTGTACAAACGAGATCCGTTTGAAACGCAACTTTAATGTCATATTCATAGCTGCCAACATATTCTCCGTTCATACATCTTTCCCCGCTCATATTTCCCGTTCAAATATCCTGTTTTCGTTCGTCATTCCCCGTTCAAATATCCTATCCTGTTTTCGTTCGTCACAAACGGAATCTAAGTGGATTCAAATGCATAGCTCGCTGATCAGAGCTCAGCCTTAAATAAATAAAAAATTAAACCTGTTCATATACCCCGTTTTCGTTTGTTACCAACGCATTCTAAGTGGATTCAAATGTATAGGTCGCTGATCACGAGCTCAGCCTTTTATAAATAAAAATTTAAACCTGTCATGCAAATTTGAAACTTCAATAACTATTTAGAAATACATGAAACTTCTGATTACCGCCAAAACGTCAGCAGCATCCTTTTTTAGAGAAAACAAGCGCTATTTGAAAATCATTCATGTTAAACAAATAAACAATATAGTTCCAAATAATAACGAAGTTAATACTTCATCAAACCCGTTTCAAACCAAAAGCCCTTTCAGTGCTTAAAGTTACTTTTGATCATTCACAGAGATGTTATAAGAGCTACTGAATTATTAGACAGCATTTTCATAGAAAATAAACCAAATAAAAGCAAAAATTCGGTGCTAAATGGCTTTTGAATGCAAATAGATTTCATCTGTCACCGCCCAAAACGTATAAAAATAATGTAGCAGGTACACATCAGAGAGACCAAGCACAGCTTCAAAACGAAGAATACTGAATTATTTGCAATTGTCACTGTTTCTAACCCTTTCCAACTTTAAAGACATGGTCCCATACGATATATATAAAAGCATAAATATTTATGCTTATCGAACCAAATGCCTTGACCATTCGTTCACCTAAACTAGGCCCCTAAAAAATATACACAAAATATCATGATATTTATCGCATTGAACTAAATGCATAAGATAACTAAAAACTAAAAATAAGTACGTTCTTCTCATTGAAATAAGATTTGATTATGCAAACAAACAACACGTAACGATACAGAAGAAGCTAAATACAACGACAATGATTTAACGGGTCAGATAGCCATGGCACAACAAAAAACAAAAGATGGAAATTGCATTTCAGCCCCTCTGCAGTTTTAATCGTCTTCCTCTTCTTCCTACAAATAAAATCAGTAAATTACATTTGGAAGTCCAAAATATTCTAAAACTAATTTTTCAACTTTCAATGGTTCAAGTTACCTCTCCACTTTCCTCGTCGTCGTCTTCAATGTCAGATTTTGATTTGTCCGACTCCGCTTCCTCTTCTTCCTCCTCGGGTGCTGCTTTTTTGCTTGCCCCGTCGGACTATGCTCAGATTGATCCAATGTTAGTTTCTTAATTAGAAGGGTGTGAAATGTAAATTCTGAAATTACAAAATTATACCAGCTTTTTATTGTAAGCAGCCATGGTTTTGGTATACTCGGCCTTTCTCTTTGCTGCCTTTGCCTCGTACGGTGCTTTTTCCTATTATTCGTGAAGACTATTTTCAGATCTAGCTATCGATAAAAGTTATCTACCATATTAAGGATAAATTTCCAAAATCACTCACGGAAGCTGTCATAGATTTCCACTTATCACCAGCAGCTTTCCCAACCTAATTCAGCACAATAAAACTAAATGAATAGAAACAGATTAAGAAAGCAAGCTGAGAAATTAAAACAAGTACTTACAGCAGAAACTTGCTTGTTGTCGGGATTCTTTTCCTTGAATATCTTCCTGAAGTCCTCCCTGTTAATTTTCCACCAAATCAAAATTAAAAAAAAGGAAAAAATCACATAATAACACCCTAATCCAAATAATGTGAAAATTACATGAAAACAAAGAAGGCGCTAGGAGGCCTCTTAGGCATGTTTGGATCCTTGGCAGCTTTTGCCTTTTTCGCCTCTTTCTTTGGCTTTTCAGCAGCCTTTCGTTTCACCGAAAGCCTTCAGAATTAACAAAAAAATTACAAATCAACCCCAGAACTTAGATCTGAAATAAATCGCAAATAAGATCTAAAATTATGCGGAAAAATGATGATAAACTCACTTCGTATCGGCTTTCTTCGAAGTATCCGCCTTCGCTTTTGCTTTCCCCATCTGCAATCGAAACAGATCTGTTAACATCCGATCAAAAACAACCTACAAAAAGCTAAATATCGCCATTACCGTACCTTGTTTTGCGAATGTATTTGGCAGTTTCGTGGTTTTAGGGTTTGTGAAAGAGGGGGCGGTATAAGAAGAGTGGGTAACAGGGGTGTTGTAGGAATTTATATCAATTTTTCCATTTCAGAAACGGACGGCTTGAGATTTAAGGATGGTTATATTCTAGGCGGGAACGAAGATTAGGGAGCCACGTCATCGATCTGCGTGTGTGGACGTGGTTGGATTGGGGATCGTAGGCATCTTTATGTCTCTGAGATGTGTGTTTCTTTCGCGTCAAGTGGTTTTGTAGGTTTTCGACTAAATAGATTTGGAGGGGTGGGAAATGACGAAAATAGACGTGATGGTTCGGAGAAATGACGAGTGTATCCTGCTTTTGTGATTTGAGAGATTGATACGTCATGGGCTGCGTGTGACGGGGATAAGTATGAAGCATGCGTGGCGCACGTGTGAGAATGTGGTGGGGGTATTTTCGGGAGACGAATTTGTTATGGATTAATGCCAAGAAAACCCTGCTTTTTGTAGCCTTTCGTAATTCGCTGTTGAGGTTTACAGTATACATTAAACGTAAAGGGTTATGCTATAGTAGTTAAGGCTGGGTCTTTAATAACGGTTATAAGAGATTTCAAAAGGACGGGTTTTAATTATCAATACCCGCGGAAGTTTTCACTGTATTGCATGAAATGTTGTTAAAACCAATTAATAAATGTTTGAGAATTTAATATATACTAATTTTTAGGTTGTCTACTAAAATAATTAGTACGTTAGATACGTCTGTTGGATGTGTGCAAAAAAAGCTGAAAACAAATTTACTTATTGTGAAATAATAATCATACACATAGAGAACATTCGATGCAAATAAATATATGAGCTAACATTTTATTTATTGTGAAACGATACGAAAAAAATATGCGCAAAACCCGTTGCTATATTTTCACACATCGATTTGGTTTGTTTAAATATAGAATGGGATGAATAAATTGCATAGATTTATGCTCATAAGCTTGAAATAAAATATCATATATACAACTTTTATAAGCTGATATATGAAATAGTCATTTTAATATTTCAAAAATAATGATATCTTAAAATATCATTATTAAGTATATCAACTTAAGTGATATACGATATGTATTTCATAATTAACAATATCAAGGAAATCTCGTTATCACGATCCCCAAAATGAGTGATAAGGAAAGAATCACCTTAAGTATTTCAATGCTAATGATATATTAAAAAAATACCATTTTTAGTATTTGTACTTGACGATATATTAAAATATAATTTTTTTTATCTTAAAATATTAATGTTACACACACACGCACGCACTCTATTACCATTTTTTGGGATTCTATTACCATTTGTTGAATCCCAAATCACCGAAAAGGATAAAAAAATTCATTTTATTTTATATGATTTTTCATCAAATATCTTTTTTATTATAAAAGTAATAATGATCGCCCATGCATATATAAAACTGAAATAATATTGTCCCATAACCATTAGTAAGGCAATACGATATTATAGAAGATTAAAATAAATAAACAATTAAGGATAAGTTTAACATCCCGTGGTCGTTTAATTATATATTATTTATTTTCAATTTCGAAACTCCATCTTCATTAAAAGACATTATTTGATAAAATTAAATTCATATTGAGTATTAACTACTACAAAGTATGACAACAAATCTTGATCCAACTTTTTTGAATCTTTAGCCCCTCTCTTGCGCTCCTATATCTTCTAGATAAGTGTGACAACCCGAACATCTGGACACACCAATCCAAAGCCTATAGTGGCTTACGGACTCACGTCATGCCAAGAAGTATGAGATATCATGTTTTAAAACATTACAGAGACTAATATTATAAAGGATAATATCTAAGGCATTCTACACTTTCAGATCTCACGGCGGCAAGCAGTAAAATATAAATACAGAAAATATCATCTCAGAAAATATCCCGAAAACCACAGTCTCAAAATATACGTAGTCCAAAAATCCAGAGTTTACAAAGTAACAACATATAGTCTGAAAAGTACAAAATACGATAAATAGTTACATGGAGAGTGATAAAGAGTAATAAGTGGTGTCAACACTAAGCTCACTCCTCCACGTACTAGATCCGGGTCAATTACTTGTTGCTCTATCTTCCTGTGGTGGGTAAAAAAGAAAGGAGTGGGTCGACAAAAGTCTGGTGAATGAGTTACATCATTAATATATGGTGCTCGCATGCAATTGACTTTATTTATAATATATGTGACCTAGAATGTCCTACTTGTGTTGTGTATTACTTGCTAGGTTTGGTTATATTAACCTAAGAAATATAGTTCTAAATATGCCTACACCCAACATCTTATAAAGGTTTACATTTAGGGTCGAACAACTAATCAAACCTAAAACCAACTACGGATCGGACTAATAGCCTCTGGGACTACTCCTAGCATAAGATTGCATATAATATTGCTCTTGGGACTACATTTCACAAACTATGACTACAATGTACCGTACTTATGCTTTGAGAAGAGCTCGCAATGCCGACTCGCGCCGAAGACATCTTAAGGTCACTGCATCCGTGTCCAAGCTTAATGGTAATGCCATGCCACTTATTGCATCGTGCCAAGCATCCACCAACGGTGTCATGTCCTAATTGTGGTATGAACCGAGGAACCTCCCGTTAGTGCCGAGCCACACTTCTCCAAGCATCCACCAACATGTTGCGCATCCACCGAGGAACCTCCTATGAGTGATATTGACGATCGTACTGCCTTTGTTGAATGAATAGTGTCTAGGCCACATTGCCTGCATACGCTATCTAACTGGTCTCATAACGTCCAAAAGTCGAGAATTAGGAAACTAATTTTCCTAATAATATGGCAACACACACACATAAAGTTGGGCCTAAGGGCGAGGTTCAACCCATGCCTAAAATTCGATATCCGGTCGACCGTCGGCTACAGTAAGCCTGTCGACCGGTCAATTTTAAATTACATTAAATTTTTTTATCCATTTTTGTTTATTTGACAATTAATTTCATTTTCCAATAAACCCTATTTCATTCATCTATAGTTCCCAAAATTCTTAATTTCAGTTTCTAACTATTTCATAATTTCATAAGTGTATTTGTCATCAAATCAAATTAACTCAAGTTTAGAATCAATAGGCTATCAATATGTCAGTCTATATTCAATTTAACAAAAAGAGTGTGTTCAATCTAAATCAACTTATATCTAACAAATTTTACTTCAACTAAATTTAGATCGGATATGGATCATATTCATATGGTTTAAATTCCTTTCAAATTCTCGATCTATTACAATTACTAGATAAATAGTACCTCTGATTAAATTAAACCAGTTCTAGAGAAAATAGGGTATAGAGGAATTCACTTACATATAAATCAACATAAATATTAACGACCAACTTTTCCGTACAGTTTAAGCGGACAATCAACCACACATAACCCACCCAAATTTAATGAAAAGGCGGATAGTTAGAGAAAAGAAGAAGGAAGGAAGAAGAGAAGAGAAAAAGAAAACTAATAACACAAAATATCATAGCGGAATGAATAATATATAATATGAGAAAGATCTTTACACAAAAACAAACTGTAATGTGTGTGTATATATACATCAATCAGAGTATCCTAACCTATTTTAGACCGGACAGTTATAACAACCTGTACACATAATTGCCGATAAATACAACAACGAATGCAGTGGAAAAGTAACCATATACGCGAATAAGTCTCTGGGCCTCCAGCTCGTCTCTTGATGCTTCAAAGCATCCAAACTAAATATGTAATATGCTAGGTCTGACTCAAACATTATAATAAAATAACACTCGAGTCGGTCTGGAAAACCAGCATGAGAAAACATACCCACTGGATTTTAAAGTTATAAAAACCTTTTGAAATCAAACCATTTTATATGAAATTCTCTGATATTATAATAGTGTCTAAGATACAAATACTTATTAATCATAACCGAAATTGTTACTTTAATTAAATTCCAGAATCATAGGTGTACAACTAAAACTGTAAAGGCATGTATTGGAGAATGGATTCCATACAATGACTGGGCTACTGGGGTGTTAGGAAATTCAATTTACGATTTCGATGACAACAACTATACAACGAAAATCATATATATATACAGGTACTTGCTAGAACAACATCACTAGAAAGATAAGAAAGAGGCCCAAAGGACACTACAAGAGACTACAAGTCGATAGGAACAAAGAAGCACAGGAACAAGAGCACTAAAACTGATATGCACAATATCAGACGTCTAAGTGCACAAGCCAGACGTCTGATTCAGTTCTCTGGAACAACATACGGTCAAAACCAGACGTCTGGTATTAGCACTCAGACGTCTAAAAATCTACCATATTCAAAAATTATATGGTATCAGACGTTTGAGACATATACCAGACGTCTGAATTCAAACTCGGATTTCAAATAAGAACTTCAACTGCCACAAATGGACATCTTCGCTTCTCTTCGCTGCAACTCTTCATCATCAACGGAAGCAACTGTAGAGCACTTGTTAATGGACATAACTACTTGAGACACCTATCTACAACTATATATAGCATCAAGAATCAAGAGAAAGCACTTACCTTACATACTTACGCTTTCTAATTCTATATTATATTCTCGATCTCTGCACTCTAGCAATCTTTACTTGTATTCACTCTTCCATATACTCAGTTCTTCATAGACAATATTCTTGAGAGATACATTGGAAGCAATTGTACTAATTAGTCAACATCCGTGTTATACTATAACACACATTTGGCAAGAACAACTCATTGTAACCAAGCCCATTCCTCCGGGCGAAGCGAAGGTTTTTGATAGTCAAATTTCGAAGGGGAGCTTCGGGACTTGACGTGGGACGGGAGGTCTGAACCAGTATAAAATCCTGGTGTGCTTATTCTATATTTACTTAGATTAATATTATTTTAGTTGCATCATATATTTTGTAACGACCCGTATTTTTACGGATCGAAACATCGTAAGACTATTGTCATTAGGTCGTAATGTTGTTAAGTCGTCTAGGGTTTAAGTCGTTCGAAGCTTAAGTCGAGTAGAATTAGATCGAGAGCGACTTAAGAGAATGGAGCGACTTAAGAGAATTGACCGACTTAAGGAAATAGGCGACTTATAGAAACTGGCGACCTAAGGAGTTTGGGATAGGTCGTATAGGAGATAGGTCGTGGGATAAGCTTAGGTCGTGAGGTAGGATAGGTCGAGTGAACGACCTAAGTATTGGAGCGACCTATAGGAAAGGCAGCGACCTAAGAGAGTTAACGACCTAGCAGTTAGGTCGCATAGTGGTTTAGGTCGTGTGTTAGTTTGGAGCGACTTATAGGATGTTAGCGACCTAAGGGAGATGCGAGCTAAGGAGTATACGACCTAGTGGAGTGGAGCGACTTAGTAGTTAGGTCGTTAGACGACTTAAGGAGTTAAGTCGTATCCTGGCTAAGTTAGTAAGGTCGCAGGTTTGTTAGGTCGTAGACGACCTAAGATTAGTTAGGTCGCGTCTTAGTTAAGTCGTAGGTCGTAACTCTGTTGAAGTGGTTAGGTCGCGAGGAAGTATCTGCGTTAGGTCGCTGGGTTTTGCCTGAGTGTTAGGTCGTGAGCGACCTAGGAGTTGTTAAGTCGCGAGCGACCTAGGAGTTAAGTTGTTAAGTCGTATCTCGTTGAGTCCTGATTCGCGCGCGCGTGTGCTATGGCTTAAGTCGTAGGTTGGAGGAACTGTTAGGTCGTAAGTCGTAGTGGCTTTGGTTGTTAAGTCGGAGGTTGGTAGGTCGTGGGTTCTTAGGTCGTGGATGACCTAATTCCGAGTGAACGACTTAAGGAGAATTTCAGCTATAAATACTCGTCCATTTCCTCACTTTTTGGGATCCGGATTTTGAAGCGACGAAGTGCTGCCATTTTGAGAGCTCGACTTCTGCACTTCTTCGCTTCTTTTTCTCCACTCTAATCTAGTGATTCCATCCATCCAAGTTGAAGATCAAATTGAAGATCGAAGAGCTTAGATTGAAGATCTACATTCTTCGAAGAGAGATTTCATCGTTTGAAGCGGATTGGTGATAGATCGAGTTAGATCCTTCGCTGTCCAGATCTGAAGTGTGTTGCTTTTGGGTTGTTTAGGTGATTTGGTGAGTGGTGATTATCTCTCACACGGATCCAAAGGAGTATATCGGATCGTTGGCTTGATTTGGTGTTAAAGTAGTGATTTCCATGCATTTTTGTAAACCTAAGTATAGATCCATATAGATCCATTGTTCATGATGATTTGACAACCATTTTTACTACATGATAACCTATGCAAGTTCATCCATCAAGTTATAGAGATATTTCTCATGCTTTCATGCTTGTTAGACTTTTGACTCTTTAATTACGAAATTGCCATTGTTGTTATAATTGTCTATTTAGATCATATTTGAATGCTTGTTTACTTGGATTAATGTTTGACTTGATTGATTGCTATGAATTAGATGATTGATGATTTGATTTAGACTGAAGATGATTCAAAAGCTAAGAGGAAGGCTCTTGGATTGGGAAAGTTGCTTGTGGCATATGTAGTGGATGTGGAAGCTCATATGGATAAATTGGATGATGATGTTGAGATGAGGCTTTGCGAGGATGTGATGAAGCGAAGCATGATATGTGATAGTCTTGGATTAATCCAGACGGGATCAATCCAAGCATGTTGATAACTCGGTGATATGGTTCGAGTTTGAGGATAATGGTTTGCTCGAGAGGCGCTTGAGCTAGTATGGAAATAGTCGTCGAGGAGGATGACTAGGAGGCTGAGATCTCATCGTTGTTGAAGGTTCTAACATGCTCAAAGCAAGAGTACGTTGGGCAGATTCGATGGTCCCTGAAGGCTAATGATTGATAGTTAAGTACTCTGGACAGATTCGATAGTCCTAGGCACGGGTCACGATGATGTGCAGAGTTATGTCTAGAACCGGGGTTTCCATTAGCCCTTGACGGACGGCTGAAAGAATGTGCCGGTCATTCAATTAACGGTGATATCGAAGCAATGATAACAGTGATAGCCAGAGTCATGGATGTTTGGTTGTATCGTCATTCGGTCTCAAGAGCGGTATTTTCTGGGTGCTTATCTGATCTTGGTTTAGGCCTTGGGGTTTGTACTTGGAAAACATCGCCCTTGACTCGAGTGATAATTGCTTTACTTTAAATTGTATGCTCTGCTATGTTTGCTTCTGCTTAGTGTGTGTTTGGGGGCTATCACTGTAGAAAGAGGTGGAGTGGGAGAGTTGTATTCCTATTCCTTTTCCTTTATGCTCTTTTAGTATGTTGTTAGTTAATTTACCGCTCACTAAGACTGTTGTCTGACTCAAGGCTTTATGTTTTAACTCTTATTGCCTTCGGCTGTTCGTCCATTTTGGGACGGGCAGACTAGGTAGCAGGTGACAGGTGCTGTTCTTGCTTTCTACGATGTTGATGTCGAAGACGAGCTGGAGGCTTGCATATTACCTTCTTACTATATGTACTGGATGTTCCGCTGCTTGTATATTATCTGAGTGATATGTAGTGAGGCTTGTTGTATTGACTATTCAGATGTTTGTATTCAACTATTATGGAGTTTTATTGATGAGATTCTATTCTGTGAAGCTTTACCATATATATATTCTATTGTATTTTGTCCATGCGCTGTGAGTAATACGATAGATTCTGCTGTTTTAATTTACCCTAACAATCGTCCATGGTCGCCTGGCACACTTTCCAGCGCACTTTCTCTAGGTTCGGTGCAGGGGTCATGGGCGGTCGTCACATTTGGTATCAGAGCTTTGGTTAATCGATTTTACCCAACGCTCGCTGACGTAACTACGTATGAGAGACGTAATTGTATTTTGATGGATGATTACTATATATAATATAGTAGCTTAGTAGAGTTTGAGTCCTTTATGCAGTTGTTTCTCTAGGTGTGCTAATCATTCCTTTTTATAGATATTAAGGATGAGTCGAAGAGGGAGGCCAGCTGCTAGGGAAGGCCTTACTGCTGAGGGGACTGCTGATTATGCAGCTATGTTCGAAGCTATGATGACTTCGATCATGAGAAGGATACCGGTTCCGGGGACAGCAGTTGATGTTGGAGTTCAAGTCCAAACTCCAAAGCCGGTGGATTTTGCTAAGTTGTGTAAGGACTATACTGCTCTTGGAGGAAAGGTTTTCTTGGGGACGGAGTCAACTATCGAAGTCCAGAGATGGATAGATGCTTGTAGAAGGATTTTTGGTGATTTGGGAATTGAGGATGCAACTAAGAGGAAGTTAGCATCAAGACAGCTTCAAGGGAGAGCTTCCGATTGGTGGAACTCTATCACTATTGATACTCCGGAGGAAGAGATCACTTGGGTGCAATTCCAAGCCAGATTTGAAGCTAAGTTCATTTCTACAGCTCAGAAGTCTGTTCTATTCAAGAAGTTTGTGGAGCTCAAGCAAGGGGGAAGACCAGTTCTTGAGTATGTTTCTGAGTTCGAAGCTTTGTCCAAGTATGCCCGGTCGTATATTGAATCTGCATACCAGAAGAACGAGAAGTTTGTGACAGGCTTGGACAGTTATCTTAGGAGGCAGTTGGTGTATCATTTGGACGATCCATTTGAGAAACTTGTGGAGAAGGCTCTCAGGCACGAGAATCTGTTTCCTAAGGAAGGATCTGTTGTTGCTGTGACCAGGGAAGAGTCTAAACCCCAGCAGGGTGGAAACAAGAAGAGAAAGCAGCAGCAGCAAAAGGGTAAGGATGGCCAGAAGAAGCCGAAGGGCGAAGTGACTTGCTACAATTGTCAACAGAAGGGCCATTTCTCTAGGGATTGTAAGAATCCGAAGGTACCGATGAAGTGTCACAACTGTGACAAGCCGGGGCATATCAGGAAGAATTGTCCAGAACCGCGAAAGGACAAGCAGATTGTGCAAGCTTATGCTTTGGGGGCTGTTCCATCGTCTTCGAAGGCTCTTACCGCTGAAGAGAAAGGAAAGAGTGTGGTGGTTCAAGGTACTCTTTCCATATGTGGTGTTCCAGTTAGAGTGTTATTTGATACTAGAGCGTCGCATTCTTTTGTTTGTAGTGAACTTGTAGGCCGGTTGGGTTTAGAACCGGACATCGTTGATAGACCATTGGTTGTGACTAATCCGGTTGGGGGTTCGTCTTGTTTGTGTATGCTATGCCGTGGTCTGATTGTATTGAGTCATGATTGCTCTTTTGTTTGTGATTGTTTTGTTCTGAACTTTGCGGGGTTCGGGATTATCTTGGGTATGGACTGGCTTAGGAAGTATGGGGCAAAGGTTGATTGTGAGAGGTTGGAGGTGACAGTCGAGAATGTGGAGGGGCGAAAGATTGTGATACGATGTAAGCATGAAGAAGGCGTCTTCATGAGCTTCATGTATTCGCTGGTTGTTCCACGGGATGGACTGTCATCGTTGCCAATCGCTAATGGATTTGAGGATGTCTTTGACGAGGTCAAAGGGTTACCGCCGCATAGAGAGATCGAGTTTCGTATAGATCTAGTTGAAGGAGCCAGACCTGTTGTGATGCCTCTTAGGCGAATGGCGCCTAGGGAACATCAAGAGTTGAAGGTGCAGGTTGATGACCTTTTACAGAAAGGATTCATTCGGCGTAGTGTGTCCGAATGGGGTGCACCAATTGTGTTCGCAACTAAAGCGGATGGGTCGTTGAGGTTGTGTGTGGATTATCGTGAGCTGAATAAAGTGACTAAGAAGAACAAGTATCCATTGCCGAGAATAGATGACTTGTTTGATCAGCTTCACGAAGCTAAGGTGTTTTCTCAGATGGAATTGGCAACGGGATTTCACCAGTTAAGAGTGGCTAAGGATAGTGTGCCGAAGACTGCTTTTAGGACACCATCCGGTTTCTTTGAGTGGCTGGTACTGCCGTTTGGATTGACTAACGCGCCAGCATATTTTGTGGATCTTATGAATAGAGTGTTCAGAGATCAGTTGAACAAGTTCGTGCTTGTGTTCGTGGATGATATTCTGATTTATTCCAGAACTGAAGAAGAGCACAAGACGCACTTGCGTATTGTTTTGGAAATCTTACGGAAACATCAGCTGAAGGCTAAGTTTTCGAAGTGTCACTTCTGGAAGAGTGAAGTGAGGTTCTTAGGTCATGTTATCTCTGGAAATGGAATAGCGGTTGATCCCGCTAAGGTGGCAGCAATCCAGGATTGGGTTAGACCTAAGAATGCATCTGATGTGAGAAGTTTTCTTGGATTAGCAGGATATTATCGACGGTTTATCAAAGACTTCTCCAAGATAGCTGCACCGTTAACAGGATTGACGAAAAAGAACCAGGTGTTCAGATGGGAAGATAAGTGTGAGCAAGCTTTCAGAATCCTGAAAGAGCGACTGACGAGTGCTCCTGTTTTGACTATTCCAAGTGGGAATGATGAGATGGTGGTTTACACCGACGCATATGGTACTGGACTTGGAGCAGTGCTGATGCAGAAGGATAAAGTTGTTGCGTATGCAAGTCGACAACTGAAGCCGCATGAAAGGCATTATCCGACTCATGATTTGGAGTTAGCGGCGATTGTTTTTGCTCTGAAGATGTGGAGACATTATCTATTGGGAGTTCGATTCGAGTTGTTTACAGATCATAAGTCATTGAAGTATCTTTTCTCCCAAAAGGATTTGAATCTTCGGCAGCAACGATGGCTAGAGTTTTTAGCGTCATATGATTTTGGTATAGCTTATACTCCGGGAAAGGGTAACGCAGTGGCAGATGCGTTAAGTCGAAGACATGCAGGATTGGGAGCCATGTTTTCATAATGGAAGAATCTTGAGTATTTAGCTGGATTTGACTTCAGGCCCAGATGTGGATTGGAACCTGAGATGTTGGCAAACTTATCGATAAGACCGACTCTTGTGGAAAGGATTGGCGAGAGCCAAAAGCGAGATGATAAGCTTGTCAAGATTATCTGAGATTTGGAATCTGGAGTGGACCCAGAAAAGGATAAAGGATTCGAGGTCGATCGAGAGGGTTGACTTCGGAAGCAAGGACGACTAGTTGTTCCCGATATAGATGGATTGAGAGATGAAGTTTTGAAGGAAAGTCATCACTCGAAGCTGACTATTCATCCAGGTGGAAATAAGATGTATCGGGATATGAAGAGAACCTACTACTGGGAAGGTATGAAGAAGGATGTTGGAAATTTCATTTCCAAGTGCATGAACTGCCAGTTGGTGAAAGCTGAGCAGAAGAAGCCCAGTGGATTGCTTCAGCCATTAGAGGTTCCTACATGGAAGTGGGAACAAGTGTCGATGGATTTTATTGATGGACTACCTAGAACCAGAACGGGAAATGAAGGGATTTGGGTCATCGTAGATCGTCTGACTAAAAGTGCAAGATTCATTCCTGTTCGATCGACTAGGACTGCATCAAAGTTGGCTAAGTTGTATGTTAAGTTGATAGTTCAATTCCATGGTATTCCGAAGAGTATAGTGAGCGATCGAGACCCATTGTTCACTAGTGGATTTTGGAAGAGCTTCCAGGAAGTTTTGGGAACCGAGTTGTGTTTGAGTACAGCTTATCATCCTCAAACAGATGGTCAGACCGAGAGAGTCAACCGAGTTTTGGAAGATCTTCTTAGAGCTTGTGTTTTGGATTTCGGAGGATCATGGGAAGATCATCTTCATTTGGTGGAGTTTTCGTATAACAACAGTTACCAGTCAAGTATTGGTATGGCACCATATGAGGCATTGTATGGAAGACCGTGTAACTCTCCGACATGTTGGTTAGAGACCGGAGAAAAGCTGATACTTGGGCCAGAAATGATTCGACAGACTACGAAGTGCATAGAGATCATTCGGCAACGAATGAAGGCAGCCCAAGACCGTCAGAAAAGTTATGCCGATAAGCGTCGTAAGGATTTGGAATTCGACGTAGGTGATATGGTTTTTGTGAAGATATCTCCACTGAAGAATGTTATTCGATTCGGGAAGAAAGGGAAGTTGACTCCGAGAATTGTTGGACCATTCCCGATCATCGAGCGAATTGGAAAGCTCGCCTACAGATTGGAATTACCATAGAAGATGTCGGGTGTGTACAATGTTTTTCACGTATCGTATCTACGGAAGTATGTGCACGATTCGAATACAGTGGTTTCTGCTGATAGCTGTGAAGATTTTGAAGTTGATCCAGTCGATAAGAGACCTCGTAAGCCGCTTCGTGTTGTGGAAACCGACACGAAACAGCTTAGGAGGAAGGTAGTTAAGTTGCTCAAGATACAATGGAGTGATGATGATAACGACTGTACGTGGGAGGTGGAAGAGAGGATGAAGGCAGCTCATCCTGAACTCTTCAAGGTATGGCCCTAAGATGTCGTGTCATCTAACGACATTGTAACTTGTTCTAAGTTTTAGAATTCTGCATGCTAAGCTAGAATTGGATGCATGGTTTGTTGATTGTTGTGGATGGTAGGCATGCAGAATAGCCTTTGTTTGCTCTTGTTTGTTTGGAATTTCGGGGGCGAAATTCCTAAGGGGAGAGAATGTAACGACCCGTATTTTTACGGATTGAAACATCGTAAGACTATTGTCATTAGGTCGTAATGTTGTTAAGTCGTCTAGGGTTTAAGTCGTTCGAAGCTTAAGTCGAGTAGAATTAGATCGAGAGCGAGTTAAGAGAATGGAGCGACTTAAGAGAATTGACCAACTTAAGGAAATAGGCGACTTATAGAAACTGGCGACCTAAGGAGTTTGGGATAGGTCGTATAGGAGACAGGTCGTGGGATAAGCTTAGGTCGTGAGGTAGGATAGGTTGAGTGAACGACCTAAGTATTGGAGCGACCTATAGGAAAGGCAGCGACCTAAGAGAGTTTACGACCTAGCAGTTAGATCGCATAGTGGTTTAGGTCGTGTGTTAGTTTGGAGCGATTTATAGGATGTTAGCGACCTAAGGGAGATGCGAGCTAAGGAGTGTACGATCTAGTGGAGTGGAGCGACTTAGTAGTTAGGTCGTTAGACGACTTAAGGAGTTAAGTCGTATCCTGGCTAAGTTAGTAAGGTCGCAGGTTTGTTAGGTCGTAGACGACCTAAGATTAGTTAGGTCGCGTCTTAGTTAAGTCGTAGGTCGTAACTCTGTTGAAGTGGTTAGGTCGCGAGGAAGTATCTGCGTTAGGTCGTTGGGTTTTGCCTAAGTGTTAGGTCGTGAGCGACCTAGGAGTTGTTAAGTCGCGAGCAACCTAGGAGTTAAGTTGTTAAGTCGTATCTCGTTGAGTCCTAATTCGCGCGCGCGTGTGCTATGGCTTAAGTCGTAGGTCGGAGGAACTGTTAGGTCGTAAGTCGTAGTGGCTTTGGTTGTTAAGTCGGAGGTTGGTAGGTCATGGGTTCTTAGGTCGTGGACGACCTAGTTCCGAGTGAACGACTTTAGGAGAATTTCAGCTATAAATACTCGTCCATTTCCTCACTTTTTGGGATCCGGATTTTGAAGCGACGAAGTGCTGCCATTTTGAGAGCTCGACTTATGCACTTCTTCACTTCTTTTTCTCCACTCTAATCTAGTGATTCCATCCATCCAAGTTGAAGATCAAATTGAAGATCGAAGAGCTTAGATTGAAGATCTACATTCTTCGAAGAGAGATTTCATCGTTTGAAGCGGATTGGTGATAGATCGAGTTAGATCCTTCGCTGTCCAGATCTGAAGTGTGTTGCTTTTGGGTTGTTTAGGTGATTTGGTGAGTGGTGATTATCTCACACGCGGATCCAAAGGAGTATATCGGATCGTTGGCTTGATTTGGTGTTAAAGTAGTGATTTCCATGCATTTTTGTAAACCTAAGTATAGATCCATATAGATCCATTGTTCATGATGATTTGACAACCATTTTTACTACATGATAACCTATGCAAGTTCATCCATCAAGTTATAGAGATATTTCTCATGCTTTCATGCTTGTTAGACTTTTGACTCTTTAATTACGAAATTTCCATTGTTGTTATAATTGTCTATTTAGATCATATTTGAATGCTTGTTTACTTGGATTAATGTTTGACTTGATTGATTGCTATGAATTAGATGATTGATGATTTGATTTAGACTGAAGATGATTCAAAAGCTAATAGGAAGGCTCTTGGATTGGGAAAGCTGCTTGTGGCATATGTAGTGGATGTGGAAGCTCATATGGATAGATTGGATGATGATGTTGAGATGAGGCTTTGCGAGGATGTGATGAAGCGAAGCATGATATGAGATAGTCTTGGATTAATCCAGACGGGATCAATCCAAGCATGTTGATAACTCGGTGATATGGTTCGAGTTTGAGGATAATGGTTTGCTCGAGAGGCGCTTGAGCTAGTATGGAAATAGTCATCGAGGAGGATGACTAGGAGGCTGAGATCTCATCGTTGTTGAAGGTTCTAACATGATCAAAGCAAGAGTACGTTGGGCAGATTCGATAGTCCCTGAAGGCTAATGATTGATAGTCAAGTACTCTGGGCAGATTCGATAGTCCTAGGCACGGGTCACGATGACGTGCAGAGTTATGTCTAGAACTGGGGTTTCCATTAGCCCTTGACGGACGGCTGAAAGAATGTGTCTGTCATTCAATTAACGGTGATATCGAAGCAATGATAACAATGATAGCCAGAGTCATGGATGTTTGGTTGTATCGTCATTCGGTCTCAAGAGCGGTATTTTCTGGGTGCTTATCTGATCTTGGTTTAGGCCTTGGGGGTTTGTACTTGGAAAACATCTCCTTGACTCGAGTGATAATTGCTTTACTTTAAATTGTATGCTCTGCTATGTTTGCTTCTGCTTAGTGTGTGTTTGGGGGCTATCACTGTAGAAAGAGGTGGAGTGGGAGGGTTGTATTCCTATTCCTTTTCCTTTATGCTCTTTTGGTATGTTGTTAGTTAATTTACCGCTCACTAAGACTGTTGTCTGACTCAAGGCTTTATGTTTTAACTCTTATTGCCTTGGGCTGTTCGTCCATTTTGGGACGGGCAAACTAGGTAGCAGGTGACAGGTGCTGTTCTTGCTTTCTACGATGCTGATGTCGAAGACGAGCTGGAGGCTTGCATATTACCTTCTTACTATATGTACTGGATGTTCCACTGCTTGTATATTCTCTGAGTGATATGTAGTGAGGCTTGTTGTATTGACTATTCAGATGTTTGTATTCAACTATTATGGAGTTTTATTGATGAGATTCTATTCTGTGAAGCTTCACTATATATATATATATTCTATTGTATTTTGTCCATGCGCTGTGAGTAATATGATAGATTCTGTTGTTTTAATTTACCCTGATAATCGTCCATGGTCGCCTGGCACACTTTCCAGCGCACTTTCTCTAGGTTCGGTGCAGGGGTCATGGGCGGTCGTCACATATTTTGTCACATATACTTGCATATACACTACACGATCCACCCCGTAGACTTACATTTGGTATCAGAGCAAGGTTTGATCAAAGTACAGTAACACGTATTTGAATCACTTTAATATGGAAATTATTTTTCAAGAAGGACAATCCACAGCACGTCCCCCACTATTTAATGGTTCTAATTATGCATATTGGTTAACACGTATGAGAATTTTTATGGAAGCTAATGGATTAGAAATTTGGTCGGCCACTCAAAATAAATATGAAGCACCTACTACTGATATGAATACATGGAATGATACACAAAAAACCACAGCTTCTAATAATGCCAAAGCTATGAATGTTTTATTTTGTTCATTAGATAAGAATGAATTTTCACGTGTCATGTTATGTAACACTGCATATGATATTTGGCGTACCTTACAAGTTACACACGAAGGCACTAACAAAGTTAAACAAACTAAGATCTCAATTTTGCAAAATCAATTCTCTTCCTTTAAAATGAAACAAAATGAATCTATAGTGGACATGTACTCTAGATTCCAAACTATTCAACACGATTTAATGACACTAGGAGTTAAATTCACAAAATTTGACTTAGTATATAGAATACTCAATTCTTTAACTCCAGAGTGGGAAAGAAAAGTATTAGCTATCGAAGAAGCTAATGACCTCTCAACACTCTTAGTTGAAGAATTGATAGGAAATTTAATGTCCTACGAAGCTAATCTGCAGGCAAGAAAAGAACAAAATTCGAAGAAGAAAAACACAGCATTTCCAGCAACAAATGAAGACTCCGATTTAGACGAAGAAGAAATCGTATTTATAGCCAAAAACTACAGCAAATTCAAGAAGTTTAGGAAAATGACCAGATTTCAGAAAGGAGGAAAATCAAGTTCAACAAATCAAACGTCAATCAAATGCTATGAATGTGATCAATTTGGACATATGAAGAAAGATTGTCTCAAGCTCAACAATGATAAAAAGAAGAACAAATTTGAAAAATTCAAAAAGAAGAAAGCTTTCAAAGTAACATGGGATGACTCAGATTCTTCATCATCATCAGATAGTGACAACGATAGTGACGGAGAACAAGCTAATGTATGTTTTATGGCACAAACTGACGAGGTATGTCCTGAACTTAGCTATGATGAATTATTAGAGCTTAGCATGGAATTAGATGATAAATTTAGACAAATTAAAAAATTGAATAAAGAACACATAGGCAAAATAAATCGATTAGAACTAGAAACAGGAATGTTAAAAGATGAAAAAATTATTTTAGAAGAGGAACTAGAATTATCTCAAGAAAAAGTTAAAAGTAGTTTGGCTGAATATGAGACTACATCTATCGATTTTGAAAAAGTTAAACTAGAAAAGGATATCTTGTTAAAAGAAAATATCAACTTGAAAAGTAATATAGAAACATTGAAAATTGAAAATTTTGAATTAAATTAGATAAAATTACAAATAATGTTTCAAAATTTAATAAAGGAAAACAAGATTTGGAAAATCTTATCAAAACTTCAAAACCTTCAGGAAATAGAAATGGAATAGGATTTAAAAAAATTCCTAAACAAAAAGGGAATAATATTAAGAAATATAGTTTTATTTATCAAAAGACTAAAGGATCACCTAAGTCTAATACGAATACCAAAAATATAAAAATTTGGATTCCTAAGACAAATAATAAATTGATTAGACAAAAACATATTAATAATTTCCTAGATAACGTAGTCTATAATAAAAATTATATTCATAAAGGTACCAAACCTTCTTGGGTGTGGCTACCTACTCCTCCTAACATCTAGGACCCTAGCAAAGTGTATGGGTACCAATTAAATCATTTTTATCTCGCAGGTACCCAAAATAAAAAATAAGGAGAAATGGATACTTGATAGTGGATGCTCCAAGCATATGACCGGAAATGCAAAAATGTTATCAAATATAACATATATCGATGGTGGAACAGTAACTTTTGGAGATAACTCAAAAGGATATGTCGTTGGCATCGGAGAAGTCATCAACTCTGATATTTCTAACTCTTGTATTATTACAAATGTTTTGTTAGTAGAAAATTTAAAACACAACCTACTTAGAATTAGTCAATTATGTGATAAAGATTTTCAAATCAATTTCAAAAAAAATAGATGCAATATTTTCGATAATAACAAACAACTTATCTTTGAGGGTTTTAGAAACAAAAATATTTATGTCTTAAATATGAATATAAATCGAAATTCAAACTTATGTTTAACCGCCAAACATGACAATCCATGGTTAT
This sequence comes from Allium fistulosum, assembly GCA_030737815.1. Lineage (NCBI taxonomy): Eukaryota > Viridiplantae > Streptophyta > Magnoliopsida > Asparagales > Amaryllidaceae > Allium > Allium fistulosum. Next base: position 1,390,417,052 of record CM060902.1, read on the forward strand.
GGCATAAACGATTCTGTCATATTAATTTTAAATATACTAATAAGTTAGCAAAATATGAGCTAGTTAGAGGTTTACCTAAAATAAATTATAAAGTAGAAATTTTATGCGACGCCTGTCAAATCGGTAAATTAAAGAAAAGCTCTTTTAAATCTAAAAATAATATTTCTACAAAACAACCGTTAGAATGATTACATTTAGATTTATTTGGTCCAACTCAAGTACGATCTATAAATCACAACAAATATGTTTTCGTAATAGTTGATGATTTTTCAAGATATACATGGACTTTATTTTAAAACATAAAAGCGACACTTTTGGTATGTTTAAAAGTTCTAAAAGAATTAAAACTCAAATGGATTTGAAAATTAAGAATATTCAAAGTGATCACGGTGGAGAATTCGAAAATGATCTTTTTACTAATTTTTGTAATAAAAAGGGTATAAGTCATAATTTCTCTTTTCCCCGCACACCACAACAAAATGGTGTAGTAGAAAGAAAAAATCGTACGTTACAAGAATGTGCACGAACACTATTAAATAGTAGTGGTTTACCAAAACATTTTTGGGCTGAAGCTATTGCTACGGCGTGTTATGTTTTGAATCGAGTAACCATACGACCTATGACTAAACATACTTGCTTCAAAATATTTTTTGGAAGAAAACCTAAAGTGTCATACTTTAAAACTTTCGGATCAAAATGTTTTATATTAAATACAAAAGATAATTTAGGAAAATTCGACCCCAAGGCCGATGAAAAAATCTTTGTTGTGTTGGATATTCGGATCGTAGCAAGGCATATAGAATTTTTAATAAACGTACTAACATAATTGAAGAAAGTTTACATGTTTCATTTGATGAAATTTTCCTTAACAATCATACTAATGACGATGAAGAAATTATTCCTATAACAAATACAACAAAATCATCTAATAATGAGACAAATGCACAAAATAATACTCTTGTGTCACCCCCAAGAATTCTAAAAGACCTCCAAAAGATAATATTATTGGGGATCTTAATTCCAGAGTAACTAGAAATCAACTCAACTAAATAAGTCATATTGCATTTGTATCAACTTTTGAACCAAAGAATTATAAAGAAGCTTTAAACGATGATTTTTGGATAATAGCCATGCAAGAAGAATTAAATTAATTTGAACGTAATAATGTTTGGGAATTAGTACCATGACCAGAAAATCAATCATTTATTGGAACAAAATGGGTATTTAAAAACAAAGCAAATGAAAACGGAGGTATAGTTAGGAATAAAGCATGTTTAGTCGCTCAGGGTTATAATCAAGAAGAAGGTATCGACTATGACAAAACTTTTGCTCCAGTAGCAAGACTTGAAGCCATACATACATTACTTGCTTTTGCAAGTCATCACAATTTTAAATTATTTCAAATGGACGTCAAAAGTGCGTTTTTAAATGGTTTTATTAAAGAAAACGTATATGTTGAACAACCTCCATTATTTGTTCATGAAAAATATCCCGATCATGTTTTAAAATTGCACAAAGCCCTATATGGGTTAAAGCAAGCCCCACGTGCCTGGTACGAACGTCTTAAAAATCATTTAATTACTTCTGGGTTTAAAATAGGTAAAATAGATACGACTTTATTTATTAAACAAGAAAACAACGACATCTTAGTCGTACAAATTTACGTAGACGATATTATTTTTGGTTCAATTAACGAAAATCTTTGTTCTCAATTTCCAAATATTATGAAAACTGAATTTGAAATGTCTCACACGGGCAAATTAAATTTCTTTTTAGGATTACAAATAAAATAACTTGAAAATGGTATTTTTATACATCAAGAAAAATATTGTAACGATTTATTACGTCGCTTTGGAATGGATAAAACTTCAAGCAAACCAACACCAATGAGTACTAGTGTTTACTTAGAAAAAGATGATAATGGAAAAGATTTTGATGAAAATTATATCGTAGTATGATTGGCTCCTTACTATATTTGACGGCTATTCGACCCGACATTATGGTGAGCGTATGTCTTTGTGCCCGATTTCAAGCAAAACCAAAAGAGTCTCACCAAAGAGCTGTTAAACGTATCTTACGATATCTATATAGTACTAAAGATTACGGTTTGTTTTACCCTAAATGATCATCATTTGAACTTGTTTCATATAGCGACGTGGATTTCGGTGGATGTAAAACAGATCGTAAGAGTACTAGCGGAACATGTCATTTTATTGGACAATCGTTGGTTTCATGGTTTAGCAAAAAGCAAAACTGTGTCTCTTTATCCACTTGTGAAGCCGTATATATTTCAACGGCCTTAGCATGTGCACAAGTGATATACATGCAACAAACACTTAAGGATTTCGGAAAAGTTATCGATAAATCACCAATATATTGCGATAATACAAGTGCAATAAATTTATCTAAAAACCCTGTAAATCAGTCACGTACTAAACACATAGATATACGACATCACTTTTTACGCGATAACGTAGACAAAGGAATTATTACATTAGAATACGTAAACACTGAGAATCAAATAGCATATATTTTCACAAAACCACTAAATGAACAAACGTTTGTTAAACTACGACGCGATTTAGGAATATGTTCTCTTAATGATGTAACCAGCTAATTCTGAGTTTCATTTGTTTATTTTTGGTTAAAAAAAAAGTTTTAATCCACAAACAAAATCTTGTAGCACTAATCAACAATTTTTTAGAATGTTTATTTATAACTTTTTACAACATGAATAAATAGCTTCTACTTTTACAAATAAAATACAAATTTTATTGGTTCCTTTTAAAATAAACAAAAGCAAAACAAAAACATGTCTTCCGACAACTCTCACCTCTCCTTTTCAACACCAACCTCGGATAGTTCTACGGATACCCCTCATCGACTTCCTACTCCTACACCAGGTCAAGAACCGACCTATAAGTGGTCCTCCTACCACACGGGATTCACTCCCGACAAAAAACGATCCAAACGATCACTATTTGGATCTCCTAACACTAAGGAAAAAATCGATGATATACATCATCATCAAAAGCAACAAATGGAGTTACAATGAGAACTATACTTCGAACAAAAAGTCACTGCGAGACGATTAATTTTTTTGGAGCAAGTTGCGATCAAATTTTGTAATTCACGGAAGAAGGATGTACATGAACCTCTTACGATTCCTTGCAATTCTTTGGATCCCTCTTCCTCTTATCGAACACCTTCAGATCCTTCACCTAGACAATTCTCTGGTTCCCCAAAGACCAACGAACGTGGAAACATTTGGTCTCCACTCAAGCCATGGAGGGATAGCAAGTCTAAAGATCGCAATGCTTCATCGTCACCTAAATAAATATACTTATTATCATTGTATTTTTTATCTAAGTATATTTGTATTATTCTTCACAAATAATAATAATATGTTTTATTAAAATCAATCTCTCGAAAAATAAGCAACACCCTTCAAAACTAGGCTATTTTTAGACAAACTGGCCATTTCAGACGTCTGAACAATGCTATCAGACGTCTGACACTCTTGTCTCACACAATTTTTTAACATCGTGCATATATCAGACGTCTGATATAATCTTCCAGACATCTGAAAATACTTTCTGCCTCATAAAAAAAGGCAAGAGCCTATTTCAGACGTCTAAAAATGGTTCCCAGACGTTTGACAATTCTGCCTTCTCAACATAAAAACAAGGCCAATTTCAAACGTCTGTTTTTACTTCCAGACGTCTGACAAAACTCTCTGCCTTCTAAAATTTCTAACTCGATCTCTTCCAGACGTCTACCACCAACAACCAGACATCTGATCTTATTTACTATCTTCAAACTAGGTTAAATCAGACATCTTATTCACCTTCCAGACGTCTGAAATTCAATCAACACTCTTAAGTAACCTGCTAACGTCTATGTTTACTTTTTCTCACTTTCATTTCGTTTCGTTTCTTCTGCAATTTCAATATCCTAAATACTCAAAGTCGTTTTTTCCTCCAAACACGATCGAATCTCATGGCACCCAAAACAAAAAACCCTAAAATCTCTAAGCGCAAGCAAGACCAAGCTACTTCATCCAACCCGCAAATTTGCTCTAACGATCAAATTGAGAGATGGATGAATCGCGTACCACATTCAATCAAAAGATATGAAGACATTCAAAAGAAGAAGCTTCATACAGGTCCTTTCTACAATTTGCTCAAATTTCCTATGTACGACTTGGATGAAATATGCGAAAATGCGGGGTTACATCAGTTGATCTCCTTCAACTCGAATAATATCCAAATAGACCAACTTGCGATATTCCTATTCTATGCTAATTTAGATAGCATAGCAGTTTGGAATACCGATAACGACGATTATTGGCTATGGTCAAGTGTTTACGGCAACCTTATTAGACTAACTCCGAGGATCATAGCGAACTCTCGGATGTTCCGACACCGGAGAAGATTTATATAATATTCCGGATATGCGTTTCAAACCGAGAGATAATATCACACATCAAATATGGGAAGATGAAATGCCTAGATTTACATCAAAATACTTAAGACCTAAGGCGAGACTTCTCACTAGAATGATAATCAACACTGTCATTCCTTGCCTTGGTAGTCATGAGCAAATCACAGAGCTAGAACACAAGGCTTTATATGCTACCTTCAATGGAACAAGGGTTAATTGGGCGAAATTCATATTTGATTAGCTCAAACACTATTGGACTCGATCACGCCCATCCATCATCTACCTTACATACATCATGCGTCTTCTGCGGGCTCACAACATCCCTTCATCTTTATCAACTTTTGAAGAGATTTCTCCGAAATATGCATCCACAAATTTTTTCTCTCTAATGCATTTACCAGAAAATCCTCCGGATTTTATATCATTAGAAGAATGGACGCAACGACGTCAAGCGAGTCAAGCTATGCCTCCACCCCAACAACAACCTGAACAATCACAAGAGGAAGAGCAACATTGCGAGTATACTCCTCCTCCTCCTGCACCTTTTGATTATTCGTGCCAAGATGAGATTTTGGAGACCCGCACTGAGATGAATCCAAATGAAAGTATTCGCGACCTAACTCTCCAAAATCAACTCATTCTGTCAAGGAATCAAATTTTTTTGGCTAAGCATATCGATAGCCTTGAAACAACGTTTGCTTCACGCCTAGCCACAGTTGAAGAATCACTTTCAACTACACTATCAGTTCTAAAAGAGGTTCTTCAACGAGTTCGTGGTCCTACACCACCATCGGAAGATTGGCCAACTCCAACGCCTTCTCCTCCTCCGTCAAAACACTGTAACTTTTTTGAAGAGGAAAAAGAACCTCTCCAACAAACTCCGACATCTCCAAAAAAACAAGCTAGCTCTTCCAAGAAAGAAGATGAAGGAGATGATCAAGTTAAAACTTCCCCAAAAAATTCTTAGTTTTTAGGATTCCATCTTTTGTATTATAATGAAAAAAAAACTATGCATGTAATCAATCAATTTGTTTAATGAAAAGTGCTTTTTGGTTTGTTATTTCTGTTTATATTGATATAACCTTCCTACAATTGGTACATATTTCATGTTACGAACATGTTCTCTAAATTAAAAAAAGATATTAACACTTTTTGATAATGCCAAAGGGGGAGAAATAATGGAAAGCACATATTCAGGGGGATATTTATAAAATTATATCTAAGTACATTGTATAGTTGTCATCATCAAAAAGAGGGAGAATGTTAGGAAATATAATCTATAGTTTCGATGACAACAACTATACAACGAAAATCAAATATATATATATATATATTTATTTATATTTATATATACGGGTACTTGCTAGTATAACATCACTAGAAAGATAAGAAAGAGGCCCAAAGGACACTATAAGAGACTACAAGTTGATAGGAACAAAGAAGCACAGGAACAAGAGCACTAAAACTGATATGCACAATTTCAGACGTTTGGGTGCACAAGCCAGACGTCTGAATCAGTTCTCTGGAACAACAGACAGTCAAAACCAGACGTTTGGTATTTGCACTTAGACGTCTGAAAATCTACCATATTCAAAAACTATATGGTATCAGACGTCTGAGACATACACCAGACGTCTGAATTCAAACTTGGATTTTAAATAAGAACTTCAACTGCCACATTCGAATGGACATCTTCGCTTCTCTTCACTGCAACTCTTCATCATCAACGGAAGCAACTGTAGAGCACTTGTTAATGGACATAACTACTTGAGATACCTATCTACAACTATATATAGCATCAAGAATCAAGAGAAAATACTTACCTTACATACTTACGCTTTCTAATTCTATACTATATTCTTGATCTCTGTACTCTAGCAATCTTTACTTGTATTCACTCTTCCATATACTCAGTTCTTCATAGACAATATTCTTGAGAGATACATTGGAAGCAATTGTACTAATTAGTCAACATCCATGTTATACTAGAATACACATTTGGCAAGAACAACTCATTGTAACCAAGCTTATTCCTCCGGGCGAAGCGAGGGTTTTTGATAGTCGAATTCTGAAGGGGAGCTTCGGGACTGGACGTAGGACGGAAGGTCTGAACCGGTATAAAATCCTGGTGTGCTTATTCTATATTTACTTAGATTAATATTATTTTAGTTGCATCATATATTTTGTCACATATACTTGCATATACACTACACGGTCCACCCCGTAGACTTACATGGGGTACTGCCCGTCACGATGCATCTCTAGATAAAATGACACCAAGGACCTCGCCAAGGTCCCCGCCAACACAAGACCGGCCTACCACTTGACTAGTAGTACCGAATATAATCACCCCTCCGTTAATGGGCCCCGAAGCATACAAATGAGAGATAATATCGACTCCAGATAAGGATGATCATACCCTAATTGGGAGCGACCCACTTAGCCCTACTACATCTCCCTTATTTTAGTCATTTCCAGTTGATGAGGCTTGAAGCTACGTTTTACCTTTCACATAGCACTTCCCACTTGGAATGCTACATTGCCTTCCAATTGATGACACACTGTCAGCATTCATCCATATAGTCATTCAGGAGATGAACGAACCAAATGCACTACTTCTACTACATCCATTTTGGAATAACTCTCTGGATTAGTAGCAAGCAGCCCTAGCACTTCAAAGAGCTTCATCTTCAATTCCATCATCTTCAAGATGTCTTCACTTCGAAACTCTTGAGTTGGATCAAAGTAGTTTTTAGATAACATACCCGATCGTGGTCTCTTCGAAACAACATTTGATCGTTTCCGGTAAACTCAACCCCGGTTCGTTAGGAAATAAATAGTCAAAGATAAGAGCGGAGGTCACCTCCTAACCGTTAGTAGACGGATTTCCTTATTTTTTTTCCTATGAGAACAAAACGAGTTTATACGTACAATATAACACCTCGGACGGTAACGGTACCATATAATTCCCGTGTTCCTCCTAGATATTTTCAAAGTTACAATTTTGGTCCATATTTGATAGTTGGTTACTTAACTATCATATAACAAACAATTCAACCATAAATGATTTAATTCTTTAAGGAAAATAACACTAGTTAAGCACAAAGCAACTCTAGGCTTCTTAAATTAATCTTTCATTAATTTGAACCACTTTACAGATCTTAGGAAAGATTTTTATTTCAAATCGCACTTGAATTTGAGTTAACAGAATCATTTATAGTAGAGATAATAATAACCCAAATGCTATTCCTTCGGTGTTAAGTAGGAAAAAGATATTTCCTACCACCATAATTAAGAAGGTCGATCAGGGAAATCAAAACTCCATAAATAACTCTTTTATAATTTTCCTTTTATAAATATGAGTTGAGAATTCACTTATGCAATTCTTCCAAAAAATATTATTTATAAATGTCCAAGACAAAGTTTTAATCTCTTTTTATAAATTTCCGAATTTGTTTAGCAAACTATTTATAAAAATCCTCTGTATTATTTATAAATTCTTTTACACACCTTCTTTATAAAATACCATTTTATAAATTTTCCAACTCCTTTGTATCTCTTTTATAAAACCCCAAAATTCATTTACAAAATTCCTTTTATAAATTTACTAAATGACTTTGCTAAAGCTCTTTTGAAAACAAAAACTTCAAACTTATCAAAATGATATCAATTTTTTTTATAAGATTTTACTTATAAAACCATTCTTTTATTTTTTTTTAAAACACTTCCCTAAATCTACATCGTTTTAAACCAATCATTTCCAAATATTATTTATATATTACCACCTTCTTTGAACACGCAAAACTTTCCATTTTGAAAATAAAGATATTTTCTTTTAAATTTTCTTTTAAAAAAAAAGAAATAAATATTTATATAATAATAATTTCTATAAAACAATACTTTCAAAAATAATCATTTAAACATTTATTAAAAAAATGTATATAAATAGATATATTAGAAAGGATAAAATAAAGAATTTTTTTTCAAATAGAAATGAAAGTTAGAAAACACTTTTAAAAATAAAATATTATAAAAATTCTAAACAGTCAAATTTAAAATCATTATCAAACCAAATTCACAATTTACAGTATTTCAAAAATACTATATCGAGGCCTATAGTCACTATAGCACTTAACAAATGCTACTACTATTTAATTTAACTAAAAAGGGTTTAATTTCACATATGTCGATGTCACATCCAAACAGTCAAATTCAACATCTAACAACTCGTTTAAAAGGAATATAACTGAAGATAAAACAATTGGAATATAATGGAAATTGCAAATTCCTATAGTGAGGAATCCAGATTTCTCAACAATTTTGACTGTATTTCAATTTTTAATTCAATCATCGATAAAATTGGAATATTTAACCAAACAGCTAATAATATCTATCCAACCACAAACAGTAAAATTCAACTACTATAAAACATTACTGATAAATCAAATATGTGAGTTATACTCACAAAATTTCATTTGTCACCAAAGTGTTCCGATTTTGGAACTAAAATCGAACGACATCCGATTTTAGCCCAAATTTCAACATGCTCCAAATTCTTCCAAACCGGTTCCACTACGAAGCTTTCGTCATTACGAGCGCAATGCAAAAATAAAAGTCTAGATTGGGCCTTGTATAGACTAGATATTAAATTTATTAGCTATCTGATTTTAAATTCTCAATCAAATAAACTAATTATATAATTAAACCTAATTACATTTATAATACTTCTTCCTCTTTTAAAATTCCCGCTCATAGCACTACCCCTTCCCATTGCCGATGACTTTACCCATCCCTATCTCTACCTCCGGTCATCAACCCGCCGCGTCGACAAGGACATTCCCATCCTCCCCTCTTCCTGACCATACCCTTCACTCCACGTCCGCATGGCCCACAAAATCGCGGCATCACACACTACCGACCGTACATCGCCCGTCGGACCACCTTCCGAGCTACTGTGCACCTCCAGACCTCTGCCATAGGTGTCGTTCAACCCCCTTTGTCCCAACCTGAACTGCATTTTGCCCAAAACACATCCATCTTGCCAAGATCTAAAATCCTAGTTTGCAAAACTCCTTCATTCCCTCACTGTAAGCATTCGAACCTCCTCAAACCAAGACGCACCATCCAACACCCATACCAAAAGATAGATATCAACACAAGGAATTCAAAGATGTTCACCTTTTGATTTATAGATTTTTATACGAATTTTTTTTGATTTAATAAGAAACGGATCTATTTTTTTCCTTACAGCTAATAGAACGGTACGGGTTAGAAGAAGGAATGTGTGGAAGAAGATGTTTGTTTGTTTGGTTAAGTGTTGTATATATATAATAGTAGTTTTTTGACGTTTTGCCGCATAGTTTTCCATTTTGCGAATGGATTCCGATCGATAAAACAAAAATACGGTCGCACTCAAAACAACGACGCGATTGCAAAACAATAATAATATACACTAGTTATTGGATTCTGAAAAATAAAAAAACACCGCTATTTGACGATAAAACATCAAACAGATAATTTAAATATTTTCTAAATTAAAAATTATGGAAAAATAAATTAAATTAAATTAAAAATACATCAATAGAAATAGAGTCAAAATAATAATAATTTATTTTCTAATTATTTATTCTAACCATTTATAACTACAAATAAATTTAAAATTGATTTCACTTTTATTGTTTATTACATCAGAATGAGTTAAATAAAGATATTAAATCCATTTATTAAATATTCAATTCAAATTCCAGTATTTGAAACACATATCAAATATAAATTCTCCAATTCAAATATTTTAATAATCGTTGTATTTGAATTTTAATTATTAATTTTTTTTAATCTATATATTTGGAATTTTGAGTTATTTAACATTTTAAACCAATATTTTTAATATTTAACCAATTATATTTCACAATCAAATGACCAAAATTTTAGGTCGTTACATTCTTCCCCCTTAAAAGAATTTCTTCTCTGAAAATGCCAAGGAAAGAAAAATGTCCCAAACCCCTTAAACTTTTCAAAATCAGTATAATTTAAACATTTAATCAAAATTTCTAAGTCTTTAAATTCATTCACAGATTCCAACTAATATCATTCCAAGTTATAACATAAAAATCAAATTTTAGTTATTAAAAATTTCTTCAAAATTTTTCTAACTCTTTGATTTACAAAAAATTTCAACAGTGTCTCCTTTGCGTGGTTCGATCGGAAAAATTTACAATATATACACAATCACATATATACATGTCATCTTCAAGGATGAGGCATCCCGTAGAGAAAAATATAAAAATACGATATGTAATCCGACATGCATACCTTTTGTTAGCATTAGCAAGCATATGCAATCAATATGATGCGAAAGCGAGCTCCAAATGCGAACAATACGCTATTTGCACCTACTAATCACTCAACGACCAATGAGAACATGTGTATAGAATGTAATATCAATATATAACATAGACTATATTATAACCATATGCAAATGTAGCAAATGTAACCAGAGAAACCATCAATCAAATTATATCCATTCAATTTATTCATAATCATATCAATTTACATTTTCCAATGTCAACATTTAATTTATTAAATCTCGTACGATGTACATATGTCATCCATATGCAATATCAAATCCGATTGCTCGCTCGACCACCAAATTTCACTTCTGAACTAGTATCGTCTACACGACCACTTTAGTACGGACTCATATCTAGTTCCTTGTTAAGAAACCGTCATTCTTTTTGCATAACCATATACCATGATAGAGAACTTCAGAATCAATCAAAGTCTAAAGCCAATGTCCGCGGTCGAGAATTGAGTGAAAAATTCTAACTCGGACCGGTGTAAATCATCTCAAAATCATGTACTCGAAGCTGGATCAAACAGTTATGCGAATAAAATAATATACGTACAACTTACATATTTATTTCAATTGGTTTCTTATTATATTCCATTCTTTAATTTACATTCATTTATTCATAATCATTATTCACATTGCTTTATTCACATACATTTATTATTTAGTATATTGTTTTCAATACTAATGTCAATTAAGAACCATTCCATCAAATTTTTACTTAAGTTTATTATAAACATTTTATACAACACCACTAATGTTTATTATCACTTCAATACTTAAGTTCATATTCAATTCTATCAAACGACATTCCAAAACCATATCCAATTCATTTTACAACTTAAGTTGAATTTCATTTTATCACTCAAGTTCATTTCCATTTCATTTATTCATTACAAACGAAATTCAATTTCATTGTTCAATTTCAATATTCAATTTACTAATTTATTTAATTAGTTCATTTCATTAATTCATTTCAAGTCACAATCAATTTCATTTCGAAAATCATTTCATTTAACTTAAGTTAAATTTTATTTCATAGTTCAATTTCAAATTTTCTTTTCTTAACATTTATATCAAATAAATTTTAAAATTTGTTTTAACTTACCAATTCTCAAAATTTATAAGTTATAAAACTTAATTTTCATATTTATCAAATTATACTTTGGATTTTAAAATCAAAACTTGTTTTACCGGATCACAACTTCAATGGCAACAATTCCTCTCTTGGAAACTAGAAAATGAACATCGATGATGCTGCAGTCATCATCGAAATTATTTCCAACGACCGAAGTGAGTTCAGTGCTTTCTATACACTTCCGAATTCCATTTACAATATTTTCATTTAAAAATATTTTCCAAGTAATATTATTTTCCAAAACTTTGAAAAACAATATTCAAAATCAACGAAATTTAGATTCTTAACTTTTAAATTCTTTTATTTACAAATCATATTTATAAAATTTCCTTATATATATAATTTCACTTTGGTTATATAAAACCATTTCTTAATTGTTTTTCAATGTTTACATTATAATAATAACAACTTTTATTAGAATATAAACAACAAACAATAAATGATAATAATCAAATATTATCATTCTCTAATAACCAAACACACCATATATACTATAATAATTTTTGAAAGATTATTCCTTTATATGTAAAATATAGTCAAGGTAAAATTATTGCAGTTACCCAATTTTTTTAAAATACTATGTCGAATTGCTCTGTCCAAGTGTATAGAGATCCCTACCAATAACGTTACTTACTCGTATTGACTAGAACCCATAAGCCACTCAATAAATCAAAACACAATATAAAACATTTTTATATCACTAAAAATTACACGCTCATATATATATACATACACACACACAATCAAACTCATTCTAAGGTGCTACTAACCCTATCTATAAGTGAGTAATCCCCACCAAAGCCAAGGTTCCCGTTTAACCTCGCTCTAATACCAAGCTGTAACGACCCACTTTTCAGTATAGTTTAAGCGGACAAGCAACCACACATGACCCACTCAAATTTAACGGAAAGGCGGATAGTTAGGGAAAAGAAGAGGAAGGAAGAAGAGAAGAGAAAAAGAATACTAACAACACAGAATCTCACAGCAGAATGAATAATATATAATATGAGAAAGAACTTCACACAAAAACAAACTGTAATATATATATATATAGACATCAATCAGAGTATGCTAACCTATTTTAGCCCAGACAGTTATAACAACCTGTCCTCACAATTGCTGATAAATACAACAATGAATGCAGTGGAAAAGTAACCATATACACGAATACATCTCTGGGCCCCCAGCTCGTCTCCTGAAGCTCCAAAACATCCAAACTAAATCTGTAATATGCTCGGTCTGACCCGAGCATTATAATAAAATAACACCCGAGTCAGTTTGAAAAACCACTGTGAGAAAACACACCCAACTAGATTTTAAAGTTATAAAAAACTTTTGAAATCAAGAGTATCTCGTAAGACCACGCCGTACATAGACACGGACAGGTTTTTACCATACGATAACCAAACCATTTCATATGAAATTCTCTGATACTATAATAGTGGCTAAGATATATATACTTATTAATCACAGTCGAAATTGTTAAATTAATTAAATTCTAGCATAATAGGTATACAACTAAAACCGTAAGGGTATGTATTGGAGAATGGATTCCATACAATGACTGGGGTACCATCCATCATGGTGCATCTCTAGATAAAATAACACCGAGGACCTCGCTAGGATCCCTGCCAACACGGCACCAATCTACCACTTGACTAGTAGTACCGAATATGATAACCCCTCCGTTAATGGGCCCCAAAGCATACAAATGGGAGATAACATCGACTCTAGATAGGGATGATCATACCCTAATTGGGAGCGACCCACTTAGCCCTGCTGCATCTCCTTTGTTTTAGTCATTCCCGATTGATGAGGCTCGAGGCTACGTTTTACCTTTTATATAGCACTTCCCACTTGGAATGCTACATTGCCTTCCAATCGACAACACACTGTCAGCATTCATCCATACAGTCGTTCAGGAGATGAACGAACCGAAGGCACTACTTCTACTACATCCATTTTGGAATCAACCTCAGGATTAGTAGCAAGCAGCCCTTGCACATCGAAGAGCTCCATCTTCAATTCCATCATCTTTAAGATGTCTTCACTTTGAAACTCTTGATTTGGATCAAAGTAGTTTTCGGATAACATATATGATCCCAGTCTATTCGAAACAACGTTTGATAGTTTTCGGTAAACTCAACCCCAGTTCTTTAGGAAATAAACAGTCAAAGATAAGAGCGGAGATCACCTTCTAACCATTAGTGGACGGATTTCCTTATTGTTTACCTCAGGAGAACGAAACGAGTTTATACGTATAGTATAGCACCTCGGACGGTAACTGTAACGTATAATTCCCATTTTCCTCTTAGATATTTCCAAAGAATTTTGGTCCATATTTGATAGTCAGTTACTTAATTATCATATAACAAACAATTCAACCATAAATGATTTAATTCCATAAGGAAAATAACACTGGTTAAGCACAAAGCAACTCTGGGCCTCTTAAATTAATCTTTCATTAATTTGAACCACTTTACAGATCTTAGGAAAGATTTTTATTTCAAATTGCACTTGAATTTGAGTTAAAAGAATCATTAATAGCAGAGATAATAATAACCAAAATGCTACTCCCTCGGTGTTAAGTAGGAAAAAGATATTTCCTACCACCATAATTAAGAAGGTCGATTTGGGAAATCAAAACTCCATTTTAAATAACTCTTTTATAATTTTCCTTTTATAAATATGAGTTAAGAATTCACTTATGCTATTCTTTCCAAAAATATTATTTTAAATTCTTTTATAAATGTCCAAGACAAAGTTTCAATCTCTTTTTATAAATTTCCGAATTTGTTTAACAAACTCCTTTATAAAATCCTCTGTATTATTTTTAAATTCTTTTATAGACCTTCTTTATAAAATACCATTTTATAAACTTATTTATAAATTTTCCAACTCCTTTGTATCTCTTTTATAAAACTCCAAAATTTCTTTTATAAATTTACTGAATAACTTTGCTAAAGCTCTTTTGAAAACAAAAACTTCAAACTTATCAAAACGATATTGATTTTTTTAATAAGATTTGCTTATAAAACCATTCTTTTATTTAAAAAAACACTTTCCTAAATCTACGTCATTTTAAACCAACCATTTCCAAATATTATTTCATACATTACCACCTTCTTTGAACCCGCAAAACTTCCCACTTTGAAACAAAGATATTTTCTTTTAAATTTTCTTTTTAAAAATAAATAAATAAATATTTATATAGTAACAATTTCTATAAAACAATACTTTCAAAAATAATCATTAAAACTTTTATTAAAATATGTATATAAATAGATTACTAGAAAGGATAAAATAAAGATTTTTTTTTGAAATAGAAAGGAAAGTTTCAAAACACTTTTAAAATTAAAATATTATAAAAATTCTAAAACAGTTAAATTTAAAATCATTCCCAAACGGAAATCATTATCAAACCAAATTCACAATATATAGTATTTCAAAAATACTATATCGAGGTCCATAGTCACTATAGCACTTAACAAATGCTACACTATTTAATTTAACTAAAAAGGGTTCAATTTTCACATATGTCGATGTCACATCCAAAATGGTTGAAATAGTCAAATTCAACATTTAACAATTCATTTAACATGAATATAACTTAAGATAAAACAACTGGAATATACTGGCAGTTATAAATTACTATAGTGAGGAATCCAGATTTCTTAACAATTTTGATTGTATTTCATTTTTTAATTCAATCATCGATAAAAAGAGAATACTTAACCAAACAGCTAATAATTTTCATCCAAACACAAATAGTGAAATTCAACTACTATAAACATTACTGATAAATCAGAAACGTGAGTTATACTCACCAAAATTTCAAGTGTCGCCAAAGTGTTCCGATTTTGGAACTAAAATCGAACGACGTCCGATTTTAACCCAAATTTCAACATGCTCCAAATTCGTCCAAACCAGTTCCACTACGAAGCTTTCGTTGTTATAAGCGCAACGCAAAAATCCGTGTCTCGATTGGGCCTCGTATGGACAAGATATTAAATTTATTAGCTATCTAATTTTAAATTCTTAATTAAATAAACTAATTGTATAATAAAACTTAATTACATTTATAATACTTCTTCCTCTTTCAACATTCCCGCTCACAGCACTACCCATTCCCATTGCCGACGACTTTGCCCGTCCCTATCTCCACCTTCGGTCATCGACCCGCCGCGCCGACAAGGACGTTCCCATCCTCCCTTCTTCCTGACCATACCCTCCACTCCACGTCCGCACGACCCACAAAATCATGACATCACACACTGCCGACCATACATCACCCTTCGGACCACCTCCCGAGCCACTGTACACCTTCAGACCTCTGCTGTAGGTGCCGTTCAACCCCCTCAGTCCAAACCCGAACTACATTTTGCCAAAAACACATCCATCTTGCCAAGATCTAAAACCTTAGTTTGCAAAACTCCTCCATTCCCTCACTGTAAGCATTTGAACCTCCTCAAACCAAGTCGCACCATCCAACACCCATACCAAAAGATAGATATCAACACAAGGAATTCAAAGATGTTCACTTTTAGATTTATAGATTTTTATACGAATTGTTTTTTATTTTAATAAGAAACGGATCTATTTTTTCTTACAGCTAATAGAATGATATGGGTTAGAAGAAGGAATGTGTGGATGAAGATATTTATTTGTTTGGTTAAGCGTTGTATATAATAGTAGTTTTTTGGCATTTCACCCCACAGTTTTTCATTTTGGAAATGGATTTCGACCGACAAAACAAAAATACGGTCGCGCTCAGAATAGCGACGCGGTTACAAAACAATAATAATATACACTAGTTATTGGATTCTGAAAAATCACAAAACACCGCTACTTGACGATAAAACGTCAAACAGATAATTTAAATATTTTTCAAATTAAAAATTATGAAAAAATAAAATAAAATAAATTAAAATTACGTCAGTAGAAATCGAGTCGAAATAATAATAATTTATTTTCTAATTATATATTCTAACCATTTATAACTACAAATAAATTTACAATTGATTTCACTGTTGTTTTTTATTACATCGGAATGAGCTAAATAAAGATATTAAATCCATTTATTAAATATTCAATTTAAAATTCTAGTATTTAAAACACATATCAAATATAAATTCTCCAATTCAAGTATTTGAATAATCACTGTATTTGCATTTCAATTATTAATTTTATTTTAATCCATATATTTGGAATTTTAAGTTATTTAACATTTTAAACCAATATTTTTAATATTTAACTTATTAAATATTTCAAAATCAAATGACCAAAATTTCGGGTCGTTACGAACTCACTAACCTCTAATAAGCTATTGCGTTCCCCTTCTTAATCCGGCTTGAATTGCCTCCGCCTCGCTTCGTTGATCTATCCTTTTCATTTTCCTTTGAAATTGCCTCTCTCTTATTTATAACCTTTTATTTTTAATTTTTAAATTCTATTTTTTTGAAGAACAAATTGTTGGAGAGAAACATAGAGTTTTAGGAGATACAGGGTTCTGGTACGTTCAGAATTAGATTAGGGTTTCTTTTATGAGATTAAGGTTGTATTTATAGGCTTAAGAATCGACTTGGACCGTTAGATTAAATTTTATAAAACCTAAGCCATTCAATAGGCTTACTATAGCCAGTCGACAGTGAGCAATCGACCATTACAGTAGCCGGCGGTCGACCGCTCATCGAATTTCAAGCGTGGATTGAACCCTGGCCTAAGGCCTAGCTTTATTGATTTATAATATATATATATATATTAGTATATTATTAGGGAAATTAGCTTCCTAATTCTCGACTTTTGAACATTACGGGATGAGTTAGTTAGTGTATGTAGGCAATTTGGCCTAGACACTATCCCTTCTACAAAGATGATTCGATCACCAGGAGCACTCACAGGAGGTTCATCAGTGGATGTGCAACACTGTTGGTGGATGCCTGGAAAAGTGTGTGGCCCAACATTAATGGAAGAGTCCTCAGTTCATACGACAATTAGGACGTGACATTGTTGGTTGGCGATTGGCGCAGTGCAATAAGTAGCATGACGTTACTATTGAGCTTAGATATGGATGCAGCAACCCTAAAATGTCTTCGGCACGAATCGACATTGCGGGATCCTCTCAATGCGCAAGTATGATATGTTGTAGTCGTAGTTTGGGAAATGTAGTCCCAAGGGCGATATTGTATGCGATCTTATGTTAGGAGTAGTCCTAGAGGCTACTAATCCTATTCATAGTTGATTTAAGGTTTGATTAGTTGTCCGACCCTAAGTGTAAACCTTTAAAAGATGTCGGGTGTAGACATATTTAGAGTTATATTCCTTAGGTTAATATGACCAACATTAGTAAGTAATATACAAAACAAGTAGGCTAACCTAGGTACATAAATTATTAATGAAGTCAATTGCATGAAATCACCATATAATAAAAATGTAACTCATTCACCAGACTTTTTTCTGACTTGCTCCTTTCTTTTTCCTCCACTGCAGGAGGACAGAGTAGTGGGTGATTGGCCCAGATTTAGCACGTGGAGGAGTGAGCTTGGCGTTGATATTGCTTATTATTCCTTATCACTCTCCATGTAACGATTTATCATATTTAGTACTTTTCAGACTATATGTTGTTACTTTTGTAAAACTCTAGATTTTTAGGCTACGTATATTTTAAGACTATGTTTTTCTATGATATTTTCTAAGATGATATTTTTTTGTATTTATATTTTACTACTTGCTGCTGTGAGATTTGAAAGTGTAGAATGTCTTAGATTTTATCCTTTATGTTCTTAGTCTTTATAATGTTTTAGCTCATACCTCTTGGCACAACGTGAGCCCGAAAGTCACCCTAAGCTTTGGATCGGTATGTCCGGAGGTGCGGGTTGTCATATGTGGTATTAGAGACAGGTTTTGATTCTAGGACTGTAGGGTATGGGACCACCATGCTTCCGTTAAGCCACTATGATTAAATTAAACCAATTCTAGATCAAATAGGGTATAGAGAAATTTAATTACATATAAATCAACATAATTATCAATGAACCCACTCGCCTCTAATAAGCTATTACCCTCTTAATCCACCTTGAATTGCCTCCGCTTTGCTTCGCTGATCTCTCTCCTTTCCATTTGCCCTTGGGATTATCTTTCTCTTCTTTGTAATCTTTGATTTTTAATTTTTAACTTTTTTTGTAGAACAAATGAACCTGGGTCGTTAGATTATATTTTTTACGATCCGGGCCGTTCTTCTTGGGCAAACCCAAGTTGATAACCCACGGTTGGTCGACCGGTGGGTTTGGAGCGGTCGACCGCTGGTGGTTGACCGGTCCCAACCAAGGTGTCGACCAGTTGAACCAAGGTGTTCGAATCTTTAGACTTCAATAACTTTTTCATATAGGCTCCGATTGCAGAATTTTATATATGAAAATTGTCTAGAAATCACTATGAACGCAACAGTGCAAATTTCATAACCAAATTCAGACGTTTATAAAAATTCCATTTTTACAATTATTATAATTACTTTAATTTCTTTTATTAAATTTTTGGTAAAATTTTCGCAAGGTGTTACATTCTCCCTCCTTAAAAGTATTTCGTCCTCGAAATCTTCAAAGATAGAAAAATGCAACTCGTACATACCGAAATTAATACTTACAACCATCTACTCAATCATCAACTATATAAAACCATTGTCCTTAGTTTAGATTTTCATATGCAATATGTACATATAGGCATAGAGTGCATATGAACCTATACTAATGCAAAAGTTATGCGGTCTCCTGATCTAATCGACCTCTTGAAATGCAAGTGCTTATGCCATGTATCCAAAATGTATGCAACATCTTATGTAAATATACCAGCAGTTCTACATGTATGCACAACCATTCATTCCATACATAATAGCCATATGCATATTACTTGGTGCAATAAAATAAGTGATGGTGTAGTGTATGTTAACCTAAATATATATTTGTCTAAGTGTGCGAAGATTAATAAATAATCCATTAACAACCATCATCAAAAACATGTCCTAATGACACGTTCGCATCCATTCCTAACATCCAAACATCCATATCTATGGGGTATACTAAGCTAAAGCCTAAGCGCTTAAGCAGTTGTCCACATATTAATTGAAATGGAAACGTACCAGAAAAGAATTCGGGATGGATAGCTCGGATCTTCTCTTCGGGCTCTTATGTACTCTTCGCTGGATTGTCACCCTACTGGACTTTAACAAGCTTAATTACTTTATTGCAGAGTCGCTTTGTACCATACTCAAGAATACGGGTAGGTGCATGGTGAATAGGTGACTCCCTCTCTACTACCACCTCCTCTAGCTATCTTAGCTCGATCACAACTGTTGAATCATGTAGACATTTTCATAAGTGTGACACATGGAAAAGGTCGTGTACTCCCACTAACTTGTTAAGAAGCTTTAACCTATAAGCTAACTTCCCAACCCTACATCTGATCGAAAAAGGCCCTACAAACCTTGGGGCTACTTTCCCGAACTACCAAACCTTATAACATGCCTAAGTGGTGAGACCTTCACAAAACCACATCGCCCTACAACCTCCAATTCTGTGCATTTCCTATCAGCATAAAACTTCTGCCTATCTTGTGCAGTTTTCATCCTTCTACGGATCAAGTCTACCTTCTCTGATGTTACCCTTGCTATATCTGGTCTAAGAATGATCATATCTATAGTGTCCCACCAACAAAACGGTGATCTACAAGGCCTCTCGTATAACTCCTCAAATGGTGCCATCCTAATACTTGCCTAATAGTTGTTATTATATTCATAAGTGAACTCCACTAGTGGCAAATGATCCTTTCAAGAGCCTCTGAAATCCAATATATACATTTGAAGTAAATCTTCCAATACCCGATTCACTCTCTCCATCTGTCCATCCATCCACGGGTGATGAGCGGTACTCAAGCTCAACTCAATGCCTAAAGCCTCCCGAAGACTCCTCCAAAACTCGTTGGTGAAAAGCGAATCTCAGTCGCTAACAATGCTAGAAGGAACTCCATTAAGATAAGTGATATTATCATGAGGAAGGTATGAGTGTACTTAGCATAAAGGAGAAGTGATGTAAAGGAGAAGTGATGTAAAGGAGAAGTGATGGAAGGTAAGGCTTCCATGGCGTGGTGGGGGTGGTGAGAGCAAGCTTAGAGAGCACTCTTCTTGAGCTTATATAAGGAGAGGCATATCATAGATAATAAATCACAAATTCACAAAACAAAAGTTATCATAATTCCATGTCTTCTTCTTCTTCCTCTCTAAATTCCTAAAGCAAAATTATTGCAAACCTTGTCCAAATCAACTCAAATTTGGAGCGAAGCCTTAAAGGAATATTACAACACCTTCCATCTAGTTAGAAGTTGAAG
Organism: Allium fistulosum; assembly: GCA_030737815.1. Classification (NCBI taxonomy): domain Eukaryota; kingdom Viridiplantae; phylum Streptophyta; class Magnoliopsida; order Asparagales; family Amaryllidaceae; genus Allium; species Allium fistulosum. The sequence goes on from CM060902.1 coordinate 1,390,438,360, forward strand.
AAGTGAAGCCAAACTCCCCATGGAAGTTTTGGCCATGAGCAATCAGAGGGTGGTGGAGGCTAGAGGCAAGTGAAAGCAAGGAGGAAGAAGAGAGGAAAGGTGGTTGCAAGTTGGGGTTGGACATGGGTACTTGGATCTTGGTTATTGTTGGGTTAAAGGTGAGTTAACACACCTCTTTGAATGGAAAATATGATACATACATACATACATACATACATACATACATACATATATATATATATATATATATTGTGTTTTGATTGCATTTAAGTTGTTAAATTGTTATCGACATTGTTGAAAACATTGGTGATAATTCTTGTTTTAAAAACAAAGAGCACATGTGATCCATGTCTATGGACTTGGAATAAACTTGAACGGACTTGTATGACTTGTGACAAGACCTTGGAACAAAGTACATAGGTTATAGATGGACTTTGGTTTAGATAGGACTCGGATTTGAAAGTGCACGTATAGCGATAGTCGCTATGGATGCACTTGTGAATTGCCTTGTTTTTGGCAATTTATTTGGAAATTTATAAAGAGATCCTTACAGGTTTCTAGCCATATTTATAATTTTTTTATATTTTTTTGTTGCTATTAAGAGTTTGGATGATAAAAGGTTAAGTAACATCTCGAAAAATGGCTAAAACTTCACTTGTGCAAAACTGCCTTGTTTAGACTTGATTTTTGGACTTTAAAGATTTGAAAGGATATATAAATTTAAATATTTTGTTTCATTCATTTTACTAGTGTTTACTAACTCATATTATAGTATTTCAAAAGTGGTTTGAGATATTTATGAATTTTTAAGAACTAGTTGTGAATTTTTAAAGAAGAGGATTTTATAATAAAAACTTGGTTTTTCAAGTTTTTAAGAAAATTATAAAGTTGTTATTTTCATGTAATATTTTGAGTAAATATTTTAAAACCTACTATAAGTATTATAAAGTATTTTAAAATCATTTTGAGTATATATAGTTTTTAGAAAATATGTTGACTATTTTATATCTTATGTAATAAAATATCTTTTGACTTGTTTATTTACATATTAAATTTTGGTAAATAAATCACTATATATATATATATCATTTAAAAAGGGTTTTAAAAGTATAAACAAAAGGTTTAGAAAGGGGTTATAATTGCTTAATGGCCAAATGGTTAATTGATTAATTACTTGTTTGCAAAGTAATTAACAATGCTTAACACGAAAAGCTAACAAAATAGACTTATCTATTTGTGGGAGTTAAGATTGATGTTAGAGTAGGGATATGAGCAATAGAGCTCTAACTTACAGGCTTTCCTTTTGATCGAGGAATAGTTAAGTTGGAAAATGCCGAAAAGGTGTTAATCATGTTAATTTCTTACTTTTTTATGGAAATCATTAATACTATACTTAACACTAAAAGCCGACGAGGTAGACTTATCTATTTGTGAGATTCAAGAATGAAGTGTCTAGGCAAGGCTTTGATGCAACCAGTGCTCTGACTTACCTGGCTTCACTCTTGGTCAAAGAATAGTTAAGTTGGAATGTCGAAAACGAGTTAAGTGTATGAATATTGATTTGTATAAGCAATTTTTTTACTAGGTAGTCGATTAGTCGACTATCAAAATTGACCTAATATTAACTTAGGAAGTATTGAAAGGCTTCACAATCTCATACCAATGAGAACCCCTGAGGAGGAGCATTGGTGCGAAACGTCTCTAGTTTTTGCTTACTTTTGAGAGAACCAGAATTGAGTTAACCAAAAATTCATTGATTGATTTTGGAGCATCCGGTGAGCGGGAAAAGTGTACTTATATTAGATGACTCAGATCCATAATCACTTCAGAACCATATATGCGATCTATGTTCTAAAATCAGTTCTGAAGTGAAATGTTATAGAGTTGAACTGTCTATCCTTAGGTTAAGTCCAAGGGAGAGGTTAGCATTAATATTTCAACGATGCTATCATGTGGGACTGTCTATCTTAAGAAGTATTCCAAGAGAAAGGATAGCGTTAGCATTCGTCGAAGGACTTATGCAAGAATCTATGTGGAGATTCGAGATTTGTTCAAGATGCTCGAATCCATGTAGTGATTCATGACCTATTTGAGATGGTGGAATTCATTTGGGGATTTATATCTATTCGAGTGATGAAACTTGCGTGAAAGATGCCGAGCATAGCCTCGACATTGGGAAAATGACAAAATAGAAGAGGGACATGGCTAGGGGGTTTAGCTAAGCTCAAGGGTATATCGACTCCATATATAGAGATGCTTATCAATTATTGCTAGCGAAAGTTGATATGACCCGGATCATACATTGAGGTTGATCCAGTTATTTTTACCTTAGAGTATATCCTATCTAGAGATATACGATGTTCGGAAGGTAGTTTCTGATCCTTGTCATGGAGATCCGCTTCAGTTTACTGGAGGCGTCTCCTCGAAAAAAAATCCATATAGAATGCGCCTTAGCAGAATTGATTGTATACCTATTATTGTTGTGGCGTCCACATAGCAACTATTTGATTTGATTTATGTGCTACATATTAGATATTATCTATCATATCACTATATGTTAAACTTAATGAATGATTGGTTTTATTTAAGGAGAAAATCATTACGGTAATCCGTACAGTCTCAAAAGTGCTATTATATGCCACTCTTATTTTTTGAATTTCTTACGCTGGTTTACCATACTGATCCGAGTGTTATTTTCTTATAATACTAGGGTTAGCCCTATGTATGTTTTCAGATTTAGCTATGGACGCTTTGGAGTTTATGGAGAAGAGCTGAATGATTACCTACCATAATATTCTTATTTCCGCTGCATTGCTATATTTTATGCATCAGCACTGTGAGGACAAGCAGTTATAATTGTCCAGGCTGATGATATTACTTAAATTTTGGTAACTCTGAATTTTCTATATTTGGAATAACCCTTTGTACCATTCCTTTAATATTATATATTATCATTTCATTGTGAGATTCTGATGATGTGTTCTTTTTCCTTGTTATATCTTTTTTTTATTTTACCCTAACTTTTTACCTTTTCGGTACTTGGATGCTCAGCAATGCAATACCGTGAATGTATCAGTGTCGACATTTCAGGGTCGAAAAGTCGAGTCGTTGTATTTGGTATCAGAGCTCAAGGTTGAGTGAACACCTTAACTTTGGTTGGGTATGGCTCATTAGAGATGGGGTAAGCGACATCCTAGAATGAGTAGAGTGTATTATACATATGAGAGCGTATTTGTATTTTGAAAACTAGACTTTTAGATTATTCCTTAGGAATATCTCTTTCTTAGTAACTCCTTCTTTGAAATGAATCTATCCTTTAGTTTCCTTAAGCTGTTTCACTTTGATTAGGTAGTAAGAACTATGAATACTAGGGCTTCTAATGTTGAGAGAAATGTAGTAGAAGAAGTGGTGCAGTTTCGACCACGGAAAGACTTTGCTTCGATATGGCATGAGTTTAAGGTATTAGGTGGAAAGAGGTTCAATGGCACCAAGACTATCGTCGATGTCCAGGCTTGGATTAATTTATGCATGGTATGTAAGGACATGACGGATCATATCCATGAAGCATTCAAGGATATAATAAATGTGGCTTTTCGGTTCAAGGGTTCGACTCCAAAGCCGTCTGTATAAGCACCAATCAGGGATAAAAAGCGCAAGCTTCACTCGTCCAAGAATAGGTCCACCCTTGTTTGCTAGATGTGTGGGAAGAAGAGCCATTATTCTAATAAGTGTAGATCATGAAAGGTAGAACTCATGGTAAGAGCACCAATCGAAGAGGTTTCAAAGCTTGAGGCACAATTTGCATCGAAAAGTTGTTACGGTTGCCATCAGCCTGGCCATTATGTTAGAGATTGTCCCATGCTCAAGATAGGGGAGCTGCCTAGGGTCTTTGCTATTTCTTCAGCACCTTCTACTTTTGTAGCTACGAAGGGAAAACAGATTCTTGAGGCTATACTATCTGTTTATAATTTATCATTTGTGTTTGATTCGATATCAGTGTTTCTTATAGTTTAATATCATGTAACCTTGATTATTTAGTCATGCTCGACATGTTAGGAATATTGAGTATTGTTTGTATTGATTTATGCTCGACAAATTTATGAGCAGATTTACTTTTCTACATCATTGAGTGGATAGACAGTAATTATGGGTCAATTAAATGAACACCTTGTGAATTATTGTAACGCCTCTGTTCCAGTGACCGAAATATCAAAGGGAGTTTACCATCCGATAACTTAGATCAATGAGCATAGAAGGAGCAATCTCTCACATACACTGTTTTAAGTCAATACGAATATGTTTCAATACCTGAATACAGTTGAAATAATACGTATTTTATCTCGACGCAAGGCAATGCATACGAGTTATAGACTTGAATAATACAGTATTAGAGACACAGATCGAAATTTCCTAACTAACAAAATCAGAGTGAATAAAAATAATGAATTTTATATCATATCTGAATATTGTGATACATCATGTCATATATACATCACACAAGTACATTACATCGACCGATACGATGAATTCTTAATATTATTTTAAATAGAGTAATTACTAGCCGTCATCATCGACTCCAACTCCGTATCGCAGCCCAAAAAGCATATACATTCATATCAAACTTGTAGAACAACCTCAGTTTGACCCGAGGTTGTCAAATAAATAACAAACCTTGAGTCAGGTTAGAAATCTAACCATGAGTGTAACTGTGCTCAAAATATAATATAATGAGTGTGATAGATTTAAATATAACTCTAAATTCAAATCACTCGAGTATATCAATATAGTCAATTCCATGAATAATTTCATATAAGCTTTGTACTTAAAAACCATTTAAAAATAGACTTCAAATCCCTGTTCTTTCAAATCATTTTCCACGAAATCACTTCAATCCTTATAAATCATATACCAATGGTTTACTTTGCAAACGATGTCAAAATACTAGTTTTGTACATAAATGACATATCAAAATATTTCCCAATTTGTTTAAAACTAATATTGAAACATCTTTTCCAAATCAATTTTAAAAATCCAATTTATCAAAAAATATCCTTCCAAAGTATTGGACAAAATAATATTTCCCTTTTCTTTGTTTAAAATTGCTACTTTTCCATTAATTAAAACAAGTTCCAAAATATCCAATAATTTCATCATAACTAGATTTAAAATACAATACGATTTCACCAAATCTAGTTTAAATAAATATCCTCATAATGGAATGCTTATCAGAACAGATCATAACAAATCATAACATTACTCATCTGCAACCGACGCCCAAGGAAGGAACTTTCCAACCCCTACAATCCAGGCTGAGGGTATTACCTTTGAGTGATATCAAAAGCGACAATTTCTAAACAGATAATAAAATAAGCAACAATCTATTTTAAAAAGATAAAATCATCAAAACTATTTTCAAAAGGGGAAATATACAAAATAAAACTATTATTTCTTTCAAATTGGGAATTTTCAATCGTAGAAATACTGTCAAAATTCCTCTGGTTTATTTTTAATTAATTCCAAAATAGTTCAAAGTCATTTTTCAAAAAAATTCAAGTTGAAGAACTCAACAAAATTCTTTTCAAAGATTTAAATTTATAACTCCTCCATTTCAATTAAATTTCAAAATGATCTAAAAACCCTTCTTCCATAATAATTCTTTCAAAAGAATTTAATATTTAAATCCCTTCTTCCTCACAATTTCAAAATCATCAAACAATTTGAATAAAATTCAAGCTTAAATATGTAATTCCAAAATATCATTTGAAAAGCCTCAAAATACTTCTATAAAAATTCGATATTATATTTTCAAGCCAAGATCATATAGTACACTCGTTTTAATTAAATTACTACCATCCAAAACAATCGATATCATAGTATATAGCACACCATTCAACCATATATCATGCAATTCAAACAACCATTGATCACAATTCAACCATCAAACATGTACTAATAGTAATCAAGGCTATCAAGTCATCATCAATCAACTTATGCAATCACATTCATCCATAATTGCATCTATAAAATGAAAACTTGTGTTATAGCAACCATATATTTTCACTTTATCAATTGATAATTATAGTGCTGCTATATACTTTATTAAAAATAGCCACATTCACATCATATTTTATATTGAAATCTTATAAATGTTTTAAGGCAAATTATACTCATTGTAAACTAGGTTTAAACTTGTTATAAGTTAAAAATATAGTTATACTCGCTGAAATTAGAAGATATGTTTAACTCACTACCATTAGCCTGAAACTTGGGTGCGTAGGCCATCACCGATCGTCGGTAATATCTCCACCATCAGATCGCATGCAAGTCTTCCATGCCATGCTCGCAAGCCAAGACACCGAACCTCCTCCTTGTCGCATGTCCACCGCCTACGCCTCTGGTCAAGCCATAAATACTAGCCGTCGAGGTTCTTGTATTGGTAGTCGCCTCCACACCTTCTCAGGCATCGCAACTTTGATATCCATCGAAGTTTGAATACCTAATGTTTTCCTTTTTCATTTGATTTGATTTTTTTCTTTCGTTGTGAATCGCGTGAGTGATTTTGGGCATTAGGGCTAGTTGGGAAAGAAGAATGAATGGATAAGTATGGAGTGTGTGGGGAAGGTATGGGCTTAAGGGTTGTGGTCCAATAAAAGGGAAGAAAAGTTTTATTTTTCTTTTAATTTTAAATTAATACCCTTAACCACTCTATTGCTCGACTGCTATTTAATATTTGATAAAATTTCGCTCGAGGCATTTTAATCCAAATTTTATTTTTATAACAATTTTTCTTTTATTAAAATATCACCTACCAATTTTCAACAATTATAAAATAATTGTTTATTTTTAAAATAAATTTCAAAATTCCATGAATATTATTTATTTTGCCAAAATAAATTTCTAAACAACTTTTGGATTTTTGAAACACAATTCAAAATCCAAATTTGAATTTTAAATCAATACCCTTCTTTTTAAATCCAAAAATTCAGTTTATTGAATTAAATTCAATGAAATATTCAATTAAATTCCCAAAATTCATTTTAAAATGTTAATTTTATTTTAACTATGAAATAGGGATGTTACAATTAAGTTTCACGGTTTAACTATAAGGCGTTCAGTGATAATGTTGGGTTAGAAGTTAAAATTTAGTAAAAGATGTTTACTATAAACAAATGGAAAGATATAATTTTTTGGAAATAAATATTTGTGAAAAGATTTATATAAGAAATTGATTTTATATAAGTAAGTCTATAAAATATGTTTTACCAACATAAAGGGATTCAAACAGAGAATTTGAGAACTTAAATCCTGGTATTTTTGAAAATGTTTTTCAAGGTTTTGGAGAAAATAATATTAGTATTTTTGAAAGTAAATATTTGGGAATTGGTTTAGATCATCATACTTAGCACTATTATATGAAGTATTCGATACTGCTTTGGAATGATTTTGGTTAAATACTAAAGGTATGTTTTAGATGTATCGAACTCACTTCTGTCGCAAAATAATTTCGACGATGACTGCAGCATCATCGACATTCATTTTCAGGTTTCTAAATGGGGGATGCTACAAAATTGTTTCAGTGGAACAAGTTTTGATTTAAATTTCGAAAGTATGATTTGATATACAAAAGTTATATGTATCCATTATTTCAAAGTGATTTGAAATGAAAACCAGTGTTTAGTTCTAAAGTTTTCTTGTTAAGTTTTTTCATGGACACATGTAGCTATTGTTGAGTCACATATTCTATGAAGTTTTGATTTCTGACAAAGAAATAAAGGCGATCGACAAAACGAAGACATCATGGCTATAAAGATTCCCAAAAGAGCTCATATGGTACTATAGATTATAGATTGATTATTTGATGTTGTAATAGTATTATACTTGTTAAAATCTATCCTCAAATAATCATGCATCTCAATATAATCGATGTATATACGTTATAATATGCATTGCACATTCATTGTGCAAGTTATCAGTGACCGGTCGACCGGTAAGTTTTTGGGCGGTCGACCGTTCCTGTCTAAGTTGCACAATAAACGTGCACACATGCACATAACGTCTATATATTTGAAATCCTGTCTACCGGCCATTTTTGACCTGTCGACCATTTTTAAACAGAGAGCAACCTTTCCTAAAAGACACTTCTTTCTCCAATGGTTGCATCTCTTACCTTTCATCAATGATCATATCTATTAATGGCTACTCTTCACAAAGAGTTACAACCATTTTATTCTCTATATAAACACGTCTAAATCATTGATTCAACACCAAGAATTCTTGCTCTAATTTCTGATCTTACTTTCTAAATATTCTTGCATTCTAAAAGCTCTCAAATATTTCAATTGCTTAATTGAATCATTGAAATTATTTCATATCTTTTGATTCAATAAGTAATATACTTCCTTCAATCTTCACAAACATCATTCACATATTTTGAGGATAAGATTATAGGAAGGGTGTACTACAAGTGACAAATCTGTGTTATCAAGAGCACAAGTTGTCAACGGCAATTGTATTTGTTTTTGTTGAAGTCCTCGGTGTTGTAAGAGGCACGAAATCCCATTCGGCTGTTCGGGTGTTGTAAACCTGTTCCTCCGGGTGAAGCGAGGTAGTTGGTAGTGAAAATCCAGATAGAAGTCTGGGACTGGACGTAGGACGGGAGGTCCGAACCAGTATAAAAATCCCTGGTGTGATTTTTACAGTTTACTGCATCTACTATTCTATATCTGTGAATTGCTATATAGTTAGTTTATTGAATATTTACTTGTATAGCAATTGTAAATAACTTTCCGCATATATTAGTCCATATTACACGATCCATAATTAGTGTGCACAAGCATAGTGCATTTTCATTTGGTATCAGAGCACAGTCATCATATAACCGTAACACCGTTATTTGATATATTCTCGTAATATGGCAAATAACGCAAGCACTAGCACTAACACTTACACGGAAGGTCAATCAACACAAAGACCTCCATTCTTTAATGGTCTCAACTATAGCTATTGGGCAACACGTATGTCATTTTTTGTGCAATCAAATAGCTATGATGCTTGGAATGCTACCCAAAAAGAAATAGTAAATCCAACAACTGAATATTCAGAATGGACAACGGCTGAGAAAACGGCAGCAGCCGTAAATGCAAAGGCAATAAATATGTTGTTTTGTGCATTAGACCAAAATGAATATAACCGTGTTGGTATCTGCACTACTGCATATCAAATTTGGCAAACGCTGAAAACCACTCATGAAGTACTAACAAGGTTAAACAAGCCAAAATAGCCATGCTGAAAAGTCAGTTTCAAAATTTCAAAATGAAACCGAATGAGACAATCAATGATATGTATTCAAGGTTTCAAACTATTCATCATGCACTTATCGGATTAGGGCAAAAATACTCAGATTTTGATGTTGTTTCAACAGTCCTACATTCTCTGACTAGTGAATGGGAAGGAAAAGTATTAGCAATTGAAGAAGCTAATGATCTTTCCGTCATGAAGACAGATGAATTGATAGGAAATCTAATGTCCTATGAAGCAAATTTGCAGGCTAGAAAAGAACAGAAAGAAGAAAAGAAAAATGTAGCATTTCATGCTGAGAAAGATGAAAATGAATCAGATTCTGAAGATGAAGATCTGGCATTCATTGCAAAAGGATTCAAAAAATTCCTAAAATATCGAAAAGCCAGTCGTTCCAACAAAAGGAAACCTGGATCAAATAAACCATCTTCATCCGCTATAGAATGTTTCAACTGCCACAAAAAGGGGCACATGCAAAAGGATTGTCCAGAACAAAAGAAGAAGTCAGAAAATGACAAATTCAAATATAAGAAGGACAAGTCAAAGAAACGAGCCTTCTCAGTAACATGGGATGATTCAGACTCATCTTCATCAGAAAGTGAAAATGATTCGGAGAATGAACAAGCTAATGTTTGTTTTATGGCAACAGAAGATGAGGTACAAATTCCTACATTTGATGAATTACTTGATATTAATGCTGAATTGATAGTCAAATATAAAGACATAAAACGTCAATTAAAAGTAGTCAAAGCAGATTTAAGTAGAGCGGAGTTTGAACGAGATATGTTAAAAGATGAGAAGAAAATATTAGAAGAAGAACTTGAAAAATCTCAAGAATCATCATCTAATATTGACTCTCAACTATCTCTTTTGAGTCAAGAAATAGAAGCTCAAAAAGAGAAAAATAATGCTCTCACTACTGAAAATCATGAGCTTAAGGCAAAAGTCAAAATTCTAGACCTAGAAAAAGCTAGTTTACAAACAAAGTTTGATGACATTACTCAAAATGTTTCTAACTTTAACAAAGGTCGAGAAAATTTGACAAAAATCATTGAAAATTCACAATCTGCATCAAATAAACAAGGTTTGGGATATAAGAAACAAGAAATCAAGAAACATCTTGATAATAAAAGAAAGAAGAAAGTACAAAAGACTGAAGTTAAGAAAAATCTTAGTTTATTATATTCCAAACCAAAGCCAGTTGTGAAATTTCAAAAGAAAAATACAAAGACTATCAAAATATGGGTTCCTAAAACAAATAATAATTTGATTAGGAACAAATACATTCAGCAATTCATGAATACTGTGCATTATAATCCTAATTATGTATATAAAGGGGATACCGGACCCGTATGGGTTTGGATTCCTAAGATCTAACTCTTAGGACCCCATAAAAAGTGGGTACCATGGTCTTAATTATATTTTTTGCAGGTCCCACTTAAGAAAAGAGGAAAGTGGTACTTTAAACATCATTCGACACTTGTACTAAATAGTGTCGTTACTTTTATTCGTATGATTTTATGGTGTGTGTGATACTTTGGTTTGCTTGGATATGTTATGTTTTGCTATGCATGGATATTCTGGTTGATACATTCCTATATTATTCCATTATCTATTACTCCTTTTTGTCGATGACAAAGGGGGAGAAAGTGCTAACAATTATTTGCAGGAATATATATATATATATATAAAGAATACAGACAAAATCTCAGGGGAAGATCACATATTCAGGGGGAGATTCAGAACTTCAGATATATGTTGTCATCAATCAAAAAGGGGGAGAATGTTGAGTCACAGATTCTATGAAGTTTTGATTTCTGACAAAGAAATAAAGGCGATCGACAAAACGAAGACATCATGGCTATAAAGATTCCCAAAAGAGCTCATATGGTACTATAGATTATAGATTGATTATTTGATGTTGTAATAGTATTATACTTGTTAAAATCTATCCTCAAATAATCATGCATCTCAATATAATCGATGTATATACGTTATAATATGCATTGCACATTCATTGTGCAAGTTATCAGTGACCGGTCGACCGGTAAGTTTTTGGGCGGTCGACCGTTCCTGTCTAAGTTGCACAATAAACGTGCACACATGCACATAACGTCTATATATTTGAAATCCTGTCTACCGGCCATTTTTGACCTGTCGACCGTTTTTAAACAGAGAGCAACCTTTCCTAAAAGACACTTCTTTCTCCAATGGTTGCATCTCTTACCTTTCATCAATGATCATATCTATTAATGGCTACTCTTCACAAAGAGTTACAACCATTTTATTCTCTATATAAACACATCTAAATCATTGATTCAACACCAAGAATTCTTGCTCTAATTTCTGATCTTACTTTCTAAATATTCTTGCATTCTAAAAGCTCTCGAATATTTTAATTGCTTAATTGAATCATTGAAATTATTTCATATCTTTTGATTCAATAAGTAGTATACTTCCTTCAATCTTCACAAACATCATTCACATATTTTGAGGATAAGATTATAGGAAGGGTGTACTACAAGCGACAAATCTGTGTTATCAAGAGCACAAGTTGTCAACGGCAATTGTATTTGTTTTTGTTGAAGTCCTCGGTGTTGTAAGAGGCACGAAATCCCATTCGGCTGTTCGGGTGTTGTAAACCTGTTCCTCCGGGTGAAGCGAGGTAGTTGGTAGTGAAAATCCAGATAGAAGTCTGGGACTGGACGTAGGACGGGAGGTCCGAACCAGTATAAAAATCCCTGGTGTGATTTTTACAGTTTACTGCATCTACTATTCTATATCTGTGAATTGCTATATAGTTAGTTTATTGAATATTTACTTGTATAGCAATTGTAAATAACTTTCCGCATATATTAGTCCATATTACACGATCCATAATTAGTGTGCACAAGCATAGTGCATTTTCAGCTATGCATTAGGAAAATATGGTATGTGCATCATGATATGATTTGTTGTTTGTTAGTTTTTATTTGTTAAAATGAAATGGAATTTTCGGTGGTTTTTGATAGTCGGGAACTTCTGAATTGTTACAGAACTTGTAGTTAAGTGTTTTTGAAAATATAAAGTTGAGTTATATAACAATTAAATCTGAAAAGGTAGTAAGTTAAAATGAGTTCAAATCGTTGATCATCTTGTTAAGCAAGATGAATTAGATGTTTGTATATACTCTTAGGATGTATGGAGTATTATATGAGTATGAACTTAGGTTATATATAGATAAAGTTGAAGTTATGTTTTATGAAATGATTCATAAATGATTTTAGTATTAAAAAACATACTATTTGGATAAATGAACGTGATTAGAAAGGAACCGATGTAGTTAAGAAACCAATAGGATAAATACGTAAGTTATATATAGATCGTTTTATTTGCATGACTGTTCTTGATCCAGTGTTTGAGCACATGTTTTCGAGGTGGTTTACATCGGTTTGAACAAGGATTTTTTACTCAATTCTCGACGGCGAATACTTGATATGGGTTCGTGATACGATCCCAATGTTTTCTATCATAGTATATGGCTATGCAAGGAGAACAGAGGTTTCTAATCAAGGAATTAAATTGGAGTCCGCACTAGAGAGGTCAAGTGATCTATACTAGTTGGAAGTGAAATTTATGTGATCGAGCAAATGATCGGAATTGATGTTGTGTACGGATGATCCATGTGCATCGTACGAGATTTTTGTACGATGTGTTATGTTGGCTTCTAAAGAGTTTGACAAATGACTTTTTGATTTGTTATAAGGTAGCATGAATAATCGTCTAAGTAATGGCCTAAGGCTGTTGAGCATAAGGTATACTTAGTAGATTATTTATCATCCTTGGGCGATGTGAGAGTTTTGAACCTAAGCAAACCATGAACTTTGCTTACTAGTGATTATGAATGCTATTTGAGTATTTGTGTACTTGTTCCTTTGTTAAGGTTAGAAAGTGCCATGGGGCAAGGATGCTCAAGGCTGTACGAGGAAGACAGAAGATAGTTTGAAGGAGTTCTATTCAGAGTTGCTTATAGACTAGGATTCCTTCTTATCTTAATATCATACATCTTTTGTGGTGTACTCACCACTTGAGGTGTAGTCGCTTAGTATGCAATTTGGTTTGCAGTTTAGCTTGTATATAGTTTTAGTAGTAATCTATATATGTATCTTGCTTCATTTATCTTCTTTGATTATCGTTCTTGCTTGAATTTCAAGGACGAAATATTCTAAGTGAGGGAAAATGTAGCGACTTGGAAATTCGAAGACTTTGTCTTCGAATATCGTAACATTTTGAAATATAATTAAGTGTTATAAATATGGTTTTATAACCTTATTAAACATCATTTAATTAAAAAATAATGATAAGAAACTTGTTTTTGAAAATTATTTACAAAAGTATATTCTTCGAAGAAAAATCGATAATGTGACCAAAAATCGGTTTATTGATAAACAACTTTTTGATTGATATAAGTTGTTTGAACTTTTGTGTTGCTTGTCTAATAATCAAATGAATACATCAAAAACTAATTAACACACATACCTCTTCATAAAGTATAGAACATTCTAGAAGCTTCCATTAGGATAAGAGATATTATCATGAGAAGGGTATAAGTGTAATTAGCATCAAGGAGAAGTAATGTAAAGGAGAAGTGATGGGAGTTAAGGCTCCCATGGCATGGTGCGGCATGGGAGCAAGCTTAAAGAGCGCCCTTCTTGAGACTATATAAGGAGAGACATATCATAGATAATAAATCACAAATTCACAAAGCAAAATTTATCATAAATCCATGTCTTCTTCTTCTTCCTCTCTAAATTCCTAAAGCAAAATTATTGCAAATCGTGTCCAAATCAACTCAATTTTGAAATGAAGCATTGGGAGAATATTACAAAACCTTCCATCTAGTTAGAAGTTGAAGAAGTGAAGGCAAACTCCCCATTGAGGCTTTGGCCATGAGCAATTAGAAGGTGGTGGAGGCTACAGGCAAGTGAAAGCAAGGAAGAAAGAGAGGAAAGTTAGTTACAAGGTGGGTTGGACTTGGGTGCTTGGATCTTGGTTGTTCTTGGGTTAAAGGTGAGTTAACACACCTATTTGAATGGAAAATATAACATATTTATGTTGTGTTTTGATTGTGTTTAAGTTTTTGAATTGTTATCGACTTTGTTGAAAACATTGGTTTTGATTCTTGTTTCAAAAACAAGAAGCATATGTGATCCATGTCTATGGACTTGGAATGGACTTTTATGACTTGTGGTAAGACCTTGGAACAAAGCACATAGGTTATAGATGGACTTTGGTTTAGATCATACTCGGATTTGAAAGTGCACTTATAGCGATAGTCGTTATGGATGCACTTGTGAATTTCCTTGTTTTTGGCAATTTTTATGGAACTTTGTAGAGAGATCCTTAGGTCTTTCTTTCCATATTTACAATATTTTTATATATTTTTTTCTTGATATTAAAATTTTGGATGATAAAAAGTTAATTAACATCTCGAAAAGTAGCCAAAACTTAACTTGTGCAAAACTACTCCATTTAGACTTGATTTTTGGACTTTAGAGGTTTGAAAGGATATTTAAATTTATGTATTTTGTTTCATTCATTTTACAAGTGTTTACTAACTCATTTTAGAGTATTTAAAAAGTGGTTTGAGATATTTATGAATTTTTAAGAATTAGTTGTGAATTTTTAAAGAAGAGGATTTTATAATAAAACTTGTTTTTCTAAGTTTTTAAGAAAATTATAAAGTTGTTATTTTCAAGTAATATTTTGAGCAAATGTTTTACCTATTATAAGTATTATAACCTATTTTAAAAGCATTTTAAGTATATATAATATTTGGAAAATATGTTGACTATTTTATATCTTATGCAATAAAATATCTTTGACTTGTTTATTTATATATATTAATTTTTGGTAAATAAATTATTATACATGTATATCATTTTAAAAAGTGTTTTAAAAGTATAAACACAAGATTTAGAAAGAATTTAGAATTGCTTAATGGTCAAATGGTTAATTGTTTAATTGCTTGTTTGTAAAGTAAATAACAATGCCTGACGCTAAAAGTCGACGAAGTAGGCTTATCTATTTGTGGGAGTTAAGATTATTTTTCGAGTAGGGATATGAGCAATAGAGCTCTAACCTACCGGCTTCTCTCTTTCCTGAGGAATAGTTAAGTCGAAAAATGCCAGAAATGTGTTAATCACGTTAATTTCTTACTTGTTTATGGAAATCATTAATACTATACTTAACACTAAAAGTCTTAGACTTATCTATTTGTGAGATTCAAGATGAAGTGTCTAGGCAAGAATTTGATGCAACCAGTGCTCTAACTTAGCAGGCTTCACTCTTGGGTGAGGAATAATTAAGTTGGAATGTTGGAAAAGAGTTAAGTGTACAAAAGGCTTCGCGATTTCATATCAATGAGAACCCCTTAGAAGGAGAATTAGTGCGAAACATCTTTAACTATTGTTTACTTACGAGAGAACTAGAATTGAGTTAATCAAAAATTCATCGATTAGTTTTGGAGCATCCAGTAAGCGGGAAAAGCATACTTATATGAGATGACTCAAACCTGTAATCACTTCAAAACAATATAGGCGATCGATGTTCTGGAAGTAGTTGTGAAGTGACATGCTATCGAGCTGAACTGTCTATCCAAAGGTAAAGTCCAAGGGAGAGGTTAGCATTAACATTTCAATGATGCTATCGTGTGGGACTATCTATCTTAACGAGTATTCCAAGAGAGTGGACAACATTAGCATTCATCGGAGAACTTATGCAGAAATCTATATAGAGGTTCGAGTTTTGTTCAAGATGCTCAAATCCATGTAGTGATTCGTGATCTGTTTAGGATGGTGAAATTCATTTGGGGATTCGTGTTCTATTTGAGTGATGAAGACTCTTGTGAAAGATGGCGTACATAGCCTCGACATTGGGAAAATGATAGATAATAGAGAAGGGACATGGCTAGGGGGTTTAGCTAAGCTCAAGGGTATATCGACTCCATATATAAAGATGCTTATCGATTGTTGCTAGCGGGAATTGATATGACCCAGATCACATATCGAGGGTGATCCAGTTATGTTTGTCTAAGAGTATATCTTATCTTGAGATATACGATGCTCAGAAGATAGTTTCTGATCCCTATCATGGAGATCCGCTTTAGTTTACTGGAGGCGTCTCCGTGGAAAACAATCCATATATGAATGTGCCTTAGAGGTATTGATTGTATATATATTATTGTTGTACGTTCACATTGTAACTATTTGATATGATTTATGTGCTACACACTAGACATTATCTATCATATCACTATATGTTGAAGTGAATGGCTGGTTTCATTTAAGGGAAAAACCGTTAAGGTAATCCGTACAGTCTCAAAAAGGTGCTATTATATATAACTCTTCCTGAGTTTCTCATGCTAGTTTACCATACTGATCCAGGTGTTATTTTCTTATAATGCTTGGGTCGGCCCCGTGTATGTTTCCAGATTTTTCTATGGACACATTGGAGCTTATGGAGAAGAGATGGATGATTACCTACCGTAGTATTCTTATTTCTACCACATTACTATATTGTACATATCAGCTTGTGAGGACATGTAGTTATAACTGTCCAGGCTGATGATAATACTTGAATTTTGGAAACTTTGAAATTTCTGTATTCAGAATACCGCTTTGTACAGTTCCTTTGATATTAAATATTATTGTTTCGTTGTGAGATTCTGATATTGTGTTCTTCTTCCTTGTTCTGTCTTCATTTTATTTTATTTTACCCTAACTTTCTATTTTTCCGGTACTTGGATGCTCGACACGCGAATACCATGGATGTATTAGTGTCGACATTCGAGGATTGAAAAGTCGGGTCGTTGCAGGTATATTCCCTTTACCTATACGTGATCGTATATCCCTATGGGTCCTACAGTTGGAGATGTCTCACATCAGCACAATGTATAGACAACAGCCGCTAGCTCCTTGCGGAGAGCAGACTTATGTTCTGTAACATTACTGACCTTGCGTTCTAACCCTTACTAATGACCGCGTCATCTATAGTTAATCTAGATATTACTAGACCTAATAGTTCACACCCTTTGTAAACGTATTCTTGAGGCTATATAATTTTAGCTAAAGAATTATTACGCCTCCTCAGTTCAGTTATTAGCATTAGTTTACTTTTACATGAACTTACTTCTTATTCCAATTTACTTTAAATCACATATATTAAATTGACAACGTAATTATTATTATTGTTTCTATTTACAATACTTTGGTTTTACGTTTAGGGATTTCAATATTTTAATGCATTATATCTTCCCAGAAGGAAATGTTAACACTATAGTTTCCCGTAAATTATCTAAAAGGGTATTTGCTCTGTGTTTGGAACTAAAATGAATTATGTTTTCTATTATTATTGAAATAAACGGTACAAAATACGGTAAACATTCCTATTTTGTACATCTCTTTCTTTTATGCATATTCCTTGTTATTTCAAACAATACATCTTCATACATAATATAAAGTTGGATAATTTATAGAAATTTACATGGAAACATTCTTCATTCAAATGAATTAAAATATTAGCTTAAACCCCAATCAAATTTATAACAATTTTCAATTCATTTTTAACAACTTATAATGTTTAAATAACAAATCTGGTTTCATTCCCAACATATGTACTAAGTCAGTAGATACGAAGGAATGTGAAGCCCTGGTATCGAATAAAACACGCATGGGAACATCATAAATGGAAAGCATACATTGAATAACAACGCCTTTCCCCTTCTCTTTCGCCGAGGGAGCACTTGATGAAGTCGGAACAGTGTCCAAAGCCTATACCTTCACAATTTGCATCTACATCTGCTGCGTTGGTTCCCAACAACATTTCAACATATGTTTGAATTTGCCACAGTTGTAACACTTCTTCTTCCCATCGGTTTTGCAGTCTCTTATTAGGTAATACTTGTCTCCACGATAAAAAAAAGGGGTTCCCATTTAGCGTTCTTCTGAGCATTCTTCCCCTGATGCTTCTTCCTCTTTTCGTTCCATTTCTTTTTGCTTCCACTGCCTTATTGTGGTTTTGGCTCTTCCTTAATGACAATAACTGATTTGGACTTAGGGTATAAACTCTCATGGAGAAGAGCTTTCTTGACAAGTCTCTCAAACGACTCATCGATATGACTCACCAACTTCTCCCCTAAATAGTCGTCCAAACCCATAAGAAATTTCTCGTTCTTCCTCAACGGAGTGTCAATGAAAAACATCTCGTACTTCGACAAGGCGTAGAACTCAGCAATATACTTGGAGATAGACATATCTCCCTACTTTAGATCAACGAATCCCCTGAATAACACCGACTTCTTGGCAGTTAGAATGAACTTCTCCTCAAACATAACCTTGAATTGGTCCCAAGTGAACTGATCCTCAGGTATAGCTATAGTAATGGGATTCCACTAGTTCATGGCCCACCCTTGAAACTGTTTGGAGGCCAGTTTCCTTATCATGACATCATTTACTTCCATATCAGTAAAGACACGCTCGTAGGTATCCAGCCAATCCCATACTTCGGTGGGCGACTCTGTTCCAAGAAATGGCTAGCCTTCCAAGGTAGAGTAACCATTGCATAGCTTGGCTAAGTTAGCCCTCGATGCTCGCATTTGAGCACCACCAACAACAACATTTGAAGCGGCTATTTGGGTATTTTGCAACATGTTCGCCATCATTGCATTGAACATAGTTTGCAAGTTAGGATTAGTAGCCCCCCGAACCTGCTCCTTCCTCAACTTTGAAAATGGAGTTCCTCGCAGTGTTTCTTATTCGCTGATTCATTCTTGATTTGTAACACAAATGATCAGTCTCCCAAAAAGTAAATTGTGTCGATGGTACTCATGTCTGCATGCGACTCATATACTACAATATAATTTTGAAAACCAAAATATATAAAAAGTATGCACTCTCTCGTATATATACTCTTGATCCAGTCTAGGGTGATAACTCCTTCCCTATCTCTAATGGACCACAATATCAACTTAGGTTAATCATGCAACCTAAGCTCTGATACCAAATATAAAGACTGCCCTACACCATTGCATCTAATATAACTATATAGTGCGCCGCTGACGTGCCTGATCGATGTAGGACGATCATCAAGGGCTAAAAATGAAATGAAACATCAAATAGAACATGTCGTATATCTCATAATGCATGGAATAAAATATAATATACATCATAGATATAAAACAATAAAAACAGTATGACCTGCAGATTCTACATTCCCCCTTCTGCGAGTTCCACCATGATCCCATCAAACTAGATCTCTTGGTACCGACCAGAATCTCTCAGTATCGAGTTGGGTACTTAACCAATTACGGTTAACTTTCTTTCTCTTCTTCTAGAGTTCCATGTTCTAAGTGCGTAGACCTTGACCTCTCCTCTTAAAAGTTCTCAACATCAACTTCAAAGCTCTCTGTGCTAACTTCAAAAGCTCTTGTCTCCATTCCCTCCAAACCTCTCGGTACCAAGTCTAATACTTAACTGAATTCTTGCATTTGACCTTCACTCATCACCCTAAGCCCCAACTTGAAGTATCAAAATCTTCCACCCAGTGGTTTCCACGAAGAAAAAGCTCTCGGTATCGATTAGACCTCTCGTTACTGACTCCTGTACTTTGCTTCAATTTCGATGCGGCTTGAATCTTGAGCTTTTCCCATGCTCAAGAGCCCCTCCTCCAAGTTTCATCCAATTCCAACCATCTTTGTCTTTGATTTTCCAATTCGACCACTCCTTTCCTAACTATCTAAAAACACTAGCAAACCACATCAAAACACAATATACAAACATGGAATAATATCATACATATACATCCATTCATACATGCAATACATTAGAACATGATAATCAAGCAAATTCAAATTCAAATCTAACTTTTACACTAGCACATGAATATAAACAAAAGGGGTTGCAAAATTATTTAAAAACCACCTTAAAACCTTTAAAATTCGGCCATAAACATCTATAAAAATGTGATTTCAGTTAGAAAACATTTTATGATCGAAATTATGTTAAAAGCTTCTTTTTTAACTATATAAACATGCTTAGTGGAGTGCGAAGTCAAGAACCACTCACTAAATACCTAAAATACCAATTCCTCCCCTTAGATCTGAAGTGGACAGCAAGGAAGAGGAATGCAAATCAACCAAAATGATAAAATCACACTTCTTTATGCTAATCACTACTCTAATTGATCATTTGGCTAAGATTAGTAAGGAAAAGTAGGGTTTTTGATGAAATTATGGTTAACGAAGCTTTAGAGCTATTTTGGAGAAGATGGAAATGACTTAGACCAGTTCCTACAACCTCCCCTCAGCATAATTTTCGAGGTGGGTTAACAGACCTAAGCACGAGCTTAGTTAATTACCTACTAATGCAGGCCAGTAGCAGCTAAAACTTAAAGCAGCTATAACTTTCAAATGTTAAGTCCGTTTTTCTGTTATGACCACTCTACAGAATGAGAAACCATCATCCTGAAGCAATGGAAATGGTTTAATATCCTAATTCACATCCTATCAAAATTTATTATCCAAACAAGATTTTCAGGATCAAAATGATCACATAAAAATTTAGGAAAAATCATAGACGTGAAAAATGTCCCTAACAGCCACTTCCCAAAATTTTATAGTCAAAAGGCCTAATACAAATAAATTAAAAATATTTTATGATACTTCGATACATAAAATACGAATCATTACATTTGACTTAGCTTTATTTACTTTTAGTGGCTAATTTAATAAATTTCCAAATTTATTTTACAAACTTCCAGTCTTGTTATATTATTACTTCTCATTTGCATCAATTAATTATCTTTGTAAGATTACCTTATTTATACTGCTTTGCAATCTATATAGCGGTCAATCTAGAAAATCAATACAATATAAAAAAGAACATTTCTGCTAATATTGTATGCGTTTTATACAAACATACACAATTAATGGTTACAATACAAAGCCTAAAAGAAAAAAAAACGCTGGAAGAACAATAACAACCGCTACTACTAATCCTAACTACTACCTATGAGCTGCGAGATGGCCCTGATCCTCTGTAGGAGCTCGAGCCATTGTCGTTGTAACGACCCGATATTTTCAACCATTCACATCCATTATAAGTGTATAGGTAGACACTCATGCCGGAGTTGAATTGCTCAAAATACCGCGTTGTAATTAAAATTTGGCAAATCTCAGAATATACAGTAAATAAATAAAATCACAGATCACAGACACAGAGTAAAATAATGCAGCGGAAGTAAAAGAAATAGTAGTTCATGAAGCTACTATCTAAATATGTCAGAGTTACATAAGATACAACAGAAGAAATAGAGTACAACAAAAGTCTCAATAAAATAACCAAGTACAAGCTGAGTAGGACAACGGAACTGAAATAGATAGGACAAGACAAGCAGATAATCTCCAGCAATTCAAATCTCCAAGCGAGTGGAAATCCAAATCTGTGAATAACTCAGGCTGACCCGAGCGTAAAGCAAAACACAAAACACTCGAGTCAGGACAATATATACTTATATAATGTAAACCAACTCAAGCGAACTGTAATAAGGGTACAAGTAACTTAGAAGATGCTTTGGACCGCCCATCCTCTAAGGATCCGTTAAAATATCTACTATGTAGTAATATTCGCTATTATAATAGTGTTTAAATAAGTAAAGTATAATCATATAGAAAATAGCGTTAAGGGGATGGAGAACCTTAACACGGTCGGATCTTAAAATCATAATCGTAGTAAAGCTCGATATGGTAGGTGACACGGCACAACTAGGCAATGCCAGGGTAGATATACCAATTACGCACACGGACTGATGGAGCGCATAGCAGCCACTATCGTCCACCTCGAACAACACTCCCAAATCGGAGGATGGCCATCTAATCAATCACAAGTAAGAGTATAATATCGAAGAAATGTGTCCGAGAAGAGGTGCTACCTCACTGGTCCGAGATCGCTCCTGTTTTAGCCACCTTATGCCAACTCACGGGAGTTGGGTCCACGTAACATACCTTAAGAACGTCACCACCATCCTACTTCATTCTAGAATCTCCACCGCGTACACAGTTGCCAAAGTGGTTTTCGGTAAGACAGAGAGTATGTCCATATCCGATCCCGGTCTCTTTAACAACCCAACGTTATTATAACCCGTGGTTATAAGTTTAAAAACAGTTTATACTTCAAAATAGAATATCATTTCAAATCCAAATCTTTATCAAAATAGAGATTAAATCAATTCCAAACCATTTCCATATATTTAAATTTTCATATCATTTCAAAACTTCATTTCAAATCATTTTAATATAATAAAATATCATATCCTTACAAAACTTCATTTCAAATCATTTTAATATAATAAAATATCATATCCTTACAAAACTTCATTTCAAATCATTTTAGTAAAATAAAATATCCTATCAGTTCAAATCCAAATATTCAACTTTAAATACCTTTTAAATTCAAAAATATCGTTCATTTACTATCATTTCAAATTACCTTTAAATAGTTTATATTCCAATCAAAATAATTCATTTAAATCTTTTAAAAGTGTAATTATTATATTTTCAAATCAAGTATTCAATTTCCAAAGTTTCAAACCATTCTGAGTTCGTTTACTAAGTCAAAAACCCCAATTATTAAAATTTCAGCATTTCACAGCATTTAAAAACAACTGTTATAAGTTATATTTGAAAACATTTTTAATTCAGCAAAGACAACACTTAAAACTGTTGTTAAAACTCAGTTTTAGTTGAATTATAGTTCAAAACAGAAAAGACAGCATTTCAGAAGTGCTGCGGTAGTTCAGATTTCAAAACAAGGGTTAAATTTGTTTTCAGCAAATACTGCAGACCATTATAGCATTTCCAGAGAATGCTATAATAGGCCTGAGTTCAATATTAGCCTATAAGTTCAACTACAGCAACTACAACATTTCAGAAATGCTGTAGTAGCCCTTTTATTCAATTTTTAGTGTAATTCAGAACCATAGCATTTCTGAATGCTATTAAAAGTGATTTCCAGCTTTTTAGTGTATTTCCAGCAATTAAATAACGTCATTTTAAACTCTTTAAACATTTTAAAAATCATAATTTAACATTTAAAATGTTCATTTACATATCATTTAACATGTATCTTTTTCACAATAAATTTCTTATAATTAAATCCAATTTTCAACAATTTACTTAATAAATTTAAGTGTAAAAGTTTCCAATTCTTCACATTTCAACAAATAACTTAACACTTCAAATTTAAATTACCATTTCACAAATTTAACTAAATTTCCAATTTTATTTAATTAACTTAAACCTTTAATTAAAACCAAATTTCACATTTCCAAGTCAAGTTATATTTTTAAAAGATCACTTTTAAACATTCATTTATTTAACCGCTTAAATTCATAGAAAAATCAATAATACTTTAATAAATCACTTAAATTAAAATTTAAATCAAATTATCATATTTACCATTTTCCAAATATAATTAAATTTCCATTTTTATTCATATAACTTAAATATCATTTTTAACCAAATTCCAAATTTCCAACTTAAGTTATATTTCAAAAATCCAGTTAAACCATTCATTAATTACATTTTTAACACATAGAAAAATCATAATTTCTTTATTTTAAAACATTTCAAAATCTATTTAAATCAAATTTCATAAATTTATAATTTTTTTAAAATACTTAAAAATATCCAAAACACTTTATAAATAACCACGGGCCTGTATATAATTTTCTAACCTAGGTCAAGTGATACGGATATGTATCATTTCAATCCGCAGTTAAAAAAGAAAAATCCGGGTTCTATCATTTCAAACCCGCAATCCCAAGTTAAAATAAATTAAATAAAAATCGTTTAGGCCTATCATTTCAGCCCATAACAATTTTTCCCTATTCTAAAGTTCGTTCGGGTATGTATCATTTCAACCCATAGTGATTCTAGTTTACAGAGAACTTGCAATGGTGATAACAGATATAAATAACAGAATAACATTAAATAACAGTAACATATGATATAACGGGTGTAATAACAGGTGTGAACATCATATGATAATAATATAAGCATATATAACATGATAATATATTTCTACAGATTCGCAGGGTGTCAATTTACTAGTTATATAGGTACATATTGTCTGGTGAGAATAACTCACCTTTTTATGCTGGAGTTAGCGATCAAAACACACAGAATAGATTCCATAAAGCACGACAAACACGATACAGCATGACTTTTGATTTGAATGAATATAGAGCCTTGATATTTATCTTGTAAACAATAACCAAAACAAGACAATATATACATAAATATTTAACACAAACAATGTTGAAAAAAATGAAGATAAGAGACAACAAAGGAATGAATGTTTTTGCCTTGCTTTCTACACTTGCTAGCATGACTTAGGTAATGTTTTGGTTCAGGTTTGATCATAGGAATGCATGGCGTAAAGGATAGAACATGTGGAGGAAGTTACAACACAAGAATATCAAGAGACTAGGCAACATAGTGGAGTTTTGGTGCACCACAAGGCTCGTCTACATGCATTGTTTGGCTCGGATCTTCATGTTTCAGATCTGGACAGAGGTGGTGAGGGGTGTGTCGAGGTCAGGTCAGGGGAGTGGTGGCGGCTAAGGGGGTGGCCAAAGCAAGATATGGAGGGTAGGTGATGATATGTGTGGTCTAGGCAATGTTTTGTGGAGTTTTGACATTGTTTTGTGGTGCTAGCTTCAAGGGGAGGTCATGGCCATGGATGGATCTGAAATGATGGCTGGAGATGATGCCAAGGAAGAGTGGTAGGGGATGGTGGTCGAGGCTATGGTGAGAAGGCCGTGCAAATAGAAGAGGAAACAAGGCAAAAAAAGTATGAAAAATTGAAGAAAAGTGAAAAGAGAGGAGGCCATTACCGAGGAACTTTGTAAGGCCGTGAAAAATGAATTGAGAAACAAAAAAATTCGTGAAAAGTGAGTGATAACTCATGGCCAAAACTGAAGGAGTGGGCAGCAAAAATTAATTAAAGTGAAGGTTATGGAAATGAAGAGTTTCGGAGATGAAAAGGCTTCGGTTTCAAAAGCAGTTTCAAACTCTTCATATATTCACTATTTCTTTTTAAATTTTATATAACTGAAAAACATATATAAATTCAGTTAAAATACAAAAATATAAAAAAATATTAATTATAAATAATTAAATCAAGAAAATAGCAAAAATGGTCACCTAAGCTAGAAAATTTGAAAATAAATGGTATAAACTTTAGAAAATTCATATGAGCTTGTAATATATTTTTAAACATAAATAATAACATAAAATAAAAATACATTCACAAAATAAATATATAAAATTTAATTTAAATATAATTTTAATGAAGAAAATAGCTGAAAATAAGAAAACAGCCTTTAAAAATGAAAAATAAATACAGTAAATTTTGGAAAAATTCTATTATCATTTAAAAATATAAAAAGACAAAAATATACATAAAATAACATATTAATACATATTAAAACAAAATATAAGAAAGAAAATATGATTTATAAAATTTAAATAGGCAAAATTGCACAATAAAACAAATTATACTAAAAATTGAAATGTACATAACTTTTACATTTTAACTCCGTTTTCAACGAAACGAAAAGCGGTATTCATGTTATTAAATCTATTTTCATAATAAAATATAAAATTTATAATTTCAAACTATTTAAAATTTAAACTTAAAAGTCAAAGTTTGACTATTGACCAAAATTCACATTTTCAGGAAATATTAAATCTAGTCATATTTGGAATTCTAATCCACATCAAAATCAAAGTTTATACTTAAAATAACAAAATTTATTCTTTTTCATAAATAAAGCTTTTAAATCTGGAAATCAATTTAAAAATAATTGTAAAATACAGGGTTGTTACACTCTCCCCCACTCAAAACTTTTCATCCCCGAAAAGGAACGAGGTACGGGAAATCACAGAAAAAAGATAGAATGAATAGAATTAAGACAAGATGATAAGAAAATTGGAATTACACCTGATAACTATTGTTATAGGTAAGTTTAACAAGATGGAGGTGATCAAATCAAGAATATAAGCACGAAAAAAATCCTCTAGAGTCTGAATCACCCCTTTCACTTGACCGACGGTCTATGAATGGAAAAACAGTGTTCAGATCCAGATGAGTAACAAAGATTACAGAAAGATTTCTAAACAGAAAGATTATAGAAAGATGCTTATACCAGTCTGTAGCAAGATGAGGGAAAATAAGGACAACCAAAAGATGGTTTGAAAAACAAAATAAGATAATAATTTGAAACCATAATGCTTTGAAATCATAATACTTTGAAATCATAACAATTTAGAGGTGTTTATCATTTGGAAATCATACTACTAAAATCATAACACAGTGGAAATGTTATTCTTAAAAAAACATAACACTTAGAAAAATCAAAACTCCTTTTAAAAAAAAATAGTCTTCATTTAAACCATTTTAATTCAAGGTCAAATAATATTCATTTTAAAGTTGTAACATTTCTAAGTTCATTCAATTATAAAAATTTCCAAAACATTGTCTTTTCAAAATAGCAGCACTTATAAAATGCTAAAGTAGATATATTAGTATTTCAAATCAGTTTAATATCAGAAATATTCATTTGGATATCATTTAACTTATGACTTATTTAAAACAAACTTTTATGAATGGAGTATCCACTTTCAACTATACTTCGTTTATTAAGTCAAAAGTTCACTATTTTACTTAACTCTTAATTTAACACATAACCTAACACTTTATTTAAAATACCCATTTCATAAATAGATATTCCTTTAATAAGTTACACTTAAAATTTCCATTTGAAAACCAAATTCTCAATTATCAAGTTTTAGTGATGTAAAAATACATTTTAACTATTTAAATCATAATTATTCATTTTCCAAGACATATCAATTTTATAAATAAAATATTTATCATAGCAAATATAACAATCAAATTTCTTTACACATTTATTCATTTAGACATCAATTAAACTATGAATTCAAGTTAAATAAACTTTATTACCAAAAGTCCAATTCAAATGTATTTTATTTTATCTATTCAAAGATACATTATTTATTATACAACATATTCATTTCAGGAAATAACTTTTATTAAAATTCCTAGGTTAGACTTAAGGTTCCAAAGTAAATCAAATTTGATTATTAAGTTATTTAAATAAAATCTCTTTAAATTCCTTTTTCACTATTTACCTCTGTTAATCTTTTATAACTAAAATTTAAGTGTATAACATTTATTATAACCACTCAAATTTTATTTATAAAAATCTTTTTTTATATTGCATATTATCCAATTCTATATTCAACTTCTGTGTAATTTAGGTAAGTTATATTGGAATGAAATTGTGTGTTATACAAGTAAAACTTTCCAATTCAATTATCTCAAGTTTGGATCATTTATTCAAATTTTTGATTTTCTTCTTATAACTGAAATTATCTTTAAAATAAAATTTAAGAATTAAACTTCCAATTCCTTTCAAACCATTTAGCGATAAGTAATTATACATACATAATATGTCAAATCAAATTTTAAATCATATATCTATATATATTATAATCCAGTCATATTTTAGAAATTCAAATCAATTAGGTTTTCCAAAACAAAGCTGTAGCAAGACTACATAACGGTCTCTTCACTTTGAAACTCGAAAATGAACGTCGATGATGCTGCAGTCATCACCGAAATTATTTTCCAGCGACAAAGAGAAGAGCACTAAATTTTTAAACTTAAAAATCCTTTAGAAACAAATTTCTACTTGGAAATACTTTAAATAATATATCCTTTTAAAAATTTTAACATAAGGTTTGAATCCATCGGAAATTAAATTCTTAAATTTCTTGTTTTAAATTCATTTCAGTTCCCAAATAAATTTATAAACAACTATTTATAAATTCATTTGTAGAACAATAAATGATAAATCAAGTATTATCATTTCAAATAATTAATTTAAATCAATTTATTAAGTTCCATAATATTTACTTATATCAAAATTTATTTCATTAAACAATTTTTTTAAAATAATATTGTGTCAGTTTGTTCTGTCAAAGTGTTTTAGAAATCCAATCGATAGCGTTGATTAGACGAATCGATCGGAAGCCCAAATCAACATCAACAACTCCAACGACACACTATATAAAACAAAACATAGATTTACAAGTACAATTCAAAATGTTTGGAGATATTTTGGAAACAAAACAAGATGATTAATTATCAACGTATGAAGATGGATAAGCTTAGATAAATCGCGGGCAACCTTAACCGGGTCAACCGTGACTTAATGAATAAGATCAAATGCGTATTTTTTTTCTGGGGTAAATCTACATCTGATCTCAAAAGATAGAGTTTAGAGTAATAAAAGATATTAGCATCTAAACCAAGGATAGATATAAATCTCTGGTGAATCGATTCTAATTTGTAAAGGAGTTTCCCCCTTTACCAGAAAATTAGAATATTGGCGAGACAAACAATTCACTATAAAGATCATTCGAAGTGGAGTTATGTGATACTCCAAAATCAAAAGAAGATGAATAGTGAGGGACAAGAATGAATTTTGGAACCGCAGGGAACGTTCCAAAAATTCAAAGGAAATTCGAATCAAGAGGAAAAGATTCAAACTCGAACGAAAGTGATTCTGTAAATAAATCTACTCCATATGCTGAGTTTTGCCTCAAAGCCAAAGCTCTGATACCAACTGTAACGACCCGATATTTTCAACCATTCGCATCCATTATAAGTGTATAGGTAGACACTCATGCCGGAGTTGAATTGCTCAAAATACCGCGTTGTAATTAAAATTAGGCAAATCTCAGAATATACAGTAAATAAATAAAATCACAGATCACAGACACAGAGTAAAATAATGCAGCGGAAGTAAAAGAAATAGTAGTTCATGAAGCTACTATCTAAATATGTCAGAGTTACATAAGATACAACAGAAGAAATAGAGTACAACAAAAGTCTCAATAAAATAACCAAGTACAAGCTGAGTAGGACAACGGAACTGAAATAGATAGGACAAGGCAAGCAGATAATCTCCAACGATTCAAATCTCCAAGCGAGTGGAAATCCAAATCTGTGAATAACTCAGGCTGACCCGAGCGTAAAGCAAAACACAAAACACTCAAGTCAGGACAATATATACTTATATAATGTAAACCAACTCAAGCGAACTGTAATAAGGGTACAAGTAACTTAGAAGATGCTTGGGACCGCCCATCCTCTAAGGATCCGTTAAAATATCTACTATGTAGTAATATTCGCTATTATAATAGTGTTTAAATAAGTAAAGTATAATCATATAGAAAATAGCTTTAAGGGGATGGAGAACCTTAACGCGGTCGGATCTTAAAATCATAATCGTAGTAAAGCTCGATATGGTAGGTGACACGACACAACTAGGCAATGCCAGGGTAGATATACCAATTACGCACACGGACTGATGGAGCGCATAGCAGCCACTATCAAGTGTAACAACCCTGTATTTTACAATTATTTTTAAATTGATTTCCAGATTTAAAAGCTTTATTTATCTAAAAGAATAAATTTTGTTATTTTAAGTATAAACTTTGATTTTGATGTGGATTAGAATTCCAAATATGACTAGATTTAATATTTCCTGAAAATGTGAATTTTGGTCAATAGTCAAACTTTGACTTTTAAGTTTAAATTTTAAATAGTTTGAAATTATAAATTTTATCTTTTATTATGAAAATAGATTTAATAACATGAATACTGCTTTTCGTTTCGTTGAAAACGGAGTTAAAATGTAAAAGTTATGTACATTTCAATTTTTAGTATAATTTGTTTTATTGTGCAATTTTGCCTATTTAAATTTTATAAATCATATTTTCTTTCTTATATTTTGTTTTAATATGTATTAATATGTTATTTTATGTATATTTTTGTCTTTTTATATTTTTAAATGATAATAGAATTTTTCCAAAATTTACTGTATTTATTTTTTATTTTTAAAGGCTGTTTTCTTATTTTCTGCTATTTTCTTCATTAAAATTATATTTAAATTAAATTTTATATATTTATTTTGTGAATGTATTTTTATTTTATGTTATTATTTATGTTTAAAAATATATTACAAGCTCATATGAATTTTCTAAAGTTTATACCATTTATTTTCAAATTTTCTAGCTTAGGTGACCATTTTTGCTATTTTCTTGATTTAATTATTTATAATTAATATTTTTTTTATTTTTTTATTATATTTTCGTATTTTAACTGAATTTATATATGTTTTTCAGTTATATAAAATTTAAAAAGAAATAGTGAATATATGAAGAGTTTGAAACTGCTTTTGAAACCGAAGCCTTTTCATCTCCGAAACTCTTCATTTCCATAACCTTCACTTTAATTAATTTTTGCTGCCCACTCCTTCAGTTTTGGCCATGAGTTATCACTCACTTTTCACGAATTTTTTTTGTTTCTCAATTCATTTTTCACGGCCTTAAAAAGTTCCTCGGTAATGGCCTCCTCTCTTTTCACTTTTCTTCAATTTTTCATACTTTTTTTGCCTTGTTTCCTCTTCTATTTGCACGGCCTTCTCACCATAGCCTCGACCACCATCCCCTACCACTCTTCCTTGGCATCATCTCCAGCCATCATTTCAGATCCATCCATGGCCATGACCTCCCCTTGAAGCTAGCACCACAAAACAATGTCAAAACTCCACAAAACATTGCCTAGACCACACATATCATCACCTACCCTCCATATCTTGCTTTGGCCACCCCCTTAGCCGCCACCACTCCCCTGACTTGACCTCGACACACCCCTCCCCACCTCTGTCCAGATCTGAAACATGAAGATCCGAGCCAAACAATTCATATAGACGAGCCTTGTGGTGCACCAAAACTCCACTATGTTGCCTAGTCTCTTGATATTCTTGTGTTGTAACTTCCTCCACATGTTCTAGCCTTTACGCCATGCATTCCTATGATCAAACCTGAACCAAAACATTACCTAAGTCATGCTAGCAAGTGTAGAAAGCAAGGCAAAAACATTCATTCCTTTGTTGTCTCTTATCTTCATTTTTTTCAACATTGTTTGTGTTAAATATTTATGTATATATTGTCTTGTTTTGGTTATTGTTTACAAGATAAATATCAATGCTCTATATTCATTCAAATCAAAAGTCATGCTGTATCGTGTTTGTCGTGCTTTATGGAATCTATTCTGTGTGTTTTGATCGCTAACTCCAACATAAAAAGGTGAGTTATTCTCACCGGACAATATGTACCTATATAACTAGTAAATTGACACCCTGCGAATCTGTAGAAATATATTATCATGTTATATATGCTTATATTATTATCATATGATGTTCACACCTGTTATTACACCCGTTATATCATATGTTACTGTTATTTAATGTTATTCTGTTATTTATATCTGTTATCACCATTGCAAGTTCCCTGTAGACTAGAATCACTATGGGTTGAAATGATACATACCCGAACGAACTTTAGAATAGAAAAAAATTGTTATGGGCTGAAATGATAGGCCTGAACGATTTTTATTTAATTTATTTTAACTTGGGATTGTGGGTTTGAAATGATAGAACCCGGATTTTTCTTTTTTAACTGCGGATTGAAATGATACATATCCGTATCACTTGACCTAGGTTAGAAAATTATATACAGGCCCGTGGTTATTTTATAAAGTGTTTTGGATATTTTTAAGTATTTTAAAAAAATTATAAATTTATGAAATTTGATTTAAATAGATTTTGAAATGTTTTAAAATAAAGAAATTATGATTTTTCTATGTGTTAAAAATGTAATTAATGAATGGTTTAACTAAATTTTTGAAATATAACTTAAGTTGGAAATTTGGAATTTGGTTAAAAATGATATTTAAGTTATATGAATAAAAATGGAAATTTAATTATATTTGGAAAATGGTAAATATGATAATTATTTAAATTTTACTTTAAGTGATTTATTAAAGTATTATTGATTTTTCTATGAATTTAAGCGGTTAAATAAATGAATGTTTAAAAGTGATCTTTTAAAAATATAACTTGACTTGGAAATGTGAAATTTGGTTTTAATTAAAGGTTTAAGTTAATTAAATAAAATTGGAAATTTAGTTAAATTTGTGAAATGGTAATTTAAATTTGAAGTGTTAAGTTATTTGTTGAAATGTGAAGAATTGGAAACTTTTACACTTAAATTTATTAAGTAAATTGTTGAAAATTGGATTTAATTATAAGAAATTTATTGTGAAAAAGATACATGTTAAATGATATGTAAATGAACATTTTAAATGTTAAATTATGATTTTTAAAATGTTTAAAGAGTTTAAAATGAAGTTATTTAATTGCTGGAAATACACTAAAAAGCTGGAAATCACTTTTAATAGCATTCAGAAATGCTATGGTTCTGAATTACACTAAAAATTGAATAAAAGGGCTACTACAGCATTTCGGAAATGCTGTAGTTGCTGTAGTTGAACTTATAGGCTAATATTGAACTCAGGCCTATTATAGCATTCTCTGGAAATGCTATAATGGTCTGCAGTATTTGCTGAAACCAAATTTAACCCTTGTTTTGAAATCTGAACTACCGCAGCAGTTCTGAAATGCTGTCTTTTCTGTTTTGAACTATAATTCAACTAAAACTGAGTTTTAACAGCAGTTTTAAGTGCTGTCTTTGCTGAATTAAAAATGTTTTCAAATATAACTTATAACAGTTGTTTTTAAATGCTGTGAAATGCTGAAATTTTAATAATTGGGGTTTTTGACTTAGTAAACGAACTCAGAATGGTTTGAAACTTTGGAAATTGAATACTTGATTTGAAAATATAATAATTACACTTTTAAAAGGTTTAAATGAATTATTTTGATTGGAATATAAACTATTTAAAGGTAGTTTGAAATAATAGTAAATGAACGATATCTTTGAATTTAAAAGGTATTTAAAGTTGAATATTTGGATTTGAACTGATAGGATATTTTATTTTATTAAAATGATTTGAAATGAAGTTTTGTAAGGATATGATATTTTATTATATTAAAATGATTTGAAATGAAGTTTTGTAAGGATATGATATTTTATTACATTAAAATGATTTGAAATGAAGTTTTGAAATGATATGAAAATTTAAATATATGGAAATGGTTTGGAATTGATTTAATCTCTATTTTGATAAAGATTTGGATTTGAAATGATATTCTATTTTGAAGTATAAACTATTTTTAAACTTATAACCACGGGTTATAATAACGTTGGGTTGTTAAAGAGACCAGGATCGGATATGGACATACTCTCTGTCTTACCGAAAACCACTTTGGCAACTGTGTACGCGGTGGAGATTCCAGAATGAAGTAGGATGGTGGCGACGTTCTTAAGGTATGTTACGTGGACCCAACTCCCATGAGTTGGCATAAGGTGGCTAAAACAGGAGCGATCTCGGACCAGTGAGGTAGCACCTCTTCTCGGACACATTTCTTCGATATTATACTCTTACTTGTGATTGATTAGATGGCCATCCTCCGATTTGGGAGTGTTGTTCGAGGTGGACAATAGTGGCTGCTATGCGCTCCATCAGTCCATGTGCGTAATTGGTATATCTACCCTGGCATTGCCTAGTTGTGCCGTGTCACCTACCATATCGAGCTTTACTACGATTATGATTTTAAGATCCGACTGCGTTAAGGTTCTCCATCCCCTTAACGCTATTTTCTATATGATTATACTTTACTTATTTAAACACTATTATAATAGCGAATATTACTACATAGTAGATATTTTAACGGATCTTTAGAGGATGGGCGGTCCCAAGCATCTTCTAAGTTACTTGTACCCTTATTACAGTTCGCTTGAGTTGGTTTACATTATATAAGTATATATTGTCCTGACTCGAGTGTTTTGTGTTTTGCTTTACGCTCGGGTCAGCCTGAGTTATTCACAGATTTGGATTTCCACTCGCTTGGAGATTTGAATCGCTGGAGATTATCTGCTTGTCTTGTCCTATCTATTTCAGTTCCGTTGTCCTACTCAGCTTGTACTTGGTTATTTTATTGAGACTTTTGTTGTACTCTATTTCTTCTGTTGTATCTTATGTAACTCTGACATATTTAGATAGTAGCTTCATGAACTACTATTTCTTTTACTTCCACTGCATTATTTTACTCTGTGTCTGTGATCTGTGATTTTATTTATTTACTGTATATTCTAAGATTTGCCAAATTTTAATTATAATGCGGTATTTTGAGCAATTCAACTCCGGCATGAGTGTCTACCTATACACTTATAATGGATGCGAATGGTTGAGAATATCGGGTCGTTACAGTCGTGACCTCTGAATGATTAAAGCATGGTAGCTATGCACCCAAGCTCACAACTCTAGCGCTACTGCTTAGCTCGTATCTCCTGCAGCTCAGCCTCGATCTGAATCTGAGAGTCTCGGATTGCCGCAAACTCAAGGCCCTATGGCTGTCGCCCAGTAGCCTCCTTAGTGGCCATGGGGCCATTGCTCCTGCCCTACCTCCTCATGTCCTCCAACCTCTGCAGACGTCTTTCTAATCTCCAACCTCCTAAGGGAGGACTTATCCAACGGAGCAAGTGCCTTCGTCTGCACTTGCTCTTCTCGGAGACTCACTCCATACCGTCTGAAGACACGAGTGAAAAGAAGACAATACGAAATATAGCTTCTCGTTTTCCCAACTCCAGTGCCTATGTGTTAGCACATAATGGCCTTGGCCCGGTTCACTCCAATATCATCAATAATAGCATAAGTGGCCTTCTGCACTACGAAGTAAATCTGGTAAAAACTCCTTGTCTTGGGGATGATGTTGTGCTGGATAATGCAGGTGACCAGACGGGCTTGGTCCCTCATATTATCTACTCTCCAGACGCCCACTGCCATATGAAAAGTCTATTTTTAGAATCTCTAGGCCAAACTACTACGGAGACATGCATAATGCCTTCAAACTGCTCATCCGTCATTCGAATCTCCATCCCTTTCACCTCAAATGTGAAACTGTTGACATGCTCATATTTCTTGGCGAGATGCAAGTCTGAAAGTCATCTTAAGCTTTGGTCGGTGCATGTGGAGGTGTGGGTTGTTATAATAAGGCTATATATGCCTTAAATCATTCCAAACATATTTCGAGTAATTACATTTAAATCCAATTAAATGCATATCGATATTGAATATCGATTCATACATATATATAACTCTTATATATGCACCTACTTATTTATCATTAGCACCCTGAAAATACTAATGGCACCCAAT
Source organism: Allium fistulosum (assembly GCA_030737815.1). Classification (NCBI taxonomy): domain Eukaryota; kingdom Viridiplantae; phylum Streptophyta; class Magnoliopsida; order Asparagales; family Amaryllidaceae; genus Allium; species Allium fistulosum. The sequence continues at coordinate 1,390,473,969 of CM060902.1, forward strand.
ACGTTAAGTAAACAAGTAATTAATATTTCATAAATATTAATTAATTTATAGATATTATAAATCAATTAAATCATGTAGTATATCAAAGAATTTATCAATGCGGTCGTGCGACTTGCATGTGTAAATTCCGTCAGCGATTAATGTCAAACAATTCAAGTATTAATGTTCGCATGTCTCCTTAGTTGGTGGTGTGACAGTTTTGCCGAATTTATCGCTTATACATTTTTTTGGTAAAATCCAATTTTACTATTTTAAGCGCTACCGGTTAGTGACAATTATTTACATTAATTCTCTTCGTCAAAACTATATCATATTAGGACTTATAAAATTTGGTAATGGTCAGAACTTCAATATCATCCATATTCAACTTTATAGTCCAAACACAAAGTCCTTGGTTCAATGATAACTAATATTATTAACCGAGCTACTTTAGTAGAGACTTTGACTTTAAGTTGACTTCAATTGTTCCTCATACTAACCCCATATAACTTAGGAGATGAATTCCCTCTTGAATAGTGTGCACTTTCAATGCTTCCACTCGACCCAACTATAGTCGTTCGATGGACGTCGTGCTACGATTTAACTATACCAAAGCGAAACATTGAATCTCGATAGTATTCTCAAGTCTAGGAAATTGTGTAATATTGTCACATCGATATTTTCTGTTTGACCTTAGTTATATTAACCAAGGGAAAACTATTGAGTGCGTCATTTATAGTTATCCAATAACTATCAGTACGTAAACCCTTGTTGCCCCCAACAGCCATGAGTAATGCACTACTCAACATTAGGAGAGCGTTACGTACTCTAGTCTTAGTGGATGTATCGATATCTAGTCTTAATACGTCTTGACTAGGAATATTTGAAATAGTATATTTATTTTAGTGTGATAAATCACTCATGATTTCAACACATTGTAGGTACAAGCACAAAACATACCATTTATAAATTTTCTATTAAATATACTTTTAATTAAATTAATTTATTAATATATCATATTATATCAAGTATATAATAGAAAGAAAACACCTTTTATTTCGAACAAAATTGATTATCGAGTTATATATATACAACATAATTACATAATTGTCCCTAGGGCATACCTTTAACTTTATCAATCTCCCATTTGCATTTGGGGCCAATTATGGAATCTCTATCCAATCCCTTCAATCAGTTTGATGAGAACTGATCGAGTTAGACTCTTCATGAATGGATTTGCTATGTTGGTTTAATTATCCACTCCGTCAATCAACTCTCTCCGATGCTAATAAACCACTTTTATCATATGAAACTATTCGAAGTATGTTTCTCGACTTCTAGTGAGCTCTTACCATTACATTATTATCATATAACAATAACATAGTATTCTTGATACTTGAAGTCACCCTAGCTCAATTTTAAATTTGTGCACATATATTTATATACATTGCTTTTATTTTGGCTCTATTTAAGGCGATGCACTCAGCCTGTACGTTGAATCAGCCACAACTTTTCATTTGGAACATTTCCAACTTTTAGCTCCTTAACAATGGTTTGAATATGAATTTAATATTGATATATTATACTCAATATCACTTATGAAGTTTGAGTTCGTACATTCCTTCATAAGAAGTATGTTGTTTCTATAAACAGTTCTTTAGTATTTCATAAATACTCGAGAACACTCCAAAATACCATTTAGTGATCTTAATTTGGATTTGATATTTGCTTCAAGCATCAAATACATAAGAAAAATACGATATTATAGGCAATACAACATATATGATAATTCCTACTATCAATATATATAAGGAATTCACCTTACATGTTCCATATTAAACATTTTAATAAGGCGTCTGTGTATATCGTTTTAGGACATTTCCAACATAATTTATACTTGAAATAAAAGATGTAATTTATAAATCTAATATTGAGTATTAAATAATCAAACTATTACTGATTCTAAATTAATTACATTGTAAACAATCAGCGTTATGTTGTTTACTTATAGTCTATAAATATCTATGTATCTTTTATTGGTTGTTTCTTATGGACACATGCTTCCTTTGCATTTTGATTAAAAATCAAACTATTTGATATATGTATCAAAATACTTACTTAATTATGTTGCTTATAGAATGATACTTTCATAACATTTCTCGAATCATATCGGAAAAACCCACAAACTCAATATCGCTCCCACTGACTTCGAGACACTTAGGTTGTTACTGAAAATAGTCTATTCTAAATCCCTATTTGGAATTTCCCATTCCAACATATATGTACCAAAACACAAAGTTGCACCAAGTGATAATTTTCTGAGTAAATCTGTTTTAACTTTAGCACGTTGAATAACAAATCTATTACGCTAATTTAAACAATTGAAATTTATGATATTATTCTTACCAACGTTGCTCATTATATTTCAACTGCATTAGTGTTTTGCTTGAAGACACATTCACGGTAGATGAATCATGTTAGCGCCAAAATTGGTCACTAACACCCAAATCCAAATGAAAGCACCAAATCATAGTCATAGATCACCGACAGAATGCATGTAGAGAGTATAAATATGAAGAACAGTTAAAATAAAAAAGAAAGCAGTAATAACAGAGGATTTATAGTGGTTCGGCTGACTGCGGCCTACGTCCACTCTAGAAATTTCCTTTTTATTGATATGAGAATCAATTCCAGTTACAATCCGGAGTTTTTAAAACAATAATGGCAGTGCAGCCTTGATGATGAAGAAGAAGGGAAACAAAATCCAGATCCTCCTTTCTAAAGCCCCACATGTTGTATTTATAGGCAGAACCTGAGTTACTGGGCGGGCCCACCAAGACCATAACCAATCCAAACCCCAAACACCACGACCGACCCCGAGTTTATAATATGCCAACCCGATATCCCCTGGGCATGATCCGAAGCAGGCCTATCCAAGACTCGGAGTAAACTAGGCTAGAACTCGGAGCGAAATGAAGCCGATCCTATCCTTAAACATGCCGATCCACAATTTTGTTGCTAACCTATTAAGGCCGAACCACACGTGCCAAAACCACCAATGTCGAACCATATCTGGCCGACCCACCTTAACTTTTCTATCATGACCGAACGATACATGCCGACCCGGGGATACGAGAATACCAACCCGAAGCAAATCAAAGATGCCGATCCCCTAGAATGCCGACCCATAATCCATCTCTATAGCCAACCCAGGGATTTCCATACACCGACCCAGGTCCATCTTGGAGCCAAGCAAGCACCGACCCATCCAAATGCCGAACCACCTTCAATGCCGACCCACTCTAATCATCGATCCACTCCAATCACCAATCCACACCATTACCAATCCATACTACTACCGAACCACTTCATCATGACCAAACCATCTTCCTACCGACCCAAAACCTTTGCAACACTGACCTACTCGTGAACTCCTACCGACCCAGAGCAACTCGAAGCACAACTCAATGTGACTCAAAGTAAACTCCATGAAAACTCGAAGCAAACCTAGGAACGACTCGAAGTAAACCCCGGGTGACTCGCAACAACTCGACTTTTGTCAAAACCCATATTTCGAGTATCCCGCGACTTTTATCCATCGAATATGCCAAATCACGGCTTCATAATCATGATCATCATCCGTGATTGATCGTCTATCCATTGAGTTGACTCAAACTCATCGTATTCCAGTCTCGACAAACGAGTAGTCGATTTTAGTTAAATCCGCCTGTCTACGGCCTTGCCAAAAGGCGGGTTAACATTTTCCCCCCAAAACATGCCTTGCTACTGGAAGGTGTGTTTTGAACAACCTTAAATCCGATACCCGAAGTCCATGTTCCATTCATTATCAAGCAATTCCATCCAAATCTGATATTCTACTCCGCATCCATCCCAAGTCGTTATCAATTTCCAAATTCATCCTAAATCCATTAACCAAATCCACGATCTCTCCGGATCATTTTATCTGAGTTAGGGACCTCTTCGGGTCCTGTATCCCAAATTGAGGACCTTCTCGGGTCCAAATCCTAAGCGAAATTTGAATCCGATAGCTGAGCTCTAATCCATCCATATCCAATAACTAATAACTTAATCCATGACCTCTCCGGGTCGATATCCAAATCCGGGAACGCTCCGGGTCCATGCCCAAACCCTTAGCTGTTCATAGCCAATATCCAAATTCGTAACCTCTACGGGTTTTTGCCAAGCACAACCTGCACTCGACAACCTGTGTTAAGTAATACCATGGTGTTCTTAGTTCAATGTCCCTGAACATTGAGTAATGCCATAGCTTATGTCCTAAGCCAAATCCTGGTCGCTCCGGACCCTTGCCGAGCATTGTCCATACTCGACGACCTGAAATAGTAACCGATAGATAATATGGGGCCTAAGTCCTAGGCCGAATCCTGGTCTCTCCGGACCCCTGCCGAGCATAGTCCATGCTCGATGATATTTTAGCCAAAAACTAGACAAAAAGTCAATCAAAATCCAATCCAAAATTCATATCAAACTAGAAAATCAGAAATCCATATCAAAAATCCAAACCAAAAGACAAACGTCCCTCAGAACCCAAATCAGAAAACAAACAAAACCAGGAGTTCAAACCAAACTCCAAAACCAAACCAGAAAAAGCAAGCGTGCAAACCGAAAAGAAAAAATAGATTTCACAAACCAAAGCGTCACGGTTTATCATCATCTCAGAGCATGCCTATGGGTTGTCTCCATCCCCGTACATGAGTAAGTGACTTAGCCGCCTGCCTAGAGTTTGTTACTTTTTCCATACCACCATGATCAGATCATGAGCAACCGACCATCATTCCTGGGCCTCGCACTATCGTTGTTTGAGGTAGACGGTGGCTGCTCCTGTTCCACCGCCGCATTCCGAGTTACGACATATTGTCGTAGCTGACCATTCCTTACATGCTCCTCGATTATATCCTTTAGATGCCGTCAGCTGTTAGTATCATGCCCGTCCAGGTCATGAAAGAGACAGTGCCTTCCCGATGCTCTTTCACATTCCGAGGGTTCCCTCCTTGCCGGCCTTCGATAAGGAAGGCGATCCCGAGTATCCAAGTATATCCGTTCCAGTGTCTCATTCAGTCCTGTGTAAGTGGAGAATTTTGGTTCTCCCCAGTGCTTCCTCTTCTATTTATCTTTATCTTTATCCAAGCTTTCACTGGACGGTTCTCCATCCTTAACCATGTTTACTTCCTTTAACCTCATATCCAAACATGCATCCTCTTGTCGAAGAAATCTCTCAGCTTCATGAAAGAATTCCCGAGATCCATTGGTGGGTCCCGTATCAACGATACTTTGAAATCCGAATTATCCCTGACTCCAAACACCGCTGCCATTAGAACCATTGATAGATCTAGCCGATCCACCGAAGCAACAGCTGCATTAAACCGAGTTAAATAAATCCTGAGCGATTTTCCCGTCTACTGCTTCACCGACGTCAGCGTCATCACATTCTTTGGCCTTTTGATGTGAACTCGAAACTGTTTGAAGAACCTATCCACCAGCTCTGTCCATGTTCTAATAGATCCATCCTCCAGTTGTCTGAACCACATAGCAGCTATATCGGTCAAGTACAAGGGAAACACCGGGCCATAGCCTCCTCCGATGCCCTCAACACTTCCATATGCCTTGTCTATCTCATCAAGTGGTCAGTGGGATCCTTTTTACCATTGTATACTTCCAGAATGGGCAGTTTGAAATCGGGTGGATTCCTAGCCATCCTGATGTTACGGGTAAACGGACTTTTGTTTACTCCCTCCAAATCCTTGTTTGTCAGACCTCCACGAATAGCTCGCCTGATAATGTCGGCTAATCCAGTGTTATCTACTAAGGGTTGCCCCCCAACTCCATTTCCTAACCGCCCTCCAAGTTCTCGACGGAATTCCGGTACATACTCCTCGTCACGCACTCTTGTATTCCTGTTGGCGCCGGGCTACGCAACGTCATCTGGTATCCCTCCATGGATTGGTCCAGCATTACCTGGTGGTGTGCCCCTAAGTCTAGGTCCATCCAGATTGATAGTTGTTTGCTGATTGGGGGCTGCCCCCTGCAGAACCACTCCATCTGCTTGCCTATTAAGTCCTTCTAATCCAGCTCCATGGATCTGAGCTCCTGCAGCTCCTGCTGTTCCTGCCTGTCCAAATTGTCTGAAAAGTGTCTGCATTATTTCCTCTTGCCTTTTCATCAATTGCTCCTGCATGGAATCCATCGTGATCTGCATCTCGTCCCTAGTGATGTAGATGGATGCTTGATCTGCTCCAGCTCCAGAGGAGGCTTCTTGACTTCCCTCTTGATTGCTCCTTTCTGTCACTTGTTTTCTCATCAATGGCCTAACCATTGCTTCCCAAAATCCGAGTTCCCAAGCCTTTAAATCCAAAATCAAGCTTCAGAATCCAAAATCAATGGCCTAACCATTGCTTCAGTGAAAGCACCAAAATGTTAGCGCCAAAATTGGTCACTAACACCCAAATCCAGATGAAAGCACAAAATCATAGACATAATGTATGTAGAGAGTATAAATATGAAGAACAGTTAAAATTAAAAAGAAAGAAGTAATAACAGAGGATTTATAGTGGTTCGGCCGACTGCCTAAGTCCACTCCAGAAATTTCCTTTTTATTGATATGAGAATCAATTACAGTTACAATCCAGAGTTTTTAAAACAATAATGGTAGTGCAGCCTTGATGAAGAAGAAGAAGGGAAACATAATCCAGATCCCACTTTCTGAAGCCCCACATGCTTTATTTATAGGAAAAACCTGATTTACTGGGCTTCCTGAGTGATCCGGGCCCACTAAGACCATAACCGATTCAAACCCCAAACACCACGACCGACCGACCCTGAGTTTATAATATGCCGACCCGATATCCCCTGGGCATAACCCGAAGCAGGCCTATCCAAGACTCGGAGTAAACTACGCTAGAACTCGGAGCAAAATGAAGCCGATCCTATCCTTATACATGCCGATCCACAATTTTGTTGCTAACCTATTAAGGCCGAACCACACGTGCCAAACCACCAATGCCGAACCATATCCGGCCGACCCACCTTAACTTTTCTATCACGACCGAACGATACGCCGACCCGGGAATACGCGAATACCGACCCGAAGCAAATCAAAGATGTTGATCCCCTAGAATGCCGACCCACAATCCATCTCTATAGCCGACCCGGGGATTTCCATACACCGACCCGGGTCCATCTCGGAGCCAAGCAAGCACCGACCCGTCCAAATGCCAAACCACCTTCAATGCCGACCCACTCCAATCACCGATCCACTCCAATCACCAATCCACACCACTACCGATCCATACCACTACCGACCCACTTCATCATGACCGAACCACCTTCCTACCGACCCAAAACCTTCACAACACCGACCCACTCGTCAACTCCTACCGACCCAGAGCAAATCAGAGCACAACTCAATGTGACCCGAAGCAAACTCCATGAAAACTCGAAGCAAACCTAGGAACGACTCGAAGTAAACCCCGGGTCACTCGCGACAACTCGACTTTTGTCGAAACCCATATTTCGAGTATCCCACGACTTTTGTCCATCGAATATGCCGAATCTCGTCTTCATAATCATGATCATCATCCGTGATTGATTGTCTATCTATCCAGTTGACTCAAACTCATCATATTCCAAACGCGACAAACGAGCAGTCGATTTTAGTTAAATCCGCCTGTCTACGACCTTGCCAAAAGGCGGGTTAACAAATCATATCCCTTCGGGTACATCTACAAAAATCATATTTTGATAACATAGTTGGAATCTAATTTGGATTTGTGCATCATACCATACCGTGGAGTCAACTCATTTAATGGTTTAATTGACAGTTGAGGATTATCCTTCTTGAATTGTAAGAAACTCATAGTTTCTCTTCGATATGCGAGAACATTTATTACACATTTTAATGCATTGTGTTCATCTAGGTTTGGTTAATTAAATTTATTCCTTCTGGTCAATTTTATCATTGGATCGTATCCAAATCCATTTTACCACCAATAATATCTAGAAGAAATTCCTTCACTACGAAGTTGGTATTTTTAAAACAACAATTGTTTCTCAGTTTAATGGAATGGGTATTCATAAACACTTTATGAATTGTTGTATATATAACTGATTTCATTTTAGTTTACAATACTTATGTTCAAAACATAGCTGGCCATCCAATGACAGCCGTTATCAAACTCTTTTTTAGGTGATTCATACAAGATTCCTCACGAACAATTATTATGTGCAGCTTTTCGAATTACACAACCTGCCAACTTCTAGGCCTAGGATATGTTTGGGTTTCTTATAAACCTTTATCTTGTAAGATTTTGTAAACTATTATTTAGATGAAATTAATTTTAATCTTGTCTACTACTCTTAAGTACACGACCTTATAGAAAGAAGTTAACTCAACTTCACTCACAGTTAATCGTACTTTGTCCAACAAAGTTTGACTACTCCTTGCCCATACATCATTATATATCATAAGGAGGAATGACTTTTGAGACTGAATCTTTATTCATTTTTAGGTACATTCGAAACTCAATTCAATATATACTTACCTGTTCAATCAAATGAATCATTTTATCTTCTATCGCATATTATTTTATTTTCTTCTATTTTATATTGTAACTCATCATTAACATACCATATGTGTATCATATCCACATGGTCATATTTGTGACAACTCATTGGTGAATACAACAAAGTACATGGAACCGTTTTAGAATTAATAGACTTCCGTTTGCTTACATTTATATGTATCAATCTGTAGAGTTTACCTACTCTTATGATGCTCCCACTGAATGGGCATTTTGCCTTTAATTTTCTGAGATATAATTTACAAGTACCATATGATTCATAATTATATAATCAAAAATTATTTCTTAAAATTATTGCTTTGTCCATAATTCCAAAATAATTGCAAATAAATTTAGACACTTACGTATTTTCCAATGCATCGTAAATATCAGTACTATAGTTTTATTTTATAACGAATATTCATAATATCCATATTAAAATAAAACTATATCTATTTTCAGTCAATACTAAAAACAAATTATTATTTCATAAATAATGTTCGAAACAATTTATGAAAATAATTTTCGTAACTTCATGCAACCAACAAGTGTCATATGGCATGCTCCTACTATTTCCATCATTACTATAATAGTGTATGAAATACTAAGCTTCATTCGACCACTTAGTGTAGGCTATTTATTTCATTTACCGTAACTCGTTTATAGTCGAGAATTTTCAGATCAAGTATCTTAAATTCAAAGAAATAAATATCATAGAAAACATTTTCTATGTGAAAATATTTTTCGAAATAGAAAATATTTATGTTAAGTATCTATTAATATTTTACTATTCTCATTCCTAAATTTCTTTATGAACCAAAAGTTACTAGTCACTCTCTTCAGCCCAATTATGTCTTAGGTTACATCCACTCTTATACAGTCAATTTCATTTTCAAACGGTCGAACGATTCAAAGGAAATCCTTACTACAATATCATAACGAACTCTTTACAAAGTGCATTTGCTCATTCTTAACTTTTAAGGATATCACATAAACTGCACTTTACGTAAACTGATCAAACCGATATTTTAGTGATCGAATTATTAGATCTATCCTATAGTCTTTGGTCCAGTGTTACATATAACACAACAAGATCATTATTGTAATCAATCATTTTGAATACACGATCTCACACTATAGTTTACTTGCTTATTTCAATGAACTATCTTCACCAAGGTTTCATACATTACGAATTGTGACCGTTCCCCATAAAACATTTATATATGATCATATATGGATCAAATATCCATATTCTTGTCTTTCATTTAGAGTTCATACCCATTGAAGATAGTACATAGTCCTGGGCAAATAAACTCAAAGTGACCAAGTTACGACTGTATTTGCTGATTGTATAATTAGGCACTTGCATGGGTCAACATGCAAATTTTTATTGGTAAGTATATTTTATATTTCTATTTATCAATATTAATTTAGTTTATTTGTATAATTGATAAATATTTTATCAATTATATTAATTGCACAAATTTATCAATGTAAATTATTATAATTTATACATATCAGTTGTTTTTACAATATTAGAAGGTTAAATGTTACATTTCATTTATCTAATAAGGCTCATACTAGTCCTTTTTATGTTTCTCCAAACCCTAAGATGAAACATAGAAGTCTTTCAACTTTATTAGTGGGTGTTAGGACTCGTCTGTCTTGGGATCCTGATCTTAAGTTTGCTCAACAAGTCATTGCTCTATAAACGATTGATAACTCCTTATTAGTTGTATCATATATAACTCCTAACCCTTAGTTTCTTGTCCTAATCTCATTTCGACCTTGAGTTTTCTCAATGAATTGAAAGGAATTATTCATTCGTACCTACCATTTCACGACGACCTAAGTATAATATATGTACCTTGAGTTTGCTCAACAAATACATATAGTTATCCTACCTCGTTTAGTCGATGTATCAATGATACCACACATAACATCTCTAGCTTGAGTTTGCTCAACAATTAGAGAGTATGCAAGTAATTTATTAATATATAAATAGTAGAGGACAACGTTATATTAAAGATTCATGTCATTAACATATACTGTGACGACCCACTCCGAGACCCACACTAACAAAGGATATTACAAAATAATATCGTCTGCTAGTGTAGAGAATAGGGTTAGTTAAGAGCGACCATCTGTGAATTTTATTTTAAATGAGCATCGATACGTCGATTAATACGCTATATTTTTTTCATCACAAGTGGAATCGACATATGCAATCCAGGTTTAAAACAAAACTATGATGGCTAAAATAATAATCCAGAACAATATATAATAAATAGAAATCACAAAATCACAGGTTATAAAATATACACAGTGGAATATAAATAAATATAAGCTGATCAGATCGAATAGATACATTATGTCAAATACAAGACTGTGGTCAAGACGATCCGTATAATACATCTCCTAAAACAAATATGTACACAAAAGAATCTAAGGTCAATAATAGATACAACACTATATGAATATGCACACATATACGAGATGAAGATAAGATGAATGATAACTAGACAATTAGAGTGAAATCCTCTATAGAACTATCAAACTGCAGCACCTAAAATATCTCGATCTGATTCGAGTATTATAAGATAATAAACAGGTCAGTCTAGACTATAATAAATGGGCTAAGAAAGATAAATAATGGATGTAATGATAAGTCTCAAATATGAACACAAAGCCAGGAATTGGCTAACAACGAGAATGCTTCAATAAACTCCTAGTGTGTAATCATCAAATATCAAAACCCAAAATAGCTTCTAAACGTAAAATCCCTAAAATCATTCCATGATAACACAAATAACATTGAATATAGAAATCAAAACAGAAATCCAAAAAATCACATAAAAGAGAAAGATGCCAAAACTCTAATATTGGTGAATAAATCCACCTATATGCATGTAACTCCAAGATAGACGTATAAGTCTATAAACATCAAGATAGGTACAAGACTTATAAACATCAAGATAGGAGCAAGTCCTATAAACAACAAGATAGGAACAAGTCATGTAAACATCAACATAGGAACAAGTCCTATAAACTCCAAGATAGGTACGAGACCTATAAACTCCAAGATAGGAACAAATCCTATAAACTCCAAAGGCGAGTCATAAACTCGTTGATAAGTGTTATATACTTTCGAATAGTAACCGAATAAATAACAACCGTGTGTCCCAAACCACACGGGTTTATTTAAACATTTACTATAAGTTACTAAACTCCACCTGTGTGTATAAATGGCTCAATCGAACAAGTCTGGGAATTAATCGAAAAAATAAATGCGATCGTTTCATACCACCCATTTTATTAATTCATTTAAATTGATTTCTTATTCGATCGATATCGTCCAATTTCATAAAATAATTTACTTTGAAATTTCTCTCGAAAATATTGTTTTATAAACCAGAATAAATCTTTGGAGGAGGTCCATAGAGCTGTTCTCTCAATTCCTAATGATAAAAGTTCTGGTCCAGATGGATTCACAGCAAAGTTTTTAAGTATCACCGGGAATATCTTAAATTTATACTTTTGGATCTAATTCAAGAAATCTTCAGAACAGGCAAGCTTGCGAAAGGTATAAACCACACTTTCATTACTCTTGTGCCTAAAGTAGACAAGCCTAGCAACATTTTAGATTATTGACCTATCTCATTTTGTAATGAGATTTAGAAGATTATTTCTAAGATTATTTGCAACAGAATTAAGCCTTATCTCCCCCTTTTAATTTTCGAGAATCAACTGGAATTCAATTTTGGTTGATTCATTGGTGAAAATATCTTATTATCACATGAGCAAATTAGGTAATTTAATAATAACTATAGTGGCAAACTTTGTCTTAAAATTGATCTTCAAAAGGCTTATGACATGATAGATAGAAATTTTATATGTCACATGCTCCACATGATGGGTTTCCCTAGTTTCCTTGTTATGGTCATTAAGTCATGTATTACGACTCCCTTTTTTCTGTTCTTATGCAAGGTGGCCCTAAAGGTTTTATTAAAAGTAATAGAGGGATTATACAAGGTAATCCCCTATCGCCTTACCTTTTTGTGTGGCTATGGAATATTTTTCTATTATCATGTATAAAGTGCACAGAACTAGTCTTATCCAGCCTATTTATAATATTGAGCCATTTATCACACATTTGATATATGCTGATAACTAAATTATTTTTCTAAAAGCTAAGCTTAAGGGTGTGAAGGGGATTAAAAGGATTTTAGAGCTTTTGAATGAAGTTGGGGGCCTTAGAATAAACAATACTAAATAAAAAGCATATTTTAGTAGAGGTGTGATTGACAAGACCTAAATTCTCAATGTTTTGAGTATTAAAGAAGGCGAACTCCATGTTAGGTATTTAGGGGTCCCACTTTCTAATAATTATCTTCATTTTTCGGTCTGTGGCAATTTATTCGATAAAATTAAGGGGAGTATGGATAGTTGGGACTGTAGACTTCTATCTATGGCAGGTAGAATTGAGCTTGTTCATTCTGTGATCACTCCTATGGTTATGTACTAGTTGTTAATTTATCAATTACCATGTGCTACCATAGAAAAAGTTAATAAACTTTGTGCTAAATTTGTATGGGCTGGTAAAAAACATAAAATAGTATGGAGGGTTCTTTGTTCACCTAAGGATGAGGGAGGTGTAGGACTTGGAAACTTCAGGGACATCAAAACTGCTGCTGTGTTGAAATTACTTTGCCATTTTATCACTAGTAATACGATCTGGAAAAAGTTGATAAATGGTAGATATTGCTCGGGTAAGCATTTCTGGACTATGGAGGTTGATAATAATAGTTCTTGTACTTGGAAGGCTATTCTCAGACATAGACAAAAGGGGTTACAACATATTCAACGGTGTATTGTAGATGGGCATAACACTCTTTTATAATTTGACCCATGGATAAATAGTGATATTTTGGTCAATTTGCTTGGTTGGGACAATTTGGGGTTATATGGTGGTGATGAATTAACTGTTAACAGTATTACTGGGAAGTTTATCATCGATAAATTTGCTTTTACTAGAATTGTTTCGGAGCAAATTAATCAGGTGAACATTCAACATACATCATCTAATGACTATTGGGAATGGAATAACGATCCTAAAGGTTCTCATTTTCTTGGCTTGGGATCTATCTAGAACTCACTATCCTAAAGTTAGTTTAAGTAAAATCATTTGGAATAAATGCAACAACCCAAAAATGTCTTTATGTGCTTATAAAGCATATTTAAACAGATTGATCACTAAAAGATAAGATCGTTGAATGTGGGTATGATACAAATCCTATTAGTGTTCTATGCAATGAAACTCAAGAAAACAGAAATCACCTTTTTTCGACTGTTCGTATTCTGCGTATATTTGGACACAAAGCAGGTTGAAGCTAGGTCTTCCAATGACTGGTCGGCTTACATTGGATAATGAGCTCGCTGCTGTGGCGAATAACTTCACATCCAATGGTCAAGTGCTAGATCCGGTGTGCTACTGTATTGTGACAAGCATTTACCACATTTGGAATGAGCGTAATTTGAGGATTAATGAGAACAATTGCAAAGACAAATTTCAAAGATGGAGATTAATTGAAATTGATATTAAGTACCTAATGCTGAAATGGAAGAAGAAGATGGTGAAGAGTGGCGAAAGCTAGGAAATTTTTAGGAATTGGGGGATTGAATTGAGAGACCATGGTTAATTCTTCCTATCGAGCTGCAGTTTGAATGAAGAAGGCATACTTCTTTCCATTTTTATGTCTGATTTCCCCAATTAGCTATCGGTTTTGGGTAGTGCCCGATTTCATGTTGGAGTGGGTTAGGCTGTTTGTTAAATTTTGATGAATTGCATGCCTTGTACTTGAAACTTTGTATTTTATTGACATGTTGTCTATAAAACACCGCGCACTTTTTCCTTGTCTAGTCACTCATGCTGAGGTCTAGTCAGGTTTTTAACGAGGCAGTTTACCCACTTTCAAAAACACAAACGCACACACTCATATATATTGGAAAACCTTTGCTAAAATGTATATATATAAGTACATTTTTAAACCATTGTTCCAAATCAACTTTAAAGCCATTATTATTATAAATAAATGTAATTTATATACATATATAAATATTCCGAATATCTTTGATAGAAAATATATTCATACTTAAAAATGATTTGAGAAAAATGCTTGGATTGAGAATCATCCTTTTTTGAAAACTCTAGTTGAAAACATGTGTATTGTGTCATAGACCCATAGAGCAATTCTATGGTATAATAAACTTCAAGATGAATTCATAAATTGAAATCCGGAAATAACATTGAAAACGACATAAAAAACAATACGAAAATAAAGCAAATAGGTTCAAGCGATTACACGGACAAACGGAGGAGCAAACGGGCACAAATAAAGCCCGAAATGATGTGATATGGGTTTCAGCCTAGGTCATGACTGGTCAATCGATCAAGATGGTTGGTGCACCAGTTGGCATGCTTGGGCTGAGTCCTAGGCGACGCCGTCGGTGCTTCTGTTGTTGTTTGTGGTGTTTTCTTCTTTGACTTGAACCTGGACATCTACTAGATTAAATAAGCTATCATGCAAGCAACCAAACATGTACAATTTGATGCAAACCATGAACATAGGATGTCAGTTTTAGCAAAACAGTGAATGAGATAACAAAATATGTGAATATCACAACCAATTTGAGAGCCATTTCAACACAGATTCAATCAAACGATGAGACAACAACTTGCCATCATTCATAGTCTAGATGTGTGAGATAAACTCACTGAATTTGAACTTGAATTACGCTTAGAATCTGGATTCACCTAAGCTATCACCTTTCAGGCACAAAACATAGGTTTGCTTCTTAGAAATTGCAAAAAACAAGATTACTAATCCAAGCTAAAATTGAAATTAAAACTCCAATAGATGTAAGATATGATGGTAATGATTACCTTAGCTTTACATATTCTATTAATAATCAAAATCCCTTTAATTTAAGCTTGATTTGGGGATTTAATCTAGTTCCTAGGGTTTGCAAATAAGATTAAATTATTTTCAAATTTTTGATCTTGGCTGAAATGAGAAAGTGTTGACATAAAACAAGGGTATGTGGATTATTATTCACCCTCTACATGGACCTAATGGGTATCCTATAATCCAATAAGAAAATGTTTACTAATTTCTATTGTTTTCTCTCATAAAACACTAATTAATACTCAACTATGTTTATGGAAGCCTGGATTAATTTTCCTCAAATTTTAACAAAGCTCCAACATACCAAAAATTCCCATTTCTAATAATATTGAGATATTTTGTAAAACTAAATATAGCTTTTAAAATTAAAAGTTATTCTCGTTATTGTTAATAATATAAACTACTAATTGTAAAATCTCATTTTAAACAATAAATCTTAGTATTAACATTTAATTAAATTTACGACATTTGTTGTAATAATTTGAAATGGAAATTATTTATGATAAATCTCCTTTATAATAAATAAGTGAATAAACCTGGAAAAAAATTTCATATTTTAAATTACAAAATTATTTCCATAATTTTTATAAATTCTCATTTTCCCCCAAGGTTATTCTTATATTATCAAATATAAGAAGTTAAATTACACAATTTCTAAAATTTAGTAAATTTTCCCAAACTTATTTATTTCTATATAGAAGTCATTTAAATTTGGAAATTATAACAAATAAAAATTTCCAAGTTCATCTTAATTAATTAAGAAAATTTTGAACCACGGTTTAGATTTAATTCCAGGTAATCTCGACCAGGGTTGTTACAGACTCCCTCCCCTTACAAAAATTGCGTCCTCGCAATTTCCTTTAGGCCAAAGTCTATAGCAAATTATAAAGAACGTATTTTCTCAAAGGAAATTAAGCTATGAACGAAAGATAACTCAAAATAAGAGACATATCGCAGATGAACTCGAAAATTACACAGGATGCGTTCGCTCGATAGACTCTCTATTACCGCAAGAATAGTCCTTAGGCTCATCGGGCCATTGGACTTAGATAAGTGAAACAACTATATCTCGTAGGTATTCAACCTCCGAGGCATCAACACGAATATAGCCCTGCTCAAAAGTTAGGTTTTGAGAGATCTCAAGTGCAAAAAGGAGGCTATGCTCAAGAATAGAATCAAAATTCCTAAAGTGTTTCCAAGGCTGAAACACATGAAGGACACTACGAATGCCAGCGAACTGGACAGGTAGAAGCTCAATAAACAAAAAGGCCACTACTCTCAATAGTTGGGTAGGGTCCCAATATCAGAGAGTCAATATCCCAAATTGACTGAAATATTAGTCATTCAATAAGAAAGAAACATGAATAAAGATTCGTTTTCTAATAAAAATTCCCAAGATCTTACCAAAAGATTCACAAATAGGGTCAAGACTAAAGATCAATTTCTTTCCCCGATTTAGGCCAACAAGAGAGTGGTCGATATGATTTCCCAAACAAAGTTTCGAAAGGAGTCATACCTATATCAATTTAGAAACTATCAACAATGGAAAAATTCAATCAAGGTAGATATGATCCTCTTGGCTCCTACCTGAGTCGAGGTACAACATTAGGCATATTTCTAGGATTTATCTACATCCAAATCGTTGAGAATTCTCTATTTAATTTTTCTATTAAATATACTTTTGCTTATCATTTATTTGAGATAAACTTAAATAATTGATTTGAATTTCCAAAATTTCTATAATCTTTAACTCGTTAAAGGATTAAAATTTACAATTTCCAACCTCAGCTACCAATAAAAGTTATACTCAAAATAGGTTCTTAATTGTTAATTTCCAAATAAGTTTTTAAACTTAGTTTTGAAATCTCAATTTATCGAAATTATTTTCTCTATTCAAAATACTTATTAATCCTAATATTATAAAATATTGCTTAATCAATCTTATTCAAAAATTGCGGATTAATTCTATGATTTTTCGCTTGATATAACTTCTTGATTCATAATGTAACTTTAACTTATCACAAAACACGTTTACAGATTATTTTCTTTCAAAGTTCAGGAAAATCAGGTCCAATTCGGTCACAAGGATCATGTATAAAAATCCAAGAATATACTTCTTAAGGATCTATCGACCCTAGCTAAACACCAAAAGAGAGTAAATTCTAAAGGGCTAAATACTATCACTCTTAGTAATCATAAGAATTTAACCAAAACGTCCCATGCCATATGGTAAAATTCAAGTATTTACTAAAAGCCAGCGAATCTCACTCATTTTGGATATCACTAAAAAACCTGAATTATATTCTCTTAAGGATCTATCAACCCCATGCCAAACACTAAAAGAGAATATAACCCTCCAGTGTTAAGTATTATTCCGAAGGCAATCACAAGGATTTAACCCAAGCATCCCATACTGCCTGGTGAAATTCATGTATTCACTAATGGGTTAGTAAATTCCACTCAAACATTCTATTCAATGTGCTATACCATATTCGACGAAGCGTTACTTAAGAGCATTTAAACCAATCAATAACACTAAGTCAATCATAGGTATTCCCAATATTATAGAATTTGGTTTTCAAAATATTTATTTAAAAAAATTTCTCCAAACCCAAAAAGTGAAAGAAATTTTCCAAAATAGTATTAAACAGCCAAAGGCTAAGTTTAATAAAATCCAATAAGAATTTATAGTTTGAAAGCAAATCACTTTATTTTTCCCATATAAGAAATAGTTTCTAAAATACTTTATATATATACTTACTTACTTCCAAACTCCTTATAGAACAAAACTTCTTATTTTGTTTTATTTAGAAAAGTTCAAATTATCTAACTCATTCTAAAGCATTCATGTAATTTAATTACATTTCCAAAAGAGGTTTTTCCAATTAAGTCCCTTATAGGTATATTACTATTACTTATTATACATTAAATAAACCAAAAGGATTCATTGATAAGATTTATCCATTCAAATGGTTGATTTTATCTTTTCCTAAAATTTTAGATGGGTTTTATATTATTTTAACAATGTTTATATTAGGTAAAACCCAACCTATAAATATAGTCTTATTCTTACCCTTGGGTTTTTCATTTACAATTTCTCATCTTTTGAAATTACAAAACAATTTACAAATTTTGATATTCTAATTTGAAATCTTAGGAATTACTTAATTTAATATAGAATCAATACACACACACACACACTCAGTGTATATATATCTTATAGATTATTATTGTAACAACCCGTATATTTGGACCATTTAAATTGACAATAATCCACACATGTCAACTTAAATAATACAAAACACGAATCATTATGGGATTATAAATACATAAATGTAAATGAGAATCAATACAACATCACAGACACAGAACAGTCACAGAATAATGCAGCGGATAATACATCGTCATAATAGTAGTTCATGAATCCACTACATAATATACAACAATGTCTTAACATCAAGTGACTAATACAAAAAATGTCCAACAGACTAGGACATCAATACAGGAATAGAAATAGACTGATAAAGATAAATGCTAAGCCTTCAGCATCTTCAACCAACCTTGATCAGCCAACTGGATAGCTTCTGACTGACCCGAGCATATGCAAAAGAAACACTCGAGTCAGGACTCAAAATCTTATGCAATTAAATCAAGTGCAAGGGAATAGTTCATAACTTAAAGATGGATAAAATAACATCTCTAAGGATCCGATAAACTATCTATATATACAATAGAATACGATAGATAGATAATGTCTAATCAGTAAAGTACGATATTAAAATAGTGTTAAGGCGTCACCATAATCCCCTTAACACATTTTATTCCCAAAAGCATATACAAGACCGTAGTTTCCCCAAAACCGGAAGTCACCAGAGGGCAATCCATATACTAAGGTACAAATCAAAACGTAGTGGTCGCGAATAGGATAATCAGTATGACAAGGTACATGAGGCGATACCAACTAGGATACTAGTAGTTGCGTGATCCGGACTGATGTTGAGCATAGCAGCTACTACCTCAACACCGCGAAACAACACTCCCAAATCAAGGGGTGAACCCAAATCGAATCACAAAAGTAATAGATATGGTATCGAAGAAGTGTGTCCGCTAGAGGTGGCGAACCTCAATGGCCCGGCGCGGCTCCTGTTTTAGTCATGTCAGGGGTCGTCCAATATCATTCTCTTTCTTCAGTCAACGCGTTCACCAAACCATCCACTTCATTCTGGATCAACACTTCGCGGGTAATAGTTATTAAAGTGGTTTTCAGTATCGACAGAGAGTATGTCCATATGCGATCCCGGTCTCTTTAATAACTACGTATTTATTACCCGATGGTCAATTAATTTAAAGTTTAAACAAATCAAAGTCCGAAAGTCAAGGTGCAAATTTGACTTCCAAAGTTTGACATTCCACGATTCAATTTATTTCAGATATTTAAAATCATATTTCCAAATGCAATCTTTTAGTTCATCATTTGAGTTATCAATATAATTAAGTATTCAAATTTTATTTAATAAATCTCACTTATTAAATTTAGTTAATACTCCAATTAATTCGGTTTTATGGTAAATTTTAGTTTACATCGTTTAAACCAAATTCTTTTCATTTCAATTCGTATTTGCATTCATCGATACATTAACCATAATCATAAATTTGACTAAATCGATTTTATTAAATTTAAAATCATTTTAAATTTAAACTATCACTAAATTAAATCCATACAACTTTAGTTAGTTTCATATTCCACTTAAGTCAAATTTTCTAAATCTCAAACTTAATTTATGACAAGTTTCAAATCTATTTAATTAAAATCGATTAAAAATCTAAATCTAACAACCTAATAAATTTTCAAATTATTGAATTCTACCTTCTTTGTTTTTAAATCTCATTTCAAATAAATTTGCCAATTCATTTTATTCAATTAAATAGGTTTATTAATCCGGTTCAATTAAACACCATTAATTTATTCCTATTAATTTATTTCGATTTTATCCATACATTAAATCCATTAAGTTCGTTACTAAATTTCCAACAAATCGTTAAGTTCATCCCTTAATTTCGGATAGACTTCAATTTCAAAAATAAATTTTGTTGACCAATCGGGTTTCTTATTTTTAATTATCTATCCTAGGCCAAGTTGTTTAATTGGGTATTTATCATTTCAACCCGATATCATTCAATATAAAACAAAGCATAGCAAAGGGAACTTGCAGTGTGATAACTGGGATGGTGTCAAAGTAAATAAACAAGCAATAGCAATCATACATAACAATTTAACAATTTATTCAAATAATCCCGAAATAATCATATTAACTCACATTTGTTATTATGCAAATTAATACAATTATTCCTAGAATCCTACGGATTAAAGATTATTACATTATGATTTTTACTTGGTGTCTGTTATCAAATTTCTACATCAATCGTACTTATCAATTTTAATGTCACTATTATTTACCCTAATTAACATCATATTACAGTTCAACATGTTTAATCAACTTAAACAATACATGGCGTCAAATTTTAGAACTTAACAGTTTATTTCAACCAAATTTTAACAATCAACAATTTAATATCCAAATTTTGATATTAACAACAATTATCACTTGATTATCATAGCATAATAGATTGAGTCGTGAATAAAATATTCACCTTGCGTGGTTAGAGAAGATGGCGCGACACGAAGAAAAATAGATAAAATAGACCCTAATAGGCACGACGCAAAATGAACACAACTGCAAACAAACAACAATTTATCAATAATTTGTTTATTGCAGTATATATATCGATTGAATATATATATAAAATCATACCAACAAAGAAGCAAGATAGATTCGATAAGCGGGATGGAAATACTTATACTTCCGGATCAAAAGCAGGAGCTGAAACAACATAGCAACAGACTGTATGTGAGCAACCCAACATTTCAAAGTATATACTGTTATATAATATAACAGTTATATATATATCAACTGATATATATAGAACTGATGCACAGAACAGGGTGGTCGGGTCGTGATGCAGGGGTTGGTAGCGGCGGACAGTAGGCGGTGGTCGGCGAATGGCTGGCGGAGCGGCTGGAGGGCGGAGCGGGCAGGGGCGGCGCGGGGCTGTGGGCAGAGCGGGCTAGGGGCAGAGGCTGGGCGGAGGTGGACTGGGCGGGTGCTGGGTGAGGTACGGGCAGGCGGGTGCTGGTGGACGCGGGGACGGGGTGAGAGGGCAGGGCGGGGGCGCTGGGCGGAGTGGGATAGGGATGGATGGAGGAGAGGACTGGGGCTGGCGGGCTGGGTGGGATACGGGCAGGCGGGGCTCGGCTGGGCGGAGGGCAGGGCGGGGCGCTGGGCGGAGTGGGATAGGGATGGGCGGAGGAGAGGACTGGGGCTGGCGGGCTGGGTGGGATACGGGCAGGCGGGGCTCGGCTGGGCGGAGGGCGCTGGGGACGGAGGGCTGCTGGCCGGAGCGGGTGGCTGGCGGGGGAGGCGGGCAGAGTTGCCGAGGCGGGTGGCTGCATGAAGTAGGTGGAGGGGAGAGTTTCCATTCTCTGGAGTTGGGAAGCAACAAATTATAAAAGAAAATAGGGAGGAAGGAGAGAAGGAAATATGCAGAAGAGAAAGAAGAAGTGCAGACGTACCCGAGAAGGGCAGAAATGCAGTGAGTTGGTATGCAGCTGCATTTATGAAGGCAGATATATACAGAGAAAATTAGAGTCCCCATGCAAATGAAATGATGATTTGTCACAGTGGCTATTGGGTTTCTAAATGGACAAGGGCCATTTGAATTCTGAGCGGGAAAGAGTAGGGTACCGGTTTGTGTGACGTAACGGACCAGTTTGTACTCCGCTAAATAATTTATAACTTGCAACGCCGAACTCCGATTGACACAAACAAATATACCGTTTTGATCAGCGCGACGAGGCGAACGCAACAGTATGAAGATATTGATGGTTTGACATTGTTTGCGAAGTCGTAAATCTTATTGAACCATTTGCTTGAGCGACAATTTAACTAGCAATAAAAAGCGGAATTTGATGAAATGAAATGCGCCGTCAAGATCAGAATATTTTTCTTATGCAACATTGCGAAAAATATTTGAGTTTGGACGATAGAAAATTTTCACATAAAATTAAACTAATATGTAAATTCGGCGAGCGAAATTTACTTCAATATTTTTCGACGAAATTTGGCGTACGCCTATGTCTATCTTGGCGCATTCCAAATGTGAAGTTTGAATGACAACGGAAGTTGTTTGTGAATATTTGAAATTTCTATTACGGAGAATGCAGCAAAACACCGAAGAATAAGATCGACGGAGCTAAAGATGTCCGAATTTTGAAAAACGAAAAATGACGCCTTTGTCAGAAAATGATTTAGAATTTTTTTATGTAAAAATATTTAGGTTCGGAAGATAAAAATTTTCACGTTTTAAAATGAACTGATGTGTAGTAAAACGCGCATGAAATTTACTGCGGTATTTTCCGACGAAACTTTACCCATATCTACAATCATTAAGGCACAATTTAGAAGCAAAGTTTGGACGTTGATTGAAATCGTATGTAAGTTTCACATTTTATTAAAATAACGGTTCTAAAATTTTTAAAATTGGGTCGGAATTTCAGGGTTGTTACATTCTCCCCTACTCAGAACTTTTCGTCCTCGAAAAGGAACAAAGTAAAGAGTGGAAGAACAGATACCAGAGATACAATGGATTCAGAATAGATTATTGAATATAGTAAAGAGTATAGAATGGAATTTACCTTCAACAAACAATTTTGGATTAGAGTCTCGGATGCTCTCCTCGGTTTCCCAAGTGTAATCACGATCATCGGGACTCCATTGGACTTTGACTAGGCTAACCGACTTCCTTCTAAGTTGCTTTGTATCCTTATCAACAATACGAAGTGGTCTCCTCTCTATAGTCAAATCCGGCTCAATATCAACCTCATCTAACTGAGCAATAGGGATGGTCATGAATGGGTCATGTACAACCTTCCTGAGATGTGAAACATGGAATACGTTGTGCACGCCCTCAAATTTCTCCGGCAAGGCAACTCTATAGGCTAGTGTACCAATTCTCTCAGTGATAGTGAATGGTCCAACAAATCTAGGAGCGAGCTTCCCTCTACGACCAAATCGAATAACATTCTTTAAGGGTGATACCTTAAGGAATACCTTATCCCCAATCAGGAATTCTAAATCTCTTCTACGCCTATCAGCATAGCTCTTCTGTCTATCCTGTGCGGTCTTCATCTTTCTTCTGATTTCATTAACCTTCTCGGATGCTTCTATAATCATATCAGGGCCAAGAATTAATCGATCACCAGGCTCAATCCAACAAGCTGGCGATTTGCATGGCCGCCCATATAAAGCTTCGAACGGTGCCATATCGATACTTGCCTGAATATAAAGGTGGTTAAATTCCAATTCAAATTTACTTATTCAATTTGTAATTTTGATTTACCTGATAACTGTTATTATAAGTGAATTCAACCAAATGGAGATGGTCTTCCCAAGATCCACCGAAATCAATAATGCAGGCTCGGAGCAGATCCTCTAAAATCTGATTCACCCTTTCAGTTTGGCCATCTGTTTGAGGATGATAAGCTGTGCTCAGATTTAGTTTAGTGCCCAAGACGTCCTGAAATGCCTTCCAGAATTTACTAGTGAATAAAGGGTCTCTATCGCACACAATACTAGACGGAACTCCATGAAGTCTAACAATCTCTCTCATATATATCTCGGCCAAACTACAAACAGTACGAGTGGTCTTAACAGGAATAAAGTGAGCAGATTTGGTCAACCTATCAACGATCACCCATATGCTCTCGTTACCTTTTCTGGTCCTCGGTAATCCATCAATGAAGTCCATAGAAATCTGATCCCATTTCCAACACGGAATCTCTAGGGGTTGAAGTAATCCTGCCGTCTTCTGGTGATCGGCCTTAACTTGTTGGCAAGTGGTGCATCTACTGACATATATAGAAATATCCCTCTTCATCCCACTCCACCAATATAAACGCTTCATATTTCGGTACATCTTAGTAACACCAGGATGAAATGAAAGTGATGACCGATGGTTTTCTCTAAGCACTTCTTGTCTCAATCCATCGACATTAGGAACGCAAATACGATTGTCAATCCTCATAACTCCATTACTATCTATCTGTGCTCCCACTTTACTGTCGGCATTTCCAACTCTACCAAGAACTAACTCCTTCATGCGATAGAGCAAGGTGTCCTCATATTGCTTATCTTTGATGCGATCCACAAGAGATGGTGAGATAACAAGCTGAAATAGCATGCCTTCTACAAGATTACAACATGACAATGCTTTGCTATGGCTCAAAGCATCAGCTACAACATTTGCTTTCCCAGGAGTATAATTGATGTCGAGATCATATGCAGCTAAGAATTCGAGCCATCGGACTTGTCTCTGGTTCAAATCCTTCTGAGAAAAGATATATCTCAAGGACTTATGATCAGTGAATAATTCAAATTTAATTCCCAAAGATGATGTCTCCACAGTTTCAAAGCAAATACAACTGCAAGGAGCTCTAGATCATGAGTTGCATAGTTTACTTCATGGATCTTCAACTGGCGGCCAGCATAAGCAATAACCTTTCCGTTTTGCATAAGAACAACGCCTAAACCTTCTCGGCAAGCATCTGTATAGACAGTTAATCCTTCACTTCCATCGATTACCGTAAGAACTGGGGCTGAAGTTAACTTACACTTCAACTTATTAAAAGCTGATTCGCACTTCTCACTCCAAATAAACTTGACATCCTTTCGGGTTAAAGCAGTGAGTGGGGCAGAAATTCGGGCAAAGTGCTCAATAAATCTACGATAATAGCCGGCCAAACCCAAGAAGCTACGGATATCAGTAGGAGTTTTGGGAGTCTCCCAATCCTGTAGATAAATTTCAAATTAGAAAGGGATAAGAGGAATTGAATAGAAATAGCGAATAGGATAGAACTTACATTGATTACGGCGATCTTAGCTGGATCGACCGAAATCCCATTTTCAGAAACTATGTGGCCCAGGAATCTCACTTCGTCTCGCCAGAAGTGGCATTTAGAGAATTTGGCCTTAAGTTGATGATTCCGAAGAGTTTCCAGAACATAAGCAAGATGTGTCTCATGCTCCTTCTTGTCTTTGGAGAAAACGAGAATATCATCAATGAAAACAAGAACAAACTTGTTAAGCACATCACGGAAGACTCGATTCATTAAGTCGATGAAATAAGCAGGTGCGTTGGTCAAACCGAATGGCATAACCAACCATTCATAGAATCCGTTCTCGGTACGGAAGGCTGTCTTATGAATACTATCTTCTGCTACCCTGAGTTGGTGGAACCCAGTGGCAAGATCAAGTTGGGAGAAAACTTTAGCTCCATGGAGCTGATCGAATAAATCATTGATGCGAGGCATCGGATAGCGGTTCTTGAGAGTGCGTTTGTTCAGCTCCCTGTAATCAACACACATGCGAAGAGACCCATCCGACTTGGTGACAAATACAACTACGGCGCCCCATTCAGAACAACTTCTCCTAATCAAACCTCTAGCAAATAGATCATCAATTTGAGTTTTAAGTTCAGCTTTTTCTTTAGGAGCCATCCTTCTGTGAGGGAGAACTACGGGAGTAGCTCCAGGAATAAGGTCAATACGGAAATCGATTTCTCGTTTAGGTGGTAGGGAGTTGACCTCTCCAAATACATCGGGAAATTTCTGAACAATAGGGGTAGTACTAAGATCATCCGGGTGAGCATCAAGAGAGAATATGAAGCTTCCAGTATATTTCTGCGGTGATTTGCATTCAATGACAAGCGGTAGGCCCTTGTCATTGACTAGAGAAACAGAACGGGCCTTGCAAGAAATAACAACATCAAATTTCCTCAACCAATCAGCACCTAACAAGATGTCAAATGCTGCGAAGCCAAGTACATAAAAATCCCAAGTGAATCGATATCTTCCATACAAGAGCACAACCTCTTTACAATTTCTACTGAGGTTGGCAAGTCCTCCAATAGGGTTGGAGACGCATAAGGAAGTAGTAGCAAGAGTAGGTTCTAATTTGAGCTTATTACAAAGATCAATAGATATGAAGCTATGAGAAGCACCAATATCGAATAATACCCTAATAGGTAAATCATGTAATGAAAAAGTACTTCGTAAGGTACCTTGGTCATCTTGAGCAGGCGGTGTAGGAGTGGTGATAGCAAATACTCCAGATGGTGTGCCACGCTTATGCAGTGGGCAGTCTTTCTTGAAATGACCCGGCTGGAGTCAGACATAGCATAAGTCTTTCCTAGTCGTAGAAGGTGGTGGAACAGCAACTCCGGTAGATGGACAACTATTAGCATAATGGCCCTTCTTATCGCATTTGAAGCAAGTGATATTAGCAAGGTCGATTGGGCTTTTCTGAGCATATCCCAATCCTGTAGTCTTCTGCCAAGCTTTCTTTTGTTGATCAAAGTTCATCTTCCTCTTCCCGAGCTGGCTAGAGGAGGGCTGAGTAGGAGTAGCCTTGGCAGTAGGTCCCCTAGGCTTTGCCTCATATCTAAGAGCATAGTCAACAAGCTCTGTGAAGGTCCAGTGAGTGTGGCCAGTAAGCAAGTCATAATACTCTGGTCTAGCTCCCAAAATGAACTTCTCGTTCTTTAGAAGGGGTGTATCAATCAATCCTGGGCCGAACTTGGAGAGTTCGTTGAATTTCCTCTCGTACTTAGATAAAGTCATACTGCCCTGCTTAAGATCCATAAAAGCTCTATAAAGTTGGGTTTTCCCAGCAGCTGGCATCCATTGTGCCGAGAAAGTATCCCTAATCAAAAGATAGACAAGATGAATAACATTCCAAAGATTAAAAGAAGAATTTAGACTACGAAATCCAAAAAAATTTATACCTAAACTGAGCCAAAGTGATGGTGTTATCCTCGATACCAGAAGTAACTGATTCCCACCAATCTTGCGCGGCATCCTGAAGTTGCCAGGCAGCAAGCTGACGCTTCTGAGCATCAGTGATCTCTAGACCAGAAAATATCTTGTCTAAGCCTTTAAGCCATTGCTGAGCCTCAATAATGTTCTCGGATCCAGAAAACTTAATACCTCCCAGCTGAGTATACTCCTTACTAAGAATGGTGAATTTGACAGGAGCTGGAATGACAGGTGCAGCCTGAGCAGGACCATGGCCCCTTCCACCCCTATGGTTTCCTCTGGTACCCATCCTGAAATACCAAAGAGATTGTTAAAGCCAAAGGATAGAAAATCATAGATTTTTTTTAAGGAAAGTCTAATCAACGAATCAAAGAAGTTTGACATGGAAGGATTTGGATATTGAATCGATTCTCCTCATTCTAGGGTATTGCTACCCTATCTCTAATGAGTTTATATATAATCCCAAACTAAGGTTTTTAGGGAAACCGAAGCTCTGATACCAACTGTAACAACCCGTATATTTGGACCATTTAAATTGACAATAATCCACACATGTCAACTTAAATAATACAAAACACGAATCATTATGGGATTATAAATACATAAATGTAAATGAGAATCAATACAACATCACAGACACAGAACAGTCACAGAATAATGCAGCGGATAATACATCGTCATAATAGCAGTTCATGAATCCACTACATAATATACAACAATGTCTTAACATCAAGTGACTAATACAAAAAATGTCCAACAGACTAGGACATCAATACAGGAATAGAAATAGACTGATAAAGATAAATGCTAAGCCTTCAGCATCTTCAACCAACCTTGATCAGCCAACTGGATAGCTTCTGACTGACCCGAGCATATGCAAAAGAAACACTCGAGTCAGGACTCAAAATCTTATGCAATTAAATCAAGTGCAAGGGAATAGTTCATAACTTAAAGATGGATAAAATAACATCTCTAAGGATCCGATAAACTATCTATATATACCATAGAATACGATAGATAGATAATGTCTAATCAGTAAAGTACGATATTAAAATAGTGTTAAGGCGTCACCATAATCCCCTTAACACATTTTATTCCCAAAAGCATATACAAGACCGTAGTTTCCCCAAAACCGGAAGTCACCAGAGGGCAATCCATATACTAAGGTACAAATCAAAACTTAGTGGTCGCGAATAGGATAATCAGTATGACAAGGTACATGAGGCGATACCAACTAGGATACTAGTAGTTGCGTGATCCGGACTGATGTTGAGCATAGCAGCTACTACCTCAACACCGCGAAACAACACTCCCAAATCAAGGGGTGCACCCAAATCGAATCACAAAAGTAATAGATATGGTATCGAAGAAGTGTGTCCGCTAGAGGTGGCGAACCTCAATGGCCCGGCGCGGCTCCTGTTTTAGTCATGTCAGGGGTCGTCCAATATCATTCTCTTTCTTCAGTCAACGCGTTCACCAAACCATCCACTTCATTCTGGATCAACATTTCGCGGGTAATAGTTATTAAAGTGGTTTTCGGTATCGACAGAGAGTATGTCCATATCCGATCCCGGTCTCTTTAATAACTACGTATTTATTACCCGATGGTCAATTAATTTAAAGTTTAAACAAATCAAAGTCCGAAAGTCATGGTGCAAATTTGACTTCCAAAGTTTGACATTCCACGATTCAATTTATTTCAGATATTTAAAATCATATTTCCAAATGCAATCTTTTAGTTCATCATTTGAGTTATCAATATAATTAAGTATTCAAATTTTATTTAATAAATCTCACTTATTAAATTTAGTTAATACTCCAATTAATTCGTTTTATGGTAAATTTTAGTTTACATCGTTTAAACCAAATTCTTTTCATTTCAATTCGTATTTGCATTCATCGATACATTAACCATAATCATAAATTTGACTAAATCAATTTTATTAAATTTAAAATCATTTTAAATTTAAACTATCACTAAATTAAATCCATACAACTTTAGTTAGTTTCGTATTCCACTTAAGTCAAATTTTCTAAATCTCAAACTTAATTTATGACAAGTTTCAAATCTATTTAATTAAAACCGATTAAAAATCTAAATCTAACAACCTAATAAATTTTCAAATTATTAAATTCTACCTTCTTTGTTTTTAAATCTCATTTCAAATAAATTTGCCAATTCATTTTATTCAATTAAATAGGTTTATTAATCCGGTTCAATTAAACTCCATTAATTTATTCCTATTAATTTATTTCGATTTTATCCATACATTAAATCCATTAAGTTCGTTACTAAATTTCCAACAAATCGTTAAGTTCATTCCTTAATTTCGAATAGACTTCAATTTCAAAAATAAATTTTGTTGACCAATCGGGTTTCTTATTTTTAATTATCTATCCTAGGCCAAGTTGTTTAATTGGGTATTTATCATTTCAACCCGATATCATTCAATATAAAACAAAGCATAGCAAAGGGAACTTGTAGTGTGATAACTGGGATGGTGTCAAAGTAAATAAACAAGCAATAGCAATCATACATAACAATTTAACAATTTATTCAAATAATCCCGAAATAATCATATTAACTCACATTTGTTATTATGCAAATTAATACAATTATTCCTAGAATCCTATGGATTAAAGATTATTACATTATGATTTTTACTTGGTGTCCGTTATCAAATTTCTACATCAATCGTACTTATCAATTTTAATGTCACTATTATTTACCCTAATTAACATCATATTACAGTTCAACATGTTTAATCAACTTAAACAATACATGGCGTCAAATTTTAGAACTTAACAGTTTATTTCAACCAAATTTTAACAATCAACAATTTAATATCCAAATTTAATATTAACAACAATTATCACTTGATTATCATAGCATAATAGATTGAGTCGTGAATAAAATATTCACCTTGCGTGGTTAGAGAAGATGGCGCGACACGAAGAAAAATAGATAAAATAGACCCTAATAGGCACGACGCAAAATGAACACAACTGCAATCAAATAACAATTTATCAATAATTTGTTTATTGCAGTATATATATCGATTGAATATATATATAAAATCATACCAACGACGAAGCAAGATAGATTCGACAAGCGGGATGGAAATACTTATACTTCCGGATCAAAAGCAGGAGCTGAAACAACATAGCAACAGACTGTATGTGAGCAACCCAACATTTCAAAGTATATACTGTTATATAATATAACAATTATATATATATCAACTGATATATATAGAACTGATGCACAGAACAGGGTGGTCGGGTCGTGATGCAGGGGTTGGTAGCGGCGGACAGTAGGCGGTGGTTGGCGAATGGATGGCAGAGCGGCTGGAGGGCGGAGCGGGCAGGGGCGGCGCGGGGCTGTGGGCAGAGCGGGCTGGGGGCAGAGGCTGGGCGGAGGTGGACTGGGCGGGTGCTGGGTGAGGTACGAGCAGGCGGGTGCTGGTGGACGCGGGGACGGGGTGAGAGGGCAGGGCGGAGTGGGATAGGGATGGGTGGAGGAGAGGACTGGGGCTGGCGGGCTGGGTGGGATACGGGCAGGCGGGGCTCGGCTGGGCGGAGGGCAGGGCGGGGCGCTGGGCGGAGTGGGATAGGGATGGGCGGAGGAGAGGACTGGGGCTGGCGGGCTGGGTGGGATACGGGCAGGCGGGGCTCGGCTGGGCGGAGGGCGCTGGGGACGGAGGGCTGCTGGCCGGAGCGGGTGGCTGGCGGGGGAGGCGGGCTGAGTTGCCGAGGCGGGTGGCTGCATGAAGTAGGTGGAGGGGAGAGTTTCCATTCTCTGGAGTTGGGAAGCAACAAATTATAAAAGAAAATAGGGAGGAAGGAGAGAAGGAAATATGCAGAAGAGAAAAAGAAGAAGTGCAGACGTACCAGAGAAGGGCAGAAATGCAGTGAGCTGGTATGAAGCTGCATTTATGAAGGCAGATATATACAGAGAAAATTAGAGTCCCCATGCCAATGAAATGATGATTTGTCACAGTGGTTATTGGGTTTCTGAATGGACAAGGGCCATTTGAATTCTGAGCGGGAAATAGTAGGGTACCGGTTTGTGTGACGTAACGGACCAGTTTGTACTCCGCTAAATAATTTATAACTTGCAACGCCGAACTCCGATTGACACAAACAAATATACCGTTTTGATCAGCGCGACGAGGCGAACGCAACGGTATGAAGATATTGATGGTTTGACATTGTTTGCGAAGTGGTAAATCTTATTGAACCATTTGCTCGAGCGACAATTTAACTAGCAATTAAAAGCGGAATTTGATGAAACGAAATGCGCCGTCAAGATCAGAATATTTTTCTTATGCAACATTGCGAAAAATATTTGAGTTCGGACGATAGAAAATTTTCACATAAAATTAAACTAATATGTAAATTCGGCGAGCGAAATTTACTTCAATATTTTTCGACGAAATTTAGCGTACGCCTATGTCTATCTAGGCGCATTCCAAATGTGAAGTTTGAATGACAACGGAAGTTGTTTGTGAATATTTGAAATTTCTATTACGGAGAATGCAGCAAAACACCGAAGAATAAGATCGACGGAGCTAAAGATGTCCGAATTTTGAAAAACGAAAAATGACGCCTTTGTCAGAAAATGATTTAGAATTTTTTTATGTAAAAATATTTAGGTTCGGAAGATAAAAATTTTCACGTTTTAAAATGAACTGATGTGCAGTAAAACGCGCATGAAATTTACTGCGGTATTTTCCGACGAAACTTTACCCATATCTACAATCATCAAGGCGCAATTTAGAAACAAAGTTTGGACGTTGATTGAAATCGTATGTAAGTTTCACATTTTATTAAAATAACAGTTCTAAAATTTTTAAAATTGGGTCGGAATTTCAGGGTCGTTACAATTATTAAGTCTCTCACCCCTTTTTAGGAATACATCAAATTTCCTTTGAAATTTCAATATATAGTTAGAAATGATGTCTTAAATTTTTTACATTATTCAACATAAGCTTATTTCTAAGTTTACAAAATCTACTTCCAATTGTTTCAATTAGAAGAACCATGCTTCTATTTAGCTTTTGATGATCTGACTATTTAAAGATTTGCATATATGTGTTTTTACTTAGATTGTAATGGTTCCTTCATAGCTTAGCAAAATCTTTATATCAAATTCAATTTTCTAGTACAAATCTTAAAACAATATCCAAATGTTCTAAATAACACATAATTTTACCTCTCCATTTATTCAGAACAAATAGCCTTAACTATTGGCTGCGGTGTTGATAAAAATCGACATCGCCTCGCCATTGTTCTCGACGAACTCTATGATTAAGCATTTGAGCTCATTATAAATTATTACTCATATAGTTTATCTTGATTGATATTTCTATTCCTTTTACAATGTACAAATACCTTTATATTTTCAAAACTTTGATATATAGTTATATGCATACCTTCGTATGCATCTTCCAAATATCATTTTATTTTAATCCATATTAGTTTCAAAATGTTTTTATTCCATATTGAATTAACATATTTCCAAAACACTTACTTTAATAAATGTGTATATCCAATTGTCTAGTTTGAATGTTTAAGAATCCCTATCGAGTACGTTGGCCACATGTCCCAACCAAAATCCTTAAAGCACCCAACGGGCAATTTGACATTCATATATATATATATATATATTTAAAATGAAGAATACTTATATCTTTATACACATTCTAGTTAATACATATAATGAAAAACTTATAATCATCACCATTAAACATCTTATAGAAAACTTATAGGATGGTATTTTCAAATTAGGCGATGATTTTATTAAACAATTCTTAATCAACTCTTTGGTTTAGAGTAAATAATAAATCATTTATTATTTTTGGTTAACTGGTAATCAAATACCAAACTTATCTCTATTTCCAATTGATTAATATTTATAACTACAAGATTTGATCCTTGTTATTTGTATACCCAAGAAATTCAATTTCTCTTGTGAGGATTTCCAATACGAAGATACCGCAAGATTCAATTATTATTTCAATTAGGATTTGAAATTATCAAATAATGACTCTTAGTTTAATTTAGATTATTACTGTGTATCCTATGCAAACAAATATCCAATAAAATTCAATCACACATTAGATAATGTGCCAAGTGGAAACAATCTACTAGATTCCGCTGTGCGATTCAGATCCAAAAAAGATTGATATTATGTTTCATGAGTTGTTGGACGGACTATGCACTATGGCTCAACTGGGCTCGCGGGATTGCCCTATGCTAGAACGAGTGACTCAACCGCTAGTCAACTACACCTCTAAAATGGATAAGGTTGGATCAAAGATGGCTTAGAAATCACATGATTCGATAATAGGAGTATCAAAGAGCGGATATGAAGGAAACGTTTCTAGAATCCCAAATGATACTTCTATTCTAAAAGAGATGATTTCTATTATCTACCTAAGAATCCCTAATGTACGGTCTCTAAGACTCATCTAGGCCAAGATTTGTGTCCGTAATATCATATTTTGTTCTGAACCTAGCTCTGATACCAAGCTGTGATGCCCTACCCCGAGACCCACACTAACAAAGGATATTACAGAACAATATCGCCTGCTAGTGCATGGAATATGGTTGGTTAAAAGCAACCATCCTTGAATTTTATTTTAAGCGAGCACCGATACATCGATTGATATGCTATATATATATATATTTCATCATAAGTGGAATCGACACATGCAATCCAGACTAAAAAAACTACGGTGGCAAAAATAATAATTCAAAACAAAATATAATAAATACAAATCATAGAATCACATGTTATAGAATATACAAAGCAGAATATAAATGGATACAAGTTGATCTAATCGAATAGACACATAATGTCAAATACAAGACTGCGGTCAAAAACGATCTGTATAATACATCTGTACTACATCTCCTGAAACAAATATGTACACAAAAGAATCTAGGCTCAATAATAGATACAACACTATATGAATATGTACACATATACGAGATGAAGATAAGATAAATGATAACCAGACAACTGGAGTGAAAGCCTCTCTAGAACTACCAAACTAGAGCACCTAAAGTATCTCGGTCTCACTCGAGTATTATAAGATAATAAACGGGTTAGTCTAGACTATAATAAATGGTTTAAGCCAGATAAACAATGGATGCAATGATATAAGTCTCAAGTATGAACACGAAGCTAGGAATTGGCTAACAATAAGAATGCTTCAATAAAATCCAAGTGTGTAGTCACCAAATATCAAAACCCATAATAGCTTCTAAAAGAAAAATTCCCAAAATCATTCGGTGATAACTCAAATAGCATCGAATCTAGAAATGATAACAAAAGTCTATAAAATCACATAAAAAGGGAAAGATGCCTAAACTCCAAGATTGGTGAGTAAATTCACCTACATGCATGTAACTCCAAGATAGACGTATATGTCTATAAACATCAAGACATGTACAAGACCTATAAACATCAAGATAGGAACAAGTCCTATAAACAACAAGATATGAACTAGTCCTATAAACATCAAAATAGGAACAAGTCCTATAAACTCCACGATAGGCACGAGACCTATAAACTCCAAGATAGGAACAAGTCCTATAAACTCTGAAGGTGAGTCATAAACTCATCGATAAGTGTTATATACTTCCGAATAGTAACCGAATATATAACAACCGTGTGTCCCATACTACACGGTTTAATTAAACATTTACTATAAGTTAGTAAACTCTACTCGTGTGTATAAATGGCTCAATCAAACAAGTCCGAAAATTAACCAGAAAGATAAATAAGAGCATTTCATACGACCCGTTTTATTAATCCATTTAAATCGATTTCTCATTTGATCGATGTCGTGTAATTTTATAAAATAATTTACTTTGAAATCCCTCTCAAAAATATTATTTTATAAACTAGAATATATACGTGTGTGTGTGTTGGAAAACCCTTGCTAAAATGTATATATATAAGTGTTTGCACAAAAAATGGACAAACACCTCAAAGTTGTATGATTTAGTAGATCTTATGTTGTTCTTAGTGATTTGGATGCAAATATATGAAAAGCAGGGGCTAAACTGTAAAAAGACATGTAGATTTATAGTGGTTCAGCCAGAATGTGCCTACGTCCACTTTATATGTTATTTCTCTTCTCTTCTTTAGATTACAAGTACACAGCTTTGATACAAGTAAAAGAATGAAAGTTCTCTCCGTGCTTGAGCTCTCAAACTTGTCTCCCATTGTTGTACCCCTGCCCCTCTATTTATAGAGTGAGGCTGGGGGTAGGGGTCTTGGATGTAGATAGCTACTAGTGGGCCTGGCCTGATGCAATCTGGCCTGGCAGTGTTGGTCCGGTACTCCTTGGTTCGGTGGAGGTGATTCGGTGGTTCATGGAGGTGCAGCTGGTTCGGCAGTGAGATGCCGAATGAACTATATTTGGGAGTGCCGAATGAGCTATTGTACTGGGAATGCCGGATGAACCAAGGCATCTTGACTGCCGAATGATATTGGGAAGGTGAATGCCGAATGACCTTGGTGATGCTGATTACCGAATGAAACTTTAAACCTTTGATACCGAATGGACTTTTATACTTGAATCATGAGTGAAATCCCAGACTTATATACGCTTGCTGGCTGCTTCTTCTTGGTTCAGTCGTGGAGGAAACGCACCCAACACTGATATTCCAGTTTTGACCAAAAATGGGATAACACTTTGCCCCCCAAAACATGACTTGCAGTAGGAAGACGTGTTTTGTAATGCCATGAGCTGGATGTTCATATCCTATCAACAACCTGTAAAGAGCTTGATAATCTTTCCTAGCCATGAATGACGGTCATTCGCGACCGTGTGTCATTTGAGGTAATATGGGACCGTTCGAGGTCGAGTGCCGTTCGCGGCAAATATGGAAATGAGACCGTTCGCGGTCGGGTGCCGTTCGCGGCAAATTGTGATCGTTCGCGATCGTGTGCCGTTCGTGGCGAATTGTGACCGTTCGAGGTCGGGTGCCGTTCGAGGCGATTTGTGACCGTTCGAGGTCGGGTGCCGTTCGAGGCGAATTGTGACCGTTCGAGGTCGGGTGCCGTTCGAGGCGATTTGTGACCGTTCGAGGTCGGGTGCCGTTCGAGGCGAATTGTGACCGTTCGAGGTCGGGTGCTGTTCGAGGCAGATTGTGTGTGCCCGGGGAGGGACTTGGTATTATTGATACCAGGTTCACGTTCGAGTGAGTTCCTGGATCGTTTATTAGGGCGGCTTACTGCCATCTCAGAGCATGCCTAAGGACCGTTCGCGACCCCGCACATGTGTAAGTAGCTTAGCCATTTTAGAATTATCAAAATCAAATATCCATTCAACTGATGAAATTTAAAATAGAAATGTTCAGCAAAGTCAAATCCAAATTTAAGAAATAAAGAACAAAAGCAAAGCAGTGACGTCGGAGTGCAAACGCCTATATCGATGTGGTTTATAGTTGTATCAGAGCATGCCTGAGGATCGTTCGTGGTCCTGTACATGTGTAAACAACTTAACCGTATCAGTGTGGAGTTTGCTGCTCGTCCGTCGTTATTTCAATCAATGGATAACAAGCCGACGTCTTGATCCCGAGCCGTCTTCAGTTGGTGCGGGCGGTGGTCGTTCTTGTTCCACCGTCGTGGCCCTCCTTCTCACATATTGTGATAGCAAACCATTCCGGATATGCCCCTCGACTTCATCTTTTAAATGTCTGCAGTCGTTTGTGCGGTGACCATTCAACTCATGGAATGAACAGTATTGGTCTGACTCTCTCTCATTGCCAGTCGAATCTCTCCTTACCAGCTTTCGATAAGGAACCTGTCCCCTGGTGTCCTGGTAGATCCGCTCCAAAGTCTCATTCAGCTCCGTGTATGAGGTAAATCTTGGTCCTTTTCGTGGTCATGTAGATCTATTATTATTATCCTCGGCCTTCCGCTTTCCCTTGCTAGTTTCTGTACCTTTCTTAGGAAGATTTCCAACCTTGACCGCATAAACGTCGATTCCTTCTCCTTCCTCTCTTTCAGCATTTGCATCCTCTAACCGTAAGAACCCTTCAGCCTCATGATAAAATTCCCCCAGATCCATAGGTGGATCCCTTGTTAGCGAGTTCTTGAACTCTGTGCCGTCGGCTATGCCTGACACAGCCGCCATCAAGACCATGGATGGATCAGGTCGATCCACTGATGCTGCAGCTGCATTGAATCGCGTCAAAAAGCTTCTTAAAGATTCTCCAGTTCTTTGCTTTAGTGCAGCCAAACTCATCACATTCTTGGGCCTTGAAATGTGGACCCTGAATTGCCTCATAAATCTTTGAGTCAAATCATTCCATGTCCCGATTGATCCACTTTCCAGTTGTCTGAACCACAACGCCGCAATATCTGCCAAGTACAATGGAAAGCACCGGGCCATAACCTCCTCTGATGCCCCCAGCACTTCCATATGCCTTATATATTTTGTCAGATGAACCGTAGGGTCTGTCCTTCCATTATACATATCCAATGATGGTAGCTTAAAATCTGGTGGGTTCCTAGCTCGCCTGATTGTTGTGGTAAAAGGACTCCTATTCACATCCTCCAGGTCTCTATTCACTAGTCCGCCTCTCATGGCTCGTCTGACCATCTCCGCCAGTCTGTCACTATCTCCAAGTTGTAGTCCTGGTCCTTCGTTTCCGATTTGCCCCCCGAGTTCACGAGGGATTCCTGGAGTCTGCTCTCCTGAACGAGCATGTGCTTCTCTATCGACGCCGCGCTGCGCGGCTCTTCCTGGTACTGCTCCTGGGATCGGGTCAACATGATCCGGGTAAGTGCCCCCTAGCTCTGGCACTACGCCAGATGGTCCTGCCTCATTCTGAACTCCGGTTGCTCCTTGGTGATGAGCTCCGAGTTGCCCAATCTTTTGGAGTAAATTTTGGATCATCTCTTCTTGCCTTCTCATCATTGCCTCCATCTCCTCCCTTGTGATGAAGACTGAAGTTTGGTTTGCTCTGGAGGAAGCCTCTTGACTTCCTTCATGTTGACTTTTCTCTTGTCTCTGCCTTCTACTTGATTGTCTCGACATAGCTTTTTAAATTCGAACTCCTAAACCTTCAAATCCGACTTCCAAGTGGTAGAACTCCTGAGTTCAGTTCTCAGTGAAAGCACCAAAAATGTTTGCACAAAAAATGGACAAACATCTCAAAGTTGTATGATTTAGTAGATCTTATGTTGTTCTTAGTGATTTGGATGCAAATATATGAAAAGCAGGGGCTAAACTGTAAAAAGACACGCAGATTTATAGTGGTTCAGCCAGAATGTGCCTACGTCCACTTTATATGTTATTTCTCTTCTCTTCTTTAGATTACAAGTACACAGCTTTGATACAAGTAAAAGAAAGTTGTTTGAAAGTTCTCTCCGTGCTTGAGCTCTCAAACTTGTCTCCCATTGTTGTACCCTTGCCCCTCTATTTATAGAGTGAGGCTGGGGGTAGGGGTCTTGGATGTAGATAGCTGCTAGTGGGCCTGGCCTGATGCAATCTGGCCTGGCAGTGTTGGTCCGGTACTCCTTGGTTCGGTGGAGGTGATTCGGTGGTTCATGGAGGTGCAGCTGGTTCGGCAGTGAGATGCCGAATGAACTATATTTGGGAGTGCCGAATGAGCTATTGTACTGGGAATGCCGGATGAACCAAGGCATCTTGAATGCCGAATGATATTGGGAAGGTGAATGCCGAATGACCTTGGTGATGCTGATTACCGAATGAAACTTTAAACCTTTGATACCGAATGGACTTTTATACTTGAATCATGAGTGAAATCCCAGACTTATATACGCTTGCTGGCTGCTTCTTCTTGGTTCAGTCGTGGAGGAAACGCACCCAACACTGATATTCCAGTTTTGACCAAAAATGGGATAACACTTTGCCCCCCAAAACATGACTTGCAGTAGGAAGACGTGTTTTGTAATGCCATGAGCTAGATGTTCATATCCTATCAACAACCTGTAAAGAGCTTGATAATCTTTCCTAGCCATGAATGACGGTCATTCGCGACCGTGTGTCATTTGAGGTAATATGGGACCGTTCGAGGTCGAGTGCCGTTCGCGGCAAATATGGAAATGAGACCGTTCGCGGTCGGGTGCCGTTCGCGGCAAATTGTGATCGTTCGCGATCGTGTGCCGTTCGTGGCGAATTGTGACCGTTCGAGGTCGGGTGCCGTTCGAGGCGATTTGTGACCGTTCGAGGTCGGGTGCCGTTCGAGGCGAATTGTGACCGTTCGAGGTCGGGTGCCGTTCGAGGCGATTTGTGACCGTTCGAGGTCGGGTGCCGTTCGAGGCGAATTGTGACCGTTCGAGGTCGGGTGCTGTTCGAGGCAGATTGTGTGTGCCCGGGGAGGGACTTGGTATTATTGATACCAGGTTCACGTTCGAGTGAGTTCCTGGATCGTTTATTAGGGCGGCTTACTGCCATCTCAGAGCATGCCTAAGGACCGTTCGCGACCCCGCACATGTGTAAGTAGCTTAGCCATTTTAGAATTATCAAAATCAAATATCCATTCAACTGATGAAATTTAAAATAGAAATGTTCAGCAAAGTCAAATCCAAATTTAAGAAATAAAGAACAAAAGCAAAGCAGTGACGTCGGAGTGCAAACGCCTATATCGATGTGGTTTATAGTTGTATCAGAGCATGCCTGAGGATCGTTCGTGGTCCTGTACATGTGTAAACAACTTAACCGTATCAGTGTGGAGTTTGCTGCTCGTCCGTCGTTATTTCAATCAATGGATAACAAGCCGACGTCTTGATCCCGAGCCATCTTCAGTTGGTGCGGGCGGTGGTCGTTCTTGTTCCACCGTCGTGGCCCTCCTTCTCACATATTGTGATAGCAAACCATTCCGGATATGCCCCTCGACTTCATCTTTTAAATGTCTGCAGTCGTTTGTGCGGTGACCATTCAACTCATGGAATGAACAGTATTGGTCTGACTCTCTCTCATTGCCAGTCGAATCTCTCCTTACCAGCTTTCGATAAGGAACCTGTCCCCTGGTGTCCTGGTAGATCCGCTCCAAAGTCTCATTCAGCTCCGTGTATGAGGTAAATCTTGGTCCTTTTCGTGGTCATGTAGATCTATTATTATTATCCTCGGCCTTCCGCTTTCCCTTGCTAGTTTCTGTACCTTTCTTAGGAAGATTTCCAACCTTGACCGCATAAACGTCGATTCCTTCTCCTTCCTCTCTTTCGGCATTTGCATCCTCTAACCGTAAGAACCCTTCAGCCTCATGATAAAATTCCCCCAGATCCATAGGTGGATCCCTTGTTAGCGAGTTCTTGAACTCTGTGCCGTCGGCTATGCCTGACACAGCCGCCATCAAGACCATGGATGGATCAGGTCGATCCACTGATGCTGCAGCTGCATTGAATCGCGTCAAAAAGCTTCTTAAAGATTCTCCAGTTCTTTGCTTTAGTGCAGCCAAACTCATCACATTCTTGGGCCTTGAAATGTGGACCCTGAATTGCCTCATAAATCTTTGAGTCAAATCATTCCATGTCCCGATTGATCCACTTTCCAGTTGTCTGAACCACAACGCCGTAATATCTGCCAAGTACAATGGAAAGCACCGGGCCATAACCTCCTCTGATGCCCCCAGCACTTCCATATGCCTTATATATTTTGTCAGATGAACCGTAGGGTCTGTCCTTCCATTATACATATCCAATGATGGTAGCTTAAAATCTGGTGGGTTCCTAGCTCGCCTGATTGTTGTGGTAAAAGGACTCCTATTCACATCCTCCAGGTCTCTATTCACTAGTCCGCCTCTCATGGCTCGTCTGACCATCTCCGCCAGTCTGTCACTATCTCCAAGTTGTAGTCCTGGTCCTTCGTTTCCGATTTGCCCCCCGAGTTCACGAGGGATTCCTGGAGTCTGCTCTCCTGAACGAGCATGTGCTTCTCTATCGACGCCGCGCTGCGCGGCTCTTCCTGGTACTGCTCCTGGGATCGGGTCAACATGATCCGGGTAAGTGCCCCCTAGCTCTGGCACTACGCCAGATGGTCCTGCCTCATTCTGAACTCCGGTTGCTCCTTGGTGATGAGCTCCGAGTTGCCCAATCTTTTGGAGTAAATTTTGGATCATCTCTT
This sequence comes from Allium fistulosum, assembly GCA_030737815.1. Classification (NCBI taxonomy): domain Eukaryota; kingdom Viridiplantae; phylum Streptophyta; class Magnoliopsida; order Asparagales; family Amaryllidaceae; genus Allium; species Allium fistulosum. The sequence continues at coordinate 1,390,515,550 of CM060902.1, forward strand.
CTTGCCTTCTCATCATTGCCTCCATCTCCTCCCTTGTGATGAAGACTGAAGTTTGGTTTGCTCTGGAGGAAGCCTCTTGACTTTCTTCATGTTGACTTTTCTCTTGTCTCTGCCTTCTACTTGATTGTCTCGACATAGCTTTTTAAATTCGAACTCCTAAACCTTCAAATCCGACTTCCAAGTGGTAGAACTCCTGAGTTCAGTTCTCAGTGAAAGCACCAAAAATGTTTGCACAAAAAATGGACAAACATCTCAAAGTTGTATGATTTAGTAGATCTTATGTTGTTCTTAGTGATTTGGATGCAAATATATGAAAAGCAGGGGCTAAACTGTAAATAGACACGCAGATTTATAGTGGTTCAGCCAGAATGTGCCTACGTCCACTTTATATGTTATTTCTCTTCTCTTCTTTAGATTACAAGTACACAGCTTTGATACAAGTAAAAGAAAGTTGTTTGAAAGTTCTCTCCGTGCTTGAGCTCTCAAACTTGTCTCCCATTGTTGTACCCCTGCCCCTCTATTTATAGAGTGAGGCTGGGGGTAGGGGTCTTGGATGTAGATAGCTGCTAGTGGGCCTGGCCTGATGCAATCTGGCCTGGCAGTGTTGGTCCGGTACTCCTTGGTTCGGTGGAGGTGATTCGGTGGTTCATGGAGGTGCAGCTGGTTCGGCAGTGAGATGCCGAATGAACTATATTTGGGAGTGCCGAATGAGCTATTGTACTGGGAATGCCGGATGAACCAAGGCATCTTGAATGCCGAATGATATTGGGAAGGTGAATGCCGAATGACCTTGGTGATGCTGATTACCGAATGAAACTTTAAACCTTTGATACCGAATGGACTTTTATACTTGAATCATGAGTGAAATCCCAGACTTATATACGCTTGCTGGCTGCTTCTTCTTGGTTCAGTCGTGGAGGAAACGCACCCAACACTGATATTCCAGTTTTGACCAAAAATGGGATAACAATAAGTACAATTTTAAACCATTGTTCCAAATCAATTTTAAAGCCATTATTATTATTATAAATAAATGTAATTTGCATACATATATAAATATTCCAAATATATTTTATAGAAAATATATTCATACTTAAAAATGATTTCAGAAAACTATTTGTATTGAAAATCATTCTTTTTGAAAACTCTAGTTGAAAACGCGCGACCGAAATTGTATGTTGTGTCATAGACCCATAGAATAATTATATGGTTTAATAAACTCCAAGATGAATTAATAAATTCATAAATTAAAATCTAGAAATCGCATTGAAATCGTCATAGAAAACAATACAAAAATAAAGCAAATAGGTTCAAGCGATCACTCGGACGAACGGAGGTGCAAACTGGCGCAAACAGAGTCCAAAACGCTATGACCTGGGTCTCAGCCTAGGTCATGACCGGTCCACCAGTTAAGGTGACCGGTGCACTGGTTAGCACGCCTGGGCTGAGTCCCAGGCGATGCCGTCGGTGCTCTGGTTGCCCGTTTGTGGTGTTTACTTCTCTGAATTGAACTTGGACATCTACAAGATTGAATAATCTATCATGCAAGCAACCAAACATGTACAATTTGATGCAAATCATGATCACATAATGTGAGTTTCAGCAAACCAGTGAATGAGATAACAAAATATGTGAATATCACAAGCAATTTGAAAGCCATTTCAACATAGATTTAATCAAACAATGAAACAACAACTTGCCATCATTCGTAGTCTAGATGTGTGAGATAAACTCACCGAATTTGAACTTGAATTAGTGCTTATAATCCGGATTCACCTAAGGTATCACCTTTCAGCCGCAAAACCTAGGTTTTCTTCTTAGAAATTGCAAAAATAAGATTACTAATCTAAGCTAAAACTGAAATTAAAACTCCAATAGATGTAAGATATGATGGTAGAAATTATCTTAGCTTTACATCTTCTATTAATCATCAAAAGCCCTTTGATTTAAGCTTGATTTGGGGATTTAATCTAGTTCCTAGGGTTTGCAAATAAGATTAACTTATTTTAGATTTTTGTTCTTGGCTAAAATGAGAAAGTGATGAAGTAAAACAAGGGTATGTGGATTATTATTCACCTTCTACATGGGCCTAATGGGTATCCTATATAAGGAAATGTTTACTAATTGTTTTTGTTTTCTCTCATAAAATACTAATGAATACTCAACTATATTTATGGAAGCCCAGATTAATTTTCCTCAAATTTTAACAAATCTCTAACATACCAAAAATTCCAATTTCTATTAATATTGAGATATTTTGTAAAACTAAATATAAGTTTTAGATTAAAAGTTATTCTCATTATTATTAATAAAACAAACTATTAATTATAATATCTCATTTAAAGAATAAAACTCAGTATTAATATTTAATTAAATTTACAACACTGGTTGTAATAATTTGAAATGGAAATATTTATCATAAATCTACTTTACAATAAATAAGTGAATAAACCTTGAAAAAAATTCATTTTTTAAGTTACAAAATTATTTCCATATTTTTTTTTATAAATTATCATTTTCCCCAAGGTTATTCTTATATTATCAAATATAAGAAGTTAAATTACATAATTTCTAAAATTTAATAGATTTTCCCATACTTATTTATTTATATCTAGAAAGCCATTTTAATTTGGAAATTATAACAACTAAATTTCTCAAATTCATCTTAAAATTACTTAAAATAATTTTAAATTATATTTTAGATTTAATTCCAAGTAATCTCGACTAGGGTTGTTACACATACTTAGAGTGATCTCGACTCATCGAACAATGTATTTCTTATGAAATACCCTCATGATTCCACTGCCGGACACATCAAAAATCATGGAATATGTACTATATATATGTATTTTTTCCTTTAAGTCTAATTTGGGATTCTAATTATTCCACTACTCATATTATATAATTTTTAACTATTATATAACTTTTATAAATTATTAACTTATATAATAGTCTTGTGTGTAACATTATATTAATTAAATCTTATTTAATTAAATTAATTAACTAACATTTTAATAGATTTTATATTATTTATTAACTAACAATTGATTAATTTATTTACTTAAAACAATTTCAATTAATTATAATTAATTTGGATAATTATATATAAATTTATATATTACCTTAACATTTCAAGATAAGTTATATATCAATATATATGTTATTTAATTTAATTAATTAACTTTTAATCAATTATTCAGTTTATTAATTCAATTAATAATAATAATTTTCGAAAATAATTATTTTATTTTCAAAACCATTTTGAAAATTATTTTTATATCATTTACAAAATCATTACTAATTTTAAATTTAACTTTTAAATTTAAAATACTGTTTTTATTTATTTAAATTTAACCTTTTAAATTGTAAATTTTATTTTAATTTCAAAATAATATTTGAAAATTAGCCCAAGGCCTAAATTAATTTGGGCCTTTATATTGAGGATTTGGGCTTACGCTTACCTCATCCTTTCGGGCTAGAGCAATAGCCAGGTAGGACAGACTACTTAGTTATCCAAACCCAACCTTTAACGCTGCTTTTCTTGACATCCTACTATATGGGTATGCTTTAATAAGTTATCCCTAATACCACTAATTTAGACCGCATAGGCTATTTGACATTGATACCATTGTTGGAACTTGGCCATTATGCAGCGTGTTAAATAAGCGAATTTCAAAACAATTTACCATTTTAGATCTTATTTAGCCTATGAAGTCTAAATTAAATTAGAACTAATCTAATTAATTTTAAATAAAATCTTTATTTTATTTAATTAATTTATACAAAAATTTGAATTTGTATAAGTTTGTAATATATAAAGTTTATATGTGTATCAAATACATATTTATGTGTAAGTGTGTGCGCAACATATAAATGTGTACATGGTATAATGTATCCGTACATAAGTGTTGGGATTTACACTACAACAGATAAACTAGCCCTTTATATGCACACTATTTTCCAAAACAAATTTAAATTATAAACATATACATATATACAACATTTAAATTTTTAATATTATTTATAAAATAGGTTATTTTAAATAATTGAATAATTTTGAAATTAAAATTTTATTTTAAATATCTAATTTGTCTAATTAGTAAAACAGTTTAAAAACAGATCTGGATCTATATATTTAAATTAAATATTACAGATTTAAATAAAAAAACATAAATAAAATAAAATAATTTATTTTGAATAAGTTAATAATTTTGAAATTCTAATTTCATTTTCAAAGTATCTAATTTGTTTAATAAGCAAAATAGTTTAAAAACATATCTGATCTATATATCTAAATTAAAAATACATAAATATTATATATAAAATTAAATAAAAATATCATAAATATATTTATATCATATAATTTCAGAAAATGATTTACATATATAAATATCAATAGTAATACATCAAAATAATTAATAAGAAAATTAAAATCAATGTATTTAAGTAAAGCGAAAATTTAAAATAATATATACTTGTATTTTTTTTAAATTCTATAAATAATAAAGTATAATTTTATAAAATAAAATATTAATACACACACACATAATACTAGTTAATACATGTTACATTAACACTAGTACATATAAATATATATATAACTATGTATACATAAACTTTATATTTAAAATAAAATAAAAATGAATTTTGATTGGTTTTTTGCTGTAACATTAATTAATGATACATAATAAAATAATTTTTCCGTATATAATTGCATATATATATATATTTGTTTATTTATATTTGTAGTTAATACAGTGTTAAATCAATTTAAAATAGTTTTAGAGATTATATTTAAGAATTCGTTAATGTTATATATATATATATATTATAACACCCCGCATTTTTAGATAATTAAATAATCAAATAATTATAAACAGTGAAAATGAGCGTTTTTGGAATTGTCAAAATATGACCTCGAAACTTATACCATGGTGTTCGTGGCGATTTTCTGATTACTTTACATATATAATATGCCTCGAATGGACTTCGTATGAAAAAGCTATTGACGTTCGAAGTTCCGTATCGAAAAATAATTATACGTGTAAATTTACGTAAATATATTTGTTTATAAATATATGCGCATATATATTCCAGAAATAACACGCGTTTTAATTTCAAAATAGACGTGCGTCATAAAGGAAATTAATTGACATCAGCAATTAGAGGTAATTAATTAACATTAGTGGGCAATGTTAATCAAATCAGCAATTAAAGGAAATTAATTTACATTAATTAGCAACGTTTGAATTTCAAAATAAACATGTGTTATAAAGGGAATTAAATTTGCAATTGATGGAAATTAATTAGAATGAATAGGCAACGGTTAAAAGACGTTTAATAATTTATAACGTTTAAAAATAGAGGAAATAAATTAATGCGTATAAAACAAAAAGGCTAAACACGTAAAACTGACGCGTTTTGCTTGTTTTTTTAATGGCTAGATTTCAATCGCTATAAACGAACAGATGACGTTGCTTTGACTCTCTATAAATAAACATGCAGGGCTAGCCTTCAAACCCATATTTTTCTGAATGGGCGCGGAAGCTCTGTCACTTTTCTTTCTCCTCCAATTCTCCAGAAATCAAATATATTAGATTTAGGTTTTTTGATTTGCAATTTGGAGATAGAAACTGTAGATCTACAGAAGAGACGTCCAAATTAAGCCGTCCGTATGAGGTGAGTTTTTAGATCTGGTTTTCTAGTTTATCTGTTTATTTTTCTTCAATTAAATCCAGATTTATAAATCCATACAAATTTCGGTTTGTGGATCCAAATAAGGTTGCAAAGGGGAAGACTATGGATAATAGAACTGGACTAAAAATCAAATCTGGCATTTGGAGTGTTTTCTTTTCAGGTGAGTGGATTTAAATTATATATCTTTTATGTTGATGATATATAATATCGTTAGATTCCCGTTAAATATTTTAATTTAGCATTTGAACTAATTCCAGTAATTAGTTCTACTAGTTAGTTATGTGGAAACTGTAAATTTTATAAGAGAAGTGTACTTATATTTAAATGTTATTTATATGGAAAAAGAAAGGAATCCAATTAAATATAAGTAATATTAGGCTTAAAAATTATAGAGAAAGGCATAAGCCTAAAAGTGAGAAATTTACAGTAAATTATGTTAAAACTCGAGGAATGAAATAAAAAAGGGAAATCTAATAACTTGATTTGGAAGTTAGTGATAGATTAGTTGGCTGGTTTAGAAAAGGGAATACATTTCCATAGTTTAATATTGTAAGAAAAACGGTAAACGTAATTGCAAGAATAAAAGCAAGAAAAATGGAATTAGTGCAAAATTGAGACATTACTATATTTTGCATTATCCAACAATTAAAGAAACAATAAAAGAAATATCTTGCAGTTACGAGTTATTGTTTATGGCATTATTTAGTTATTAAAATATGGAAATGGATTTTAGTACAGTTTTTGTAACCAACCAAATAGAATAGAACTACTTCCTAGAATAAAAGAGAATAATGTGAAGCGTTAAAGAAATTAAAGAAGTGGAAATAATCAAGTTAATTATTTGACAAGACTAGAAACAATAAACAGAAAATGTGACTAGATCTGCATTTATTGCGCAGATAATAGAGTACAAAGTAAATCAGTTATTATGATAAGTAACTTATGATAGTTGGACGTAGTCCCAAGTTAAGACTGTTATATAATATAAGAGAACTAAATAAAATTTAGTATCATAATAAAAGAAGACAGACTAGAATAGAAAAGAGACACTTGCAATTACATTTCTAACATGTAGGTTATAAAAGAAAGAAAAGAATAGAAAAGTAACAATTGCAAGTATAATTGTAACACGTAGGTTATAATTAAAAAGAAAGAAATTTAAGAGGCTTATTTTATCAAACTTAGATCTTGGATTAAGTTGATAAGCAAAAATAATAGCAGTGGCCATACCGGCAACATTTCCTTTTAGGTCTAGGACTGAAGGTCTCACATGTGGGTGGGGCTGGACATGCTGATTAGGGTAAATAAGTAGCCAACAGAATAAGAAAAGTAAACTAAACGCATAATAAAAGATTAGACATAGGGTCTAATAAAATGGTAAGGTGCGTTTGGAGTAGCTCAAAGAGAATCTGGATAAAGAGCCCAACAAAGCAGTTCATCGCAGATTTTTAGTACAGAAAGAGCACGTCCAACTTAGTTATTTTGGGCTAGAAGGAAGTACGAGACTTCAACGGGACATGAGGATACTCTAGGATGGCCCTCTAGGGTAGGCCTAACGAAGCCGCACCCCGGAGGCAGGTCTGTAGGTGTCCCATCAAGAGAGTATGCCTTGACTGCTTTTGCATTGCAGGCCTAACGAAGCGGACCTTTGTAGGCAGTCAAAAGGTTGATGATGGAGTAGGATATTCGTATGACACCGTACTCTAGTTTGCGAGTAGGTTACAATGGGCAGGACCCATATGGATAGTCGCATGTGGGTATTAGCCATCATCAGTCAGAGCGAGTTCGGGAAAGACTAGAGTTAAACTAACAGGCCAATGATTCTTTCACTATCGAGACATTGGATGAGGGGCACAACTAATTGGATGTTTAGATTGTTTGCAGTAGGGCACAACCACTTAGCTCTTGAAAGGTCTTTCGATTAGTTGAATGGGGGCTGCGTGGGGCCATAGCCACGATGAGAAAAGAGACAGACCAAGTAGAATATCTGTATTGTAGACCTAACGAAGCTGACCTTTACAGATATAGAAAATCCCTGACTGAGTTCCGTACAAGGTATACCTTGTTGGCGGAGCTCAGGGAGTAGACATAATGATTATGTGTAGTCCTCAAGGTACGCACTGGGTGGCACATTGTGGATGTCCGAGCATTGGTGCGAACTGGTGCGGACGCAGTTCCATGTTTTCCTAGTAGACGACGAAACATCTGTATTATAGGCCTCACGAAGCTGTCCTTTACATATGTATTTATAGTGCACTTTCGTAGCGAGGCGATGGAGTCCTTTTCGAGGAGGATGCGGAAGGTACTATGGGTAGCACCTAGGACCGATGCGGTCTTTGGGCATGTAGCTACATATATATGTTGGTTATTAGGTCTTAATCTACTAGGGAGTAGATAGGTACGACTCACGCACAGAGGCGAGAGTATTATAAACCCAATAAACCTAATATAACAGAAAATGGAAATAGAACGGTATATGTAGAATTATGCTTAGAAGTGTATAATTTGTCCATTCACCAAAACTTTTGTTCTGACCCCCTCCTCATAACATCCCACAGGTTAGATAGATGGTAGAGATTTTTCAGCTTTGAGACACTTGTTTAGAAAGTGTTATTACCTTGGTGAGTATTTACTTATTACTATATTTTACTCAGTTCCGCTGTGAGATATTTATTTGAGCTCTGATATATTTATCTTTGCCTATTTGCAGGATACCAGACACCCAACTCGGGCTTCACTGGATTTGGGTTTTAGCATTTTTACGAAAAATCCGGACCCACTGGAATTCTGGTTGTTACATACATACATATATATATATATATTCTTTTAATTTTATTAGTTCAAACAAATAGAATTGATAGATAGTGAAATTTGTAGATTTATATTTACATACATACATACATAGATATATATATATATATATGTGTATGTATGTATGTATATATAAGACAATGATTGTGCATATAAATTCGTTCAAATATATAACTATATTGATATAATGACATATTAATCATAGATTATATGATGTTACCTTAAAAATGTTGCCTTAGATTTGCACCTTGATTGGCAGACATTTCTAGAATCGATCCTGATTCAAGCTCCTAGCTTTGCATTTGGAGAACCACTTTTAGTTTTTTATTTGAAATTTGGATCTGATATCTTTCGCCTGAGGGGGCTAGAAATGGTAGCTGTCATAAAGGAGAAGGAGAGCACAAAGTCACCTAAACAACGAGGGGTAGTGTGCCCTTTTATAGAGAGAGTAAAGGAGGTATTCTCTCCTTAATTTACTCCTTCTCTATTACCAAATCTCGATCCAACCTTTTTTGAATCTTTAGCCCCTCTCTTACTCTCCTATGGCTTCTAGATAAGTGTAAAGGATAAACCTTGATCAACACTCGATGGCTCGTAAATATCTACATTCGATGGCTCTTTGGATCAACACTCAATAGCTCGTAAATATCAACATTCGATGGCTTGTTGGATCAACACTCGATAGCTCGTAAATATCAACCTCTAATAGCTATTTGGATCAATATTTGATGGCTTACTTCTCATCAATCTTCGATAGCTTATTTTTCAACCTACGATGGCACCACACTATATTTATACTTCGAAATTTGGATGTAACACTTACATCCCTTCAAAAGTAGTTTTCTTATGCTTTAGCTTAAGTAAACTTCCACACTTGCTTTGCTTCATCTCTTCTTAAGTTGTCATTCTTTGTTGTTGGATTTCTCTACATTGATTGTTTGTGCTTCTTGATTGATGATAGATTTTGATCTTAAAAACCATGATTTTCATGCAAATGTTAAGTGGGAATTTTCCTATAGTCTTGAGGGAACATTCATTATTCTTGCCGATTCTGAGTTTGGTTGTACATTGAATCAGGAGTTCAGTCGATCATCCTTCTTTAGATGGTTGTATTCATATACCTTATTTGATCATCAGAGTTCCATTACCATCTTTCTTGGATGGGCGCTTTGAATAGGCTGGACAGTAGGATCAAAGGCTTAATTGACCATCACTCTTTGGATGGTTGCTTTAGCCAGGCCTTGCAGTAGGACCAAAGGCTTCTCGTCTGTCTCCCTTAGATGGGTGCTCTGACTAGGCCCGACGACGGGATCAAAGGCTTAATTGACCATCATGCCTTGAATGGTTTCTTTGGTTAGGCCTTGCGGCGGGGCCAATGGCTTCTCGTCCATCTCCCTTGGATGGGTGCTTTGACCAGGCCGATGGCGGGATCAAAGGCTTAATTAAAAATTACTCTTTGGATGGTCGCTTTGGCTAGACCATGCAACAGGACCAAAGGCTTCTTGTCCATCTCCCTTGGATGGGTGGTTTGACTAGGCCCGACGGTGGGATCAAAGACTTAATTGACCATCACTCTTTAGATGGTTGATTCGGCTAGGCCTTGCGTTAGGACCGAAAGCTTCTCATCCATCTTCCTTGGATGGGTGCTTTGGCCATGCCTGATGGTAGGACTATAACACTCCGTAAATTTTACAATTAATTAATTAATTAGGCTCCAAAACTGGAATTTGTGCAAACTTTAGAAATAGACCACGAAACTTGCACCATTGCATTCGTGATGAAATTTTGAGCAATTTTCATGTTTGGAGTTTTGCGATCGAAGTCAAACGAAGAAAATACAAACGAAAAATGAATTCGAAATGGAAATAATTAAATTAGAAAAAGTTTACGATTATATAATAAATATCGAGACCCATTATTCGACCCCCTTTATTGGGCAGGTCCACCAACAGTAGTTAACCCCCTTAAGAGGAGCCGTCGATCGGTCGAACCATAAGCGACTAGGGTTTGCCTTGGCCAAACGACCCAGATTTTATATAATTAAATCTAATGGTTGTGGTTTATTCGAGTGCCTATAAATTTAGGACTAACCCTCTCTTCTCTTCTTATATTTTTTGAAAACAGTAGTAAAGCTCTGTCATCTTCTCTCTTCGACTATTTTCTAAATTATAAAATATAATATTTATATTTGTACATATAAAAATTGGAGAAGAATAGAAATCAAATAAGAGAAGAAGAGAAGCGAATCCACACTAAGCGATAATGAAGTAATATATATATATATATATTTATATTTCCCTTTAACCTCAAATCTCTTCTCAGATATGTAATTCTAATATATGTATATACCATTTTTATACATATTTCTTGGAAAAAGAAGGAAATGGAGTTGAGTCGAAGGCTTTACTTCAAATCTGGAGATTTAGAATGCTATTAAAAGGTGAGTGAGAAATTTATAAATTGTTTATGATATTGAATCTATTCCGTTGGCATACGTTTGATTTTTATGCCTAAATGAATAAATATATGTGAATTGTGGGCTAAAATTGAATTTATTAAACATCGCTTACATATTCTTATGAGATTTGATAGGAATTATTATTAAACCCTGATCTGGATATCAGTCCCAAAAGTTATAGATATGAATATTGATTAGATATGAAATTTATTCCAGATCTGAAACTGGGTTGTAGATTATTAGTATGATTTTGATTATTACCCTAATTATGTTGAATTGGATATTTTCCATAATTTAATTTGCGGGAAGAATATATGTTTGATTTTTATAAATTTGTTTATGCCTCCAAATTGCATAAAATATGCAGGGTTTGACTTAACAAGGAATATATGCAAATGAAAAGAGATTTGTAAAGTGCAGATTTATTCTCTGAAGTTTACACTGCCTATTTCAACAAAAAGAAAAAAAAATCATTCCTTGTAATTTCAAAAGAGGCAAATCTTTCCTTTTATTCTTGATCTTTTGTTTTAAACTAATTTATGGAAATCACAACAGATAATCTTCCTAAGAAATGTAATTTCAGTAAATTAAATATGAAAATGAATATTCTAGTTAAAGATTTGTAACTAGAATATACTTGGTAGAAGTAGGTATTTATACGCGCTAATAAATCCTTAACTAATAATGATAATTTATGCGTAACGCTCGCTTAGGACATTGGTTATACATAGAAATAGGGCCGAATAACGGGTAGGAAATAGGAATAAAGTTTGGAAAGGTCGTAACTCCAATCAATGGGTAATAAATGTGAAATGAATTTGAGAGTTACAAGTGATTAATAGAGTAAATGGATTAACGTGACTGATAAATAAATAAGTTAGGTTAATAACTATGGAATAGTTAGGAAAGGTTACTAATTTGAATTAATAAATATCTTAAGAAGTGTCCACTAGTGTAACGACCCGCAATTTTGGACCATTCAAATCGACAATAAATCCACACATGTCTGACTTGAATAATTCAAAATATCAGATTGTTAATTTAAATTTGGCAAAACTCAGCATATGCAGTAAATAAATCAATCACAGAATCACAGACACAGAGAAATACAACAATACGCAGCGGAATAGATAAAATAGTAGTTCATGAAGCTACTATATAAACATCAGAGTTAGAAATAAAATACAACAGAATATTTCAAATGCAGTGAAGTCTCCAGTACAACAGATGACTTCTCTGAACAAATCAACTAGAAGAGCTGAAAGCTGAGGCGATAGTTGGATCTCCAAAGGAAGCTCCAAACTCCAAGGGTGAGTCTCAAATGCTGTATCACTCGGTCTGACCCGAGCGTAAAGCAAAACACAAAACACTCGAGTCAGGATTAACATTCTTATATAAATAAATCCAAATCAAGTGAAATATCAATTGAAATACGAGTAACTTAAAGGATGTTGGGATAACCATCCTCTAAGGATCTTCAGAACTATCTACAAGGTGGAAATATACATTTTAACACCGTGGTCATTTCAATTAAATTTATACTTCAAAACCCAAATATCATTTCATTTCAAATATATCCATTTTCCAAAATAGTATATATATATATATATTAAATGATTTAAAAAGTAAAGTATTTAATTTCCTCAAGTCTAGCAAATCGATTCAAATCAACTTCAAATTCCAAATTCAAATTTATTCAAAGCTCAATTCATCAATTTAATTCATTTCTAAACAGATCATTTAAATTTTCAATATATTTCAAAGCTTTAATATTCAACATTTTCAAAGTTAAATTTAACAGTTTCATATAGCTCTTGATTTAACTTCATTATTATTAAATCAGGGAATATTCACTTAATAAATTCAATATCATTTAACTAGCCTTAAATTACATTTTTACTAAATATTTCCTTAAACTTTAGTTAAACAAAAAAATATTCATTAGATTACTTATAAATCAAACTTAAGTTATAAATCATATCTTACATCTCAGTTTCAATAAGTTTCAAATCGGTTTAATTAAATAAAATTCTTTATTGAATACAATTTCAACTAAATTCAAATTATCTTTCTAACCTTAACTTATTCAAATTTTTACCAAAATCTATTTTGAAATATATTTTAAACACTCAACATATTATATGTATTTAGATCAATCATTCCCATTTATATATGATAATTTAAGGCTCAACATTTATTAAAACCATATATTTCTTTCCAAAACCATAGAATTCATTTTTAAAATATTTATATATATGGACCAACGGTGTCTGTATATATATTTATCATATGGTTAAGTGATACAGATATTTATCATTTCAATCCGAAATTTAAATATATACGGGTAGATATCATTTCGACCCGTAATCCCAATTTCAATTCAAATGAAAATCGCTTGGGTTTATCATTTCAACCCATAACGAAATTCTCCTATTCTAAAGTCCGTTCGGGTATGTATCATTTCAACCCATAGTGAATTCTATACTAACAGGGAACTTGCAGAGTGATAACAGATAATATAAAATAAAACAACAGGCATATATCATCAATATAAATAACAGATACTGGTGTCAGATGTCATAGGTGAACAGATACAGATAATAGCATATATAACAATTTAAATAACTACAACAGTATATTTCAATTGTCGTTTCAATTGAAATCAAATTTAAATAATACAAGAACGTTAATCGTGAGTGATTGCTCACCTTTCGAGGCTAGAGAGAGTAGATAACCCAACAAGCTACGAATTCCAAAGCAAAGCTAGATTGGCACGAATTCGATGGAAAAACTGAGAGATAAGAATCGACGAAATCGAATCAGAACTAGGTCATATGTAACTGTATATGAGATCATGTTCTCAATCCAGACAACTTTAAATTTTAAAAAAATATATATACACATATATTTTGGTATTTCAAAATCAACATTTAATTTATATGGAATAAAATAATTTTTTTTCCACAAATTATTACATCCTAAATACATATTAGACCCTTAAACAAGACTCTCCTATTATCTTTGTAAACCAAAACACATAAAACCTCTAGTTGTTGTGTTTTAGAGAAAACAACATACATGCAGACTTTTAAATATGCAACTATAGTTAATATATATGTGCCATCAGACAATGATCAACTATGCAGATTCCCAAGATATGCAACCAAATTATATATGTGTACAACTAAACTCACAGATCAACATATTACATAGATATTTAATTTATTTATTTTATTTTATTTTGCATATCATATAATATCTCTTTCATAAAACATACTGTAATATAAACTTGTATATATTATAAATACCTATACTAAAAGTAAAAATGAAACTGTTATCTATATATTAACCACTTATGCAGACCGTAAACAAAAATTGAACATGTTTACAAGTGAAACAAAAATTGCATGCCAACTGACCATAGGCAGATTATACATATCCACTACAACCTATATGAACTTATCATATTTATGAACTTATATAGTATCTACACCGTAATTCAACTATATACTGACATAAGATAAATTGTCATATTATACTTAAATTTAGTATAGTTATAAACTAGCAGATAATATACATTATGAAAACTAATACACCTTTACAACATATATACCACTGACCACATATAAAGCTAATAACAAAAATATATCTGCCATGTTAAACTGTTACATGTATAAATTATAAGTTTTGACATGGACAACCAATTCTTGTTTCTTATAACAGTTAAACATACATATATATATATAAGAATCTGAACACTTTTTTTTAGAGAAAAAAAAATACATGCACCTATATAGCTTTTATACATAAACAATTCCCTTAGTTTATATCAACTTTTACACAGCATATTTTATATATATAAACAAGTTTGTATAGTGCAAACTGTTAATACATTAACATTTATAAAATATGTACAACAACTTCTATGAGCCTACAAACAAAATATATAAATCTTTATGAGTATATATATCTAATATTTTATTTAAACTATAAAATATAAATTCACATACCCAACAAAAATCTCGGCAAGGGAGGGTAGAAGAAAACAGGCGGAGGCAAGACTTGGCGATAGTGGGAGGAGCAAAGCGCGATCCTGGATGGAGCGCCATGGTCGCCTGGACGCGGAGAAGGACAGGTGGGGTCGCATGGAGGGGACGGTGAGAGGAAGGACGGGGCGTGGTGGTTGCTTAGGCACGGGTGGACGCAGCAGGCCGGAGGGAGGAGAGGTGAAGGCGGTGCTTAGTCAGGGTGGAGGTTGCGGCGTTCAGGTAGCTTGGGGTGCCGTGGAGGAGATGGTTTCGGCCAGAGGAAGGGAAGTGGGTTTGGGATGTGGAGGAGGCGTGAGTACAGGGGTGAGGTTGGGTAGAGCCCGGCATCGGTTGAAGTATTTTGATGATGTGGAGGTCAGAAGGTTGGACAAAGAGAAAGTGCTTCGGCTTGCTGGGGAAGTGGTGATGATGGCCGAAATATGTGAGGGGGAAGGAAAAATGAGGGAAGAGGAAGAAGGCGAGATCCAAAAATAAAGAGGAGAGGTGGAAGTCAGATCCAAAATAAAAGCTTCAGCCAAATAAAAAAAAGAATAGGAACGAACGCGAATAAATAAAGGTGGAACGACAACAAATCTTGTAATGGGGAAACAATGTTAAAGCTGGAGTAAAAATCTGGAAAAGCAAAGATCACGGTGGGAATAAATAAATGCTAGTTGCCGTTACAAATCAAGTGTTTACAAATCAAGTGCTTGAAATTTGAATGGACACCACTATTAAAAGTATAAAAGTGGTATGCTACGACGAGCTGTTTTATCATTACCGTCGTGTACCGAATCTCAAAATACAAAAATGGATACACTACGGAGATCAGCATGACGAGACGATCAAAACGGTACACAGATATTAGCGGTACGATCATCCGATCAAAAGTCGATAATCGGTACCAGAAATGCTGCTATTTTGCCAGAATTTAGATAAACGGAGCAGTAGAAGTCCAAATTTGAAAAAACGACTTTCGCAGTCTGATTCAGAATAATCTGAATAAATTTTCTCCTGTTGACATATTTTGGTTTCGGAAAACTTTTAAATTCACTGTTATTAACCGATTTGATTTGAAATAAAATTTCACAGGAAAATAAACTCCAATATTATCAGATGAAAATTTACCAGTTGCTATATTAAAATAGACGTATCCCAAATAATAAATTTTTATTTTCAAATTTTATTGTTTAAAATTTCACAAAATTTCATTTAATTTAACAAATAGAATCACCAAAAGTTTAGGGTCGTTACACTCTCCCCCACTCAAAACTTTTCGTCCCCGAAAAGAGAGGAGGTAGGAGAATAGAACAACTAGGCAGAAAAGGTAGGTTAAAAGACAAGATTAACAATTAATTTGAAACTATATATAAATTTTACTTGAAATATTCATTTGAAAACTTCATTTACAATTCAATTATCTTAAATACTTTAATATCTTCCAAAAACCCATTTGTAAAATTTCTTGCTTCTTTTTTAAATACCATTTATGTTTAAATAACACCTTTATAAAGGTATGAAAACTATTCCAAGACAATTATACATTATTACTTATTTTTACAAAGAAGCTATTAAATCCATAATTCATAAATTTATTAATTTATCTCAAGATACTTTTCAACATTATTAATAAATCAATAATCATTTCTTTAAATAAGTTGTATATAATTAATAACTTCTAAAATATTAACACTATAACTTTCTATTAATAACACTATTTTTTTTATATATATTAAACCATATAGTATATAAATAAACAATACTTAAAAAGGATATAGTCAACAAGGAGAAGAAGGAGGATTTGGAAAAGCAGAATATAGGTGAATAAATAAAACTGAGCAGATAAGGTAGATTTAAGGAATAGTATCGGGCACGAATAATTAATTTAGAACCATAAGAATTTAAATTTCAAATATTAATACAGAATTTCTTTGTTGAAAATACCTTTATAATAAAATGCCTTTATATCGAAACAAATTTCCTTTCGAAAATACTTTTATAACTCGATGTCTTAACAAGTTTATCCTCGTTCCTGTAGACTCTGGTAGTGCGTTGATCAGGCGCAAAACTAGAATTCTCCAGGTACTTAGTAGACTTGTTTCAACACCCAGTGAAAATACTGGAAAACTTTTAAAAACAGATATGGAAAGTACAATCCAATCAAAAACACAAACAAAACCTTTGTCTAACCATGGTTCGCAGATACACAATGGTTACGCCTGGATCCCCCAGGAAACAATCCATATCCGTAAGCTTTCTCAGCCCTGCGAGTTACGCCATGATGACTAGTAGAATGCAGGATACACAATGGTTACGCCTGGATCCCCCAGGAAACAATCCGTACCCCCAGGCAAGACTCAGCCAAGCATTTGCGCTACTATTCGCGACCTACACAGATTGCAGGATACACAATGGTTACGCCTGGATCCCCCAGGAAACAATCCGTACCCCTAGGCAAGACTCAGCCAGGCAGTTGCGCTATGCAGTCACGAGAGAACGATAAGACCATGGGTAACGCCATGGAATTCGAAGGACACTCGAGTATCATATCCGGAAAACCAAAATCAGAGAGAATAATATCGATAGAATGAATCCAAGATGTGGCCACAAATCGGATATCAAGCAGAAGGCACTTTCCATATCTTTACTTCGAAAATATGTATCATATAGTACCTTTTCAAATCACTTTCAAATATCGTACTTATATAAAATCCATTATATATAAGATTAAATTTTCAAATCAAATACTTTCCAAATCAATAGTATATCAAATCATACTTATATAGACTTCAATTATATAAGATTTCACTTTCAAATTGAGTACCTTTTCAAATCTATAGTTTCGAATCAATTTCATACTCATACAAATCAATTTTATATAAGTTCGACAACTCCCAAATCAAGTGTTTAGTAATATAAGGTTCCCAAATTTCAATTTGTTTCAATATCAGTTCAATTTCAAAATCATATACAATTTCACCAAATTATTTCTTCTCAAATTAATTATCTTAAGTTTCAAAGTTTCCAAAATAATAGATTTAGAAAATAAATCCAAATTTCCGAATCAATATAATTTAAGTCAACCAATTCATTTTCAAAATCAAATGTTTTCAAAATCATCTTATACTTACGTAAGGTCTATCTTATATAAGGATCAATTTTTTCAAAATAAGTTTCGTTGTATCAAGAGCCATATGAGATTGAATATCTTTGCTTTTATGGGTTATATATCTTTGTAATTTAAGTTGGAAATTTACTTTTAGTAAGCAAAGATATTCTAACTCGACAGCTTTCAATTTCAGCGTCAAAATATATCAATGATATTAGGATATAAGATGTACATACGTCATCATTTCGCAAAATCACATTTGATCGCTCGTTCGATCACACAAGTTCGCTTTCGAACTAGTATTGTCCATTCGACTTCCGTAATGCGGATTTCGATATGGTTTCTCGACTAGAAGCCATCAGTCTCCTTGCATAGTCCTATACTACGATAGAGAATTCTAGAATCAAACCCAAAATCCATATCAAATATTCGCCATCAAGAATCGAATGAAAAATCCTAACACGAAATGGTGTAATTCACCTCGAACTTGTGTACTCAAACCTGGATCAAATTAATTATGCGAATAAAACAACATACGTACAAATTATATATTTATTCCAACTTGTTAAATATATAGTTTCATAAAGATGTTACTAAATTAAAACATTTAGCTAAATTTTATTCACAATATATTGAAGCCCAAATTCCTTCAAAACATTTCAAATCTAAATTCCATCTTTAGAAAAATTCAAAATAGCCTTATTCATTTACTTAACAAAACAGTTTCAACTTATTTAAATCATATTACTTCATACTTAAACATTCGAAACAAATTTACATACTTTATCAAATAATTCATACTTTCCAAAATTTCTTAGCTTTGAAAAGTTAACCTTGATTTGGAAGTGATCGAACCTTCAAAATAGTTGAAGAAATCATTTTCAAACTCAAGAGTTGGAAATCAGTAACAAATCAGTAAATCAATTTTAAAAGATAGGGTTATATCAAATCCAAAACTCGAAGACTTAACACCGGCTCATTTCAAATCGTTTCAAATACATATACATATATCTTTCGAATATCAATCATACTTCAAAATTTTGAAATAAAAATGGTTTAAAAAAAATCACTCGCATAACAAAGCTACTGAAGTGGCCTATCCCTCACTCTGAAACTCGAAAATCAATGTCGATGATGCGTGCACTCATCACCGAAATTATTTTCCAGCGACACAAGTGAGTTCTGGACTTCTATTTTCTCAAACTTCTTTTGAAATTTCTTCGAAACTCATTGGAACTCATTTGAAGTCATTTGAAACATTTCTTATTCGGAAAATACTTTCAAACCGTATTATTATATATTTACAAAACCTTAAAACCAATTTCAAAATACCGGAGTTCAATTCTCGAATTTCAAATTTAAAGTCCTTTAGTTATAAATCATTTTTATATAAATCAATTTCTTATATAACTTTTCAAAATTACAAATCCTTTCGAAACCTCAAATTCTCATTTTAAAAAGGGTATATAATCTTTATCGAAAACATTTCACTTTTATATATAGAATATAATCATACTTATAAAAATAATAATTTCGATTTAGAAAACAATTTCTTAAAATACAAACAAACCCGATTTCAAAGGATGATTTAAGAATGGATTTCAAACAAAGATAGAGATTCAAATTAGAGGGACTCTAATCGATTAGGATTTCTGATTCGAAGATAAGTTCGAACGA
Source organism: Allium fistulosum (assembly GCA_030737815.1). Taxonomy (NCBI): domain Eukaryota; kingdom Viridiplantae; phylum Streptophyta; class Magnoliopsida; order Asparagales; family Amaryllidaceae; genus Allium; species Allium fistulosum. The sequence goes on from CM060902.1 coordinate 1,390,535,330, forward strand.
AAATGAGATAATTAATTACAAAACAATAGATCGATACAGTTATATAAATCGCGGGCGACCTTAACCGATCAACCGTGATTCCAAAATAAGATCAGTGCCGAATTCTAAGGCAAATCGACATTCGATCGCCAAAGATAGAATTTGACATAGCAAAAGATAGCAGCATTTAAACCGAGGGATATATAAATCTCCGGTGAATCAATGCTAATTGTAAAGAAGTTTCACCCCTTCACAATTCCTTCAAAGATTGGCGGGATCGCCTATTCTTATAGAGATCATTCGAAGTGGAGTTATGGGACACTCCAGAATCAAAAGAATACTAATAGAGAGAGACAAGAATGAATTTTGAAACCGTAGGGAACGTTCCAAAGTTCAAAGGAAATCGAGTCAAAAGGAAGAGATTAAACTCAAACGAAAGTGATTCTTTAAATAAATTTACAATATATGCTAAGTTTCGCCTAGAGCCAAAGCTCTGATACCAACTGTAACGACCCGCAATTTTGGACCATTCAAATCGACAATAAATCCACACATGTCTGACTTGAATAATTCAAAATATCAGATTGTTAATTTAAATTTGGCAAAACTCAGCATATGCAGTAAATAAATCAATCACAGAATCACAGACATAGAGAAATACAACAATACGCAGCGGAATAGATAAAATAGTAGTTCATGAAGCTACTATATAAACATCAGAGTTAGAAATAAAATACAACAGAATATTTCAAATGCAGTGAAGTCTCCAGTACAACAGATGACTTCTCTGAACAAATCAACTAGAAGAGCTGAAAGCTGAGGCGATAGTTGGATCTCCAAAGGAAGCTCCAAACTCCAAGGGTGAGTCTCAAATGCTGTATCACTCGGTCTGACCCGAGCGTAAAGCAAAACACAAAACACTCGAGTCAGGATTAACATTCTTATATAAATAAATCCAAATCAAGTGAAATATCAATTGAAATACGAGTAACTTAAAGGATGTTGGGATAACCATCCTCTAAGGATCTTCAGAACTATCTACAAGGTGGAAATATACATTTTAACACCGTGGTCATTTCAATTAAATTTATACTTCAAAACCCAAATATCATTTCATTTCAAATATATCCATTTTCCAAAATAGTATATATATATATATATTAAATGATTTAAAAAGTAAAGTATTTAATTTCCTCAAGTCTAGCAAATCGATTCAAATCAACTTCAAATTCCAAATTCAAATTTATTCAAAGCTCAATTCATCAATTTAATTCATTTCTAAACAGATCATTTAAATTTTCAATATATTTCAAAGCTTTAATATTCAACATTTTCAAAGTTAAATTTAACAGTTTCATATAGCTCTTGATTTAACTTCATTATTATTAAATCAGGGAATATTCACTTAATAAATTCAATATCATTTAACTAGCCTTAAATTACATTTTTACTAAATATTTCCTTAAACTTTAGTTAAACAAAAAAATATTCATTAGATTACTTATAAATCAAACTTAAGTTATAAATCATATCTTACATCTCAGTTTCAATAAGTTTCAAATCGGTTTAATTAAATAAAATTCTTTATTGAATACAATTTCAACTAAATTCAAATTATCTTTCTAACCTTAACTTATTCAAATTTTTACCAAAATCTATTTTGAAATATATTTTAAACACTCAACATATTATATGTATTTAGATCAATCATTCCCATTTATATATGATAATTTAAGGCTCAACATTTATTAAAACCATATATTTCTTTCCAAAACCATAGAATTCATTTTTAAAATATTTATATATATGGACCAACGGTGTCTGTATATATATTTATCATATGGTTAAGTGATACAGATATTTATCATTTCAATCCGAAATTTAAATATATACGGGTAGATATCATTTCGACCCGTAATCCCAATTTCAATTCAAATGAAAATCGCTTGGGTTTATCATTTCAACCCATAACGAAATTCTCCTATTCTAAAGTCCGTTCGGGTATGTATCATTTCAACCCATAGTGAATTCTATACTAACAGGAAACTTGCAGAGTGATAACAGATAATATAAAATAAAACAACAGGCATATATCATCAATATAAATAACAGATACTGGTGTCAGATGTCATAGGTGAACAGATACAGATAATAGCATATATAACAATTTAAATAACTACAACAGTATATTTCAATTGTCGTTTCAATTGAAATCAAATTTAAATAATACAAGAACGTTAATCGTGAGTGATTGCTCACCTTTCGAGGCTAGAGAGAGTAGATAACCCAACAAGCTACGAATTCCAAAGCAAAGCTAGATTGGCACGAATTCGATGGAAAAACTGAGAGATAAGAATCGACGAAATCGAATCAGAACTAGGTCATATGTAACTGTATATGAGATCATGTTCTCAATCCAGACAACTTTAAATTTTAAAAAAATATATATATACATATATTTTGGTATTTCAAAATCAACATTTAATTTATATAGAATAAAATAATTTTTTTTCCACAAATTATTACATCCTAAATACATATTAGACCCTTAAACAAGACTCTCCTATTATCTTTGTAAACCAAAACACATAAAACCTCTAGTTGTTGTGTTTTAGAGAAAACAACATACATGCAGACTTTTAAATATGCAACTATAGTTAATATATATGTGCCATCAGACAATGATCAACTATGCAGATTCCCAAGATATGCAACCAAATTATATATGTGTACAACTAAACTCACAGATCAACATATTACATAGATATTTAATTTATTTATTTTATTTTATTTTGCATATCATATAATATCTCTTTCATAAAACATACTGTAATATAAACTTGTATATATTATAAATACCTATACTAAAAGTAAAAATGAAACTGTTATCTATATATTAACCACTTATGCAGACCGTAAACAAAAATTGAACATGTTTACAAGTGAAACAAAAATTGCATGCCAACTGACCATAGGCAGATTATACATATCCACTACAACCTATATGAACTTATCATATTTATGAACTTATATAGTATCTACACCGTAATTCAACTATATACTGACATAAGATAAATTGTCATATTATACTTAAATTTAGTATAGTTATAAACTAGCAGATAATATACATTATGAAAACTAATACACCTTTACAACATATATACCACTGACCACATATAAAGCTAATAACAAAAATATATCTGCCATGTTAAACTGTTACATGTATAAATTATAAGTTTTGACATGGACAACCAATTCTTGTTTCTTATAACAGTTAAACATACATATATATATAAGAATCTGAACACTTTTTTTTAGAGAAAAAAAAATACATGCACCTATATAGCTTTTATACATAAACAACTCCCTTAGTTTATATCAACTTTTACACAGCATATTTTATATATATAAACAAGTTTGTATAGTGCAAACTGTTAATACATTAACATTTATAAAATATGTACAACAACTTCTATGAGCCTACAAACAAAATATATAAATCTTTATGAGTATATATATCTAATATTTTATTTAAACTATAAAATATAAATTCACATACCCAACAAAAATCTCGGCAAGGGAGGGTAGAAGAAAACAGGCGGAGGCAAGACTTGGCGATAGTGGGAGGAGCAAAGCGCGATCCTGGATGGAGCGCCATGGTCGCCTGGACGCGGAGAAGGATAGGTGGGGTCGCATGGAGGGGACGGTGAGAGGAAGGACGGGGCGTGGTGGTTGCTTAGGCACGGGTGGACGCAGCAGGCCGGAGGGAGGAGAGGTGAAGGCGGTGCTTAGTCAGGGTGGAGGTTGCGGCGTTCAGGTAGCTTGGGGTGCCGTGGAGGAGATGGTTTCGGCCAGAGGAAGGGAAGTGGGTTTGGGATGTGGAGGAGGCGTGAGTACAGGGGTGAGGTTGGGTAGAGCCCGGCATCGGTTGAAGTATTTTGATGATGTGGAGGTCGGAAGGTTGGACAAAGAGAAAGTGCTTCGGCTTGCTGGGGAAGTGGTGATGATGGCCGAAATATGTGAGGGGGAAGGAAAAATGAGGGAAGAGGAAGAAGGCGAGATCCAAAAATAAAGAGGAGAGGTGGAAGTCAGATCCAAAATAAAAGCTTCAGCCAAATAAAAAAAAGAATAGGAACGAACGCGAATAAATAAAGGTGGAACGACAACAAATCTTGTAATGGGGAAACAATGTTAAAGCTGGAGTAAAAATCTGGAAAAGCAAAGATCACGGTGGGAATAAATAAATGCTAGTTGCCGTTACAAATCAAGTGTTTACAAATCAAGTGCTTGAAATTTGAATGGACACCACTATTAAAAGTATAAAAGTGGTATGCTACGACGAGCTGTTTTATCATTACCGTCGTGTACCGAATCTCAAAATACAAAAATGGATACACTACGGAGATCAGCATGACGAGACGATCAAAACGGTACACAGATATTAGCGGTACGATCATCCGATCAAAAGTCGATAATCGGTACCAAAAATGCTGCTATTTTGCCAGAATTTAGATAAACGGAGCAGTAGAAGTCCAAATTTGAAAAAACGACTTTCGCAGTCTGATTCAGAATAATCTGAATAAATTTTCTCCTGTTGACATATTTTGGTTTCGGAAAACTTTTAAATTCACTGTTATTAACCGATTTGATTTGAAATAAAATTTCACAGGAAAATAAACTCCAATATTATCAGATGAAAATTTACCAGTTGCTATATTAAAATAGACGTATCCCAAATAATAAATTTTTATTTTCAAATTTTATTGTTTAAAATTTCACAAAATTTCATTTAATTTAACAAATAGAATCACCAAAAGTTTAGGGTCGTTACAACTAGGATGATATTCTTTATCGGGGACAAATTGACATTTATAGAAGAGACAAATAAAGGGGATTTATGGGTAATTGAATATTTAAGGTAAATTATATTGCCTTAAATAAATAAAAGGAGGTTAGCAAGCAAAGTTCAATAACCAACTTAGGATGATAAAGCTTAGTAATAATAAAGCCTTATATGGCTTATATTAGTAAAGCTTAGAACAATTAATTGAGCTTAGAAGATTAGGATGCGAGGTCAGTAAAGTGACACAATGGAAGTCTGCCCTTCACTGAGAGGCTACCAGCAGTTGTGTACACTTATTACTGATGTGTGACATCACCAATCATAGGACCCATGGAAAATGATTATGGGAATAATAGAATCTGCTTAAGGATTAGAGGTATGAAGTGGTTGTTTGAGGGTTTGCCTCTTTCCTAATTAAAAAGTATTAAATGGTTCGAATTAATGATTGGGAGCAGTAGTGGATATCTCGCGAAAGGTCCGCTTCAGTTTCAAGGTATTAAGTGGGTGATATGGGGTTCGCCTCTCTCCCATAAAGACGTATAAAGTGTCCTAGTGAGATTCCAAGTGATGTTAGCTAGATAGTACTAGTAAGGAGTCCGCCTTGGGGTTGGGTATTAAATGACAAAAACCTACCTAGAAGTAGGTATTAAATGGTTAGGGGTTTGTCTAGCCTTATTAATAAGGTATTAAGTGGCTTGGGTATTGTCTCTCACATGGCTAAGACTTTAATGATGATAGATGCATTAGGATTATGGCTATTATATGTTATAAAGCTATAAATGGTGGTCAAAGGTCTTTATAGCTAGGACTAGTAGACCAACAATGACAATGCTAGGAGTCCGCTTTATATTTGGAAGTAATAAGTGGCTGATAGACTTACTTTGTATTTTTTATACCTTGGGAAAGGTAGGTGGGTGAATCATGCTAGGTAGGAATATCGTGTGTGCAATATTAGATTAATTTGGTTAACCTTAAAATAGTAGACATAACAATTAAATGGAAACCAATTGTTATAAATAAATATTATGGACACTGTATAGATTTTCAGTCATCGGAACTTTGTTCTAACCACCTTCTAATTACAATCCACATGATAGATGTAGAAGAACATGTCACTAGAGGTAGATGTGATTAGTTGTTGGAGAAGTCTTCTTATCTCTCATGATCGATGCTGATGTGGCAATCTGTCATCCAAGGTTGTAGCCATAGTCGGTATTTATATCCTATTCTTGTTTCCACTATAAGTTTAGATTTTTATAATCTCTTATAATGCTCATGCTTATTTACAGGTACCAAATTTAACGATACATGCTTCGATGGACTTGGGTTTCAATTTTTGTTGAAATTTGGGCTTATTAAAGTGTCGGTTGTTACATTTGGTATCAGAGCCTAGGTTAGTCGATTAGAGGAATTATGATAAATTGAGAGAACGTATTTGTACTTTTCTATCCATAATTATTTTTACATTAGACTCTAAAAATCTTGACTATAGAAGTAGTTGTATTCCACTCTAAAGGAATGGGTAAAGAAACCATAGGTTGAAAATATCTTAGAGTTAAGATTTTCATGCCAACTCCGTACCTCACGGAGTGTTGACGATGCGTAAGGCGTTGGTAGAGATGAGCATGAGTACGACATATGGCAGAATCCCGGAGACTGGAGGATGTTCGACTTGATGGTTGAGATTTTAGCTACCTTGTGATTTTGAATTTTGATAATTACTTGCAGTCGAAAATACACAATTATTCCAGACAAGCGGGAAATAGGATTCTGTATGTCACAAACATCCAAAAATCAGTTTTGGCAAGGGAATGTCCACCAACCGCCTTTAGATGGCAAACCTGATTTTGAGAATTAAGGTTAATTCCTTAGTCTTGACCCCTAAGAGTGTTTTTGATAAAATATATTTTGGAAATGCCTTAGATGTTGGAAAAAAGGATTTCTTTTTCCAAAAATTTATTTTGGAAATTTTGGGAAGTTTTGAAATTTTAATTTTCAAGAAACACATATACCACTAAGTTAGGTAGTGTTAAGAAATTTAGGTTTAAAAAGAGAAAGGTTTTGAAATCCTTAAATATTTATATATGTGTGTATGCATTTGTGTGTGTGTGTGTGTATCAATAAAGGTTTGATTTGATTTTTGGCAAGAAAATAGTTTTTCGAAATGAGTTTCAAAGGGTGAATATTTAGCCCAATGATTTTCCTATTTATAAAAATTGAAGTTTTTAAAGTTTTCTCTCTTCTAAGGGACAGACAAAATAAGAATGACATTTAATTTTATTGGGGTATGAATTTAGAAGTGTTGTACCCACCAGCTATTGGAAGAAGTATTTCCGTACGAAGTATACGTAGAATAGCAGTTTGAATATTATTGGATTTTTGGAATTATTGATGATTGAAGAAGTATAAGTCTGAAGTACTACCGAATATCAGAGGAATGGTTCAGAAAGCAAGACGGTAAGCTTGGGCACCATCGTGAAGAGGGCAGGTATTTTTTGATCATGTCGTATCGAAGGAGACTGCACGTAACGATTATCGTTATTATTAACATTATAAATTAACCCGACCCAAAAGGGTCCAGGTTCAAGTCACGAAGAACCTAAAGAGGTTAACTGTTATACGGGTCTTAGCCCATCCTGAACCTGGAATATGACTATAAAGTCACGTCCAATTTTCTTCCTAACCGCATTCGAGCTCCTCTCTATTTCAGCTAAACTCAAAAAGATCCACAACCTCCTCCTCCAAATCAGCTCCCACTTCGTCCATCCCACCTCCAAGCAATGTCGTTTCTCCCACTCTCCAACGAGCAACAGCCTCGCCTCCCCCTTACGTCGATTTTCGCGCGTTAGATCTTGCCCCGCCTACACTCTAGATCTAAACTCTTTTTCTCCTCTCAGACCTCTTCTCAGCCAATGGAACCTCCCCGCACTACTGGTTCCTCCTCACGCCACCCTGGTGTCACCCCTCAAGAGATTAGGTGGTTGGACTAGAATGACCAGAAGATTCCCACCTTCCTCAACTCCACCAATTTCAAGTTCCTTCAAAGGCGATCAGTGATGTTCTTCGCCGCTTTTGGGCTAGAAGAGCTTTTCGAGGTGGCAGGACTTGCACTAATCCTGCGCTTCGAGACTTTGAGTGGGAATGCTACCCACGCTACATTTGCCTTTTTGATGCTCATGTGGCGCCAAAATTTGATGAAGACAACTGTTTCATTCAGTCGGAGGTTAAAGGAGTCAGGATCAAATTGTCTGCCGATGACTTTGGCGATATTTTGGAGATTTCCGTGGATAGTGCGGATTTGGACAATATTGAGATGTCCAACCCGGAGATCTTGCAATGGATCTATTCTTAGGATGTCGGTGTTTGGAAGATGGAGAATCGACGTCCGAAAGCCCGTCTTATTGTGCGCATTATTCAGCACAATATCATACCCAAGACGAGAAGCTATAATCAGATTTATCCTTAGATGCAGAAGGCTACTTATGTAGTTATGGGTGGTATAGGCATCAATTGGACATGCACTCTTATGATTCATTTTTCCGATCATGGATTTGGCACCACACGGAATTACTTTTCGTATTATCACCTATTCACTCTCGTTTTTAGATGACACATGGTGAATCTTAGTGGGGAGACTGCCCAGACAATGGTCTCGCCTGCAATTGATAGAGCCTCCCTTAGGAAGTTGGAAATTCCTTTTCCACTCGTAGAAGCAGTCGAACCAGCAGTAGTCGTAGCACGAGGCGGAGCTGGGACAAGGCATAGCGGGTTATCAGAGTCCCAAGCTAGTCGCCATTCGGTAGGTCTAGACTGAGCTCCAAGGGATCCGTGCCAACTAACGAGAGATGAGGACCGAACTACAGCGCCATAGTCATGAGATTGGGTGCTTAGTCGCTATGCTTTACCTTTTTCGAGGCTGCAAAAAAGGCTCGAGTTCTCGTCAAGGATCGAGACCGTCCCATAGTCTATAGGTAGTGTTTTAGGTTCTGTATTGTATTGTTGTATCATTTTCTTCTAGCATTTGTTCTTTCCGTTTTAGGTTGTTGAGTTGTAACTGTTAGTTGTCTCTTTTTAAGACACGTACGATGTTATGAGATGTATTTCTATTTTACTGTGTTATTGTTTCCAAATATGTGAACCACTCTTATATGTATTTTTGGAAGAAACAATATAAATATGAAAATCTCATAATGACACTTAATCAATAGTAAAATGCAATATGAAACTGGCAGTTTTAAATAGATGGAAATTTTAGCAAGCGAATGACAGGTTAAATTGTTTTGGAATCATGGGTCATTGTTTATGTTCCTTAGAAGCTAAATTTTTTTAATAATTGAGAGTGATGACTTTTTAAATAAAATGTCAAGCTTTATGGGTTAAGGCTAGTGGTAGAATGTTAGAATTGAACTTATGCGTTTAGCACATAACTGATTTTTGACTAACACTAAAAATGTGACTTGAATTATCAAAATTTTGAGAAGGAAAATATTTTGAAAAGTTTCTTTTGATTTAAACAGTTTCGCTTGAAAAAAAGTTTTGACTTTTTTAAATTATATTTAGCGCTCGAATAATTTTCAGAATTTTTGCCCATATTTTATTTCAAGGGAAAATTTGTGTCTAAATATTTTGGAAATTTATTTTTCAAGCAACATACAAATTTGAAAGAGAAAAAGGCTTTTATGAAGTTTTTGATTTTGATAGCCACATGCTATGCGTAGAGAAGGTAAATAGATTAGAAAATGCGAATTTAGCGGTGCAATAGGATAGACGATACGATAAAATGCAAGCGATAAAAAGGGAAAAGCTTTTTTAATCTTGGAATTTCTATTTCCATACCTTGTCGACAATGCGTGTGGGTATATTTTTGGACTCATTTCTGTTATAAGGCTTGGAATTAAGCCTCCTTCTACGTTTTGTGCGTGGAAAATTTGAAGTAAATCCGAGGCAATGAGAAAATTTCCCTATGCAACGAGAAAATTCCCACTGTACAACGGGAAATGGGTAGCTTATAGAATTGTAATATTGTAAAATTCTCCACCTATATCCCTTTTTCCGGCATAAGAATGACGTTTAGGAAGCAAGATTTCAACGCGTTAGATTTTTGGTTGGTAGAAATTGGACGTAAATTGGTTACACCATACTTCTATTCGTAGGAGTTGAGGATTTTTGGTGAAAAGATTTTTCAAAATTTGCATGCATATAGAACTGCCAGTATATATATACATAGAGGTTTTTTGCACCATATTTTCAAAATAAAAGCATTCATATATGAGGGCCTGATTTAGAATCATCCTGCATACATGGTTTCTATGTTATGATACATTATGCATTTGTGCACATTGGTTGCAAAAATTGACTGTACACTAATTGGCTGTCTAGTTTAGGATAATTGTGAGCTGTAACCATGACTCAATCATAGGTATAATTTCGAGGATGAAATTCTTTTAAAAGTTAAAGAATGTAATACTCCATAAATTTTACGATTTGTTGTTTAGTTAATTAATTAGTTAATTAGGCTCCAAAAATGGAATTTGTGAAAACGATGGAATTTGACCATGAAAGTTTTAACATTGCATTCGTGGTGAAATTCTATGCAACTTTCATATTTGAAGTTTTACGATCAAAGTCCAAACGAAGAAGTTACGGACGAAAAATGAATTCGGAACGAAGAATCTTCCTAAGAAATGTAATTTCAGCAAATTAAATGTAGAAAAGTATATTAAAGATTTGTGACTAGAATATATTTGGTAGAAGTAGGTATTTATACGCGCTAATCAAATAATGGCGATTTATGCATAATACTCGCTTAGAATATTAGTTATATGTAGAAATAGGGTTGAATAACGGATAGGAAATAGGAAGAAGTTTGGAAAGGTTGTAACTCCAATTAATGGGTAACAAATGTGAAATGAATTTAAGAGTTACAAGTAATTAATAGGGTAAATGGATCAATAGGACTGATAAATAAAGAAGTTAGGTTAGTAACTATATAATAGTTAGGAAAAGATATTAATTGGAACTTGGTAAATATACATAAATGTCGTAGGAAGTGTCTGTTAGGATGATAATCTTTATCATGGACAAACTAACATTTATGGAAGAAGCAAATAAAGGGGGTTTTAGATAATTGAATATTTAAGGTAAATTATATAGCCTTAAATAAATAAAAGGAGGTTAGTAAGCTAAGTCTAATATCCAACTTAGGATGATAAAGCTTAGTAATAATAAAGCCTATTATGGCTCAAATTAGTAAAGCTTAGAATAATTAATTGGGCTTAGAAGATTGGGATGTGAGGTCAGTAAAGTGACACAATGGAAGTCTGCCCTTCACTGAGAGGCTACCAGCAGTTGTGTACACTTATTACTGATGTGTGACATCACCAATCATAGGACCCATGGAAAATGATTATGGGAATAATAGAATCTGCTTAAGGATTAGAGGTATGAAGTGGTTGTTTGAGGGTTTGCCTCTTTCCTAATTAAAAAGTATTAAATGGTTCGAATTAATGATTGGGAGCAGTAGTGGATATCTCGCGAAAGGTCCGCTTCAGTTTCAAGGTATTAAGTGGGTGATATGGGGTTCGCCTCTCTCCCATAAAGACGTATAAAGTGTCCTAGTGAGATTCCAAGTGATGTTAGCTAGATAGTACTAGTAAGGAGTCCGCCTTGGGGTTGGGTATTAAATGACAAAAACCTACCTAGAAGTAGGTATTAAATGGTTAGGGGTTTGTCTAGCCTTATTAATAAGGTATTAAGTGGCTTGGGTATTGTCTCTCACATGGCTAAGACTTTAATGATGATAGATGCATTAGGATTATGGCTATTATATGTTATAAAGCTATAAATGGTGGTCAAAGGTCTTTATAGCTAGGACTAGTAGACCAATAATGACAATGCTAGGAGTCCGCTTTATATTTGGAAGTAATAAGTGGCTGATAGACTTACTTTGTATTTTTTATACCTTGGGAAAGGTAGGTGGGTGAATCATGCTAGGTAGGAATATCGTGTGTGCAATATTAGATTAATTTGGTTAACCTTAAAATAGTAGACATAACAATTAAATGGAAACCAATTGTTATAAATAAATATTATGGACACTGTATAGATTTTCAGTCATCGGAACTTTGTTCTAACCACCTTCTAATTACAATCCACATGATAGATGTAGAAGAACATGTCACTAGAGGTAGATGTGATTAGTTGTTGGAGAAGTCTTCTTATCTCTCATGATCGATGCTGATGTGGCAATCTGTCATCCAAGGTTGTAGCCATAGTCGGTATTTATATCCTATTCTTGTTTCCACTATAAGTTTAGATTTTTATAATCTCTTATAATGCTCATGCTTATTTACAGGTACCAAATTTAACGATACATGCTTCGATGGACTTGGGTTTCAATTTTTGTTGAAATTTGGGCTTATTAAAGTGTCGGTTGTTACATTTGGTATCAGAGCCTAGGTTAGTCGATTAGAGGAATTATGATAAATTGAGAGAACGTATTTGTACTTTTCTATCCATAATTATTTTTACATTAGACTCTAAAAATCTTGACTATAGAAGTAGTTGTATTCCACTCTAAAGGAATGGGTAAAGAAACCATAGGTTGAAAATATCTTAGAGTTAAGATTTTCATGCCAACTCCGTACCTCACGGAGTGTTGACGATGCGTAAGGCGTTGGTAGAGATGAGCATGAGTACGACATATGGCAGAATCCCGGAGACTGGAGGATGTTCGACTTGATGGTTGAGATTTTAGCTACCTTGTGATTTTGAATTTTGATAATTACTTGCAGTCGAAAATACACAATTATTCCAGACAAGCGGGAAATAGGATTCTGTATGTCACAAACATCCAAAAATCAGTTTTGGCAAGGGAATGTCCACCAACCGCCTTTAGATGGCAAACCTGATTTTGAGAATTAAGGTTAATTCCTTAGTCTTGACCCCTAAGAGTGTTTTTGATAAAATATATTTTGGAAATGCCTTAGATGTTGGAAAAAAGGATTTCTTTTTCCAAAAATTTATTTTGGAAATTTTGGGAAGTTTTGAAATTTTAATTTTCAAGAAACACATATACCACTAAGTTAGGTAGTGTTAAGAAATTTAGGTTTAAAAAGAGAAAGGTTTTGAAATCCTTAAATATTTATATATGTGTGTATGCATTTGTGTGTGTGTGTGTGTGTATCAATAAAGGTTTGATTTGATTTTTGGCAAGAAAATAGTTTTTCGAAATGAGTTTCAAAGGGTGAATATTTAGCCCAATGATTTTCCTATTTATAAAAATTGAAGTTTTTAAAGTTTTCTCTCTTCTAAGGGACAGACAAAATAAGAATGACATTTAATTTTATTGGGGTATGAATTTAGAAGTGTTGTACCCACCAGCTATTGGAAGAAGTATTTCCGTACGAAGTATACGTAGAATAGCAGTTTGAATATTATTGGATTTTTGGAATTATTGATGATTGAAGAAGTATAAGTCTGAAGTACTACCGAATATCAGAGGAATGGTTCAAAAAGCAAGACGGTAAGCTTGGGCACCATCGTGAAGAGGGCAGGTATTTTTTGATCATGTCGTATCGAAGGAGACTGCACGTAACGATTATCGTTATTATTAACATTATAAATTAACCCGATCCAAAAGGGTCCAGGTTCAAGTCACGAAGAACCTAAAGAGGTTAACTGTTATACGGGTCTTAGCCCATCCTGAACCTGGAATATGACTATAAAGTCACGTCCAATTTTCTTCCTAACCGCATTCGAGCTCCTCTCTATTTCAGCTAAACTCAAAAAGATCCACAACCTCCTCCTCCAAATCAGCTCCCACTTCGTCCATCCCACCTCCAAGCAATGTCGTTTCTCCCACTCTCCAACGAGCAACAGCCTCGCCTCCCCCTTACGTCGATTTTCGCGCGTTAGATCTTGCCCCGCCTACACTCTAGATCTAAACTCTTTTTCTCCTCTCAGACCTCTTCTCAGCCAATGGAACCTCCCCGCACTACTGGTTCCTCCTCACGCCACCCTGGTGTCACCCCTCAAGAGATTAGGTGGTTGGACTAGAATGACCAGAAGATTCCCACCTTCCTCAACTCCACCAATTTCAAGTTCCTTCAAAGGCGATCAGTGATGTTCTTCGCCGCTTTTGGGCTAGAAGAGCTTTTCGAGGTGGCAGGACTTGCACTAATCCTGCGCTTCGAGACTTTGAGTGGGAATGCTACCCACGCTACATTTGCCTTTTTGATGCTCATGTGGCGCCAAAATTTGATGAAGACAACTGTTTCATTCAGTCGGAGGTTAAAGGAGTCAGGATCAAATATGATGTGGGACATCACTAATCGTAGGACCCATGGGAAACGATTATGGGAATAATATGATACGCTTGGGGATTAGAGGCATTAAGTGGTTATTTGAGGGCCTGCCTCTTTCCTGATTAAAAAGTATTAAATGGTTTGAATTAAAGATTAGGAGCGGTAGTGGATATCTCGGGAAGGGTCTGCTTCGGGTTCGAGGTATTAAGTGGCTAATATTGGGTCCGCCTCTCTCCAATAAAGAAGTATTAAGTAGTGTCCTAGTGAGATTCCAAGTATTTCAATTGGATAGTACTAGTGATGAGTCCGGCTTAGGGTTTGGTATTAAATGACAAATACTTACCTAGAATATATGTATTAAATGGTCGAGGGTTTTCCTAGTCCTTATTAACAAGGTATTATGTGGCTTGGTTGCTGTCTCTCACATGGCTAAGACTTCAGTGACGATAGAGGCATTAGTAATATGGCTATTATATATTATAAAGCCTTAAATGGTGGTGAAAGGTATTTGTAACTAGGACCAGTAGACCAACGATGACAATGCTAGGAGTCTGCTTCATATTTGGAAGTATTAAGTGGCGGATAGACTTACGTCAATATTTCATACCTAGGAGGGGTAGGTAGATGAATCATGCTAGGTAGGAATATCATGTGTGCAATATTAGGTTAATTTGGTTAACCTTAAAACAGTAGACATAACAATTAAATGGAAACCAATCGGTATAAATTTATGATATGGACACTGTATAGATTTTTCAGTTACCAAAAGTTGTTCTAACCCCTTCCTCATTACAATCCACATGATAGATTTAAAGGAACAGGTCACTGGAGCAATCTCTCATGCTCGATGTTGATGTGGCAATATGTTACCCAAGGTTGTAGCCATAGTCAGTATTTATACTTATTATTGTTTTCATTGTAAGTTTAGATTTTTATAAATCTCTGATGATGCTCTTGCTTATTTTTAGTTACCAAATCCAACGATCTGTGTTTTAATGGACTTTGGTTCTGATTTTTGTTGAAAATTAGGCTCATTAAAGTGTGGGCTGTTACAAGGACCGAAGGCTTAATTGACCTCTTCTAGATATGAGGTGTGCCTCTGCTTAACCAATCTCCTTAACCTTGTCAGGTTAGGTGCTAAGTTAAACATATCACATCTAAATCTGAGGACTTATTTATTAGAATGAGTCTATAAATATCCTTTATTTCTTTTCTCAATTTGTTGGCCATATCCTTAATATTGCATCTTTATTAAGTTTGCTTGACTAATGGGAGTCTAGTAATAGAGATTCTTTCCTATGCTGATTTTGAAAATTTCTTGCCTTGCTTTCAAATCTTGTCCTTACCATCTGAATACTAAACCGTTCTCCTTGTAAGTTTTCTTGGACTGAGATACTTAGATTATTCCTGTTGACATTCCATGGCTCATAATATGGTTTTGGCTAAACCCAAGGACTTCTTATAGGTTCTTAGTTTGGTACTCAAGCATATGCAATTTCCTGGCATGGTGGAACCCTTACTTTGTTTAGTAACATTACTTCAAATTCTTATGTTGGGGAAAGAACGGTATATCTTGTTGCTACTTTTGTTTGGGTTTTACATAATCACAAGTCAGGTTAGTTACTTTATTCATTTTTAACGAAAATGTTCTTTTTTGAGGTATCCTTGATCATCCTATTTGTAGCTTTTGTTATCTATAAATTCCAAAACTTTTGGATAATGTCTCGGCTTCTTCCCATTTGGTAAAATAGTTAATTGTTTCCATTTGCAAGTCTGACATCTAGGTCGAGGTTGAAAAGGTTAATCCCTTGTTATAGTGCTATATCAATTATAGTGTTGGAACACGTAGAATCTTTAACTCCTTTGATTTATTCATACTTTATAATAGCGTTTCCTTTATCAACACTTATCGAACTATCCATATGCTGATATTGGTGACTACTTATTTCTGAAGGTGTACGTGAAGCAGGGGATTGAAATTCTATCTCGTCTTCATATTTGAGTTAGTAGCAGGAGTTTACTGCAAATAAGATCAATAATCCAAGTTTTGAGATTGGGGATTTGGACTTTATTGTTAGAAAAGGATCCATATTTGCTAAATAAATCCAATGTCCTATAGATCAATGCCTTTAATTAATGACATCTAGGGTATCAAATAACACACGATACTTATTTATTGGGAAACTCGTCTGTAGGAGAAAACCAAGGTAACTACTTTCCTAACTAACCTTATTGATCATTAGGTTAGGAATATTATGCCTTCATAATATTCTGTATTATTCTATTTAAAAATTCATTATAATGGACAATTTGACTCTGGCTTTCGAAATAGAAGATCAACTGGTCTCTTATCGGACTAAGCTAAAAAATGATACTTTGGACCTTGTTGTTATACATGGACCTATGTTTGGTAAGAAAATTCTATCATCACACGAAGATGAAGTATTCCTTTTTCGATGAGTGCCATCATAATCTGAAGAAGATATGCTTTGTATTTCATCGTTAAGTAATAATTTATTTCCAATAAAGGAATTAAAAAATCTATAGAGTCTTCTTTAATGAAGTATGCAATCCACATAGATAACTCCCATGGTATTCACTTATCCTAAAAATCTCAATACCAACTTATACAAAATAAGTACAGGTACTCTGATGATGGTATTTATAAGTTTGGATAAATAGCATTTTGTGCTTCTTCACACTTGTGAGAGTTTGACTGAAACAGAAAGTCATATCGATCTTCTATAAATTACGTTGGTCCAAATGCTTGGTCGCATGCATTTTGATAATAGGGGCTCTGTCTTCTCAGGAATAATAAATAAGACTAGAAACTCATCCAATTAAGAGGTCCACCCCTCTAAGTAGGGAACGTAAGCCCTTGTTCTAAGACCATAATCTCAGACCTTATTCTACTTGACAATTTGGAGAATGATATCCCGAGTTCCATTATTAAACAACAATTAGCGCTTGATAAGATAATCCGGAACTTCGCAGATACACCATTTTAATGATAAGGTATATGACTTTAGATACCGAGTATTCCTTGCCTTCACTTTTTATTTTTTGGAAATTTCATTAGTAGGAGCTTTATTAAATGAATAATAAGAACAAGGAAACAAAAAGTCCAATAAAAAATCTATTGTTACTTGATAAGAAATCTGAATCCATATTCATGAATTGAAGATCTCTAAAATAGGAGGTTATAATACATCTTATCCCAAAAATCGTGTTGATCACGATGAAATAAACATATTCCAATACTGAATAATAATAATTATAAGTAAACCATATTTTCATATGGTAAAGAAATTAATCGTTACATGAAAGAGTGCCTTGATTCAACTTTTCTAAAAATTTGTCTCATGTAGGAGACCATAATAATATTTTATTTTGAGTCCCATCAACCATGAATAAAGAAGGAATCTTCAATGAAGAGAGTTTTGTCATCTGGATAATAATAATAAGAAATCTAGAAGTCTATAAAAAAATTCCATCTTCGTACAGAAGAGAATTTGAATCCAGGCTATAATTAACTAAAGATTCTCATTTAGTGATGAGAATAAGAATATTGTGATTTCCCTTTGATAATAAGTCTCGTTGTCCATAGGAATATATAGTCATTGCCTTTTCTCTTCCCATTGATTTTCTTTGAAAAATAAAGGTCTACTCGATTATAATAAGGATGGTCAGGAAATAAAGAAATCCACCATTGCTTAGTAAGAAACCCGTGTCCGTGCCCAGAAATAACAAATGGAGACTTCTCAGCTTCGTTATTTAATTCAATAATTCGTAAAGTGATATCCATATTTCATTATTTGAGCATGGTAAGAATACCCAGGATTTCATTGCTTCGACCCCTTGGTTTTTTTACATGCAATGAAAGTTGAATCCTCGATCAGTGAATCATGAGAATATTAATATATATTCGTAATTCTAACATAAAAAAGAACCAAGAACTAAAATTTGATAATAAAAGTCTATTTATTGGAGTATAATGAACGTAATGTGATTTATAACTCTTGGGCTTTAGTAGTTATATAATTTAATTATCATTATCATTATTAATTTTTTTTTATTTTACTCGTAATTAAATTTATTTATTTTATTATTATCGTTATTATTTAAAAAACACCTTTTATCGAAGTTGTTTTGTGACAATGTTTCCATAATGGATTAACTTTTTTCATTACTGCATATTTGTTCTTAAAACTTACTTGTTCCTCTTGGTTCGTTCGATATTTTGTTTTACGTTTGAGTGTATTGAATTTTCTAAACATTAATTTCAAATCGATCGTTATTCGATTTTTCAAACTTTGATCGGCAATGTCTCTCACATATGAATAAATATAAGTGAACAGTCTTCACTGTTGCTCATATTTTTTTGAGGTCTTTCCAACGATATCAGTTTCATTAAAAGCTACCCCTTCTTGGATTTTCACGACTAGATATGGCTAATTATAGCCTTTCGTTTACAACTTTCAATCCGTGGCTCCATTTGTTAAATTGATTATATGGCGTCAAACATCTCGTTGGAAAGTGTTGATCCATGGCGATCAATCGCCTTAGATCGCCAATTCACCGAAATTTAGGCTCGAATGCTAGAAAATGTCCTTCATTATCAGATTTTTCCAACCACCATCTTTGTTCTAGAAATCATCCCGCTATTGTTGGGGAAAAAGGAGAGGCAAAGCTTATGTTGGTACTGGTTGTTGAATTTTAAAGGCTGTAAGGACAAAAATTTGGCCTTTGTTCATCTCTATTTTTCTGATGATAACCCTAATTAGAACACTATTTTCATGGTAGCTACATTGGATTTTGGGCAAGCGGATGCAGAGGATTGCGTTCGTCGAAGCTCTCATTAATTGGTGACCATTTTCTGGCCCTTAATTTGCTGTAGATTACTGGAAATCAATGGTGCTGAAATGTCACCTCTAGTGAACTACGATTTTGATATTATACTTTGTTGTATTTACTTCCTAAAGCTTAAGCTAGGGCGATCACAGTTTGATAACTGTGAGTTGGTGAAGGTAGAGCTGTCGTATGATGAAACAAGCCTTCGAGAAGTTATCGAATAATGAAACTAGCCTTCAAATAATGAAATAAGCTATCGAGCAATGAAAACAAGCCTTTGAATGGTGAAGCTATTACTGAGCTTTTGAGTGATGAAGGTAGTGAGCCTTCACCTACAAATGTAAACCGTCGATAGTTAACTTTTAAAAAATTTAGACTTTCCAAAATTGATATCTTCTTCGATAATAGTCCAATTTAAAAAATTCTTTGACCAATATTCAAAAATATATGTATTATTTTTAAAATTATTTTAAAATTTCTGAATTTTTAAATATTATGGGTATTTTAGTCATTTTTGAAAATCAAGGCCTCGAGTTCAATTCCCAATGAGAGCAACAAAATGTTAAACCTATTTTTAACCCAACATCCAAATATTTTAAAAGAAATAAAATTCAAATTCCAAATATGCTCATTATATAAATCTTGTTTGTCCAAAATGCCCAAAATGTCTATGGTTCAATTCGTCCTCTCTCATATGCAAATAATATGAAATTTGAGTACATATGCAATATTCAACTTTCAATAGCCAATACCCAAGAAATACAAGTCATCTCCTTGTTTTTGTCCAAAGACAAGGAATGAAATCAACATGCAAATTCTTATTTCTAAAGGTCCTTATGTACAAAAGTTCAAGTCATCTTCTTCTTCGTCGGCCATTAAAGGAAGTCTCCAGCTCTCAATAGGAGCTTAGAAATGGCAAGTCCAAAATAATGATTTGTGCTAAAAATAGAAAGAAGAGACGAGCACCTTCTCATATGCAGGTAGATCCATATTTATAGTAGTTGGAGAGTTGCACGACTTGCTTGCATTGGTTGATTGGAGTTGACATGAATCGATGACTTGGCAAGATGGATGGTCTTGATGGCACCATATGTCATAATCTCTATATTTGAATAGTTCACGTGGATTGCTATCTTGGTGGTGGCATTGGCAAAGGTGGAATAGTCGTATATGAATGTGTTGAAGCTCTAAACACAAACTGTTCTTTGTATTAATGCATTAACTCTTCATAATTGATTCATCTCTATCTTCTCATGTCGAATGTCGTTCACATCTATTTCCTTTGTATATTCTTGAACTGATTTGCTTGGTGAGAGATCATTAATATACCTTGATAAGCTCATCTGTTTTCAACACCTTTGTTGTCTCTACTCCTTTAATACCTTTTCAAATTTAATATCACTTTTGCCCATATTTCTTTGTACCATAAATAGCTCTATGTAACAACAGTAGATTTTATAGCGTTGATAGCTGACATGCGATAGCTCTTTATCACGTGACAGCTTAACACTTCAGCACTCGATTGATTTCATCTTCAACCTTCGATAGCCTTCATCTCATTATAGCCTTCAACCTTTAATGGCCTTCTACTCATGATAGCATTCGCCTTTCGATGGTTTTCAACTTATGATAGCCTTTCACCTTCGATAGCTATCAACTCACGATAGTCTTCAACTCATAATTGCTTTCAACTCATGATAGCCTTCAACCTTTGATAGCCTTATACTCATGATAGCCTTCAACATTCGATGGCTCTTTGGGTGAAATTTTCAAAAATGAGATGTGTCATGAATCTAAAGGCCAAAGTTTTATGTAAATTGGCATATACCCCTACCAGAGAAGGATGGATTTCAAGGGGTACTTGATCCTCATTTTTCATTTTCTTGAGTGTGTAATGAAATGCTTGATATTGAGATTTCAATGGCTATTATGTCAATTTGAAATCAAGGTTTTGTAATCAAGGACTTGAATGAATTCCAGTTTGCACATTTACTCTCATGTAGACTCTTGACTTTCCTAATTAACTTGTGACTAGCATACTGAACAAAAGACTTGCCTTCTTGACCTGCATATTGAACAAAATGTTATGCCTCTTTGACTAGAGCGTTGTACTAAAAGGACTCCTCTCTATTGATTTGCATATTTGACCTTGGACAAGACGTAACTTTTAACCTAACATTAGTAGTGCTTTCATTGAGAGTCAAACTCAAGGCTTTGAACATTGAACCAAATCCCTCTCATCTAAGCCTTCATAGTAATGATTAAATCCCAACAAGGATCTTCACAGCCTCACCTAAACACTTCAATTCATCCATGAAATATCCAATAATTTAGTATAGAAACATAACTAAACCAAAGTAATATGGCCCATCTAACTTTGGAGGAAAAGAATATGGAGATGAATCATTTCATATGGGGAAAACACAGATCTTTGTCTTAGCAAATGAACTCAACAGAGAAGAGCCAATCCGAGGATATATGAGGAATATCAAGTTAAGAGACGTTCCTTTCGCCTAAGCTAGATGAAGTATTCAATCTCAAGCCAGAGGAACAACATTTGAAATAGAGTTGAACCACAACTTCAACAAATTTACTCAAAAATGGAAATGCATTATTATCTCATCTCTGATAGGGAAAGAAAGAGACCCCCGAACAATTAAAAGGAAACCAAATGAAAACCAAAAGAGAGGTTATGGACCCGCAAAAGAAGTATCGCTGTGAACAATGAAACCACATCGTTAAGGGGCAAAAAGCAATATAGTTATTGTCCTTTGGGTTTACAAGAAAGAGTATATTTTTTTACCAAGGAGACTGAACTATTGGACTTACAAAAAAAGTGCAAGAAGAGGAGAAAGACATGAAGTGGGTGAGTATTGCAATTATCGCTAAGAAAATGGATATAATATTAACAATTGAAAAGCATTGTCTGGAATGACAGAATATTATGTAAGGAAAGGAGAGTTGAAGGAGTGTGTGGAAAATGAACTTTCAAAAAGCTAGAAAAAGGGATGAATAAGATTTCAAAAATGAAGATTTATGATTTTCATATTCCTGATTGCCTTATTAGACCTTTGGATCTTTGATTTTATGAATCCTGATTCATATTTCATTTTCCTGACGATTCGTGAATTTCATATTCCTGATTTCCGAATTGAAATATTTGATGAACACTTGTTGAGTTTCTGAATTAAGTAAGTTTCAAAGTTTCCTTATGGGTTTCAATGATGATTTCTGAATTTTGTGTGCACAATTTCCTCGTTGAATTTTGGTTGGTATTTTGTTGAATTTCATGAATTTTAAACTTCCTTGTGAATTTTGACGGTAATTTATAGATTTCCTATTTCTGGTTTCCTTATTGAACTCTTATTGGACTCCTAACATTGGGAATTATATATTCTACTATTGAATTTTATGATAATTTGTGTATTTTTCAATAAATTCAAATTTTGGCTTCAGTACAAAATCTTTATATCGCGGAATGGCATCAGCACCAAACTATTTGCTACTTTTTCACTAAATAAGGATTACTGACCAATGGCATAAGGATGAAAATAAAGTTTTCATTAAATTGACGAGTTAAGGCCACCAAAAGTGAAAAATTATATTTGTAGGATGGAGGAGGTTTAACTCAGGGCAGGAATATCTGGAGTACATGGTAGACTTTCTCCAAAGGTTCATTTATCTAAGCCAATATCTGCAAATCAGGTGATATTATTCCACATTCTTAAGGAAGTTAAATTATGTACATTTTAGAGTATCTTATATGAAATTATTACCAAATAACAGCTTGAACGTTGACTAATTCATAGGTTTAAGATTGCTTATTAAAGTCTCATAACAAGGTTACAATCTTAATAAAGGTTATTATTTATTTTGCAGGAAATAAGGAAGTTCCCTGGAGTTTTTGTCCTAAAGAACAAAAGCTTCTTTCATACAGGGGGGCTAAATGTTATCCATAAAATATTCTCAGGAATAAAAGTATGAAAGAAGGAACATAAGAGCATTAATAAAGATCACAAAGGACCAAGATAGTCTTATTAAACATAGCTTTCGACAAGAAGGTGGCAGCGTCAGCAATAACTTTCGAGTAGGTCAGAAGGACGTCTCGACTGTGTCAACAGAGAGCTTTCAACAAGGTCGGAGGCTACCATTCAAAGGCGATAACAAACATGTTAACAACATCCAAAGTACTAAAAAAGGACACCTCTGAAAGGCAATGGATATCAGACACTCTACATTTTGCGCCAAACCATTCAAAACGTCTTAGTTTTGCTTTCATTCACTTCCGCCAGAGAAGTATTCAACCAATTCAACCCTTTCGAAAGCATATATAACCTTTCAAAACGGTTAGGGCCACTCTCACCAAAGAAAGAAGAACTACACGTCCGTCACCATAAAGGCACGAGGTCCCGAATTAGTTAGGACAGAGGCTTTCGACAGAGTCCATTCACAATAAAACCTTTTATGAGTTTTGACTCACTCGAAACCAAAAAGAAGGCACGCTTCGACAGTGTCAAAGGCTAGCACCTAGGTTAACTCATTCAATACATCAACATTCAAGTCAAAGGCGCAACAATATATCTTTCGACAAGGTCGAAAGGCTATCAAGCAATCCTTTTGATGAAGTCGAAAGGAAACAAAGCAAGAAAGGGAAGCCCAGCCTCCAGCGGCAACAGAAAAATAAATAAGACCCTTTCGATCGAAAGGAAACAAAGCAAGAAAGGGAAGCCCAGTCTCTAGCGGTAATAGAAAAATAAATAAGACCCTTTCGACCAGGTCGAAAGGTATGGCGCAGTGGACCTTCACGAAAGCAGAGGGGTTGACCTTTCGACCGCGTCGAAAGCTTGGGATTGAAAGCTCCCAACCCGCACCTATAATTATGACACCAAGGGTCAGTTGTAGGGAATCTGATTTCTTCTACTTCTCACTTGTATTTTTCTTAAACTAGTAAACCCTAATTCTCAAATCAGATTGGGAATTTGGTCAATTTGGTCAATTTGTTTAATTGAATTCAATAGAAGAGGATTGTGATAATTGCATTTACTTAGCAGTTCAGATTTACATATTTTTCATAAATGTGCCAACCTGCAATTAAGTTGGTTGAAAGGAGCCCCTTTGACCAAGTCGAAACCCCTAGTATTCTTATTTCTTAGAAGCTAAAGCTCAAATCGACTAGATTGTAAGTGTCACCCCTTTCGACAGAGTCGAAACCAATTCAACTCCGTTGTTTCCAGAGATCGTTAGGTTTCTATCCTAAGCTCCCTTGCCTGCATCGAAAGGTGGTTTCGACAGGGTTCCCCTTCAAACCATTCGAAAGAATTACTGAGAGAGAGAGACTACCCTTTCGACTGAGTCAAAAGGTAATAGAGATGAGTTTTGATCACTTTTACCTATCTAACAAGCTTTAGCAAACTCCATCTATTCGAAAGGAGGTTTTGAAAGCATCATTCATATCATAATCTTCAATTTGGGGTGTTGATAAGTTTTATTGTCAGCATTGCTTTTTGATCGCATCTAGGAAGTTACGGCCATAATTTCAGGCTCATCCAATTAAAGTGTTGACTGACCAGTCCCTGAAGCAATTGTTATATCGACCTGAAACTTCCAGACGACTTCTCAAGTGGAATATAGAACCGAGTCATTACGATATCACATACCACCCAAGGAAAGCCATCAATAGGCAAGCATTAGTAGACTTCATCGCCGAATTTACCGTATGGGATGACAAGGAAGAAGTTCAGCTACAAGTAGACATGCAATGGAAGTTCTTTGTCGACGGCGCATCCAACAACCTCTGTTCGGGGGCAGGAGCAGTGCTTGAAACCCCCAAAGGACGAGCCATTAGCTATGCTCTACGCTTGGAATTCCCTACTACAAACAATGAAGCAGAATACGAAGCACTGATTATAGGACTGAAAGTTGTGAAAAAGCCCAAGATAAAATCTGTTCACATATACAGCGACTCCCAACTGGTCGTTTGTCAAGTAAAAGGAGAATACCAGGCTCGTGGGGAGAATCTTGTCCCGTACCTGTCCAAAGTGCAAGAACTGCTAAGCGACATCGAACACTACACTATAACTCACATTCCATGGGAGCAAAACACCAAGGCAGATTATTTGGCTAAACTGGCAAGCTCCGCAGAAGCTTATTCATTGGGGCTAGTCCCAGTTGAGACTCTAACCAGCCCAAGCATAGACGAAATCAATGTTGACTGGATCCTCGAGATCATTATCGAACCAGATACGTGGATGACACCAATAAAGGAATATTTACTTGCAGGGACTCTTTCGATAGACCGAAATCAATGGAAAAAGCTTCTTTGAAAGGCACCGCGATTCATGGTACAAGATGGAGTACTCTATCGAAGGAATTCTCAACCACCCTTCTTAGATGTGTGTCCGACGATGTGTGTCCGATGACGAAGCACGATGAATCCTAAAGGAAATGCACGAAGGAAAATGTGGAAACCACACTGGGGGGCAAACCCTTACGAAGAAAGTCTTTCGGTATAGATATTTATGGCCAACAATAAACCACGACGCTGCAGACTACGCCAGAAAATGTAATCGCTGCCAAAGATTCAGCAAAAGTAAAAGAACTCCTTCAATAGAACTAATGCTAATGGTCAGTCCATGACCATTTGCAATATGGAGGATCGATTTGATTGGCGTCCTGCCAATAGCGAAAGGAGGGGTCAAATATGCTATAGTTGTTGTTGATTATTTCACGAAATGGGCTAAAGCGGAACCGCTGGCCACTATAACCACAAAAAAATTCATTAATTTTGTTACTAAAAACATTATTTGCAGGTTTGGCGTGCCACAAAAAATCATCACTGACAATGGAACTCAATTCAAAAGCGCCGATTTCAAAGACTTCTACAAACGCTTTCGGATTGAGAAAATCTTCTCAGCAGTAGCTCTTCCGCAAGCAAACGAGCAAGTGGAAGCAATAAACAAGATCATCAAATCTACCATCAAAAAGCGACTAACGAAAGCTAAAGGAAACTGGGTTGATGAACTTCCACCCGCACTATGGGCTTACAGAACCACCCACAAAGCGGCAACCGGCCACACTCCATTCGCTCCGGCGTATGGCTTAGAAGCAATGATCCATGTTGAATTGGAAGTCCCCTCGCACCGAAGGCAAAATTTCAATCAGAAGCAAAACGATCAGCTCCTACAAGAATCGCTAGATATGATCGATGAAAGAAGAGAAGAAGCCGAGTTGAGAACCGCCGCCCACCAAAAGAGGGTCGCACGGTATTTCAACTCTGAAGTTCACAACCAAACCTTTGAAGTGGGAGACCTGGTGCTCAAGCGGGTCTACCCTGTTCCGGGGGCCTTCGGACTAAACTGGGAAGGACCATATGTCATCAATCAAAAACTAAGGGACGGAACTTTCAAGCCAACAATCGTTGACGGAATCCAAATTCCCAGGGCATGGAACATCGAATCATTCCGCCGTTACTTCATTTGAAAACTACTTCATCTATTCTCTATTTTTCAGCAAATAAGTCATCCCGGAATGTCTGTGGCATTGTAAATAGGCAAAAATCTACCTTACTTTCCTTAATAAAATTTGATTTGACTTTTGAACCAACAAAATTGTGTTCATGATAACTACCCGCTGGGTCGACGGAAGCAAATCGACTCAAACCGTTGGATTGGCGGAACCCGATCTTTGCCTTCTAAAAACCGGTATAGCTATGGCAACATCGAGAAGGCTAAAATACTAACTCCTTATGTTGCCCGAAGATAGGCAAAATGGAGGAGTACGAAAAGGCACGCACTAAATTTCAAAATACCGACTCCTCACGTTGCCCAAAGATAGGCAACACCGAGGAGTACGAAAAGCCACGCACTTCTTAAGCCGTGCATTAAATTTCAAAACACCAACTCCTCACGTTGCCCGAAGATAGGCAACATCGAGGAGTACGAAAAGATGTGCACTTCATAAGCCACGCACTAAATTTCAAAATACCAACTCCTCACGTTGCTCGAAGATAGGCAACACCGAGGAGCATGAAAAGCTGCCCACTCCATAAGTCGTGCACTGACTCTTAAAACTTAAACTCCTCACGTTGCTCAAAGATAGACAACATCAGGGAGCCCTAAAACCGTTTCAGAGTGATGGGTCATATCAGTCCCAAAAGCCGTGCATTTCATAAGCTGCGCATTAACTCTCGAAGCTATGAAATCAAGCTCCTAAAACATAAACTCCTCACGTTGCCCGAAGACAGGCCACACCGAGGGGCACCAAAACCATTCCAAATCGACAGGACATATCAATCCTAAACTCCGTGCATCCCGTAAGTCGCGTGCACTTTTAAGTCCTGAAATTGCCTCGGCAATGCCAGGGAACTTATCCATACAGGAATAACCATAATCAAGCCACTCCAACTGTCGGAAGCAATATGGACGATTCCAACCAAACCGGGGTATGACAGACTATTACATTAAACGTTGACGATGTGTACCTGCCCACAGTCAACTCATACAGTATGCACATCTCAAACATACATATGTTGCATACTCACCAAAATATCACAAAAAATCGAACTACGTGTTCAAGTCACAAAACTTCTGAAAAATGAAAAATCGAGTTATGATTTAGTCAAATTTCAAGTATTAAAGTGCAGACTATTTAAACCCTAAGTTACGGGTCATTTGTCAGTTGTTCGACGTAAACAGCCCTGTGAACTAGGAGCATACACCGGCACTTAAGTAAAGACACTTGAAAATAATAAGTTCACAAGTTCTGTTACTCCAAACAAAGAGTGGTTACTCCAAGTAAAGAATTTCGGCGGTAATCACAAGAAATGGATAAGTGTAAATAAAACAAGCACAAGTGCACATGACACATATGAACAGACAAATAAGGGTACAGTCAAAATATCAATGTATTGCTTATAATTTTTTTTATACGGGGTCAAAACGTGGGGACCGTACCCACACAACGCCGGCCAACAAAAGGAAAATATAGAATCCATAACAAAAACACTAAGTGTAGACTCTGCACTTGAACAAAATGACTCAAAAAGAACCAAAACAAGATCGGTCTCTACACAAGCTCCTCAGCGCTTCCTTCCACCGCTCCCCTTTTCGCCTTTTGTTTGCAGTTTCTACCTCGTCTCGGGAGTGGTGTCGCTGTCAGTAATGTCAATGAACTCCTTAGTGGAAATGTCCTCCTCTTGCTCCGCAGCCTTCTCAGAAGATTCTCCCTTCGCTTTGCGCTTCCGTGATTTGCGGGAGCTCTTCGAGGCTTTGATCGCTTCAACCTTCTCCTTCTTGATAACAACCAATTCATGTTGAGTCTTATGAGACTGCTCCGTTTGAACTTCATGCTCCTTAACTTCCGCCGCTATTATGTCACCTTTCAAAGATACAGAAGGGTCATCTAAGCCGTGAAGCGCGGCTATCTTTTCGGACTCCGGGCCCGGCTGCTAGCCTGACATGGATGTGGAAACTGGAACAAGAATGGAAATGAGCATGAAGGCTATTGAAATAGCAGCAGGTCCGGGTGCCGAGGAAGTTAGAACATCAACAAAAAGGGTAGACGGACCTATAAAATCAAAAATGAAAGCATTAAATTCTTCCTGCTCTTGCGGCGTAAGCTGAAAGCTCCCAAACTCGGGAGAAACGAGAGGATTACCTGCACCAGAAGAGTGGCCAAGAATGTCAACTTCGTACTCGCCACCTTCACCTTCTTTAGATGGTTCTATGATCCGAGGGGAAGCCCAAAGCCCAAAACTTGTCGGCAGATTGTGGGGCTGCTTCGATGTCTCGCCGGCACTAGAAATGAAAGGTTCTGTAAGTGCTTCGGCAGCCGCAGTCATGGCAGCATCAGCGACCTCTTTCTCCCTCTCAATCCGCAATATCTCCTGATCCTTCATCAACGCCTTCTTTGATTCTTCGTTGAGGTAGGCATTTTCTAACTCTCGCTCGATGTAAACATCACTGCTGTCGCGAAATCGGGCCAAGATTTCCTTCCAAACCACAACGAGAGTGCGTGGAAATTTCAGGCCCAAGTAGCTAAGGCTCCCCTGATGGAGTAGAGAATTGATGTAAATATTCAAGATGGTCTTGTCCATCTTTTTCATCTTCCTCTCAAAAGTGCTTTGAAGCTCCAAATAATCCGCCGTAACGGATGCCTTTTCGACCTCAACGCGAGACTTGTCAACGCTGAGCTGCATAACTTGGTCCTGCAGTTGGGCAATCGTCGCAGCCTAATTAGAGATTGTCTTATTGTGCCCGTCGACGATAAGGTCACGGTCAGAGATAGTTTTCCTCTGGGCTTCAATCATTGCGCTACGAACAACCACTTCTTATTTTAATTTCGTCTCCTCGGTGTGAGCCTTTTTTATCTCGTCCATATAGACGATCTTAATTATGGCGTGAGCCTCTTTCACTTCTTTTAGCAAGTTGGCGTTCCACTTGCTCTTTTGTAACACCGCTTCTTTCTCCTCCTCCAACAGTTTAATTTTGGCATTACGTTCTGACAACGCTCTTTCAAAATCATCCTTCTCTGACTCAAAAGAAAGGGTTTCCTGGTAATTGTTGCGTTTGGTATCTGTCAACTGCTTACATAATTTTTCCCACCCTTTGGCTTGGTCTAAATCGTTTTGAATAGCCTGAAGATGTGGCATGTATGAATCTCTACGGACTGGAAGGAGATCATGATCGAACTTAACTCCCCTTAGAAACCACCCAGGGAGCGTTGCCTCAAGCATGGGAGGACCCGACGGAAGAATGTAGGCAGATCTCGGGTGGGGATGCGAAACACCGGGGGCAAGCACAACAGAAGATGGTGGGATGCTAGTTGAAGGCTGAGCAGGGGCAGAAGTGACGGGGATTTCTTGACCCGTTGAGGAGTGCATCAGAGCAAAAGCCTGTTGTGCCGAGGAATGCGAACGGTGGTCAAACTTTGATCTCTTCGATGGCTCCTCCCTCTCATCAAAAGACCTCTTCTTCTCATACCTGCCTTTGTATGACCGGCCCCGTTCTCTTTCCTTTTGGAAACGTGTTTCGGCCTCTAAATCCTTTCTTCTCATGTACTCTTCCTCCATCTATCGGGGTTGATGATGACTGGAAGGACGCCTAGACCAGCGCTGGGAGTCGGTGAACTCTTTGAAGTCTTCATAGAGGCCACGTCCTCTCGTCATACCTAACACGAAGAAGAAATAAAAGATCTTAGTAGCAGGGGATAAAAATAAGTAGGATGTGCGAAGGCAAGTGTAATTCTAGTGAGATGTGTAATAAGTTTTGGGAGAAGTCCTAAAGCGTCGTCACGAACCGGATCGGGCGGCCATCGTAGGCGGAATCGGGCAAACTCCAGGCACAATACTGCTTAAGTTAGGGGGCACCTCCTCAAATTTGAAATCCTCCTTTATAAGCACGTCAAAATAAACATAAACATCACTCAAATCTCTAAACTCCGCCCCAACATCTTTACTCGGAGAATCCTGATACTCTCTAAATTCTGGGGCATTACCTTTATCGCACGTATCTGGAGGACGTGAGCTTGGAAGGACGGGACTCATTCCCGGAGTCTCATCGCACGATTCCGAATCCCCATCATCGGGTTCTGCGTAGAAGTCATCTCCAGAGGTGGACTCATCGCTACTACTCTGCGAGTTCCCCTCCTCTTTTTCTAAGCCTATTACGGCCTTGCCATCCCTCTATTTGAACTCCTCTTCTTCTTCTTCTAGGATCGGAGGCATCCTGACTGGGCCGCTAAATCCGGTCGTAGTAGCATCTCCTCCTTCACGGGTCTCTTCGGTCGATTCCTCGAATAAGCCCTCTCTCTCTTAAGAAGCGCCTTCTTCGGAACCGTGGGAAGAAGAAGTAGATCATATGCAAACCTAGGATCGAGAGGGAGAGGGGACCTCAATTTGGACATTGGATCTCCTTGGATGTAGTAATCCATATCAGAGCAAGTTTTCATCGGTCAATAAAACTTTAACGGATCTTTCCTTAGCATCAATAGCCTTTAGGGTCTGAAAAACTTCATCAAGAGACACGTCCTATTTGGCCTTGGGATATGGGCGAGAAGAGTATACGGCTTGTTAGAAATTCCAAAACAACGCATCAGAACTCGATAAGTAAGGAAAGGAACTTACCCCCTGTCATCCAAAGACGGTTAAACCTCTCGGGGCATCGAACGAAGAAGTATTGGGTTTTGAATAGGGAAAGATTGCTCTGCAGACGCATGATGATTTTTTGGTTCCTTTAAGCTTCAATTACAATCAAGGATGGACATTCATCTCTCCTCTTGAATGAAAGAAAGTATCGCAACTCGTCAAAGCTTGGGGCGCGGTTGAACATTCGCATGAAGAGAACGTACAAGCAAGTCAAGATGGCATAACCATTGGAATGAATCTGGAATGGGGCAATGCCCAAGTTTGAAAGAATCTCACGCAGAAAGTCGTTAAAGGGAGGCACGACTCCATTTAGACACATGTACCGATGGCAAGCGGTATATCCTGGAGGAGGCATGTGAGCAAACTCATTCTTCTTCGGTAAATGTACGTCCTCCTCTGGTATACCATGTTGCACACAGATGTTGTGCAGAACCTTAACGGAAACCATCGAAGAAGCTCTCTTAGGCGGGTTGAGTAGAACTCTAAAAATAGAGGGCGTTCGATCCAAGACGGGACCTAGTGGGACCAATTGCCCGTATTCAGCTTGCGTGGTGGAAGAAGAAAGGGCGACGGACGATGAATCAACTTTTGAAAGCGTCGGGCTTCCCTTGCTCGATTTACGGCGCAAAGATAGGCACTTCATTCTAAAACATTGGAACTCCCATTCAAAATTGTCAGGTGATTATATTCTAAATTATAATTCCCCAACAACACTTGAACTTCGGAAAGATATCGATTCTTGCTGACGCAACGAATTTCAAGTGTGTGCCGGGGCAGTGCAGTGTGCTGTCTATAGGGGGTGAGCTCAGTGTCCGAAACACTACAAACGCTCTATCCCGTGTAAATAGTTCGCTCGCAGTGGAAAAGGAAAAGGACTTCCCGTATCAATTCCATTTTTTTTACTTCCTCTACACTTACCCGTTATCGATCAATGATCGATAACGGATCCGTTTTCCGAAGCGATGCGGAAGACTCTTTTAATTACAGGGACACCGAGCATGCAAAAAACAAGCGAGATAAGTCCAATTTCCCAAGGAGAGACAGGACCAATTCACGATGTGTCGTGCAGTATCAGCTATGGAATGTGGCACAAGTCAATTCTGGCTTAAGGACGAAGATAGCAAAACGTGTCAAGCACCGGGACAAGGCCCAAATGTCGTTCCAACAGAAACTCAAGACTCGATTTACTATCTTCCTCCATCAAGCCACAATCAACTCAAAATTCTCACGACCAACATCGCAAATGCAAACTCACTGTCATATCATTAAACAGACACTATGATTAACAAACCCACCTCAGATTGAATTCTAAAACACAGGAGTGATCAATAGAATTATCATATTGTAATTGGGTCGGAGGCGACCTAAGGGATGGATCAGCGGCGACCTAAGACAAGGACGAGTTAGGGTTTTGGTCGGAGATGGCTCGAGAAAGCGGCAGCAAGGATCAGATGGTGGCAACGTAGAAGGGATCACACCGGAAAGCTTGTACAAGGTTGGATCTTCGGAAACACTGGATTGGGTCGAGCAAGCTAAATCAAATAGCTGAAGAAGGAGCTCGGATCACACGAAAGAAGAAGGGTTCGGGTCGCATACAAGTGAAGAGAAGGGTCGGCTCGAATAGCTTATATAGGAAAGTGATAAAAAAAGTTCAAAAATTCCACTAAGTACTCAGGTCGCTAGCGATCAATCATTTATGGATCGCTAGCGACCCATATTCTTAAAAGCAAAATTTTATCTTGGAGCAATCAGGTCGCTAGCGATCCATCGTCCATGGATCACTAGCGACCCATGAGGTTGAAGGCAATTTTTTCACAAATTCACGCTGCGACATCTACCCATTATTTCAAAGTATACCGGGAAGCTATGGAGAGAGATTTGATCCATTATGACAAGCAGTAGTGTCCGAGACCAAAACTAGGTGATCAGCAGCGTAACCTGCTACGTATCCGCAAAACTCTAATATGATTACTTAGAATCCAAAAAACATATATTAAAATCAATAACTTCTAGAGAATGCCTTGTTTCCAACGAAGACATACTCCGGGGGGCAAATTTTATCCGGGTTTTTAACCCATCAGGATCCAAAGGAAGACAGAATGACTTAATGACGTCAGAATGGCTCAGAACCCAACCAAAAGGGTTAAAGCAACAAGCTAAAGAAAGCTAAGCCAAATCACTAAAGCGACGACTGAATTTAATTAAATCAAGAAACCAACATCCGTTCAGTCCAATCAGCAGCTAAGTACAACCGGCTAGTAATTCGTCATCAGAACGGAGCGACGCGCAATGAGACTACACGAACAATGTCGATACAAAGCAACAAAAGCATAACAGACATCAAAGTCCAAAAATACACTAAGTGTATGGATCGCTAGCGATCCATGCATCATGGATCACCAACGATCCATACTTCATCTTGGGATCGCTAGGTCGCTATGACATATGGAAGAAAGGAAACATGACAGAAAAAGTGGGAAAATGTGCTAAGTGTATGGATCGCTAGCGATATGTAACGACCCAGAATTTTGGTTATTTTAAATTGGAATATTTAATTGATTTTAAATATTTAAAAGCTAATTTTTAACTTGGATTTCAAATACAATGATTTATTGGGTAAATTAATAATTGGAATTTACTTAAATATTTGAATCTTGAGTTTTAAGCTTGATAAAAATAATTTAAAGGTTTATTTAATTTATATTAATAAGAAGGAAGATAATAACATTTTTAAAATTGGATTTAAAAGCGATTTGTTCAATTTTAAAGATAACTTGTATAAATTGACGAGTAAAAATAGCCCTCCGGGGCACAGTCTCGGAATTCGACGAAACTAGTTCCATTAAATCCATAATAATGTGTTATTATCAGATTTCAAATTTCGTAGCTTTCGAAGTTCTTGTTTGGTCGTACAGGATATAAACGCGTTGAAAATAATATCGAAAATTCAATATAATAATTGGGTTCAAAAAGCTATCTTCTCCATACGATCGAATTAGAACTCTAAACCTTTTCCATTGTGTTCAGAATAGGGGTATAACATTATGAACGCCTAGCGGCACGGCTCGATAGGGGTTTGAGATTTTGAGTTGCGTAAATCGAGACATTTTGAGAATAAATAAATATATTGTCAAGTCAATTTCTTTTCAACCGTCTATTCCTTTCATCTCACCCACCCTACACGCAAAAATACATCCCTCTTCTCTTTTTAAAAACACGCAACCTCTTCTTCACTTTTAAAATTCATGCAACCAAAGAAGAAAAAAAGAAATTCAATTGCGCGAGCCTGGGTTAGAGACGCGTGGGATGGACCGCGACCTGAGGGAGGTGCGACGTTGTTCTAGGGTTTGGGTTGGCAATCGATGGCGAGTCTCTCGGTTGCGATGGGTTCGGTGTTGTTGCGCGTGTGGCAGCGTGTCAGGGGGAAGAGATGGCAGTATGGGTCGAAGTCGTGGTCTGTACTTGGGTCGATGGTTGAGAGTGCAAACTAGAAGGCAGCATGGGGAGAAGGTCTGGGTCGCGACGTGCTTTAGGGTGGAGGCGGTGGTCAATGAGGGTGCTGGCGTGTCGCCTGAGAGAGGACCGGAGGTTTTTGATGGTCTTGGCGTTGATTTTCTGGTGAGAGACGAGCACTAAGGGGAGGGGAAGAAGGAGCAGTTCTAGGGCACGGGTTGACTTCGTGTACAGGCATGACGAGTGGAGCTGTTTTGACGATGGTTGAGGGTTGGAAAATGGAGGAGGTAAATGCGACCGTGAAGGGGAGCTGCTGTTCGTGCTCTACCAGTTTGGGAAAGATGATGATTAAGGGGTAATTATAATTTAAAATTGGTAGTTAAGTTAATGGAATTTATTATATAAATCGTTATCTTATAAAAATTCATAATGTTTTCATACGAGGCCGAAATTAAACAAAACAAGTTGCGTTGTGATCGTGATGACGTGGGCTTCACAATAAAGTTTTTGGGATTTTTCGGAGCTAGCTAAATTTTGTAGATTAAATCGAACTTAAAAATTGAAACGATCAGCAAATTAAATCAAAGTGAGTAAATCTCACTGATTTTTGGATTGCTAGTTTGATTTAAAATGTAGAAATTTTAAATTATTGGTTGATTGGATGGTTTGATAATTATTATTATCAGTTGGATGTTATAATATATATAGTAGTATATATTGGTAGTTGGATTGATTATTCTCGCATATTTAACGGATGAGACCTCATGCGCCCTGCATAATAGCGGATGACCCTATATACCACGATATCCCGCCTCGAAGCGGGATTGGTATTTTTGTGATTTATCTAACATCTATGAATGCAGGAAAACAGGTTGGAGGAATCCATCTGGATTCCTCAAAATGTTGAATTTAATTTCATATAGAGTGATATATGATGTGTTTGAATAATCTGTGATGGATTATAGTGTGATAGAATTTATTGGATGCTATGGTAGCACTGGCCGACATTTTGGAATTTTTAAAATACCGTAAATATTTAATTTGATTTTGAAAAGAAATTAAAGGGATTTGGGAAGTGAAGTATTTATATAGAATTTTGGATTAATTAAAAGAAATTGATTGGGATAAAATAAATGGTTTGACTTTAAATTTATACTTAACTATTTCGTGATATTGTAAATAGAGATTTTGGGTAACGTATATAAAGGATTTTAAATAATAAAAACTTAAGTTGTATTTGTTTAAGTGTGAAAGGATTTTAAAAACCGAGATTTTAAATAGATTGGGAAAATAGAAGGAAATTTGGGAACAAATATAGTATTAGTTATACTGGAACTTAAATAAGATTTCTAAATTACGAAATGGAAGCATGATCGAGACTGGGTTGGTTTTTGAATATAGTTTGGGTTATTTGCGTAACTGATTTATAAATGGAATTTAATTTAAAAATCGACTTATAATGGATTTAAGTGATGTGAAAACGTTGTAAGCTAGAATTGAGAATATGGGATTTATAAACAATGTTTATAAATAAAGTGAAATGATTTTCAATTGATAAATTGAAGTTAATAATTCATGGTAAGGATTTATAATGAGATGGGTAAATCAGTTTTTAAAGAAATGATAGATTTTAGTTTTGGAAATGTGAAAAGGGAATTTATGAAATTGGAAACGTAAATCAATTGGTGATAAATCGAGAGAGATTTATAAATATTAGATGGGTTATATTGGAATTGGAAAATACACTTTATCGAGAAGTTGAGTTGTTTTAAAAGGAGGATTTTTAATTATTAAACTACGTAATTTAAAAATATTTTTAGTATAAAGATATTTCAGATAGTTATTTAAATATTTTTAAATTGTCAAAATGAATTATAAGTTATAAACAAGTCTTGTAAGTCAATTAGAATTTTATTAATAAATCAAAATTAATTATTGTTTCAAAGTTATGTAATTATTTTAAATTGTTTAAAGTATATTTAATTATTAATTAAGTTTGTTTATAATGAGTTGATATTAAGTTAATTATTATTTTAGAATTAATCAGTATTATTATTTTAAAAGATAAATTATTCAATATTAATATAGTTTATATAATAACTTTTATTTAAGAGCACTTGCTTAAATTAAACTTGGAAAATTATTATAGAAATTTTATAAGCATTATTTTGAGATAATTATTAAATAAAGTTTTCGGAAAGTAATGGTATACTTTCATGGCGAAATCGGAGGCAGAGATTGCCTGCAGTTAAGTTTGGATTTCTCTAGGATAGAGACATAATCATTGAGCTGCGAATCCATGGTTGATACCACAATGGTGCTTTCCATATTTATTTTAAAAAGTTTTCAAATATTTTTGAAAGGGATGGTTTGTGGATATACTAAATTCGGTAAGATAAGTATATACCTTTTGATAAAGAGATTTAATTTATTAAAAATATAAATTAAATAAGACTTACTGATTTCAGAAGGAAATGAAAATCTTTGATTGAATGATTGTTTATTTGATAGTTAAATAAACGACTATCAAATCTGAACCCAAAACATAACATTGGAAATATCTAGGTGAAACACAGGAAGTATATGGTACAGTTACCGTCGGAGGTGCTATACTATACGTATAAACTCGTTTCGTTCTTCTAGGATGATGATAAGGAAATCTGTCCACTAACGATTAGGAGATGATCTCCGATCTTACTTTTGTCTGTTTATTTCTTAAAGAACCGAGGTTGAGTTTACCGAAGATATCGAACGTTGTTTCGAAGAGATCGGGATCAGATAAGTTATCAGAAAACCACTTCGATCCAACGAATACGTTTTCGAAGTGAAGACAAGAGCGTGAAATTGAAGATGGAGCATTGAAGTGCAAGGACTAATCGCTACTAATCCTGAGGATGATTCCAAAATGGATGTAATAGGAATAGCGCCTTCGGTTTCATTCGGACCCAGAACGGACTTGTATGGATGAATGTTTTCAACACATGGTCATTGGAGGACAATGAGCATTCTAAGTGAAAATTCCTTAAAAAGGTAATCGTAGCCTCAAGCCTCATCAACCGGAATGACTGAAAATCAGGGGAGATGCAGCAAGGCTAAGTGGGTCGCACCCAATTAGGGTATGTTATCACCTTTCTAGATACCCTCGGATATTATAAATACGGTGCATGGAGAGAGCTCGGTTAGGGTGGGAACACCCGGGGTGATAGCATATTCGGTACTATCCAGGTTAGGGGTAGAACCGGTCTTGTGTTGCAGGGGATCCCGGCGAGGTCCTCGGTACATTTTTCTAAATGTGTATCGTGATAGGTGGTACCCCAGTGCCTAGTCATTGTATGGAATCCATTCTTCAATACGTGCCTTTACGGTTTTGGTTGTAGAGCCTAGTATGCTGGAATTTAATTAATGTAACAATTTCGGCTATTTGAATAAGTATTTGTACTTAAACACTATTATAATATCAGATGATTTTGATATAAAATGTTTTGGTTATCGTAAGGTAAAAACCCATCGTGTTTATGTGTGGCGTGGTCTTACGAGACACCTTTGTTTTTCAAAGGATTTTGATAACTTTAATAAGTTCAAATTGAGTGTGTTTTTCTCACGCTGGTTTTCCAGACTGTCTCGGGTGTTATTTTTTTATAATGCTCAGGTCCGACCGAGTATTACAGATTCAGGATAGCATGCTATGGAGCTCAGGAGACGAGCTGGATGACAGAGACGTATCTCCATACTTGGTTTATATTTCCGCCGTGTGAGGACAAGTTATTATGTCTGTCCAGATTTATGTATTGATTGTTGTACTCTGATGACTGTAAGTGTATAAACAGTTACAGATTCTTTTGTATAAAATCTGTTATTATCTATTATATATTGTTCTGCTGCGATTGTGAGATTCTGTGTTGTTATTTCTATTTTATTCTTCCTCTTTCTTCTTTTCCCCTAATGATCTGGTATTTCCGGCACTCGATTGCTTGACATGTAATACAGTGATCTTATTGATGTCAATTTTCGAGCGTCGAAAATCCGTTTCGTGACACAATCCCTACACCATGAATCGCCAGTGATCCATATTTATCCATGGATTCTCGGCGAGCTAACTAGACAAAGCAATGGATATGGGGGCTAAGTAATTAGCTTGCACGCGAGCTAAATCTATGGATCGCTAGCGATCCATGGTTTTGGCTCGGGTCACGAGCTTAGCTCCTCCTTTGTCCATCTGCAAGCAGTCAGTCAACAAGCCTGGCCCAGAAACTCTCTAATCTCTATAAATATCATCCTACCTGCAACATAAATAGGATCTTCTCCGGGCTGGTTGCAGAAGCTCCGTTGGAAACTTTCTTTACTCTCAATCTCCCTCACAACAAATTCCAAAGGGCTTCACTATGATTCTCCAATGGATTCCAACTCTGGGGATTCAACCTAGCTAAGGATAATTAAAAGCCTTGTAATCAAACACTACTTGTAACAACAATCAGTCATAATAAAACTATAAAGTGGACGTAGGCTTCGTTAACAACCGAACCACTATAAAAATCTTAATCTTCTTGTCTCCTTTCTTTTAATGTTCTTTTCTATACCTATTATTTGTATT
The DNA here is from genome assembly GCA_030737815.1 of Allium fistulosum. NCBI lineage: Eukaryota > Viridiplantae > Streptophyta > Magnoliopsida > Asparagales > Amaryllidaceae > Allium > Allium fistulosum. The sequence continues at coordinate 1,390,574,494 of CM060902.1, forward strand.
ATTGCTCTGTAAGAACAGGGCTGGTGCTTTCACACTCAAACCAAGGTGTTGATCCATTTTTTGGGTTAGCACTATATATGTAAATAAATGTTACCTACTACAGATGCCCTCAATTCCACATTGAAATAGTGAATTCTCTTTCTCTAATTGTTCCTTGATCCGTCAGATTTCTATTCTAGAATCAACGACCTTCTGCTATCAAAAAGTTTTGTTTTAACTTGAATTTGATTTGAGAATTTTGAGTATAAATGGAGCTTTATTTCAGCAACAATAGGTAGGTAATGATGGCCATAATTTAGAAGATGGAGGCAACTCAAAATCACTCATTTAGGTGAGGGTTGGAGAGGCCTTTTATAATGTTTGAGAGAGAGAGAAAAGATGATCATATCTTTCCGTTTTCTTTCCTAATTTCCTCCATCCATTTTAAACCCTAATTGCCTTCATTTTTGGCCGTCCCTATCATATAATTGTAGCCAAAAATCTCTTCCAAATCTTTGGATTAATACCCCATTTAAGACCAAAGAAATATGGTAATTAAATCTAATTTAATTTCTTATCAATATCTCACATTGATTGACATATTTATAACTATTAAAAATATATGTACACAATATTTGTTCCTTAAATCATATTAAAATTTCATAATTAATATTTGATAAATATTAATTAATTTAATTAATTTATAACAACTATAAACTAATTGAATCATTCGGTTTAAAGAGAATTCATTATTTCGGTTGTGTGACTCTTGGGTGTAAATTCGGTCAGTGATTAACATCGAACTATTCGAATGTTAACGTTCACATGTCACTTAGCAGGTGGTGTGACATATGGCCAAATTTATCGCTTACTCAGTTTTGGTAAAATCCAATTTTAGTTCAATAAGCGTTACCCGATTGCGATATTTATTTATGCCAATTCTCTTCGTCAAAATTGTATCGCTTTGGACTTATGGAATTTGGTAATGATCAAAATTCCAATATCATCACACATTCAATACTATAGTCCAAACATAAAGTCCTTGGTTCAATAATAACAATTACTACTAATCGAAATGCTCTGGCCAGAGACTTTGAGTTTAATTGAGTTGACCATGATACTAACCCCATACTAAGGATGGAAATCCTTTCTTGAATAGTGCTTCACTTCCAGTACTTCAACTCAACCTAATTACAGACACTCGATGGGCTCCATGACATGATTTGACTATAATCAAAGTAGAGCTTTCATATTGAAGATCCACAGTATTTTCAAGTCCAGAAAATTCTATAAATCATTCACATCGATATTTTCTGTTTGACCTTGTTATATTAACTAATATAAAACTATCGAGTGAGTCGTTCCATAATTATCCAATAACTATCAGTACTTAACCCCTAGGTGCCTCTAGCAGTCATGAGTAATACATTGCCCAACATTTGGAGAGCGTTACGTACTCTAGTCTTAATGGATACATCGATATCTAGTCTCAATGCATCTTGACTAGGAACATTTAAAATGGTATATTCGTTTTCATTGTGATAAATTACTCACGGTTACAACATTTCGTAACTACTACTACAAAATGTACCATTTATGAATTTTCTATTAAATATACTTTTTGATTAAATTAAATAAATAATATAACACATTATATCAAGTATATAATAGAAAGAAAACACCTTTTATTTGGAACAAGATTGGTCAACGAGTTAGATATATATAACAAATTACATAATTAACCCTAGGCATACCCCTAACTCTATCATTAACTACATCCTTAAACTATCCCAACTTGCCGAGCCAAACTCCACTTTAATTATAGCTTCAAAAACTTCCAATATCATGCAAATACGACCTCGACCGAATCTCCTTCATATGAATCTTAACTCAAATATTTATTATTTAGGCTAATGTCTCTTCTTTATGCCATCTTAACTAAAATAATTTAGTCTTGCCATTCCATAATCAAAATATGATCTCTCTCTTTTACCAGCTCGGGAACTTTCCTAACCAACTCCCGACTCTCTTCTAAACTCATATGCTTAGATGGATGTAAACATGCTTAATGAGTTTTGTTTATTTGGGGAGGAAGATCAAAATCTTTATTGAAGGTATATAGGATTTTTATGTTATAGGATGGACAGTAACTCATCATTGTGAGACTATCAGGATCATGACATAAAACAAGATCCTGCCTAATCCAATTCTCCTCATTCGATCCACAGTCTTATCTCCATCCAACATCATCCCATAATGAGTCATCCAGTCAATTTAAAAACCCATCCGTACTCTAATAGAATTAATACATACATGTCACTAAAGGACTCTACACCGTATATAATCCATTTTAAATCATGGCATAAGACAACAAAATTATTTGTGCACTATATGAGATTTAAGGTCTAAACTGCCTATCATAACAATCCATATCCAAAGGTAATAACTTACCTTCCATCATGGTATGATCCCCTCTCTCTTGGACAGATGGTGATATGTTTGCACCTAGGACCACTTCATATGCATACGACTTAACTATCTCACCTACCTAATCCATTAAACCATTTTCTTTAAAAATAATAGTTTAACAATTTGGAATTTCCTTCCATATTTATAAAATAAGAATAAAAAGATTTACCAGTCGGGAATTCATCAAATTTTAAAATTATAAAACTTCCATTCTCCTTCCAAAATATTATTTTTTAAACTTACCACTCATTTAATAGCCATAAAAATAACCTCACCGCTTTGAAATAAAATTTTAAATCCCTTTATAAAATTCTTTTAATTATTCGTAGAACCTTAGACAAATAGGATAACAATTCATAAATCCTCTTATAAAAAATATATTATAATTTAAATTTCAAAATTAGTTCCCTTTTCAATGATTTCTTAAAAATATTATTTCTTAGAAATATATCGCTCCAAAAATTCAATTCTTATACAAACCTCGTCATCTCTTTATCCAGTGAATCCTTCAACTCAAACTGAAAAGATTGAATATTTTCTAGAAAGTTCCTAGCTATGCCCATACCACTAAATATGTTTAAGTCCCAATATAAGGTTTCCCACTCAAACTATAGAAATCCTCGCACAACTTTAAGAAATCGAAAACCGTAGGTGGTTGGACAGAATCCACCCTTTATATAGCAATCCACTATGGGGTTTACACTTGTTTGGATTATCACTTACAGTTATCAATGCAACCAAAAAGGAATGTTCATACTGGAATATCCCTAGTATCAATCTTAATACCATTTCCAGTTCTGGTTTCAGCCCCAGTAGTATTTATCTCCTTTTCAATTTCCACATCCACTAATTTGCTCACCCTTTGCTATCTGAAATACAGATTTATTAACAACCCGCAATAGATAGTTAACTCTATTGGAATAGGAAACAATGTATACATATGTACTCAATTCTTATATAATATATATAAGTTTACAAAAATACAAATATTCTCTCTCGCTACGTCCTAATCCTTTATTTATGGATAAGTTTTGCTCTAATACCAAATGAAACAACCCACCATTTTTGATCCTCGAGTTTAACACTTGAACAGACGTTAACATCTCGAAAACTAAAAAGGGCAATTCGTTATGATAAGATAACAAGAAAAAATAGAATCTAATTATATCTTTCTAATCTTACAGCTAAAGGAAATGACATATATGAAATATTATTATATTAAACACAAATGCAAATGCATAGTCATATCTGTAAAAAAAAATCCCAATCCACACATTACACAATAGTGTTACAATATATATACAATAGGGAATGTCTCCATCATCCGCACCTTCAACATCACCAATACTGGCTCGACTCTATGTAGCCACTAACCAAACACTACATATATAAAAACAAAGGTGGAAAGGACCAGACATACGTCTGAGTGAGTAAAACAAGTTATCTCATATATATTACGAAAGACTAGTAAAACATCTTAGTGTCTCCTAACCCATGTACACATACCTTAACCTGCCTACTTGCACCCAAGAAGTAATATCAACACTATACCCAGGTTGACTACTCGGTTAAGGTCATGTTACATCTAATCATACACTACACACAATCATATACTCAATCAACAAGGTTACAACATCCACATTATCGAGGAACATCAATTTCCGTGGAACAACCATTTCCTAAATCGTTGAGGGAACAACCATTTCCCTAGAACTGTTTTTCCTTTAAGTACCAAGGGAATAACTATTTCCTTAAGAGAACTATTCCCCGTACTATACGTGCCTCATAAATAACCACATAACGAATAATTGACACATTAAATGTGCCCAGTATCCACTATTCGATAATACGAACTCTATACAATATCTAAACGTCGATAAATCAATCATACCTCCAATTTCACACACATCAGACATATGTATATCTAATAACATTTATATGCCTCATCGCGCTAAGACTGTATCACGTCACCTACTCCAAAGTAGCATAAAGCATGACATAATGTCCAGATTCCATAAATTCCTCCTTATCGCATCGGCCTAGTTAGGTCCAGTTTCAACGAGGCCCAACCATTGTCTGACGATCTATCAGTCATGAGGAGGCTGGCCGATTGGTTTATGTAGTTATACTGCATTGTTTCACTTGTTTTGTTTTTTATTTTCATTCATTTATTTTCTGTCTTAACTGATGTGATTATACTTCTCATGAAAATTCATTTTCTACCCAATTCCACCCTATTATACAATCATATGATTAATATTTCCTTATCAAATTCAACTAATTCAATATATAGCTGGGTTATCTTCATTTTAACCAAAGTAGACTTAATGTTAATATAATTAACCCATAATCATTAAATTTATTCATTTAAACTACGTATTAATTTCGTGATTTACTCCTTATCAAACCCCTGACAATCCCTTATCACTTTAATCGCATTATATAAGGATAAAAATACCCACTTTGATTTTGATGATCAAAGCCTCCATTGTTTGGTCTGACGTGCCTCGTCCTCTAAATTCCACTTCCAAAGTGATATGATATCGTATTACTCATTGCACCCTTCGATTTGCCACTGGTTTCATCGAAAGCCATTAAAAATTTTAGAAATTTGAGTTTTTGAAGATTTAAGGAAGAATAGGGAAGGGGCAACTTGAACTTGAAACTCATTTCGCTCATATCTCCTCCATATGACCTTTAAACCAAACAAAATTATATATCATGCCGATAAAAAAAATGAGTCGGTCGCAACGACGCAGATTCCATCATCAAATTCAAAAGTTAGAAAAACAACCATTTTGTCCTTATTAAATAAATTAACCAAACACCCTAGTTTAATTTATTATTAAAAACTAGGGTAATACATATCACCTCTTAGATGTGTCGCGTCAGTATTATGGCCAAAAGACTTTATAGTCTAAGTTGCCACTTGTCCAAAGTCCAAGAAGAAAGAATTCGAGACCGTAGATTCAAGGCACCTGTGAAGCATCCGACGATTTAGCGCTACTATATATACGTGTCTACCCCCACATAAGAAGGTGCCTTTTCGGCAATCTACTCCACCCTCGTTTTCATTTTTAATCTCAGAAATCTGTAAAAAGCTTGGTTTGGCATTTAATGGACACCTAGGTTAAATTCAAGTTGAAAATTTATGCTCGAAGACTGAATAAAAGAAAATTTGCATATATGATCATGATGACTATTTCATTTATACTTGTTTATTTCTCTCTACTTTCCCTTTACTCAAGGAAGTTAAGCTGAAAATTTAATTTAGTGAATGTATTTATAAATATGTAAACTATCACAATATATTCATTCAACTCTTTAAATGTATAAACATATGTGTGTATATTTGTATAATGTATATGTTTGCATTAAAATGACCAAACACCCTGAATATAAATTTAATAGAGCCTAGGATCTTGAGTGTGATCCTAATGCTAGTTCGTAGAAGGTGAGATCTCTTTTTGTTGAATATGTTAAGTTCTTGCTTTTATTTAAATCATAAGTCACAAGAAGGTATAATAGAAAGTATGAAGTAAAATACAGGAAAAAAATGACACATACAATTTTTATGGTGGCTTGACACTCTCTGCTCTACATCCACATTATTTCTTTTGTTACGATCATTTGATTTACAATTTCAAAAATGTTTGCTAAATCTCTCTGGGTCAGTCACAATAAATCATTTTTTAGCATGTAAATGAATGATTAAGAGATAAATGCAATGTATAACTATTATGGATATAGTTTTAAAAAAATTAACATATGTTTACAAATTTAACTTTTACTTGATGTTTGTGATGCATATTAAAAATCTCCAATTATGAGTAATTTATGTATTAAGTCCACCATAGTATTGATTTTTTTCCTTTTCTTTTCACCAAAATTTTATTCTGGTTTCAAGATAGAAAGTATCCAAGTTGCTTATATATGGTTATTACGCAGTTTCATGGTAGTTGCAAGAAATCTAATGGATGAACTAACCCTAAGTCAACATTGTTGTTCTTCTTTACCGTTATCTAACTTACTCTTTGTAGCCTCCGTCTTCACAGTTATTGTTGACTAAATTGGCTTGTCCATTATACTTATAGAGCAATAAACACGAAAAATATGTATTGTATTAATTTTCAAAGGAATGGGAAAACGAAAAACTTAACATATATATGCATATAAATATATAATATACAAATAAAAAAGGAAAACTCATTTTGGTCAGATCTGAAATGGATAAAGAAATAGAAATTTAGAGATAAGGAATATACCATGGATAAATCCAAGCAACCTTTTCGCAAATCCAAGTGATCTTTACGAAGGCATTTTCCCTAATTGAATCGGGGGATCAAATTGATTATAGAAACATGAGTTTAATTAGTCAATTTATTAGTGAACAAGGAAAAATATTATCTAGACGGGTGAATAGATTGACCTTGAAACAACAACGATTAATTACTATTGCTATATAACAAGCTCGTATTTTATCTTAGTTGCATTTTTTTAATAATGAAAAAACAGTTTGAGAGCCGGCAGGTCTCAGAACCCGAAATAAATAGATATACTCTTAGATATACTCTTCCTATTGATTCAAAACTCCAAGTGGAACTTAAGCTCAGATTGATGTTTTGCTCGAAAAATCTTGAATCCTGATTTGATTGTTGTGTTATAAGAAACAACAAATAGGGAAAAAAGAAATCTTTTTTTGAAAGATGTTCGTTCATTTCCACTACTTATCTTAATTTCTTTTTAATTTCTAGAAATATATACATGGCAAAGCACTCATGGTACAAACCAAAACTGTGAAAACCTAGAAATATACATGCTCGGTTTAGGTGTGATATGATTGCATCGCGGTGCCTAAGGACACAATCTAATAAATCATTGTATCGAGTAGTTGGATCATGGTCTCTTACCATAAAAATGGTTGCATGTGCAGCAGCACCAACTATAAGAAAACCACCAATCCACATGTGATGTGTAAACAACGAAAGTTGTGTACCATAGTCAGTAGCTAGATATGGATAGGGAGGCATGGAATAATATGATGAGCTACAACAATAGTCATAAAACAAGATTGAATAGCCTTAAATATTTATTATGTATATGTATATGTTAACCCAAAAAATGAATCAACACTTTGGAGTATGATACAAAAGCACTAGCCCTGTTAGAACGGAGCAAATATAATAGAAAATAGAAGAAAAGTAAATGAGACATGGAGATTTCTATAGTGCTTCAGTTGTTAACTAAGCCTACGTCCACTTTATAGCTTTGATTATTGGTTTAATCTACCTTGAATGATATTACAAGGTGATTGAGAAAGAATTAGTTACAAGTACAGAGGCTAGACAAGTTCTAAGTCCTAGAAATGTCTATAGATGCTGCCTTGGTGACTGTAATGTAGAGGAGAGAGTTAAAGAATAGATGGAGATCCCGTGTAGTGATAGCAGAATCCAGATCCTCTCTTGGTTGCAATATGGCTTGCATTTATAGGAGTAGTGGTCACATTGGATCAAAAGCCCGCTACCAGAGAAGTTCGGGGAGTGGCCTAAGGTAGTACAAAAAATATCGTGACGATCAGAGTTAAGATCTAGACTCGGTGGTGAGTCAAGCCCTTGATTCAGGGCTGAGTCTAATACTTAGCCAATTCTTAGCTAAATCCTTTTTTCTATGCTCCTTACTTCATCTATACGCCCTTCATGTAATTTGGTAGGTTATCGATGAGTTTTGACTATCGTTCTTCCATGACTTGGATTATCCTACAGTTTGGACCTTCATGTCTTCATTTCTCACGATTGGCTCATTAGAACTCTACGAAACTTCTTCAACAAGCTTAGGAAGACTCGGAGACCACTTGCTAAAAGAATGAGGATGCCATGACTTGGCATATAAAGCATGTACCGAGTCAACGGGGTTGACTCAGACCAAGTTAGCTACTTAGCTTATTTTTGACTAATAATTTCTTGAGCCTTTCCTCTTGTTCTTCTGAGTATCTCTACCAAGTTTCAGGTCGCTCTATCTTCATACCGATGTTCTAACTCCTAATGACTTCTGATTAGTTAAAAACCTAGTTAAAATTTGGCCCCCCCAAGAGTATGCTTTCGTTGGAAACAAAGTGTGTTCTAGAACGAGATAAGTCTTGAACTCCTATCTTATGAGTTTCAATCGATTGTCGGATTCTGTTTTGAGATGTTGTTTTTAACTGGTTAACTTCTGATTTTCTATTTGTTCTGATTTGGATTTGGAATTTAATTCTCTGTACTGGCGATGCAATCTTCGCACTGAAATTTACGTAAGGATTTAAGTTGGTATATAGGTCTATTGTGGTGAGTTGAAGCTGACCTGGGTTGGAGTGGTAAACTTGGTGCCGAGTTAACCCTTAACTTGTCCCGAGTTGAGGACTTAAGCGATTTCCTAAGTAAGTTTATTTTTCTTACTTACTACCCTGCTTAGCTTAACCCCTCACTTGCATTATTTCCAAACTAACCGGCTTTGCTCCTCTTCTCATCTCCAGCGATTCAACCCCTAGCTTCACCGTCGTTCAATCTCCATCCTCACTGCCGAGCTCCACCACCTCCATGTGATACTCACTGTCGCTGGAGCAAATTGCCACTACCCAAGCCATCATCTGGAAGACCCGGACCCGATTCAAGGCAAACCCTCGGCTGTGTTAGCTCTCTGCCTAGATTTAAGGTCGGTAATGGTGAACCGAAGCATTAACAGTGACGAGGATGATAATTTTCTTTAGTTGATTCCAATTTTTAGATAGAGATGGTTGAATTTAAGCATGTTATGTTAGAAATGCAGTTAGGGTTTGATCTCATGTTGGATATGTGCGACTTGATAGATAAACATGCTTCCTTGTTTCAACCATCTCTTTTCATGGAATTGACTAAAGCTAGATCATCGAATTGATTCTGATATGATGATCCGCTTTAGATTTGAACATATCGGACGGCTCCATTGCTTTACATTTCTGCACATCCAGTGCTCCTAAAAAGAAAGAACTTTCTGCATCGCTCCGGACAACGGATTCATTATCGATTATTGATCAATAACGGATAAGTACCGAACAATGATTTCAAAGGATGATACAGATTGTTTTTTCAAATACAAGTGAGCTATCTATACAGGATGGTCCATTCGTAGTGTTCAGGACACTAGACTCATTCCATAGAGATAACATAATGCACTTGCCCCCGTCAACACTTGGAATCCAATTGGTCAGTATACGCCGACTTCCTTTGGATTTCAAGCATTAACTGCACAGGAATTCTTATTAGAAATAAAGTGTACCTGACCGTGATCAACTAGTTTTATTATCTAGAATGGCGCGCTAGTTGACACATCGCAAGTTCGTTGATGGGGCGTCCATGCCTTCAGAAGCCGAGTCATCAACTACCCTAGTTTCTCCATCCATTCCCGTGGGGCCAAGTCATCCTGCGACTTATGATTTCTACGGCCCGCCAGTTCTGGTAGGACCTGCACTTAACCAGTTGCCTCCTGGGCTGAGAATTCTAACCGACCCTCCGAAGCAAGTGCCTTCAAACCTGACAGCTAAGATGCTTGGAAATATATGCATACAGCATGGCATCCTCGAAGGTGGCGTTCGTCTGCCTACTTGAGCCAAATTTGCACATAATTCTTCTTAAGGCTTTATTACTTGTAACCGATACATGTGCTTGAGTGGTGTTGTGCCACCATTCAATTGGTTCTTGTTTATGGTGCTTTAAGAATTAGGAATGGCGCCATTCCCAATCCACCCTAATGGTTATGCGTTCCTAACCTCCTTGTACATCTTAAAATCCACCCTAATGGTTATGCGCTCCTATGCTCCCTGTACATCTTATTTATGACCGGGCTTAGGCAACCCCCAAGGTTAAATGAGGTCGCATATCTCCTACAATTCAAAAGGAGGTAGAATTGTCCATCCTTCATTATTATAGAAGCCTAGAGGGGATGTAAGTTGATAAAAGATCTCCACAACAAACGTTCGGCTTTTAAGAATGTGTTCTTCGTCCGACGTTCAGAGGGCTTCAATAGCTTCTGGTTATTTGGAAGTAAGTTCTTATTCCTCAGCTCTTGCCATTTTGAGTAATTTTCCAGTTTCATAACCTATCATATGTCTCATTGCAGTCATCCCGTAGAGGGAAAGTAACGACGAGCTCAAAGCAATGCTTGAAACTCTTAAGGCTGTGAGAGCTTCTGAGCACACGTGGAGTTCCTTTTGACTAATGAGAACCTCTAATGGGTCGACTTGCTTCATCTTGATAGAATCATTGTAGATGACAAGCCCTCAACTTCTAGTGGACCTAGGAGAAATACTCATTCTTTAACCCATGCTCGTGTCTCTAATGAGGAGGCTTAAGAAGACGTGGTTGTTCCGTCAGAAGAAGCACAACCCGAAGAGATTCCTAGAGCTGACATAGACTTACCCTTCAGAGTAGACATTATGGAGGACATGGATGAGACCTATAGGATGTCTCTGATCCCCGAAGAAGAAGATGAACCATTTCAAAGAAGATATGGGAAGCGGCTTGTAGTTAAGGAAGGAGAGGAAGAGGGCTCAGACGATGATGATAGCGACTTTCACATATCCGCAGAAAGAGATGAATCTTTTGACAAGTCGTCGAAAATGATTCCCGATCTCCCTAAGCTACCTTCTCCAGACTTGTTAACTATTGAGCATTAAGCCCCAAACTCTTGATTTCTCCTCCTCAAGAACAACCTACTATCGAGAACCCACGGTCTATCAGAGGTCAATCTATTGGGTCGCCCGCTAGAGATACATCTACTTTTGATTTCATGAAAGATGTCGCCATCTATGTAGATGAACACAGGGATATCTCCATTAGCGAAATAATAGTCGAGATCGGCTCAGAAATTGACGTTTCCTTATGCACATTTGTGAGCAATGGTGAAAAGACTCCGACTCTTAAACCCTATTGATATGTTTGGTAGAGTATATAGGGGTTCATAAGCACTACACACGTCACTTTAGGATCACAGGCACACATCTCTACATCGCGTTAAGTTCCTAAGTTCGAGTATTAACTTCATTCTTGTTTTTTTTTCAGGTACCATAGGACATGGGTTATACCATTAGTTACGTCAAGACACCAGCTCCCGCAAAAGTAAAACTTCTGATCTGGTTTACCGCCTTCCTCATGAAATGGATGAGGAGAGAAGGAAAGGAGGATGAGGCTCGCCACCTGGAGCGAGAGCATGAAAGGGGAGAGAAGAGAAAAGGAGATGACAAGTGTAGTGCACCCGGTAACATACACAAGCGCCATAGAGACTTTCATAACCGCCGCGGGCCCTCATTATCGATTACCCCTCCCTACACTGATGCTCGGACTGCTAAAATGCCAACAATTCCATCTTCTCAAGTAGGAACCTTTGCAATGACCCCCACTTCTTCCAAACGAACCGAGAAGTTCGTGCATCCTCCAGGTCCACCCATGCTTCAAGCTACCTTTCCAAATCTATTCTTAAAAGGAGTCAAGTTTGATAATAAAATAAAGCCCCTTAACAGGGCAACTTTTCTCAGCAATGTAGAGACAGTCAGTGAGGACTTGGAACCCGAGTGTGATATGCAACATTTAGTGAAGGACCTTTTGGATGTAAATTACATTAACTATCAAGAGATCCTCTCAGTTGAGGGCGAAAGGGAAGAGCATGCTTGGGCAATCAAAGATCGCGATGATGAGATAGTCCAGTTGAAGACTGAGAGAACACGACCCTAAAAGGAAGGCTGCTAGAGGCAAGTTGTTTCCTGAGGCAAACAGGGCTCATGATAGAGCCATTATCGTGATAAAGATCCACTCAAAGATGCTCATATTGAATTTGGGAAACTGAAAGAGCAGCTTACCGAAGTAGAAAACACCATTAAATCTCGGAACCAAACTATTGTTAGTCATGCTGCTGTCATTGCTGAGCAGGCCGTTGAGCTTATTCATCTTCGTAAGGAGAATGTGCGGCTGCTGAGAGAGAAGGAACATGCTATCTTCGCTAAGCTAGCCAAAGTGATTGACCATTTGGTTACAAAATCTAAGCTTACAGAGCTTCAGGTAGAGTATGACAACGCGATAAGCGAAATGGATGCCAGCGTGATCCACCTCTACACTAGCTGCATGATGAATAAGGGCAGCTAGAGATGGCTAGGAAATAACTATCCACGGACTCTTGCGGTGGTTTGGGAGGAGGTATTGGTCAGGTTTGTGGAGGTCAGGAATATGCACTCCGAGGAGGAAATAAAGGCTACTTACCTTAGTCATGAGAATATTGACTTCTTGGCCACTAACGGAGAGATCCTTAGAGAGAAGGGGGAGAAGGAAGCTGCCGATGCTGTAGCTAAAGCTCTTGTTGGCCCAAGCTCTTCGGATCAGTATCAAACACTTATTCCTACCTCTCAAGAGCAGACGGCGACCATCCTCATATCCACGACTATTGTTTCTGAAGCTGCTCATGCCCACATTACATCTGAAGCCTTGAGGGAGCGACGTCTCTCTCCAGCCATCGTACGACCCTCTGAGATAGGGACTGGTGACAAAGCCTTTGAGGTTGAAGTTCATAACCAAACCCCTGGATCAGGTATTTCTCTTGTCTCTATGCTGCTCTAGGCACTTCGATTTACTCCGAACTCCTTTTCTAAACTATGCAGCTCTCTTTCCCAACTTGTAGGTCAGCCAACTCTCCCACCTCCTCCTTTAACTGCACAAGGTACAAGACCTACCGCCATCTTCATGCCTTTCACCGCTGTCTCTGCAATGACTTCTGGCATAGTTCCTGTTTTGAGCTCCGGGCCTAGGCCCGATTCCAAACAGATAGAGGCGCTACAAAACTTGAAGGACGTCTCAACGTCTGTGGATGAAGAGGTGGTGATTACCAACGAGTTGGAGCCGACAAACAAGACGACCATAGCAGAAAGACTAGAGGAGGAAAAGAAGGGGCTGCTGATGAAGAAGGAAAATTAGGAGGGGAAGCGCAAGACTCCAACTACCATCACGTTGAAGGTGTCGAAGGAGGGGAAGGCAGCTACCAGAGGGTCAGAGGGGTCTGGCTCCCTTGCAGGAGGAGAGACCAACAAGGATAGCCGGAAGAAGCTCCCAATTCGCCCAGACAGGGGCAGTAAAAGCGGAGGGAAAGGCGGAAAGAAGTCGGGATGAGCTGGAGCATCGGTGGAGCAGGGTACTCGTTGTCTTTTTGTGTGTTTTTGTGGTGTCAGAGTATGTACAAGTACAGAGTCTGTACTTAGCATCCTTTTCCTTTTTGGCAGCATCAACAACGTCTGTACTTTTGCTTTTTATTGTCCAAAACAGGCTGATATTGTGTGGGTATGGCCCCCACTATTTAATATTACATGTGAAATGATATACGTAATGAAAAGATCATCATTTCCACTGTAATCTCTTTTGTATACTTTATATTCTTTGTACTATGCTTGTTTATATACCACTATGTATGTACATAATATGATTACTTGTCTCTTAATTTCCATATTATATATTGCTATATTGTGTGATATATGATGTGTGTATTTACCACATTTCTGTGCATGTAAGTAGTGTGAATGGTGTAACTTGCAGTTATTTAGCGTACTACTTTACTTAGTTCTATTGTGATTGCCAAAATTCTCTGTTCGGCGTAACAAAGCCATGGATTGATTTTTATGCTGACTAAGTGTTAGTGTGTTGTGTGCCCCTAATCCTCGAGGCTAGTTACTCCAAACACTTGATATGAGACCAGATGCTCTGGGCAGCTCTCTGGTTGTCCCTAGTCCACGATGTATTGCAGCTTCTATCCCTGGTAACTTGTAATTTGAATGATCGATTCCAAGCACCTTGTACTTTGATCGCGATTGATTCTCTCTAAGCTCGGTATTGAGGTTCTATTTGCGCATCAGTATCTATTTCCAAAGACCAATGGATAGCTCAATCCCTTGGATTCTCTTTTGACTTCACTTATCTCTAACGATATCGAGTTTTGGTAGGTGGGAATTAATTTCTACCAACCCTACAATTGATGAATTTCCCGATGCTGCCGGAGCAATGTTGGTACTTAGAAGATTTTGATAGACTAAAGATGTTACCAATCATGGTGCATAGCAGTTTTACTATGCATTTCCAGAGGCAAGACTAGACAGGAAGGTAGTACCAAAGAAGGATCATTTGGAATAGGTAGCGAGCCCGGGCTGGTGGTTGGTTCGGAGTACCCCATAGTTGATTGTCAAAAGGAAATTCACGAATGAGAGATGATGTAATATACTATTTCCCATAACTTCTCATACCAGACAACCATTGAAATGCAAATAGGGATAAAAAATGTGGTCAACATCACAAAGAATTGTAACGACCCTGAATTTTTGACAATTGAAATCAGGATATTTAATTAATTTTAAATATCTGGAAGTTGGTTTGATTTGAAATTCGAGATATAAGAATGAATTTGGTGATTTAATTATTGAATTTAATCGTTAAATCAGGGTAAAAATTTGTATCTTCAGTTTTAAGCAGATTAAAAATAATCTGAAGGCTTAGAAAATTCATATTGATTATACTGAAGATAATAGAAGGTTCAGAATTGGATTTGGAGATGTTTTGTTCAGTTTTGAAATTTTATCGTTTAAATTGAATTTAAAAATAGCTTTCCGAGGCACAGTCTCGGAATTCGACGAAACTAGTTCCATTGGATCCGTAATATTGTATTATTATCGGATTTCAATTTTCGTAATGTTTGGAGTGATCATTTGGCCGTACGATAAGCAAACGCGCTGAAATTAAATCGAAAATTTAATTTAATAACTGAGTCCAAAAAGCTATCTTCTCCATATAATCGAATTTGGACTTGGAACCTTTTCCATTGTGTTCGGAATAGGCGTATAACATTATAAATGCCTAGCGTCACGCCTCGATAGGAAGTCAAAATTTTTAGTTGACTTTATCGGAATGATTCGAATTTGAATTTAAATTGAATATTTATATTAGTCAAGTGCAGCTGAATTCCTTCACATCAGCACTTTTTCATTTCTCCATCAAAACACTGTAGCTATTCCTTCTTCTGCACGCAACCCTTCTTTCCCTTTTCAGTCAAATGAAATATAAACAAAGGAAAAAGAAAAATATATATATACAAACGAAAACCCTTTTTTTCTTCGTTTAAAATCAAATAAATGGCCGAGTGTTTTAAATATAAAATTTTCTTGAATCAAAAATGGCCGCGCTCGAAAAAAAAGGGGTAAGTGCGATAACCTCGCGTGCTCCGGTGATAGGCGCGAGCGCGTGGGAGGCTGTGGATGTCGAACTCATCGAGGCGAAGGGGGGTGGTAATCGTAGCCGCGATTCGAGCTTGGGAATTAGAACCCTGGTTTGCATGCTAGCAGATGTAGAACTCGCGATTTTCGTGGTGGCGCCAGAGTCGCGACGTCGCGGCAGGCGATGGCTAGATGCCGCGAGCAGATTATTGAGGTCAGGGCAACGTGGACGAGGCAGTCGACTAGAACGGCCGCGGCATGGCGGCGACGTAGCGAGATGGCGGCGTTCGATCATCTTTCGAGCTAGGGTTTCTGTCGTGGTTTCTTCCAGTGAGGTATACATATTTGTATACGATTTTTTTTCAGTTAGAATTTCATAATGTGTATATATAATTATATGCAGAAAAGAAATTTTCTGCAGTGAGATATAAACATGTTTTAGATTTATATATATACATAGTAAAGTAAGTTGCTATTGTTATTTACAGGAAACAGAGAAGGAAAAAAAAAATTTATATAGAAAAATTTTGAAAATATAATACAGGAATTTTAAGATGGTAAAGTTTATGAAAAATCAGATTTTCGAAATCTATAATTTATTTTTTTAGGTACATATGTATTTTCAAGGGGGAAAGAGAAAAATAAAGAAACAAAATGTACGTAATTTAAGTTTACTAATTATTTTAGCGATTAATTTATT
Organism: Allium fistulosum; assembly: GCA_030737815.1. Taxonomy (NCBI): domain Eukaryota; kingdom Viridiplantae; phylum Streptophyta; class Magnoliopsida; order Asparagales; family Amaryllidaceae; genus Allium; species Allium fistulosum. Next base: position 1,390,590,891 of record CM060902.1, read on the forward strand.
AGTTAACTTATGTAGTTATTTTGGTAACTAGAAATTATTTTATTAAAGGGAAGAATTATTAAAATCAAATTATTAGTTAAACTAATTTTTAGTTAAGTCAAATTATAAAATGAAAATTTAGTTTGTCCGATTATTTCGAATATTAATAAATTGTATAAATTGTTTTATATAAGGTTAAAAAATCAAGAAACAAACTGGATTGGAAATGGATTGCAAAACAAAATCAAAGGTGAGATCTTCTCACTCAAATAAAAATTTGAATTGCAGTTATTGATTGACTGTTTGGATTGTGATAGTATATATATATATTAGTATATAGCAATATATATATATATATATATATTGGAATATATATATATATATTGGTGATTGATTTTCCCGCATTATATAGCGGATGAGACCCTATGCACCGCATAATAGTGGATGATATTTTATAAATCCCATATACCGCGATATTCCACCTCGAAGTGGAATGGGTATTTAATTGTTGTGCTAACATCTGTGGATGCAGGGAAACAGGTTGGAGGGATCCAACTGGATTCCTCAAAATATTTGAACTTGTTTCAATGTTGTGTGATGATTTATTGATAATCTGTGAATGATTATATTGATGATTAAATTTGTTGAAGGCTAAAATTTAGCCGAATGAATTTTTGGTATCGTTGGATACTAGAAATAAATGAAATTGGATTTTTGAAAATTAAAGTTGGAAATTTTAAGTAAATCCTTTTGAAAGAATTGGGTGGATTTTAAAGAAGAAATTTAAAAGTATAAAGTTGATTTTTTTGAAATCTTATCGAATAAATTCCAAAATATGGGAAAAGATATTAATAAATGAGTTTTGAATAATATTGTTTAAAAGTTGAAGAATTTATTGAAAAAGGAATTTTAAATAATTTGGAAAGAATAAAAGGATTTATTTCAAAAAGGATGAATTTGTTTGAAATCCAATTAATTTGGTAATTGAAAATAAATCATTTGGGAATCAATTTGGAATTGATTTAGTGTTTGAAAAATAAATTGGAAGAATCAATTTGTAAAATTCATTTGGTATGGGAAATAAATGGTAGAATCAATTTGAAATTTGATTTGGTGTTGAAGTAAAATTGGAAATCAATTTGTAAAATTGATTTAGTATTTGAAATAAATTTAGAAATCAATTTGGAATTTGATTTTGGAATTGAAAGTAAATATTTGATAAATCGATTTGAAAATCGTATAAGAAGTGAATATTTGGGAATGCAAATTCAAATAGGAATTTATAAAGGAAAGGGAAATTGTTTTAAAAATAAACACTGATTTATTTTTAAAGTGTGGAAATAAATTTACAGATTTGGAATGTAAATTTGAAATAAATCGATAAGGATTTATTTAATTGGTTTAAATGGACCATTTTGAAGTGAAAGTGTATTCTCACTATAAAGCCGAGTATATTTCCAAAGTAGCTTTTAAAAATATAAATTAAAGGTTCTAAAGTTGGTTTTTAAAAGAAATATTTGGAAATATATTCCGTGTAAGGAAAAATGATTTGAAATTTATTTTCAAAAGTTGAAAGGTGAAAAGTGATTTGAAATTTGTTTTCAAAGTGTTGAAGTGTGGAAAAATATATATATCTTGTGAAGATATTTTGAAAATAAATAATTTGGGAAATTATTTAAATCTGATGATTGTTGTGAATGTTGTTTGATAGTTAAATCACCGACTATCAATATTTGCCTTTGAAATGGCATTTGAATTTGTTTTTAAAACAAGCGCTCATTATTCGGTTTAGCCAGGAGAGGACTTTGTGTCATATAACCCATTCCGAATAATGATACGATGAAATGCATTGCATTTGGAGACCGGTGTGAAGACCGGGTATTTTCGAAAATGAAAGGACAACCTGTCGAATGTCTCTGCACCGAGTTGCTCTGGTATAGAGATTTATATCACTCTTCTTATGATGGGAAGTCCGGACATGATTAGAAATTATCTGGATTTGCAAGGGCTTCTTTGGAAGTGCCTTCGGTTCTGTTCGAACCCGGAACAGACTTGTATGGTTGTATGTCTGACACTACATTTTGAGATATAAAGATGATTTCTTTCAAATACATTTCTATGTGGTGGCGGAGATTTATTCTCTTAGCTTAACACCCTTCTCTGAGACGTAGGAGCTTAGAGGTTATGTAGTTGAAAGTTATCAGTGATATACTCCCAATTTGGTAGTGTGGCATGCTAAGTGTTGCTGTGTGTTGATGATCATTCGTTGATCATTTGTGATCAAAGCATGGCTTTCATGTAAAGCGTAGCTTTGTGGACGAGACCTCATCGAGCCTCACAGACCGGAAATGGTCGAAACAGGAAAGATGCGGCAAGGTTTCAGGGGTAGCTCCCCTAGGGTATGACCATTCCTTCTGGAAAAAGGTGGTATCATGTATGGAGCCCTGGTATTTAACCTATGTGGTTGCTCCAATCTCATTTACTCTGTGTGATTGTTGCTTTGTGATCGAGGCACCACGGATAAAGGTCCCAAAGGACCGGGGGTGGCATATCTCAGGTTTACTACCCGGGAGGGGGGTAACCGGCCTTGTGTTGGCAGAGAGCCAGGTGGTTCTCGGGACGTCCATCCAGAGGCGTACCCATGTGGTAGTAGGAAGTTCCTTAGCCTGACCATTTGTTGGAAATCCAATTCCCAATACTAACCTTGTACGGTTTTAGTTGTAGAACCTACTATTTAACATAGCAGCTATAGTAGGCATAATATAATGGTACCTATGCTGGCTAAGATTAATATTATTACTATCGAAATGTTTTCTACACTAGACATTAATAATAATAATCCCATGATTTTGCATAGTAAGCATATTTGACTATCATAAGGAGAAATCTCCTCCAATTCTGTGTTTGCATTGTGTGTGTGGCGGGAGGCCTTATGGTAGTTTCATTTTCCAAAAGCATTGCGAATTAATTTTATTTTCTTTGTGAAAATAACTGTTTTACGATCTCACACCAGTCACCATGACTGACTCAGAGTTTATTGTTTCCTTTCTAAACTCTGGGTGCCCATAATTTTTCCACACAGGCAGCCTAGAGTTATGTTATCAAGATATTCTGGATATTCTAGAGCTTTGGAGACAAGCTGGATAGCGAGACGTACTCCCGTACTTGTTTATTTATTCCGCTGTGTATTCCGTATGAGGACAAGTTTATATAACTGTCCATTGTTGTATTGAGTTGTATATTGACTCTGTTGATGTATTGTATAAACTGATATAAGTTTTTGTTTAAAGGACTAGTGATTATCTATTATATATTGTTCCGCTGCGAATGTGAGATTCTGATATTGTTTCTGTTTTTGTTTTTCTGTTCTTTCTTTTCTTCTGTCTTCTTCTACCTCTTCTTTTTAACCCTTAGGGTTCGGTTTTCTGGCATTCGATTGTTTGGCAATTGATACAGTGGACGTATTAATGTCGATTTTCGGAAGTCGAGAATCGGGTCTTGACAAGAATAATGAAAAACCATCTATACCCATAGATAAATGGATGTTTTCATAAGGAAGCCATCGAAGGCTTTCCACAAAAAGGCAAAGCGCTTTCTTTTAAAGAAGCATCCGGTCCACTTCGGAAGACGAATGAGATCAGAAAGGCCATCATTAAGGCAAACAATGCAATAGCTTTAGCTAGAGCAAAGCCCAAAATGGCATAACCGAATGATTGTTTTACCAATGCCTGCTCAAGAATCGCGCTAATGGCACCTTTTTGGAAATTGCAAACAAAAAGACCTTTGGCTTAGAGAGCTTAACTGGAGGTTTGGACAGGGTTCTAGTTATCGTTATCTAGGCCTGATTGAGAAAGCTCAACCTTGAGTTTGCATTGACTATGACAGGGCTCATTCGTGTATATTCGATACCGATACCCCGTGCGAAACCTACCCACTCTGGAGAAGAAACCCTTTGAAACTCAACATCGATGCACACTTGAATGCAGTTTAATCGATTCAAGTGGCAATAGAATAGATGCTTACTTGGATGTGGTTCCATTGGTCCAAGGAGCGAAGAAATAGAGCACACTTGAATGCACTTCCATCAGTTCAAGTGGCAGAAGAATGGATGCTTACTTGAACGTGGTTCATCAGTCTAAGGAGCGAAGAAATGAAGCGCACTTGAACGCGGTTCCATCGGTTCAAGTGGCAAAAGAAGGAATGCTTACTTGGACACAGTTCCATCAGTCCAAGAAGTGAGGCGCGACTTATGGATGCACGTGAGGTTTGGGCCTTCCCGATGTTGCTAGAGCAATACCGGTTCTCAGGAAGCTGGTATCGATTTTCCCCATCGATCCAGCGGTTTGAGTCGATTTAATACCGTCAACTCTCTCAACTGGTTGCTTACATGAACGCGGTTCCATTAGTACAAGAAGTGAAATGACTTTACTGATAAAATAAAGGGGAAGGAAAATCTTGCCTATTTACAATGCTCCCAGTATCCTTGGGTGGCTTATTTGCAGAAATGAGAAATACATAGATAAGTACTAAATAAAATAGTGCTGCAGTGAGTCACTGTTCCAAGCATGGGAAATCGAAATTCCATCAACCGTTGTGAGCTTGAATGCTCCATTTTCGTGATTTTGGCCGATAACGTAGGGTCCTTCCCAATTTGTACCAAGTGCCCCTGTACTAGGGAAGATTCATTTCAGGATGAGATCTCTGACTTCGAAGGTACAGTTGTAAACTTTGGTGTTGAAGTGTTGCGCCACTTGCTTTTGGTAAGCAACGGTCCTTAGCTTAGCTTCCTTCTGCTTCTCATTAATCTGATCTAGTGGCTTAGGTAAGAGCTACTCGTTTTCACTTTGATTGAAGTGTCATATCCGATGAGAGGGGACTTCTAGTCCCATTGGGATCATTGATTCTGAACCGTATGCCAAGGAAAATGGTGAGTGCCCGATCATAGTTTTGTGAATCCTCCTGTAAGCCCATAGTGCAAGTGGAAGTTCATCAACCCAATTCCCTTTGGCTTTCGTAACCATATGTTGATGGTGGAATTGATGATTTTATTGACTACCTCCACTTGCCCGTTTGTCTGTATGCTACTGCAGAAAAACTCTTCTCGATCTGATAACGCTTATAGAAGTCCTTGAATTCAGCGCTTTCGAATGGAGTTCCATTGTCCGTGATGATTTTCTATCGTGGCTGGTTGACCGCTACATTACTCTGAACTATCTCCTTTGGTTGCACACTGGTGGTCTTGCCCTCCAGTGTGTCCGCCTCTTTCAATCTCAGATACTGACTCGCCTTATGGTTAAACTCCTTCATGGTGGTTGCTTTCTTCATCTTAATCCATCTTCCAAAGTCTGTGTCCAGATGGATAGCTCGGACTAAAGTCATGAATACCATATCCTCATTAGGATTGCTTACTTTAATAACCACATTATTAAAATGGTTCATAAAGGTTTTAAGTGACTCATTTGGTCCCTGGAAAAGGCCAGACAAAGACATCACATCTTTTGGTCGTGCTGTGCAAAGTCTAAACTGTTCCAAGAATTTCCTTGCCAACTTGCCAAAGGTAGAATGGATCTTGGTGGGAGTCTGGTAAACCACATAAAAGCAACACCTTCTAGGAAGATAGGGAAACATTTGCAGCGGACAACATCCGTTTCCCTAGCTCTGTCCATGTGCCAACTGTACTTGTATAAGTGCAGTTTGGGGTTCGCCATCCCATTGTAAGATGGCATAGTGGGCATTGTAAACTTCTGGGGGTTTTCTTTCCTTAAAATGTTTTCAGTAAATGGAGTTCGACTTGGTATATAACCCTAATCGTCATCTTTCCTGTCTTTACTTTCTTCCATCAAGCGTTTAACCATGTCCGTAATGAATGCCTTACTAGTCCGGAAGTCCGCAGGTCGACTGTCAGGGGCTACGCCAAGCGTTTGACTCTGCAAATGGCCTTGGTTTACCAATTGCAAACTAGGTTCTCCATTCCCTGGGAGAACCACTCCTGCAGAATCCCGTTGGCGCGTGGTAGGATTTATAACATCAGTTTGAACTTCCTTTCTAGCATTTTTCCTGCCTATGTTAGCATTTAATTCTAGTTTTTTAGCATCAAGTTGATGTCATCTTCAGAATCGGAGAGAAGCATTGCAGTATTCCCTTGTGGAGCCTTCACTCCAAGGTTGGGATTTGCGGTAGGTTATCCTCCGGTAGGAGGGGTACTTCCATTACCTTCAACAATAATTCCAATCGCTCCACCAATTATCTCCTTCTGCTTTTGCTTGCCATCCACCTATTCAAGCCTAAGATGGAGGAATTCTCCTGTTCCATAGCCTTTACAATTTTCGGCCTAGTCCTTGAGGAAGTTGGTGGTTATAGCGCTAGCAAAGCATCAATCTTGTCCATAAGAGCCTTTTGACTATTAGCCATCTTCCGGTTTAGTTGTTTAACCGTATGGTTAAGCTCTCCTATGGTTACAACCTCCTACTGAGCAGAATTAACCGGTGCTAGGTTTTCAGCATTGACTTTTGTTTGATGATTGTTAGCGTTGTTCACTTTCGTTTGTTGGAGATTGGTTTCATCAACACCAAGTATTGTCCTAACAGATCTTCCAGATGTTGTCTTACTCTTAGGAGTCATTAGAATAGCAAAACTCTAACCTTCTTCAAGCAAACATTCCTGATCTAACCTCTGGATCTATCCAATCCAAAGTAGATAGCTAGATCCAAACCTCGGTTCTTTGTTCTTAGTGAAAGCACCAAACTGTTAACAAAAAATGGATAAACACGCTGGAGTATGATGTGAAAGCACCAGTCCTGAAAGAAAATATAATAGAAAACAACAGAAAAGTAAATAAGACACATAGATTTTTATTGTGGTTTGGCTGTTAAATAAGCTTACGTCCACTTTATAGCTTTGATTATTGGTTTGATCTAGCTTGAATGAGATTACAAGATGATTGAGAAAGAATTAGTCACAAGTATAGAGGCTAGACAAGTTCTAAGTCCTAGAAATGTCTATAGTTGATTCCTTGGTGATTGTAATGTAGAGGAGAGAGTTGAAAAATAGATGTAGATCCCATGTAGTGATAGCAGAATCCAGATCCTCTCTTGGTTGCAATATGGCTTGTATTTATAGGGATACCAGTTGCATTGGAACAGAAGCCACTACCATAGAAGTCCAGGGAGTGGCCCAAGGTGGTACAAAAAATATCATGACCATATGAGTTAAGGTTTAGACTCGGTACCGAGTCAAGCCCTTAACTCCGGGCTGAGTCTACTCCTTAGCCAAATCTTGGCTAAATCCTTTTGTTCTGAGCTCTTTACTTCATCTAGATGCCCTCCATATAATATGGTAGGTTATCGATGAGTTTTGATTATCGTTCTTCCATGACTTGGATTATCCTGCAGTTTGGACGGTCACGTCTTCATTTCTCACGATTGGCTTACTAGAAGTCTACGAAACTTCTTGAACGTTCTTAGGAAGACTCGGGGACCCACTTGCTAAAAATATATGGATGCCATGACTTAGCATTTAGACTTAGTACCGAGTCGAGGGGGTTGACGCGGGCCAAGTTAGCTACTTAGCTTATTTTTGACTTATACTTTCTTGAGCCTTTTCTCTTGTCCTTCTGAGTATCTCTACCAAGTTTCAGATCGTTCCATCTTCGTACCGATGTTATAACTCCTGATGTTTTCTGCTTGGTTAAAAACCCAGTTAACAGCATATAACCAACAATAAGCCTTAAATTTATTTACATTGGATTTTTATTCAAATCAAAACAATGTCCTTTTCTAATTCTTTAGGTTTAAATGCCTAATTAAGATTGAAATGAACCTTTTACCAAGACTAATTATCAAACGAGAATGATTAATAAGCTTTAGTAGACCAAAATTTATAGCTAAAAAAGCATGACTAATATACCTCTCTCATCAAAATTCAAACTTTTCAAAACAAGTCTCGGAAGAAAAAGGTTCTGTGGTCTTTATTTAAACAATCTCAACGTCACGAGACTTATGAGTAGGTAAAAACAGGAAGCAACCAAGGGCTTTGCCATGATGGAAACAACTAACACTATTTTATCTATTATACCTTAATGAGAGTTAAAAAACTTACACAAAAGAAATGGAGGACTAACTCAATTTAAGATTAATGAAAATGAAGTAGGGCAATAATAATCAATTGACATGAAATTAACTATTGGTCAAAGAGAAACGAATAGAAAAATTCAAATTGAGAAAATCAAACAAATAAAATTAAGAAGAATTGGAAAATGGAAAGTACTTTACTCATAACGACATCATTGTTGGTAAGGAGAGCCGAAATATGTTGACTTGGAGGTCGTATCAGTAAAGAAATGAGGATTTTAGGTATTTTTAGCGAGGATGATGAAAGTTAAGGTTTCCAAGTGTTGTGCTAGAAAAAGAAAAACAAGAGGGATATGAAATCTTTTATCTCGCTTATCTTATTGATTTCAAGTTTTGATAGGGGTCCACATAATAATTTGTTAAACTGTTATCCTTAAATCTAAATAATAAAAAAACAATAAGTAGTGTCACACCGCTACAGTGCATTGCTATTAATTATGAATTTTGTTGTATTGTGAGTTCCCTAGACCTTGAAAGATATCAATCTAATTCTAATGGTTGTTACCTGATGGTAAATCTAAATTGTTCATATTTGTAGTAATGATTTTACCTTTCACAAGTGTTGTAGAAGCTTCCTTGTTGATTCTATGGAGTCTAGGTACTCTTGAATCCCTTCCCCTAAATGGCGATGCTAGGGAGTTTTTATAGGTGTATTCTTAAGGCTAGGAGGCTATGAGGTTGTTGTATGGGGATGGAAAGTCATCTAGGTTTGGACCTTAGAGATTAGAAGGAAGGTCGGGTCCATCCTGACTTGGTTGTAAGTAGAAAAAATTCTGGTCGGCACCATTCTATTGGGTGCCAACCAAAACCAAACGGACCATGAAAACAATCTGATAGGTTGTCATGTGCTTATTTATAGAACTGATTCTCCAATACGGTATCGAGCACGTTTATATCAACCGGATTTATCTGATCGTTATGTTGTCTCTAGTTCTGCTTTTAAGATTTTGTTGTCTTTCACTCCACCTTGGCCCTTGTGCACACTGCACCAGCACTTTGATCCTCTATATTTTGAGTTCCATACTTAGTCATTCTAAGTAGGAGAAGAAGGTTGAACCGTTATTATTGGAGTCATAACTTATTCATTTTAAGTTGGAATTGGGTGAAACTCGATCCAAATGCTTCGTATCATCGAGTAGAACACTCTAGTGCCTTCGAACATTCCACTTAGGTAACATAGCTACTAGTTCTCTAACGTGGAATCCTATAATCCATTAGGTAGATGATATATTTTTATACTCTCACATCATCCAATCTATGGCATGGATCAAAGTAAGGTTTAGACCTAGGTGCATTATTGTCCTTGTGCATGTTTTCCAACCAATTTAGTTCTATTTTAAACCTTTTCCAAATTTTCTCCAATATATATACATATACATATATATATATATATATTTCTTAGCTTAAATGATTCATTTTACACTCTTTACATAGGTGGTTAATGTATGCAAATTTCAAAATAGAATTCTTTTTATCATTATCGTAGAAGAGTAATAGTCATTTGATGGTTACAAAAGATGTATTAATTTTTCCTTGATAATATTTAGTTTGTATGTTTGTTTCACGTGTAGAGTATTTCTAATAGATTGTTTTAGGACCAATCTTTACAAAATAAAATGTAAACTAATTATTTCTAAAATATTGTGGTAACATCATTTTAACATATTTCATGACATTGGAATTGGTTATTTGCTTTTATTTCTACCACCACTACTTTTTTTGCTGATATTAATCTTTATTCTTTTGTAGGTTTCCATCGATTTCCAATGGTAATTATTCAAAATAATGTTTAAGGACTACACATTCCTCGATGACATGTGAATTTGATTAATACCGCAAGCATAGTTTAGCCTATAAAATATAATAACTAGATTATAGATGGATGTAAATATATGTTTGTATATCTTTACAATCATTCATGTTTTTTGTATCCATATTTAACATTCTTATAGTAAACTCACTTCCATATTAGTTTTGACTGTTGGTTTTATTTTGTATTGCTCCAGCTTTTCTATAATCATACATATATATATTCATACACACACACACACATAAATACATATATACATACATACATACACATATATATATATATATATATGAAAAAAAATAGCATCCATTTATGTTCTTAAATGTTTTGTTAAATGTTATCATTTGAGTTACTAATACTTTACATAAACATTAAGTAAGTACGATGCGATAAATACTCTATGTGATATAGAGTTAATGCAAGAAAGATGTAACCCATTAACTATTAATTTAAGTTACTTGAGGTAATATGTTTTCTATTATTTAGGATTATTTTCATTGTACATTATTATTCTGCCATAAAAACGTGGAGCCCTAATCCATTAGGTGGATGATAAACTTTTACACTCTTACATCATCCAATCTATGTCGTGGATCAAAGTGAGGTTTAGACCTAGGTGCGTTATTGTCCTTGGCATGTTTTCTAACTGATTTAGTTTTATTTTGAACCTTTTCCAAATTTTCTCCTATATATATATATATATGTTGCTTAGCTTAAGTTATTCATTTTATACTCTTTATATAGGTGGTTAATGAATGCAAATTTTGTCATTATCGTAGAAGAATAATAGTCATTTGATGGTTATAAAAGATGAATGAATTTTGCCTTGATAATATTTTGTTTGTATGTCTGTTTCATATGTATATTATTTCTAATACATTGTTTTAGGACCAATCTATACAATAAAATGAAAATGATTATTTCTAAAATATTGTGGTAACATCATTTTGACATATTTCATGACATTGGAATTGGTTATTTGCTTTTATTTCTACCACTACTACTTTTTTTTACTGATACTAATCTTCATTCTTTTGTAGGTTTCCATTAATTTCCAATGGCAATTATTCAAATAGTGTTTAAGGACTACACATTCCTCGATGACATGTGAAGTTGATTAACACCACAAGTGTAGTTTAGCCTATAAAGTATAATAACTAGATGGCCTATAAAGTATAATAACTAGATTATAGATGGATGTAAATATATGTTTGTATATCTTCACAATTAGTCATGTTTTTTGTATCCTTATTTAACACTCTTACAGTAAACTCAATTCCATATTAGTTTTGATTGTTGGTTTTATTTTGTATTGCTCCAACCAATTCTATAATCTTATACACACACATATACATATACATATACATATACATATATATACACACACACATATGAAAATAATCAAAAAATTTAAAATCCATTTATGTTCTTAAATGTTTGGTTAAATGTTGTCATTTGAGTTACTAATACTTAACATAACATTCAGTAAGTATGATGCGATAAATCCATAGATTTAACTTTTATTAGTCTGTAATTCAAGAAAGAAGCAATTCGTTAACTATTAGTTTAAGTTACTTGAGATAATCTATTTTCTATTATTTAGGATTATTTTCATTGTACATTATTATCCTACCATAAAAATTAGTGGTTTCGCTCGTGTCCAAAGCACTGGTTCGTACTAATTAATAAAATAAATAATAAAACCAAGCATTATGGTATTTATGTAAATTTTTATGTAGTGAAAGAGTATCCAACAAGTAGAATATTCAAAATAAAGTTCATTGAAAATAATATCTTAATTAATTCTATATACAAGTTGATATGTACATATTAGCATTCAAATTAATTTCTTGATTTTTCTTGAATACAATGTTTTAACATAATAATTCCACTGTGAAAAAGTTAACTAAACTAGGATTTTGAAATTTTGCACCTGAGTTGTTTTTCACGATATTTTGGCATGTTGGTGCACATATGTACTGTAATATCATTGAACAAAAATAAGACATAATTTTAGATTATTAAATTTTAGTTTTCTTAACCATTTTAATAAACATAAATTAAAAATGAAAAGAATTTTGTTTTTTATTTAGATTCAAAATCATGAACTAATTTGTTTATTTGAATTTTCAAGTCGAAATAAAGATAACCTTTTAGTTTTAGTGGGATTCAAACGTGTAACCTCATCTACACGGCGAGGGCATTCAAGAACTTCATGTCAAGTCAAAAAAATCTGCATCCTTGTTACAAATATTAACAAAGATGGTTTTCCCTATTGATTTTCGATGGTATACGCATATGAATTGTCACATACTAGTGCATCAAAAGAAATCACTAATGATATGTCCATATCGACTCATATTTAAACACCACATTTTCAAATTATTTTGTGATTTTGATTATTCTATTTCCAAATTGTCATCCCGATTCGCAACATGCGAGGCAACCCTAATAATCTACCACTTGACCCACTTCCCCTTCGAGTATTTTAGAGCAATGCTTACTTGTCTACATGACCCAATCGTAACCTTCGGCTCTGATACATTGTTGAGTTTCAACGGTTTAGTCGAGCTTCCACTACAAAAGAATTATAGATTTGCTACGTTAATTTGCCGTAGGGAAAAATATTCCGTACGCTATCCCCACACCAAAGAAGACGTTAGAAAACAATGCATCGTAAAAAATCTCTTACACCTTTTCTACATCATTCGTTGCCAGTTTCTTTCGCCTTCCCTAAACAACGCCATGATTTGACGTTTTGCCTACGCCACGATTTGATGTTTACGCCACGCTACATCTTACTTACACTACGCCTACACCTTGACGTTTTTCATGCGCCGCACTTACGCGCGTAGGGAAATCATCGATAGAAAATAAGACTTTTTCTAGTAGTGTCCCTCATCTCCTGCATGTGGCGTATGCATATGAGTTTCCACACACTAGTGTAAAAAGTAATGTCCAATGTTATGTATCTACCAACTCATATTTATACACCACATTTTCAAGCTATTTAACGATGTTTGACTATTTCAATTTCAAATCGTCATTCCAATTTACAACATACGAGGCATTCCTAACACTCCCCACATGTTTAATTTTTTGCCCCCGTGACTTAACATAGTACAACCAAGATTTAATTGAATATACTAATCTAGACTAAAATCATAGAAAAATAAATTCTGAAATCGATGCTTGAAGTTAAAGTTGAAAATTGGATGAGAATCCATAAACTAAATTTCAAACCGTTTTCTTGTAGTCATGTTACTCTCCTTTTTCGAACATTAGGAATGCAACTACGAGATGATTGCAAAAACTTTTGTTTGACATAAGGAAAGAAGAGTTGAACGTAAAAGCTATGTATATGGTCACTAGAAGATCGTTTAAACCACAAAAAACATAGCATTCAAATACGATGCAAGACAATACATCTGATTTAAGCTCTCGTAAGCTGAATGTAAAACTGTTTATTTCATTTTTCAAGCAATAAGTTAACTTAAATAAGTAAATTTACTTTAAATATACATAATATTAAAAAATTTAAAACTATTATTTATTTTATTTGTTAACTAATTATTAAAAATTATAGTTCATCATTATTAATTATACCTAGTTATTGTTTATTTAATTAAAATATTAATTGAAGAAAAATAATGAAACCGACCCTAGGAAGATTTGGCTAACATGTACGAGTGAACACCATATGCATTGAAGCCCAAATAACACTCCCTCTTTTGCATTTGTTCTACGAAAACTATCTTTCCTGTTTTCCTCTATGATTTTTGCTGCGCTAACTCATTATTTTAAAAGAGGATATTCATATTATAATTGTTGTTTTGTTCGTCCCTTGCTCTTCTCCACACAACGTTTATAACTTCCTTTCAAAATCTCGCTCCCGATTTCTCATTATTTTGGCATTCAAAATTTTCTTCAATCTCCCAAATGAACCTCATATCTCATGTTTTACTGCGCACCAATTAATTTATCATATTCCAGGTTCTACTGAGATCTTGTTTGGATGCTAGAAATTTCTCAACCCAAAAATTCATACCATCCTTAAAACTAACGAACCATCGCTGCCTAAAAATTGGATCATGGCCAATGCCTTGACAACCAATTCTTTGCTGGCTCCAGCCTGAAGCACCGCCTCCTCCTTTTGCTCAATTTGGCTTTTTTATCCACTTCTTGTCTTCTGCAAATGATGCATTTTCCACCTCGTCTTCTTGTATTTGCGGTTTTCAATTCTTTTTGTTCAATTCTTCACCTTTGTTTCGGTTTTTCATCTCTTATTCAATGTGTAGGTATAATTAGTTTGGTCATCTGTTATTTAATCGATATTTTGGGATTAAACTTTGAACTGACGTTTAATTCTAGTATGATTAGGTTACTTACTAAATGTTGGTAGTTTTTCCTACTCCAGCCTACTAATTAGATTAGTACTTACGTCATACTCTTTTCTAAGATCTTGGTTCTTTAAATCTTTATTTGTGAAAGATAAAATGATTCTTTTTTTGTGTGAATCAAATACATGTAGGGATAAGATTCTTTGTGCAAATTAAAATGTTTCGGTGATTGAGTGCGAAATGCAAGCAATTTGAATGTATGGATTTTCAAATTTTATTTTTCATAAGTTTTTTTTTTTTCCTTCCCTTTTTGCTTTTCCCATTTAATGTATTAAAGAGTTAGCAATACAAAATCTTTAATTCCTTCCTAATCAACTATATCTTCCCTAATTAGGTTCCCATGACTCAGCATTTAAATTTTTTCAAAATTTGAGATGTGGGGCAAACATGTATTGCTCTTAGGTTTTATAATGTTAAAGAGTTGGCATGCCTTTCACGTATGATTTATAATGCTTGACCAAAATATAGCATAATGGGCGACTATTTACACATCACATTTGAAACCCTATTTGATGCTTGTGACCAAATTATCACGAAGGATGAAAATAATAATTCAAATTTGTTAGGACAAGGCAATTCACATGACATTAAGTTTCTTTAACATGATAATTACTACATACTAAGTGACTTATGTGAAGATCATTTTTACAGTACCAATATGTAGATTAGTTGGAGAAGATTACCTGAAAAAAGGGGAAATTTTTTATAATATGCAAGATAGCTTATGATGCTTTTTTCCCTTCTTTTTTAATACTCAGTAAACTGAACACTGTTCGTGAAACATCTCGAGGAAGTCTATCATAAGGTCCCTGCGTTTTGGATCATTATCAAGTAGATATATTACCGTTATTTGGAATCGGTCCTTGCACAAGTGATCTCGGTGCATGTGATGCTTTCAGGCTTAAACACACACATGCAAAATTTGTTATACCCTTGTGTTCAGGCATGAAGAACTCCTTTTACATTGTCATATTAAGCCTCTGGCCACATAACTGTAGAGCACTACACCATAACAGTCATTTCGCAACACTTATTTTTTTCAATTGCCAACACTTACTTGCGTTGTAAATTAATCACAGCAATAAGCGTTGCTAAGCAAGAAAAGTGTGACCGAATATACAGATTTATAATTTTTTAATTGCCAACGCTTATTAGAGTTGGAAATTTTGATTAAATTGGAATTAGCTAATATTAGTCGGGGCAAAAAAGTAATTGAGTATCGTTTTCTATGCTCGCCCTAATTCCCGATGCTCTACGCTTTTTTTCTTTACTGCTATGGAGAAATATTCATCGTTCGCCTTTCGCTCTAGAAATTCAGGCGATTCGCTCTGGCAATTTCCATCTTCTTCCTCTGTTGTTCTTCAGTGCCGTAAAATTTTGATAAATAAAGGCTGCCGCTGATTTCTCTTGCTCTCTACTCCCGTCCGTTGATTTTATTAGTACAGGTAATTGTTTCTGGTCGCTTTAATTTGTTTTTTAATCAATTCAGCCCTAGATTTATTTCGCTTAGTTTTTATGCATAGATCTAAGGTCAAACGGCGATCGTTACCGCGATTTGCATAATTTTTTTTGGATGTTTTTCTACTTACGGATTAACAGTTGAACGTTGTTTACAGAAAACTGAAATTCATTATTTCATATTGAATGCGAATTTTAGGTTTTTCTATTGCTATAGTCTGTGTTTGTTGCCAATGATTTTTTGTTGGGTCTTGTCGAAGGATTTGTAGCAGTAGTCTAAAATCTATCATTTTGGTGAATATCAAAATCATACATGTGCGTTGGTATCAGAATAATGTCAACAGCCTCCATGTATTTCTCCATAAAACATGAAGAAAAGTCAAGTTTGTGAAATCTAATAGTTCTGCAGCTTCCACCACCTACTGCTAACTCAATCTAATACAAAAGAATTTACAAATCAAAAAGGTTAACCAGCACTGGATATGAAGACATGTATTCAAAGTTACCGTATCCGACCAATAGTAAATTACTATACTTTATTACTTATATTTTTAATTATCTTTTTTGGAAATTAGATAATCATAAGTCTCACTAACAATGCACTTCAGAACTGATAATTGGAAAGTCTCGAGGAGTCACTCTAGCATACATAAATGTGATAGCAGCTTCTTTTTCCTACTGGTCGTCCACTATTTACAACGCATTTTCGTCGTCAATTGATTTAATGCCATGAGAATTGACGTGCTCGACGCTGCTTAGACCACAGGGTTTGATGGTCACTTTTGGTTGAATACAGTTGCAGTTGTTTCTTAACGTCACTTTGTACTCTGGTTTTCTTTCAACTATTACTCATGTTTTGCTTTTTAAAAAAAGCAACTAGCTCACTAAGTTTAGGAAAAATAAATTTATATTCCTGATGGATGTTGTGTATTCCTCTACACCACTGCAGGTGGCGCATCTGGTGGAGTCGGTGCTGGGTGCTTCAAGGACGAGATGCTTGACTTCTTGACTAAGAAGTGGAGCAACGATTTTGGGGTGAGCGATGATGCATAGCATCAGATGGTGCAGAATCAGGCAGGGTGAGGGAGGATGGCATGTTGCCGAGGATAAGGGTGGGTTGTGTTTGGTCATGAAGTGGATGATGGTAGCATATATCCTTATGCACATCGACATCTATTCTTAATTCCTTTATTTTATTTTTCTATTCTCCGATATAGTTTTTTCACAAAAAAAGTGCATTTTGCAGAAATCGTACTATATTTTTTGCAGATATTCCCTGATGAAATGCGGGTGTTTGCTGAGATGAGGAATATATTGTTTACATATTTTAAAGAAGGACATCAAGGGAGCTACTAAATTCTTCCTTTCAAGGCTTAAAGATCTGCACTTGTAAGTTTTTTTTACTACAACTAATTTTTTACTATTCGAGTGCATCTCTTTACGTTAGTAGTTGATTCTTTCTGTTGATCATTATAGTTATAGGGATCTTGGTTATAGTCATACTAGATTCTTTAAGTATTAGAATTTGGCATGTTGTATTGAATGTGGTCGATAATAGTTATAAATGACTACATGAATCAAATGAATTAAGTTGAGAAGAAAGGAAAAACACTAAAATTTGGCATGTTGTATTGAAGTGTATACGTATCTTTTTACTTCTGGTGGGAACAAAAAGTTTTTTCAATGGTGTTTGGAAATCAATTTTTAAAGTATTTTCCTTAAAGTTACAAGTTACTTTTAAGATTAAGGCCAATGACTAGCTCTCCACCATACTAGAAAGCTGAAACATGTCAAAATCAAAAAGGCTTTACTTAGCCATTCTACTCAAACTGATATTTAATCATTTTTAAAAATTTGTTTATGTGTGATGTCTATATGTGTCCAATGAAAACCTTGTTGGACCATATGCAAGAATTAAGTCGTCAAGCACTCGTCATACACATATACATATATAGTCGGCGGTAAAACAAATAAAATGAAGTGTCTGCCATTCGTTTTCAGCTTTTTCAGCATGTTACCGACTTTGCCTTTTCTTGGACTGAAACCCTAATCTTTGGCTGCCTTTCTTTAGAAATTAAAACATAAAGCAAGTAAATGTTGGAATAAATCAAAAGAAACATAGCAACTGTATTCCTGCATAACTGATCTTATACTGTTTGCCAAAGCTTTGCATGCACAACTTCATTTTCAGCATCGAAAGTAGCTTTTACTAACAATAAGAAGAAGTTAAGATGAGCAAAAACAAGTACATTAGCAAGTGTAAAGTAGGGTTAGATGATAGGATTTGGCTTTACTAACAATAAGAAGACTTTGACCAGGTATAGCATTCTAGGTATAGCATAATGAATTCTCTCTGAAGCAGAGATTGATTTATTCATGAAGGTGAAGTTCTAACTTACTTACAAGGAAATCAATGTATTAGATACAATGCAGTTAACTACTTTTATAATGATATGCAGGCAACCGCAATAGAAGCAGTGAGACCAGCCTGCAAACTGACTACACTCTTAGGTTATGTATTTTTTGATTACTCTGATAGCCTTGAAATTTTGGTAGCAATTAGAAACAATAGGAAAATATTTTATTGCTTCAACTGGATTAGCATAAAACCTGCTTCAAATTTAATGTTGTATTGTTTAGTTACTTAATAATGACAATAGTTTAATGGATCAACAGAAAATTACACAAAAAAATAGTTAGAGCACTTCAGACTTGTGCATGCTTGTATATATTGTAAAATCCCACTGGCTATCCACTTTGTGCACACTAAAAGTCTACAACATGGTGTTGTAATTAACCGTTGTCTATTCTTTTACATGGTCAATGATTTAATATGTAATCCATAAAAACAGAATGAATCATTTTTAGCCAACGGTTGATATAAACGGGGAAAATTGGGCCACATTTAATGATTTAATACCGCATAAAGGAATCAAATCATACATAAAATATATTAAGATTGTTTAATGATTTTGCATGTTAGACTGCTTGTTGGTTTGCTGAAGTGTGTTGGTACTGGTGAAGTGCCCTGTAGGAAAATGTTAAATATGTTCATTTTCTCTTGAATTACATTGCTTTTAGCATGCATCTTTTTTTTTTCAAAATTATAACATGAGTTTTCATTATTAATTATCAACTTAATTTAATGTTCAATTTAATTTTTATAAAGGAACTGCAAATTCAATTTAACGTGATATTAAATGCAGGCACTTCTAGAGGAAGCGGAAAAAAAGAGGAAGTTGGATGATAGTTCTAAGGGTGGAGTCGAAGATCTTGAAGGTGACCTAATTGTGGAAGTTTTTAGTTCCGACACGAAGAAAAATTATTGTCGAGCAATTACTTCTATGTTATCAAACAGTTCCGACAGTTTTTCGTATTCGGTATTTGTAGAATTTCACTATGAAATTTACGTTGTCTTTTGTATTCCAATTTGACATTATTATGAAGTAGTTGATTATGTATTGAATTAACCAACTTAATTATGTATTGTACTTGTTATGAAGTAGTTGACATTGTTATGACGTAGTTGACTATGAAATTTATGTTGTTATTTGATCATGAATATTGTAAATTTTGGGTTCCTATTGAATGTAGTATAATAATGCTATTAAAGCGTTATAAGCGTTGGCAATTAAAATATACCAACGCTTATAAGCGTTAGCATAGAAAATTAAACAATGTTGGATGGTTAATTTGCCAACGTTTATAAGCGTTGCTAAATAATATACAACAATGTTTATAAGCGTTGGCGAATACAACCTTCCAACGCTTATAAGCATTGGAAAACTAAACTCACCAACGCTTATAAGCGTTGGCAATAAATTGCGACACCCCTACAGCGACGCTAGTAAGCGTTGCTGAAACTGTTTGCGATAGTTATACTCGTTGGGAATCACCTATTTTGGTGTAGTGGAGCCTAACTATAAATTAATTAGTGTCATGTTATGAATATTTTTTCTCATAACTAATGGGTGGGATGTTACATTAGTTTGTAGAATGAAATTCATAAGGGGAAATTATATGCATTATGTCGATTCATGTACAGTAATCGTTGATATAAATGTAATTTTAGTTTGTATACTGCTTAGGTTCGTTTTACTTTAAGTTAGATCTGTTTGTTTCTAATCTAATTAAATCTGATATTATAAAATTATCAAGTATACTGAAAAGAAATATTTTTCTTATAAAAATATTAAAGGTAAAACATATTAAAATTCAGCTTTCATTATTGTACAAATGTTTTAAATAATGCAAATATAGAATATAATAGTTTATGATTTTTGTTTGATAATAGCATACATACATACATTCATAACACACATACACACATACACATATATATAATATAATATATATATATATATTGTAACGACCTGCCATTTCGAACCATTCAAATTAACAATCATTCACTCATGTCATACTTAAATTACTCAAAACAACAAATTGTTAATTTATATTTGGCAAAACTTAGCATATACAGTAAATAAATCAATCATAGAATCACCGATACAGAGTAATATAACAATAAGCAGCGGAATAGATAAATAGTAGTTCATGAAGCTACTATAGAACGTCAGAGTCTAAAATAAGATAAAAAAGAAATCTCAAAAACAAAGAAGTCACTAAGACAAAGACAACTGACAAATTTGAAAATAACAACTGGAAATAACTAAAATAACTGGAAGCCGAATAGATATAGATAGATTTTCAAGCAAAGCTACAAGCTCCAAAGGTGAGTCTCAAATGCTGTGACACTCAGTCTGACCCGAGCATAAAGCAAAACACAAAACACTCGAGTCAGGATTAACATTCTTATGCTAGTAAATCAACTCAAGTGAAATGTCCAAGTGAAATGCAATATAACTTAAAGGATGTTTGAGATTCTCATCCTCTAAGGATCCGTTAAACTATCTACATACATAGTACATTACACTATATAGATAATGTCTATAGTAAAGTAAACTATTATAATAGCGTTAAGACATTACCCATATCCCCTTAACACATTTTTTATATATTCCCGTAGTCTATACGGTACCGTAATTTCTCCATAAACTGAAGGGCTATCAGAGGACACTCCATAGGTACGATACAAATCAAACTCATAAAAGGTGCGATAAGGCATGTGACAAGGCACGCGAGACAATGCCAGGGTAGGATTCTACCGTTTGCACTCCCGAACTGGTGGTAATGCATAGCAGCTACTACCGCCCACCTCGAGACACACTCCCAAATCAAAGGTGCACCTAATCAAATCACAAAGTAATAGAATGGTATCGAAGAAGCATGCTCGATCCTAGGTGCGACCTCACTTGGCCCGGTATAGCTCCTGTTTTAGCCACATCAAGCAACTCACGAGAGTTAGGGCTGCGTTGATACCTCATATAGAATTGTCGCCAAACCATCCTAATTCGTTCTGGAATCTCCACCACGTGCATAGTTGTTAAAGTGGTTTTTGGTTTTGACAGAGAGTATGATAATATCCGATCCCGGTCTCTTTAACAACCAAATGCTTATTTCACACCGTGGTCGTTTTCATTTCAAACTGTTTATACTTCAAATTAAAATAGCATATCCAGTTCAAAAATCATATCACTTTCGAAAGCATATCACTTTCGAAATCTTATTCACTTTAAATTATAATTCACTTTTAAAACTATAACCACAAATAGTTTAACCATCATATCAAATATTCGTATTTAAATCCATTAAATCAAAATCATAACAATTCCAACTTAAACAGTTTAAATTTTGAAGATAGTTTATATATTTTGAAATAGTTATAAATTAAAATAGTTTATTTTTAAAAATAGGTTATAGATTAAAATAGTATATATTAAAAATAGTTTATATAACGAAAATAGTTCCAAGTTAGAATTGCTTCTTCAAATTTTACAAATCAATTCAAATCAACTTTAATTTTAAAAACTCAATTTAAATCCATTTCAGTTCAACAATTTCAATTAAAAGGTAAAGGTTCAATTCAAAATTTTCGTTAAACCCATTTTAATTTATATCGATTTCAAATCCCTGATTTGAGCTACAATTTAATCGACTTCCAATTTTCAACAGGTTTCAAAGTATAAACATTCGGACAATTCACAATAACTCAATTTGATAAATTTCATTTATATTTCCAAATTCAACATTTAATTTTATTTAAATTTGAAATTATTCACTCAATCATTTTTAATAACAATTAAATGAAATCTCAAACTACAAATTTAAATAAAATCAATAATCAAATATCTAACTCCAATTATATCTATATAATTCTAAAATATTCACCTAATCACCTTTTATAAGCTTTTAAATAAATTTCCAATTACAAATTTAAATCAGAATGTAATATACAATTTTATTTAAATTTGTCAATATTCATTTAATCACCTTTAATTAAGTCAAGTTGTAAAATCATACCTTTCAAAATCTCAAAATAAGTTTCCAATCAAATCTTATTTATATTAAATTCTCAAACATATTAACTTAATTTATCTTCCCAACCTTTAATTTATTAAAGTTATTACAAAACCTATTTTCAAATATTAATATAAATTGGAAATAAATATTTAAAACATATTATATATATATATATATTAGTTGAATTAAATTCTTATTAAATTTTATTAATTTAATTA
Organism: Allium fistulosum; assembly: GCA_030737815.1. Taxonomy (NCBI): domain Eukaryota; kingdom Viridiplantae; phylum Streptophyta; class Magnoliopsida; order Asparagales; family Amaryllidaceae; genus Allium; species Allium fistulosum. Next base: position 1,390,613,305 of record CM060902.1, read on the forward strand.
AATTAAATCCTATTATTATTAAATCTATTTTAAATCTTATTTTATATATTTTTAAAATAATAAATTTATAAGTAAAATTTATAATTTACATTTTAAAACTTAACTTATAATTTTAAAATTTCCAAAACATATAATTTTAAAAATATAAATTTTACACATATATTAAAATAAAATAAAATCTTTATAGTATATTAAAATTCAAAATACCAATATTTCGTCTCGAAATTTTGGAAATTATTTAAAAATAGACCAACGGTGTCCGTATATAATTTTATATCCTATGGTAAAGTAATGCGGATATTTATTATTTCAATCTGCAATTTTTAAATATGGGTATATATTATTTCAACTCACAATCCCAAAGTTCAAATAATAATCGCTTGGGTTTATCATTTCAACCCATAACGATTTTCCCTAATCTATAATATCATTCGGGTATGTATCATTTCAACCCATAGGGAATTCCTAACTAACAGGGAACTTGAAGAGTGAGAACAATAAAATTACATAACATATCAATTACAACATGGATCATAATTAACAATTTAAATATCATATTTATATACAAAAATGTTAGGGTGTCATCTATCAATCATAGGTTAACAATTTAAATAACATATCATATTCAACAATTTAATTACTAACAAATTAAAATTTTAACAACATATTTCAATTGTCATTTCATGTGAATTTAATTTACTAAATATAAGAATGTTAATCGTGAGTGATTGCTCACCTTTCGTGGCTAGAGAAACAACGAGAATGGAAAAAGTGGCACAGATACGCACGGACGAGCTAGAGTTGCGGAAAAATCTTCGGACAGCAATGGAAACAAGCAAAACACGATGAACTCAAGACTTCAAAAATTAAAAAATATATATAAGTAAACTTATATATATAAGTTTATATCGAAGGAAACAAAATATATATTATATTTTTCTACTTAAAACCAATATTCAATTAAAACACATATTTAAAATAAAATCTCCATACTATATTTAAAAGTCAATATTTATTAAAACCCATATTCTCAAAAATCAACAACATATTTATTTAAACATAATATATATTAAAGTTATTTCAAAAATCTATTTTTAAGATATTAATATAAATCTAAATAAATACCTTCAAACAAATAATATATATACACCTTTCTTTCTTTGAAAACAAGACACTTACATTATATATAAAATCTTACTTTACTATTATATATAAAAAACAGCAATGCCACTATGCTAATTCACTTTACGTATAAACTTATACCTTATATATATATAAACTAAATGTAAACCAATATATAAACTGATATAAGGAGAGAAGGTGATGCCTGCGTATTGGGGAGGATGAACTGGAGAGGCTTGCGGCTGCGAGCATGGGTAATCAGGTCAACGTCAGGATCTGTAACAACCCGGGGTTTTGTAACAACTAATTATCGTCCAATGACGATTAAATTGGTTGTTAATTGTTATTGGGATTTTTATCGGGTTGAAGTTCTTTTGAATATTCGTTAAGGGTATGTGGGCTTTGAACCTTGGCCCATGTTTTCATTTGTTTTGTAGCCGTGATAATATTCATACCCGTCCCCTTATTCTTTTGATCAAAAACCCTAAAACAACGAACGAAAGAAAATGGTGGCTGCTCGTTCTCGTTCGTTCCTCTTTTCGAAATTAGGGCTTGTGAAATTGAGGCTGCCGACTTTAAGTTGATCGATCGAAGTTGCTTGCTTGGCAATCGATGATTCCTCGCTTTGCTCACGGCTCCTTCAATTCGCTTCAGACTAGGTGAGTGATTTTTCACTCACATCTAATTCGAAATTTTGTGATTTATGATTTGTTCAAATTCATGAATTTCTTGCTTGCCTCTGACTTGTTCGTTTGCTCACGGTTTTGACTTGAATTTTGATAAGAAACTAACTTTGGCTTTGATGGAACGGATGCTAGAATACATGCGTTTCATTGTGTCAAATCTGGAATTTAAATTCCACCTGGTTCTATTCTTTGTGTTTGTTGACTTTGGCTTCTCTATCTTTGGTTGTGAATCGAGTTGATGTTTTGGTTTGACTCGACTTGATAGTGTCACTTGTTGTTGCAGTAGTGTTGCAGTCATTAACTTGTTACACTTGCTGTTTACTGGAGTCAGTGGTTCATCACTGCCGTATTGATATTGCTTTGCGTTAATTTTCCCTGTCCACTGTTTCATTTGAAGTCTGGTACTTCACCATTGACTGTTTCATTGTACATTTGGATTTTGAGTCCAATTCTTGAGTTCATTTGACTTGGTTTTCAAGTTGAGGCTGCTGCACCACTGGTTTCATGATGTATCTTTGCATTGTTTTCAAAACTGTTATAGTTTTTTTGCTGTTTCAATTTGGTTTGAATGGTGGCCTTGCTCTGTCACCTGTTTATTCAAGTCTGCATATATGTGCATACATACACTTGTATGTGTGTATGCATATATTATTGGATTTGTACTGAGCGTGAGTTGTTTTGAGTGTGGCCTTGTGCCTTTGTGATAATTGCAGTTTGATTATTTCACTTGTATATGGTGTAACGACCCGGAATTTTGAACGAATTAAATTGAAAATATTTAATTAATTTTAAATATTTGAACGATGATTTAATTTGAATCCCCGATATGACTTTGAAATTTGCGATTAAACTTTAAAATTTAATCTATTGAAAGTTGAACAAAAATTTGAATCTTCAATTTTAAGCCGATTTAAAATATTTCAAAGGCTTGTAAAAGTTGTATTGATTTTATTGAAGATAATAGAAGCTTCAGGATTGAGTTTGGAAACAATTTGTTTAGTTTTGAAATTTAATCGTTCGAATTGATATTGGAAAATAGCGTTTCGAGGCACAGTCTCGGAATTCGACGAAACCGGTTCCATTGGGTCCGTAACGTTGTATTATTGTTGGATTTCAAATTTCGTATTATTCGAAGTTGTTATGCAAGCATATGGTAAGCAAACGCGTTGAGATTTAATCGAATTCGATTTGAATATAAAATTTTAAAATTGTCAATATCAGCCACCCTAGGTTTTCTTTAGCAGACCTACTCTCTGTTAATCGCGTACTATCTGTTCCCTCTTTTCAAAACGATATCGATCAAAGAAAAAAATATACGAACGAAACAATTTCTCAGCTTCATTTGCAAAAAAATCAAATAATGGCGACTCTATTCAAATCAATTCGTCTTTCACCCAAAGTCTAATGTTTCACTGAAATCTCGAAATCGAAAATGGCGACCGGAAAATCAAATTCAGTCGCGACATTTCGTCCTTCCCAGTCGAAATCGAACCCAGTTCCTTCCTAAATCACAAATCAAATTCGTCCCCATTAAAGAATACACCATCAAGTTCAGTCGTTCCCATTCTTCGAGACAAATCTAATAGGGCCGGTCGAAAATCAGGGCACGTCGTCGTCGTCGCTCGCGTGAGGCCCTGGCTCCGGTTGATTTACAGTCGAGCTCGCGAGAGGAGGAGGCGCGTTCGTTCGAGCTCGCGTGAAGCTCGCGCGCACCTGGTGGAAGCAAAGGCGATGATGGCAGTGGCAGCGTGTGTTGTCGCAAAGTCGAGGCCTAGGGTTTTGCTCGCGTGTAGTTGAGGTGACGCACTCGCGTGAATCGGGGAGATCGAGACTGGGAAGGGTTCAGACATGACGTGAAGTCGTCTTTGGGGGTCGCGGGGTTTTGTGGTGTTCGAGCATCGGTGAACGTCACGAAGGAGGCTGCTGGTGTTCGGGGTCAACTGGGTTGCTCGATAGCAGTAAGTTTTTTTTTTTACTGTTATTTAAATTTAATCTATATACATATATCTAGGTCAAGGAAAATATATATACTTATACAGTGTTATGTATATATATATATACAGATTTTTCAAGTTTATATATATAAATGAACAGTAGGGTAAAGGACTTTCTTGGATATTAATAGGAAAGATTTATTACATTAAGTTTTAGATTTTTGGGTGGATTTCAAAATAGTCTAGCTTAAGAAAATATATATATATACATACTAGATTTTTAAAGAGGAAATTAACTTGTTAAAATTAGCTTATATAATGATTGAGAAATTTTTTTTAAAAAAAAAAGAAAAGAATTAGTTTAAAACTAATTTATAGCTAAGTCGGATTTTAAATGAAAATTGTTATTCGATTTATCTCGAATATTAACAAATTGTATAATTGGTTATACAAGGTTAAGAATGGAAAAACAAGCCGGAACAAAAATGGAAATTGGATTGCAAATAAAAAAAGCAAAGGTGAGATTTTTCTCACTCAAATTGAATGTGGAATTTTTGCAGTTGATGATTGCTATTTGGATGTGGTATTAGATATAGTAGGTTATATCTATATATATATAGCAATATATACATATTGGCATATGTATATATTGGATTGATGATTTCCCGCCTCGTATAGCGGATGAGACCCTATTGCGCCGTTAGTAAGCGGATTTTTTATAAAACCCATATACCGCGATAATTCCGTACTGGAGCGGAATTGGTATTGTGCTAACATCTTTGGATGCAGGGAAACAGGTTGGAGGGATCCAACTGGACCCCTCACATTGATTGAATTTATTTCTATTGTGATATGAATCTGTGAATGATTATAGTGATGCTATTAATCATATTGATATCTGGAAATTGTTTGGAAGCTAAAATTTAGCTGAATGGATGTTTGACATCATTGGATTCCAAAGATAAACGAAATTGAATTTTTGAAATTCAAGTAGAAAATTTCTAAGTGAATTAATTTTAGAAATTTAATAAGTTTGAAGAAAAGAATTTAAAAGAATAAAGGTTGATTTTTATAATCTTATTGAATTAATTCCATAATCAAGTGAAAACGTTAAATAAATGAATTTCGTATAATAGTGATTTTAAATTGAAGAATTTAATTAAAATTTGGATTCCTAAATAGTTGGAAAAAAGATAAAAGGGATTTATTTTCTTTAAGAGGAATTTGTTTAAAATGAAATAAGTTGGAAGTCCAATTATAAATTTAATTGGCAAATTGAAACAAGTTTAGAAAAAATCAATATAAAATGATTTGGGATGGGAAATTAATTTAGAAATGAATATTGAAATTGATTTGGTATTGAAGTAAAATTAGAAATCAATTTGGGATTTGATTTTGGGGTTAAAAGTGAATATTTGGGAATGTGGATTTAAAAAAAATGGAAATGATGTTAAAATGGGTTTATTTACAGTTTGTAAAGTTTAAAAGAACGATTTCTTTTAAAATAAATAAATTATAAGTATTTAACTTATAATATGGATTTTTGGTGTATACGTTGAGTTATAAAATTGAATGGGTCATTAAAGGAAATTTATAAAATCGAAGTTGTTATAGAATAGAAAATAGAATTTATAACCGTGTTTATAAATTCGAAATCGATTGAATTTGATAAATCAAATATAGAAGGACATTAAAGAAGATATATCCGCGATTTTAAATAGCGAATTTTTATTGAAATAAAATGTGTAGAAAAGACTGAAATGTGGTTAGTGAAGTATATTCACGATTTTGGACAGTAAATATATTTTTAAGTAAAATGGATAGGGTTTTGGGAAAGCGATATTATGAAATGAAGTAATTGTTTTAAAAGATGTTTTAAAACGTGTTAAAATATCGAAATCATAGATTTCAACATTTATTGTTGAAATAGACGTTTTCGAGAAATAAGGAAATGGTGGACTATAACACTGTTGTTATAGTAAATGATTTTCGAAAGAAAATGTTTTATGTAGTATTGGGATTTATATATCTATCTAAAATCCGAATCCCTATACTAGTGATTTCGAGTCGTCGTAACGATGTTTTACGTAACATTCGTTTTGACTCAAATAAATGTTGTTATAGTAAATGGTTTCCTTAAAGAATGAAATATATACTTAATATTGATTTAAGTATATCGAATATTTTCAAATGTTGAAAATAAATAGATTTGTGAAATGCTTATTTTTAAATAAGTATGGAAATGCTTTTCCAATATGAAATGAACTGTTTTGAGATTTTTTATCTTCAAAGATAAAATGAAGTGTGGAAATTGATTTGAAATTGTTTTCAAAAGATTGTGTGGAAATTTTATATCTAGTGGAAGATATTTTGGAAGATGAAATAATTTGGGAAAATTATTTGGAATCTGATGATGTTGCGCATCTTTATTGATAGTTAAATAACCGACTATCAATAATTACCTTGAATGGTATTTGTTGTGAATTGGATGAATTTGAATGCCACACTTATTTTTGAATAATCGCTCACTATTCGGGTTAGCCGGGAAAGGACCATGGGGTCGTATAACCCATTCCGAATATGTGATACGTCGTTATGAATCGCATTTGAAGACCGGTGTTGAAGACCGGATATTTTTGAAAACGGAAGGATTACCGTCGAGTTACTCTACATCGGCTGATCTCCGATTTAGAGGTTTTTTATCACCCTTAGTGACGGGAAGTCCGGACGTGATTAGAAAATTATCCGGAAATGCAAGGGCTTCGTGAGAAGTGCCTTCGGTTCTGTTCGATCCCGGAACAGACTTGTATGGATTGTGTGTCTGACGTTACAATTTGAGATATAAAGCTGATTTCTTTCAAATACATATCTGTTGGTGGCGGAGAATTTATTCTCTTAGCTTAACACCCTTCTCTGAGACGTACGAGCTTAGAGGTTATGTAGTTGAAATTCATCAGCGATATATCCCAATTTGGTAACGTGGCATACTGAGTGTTGCTGTGAAATGATCAGTGTTTGATCATTTGTGATATGATCATTTGTTTTATCTTATATCTTTGTGATCATAGGTTGATCATTTTGTTTGACCCGAAGCAGGGCTTTTTGAGAAAGCGTAGCTTTGTGGACGAGACTTCGTCGAGCCTCACACCCCGGAAATGGTCAAAACAGGAAGAATGCGGCAAGGTTCTAGGGAGTAGCGCCCCTTAGTGTATGTCATTCCTTCTGGATAAAGGTGGTATCATGGTATGGAGCCCAGATACTTAACCTCTGTGGTTACTGCATTATTATTATCTATGTGGTTTGTTGGAATCGGGGATCCTCGGGAAGATCGGTGACGATCGGGGGATGGCATACGCGTGTCAGTAGTTACCTATTTTTGCAGAGGTAACCCTGCCTTGTGTTGGCAGAGATCCGGTTAGGTTCTCGGGTCGTCTATTCCAGGGACGTACCCATCGTGGATAGGAAGTTCCTTAGCCTGACCATTTGTTGGAAATCCAAAGAAACAATACGTGACGTGTACGGTTTTAGTTGTATTACCTGCTATGGAATGTGGCGGTAACCTGCTATTGAACATAGTAGCTATAGTAGGCATACGATACTGGTCGTATGTTGGCTAAGATTAATATTATACTTTTCGAAATGTTTTCTACACTATGCACTAATAATAATATCAAAAAGGATTTGATTTTGCGTAGTAAGCATCTTTGACTATCATAAGAAGAAATCTCCTCCAATTCTGCGTTTGCATTGTGTGTGTGGTGGGAGGTCTTATGGTAGTTTCATTTTCCAAAAGCATTTCGAATTGACTTTAAAATTATTTTGTTGTTATAAAGAATAACTGTTTTACGATCTCACACCAGTCACCATGACTGACTCGGAGTTTACTGTTCCCTTCTAAACTCTGGGTGCCCACCAATTTTCCACACGGGCAGCCTAGAGTTATATTATCAGGATATTCTGGATATTCTGGAGCTTTGGAAGCAAGCTGGATGGCGAGACGTAGTATTTGTATCTGATAGTATTTATTCCGCTGTGTATTCTGTATGAGGACAAGTTATATAACTGTCCATTGTTGTATTGAGACGTATATTGACTCTGATGATTGATGTATGTATAAACTGATATAGTTCTTTGTTTTAAAAGACTAGTGTTTATTTATTATATGTTGTTCCGCTGCGATGTGTAAGATTCTGATATTGTTTTTCTGTTCTGCTCTTGTTCTCTGTTGTTTCTTCTTTCTCTTTTCTTCTTTTCTTCTTCTTCTACCTATTTCTTCTTTCTAAAACCCTCACTATTGGAGTTTCCGGCACTCGATTTCTCGGCAGTCGATAAAGTGAGTATCGATGTCGAATTTTCGAAAGTCGAAAATTTCCGTACGTGACATATGGTCTGGAGTATTTGGTTGATTTTGGTCATTGTTTCACTTGGTCTTGTTTATGATAAACTGCACTTGATTTATATGTTGCAGACTTGAGTTTGCATTGAGTGCACTGTACTTGAATTTGTAGCCTTTGTGCTCGAGTCTGATTCTTGCAATTTCCAGTTTCACAGTTGTATACATATTGCCTGGACTACTTGTATATTGATATTGAGCCACTGTCTCACTGTTTTATGTACCTTGTTCATATTATGCTGTCCTTTGATCAAAACTACCACTTGATGTTTGGTGCCTGGTCCTTGCATTTATTTTCATTTACTTCGAGACAGTTTTAGTTGCAAGTGCAATTGCAGTTTTGCTCTTGTTTGGTTTGAGGCTGCACTTGTACCATGTATCTGCTGCCTTTGTGTTTTTGGTCATAACATTCATGTGTACCCCTGAATTTTGGCGAGGCAGTGCACGCGAGCGTGTACTGCAGCCAAATTCAAAATGGATGTTTTAAATTGATGATTTCAATTGTCGGAATTGTTTCGTGTTGCCAAATTCAATATATTTTGAAGTGTATTTTGATTTGGTTTAATCTAATGATTTTGTTGATATCTAATTATCTTTTAGATAGTTAGATTATGTGCTTTCTAATTATCATATCGATAATTAGATTTTTGTTGTTTACGCTGTTTTATTGGCTTGGGTTTCACTTTGACCACTTGCTGTTAATTGCCGTTTAAGCAATTCTGTTGTTTCTAAATTATCTTCATTGATAATCTTTTTACTTATCCTTGTTGATGATTTGAATTTGCTGATTTGTTGTTTAACATTGTTTAGTGTTATATCCACCGTTATCTGATTTCCTTGTTAAAGGATTGGATATATGAGATTTATGTGACTGTCGTCTATTTGGTTATTTATTATTATTGCTTCTGTGCATTAATAACTGAGTTTGAATTAGACTGACCCATGTATTATTTTCTTTTGAATGTAATACTCGGGTCAGACCGAGTTATTACAGGTTGTAGATTTCTTGCTTTGGGTTGCTGCTTGAGCTATGAAGTCTCTTCATATCTTTTGGAGTAGTCGTCGTCATTTTGTAGTAGTCAGTGTATCTGATCTAGGTTGATATGTATTCATGTATATTATTCGATAATGTACTTGTATATATAACTTCCAGAGTCGACGGTTGTAGTTGTATCATATGTATTGTATCACATGTATTATAACTACCTTCAGTTGTATATATATGAGATTTTTATATTAGTTGTGTTCCGCATTTAGCATATCTGTGTTATTATTATATATATTGTCCTAAACTATTATGAACCATCGTAGTTCGTTTTATACTGGAATTGGATATGTCGATGGGAGTAAATAAATAGAGATGAAAAATAAAGAATATATCACTCCTATCGAGGTAACCAATACTAGTGTAAGGCCTAACTACGGATGACCGCTCCTATCCAGCCTTATTCTTCGTAATAACAGACAGTATTTCTTTTAATACTCTTTGTTATTGTGAGCATAGAGGTGGGGCGTCATAGGATCGAAGGCGGCAGGAGTGATAGGCATGGAGGAGGAGTGGTGTGCTTGGGTAGCTAGGATTAAGCTTGAGCGGTGATAGGCTTGTGGAGTGAAGTCAGAGCCAAGCGATGGGGAGGCAGTTGGTGGTTGTCTTGGTTGGCGGGCAAACTGGAAGTATGGGAGGAGGAAGGTAGGAAGGATGATGGAGGGTTTGCTTGGTCGTGGGGAGATGGTTGCATGGAGGGGTGGTTTAGAGGCGGAGATTCGGTCAGAGGCCGAGGCCGAAGGCTAATGACAAAGGAGAGGGGCGGTTGAGGTAGCAGAGTAGATCAAGTCATGGAGATGGGATGGAGGTGCTTCAATGGAGGTGGAGCAATGGACGGCGTGGCACAGGTGGAAGGTTGGATGAAGTGGAAGCACCGAGCTGGCTTTGGGAAAAAATGATATGCACGAGCATATCCTCGAGCAAGAAGAAGAGGAGCAGCAAGTGACGAGGTGAAAGAATTTACTTTGGGCAAAATGGAAGAAGAACATGGTTCAACTTCGAGAAAATGAAAGCGAAATCGGAAAAAGAATGCTACAGGAAATATAAACTCACCTCTTTCGTTTAATTTTTTTTCCAGAGTGAAGAAGATGGACAAATGAAAGGACGCACAACTAAATAACCAAAACAAGTGGGAAAATGTAAAGCCACGTATTGAATTTAGGAGTTAACAAAAGAAAATGACTGTTGATATTATACGGCAGGCAATTGAAAAGACAAAGGAAACAAAAAGGTCCAATACGGAACCGATACGTCAAATCATTTTGCAGATTTCGCCGCGTACCGGACAACGAAATGCACAAATGAATATACTACGGAGTTCAGTACGACGAGATGAATAAAATGGAACACATATATCAGCGATATGACAATCCTATCAAAAGTAGATATTCGCTGCTAAAATGCCGAAAATAAGATAAAAGGAGCCAGAGCAGTCCAAATTTGGCGAAACGAAATATGACATCTCACTTAGAAAATGATTAACATTTTTATTATATAAAAATATTCAGATTTCAATAATATTTTATTTCCATCAAATTTCAACTGATTTTAAATTGAAATTGAAAATCAACAACGGAACTAACTTACATATTTTTCAATAAAAATTTACCATTTGCTATGTTTAAATAGACGTATTTCAAATATCAAATTTTCATTTCTAAATTTTATTATTTAATTTCATGAAAAATTTAGTTAATCATGTTATAAAAATCGTTAAAATTACGGGGTCATTACACTCTCCCCCACTCAAAACTTTTCGTCCTCGAAAAGGAACGAAATAGGAGAATAGAAGCAACGAAAGGAAAAATAGATTCGAAGTACATACTACCAGATGCAACAATTGATTCAAATCCATGTTTATTTCATTAGTTTTTTTAAAATTGATTATATTTAACTAATTTGGTTTCAATCCATTTTATTAAATCAATAAATATCATTGAATTCACATTTTGTTGATTTCAATTCAAGGTATTTTCGTTCAATTGATTTGCTTTCAATTTATTAACATTTGTTACAAAACTTTTCCTTCAGGACAAAATTTATTTTATTTAACTTATTTATTAATCCATTTATCTTCAGTTAAGTTGATTCCACTTAAAGATTCAATTTCAACTATTCTTTGTAATTTACCATTGTATCACAAATAGTTTCCAAAATATAAAATTATTTATTACCTGTTTATTTTCTTAAGTTCATATTCCTTTACTTAAATAGCATTCAACTCTTATTCAATTTATTTCACTTAACATTTCTTATAACATAAATTAAGTGTATAAACATTTCTATTAAGCAAAATTTTGTTTGAACATTTTATTACTTAAATTTCTCTTGTATAACCTTCAATTACATATTCACATTAACTTTTTAACTTTTTTGAATATTCAGGTAAGTTATATATGTTTTTAGAAAGCAATTGAGTATTACACAAATAAAATTTACCCTAGTTCAATTGTTTCAAGTTGTTCCAATTCCATTTCTCATTTTAGTCACCCCAATTATTCAAATTTTTTGCTTCATTTCAATAATTTAAAACCATTGCTTAACAGAAAACTTAAGAGTTAAATTTCCGATTTCACTTCGAACCATTTTAAAATAAATATATACATATATATACATTTTATACATCAAATCCTACTCAAGAAATTCAAATCAATTCCATTTTCCAAAATAAAACTGTAGCAAAGCTACTAAGTGATCTCCCCCACTTTGAGACTCGAAAATGAATGTCGATGATGATGTAGTCATCACCGAAATTATTTTCCAGCGACAAAAGAGAAGAGTACTAACTTATATCTTTTAAAATCTTTGGAAACAATTTCCATTCGAAAATATTTTCAAATAATATATTTTTCTCAAAACTTTAAAAACCAAATTTTGAAAAGCACCAGAAATTTTAATTGAGGATTATTTCATTTGCAAATCAGATTTATAAATCATATTTATAAATTTCATCTTCTTATATCATATAACAATAGTTAATGGTTTAGGAATGTTGACAACAGTAAATGATAATCTAGTATTATCATTTCTAACAACTAATTCATTTAACTATCTAATTTCGGAAAATTATACTTTATATATAAAATATAATCATACATAAAATTATTTCATTTACCAATTTTGAAAACAATATTGTGTCAGTTTGCTCTGTTCAAGTGTTTTGGAATTCCTATCAATGGCGTTGACCAGACGAATCGATCGAAACCCAAAATTCAAAATTAACAACTCAAACAACACAATATAAAACATTTTTATATTAATTACAAATACACTATCTCACATAGGATAATTCAAGAATAGATTTTAGAACAAGGATAGAGATTCAATTTTAGAGGAACCTTAATCAAAGGAAATTTCAACTAAGATAGGCTCGAGAGGAAGATAAGATAATTAAATTACAAAAGAGAAAAGGTGGATAGACTTATATTAATCGCGGTGACCTTAATCGGGTCAACTGAGGTTAAGGAAACGACAATATCATCAACGGAAACTAGGACAAACTTGTTGAGAACATCGTGGAAAATGCGATTCATGAGATCAACGAAGAAGGCAGGGGCATTGGTTAATCCAAAGGGCATGACTAACCATTCATAGAGATCATTCATCCAGGAGGAAGGACTACAGGTCGAGCTCCAGGAATAAGATCGATGTGGAATTCAATTCCTCGCTTGGAAGGGAGAGAAGTGACTTCACCAAACATTAGGATAATCTCTGACTATCTGGGTGGAGTCGATATCATTGGGCTGAGGATCAAACGAGAAGATAAAATTGTCGACAAAATCCTGAGGCAATCGACATTCGATCATGAGAGAATTGCCCTAGTCGTCTACTAAAGAATGGTTCGGGATTTGCAAGAAATAACAGCATCAAAACCGAGGATGTAGAAATCTCCGGTGAATCGACGCCTATTGTAAAGGAGTTTCACCCCTTTACAAGTCATAAAAAGGCTGGCAGGACCGCCGATGGGATTTGTCATATAGAAAGATCAATAGAATTGAAGCTATGGGATACTACAATATCGAAAAGAACACGAACAGGAAAGACAAGAATGAATTTCAGAACAAGGGAAAGATCCAAAATTCAAAAAGAAATACCAATCCAGGAGGATCCTAACGAAGAATTTCAAGCTCGAACGAATATGATTATGTAATTAATTTTACTCATTTTAGGGTATTACTACCCTATCTCTAATGAGTTTTTATTCCATATGCTAAGTTTTGCCTAAACTAGAGCTCTGATACCAACTGTAACGACCTGCCATTTTGAACCATTCAAATCGACAATCATCCACTCATGCCAGACTTGAATTACTCAAAACAACAGATTGTTAATTTATATTTGGCAAAACTTAGCATATACAGTAAATAAATCAATCACAGAATCACAAACATAGAGTAATATAACAATAAGCAGTGGAATGGATACATAGTAGTTCATGAAGCTACTATAGAACATCAGAGTCTAAAATAAGATACAGCAGAAATCTAAAATGCAAAGAAGTCACTAATACAAAGGCAACTGACAAATCTGAAAATAACAACTGGAAATAACTGAAAGCTGAATAGATATCGACAGATCATCAAGCAAAGCTCCAAGCTCCAAAGGTGAGTCCCAAATGTTGTGACACTCGGTCTGACCCGAGCATAAAGCAAAACACAAAACACTTAAGTCTGGATTAATATTCTTATGCTAGTAAATCAACTCAAGTGAAATGTCCAAGTGAAATGCAATATAACTTAAAGGATGTTTGGGATTCCCATCCTCTAAGGATCCGTTAAACTATCGACATACATAGTAAAATACGCTACATAGATAATGTCTATAGTAAAGTAAACTATTAAAATAGCATTAAGACGTTACCTATATCCCCCTTAACACATTTTTTATATATTTCCGTAGTCTATACAGTACTGTAATTCCTCCGTAAACTAGAGGGCTATCAGTGGGCACTCTAGAGGCACGGTACAAACCAAACTCGTAAAAGGTGCGATAAGACATGTGACAAGGTACGTGAGGCAATGCCAGGGTAGGATTCTACCGTTTGCACTCCCGGACTGGTGGTAACGCATAGCAGCTACTACCGCCTACCTCGAGAAACACTCCCAAATCAAAGGTGCACCCAATCAAATACAAAGTAATAGAATGGTATCGAAGAAGCATGCTCGATCGGAGGCGCGACCTCACTTGGCCCGGTATAGCTCTTGTTTTAGCCACATCAAGCTGACTTATGGGAGTTAGGGCTGCGTTAATACCTCATATAGAATCGTCGCCAAACCATCCTACTTCGTTCTGGAATCTCCACCACGTGCACAGTTGTTAAAGTGATTTTCGGTATTGGCAGAGAGTATGACAATATCCGATCCCGATCTCTTTAACAACCAAACGCTTATTTCACACCATGGTCGTTTTCATTTGAAACGTTTATACTTCATATTAAAATATCATATCCAGTTCAAAAATCATATCACTTTCGAAATCTTGTTCACTTTAAATTATAATTCACTTTAAATTATAATTCACTTTTAAAATCATAACCACAAATAGTTTAAACCATCATATCAAATATTCGTATTTAAATCCATTAAATAAAAATCATAACAATTCCAACTTAAACAGTTTAAATTTTGAAGATATTTTATATATTTTGAAATAGTTATAAATTAAAATAGTTTATTTTTAAAAATAGGATATAGATTAAAAAGGTATATATTAAAAATAGTTTATATATTAAAAATAGTTCCAAGTTAGAATTGCTTCTTCAAATTCCACAAATCAATTCAAATCAATTATAATTTCAAAAATTCAATTTAAATCCATCTCAGTTCAATAATTTCAATTAAAGGTAAAGGTTCAATTCAAAATTCACGTTAAACCCATTTTAATTTATATGATTTCAAATCCCTAATTTGAGCTACAATTTAATCCACTTCCAATTTCAATAGTTTTCAAAGTATAAACATTCAAACAATTCATAATAACTCAATTTGATAAATTTCATTAAAATTTCCAAATTTAACATTTAATTTTATTTAAATTTGAAATTATTCACTCAATCATTTTTAATAACATTTAAATGAAATCTCAAACTACAAATTTGAATAAAATCAATAATCAAATATCTAACTCCAATTATATCTATATAATTCTAAAATATTCACCTAATCACCTTTTATAAGCATTTAAATAAATTTCCAATTACAAAGTTAAAACAAAATTTAATATACAATTTTATTTAAATCTGTCAATATTCACTTAATCACCTTTAATTAAGTCAAGTTGTAAAATCATACCTTTCAAAATCTCAAAATAAGTTTTCAATCAAATCTTATTTATATTAAATTCTCAAACAAATTAACTTAATTTATCTTCCCAACCTTTAATTTATTAAAGTTATTACAAAACCTATTTTCAAATATTAATATAAATTGGAAATAAATATTGAAAACATATATATATATATATATTAGTTGAATTAAATTCTTATTAAATTTTATTAATTAAATTAAATTAAATCCTATTATTATTAGATCTATTTTAAATCTAATTTTATATATTTTTAAAATAATAAAGTTATAAGTAAAATTTATAATTTACATTTTAAAACTTAACTTATAATTTTAAATTTTCCAAAACATATAATTTTAAAAATCTAAATTTTACACATATATTAAAATAAAATCTTTATATTATATTAAAAATCAAAACACCTATATTTCGTCTCAAAATTTTGGAAATCGTTTAAAAATAGACCAACGGTGTCTGTATATAATTTTCTATCCTATAGTAAAGTGATACGGATATTTATCATTTCAATCCACAATTTTTAAATATTTACGGGTATATATCATTTCAACCCGCAATCCAAAATTCAAATAAAAATCGCTTGGGTTTATCATTTCAACCCACAACGATTTTCCTAATCTATAATATCGTTCGGGTATGTATCATTTCAACCCATAGGAAATTCCTAACTAACAGGGAACTTGCAGAGTGAGAACAATAAAATTACATAAAATATCAATTACAACATGGATCATAATTAACAATTTAAATATCATATTTATATACAACAATGTTATGGTGTCATCTATCAATCATAGGTGAACAATTTAAATAACATATCATATTCAACAATTTAATTACAAACAAATTAAAATTTTAACAACATATTCAATTGTCATTTCATGTGAATTGAATTTACTAAATATAAGAATGTTAATTGTGTGTGATTGCTCACCTTTCGTGGCTAGAGAAACAACGAGAATGGAAATAGTGACACATATACGCATGGACAAGTTAGAGTTGCGGAAAAATCTTCAGATAGCAACAGAAATAAGCAAAACACGATGTACTCGAGACTTCAAAAAATAATATATATATATATAAGTAAACTTATATATATAAGCTTTCGAAGGAAACAGAATATATATTATATTTTTCTACTTAAAACCAATATTCAATTAAAACACATATTTAAAATAAAATCTCCATATTATATTTAAAAGTCAATATTTATTAAAACCCATATTCTCAAAACTCAACAACATATTTATTTAAACATAATATATATTAAAGTTATTTCAAAAATTTATTTTTAAAATATTAATATAAATCTAAATAAATACCTTTAAACAAATAATATATATACCTTTCCTTCTTTGAAAACAAGACACTTACATTATATATAAAATCTTACTTTACTATTATATATAAACAACAGCAATGCCACTATGATAAATCACTTTATGTATAAACTTATACCTTATATATATATATAGAAACTAACTGTAAACCAATATATAAACTGATATAAGGAGAGAAGGTGCTGCCTGCATATTGGGGAGGATGAACTGGAGAGGCTTGCAGCTGCGAGCGTGGGTGATCTGGTCGACATCAGGATCGAAGGTGGTAGGAGTGATAGGCACAGAGGAGGAGTGATGTGCTTGGGTAGCTGGGGTCAGGCTCGAGAGGTGATAGGCTTGTAGAGGGAAGTCAGGGCTGAGTGATGGAGAGGCGGTTGGTGGTTGTCTTGGTGGCGGGCAAACTGGAAGTATGGGAGGAGAAAGGTGGGAAGGATGATGGAGGGTTTGCTTGGTCATGGGGAGATGGTTGCGTGGAGGAGTGGTTTGGAGGGGGAGATTCGGTCAGAGGCCGAGGCGGAAGGCTGATGACAAAGGAGAGGGGCGGTCGAGGTAGCAAGGCAGATCAAGTCATGGAGATGGGATGGAGGCGCTTCAATGGAGGTGGAGCAATGGACGGTGTGGCACAGGTGGAAGGTTGGATGAAGTAGAAGACCGAGCTGGCTTCGGGCAAAAAATGATATGCACGATCATATCCTCGGACAAGAAGAAGAGGAGCAGCAGGTGATGAAGTGAAAGAATTTACTTTAGGAAAAATGGAAGAAGAACATGGTTCAACTTCGAGAAAATGAAAGCGAACCCGGAAAAAGAATGCTACAGGAAATATAAACTCACCTCATTCGTTTAATTTTTTCCAGAGTGAAGAAGATGGACAAATGAAAAGACGCACAACTAAATAACCAAAACAAGTGGGAAAATATAAAGCCACGTATTGAATTTAGGAGTTAACAAAAGCAAATGACTGTTGGTATTATACGGTTGGCAATTGAAAAGACAAAGGAAACAAAAAGGTCCAATACGAAACCGATATGTCAAATCGTTTTGCAGATTTCGCCACGTATCGGACATCAGAATGCACAAATGAATATACTACGGAGAAAGCACGACGAGACGAACAGAATGGTACACAGATATCAGCGATACGACAATCCTATCAAAAGTCGATATTCGCTGCCAAATGTTGCTAAAATGCCAAAAATAAGATAAACAAAGTTAGAGCAGTCCAAATTTGGCGAAACAAAATATGACATCTCACTTAGAAAATGATTAACATTTTTATTAAATAAAAATCACTACAACAAAATAGCCTTTTAACAATGTTTGAAAACCGATGTTAAATGATATAACAACGTTGTTAGAAACACTGTCTAACGACATGCGGTCGTTGATATACAATTTCTAACCGCTAAAAGAAAACGCTGTCAAAAATAATTTTATACAGCGTTATTCTATTGCTGTTAATTTGTTTTCTATAGCGTTTATATTTTGCTTTTTTAAAATTAAAATGGCGTTTTCAAGTTGCTGTGAAAAAGTGTTTAGGTATGATTTTACATTTTCATCGGCGTTTTTAAGTCCTGTTAGTAAGTTATGACAGCGTTTAAAATACGCTGTCTAAAGCTTATTCATTAGTTTTCAACAGCAATCTATAAACGCTATTATTACTTATTTCATCAGCATTTCCTAAACGATGTAGTATCAATATACTTTATCTTTTCAAAGAACTCACAGCAAGGTATTAACGCTGTCGTATTAATATGAATTATTTTTCCAAAAAACTAACCGCGTTTTAAAAGCTGTCGTTTATGACATGTTGTACCATTGCAATATTCACATATCATTAATCTAATTGCATTTAATTATATTTCTATCAGATAATATACAAAACATATACAAATCAAACTAAAACTATAAAATAAAAGCATAACAATTAATCATTTCCATAAAATAAGTTGAACACAATATCCATGAAAAAAGTTTACTAAAACAATAATGAAATTTATAAACCATTTTCATACAACATTAGACAATGGCACAATATCTATAAAGTTTGCATCAAATATTAATGACAAAACATGCAACCAAAAACTTTTCATGTGCTAACTAAGCCGAACCTCCAAAAGCCTAAAGAGTATCTTGTTTATTTTTTGCATCTAAAAACTTCACCTACTTGTAACAATGAAATTTAAAAGTTAGTGATCAAATACACATTTAAAATAACATATTTAATTTGCAATTACTAAAAAATTGCAACACAGATTTACATTGTAGCATTAACTTAGTTTTGAATGCAATAAAACACATTTTTTATCACTATTACAAGTTGTTAACGCTCAGTTTTGAATTGAAACAAGTAAGAGATCGATTTTGAAACAAACTGAGCATTAGTTCAGTTTTTTTTAAAGCCAAGAACTCAGTTTTGACTCAAAACCGAGCGAGAGCTCGGTTTTGAGTTTTGAAACAAACTGAGCATTAGCTCAGTTTTTTTTAAAATTGAGACCTCAGTTCTCCTCAAAACTGAGAATGTACATCTTGACATAAAAGTATGAAAAGTGACCATACTCCACTACTGCTGCAACTGACTGATCTTCAATGACAGTTAAGGGTAGCCCTTTAGGTATGTTAACTCTTGGTATTAATTAGATGGGTATGAAGACTGTACTCAGAAAGGACTTGAAACTAAAACCTATGGTGCTCATATGCAAAAATGATTGCTATCACATATTACAAAAAATTGTTCTAGTTCTACAAGTAAAACATGGTATCAGAAGTCAAAGACACAGCAGTCAAAATGAAATGTTGCACACAATACTACTGCTGTTTCACATACACTACTACAATGAAAGGAACAACATAAAAGTCTTGCTTTTGAAACTACCAGGAAGTAAGGACAGGTTTCGCTTAATACAGATTTGAACAAATCCTAGGTAACAGATACGCATACAACTACAGCTAGACAAGGACAGACCACATTTGACAAAAATAATCCAAGGAGTAAGCTTGTAGACACACATATAAAGGTGGCTTTTCAACTGTTACCAGTTGCAAAAGGAAAGGCATGACAACCTTCAAAAACAAACCAAGGAGTAAGGCTGTAGACACACATACAAAGGTGGCTTCCAAATAGAAACTAGTTGCAAAAGGAATAGCACGACAACCTTCTGACATTCTATTGCAAAGGGATGGGAAAGGAGAGGAGGAGGTCCACTCTAGTTTTGGAAGAAGAAGTAGTTGAGAACAGGATGAGGTGACAACAAGTCAAAAGGCATAAGGATCGATTTAAGATTTAAGACTCGGCCTAAAGCTGCATTTGAAATCAGTTCAACATCAAACATATTAGTCTAGTATCGACATAATCAACACCAAGCCAAATAGGGCCTAGCTATGGTTGCACCTAACCTCATGCATCACGAACCCATGTCCAAGATGACAAACCTATTGATGAGAGAGATAGAGCTAAAAGGGAACACTATAAGAGTAGGATTCATGATCATGATTTATATTGATAGGGCATTGCATGCATGATTTTCCAAGGCAACAAAACTCTTAAATGAGTGGCTAACAAATTCAAAAGCAACAGGGACAAAATCACTAACCTAATCTAGTTCTGTTACATGAACACTTTTATGCATTTTTATAATAATGTTTTATTAACTAAGGTCCTAGGTTGAAGGTCATATCAATGAATACTAGGTGCGTGTGTGTCTATGTGTGTATTGTAGACTATAAAAAAATTGTTTTAAAACTAGTTTTATAAATATATGTGCTGTATTTACATACCAAAATATCAAACATAACTTATAAAAGAAGAACAAGAAAATGGTGAATCGACAATGGCCAAATGAACTAATGCCTAGAACCAAAATTGTTCCAAACTTTTTCCACTGGCGCACCGGTGGTAAGCCGTCGGTCTACTAGTCGGAACTGCACCTGGAACCGACGAGGTTCCATGTGATCTTCGATCAATTTTGGCTGAGTTCAGGTTGATTGAATAAAACATAAATCAAGAGATGCTGGAACACTGTTATAACAGCATCTGTATTTTGAATTCAGAATTCAATGTACTTTTATTTTTAACATTGTGCATATTTTATATAAACAAGATGTTGTGAAACTTACGTAGAAGTTGGGTCCACTCTAACATTCGCAGTAGGCCATGCTACCGTCGAACCAATAACATCTGATAAGCATTCCATGAATGACGTGGGCCTCCATAGAGGTGCATTTGGGACTTTTACAATACCCACCCAAACTCTTATTGCATTTGGTCCTAATGGAATAGAATGAACCTTATCATTTGGATCAATTGAAGATACGGTGCCTTCAGCTACTATTTTTCCCGTGCCCTCCACGTCAAATAGCTTGCACTTGGTATTCACCGTGAAATTTGCACTAATCATATTAAAAAAATGTTGATACATTATCAAAAAATATTATAGATAAATAAACAAGTAAAACTAACTAATTGCCGCATTCAAATAAATTAGTAAAGTAATCCATCCACTAATGCATCACATGGACAGTATTACATGAAAGATATTTTTCAAGTAAATCATACGAGAGGATTTGATTATATGAAAGGAATGCCTAGATTTGGCCATTTCAGTTTTAGCATTTCAAAGAACTCTTCAATAATCGTTTATAGGATGAATGTAATGACATACATATAATATTTCAATGGTACAGAAGTAATATTTACTCCCCGCTGTCTATGTATTAAAAAAACACTATTTCCCGGAGTCGTTAGAGAAACATGTTTACTAGAACTTTGTTGCTAAACTTTTAATATTATTTTGTGTTATACTAGCCATTTTAAAAAACATGGAAAAAAGCTAGTGTTATCAACAGGTAAATAAAAAATCTAGTAAATATTGAACTATATGTAATTATAGTAGAACCAAAGGTTGCCTAAATAGCAAACGGTTGGCGTTTTCCCAAATAAGAAGAAGAGCAGCAACACAAAACCAAAGCACCAATTATGAAAAGCCTAAACATAGAAAGAGAACAAAAACAAGATAAATGGGCATGAAAAAAATGCACATGGTGTTATCAACATTGAATAAGATCTAAGAATATTTGAACACACAACCCATAAATTCCTCATTTAGTGTAAAAACAACTCAATCCTTTAAAAGAACATAGAACACAACAGCTGAACTACTAGGATATAATCTTTGAACAAATTCTTCATTATCAACTTAACCACAACCTAAAATAAGACTTGAAGCTAAAAAAATTATTCCAGCTTCCAGTTAAAAGAGAAGAGAAGATACCATGGTGGCTACAAGTATAGCAGCAATACTGATCTCATTAACCATTCCAGAACTAGCAACATTGCCTGATGGAGTATAAGATGATCTTGAAGGTGTCGCTGTAGTTGCTGATGCTGTAGGTACATGTAGTTAAAAATATAATTGTTAGCTAATTTCATATCTGAACATTAACATAATTTGAAACATTGAAAGGCATAAATTAATCTATATTTTTCCACATACAGCTATTTACGTGTGAACTAACCTTTGGTGCTGTTGGTAAAGCTGCCATAGTCTGGTGAACTCGACGATAATTTAAGCAACTCTGTTCACAAATTGAAACCGTTTGCAGTGACCAATTTGTGATATAGAATAAATTAGAAAACATTTCGACCTGGAGTTAAATTATAGTCATTCTTATTTGCTATTTTAGCTTCACCATGTTAATTTGAAATTAATATTTGATTTTAAAGCACTAGTTTGTGCTCTGGATCAAAAGAATGGACAGTTTAAGTTAACTTGTGCAGTTTAGCAATTTTTGAACTTTAAAACTTGAGGAAAAATGCACATCCTCAATTTGAGGATTCATAATTTCATTTGATTTGTCACATTTATTTATATCAACTGCATGTAAAAATTCAAATTCATAATTTTATTTAGTGTAGTGCTAAGGGCATTGGGCTAGACGCTAGGGGTACCGCGTCCATGATGATAAACTTAAATAGCAAAAACAAGACAAATGTTCATGATGATAAACTTAAATTGAGGATGGACATGAAGTTAATTACCTCATGTCCACCCTCAATTTAACATCATGTGGCTCTGTTAAATTATTTTTTTCGTCTACTTGGGAAGTTTATGTAACGACCCGTAATTTCGCTACTTCGGAAATGAGAGATTTCGTTCATTTTAAATTTAAAAGGAATTTAAATCTTAAATAAAGTTGTTATATATAATATATAATAATAAGGAAATCATTTATTCTTATAATTAATAATTTGAAAAGTATAAATTTGGATTTTAGAACAAATCAGCAAAAGTCAAGTTTTGTTAAAAATAAATAAAGGCTTAAATAAATAGGTTTAAATATTTATTTGACAAGTTAAATCTTATTTAAAACATCTAATAAAGATAATAAAAGTATAATAATATATTTAAAAGTATGTTAATAATCGTTTTATAGAAATAATAAAAATTTGTCGTATTTTGTCAGTTTTACATACACTATAAAATTAAAGATTTTGATATTATTCAAATACGATTTTAAAATATGAATAGACATGTTTTAATTTATTTAAAGAAGGGAAAAGTTAATTTTAAAGTTTGGTTTACTTCAATATATAGCTTGACAAAAACGTCAAATTTTGACTGTAAAATTTATCACCAAAAAACACCGTTTTCAACCAAAACAAGTTGTCGTCTAGTTGTTGCAACTTGATACATTTTCTAATATACACATATGCATAAATACAAGTTTACAAACTTTTTAAACATTTAGCACTAAAGGACAAAAAGAGTTTACTTTTGAAAAGTATAAAAGTATGATTTGACATAAAACTATAAACAAATCTATATTAAACAAAATCAAATCAAAGCATCTTATCTCATTAAAAGGCATAAAATCATGTCTTGGAAAGGAAAAAAAAGTTGAAAATTCAAAAGGTAGAAGGGTATTTTAGTCATTTTGGCTAAGGTTAAAAAGGTAATTTACATAGGAAATTTTTGCTATAAATACCACCTCACTTTCACACATTTCTTCACACCAAAATTCTTCTTCTTCTTCCTTTCTTAAAGCTTTCCTTAAGCTTCTCTAATGGCTTCCAAAAGGAAGTTCTCACTTTTCTTTTCTTTTTAAGATTTGGTAGGAGGGTTAAAAATAGTGGAGTGCTTAAGCACCAATCCGCTAATTACTCTCTAACCACTTCTTAAAACTACTTCTTTTCTCTATAATGGCCATGGGCCATGAGGATGAAGGTGTTTAAGGGCTTAGGCCGAGAGCAAGGTGGTAGAGGAGTGTCATGGCCGTGAGCAAGGCAAGTAGTGGTGGAGATGGTCGAGCACTTGGAAACATGGTTATGATAAGGTTTAGAAATATTTAGTGAAGTGTTGGTTTGGATAAGAATGTTGGTAGGAAGTGAAACGATTTTGGTAAAGGTGAGAAATTCTCATCACTTTTGAATTTATATTTTGGTTATGTTAAAACAATCATATGTATATCCTTATGGCATATGAATGTTTATTTGATTGTTAATATGGATGATTTGATAGTTGGTTAGATAATTGAATTGTGATAATATATCCCATTATGGTATTAATAATGAATGTTGGATTTGAAATCATATGTTATGTGATTTGTTGAATGGATGTTATATTAGTGATGAATATGGATATTGGTTATGTTCATTTTGATTAAGTGACCCTTTGTTAATAAGACCATAATTTAGTGATATGAGATATTTTGGAAAAATAAGTCTCTTTTCAATTAGAAGTGAAATTAAAGTAAAAATAAAAGAGAATCTGAAATTTGAAGTGAATCGGATTCAAAAAGGACAGTTAAATTGAAATTGAAATTGAGATGAATAGTGAAATTGAAATTAAAATCGATTTTGAAAATTGAAGTTTAGTTTGAGATTGAATTGAAGTTTAAATTGAAATTTGATTTGAAATCTAAGTTTTAAATATGTTTAATTTGAAGTTAGAATTGAAATTGGAATTTAAAATTTTAATATTAAAATAATGTGAATAAAATAATATTATAATATGGTAATAGTGAAAATATATTTTAAATACTTTAAAAAGTGAAAATATTGATTTATAATGATTTTATATGTGACAGAATTCAATTTGAATAAATTATTTCAAATATTGAAAAATAAGTTAAAACAAGGTGCGTCGCGCAACGGTAGTTCGAGATTTCGCGCCGAAAGGTTCAAATGAATGTGTAGAGTGGAAGATAGCTCGGAATTCTTTAAGATAAGAAAATTCCGGACTATTATATCCATATCTTCTAAACGAAGAAAGAAAATCAAAATTTTGTTGAGTAGATTTTGAATTAAGTCCAAATCAATTTTCTAAAAAAATCGCGCTAATGCAGTTAAGTGACCATAACAGGAAATCTGTTTAAATGAACGTTTTTAATATTGGAAAACATGAAATAAATTTTATAAATCTATTTAAATGGTTTAAAAGAGATTTGGATTGGAAAATATGAATTATCGAATGTTTAAAAGTTGATTTAAACAAATAAGCTTATATAGCACTTTCCGTAGCACTTTTATGTTGCGAATGGTATAACCTTTTGAAAATAAGTTTAAATGTAACGATTTTTCCCTGAATCAATTGTGAATGTTTTTAAAAGGAAAGTTAAGCGTTTTAAAAGATAATCGGGAATCTTTATAATCAATTCCAAAATAAAGTTTATAACTGAGTATGCGGAAACGACTAGTGCATTTGTCCCGCCTGTGAGATCTGGGAAGATAAAACAAGGTGTTTAACTAAGGTTAGGGATGGAGCAACCAGTGCCCTGAACTTACCTGGCCTATGTTTTCTTTTCTTAGGTGAGGGGTGGAACAGATCGAAAGGAAAGCCCGGATGCTCTAAGATAAAAAGATTGTATTAAGTTTTCTAAAATAAAAGAAGATTAATATTATCAAATTTAAGCAATCTCCGAAATGAACAAACTACAACTTGGATTACATAGAGATAATCTTCTTATACTTGGTATTGAAATCCGAAGAGTGAACTCGTCCTATTCGTGGAATTTAAAAGGTGATTTCACCTTTATTCCACCCATAGCACTTGTTGAATACGGAAATTGATGTTGAGTAAAATTAGAATGATTTCTATGATCCTTTTTACTCAAAAATGTTTGCTAAGATTTATTTTAGGGTTTATCGTAAACGATGTCTTAAATAACATTGTTTTTGACCCGCCTAAAAGTTAAGGAATTTGGATCAAGAGTTAAGTAAGGAAATTTGAAAATATTATCCAAAGCAAAAGAATGAATTACTTAGAATTATCCTAAGTTAAAAGAAAGAGATTTCGAAATCATCCGAGAAGAATTAAAGTGTAAAGAGACTTAATAAATCCTGTATACTCATATTCACTTTTTATCGATAATTGGATTTCGAAGGAACCGGGGTCGGATTTGGGTGATTCCTATCCGAAAACCACTTCGAACCAATGTATATGTTTGAATGTGAAGACATATTGAAGATGATGATTATTGAAGACTGTGGATCTTCATAGCGTGGAAAATGCTTGTTGAACATGCTTTGGTTGGCCCCCGTTATAGAGTTATATATATAGTAGTGGTCTCCTTGTGGTGGAGATTTTTCGGATTGCAAGGACTACTCGCTACTAGTGGTAGTAGGAGAGTGCCTTCGGTTTGCCCTGTTCCTGGACAATTTGTATGGACGTTTGTCTGACATTGCATTTCTAATGATTACGAACATTGGTTTTACAAACGTACATCTGTTTGGTGGCGGAGAAGACAACTTCTCTTATCTTAACACCCTTCCTTGAGATGTACGAGCTCAAGGGTTGTATTTTTGTGGAAGGCAATTAGTAGTCAACGGAAATGGCAATGTGACATTCAGAGATGTGATATGTGCTATGTGAAAAGGTAATCGTAGCCTCAAGTCTCATCATACCGGAAATGACCGAAACAGGATTAGATGCGGCAAGGCTAAGTGGGTCATTCCCAATTAGGGTATGATCATCCCCTTCTAGATATAATTCTTTCCGCTATGACGTTCGGGATGTAAATTAATGTGGTGTATGGAAACGAGCGCTCAGTTAAAGGTCGGTAACGACCGGGGGATGACATATTCAGTACTACCTAGTTAAAGAGGTAGGCCGGTCTTGTTTTGGTAGTGGGCAGATGTTCTGTGCCTCGGGACATCCATCTAGAGGTGTACCCATTCTGCAACGATTGCGGATTTTGCCCGCTCGAAAATCGACATCCATACTTTACATCGTACTCGAATGCCGTAGATTCAACCGTTCAAATCCGAATCGCCGGAGCTTATAACAACATTAAGTAAACAACACAGCGGAAGAAAAAGAATAATACATTGATATACAATATCTGATACAACAGAGTGATACAATGAATATCAATATACATCAGAGATATGATACAACAAATAGCAGCGGAAAAGAAAACGATAACATCAGCAGCGGATAATCTCCATCTTCAAAGCACTAATCCAGAAATAGCTCGAACTCCAAATAACGATGCACAAAGATACGCAAGTGCAGTCCATATCCAGAGACTGAACTAGCTCCAAAAAATCTACTAATCTGACTATCTGAAAAACCAAACTCTAGACTGCTCGTGTAGAAAATATTGAGCATCCAGAGTTTAGAAAAGAAACAATAAACTCCGGATCAGTCATGGGACTGGTGTGAGCAACAAAAACAGTT
The DNA here is from genome assembly GCA_030737815.1 of Allium fistulosum. Taxonomy (NCBI): domain Eukaryota; kingdom Viridiplantae; phylum Streptophyta; class Magnoliopsida; order Asparagales; family Amaryllidaceae; genus Allium; species Allium fistulosum. The sequence goes on from CM060902.1 coordinate 1,390,640,801, forward strand.
TATCTTTAAAAACAAATAGCAAAGAATTTTAAAGTCAATTCGCAATGCTTTTGGAAAATGAAACTACCATAAGACCTCCCACCACACACACAATGCAAACGCAGAATTGGAGGAGATTTCTTCTTATGATAGTCAAAGATGCTTACTACGCAAAATCAAATCTTTTTATTATTATTAGTGCATAGTGTAGAAAACATTTCGAAAGTAGAATATAAATCTTAGCCAGCATAGACATTTCGACTATGCCTACTATAGCTACCATCCAAACAGTGGGGCGCCACCATAAGTGAATGATAGGTTCTACAACTAAAACCGTACAAGTCTCGTATTGGAGTTTGGATTTCCAACAAATGGTCAGGCCAAGGAACTTCCCATTGCCACATGGAAACGCCTCTGGAATGACGTCCCGAGAACCTAACCGGATCTCTGCCAACACAAGGCCGGGTTACCTCTGCTAAAATAGGTAACTACTGACACGCGTATGCCATCCCTCGATCGTAACCGATCTTCCCGAGGATCCTCGATTCCAACAACCACATAAAAATAATAATGCAGTAACCACATAGGTTAAGTATCTGGGCTCCATACCATGATACCACCTCTATCCAGAAAGAAATGACATACACTAAGGGGCGCTACTCCCTAGAACCTTGCTGCATCTTTCCTGTTTTGACCATTTCCGGGGTGTGAGGTTCGACGAAGTCTCGTCCACAAAGCTACGCTTTGTCACAAAGCCATGCTTCGGGTCAAACAAATGATCAATCAATGATCACAAAGATATAAAATCAAACAAATGATCATATCACAAATGATCAAACAATGATCATTTCACAGCAACACTCAGCATGCCACATTACCAAATTGTGGTATATCGCTGATAAATTTCAATTACATAACCTCTAAGCTCGTACGTCTCAGAGAAGGGTGTTAAGCTAAGAGAATAAATTCTCCGCCACCAAACAGAAATGTATTTGAAAGAAATCAGCTTTATATCTCAATTTGTAATGTCAGACATGTAACCATACAAGTCTGTTCCGGATTCGAACAGAACCGAAGGCACTTCTTACGAAGCCCTTGCAATTCCGGGTATTCACAATCCCGTCCGGAATTCCCATCACAAAGGGTGATAAAATCTCTATATCGGGGCCAGTCGATGCAAAGACATTCGACGAGTTGTCCTTTCGTTTTCGAAAATATCCGGTCTTCACCACCGGTCTTCAAATGCTATCCATATACGACGTATCACTATTCGGAATGGGTTATATGACACAAATGTCTTTTCCCGGCTAACCCGAATAACGAACGCAATATTTAAAAACATATGGATATGTGATTTCAATTAAGTCACAACTTAATAATTCAATTTCTTTTTAAATGGTTTCAATCGATTACCATTTCAAATCTTTTAAACAAAAAGATTTATTTCCCAAGGTTCACCCAGTTTCAACAAAAATCCATTCACAGATTTCAAAACAATTTCCGTTTCAATTGGATTAACTCGTTAAATCTTTAAAACAAAGATTCAACTTATAGCTTTCAAAACAATTTCATTTCGAATAGTTTAAACAAATCATCATTTTAAATCCGTTAAAAATAAACAGATTCAATTCATAGCTTTCAAAAAGGATTCATTCATAGCCTTTCAAAACATTTCAATTTCATTTTAAATTTGAAACTTTTCAACACAAATTGGAAGTTCACTTCTTATATGAAAGCTGTTATTATTTGAAAACAAATAGTTTTCGTTTCGGAAAAATCCAATTATATTTGCACGAGTTAAAGCTCTTGAATTATATTCACATTCCAAAATCAATACTTTTAAAATAGTTTAACCCTTATATAACGGGTATAACATCTTTAATCCCTAGTTTCAAATCATAGAATTCAATTTCAAATCTTGAATTTAGGTTTAAATCAAATTATTTAAACTTCAAAACTTTATCAAATTATTCAAAAATAAGTCTTATCTTTGAAACTCCATTTCAAAAGCTTTTCACATTTAAACCCAAACTTCAAATTTCAAAATCAATTGAAATTAAGAATTTCAATTTCAAAAACATCAAATTTAAATTATCTGTGACTTAGCCGATTTCCTCGTGAAATCCATATTTTGTGTGTAAGAGTGTAGTCCAGGGGTTTCACACACAATAGTGCAACATCAATCATCACAGATATATCGATAAGCGGTATAATCGATAACGCTTATCTTCATTCACAGATTCATAGATAAAATAAATTTATCGATCACAAAGATTCACAATTATAATTCGATGTGGGTTTCGGATAACCAACTGGAATCCGACTCCCTGTCGCATCGAAATTCAAGTGCCGTTTTACGGGCCAAGGGGTTTCATATTCATATAACAATATATATTCATCACAGATATAACAGTTCAATACAAAGCAATTTATATCACAAAGCATCATATCACAAAACATTCGATAATAATCAATCATCTATAATTAAGATGAATTAATTGTGCAATTATAACTAATTAATCACATTAATAAATTAATCCTTATTAATTCAATTTCTTAATCACTTTCATTCATTTATTAATCTTTAATAAATAAATTCTTCTCAAATTATTTACTTTAATTAATGATTTAAACCTTTAATTACTTATTTAATTAACCCAAATCATTAATAAATTAAATAAATAAATTATTCATTTTAATCAACTTAAGACAAATCTCATTCTTATTAGTGATTTATTATCACTGATAATCATATTCAATTCACTTTTAAATTCATTTCAATTTTACCTTTGGATTTCATTTTAAATCCAGGATTTAAAGTAAAAATCCATTTTATCTTTAACAAAGTTTAAACAATTTCTAAATCTTTTTTTTTAGTTAAAGAATTATTTATTTTATAATAGAAGTTTCCAATTTTATTTTAAATTTAAATCAATTTAAAATTTCACTCCATCCTCAAACATTTCTGAATTCAACTATTTGACATCTTAAAGTGGTTCAAATACTTTAAACTTTTAAAACCTTAATTTATTTTAAAACTGAGATTCAACTAAACTTGAATCTGATTCTAAAACTCGTTTGAATCTTCACTTCTTATTTTAAATTCCAGTTTAAAAATTTTCTTAAGACTTACAGGCTTAAGCCTATAACAAGATACTAACCCGAGCAATCAATATTTGCTTCGAGTCTCATACTCGAATAACTCGACCACGTCTTCGAGTCAACCACGCGAGTTCACCCTGCTTCTTTCCTCTCCTCCTCCTTCTTTTCACCTTACTCCATTACACTTCCAGGCGGACAACCGTGCACGCAAATGCACGTATACGTGCACAGAGGATCGGAGTTCCTCCGATCATCGCCTCGACCTCCCACGAGTCACCACTGACCCTCTCGACCTAAACCACCACCCAGATCAACTAATTCGACGACGAGCTGAATTTCGGCATCTCGAACCAAACTAGAACTTCTACCTTATCAACAAAACGACTCGCCGCCTCGACGCTGACGATCAGAAGCTTCGAGCTTCCGGCCACGTGTTCCCTGACCATCGACGCTCCTCTACCCCAATCCTCGTACCACTCGATCGCGTATAGCCGTTGTTCTCGATTCGTCACTGACATGAACAAAAACATGAACTCAAGCCCTAATTTGAATTCGTTCGACCAGTTTTTGAATTTGAAAAATTATTCAACATTTTTCTCAACATCATATATGTTCATACTAGCTCCAAATCAAATCTCAACAATTTATATTTAATCAATAACCAGAAATTGGCAAAAATGCAATCTTTGTTTATTTACAAACTGCTCTTTAAATATTAATCTAAAAATCTTCGTTTTTGTTTTAAAAATCCTACTTTTAAATGTTTGTCCAATATATAAAATCAAATCAACAATTTATGATATTCGAATTTTAACAATAGGACTTTTTTTCTTTTCTTTTTACTGTAACTTGAATATACAGTATCCATGTTATACTATTTAGCTTCAAACAAAATTTCAAGCTATGTTTTTAAGTTTAAACAACCTGTTTTGTTTAAATCCTAAGTTTAAAATGTTTTGTATGAAGATTTATTAAATTTTCTCTACTTTACTTTACTCTGTAACCAGAGATTAAGAAGAACGGACCATATACAATTTTCAATGCAACAGGATTACACAGAACTTCTTATTTACAATATACAACAAAACATAAGTTATTCATGAAGCAAACATACATATTTAAATTTTAAAACAGTTTGTTTACTCACCAGTTTTCTCAAACATTGGATTCAAAGAAATGGTTTTTAAAGATTAAAGTTGCTCACCTCAAAAAGAAAGAACAGAGAAGCTTGCAAAATTGTTGAACTGGCTTTTAAAATTTGCAAATTAAAGCTTTTCCAGGCTGAAGCTTCTTTTTTTCTTGATTCGATGTTGCTTTGAGATGTTTGTTTTTAAGTTGAATGGTTTGTTTACTTCAGATTTTAGCTTTAAGGAACGAACTGAACTGGTGAGGATGATATATATAAAAGTGAAGTTGATTATTTGTTTATACAAAGCAGGTACAAGATTTTCTTTATTTTTCTTTTTTTAAATCTTTGGCCAGAGATTTTGATATGGAGGCTGAGGTAACTCGTTTGGGGCTGCATTTATGAGCTTGTACACATACACATCTTTGCATTTATTAGCTTTGTACCATGTATATATCTCACATACTTCAGTTGTACAAGCTTAAACTTGATTTCGGCTGTGAGCATTGTTTTGGTAGCTGCATTAATTAACATGTACCAGCTTACATTTTCTTTTATTTGTTTCCATCTTATCTCGGCTGTACAAAGCATGGAGATAGTTTGCCATCTTGTTTTCAAAAGCTTATGCATTTTTTTCCTTGTTTGTTTGTTACTTTATTTCCATGAGTAACTACTTGTTTCATTTTCATTCACACATATTTACTTACTGGTATGTATTTTATTTTATTTTTATTTTTCCTTTATTACTTTATGGTGATGTTGTATTGTTATTTTAGTCAATGTTATAAAATTTTGTTTGTTCATACATGAATATATATTAATGTTTGTTTAATTACTTGGTATAATTTTGTATATAGGTAGTTGTATTTGTTTTATTACTTTGCAATGTAAATGAAATTCTATTTTGTACAAATTCGTATTGATTTATAAATATGATATTGAGATTTATTTATTTACCTTATATTTTATAAAACTATATATATATATATACATATATTTTCTAGATGAATCGGGGAAACTCACTTCACTTTATCGATTTATTCTACTATTTTCATTCAAAATTCAATGAATTATTAATTTAAATTAAATTAAATTTCGGGGTCGTTACACATTCGGAAGGTAGATCCTTTACCTGGTCATTTGTATGGAAATCCATTCTCCAATAAGAACCTACGGACTTGATTGTAAACCTATTATGCTGGAATTTAATCAATGTAACAATTTCGGCTAAGATTAATAAGTTTATTTGCAAATGTTTTCAAAGAGATGTCATTAGAAATAATATCAAATGTTTTGATATAAAAGTGCTTTAGTTATCTTAAGGTAAAAATCCGTTTGTGTTTATGTGTGGGCGTGGCCTTATGAGATACTTTTTATTTTTAAAGGATTTTATTCAAAGGCTGATATATGACATTGTCATTCATTATTGAATTTTTCTCATGCTGGTTTATCAAGCCTGATCCGGGTATTTCAATACTCAGGTCAGATCAGAGTAGTTTCAGGTTAGTCGAAGATGGTTGGAGTTTTCAGAGGAGAGCTGGAGATATTCATCTACGTATGGACATATTCTATTATCCGCTGTACTTAGTTTGTTTTAGTTGATGTTTGTCAGAAATTGTAAGGACAGATGTTTATAACTGTCCAAGCTGAATTTAGGTTAGACTCTGATATATGTATTTAAAAGTTTTCCGCTGTAAAGATATTTGTGCAATATTATACGTTATTCCATTCGTGTGAGATTCTGTTCTGTCTATTTTTCTTTATTACCCCTGATAATCCACAATTCTGTGCAATTTGGGTCATGTGTTGTTTATTTTCGGCACAAAAGGCACATAATTTTGGGTCATCACATTTGGTATCAAAGCTGAAGGTTAAGCGAGAACCTTGGCTTTGTTATGGGTAAAGTCTCATCAAAGATAGGATCAGTATTATCCTAGGATGAGTAACTCATTAGAGATAGGGTTAGTAACATCCTAGAATGAGTTAATAGAGTATTATATATATGAGCGCGTATTTGTTAATTTTATAAAAATAATTTAAAAAAAATGGTAAATGAAATAGTTTTGCCTTAGGCTTATATTTCAAATATACAAAGTGGATATTATTATATTTTGGGTTAGAAATTAAGGATTGATTGTAATTTAGCTTAGTAAAACTAAAATATGAATATCTTGTGATTAGAATTGCACAATTTGACTATAAGATATTCCATATAGAATCAATTAGTTGAAAACTAGAATTTAGAACATTAATCATATACCCTTAGGTATTTAGTATTAAGAAATAATCATGATTAAGTGATAGTCATAATAGATGGATTTAAAAGCTAAGTACAAGTATCTTGTGAAGTAAAATTCACGATTTGATTATAAGATATTTGATGATAATATTGAAGCTAGAAGTGTAACTAGAGAAAGTAAAGAGAAAATGCATGCTTAGAAAAAAAATCTTATCAATATGATAGAAAAAGATAAGTCGGAATTGAGACTTTGGGTAAATATAATATGAAAGTGTAAGTTCTATAACTCATAAAGGAGATAAGGTAATTTGAAATTTAGACACTTTGATTAGGTTAAAAATCAAAGTGAAATTTAGGAATAAGTGATAAGGAATATCATCCTAATATAAAACTTTGAATTAGTGATACATTTTGGGTAACATTTGTAATTCATGATAAAGTAAGATCAGAAGTGGATAGTTTTGAATAATATGGTTAGTAGGTTAATTGTTGGATGAAAATATTTAAGTAACAAATACCATGTGAACTAAGTTTCACAGTTTGACCATAAGGTATTTAATGGATTTAAGGTCAAGAAAGTTGATTAAAAATGGATAGGTAAATAAGTTAAGTAGTTAATCATAGAATTAGTAAGAAAAAGATGTACACTTAGTAAAGTTGTCTTATTAATATATATGGATAAGATAAATAATGTCAGCTAAATTAAGACCTTAGATAAATAAAAATAAGGATTAACTCGTTTAACTTATTATTTGAGATAATAGTAGAATTCCATAATAGTTAAACCCTTAATTGAAGTAATAACAGTTTGAAGTTTGGGGATATGTATATATACTCTTAGGAAATAAAGGTATATTATGCAAGTTTAAGTCATATTTGTATGCTTAAGTAATAATGTATTTAGAAGAAAGTAAATGGTTGTGAAATAAACTTGGATTAATTTAGATTTTGAAAAATGTATTAGGTAAAAAAATGAATGTGAATAAGTACATAAGTTAAACGTAGATCATTTCAGTACATAAATTTTGATCTAAGATTTGAGTACAGAACTTTGAGGTGTTTACACCAATCCGAAAAAGGATTTATCACTCGATTCTTGATGGCGAGCATTGATGAGAGTTTATGATTATGTACTCGAGTTTTCTATCGTAGTTGAGAGCTATGCAAGGAAAGCAAAGGTTTGTGATCAGGAAGTCTGATCAAAGTCCGCACTAGAAAATCGGAGGATTGATACTAGTTTGGAGGTAAAGTTGTGGATTCGAATAATAGATTGAATCAATTATCACATATAGTATGATGTTTTGGGTCTATCTACATAGTAGTTAGATAATTATCTTAAATAGTACGCGCTAAGATTTGGGGTTTAGTCCTTTAGTATGATATTTTGGTTGACTAATGTAGATAGTTGACTTATGACTATGTATTTACCTCAAGTGTGTAGTACGCACTCAAGTTGGGACTAGGATCAATGATTATATTTCAGGATCAGTATTTAGTAGTAGTATTTCCCTTGCCATATATTGTTGACCTTTATAGTTCTGTATCTTTGATTTCATTTCGAGGACGAAATGCTTTTAAGTATGGGAGAATGTAACGACGCGTAATTTCGCCACTTCGGAAATGAGAGATTTCGTTCATTTTAAATTTAAAAGGAATTTAAATCTTAAATAAAAATGCTATATATAATATATAATAATAAGGAAATCATTTATTCTTATAATTAATAATTTGAAAAGTATAAATTAGATTTTAGAACAAATCAACAAAAGTCAAGTTTTGTTAAAAATAAATACAGGCTTAAATAAATAGGTTTAAATATTTATTTTATAAGTTAAATCTTATTTAAAACATCTAATAAAGATAATAAAAGTATATTAATATATTTAAAAGTATGTTAATAATCGTTTTACAAAAATAACCAAAATTTATCGTATTTTGTCAGTTTTACATACACTATAAAATTAAAGATTTTGATATTATTCAAATACGATTTTAAAATATGAATATACATGTTTTAATTTATTTAAAGAAGGGAAAATTTCATTTTAAAGTTTGGTTTACTTCAATATATAGCTTAACAAAAACATCAAATTTTGACTGTAAAATTTATCAATAAAAAACACCGTTTTCAACCAAAACAAGTTGTCGTCTAGTTGTTGCAACTTGATACATTTTCTAGCATACACATATGCATAAATACAAGTTTACAAACTTTTTAAACATTTAGCACTAAAAGACAAAAAGAGTTTACTTTTGAAAAGTATAAAAGTATGATTTGTGTAACAACCCAAAATTTTTAACAAATATTTTAAATTTATTTTTTTTGAAAACTTTGATTTTTAAATCATTTAAATTGAAATATTGGAATTTTCCAATGTAATTTTGGATTGTGTTTGTAATTTATTTTCCAAATATAATAAAACAATTATTTTTTGAAAATTTTATATTTTGGTCAACTTTGGTCAAACTTTGACTTTCAGTTAAAATTTTTAAATTTGAATTTTTAATTTCAAATCTTTTTCTTTGAGGCAGAATATAATTCTAATATTTGTCCTGCTTTTCGTTTCGTCAAATTCTGTTTTGTACTTTTTAAATTTGATAAAATACAGCGTTTTATATGCAATTATTTTCTGTATTTTTATTTTCTATTTTCTACGTTCATTTTTCTATTTTCCTATGTTCATTTATTTATTTTATTTTCTATTTTATTTTTTTTAGACTTTGATTTATTTATTGGATTTTATTTTGATTTTTGGCTTTGGAAATTTCAAGAGACTTTGGTTTCTCTTTATATAACTTGTGCCTTTTTGTTTTCGTAGCCTTTTCATTTTCTAGCCCACCTCTTTACTACTTCATAGCCATGCCTTTTACTTGCAAATCACGTACAAAACAACTTCTCGCCTCTTCATTTCTCATTCACGTTCAAAAGGAATAATATACAAGCTCTTTCTCATGTCTTCCCTCTTCCCCTTTTCATGTGTTTTCCTCTTTTGCCTCAAGCTTATGCTCGACCATCACCACCCCTTGCCAACCTCAACTCCACTCCACCACCACCATAACCGACCCCACCACCTCCACATCACCACCAAAACCATGCCATAACCCTAGATCCAAACCCCATCACCACAAAACAATTTAAATCATAGCTGGCCTTCACACATGCACCACTTCCTCTTCCTAGCCTCGACCACCCCTTTTTCCTCCATCCCCTTTGCCTTTGCCATGATCAGAACCATCCCTGGCCATGACCTGATGTGACCTAACCAAGCCCATCACACCATGGCCGAGCCACTTTAGACATAGGGTCGAACCACATATGTTGCTTGACCTTCCATTTGCTTGACTTTTTGCCTTCCTTCATTTGTAACTTGCCACTCCTCTTCATTTTCCCTTGATCATAGCCGTGCGTACATGCCAAAAGACCATCATGGCCGAGCCATGTATTGATGTGGTCGAGCTCAAATGTGATGTAGCCGAGCCCATTTGTTGGTTAGAGCAAAGTTATGTCATTTTGTTTCACATCTTTACATTGTTTAATTTTTAATCTTTTATATTGAATCATACACTTATATATGTTGTATTTGTGTTGTTACAAGATTGAATCTTGGTTCTCCATCCACTCGTATTCGATTCGTGCTTTGTCGTGCCTTTCGGAGTAGTTTGTCTTGTGTTTGATTGTTATCTCCAGCTTCAAAAAGGTGAGTTTATCACTCTCGACATACGTACTTTTATAATTGTGAAACAATGGCATGTGAATTGTAGAAAATTTATATGTTATGTTAATATGTTCATATATGCCTGTGATAGGATTATATGATGTTAAATTCTGTTTATATATTTGTTACATCATCTGATATTATTATATGTTCTACTGTTCATTTATTTACTGATTCTCACACTGCAAGTTCCCTTTCACTATGGGTTGAAATGATACATACCCGAACGAAATTTAGAATAAGGAAAAATCATTATGGGCTGAAATGATAGGCTCGAGTGATTTTTATTGTATTTTATTTGACTTGGGATTGCGGGTTTGAAATGATAGAACCCAGATTTTTCTTTTAAATTATGGATTGAAATGATACATATCCGTATCACTTGACCAAGATTAGAAAATATTATACAGACCCATGGTTACATATTTAAAAATATTTTCTTAAAAAGTTTTAAGTATTTTTAAGTTTTAAGATATATGGAAATTTTACTTAAAAATTTGATTCAATGATTTAAATATATGGAATTTTATAAGTCAATAAGTGGTTTGATTTTAAATTATAAAGCTATATTGGTTTCCTATAAGTTGGAATCTTTATATATCAATAATTGGTTTAAATTGCAATTTAAAGATCTTTATTGATGATAAATAACTTAATAATTAAATTTGATTTATTGTGGAATTTTTAAATCTAACCCAGTGATGGTAATAGATTTTATTTTATGAAATAGATATGTTTTGTAAAATAAATAATTATGATTTAAAATGGTAAAATGTATCTTAAATTATGACTTAACTTCATAATGGAAAACTTGGTTTCAATTGGAAATGTGAAGTTTGACTTATTAAAAGAATATTTTATTTATGAAATGGGTATTTTAATTTAAGTACTAAGTTATTTGTTAAAATAAAAGTTAGGTAAATTAATGTATTTTGACTTGATAAATGAATTATAATTTAAATTGGATATTGGTTAAATAAATGTTATTTTATTTAAATTATAAGTTAAGTAATATCCAAATAAATAACCTTGAAAAGTGAAATAAGTTTGATAAGTTAAAAATGATAAAAGTTGAAGATATATTGTTTTAAATTGTTATAGTAAAAACTTATAATAGTATTTGTAGCATTTGTGAAATGCTATGGGTTTCAGGTAACATTCTATAAGTGCTACCGTTGCTGGAAATGAACTGTTTTTGAAATACTAATATATCTACTGCAATAGTTTATAAGTGCTGCTGTTTCTGAAATTAAACTATGTTTTGAAATACTAAAATACTTACTACAGCAGTTTATAAGTGATGTTGTTTCTGAAACTAAACTGTTTTGAAATACTAATACCTACTGTAGCACTTATAAGTGTTGTTGTTTTAAATTTGACAATGTTTTTGAAATGTTAATATATTTACCGTAACACTTTATAAGTGATGTTGTGGCTGAAATTACAATGAACTTTGGAAATGAATATTATTTTGGAAGATTTTGACATTGAATTCAAATGGCTTAAATGAATATGTTTTGAGGTGTAATATAAACCATTTTTGAAATTTATAAGTTAATACAATGTTTTCGAAATTGGTATAATTGAACGAATGAACTTAATAATGCTAGAACTTTGGTAATGAATATTATTTTTAAGGGTGTTATGATTTTTTCTAAACATTATGATTTCCAAATGATAACATTTTAAAATTGATATGGTTTCAAAGTGTTTGGTTTCAAAGGTGTTATAACTTGGAAAGTACTATGATTTTGGAAATGAATTTATTTGAAATAGTATTTAATTAAGAATTGTTTTGAATATATTGATTTGCAATTTAAGATTTAAGAATATGGCTTTATAAAGTGGTTTTGGTTTAAGATGATTTAAAAAGGGAATATTTCAAGTTTAAATAAATTGAAAGAAATATTCAGTGATTGGAAATTTGGGTTTGTTCAAATGATATTTTGGGTTTGGAGTATAAACTAGTTGAAATGGATATGATATTTTGGTTTTGAAGTATAAACTAGTTTGAAATGGATATGATATTTTGGTTTTGAAGTATAAACTAGTTTGAAATGGATACGATATTTGGTTTTGAAGTATAAACTAGTTTGAAATGGATATGATATTTTGTTTTGAGGTATAAATTATTTTGAAATAAATATACATGGGTTATAATAACGATTGGTTGGCAAAGAGACCGAGATCAAATATGGGCATACTCTTTGTCGATACCGAAAACCACTTTGAGAACCGTATACGCAGTGGAGATTCCAAAATGAAGTAGGATGGTGGTGGCGATTCCTATTGAGGTATATATGTGGACCCGACTCCCGTGAGTTAGCATAAGGTGGCTAAAACAGGAGCGATTGATGGGCCAATGAGGTAGCTCCTCTGATCGGACACATTCCATCGTATACCATTCTATTACTTTGCGATTGATTTGATGGACATCCTCTATATTGATTCAGGAGTGTGTTCCAAGGTGGGCGGTAGTGGCTGCTATGCGTTACCACCAGCCCACATGCGTAATTGGTATATCTACCCTGGCATTGCCTAGTTGTGCCGTGTCACCTACCATATCGAGCTTTACTACAAGTTTGGTTTTGTGCCGTAGCCTGTGGAGTATTTAGGGTAGCTCCCGATCTGGGGGTACGCTGATACTGGATAGACTACTGGGACTATTATGTGTTAAGGGGAATATTGGGTCACTCCTTAATGCTATTTTAAAGTAAGTTTATTTTACTATTAAACATTATATTAATAGCGAATATTACTATATAGTAGATAGTTTAACGGATCCTTAAAGAATGGGCGATCCCAAACATTCTTTAAGTTACTTGTGCATTTCTATTATAGTTCACTTGAGTTGGTTTACATTGTATAAGTATGTATGTCCTGACTCGAGTGTTTTGTGTTTTGCTTTACGCTCGGGTCAGACTGAGTTGTACTAGTATTCGAGACTCACCTTTGGAGTTGGAGCTTCGCTTGGATCCATCCATTGATTCTGCTTTCAATCATTCAGTTGATTCCAGTGATGTATTCAGATCTTGTATTTGACTATTGTATTGAGACATCTTTGTATTCATTGATTCTGATGTATCTTGTTTAACTCTGTTATATACATAGTAGCTTCATGAACTACTATTCTTTTGTTTCCGTTGCATTATTGTTATTACTCTGTGTCTGTGATTCTGTGATTATTTATTTACTGTATATTCTGAGTTTTGCCAAATTTATATTTACAATTCGGTATTTTGAGCAATCCAAGTCCGACATGTGCGGATGCGAATGGTTGAAAATATCGGATCGTTACAATTTGACATAAACCTATAAACAAATCTATATTAAACAAAATCAAATCAAAGCATCTTATCTCATTAAACGACATAAAATCATGCCTTGGAAAGGAAAGAAAATAAGTTGAAAATTCAAAAAGTAGAAGGGTATTTTAGTCATTTTGGCTAAGGTTAAAAAGGTAATTTACATAGGAAATTTTTGCTATAAATACCACCTCACTTTCACACATTTCTTCACACCAAAATTCTTCTTCTTCTTCCTTTCTTAAAGCTTTCCTTAAGCTTCTCTAATGGCTTCCAAAAGGAAGTTCTCACTTTTCTTTTCTTTTTAAGAATTGGTAGGAGGGTTAAAATAGTGGAGTGCTTAAGCACAAATTCGCTAATTACTCTCTAACCACTTCTTAAAACTACTTCTCTTCTTTATAATGGCCATGGGCCGTGAGGATGAAGGTGTTTAAGGGCTTAGGCCGAGAGCAAGGTGGTGGAGGAGTGTCATGGCCGTGAGCAAGGCAAGTAGTGGTGGAGATGGTCGAGCACTTGGAAGCATGGTTATGATAAGGTTTAGAAATGTTTAGTGAAGTGTTGGTTTGGATAAGAACGTCGGTAGGAAGTGAAACGATTTTGGTAAAGGTGAGAAATTCTCATCGCTTTTGAATTTATATTTTGGTTATGTTAAAACAATTATATTTATATCCTTATGACATATGAATGTTTATTTGATTGTTAATATGGATGATTTGATAGTTGGTTAGATAATTGAATTGTGATAATATATCCCGTTATGGTATTAATAGTGAATGTTGGATTTGAAATCATATGTTATGTGATTTGTTGAATGGATGTTATGTAAGTGATGAATATGGATATTGGTTATGTTTATTTTGATTAAGTGACCCTTTGTTAATAAGACCATATTTTAGTGATATGAGATATTTTGGGAAAATAAGTCTCTTTTCAATTAGAAGTGAAATTAAAGTAAAAATAAAAGAGAATTTGAAATTTGAAGTGAATCGGATTTAAAAATGATAGTTAAATTGAAATTGAGATGAATAGTGAAATTGAAATTTAAATCGATTTTGAAAATTGAATTGAAGTTTAAATTGAAAGTAGATTTGAAATCTAAGTTTTAAATATGTTTAATTTGAAGTTAGAATTGAAATTGGAATTTAAAATTTTAATATTAAAATAATGTGAATAAAATAATATTATAATATGGTAATAGTGAAAATATATTTTAAATACTTTAAAAAGTGAAAATATTGATTTATAATGATTTTATAAGTGATAGAATTCAATTTGAATAAATTATTTCAAATATTGAAAAATAAGTTAAAACAAGGTGCGTCGCGCAACGGTAGTTCGCGATTTCGCGCCGAAAGGTTCAAATGAATGTGTAGAGTGGAATATAGTTCAGAATTCTTCGAGATAAGAAAATTCCGGACTATTATATCCATATCTTCTAAACGAAGAAAGAAAATAAAAAATTTGTTGAGTAGATTTTGAATTATGTCCAAATCAATTTTCTAGAAAAATCGCGCTAGCGAAGTTAAGTGACCATAACAGGAAATCTGTTCAAATGAACGTTTTTAATATTGGAAAAATATGAAATAAATTTGATAAATCTATTTAAATGGTTTAAAAGAGATTTTGATTGGAAAATATGAATTATCGAATGTTTAAAAGTTGATTTAAACAAATAAGCTTATATAGCACTTTCCGCAGCACTTTTATGTTGCGAATGGTATAACCTTTTGAAAATAAGTTTAAATGTAACGATTTTTCCCTGAATCAATTATGAATGTTTTTAAAAGGAAAGTTAAGTGTTTTAAAAGATAATTGGGAATCTTTATAATCAATTCCAAAATAAATTTGATAACTGAGTATGCGGAAACGACTAGTACATTTGTCCCGCCTGTGAGATCTGGAAAGATAAAACAAGGTGTTTAACTAAGGTTAGGGTGAAGCAACCAGTGCCCTGAACTTACCTGGCCTATGTTTTCTTTTCTTAGGCGAGGGGTGGAACAGATCGAAAGGAAAGCCCGGATGCTCTAAGATAAAAAGATTGCATTAAGTTTTCCAAAATAAAAAAAGATTAGTATTATCAAATTTAAGCAATCTCCAAAATGAACAAACTACGACTTGGATTTCATAGAGATAATCTTCTTATACTTGGTATTGAAATCCGAAGAGGAAACTCGTCCTATTTGTGGAATTTAAAAGGTGATTTCACCGTTATTCCGCCCATAGCACTTGTTGAATACAGAAATTGATGTTGAGTAAAATTAGAATGATTTCTATGATCCTTTTTACTCAAAAATGTTCGCTAAGATTTATTTTAGGGTTTATCGTAAATGATGTCTTAAATAACATTGTTTTTGTCCCGCCTAAAAGTTAAGGAATTTGGATCAAGGGTTAAGTAAGGAAATTTGAAAATATTATCCAAAGCAAAAGAATGAATTACTTAGAATTATCCTAAGTTAAAAGAAAGAGATTTTGAAATCATCCGAGAAGAATTAAAGTGAAAAGAGACTTAATAAATCCTGTATACTCATATTCACTTTTATCGATAATCGGATTTCGAAGGAACCGGGGTCAGACTTGGGTGATTCCTATCCGAAAACCACTTCGACCCAATGTATACATTCGAATGTGAAGACATATTGAAGATGATGATTATTGAAGACCGTGGATCTTCATAGTGTGGAAACTGCTTGTTGAACATGCTCTGGTTGGCCCCCATTATAGAGTTATATATATAGTAGTGGTCTCCTCGTGGTGGAGATTTTTCGAATTGCAAGGACTACTCGCTACTAGTGGTAGTAGGAGAGTGCCTTCGGTTTGTCATGTTCCTGGACAATTTGCATGGACGTTTGTCTGACATTGCATTTCTAATGATTACGAACATTGGTTTTTACAAACGTACATCTGTTTGGTGGCGAAGAAGGCAACTTCTCTTAGCTTAACACCCTTCCTTGAGACGTACGAGCTCAAGGGTTGTATTTTTGTGGAAGGCAATTAGTAGTCAACGGAAATGGCAATGTGGCATTCAGAGATGTGATATGTGCTATGTGAAAAGGTAATCGTAGCCTTAAGCCTCATCAAACCGGAAATGACCGAAACAGGATTAGATGCGGCAAAGCTAAGTGGGTCATTCCCAATTAGGGTATGATCATCCCCTTCTAGATATAATTCTTTCCGCTATGACGTTCGGGATGTAAATTAATGTGGTGTATGGAAACGAGCGCTCGGTTAAAGGTCGGTAACGATCGGGGGATGACATATTCGGTACTACCTAGTTAAAGAGGTAGACCGGTCTTGTGTTGGTAGAGGGCAGATGTTCTGTGCCTCGGGACATCCATCTAGAGGTGTACCCATTCGGAAGGTAGATCCTTCACCTGGTCATTTGTATGAAAATCCATTCTCTAATAAGAACCTACAGACTTGATTGTAAACCTATTATGCTGGAATTTAACCAATGTAACAATTTCGGCTAAGATTAATAAGTTTATTTGCAAATGTTTCAAAGAGATGTCATTAGAAATAATATCAAATGTTTTGATATAAAAGTGCTTTAGTTATCATAAGGTAAAAATCCTCTGTGTTTATGTGTGGGCGTGGTCTTATGAGATACTCTTTCTTTTCAAAGGATTTTATTCGAAGGCTGATATATGAAACTGTCATTCATTATTGACTTTTTCTCACGCTGGTTTATCATGCCTGATCCGGGTAATTTCAATACTTGGGTCAGATCCGAGTAGTTTTAGGTTAGTCGAAGACGGTTTGAGTTTTCAGAAGAGAGCTGGAGATATTCATCTACGTATGGACATATTCTATTATCCGCTGTATTTAGTTTGTTTTAGTTGATGTTTGTCAGCAATTGTAAGGACAAATGTTTATAACTGTCCAAGTTGAATTTTGGTTAGACTCTGATATATGTATTTTAAAGTTTTCCGATGTAAAGATATTTGTGCGATATTATATGTTATTCCATTCGTGTGAGATTCTGTTCTGTCTATTTTTCTTTATTGCCCCTAATAATCCACAATTCCATGCAATTTGGGTCTAACATGTGTTGTTTAGTTTCGGCACAAAAGGCACATAATTTTGGGTTGTCACAGTTTACCTCATGTCCATCCTCAATTCACAATCCAATCAAAATTAAAATAAGACAACTTTCCAAGTAGACGAAAAACATAATTTAAAATCAAATTTATTCATTCACTTGCATTTCATTCACCTCTTCTCCATACATGTATAGAATCTCTATAGAGAAAAAAGATTAATAGAGAATATTGTTCAATAATTGTGACTGCACATGGATTGAGCTTGTTTACCTGAGAGCAATCTTATTACAGATACATTGCCAAGCTTGCTGTTTTGAGAAGGGACCAAATTACTCAAATAAAGGAAACTTCCAGTTAATGGTTGTAAATGACAGTCTCTTACTGAGTATTCATGAGCTCTACAAGATTAAATATTCAAGCGAAAATAGTTCTGTGCATTTACTTATTTTCTAAAGGTTGAGGATGAAATATTGTTTAATGGTAATAGTAGAGAGATCGAGCTGTCAATTTTATCTATATTTAATACCAGTATGCATGCACATCCGATAGACGTGTGCATAGAAAATTTTGACCATAACTAGAAATAAGTTTAAAAAAAGATTATTGTTGCATAACTTTATGTTAATTCTAAGAATTTAATTCAATTCAATGTAGATACATAAATTGTTTGCGATAGCAGCTTGCTCAAATGCAATGTATAAATATATAAATAATTTGTAAACATAGTTAATTTTTATAAATATGTTTAATTTTATAAATTTATAATTTACAAAACTTGCTTTGCTTTTTGTAAAAATTAGTCAGTTTTTGTAAAATTAGTTAATTTAATATAAAAGTTTTTTAAAATAGATTAATTTTAATAAATTTAGTTAATTTTTGTAAAAATAGTTAACTTAGTTAAAAATATTGCTAAATTAATTAATTATTATAAATTTATTTAATTTTTATAAAATTTTGATAGTATATAGAAATTTATTTAATTTTTATGAAATTTTAACTTAGTTAATTTTTTATAAAACATAGTTACTTTTTATAAATTATTTATGTTTTTAAAACTTAGTTAACTTTTAGAAAATTATTTAATTATTAAACTTGGTTAACTTAGTTAAACTGTTACAAAACTTAATTGTTTCTTATAAATTAAGTTTTTTTTATATAACTTAGTTAACTTGTTATATTTTATATTTTTATATACTTAGTTAATTTTTGTAAATTAAACTTGTTAACTTTTATAAAACTCGGTTAACTTAGTTAAATTTTTATAATACTTATTTAATTTTTATAAACTTATTTAATATTTATAAATATTAGTTAACTTAGTATAATTATAAATCTTAGTTAATAATAGTAATAATAATTATTATTGTTATTATTATTATTATAGAAGATTTAGTTATATATATTTTTTATGTATACTTAGTTAATTTTTATAAACTAAACTTGTTAATTTTTATAAAACTTAGTTAACTTAGTTAAATTTTATAATGCTTGGTTAATTTTTATAAACTTATTTAATATTTATAAATCTTTGTTGTTTATGTTTATTATTATTATTATTGTTATTATTGTAGAAGATTCTGTTAATTTATATTTTTATATACTTCGTCGAGTTTGTTAAATCTTTATAAAACTTGATTAATATTAGAAACTTGGTTTTATAATAAAACTTAGTTAACTTAGTTAAAAATTTGTAAAATTTAGTCAATTTTTATAAACTTGTTTAATTTTTATAAAACAAAGTTAACTTAGTTAACATAAAACTTATGTCCATGCACCCTACACAAAAAAATGGTGCTAACAAGCATTAGTAGTGCTGTCAAACCTGGTCAAGAAATCCTTGATTAAAAGGAACAAATTCACATACTTCCTCGAAAGGTTTACTTCTTGACCCGATCACCATTTCTGAACTACAGTCTTCCACCTGGAATATTAAATGCACAACTCACTTACTATTTGCAAATAAATGTGTATTCTATCAGTAGATCAATATAGGTTGAAACTAAGGTTTGGAAAAGAAGAAAAAGTGAATGAAATCCCTAAATGGATTGGATGTAATGTTAAACCTCAAATTATGTTAACTAAATATGATATATGATGTCTGAGGACGAATGAGAGTAAACCAAGTGTCAGGGACTCAAAAAGGAAATGTTTTCTAATGAATGAAGTTTGTTCTTTTCTTTTTTATTAGTATACCAATTTTCAGAATAACCCATCAGAGAAACAATACCAACTTTGTGTGAAGGTGATATACGTGCTCTGAATCACATAATTAAGCATATGCAGCTGGCTAAAGCACTTTATTGTATCAATGAATAGAACTGATGTCAAAGACTATTCTCTCCTAGTCTCTACATTGTTTATTCTTTTCCAATACCTTATGAAAGTGGTACTGACCAATTCTTCATCAAGATAATGAAAATTAAATAATAGTTAGCAAGCGACATAGAAACAATACAGTCGAATTCCAGCAAGGTTGCGGTATAATACACCAGCATTTGAATACCAAGTGGTACATTTGCAGTCAAAAGCCTAAAATGTAAATTAATTAGTCAGTCACTAACCTGGTTGAATTCAGAATCTATGTCCTTTTCAAATTTATTCTGAAAAATACTCTTTATAGCCTGCTATTTTATTCTTGCATTGGGTTGCAAATTCAGAAATGTCTTGCAGAGCATGATTCTGATAAAATGAAATGCTAAAATAATAGTTTAGAAACATACCTCCTAAGACCCAGAGACCTGAAATCTTGACGTGGTAGGGCACAAGGAGTCATCACATTCGAACCTTTGAAGCACAATTAAAACAAAGTAAGAATATTGGAACTAAAATTTTCCACATATCCTATATAAAATGAAATTTACTCTATTGCACAGGATTGTATATCAATGTCGTTGACAGCCTTCATATTTCTCCGGTAGTCATTTGAAAAAGAACTGTCTACTGAGTGATACTGATATTCTTATAAATGATGATCGGGTCAAGAAGTAAATCTTAGTTAACTATTGTTATTCTTATAAATCTTAGTTTATTATTATTATTATAGAAGATTAAGTTATATTTTATATTTTTATAAATTAAACTTGTTAATTTTTATAAAACTCAGTTAACTTAGTTCTAGTTCTAGTTGTTCGAAAATCACTTCGCAGAACTTACATATTAACATGGTTAAAATAAAAAAACTTTGTGCCCCTTCGCTAACTTCTTCTCTACAATCAGATATTTCAATGAAATAACATACAAGCTGCAATAAATGTGAAACTTAGGTTAATTGATACTTCAATGGTATTCCTATAACATATTCACAAAATATCGGACCGAATCCTGACTAAAATATGCCATAAAATTTAAAAGGTGAAACTGTTGCAAAACATACCAAAAGAAAGCTCAAATGTCATTTTGTTTGTCAACCATCTTAAAAACATAAAAACCAAGCCATATTCATTATCTAGTTTTCACTAAACAAATGTTTTTGAAGAGCTCAAAACATAGAAAATGTTTATTCAAAATTTGAGGAAGATGATACCGGTAGACAAGAGAAATTATGACATAAACCTTGCTGTTGAATTTTGTCAATGATAGAAAGTAGTACATTCTTAACTAATTTGCATGGAAATAATTTGCATGTTCATACTAACAAAACATGGTATATATCCAAAGAGAACTAAAACAAAACAAAAATCATAAAACGCTTTAAATAGATGTACATAGTGAGAGTAATACTATTACCTGACAGAGTAAATAAATATACGACCACACACTGTTAAAAAAAACAATTGCTGCATGTACCTCCAGTATTAATCCTTATTATGGCACCAGAAGTCTCTTGAATTGATTTAATTGAAGCTCCTTATTTTCCAATCAAATGAGTTGATGAGTCGATGGCACCAATAATTAAATGGTCATAAGACTGGAAGATCCTATATTATTTGTTTCAAAGTCGGAAACACGTTTGAATACTCTTATCACCGCATCCATGGCAAGAGAGATTTTTGCTTCCAGTTCCTCTTTACCAAAACTAAGAACCTAAAGGAACAATAGTTCAACTACCGTCAAGAAAAGATAAATATATCATGGTGCAGAAAAGGAAAGCGTTATGTGGAACTGATAGAAAAGGCATGCAAAGTTGTTTAGGTGAATAGCCAAGAGCATCAAGACAGCACTGGAAAATAAACAATTGTCATCGTATCCAACTACAAGAGCATACATGTTAATAAGGATAACTAATATTAGTATTTGATCAAAAACTAAATCTTATGATTCTCAGCAAAAAAAATCTCTTGTTTCATACTTATCTATAACTAGTGGACTCCATAAATGATGTTGGTCTTCATAAAAATGATGTAGGTGTCTCCACAGACTTTTGTTTTATTCAGAGTTGTGTAGCTCAAAAAATACATAGGGGCAAGGATAGGGCGTAGTGGAACATTTCCATATGTGTGTATGTGCGCACATGTATGGGCATGCATGCATAAATACTTTTGAATTGCAACTGGTACAAATCAATCTATATTCGATTATTATTCACACAATTCCCAAAATCCAGTTTCTTTAAACAAAATATGCAATGTAGCAAGTTTACACAATAAACCTTGACAATAAAACAATATAATTTACATATTGTATATTTCAAAACCTACAATTTACATAAGTACAAGTTAGAGATGAAAAGGCAAAATGCAAGCTGAAGCATTTGAAAACCTGGTCACATTATGTCCACGGGTATGCAAATTGTAGGATGAATAAGGGAATAATTTGCATTATACGCTAACCAGTTTTACTGTAAACTAGCGGACAATGGACTTCTGTGTATGTTTAGTGTATTGACAGAGCAAAGTGCAAATTGAATAATTGGAACCATTTTCATTTGTTACAGACTTCACACAAATAGCCAGGGATCCTTCTTCAAGACCTTGTGCACACATACATAATTGCATGCATGTACACAGACGCACATATAACAATCGAATAAATGATTGTGGACAAAATTTGTCAGAACTTCTTGTCCTTGTTCTAAGGGTTATCATACTAATCTACTACAGATAGGACACTCGGATTCAGGAAAAAAGTGTACATTTTAGATGCTTTCCATTTTTTTGTAAAACTATGGTAGTGAATCATATCAGTCAACTGCACAAGTAATTCAATCACACATAAAAAATAAAAATAAACTAAGTGGGGCTTTAGGGGACACAGTACATACTCAAGAAAATAGTGGTCGCAATGGTATATGCACAGATAAGTAACTTATTAGTAAGTAAATGTTATTAGATTGGATTTGAACCGAAGTAACTTATTATTTTATATGTTCATATAAATACTAAAATACACCATGTATTTCTTATACTACTAATAATTATTGACTTCTGTAACTTATTTATTGCTGCAAAATCATACAAGTTTTCTAAAACAACAATTCACCATATTAAACGAGCAAGCAGTTGGAATTACTTTTTCTCCGACGTAACAACCATAAAAATTTAATTGGGCTTCTAGTCCAGTCCCATTGGACCTAATTAATCTAATGCTTATCTGCCTGCATAATATTATCACTCCCTTATGGAGCCATCGAGCAATAACTAAAATATAGTCAAATGTATAATGAAACCGAAGATAAAAAAACTTAGTAAACTCTATTAGTATGCAACAATTAATTAAATAAGCGAGTTGTGATATTACAAATGTATGTTATAATGAGGATATCCACAAGGAAATTGAAATAGGCAAATTTTGTTACAAATGTATTTGAATGAAATATACATGTACTGATATGCAAGGTGTAAAACATAGCTACCAAATTTTTGGTGATTACAATTTTTAAAAAGGTAAACAAAGCACAGAATGCTTACGTTTACATGGTTAATTGGGTCATTAATTTTCATATTATAAAACTGGAATAAAAAATAAATGTACAAGAGCAGCATATAACATGCACAATGTGTCACTGTATATGTCATAAGGCCGTGAACACACTAAAAACATACTTGGATCAAAAAAATTCAAGGATAAATGCAAAGGTCAAGCCCGAAGGCTCAACACAGTGCAAGTGTGAACGAGGTCAAGCCCAAGCAAGCTCGGGCTCAACTCAAGTGCATCATGTAGTGTACATAGGTGCAACCATGGTTTAGACTCAACACAATGCACCAAGGAAACATAGACCAGTATATGCAGCAATTAACATAAGTACACATATAAGTGCACTGGTGCTATAATCAATGTCGGGCAACAACTTTAGAATTTCAGAATCATGCACACATAAAAACTGAGTCGCATACTCAGATACACACACACAAAGGCAAACTCGAAACCAGACAGGCAGTAGAGTATGCATCAGAGGTAGGTACATAAGTGCACACATGAATATCACTAAGGGAGCACAGTATATGCATGCAGCAACAACTCAAGCAACTCAGGGTACTAATCATTACATTGACATTGTGCACACACACATAAATCAATTTCGACCAATGGTATGGGAACAACAAAGAAACTCACATAAATGACATGCAAATAAACAGGGTATCAAAGCAACCAAACTGAATCAGGAAACAAAGCATCAAAGACCAAAATCAATTCATTCTATACAAGTATCAGTTTCAAAGTTCAAACATCAACACAAGTTCATCAACGACCAACTCAGTTCAGATATCGTTAGATCCAGGAAGAGTTTTTTAATCGGTAATCCAAGCAAACAAAACCAAAAAAGAAAGCATCTCAGAATATATATCACAAATGAACAAGTCAGAACAACATACGACCAAAATCAAAAAATTCAGTTAAGGGTCAAAATTTATGTGAATATATATCAATATATTTGAACGATGACCAAGTCAAGATTCCCATAATCGTTCAATCAAGGATCCACGACCAAAGTTTAAAAATTCAAAGCCAAGTCCGAACGTATCAACTCGAAATTAAGGGATATGATTTTAAAATCGATCCCTGTTTAAACCCATTTCATCACTGGTAATTGGAATTAAGTCGAGTTCTAATAAAATTGAAAAGGAGAAAAATTGATACACATACCAAATCAGCATAACATCGAACAACTCGACCCTTGAAGCAACTGAGAGGAAGCATGACAAAGCTATTGATCGATCGACTAGGCAGACAAAGCAAAAATATTTCTTCAATTGATCAACTAGAGGAATCGATGGCTTCAAATCAGTTAATGCAACCACACCAATCAATAGCTGCTAATCAAAGAAAGCAAGCATCAGAGAAGAAAGAGTGCGATTCAAATTACAATTTCAAGCTGTGGCTTTCCATTCAGGGAACCCTAATTTCAGATTGCAAGAGAGAATGAGGATGTGGCCCTAAATAGAACGAATAAGCATATGAGCTCAAAATTATTATCTTCTTATTTTTTTAGGCTACATTGGTTACTTTTGTTTATGCTTAATTTATATGTATTTAGGGTTTCATTTTATTTTAATTGTATTTTATTTTAAATTTTATAAACTCTAGTTTTTAACTAGGTACGAACTACGGGGCATAGTTTGAGAATTCGCAACTCGGGGTTTGAGTTGCGGTCGAGTTTTGAGTGTAGAATTAGAACAATCAGGTTAGTGAGAGTCGTGAATTTATAGGGTCTGTAAGCATCAATTGTTTAATTTCTAATAGAAATCTTAGAGGCAACAACAAGTTGGTTTTGCCAAAGCTGGGTAAACTTTTATGTCACTTTTATTTCCACATTTACTCTGTTATTATCTATGATGCAATTTTTATTAATTTGTGAATTTATTATAAACCATATTCACCTCCCCCCCCCCACTAGGGTTAATTCGATTCTACAAGTGATATCAGAGCTGGTTACTAGCATAAATCTTTAACCCTAGTTACAGATCTAGCAAGAGTCAGGCCAGCGTTGGTCCCCTATTTTTGATGAAATAGATTTTTTAAATTGGAAATTAAATATGAAATTTATTTAAAATTTGTTAATTTTAAACGTTGGGATATCATTGAAAATGGGTGTGATATGGTAGATAAGAAAAATACTTCGATTAATGCTCTTGCTATGCATATACTCTAATCTCTAATTACTAAAGATGAATTTCACTATCTCTCTCATTGTTTAACTGTACAACAAATATGGAACACTCTCGATGCAATATATGGTAGAAAAGACAACAACAGCGAGAAACTCCTTGAAATCGACTTAGTTAAAGAATTATGCTTGAAAGAATTTGCAAAAGATAGTTAGGACAATGATAGTAAAGAGGGCAGTGACGAAGACACAACGGCTGACGAAATAGGTGATTTTTCATTCAAAGATATAATTCTCTTATATCAAAAATTAAATAAAAATATGGATGACCTTGGGATGAAAAATAATAATTTGAAAAGTGAAAAATCTAAACTACGTCAAAAAATGATGATTTTGAAAATGAGCTTAAAAATATTAAGAAAAAATTAAAAAATCTAATTGCAAAAATTATTTAAATTATGAGAAAGAGTTTGCTCATTTTCATGAAAATTTTCAAAAGCTGTAAAAGGAATTCTGATTTTGACGAAAAACGAAATTATGTTGATTTACAAAAACAATATTTTACAAAAAGAGTTGGAAAGTTTTAAGATGTTCGAAAACTCCAAGTGTGCAGTTTTGAAGGAGAATTTAACGAGGTCAACAAAAATTTCAAAACCCCTGAAACGAAAACATGATTTTGAAAAATAGCAAAACTAAAATTATTCGAATAAATCATGAATTTGAAAATGCAATTGAAAAAAAAAATTCAAGGATTTTGAAAATTTGAATTTGAAAAGTGCAAACATTTTGAAACGGAAATGCTTGAATTTGAGACCAAAATAAAAGAGCTCAAAAATGAAAATTTGGTCTTAGAAAGAAATGCTTTTGAAAAGAGAGAGAATGTAATTAGTCGTCGTTCTAAACTAATCAACGAGAGCAATATTTTAAAATCCAAAGTTAATGAACTCGAGTTAATTATTCGAAAATTTTCTATCGAAGAAAAATCATTTAATATATTATTAGAAAATCAACTCTTCGTAAATAACGGAAAATGACTTGGATTAAAAAAAGTGTCAATATATAAACAAACGACTAATAACACTGCTAGGGGGAGAAGTGCGATACCCAAATGCATAAAGTGTGGAAACATAGGACATAACAATAATAATTGTCAAAATAAAGATAAACACAAAACCTTAAACAAATATGGATTCCAAAAGGTACAAATATAAATTTTCCTAAATTTAAACAAATTTGGGTCCTAAGGGTAGATTGTTAAAATTAACAGTTTGCCATATAAACAAAATTGGGTGCCAAAGATTTTAACCGAAAATAAAAGTCGTCCTACATCCTTCGTTAGGTCACTCGCTTCTTCCAAAATTCAGGTGCAAAAGCAGGCTAAGAAACAACTTCGATAGAGACAGATTTCAAGTTGTTCTATATGATCGATGAGCAAATAATTCTAATATTCCTTAGCCTAGAAAAATGAGGTGGAGATCTACACATTTTGGATATCATGACATCGACGGTAAGTAAAGGTATGATCTCTAAAATCTGTTTTATTTTCTTTTTGTTAATTTTTTTTATTAACACTGCTGTAGTATATTTATCGTATCTTTAGCTCCTTAACTATGATTTGTAAAATTTAAGATGTTCTGGAAAATAATTAGAAAATTATATAAATTTTATTTTATGCATTTTTTCAGAATTTGAACTTAAACCAGTGAAAAACTGCAAATCATTTGGAATATTGTTTGAAAATAGTTTCAGAACTTCTTAACACAACTGTAGTAATTCGATCATAACTTGAACATCTTTGCTCCGAATTTGGAAATTACCGAAGTTCTGGAAAGCTAACTTAAGCATTAAAAGTTTACCATTTTTAGTTTTTGTCGATTCATTTTGTAAAATATTGAAAAACAACAATCATTTTAGCACATTATTTCTGATTTATGCAAACAAGTTGTAGTATTTCATTCATAACTTTTGATCGATTTATTATTTTAACTTAAAACCAATTTTAGTGAGTAGCTAGTTTGAATGTCTAATTTTTTTATGTTTGTGCTAAATCAAATTACGGATTTAAAAACTTTCAAATAGTGGTTTTAAATGGACTGGATTTTCAAAAAAGTAATTTTCAATTGCTTTGGTAGAACGATTAACTTTCATTGTCTTGTTTACAACTAAAAATTAATGGTTGGAGAAATGTGTGTGCTTTTGTTTGATAGAAATGTTTTTCCCTCTGTTTAATATTAAACGACCTTGCTGAAAATTTTAAAAATCAGTTCGAGTGAGTACACCATCTACTTAGTTAATAATATATCATTTTTAGGCAATTAGAGTACAAGTGGTATAAGACATCACTTCATTTGAAAGCATATGTGCATTTATCTGACTTTAAAGTTAGCAGATATCATTTTCACAAAACCCTTTATAGAAAATAAATTTTCATTTTTGAATTTAGAATTTTTTTGATATAACTCAAAAAAAATTACTTTGATGGAAACACTCTTATTTATTTTGGTAAGGGATTTACTCTGGAAAAGATGGTTGTTGACTACTTGAACCTTTTGAAACTTATCAAAATATTAATAGTGTTTGAGAAAGTGACGAGTATTGGTTAACTTAAACTTTATAGCTAGAGAAAGTATACGTTAAAAATGTTCATAAAAATTAAACAAATTTTACAATTTTTTCTAATTAGTACATATTCCATGATCATTTCTATCATTGTTGTCCTTCTTCCAATCCATACGTCAAAATTTTAATATAGTGTGTAGAAGTTGGTATTTCAAAGCATGAAAATAATTTCTTTTGTAGTATATAATTCTATCCCAAGGTATTCACTGTCGTTTAAAAGTCCTCGCGGTTATGCATGGATGAATTACTTTAATCTCTATATACGTGCTTCCATTGTCATTTAAAAGTCTTCACGGTTATGCATGGTTAGAAAATACTTAACATTCTTTTTAAGTAACTACTAACCTCATTTAAAAGTCCTAACGGTTATCCATGGTTAGAAAGTGCTTAACATTTTTTATATGATATTTAAAAGGGTAATTTACAAATTTTTCTTTACTAAAAATACCACACTGCTGTCACTATATAATTTCCCTTAAACCATAATCCTATCGTCACTCTAAAATGGAATTTGTCTCTGATAAATAAAATATTATGATTTTTGTTTGATTAATTGGAATATGCAATATATATTTATTCCTCGATATTATTTTATGATTTTAATCAAAATTCATCACTATTTCAATTATTATTATTATTATTATTATTATTGATGATTACAAAAGGGGGAGAGAGGTTAAAATTTGGTGGTTTAATAATAACCTTACTAATATTCGAGAGGTGTTCTTATTATTTAAGAGTTGTTTTTACAGTTATTTTTGCAGTTATTTAACAAATCAAATTTTCATTTTTAAATTGCATGCATCTATGTAGGGGGAGTCTAGTTGTAGAAGGAGTATACAAATAGGGGGAGATTGATCACAACACCTCAAACACATTTGCTAGACACAAAATCTTAATATATGTTTGTTATTATAAAAAATGGGAGATTATAGAATATAACAGTTTATATATAATTTTTGTTTAATGATAATAAATACACAGACACACACACATACATATATATTAAATGTGTTTGTTATAATACTATTGCAATATCAAAGAATGAAATAAAACAAATTAGAATTTCATTTAAATAGATACTTTATTTCATTACATTATCAACTAGCACACATTTACTATATAGCTTCCACTATATTTTACACTATTATACAACCTTGTTTTACACTCCCATATATGTAGCAATATTTCTCACTCTCCAATACAATCACTCACTCACTCGTATTTGATTTGCTATCTTCTTGCTCTATCTTGTGTCTAGTTATCTGCTTTATCTGTCAAAGAAATAACGCAGTAAAAAGCAAAAGGAAACAAATTGATATTGCAAAAATAAGAATATACTTAAATGCGATATTGTCTCAGTTAATTGGGTTGTTTGTTATCATATTTTAAAACTGGAATAAAAAATAAATGTACACGAGCAACATATGACATGCACAGTGTATCACTGTACATGCCATAAGGTCGTGCACATACACAAAACACACTTGCATTAATAAATTTCAGGGACAAATGCAAAGGTCAAGCTCGAAGGCTCAACACAGTGCAAGTGTGCATATGGTCAAGCCCAAGCAAGCTCGTGCTCAACTCAAGTGCATCAAACAGTGTACATAGGTGCAACCATGGTTTAGACTCGACACGGTGCACCCATGAAACATAAGTACACATACAAGTGCATTGGTGCTACAATCAAAGCCAGGTGGTAATTTTAGGATCATGCATACATAGGAACTGGACTCACATACTTAGGCAAATACACACATACAAAAACACTCGGGCATACAGAGGCAAACCCAAAACCACACAGGCTCTAGAGTATGCATCAGAGGCAAGTACACAAGTGCACACATGAATACCATTAAGGAAGCACAGTATACACATGCATCAATAACTCAAGCAACTCAAGACATTAATCATCACATTGACACAACTGGAGGTGCGCACACACAAAGAAATCAGTTTCGAGCAATGGTGTAGGAACAACAAAGCAACTCACACATGACACATAGATGAACATATTATCAAAGCAACCAAACTGATTCAGGAAATAAAGAATCAAAGACTGAAATCAATTCATTCTATAATAAGTATCAGTTTCAAGATTCAAGCATCAACATAAGTTCGTCAACGACCAACTTAGTTTAGATATCATTAGATCCAGGAATAGTTTTTGATATTAGTAATCCAAGCAAACAAAATCGAAAAAGAAAGCATCTTAAGAATGTATATCACAAATGAATAAGTCAAAACAGCATACAGCCAAAATCAGAAAATTCAATTAAGGGTCAAACTATATGCGAATATATATCAATATCTTCGAACGATGACCTAGTCAAGATTCCCATAATCGTTCAATCAAGAATCCACGGTCGAATTTTAAAAATTCAAAGTCATATCTGAACGTATCGACTCGAAAATAATAGATACGATTTTAAAATCGATCCCTATTTAAAACCATTTCATCACCGGCAATTGGAATCAAGTCGAGTTCGAATAAAATTGAAAAGGGGTAGAAATTGATACACGTACCAAATCAGCATAGAATTGAACAACTCGACCCTTGAAGGAACCGAAAGGAAGCACAACAAAGCAACAGATCGATCGACAAGGTAGACAAAACAAAAATATTTCTTCGATTAATCAACTAGAGGAATCGACGACTTTTAATCAGTGAAAGCGACAATCGATCGCTACTAATCGAAGAACGCAAGCATCAGAGAAGGAGTGCGATTCGAACTACAATTTTCAAGCGGTGGCTTTCAATTCAGGGAACCCTAATTCCAGATTGCTAGAGAGAAGGAGGATGTAGCCTTAAATAGAACGAACAAGCATACGGGCTCAAAATTTTCATCTTTTTATTTTTTTAGGCTGCATTGGTTACTTTTTTTTTTGGGCTTAGAGTCTCATCTTATTTTAATTGTATTTTGTTTTAAATTTTATAAACTCTAGTTTTTAACTAGGTACAGACTATGGGGTGTAGTTCGAGAATTCGTAACTCAGGGTTTGAGTTGTGGCAGAATTTTGAGCATAGGGTTAGGATAATTAGGTTACCGTGGGTCGCAAGTTTACAGGGTCTGTAAGTGTCGATAGTTTAATTCCCAGTGGAAACCTTGAAGGCAGCAGTAGACAGGTTTTGCCGAAGCTGGGTAAACTTGTGTATCGCTTTTATTTCCACATTTACTATTATTATCCATGCTGCAATTTTTATTATTTTATGAATTTATTATAAGCCCCATTTACCCCACTTCAGGGTTAATTCGATCCTACAACAAACAAATAACTTTCACTACAACAAAAAGACCCTATTACAACTATATTTTTACAACTGTCACAAAATGTCAGTTGAAATAGAGGTTTTACAACTCTTTTTTCAGAAAATTGTAATAAATTTATTTTCAACAACTCTTTTATTTTGTCGGCTGTAAGCCTGTAATAGATTCCTATTACAACTTTTCTTTCTTACCAGTTATAATATATGCCTATTTTTAATAACTCTTCTTTTATGTTAGTTGTAATAGATGCATATTACAATCTTTTTCGTTTGCCGGTTGTAGTAGATGTCTATTTTTAACAACTCTTCTTTCTTGCCAGCTGTAATAGATGTCTATTACAACCTTTTTCATTTGCCCGATGTAATAATTAATTAATAATTATATATATTAAATAATAATATTTAATAATTAATAATAAATAATAATTACTATTAAATAATAGTAATTAATAATTAATTTGAAATATGAAATAATTAATATTAATAATTAATGTTAATAATTGCTATTCAATAATTAACATAATAATTAATAATTATTATTGAATAATTAATAATAAATAAATAATAATTAATAAATAGGAATTAATTTTTAATAAACAATAATTAAAAATAAAAAATTAATATTAATAATTAAGAAGTAATATTTAATATTTATTAATTAATTTATGATATTAATTATTAATTACAACATTTTTTTAGAAAGTTATAATAAACTTTTTTGCCAGTTGTAATATAGTCCAATTAAATATTAAAATACTTAACAGTAATTAATAATTAATAGTACTAATAATTAATAATTAATAATATTAATAATTTATAATTAATTATTAATAATATTATTATTTAACATTAATTGATATTTAATAAGTAATAATTAATAATAACCCTACAAATTAATAATAGTTAATATTTAATATCTACTATTTAATATTTAATATTTAATATTAAATAATTACTATTAAATAATTAAAACTAATTCCAAATAATAAATAATTTATAATTAATTATTAGCATTAAATAATTTATAATTAATAATTATTAAATATTAATTAGTTTTAATAATTAATATTAAATATTTAATAATTAATGACTACTATTAAATATTTAATAATGAATAATTGGTAATATATAAATAATGGTTAACTTTCAATAAATAATATTCAATTATAATTAAGATGTAATAAGTAATAATTAATTATTAATAATTAAGAAGTAATATTAATAATTAATAATTGATAATAACCCTACAAATTAATAATATTTAATATTTAGTATTTAATATTAAATATTTAATAATTAGTATTAGATAATTACTATTAAATAATTACGAATTAATATTAGTACCTAATACTTAATAATTAATAAGTAATATTAAATAATTAATAGTTAATACTTAACAATTAATAATTAATTAGTTTTAAATAATTGATATTAAATTTTTAATAATTAATAGCTACTATTAAATATTTAACAATTAATAATTGGTAATATACATAACAATTAACTTTCCATAATTAATATTCAATTGTAATTAAGAAATAATAAGTAATAATTAATAATCAAGAAGTGATAAGTAATTTTAGATAATACAATAGAAAATTGGACAGTTCAAATTGTTCAAAAATGGTTTATCTTCTTTGAATTTGAGTAACTATTTATATAGTATTTTTTTTAAAAATAATTGTTCAACTGTATAATACTTCAAATTATACCATTCGTATTAACTTAAAATTTTTAGTTAATAGTCTACTTTAGAACTTATAATACTTCAACTTATATTTAAACCAATTTTGGCTTCAACCTGTCAAATTTTAGGCTCCAACCCTTTAAAATTTTGTCTAAACTTTGGCTCTAAGTTTTAAAATTTTGGCTCCAGCTTAAAATTTATAACCATCCATTTTTTCCCCTAATTACTTCTACGAAACCTAATTTCGAAATCCCTAATTTTTTTCCATGGCGCTCAAAGCCAAAAAAACCCGCTAAGAAGAAGCCAACTGTAGAAACATGCCGTATTATGAGATTCAGACTTCTATTCGTCTTATTCTTCCTGTCGAGCTTGCCAAACGAGCTTGGCAAACACGCTGTATTTGAAGGTACCAAGGTCGTTACATAGTTCACCGGCGGTTAAAGTTGAAAGTAAGAGTTTCTTTTAGGTTTTTAATTATTATGCATTTTATTTCGTTATGAGTTGCTTGAGCTTATAAAGTTTCAGTGTTGGTCTGTCGTTGTTTGGTTAGGATGATGCAGAGAAGGAAAGGACGAGTATGGGCATGAGAAGGAAAGGAATTTTGAACCTACCTTTTCTGATCGATAGAGATATCCAGTTATCTTCATGTATCCAAAAATAAGTTGTAAATTATGAATCTACATGTATGTTATTTTAGGAAACCATCATGATGCATGGACATTCGGAGCAGTTGATCCTAATAGTGGAACTGCTTCCTTATTAGAGGTAACTTTAGATATTGTACTTGAGCCAAAACAACGATTAAATGATTTTAATAAATCATCATCACCTCAGTACGTGTTTGTGTTCTTTCAGACCCTTACAACAACAAAATTTTCACCCCCATAATTCATTATAAGTATTTCATCAAATCAGATCCTTATGCCGCATTTTTTTTAGATTTCAGTATAATATTGTATACTGTGTTAAATCAATAAGGAATATGCTGGTCTATGAAGTTGGGTAAACCTATGTATTTTGTGAAGTTGAGTGAATATATGATTTTAAGGTAATCCACCAATACATTTGCATAGCAGAGAGTTTTATGTATCATTTTCATCATTTAAAAGGCGCTGTCCATATAATCTTGTCTCTCTTAGATGGTTCAAAAATCGGTACCTTTTGCCTTAATCCATGGAATTTAGTAGAATTTTTATTTCTCAAAACATCACTTATCCCATCTTTTGGTATTATTGACAATACAAATAGGTAGATCCTATGTTGCAAATACCGCATGTTTTTACAGCTTCACAGTGTGTGCGCATTACCCACACACAATGCGAGACATCCCAACAAGAACATATTTTACTTTCACGCCTTTCTTACTAATTAACTTTGCATATCAAACTTTCTTTGTGCAATGTAACTTACTGAAAGACTAGAAAATTGCAAAAGAGAGGATGGAAGCCTAGAAGAACTATTATTTTATGTAATTGGGATGCTGAAGAGTATGGCTTAGTACGTCTCCTTCTATCCCTAAATGCATGCACACATGTTCACACACATGCACACGCATACATGGTACAGTGTAATAAAATTGTTGGCTTATGAGTTTCACAGATAGGATCAACTGAATGGGTTGAAGAAAATAGGAAAATGTTATATTCCAAGACGGTTGCTTATCTAAATGTAGATTGCGCAGTTTCTGGTCCAGGATTTCATGTAGGAGCAACCCCGCAACTTGATAAACTGATTAAGCAAGCAACTAAACAGGTGAATATTTCCTTTGCTTCAAGAAGTGTATGAATTTTTTATTTTTTATTTTTATTCTCTCTACAATGTAGGTTCAAGATCCAGATAATTCCTCCCAATCATTGTATGAATCTTGGGCTTCAACTACGGGATCTCTTCAAGTAAGTAATATTATATTATGTCATTGCCTTTATTTTTCGAAGGGTGATGTCAGTTATTTTTTCAGCATTTAGTTAAAACTAAGGTACATACAATGTCTGTTTTAATTATTATGCATTTTATTTTGTTATGAGTTGCTTGAGCTTGTAAAGTTTCAGTGTTGGTCCATCGTTGTTTAGTTGGGATGATGCAGAGAAGGAAAGGATGAGTATGGGCATGAAAAAAGCGGCGTTTAATTGGGTTTAGATAACCAAAATATGAAACTGTTTAAAGAGCCATTTGATTGGAGAAAGTGTAATAAATGGTAATTTCTTTTTTTTATAGTTACCTTACAAAATATGTATCCTTTTTTAGTGGAAAAAAGAATGGGTTAAGTTGTTAAGTGTAATTGGAAGTCTTTTTAATATATGTTGTTCAAAGTAATTGTTCAGAAGTGTTTGTTGTTTATACCTAGTGTGTGTTTTGGAAGTCTTCTTAATATATGTAAATTAAAGTCTCAAATGATCTGCATGACAACAACCTAAGTATAAGACCTTACTGATGCTTTTACTATCAGCAACAAACCACTCTTAGTACAAATCAATTTGACTAAAATTTACTGATTACATTGCGCCTTGGTATTCCTCTTAATAATGGAGTTACAGAGATTAACGTTAATCCAAATAAACCAACAAAAGGATGACACAACATCCCTTATGTATATGATTGTGATGGGGTTAAACACAGGGTGTGCTTGATATTATCCTTTATGCTCTTATGAGTTGCATTTATATTGTATATCTCAGTATTATTACGAGTTTCTTTTATATTGTATATCTCAGGTTTGTGTTGGTGGGCATGAATAATCTGTGCTGACAATTGTATCTATTGCAGGAGGGTGAGTTGGTGGACAAAATGAGCGTCAAGCCCTCATTTTGCTAGAAATATTTTTTCACTTTAATGATGTTCATTGGTTTGAAAATGAGCTGAAGCAGTCAGAGATCGGGACTGAGGCAGTACCACAATGGTCTGGACAGGCAGCAGGGCTTGAGGGAGGAAATTTGGCAAGAAAGTTAGATGCGGATATCATGTTTGGGGAAATGTCTCTCAAATTTGCTCATAGAGTCACTAGTGTCTTCCTGCGAATGCAACTCTTCATGATGTTGTGATGGCTGATACTGTTTTGATTTTATTATTGGAATGAAAAATGATGGTTTTATTTGGGATTGTCATTCTTCTTAATTTTTGTTATGAGCATGAACATTTTGTTATGAGTATGTTATTTCTTTGTTAATTTTGTACTTGCAAATATTAACGCACTCGACATTATGTTTGTGTTGCAAGTAAATGATAG
This sequence comes from Allium fistulosum, assembly GCA_030737815.1. Taxonomy (NCBI): domain Eukaryota; kingdom Viridiplantae; phylum Streptophyta; class Magnoliopsida; order Asparagales; family Amaryllidaceae; genus Allium; species Allium fistulosum. The sequence goes on from CM060902.1 coordinate 1,390,677,092, forward strand.
TTAAAACTAAAATGTTTGATTTAAAAGAGAGAAAAAATGTAAATAAATCTATTACAACCGCTAAATAAGTTGCCAAAGATACTATTGTAACTGCTGTTGGTACTTGCGATAGACTTTATTACAACTGTCAAAAGCGGTTGCGATAAACTTTACTACAACTGCCAAAAGCAGTTGCTATAGATTTTACTATAACTGTCAAAAGCAGTTGTTAAAAAGTTTTTTACAACTGTTGGCGGCTGTTGTAATAATCTCCAACTCTATTACAACTCCGAATATAACGACTGGCTGGTGTCCGTTGTAATAGACTTATTACAATTGTTTTTTACAGTTGCAAAAGGGTATTATTGTTGTAGTGTTTTTATTTAACATATCATCATTAGAGAGAATTAGGCAAAATGACACGCTGGAAATATTTCTAGATCTAGACCATAAGTTTCAAATGTTGATTGAGAACAACAAACCTTTCTCCAAATTTGTGGCACTTTCCACGCTTAAATTTCACATCGTCTTCACACTCCTCGTCGTCGTCGAACATATCATTGCCATCGACCACTGTCGCCCAACTACCATTGCGCCCCAGGCCATCCGCTATCGCCACCTAGTCATCCCTCCATTCTCTATCATTGTTAGCGCATGCAACATGAAACCCTAAACTACCACAAATCATTACCGCCATCGAGTCTCGCTATTACATTAAACCACCTGCCTCATCACCTCACCGCAAACCTAGTTACAACACGACCTGCTACAGCCTTTAAAAAAATGAAAAAATACATATGATATATCCACTTTTACCGTGTAAATAAATGACAAATTAAACTAGCCTCTTCATGAATTGGACATCCATATTCCAAAACAAAACCCTTTAAATAAATCAATTATTAAACATGAGTGTTACAGCACGTGCTTTGCGCGTGCATTATTTTTCTTATAATTTGTATATGTTTAAATCTGTCCAAAAAAAAAACGATTTTTTATTTTCAAGTGATATTAAAATTTATTTATTGTAAAGAAGTCTTTTGAATTTGTAAAAAAAATCTAACTTTAGATTCTATTTTTAGAAGCGTTTTGAATTTGTAAAGCATGTTTAATTGTTAGAACCTATTTTTAGAGACGTTTGAATTTGTAAAAGAAGTTTAATATTAGATCCTATTTTGAGTGATTAAGATTTGATAGTATATAGAATGACGTTTTTGGTAGTTCACGATGATACCAAAAAGTGTGACGTCCAAAGGTATTACAACTATTATTAGCTAACTATTACCAATCATTGTTATTATTATTTTAAAGTTCATATAATTAAATATATCTAAATAATAATCACTAACTAAATTAATATAATGAAAAACGAAACCATACCTCCTAAACAAAATGTAACGTAATGGCTTAAAAACGCAAATTTAAGTAACAGAATCACCATTCGCTGTATAACCCTAGAATTGACGCACAATCGGTCAGTTTCTAATTCACAACAATAACTTGCGTTAAAAACATGTATTTTGTGCCCACTCTAATTTGTTTGTTTTTGGTTCCAGTAGAAGAATATTTTTGTTTTCTGCGACTATCTATTCGAGTCTACCGTAAAGTGTTAACACAATAGCGTATAACTGTTCTAAGATGATCAATTCTTAGAAATAAGCTCGTCAATTTCTAGGGTTTTACGCCAGACATTCCATACTTGAGAGTAGCATTAATGGAGTTAAATTTCGTTCTTATTTCCTACTTTTTTCTTTACAACTGCAAGAAATGGAAATGGAAATATTATAACAGTCGTTATGTTATTTAAATATGTAGCTGTTGAAGTGTATAGGTTTTTTTTTATGTCTTGGAAATTTCATTGTTTAAAAAAATGGGTTTATTTTCTTGTTTCTGTATCCGCGGTAAAGCCAGAGAGAGTAGTGGGATTTCTAGCGAGAAGAATGAGGAATCTGATACTAAGTCTGCCGCAAATTCATTGCCAGGTGATTCTCTATTTCTGCTAATCTACTTGTTTATTGTACACTGTATGTTACATGAGGTATGGTTAATAAGATACGCTGCACTACTGTGTTTGTGCAGAGATAAGCGAGAGTCAAATAGTCCATGAAAATAACCGGGCTCAAAGTTTCCAGTTTTGTGAACTTTCATTTGTAACTGGAAATTTTAGAGACGGTAACTTGATTGGTCAAGGTGGTTTTGGAAAAGTTTATAAAGGAACTCTGGGATCAGGAGAGGTAAGTTAATATTGTTTATGTTTGGTGATGATATGTAGCGTATGATGTGTCAAAATTTAAAATCTAAACTGTTTCTTGTATTTGTAGGCCGTTGCAGTTAAGCAGTTAAATAGAGAGGGGAGACAAGGGTGCAATGAATTCTTAACAGATGTTTTAATGTTGAGTACACTGCATCATACAAATCTTGTTAATTTGTATGGATATTGCATCGAAGGAGATGAGAGGCTGTTAGTTTATGAGTATATGCCGAATGGTAGCTTGGATAAACATTTATTTGGTAATGTTAATAACTGGTAGTTTTGCGTTTGATATATTGTTTGTTTACCTAAAATTGTTAGCAATTACCGTGATGGTAAATTCTATTCATACACCATAAAAAAAATTTGTTAATATCATATAAACAACTTTTACTTAATATACATGATCCCTAAGCTCCCAAATTTCACTTCTACAAATTTCAAATTTGAATTCCAAATACTTTAAATGGAATTTAAATTATTTTAATCACTTATATATAGCAATCTGAATTTAATTTTGAATATTACAGTGTTAAACTATTTAATTTTTGATGTTAAATTTAAACTTGATTTAGTAAAAGATAGAATTTTTTTTAGTACTTTATGAATCATATTAATTTTAGTGCTGAATTTTAGAATTTGATTTTTATGTTTAATTTGAAGTGAAATATGGTAAAATTAATTACGCATAAATACAACTAGAAACTATATGAATAAAATTCGACACCTGAAAGGAATTTAAATTTAGTTCAGTTGATATGTATATAAAATTTGATTTATACTATGAATTTGTGATTCTTTAGCATTGATTTTAATTTGTTTCTTAAATAAGGGATTTTTGTCTAAAATTTAACTAATTTTTTTAAAGCAGTTTATTGTGTGGATAGAATTTGCCTACTGTGATTTTGGATTGAGATTTTTTTTTTCCACTGAATTCCAGAAGATATACTAGATCGAGCTAAACACATTTAGACAAGGATTATAATTGAAGTAGGGTAATGTCTGGTTAATTTGATATTGACCATAAACTGAATTTGTTGAATAATTCTTACTTTAATATGATAGTGATATTTTTTACTCATAATATTAGTTGATTTAATTTTGGTCTGATCGGTAAAATCAGAATCATATTCACTTCTAAAAATGTGTTGAAATTGGCCATGGGTGACTTTTACCCTTGCATATAGGAAACGCTGATCACTTAGTTCTGCCCATTTACACACTTTGATCTGCTAGTTATTTGATCGTAGTTTTGTTTATAAGATGCATTAACCAGATCCTAACTGATATTAATAACAATATCGATCTCTTTTTTAATTGTTAATGGGAAGTTATATGATGCATTTAAAGGTGGAATTAGGACCAACTATGTAAGAGTTTACTTCTGATACCATTCTCTTCTTTTATCTTTTAAACTAACCTACCCCTGGACATGGTTTTGTTGGTTGTATGCGTAGAAAATAGGATATCGATCTATTTCTCCATTGGCTTGAATTCCATTAGCATCATTTAGTCTTTTGAGCAATATTGCATTCTTTGAAACCGTGAAAAAAAGGGGTAACTATTAAGGTCAGTTTACCACAACATCTTATTCTCCACCTTATGGCACTCTTATATCTGCATTTTATGACATACATTTTTCTCTCTATAATTCATTTCTGTTTGTATGCTTTAGAACTCATTTTGCTTTTCTCAAGTTTCTTCGTCCGTCTTTCCTACAGTGAAAATTATTATGAATGTACTGATTTTAATACAGACTTTGTAGTTTCTACTTGTAACACTATAATCAAACTAAGATCATGCGTTGTCACTTTGACATAATATCTCATTTTAATAGAAACTCTGATAAGTTCAATGCTTCACATCGTATTTATTCCGTTACCTTAACTGCTACTTTACTCGAAATGAACTTTTCTGTACATGAGCATTTTTTGGAAAAGTTTACTTTCCCCACCTTAGATAACGAGTATTCCTAAATCGGATGTTGAATTTTATGTTGATTGATGCTTCCATATTCATGTAGACATAACTTGCGCTGGTTATTAATATGTCGACAAATCTGTTCGCTTTCTAATTTTATAAAATATTTATTTAATTTTCATTATTTTCATTCCTTCCAAAAAATTATCGAATGATATTGTTAGAATATTTATGCATATTTAGCATCTTTTTATGTTCCTATCTTTTGTCTCGAATTTAATTAGACAAGCATGGCTTGTATTCCGTGTTTTAATTTACCTTCTTTCGACATATTGATTTCGAGGTGTGTTTAAGCACTTACATTAACAGGATATATGAGGGTTGATTTGCATTTGCTCTCGCTTGGAGTTTTCAAAATACACTAATATCTATATTGATTTTCTTTTTCTTTTTTAAGAACAAGGAAAAAACAAACTATAATGCAACTTTTTATTATACTCGTCTCATTTTTAAGAAGGAACGGTAATTTTTGTGAAAACCATAATCTTTCAGAGTATATTTTAAGAAATGGGGGTGAGCAAAACTGACAGTGGAGGTCAATTAACCCAATCACTTAGAAGAGTTCAAAGTTAGGAGCTTATGCGAATTTCCTTTGTTTTATCAGCAAATGATGTCAAGTAATATTTAGTTACTTCTTAATTTGAAAACATCGATTAGAAATTCACCAACTTGGTTTCTAAAATTTCTATCCTCTATTGCTTCATTTGAAACACTTGTGTCATCAACAGAGTTCTCCTCCAGCTATATGTATCATGTTTAAAGTCACTTTTAAACATGATCTGCTGAATCACAGTTCAGACAGAACCCGACTTTGAGGAGATTGTGAAGCCTACAAACACCTTTACTTTTGTCCATTGGGATTTCGTTGTCTAAGCAAGGAATATGCACCCATTAGCAGAATATGATATAATCTCTTGATCTCTTCAATTGGCACAGTCACCGAATCTATTATTTCAGAATACAAAATACTAACTTATTTCAGTCTAAGTGAAGCTTCCGACATGAATTATGAACATTACTATATCTATAGTATAGATATGGTTAATATCTGAAAATTGTGCAAATTTCTATATGAATCTGTGTGAGCGATGAATGGACCATGTGAGACTTCTTTCCATTGTAGAAAACTTAATAACACAACGTAATGTAACGCACTTGCAATTGTCCCTCAACAATAAAACAACATTCCTTTTGCCAACGCTTGCTGTAGATTCAAATCTATCTTTTTGTATACATTGACAGTAGCGAAAATCAATGAGTACACATACTCGTTTTTGGTTCATGCAATGCAACTTCTAGCATATTTAGTTAAAAATTTCAGTAGTGACAACAAACAATTTAAATAACTTTCAAGTTTGCTTGAAGTTTTGGTGTTGTATATTCTTCTTGCATCAAATGGTTCAGTTTTCCAAGATTTTTCAATAACCAGCCGTTTTAAAAGATATTTTTGCTTAATTTTACAATGCATGAGAAATTCGAAGAATTACACAAAAATGCAACTATATTTGGTAAGCTTTTACCATTTAAGCAAAAATATGTATGTGTATGTGTGTAAAACAAATGTAAAGTGATATTAGAATGTTAAAGAGATAACGTTTTTTTATCTTCTAGTGGTGAGGAACACATCACAAGTTTGTTATAACAAAATCAAATTATTGAAGGTTCCCTCTTTATGCATAAGAAATTCATGTTTCTGCATTGTTTTTTTTTGTTTTTGACCATAAAAAACGTGTTACATCGACTACACCTAGATCACATGCAATGAACACAAACAAACACTTTTTTTTTCAATGATAAAAATTCCAAGATATAAAAAATCTCAACACCTGAACACCTACATAATTACATGACATTGCAATGATTAGAAATGAATGAAAAATTAGTAAGTTTTTAGAGAATCAAACGTTCACAAATAATTGAAAATTTTGACATAGAAAAAACTTTTATGTATCGCTTTCTGAATTTGCAGCTACCTTTTTCGACAATAAAAAATATTCAAAAATCAAAATTGACTTTTTTGGCTTCCATTCCATTTCAATTTTGAGTAGTTGAGAAGATAAGAATAGAAAATAATGATGAAATTGGACTCCATTAATTATACCATGCAATATTTGGAATGTTTTAGCGCAAACCCTATAAAGTCAATAATTTATTTTTAAAATTGATTAAATCAGAGTAAGTAGGATTAGTTGCATTCCGTTACTTCAGTTTTGGTTATTTAATTCATAATATCTGGGTAGGAATGAATTTCTGCTAGAGGGTGTACTATGATGACATGACATATTATTATTGGTGGTCAATTATACGATTATGCATTAATATACTCTTGTAAATAAGCATAGTCTTGTAATATGAAAGGCCCTTTGATCATAAATTTTGAAGATGTATGTCTGTTTCCTTACTCATGCGCGCGCGCACACACATAGAGGAAGGATCCATACCACCCTTTATAGCCCTTCTATATTGAACATTGGATTGTGAATTACTTGGTGAACAAGATACAAAAGGGCTAGAAATAGAGGGACTATGGATCTCCTGTTCTCTTACTCTATGTGTATGTATATATAATGTATGTATGTTACATGTATGTATAGATTATGGATTGTAGACACATAATAACATATTGATCCAAACAACATCGAGAACCGTTAAAAAAAAGAAAATGGTCATGAAGTGACTTGGTTATTAATGTATGGAAGGTTACTAAGCTAAGCACGTTGTTATTTTAGTGCGATGTGTTAGGAATGATATCGGGTGTAAGCATTAGAACAATAGTGCTAAACACACCCGCCCTTAGGTAAAATATATCCGTACTCTCTACATGATTGGAGAGTGGGGGTCCCCCAATAATTGAGTTATATCTCATTATTTGTATCATACACACTTTCGATAATGTGGAGAGTATAGGCATATGCTTAGCATTGCTCGCATTAGAAATGATACCAAAGTATGTTTCTAATTACTATTATAGATCAACACTCATCGATAAAAGGGGATATTCTTTAATATAATGTTTGTGCATCCTAGCGTAGAGTGAAAGTCGTCAAAGGTGGTGGCTTAATACCCATTCAGTTAGTTAGTTCCATATTGGTAATGGAAAAACTTTTTTCACAGATAATACTATGATGACATGACATGACAATTTTATGGTGGTCAATTATGCGATGGCATGTTCATATACTCCTGTAAATAAGCACTCTTGTAATATTGGAAAGGCCCTTGATCGTAAATTTGGAAGATGCATGTCTGTTCCTGTTGACGTTAAAAATAGGCATCAGTATCCAATAGAATCTAGTAGAGATTAAATGAAGAATGAAATTAAAACATAGCAAAAATCATAAAGGAACACAGATTTTTATAGTGGTTCGGCAATCTTGACCTACGTCCACTTCATATTTTTATTGATCTTCCACTTGATTATAATTACAAGAATGTTTGGATCAGTTGTGATCCATTAGTACAAAAGTGAAGCATAAAAATGGCAGAGCCTCAGCAGAGAAAGCATGATTCCTTTTTTGACGTCATGCCTGTTGTATTTATAGGGGAAGACGTGCACGGGTCGGACTGAAATTTTGGCAGAAGGTTCAGAAGACCAAGACGAGACTATCAAAATTTTTTCCCATCAGGGCCCACAGTAGGGATCAGTACCGATAGTGGCGTAGCCAGAAAATGTATTGGGGGGATGTTAATTTTGGGGGTTCGGGGCCGATAGTCCCCGAATTTTTTTTCATGCCAACCGTTTGATTATGTGTATGAAGAAGCATTCTAGAACATCAAACAAGCACCATTAAATATAATTATATAATAATAATTCATTACAAAAATGATCAACTATTGATCTTTCAAACTAAAATAACAATACATATTTACTATTAGTTTAAAGTTGCCTACGTCGAGTTCTCATATTTTGAAAGCGATCGAGAATCGCATCATTGTTAATCTCCTTGAGTATATCTTTCTTTATGTATGCAACACAACTATCATTCAACCATTCATCTCCCATTCGATTTCGTAGGTCGTTTTTCACTATATTTATGGTAGAAAATGCTCTCTCCATAGTTGCGGTTGAAAATGGTAAGATAAGTGATAAGGTTATGAGCTTTGTAAATCAAATTATACACAATATTTTTTTCTTCAACACCATCTTCTAGCTAAATCACCAATTGATTTCACATCTTTAGACATATCATTAGACTTTATATCAATTTCATAAATCTCCAATTGATTATAAAGATCAATACGCTCTGCTTCAGAAAAATCATCGGGGTTAAATTCAGATAAATGAACCAATTTTACTTTATCAAAAGATGCAAATGAATCAACTGCACTGAGAGAGGACATACAAAGAAGTAATTCTGAATTTACCTCATTGAAGCGATTATTAAGCTCAACAATCTGCTTATCTAGACAAAGATAAAACAAAACTCGATAATTATGTAAATTTTTAATCATTGATCCTCTCCTTGATCTACCTAAAAGAAGATAATTATCATTCGTATTTGAAATAGGAATTTGTTGTTTGATGTAAAAAGAGCCAACCTCATTTAGAAGAGTGTCTCATCCACTAGTTCACATATTATTTAACCGTTCTTTAGATACTTTTATCAACATCAAAGCATTTACGATATCTTGATCTTTTCGTTGTAGTGCTTTGGAAAGATCATTAGTAATTGCAAGAACATTTTTCATCAAATGCAAAATAAATATGAAATCATAAGATTGCAATACTTTTATCAAATTTAAAGGTTCCCCTTTTTTATCACCAGACATATCTTCTACTAGATCTGTAAGGACATCAATAACCGAAGGGAACATAACGATCAAATTGATTAGTGTACCATAATGTGAACCCCATCGTGTGTCCCCCGGTCGTTTCAAACTACGCTCTTGATTTAACCCCCGACTATTAGATAGTTCACCACTTTCGAGTTGACTAAATATTATATTGGCTTCTTTTTCTCTAAGAATGTCTCGACGCTTGCATGATGCTCCAGCAAGGTTTACTAAATTATTGACTAAGTAAAAAAACTCAAAAATGTGGTCTATATCTTTGGCGACATGAACAAGTGCTAATTGAAGTTGATGTCATCTTATTATTTAGTGGTGCATTTTTTAGAACAACTGCATCAACCGAACTTTTCATGAGCAAGCCAATGTAGAAGTTCAAGAAAATTTCCTTTATTCATTGATTCTTCGGATTCATTATGACCGTGAAAAGGCAGACCTTGATGTAAGAGATATCGAATGCACACAAGACTTGAATTTAATCGATGTCGGTAATTAATTTTGCTTTGAGTTGATTGTCTCTCAATTACCATTGCAATATGTTGATTTTGGTTCATTAAATTCTCAGCCTTTGTATATACTGCTCTATGAACATCTGAATTAGCATGTTCTTGAAGCCTTTGATTATGTTTTTAATTCCTAAACCCGCCTCGAATAAATGCATCGCTTGTATTTCTACTTATTGACTGGAGGCGAAATAAGTAGCATAGTAAACAATATACTGCATCTTCTTCCACCAATTATTGTTTGTGGAAATATTTGCAAAGAAGGCTGACAAGGATCATTTTGTAAATATGCTCTTCTAACTATATCTTGGTCATTTGGATCGTAGTCCAAAATTTGATGCCGTAGACTAGGTTCAGATGAAAGATTCGATAAATCAACTTGAATACGACTTCGAGTTACCAAGTTTTGAATAATTTTGTTTTGATTATATTCATTCACCGTGTTATTAAAAGGTGCAGAAGCTTCAACTTCAGTGGAAATATCTTCGATGGTTCTCTTAAAATATCTCCGCATATCTAAGATTAAAAAATACATTATATTTTCATTAATAATAAAATTGTCATTATCTACAACGATTGTCTTTTAATAAAATTGTCATTGTCTATAGCGATTGTCTTTTTATTTTCGTTAATACTAAAACTGCAGTTGTCTACAACAAATTAAAACAAACTGAATACTAAGATTGAATACAAAATGAATACTAAAATTGTCTTTTTATTTGCAAAATGAATACAATCCTGATGCTGTTGTTAATAAAAACCTGATGCCAATTCCTACAGCAAATCCTGTTTTAGTATGCCGATTTCTACAGCAAATTCTAATGCTGATGCAAATTCCTACAGCAATTGTTAAGAGACGGTAAGGAATTTCCAGCGATTTGTAATTACAAATCTCTTGTTGGCATACTGGTGGACCATAAGACAACAAGGAATTTGCAGCGACTACAAATCTCTTGTTTGCAAATTACAATATCATTTTTTGCAAGCTTCTTATGAATTTCATTGTAACTTCAACTTTCCCATACAATAACAATAAATTCTATCATAAGCTGCAGTAAATCAGTCGTTGGAAAAAATCATTGAGCTTTTTTTTCTTAAAATCCATGATCTATTTTCTATTATTTAGAACTTTTCTAAGTTATTAGAAACAAAATCCTTTATTTGTTCTCATCGACGGTTGGAAATTAAACCTCTTTCTTAAAAGCTGACAGATTCCTCTTCCAGCAGCCATTAGATATAAAAGTTGGCAAATCGAATTAAGCAAATTGAAGTAGTCGAATTAAGCAAATTCATTAAATCAAAACCACTCACCACCCATTTCGAAGCTTTGATACAAATGAGGCTGACTAGTGGAGGAGACAACAACGACGTGGAGGAGTTGCGCCTGTTGCAGTGGGTTGAGGTCCTGCGGAGGAGTTGCGAAGGAGTTACGGAGGACTTGCGGAGTTGCGCCTGTTGTGGAGGACTTGCGGAGGCTATAGCGACTGAGCGACGAATTCCGATTTGATGCCGATTAGGGTTTTCGTTTTTTAGATCGAGAGTTCTGTTTGTTTTTCTTTTTTTTTGTTTTTTTTTTCGTTTTTGACTTTCCTGGGAGGGTCACGTGCCCAGCCCAGGAATAAAGTGGCTCCGCCATTGGGTACCGATCCCTATTAGTGCATCCAAATGGGCTGCGATCCCTATGAGGGATGCCCCATAATGTTAGCTACTTGCTCCTCAAATTTCGTGTAATTCCGACGTACGGTTTGTGAGATATCGCATTTTCCGTGCCTCCAAAGGAAGTTATGTCAATCCCTCCCAACTTCCTCCAATTGGAATGAGATCCCAATGAGGTGCTCCACATGTTGTAGTAAGCTTGTACTTCAAGTTTCATGTTGATAACATGTGTATATTTTGAGTTATTGATCGATCATCGCTGCAAAATTGAGTTGTGGAATCAATACGATATGATCCATAGTATTGATTATGGATCGTACCCGATCCATCTTCGGAGAGTAGTGAGCTTTCATGCTTCTGCTTCATATTATAATCCATGTTTGATTTTTGGACCCCACAATCATCGCTCTGGGTTACTGGCCTTGATGACAGTCGAGTCTAACTTGTCCAGTCAGTTCAGATTTAGTCGGGTCAAAATACCGGATAACAGTTCCCTAACACATGCATGCATTACATTTGGTATTCGAATTGTGCATCTCTTACCCACTAACTTGATGCTCAACCACGTGGTCATCCTTGAGGTTGATTTGGTGTGTATATGTGTATGTATGAGGAAGGATACATAGCCCCTCAATTTCTATCCCCTTTGCAGCCCCTCCACCCACTAATTCATATCCAATGTTCAATACAGAAGGGGGCTCTACAAAGTGGTTGGAAATAAAGGGGCTATGGATATCCTCTTCTCTCTTTCTACACACATATGTCATATGTGTATGTATATGTTTATGTATTTACGTACATATATATATATATATATATATATATATGTATGTATAGATTATAGACACACAAGCACATATTGATGCAAAACAACATCGAGAACCTTTAAAAAAGAAAACGCTCATGAAGTGACTTGGTTAATTAATGAATAGAAGGCTACTAAGCTAACACTATTATTTTGGTGTGATGTGTTGGGAAATGATACTGTTTATAAGCATTAGAACAATAATGCTTAAGCACACTCTCCCTTAGGAAGAATGTGCCCATACTCTCTACAAGATTGGAGAGTGGGGGTCCTCCGATGATTGAGTTATATCTCATTATTTGTATCCTACACACTTCCGATAATGGAGGGAATGGGCATGTGCTTAGCATTGCTTGCATTGGAAATGATACCAAAGTATGTTTCTAATTACTATTATAGACTAATGCTCATCGATAAAAGAGGATATTCTTTAATATAATATTTACGCATCCTAGCGTAGAGTGAAAGTCCTCTAAGGTGGTGGCTTAATACCGATTCAATTAGTTCCATGTTGGTAATGGAAAAACTATTTTTACATATAATACTAACCAGTAAGCACTCAGTTCAAGCACTACATGAGTCCTTTTGGGAAACAAAAACCATCTTGGCTTTGTCCATGTGACAAAAATGGTTCTCCTGAATACAATATTTATTTTATTGTGGTTATGGTGGGTGCATGAGCTATAAACTATATGTTACCAAAGGCTTAGCTCCATGTCTAGGATCCCGACAATGTAATAGCACTCTTCTATGCCTGTAACAGCTTAAAGTAAACTTGAGCGTGTTATGGCCATCTTGAGCTGGATCACTTAGCTTAAAGTAATCATTTATTAAGTTTTTTTAGCAGTTCAATGTTTTTTTAGCTCATTGTGTAATGTGCACTCGTATAAAGGTTGAACTTCATTTAACTGCTTAATGAGCAGAACCTGAATGCATGTTAACAAAATTGGCACCAAATCAAACACAAACCCATGTTCTCAAGAGTAAAGAAACATGCAACATATTAATCTTACATTCATCGTGCATATTCCAAATCCGGTTTCTAAGTTAATCGACCAAATAAAAATGGTAGACAAACTGCTGAACATTACTTTTGATCGAAAAAAAGTGGCAAAGCTATTTTCTTGACTCTTGAACTTGGTAGTAATTATGGTGGGCCGGTAAATTTCAAGTTCTAATGCCATCTCCACTGTTCCATTTTAAGTAGGCAATTATTTTTCATATGTAACCTATTTAGAATTTTTAAACATTAAGATAATTCGAATGTTGATTATATAACTCTAATTTTCTTCTTCTTTCTTGTTGGCTCCTATTGTTGCTCAATCTTTTTTACATTTCATATAGTTGAATAAAGTCTACACTCCATTTTTGCTATTGTATGAATGAAATCACTACAGTAAGCTAAGTGGTTGATATCGGTATCAATAAGCTGTCGTGTAAGGATTGATATATGATATTTGTAATTATTGGGATAATATCCGAGTAATATCAATATGTTTGTTAGCAAGCTATACAATTATATTACAGTAAAAAAAAGAGCAAATATTATCCTTTTATCACTTAAAAGAACTGTTCGATTATTTGTTTGTACATTAATGTAAAAAAGTTGCATACATACTCTAGAGTGCATATATACTCTAGTACCATGAGATTTTTGTTTACTTTTCCTAGTAAATTGTTATCTTTAGCTACTTTAATCGATATTTGCATCAAAATGTTGGTTTAACATGGCCAATATATCTGTAAATATTACTGGTATATCACAAATATATCGTTGACTGGCATTTTATCCGATATTTTCAGAAAATATCGATTGAAACCCGGTCTGCAATATATAGGCGACACTGATATTATCCGACAAGAACTACTGGGGCAGTAAGAATATGATTAGCTAACTGTTTGTCAAATTGACCCTATCACTAGTTTCTCCGTGATGATAATAATTGTTTTATAGAATAGTTTCCTGTTAGCTATTATTTTCTTTGTCAAACCAACGAACTGCTTTTGATATTCTGATTTATCATATGACTGACACATCTGATGTACAGATTTAACCTATGGTAGAAGCCCGCTTGATTGGAACACCCGAGTAAAAATAGCTCTTGGTGCAGCAAAAGGGCTTGCCTATTTACACAACACAGCAAATCCACCCATTATATATCGAGACATGAAAACTGCCAATGTATTATTAGACGAAGACTTCAGTCCTAAACTATCCGACATTGGTCTTGCTAAATTTGGCCCTGTCGGTAACAAAACTCATGTAACTACCAGTGTCATGGGAACACATGGCCACTGTGTTCCGGATTATGCAAAAAGCGGTAAGCTTACCATTAAATCGGATATCTATAGCTTTGGCATGTTTCTTCTTGAGCTGATTACTGGTAGAAAAGCTTACGATCCTTCCAGAATTGGACCAGGGAAACAACTCTTAACATGGGTATGTTGACTGTTAATGCTGTTTTTATTTTGATTTCATTTTTATATTTGTCTGTTGCCTTTTTTGATAGTATGACACCAACACCGTCTTAGAACAATTACCGTTTATGTGGCATATCAATATCAATATATGTTAGATAAGGTATTCACCAATATCCTGATAGGGATATGTAACAAGTAACAACAATTGCTATCGCACAGAATATAGATTCTGGTTAAACCATTGACTTATATGATATTTTGACCATTGGATAAGTCGATACTAATGAGTAGCAGCTTCTTGATTTCAAGTGACCAAAAATGGATGATAATATCCATTTGCTGCCCCATTAGGGATCTTGTGAGTATATTTGTATATCCTTATCGAAGATCCCCTTTCAAATTGTAGATATAGATGTATATTTTATTTTTCTACTGTATGGATATGCATAGGCATGTAAATTTCATCATAATCTGAAGTAAGAAATAGTTCATTATACATAAAAAGCACATAATGGTTAAAATGGCATTCAACCTATATGTTAGAAGCATTTGCTTTAGAAGAAATAAATCATGATTTAAACTTGGTCAAAGCTTCACACACTTGTTACTACTTGGTTTTTGCATATCGACGGTAAATTAGCATTTTATTAAGTATCTTAGTTACCTTAAGCTTGTATGTTATAAATTGCAACGTAGTTTAACTAAAAAAAGATATCTCCTTATTTAGAGATAATGATAAAATTCAACCTTAGTTAGAAAATGTAATGTAAATATATAGGCTCTAACTGAAACTTATTGCAAAAATAGGTTGCTTTTTAGATTAATAAATTATA
Source organism: Allium fistulosum (assembly GCA_030737815.1). Classification (NCBI taxonomy): domain Eukaryota; kingdom Viridiplantae; phylum Streptophyta; class Magnoliopsida; order Asparagales; family Amaryllidaceae; genus Allium; species Allium fistulosum. The sequence continues at coordinate 1,390,692,308 of CM060902.1, forward strand.
AATGCACATTTAAGAAATGCGCATGTGTATTTTTTTGGATTTGTATGAAATGCTCATGTACAATTTTCAATTTACACTTGCGCATAAATATTCAAGTGATTTAGACTGAAAATAGATCTATCCTTGTGTAGATTGTCATGGTATTTTTCGCAATTATTCAATATTATACGTGATATAGGTATGTTTACATTGTTCAGGCAAGTCCATGTCTGCGTGACAGAAGAAGATCCCTTGAACTAGCGGACCCTCTACTCGGAGGCCATTTTCCATCACGAGCCTTTCACCTAATGATTGTGATAATCACGTTCTGTCTTCAGGACAGCCCTGATTCTAGGCCAGTTGTAGCTGATGTGGTATCCAGCCTTGAATATGTTGCTTCCCAACCATATGTGCAGCCTGCTGATTTGAATTCTATGAACAGCTCTTCTTCTTCTTCTTCTTCTTCTTCTTCTTCCACATCTTCTTCTTCATCTTCATCCTGGAATAATACTATGGCTTATACATGTAAAAGGTATTAAGTTACACAATGCAAATTTGCTATGGATATGACATATACATCTATTCATTCAATTGAACAATCATATGGTCTTTTGAATTTTGTTATGTGTTGGTATTTGCCGCGGGTCATTTGATATCTATTTGTAGTTATTGTCCAGTTTAGACATTCGATGCAAGCAATTAATGGTTACTGTCGTGTTATTTGCTTCCAAGTTCTGAATGTGGATGTGTGCACATTTAAGCTTTTATTCAACTACAATCTGATGAAGTGTTGTAGACAGAAGTCATATTAAGTTATTATGTGTAATCTAATTGTTCCCAAAGTAGTTACTGATGACTGGAAGGATAAGAAGGGATATTGGAGGGAGCAATTACGCTAGAATCATGGGATTGCCATGATTAATAAAGAGACGGATTAACGAGATTGGTGTCTTGATTGTTGAAGGGCCCTAAGAGACAACAATGAAGCGGTTGCAAAGGGGGCGCTAAGAGACAACAATGAAATCTTCACCATCGCTTCATTAGCTGCCATTTCATCTCGCCGTTTTAGCCCGCCCTAAACAATCATGTTATCTTCTTGGTAAGGCCTTGACACCAAGAAATTAACTGAAAATCAAAGACAGTTCGTTTCGAAGATCGATTATACATAGATCTATGAATACTGATAAATTTTGTTCGAGTCCGGATTGAGCTATAATCGATATGACACGACAACCAATGCTATGAAAATCAACGTTCCAAATTTCAAGTCAATCGGAATTCGTATGCTCAAGATGTTGATCGATCAAAATCAAGAAAATCAACCATGTTCGTATCCATGAAAAAAGGGTTAAGTTCGTATCCATCCTTCACCGTCCCCTTTGTACCCATTACTAGCCAACAACGATCAGACTTCCACAATTCTGGCTTTGAAGCTGTTCGTATCGATCATCATCCAGGCAATTCGTATCGATCGACCAGTGATCGATACAAAAATATATAAACAAACATCGATACGAAAGGGATTAGTTCGTATCGGTGCAAATCGAAGTAAGGACCATCGATACGAAGCGGTATTGATCATCGATACGAAGTCAACTAAGTGCTATGGGTACGAAGCAGCATCCCATGATCGATACGAAATAAGGAGCACATCAGAGTGATACGAACGAGAACATGTTCAAGAGGAAGACTTGGTCACTCGGCATAAAAAGTGGATCGATCCTAGAATATAGCGCCATGTCACCTGACCGATGCAAGCTTGAAGCGATACGAAGGTATCGATACGAGTTGTATCGATAAGAGCTCGGTAGTACATTGAAAACACAAACTTGTATCGATCATAACTCAAAATCTACAAGTCCAAACGCCACCAAATTTTCACAGGAGCTTACGCACCACCTCAAGAATGTACTTGATCGATCTCAACCCAAAAGGAGGTGTTTTGGATTGATACGAATTGTGTACGTATCGATTCCAATTGGCCAGGGATCGATCACGTGAGCCCACCCACGTGGGAGAAGGGGTCTTCCGAGATCTGAGCGAGTATTTGCAGCCTACGCCTATAAATAGCAGTCCTAGATTTTTAGAAAATAGACTTTTGGACTCTTCTACGCCAATACTCATCTGAAATCTTCGTTGTATCTTGAGAGTACTGTTGTAATCAGTTGTAACCAGCGAAAATCATCAATAAAACAGCAAACTTTCTATAGTGGACGTAGGCTACAATGCCGAACCACTCTAAATCTCTGTGTTATACTCCTGTTTGTCTTTTTTTGGCGTGTTTGTTAGATTAACTTCATTTTTCATTTATAGTCTTCACTTTAATCTCTTCAAATACGTTCGAAGAGTATTGTGCCCAATTTTGATACAAACACTTTGGTGCTTTCACTGAGAGAACCCAGTTTTTCTTCCGCTCATTGGATCTACTACCGTCGTTGGATTGCAAGAATCTAAGGAGAAGATCCAAATCTCATATCAAGTAGTTCTTCCATCCTATTCAGATTGCATCAAATCTAGGAGAGAGCTACATCTTTCACCATGGTTACCACTAGGACCACCTCAACCGCTGCAGATCAGGAAGGGTGAGATAGACAAAATCCTGCATAGTTGCCCGCTACGGGTCAGAATTCAGCTAGACCTTCAGATCCACAAGGCCCTGTCACCAGGGAGGAGTTCCAAATGTTAATGCAACAACTGACCCAAAGCCGCCAACAGCTTACCCAGCAGATCCATGCCAACACGCTACCGACTGAATCAGGAAAGACGAAGGAGATCCAGAAGGGATTAAGCTTCCTACTCTCCATCGAAAGCTCAGCGTTCTCTGATTACAATCACAGATCTACACGTCCACGGCTGGATGGAAGCTATGCGCAGCTCCCGGGCATCAGCGCACTCTGAACCTTGGACAAGCGGGAGCTGGTCCATCTGCAAGTCACCAGGCTGAACCCTCCTCTCGGGGAGGGGCAATTCCTTATTACACTGTTGATAACCGTGCTGCCGCCACCACCATAGACTTGGAAGCTGACAATCGGAACCGAGCAGGTCCAAATCTTCATCAACAAAATCGTACTCCTGAACCCTGTGCCCGAAGACCTAGAGCCAAGGAGGCGAGGCATGAATCGTATGAATCATCGACCGCGTCCGGGCCATCCTCGCATTGTGGAACCCGACCACACCTTGGCCCAGAATGCTCAGAATGTCTAGATGCCAGACATCCTGACCATGATCCATCAAATGATTCGAGAAAGTCAGGGCCTCTCCAATTACGACCGGGGAATCTCCTGTAGTCATACACCCTTCACTAATGACATCCTTTATGTTGAACCGTCCCGCCGATCCAGAATACCAACTTTACCTGTTTATGAAGGGAGTTCAGACTCTAACCAACACATCTTAAAGTATGAATGGCTTATGAATGCCGCTTGAGCTGATGATGCGGTAAAATGCAGAAGTTTACCTATCTCCCTTAGGGGTATCGCAACCATGTGGTTTACTCGCCTACCGCCCCGATCCGTTTCATGCTTTGATCAGTTAGCTACGAAATTCGTCGAATAGTTTCGTATGCACGTCACAAGACCTAAGGATGTTAACACCTTATCCAGCATCACTTAGGCTCTAAGAGAGACGCTCAGACGTTATCTGGAAAGGTTCCATGCCGCATGTGCAGAGATTAGTAACCCTAATGGTAATTCCATATTGATGGCGCTGACTAAAGAAATCGATCCCGATTCCGAATTTGGCAACTGGTTGGTTGGGAAACCCCCCGCGTCGCTGGACCATTTCTACTCTAAAGCGGCCCAGTTCTTAAGAAGAGAAGATGCTAAACAATCCAGGAAGAAGGATGACGCGGGGCCCAGTGTGGAAGGCATTCAAAGTAACGTCGTTGTGAAGCAAACCAGTGAGAGTTCCGGTAAAGTGCTGTTAAATATACAGAATTAGCATAATCAACAGAAAGGTGATGGAAGTCAGGGTAAGAAGCGAGATCAAAATCGCGGACCGCGACGCAAAGCTCCCATGTTTGACACCTATTCTCCTTTGAATACATCCCTGGAGAATGTGTACTTGCAGACCTGTAATACTGGCCAATATAAGAAGCCAGCTCCGAAGCAGTCATCCGAAAAGCAGATTCAATTTGGAAAATTCTGTAGATTCCATGATTGCTATGGTCACAATACCAATGAATGTCACCATTTACAGGACATTATTGAGAAGCTAATCCGTGAGAGGAAGTTGGAACAATTTGTCCGGGCGCCGCAGGCTGGAGGTGCGGGCCCATCGAATCAGAATCAAGTACAGAATCAGGCTTAGACCGGAGGAACCCGCGCGTACTGGCGGGAGGTTGGTTATTAACACAGTAAGTGGTAGTCCTCATCCAGCTGACCGGAGCTGGAAGGAAATGGAGTCGTATGCTAGCTCAGTTAGGTATGCGAGCTTCGAATGTTGCAGTAATCTTGACGATGAGGCTCCGGCTAAACAACAAAAGACGATGACAGACGACATCATTTCCGAGATAGGGATGCTGATGGAGTCGAAGCTCCTACCATTGATTCACTAGTCATATCAGCTAAAATAGGTCCTGCTTGGATGAAGAGGATCTTAGTGGACAGTGGAAGCTCCGTGAATATTCTTTTGAAGCGAGCATACGATCAGATGAAGATGGAAGCGAAAGACTTGAAGCCGCGTCAGTCTTGCATACACGGCTTCAATGAAAGTGCAACTATACCCACTGGGATGGTGGAATTACTAGTTGAATTGGGAATCAGAGATCGCCGGAGAGTCTGGATGCTACAATTCATTGTGTTAGATATCAATTCTCCGTATAATGCTTTCTTGGGCCGACCGATCCTGGCTGAATTCAGGGCAGCTATTGCCCCTTGGTGTTTAACTCTTAAGTTCCCCACTGACAATGGGGTTGGAGTTGTTCAGGAAGATCAGGCAGCTGGACGCGCCTGTTATGTTGCTGAGCCGCGGGAGGCGCAGCAGAAAGAGAAGGGCAAGGACGTAGAGGAATCTCATTGTGTCCGTTTTACCGACAATTGACAGCTAACGCCTGGGCCTAGGACCGGGCGCCACAACCAATTATTAAAAGATCTTGATCGAAGAGATGATGATAATAAAGAGGAAGTCAAAGACAGTCAGGCTTCCCCGGCAGAGTTGACGATCGATGTTCCAATCGATGATGATGATGACTCCAGAATGATAAAGATCGGATCTCAACTAAGACAACAGATGAGAGAGGAATTGGTTGAATTTCTCTAGGCAAATCTCGACGTGTTTGCTTGGACGCACTCAGACATGTGTGGGATCTCGCCGGACATCGCGATCCATGCATTGAATATTGACCCGCGGCATGTCCCGGTCAAACAGAAAAGGCGCAGTATGGATCCAGATAGATCTGTCGCCCTGAAAGAAGAGGTGAATAAACTCAAGACGAATGGGTTTATCCGAGATGCATTATATCCAGATTGGGTATCCAACCCAGTGCTTGTCAGGAAACCAAACGGGAAATGGAGAACTTGCGTGGACTACTCAGACCTAAATAAAGCATGCCCTAAAGATAGCTTTCCACTTCCCAGAATTGATCAGCTTGTAGATTTAACGGCCGAACACGAGCACTTGTCTTTTATGGATGCGTATTCCGGCTACAATCAGATACCGATGCACTTACTCGATCAGGAGCATACCAGCTTTGTCACCGATCTGGGACTCTATTGCTGTAAAGTGATGCCGTTTGGACTTAAGAACGCTGAGCGACTTATCAAAGACTTGTCAATCGAATGTTTGCTAGCTAGATCGGGAAAACTATGGAGGTGTATGTGGACGATATGCTTGTAAAGTCGCGGCTCTCCATTGATCATGTCAAAGACTTGGAAACAATGTTCAACATCCTCTCAGAGTACCGAATGAAGCTCAACCGGTTGAAGTGTCACTTCGGAGTCGCATCCGGAAAGTTCCTTGGATTCATTGTCAACGCTCGAGGCATTGAAGCCAATACTAAAAAGATCTGGGCGATTCAAAATCTCGAGACTACCAGAACTATAAAGAAAGTACAAAGCCTCAACGGGAAGGTGACAGCTTTGAGCAGATTCATTTCCAAATCCACTGACAAATGTATTCCCTTCTTTGATCTAATCAAGAAAGGAAACGGAATTTTGAATGGACTAAGGAGTGTGAAGGCGCATCCCGAGCACTGATTCAACACCTGGCAATGCCACCAATTCTGTCAAAGCCGGTTGATCATGAAAGACTGTACATCTATTTGGCAGTTTCGGCAAACACCATCAGTGCTGCATTAATTCGAGAGGAGGATCGAATACAACGACCAATCTATTACATTAGCAAGCGATTGACCGAGGCGGAGAGGAACTATCCGAAGTTGGAAAAACTAGCTTACTGCCTCGTCATTGCCTCGAGAAAGCTCCGTCCATATTTCCAGGCCCATCCGATCATAGTCTACACCGACCAGCCGTTATGACAGGTCTTTACGCGGCCTGAGGCGTCTGGTAGGTTGCTAAAGTGGAATATCGAGTTGAGTCAGTTTGATATTGCTTATACACCGAGACGAGCCATCCAAGGACAAGTTCTGACGGACTTCATCGCTGAATTTACTATACCAGAGGACTTTCCCGGAACCAGTAAATCTCCTAAATACATATGGAAACTATATACCGATAGTGCATCAAATGACCGTTGCTCAGGTGCTGGAGTTGTACTTCAAATCCCAGAAGGTCGATCCATATGCTATGCCTTGAAGTTTGATTTCTGTGCAACTAATAACGAGGCCGAATATGAAGCTTTACTCACTGGACTCAGACTTGCCAGAGACTTGAGAATTATTGCTGTGGAGATCTACTGCGACTCGCAACTGGTCGTATGCCAGGTCCGGGGAGAATACCAAGCAAGAGATCTATGGTTGGCTGCTTACCTCGCCCGGGTTCAAGAAGTACTGAATCTGTTCGATTATTATGCCATCTATTGCATACCCCGAGAGCGCAATCAAAAGGCTGATTCTTTAGCAATACTGGCCATCACCGGTGAAGCACAACAAATGGGACTCGTCCCTGTTGAGACACTTACCTCTCTGAGTATTGATCAGATGTAACAGACTGGGTGCATGAAGCCACACCCAAGAAGAAGTCATGGATGACCCTTTTCAGAAATCATCTTGAGCATGGAGCTTTGCCCGAGCGTAGAAGTGAGAAAAGACAAGTTCTTCGGAAAGCTTCACGATTCATTATCCAGAATGGAGTCATGTACAGGAGAGGATACTCTGTTCCTTTACTTCGGTGTATCGCCCACGAAGAAATCAAACGAGTGTTACATGATGTGCACGAGGGGGAATGCGGCGATCACACTTGGGGGCAAGACCTTGCTAAGAAGATACTTTGATATGGGTATTATTGGCGACTGTGAATCGAGACGCATTAGACTATGCCAAGAGATGTGACAGATGTCAGAAACATGCTCAGATACCAAGAGCCCCGTCTACTGAAATTATTCAAATGGTCAGTCTATGACCGATCGCTACATGGGGCATTGATATAATTGGATCTTTACCTCTGGCTAAAGGTGGTGCGAAGTACACCATCGTTGCAGTTGACTACTTTACCAAATGGGCAGAAGATGAGCCCCTTGCTACTATCACGACGAAAAAAGTAATCAACTTTGTTGTCCGCAACATCATTTGTTGTTTTGGCCTCCCACATACCATTATCACTGACAACGGAGCCTAATTCGATAGCGTCGAGTTCAAGAACTTCTATCAACGTTTCCATATTCAGAAGAAGTTCTCAGCGGTTGCTCACCTCAAGCAAGGACAGGTCAAAGCTGTTAATAAAGTTATCAAATCCATTTTGAAGAAGCGACTGGAGAAGGCTGGGGGCAAATGAGTCGATGAGCTTCCCATGGCCCTATGGGCATATCGAACTATCTACATGTCCGCGACTGGCCACACTCCATTTTCACTTTCCTACGACTCAGAAGTCGTCATTCCGGTCGAGTTAGAAGTACCTTCTCATCGTGTGACTTACTACGATCCGAAGACAAATGCCATATTGCTTGCCGAATCTCTGGACTTATTAGATGAGAAGCGTGAAGAGGCTGATTTGAGGGCAGCCGCACACCGGAGTCGAGTCGCCCAATTATACAATGCTAAGGTTTGACGTAGAACCTTTTAACTTGGTGATCTCATGCTCAAGAGAATCTATCTGGTCCCTTCGCACATGAAGCCAACATGGGAAGGGCCGTATGTTATTGAATGGAGACTTGGAGACGGCACATTTAAATTATAAACTGTTGATGGTCTCACTTTGCCGAGAGCTTGGAACAACGAGAGTCTCCATCGCTACTACACATAACAGGCTTTGTTTATTCATTTAGTCTGCTTCTCATTTGATATTTGTTTCTGCATTTCGAAATTTGAGCTTGTCATAAGGCAACCGATTTTGCCATACTTTCTTATTTGAGCAATAAAATGCAACCTCTTCGAGCCAGAGCAGTGATTCTTGAAATGCGTCATGCGACCATCACAATGCACGGAGAGCTAAGTTCCATCCTATGGTGGGACTTATTCAAATAGGAAGTGACTGTGATACGACCGGTCACTCGCTAACTGAAACCCCAAGCTCGGGGGCAAGCTACCACAAATAAAAGAGGGATTGAAACACGACAATCCTCTAACTAACTCCGGTTCCCAGAGTGCGAGCCAGAGTATAAACTTAAAATCCAGAACGTGGGCTCGAGGAGGGTGGATCCGTCCACCCACGACCTCACCCATGTGCGATCTAAACTCGAGGAGGATGGATCCGCCATCTAACGACCTTGCCTTTCACATTTACAAGCTCGAGGAGGATGGATCCATCCATCTACGACTTTGCTTGTTTACTCAGGGTGGATGTGACCCGACCATCCACGATCCTAATCAATTTATCGTTCCTAAAGTGCAAACGAGATCTTAAAACTTAAAACAGATGTGATCGATCGTCTGTTAACTAACTCCAGATTCCCATAGCGCAAACTGGAGTATAAATATTAAAATGGGTGTGATTGACCACCCATTAACTCACTCTAAGTCCCCAGAGTGTGGACTGGAGTATAAACATAAATTGGGGGTGAACCGACTGCTCGCGAGACAACTCTAAGTCCCCAGAGTGCGTACCGGAGTATAAACACAAATTGGGTGTAATTGACCGCCCACAAATCAACCCAGGCCCCCAGAGTGCAGACGCAATTCCGACTATTAAACCGGGTGTGACTGACCGCCCATGAAACAACTTAAGTTCCCGGAGCATGGACATACCTTTAAACATCAAGCAAGCATGACCGATCGCCAGCGCACAAGTTTGATCCCTAGAGTGCGGATGCGATTTTCAATACATGAGCGAATGTGATCCAACCACTTAAACTCATCTCATAACAACTTAGTTCTGACTGAGTAAAATTAAAAGTGTCGAAGACAAAAAAGCAAAAATCGTACGAACAGTTCAACTTCATCCCCAGGACTGGGGGCGTAACTCGAGCGTCGGCTATTGATTGAGATAGTACAACATTAGGACTTGACTTAACGTTTGGATACGGCTAGGAGCCATGACTCCGAGACTTAACAGCCGAACACGAGTCCTATCCAAAGATTAAAGCTTCATTAGTGTATTGAATAAAAATTCAAGTGCTGAAACACTTAAGCAAATAAACTCAGAGTTATGCTAAAGCAAAAGGAGATTTTATTTCATCTATTCCTTGGAAGCAAAATAAGTATGAAAAAATCTTATTCCAAAAATTCCTATTAGCAGGGGCCGAACCCGCATCTATACACGGCCTACAGAAAGCAAAAGAGGAATTCCTACTTATATACCAAAAAGGGACATAAAGAGACATGCCTACTCCTTATGTTTCTTCGTCTTCTTCTTCCCTTTCTGCGTCGATCCACTGGAGCTACTGCTGTGGTGCCTTTTTGAACTCTTGCCTTTACACAGTTGGTCCCCGACTGGGAGAAGTAGGGTAGTCTCCTCCTCCGAACTCACGGGAATTGGAATACTTTCAAAATGCATGGTAGGAGGAACAGGGGCACTTTCTACATGAGAAGACACAGGGGGTACACCTGTGACGATGATTGTACCGCCCGGGGAGATCATACGTAAAGGGGCCAGACCAGGACCCGCCATCCCACCTCCAATACTGCTACCCAGCGCGGCACTCGCCATCTCGTCCCTGATCTCCTCCATTATCGCCTCATCATGAGCTGCTTGAGTGTCCGCTGGGATGCTGCCAGTCGAGGCCGAAGAGCTGGCTGTGAACACACTTTCGCCCATGACAAATGGCAAGTCAATAAGTGGATCGCTCCGAGGACCGAAGAGTTCTTCGACCATTTGTTCGTTGAAGATAAAAGTGCTCTCATGAACTTTCCCGGTCGAAGTGGCAGCTGTAGTGGTCGTTGCCTTCGTCATGATGGCCTCCTGCTCTTGATGCTGCTCTTGGGTTGCAGGGGGCACGACCGGTGTAGCTCCTATGACTAAATGGAGATAAGAAAAAATATTAGTGACTTCTTTTGACAATACTCCAGACTTTGAATGAATACAAGAAGTGTTCTGAATACCTTCCTCAGATTGGCTTACAGGTGGAGCTGGAGCGCCTTTAGAAACGTGCTCGTGAGCCGGAGACAATTACGGTTGATCGGGATCGTAAGCAGGCACATGTGGAGGATCGACTGTAGAGGTAGGCTCAGGCTAGGTTGACACAGGTATTTCGGAACTTGCGTAATAGTGCTCAACACTAGAACCCTCTCCAACCTCTAGATGCTGAGCGGTGAGTCTCTCTTTCTCAAATGTAACAATGGCCCCATGGAGAACTCTCCTCTCATCTTCGGTCAACACCCGGTTCTCCAGTTCAAACTCATCAATAGATGTAGTGTGGTGTTCAACCTTCTCATAATCCACCAAGCAGTGCCCGACATCATGCAAATGAGTCGGATAGTCAACGAGCCAACTCAAGCCAGCTCAAGCCACGGTATTTTAAGACATTGACATTGTAAGTGACTAGAAGGTCTTCCATATCGCCTTCTAACCTGGCCTCCGCTGCTCTGACTTTGGCTTCGATTCTAGCCTCGGCTTCTTGGACCTTTAGAACTGCCGCATCCCGCTCACCCTTAAGCTCCACAGTCTTATCACATGCCTCCTGAGTAGCTTTATTAGCGTCGTCCTTTTCTTTGACAACCTCAGTGTACTTCGCTTTAAGCTCATTAAGCTCTTTGAGTGCGTTATCTCTCTCGGCTGCGACAGTGGCATTCCTGTGACCCATATCATCGACCATTTTAGGTGCTCTTGCCTCATCTACTCCATCTTCTTATTGGCCTCATCGACTTTCTTCAAGGCCTCCGTTTCTGAGTTACTCGGAGTATCATTCTCATTCGTGAGCACTTGAACTATGCGATCTTTCTAGGCGAGACTTTGTTGCAGCTGTTCGATTGTTTTTGCCCGATCGAATGCCACAGCCAAGGCTTTCTCTACAGTTTTCTTCCATTCACGATATTGGCTGTAGGCACGATAGACATAATCGTGCACGGTTTTCTCTGCCCCTTCCGGAATCAGCTGCAAATTTGGAGGGAAGTGGAAGCCGTCGAAGCAGATGTTAGGAATTCTTTTTCAGCCGAGCAATTTGGGCGGCTCCCTCCCCTGTGAGCTCTGTAGCCATTGGCGTAGTGACAATAGAGGCATCCGCCCTAGTTGTGTGGTGCTGCTCCCCAGGCCTTGAAATTTGTGGAGGCACTGGCTGGCGCGAAGTTTCAGCAGTGTGTGTTCCAGAACTGGAGGGTGGCAAGGGAACTCTAGGTGGAGGAGAGTGCGACCGGGAGCGGCGCCTATCTCGCCTCTCTCTTTCCCTCTCTCTATCTCTTTCCCTATCTCTTTCCCTATCACAGCGATCCCTGTCTTGACTAAAGTAACAGTGATCGTAATCAGACTCATGCCTATGGGACTCTCGGTATGAACTGGAAGATTGGCGTACGACACGGAGGCTACTGATCATGGACCCTTTCTTCGACATTGCATCTGTAAAGTGAAAAAAGAAACAGAGTTAGTTATCTCCATAAACTGAACATCTCGTGAATATTAGTTGTGTGGTGCCGTGAAGTGTGCGCGTGCATGTGTAAACCCCCCAAACAACCGGTTGTAGCAACCGTGCTCGGAAGGATTGGCTCTCCTAAATCTAAGGCGCTTTGAATCCCCTCTAATCTGGTATCTTGGTGAAGAGACACAACGTCCGGGATGGGAACATCTACAAGTCCCTCAAAAGGACTCTCTATTTGTGAAGAGTGAGCCTCTGAAATTACAACAGCCGTTGCTGGCAAAGACATTACAACAGACTTGCGTCTCAGAGCTTTGTGGGCAGCGACCTTGCCTTTTCTTATCCTATCTGAATGTCGATGACTTTGTGAAGGCCCAGGTGCGGGCTCATCTCCAGCAGGCATATTCTCATGTCTCATCATCACCTTGCTCGGTGATCACGATTCCAGGAACTCTCCTTCTAACTTGCCTCGCTGGAGCCTTCCTGAGAAATCCTTCAAGCTCGATGCTTTGATCTCTATCGATTAACCCAATGACCCTCAAATTTTCATCAGTGAGGACCTCATCGATCTCTGTGCACTCGGCAAGCACCCCTTGAAGAACCTTTACAATCTCTTTGAACTGATCGCCTTCGGGTCGCGGAATCGAAGCTGCGAAAGAAAGGAAATGTTAGATCCGAAATCGACTGAGAATTATCCAGTTAATCAGCATAAAAGTTGAAGCACTTACATCTGACTAGCCACCTCTGGCAAAACCCAGTGGGCACCGAATGTAGAACCATTCAGTCTTAAAATAGCTAAGATTGGTCCAGGCCCCGATCACGACTTGACAGTTCCTAACTACTTCCAAGAAAGTGAAGGAGGGATTATCTCCTCGACTCTTTGCATTGAACAAGTATCTGACTTCCTCGGGAGTTGGAGGTCAAAAAAGATGCTCCATGAAGATGATGAATAAACTATTCAGCAAAGCAAACCCGTTCGGGTGCAGCTGTGACAGTGCAATCTTTAAATAGAATAACACTTTCCGGATGTATTGATTAAATAGAGGGAGTGTCCCAGCTACACACGAAAATTTATTGCAGGCCGTGTACACTTCTGGGGGAGTATGGGCTCTATCTTTTGCCCCTGGCAATAAGACATCACCCTTTGACAATCCATGCCTTATGCAAATCCTGCCCAGCATATCTTTAGAGATATTAGAAGGAACAGAATCTTGCGGATGCGCGATGAAAACTGTTCCTGGTAGCTCATCCGGAGCAGTACTAGTAACTTCGGCTGCGATGGCCGACATCTCGATTACAGGAAGTGGAGACTCTGAACTTCCTGCGATTGTGAACTCCAGATTCCATAGCTATTCAACTCAGTAAAAATCATTGTTAGACGACAATAAACCCGTGTTTCCCCCAGTGTGAAGTGCGTGAATATGTTGTGCAGTGCAGCGCTACATGCTAGTTAAGAGATTCTACGAGATTTGAAGGATGTTTGAACGACAAGAATTCGAAATTCCACCGGAGTGACCGTCATTGCTGACCATCACACCCGTGCATTCAGAGATCGATCCAAGTTAAAGTTCATCAAATTTTGTCAAGTTACAGTTCCATCGACGAGCTTCGAAAGGAAGTCAAATATGCGGTGAAACGGTTAAGTCCAGTTATGCAAGGCAGAAGCTCGTCGGAGTCAAATATTCGAGTGTGCAAGAGTTTCATAACCATCAAGGTTCGGGCTTGGATCGATCACTAGAAGCCTACTTCGTATTGATCAAGGAAGTATGAGTTTCGTATCGATCAGGAGCTCGCGTTCATATCGATCACCCTCTAGGAGTTCGTATCGATTACCTAATTCTTTTTCATGTCGATCATTTTTCCAGCACTTCGTATCGATAGCTTTGGATCGATACGAAGCTCCATAACTCCGGACCGATACGAATTCCCTCTTCCTCACCGTCGATTACAGATCGACACGAACCTCTCTCCCCAGATCGGTACGAACGTGTTATTTCCTCCCGTCTCCCATCGATACGCAGTCGAGGTCGAGCATTTCTTCCATGAGTCCTACGTATCCCCACAGTTCATCTTCTCCAAAGCTTTGCAGAGACCACCTCCTCCTTCCTCGACCTCATTCCGGCCATCTCCGGCCTCCACTTCACCAGAATAGGTCACATAAACAAATGAAATGGAAAAGAATATCGAGTTTCATCATTTTCAAGACAAATTCATGGTTTAATTACCTAGTTTTAACAATTGGTTTAGGGGATTGAAGGCTGGGTGCGGTTTTAAAGCAAAGGCGGTTTTGTTTCTCTTTTATCCGGAGCGATACGAAGGCTGGAAAGGCAAATGAACAAGTGGGAAAAATGCTAAGTACAAAAGCATTATATACTAGGGAGAGAGTCTATGCGTCTCCCAGTTATTACAACCGGTTGAAGCAGTCAATGACACAATCGATACGAAAACCAATTCGCATCCAATGTTCAATCGAGGCAATTTCAACATCATCAATACGAAGCTTATTTTGTGTCCATCCACTGCCTATTTGAGATGAAGCAATTCGTATCCATCCAACGAGCGATACAAAGCACAAAGCCAAAGCTTGTTTGGACTGTTTGAACCCATTAGAAATGCATCGTTACGAAATGATGAGTTCGTATCCATCAATACGAAGCTTATTTTGAAAAGCCAATTGATTCGTATCGATCACCATCGATACGAAGATGATTTTTCAACTTTTCACATCGATCCAGGAGAGGATCGATACGAAGAGATACACTAAAACGACCATCAAGCGTTGTTACAACTCGAATTTCATATCGATTTAGGAGAGGATCGATACGGAATACGGTACAAAAAAAAGACAACGACTCGTGAACGTGTAACGTTAACGGAAGTCAGACAATTACAACAGTGAACAATAGTTTGCTATCACTCGGCATTCGGTTACAACAATGCACTGTACGCTCATTAGCAGTCAACAATTTATCATTTATATTACCAGAAATCATTCAAAGGTTACATCTCTTGACGAAAAGACAACGACTGTTCAGCGAATCAGGCAGAACTTTTCAGACTAAAGATTGCAGCTTTTCAAAGCACGTCATGTTCACACAAGACGTACTTTGGGGGAAAAATGTTATCCCGCCTCTTGGCAAGGCCGTGACACCAAGAAATTAACTGGAAACCAAAGATAGTTCGTTCCGAAGATCGGTTATACACAGGCCTACTATGGATACTGGTAAATTTTGCCCGAGTCCGGATGGAGCTACAATCGATATGACACGACAAACAATGCTATGAAAGCCAACGTTCCAAATTTCAAGTCAATTGGAATCCATATGCTTAAGATATTGATCGATCAAAATCAAGAAAACCAACCACGTTCGTATCCATGAAAAAAAGGTTAAGTTCGTATCCATCCTTCAACGTCCCCTTCGTATCCATCAGTGGCCAACAACGATCAGACCTCCATAATTCTGGCTTTGAAGCTGTTCGTATCGATCATCATCCAGGCAATTCGTATCGATCGACCAACGATCGATACGAAAATATATAAACAAACATCGATACGAAAAGGGATCAGTTCGTATCGGTGCAAATCGAAGTAAGGACCATCGATACGAAGCAGCATGACCATCGATACGAAGTCAACCAAGTGCTATGGGTACGAAGCAGCATCCCATGGTCGATACGAAATAAGGAGCACATCAAGTCGATACGAACGAGAACATGTTCAAGAGGAAGACTCGGTCACTCGGCATAAAAAGTGGATCGATCCTAGAATATAGCACCACATCACCTGACTGATGCGAGCTTGAAGCGATACAAAGTTATCGATACGAGTTGTGTCGATACGAGCTCAGCAGTACATTAAAAATACAAACTTTTATCGATCATAACTCAAAATCTACACGTCCAAACACCACCAAATTTTCACAGGAGCTTACGCACCACCTCAAGAATGTACTTGATCGATCTCAGTCCAAAAGGAGGTGTTTTGGATCGATACGAATTATGTACGTATCGATCATAGATCAAATCCAAATGGCCAGGGATCGATCACGTGGGCTCACCCACATGGGAGGAGGGGTCTTTCGAGATCTCAGCGGGATATTTGCAGCATACGCCTATAAATAGCAGTCTTAGGCCTTCAGAAAATGGACTTTTGGATTTTTCTACGCCAATACTCTACCGAAATCTCTGTTATACCTTGAGAGTACTGTTGTAATCAGTTGTAACCAGCGAGAATCATCAATAAAACAACAAACTTTCTATAATGGACGTAGGCTACAACGCCGAGCCACTCTAAATCTCTATGTTCTTATACCCCTATTTGTCTGTTTTTGGCGTGTTTATTAGATTAACTTCATTTTTCATTTATAATCTTCACTTTAATCTCTTCAAATACGTCCAAAGAGTGTTGTGCTCAATTTTGATACAAACAAATCCAACAACGATTTTTAATGCTATGTAGTAGCATCAATAATAACTATAAATTACAAATACAACTTTGATGTATAAAAAGAAGAAAATAAAAATGATTCAAATGCTAAATAAAAAATGATTTGCTTAAACACAATGCAATAAACAATAGAAAAAAACCAGCATTAAATCATAGAAAAATATATAAACGTGAAATGAAGGTAAAATGCTACAATAAAGTATCACTGTTGCATGAATTGTTTTATTCAATTTTCCAATTCACCTAACGTTACATAATATGTTACTACAACATAGCAGTACAACACGATATGCTATATTTGTTTTATCAATACAAATAACCATAACATAAGAAACATTAAAACATATAAGGCTACTACAAGACAACAATATAACACGAATTGCTATATACGAATTTTCATTTCAAATTATACAACTACAAGTAGCTTTAAAACATGAAATGTTACCATAACGTAGCATTAAATCATGAATGTTCTATAAAAATAATAACGCACAAAGGATATTTCAATCCAAACGTTGAAATGCTACATAACATATCTTAACTTCCTTACCAATCGTATAAAGACATGTAGCTTTTGCACCAATCAATTTTTTATAATAGTTATTACTTATATTATTAGGATAAGAACTAATAGATAATTGCACCTAGGGCTGTTATGGTAATGGTTACCATTACCATTTTGTAAATACTGTTACCGTACCGTTTTTACTGGTAAACTAAAATTGTTTACCCTTACCGTTACCGATTGACTGGTATACCGATGACTGGTATACCGATGACTGGTAACCATTACACTGGTAATGGTAAATTACCATTTGTCTAGAAATATAATAAGTTGATATATTTTTACACTGAATGATGATTCATTATGTATCTCATTAGGTCACTTAATAAAGAACATAGAAAAGAAATGTATTTATCATCATATGAGTTGAATCACTGAAATAAATTGAACTGTTTTCTTGCTTCTAAATGCCCATAATACAACATTTTACATGAATATCAATGTATTATGAATGGACTGATAAATTACCGTTACCGTTGGTTTTAAAAAAATATTACCGATGTTTTACCGTAAAAAGTAATAAATTTACCGTTACCGTACCGATTATGCTGGTATACCGACTTTACTTTAAAATGGTAACCGATTGACTGGTAATGGTATGAGTTACCATTACGGCCCTAATTGCACCAGACCTATACGAGAATTACAAATAAAATCTTAAGAAATAGCAAGCTAAATTAGTTTATTATTTTTCATGGGTTAGGCCCTACTGAACCTTTGTATTATTTTTAGTATAAAATAATAAATTTTATACGTACTTGTGTTTTTCAATGGAAACTATATATTATGTCTCACTTCATTACTAATTATTTTTTCAACACTCTGTAGGTGATGAACACTCGAAATGAATCCTTGTAGTGGGGTATGAACTTTCCTAATCATTTTTGTTCACAACAGTCAAACCAACTATATTCAAATTTCAAATTTATGATATGGAATGCATGCTCAATGTAGATAGTACAAAAATGTTTTCAATATTTAGTATTTGCTGATATTAAGTTAAGCACAATGTAGTATGGGGCTTGGATTAGCGGATGACTTTACTATACCCTACTCAGGAGTTTACCAGCTCGCCGGGTTCTTCTGGATTTTCAAAAAAAAAAAGTTAAGCACAATGTAGGTAATACAAGAAATGGTGAGCTAAATCAATTTATTTCTTTTCTTAAGTTAAGCACCATCAAACCTACGTGTAACTTTTATGTAAAATGGCAATCTTATTATATAATAGTGTTTTAAAGTTGAAACTATATACTTGTTAGGTAAAGAACACAGGGAAGAGATCCAAATAGGAGGTATGAACTTCCTTGGTCATTTTTATGCACAATTGCAGGGCCAGACCTAGCTTCTTGGAGGCCCACGACCTAAAGATCCGTATTCAGGGTAAAAATAATTAAGGTTCTAAACTAAAAATTTTATATCAAGCATTGTCAATACACAACACCAAACTTAAACCATGGTGGCCTTAGGAACAAAGCGAATCATCTTACAATCACACTATATCTACTTTCATTAATCTAAAGAATTACAGGTTATATGTATAAACAAAATACGATTATATGTATAAATAAAATTTGAATTTTGAAGCCCTTGAAAACCGAATGCCCTAGACGATGGCTTTGGTGGCTTTGGGCTAGGACCAGCCCTGTGCGATTGTAAAATTGACTATAATCAATTTCAAATTTATGAAAATATGGAGTGCGTGCACCATGAAGGTATTGCAACCATGTCTTCAGTCTATTCTATTATATATAAAAGAAATTATAAGACCGACGTTTCTCATTTTTTTTCTATAAATTTTCAGTTCAAATTTTATTATATATAAAGAAATCAGCATTTCTATTTTTATTCTATTTACTTTTAGCTCGGATCATTTTTCTCTTCCTTGACAATTTTCCAATTAAGCCATCCCACAAAAATTTTAAATTCAAAATCACATCCTATGTTGCTCCCCCTCTATCATATTTAATAAAATCCTAACTCTGCCGACTAAGGGATAGAATTTCGATGGCCTTAGAAATCTACAGTGCTCTGTCTCACAAATCGTTTCAACATCCAATTCATCTCGTATATATGGAGCCATTCTCCTTTGTTTTTCTTTTCCATATTTGTTCTCATATTTGCTTGCATTTCAAGTAATTTTGAACCTCGATTTTTATCCAATTTTGTCGAGTTTTGAAATTCATTCGAATGTTTGTGTAAATCTTCTTTCGTTAACCGATTTAAACTCATTTTTTGACTCTACACCTGCTTACGATTTAAACCCATTGTTGCTGCTTCAGTTGTTGAATTCAGACACATTTTACATATGTTTTCCATTCTTTGATTTGTTTTTAATGCAATGTTATATGATCTAGTTGTTACAGTAAAACCAATTATGAATTTAAAAAGGGAGAAAAATGAAATGATTGTTTTGATTGCCTATTAAGTTGTGTATCTTATATGGCAAAGTTTGGTTGTAACCATGGCATGTTTTTCCATTCATTGACAATTAATATTTTGTCACTCTTTATGAAGTAAGACGGATAACCATTGAGTTCTATGTTATAGAAAAGTTTGAGTCATTTGCAGGTGATGTTTTCAACAACCTCTGATGCATTTTATTGTCCCTAATGAATAGCTAATTTTTATTTTAATGATTGAATATTCAGGGCCGGCCTAACCAATTTGGTTGCCCCAACCAAATTTGGAAAAATGAACAAAGAAAAAACTAGACAAAGACCAAAATTCATTGCATACATGGCTTGAACTCTGGTTGCTAGATATTCAAAGTCAACAAGCAAACCACTTCACCAAATAACTTAAAAAGACATACTCGTTCATTCTATATGAAAAAAACCTCAACAAGAAGTTTAACATCTTGTTGCCCCCTTCTGACATGTTGCCCTAGGCGGCCGTCTCGGTAGCCTTGTCCTAGGGCCGGGCCTGCGAGTATTAGTTTCACTCATTTTCTTATATTGAAATGTAGTTTTCTCCGTATTAGTTGTTTTTAACACTTCGGGTACATGCATTAAAAACAAATTCTGGTATTTAACACCGATTTTTTTGTTTCCTTATGTTTTAGCAATTTTGTTTTAGCATGGAATTAAATTTTGTTACCAGTTTGCCATTATTTCCGGAAGACCCTAAAAATTGGATATGACTATCATTACAGATATGAAAAAATCTATAAATAAATATGGCATGCTCTTCCATAACAACTAATAAATTGTTATAAAATTTGTAACATGGAAATGATGAATATGCTTAATTATGTTTATAAGGACTATATTGTAAAATTGCAATCATCTTGAGCCTATGAGTAGAGATCAAAAGTATCGTACATTTACCCTTGCAGTGAATGAAATTTCCTCTACCTCTATATAATGGCTTCTTATCTTCTTATATTATTAACACGTTATTAGCATGCGAACCCTAAACTGGTAAGCAATTTTCTTTTCATGATAAAAGCAATTGAAACATGTTTAGATTTCGAATAAGTCATGAAATACAAGTAATATCATGCTGAAGTGATAGATCTCTAAAATCCAACATGTTTTAGACGAATGATTTCATTTTGCTACATTTTTACTTTTGAATTAATTTAAAACCCGCCTATCTTTGAAGGCTTTTTAGTTCAACTTGTAGACCTATGAGATATACATTTATTTTGGATAGCAAGTTTTGATTTTGACATCTTTTGTCGTCGGATTTAAATAAATTGATTTCATTTGATTGTGTTTTGGTTTGTTTGATAGATTTAAGTAATCTAAACATGTTTGGTAGATGATGTTTTCATTTCGATTGTTTCTAGATTAGAGTTTAAATGAGGATTATGGAAATATTTTAAGCTAAAAACGCATGTTTAAATGATCTTCTATAGGCAAAACAAAGATTTTTTTTGCTAGGCAAGTGAGTTATAGTATCTGTAACATTTTACAAGTTAAAATAGGTGCAAGGGTAATCCCCTCAACAACTATCAGACCCAAAAACGGCCCAATAATACAAAGTAGAAAAGAAAAGAAACATGCAAAGGATATTGCCCTAAATCTTAATACAGATTCGACGCCTTATTTAATAAAGCGTAGAAATTGCATGTGTATACTCGCCCATAGTTGATTGAAATAACGCCTTTTTATTGCAAAATATTCATAAACACACTCGCATTTTGTTCAGTCCAAATTGACACTATGAATTTTTTCAAAAGGGGAATATATGTTCGATTATGTAATGTCTTCCATCTTGTACGTGTAAAAATCCAGTACCATTCTTCTGCATTACTCGGGCGATTATGGGAGTAACCCCTAGTAAAAGGAATTCTCTTCCAGATTGAACTAATATATGTACATTCCATGAAGAGGCGACGAACAGTTTCATTACTTGAATTACAAAAGCAATAAGCGGCATAAGTCATACGACATGAGCCAGCGGTTTATCGTTAGTAAGACATGAATTGTGAATGATTTTCCAAAGCATTAAATTGTCCTTCTCCACGCCATACCTGTTCCAAATTCATTTATACCATGGGTCCTGAATCCCATTTCGAGCCTTGATGAGAGCATTGTAGGCAGAAGAAATCGAATGCACAGAATGTTTGCTAGTCCAAACCAACTCAAATTCATATTATTGAATATTGTGTTTAGATATCTCATTCCACAATAGTCTACAGCTGAGCAACTTGAATTAGGAAGAGAGATGATGCCATTTTGAATATAATAACATGCCATAGCCTTACCAGGTACATATAATTACACATATATAGGCAAGTACATTCCTAATTTATTCTTTTCAAATCCCTTAATCGGATCCAAATAAAAAGATAAGAAGAGAAAAAGAATGTAAAACATTAAAATTGCAATACTTATACAATTCCATCATTTTAATATATAGAATAATCGAGATTCTAACTTAAGAATTGACATTTCCCTTTAAAGGAATTTTGAGGTTTTAGTGTGATATTTGCATAAACAAAATTCCCCAAAGGCATATATCAAATCCAAGTTATACTATACAAGTACTAAAATAAGAAAGACTAAGATTTCCACTCACACTCAGTCCTTAGCTCTTCCTTTTTTGTATTCGATACGCTTGCTTTAATCTCTTATAGATCTCTCCTTATATAAATATACCATAAAGGTACTGTATATGAATTAGATTCAAAAATTTAGGGATTAGAGGAGAAAAGGATTAGAAATTGAATAATAAATACCTAAAACCCTAGCCTAGCTTCTCCTTGGTTTTTTTCCGCCGCCATCTTTCTTGCAGTGCTTTTTTCCCTGCTTTTTTGCCTCGTTCTCATCTTATTTCGCTTAAATAATCAGTCTTGTCCTCTCAGATATGTCATCTCCTGCCTTACCTCACCCCTAATCCTCAGCAACCCTTGTTCCGGTCCCTACCCCTCCAGATCCACCTCCGGGTTTCTCAAAATTCCCTAACGTCACTGCTACTATTGAATCGGATGAAGGTTTCGTGACTATAAGATCGAAAAAATGGAAGCGTAATGCCAAATCTTCTCAGATGCCTAGTAATTACTCTACCACTCCTACTAATCCTCAGCCCAAATAGATACGTCAATCTACCCAGCAAAGTGCTCCCCTAAATCGTGCGGCCAAACAAAACACTCGTAATTGTAACGACCCGCTATTTTGGAACATTCACATCCGTACATGTCGAACTTGAATGATTCAAAATACCGAATTGTTAATTTATATTTGGCAAAACTGAGCATATACAGTAAATAAATAATCACAGATCACAGACACAGAGTAATAATTGCAGTGGAAACAAAAGATAGTAGTTCATGAAGCTACTATATACATATCAGAGTTAAATAAGGAACAACAGATGTCTCAGATACAATAATCAAATACAATATCAGAATACATCACTAGAATCAACTGGATATCTGAAACTGGATAGATAGCTGGATCTCCAAGCGAAGCTCCAACTCCAAAGGTGAGTCTCGAACACTGGTACACTCAGTCTGACCCGAGCGTAAAGCAAAACACAAAACACTCGAGTCAGGATTAACATTCTTGTATCAATAAATCCAACTCAAGTGAAATAGCAATTGAAATACAAGTAACTCAAAGGATGTTTGGAATAATCATCCTTAAAGGATCCGTTAAACTATCTACTATGTAATAGTGTACGCTAAGTAGATAATGTCTATCAGTAATATAAAGTATCAAAATAGTGTTAAGGCGTTACCATTATTCCCCTTAACACATTATTTATAAGCGTTATAGACTATACAGCACTGTAAACTCCACCGTAAACTAGTGGGATATCAGGGAGTACTCCATAGGTATAACACAAAACAAATCGTAGTGGTCGCGTATATAGGGATACAAGTATGACAAGGCACATGAGGCAATACCCAAGGTAGTGAAACTATCGTTTGCCTGATCCGGACTGGTGAGAACGCATCGCCGCAGCGATCGCAACACCGCGAAACAACACTCCCAAAATTCGAGGGTGCACCAATCGACAACAAGTAATGAGTAGTTTTCGAAGAAGTGTGTTCGCTCGAGGTAGCTAACCCACATTTGGCCCGGCACGGCTCCTGTTTTAGTCATTTCCAATTTGACATAAGTGTCAAGGCTATCCATTATCGTTCTCTTTCTTCAGTCATCACGTACATCATTCCAACCACTTCATTTTGGATCACACTCCGCGTATAGTTATTAAAGTGGTTTTCGGTTTAGACAGAGAGTATGTCCCTAACCGATTCCGGTCTCTTTAATAACTTCCGTAATTATTACACCGATTGGTTGTTTAATATATATTTCAAAACCAAATCAAATTCAATTTCAAATAGAATTTGTAAATCAACATTTCATTTGTCTTTCTAAATCAATTTCCATAATTTACGTTTCAAAACTTACAAATTCATAATTTCAAAATCTTATAATTCAATTTCAATTTCTATTTAAAACAATTCAAATATTGATTCAAGTTCGTATATAAGTTTCATTCCAAAATCATTTAAATTAATTTAATTTAACATTCAAACCAAATTAACTTCATTGATCGATTTCATTCAATATTTGTTAAGTTAATTTATCATTCAAAACAATTTCTATTTAATTTCCAATTCACTAAATCAATTACTTAATTTCAACTTCATTGTATCAAAACTTACAAATTGCATTAAATTAAATTCATCAAATCAAATTCTTTAAATTACAAGTCTTACATTAATTTCAATAAATCACATTTTATTTCTTGTTAAAGAAATTCGATTTCACTTATTTATTTACTTAGTTAAAAATTTCAAAACTTAATTATTTCATAACTCAACTTTACTTATTAAAGGAGTTCAATTTCACTTATTACGAAGTTCAATTTCACATATCAGGAATTCAATTTCATTTAATTATTAAATAATTCAATCTTATTTAATTATTAAATAATTCCAAAAACTTAATTATTAAATAATTACAACTTAATAATTAAATTTTAAACAACTTCTTTCATCAACCACTATGTTAATATTTTGTTTCGGATTATTACATACTAACATTTTCCTTTCATAAAAATTCAAATTCCAGCTTCATTTAAACCTTATTATTTATTCATATAAAATCTTTATTTTATTTTTAAATCAAATTATTGACCAATCGAGTTTTATTTAATTCTCTATCCTAGGTCAAAGTTTAATTTGGGTATTTATCATTTCAACCCGATTCCAATTCAATTCAAAAATCAAAGCATAACAGAGGGAACTTGCAGTGTGATAACTGAGATGGTGTCAAAGTAAATAAACAGGCAATAACAATAATCAATAACAATCCAATAATTAATTCAAATAATCCCGAAATAACCGTATTAATTCACATTGTTATTTGTGTAAATTAATATAATTATTTCTAGAATCTACACTATCATTTCATGTAGATTAAAGATTACTGCACTAATATTAATACGGTTCTTCATTTGATATCAATTATTCAATTCCATACTACATAAATTTCCAACATACATTAAATGGTTCAAGGGGTACTTAACCAAATTTCTACGTGTCAACTAGTTTAACATTTAAAGGGGGTCATATTATACAAAATTTAACTAATCAAATTCAACATATAGATTCAATTTAATTGGTTAACTATCATATATCAATTCAATTGCATATTATTTATCACTTTAACATTAACCATTTAACGTCCAATATAAACATCAACAGTCAATCAATTATCAACCAAACTGTATTATCATTTCATAAATAACAGATAATGGTGTCAGATGTCACAGGTGAACTGATACAGGTAAAAGCATATATAATAGTGTAAATAACCAACAGCAGCATATTTCAATGGTCGTTTCAATTGAAATCAAATTTAATAAATAAAAGAACATTAATTGTGAGTGATTTCTCACCTTTTGAGGCTAGAGATCGAGAATAGACAACGAAGTTGAGTTACAAATTTCAAGCACGGCTTCCGAAATAAACTAGATTAGCACGAATCGACGAGCAAAGCTGTTAAATAGGAATTGCCGAAATCAAATCAAAACATTCAACATAGCAACAAATAAAAACATGTCTTGCGTCAAAGTTTAACAATATAATTCTATGTGCTACCGAGATCGAAATGGTCTGAAATTTGGTATGAATAAAGATCAAAACTTGTATTTCAAACTGAAAAAGAATCACTTGATTTGGACAAGAGACGAGAAAAGTTACGATGTCACGAACATAGACTCAGGCCATGTTGCGACTGTCAAATGTTCAGGTCTGAAAACCCCTCTGGGTCTGACTTTCAGGTAAGAAACAGAGGACCGAACCACCTCGTATGAAGCTAAAATTTTATATACAGAAAGTAGAAAACTTTATCTTTTAAACAAAAAGGGAATCACTGTATTCCGACCTAAGACAGAAAATATACGATGCGTCAAACATAAACTCAGGTCGTGTTTGCAGCAGTGTAAAATAATTTCAAGTACAAAAGAACAGCTTCCTGGGTCAAACTTCCAGATCCTCGACCACTAATCAAACGATGTTGGATTTTGCTGAAATTTGACATGCATAAACTAGGTAACTTCGACTCTTTTATAAAAATAAAATCAACCCATTCCGATAAAACATGAGTGAGATATGATATCGTGAACATGAAGTCTAACTGCTGTTCAGAAAAAATAAACATGCAAACAAGTGCAAAATCAGTTTGGTTGCAACTTTCTATGATAAGATTGGAAATCTGAATTATGCAAATATATATAGACAATATATAATAGATATCATATTTTTTTTATATATAACTGACGTATACCAAGTAACACAAATACCCCACAGACATAAAATCTATACATGTATATTTCAAAAATCAAAGACACCCATTAATAAAAAAAAATAAAACCTTTGCATAAACTTTCCTTTAAAATAAAAATACATACCTATTTACATACATAAGCGGAAAAATGACGAAGTGTTGAATAAGTGGCGAGCAACAGATCGAGCTTGCAACTATAGATCTACAAATATATGTGAAAGCTTCAGGGAAATTTCACTCCTTTTCTAGGCACACGGCCGCTGTAATCACGAGAGGTGGCTGGTTCTGGTGATGGGTTTGGAGGAAGAAAGAGGCTGCGGTGGTCGGTGGGGTGTTGTAGCCGGGGCGAAGAGATGAAGTGGAAGGCGGATGGAGGAGATCGGGTCCGAGTAAAAAGGGGATGAGCGGAGGAGCAACAGGCTGTGGAAGGTCGGTCGGAGGGCGTTTGCATGGGGCGGAGGCTGCTGTGCTCCGGTCGGTGGGCTTGCGGTCGTAGGCTGCTGCTGGAGTTGTTGACGTGGCAGGTTGGCATGGGGCTGAGGAGCAGTTAGCTCGATGTCTTGCGGCAAGGCTAGGCGGAGTTATAGGTTGTGGTGTGTCGACGATGCTGATGTGGGCTGGAGGGTGATAAGCGGAGGTGGAGCGGGGTCCATGTGCTGGCTGATGGTGGCAGTGAGGCCATATGCTTGGAGGTGGAACACGATGGCATGGAGGAGCACGGGAAGTTGGTTGCTTCGGTGATGGAGAGATGAAGAGGAAGGAGCTGGTTGCGTGGCGATCGGTTGTCTTGCGTGGGAGAAATGAAAAAAATGCAGTGGTATAAAAGAAAAATGATGGGAGAAGATTGCGTGAGGAAAGGAATGAGAGTATTTGGAAGATGAATGAATAGCCATTCACGTTCCTTTTATTATATTTTTTTTCTTTTTTTATCTACCAACCGATAGAAAAATGAATGCAACCAAAATAAAAGCAACCAATGGAATTGTGCAGCACGGTAATTTATGAAGTAATAAAAGCAAATGTCACTCGAATTGAATTCAAGGAAACAATAAAAGCTGGTGTCCATTGGAATTTACACGGTGGGATATTGAAAGGTCAAAAGAAACGAAAAGTCGTACCGATACGATTAACCGATACTCTGGATTTCGCTGCGAACCGGGCTTCAAAACACAGCATTGAATATACCATAGAGATCAGCATGACGAGATCATCAAAACAATGTATAGATATCAGTGGTACGATTGAATTATAAAAATTCGAAATTTCAACCAGCGGAAAATGCAAGAAAAACGCAGAAAAATAAGATCGACGGAGCTAAAGAAGTCCGAATTTCGAAAAACAAAAAATGACGTCTTGCTCAGAAGAAGGTTTAGAATTTTTCTATATAAAAATATTTAGGTTTCGAAAACATTTTATTTTCGTCCCCTTTTAACAGATTAAATTAAAGTAAATTTACCAACGAAATAAACTTTCATATTTTCGGACGAAAATTAACCAGTTGCTATGTTTAACTAGACGCATTTCAAATATTAAATTTTTATTTCAATATTTTATTTTTTAAAATTCCACAAAATTTCAATTAATAACGTTATTAAAACCAGTTAAATTTACGGGTCGTTACACTCTTCCCCACTCAAAACTTTTCGTCCCCGAAAAGGAAGAAGGTAGAAGAATAGAAACAACCAGAAAGAAAATAGATTGGAATACAAGTAAAACAATTAATTTAAACCATATAAATTTCAATTTAAATTAATTAATATTTAACAATTTGGTTAAATCTCTTTGAGTTCACTTAAGTTAAATCAATCTATATATTTCTACATTCATTATCTTATTATCTAGTCATCCTCAATTAACAATTTCTAAATCATCAATTTGTATAATTATTTATTGTACTCATATTTTATTCAAAATTTTTTATTCCAAATTATTATTAAGTTTATTCCACTTAATATATCCTATTACATATATTTAAACCATATAAATTAATTTAAACCATATAAATTTCAATTTAAATTAATTTATATTCAATAATTGGTTTAAATTTAAGGTATTTCCATAAGTTGATCTAATTTCAATTTGTTAATTCTCTTAGAACAAAATTTATTATATTCATCTCATTTAATTAACTTATTATTCTATCATCTTTATTAGCATATTTTTTTTAGTTAAAATCTAAGTGTATAATATTTATTATAAACACTCAAACTTTTATTTATAAAATCATTTTATATTGTATATTATCCAATTACATTTTAACTTCTGAATAATTTGGGTAAGTTATATTTAAATGCAATTTAGTATTATACAAATAAAATTTTCAAATTCAATTATTTCATGTTTAAATATTTATCCAAAATTTAGCTTTATTTATAATTGAAACATCCTTTAACATAATTTTAAGGATTAAATTTCCATTTAATTTCAAACCCTTTAGAGATAATTATGTATATACTATATATATTAAATCAAATTAAATTTAAAATAATATACCCATATATATATATATAAATCAAGTCATACTTAAGAAATTCAAATTAAAATATTTTTCCAACAAAACTGTAGCAAAGCTACAGAATGGTTTCACCACTTCGAAACTCGAAAATGAATGTCGATGATGCGGCCGCCATCACCGAAATTATTTTCCGGCGACAAAGAGAAGAGCACTGATTTCAATATTTAAAATTCTTTGAAAACGGTTTCTATTTGAAAATATGTTTAATAATATACATTTAAAAATTTAAAAAACCAAAGCTTGAAATTTTAAGAAGTTAAATTCTCAAATTCTTACTTTAAATTCATTTAAATTTCTAAATAAATATATAAACCAACTTTTATAATTCCATTTATTTTTATGTTGGAATAATCAATGATTTACAAAACAAATAGTGAAAATCAAATATTACCTTTCTGACAACCAATTCAGTTAACAATTCAATTTCAGAAAATTTATACTTATATATAATATAATCATACAAGATTATTTTATTTAGCAAATTTTGAAAATACTATTGTGTCAGTTTGCTCTGTTCAAGTGTTTTGGAAATCCTATCGATAGC
Organism: Allium fistulosum; assembly: GCA_030737815.1. Taxonomy (NCBI): domain Eukaryota; kingdom Viridiplantae; phylum Streptophyta; class Magnoliopsida; order Asparagales; family Amaryllidaceae; genus Allium; species Allium fistulosum. Next base: position 1,390,721,663 of record CM060902.1, read on the forward strand.
GTTGATCAGACGAATCGATCGAAAACCCAAATCAACATCAACAACTCAAACAACACAATATATAAAACATTTTTAATATAAATTTACAAATTCACTTCCTCGCTCGACAATACAAGAATGGATTCAAAGCAAGGATAGAGATTCAAATTTGATGGAATCAAATCAAAGAGAATTCTGATTTGAAGACAAATTCGAAAGAAAAGATAAGATGATTAAATAACAGAATCGGGAGATGGGTAAGCTTATTTAATTTACGGGCAACCTTAACCGGATTGACCGTGACTTCACGAATAAGACTGATGCAGAATTCTAAGGTAAATCGATATTCGATCACCAAAGAAATAATCAGGGCATACAAGAGATAGTAGCATCTAAACCGAGGATATAGAAATCTCCGGTGAATCAATGCCAATTGTAAAGGAGTTTCACCCATTTACAAAATTCCGAAGATTGGCGAGACCGCCGATCCATTATAAAGATCATTCAAAGTGGAGTTATGGGATGCTCCAGAATTGAAAGAAGACGAATAGTGAGGGACACGAATGAAATTTGGAACCGCAGGGAACGTTCCAAAATTCAAAGGAATCGAGTCAAAAGGAAGAGATTGAAACTCGAATGAGAGTGATTCTGTAAATACATTTACCCTATATGCTAAGTTTTGCCTAGAGCTACCAAAGCTCTGATACCAACTGTAACGACCCGCTATTTTGGACCATTCGCATCCGCACATGTCGAACTTGAATGATTCAAAATACCGAATTGTTAATTTATATTTGGCAAAACTGAGCATATATAGTAAATAAATAATCACAGATCATAGACAAAGAGTAATAATTACAGCGGAAATAAAAGATAGTAGTTCATGAAGCTACTATATACATATCAGAGTTAAATAAGGTACAACAGATGTCTCGGATACAATAATCAAATACAATATCAGAATACATCACTAGAATCAACTGGATATCTGAAACTGGATAGATAGCTGGATCTCCAAGCGAAGCTCCAACTCCAAAGGTGAGTCTCGAACACTGGTACACTCAATCTGACCCGAGCGTAAAGCAAAACACAAAACACAAAACACTCGAGTGAGGATTAACATTCTTGTATCAATAAATCCAACTCAAGTGAAATAGCAATTGAAATACAAGTAACTCAAAGGATGTTTGGAATAATCATCCTTAAAGGATCCGTTAAACTATCTACTATGTAATAGTGTACGCTAAGTAGATAATGTCTATCAGTAATATAAAGTATCAAAATAGTGTTAAGGCGTTACCATTATTCCCCTTAACACATTTTTTTATAAGCGTTATAGACTATACAGCACTGTAAACTCCACCGTAAACTAGTGGGATATCAGGGAGTACTCCATAGGTATAACACAAAACAAATCGTAGTGGTCGCGTATATAGGGATACAAGTATGACAAGGCACATGAGGCAATACCCAAGGTAGTGAAACTACCGTTTGCCTGATCCGGACTGGTGAGAACGCATCGCCGCAGCGATCGCAACACCGCGAAACAACACTCCCAAAATTCGAGGGTGCACCAATCGACAACAAGTAATGAGTAGTTTTAGAAGAAGTGTGTTCGCTCGAGGTAGCTAACCCACATTTGGCCCGGCACAGCTCATGTTTTAGTCATTTCCAATTTGACACAAGTGTCAAGGCTATCCATTATCGTTCTCTTTCTTCAGTCATCACGTACATCATTCCAACCACTTCATTTTGGATCACACTCCGCGTATAGTTATTAAAGTGGTTTTTGGTTTACACAGAGAGTATGTCCCTAACCGATTCCGGTCTCTTTAATAACTTCCGTAATTATTACACCGATTGGTCGTCTAATATATATTTCAAAACCAAATCAAATTCAATTTCAAATTGAATTTGTAAATCAACATTTCATCTGTCTTTCTAAATCAATTTCCATAATTTACGTTTCAAAACTTCCAAATTCATAATTTCAAAATCTTATAATTCAATTTCAATTTCTATTTAAAACAATTCAAATATTGATTCAAGTTCGTATATAAGTTTCATTCCGAAATCATTTAAATTAATTTAATTTAACATTCAAACCAATTTAACTTCATTGATCGATTTCATTCAATATTCGTTAAGTTAATTTATCATTCAAAATAATTTCTATTTAATTTCCAATTCACTAAATCAATTACTTAATTTCAACTTCATTGTATCAAAACTTACAAATTGCATTAAATTAAATTCATCAAATCAAATTCTTTAAATTACAAGTCTTACATTAATTTCAATAAATCACATTTTATTTCTTGTTAAAGAAATTCGATTTCACTTATTTAGTTACTTAGTTACAAATTTCAAAACTTAATTATTTCATAACTCAACTTTACTTATTAAAGGAGTTCAATTTCACTTATTACGAAGTTCAATTTCACATATCAATAATTCAATTTCATTTAATTATTAAATAATTCAATCTTATTTAATTATTAAATAATTCCAAAAACTTAATTATTAAATAATTTCAACTTAATAATTAAATTTTAAACAACTTCTTTCATCAACCACTATGTTAATATTTTGTTTTGGATTATTACATATTAACATTTTCCTTTCATAAAAATTCAAATTCCAGCTTCATTTTAAACCTTATTATTTATTAAAATAAAATCTTTATTTTATTTTTAAATCAAATTATTGACCAATCGGGTTTTATTTAATTCTCTATCCTAGGTCAAAGTTTAATTTGGATATTTATCATTTCAACCCGATTCCAATTCAATTCAAAAATCAAAGCATAACAGAGGGAACTTGCAGTGTGATAACTGGGATGGTGTCAAAGTAAATAAACAAGCAATAACAACAATCAATAACAATCCAATAATTAATTCAAATAATCCCGAAATAATCGTATTAATTCACATTGTTATTTGTGCAAATTAATATAATTATTTCTAGAATCTACACTATCATTTCATGTAGATTAAAGATTACTACACTAATATTAATACGGTTCTTCATTTGATATCAATTATTCAATTCCATACTACATAAATTTCCAACATACATTAAATGGTTCAAGGGGCACTTAACCAAATTTCTATGTGTCAACTAGTTTAACATTTAAAGGGGGTCATATTATACAAAATTTAACTAATCAAATTCAACATATAGATTCAATTTAATTGGTTAACTATCATATATCAATTCAATTGCATATTATTTATCACTTTAACATTAACCATTTAACGTCCAATATAAACATCAACAATTAATCAATTATCAACCAAACTGTATTATCATTTCATAAATAACAGATAATGTTGTCAGATGTCACAGGTGAACTGATACAGGTAAATGCATATATAATAGTGTAAATAACCAACAGCAGCATATTTCAATTGTCGTTTCAATTGAAATCAAATTTAATAAATAAAAGAACATTAATCGTGAGTGATTGCTCACCTTTTGAGGCTAGAGATCGAGAATAGACAACAAAGTTGAGTTACGAATTGCAAGCACGGCTTCCGAAATAAACTAGATTAGCACGAATCGACGAGCAAAGCTGTTAAATAGGAATTGCCGAAATCAAATCAAAACATTCAACATAGCAACAAATAAAAACATGTCCTGCGTCAAAGTTTAACAATATAATTCTATGTGCTACCGAGATCGAAATGGTCTGAAATTTGGTATGAATAAAGATCAAAACTTGTATTTCAAACTGCAAAAGAATCACTTGATTTGGACAAGAGACGAGAAAAGTTACGATGTCACGAACATAGACTCAGGCCATGTTGCGACTGTCAAATGTTCAGGTTTGAAAACCCCTCTGGGTCTGACTTTCAGGTAAGAAACAGAGGACTGAACCACCTCGTATGAAGTTAAAATTTTATATACAGAAAGTAGAAAACTTTATCTTTTAAACAAAAAGGGAATCACTGTATTCCGACCTAAGACAGAAGAGATACGATGCATCAAACATGAACTCAGGTCGTGTTTGCAGCAGTGTAAAATAATTTCAAGTATAAAAGAACAACTGCCTGGGTCAAACTTCCAGATCCTCGACCACTAATCAAACGATGTCGGATTTTGCTGAAATTTGACATGCATAAACTAGGTAACTTCTACTCTTTTATAAAAATAGAATCAACCCATTCCGATAAAACATGAGTGAGATATGATATCGTGAACATGTAGTCTAACTGCTGTTCAGAAAAAATAAACATGCAAACAAGTGCAAAATCAGTTTGGTTGCAACTTTCTATGATAAGATTGGAAATCTGAATTATGCAAATATATATAGACAATATATAATAGATATCATATTTTTTTTATATATAACTGACGTATACCAACTAACACAAATACCCCACAGACATAAAATCTATACATGTATATTTCAAAATCAAAGACACCCATTAATAAAAAAAATAAAACCTTTGCATAAACTTTCCTTTAAAATAAAAATACATACCTATTTACATACATAAGCGGAAAAATGGCGAAGTGTTGAATAGGTGGCGAGCAACAGATCGAGCTTGGAACTATAGATCTACAAATATATGTGAAAGCTTCAGGGAAATTTCACTCCTTTTCTAGGCACACGGCCGCTGTAAACACGAGAGGTGGCTAGTTCTGGTGATGGGTTTGGAGGAAGAAAGAGGCTGCGGTGGTCGGTGGGGTGTTGTAGTCGGGGCGAAGAGATGAAATGGAAGGCGGATGGAGGAGATCGGGTCCGAGTAAAAAAGGGATGAGCGAAGGAGCAACAGGCTATGGAAGGTCGGTCGGAGGGCGTTTTCATGGGGCGGAGGCTGCTGTGCTCCAGTCGGTGGGCTTGCGGTCGTAGGCTACTGCTGAAGTTGTTGACATGGCGGGTTGGCATGGGGCTGAGGAGCAGTTAGCTCGATGTCTTGCGGCAAGGCTAGGCGGAGTTATAGGTTGTGGTGCGTCGACGACGCTGATATGGGCTGGAGGGTTATAGGCGGAGGTGGAGCGGGGTCCATGTGCTGGCTGATGGTGGCAGTGAGGCCATATGCTTGGAGGTGGAACACGATGGCATGGAGGAGCACGGGAAGTTGGTTGCTTCGGTGATGGAGAGATGTAGAGGAAGGAGCTGGTTGCGTGGCGATCGGTTGTCTTGCGTGGGAGAAATGAAAAAAATGCAGTGGTATAAAAGAAAAATGATGGGAGAAGATTGCGTGAGGAAAGGAATGGGAGTATTTGGAAGATGAATGAATAGCCATTCACGTTCCTTTTATTATATTTTTTTTCTTTTTTTATCTACCAACCGATAGAAAAATGAATGCAACCAAAATAAAAGTAACCAATGGAATTGTGCAGCACGGTAATTTATGAAGTAATAAAAGCAAATGTCACTCGAATTGAATTCAAGGAAACAATAAAAGCTGGTGTCCATTGGAATTTACACGGTGGGATATTGAAAGGTCAAAAGAAATGAAAAGTCGTACCGATACGATTAACCGATACTCTGGATTTCATTGCGAACCAGGCTTCAAATCACAGCATTGAATATACCGTAGAGATCAGCATGACGAGATCATCAAAACAATATATAGATATCAGTGGTACGATTTAATTATAAAAATTCGAAATTTCAACCAGCGGAAAATGAAAGAAAAACGCAGAAAAATAAGATCGACGGAGCTAAAGAAGTCCGAATTTCGAAAAATGAAAAATGACGTCTTGCTCAGAAGAAGATTTAGAATTTTCTATATAAAAATATTTAGGTTTCGAAAACATTTTATTTTCGTCCCTTTTTAACTGATTAAATTGAAGTAAATTTACGCACGAAATAAACTTTCATATTTTCGGACGAAAATTTACCAGTTGCTATGTTTAACTAGTCGCATTTCAAATATTAAATTTTTATTTCAATATTTTATTTTTTTAAAATTCCACAAAATTTCAATTAATAACGTTATTAAAACCAGTTAAATTTACGGGTCGTTACAGTAATCCTCAATCTGAAAATCGATCGGATGGCAACCAATGGAAATTCACTACCACGTCTAGTCGGGCGTGGAACGAAGTAGTCAAGGGAAATAACATCCCGGTTTCAGTCCCGTTAAAGTTCTACCAACCATGTAATTTTAATTCGATGAAATGTGCTAAAATGTCGGAAGAAGTTATCCAAAACGCTAGAAAACAGTGGGATAACGCCATTGTGGTTTACGTAGTTGGTCCTAAACCTTACTACCCATTTTTTAAGGACTATATAACTAGGGTTTGGAAACCTGAAGATGATTTCATTATTTACTCAAAGAAAAATGGTTTTTATGTTATTAAATTTTATAACAAAAAAGACTGTGATAAAATTCTGGAGGGTGGGCCTTATTACTATAACAAAAAATTAATGATGATGAAGAGATGGTCGCTCGGGATGCAACTGAACAAAGAACTTCTCAACTCCATCCCGATTTGGGTTCGTTTTCCTAATCTACCACTAGATTACTGGAAGGAAGAAGGAATTAGCCGAATCGCTTCCGTTCTTGGTTCCCCCATCAAATTGGATAAATTTACGGAAGGTATAGTCAAAATAGCTAACGCTAGAGTTTTGATTGAGATAAATAACTCTTATTTTTTCCCGGATAAGATTCCTATATTATCGGAGAATGATGAAATCCTATGGCAAGAAGTTTCCTATGAATGGAAACCTTCTATTTTCTCTAATTGTTCAAGTTTTGGTCATATTGACTCTCATTGCCAATGCACTAAAGCATGGCGTCCTAAAACCTCTCAGGACCATTCGACTGAAAACCACGACATGAACATTGATGTTCCCATCCAAAACAAAGATAAAGAAATTCCCAATACAATCAATTCGGACTATCAGTAAATTGGAGTTCAAGGTGATATAGTTATATATAATCAACATAAGAGTTCTAACGGTGATGTACCAATGCAGTCTAATGTTCTCATACAGTCCAGTTTGAGAGCGGGCTCTCGACTCTTATTACAGAACCTAATTTAGATAATGCAGTCTTAAACATTGATATGAATACACAGAATATTGAGACCAACATTATTAAAGCAAATGGCATGTCCGTTGAAGAGCCTGGTGCATCTATTGAGTCTCCCTCCTGCACTATAAGTGATGATCAACACCCATAAGGACAACAGATAAGCAGAACTAGGGCCACGTGAAATCCGAACTGAAGAGCTCCCTTTTGAATTTAAAGCTTCTACCTCAACAGATGTACTTGACAATCCTGCATGGAATGTATTAGTCAATTAGTTGAAAAGGAAAAACAAAAAGTCAAAAAAGCATAAAATATCCGGGGTTGCTACTACCCCTACTGACAGTAGCGATTCAACAAACAGTTTATAAATGGAGTTCCTATTTTGGAACATCCTTGGCATGAATGCCCTTTTAAACAGCTAGAAATTAAGCACTTGATTAATAGTAGAAAGTACTCCTTCCTTGGTATCTTAGAAAATAAACTAACTATTGATCATATTAATATTTATGGCTACAGTTGATAATAAATGGAAATACGCTCATAATATTTCTACCAGTCCTAAAAGTAGAATTTTAATTATGTGGGATTCTTCCCAATGGTCGAATATCATTATCCATTCTAACGATTAATTAATTACTTGTATTCTTCATAAAGCTAATGGTACTAGTATTTTGTGTTCTATGATTTACGCTTTCAATGAAGAGGCAAAGAGAAAGGATTTATGGAACTATATCTCTAAGCAGTCAAAAAAATTCAGTCTTCCCTGGGTAGTGGTGGGAGACTTCAACTCTATTCTATCGCCTAATGAGAGAACTAGTGACGGTCTTTATAATTCGGTGGGTGATTAGGATTTTATTGATTGTATTACTTCCTCTAATCTTGTGGAACCTAACTTCAATGGTAACTTTTTTACATGGAGGGGTGGGCGGAATTTTTCCATACATAGAAAAATTGACCGTCTTTTCGTAAATTCTTTGTGGTTAAATATGTTTTCTCAATTTGGAATCAATTTTGGTAATCATTCAATTAGTGACCACTCTCTTATTACATTAAAGTTAGTGATTCAAAATGATAAGAAAAAAAGGATACCTTTCAAATACTGCAATTCCTGGCATCTTCAAGAGGGGTATCAGTCTGCTCTTCAACAAGCTCTCACTCAGGAATTCCATGGCAACCCACTATATATCCTTGTATGTAGATTAAAGGCTGCAAAATCTGCTCTGAAATCATGGGCTAAAAGTAAGATGAATTATCATTCTACCATTACTGATATGAAAGAGGAGGCTAATATATTGTATAATCAGTTAGTTCAACAACTACTGAATGATAATTTAAAAAATTTATACATGCTGAAAGACTCTCAGATTCAGTATTTTATGAGAAGAGTTGCAATAGACACTAAGAAAAGAATGAAAATTAATTGGTTGGTTAAAGGGGATAAGCCAACTAATTACTTCTACAGTAGGATTAATGCCATCAAATCAAATCGAGGTAGAATTACATTCTTAACTCAAATGGCACTTGGAAGTCAGCATCAGATAAACTAGCACAAGAAGCAGTTTGTTATTTTTCTGAACCGTTCTCTTCTTCACAGGCTACAAGGCAATTTCTTGGCGTTACATGTAAAAAAATCCTCTTGGAAAATGCTAGGAACAGTCTATGCATGCCATTTTAGATAGAAGAAATTAAAAATGCCGTTTTTCTGATTAATGAAAACAGTTCTTCTGGACCCGATGGCATTAATTCAAAATTCTACAAAGTTCATTGGGAGCAGATTATAGATGAACTATATAATGCTATGAATAGCATTCAATATGGCAAAATTATAAGAGAAATTAATCATTCATTTATTTGCCTCATCCCAAAAAACCTGAGGCTATTGATATCCTGGACTTTAGACCATTTTCTCTTTGTAATGTCTCATATAAGATTTTAGCCAATCTTCTTTGTAATCGACTAAAACCTTATATGAATGACTTGATCTCCTATAATCAGAATGCTTTCATCCCGGGGAGACTTATTACGGTGAATTCATTACTCGCTTATGAAATGGTGAGAGGATTTAATAGGAAAAATTCCAATAACAATTTCCTGAAAATTGACTTGCATAAGCCTATGATAAAATCAATAGAGAGTTTATACATCACATGCTGATTGCCATGGGTTTCCCCATGTTATTTGCTAATCTGATTTCTGAGTGTATTTCTACTCCAACTTTTTCAGTGTTAATTGAAGGATCTCCATTTGGTTTTATTGAAAGCTCAAGGGGACTAAGGCAAGGTGATCCCTTCTCGCCATACTTATTTTCTGTAGCTATGGAGTTCCTCATAATTAATCTCGATGTGGAGTATTTGAAAGGTAACTTATCCCCTATTCATAATAATAATCCCATAATCACTCACTTACTTTATGCTGATGATATATTAATTATGGCCAAAGCTAACAACCTTAATGTTGTAACAATTATACACACTCTCCACGGCCTGAAATGTTTCACTGGTTTAGATGTGAATGAAAATAAATCCACTGTTTTCTTCAGTAAAGGGGTTAAAAATAAGCAGCAACTAGCTGATATTCTTAAGATAAATGTTGGTAATCTGCCGGTAACTTATTTATGCATCCCTTTATCTAATAATAAGCTCAAAGCTTGGGACTTTGGATGCCTAATAGACAAAATTAACAAAAAATTCAACCACTGGAATAATAAAATGCTCAATATAAGTGGAAGAGTTGTATTAGTTAAAACAGTCATACACCCAATGATCCAATTCTGGCTACAATTTTGCCAAATTCCTGTGAATGTAATTCAAGGAATTAATTCTATTTGTGCAAATTCATATGGAAATCTAAAGCTCACAAGTTGAGTTGGGACGATGTCTGTAAAACGAAGAATGAGGGTGGTTTGGGAATCAGAAAGATTGATGATTTGGCTAAAATCAGTGGCAGTAAAAATGGTTTGAATTTTTTTACAAGGTGATTCAATCTGGGCTAAGTGGATGAACATTAAATATTGTAAAAATTCTAATTTTTGGAATGCTGCTATAAATAACAGTGCATCGCACAGTTGGAAATTCTTACTCAAAGCTAGAGAATGGTGCAATGGCCTTATTGATAGAAAAATTGTGAATGGTGAGACCATAGATATCTGGCAAGATCCATGGATTCTTTGGTGGAAAAATATGGGGAGCGGTCAGTTTTTATTTATGGTGGCAATAACAAAACAGTTTCCACTCTTATAGCTGATAACAGATGGAAAATCATCTTGAGTGTATTCCTACGCAATGTCATAACATTGTGCATAATATTAAAATTCACAATCAATTGAACCGGGATTTCTGGTTCTGGCTGCCTAATAAAATGGTCAATTTTCTTTAAATTCAGCATGGAACCACGTCAGAAACAAACACATAGAATATAAGTGGTCTAGTGTTATCTGGGATCACAGTTGTGCCCCTAAAATGTCGACTTGTTCTCTCCTGGCTATACTTAACAGATTGAGCACAAAGGAAAGAATCGGTAAGTGGAATAATGGTATAGATCGAGTTTGTGTCCTCTATTCTAACTTTAATGAAGACAGGGATCATTTGTTTTTTAATTTCTCTTACTCGAGAATTATTCTAGAAGATATCATGCAAAAGTTTCGACTTAATTATGGCATTTCACTTGATATCAATTCAATGCTGGATATTATATGCAATAATCAGAACAACAATATCCTATATAATCAAGTCATGAATGTTGCATTCACGTCGATGATTTGGCATTTATGGTGCGAACGAAATTCAAGGGTCTTTAAAGGAATTGAACTGCCAGTTCGTGTTAGAATTATTCTCATTACCCAAGATTGTAAGCTTCTAATTCTAAACAAGTTGGATAATAAGAAGATTAATAGAGAATTAGAAAGTATCTTATCGGGTTTTGGTATTAGCAACTCCATTCTGGAATTCCATCCTCCGTGAGCTGGTAGCCAGTTGGATTCCCTCAGATCTGCTGCCTCGTCATTGTTTTTTTCCCAGATCTTGACAAGCTTTATGACCGCCATTATTTTGGTAAAGTGGAGATTTTTTTTAGATCAGAGTTTAGTAAATGCATCGTTAGTTGTGTCCCTCTCTCCTGATACACGTCTTGAATCGATGTCTGCTGTTTTGTGGTTACTGGCGCTACACGTGCCTTCTTATTTGTTTTTTTGTGTGTTTGTCTTTTATGCCCCAAGATGGTCATATGGATGGTTTTGAGTGTATTCTCCATGTTTTAACTCCTCCATCTATTTGACATCTTGGTCTATTTGGCATTTTTTTTCTGTTGTACTGTTAATATATGATCACGATATGTACTCTTTTTCCTTGCAAGGCACCCATCTAGGTTAGAGGGATTTCAAGGTTTTAATGAGGCATATTATGGTCATATATGATCCTTTTGTTATATATAAAGTACCTTTTTTCAAAAAAAAACCCTAGAGTATTTTCTGAATCTTTGAGGAGAGAGATCCGTAGAGCTTCGCTTGGTTTCTAAAATAATTTGTGAATAAAAGTGAGGGGGCTATGCTCTTATTTATAGTGGTTAGAAAGTACCAGAACCGTCGGATTTAAGTTGGTTTAAAATAATAAAATCTACAAGGTTCAAATGTAGAGAAACCTAGCCGCCATCAACATGAACCTATCGACCGCTCCTACCCCACCGATCAACCGCTAATGGTCGACCGATCCAGGGTAGGCAGTGACTGGTAACTATATTCTGGGAACATTTTGACTGTGTCGTTGCTTGTTTTATTTACTACCTTAATTAATCTTTTAACATTGACGTTAATTTAACGTTTTCTTAACCCTCAAGTTTACGTTTTGAATTTCAAATTTAAGAATTATTTATTGATTTGAATTTGAATTCTATTTAAATTAATTCGAACACAAAACTTCAAACATCCATAACTTTTTCGTTTAAGCTCCGTTTTCAAAACAATATATATGTAAATTTATCAGAAAATCGCCACGAATACAACGACATAACCTCCGTAGTCAAATTCTGAATTTTGAAATTTTTTCTATTTTTATCCTTTTCTTATTTAATAAATTAATTAACTTATTTATTTCTTATTAATTTCTATGGGGTGTTACAGACTCCGAAGAGAGATTTTCTTGTAAATATGTGTTGGAATTGGGCCAGCCCACAGTGGCAATTATTGGTGAATTTTTTTTTACCCTATTAGATCTTTATTTGGCCTATGAAATCTAATTTATTTAGAATATTTCTAAATTTAATTTAAATAAAAACTCTTATTTCATTTAAATTTACAAATTCTAGATAGAATTTCATTTAATTAAATATAATAGTACACATATGTATCGTATACATATATGTATGTGTGTGAATGTGTAACATAATAATCCATGTAAGGTATAACATGCCCGTATATAATGTTGGGATTTACATCGCAACAGAAATGCTTGTTCTTCCTATATGTATTAAATATTGTCCAAATATACATGTGTATGTAAACTTGTTATTTATATAAATATTAAAAACTATGTATATATATGTATGTATGTATAATTATATAGATAACTTATATATAAAAATATTAATGATTTATATATACCATTGCATTAAATATTATAATATATATATATATATATGTGTGTGTGTGTGTGTACATAATATTAAAAAGATTTAAATCATTTTACATATATACATATATATGTATGAATTACAGTAACAAAATTATTATCATATATATAAGTATATTTATAATATCTAAATATGTATATGTATGTATATGTACATTAATTATGTACTTAAAATATGTATATTATTTTTTTACCTTTCCAGATTGAATGCACATAAAAAAAATGATTTATTTATATTTTATTGCATTAATATATATATATTAATTATTCAAAATACAATAAAATAATAATTAAACTATTTTTTTAGCAAAGCTAACCAGCTTTAGAGTGTGCCGTCCACTTTTATTAAAACTCATTAAGAACGGATGCTCGGCACATGTGCTAGAACAGTTAAAAAAGAAAAGAAAGGAACATGAGCTAGGCAAAAGTACCTAGAGCGCTAAGACAAATGAAAGAGACTATGCCCCCTCTAAAGAGGAGGAACCACTATCTTCATCGTCAGTCACAGGCCCGGTGACATGAATGTAACTAGAGAATAGGGCTGCCAAGTCAGGCACATAATCCACCGAATCATAAAAGTATAATTATTCCGATCCCAGGAGTCATCTACCAAAACTATACTATTGTCAATTCCATCTTCTTTTAGAGAAGTAAGAACAAGTCCATCCCCATCAACATGATAATATAATTTGCGTACCTCACCTTCACCTCCAACATACATATAATAACCATCATACTTCAAGTAGGATCTCATTTCAGATTTCACACCATACCATGTACGCTCATTTGAATTCCACTTGATAACATTTTCGAATGAAGGAGCCACCATAGGTTCAACCACGGTGACTGCAATAGTAGAAGCATCAGAGGGACCAGAGATAGGAGAAACGATAGGAATCGCGCCCGAAGGCAAAGTATCATCACCAAAAATAACTGGAGGAATGAAAACCGTGGGCTTAGGAACCTACTTCCTAATAGGAGGGCGAGGAAGAGGAAATTTAACTAGAATATGCAAGGGGGAATCAACAACCGCATGCTTACAAGAATCAACAATGTGGCCAAAGGAGTGACAAATCGTGCAAATATCAGGTTTCCAACTGTAGTTAGCATCAACAGAAACATCTCTCCCCTTAGCAATATGAAACTTAAGCCTAAAAAGCAAGGACTTATCAGGGGTTATTTCAATTAAGGCGTTAGCATAAACTAACTTCTTTCTAGCCACTGTATTTGCATCAAAGCATTTCAGCTTGCCAACAAGGATAGCTAACTAATTTAACCTTAACAGAGGTTGCACGACTGACGGGATATGCGTGAAATGAGCCCAAACAGGAATAGACAATACTAGATCTCTAGCACTATCAACCATCGGACTCCACGTCGTGATAATAAATGGCCTTTCAGTAATGTTGGACGGATCCGCTTCTAGAACATGTAGTTTTTCCTCCGCATGAGAAAATTTGAAATAAAACAATCCATTAACGCAATGAACCCGAAGTCCGCCTCTAAGATTCCATACACGGCGCCAATGTAGACGAAAATTGTAGTAAGCCAGATTGGAATCTAGAAAGAATCCAACCTAGTAATCAGACCAAAAATCAATGCCCGCTTGCATAACCTCATCCGATGGCACTATAGCACCATCAATTTCAACAGTTTTAAAGCATCTGAGGGAGAACTCACCCACGTTTCTAGGTAAGGATTCAAACAGAGATGTCCACTTAATTTTAACTACTGAGGGAGCAGCCTGTTTATCACTATGAGGGTCCAAAATACCTACCATAATACGATTGAGGTCATTACTCATTTTGGCAATCTCATAAACACTAGGTATGTGAGCAATAATTTCAACAGCCTAGGCATTTGCTTACTCACAAACACTTCCCAAATTAAAGCATGATACTTTATGAAATAAAATATATTTTAAATTTAATTTTATTCGAATAAAAAATTAATAAAAAATATTTTCATGTTATTTTATTTGAATTTTAAATTTTTAGAAAAATCAAGCATGATATTTTAAAGTTACAAAAAAATTATTAGAATATTTTGAGTCAAAATGATAATTTTAATTAATTAATTGATTTCGACCGTCTACTAAATTGATTTTTTTTAAAATATAAAAAATGATTTTTAAATTCTGATTTTTTGGTTGAGAGTTTATATGATGATAACAAAATTAAAAAAATTTAAAATTTAATTTTCAGAACATATTTTATTTTATATGATTTATTTAATTAGTATATTGATTTATATACTACATTTTTTTGATAAAAAAGCGATCCTAATAATGAAGAGCCCTCATAATTATATTAGCAAAATACCAAAACCACATAAGTTTGATTTAAATTTTATTAAATAAGTATTAAAATTAATTCGCAGCCACCGAAAAATATAATCAATATAGATATGCATTTATAAAATATAGGTTCAACTATTAACATGATATGATGATATAATTAAATACAAGTCATATAACTAAAGTTAGGTAGTATATTAATACACACACACATATATGTATTAATGAAATGATAATAATTAGAATAAAAGTTATTTGGCTGTGCACTTCAGATTTATATATATATATAATGTGCTTTTTAAATAAATTAAAATGTACATATAACTAATCTTATATGTGACAACATTGATGATACATATAAGAATCTCATCTAACTAATAATATGATAATGATATATATATATATATATATATATATATATATATATATATATATGTGTGTGTGTGTGTGTGTATGTATATGAATAATATAATGTTATCCAGAAATTATAAATCATATAGTATAGTAAATACATACCTAATACTAATGCCTTAGAGCAAACCTTGTAATGATGAATTCTCCCTCCTTTGAAACCGTCTCGATTCGGTAGATTGCTACTCCTTGAACCGTTGACCTTTAGCTATCCAATAGCTATCGCCTTCTAAATTGGTTTGAGTTGAATATGTTGGAGCTCCTTTTTGATGAGATCGGCCAGCAATGATGGGGAAATGGTAGCCAAAAAGCCCTCCAAAGGTTGAGGACAGAGATGTTTATATAGAGGAGAAGTTGGAGATATTTTAGGATTAATATCCTACGTCATCTCTTAACAATTCTCTTTCATCTTTGCCCTTCATCTCAAATCCTTTATTGCACCATATTATGGTTGCATATTGTCCTCATTTTGGTCGAAATTTCCAGCCCCTTCTATGGGTATTAAACCCATTTTAAGCCCAAATAAATATTATTAATTAAATCCAATTTAATTGCTTATCGATATCGCATATCGATCGACATATTTATGACTAATAATATTTATTCCTCAAACATATTCAAATTTTATAATTACTATTTCATAAATATTAATTAATTTATAAAATTAAATCTACATAAAATCGTTTGGTCTAAAGAGAATTCATCATTTCGGTTGTGTGGTTCGTTAGGTGTAAATTTGGTCAAC
Organism: Allium fistulosum; assembly: GCA_030737815.1. Taxonomy (NCBI): domain Eukaryota; kingdom Viridiplantae; phylum Streptophyta; class Magnoliopsida; order Asparagales; family Amaryllidaceae; genus Allium; species Allium fistulosum. Next base: position 1,390,737,707 of record CM060902.1, read on the forward strand.
GATTATCATCGAACTATTCGACTGTTAATGTTCACATGTCACTTAGCATGTGGTGTGACATTTTGGCCAAATTTACTACTTGGTTAGTTTCAATAAAATCAAATTTTATATTATTTAGCGTTACCCAGTTGTGATATTTATTTACACCAATTCTCTTCGTCAAAACTATATCACTTTGGACTTATCGAATTTGATAATGGTCAAAATTCCAATATCATCCATATTCAACTCTATAGTCCAAACACAAAATCCATGGTTCAATAATAAAAATAATTGTTAACTGAAATGCTCTGGCCAAAGACTTTGACTTTGAGTTGGCTTGGGTTGACTGTGATGTTAACCTTATATAACTGAGAAGACGAATCCTCTCTTGAATAGTGCTTCACTTCCAATACTTCCACTTGACCCAATTATAGTCACTCGATGGACGCCATACCATGATTTGACTATTATCAAAGTGGAGCTTTTATATTGAAGATCCATAGTATTATCAAGTCGAGAGAACTATGTAAATCAGTCACATCGATAATTTTTGTTTGACCATAGTTATATTTACCAAAAGAAAACTATCGAGTGACTTGTTCCATAGTTATCCAATAACTATCAGTATGTAAACTCTTGGTGCCCTCAGCAGCCATGAATACTACACTACCCAACATTTGGAGAGCGTTATGTACTCTAGTCTCAATGGTACATCGATCTCCAGTCTCGATGCATCTTGACGACTAGAAACATTTAAAATGGTATATTTATATTTATTGTGATAAATTACTTACGGTTACAACACTTTGTAACTACTATCACAAAAATATACCATTTATGGATTTTCTATTAAATATACTTTTAATTAATATAACACATTATACTAACTATATTATAGAAAGAAAATACCTTTTATTTGAACAAGTTTGGTCAACGAGTTAGATATATCCAACAAATTGCATAATTACTCCAGGGTATACCCCTAACTCTATCGATCTCCCACTTGCGCTTGGGGCCAGTTATGGAATCTTATTCCAACTTCTCCAATCAGTTTCCTCAAAGCCAATTGGATCAAGCCCTCGGTGAACTGGTATGCTATTATGTTTCAATTATCTAATCTATGAATTAACTCTCTTCGGCGCTAATAAACTACCTTTATCATGTGGAACAATTAAGAGTATGTCTCTCGACTTGAGCTCTAAGTTATATCACGAACTATATCAGGATATTGTTATTATATAAAAATCTTATGAGATTCTCAACATTTTGAATTACTCTTAGCTCGGTTATAAATTTGTGCATTTATATTTATATACGTTGCTTTTATTATGGCACTATTCACGATGATGCACCAAGCCATTTTCAGTGAATTGGCCATATTCTTTTGTTAGAAACAAATCCAATTTTAAAGATTCTTAACTTGAATTTATTATTGACATATTATAGTCAATATCACTTATAAAGTTTGAGTCCAAATACTTTTATAAGGAGTTCGTTGTTTTTGTAAACAATTATCTAGTATTTCATAAATACATGAGAACACCTCAAACAACCATTTAGTGATCTCTATTGGGATTTTATATTTGCTTCATATATCAAATATATAAACAAATCACGATATCATAGACAACATAACATGTACGATAATTCTTATCACCAATACATAAGGAATTCATCTTACATGTTCCATTTAAAAACATTTTAATAAGGTGTCCTTTCATTTCATTTGGGACATTCCCAATATCTTTTTTAATTACTATAAAAGACATCATTTATAAATCCAACGTCGAGTATTAAAGCAACTAAAGATGATTTTAACACAAGTACATCGTTAATAATCAGCAGTGTATTGTTTACTTATGGTTTAGAAATATCTATGTACCTTTTAACGTTCTATCTTATGAACACATGCTTCCTCTGTATTTTGATTGACAATCAAACTATTTGATATTCTTATCAAAACACTAGTTCAATTTTGATGCTTTTCTGAATGATACTTTCGTATCTATTCTCGAAACGTATTCGAAAAACCCATAAACTGAATATCACTCCCACTGACTTCGAGACACTTGGGTTATTATGTGTAAAGTTTACTCTAAATCATTATTTAGAATTTTCTATTTCAACACATATGTACCAAAACATAAAATCATAATAATTATATGAGTAGAATCCGAATGACTTGAGCACGTTGAATAACAAATCTATTATGCTAATTTCAACAATTGAAAATCATGATATTATTCTTATTAAAATGCTCACTATATTTCAACTGTATTTGTCTTTCTCTTAAAACACTTTTTAGGCCAATGGATCATATCCGTTTGGGTACAACTAAAAGAAAAATCATATTTTGATAATATACTTGGAATCTATTTCGGATTAGCCCATCGTACCATATCATATAGGCAGTACCCTTAATGGTTTAATTAAACAACTGAGAATTATTTATTCTTGACATTGATAGGAAACTCACAGTTTCTCTCAATGTACAAGAATATCCATTAGACGTTTTAATGTATCTATGTTCATTTAGGTTCGGTCAATTTCATTCCATCCCTTGTAATTAGTTTTATCATTGGATTGTATCTAAATTCATTTTATACCAATAATTTCTTAAAGAAATTCCTTCGCTACAAAGTTGGTATTTCTTGAAACAACATTTGTTTCTCAGTGCAACAGAATGGCATTCATTAACATTTTATGAATTTCTTAATATAGAACTGATTTGGTTTTAGTTTACAAAACTTATATTCAAAACATAAATATGTCATCTAATGACGGTCCTTCCCAAACTCCATTTGGGGAGATTCATACAAAATCTCTCACGAACAATTATTACGTGTAAACTTTCGACTTGCACAACCTACCAACTCCTTGGCCTAGGATATGTTAGGGTTTCTTATAAACACTTATCTTGTTTGATTTTATAAACTATTATTTAGATGAAATAATATTAACCTTGTGTACTACTCTTAAGTACATGACCTTATAGAAAATTAACTCAACTTCACTCACAATTAATCGTAATTTTTCCAACAAAGCTCGATTACTCCTTATTGATACATCACTATGTATCATAGGGAGAAGTGACTTTTGAGGCTGAGTCTTTATTCACTTTTAGGTACGATCGGAATTCTTTCCAATATACTCACTCATTCGATCAAATCGAATCATTTTGTTCGCATGTTATTTTATTTACTTCCATTTTATATTCTATGAGCTTATTATAGACTTATACATGTGTATCAAGTACACATGTCCTTTTCTGTGATAACTCATTAGTGAATATAATGAAATATATGGAAATGTTTTGGTATTAATAGACATGCGATTGCATACTCCAATATGTATCAATCCGAAGAGTACATCGACTCCTATGACCCTCCCACTTCATAGGTGCACAGGCTTTAACTGTTCCAAATATAATTAACTAGTATCATATGATTCATAATCATATAATATAATTATTTCTCACAACTACGGCATAGTCTATCTTTTTAAAATAATTGTAAATAATTTTAGATACTTTAGTATGTTCAATTGCATCACTTTTGTTGGGAAAACAAATACACATTATAGTTTAATTTCATAACGAATATTCATAATATTCGCACTGAAATATAAATAAGTTCATTTTTCAATCGACACCGAAAATAATCATTATTTCATAAATAATGTTCGGTATGTTTTATGAAAACAAATTTCATAATCTGATGCAATTAATAAGTGCTATACAACATGCTCCCACTATTTCCGCAATTACTATAATAACATACTGAATTCGAAGGTCTATCATTCACTTGGTATAAATAATTTATTTCATATATTGTAACTAGTTTTGTAACGACCCTGAATTTTGAACAATTTAAATTGAAAATATTTAATTAATTTTAAATATTTGAATGATGATTTGACTTGAATTTCAAATTATCAGAATGAATTGGTGATTAAATTTTGAATTTAATCTATTGGAAATTGAATAAAATTTGAATCTTCAATTTTAAGCCGGTTAAAAATAATTTAAAGGCTTGGAAAATTCATATTGATAATACTGAAGATAATAGAAGCTTCAGAATTGAATTTGAAAGCAATCTGTTCAGTTTTGAGATTATATCGTTTGAAATTGAATTTAAAAAATAACCTTCCGAGGGACAGTCTCGGAATTCGACGAAATCAGTTCCATTGGGTCCATAATATTAAATTATTACTGGATTTCCAATTTCGTATTTATCAGAATTGTTTTGTGAACATACGGCGTAAAAACGCGTAGAAAAATTAAATCGAATTCAATTTGAATTTCTGTAACAACTGGGGTTTTGCCCAATGTTATAATCATCAGTAAATGATTTAAGTGGACAGTTAAATTTCTTTTTGTTATTGGAATTTTTATAACGATAAAATCTTCGTCAATTAACGATTTAATATCGAATCGTTAATTTCTGTTTGAATTTGGAAATTGTAATCGATTGAAATTCTTTTATTTAAATTTTTTCGTACGAATGAATATATATGCATAGTTTAGATTTTAACAACAAAATTTAAATAAAAACAAATCAGTTTTAAAAAGAAAATAATAATAATAAAGAAAAAAAATAATACCATACACTTAACCCATGCCTATACCACGTTCGGCCCATACCCTTTTTTCTCCGTTAAAACACAAACCCGATCCCCATTACTTCCCTCATTCGAAAAACCCTAGGAAACAAATAAAAAATGGCGGCTTGGAACTAGGGCTTTCGACGATCTCGTTCGATTCTCTGGCTTGTGATGCGGCGGCTTCGATCTGAAAATTTGGGCTTTCGTTCGCTCTAGTCTCTGGGCTTTGTAATATCGAAGGCATCGACATCAGCATTCGATCGATCCACGGCTTCGACTTCCATTCTTCGATCGCGGCTGCCTCTTCGTTCTAAGGTGAGTGACCCCCCTCACTCACATCTAATTCTCCCAAGTGCTTTACTTCGACTGTTAGTTTCATATATGTTGATACTGCTTCTCGAATTGACTTAGCTGTCGTTTGAGTGAATTATTCGTGAAATTGTTTATCCACAATTTGTTGGAATTAGACTGTGCATTTTGTTCCAGTCATATTGTTGTAGGGTTTAACTTGCACTACCTGTTGCACATCATTAGTTTGAAACTGTTACATGTTTATATTGCTGGTTGCATTTGCTCCTGGTAATGTTCACTGTTATACTTCACCGGTCTTCGTATTTGTTCATTCTGACCATCTGACTTTGGCTTTGTTAAAACTGTTACCTTGTAATTGTGCTTCCTATATAGGTGTATACGTATGTATATACATATGTATATATTTATGTGGAGATTGCATTGTTGTTTCTCTGTTTTTACAAGTATGATTTAATCGGTTGCTTGGAGTTTCTGATGTTGATTCACACGGCATTTAAAACTTTCCTATTTTTAAATCTTTGACCTTTGACAATTTCAAATATACGAACTTGATATTTCTTTGTTTCTGTTTCGTGAATTTTGGAACTTACTTCTTTGTTACTTCATATATTCATCGATGTTGTCATTGTTTGATATTTCTGTAAATCCTTTGTGAGCTTATGGCCGTCTCTGTTTTCAGTGCTTGCATTCATATTCAGAACATATAGTCTGCATTGCTTGACTCGGTCTGGTTTGGTTTGCTTTTGCTTGTTCATTGGATTTTGTACTGATTCGCATTGAGTTGCATTGTTCGTCCACTGTTTCACCTGACCATTGGTAATCTTCACTGAGTCATTCTTGGTTTGTTATGCACTGTTGCACTTCACCTGATGTTGCATGTAGCTATTCACTTGAGTTGGACGTTGTTGTCTCATCCAGTATCATCAGTTGCATTCACTATGTGATTACCACTATCATCAGTTTTAGTTGCATCCCTCTAGTCTCTTCATTTTTGACACTGTTTTGTCTGCAGTTGTATATTATTTGATCCATTGTTTAGATCCACTTTGTATATTTGTTGCTTGATGTCACTCATATGCTTGTACTACTGTGGTGTTGATGTATGTTTGTCTGCTGCCACTGCTAGTCGACTTGCATGTTACTTTGACTCGTGTTGTTACCTGCCTTGGTTGGTCTGCATCCACACTGATCTGATATTTGTTTGTTGCTGGTCAGGTTTGGTTGCATTTGCTTGTGATCTTTGGTCTCTGTTATCTCCATTTTGCATTCTGATTTCATTGTAAATTTTGACCCTGTAGTCTGCATTCTGTAAACTTTGAGTTGTATTTGTGAATCTTTTGCTGCATCTGTAGTTCAGACTGTGATCATCTAGTATAGCTGTCTGGTTCACTTTGGTTATGTTGGTGGCATTTGGACTTTGTGTAGTTCAGCTCTTGTACATGCTTGTCTCTGGTCTGCACTGTGTTGTTTCTTTGAACTTGCATGAGTTTAGTGACTTTGCATTTGGTCATTTTGTTACTGGTAGACAGTTTTGAATCTGCATCCATGTTGTTGTCTTTGTAGCCTGTTTCACTGCATCTCCTTCTACCCTGATTTGTACATATATGCTCTGCCATTAGTTGTCACAATTATGGTCATGGGTGTGTGCTTGTTTTACTTCATTACTTGAACCTTGTTTGGGTTCACTGCACTTCTAGTTGGATATGTTGAATCATTCACTGTTGCACTTCACTTCTGAATTGAGTTTCACTTATGGTTCCAGTATAGCCGAAACATGATGTTTACTTTGCTCACTTGTGAGTCAGTTTGATACTGTTTGGGCACTGTGTTGTATTGGTCTCGAGTCTCACTGTTGCATGTTGCACCGTTATCTATGCACACGAGTTGGCGGGGCAGTGCACATGTGTACGAATGCACACGTGTGTACGGCAGCCAATCAAATCTTCGGTGATTTTAAAGTGACAACTTCAATTGTTTTAAATTGATTTAGTCGATTTGATAAATTGTTTATTTATCTCTGTTGATGATTTAAATCTGCTGATTTATTGTTTAACACTGTTAAGTGTTATATTTTCGTTATCCGATTTCTTTGTTAAAAGAGTCGGATAGACGAGAATTATTGTGACTGTCGTCTATTTAAATTATTACTGCCTCTATGCACTAATAAACTGGTTTGAATTAGACTGACCTGTGTATTATTTTCTTTTGAATATAATACTCGGGTCAGACCGAGTATTTTTCAGCTTGAAGATTTTCGAGCAGCGAAGTTAGAGAGAGAGAGTAAAGAATCACTTTAGTTTTCAGAAGAAAATTGTATTTTTAAGATATTCCGCTGTATCAGTATTAAAATTGTATAAACTCTGATGTATATAAAAAGATTTATAGTAATGAAATAAAGATTCATTTGTTTTAATTTATTGTTATTATCTGTGTTTCTGTGGCTGATTCTGTTTAAACCTTATAAACTAAATAACAATTCGTCTTTTTGAACGTTTCGAGTTGGTTTAATTACCGACTGGAGACGGTCAAAAGGGGGAATGTTACAGAGTGGTATCAGAACTTTGGTTTACAGAAAGCTTAGTTTATGATGTTTAATATGAATAGTTACTAGAAACACTTTAAAGGAGAATGTTTTTCAAATCCAAAGAAGTATAAAATTGTTTTTGAAAAATTAAGATTTTTAACTTAAGAAAAGTTAAATTGAATTGAATTAGTATTAATAAATATATGATTTGGAATTTAACTAAAGGAAAGTTAAATAAATTTAACTAAAGGAAGTTAAATAAATTGAGCTGGATTAGATAAATTATTGAAATAGAAAAGTTTAAACTTGAAAGATAAGTGATTATATAATATGAATTGGAAAGTTTAAATTAATAAGTTGTATAACTTTTAAAATGAGAAAATTTTAGTAAAACCAGTTGTAAAATGGTTGAACAGTTTTGTTAAGTAAAACAAAATCTGAATTTTGAATAGTGATATGAAGTTGACTTTAGCAAAAGTTAAATAAAATGATTTTTGAAAGAAAAATCTAAGTTAAGTGAAAATAAATGCAAGTGAAGATAAATGAAACATAGCTTAAGTAATGTTGAATAAGATTGAATTTGATATCAAAATGAATTGATAAAGTGAAGAATGAATATGAATTTGAATTATAGAAAGAAATTCAACTTTAACTGTAAAAGTGAATTAGTGAATATGGTGAGTATTAGAATTTAATCTGAATTAGAATATAAACCAATTGAAATTAAGTGTGTTGAACCAAATTGAATGTAAGCAAAGTAAATAAATTTGGTTAAATTGAATAAATTTGGTTTTGCTAGTTGATTGTATAGAATTCATTAAGTGTTAATGAAATCGAATTAATGAAATTGGAAAGCTATGTAAATTGAATTCAAATTGAAAGATAAGTAAATCAAATTTGATTTGAATTGAAAGCAATCTAATTTGAATATAAATTAGTGAATGTGAACTAATTGGATATGAATGAATGTTAGTAAAATCCAATGTGAATGAATCAAATGCGGTTAGATTGAAAACCAAGTCGATGAATGATTTACTAATGGAAAACTGATAAATTTATATAATAGTTTAAATTGGAAATTTTGAATTATTATAAACGGCTTAAATTGAAGATTTGAAAAGTGTTAATAAAATATTGGAATTGTATAAGTGTTAAAAATGAAATATTTAATGGATTTCATAAGTGGATGAAAAGTTTTAGAATTAAAAGTTTTATAATGTGAAGTTATAAAAATGAATCGAAGTTGCGAAATAAAAGAATTTATAAGTAATTTACTTGTAAATTAAAATTCTGATATAAAACTGAGTTATAAAGGAATGGTTAATAAAGCAATTTTTATAAATTGAAGTCTTTATAAATAGAAATGGAATTTATAAACGTTGTTTATGAATTCGAAACTGACTTATTTTGATAAGTAAAATTCTTATAGTTTGTTAAAAGATGTATATTCACAATTTTGGACCGTGAATATATTATTGAATAAAATGGACATGTTTGGGGAAGTCGATATTTTAAAACGAAGTTAATTGTTTTAAAAGATGTTTTCAAAGGCATTGAATATCGAAACCATAGATTTCAACATTCATTGTTGAAATAGACGTTTTCGAATATAAGGAAATGGTGGACTATAACACTGTTGTTATAGTAAATGATTTCCGAAAGGAAATGTTTTGTATAGTATTGGGATTTATACATCTATCTAAATTTCGAATCCCTATACTAGTAATTTTGAGTTGTCGTAACGATGTTTTACGTAACATTCGTTTTGACTCAAATAAATGTGTGAAAGAAAATGATTTCCTTAAAGATGAAATATATACTTAATTTTGATTTAAGTATATCGAATATTTTCAAATGTTGAAAATAAAATGGAATTGTGAATTACTTATTTTTAAATAAGTATGGAAATGTTTTTCCAAATATGAAATGTTGTGAATATATTCCGTAAGGAATAAATGATTTGAAATTCATTTTTGAAGTCGAAGTTGAAAAGTTAAATGAGAAATTTGAACAATTTGTTCAATTTGAAATTTTTCAAAAAGATTGAATCGTTGAGTTAAAATTGAGTTTAACTTCGACATCAAAGACAATATAAGTTGAGCTTTGAATTTCAGATGATGATTTGGATTGCATGTCTAACATTGTGAATTGATGACATAGCAATTGATCTCTATTAAATATATATCTGTTGGTGGTGGAGAATTTATTCTCTTAGCTTAACACCCTTCTCTGAGACGTACGAGCTCAGAGGTTATATATCGATAGACATCAATTCTGTGTTGAGAATTGACGATGTGATGTGTAATTCAAATCGAATGTGAAAGTCGATAATAAATGGAATTATGAATATGAATTAGGTTTGAGATAACCTTAAATTTCCAAATCGACTTAGAGGAAAATTTTGAAATCCTCTATTTTGTTATGAATATGGATATGTAAGTTTTTAGAACTTATATATATGAATGCGGTAAATTTGAAACCGTTAGTTTAGAAAGACATTGTTATGGAAATCTTATGTATGTTTACATAGATGTTATATGTACGAAATGTGAAATGAAAGTACTACATATATGATATTATGTTTTCTAAACCGAGGATGTGGAAAAGTACCTTCCATTTATTATTGGAGAAGGTATTGGAACTCTCGATGAGTGTCCATTTGAAATTCGTAGCTACGTAGAATTTTAGTCAGAGTGACTATTTGAATCGGAAATCCTTCGCGATAGTTCATCGCGATGAGATTAGATTTGATTGATGATTAGCGTAATTTGAGGGGCGAGATGCCCACAGTTACAAGCGATTCCACTGGGATAGTGGCGTAACCGCCAAGTAAACTGCAATCTAATGCCAGGCGAAATTTGAGGGGCGTGATGCCTACAGACACGAGCGATTCTACTGGGATAGTAGCGTAACCGCCGTGTGTACTGCAATCTATGGCGACAACCATGGCGAAATTTAAGAGATGAGAAATCTACAGCCACAAGCGACTCTACTGGGATAGTAGCGTAACCGCCGGGTGGAACTGTAATCCATGGGGGAACGTGCTTTCCATATCCATTTTTTTTAAAAGAATTTTTAAAAAGTATTTTCACTGGGAATTGAAGCAAGTATGTTTAGTACTTGGAGATTTTTAGACCTGCGCCTGGCCAGCGTATGTCTAATGTCTGTGAGAACGAAGATGGACTTGTTAAATTTCGAGTTAGCAAGTATTTTCAAACTGTAAATAGCGAATCAATGATTTGAAATTAAAATTACGAAATTCCTACCTAATAAACTAAGGAAGAGGATCTTTGTAATGTTTTGAAAGTCCACAGCTTTGGAAGATATATACTATATAAATCTCTAATGTGAAGAATTTTAAGTTTGAATCTGAGTTGTAAATCGAAAATGTTGATAAAAGACTTTTGCGTTTTGATTGTAGAAATCATTGAATAAAAGAGAAGATAAACAAAACTAGTGAGATTAAATAAATGAAATGAACTCTATATTTATTTATTTTTAAATAAGTATCGAGCTTGGAAAAATTGAGTAGAGTATAAATATCGATGAAATTTTAACAACTTTTCCTTTTCGTGGACGAAAAGTTTTTAAGGAGGGGAGTTTGTAACGACCCTGAATTTTGAACAATTTAAATTGAAAATATTTAATTAATTTTAAATATTTGAATGATGATTTGACTTGAATTTCAAATTATCAGAATGAATTGGTGATTAAATTTTGAATTTAATCTATTGGAAATTGAATAAAATTTGAATCTTCAATTTTAAGCCGGTTAAAAATAATTTAAAGGCTTGGAAAATTCATATTGATAATACTGAAGATAATAGAAGCTTCAGAATTGAATTTGAAAGCAATCTGTTCAGTTTTGAGATTATATCGTTTGAAATTGAATTTAAAAAATAACCTTCCGAGGGACAGTCTCAGAATTCGACGAAATCAGTTCCATTGGGTCCATAATATTAAATTATTACTGGATTTCCAATTTCGTATTTATCAGAATTGTTTTGTGAACATACGGCGTAAAAACGCGTAGAAAAATTAAATCGAATTCAATTTGAATTTATGTAACAACTGGGGTTTTGCCCAATGTTATAATCATCAGTAAATGATTTAAGTGGACAGTTAAATTTCTTTTTGTTATTGGAATTTTTATAACGATAAAATCTTCGTCAATTAACGATTTAATATCGAATCGTTAATTTCTGTTTGAATTTGGAAATTGTAATCGATTGAAATTCTTTTATTTAAATTTTTTCGTACGAATGAATATATATGCATAGTTTAGATTTTAACAACAAAATTTAAATAAAAACAAATCAGTTTTAAAAAGAAAATAATAATAATAAAGAAAAAAAATAATACCATACACTTAACCCATGCCTATACCACGTTCGGCCCATACCCTTTTTTCTCCGTTAAAACACAAACCCGATCCCCATTACTTCCCTCATTCGAAAAACCCTAGGAAACAAATAAAAAATGGCGGCTTGGAACTAGGGCTTTCGACGATCTCGTTCGATTCTTTGGCTTGCGATGCGGCGGCTTCGATCTGAAAATTTGGGCTTTCGTTCGCTCTAGTCTCTGGGCTTTGTAATATCGAAGGCATCGACATCAGCATTCGATCGATCCACGGCTTCGACTTCCATTCTTCGATCGCGGCTGCCTCTTCGTTCTAAGGTGAGTGACCCCCCTCACTCACATCTAATTCTCCCAAGTGCTTTACTTCGACTGTTAGTTTCATATATGTTGATACTGCTTCTCGAATTGACTTAGCTGTCGTTTGAGTGAATTATTCGTGAAATTGTTTATCCACAATTTGTTGGAATTAGACTGTGCATTTTGTTCCAGTCATATTGTTGTAGGGTTTAACTTGCACTACCTGTTGCACATCATTAGTTTGAAACTGTTACATGTTTATATTGCTGGTTGCATTTGCTCCTGGTAATGTTCACTGTTATACTTCACCGGTCTTCGTATTTGTTCATTCTGACCATCTGACTTTGGCTTTGTTAAAACTGTTACCTTGTAATTGTGCTTCCTATATAGGTGTATACGTATGTATATACATATGTATATATTTATGTGGAGATTGCATTGTTGTTTCTCTGTTTTTACAAGTATGATTTAATCGGTTGCTTGGAGTTTCTGATGTTGATTCACACGGCATTTAAAACTTTCCTATTTTTAAATCTTTGACCTTTGACAATTTCAAATATACGAACTTGATATTTCTTTGTTTCTGTTTCGTGAATTTTGGAACTTACTTCTTTGTTACTTCATATATTCATCGATGTTGTCATTGTTTGATATTTCTGTAAATCCTTTGTGAGCTTATGGCCGTCTCTGTTTTCAGTGCTTGCATTCATATTCAGAACATATAGTCTGCATTGCTTGACTCGGTCTGGTTTGGTTTGCTTTTGCTTGTTCATTGGATTTTGTACTGATTCGCATTGAGTTGCATTGTTCGTCCACTGTTTCACCTGACCATTGGTAATCTTCACTGAGTCATTCTTGGTTTGTTATGCACTGTTGCACTTCACCTGATGTTGCATGTAGCTATTCACTTGAGTTGGACGTTGTTGTCTCATCCAGTATCATCAGTTGCATTCACTATGTGATTACCACTATCATCAGTTTTAGTTGCATCCCTCTAGTCTCTTCATTTTTGACACTGTTTTGTCTGCAGTTGTATATTATTTGATCCATTGTTTAGATCCACTTTGTATATTTGTTGCTTGATGTCACTCATATGCTTGTACTACTGTGGTGTTGATGTATGTTTGTCTGCTGCCACTGCTAGTCGACTTGCATGTTACTTTGACTCGTGTTGTTACCTGCCTTGGTTGGTCTGCATCCACACTGATCTGATATTTGTTTGTTGCTGGTCAGGTTTGGTTGCATTTGCTTGTGATCTTTGGTCTCTGTTATCTCCATTTTGCATTCTGATTTCATTGTAAATTTTGACCCTGTAGTCTGCATTCTGTAAACTTTGAGTTGTATTTGTGAATCTTTTGCTGCATCTGTAGTTTAGACTGTGATCATCTAGTATAGCTGTCTGGTTCACTTTGGTTATGTTGGTGGCATTTGGACTTTGTGTAGTTCAGCTCTTGTACATGCTTGTCTCTGGTCTGCACTGTGTTGTTTCTTTGAACTTGCATGAGTTTAGTGACTTTGCATTTGGTCATTTTGTTACTGGTAGACAGTTTTGAATCTGCATCCATGTTGTTGTCTTTGTAGCCTGTTTCACTGCATCTCCTTCTACCCTGATTTGTACATATATGCTCTGCCATTAGTTGTCACAATTATGGTCATGGGTGTGTGCTTGTTTTACTTCATTACTTGAACCTTGTTTGGGTTCACTGCACTTCTAGTTGGATATGTTGAATCATTCACTGTTGCACTTCACTTCTGAATTGAGTTTCACTTATGGTTCCAGTATAGCCGAAACATGATGTTTACTTTGCTCACTTGTGAGTCAGTTTGATACTGTTTGGGCACTGTGTTGTATTGGTCTCGAGTCTCACTGTTTGTAACGACCCGCTATTTTGGACCATTCAAATCGACAATAAATCCACACATGTCTGACTTGAATAATTCAAAATATCAGATTGTTAATTTAAATTTGGCAAAACTCAGCATATGCAGTAAATAAATCAATCACAGAATCACAGATACAGAGTAATACAATAATATGCAGCGGAATAGATAAAATAGTAGTTCATGAAGCTACTATATAAACATCAGAGTTAAAAATAAAATACAACAGACTATCTCAGATGCAATGAAGTCTCCAATCCAAACAGATGACTTCTGTGAACGAATCAACTGGAAAGCTGGGAGCTGAATCAAAAGTTGGATCTCCAAAGGAAGCTCCAAACTCCAAGGATGAGTCTCAAATGCTGTATCACTCAGTCTGACCCGAGCGTAAAGCAAAACACAAAACACTCGAGTCAGGATTAACATTCTTATATAAATAAATCCAACTCAAGTGAAATATCAACTGAAATACAAGTAACTTAAAGGATGTTTGGGATAACCATCCTCTAAGGATCTGTAGAACTTTCTATAAGGTGGGAATATACACTATGACACCGTGGTCATTTCAATTAAATTTTCTTCAAACCCAAATTTCACATTTTCATTTCAAATATATCTATCTTCCAAAATAGTATATATATTAAATGATTTAAAAAGTAAAGTATTTATAATTTCCTCAAGTCTCACAAATCGATTCAAATTAACTCAAATTCCAAATTCAAATTTATTCAAAGCTCAATTCATCAATTCAGTTCTAAATATACTATTTATTTTTTTAATATATTTCAAAGCTTTAATATTCAACATTTTCAAAGTTAAATTTAACAGTTTCATATAGCTCTTGATTTAACTTCATTTATTATTTAATCAGGGAATATTCATTTAATAAATTCAATATCATTTAACTAGCCTTACATTTCATTTTTACTAAATATTTTCTTAAATTTATTTAAGCAAGAATTATTCATTAAATTATTTAAATAAAACCCAAGTTATAAATCATATCTTAAATCTCAATTTCAATAAGTTTCAAATTGGTTTAATTAATAAATTATCTTTCCAACCTTAACTTATTCAAATTATTACCAGAATCTATTTTGAAAATATAATTTTTATACTTAAACATATTATATGTATTTAAATCAATCATTTCCATTTATATATAATAATTTAAGGCTCATTATTTATTAAAACCATATATTTCTTTCCAAAACCATAGAATTCATTTTTAAAATATTTATATATATGGACCAACGGTGTCTGTATATATATTTATCATATGGTTAAGTGATACGGATATTTATCATTTCAATCCGAAATTTAAATATATACGGGTAGATATCATTTCGACCCGTAATCCCAATTTCAATTCAAATGAAAATCGCTTGGGTTTATCATTTCAACCCATAACGAAATTCTCCTATTCTAAAGTCCGTTCGGGTATGTATCATTTCAACCCATAGTGAATTCTATACTAACAGGGAACTTGCAGAGTGATACAGATACTAAAAATATATAACAACAGGCATATATCATCAGTATAAATAACAGATACGGGTGTCAGATATCACAGGTGAACAGATACAAATAATAGTAATAACAGGCATATAATACTAGATACTGGTGTCAGATGTCACAGGTGAACAGTTATAGATACTAGCATATATAACAATGTAAATAACTACAACAGCATATTTCAATTGCTATTTCAATTGAAATCAAATTTAAATAATAAAAGAACGTTAATCGTGAGTGATTGCTCACCTTCCGAGGCTAGATAGATTCGTTAAAGAAATGGGCTACGAATCCAGGCACGATTTTTGAAGAAAACACGATGTACACGAGTTCGTCGGACAAGCTGATAACAGAAAACGATAACGAATCAGAACCAGATTGATGAAGATAGATGGTATAAATGAACTTATATGTCTAACTATATATAAGTATTTATAAAAGTCATATTTTTAAATTTCGAACACATATTAAATTAAATATGCATTTCAAAATCATCGTTTAAATCAAACACATATTCATAAGATCGAAGTAAATACTTATATATTATATTAGCCCATATTTTAAACCAATACCCAAACACAAACTAAAATTTTAAACCTTTATAAAAGTAACCCTTTATATAATATATAATATTAAAATCAATACTCATTTAATACCATATATATGCAAACAAAAAGTGTATATGCAAATAACTAACTATGTGTAAACAATATGCAGACTTGACCTTATATATACTAACATATACAAATATGTGACTAACCTATACTAACATATACAAAATCAAATTTCTTGGTAACTAAGCACACAAGCGCACTCACATTTCAGGTTCTTGGAATTGCAAAAGGTGCGGTAGCAGTGGTTATCTCAATTTTGATATTCAGAAACCCAGTTTCAGTTCAAGGCATGCTGGGTTACACACTTACTGTTACTGGAGTTATTCTATACAGTGAAGCCAAGAAACGCAACAAATGAATGAACACTGTATTGCAGGAGGGGATTTCTTGTTGTTTTATCATTACATATATACGCCCTCATTCTTTTTTTATACTCTTTAGCAGGGCTCCTGATTGTAACATTGACATATAAATGATGGTAGAGGAGAAAAATGCTTATTAGAAGTCCTCATAGCTTCTGTTTCTCACCAGTACACTGTTTTATATACTGAAAGAGGAAGTGTATTCGAAATTTGGAAGGAAAAAACATTACAGAGCATTCTGGTGGTACTTTAATTCTTTACTAGCATATGCATTCTTTGTTGTACATTACCTTCTAAAGTAATTTGTATTGTACCACCCTACATGAATAATATAACATGCATAAAACACGTTATTAAAACCAAACACATATTTTAAAACCACCTTTATAAAATATATATGAAATAGAACTTAAAATTTATAGAACAATATTGATAAGTCAGACTAAAATAAATTCTTAAAACAATCATTAAATCAAAATGTAAATTACCCACAACATTATATATAACATATTCAACTTACTGACCCAAAACAACATTCGAAACTTCTATATATAATATACATACATATATAAACTGACTAACTAGTATATAAACTAATATATATAATAGTACATATATAAATTTTGCATACCTACTAGCGGAAGAAAGGGTGGCACAAGTTCAAGTAGTGGAGCAGTATAGGTGGAGGTCGGCTAGTGATAGCCGGTGGTGGCTGACGTGAGCATGGCGAATAGGTGACGGTTGGATGGGTTTGGAAGAGGCGGAGGCTAAAGCTTGCGGGAGTTTGGTTAAGAAGTTGGAGGCGGGTCTGTTGATGGCTCGGCAAAGGTCAGGGAGACGTGGAGATCGACTGGTATTGCGCGTGATACAGAGCGAGGGAGAGACAAGGTTCAGGGTGGATGAGGCACGCGGGAATGCAAGTGGATCTGAGAACTTAAACGAGGAGGAAGCATCAACGGTAAAATGAAAAAAATATACCAGTTTGTACGATCAAACTTCGAAATGGGGGATTGCAAAAGTCAGTCATTATTGAATTTCCAGACTTATAAATGCAGAGGAGTGAACGATTTTTATGGCAAGATTTGAATCGTTTCAAAAAGATGAACTGTCAGCCCCGATAAAATGAAAGTAGTGAAATGGCAACGGTCAAACCTTTTGATTTGGTGAATAATTAAAACAAATTATTATTGAGGTCTGTACGTTTTAAATTTTGAAACGGAAGAAAGAATAAAGTCACAATTTCGGTATCGATACGACATACGATTTCATCGTCTCGTCGCGTAACGGGTCTCAAACTACAGAAATGAATATACCGTAGAGATCAGCATAACGAGACGATCAAAACGGTATACAGATATTGGTGGTACGATCCTCCAATCAAAAGTCGATAACCGGTACCGGAAATGCTGCTATTTGGCCAGAATTAAGATAAACGGAGCAGTAGAAGTCCAAATTTGGAAAAACGAATTTCGCAGTCTGATTCAGAATAATCTGAATAAATTTTCTCCTGTTGACATATTTTGGTTTCGGAAAACTTTTAAATTCACTGTTATTAACCGGTTTGTTTTGAAATGAAATTTCACAGGAAAATAAACTTCAATATTATCAGATGAAAATTTACCAGTTGCTATATTAAAATAGACGTATTCCAAATAATAAATTTTTTATTTCAAATTTTATTGTTTAAAATTTCACAATTTCCAGTTAAATATACTTTTAAAACCATTAAATTTTACGGGTCGTTACACTCTCCCCCACTCAAAACTTTTCGTCCCCGAAAAGGAAGGAGGTAGGAGAATAGAACAACCAGAAATAAAAGTAGATTGAAAGTCAAAATTAAACAATTAATTTGAACTATATAAATTTTACTTAAATTTTAAAACTTCATTTGCAATTCAATTGTCTTATATACTTTAAAACTTTTCCAAAACCCATTTGTAAAATTTCTTGCTTCCTTTTAAAATACCATTAATGTTTAAATAACACCTTTATAAAGGTATGAAAACTAATTTACATTATTACTTATTTTTACAAAGAAGCTATTGAAAACATTTAAATCCAAAATTCACAAATTTATTAATTTTTATCTCAAGATATTTTTCAACATTATTAATAATCAATAATCATTTACTTTAAATCTGTTTTATTAAATTAATAACTTCTAAAAATTTTATAACACTAAAATCTTCTATTAAACCATGTAGTATATAAATAAAAATATAAAATCAACCAGGGAAACAAGGAGGGTTTTTAAATCAGATGATGAGTGAATGAATAAAGCTGAGCAAATAAGGTAGATTCAAAAGAATAGTATCAGGCACGAATAATTAATTTAGAACCATAAGAATTTCAAATATTAATACAAATTTCTTTGTTGGAAATACTTTTATAATAAAATACCTTTATAGTCGAAACAAATTTCCTTTCGAAAATACTTTTATAACTCGATGTCTTAACAAGTTTATCCTCGTTCCTGTAGACTCTGGTAGTGCGTTGATCAGGCGCAAAACTAGAATTCTCCAGGTACTTAGTAGACTTGTTTCAACACCTAGTGAAAATACTGGAAAAAACTTTTAAAAACAGATATGGAAAGTACAATCCAATCAAAAACACAAAACTTTTGTCCAACCATGGTTCGCAGATACACAATGATTACGCCTGGATCCCCCAGGAAACAATCCATATCCGTAAGCTTTCTCAGCCCTGCGAGTTACGCCATGATGACTAGTAGAATGCAGGATACACAATGGTTACGCCTGGATCCCCCAGGAAACAATCCGTACCCCCAGGCAAGACTCAGGCAAGCATTTGCGCTACTATTCGCGACCTACACAGATTGCAGGATACACAATGGTTACGCCTGGATCCCCCAGGAAACAATCTGTACCCCTAGGCAAGACTCAGCCAGGCAGTTGCGCTATGCAGTCACGAGAGAACGATAAGACCATGGGTAACGCCATGGAATTCGAAGGACACTCGAGTATCATATCCGGAAAACCAAAATCATAGAGAATAATATCGATAGAATGAATCCAAGATGTGGCCACAAATCGGATATCAAGCAGAAGGCACTTTCCATATCTTTACTTCGAAAATATGTATCATATAGTACCCTTTCAAATCGCTTTCAAATATCATACTTATATAAAATCCATTATATATAAGATTAAATTTTCAAATCCATTACTTTCCAAAATCAATCGTATATCAAATCATACTTATATATACTCCAATTATATAAGATTTCACTTTCAAATTGAGTATCCTTTCAAATCTATAGTTTCAAATCAATTTCATACTCATACAAGTCAATTTTATATAAGTTCGACAACTCCCAAATCAAGTGTTTAGTACATAAGGTTCTCAAATTTCAATTTGTTTCAATATCAGTTCAATTTCAAAATCATATACAATTTCACCAAATTATTTCTTCTCAAATTAAATATCTTTAGTTTCAAAGTTTCCAAAACAATAGATTTAGAAAATAAATCCAAATTTCCAAATCAATATAATTTAAGTCAACCAATTCATTACCAAAATCAAATGTTTTCAAAATCATCTTATACTTACGTAAGGTCTATCATATATAAGGATCAAATTTCAAAAATAATTTCGCTGTACGAAGAGCTATATGAGATTGAATATCTTTGCTTTTATGGGTTATATATCTTTGTAATTTAAATTGGAAATTTTCTTTTGGTAAGCAAAGATATTCTAACTCGACAGCTTTCAATTTCAGCGTCAATGATATTAGGTTATAAGGTGTACATACGTCATCGTTTCGCAAAATTACATTTGATCGCTTGCTCGATCACACAAGTTCGCTTTCGAACTAGTATTGTCCATTCGATTTCCCTAATGAGGACTTCGATATGGTTTCTCGACTAGAAGCCATCAGTCTCCTTGCATAGCCATATACTATGATAGAGAATTCTAGAATCAAGCCCAAAATCCATATCAAATATTCGCCATCAAGAATCGAATGAAAAATCCTAACACGAAATGGTGTAATTCACCTCGAACTTGTGTACTCAAACTTGGATCAAATTAATTATGCGAATAAAACAGCATACGTACAACTTATATATTCATTCCAACTTGTTAAATATATAGTTTCATAAAGATGTTACTAAGTTAAAACATTTAAGCTAAATTTTATTCAAAATATATTGAAGACGAAATTCTTTTCAAAACATTTCAAATCTCAATTTCATATTAGAAAAATTTAAAATTTCCTTATTCATTTACTTAACCAAACAGTTTTAACTTATTTAAATCATATTACTTCATACTTAAACATTCAAAACAAATTTATATACTTTATCAAAATACTTTTCAAAATTTCTTAGCTTTGAAATGTTAACCTTGATTTGGAAGTGCTCGAACTTCAATATAGTCGAAGAAATCATTTTCAAATTCAAGAGTTGGAAATCAACCCATCAGTAAATCAATTTCAAAAGATAGGTTTCAAATTCGAAACTAAAGGACTGAACACCGGCTTACTTCAAATCATTTCAAATATACATACATATATCTTTCGAATATCAAATATTACTTCGGAATTTGAAAATCAAAACTGGTTTCACAAAATCACTCGCGTAGCAATGCTACTAAAGTGGCCTCTCCCCCACTATGAAACTCGAAAATCAACGTCGATGATGCGTGCACTCATCACCGAAATTATTTTCCAGCGACATAAGTGAGTTCTGGACTTCTATTTACTCAAACTTCTTTTGAAATTTCTTCGAAACTCATTAAAATCATTTGAAACATTTCTTATTCGGAAAATATCATATTATTATTATAATATATTTCAAAATCTTAAAACCAATTTCAAAATACCGGAGTTCAATTCTCGAATTTCAAATTTAAAGTCCTTTAGTTATAAATCATTTTTATATAAATCAATTTCTTATATAACTTTTCAAAATTACAAATTCTTTCGAAACCTCAAATTCTCATTTTAAAAAGGGTATATAATCTTTATCGAAAATATTTCACTTTTATATATAGATTATAATCATACTTATAAAAATAATAATTTCGATTTAGAAAACAATTTCTTAAAGTACAAACAAACCCGATTTCAAAGGATGATTTAAGAATGGATTTCAAACAAAGATAGAGATTCAAATTAGAGAGACTCTAATTGATTAGGATTTCTGATTCAAAGATAAGTTCGAACGAAAATGAGATAATTAATTACAAAACAATAGATCGATACGGTTATATAAATCGCGGGCGATCTTAACCGATCAACCGTGATTCCAAAATAAGATCAGTGCCGAATTCTAAGGCAAATCGACATTCGATCGCCAAAGATAGAATTCGCCATAGCAAAAGATAGCAGCATTTAAACCGAGGGATATATAAATCTCCGATGAATAAATGCTAATTGTAAAGAAGTTTCACCCCTTCACAATTCCTTCAAAGATTGGCGGGATCGCCTATTCTTATAGAGATCATTCGAAGTGGAGTTATGGGATACTCCATAATCAAAAGAATACTAATAGAGAGAGACAAGAATGAATTTTGGAACCGTAGGGAACGTTCCAAAGTTCAAAGGAAATCAAGTCAAAAGGAAGAGATTAAACTCAAACGAAAGTGATTCTGTAAATAAATTTACAATATATGCTAAGTTTCGCCTAGAGCCAAAGCTCTGATACCAACTGTAACGACCCGCTATTTTGGACCATTCAAATCGACAATAAATCCACACATGTCTGACTTGAATAATTCAAAATATCAGATTGTTAATTTAAATTTGGCAAAACTCAGCATATGCAGTAAATAAATCAATCACAGAATCACAGATACAGAGTAATACAATAATATGCAGCGGAATAGATAAAATAGTAGTTCATGAAGCTACTATATAAACATCAGAGTTAAAAATAAAATACAACAGACTATCTCAGATGCAATGAAGTCTCCAATCCAAACAGATGACTTCTGTGAACGAATCAACTGGAAAGCTGGGAGCTGAATCAAAAGTTGGATCTCCAAAGGAAGCTCCAAACTCCAAGGATGAGTCTCAAATGCTGTATCACTCAGTCTGACCCGAGCGTAAAGCAAAACACAAAACACTCGAGTCAGGATTAACATTCTTATATAAATAAATCCAACTCAAGTGAAATATCAACTGAAATACAAGTAACTTAAAGGATGTTTGGGATAACCATCCTCTAAGGATCTGTAGAACTTTCTATAAGGTGGGAATATACACTATGACACCGTGGTCATTTCAATTAAATTTTCTTCAAACCCAAATTTCACATTTTCATTTCAAATATATCTATCTTCCAAAATAGTATATATATTAAATGATTTAAAAAGTAAAGTATTTATAATTTCCTCAAGTCTCACAAATCGATTCAAATTAACTCAAATTCCAAATTCAAATTTATTCAAAGCTCAATTCATCAATTCAGTTCTAAATATACTATTTATTTTTTTTAATATATTTCAAAGCTTTAATATTCAACATTTTCAAAGTTAAATTTAACAGTTTCATATAGCTCTTGATTTAACTTCATTTATTATTTAATCAGGGAATATTCATTTAATAAATTCAATATCATTTAACTAGCCTTACATTTCATTTTTACTAAATATTTTCTTAAATTTATTTAAGCAAGAATTATTCATTAAATTATTTAAATAAAACCCAAGTTATAAATCATATCTTAAATCTCAATTTCAATAAGTTTCAAATTGGTTTAATTAATAAATTATCTTTCCAACCTTAACTTATTCAAATTATTACCAGAATCTATTTTGAAAATATAATTTTTATACTTAAACATATTATATGTATTTAAATCAATCATTTCCATTTATATATAATAATTTAAGGCTCATTATTTATTAAAACCATATATTTCTTTCCAAAACCATAGAATTCATTTTTAAAATATTTATATATATGGACCAACGGTGTCTGTATATATATTTATCATATGGTTAAGTGATACGGATATTTATCATTTCAATCCGAAATTTAAATATATACGGGTAGATATCATTTCGACCCGTAATCCCAATTTCAATTCAAATGAAAATCGCTTGGGTTTATCATTTCAACCCATAACGAAATTCTCCTATTCTAAAGTCCGTTCGGGTATGTATCATTTCAACCCATAGTGAATTCTATACTAACAGGGAACTTGCAGAGTGATACAGATACTAAAAATATATAACAACAGGCATATATCATCAGTATAAATAACAGATACGGGTGTCAGATATCACAGGTGAACAGGTACAAATAATAGTAATAACAGGCATATAATACTAGATACTGGTGTCAGATGTCACAGGTGAACAGTTATAGATACTAGCATATATAACAATGTAAATAACTACAACAGCATATTTCAATTGCTATTTCAATTGAAATCAAATTTAAATAATAAAAGAACGTTAATCGTGAGTGATTGCTCACCTTCCGAGGCTAGATAGATTCGTTAAAGAAATGGGCTACGAATCCAGGCACGATTTTTGAAGAAAACACGATGTACACGAGTTCGTCGGACAAGCTGATAACAGAAAACGATAACGAATCAGAACCAGATTGATGAAGATAGATGGTATAAATGAACTTATATGTCTAACTATATATAAGTATTTATAAAAGTCATATTTTTAAATTTCGAACACATATTAAATTAAATATGCATTTCAAAATCATCGTTTAAATCAAACACATATTCATAAGATCGAAGTAAATACTTATATATTATATTAGCCCATATTTTAAACCAATACCCAAACACAAACTAAAATTTTAAACCTTTATAAAAGTAACCCTTTATATAATATATAATATTAAAATCAATACTCATTTAATACCATATATATGCAAACAAAAAGTGTATATGCAAATAACTAACTATGTGTAAACAATATGCAGACTTGACCTTATATATACTAACATATACAAATATGTGACTAACCTATACTAACATATACAAAATCAAATTTCTTGGTAACTAAGCACACAAGCGCACTCACATTTCAGGTTCTTGGAATTGCAAAAGGTGCGGTAGCAGTGGTTATCTCAATTTTGATATTCAGAAACCCAGTTTCAGTTCAAGGCATGCTGGGTTACACACTTACTGTTACTGGAGTTATTCTATACAGTGAAGCCAAGAAACGCAACAAATGAATGAACACTGTATTGCAGGAGGGGATTTCTTGTTGTTTTATCATTACATATATACGCCCTCATTCTTTTTTTATACTCTTTAGCAGGGCTCCTGATTGTAACATTGACATATAAATGATGGTAGAGGAGAAAAATGCTTATTAGAAGTCCTCATAGCTTCTGTTTCTCACCAGTACACTGTTTTATATACTGAAAGAGGAAGTGTATTCGAAATTTGGAAGGAAAAAACATTACAGAGCATTCTGGTGGTACTTTAATTCTTTACTAGCATATGCATTCTTTGTTGTACATTACCTTCTAAAGTAATTTGTATTGTACCACCCTACATGAATAATATAACATGCATAAAACACGTTATTAAAACCAAACACATATTTTAAAACCACCTTTATAAAATATATATGAAATAGAACTTAAAATTTATAGAACAATATTGATAAGTCAGACTAAAATAAATTCTTAAAACAATCATTAAATCAAAATGTAAATTACCCACAACATTATATATAACATATGCAACTTACTGACCCAAAACAACATTCGAAACTTCTATATATAATATACATACATATATAAACTGACTAACTAGTATATAAAATAATATATATAATAGTACATATATAAATTTTGCATACCTACTAGCGGAAGAAAGGGTGGCACAAGTTCAAGTAGTGGAGCAGTATAGGTGGAGGTCGGCTAGTGATAGCCGGTGGTGGCTGACGTGAGCATGGCGAATAGGTGACGGTTGGATGGGTTTGGAAGAGGCGGAGGCTAAAGCTTGCGGGAGTTTGGTTAAGAAGTTGGAGGCGGGTCTGTTGATGGCTCGGCAAAGGTCAGGGAGACGTGGAGATCGACTGGTATTGCGCGTGATACAGAGCGAGGGAGAGACAAGGTTCAGGGTGGATGAGGCACGCGGGAATGCAAGTGGATCTGAGAACTTAAACGAGGAGGAAGCATCAACGGTAAAATGAAAAAAATATACCAGTTTGTACGATCAAACTTCGAAATGGGGGATTGCAAAAGTCAGTCATTATTGAATTTCCAGACTTATAAATGCAGAGGAGTGAACGATTTTTATGGCAAGATTTGAATCGTTTCAAAAAGATGAACTGTCAGCCCCGATAAAATGAAAGTAGTGAAATGGCAACGGTCAAACCTTTTGATTTGGTGAATAATTAAAACAAATTATTATTGAGGTCTGTATGTTTTAAATTTTGAAACGGAAGAAAGAATAAAGTCACAATTTCGGTATCGATACGACATACGATTTCATCGTCTCGTCGCGTAACGGGTCTCAAACTACAGAAATGAATATACCGTAGAGATCAGCATAACGAGACGATCAAAACGGTATACAGATATTGGTGGTACGATCCTCCAATCAAAAGTCGATAACCGGTACCGGAAATGCTGCTATTTGGCCAGAATTAAGATAAACGGAGCAGTAGAAGTCCAAATTTGGAAAAACGAATTTCGCAGTCTGATTCAGAATAATCTGAATAAATTTTCTCCTGTTGACATATTTTGGTTTCGGAAAACTTTTAAATTCACTGTTATTAACCGGTTTGTTTTGAAATGAAATTTCACAGGAAAATAAACTTCAATATTATCAGATGAAAATTTACCAGTTGCTATATTAAAATAGACGTATTCCAAATAATAAATTTTTTATTTCAAATTTTATTGTTTAAAATTTCACAATTTCCAGTTAAATATACTTTTAAAACCATTAAATTTTACGGGTCGTTACACTGTTGCATGTTGCACCGTTATCTATGCACACGAGTTGGCGGGGCAGTGCACATGTGTACGAATGCACACGTGTGTACGGCAGCCAATCAAATCTTCGGTGATTTTAAAGTGACAACTTCAATTGTTTTAAATTGATTTAGTCGATTTGATAAATTGTTTATTTATCTCTGTTGATGATTTAAATCTGCTGATTTATTGTTTAACACTGTTAAGTGTTATATTTTCGTTATCCGATTTCTTTGTTAAAAGAGTCGGATAGACGAGAATTATTGTGACTGTCGTCTATTTAAATTATTACTGCCTCTATGCACTAATAAACTGGTTTGAATTAGACTGACCTGTGTATTATTTTCTTTTGAATATAATACTCGGGTCAGACCGAGTATTTTTCAGCTTGAAGATTTTCGAGCAGCGAAGTTAGAGAGAGAGAGTAAAGAATCACTTTAGTTTTCAGAAGAAAATTGTATTTTTAAGATATTCCGCTGTATCAGTATTAAAATTGTATAAACTCTGATGTATATAAAAAGATTTATAGTAATGAAATAAAGATTCATTTGTTTTAATTTATTGTTATTATCTGTGTTTCTGTGGCTGATTCTGTTTAAACCTTATAAACTAAATAACAATTCGTCTTTTTGAACATTTCGAGTTGGTTTAATTACCGACTGGAGACGGTCAAAAGGGGGAATGTTACAAGTTTCCAGCGGAGAGTTCTTTAATCAAATATCTTGAACTCAAAGAATAAATCTCATAGAAGACAATTTTTTTACATGAAAATACAGCTCGGAATAGAAATCATATTTCTTGTTCCAATATTAAGTATAAAGTATTATTTTACAAGTCTCGTTTCCGACGTTTCTTTATGAAATATAAGTGGTTATTCACTCTCTTCATCCCAACCGTACCTTTAATCACATCTACACTTGTACACTCTTTTTTCTTTCTAATTGGTCAAACCATTAAAAAGAAATCCCTTACTACAATACCATAATGAATTCTTTACAAAGATTGATTTGATGATTCATAACATTAAGAACATCAAATATGACTCACCTTACGTAAACTAATCAAACTGACATTTTAGTGATCAAGTTCTTAGATCTATATTATAGTTTTGGTCTTGTGTTACATTTAACACCATACGATCCTTTTGTAATCAATCAAAGTGAATACTCGATCTCACGGTATGTTTATTTGTTTGCTTCAAACGAACTAATTTCATCAAAGTATCATACATTACAAACTGTGACTATTCTCTATATAACACTTATATGCGATAGTATATGGATCAAATATTCACAGTCTTTTATTGCTTTTAGAGTTCAAATATCACATAATCCAATACACAGTCTCGATCAAAGAAATATGTAAGTGACCAAATTATGAATGTTCTTAGTAATTGCAAAACAGGCGATTGCATGGGTATTGAGACATTAACATGCAAGAAGTATTTAATAGTAAGTGTGTGTGTGTGTATATATATATATATATCTATCTACTTGTCAATCTTCAATTCATTTTATTTGTATATCTTAATTGATTGACGTTTTATCAATCGTATTAAAAGCACAAATTTATCAATGTAGATTATTATAACATTATATAACATATGTTCTTATAATATTAGAAAAGTTAAATAATATTATTTCATTTCTCTAATAAGGCTCCCTCCGGTCTTTTATGTTTCACCAAGCCCTAAGTAGAAACATAGAAGTCTTTCGACTTCACTAGTAGGTGTTAGGACTCATCCGTCTTGGAATTCTGACATTGATTTTGCTTAACAAATCATAGTTCTATGAATGATGGATAACTCCTTATCGGTTGTATCATATACAACATCTAAACATTTGGTACCTTGTCCTAAGTCCGCTTCGACCTTGTGTCTACTTAATAAATCAAAACGAAATTATTTACTTGTACCTACCATATCGCGATGACCTAAGTATAGTATATGTACCTTGAGTCGGCTCAACAAATACATATAGTTATCATACCTTGTCTATTCAATATATTAATAATACTGCACATAACATCCTCAGCTTGAGTCTGCTCAACAACTAAGGAGTATGTAAGTAAGTTATTAATATATATATGGTAGATGACAACATTATATTGAAGATTCATAATCTTTAATATATTACATCGAATGATATCGACTTATGGAATAATTTATTTCTTATGAAATACCCTCGTGATTCAAGTGTCGGACACATCTGAAATCACAGTATACGTACTATACGTATGTATTTATCCCTTAAGTCTATTTTGGGTTTCTTACCGTTCTACCTTTTATTATACATTTATATTATATAAGTTTTTATTATTATATAAATTTTATATTTCATATTACTTATATAATAGCCTTATGTATAATATTATATTAACTAAATCTTATTTACTTAATATATTAGTCAATTATATATTATTTTAATATAACATTTATATTAAATATTTATTACATACTATAATCTTTAAAGTACTACACATATATTTTATATATGTGTATATTCATTTAACTAATTAACCTTTAATTTATTTATTTAATTAATTAAAATTTAATTAATTAATTTAATTAATTAATCTTAAATTAATTAATTAATTTAACTAAACAATTTTAATTAAATTATATTAATTTCAAAATTCAATTCATATACATACATGTATACTTTTGTCATTTTAAACATTTTAAAACAACATAACATATATCATAATTTATAATACATGTATACATTTATTAATATAATTAAATTTAAATGTAATACATTTATTTATTAATTAACTTATTTAATTAATTTATTTTATTAATCTTATTAATAAATTTCAAATTTTCAAAATTAGTATTTATTTTCAAACATTTTGAATTTTTTTATTATATTATAACTTTTATAATATTTGTTTATCTTATTTTAAATTTAACTTTTAAATTTAAAATCCTATATTTAAATTTTCAAACAATTTTGAAAATTTATATACTAACATTTATTATATTTTTCTTACATTAAATTTAACCTTTAAATTTAAAACTTTTATTTTTAATTTCAAAACACTTTTGAAAATCAGCCTAAGGTCCAATTCAAATTTGGGCCTTTTCAATTAGGGACAACTTTTGGGCTGTGAGCTTAATAGTTAATCCTAACTTGGCTAATTTAGATCGCACGGGCTATTGGGCTCTGATATCATTGTTGAAACTAGGCCAGCCTGCAGCCGAAGTTATGGGCGAATTTCAAGTTTTTTTACCCTATTGGATCTATATGGGACTATGAAGTCTAATTTATTTTGAACATTTCAAAATTTAATTTAAATAAAATCTCTTATTTCATTTAAATTTACAAATCATAGGTAGAATTTGTTTAAATTATTTCAATTAAATATAATAACACACATATGTATCATATAAATATATGCATGTGTGTAAATGTGTAACACAATAATTTGTGCAAGGTATAAGATACCCATATATAAATGCTGGAATTTTAACATAAGTAAGTTAAAGTAGGTTATGTGAAATTGAATTTAACTTAAGGAAAGTTAAATAAATTTATTGGGAATTGAGACAATAATAAATTCGAATGGTGAAATTTCTATATAAATATAAATAAGGAAGCGGAAAATTTTGAAATTGGAATTGAATTCTTACTTGAATTAAATTGAATGGATTAAAAATAAAATTTGTTTGGAGTAAAATTAGTTTAAGTATAATAACTCGAGTTTGGTTTTGAAAATGTTGGGTAAAAGGAATTGAAATTTGAATAAAAAGTGAATCGGATTTGAATCATATGAAATTGAATTAAATATGTAAATATGAATTATAAAGTGACTATATAACTATAAGTTATAAAAATTGAATTGGATTAGTAATAACATCGAATTGAAGTAAACATAAATTTTGAATTGTGAAATATTATATAACCATAAGGTATAAATCTTGAACGAAATAAAGTTTGAGTGAAATATGGAATTGTGAATAAATAAATTGGAATAGCTTATAAAAATTGAATAAATTTATGAAATAAAATATACTTAGGCCATAAATGGATGTATAACCTCGAGTAAAAATAAAGTGTGAATACACTCGAATATAGAATTGATGAAATTGAAGAAAAATAAGTTATGTAACCTATAAAAGTGAAAGGTGAAATAGAACAACCAAAATAAAAAATGGTGTGATATTTTAAAAGTGAAGAAAAAAAAATCCAAACTTGAGTTATAAAATTTGAACTTAAGTAGATTGAATGAAGTGATTTTTGAAATAAAAATCAGATTTGAGTTATAAATAATAAAATTCGACTAAATGGTAAGCGATTTAAATAAATTGGAAATGTGTCGAATAAAATGGAAATAATTTGAAATAGTAATGACTTAAGTTAAAAATAAATTCAGTTTAAAGTGTAAATAAATTGAATATGACTTGGGATATTATTTAAATGAATTCGAATAGGGAATTAAAATTGAAGTGGATAAAATGAATGAACTAATTAATTAGTAAATGGAATGGAATTGATTGGATAAGAATCAATCTAAAATGAAAATGGAATTCGATTGCAAATGAAAATAAACTTAAATTATAGAGTTGAAATAATTACATTCAAGGATAAAGTCAGTAGAATAGTTACTTTCAAGGACAAAATCAGCAATCCAATTACTTTCAAGGACATAATTTCATAGGTTTTTAGGCCCTAGAAACTAATTATTTTACGTTTTGTCCTTGAAAGTAATTATTTCAGTTGTGTGTCCTAGAAACTAATTCCACTTGCTAAAGAGGCCCTTGTGGCTAATTTCCACTTTTATTTATATAAATATTAAAAATTATGTGTGTGTATATATATATGTGTGTATATGTGTATGACTTATATATAAAAATATTAATGATTTACACACACACACCATTGCATTAAATATTATATATATATATATGTATGTATATGTATATACATGATATAAAAAAGTTAAATCATTTTACACATATACATATGTATGTATGAATTACAGTAAAAAAATTATTATTATTATTATTATATTTAAATATATATGTATGTATATGTATATGTATATGTATATGTATATAAGTACATTTATGATATCTAAATATGTATGTGTGTGTACATATTAATTATGTATTTAAAATGTGTATATTTTTAAAATTTTCCAGATTAACACAAAAATAAATTATTTATATTTTATTGCACTAAAAAATATATTCATTAATTATTCAAAATAAAATAAAATAATAATAAAAAATATTTTCGTGTTATATTATTCGAATTTTAAATTTTTAGAAAACCAAGCATGTTATTTTAAAGTTACGTAATGTTTTCCATAATTTGCTGAGTCAAAATAATATTTTTAATTCATTGATTGATTTCGGCTGTTTTTTAAATCGATTTAAAAAAATAAAACATATGATTTTTAAATTACGAATTTTCTAGCCAAGAGTTTATATGATGATAAAAAAAATTTAAAATTTAATTTTCAGGATAAATTTTATTTATATGATTTATTTAATTAGTATGTCGATTTAAATAATATTAGATAATAGTAAAAAAATATTAAGAATTAATTTGCATCGACCGCAAAATATAATATATGTAGATATGAATTTACAAAACATAGTTTCAACTACTAACATGATATGATGATATAATTAAATACAAATCATATAATTAAAATTAGGTAGTATATTAATATATATATATATATAAATTAATAAAATGATAATAATTAAAATAAAATTTATTTGGCTATGCACTTCAGATATATATATATATATACATAAATGTTTTTTAAATAAATTAAAACACATATATAACCTATCTAATGTGTGACAACATTGATGATACATATAAGAATCCCATCCAACTAGCAATATAATGACGATATATATATATGAATAAAATGATGTTATCCAGAAATTATAAATCATATAGTATAGTAAATACATACCAAATACTAATGCCTTAGAGCACACCTTGTAATGATGAATTCTCCCTATTTTGAAGTCTATCGATTCGCCAGGTTGATAATCCTTGAACCATAAGCCTTTAGCTATCCAATAGTTATTGCCATTTGAATTAATTTGGATGAATATGTTGGAGCTCCTTTTTAATGAGATCGGCCAACAACAATGGGGAAATGGTAGTCAAAAAGTCCTCTAAAGGTTGTGGATAGAGATGTTTATATAGAGGAGAAGTTGGAGGTATTTTAGGATCAATATCCTACATCATTTCTTACCAGTTCTCTTCCATCTTAGCCTTCCATCTCAAAGCCTTTGCTGCACCATATTATGGTTGCATATTGCCCTCATTTTGGTCGAAATTTCCAGCCCATTTCATAAGCTTTAAATTCATTTTAAGCAAAAATAAATATTATTAATTAAATCTAATTTAATTGTTTATCGATAGCGCATATTGATCGATATATTTATAACTATTATAAATATATAAAATAATATTTATTCCACAAATCATATTTAAAACTTTATAATTAATATTTCATAAATTTTAATTAATTTAATTAATTTATAACAGTTATAAACTAATTAAATCGTTTGGTCTAAGAGAATTCTGCATATCTATTGTGTGACTCGTCGGGTGTCAATTTGATCAGCGATTAACATTGAACTATTCGAATGTTAATATTCACACGTCAATTAGCACGTGTTGTGACCTTTTGGCCAAATTTATTGCTTACTTATTTTCAGTAAAATCAAATCTTATATTATTAAGCATTATCCGGTTGTGACATTTATTTACACCAATTCTCTTCGTCAAATCTATATCAGTTTGAACTTATGGAATTTGGTAATGGTCAAAATTCCAATATCATCCATATTCAACTTTATAGTCCAAATACAAAGTCCTTGGTTCAGTAATAACAATAATTATTAACCAAAATGCTCTGGCCAGAGACTTTGACCTTAAGTCAACTTGAGTTGGCCGTGATACTAACCCCATATAACCGAGGAGACGAATCTTCACTTGAATGGTGCTTCACTTCCAATACTTCTAATCGACCCAACTATAGTCACTCGATGGACGCAATTCCATGATTTGACTATAATCGAAGAGAAGCTCTCATATTGAAGATCCACGGTATTCTCAAGTCGAGAGAACTGTGTAAATCAGTCACATCGATATTTTCTGTTTGACCTTAGTTATATTAACTAACAGAAAACTATCAAGTAAGTTGTTCCATAGTTATCCAATAACTATCAGTTAACCTCTTGGTACCCACATCAGTCATGAGTAATACACTGTCCAACATTTGGAGAGCGTTACGTGGATACATCAATATCCAATCTCGATGCATCTTGACTAGGAACATTTAAAATGGTATATATATATATTGTGACAAATTACTCACGGTTATAAAACTTTGTAATTGCTATCACAAAAATATACCATTTATGGATTTTCTATTGAATATACTTTTAATTAAATTGATTAATTAATATAACATGTAATATCAAGTTTATTATAAAAAGAAAATACCTTTTATTTTGAACAAGGTTGGTCAATGAGTTAGATATATGTTATAAATTACATAATTGCCCTTAGGACATACCCTTAATTCTAACAATATGAAGTGTTAACAACTACCTTAATTAAAGAGGTAAATAATAATATTTTTTTTATACATATACATAAATCTTTTTGGTCATGTTTTTTTTAAAATTGACTACACACACACATAATTTTTCATTGGTTTATTACATATAAATATGAAATCTATATGTATATGTAAAAAGTTAATAATTTGTATGGCTTAATTATTATGTGTATAAGTTTATAAAACATGGAGTTAGTTTTATTAGTATTAATACATACGTATGTACGTACGTACATATACATACATACATACATATATACATACATACATACATATGTGTGCACTAGAATTATTCTAAATGATAATATGTATATAATAACTATCTTAATATATTTTTGATTTTTTTTTCTATTTTGGCCTTTTATATGTATATTTACAGTTTGACCAAGTAATATTTTGAGTTTAATTTGTATATTAGATTTACCTATACATACATACATACATACATACATGTGTGTGTGTGTGTGTATGCGATATTTCATATGTCTATGTACATAAATATATAGACACACACGCACATACATATGTATGTATGTGTGTATGTATGTATACATACATACACTTAAAATATCCAGATAAACATTTTTTCTTTGGCCAAGCGCATATATACATAAGAATATATACATATTTTGTTCACTTATAATTATTTATGCTGTAAAATTTGTTTCTATTTAAATACATACGTTTATATATTGTATTAAATGTATTTAAAATAATAATTTCGTGCGTGCACCTTTTAAATATAAATATAATACTTATTTAAAATTAATTATTGGACACACCAATATATGTATGTATGTGTATATATATGTATGTATATATATGTATGTATGTATATGTATGTGTGCGCGCGCGTATGAATGTATATAATATGACGTGCTAAAAATATGTACACATTATATACGAGATGTTTATTTCTATACCATTTAATCATAAATCCCAATGATCACATATGTACATACTTATTCATATGTCATTCTATTTTATTATATGTATGTATGTATGTGTGTATACCTTATGATATTATTATAGTTTACATTATATAAGCGAAGATAATTTTAATATTAATCATAATATATAAAATACTCAAAATAAATTTCAATACAAAATGTAACGCCCCACCTCTATGCTCACAATAACAAAGAGTATTAAAAGAAATACTATCTGTTATTATGAAGAATAAGGCTGGATAGGAGCGGCCATCCGTAGTTGGCCTTACACTAGTATTGGTTACCTCGATAGGAGTGGTATATATATTTTTCATTTTTCATCTCTTATTTATTCACTCCCATCGACATACCCAATTCCAGTATAAAACGAACTACGATGGTTCATAATAGTTTAGGACAATATATATAATACTAACACAGATACAAAAAGATGCGGAACACAGATAATAAAAGTCTCATATATATACATAACTGATGTCAGTTACAATACATTGACACAGTACATATGATACAACTACAACTGTCGACTCTGGGAGTTATATATACAAGTACATTATCGACTAATATACATTATTACATATCAACCTAAATCAATACACTAACTACTACAAAAAGACGAAGACCCCTTCAAAAGATATGAAAAGTCTTCATAGCTCAAACGGTAACCCAAAGCAAGAAATCTACAACCTGAAATAACTCGGGTCTGAATCGAGTATTAAATTCAAAAGAAAATAATACACGGGTCAGTCTAATTCAAACTCAGCTATTAATGCACAGAAGCAATAAAATCAAATATCAAATAGACGACAGACACAGAAATCTCGTATATCCGACTCCTCGATAAGAAAATCGGATAACGGCAGATATAACACTAAACAGTGTTAAACAACAAATCAACAGATTTAAATCATCAACAAAGATAAGTGAAAAGAATATCAATGAAGATAATCTTAAAAACATCAGAATCGCCTAAACGGCAATTAAAAACAAAATCTAATTATTAAATAAATAATTAGAAACTCATAATCTAATTATCTAAAAGATAATTAGACACCAACAAAATAATCAATTTAAAACATCACTTCTGGTAGGGCTGCAGTATACGCACGCGTATACTGCCTCGCCACTACAATCTGGAATGCACAAAAGATCAATGAACCAAAATCAAATGAAGATTCAAATCTCAATGCCACGGCCTCAATGGTCAAAGCAGACAGACATGAACAATGTGCACGTATGTACACATTGAAAATTTACAAACGAATACGAGGTCAAACCCAAATAACGGATTCAACTCAAGTGAATTCGAAAACAAATCCAAATGCATTAATACAATGCAAACCAACAAGGGCAAAACTGCATATAAAACTAAACTGCAGTCACAAATGAATACGAGGGGCAAACTGCAACAAAACTGCAGTCACCTCAAACCATTATATAAATCATATACAGCAAGCTCCAGATGGTACGCAAGTAAAAAGGCAATAATAGAAGAAGCACAAATGAAACAGAGGAGAAACATGGAAGTACAGACCACAGATGCAATATTGATCAGTCAAGATACAACGCAGCAGTATGGAAGTGAAGACTACAAGTGCAAAACAACAACAATGATCAGACTCAATGCATGCACGAACACTTATTACAAAATTGCAAACACATTCAAATACAGTTATGAATAAGACCAAGCTAAGCACATGTATCAAAACCAGGTGCAAGTTTAAGTGAATTCATATATGCAGACTACTAAGTGAAAACATGTACACAGGGAACTCAACAATGTCTGGACCAATTGTCATCAAGAGAACAAGACCAGAGCACATATGACATGAGCATGCAACACTGCAGACAGTGCCGAAGCAAAAAGGCAAAATATACTGCTTCTTCAAAACCAAATACTGGACAATGCAAACTCGAGTATACTGCAGTTAAGTGAACAATGGACAAAGGCTACAACTTCAAGTGAACTAATGCACAGTGATGTATAACATCTAGACCAATTGCAAATGAATAATGCAATGTATCAGTTTCAAACATATGCCCAAGTGCAAATGCGATATGGACCTGACAGTACACGGTGATACTGTCTCGAGGTAAATAGCCTCCAACAACTCACTAAAGCATGGTAAAGACCAACCATAATAAACAAGTTGGCAAACTGTCTCAACAAATGATATCAAAACTTCCTGAACAAACAAAATTCAAGTGTAGAACACATGTCAATGAAGTCACAACTCAAACTGCAGTCCAAATCAGGTACAAAGAGCAATAAGTGATGAAGTTCCAACTCACAAAAGTCCAGTGACTCAGAGGATAAATAATACCCAAGGCATGTTCGAACCATTACAAATAAAAGCCATGATTGCCAAAGGATTCGAACAAGCCAAAAATACACAAAATCAAATCCGAGCACAAAGACTACAACTTCCAATGTACACTACAAGTAAACACGCACATAAATAAGCAAAACCCGTGCACAGTGTCGAAGTATGGACAGAGCTCGAGCACTAGATATTGGAACACTTAAATGATCAAATTCAGGCCGAAACAGTAACCACAAAGATACAACCCAAAAGAGATCAATGAATCAGAAATGAGCTACAGATCTGAAACCACAAGGGCAGTCATACCCAAATAAATGAAACATTAATCAGAATCAAACTCAGCAATACCCAAAACCAAGGCACAGTACTAAAAACTGAACATACAACCAAATGAAGACAGCAAGTACAACTGAAATGCAACTATATCAAAAGTGATACAAAGTGCACTTGAAACAAATATAAGAGACCATGCAACTATACTTGAAGCCAGAAACAATGCAGTGATACTGACAGCAGTGTGCAATCAGAACACAATGAACAAAAGTTCTCAAGTCATCTACAAATTCATAGTGAACTACAAGAAAGACAAAGCTTAAAATCTCACTTAATCAGGTAATTACAACTTGCAGTGACTACCAGTGAATAGCCACAGTTAAGGGAAAACTACTCCATAGAGATATGGATACTGATAACACACAAATACCTACCTAACTGCTCAGATTAACATGCAAGCACTAAAGTATTGTCTCGAAATCACCCGTAGAAAAAACAGTGAAAACCCAGGTTGCAGAGATGTAAAATCACAACAATTGTAGAAATTCAAAATTTAAGAAAATCATGTTTTCACAACAAAGTCACAGAAAATCAAACTAAAGTCCAGGTGAGTTCGAAGCAGTCCAAGCACTAATATTCAAATCAACCAAAATCAAATGGTCGAAGCCCACTGTTGACAATTCACTGAAGTTCAAACTAGATGTGAGTGACGAATCACTCACCTTATCATTGAAGGGCACAAGAGATGTCAGATCCAAAGTCGCACGACCAAGCTCAAGGCACAGCAACAACAAACTCGATCAAAGAGGAGAAGCCGCGAACTAAGCCATCTGTTTCGATCGAACAGCTCGAAGCGGCGCTTTAATTTTATCAATAATCCTAACTTGGAACGGAGAAGGGACAGAAGCCCTAATTTTTGATCGAACGAAGAAAGAATAGAGCCGACATTTCCTTTTCGTACGTTTTCTTTAGGGTTCGAAAATGAAAAAGATAAGAAAGGGGAACGGGTTACCCACTTTGATAGGTATCACGGCAAACAACAAGCAATTGTAAACGCGGCCCAATACTAAGTTTTAAAGCCCGCGTAATTCCTTAACAAATTTATCAAGGAATTTCATCTGATCAAAACTATAAAAAGCAATTAGCCAACGGATTAATCGTCATTGGATGATAATTAATTGAAGTTAAAACCCGGGTTGTTACACAAAATCTCCTTATATCAAATTAACACTAAATGCAATTTAATTTAAATAATTATTCATGATAACATAACTTAACGATCTAGTGCAATAATTAGTAAAAGGAAAATTTTAACTTTCCATCTTTTTGCCTCGCTATCAATGCACCTAATCCAACATGATGATGGAGGAAATACAAAGATTGATTGTAGAAATACAGAATAATTTAGGACAAAAACATAGATTATTTTTCTCGATTTAGTAATTTTTGGGCCAAATTTGATCAATTTTTAAAACTTGTCCTTGTCACCTATTACGAAAATGCGCTTTCCTTTCAAATAAAAATAAGGACATTTTTCCAAGTAACCAAATTTTTTTTTTCAAAATTCACTTCTGCACCCTCTCAAAATTCACAAAACACCCTTATGAAATTTTCCAATGAAAATAGACAGCTTAAACTGCATAAATTTGCCGTTAGAACTGCAAATATTTGCATTCTACGCTGCAAATATTTGCAATTATAACTACATATTTTTATAAACTGAAATTTTCCAATCCACGCTGTAAGAATGTATATTCTACACTTTAGATATTTACGGTCTACATTGTAAATTTTCTTTTTGCAAAAATGTGCAGCTAGAACTGAAAATATTTGCATTTTAAACCGTAACTATTTGCAGTTCTACCTGCAAATACATGAAGTTTAAAATGCATATTTTTGCTGGATCCTAGTTCCCACTAAAAATAAAGATAGTTTTGTTCTTGATGCAAAATATTATCTTTATCTTTGCTTAACTAAGGTAAAACTTGATTCGCCATGCTATGCACTTGTGTTCTTGCCGTAGCTGGGGTTTCAGAAGTAGCGGTTCTCGCCCAAAGTTTACATCAGAGATTTTGAGAGGTTATTATGAGTTGTTTAATATATACACTTGAGTTAATCATACATCAATTTTAGATGTATATTTAGAAGAGTAAACTTACTTATACATCCTAAGAATAACATAATCCAAAAACACATTAAAACAATATAAAAGCGAAATACATTAACCAAATGTTTATTACAGGCTAAATGCTAAAACATACCTCCCAAATATTTTTTTTATATATTTATTGTTTTGAAACAGTAAATTATACTCAGTTAAAAAATAAAATCAAAATGTTACTTTACTATATGACATTAATAAGAAATATAATATAAATAACATATAAAGGTTTGTACCTTTTGTATTCTAGTTTGAAAAAATAGATTATAGTGTTTTATGTGGTAGAGTTGGAATTGTATAAGCATTTTATTTTGAAAGAATTTTGATTATGGGAAGACAAGGGAAGCATTGTTGAGATATATTATAAATAATAAACTATATTAATATTAAAATAAAAACTATCAAAATTAGACAATGTTTAAATCATAACAAAAACTTGGAATTTTTTTATAGCGAATAAAATAAGAGCTAGAAAAATAAAAACAATTAAAATAAAGGAAACAATTGGATTTAAATTTGAGAAACTCCAAAGACCACAAATTTGCAAGATTAAAAAGAATAATCAAAATTATACTAGTACAACCGCACAACGGTGAAAAAACCGACCATTCAATTATATAGGAAGAAAAATTTATTGCAGATTTCTTTGATTTCATGAACCCAAACTGATAATATGATAAACAATAATTACTAACAGTAAAAAATTAAAGAAAATATACCGTATAAAGAATCAATAATTAAGCAATGAAAATGGTATATACACATGTACACAGGCATATTTATATATGTATACTCACGTGTATAAATGCAATCATTTTAAAAAAAGTCATCCAACGAATAGATAGATTTTGGATGCATTGTCTACATGATTATGCTGAAAATCAGTTGAAGGCCATGCATCTCCGAGCCAATATACCATTCATACAAAATAATTCTCAACAATGGAAGCATACTTAAAAAATTGATTGATTTCATTAAACTTAATAATTGATTGAGAATTTACAAGGATAAAAATTATAAAAAGCAAGCTAGCTAGTGAGTAAAGTTAGAATTATTCAAGTGACGAGAGACTGAAGATACGCACTTATCTTTAG
Source organism: Allium fistulosum (assembly GCA_030737815.1). Classification (NCBI taxonomy): domain Eukaryota; kingdom Viridiplantae; phylum Streptophyta; class Magnoliopsida; order Asparagales; family Amaryllidaceae; genus Allium; species Allium fistulosum. The sequence goes on from CM060902.1 coordinate 1,390,778,481, forward strand.
CAGCAAATAGGTTATGTAGTATGCAGGCTAGTGGGCTTATATTCATTTAGCCCAAAACCATGTAAATGCTTATTATCATAATTGTTACATAAGCTGCCACTATGTAATAGACTTAATAATATAATTTGAAAGCTTCCCTTTTCATTTTGTAGAACCCAAACATCTTTTTAAAATATCAAGACAAATCATTATATATTGCAGATCTTATATGGTATCAGAGCCATCATAGCCTAACGACATAATATTTTCCTGAATATCATCAGAATTATCATCACTTGATAATTCAGGAAGCTTAAGATCTCATCTGCAAAGTTTCATCATTTGAGATCTAGAATTTGAATGTGCTTATCTAAAGAAAACAAGTGCCCTACCATTAGAATCTTTGCAAGAGGATAGCTGCATCAAGTTTTCGTTCAGAAAAGCAAAATCAAATTCAATTCAAGAAAATCATCAAAAATCAATCATTTGGGTTAGTGGCTGCACATACCTGATTCTTGAAGATTTCTGATCTGTTATTGATTTTCTTGAAACCCTCGGTAACATTTCTTGCATCAGAATTATTCTTTTTCATTTAAATTTTCTTCAAATCCTGAAGCATCATCATGGCAAACAACTCTGCAACATCCGCAACCACCAATTTTGATCAAATATCCATTAAGAACCTCATTAAAACTGTCATTAGCCTTCAAAGTCAATTGATTACAGCTCACTTAGAAGAAGACAACTATCTTCTTTGGAAAGTACAGGTTGAGACAGCTGTTAGGGGCTATGGACTTGAAGATTTCCTTTTTGGCACTCATACAATTCCACCAAGTTTTATCACTAATGAGGAAAACAAATCTATTAGTAATCCAGAATTCACAAAGTATCAAAGGCAAGGTGGTCCAATATGTTCATGGTTACTATCATCAATAAGTGTTAAATTGTTGCCATAAGTTATCGGAAGTAAAATAGCACATGGAATTTGGTCAACAGTTGAAAGAATTTTCAATTCTAAATCTGCTGCTAAGGTAATGCTTCACAAGAGACAATTACACAATATCAGAAAGGATAATCAATCTATGGGAGAATACCTTGCAAAAATTAAACAACATGTGATTTACTTGAAACATCTGGACATAAGGTGTCAGCATCTGAACAAGTGTTAATATCTTGAGTGGTTTAAGTGAAGAATAAGAAGCTGTTGTAGTAGTCATATCATCACAAAGAATTATACCATCAGTTGAGGATGTACACTCAATACTTCTTTCCCATGAGGGAAGATTAGAATTCAAGAAACCCATAGATCCAGACATATCAATCAATTACGCATCAAATTATAAAGGCAAGAACAAATACAACAACAAAGGAGATTAATTATATCAGAGAGGAAATCCACCAGTTAGAGGTAGAGGCAGAGGAAGATGGAATAATAACAACAGACCAAAGTGTCAAATATGTGAGAAGATTGGACACTGCTCCAAAATGCTATTTTAGACTCAATATGAATTATACTCTAGGTCAGAGTTCAACCAATCAGAGAAATGGCAAATTTAGTGCAAATACGGCACAAGTACAACATGACTCAAGCAACCATCTGAACAACAATAAAGCAAACAATCAAAATGACATCATCAGACCTGAACATGCTTTTGATGAGAGTTGGTACCTAGATTCAGGAGCAACCAACCACATCACCAATAATCTAGATAATCTGAATCTAGGCAATAGGGAGTACAAAGGTAATAAAGCCATGCACATGGGAAATGGTGAGGCTATTAAGATTACACACACTGGAATTGCTTGCATCAAAGGTGAAAGAAAAATATATCTCGATAATTTACTGATGGTACCACAGATAAAGAAAAATCTCTTAAGTGTATCACAGTTTGCAAGTAATAACAACGTCTACTTTGAATTTTACCCTAAATATTGTTTGGTCAGGGTGAGGCTTGAAGGGTCTATATAGTTTTAATCTTGTCGATTCTAGAAATTCCAATTCTGGTAAAATAGTTGAAAGTTGTAATTTTTCTGAACTAACTCAAACTGAAAAGAAATTGAGTAACTTTAATGTATGACATTTCAAGCTAGGTCATCCTAGTGTAAATACTGTGAAAAAGGTCTTAGCTGAAAATAAAATTCCCTTTGATAATGTTACTTTACCCTGCATTTGTACTTATTGCCAAATGGGTAAAAGTCATAAATTATCATTCACTAATTCCTAAACTAGATATGATAAACCATTGAAATTGATAGCTACTGATCTCTGGGGCCTGCTCCAATTAATTCAGATTATGGATATAGATACTACATATCATTTGTAGATGCATATTCTAGATATACTTGGATATATTTTTTGAAGGAAAAATATGAAACATATCATACAGTAATGCATTTTATTACACAAGTTGAGAAACAGACGAATTATCAAGTCAAAACCATTCAAACTGATGGTGGTACAGAATTCAAAACACTCAACAACTATTTTAGTAGGAAAGTAATAGTTCATAGGACAACATGTCCTTATACTTCTGAGCAAAGTAGTTTAGTAGAGAGAAAACATAGGCATGTAGTCAGGTTTAACGCTCCTTGCTCAAGCTAATTTATCTCTAAAATTCTGGCCTGATTCCTTTAGTACTGCGGTTTATCTAATTAATAGATTGCCAACTAAAGTACTAAAGGATAAAAGCCCAATAGAAAAGTTATTTAAAATAAAACCCGAATATCAAAGTTTAAAAACCTTTGGCTTCCTATGTTTTCCCTATACAAGACCATACAATACTCACAAATTGAATTTAGATCTACACCATGCACTTTCCTAGGGTATGCCTCAAATCAAAATGATTACTAGTGTATTGATAGTAATGGTAAAATATTTGTAAGTAGACATGTTGTATTATATGAGCATATCTTTCCTTATTCTGATTTGAACATTAAAACAACAAAAAAGATTTATAATCCAAAAGTCTCAATACCACCCATACCTCTGCATCCAATGGAATGGGCTCAAGAAGAAATAGAGAGGAACACAGTGAACTCTGCTCCACAACACACAGTATTCTCAGAACCAGGTCAGGCATAGTCATCTGGTCCACCTAACAATACAACAAGCCCAATACGAAGTATTAGTCAACATTAATCAGACACTCAACATCATGAATCAGAGGACAATTCAGATCAAAGCACAGAACCACCACACAATGAAACTTAAGTTAGAACCGAACATCATATTATCACTAAGTCAAAGAGTGGTATATTCAAGCCAAAGACATATACAGTAACAACATCTGATGAGCCAGAAACATTTGATCAAGCAATTAAAGACAAAAGCTGGAAAGCTGCAATGAATGATGAATACAATGCTCTCATTAAAAAAAGACATGGAGTCTAGTTTTACCACCTAAGGATAAAAACATAGTGGGTTGCAAGTGGATATACAAGTTAAAAAGGAACCCGGATGGTACAATTGCCATATATAAATCAAGATTGATGGCAAAGGGATATACACAAGAGCATGGTTTCGACTTCAATGAAACATTCTCACCGGTGGTTAAACAAACAACTATCAGGGTCATCCTTACAATAACACTGTATAAAAACTAGAGTATTAGGCAAGTAGATGTGAACAATGCCTTTCTTAATGGAGAGTTGAAAGAGGAGGTGTACATGGAACAACCACCAGGCTACAAGCAAGACAAAAATTATGTGTGCAAATTAAATAAAGCCATATATGGTCTCAAACAAGCGCCAAGAGTGTGGTTTGACAAACTAAAAACCACCTTATATAACATGGGTTTTCAGTCTATCAAATCAGACAACTCATTGTTTACAAAAATCAATGATACTGTTATCATTTACATACTAATATATGTTGATGATTTAATTTTAACAGATAACAGTGAAATAGAGATCAACAAAAACATTCAATATATGGACAAGCAATTTTCAGTCAATGATCTTGGTGATATAAATTACTTTTTAGGGATTGAAGCTAAAAGGAGATCTGACACTGAAATTATACCATGTCAGACCAAATACATCAGGGAATTGCTGGACAAGTCAAAGATGATCAAAGCTAATCCTTAACCAACACCAATGATAAGCAATCAACATCTTTCTAAAAACAGGGGAGAAGCCATATTTAATGGCAAACAATATAAAAGTCTAGTTGGTGCATTACAATATGTTACCATAACTAGACCTGATGTTTCATGTAGTGTTAATAAAGTTTTCCAATTCATGCAAAGACCTCTGGACCAACACTGGAAAGCAGTTAAGAGGATGCTGAGATACTTAAAGGGAACAATAGACTATGGAATAATATTAAAGAAAAGCAAACATCTTAATATAATTGGTTATGCAGATGCAGACTGGACCACTGACCCCTATGACAGAAGATCAACAACAGGCTACTGCATATACAGTAGTGATAAACCAGTATCATAGTGCTCAAAGAAGCAGTGCACAATATCTAGATCAAGCACAGAGGCAGAATACCGAAGTATAGAAAGTGCAACCGCCGAAATTATGTGGATTCAATCACTGATGTATGAATTGCAAGTGAACACAAATAGCAAATCAACATTGTGGTGTGATAATCTAAGAAAATTATACTTATCAGTCAATCTAGTACTTTATTCAAGAACAAAACACATAGAAGTCGATTTATATTTTATAAGAGAGAAGATTTTGAAAATAATGCTTCAAGTTAACCACATACCTTTCACTTACCAAATTGCTGATATCTTGACAAAAGCACTTACAACAAGGAATTTTGTTTGCTTTAGAAAAGAATTAAAGGTTGAGCAAAACATCAACAAACCTGGTGAAGATTCAAGCAACAACTACTCAAAGATCTAATAACAAAACATGCTAAAGTCTGAGAAGCCTCGCTAATATTATTGAATCTAAAAAACATACGAAGATTTGAAGATATTTATAAGCAGAAATTTAACCGTGCAAAGAGGCGGCTCAGAATTGAGAACCCTAACCCTAACCGATTTAAGGGGGGAGTTAGAATTATTCAAGTGACGAGAGACTAAAGATACACACTTATCTTTAGCAGCAAATCGGTTATGTAGTATGCATGCTAGTGGGCTTATATTCAGTTAGCCCAAAACCATATAAATGCTTATTAGCATAACTGTTATATAAGCTGCCACTATGTAACAGACTTAATAATATGATTTGAAAGCTTCCCTACTCATTTTGTAGAACTCAAACATCTTTCTGAAATATAAAGACTAATCATTCTATACTCCTGATCTTATAAATAATAAAATTAAGCTCAAGCAACAACACTCTTCATCATCTTTTTACACTTCATCTTGTTATTGAACTCCAAAAACATTTCCATTATTATTACGAGTACATATGCATGGCCTAGTGGGCCTGAATTTAATCACAACATGCATGCATTTTTGTTTGTACCTATGGAAGTAGATTTGATAGTAGCATCCCTATATTTGAACTCCGCCTAGGCAGAAGTCGCTATTTTTTTGTTCAGACTACAATAACTTCTTCATACTAACTCGAAATCAGGCGAGACTTCAACCGATGAACTCCCATCTAAATTACAGACAAAAAGGAACAGTCAGATACTTGATCTAGTAAACATATACCGTAGTTCTCCATGGTGACTAACAATTGTACTTAGAAAATACCAGGCTACATCCCTGTATTTGAACTCCGCCTAGGCAGAAACCGCTATTTTTTTGTGCATACTGCAATAACTTCTTCATACTAACTCGGAGTCGGGCAAAACTACAACCGACGAACTCCTACCTAAATTACAGACAATATAAAACACTTGGATACTTCAACTTATGAACGTATACCTTAGTTCTCCATGGTGATTAACAATTGTACTTAGAAAATAACAGATTATATCCCCACTTCAACGCTCACTGTAGTTCTCCATGGTGATTAATAGTTGTACTTAGAAAATAACAGGCTACCTCCTCATATTTGAACTCCGTCTAAAGGCGCTATCTTTTTCTCCAGACTGCAATAACTTCTTCATACTAACTCGTAATCAGGCAAAACTTCAACCGATGAACTCCCACCAAAATTACAGACAATGTGGTACAGTCAGATACTTCATCTAGTGAACGTATACCGTAGTTGTCCATGGTGACTAACAGTTGTACTTCGAAAATAACAGGCTACATCCCCGTATTTGAACTCCGCCTAGGCAGAAGCCCTATTGTTTTTCATACTGCAATAACTTCTTCATACTAACTCGGAATCGGGCGAAACTACGACTGATAAACTCCCACCTAAATTACGGAGAATATAGAACACTCGGATACTTCAGCTTATGAACGTATACCGTAGTTCTCCATGGTGATTAATAGTTGTACTTAGAAAATAACAGGCTATATCCACACTTCAACGCTCACTGTAGTTCTCTATGGTGACTAATAGTTGTACATAGAAAATAACAGGCTTCATCCTTATATTTGAACTCCGCCTAGGCAGAAGCCGCTATTTTTTTTCTTCAGTCTGCAATAGCTTCTTCATACTAATTCGGTATCAGGCAAAACTTTGACCGATGAACTCCCACCTAAATTACGGACAATATGGTACACTTGGATACTTCATCTTGTGAACGCACAACGTAGTTCTTCATGGTGGCTAACAGTTGTACTTAGAAAATAACAGGCTATATCCCAACTTCAATGCTCACTGTAGTTCTCCATGGTGACTAATAGTTGTACTTAGAAAATAACAAGCTACATTCTCATATTTGAACTCCGCCTAGGCAGAAGCCGCTATTTTTTTCTTTAGACTGCGATAACTTCTTCATACTAACTCGTAATCGGGAAAAACTTCGACTGATGAACTCCCACCTAAATTACGGACAATATGGTACACTCTTGTACTTCATCTTGTGAATGCACAATGTAGTTCTCCATGGGGACTGACAGTTTACTTAGAAAATAACATGCTACCACATCCCCATATTTGAACTGCGCCTAGTGTAGAAGCCGCTATTTTTTTGTTCAGACTACAATAACTTCTTCATGCTAATTCGGAATCCGGCGAGACTTCTGCCGATTAACTCCCACTTAAATTACGGACAATATGGAACACTTGGATACTTCACCTTGCGCACACTGTAGTTCTCCTTGGGGACTGACAGTTGTACTTAGAAAATAACAGGCTACCACATCCCCATATTTGAACTTCGCCTAGTGTAGAAGCCACTATTTTTTTGTTCAGACAACAATAACTTCTTCATACTAACTCGAAATCAGGCAAACTTCGACCGATGAACTCCCACCTAAATTACGGACAATAAATGGTACACTCGGATACTTCATCTTGTGAACACATACTGTAGTTCTCCATGGTGACTAATAGTTGTACTTAGAAAATAACAGGCTATATCCCCATATTTGAATACTATTTCTCTATGAGATGTAAAATGGTATATTTGGAATTTCAAAAAGACACCGAGTAAATTTATTCAATGAATTCTCTTTATTAGTAGTAAAGATAATCCATACTTCCAATTATCACCTCCGTTATTTTATTGTCATTTCTCTCTTCAATTTCTAGTTTACTCATACAGCTTGCATGCATTTTTTGTTCCTGTTAACCGCCAGCCAAAGTATTCTCATACCAAAATTTGTCTGTTAACACTACAAAATCAGGGTTAGCATAGATTTTCTATTTGACGTTTCAGTTGAAGGTTCATAATTTCTATATTAATAATAATCAACATTACTTTGCTACGCTCAAGCCTCAGTTGAAAATAAATTTATTTACATGCTAATAATCCATAATAACATCGGTGGAATATCTTAACTATTCACCTGAAATGTAACCATCACCATCTTCATCAAATGCCTTAAATGATTGTTATATATTGATCTCTTCTTTATTCTCTTGATTTCCATTTCATAACTCTTCTTCACCTAACAAAGCACCATTAAGCAACTAAAAATTACCTTTGTATAAAATGACATCATTCAAGTTAACTACTTCACCATCAATCATATGGGAGTTAAGACTCCAAGATTTGCCTCATAATTTTTAATACATCACATCACCAAAATGGCATATCGCAACGATAATGCACTCCCAAGTTTGTGCAAGGATTACAAGATATGATAACCTTGTGCATTTGAGAGCCATTCAAATCCTTTCCAACTGGAAACTAAGTTCATTGACATTTACATTTTTCAGGATTGTAAACCATTTCCAAGCTATCAATAATATCTTTCCATAAAATATCCATAATTCAAACTTACATAGTGATTTTATATAATACCTGCAACGCAAAGCAAATCAAATGTCAGAACTACTATATCAAAAACTAGTTTGTAATTCAATCATGTTACAAAACCGTTACATACTTATAATTCAATCAAGTCACATAATTGAGGTTTAATACATTTGTAACCATGAAAATGGGTATTTAACTGGTTAGTTGGAGTTTAGATCAAGGACCATCTCTGGGTATTGACAATAGTGGATAAGTATGAATAATTAAAAACTATCAATATGCCAAATGACTATTTATTTGAAACAATCTTTAGGTAAACTTGTGAGGTTTAGTTTTCCCTAACTCACAATTTATTTAGATGGATTCTATATTATCTTAAGCATATTATTTAAAATCCAAATCTATAGTAAAAAGGCATTGATGATAAGAACTGCATACTGATTCATGCATTCATATATAAGATGTAAAAATTTGCATTATCGTACACGAAGCATATTATTTACACTAATAAGAATTAAAGAGTGCTGTTGGAAATTGTGCTTGTGAATTGTTTAAAATAATTAATGACCTTGGAATAAGTGCATTTATTGCTTGAGTCCAACACCATAGGGATTATTGAAAGATACTCATATATATATATATATATATATATATGAGTTTCTTAGCTCCTAAATTGGACCCTTTGGGCACCTAAATGTTGCTTTTGTGTTGAGGAGGGAGCGCATGCATGAGCATCACATGCACGCGCATGCCGACCGACCGACTCGACTCAATCCGACCCGGGCCGGGCTCGGGCTTGGGTTTGTTGTCATGTAGCACTTATATTTTTGGATGAAATTTTTAAACATTTTCTGACCGTTATTTTATTTGAAACAATAAAACTTCAGATCTGAATTTTGAGCCAACATCACCCTACGATCAATAATACGTTCGACTTGGTATTCCATTTATTAAATTGGTTTTTAGACGAAATAAAAAACAGAACAACATTTTTTTTCTGTGAGCCTATCCTCTTCTCCATGAAACCGATTTCTTCGAAAATCAAAAGCCGAGCAGTTTTTTGAGTGCAACTGAGTCGATTCTGTTTGTGCAGACGGATTGATACTACAAACCGAAAAAAAGAGAGGATGTTTATCCTAGAGGTGGCGGCGTTAGTTTAACTGCTTTGCACCATTGAGCAGAATGCTGAAATGTCTTCAAGACAGTGACCGAGTTCACGACTAAGCCGAAGTTCATTTGTTTCCAACAAATTGAAGACAACGCCAACAACGATGACTTCTACTGCAGATTTGGATGCCGCTACCCCTGTGTCACTGTTCCAGGTCCCTATGGTGTCTGCTGCATCCTTCAGGTTCGAGGGCCTCCATTTCAAGCGCTGGGAACATAAGATGGAGTTCTTTCTGATAATGAGGATGGTGGCCGCTATGCTAACAACAAATAAACCGCAATTTCCAAACAAACCCCACGAAGCAGATGTAGATCAAATGAGAGCTTGGATAGAGAAATCAAAGGAGTTGAAGAACTGGACAGAGCAAGATTACTTATGCAAAAACTTCATCCTCTACAGTGTAACAGCCCGCACCTCACTTAACGTAGATATTGTCCCCAACTTAGTAACCTCCACCTCATGGGCCAAGCCAAGGTATGGGGTTTTGTTCCTCAAAAGGCCTCGACGTTGTTATGAGGTGAAGGCTTTGGTATATAAGCACCCACTTCACAATGTTTTTCCACGATGTGGGACTATTATTCCTATTTTGAAGGGGTGTTACAATCTCCCCCCTTTAGAGCCCAACGTCCTCGTTGGCTCATGAACACAACACCACCTAGGCGTCGTGGCTGTAACATGTACAGACCATAATTCCAGCTGTGTATGGCTCTAATACCAATGTAACAGCCCATACCTCACCTAACGCAAATATTGTCCCTAACTTAGTCACCTCCGCCTTATGGGCCAAGCCAAGGTGTGAGGTTTTGTTCCTCAAAAGGCCTCGATGTTGTTATGAGGTGAAGGCTTTGGTATATAAGCACCCACTTCATAGTGTTTTTCCACGATGTGGGACTATTATTCCCATTTTGAAGGGGTGTTACAAACAGACTCAGGGACGATCTCTATGACTACTATAACTTTGACAAAATAGCAATGGAGATATGGGAAGCACTGTAGAAAAAGTACGATATAGAGGAAGTAGGAGCAAAGAAGTTTGCCATCAGCTGCTACCTCAAGTATCAGATGACGGATGATAGGTCAGTAGAGATGCAGTCTCATGATCTTTAGAAATTGCTCATGAGTCATCTCCGAAGATATGAGTTTAGATAAACAGTTTCAAGTGGCAGTTTTGATTGGTAAGTTACCTCCAAGTTGGAAGGATTTTAAGAATAATCTTAGACATAAAACTAAGGAAATTCATTAGAAAGTCTAACAACCTGTCTCTGTATTGAGGTGGAATCTCGTAAACAGGATATGAAGGAAGAAGTGCTTGCTGTTTCAGGCAACACTAAGAAAGCTATAGTTCTGAAACCAAATCCCAAAAGCTTTAAGAATCAGAACCGCAAGCTTAATCAGAACCGCAACAAACAGAATTATAATTCACAAGGAAACCATAGAGGACAACAGAAACCACCCTAAAAGAATGACTCTGGACAGTTGTTTTTGTGTTACAACTGTGGAAAACCAGGTCACATGGCATGCAAGTGTCGGAACAGGTCAAGCTCTGCACCGCAGGCTAACTTGACTGAGGAGCCTCTTACGGCTATGATTTCTAATGAGATTCACCTTGTTGGCGGATCAGAGGGTTGATGGGTAGATACTAGCACTACACGTCATGTCTGCTATGACCGTGCTATGTTCAAAACATACACGGAGACTGAGGACAAGAAAGTGTTGTTGGGAGACTCTCACACCACTATATTGCTGGGATTGGAAGCGTAGAGCTAAAGTTTACCTCTAGAAAAATGTCATTCTGAAAGACGTCATGCACACTCCAGAGATGAGAAAGTATCGTGTTTCGAGTTATCTTTCTCAATAAGGCTGGGTTTACACAGACTATTGGGGCTGATATGTACACCATCACTATGACTGTATGTTTGTGGGTAGGTGTTTTGCAACTGATGGCATGTTTAAACTGAATGTTGAATGTAATAAAATGCTTGCTTCTTCTTATATGTTGTGTGATTTTAATATCTGGCACTCTAGACTATGTTATGTTAATAAACGAATAATAAAGAACATGAGTAGCTTAGGTATAATCCCTAATATGTCACCAAATAATTTCGGAAAATGTGTTTTTTGCAGTCAAGCAAAAATAACTAAAAACCCACATAAATACGTAATTAGAGAATTAGAACCCTTAGACTTGATTCATTCTGATATATGTGAGCTTGATGGCACTCTGACTAGAAATGGACACCGCTACTTTATCACTTTCATTGATGATTGGTCTGATTTTACTTATGTATACCTTATGAAAAATAAAAGTGATGCATTTGAGATGTTTAAATCTTTCATAACCGAAATTGAAAATCAGTCTTATAAGAAAGTTAAAAGATTGCGTAGTGATAGAGAAACCGAATATGAATCAAGTTTGTTTGTTGAATTTTACAACTCATAAGGAATAGTACATGAAAGAATTGCACCATATTCACCTGAAATGAATGGTAAAGCTGAAAGGAAAAATAGAACATTGACTGAATTAGTAGTTGCTTTTTTACTTAATTTTGGTGCATCATCACATTGATGGGGGGAAATTTTATTGACCGTGTGTTATGTTTTGAATAGGATCCCTAAGTAAAAAGCAAAATTTCACCTTTTGAAATCTTAAGAAATTATAAACCGAATGTGTCTTACTTTAAACTTGGGGATGTTTAGCATATGTTCGTATACCTGACCCTAAGAGAATAAAATTAGCAAGTAGAGCATATGAATGTGTATTTATTGGCTATGCTATTAATAGCAAAGCATATAGATTTTATGATCTGAATACACGAATAAAAATAGAGTAAGAAGCCTAAAAGAAAAGCAAGAAAATGGTGTCTGCGTTTCTTCCTTCTTCGGCTTCATCTGCTTTTCATTCTAACTTTTCAATTGCTAATTCTCGTAGCTCTTATCCAATTGCGAGTCCGAATACATCGAACGTTTGTTTGCTCAAGTAGTAAAGGATCGACCTCTCTCCTCGTCTCAATTTGCTAATCACTCTTTTTCTTCCAATCGATTAAATAAAAATTGGATCGATTGCAGAAAAGGGAAGAGATATTGTCTTCGCTGTGGAGGATTATCGCATCTTGCTAATGTCTGCCATGAACCTATTAGATGTTTTCAGTGTGGGGTTTTTAGTCACAAAAGAAATAATGTTCGACGAAATTAAATGCTTCTCCTAATAGTTCTTATTCAAGTAGATTGATTTCAGAGGGTCGGAAAATCCTGTCTATCAAAGATCATGGCTTTCAATTCGTCCTTAAATGCATGAAACTTAAAAAGATTTTGCTTGATAATCTTTGGATCCAAAGGGATGAAGGCATCACGTTCTTGGAATAACTTTTCAAACATTTTGAAGCTATTAATGAAGTCAACATTGGTAGAGATTACAGATTGAAATTTGGGGATCCTGCAGATTACTCTGGAAATTATGAATTTTTGAATGAAATTGAGAATATAGTTAGGGTTTCTATTCATTGCAGGTGTTCTGATGTTGAGTTTTATAACAGTAATTCCATGATTGATTCAAATTACTCAGTTGTGAAGCAAAGTGAGGAAGTTTTCTTATCTAATCCTGTATTATCTGATCCAGATGTTTCTGTTTGTAGACAAGGCTCAATATACTCGAAATTGTTTAATGATGGTGGAGATCAGAAGTTGTTTTCTCAGGCTATTGCTGATGTTAATTCTTTAGATCAATTGAAGAAATTTGATGCTGACTTTATTCTTAGTAATATGCACAAAATCTCGTGGAGCAGAGTGTTTCAAGGTAATCACTATTAATCATTTTGAATGTCTTGAATATTTGGAAGATTCGGAACTTATTTCAGAGACTCGATTTGCGATTGATGATGAGGCTGTTGTATCTCATGGTGGGTTAGTACCTGCAGTTGTTTCTAAGTGTGCAAGTGAGTCTATGTATTGGATATTCTAACTAAGAATGATTTGTTAAAAAACTCGATAGTCATAGAGTTGCAGTCGGAGGGAGTCTCTGGTGTGCTTAACATAGATGTTGATTCATCTGTTAAAGAGGACATGGTGGTGAACAAGTAATTTTTTCTCTTGATAAGGATAAAGTTGGTCTTATGTCAGAAATAATATCCAGATGTGCACCAGTTTCTCTTCGTGCACAGAAGTCAGGGGATATGCTATCTGAAGTTTTGGTGGAAGCACTAAATAGAAGTGATGGTTCAGATATGGTATTGTTTGAAGGTGACACGGTGGTTGGAGATAATATTGCAGATAATTCGAATGGTTTGATTGAGTTACAGTATGAGGATGATAATGTTAAGTTTAAAGATGTTGATCTTTCTTTGGGTAATAATGAATTGGCTATGGTTAACTCTTTGTATGATTCTGGTACAACTTCAACTATGGTGGTTTATGACTCAGAGATTGATGTTGTTGAATTAGTTAATACTCAGTCAAAATCAGTGAAGCGTGATAAGCTCTCTTTTGGTAATGATGGAATGTGTTGTCAAACTGGGTGGTTTGTAAATGATTTGCATTATGCACATAATTATCAATGTGCACATATATTATCTCAGTGTGCTTCTTATGGGGATCTTTGGTCTACTGTTGATGTTGCCCATGCTGACATGCAAATAGAAAAGAAAGCTTTGGGTATTCTTTATTCTGAAGAAGTGAGGACTCACATTGAGGTTGAAAGAGACATATCTGACTTGGCAATGAATAACGTTTTTGTTAATAATATGAGTGGAGAGTTGGAGGATTCTGTACTTAACCGCCCCCCATTTGTATCAAATGTTCATTCTAGTGATATCGGCAACAAATCTGCATCTTGTTCTTCATCATCGAGGAGAGGTAGGCGTAGGAAGTCTGTGGCTGTAAGTGGATTTGTACGACGTAGTGCCAAGATTCGTGGTTATCAGGCTCAGTCTATGGGTGAGTTACCCGATTCGAGTGCCACGAGTGGTTCTACGAATTCAGGCTCATGTATGATGTCTGTTTTGGGTAGTACGTATTCTTCATATGCTTTAGGTAGTTTGTCTTCTTCCGAGTTTTGTCAGTTAGCTGGAGATACAGATTTTATTTTTCTGATGTTGAGGTAGATTTAGTGTATATTAGAAGTAGGGAATCTGATAGGGCTGGATCTGTTGGTATATGAGGATTATTAGTTGGAATATAAGAGGTTTACACGATTTAAATAAGTGTGATAAATTAAGAGCTTTTTTAAAGACTATTCTATTGACATCGCACTATTACAGGAAACTAAAATCGAATGTCCTGATATTCGTTTTTATAGAAGATTAGGTGGTTAGCATTTTAGGAAATGGGCTTATTTACCATCTATTGGCGCTTTTGGGGGTTTCCTTACTAGGTAGCGGGATAATTCATTTAAATTGCTCCAATGTATTTCTAAGCAACACTCACTGCATATTATTCTCATTAAACTTAGTGATAATTCTATTTTAAATATTTCTAATGTTTATGGACCAAACTCAAAAAATGATCGTCGGATTCTTTGTAATGAATGTCTAGAATTTAGATCATTTGCTCCTTGTTCTTGGATTTTGGGAGGTGATTTCAATGTTATGCGTTTTCTAGGTGAGCGTTCACCACGGGAAGGTGATTTCTCTGCTATGGAGGAATTCAACCAATTTATTATTAATTCTAATTTGATTGAAATTCCTCTTTCTAATAGAGCTTTTACATGGTGTAATACTAGGGAGTCACCATCTATGGCTCTTCTTGATAGGTTTTTCGTTAGTGATGAAATTAAGGATAAATTTCCTATCTGTAGAGTTTTTGGTTTGCCTTACACTTATATTGATCATTTTCCAATAATTCTTACGTGTGATCATCATAGAGTTATTAACAGATCTTTTAAATTTGAAAAAATATGGTTATTAGAATCTAATTTCTCGAATTTAATTAAAAATAAATGGATTTCTATGAGCTTTTATAATATTAGAAATATGGATAATTCTGCAAAAAAATTTGTTTTAAAGCTTAGGGGTCTTAGAAACTTTATTAAAAATTGGAGTAAGAATATTTTTGGTAGTATTAAAATTAAAAAAAAACATTCTTTCTGAAATGCTTAAGATTAACAAGATAGAAGAAACTAGCCAACTAAATCTAGGTGAGCATAACGTCCTTCCTAATCTAAAAGAAGAGCTTAATTCTATTTTACAAAAAGAGAAGGTTATGTGGAAACATAGATCTAGAATTCAATGGATTAATGAAGGTGATAATAATACCAAATTTTTTCATAATATGGCAAATGGTAGAAAACGTAGTAATACAATTAATTCTATTTTTGTGAATAATGAAGAATTGGTCGATCAAAGAGATCTTAATAAGGCTTTTACCAACTATTATAGAGATATTTTCGGTAATAAAAATAAGCATAGAATTAATGCTAGATGGAACTGATCTTTATCCTTCTAATTCTAGTGTTGACCTTTCTGAGTTAGACAATCCTTTTTCTGAAGAGGAAATTTTGAAAGCTATTAATGACATGCTTGGTGATAAATCCCCGGGTCCGGATGGGTTCCCTATTTTCTTTTACAAAATATTTTGGGATGTTTTAAAATTCGATTTAATTAGCATGTTTAACGAATTATATAATGGAAAATTGTAATTAGGAAGATTTAATTTGCAAATGTTATTTTATTGCACAAAAAATTAGGTGCTAATAATTTAAAAGATTTTATACCTATTTCCTTAATTAATTGTTCCGTTAAAATTAGTTCAAAAGTTTTAGCTAATAGACTTAGTATAAGAATGAACGATCTAATTGACTGTTCACAAACTGCTTTCATTAAGGGGAGAAATATCACTTATGGTGTGGCTGTTGTTCAAGAATACATTAATCACTGTTGTAAGAATAATATTACTTGTGCGATTTTAAAATTGGACTTTGCGAAAGCTATTGATTCGGTAGATTGTGATTTTCTAGTTGATATGTTTCATGCTAGAGGTTTCAGTCATAGGTGGATTAGTCAGATCATGAATTTACTTAGAACTGGTAACTCTAGTATTATGGTTAATGGTATTTTAGGTAATAAAATTCAATCTAAGCGAGGTTTAAGGTAAGGTGATCCTTTATTGCCTCTCTTGTTTTACTTAGCCGCAGATGTTTTCGCTAAGATAATTAAAAAAGCGGTTGATAATGGATCTCTAGGGAATGTTGGTAATGAAATCTCGCATAATGGTATATCTGTCCTTCAATTTGTGGATGATACCTTACTATTTTCCTCTCATTTTCCAAGGCATGTTATTACTCTTAAATTTATTTTATATAGTTTTGAACTTCTATCAGGTTTAAATGTAAATTTTGATAAAAGTTCGATTTTAGTTTTAAATGATTTTGAAAAGGTTGAAAATTTAGTTACTAATACGCTTAATTGTAAAACTATGAATTTTCCATTTGATTATCTTGGTTTTTTGATTAGACCAACTAAACTTAAACATGATGATTGGTTTATTATCATAGATAAAATTAAAAATAGAATCTCTAATTGGAACGAGAGATTTTTATCGAGAGCGGATAGATTAGTTCTTATAAACTTTGTTTTATCAGCTCTCCCAATCTATTGGGTGTCTATGCATCTTTTTTCAGAATGGGTGATTAACAAAATTGGTAAAATAAGAAGGGACTTCTTATGGAGTGGGGAAAATTCTAACAGCAGTATTAAATGTTTAGTTAATTGGGAAACTGTTCGTAAATCCAAAAAAGAAGGTGGTTTAGGAGTCATTAATTTGTGTAACATGAATTTATCTTTGTTAGGGAAATGGTTATGGAAATTTAAGGATATTAACGATGTTCCTATTTGGAAAGAAATCATTTCTAAATATTACTATAATGGTAGTAATAATTTTCATCAAATTACTCCTACAATTATAAGTAAATTGTCTAACTTTTGGAAATCAATATTAAAATGTAATGAGATTTTTAACCTAGGTACTAATACATTAGTTCATTCAGGTAATAATACTTCTTTTTGGCATGACAGTTGGATTTCTGTTATCCCTCTTAGGATAGAATTTAAAGACCTCTACGAAATTTGTAATTTTAAGAATGCTTTAATTTTGGATGTTTTTTCTCCCGAAAATGATCCATCTTGGAATTTTAGTTTTAATAGAATTTTAGTAGGTACTACTCTTAGGCAGCTTTCTTTACTTTATGCTAGATTGAGTCTTTATAATATCGATAATAAAAATGATAATATTAGTTGGGAATGGGATAAGAGTAAGAAATATACTTCTAATTCTTTTTATAAATTTCTTAACTTCTCGGGCGTAGTTAATAACTCTTTTAAATTTATTTAGAAAACAAATGCTCATCCTAAATCTAAAATTCATATGTGGTTAATCATGCATGGAAAACTAAATACTATAGAATTTTTAAAAAGAAAAAATATGCAAATTGATAATAAATGTTATTTTTTAATATGCATTTTGAAGATATTAAACATGTATACTATGATTGCTTAGATACTTACTTCATTCTGAATAATACTCTTAAAATCTTTAACTTTAGTCTTACAACTAAAATTTCTAATTGCGATCACTATTGGAATAATTTTAGATTTATGTTTAAAATGGAATATACATATTTACTTGACACTTTATTCATTATAATTTGTTGGTATATTTGGTTGAGAGAAATCATAGAATTTTTAATAATAATAATAGTCATTTTAACAAATTGATTTTTATAATTTCTTCATTTTGTTTTAATTAGATCTCAAATCTAAAATATAAATTAGCTAAAAATAATCATTTCAAAGAATATCTTAATAAGGTCAGTAATAATATTAAGTTATTTAAGCTTAAAAACAATATTTTCGACATTAATAATTGTAGTATTAACTTTTTTTCAAACTAAATGATGATTTCACTGTGTATCATAATATCCTTTTGATCAAAGGACCATAAGGATAAGTATTGATCTGCTTTAGTTTTAGTTTAAGTTTGTTTTTGTTTTAGTTTATAGATCGTTAACTTCTTTTGATCATGGATTCTTTTTAGTCTACTTTTCTAATTTTTATTGTATTATGTCCTATTATCTTAGATTTTGTTTCTTTACTTTTATTTATTAATACATATATATGTATATAAATTTCATTTATATACATATATGTGTGTTATTCTTATATTCTTCTAGTTCCTTTTACAGATACAGGTTTTGACCAGAAATGGTGTTAGATTCTTTTTACAAGTTCACAGGATTGCTGATGGCAGGATTGTTGTTTACAATGAGGAGTTCTTCTCAGTTCTTCTACACCAACATTATGGCATTCTACATTTGATTCACTTTTCACCAAGGTGCTCTCTCCAATTCTATCGAGTCTACAAAGTGGCGCTTTCCAATCTAGATCATTCGCATCTCCATTTCTTCCGAGTCTGCAGCGTGGCGTTTCCTTCTCAGATGGAGCTGGCTTCTAATATCACTAGCGCCGAGATGCTCCATAGTTCAGCAGGTACTTCTAACATCTTAATACTGGGCGGTGCCCTTGCCGGAGCTCGATATTAAGGTGTAATGGGCGGTGGCCTTGCTGGAACCCATTCTAGGGGTACCTGAGTTATTTTCTTTGTATTTGTACTATGATTAGCTACTGCCACACATGTTGGCAGCACCTTGTCTTCTATGATATATACATATTTACATGTGTGCTCTCCTCTATTTTAGAGGATCGCACATTTTTCTTAAAAAAATGATCTGAATACACACAATATAATAGAATATAATGATGCTGATTTTTATGAATTAAGATTTCCTTTTAAATTGAGGAATAGTGGGGGCACATCAACTAACACTCCTATTAGAACAGATGAATCTTCTAAAAACGAACCTAGAAGAAGTAAAAGAGTAAGAATTACAAAAGATTATGGTTCATATTTTTGCACTTTTACTATAGAGGATGATCCTTCAAACCTCCAAGAACCCTTATCTTCTTTTGATGCCGATTTTTGGCAAGAGGCTATAAGCGATGAGATGGATTCTTTGCAATCCAATAAGACTTGGCACTTAGTAGATTTACCACCTGGATGTAAGTCTATAGGCTGTAAATGGGTACTTAAAAAGAAATTAAAAGCTAATGGAACAGTTGATAAATATAAAGCCCGTTTAGTAGCTAAAGGGTTTAAGCAAAGAGAAAATGTAGACATTTTGACACTTTTTCACCTATACTAGAATTACATCCATTCGAGTACTAATTTCACTAGCATCTATTCATAATTTAATAATACACCAAATGGATGTTAAAACAGCTTTTTTAAATGGTGAATTAGAAGAGGAAATTTATACGGACCAACCTAAAGGCTTTGTAATTCATGGCAAAGAACATAAAGTTTGCAAATTAGATAAATCATTATATGCTTTAAAATAAGCACCTAAGCAATGGCATGAAAAATTTGATAACTTAATAATCTCACATGTTTTAAATTAATGAAAGTGACAAATATATATACTATAAATCTGAGAATGACATTTGCACTATTATATGTCTATATGTGGATGATCTACTTATTTTTGGGTCAAACATTCATGCTATAAACAATGTCAGATCTTTATTAAGTGCCAACTTCGATATGAAAGATCTGATAGAGTTAGGGGTATGCCCATAAGGGCAATTATGTAATTTTTTACATATATCTTACTCGTTGACCAATCTTGTTCGAAATAAAGGTGTTTTCTTTCTATTATATACTTGATATAATGTGGTTATATTAATTAATCAATTTAATTAAAAGTATATTTAATATAAAATCCATAAATGGTATGTTTTGTGATAGTAGCTACAAAGTGTTGTAACCGTGAGTAATTTATCACAATGAAACAAATATACTATTTTAAATGTTCCTACTCATGATGCATTGAGACAGGATAATGATGTATCCATTGAGACTAGAGTACGTAATGCTCTCCAAATGTTGGGCAGTGTATTACTCATGACTGCTGGGGGCATCTAGAGGTTACGCACTGATAGTTATTGGATAACTATGGAACGACTCACTTGATAGTTTTTTGTTGGTAAATATAACTAAGGTCAAATAGAAAATATCGATGTGACTGAGTTACACAGTTCTCTCGACTTGAGAATACTGTGGATCATCAATATGAAAGCTCTGCTTTGATTATAGTCAAATCATGGCATGGCATTCCATCGAGTGACTATAGTTGGGTCGAGTGAAAGTATTGGAAGTGAAGCACTATTCAAAAGAGGATTTTCTTCTCAGTTATATGGGGTTAGCATCATGGTCAACTCAAGTCAACTCAAAGTCAAAGTCTCTAGCCAAAGCATTTTGGTTAATAATAATTGTTATATTGAACTATGGACTTTGTGTTTGGACTATAAAGTTGAATGTGGATGATATTAGAATTTTGACCATTACCAAATTACATAAATCCAAATTGATATAGTTTTGACAAAGAGAATTGGTGTAAATAATTGTCTCTATTACGTGTCGCTTATAATAAGTAAAATTGGATTTTACCAAAAGATGTGTAAGAGATGAATTCAACCAAAATGTCACACCACCTGCTAAGTGACGTGTGAACGTTAATATTTGAATTGTTCAATATTAATCGCTGACTGAATTTACACCTTTGAGTCGCACAACCATAATGATGAATTCTCCAAAAAAACCACATGATTTAATTAATTTATAAAAGGTTGTAAATTAATTAAATTAATTAGTATTTGAGAAATATTAATTATTATTTATTTTATTTGATGTTTGGGAGTTATTTGTAATTATTTGAATGCATTTATAAAAGTTATATTTGCACGCATTGATATATGATATCATTGTAATTAAATAAAAGATAATTACATGCGTTAATTTATGGAATCTTATGTCATTTGATGGCACGTAATTTTCAGCCATACCATGTAAAGAAATAGGAGTGAAAAGAGAAAGTTAATCAAGAGAATTAATTAGAGAAGTTTTAATTAAGAATGGGAAAGGTTTCCTTCTTTCAAATAAAACATATTCTCTAATTCATTCCGTACGTACAATTGAGTTTCACATTTTTTTCATTCTTCTTTCAGTAATTTTTCTGTTTCTCTCCTTCTCTAATGGCTGAAAATATGAGATCTTCCATGGCTTCAATTATTCCTAAAATCAAATACAAATAAATTAATTATGAAAAGTGGTTTATTCCTCTTGATCCTTGCAACATCTTGAGGCTGGTTTCTGAATCTAGGAGATGTGATTCATCATTAAAGGTGCAAATCATTGGCTTCATTTTTGGTAATTCTAATTTCATTTATTTGTATACTCATCATGTTGAAATGCTCTAGATTTATTCATATTATATATCTTCTATCTCATCATGTTAAAAGGTTTGGATTTATTCTTATTATATCTCTTCTATCTTGTGTATTCATCTTGTAATATAATTTAGATCCCTTCTTGTTCATCTCATTTAAGTATATTATCATTATGTAGATTTAATTTGAATATCTCCTCGTTTACATATCCATTAACTATATGTTTATTATGGTTGACTTCAAATCCTTTATCTGTTTTATTATGTATCCCTTTTGTATAGTCAGATCTGATTTATCATACGACAAATTTGTATATCCCCAAGTTGTCAGATATTTTTTTCTGTCATTGTTTTGGAATTGTAAAAAAAAGAATGTGAAAATATTTTATTATGTTGTATATAAAATTTTGTAATATCTGTATACATAAAAATTAATAAACTATATTTGTTGGTGGTTTAATACAATAAAATTAATTTCCAATGTTGCATAGTTAATTTCCAAAATGATTTAATTTTACTTGTTTTAGTCATAAAAGTAAATTTTTCCTTTACTAAGTACGGTGTCTAGAAAGGTAATGTTTAGGATTGGAATTGGGAAATCAAGTACCCTGTCCTACCTGGTTACCAGCTTGGCCTGAAAGGTGGAGTAAGCCCAAAGGTTACCCCTAATAGAAAAGGCCCAATTTAATAGGGCCTTGGGTAATTTTCAAAATCATTTTGAAAATTAAGACAAGATTTTAAATTTAAAGTTAAATTTAAAATAAAACATGTTTATTGTAAAAGGTTATAATATAACATAAATTTTCAAAATGTTTGAAAATATATCGAAAAGTTCAGTTTGAAACTATGTAAATATTAATTTCGAAATTTAAAATTATTAATAAGATTAATAATATAATTAATTAAATGAGTTAAGTAATTAATATTTATATGCATGTATTATGTATGTTGATATACGTTATGTTATTTTAAAGTGTTTAAGATAACATAAGCATACACGTATGTATATAAGATAAAATTTTGAAATTAATATAATTTAATTAAAATTGTTTAATTAATAAAGTAATTAAAGGTTAGTTAATTAACTAAAAATATGCATATATATAAGATATATGTGTCTTACTATAACGGTTATAGTAGATATGTCCAATATAAAAGTTATATTGGAATACTAATTAAAATTAATTAAAGAGTTAACTAATTAAACTTAATTATATAATATTTAATTAAAATGTTATACATAAGATTACTATATAAGTTAATTAAAATATAAAAGTTATATAATAAGGAAACTTATATTATACGTGTGTATAAACTAAATGTGGAACATTAAAGAAACCCAAATAAACTTAAGGAATAAATACATATGTAAATGTACGTATACTGTGATTTCTGATGTGTCTGACACTTGAATCACGGGGGTATTTCATACAAAATACATGATTCCATAAGTCGATATCACTCAATATAATATACTGAAGATTATATGTAATTTAAGGTACAGTTGGGATGAAAAGAATGAATAATCACTTCTGCTTCATAGAGAAACAGTGGAAACGAGAATTGTAATAATAATTGATACTTAATATTGGAATAAGAAATATGATTTCTATTCCGAAATGTATTTTCATATAGAAAATTGTTTTCTATGAGATTTATTCTTTAAGCTTAAAATATTTGATCAACGAACTCTACACTGTAAATAGTTGCAGTGTATGAAATAAACAAATTGTATTAAGTAAACGATGGACCTTCGAATTTAGTATGTTATTATAGTAATGGTGGAAATAGTAGGAGCATGCCATATAACACTTATTAATTGCATCATAGTACGAAAATTGTTTCCGTAAAACTTACCATACATTATTTATGAAATAATGATTATTTTTCGGTATCGATTGAAAAAAATAGACATAGCTATATTTCAATATGAATATTTTTTGTGAAATAAAACTATAATGTGGTAATTTTTTATAACAAAAGTGATGCATTGGAAAATACAAAAGTATCTAATATTATTTATAGTTGTTTTGGAATTATAGACTAAGCGGTAGTTTTGAGAAATAATTTTGTTGTATGATTTTGAATCATATGATACTTGTTAATTATATCTCAAACAATAAAGGGTTATGCACCCATTTAGTGGGAGTATCATAAGAGTTGATGAACTCTTCGGATTGATACATATAGATGTATGCAATCGTGATTCTATAAATACCAAAACAGTTCCACGTACTTTGTCGTATTCAACGATGAGTTATCGTCGACATGGACATGTGTATTTGATACATGTGTAGTATGTCTATAGTAAACTTATAGAATATAAAACAAAAGTAAATAAAATAACATGCAATAGAAATGATTTGAGTTGATCGAATGAGTGAGTATATTGGAAAATGTTCCGAGCGTACCTAAAATGAATAAAGATTCAATCTCAAAATTACTCCTCCATGTGATACATAATGATGCATCTATATGGAGTAATCGAACTTTGTTGGACAATGGACGGTTAATTGTGAGTGAAGTTGAGTTAGTTTCTTTTTATGAAGTAATGTACTTAAGGGTAGTACACAAGGTTAATATTATTTCATCTGAATAATAGTTTACAAAATTTCACAAGATAAGGGTTCATAAGAAACTCCAACATATCATAGGCCAAGGAGTTGGCAGGTTGTGCGAGTCAAAAGATTTCACTTAATAATTGTTCATGAGGGATCTTGTATGAATCTCCCCAAAAGGATTTTGAAAAGACTATCACTGGATGACATGTTTATGTTCCAAACATAATTTTTGTAAACTAAAACCAAATCAGTTTTATAGATAAAGAAATTCATAAAACGTTTATGATGACCAATTCTATTGCACTGAGAAACAATTGTTGTTTCAAGATATACCAACTTCATTGTGAAGACATTTCTTTGAGGAATTATTGGTAGTAAAATGGAATTGGATACGATCCATAGATAGAACTGATTATATGAGATGAAATGAAATTAACCAACCTAAACGAACACATAACATTAGAATGTCTAATAAGTATTCTCGCACATCTAAGAGAAACTATGAGTTTCTTATTAATGTCGAAAATATATAATCCTAGATTGTTTAATTAAACCATTGAGAGTGTTGACTCTATATGGTATGATGCGCAAATCTGAAAGAATTCCAAGTATGCTATCAAAATATAGATTTTGGTGGTCGTAACTGAAAGGATATGATCCATCGACCATGATTGTGTCTTTATGAGTAAGACTAACACAGTTGGAATCAAATGAGCAATGTTGATAAGAATAATATCGCAAATTTCAGTTCAAATTAGCGTAATAGATTAGATATTCAACACTTTCAAGTCAGTTTGGATTCACTCACAAAATTATCGATTGATAAGTCCTTGTGTTTTAGTACATATGTATTGAAACATAAAATTCTAAATAACGATTTAGAGTAAGCTGTTTACAGATATTAACCAAAAATGTCTCAAAGTCAGTGAGAGCGATATTGAGTTTGTGAGTCTTTGGATATAATCCGAGAAATGATACGAAAGTATCATTTTATAAGCATCAAGATTGAATAAGTATTCTAAAAAAATATAAAATAGTTTGATTTTCAATTAAAGTGCAGAGGAAGCGTGTGTTCATAAGAAAGAACGTTAAAAGGTACACTGATATTTCTAAACTATAAGTAAAAAACATGTTGATTTTAACGATGTACTTGTGTTAAAATCAGCCTTAGTTGTTTTAATACTCAACATTGGATTAATAAATGATGACTTTTATAGTAAGTTTAAAAGATGTTGGGAATGTCCCAAATGATATGCAAGAACACCTTATTAAAATGTTTAACACGGAACATGTAAGATTGATTCCCTTGCATTGACAATAGGAATTATCATACATGTTATGTTGTCTACTATATCATGATTTGTTTATGTATTTGATACATGAAGCAAATATAAAATCCAAATTGATATCACTTAATGGTTGTTTGATGTGTTCTCGTGTATTTATGAAATACTAGAGAATTATTTACAAAAACAAAAACACCTTATAAAGGAGTGCTCAGCTCTAACTTCATAAGTGATATTGAGTATAATATGTCAATAATAATTTTAAGTTAAGAATATTTAAGTTGGAAATGTTCCAAATGAAAGACTGTGGCTGATTCAATGAAAAGGCTAAGTATATCGCCTTGAATATTGCTGAGATAAAAATAATGTATACAAAAATATAAGTGCACAAATTTATAACTGAGCTAATTTCGAATGTTGAGAATCTCATAACATCGTTATATGATAACAATGTCATGATATGGTTCGTAATAGAACTTAGAGCTCACTAGAGGTCGAGAGACAGACTCCAAATTGTTCCACATGATAAAGCAGTTTATCACCGTCGGAGAGAGTTGATTGACAGAGTAGATAATTAAAACATAATAGCATACCCGTTCACAAAGGGACTGACCTAATTGGTTTTGAGAAAACTAATTGGAGAAGTTGGAATAAGGTTCCTGTGACGACCCGCCCTTCTCGACCCTCGAAAATCGACACAAAATACTCAACAGTATAATATGCCGACGATCGAATGCCGGAAAGACAGATTGTAGAAGAATAAGAAAGTAGATAGAAGAAGAAAGAACTAAACAAAATCAGAACCTCACAGTCGCAGCGGATAAAATATAATATATAGAACAGATCTTTACACAAAATGAAACTATATCTGTTTATATACAATACATCATCATCAGAGTATGTCAATACAATCATCAATATCCAGTCAATCAGTCAATACAACAATCACAGCAGCGGAATAATACAAGTACGAGAAATACGTCTCGAACTCCAGCTCCTCTCCTGAGCTCCATAGCAACCTATCCTGTAAAATACTCGGTCTGACCCGAGCATTATAATAAAATAACACCCGAGTCAGTCTGGAATACCAGCGCATCATAAATACACCCAATTGATTATTAAAGTTTCAAAATTCTTTAAAAAAACAAAAGCATCTCGTAAGACCACGCCACAAATAAACATGTCGGGTTTTTACCCTACGATAGCTAAAACACTTTTTATAAAAATCCTCTGATATTATAATAGTGTCTATTTACAAATACTTATAAAATAGCTGAAATTGTTACATTCATTAAATTCCAGCATACTAGGTATACAAACAAATACCGTACAAGGCACGTAGGGAGAATGGATTTCCAACGAATGACTAGGCACTGGGGTACCACCTGTCACAGTACGTGGCCTAGATCACAGTACCGAGGACCCACCCTAAGTCCCCTGCAACACAAGGCCGGAATCATCCCTTACTGGATAATTCCAAGTAAAATCACCCCACGGTTGTGATCAGCAACCGCACCACTAAGCCGAAATAAAAGGGACATCTAGACAGGGATGACCTTACTCTCAAGTGGGGGCTACCCACGAAGCCTTGCTGCATAACCCCTGATTTTCAGTCATTCCCGGTTGATGAGGCTTGAGGCTAAACGATACCTTTATAGCACATATCCCTTTGAATGCCCATCGTCCACCTGACGATGTCACGAAAGCATTCGTCCATATAAGTCCGTCCCGGGTCCGAACGGAACCGAAGGCACTACTCCTACTACATCCATTTTGGAAATATCCTCAGGATTAGTAGCGACTAGCCCTTGCACTTCAATGCTCCATCTTCGACTCCTAACATGTTACGCGAAACGTACAAACCGGATCGAAGTGGTATTCGAGTCTCCAGACCTAGAATCCTGGTATACGGAAACTCGATCCCGGTCTCTTCGAAACGATCAGCGCATTTGGCCAATATTGATAGTCGGTGATTTAACTATCAATTAATGTTCACAAACATCCATACACATCCATCACACAATAAATAATCTCCATATTATTTATTTGCCTCTAATATCTTTCAAAGATATATTTTCACATTTTCAAAACTCATTTGAAAACAATTTTCCAAAACTCTTCCTTTACAAGGTAAATCCTTTACCCTTTTTTCCCATCGGGAATAACCAAGTATAAAACAATTTGCATTTAAAACAGTTAAAAATACTTTATACTGAAATATAATTTAAAATATGAAAATTACTTCTATTTATTTACTCAAAATATAAATTTAAAATATGTGAAGAAAACTAGTTATTAACACATAAACTTTGATTTAAAGATAAGGGTTTTAGTTTAACTAAATTCAAAATAGCGTTATAAGAAGAAAAATGCTAATTTTAACAGCTTAAGCTAAAACCAACTTTAAATAAATCCATTTGTAAAAATAATTGCTAATATACTCCCAAATTATTACGGTATTAAAAATTATTAATTTATTCCTTTAAAAATAACGATTTCTTAAAAATACTTTTAAAACAAATTTTAAACTTAACCTTAGTTAAATAAAATCTTTTTATAAACATTTACTTGGTTTTCCCAGGGAAACACTTTCCCGTTTCTAACATTCCAAAGTACTCTTTCATATAAATCCACTGATTTATTTCAAGTCAATTTATGATTTCAACATAAATTTCCAATCCCATACTTAACTATAACTTCCTCCGAAGTTAAATCACGATTTTTCATTTCCGGAAATTCATTTTTAAAATATAGTTTAAACATTTTGGTGAATTTTCAATGGAAGCCAATTTCCAATTCACTTAATTAAATCCCAATGAAGAAACGATATTTTAAAATATTCTATTAACCCTTAAAATTGTACATTTAAATTCGGAAGCTTCATTTTAACATATTTTACTTTTCCGGATATCACTATTCATCATTAAAATAAACCACTGTTATTTTACTCAATTTATAATTTCATAGAATTCATTTCCAGAAAATTATATTTCACATTTAACGATTTTATAAACTCCCCGTTATATTTAAAAATCCCAATTTGCTAAATTTACATTTTCCATCCAAACCAGATTTCAAATTTTCTTCTTTGAAATTCTTATTTTTAACAATTCATTTATTTCGTAAAAACCCAATTTTATCCATTTTTAATTAAATTCTGGAATTGCAATTTATACAACAATTATCACAATACAGTAAAATTTCAGATTTATCAATCACATCAATATAAACATGTATCACTATAAAATATAAAATAATTACTACATTGTGAGGAATCCAGTTGGATCCCTCCAACCTGTTTCTCCCTGCATCACAGATATTAGCACACCGCAATATAAATATCAATCCAGACTGATAATCACAGATATAGACAATCAACCACACAGATATTTAAATATCAATTATTTATAATGTCTAGCATCCAGATGTGAGTGAGAATAACTCACCTTGAATTTTGGCGAGCGTTCGAAATTTAAATTAAACCGGACGACGTCCGATTTAACCCAAATTCCTACTTGCTCGGAATGACTCCGGATCTACACCATCTCGTACTGCTCATCTCTGCGATTCCATCGCTCCCAGTTTCGTCCGAATCTGAGTACGTATGAACTCGATATGAATTTACAAAGTTTTTATAACGATTTAAAAACAATTTCTTTTTATTTAATTTATTACCCACATCCAAACCGTTCGTTCAGCCCAAAGAAAATCACGGCCCTCCTACTTCTCCTTCCCCCTCGCGACGAACACAGGAGCACAAGAAACCCATCCACGCCAAACTAGGGCATCAAACCGCCCCACCCACGGTCGCCTACACCCTGATCAGACCCCACCTACATGCGCGCCGCCTCAAGCACGACCCACTGCCAGAACGCGCCACCACCCGGTGGTCCCATTCGCACGCAACCACCCTCCAAACGCGCGACGAACGCGGTATCCCCACGCCCTCCACACTGCACGAAAAACGATCCTAACCGTTCAACTCGAAGAGCTCGCTACCCCCTTCACTTTTCCAGTTAATAATTTTCGAAATCGAAGCTTAGATCGAGAGGATTTGGAGGAAGAAAACGGGTTGATTTCGACCATTAATTGTTTGAAGTGGCGGCCCGTTTCTTTTGCTAGGGTTTAGGAGAGGAAAAGATTATATATATAATTGTTTTAATATTATTAAATTAATATAATCTCTCAATTTAACCGTTAAGCAAACGACCTCCAATTCTCACGTTCCGACAGGCTATCCTAGGGTTATTTCGCGTTCCGGACACAATGGAACAGGTTTCGTTAGCAAATTTGATCGTATGCGCGAGATACGAAATTAAACGATCAATTTAAAATTAAATCGGTTAAATCGATTTCGATGCGTTTCGAGCTGCCATGGTCACACGACAACTCCGATTGCTACGAAAATTGAAATCCGATAATAACTAACTATTTCGGATCCAATGGAACTGGTTTCGTCGAATTCCGAGACTGCGCCCCGGAAGGCTATTTTAACTCGTCAATTAATTCGGGCGATTTCTAAAATCATCGAAAACGCTTCAAATTTCACTTTTAAAATTTTCTTAACTTAATAATAAATCATATAAAATTTATAAACACATTAAAAATCATTCTGGCTCATTTCAGACTAAAATCTGATTAAATTGCATTTTAATAATATTAAATTCATTTTTAAATTAATATAAAATCCCAAATATAAATTTATCAACTTTAAAATTCTTCTAAAATTCCAATAATATTGTTTATAACCAATTGAACTTAAAAATACATGTAAACACCATTTTTATAATCATTTACCCCAAATTCACCTTTTATCCCAATTTCGAATATTAAATTATTATTTTTCCATTAATCAAATTCAACCAGAATTGCTATAATTAAAATTTATAGCTTATTTCATTGATTGAACCCGAATCCATTCATTACAACATCAATTAAGAATCCACATTAACATTTAGAATGAATTAAATGTTCAAATTCAATAGCTTAAAAATACGGGATGTTACATTCCTCCCCCCTTATAAAAATTTCGTCCCCGAAATTTGCTAAGGTAGGAACATACTTCCCAACCCATTTACTTACTCAATTTGCTTAGCTAAAGTTTATATTCACTTTCCAAAATCCTTTAGCCCAATCTCATACTCAATTGCTACAATTTACTCTAAAGCCTTTATTTTAACTTTATTTCAAAATAACTTTACTAGTTATTAAAAAATTTTCCCAAAACCCCAAAAATTTCTAACTCCCAAAATTTTTGAAAAATTTTGGCGGAGTCTCCTTTGCACGGAGGAGCTTCTGCGATATCGCAGGATACACAAATATATATACATCGGCTCACATGGCCGGAAACCAAAATATATCACAATATATATATCATTTTCCCAATTATATTTGCGTAGGCGTACCTCTTAGCAAATTTTTAAAAGCAAGCGGCTAATATCTCGCATATACGCGCTCCAACTCTCTCGAACGCCTCCCGTACCTGTACTAACTCAACAAACTCATCAGTTTCCCAATATGAGCATTTTAATAACATTTCCAATGCAAATGCAAACCAAACATATTCATTGCATAACCAATCCAAACAAACTTCCTTATTAACAATGTTAACCACCTTATAAACAATTTTACAATTTCAACATCATTTTAAATCCTCTTCACAAATTCAATCTTTATAGTTAAACAATGTTAACCATATTTTATCAACAATTCAAAGATTTCAATCACATTCAAATTACTTATTCAAGTCTACTTCACTTTATTTCACTTGAATGCCTTAAATTCAAGTTTTCAATCACCTTTCAAGTTACTTATTCAAGTCCAACTATTTTATTTCATTTGAATGATTTACATTCAAGTTTACTATATACCATTCATATTTATTTCACCCAATTCATTTCCACTTCAATATGATTACATATGCCTTTCTTACCTTTTAATTTTACTTACATTCCAAATTCGATTTACAATCAAATTTCATTTTAAACTTGAAACATTTGCATTTTAATTATAATCCATTTTCATTCATATGCAAACATTACTTATTTAACGACAATTTATTCCAATTGATCCAAAATCAATTCCATTTGCTATTCTTAACCAATTCACTTGAATTCATATACTAATTCTTTGAATTAGATTCCAATCCATATTAATTTATTCAAAGGTCAACTTCAATTGCTTTTTAAACAACTCAATTCTGAATACATGCAAATTTCCATGTCATTCAAGCAAAACAATTGCCACTTAGGCTTATAACCATTTAAAATTAATTTCAACTTGGATTCATATAAATTTTATTCCATTACAAGGTTCACAAACCAAATATTTTCTCTTTCCAAATGCAATTGTTAAATTCAATATTTCCTTTACATTTTAATCTCATTAACCAATTCAAATTTACATTAATATCATTCATTCCTGAGTTATTTACAACTCTTATATTTTTAACTCATCACATTAATTGATTTAAAACTCATTTCACTTGCATTTCAGTTTATTTCCTAACAAATTTCATTCAAGATTACTCAATAAAGCTTATACTTAATCATTTGTTTTAATTTCTCTCAAGTATCTACACATTTCCACTTCTTCTTGAATCAGTTTTATTTTATTTTCATTTGATTCTCATTCAAATCAAATTTCAAATTCATTTACAACTTTAATGCTCTTTGTTTATTTATCCAATCCATTTTAGATTTATTTTATCAACAAAGAGACCATTTAAATTATTTCTCTCATTTGAATTTTATTTACAATTCAAACCATCACTATTATAAGCTAATTACATTACTCATTCTCACTTCCAACATTTATTACCAAACTTAAATTCCATTCCACAACTGGATTTTTACTTACTTTCTAAATTTTAACCCATTTTAATTCAAGGTTAACTAAATTATATATGCATTTCAATTTAATTCCTTTCCAGAATTAATTCAAGTTCATCTACGTTTTATTTAGCCCACCTGAATTTAAACCATTTCCTTTACTACTTTAAATAAGAATTTAATTACATTCATTCTTATTCATAACACAACAGAAATTTTAATATTCAGCTTAACTCTATTTTAGTCGAAGTTAAACCCAATTTATTTTACTTGAATGATTTACAATCAAATTCTCTATATACAAGTTCAAACTTATTTACTAACTTCAATTCACTTACCTCTTTTATATTTTATAATTGTTTCACCTTACTTTGCATTCCATTTAAAATTAAGTTCGAATCCACCATTCCACTTAACCATTTTCATTTGTGATTATAATTCCATTTTACTAGAGTTAAAATCAAATCTTCCATTCTCAAGTTCTCCAACTTATTTACTTGTAAGTTTATATTGCTCATTTCAAACCCATCCACATTTTTGTAATCACAATGTCAAATTTTAACACTTAATAACTTAAGAATATGAATTCATTTGCACAATCATAAGCATTTACACTTCACCTTTATATCAACTTCCCTTTAATTCCAATTCATTTAGATTTAATTCAATTTCAAATTCTTAATTTTATTTAACTTATCATAAGTTAAATCCAGATATATTCCATTCACCTTCATTTATTCAAAGTAAATTTACATTCCATATATACTCAATTCTTTTTTTTTTAATCAACTTTCCTTTATAAGTTATATAGTTGAATCATTTCAACTTTCACATTTTTATTTTAAAATAGAATTCCCAGAATTCAATTTACCCGGATTTATTTCAAAACCAATTTGAAATAAAAATCAACACATTTCTCTTTGATATTCAAATCAAATACCAAATCCCAAAGCAATTTGTGTTTTGCCAAACAATTTTCCTTTTTGAAAATTCCCAAAATCACTTGTTTTCCCAAACAAGTCCAAACAATGTCATAACCAACTATTTTGGTAGCAATCCATCACTTTAGAAACCCGAAAATGAATTCTAATGATGTGGCCAGCATCATCAGGATTATTTTCCAGCGACTAAAGTGAGTTCAATGCTTTCCACTTCCAAAATTCACCTCAAATCAATTTCCATTCGAAAATATTTCCCCAAAATATACTCCATTCTTACAAATGCTTTTGGAAACATTTCTAACATTTCCACAAAGTCAAACTCCCAAAACTTTGTTTAATTCCATTTGAAATTCCTTTCAAAATTTCCGGGGTCAAAATTCTAGTTTAAATCAAATTTTAATTTTTA
This sequence comes from Allium fistulosum, assembly GCA_030737815.1. Taxonomy (NCBI): domain Eukaryota; kingdom Viridiplantae; phylum Streptophyta; class Magnoliopsida; order Asparagales; family Amaryllidaceae; genus Allium; species Allium fistulosum. Next base: position 1,390,812,153 of record CM060902.1, read on the forward strand.
CTTTTCTTATTTAAACATATCTAGTCAATTCCATTTGGTTATAAACCATTTTAATATTTTAACTTCTTATTTTCTTATATATATCATTTCAAATTTTAGATCATGTTTTAATTTCTTATTTGATTATAGAAGAAACAACCAAACAAACATCCAATATATATAATAACTCAGAAAATTATTTCTTTTTATATCAAAATACAATTTTGGGTAAAATTATTTCATTTACCCACTTTAAAAATAATACTATGTCGGTTTACCTTGTTTAAGAGTTTAGAAATCCCTATCGATACGGTTGTACTTCCCGCACCGACCAGAATTCATAAACACTCAACCGATAAGTCAACACAGTACAAAAACAATTTTATATCCACTAACAAATACGCTCTCATAGCTATTATTACACTCAACTCATTATAGAGTTCTATTGACTCCATTTAAAATGAGTAATTTTCCCCACCAAAGCCTAGGTTGTCGCCAACTTAATCTCTGATACCAAGTGTGACGACCCGCCCTTCTCGACCCTCGAAAATCGACACAAAATACTCAACAGTATAATATGCCGACGATCGAATGCCGGAAAGACAGATTGTAGAAGAATAAGAAAGTAGATAGAAGAAGAAAGAACTAAACAAAATCAGAACCTCACAGTCGCAGCGGATAAAATATAATATATAGAACAGATCTTTACACAAAATGAAACTATATCTGTTTATATACAATACATCATCATCAGAGTATGTCAATACAATCATCAATATCCAGTCAATCAGTCAATACAACAATCACAGCAGCGGAATAATACAAGTACGAGAAATACGTCTCGAACTCCAGCTCCTCTCCTGAGCTCCATAGCAACCTATCCTGTAAAATACTCGGTCTGACCCGAGCATTATAATAAAATAACACCCGAGTCAGTCTGGAATACCAGCGCATCATAAATACACCCAATTGATTATTAAAGTTTCAAAATTCTTTAAAAAAACAAAAGCATCTCGTAAGACCACGCCACAAATAAACATGTCGGGTTTTTACCCTACGATAGCTAAAACACTTTTTATAAAAATCCTCTGATATTATAATAGTGTCTATTTACAAATACTTATAAAATAGCTGAAATTGTTACATTCATTAAATTCCAGCATACTAGGTATACAAACAAATACCGTACAAGGCACGTAGGGAGAATGGATTTCCAACGAATGACTAGGCACTGGGGTACCACCTGTCACAGTACGTGGCCTAGATCACAGTACCGAGGACCCACCCTAAGTCCCCTGCAACACAAGGCCGGAATCATCCCTTACTGGATAATTCCAAGTAAAATCACCCCACGGTTGTGATCAGCAACCGCACCACTAAGCCGAAATAAAAGGGACATCTAGACAGGGATGACCTTACTCTCAAGTGGGGGCTACCCACGAAGCCTTGCTGCATAACCCCTGATTTTCAGTCATTCCCGGTTGATGAGGCTTGAGGCTAAACGATACCTTTATAGCACATATCCCTTTGAATGCCCATCGTCCACCTGACGATGTCACGAAAGCATTCGTCCATATAAGTCCGTCCCGGGTCCGAACGGAACCGAAGGCACTACTCCTACTACATCCATTTTGGAAATATCCTCAGGATTAGTAGCGACTAGCCCTTGCACTTCAATGCTCCATCTTCGACTCCTAACACGTTACGCGAAACGTACAAACCGGATCGAAGTGGTATTCGAGTCTCCAGACCTAGAATCCTGGTATACGGAAACTCGATCCCGGTCTCTTCGAAACGATCAGCGCATTTGGCCAATATTGATAGTCGGTGATTTAACTATCAATTAATGTTCACAAACATCCATACACATCCATCACACAATAAATAATCTCCATATTATTTATTTGCCTCTAATATCTTTCAAAGATATATTTTCACATTTTCAAAACTCATTTGAAAACAATTTTCCAAAACTCTTCCTTTACAAGGTAAATCCTTTACCCTTTTTTCCCATCGGGAATAACCAAGTATAAAACAATTTGCATTTAAAACAGTTAAAAATACTTTATACTGAAATATAATTTAAAATATGAAAATTACTTCTATTTATTTACTCAAAATATAAATTTAAAATATGTGAAGAAAACTAGTTATTAACACATAAACTTTGATTTAAAGATAAGGGTTTTAGTTTAACTAAATTCAAAATAGCGTTATAAGAAGAAAAATGCTAATTTTAACAGCTTAAGCTAAAACCAACTTTAAATAAATCCATTTGTAAAAATAATTGCTAATATACTCCCAAATTATTACGGTATTAAAAATTATTAATTTATTCCTTTAAAAATAACGATTTCTTAAAAATACTTTTAAAACAAATTTTAAACTTAACCTTAGTTAAATAAAATCTTTTTATAAACATTTACTTGGTTTTCCCAGGGAAACACTTTCCCGTTTCTAACATTCCAAAGTACTCTTTCATATAAATCCACTGATTTATTTCAAGTCAATTTATGATTTCAACATAAATTTCCAATCCCATACTTAACTATAACTTCCTCCGAAGTTAAATCACGATTTTTCATTTCCGGAAATTCATTTTTAAAATATAGTTTAAACATTTTGGTGAATTTTCAATGGAAGCCAATTTCCAATTCACTTAATTAAATCCCAATGAAGAAACGATATTTTAAAATATTCTATTAACCCTTAAAATTGTACATTTAAATTCGGAAGCTTCATTTTAACATATTTTACTTTTCCGGATATCACTATTCATCATTAAAATAAACCACTGTTATTTTACTCAATTTATAATTTCATAGAATTCATTTCCAGAAAATTATATTTCACATTTAACGATTTTATAAACTCCCCGTTATATTTAAAAATCCCAATTTGCTAAATTTACATTTTCCATCCAAACCAGATTTCAAATTTTCTTCTTTGAAATTCTTATTTTTAACAATTCATTTATTTCGTAAAAACCCAATTTTATCCATTTTTAATTAAATTCTGGAATTGCAATTTATACAACAATTATCACAATACAGTAAAATTTCAGATTTATCAATCACATCAATATAAACATGTATCACTATAAAATATAAAATAATTACTACATTGTGAGGAATCCAGTTGGATCCCTCCAACCTGTTTCTCCCTGCATCACAGATATTAGCACACCGCAATATAAATATCAATCCAGACTGATAATCACAGATATAGACAATCAACCACACAGATATTTAAATATCAATTATTTATAATGTCTAGCATCCAGATGTGAGTGAGAATAACTCACCTTGAATTTTGGCGAGCGTTCGAAATTTAAATTAAACCGGACGACGTCCGATTTAACCCAAATTCCTACTTGCTCGGAATGACTCCGGATCTACACCATCTCGTACTGCTCATCTCTGCGATTCCATCGCTCCCAGTTTCGTCCGAATCTGAGTACGTATGAACTCGATATGAATTTACAAAGTTTTTATAACGATTTAAAAACAATTTCTTTTTATTTAATTTATTACCCACATCCAAACCGTTCGTTCAGCCCAAAGAAAATCACGGCCCTCCTACTTCTCCTTCCCCCTCGCGACGAACACAGGAGCACAAGAAACCCATCCACGCCAAACTAGGGCATCAAACCGCCCCACCCACGGTCGCCTACACCCTGATCAGACCCCACCTACATGCGCGCCGCCTCAAGCACGACCCACTGCCAGAACGCGCCACCACCCGGTGGTCCCATTCGCACGCAACCACCCTCCAAACGCGCGACGAACGCGGTATCCCCACGCCCTCCACACTGCACGAAAAACGATCCTAACCGTTCAACTCGAAGAGCTCGCTACCCCCTTCACTTTTCCAGTTAATAATTTTCGAAATCGAAGCTTAGATCGAGAGGATTTGGAGGAAGAAAACGGGTTGATTTCGACCATTAATTGTTTGAAGTGGCGGCCCGTTTCTTTTGCTAGGGTTTAGGAGAGGAAAAGATTATATATATAATTGTTTTAATATTATTAAATTAATATAATCTCTCAATTTAACCGTTAAGCAAACGACCTCCAATTCTCACGTTCCGACAGGCTATCCTAGGGTTATTTCGCGTTCCGGACACAATGGAACAGGTTTCGTTAGCAAATTTGATCGTATGCGCGAGATACGAAATTAAACGATCAATTTAAAATTAAATCGGTTAAATCGATTTCGATGCGTTTCGAGCTGCCATGGTCACACGACAACTCCGATTGCTACGAAAATTGAAATCCGATAATAACTAACTATTTCGGATCCAATGGAACTGGTTTCGTCGAATTCCGAGACTGCGCCCCGGAAGGCTATTTTAACTCGTCAATTAATTCGGGCGATTTCTAAAATCATCGAAAACGCTTCAAATTTCACTTTTAAAATTTTCTTAACTTAATAATAAATCATATAAAATTTATAAACACATTAAAAATCATTCTGGCTCATTTCAGACTAAAATCTGATTAAATTGCATTTTAATAATATTAAATTCATTTTTAAATTAATATAAAATCCCAAATATAAATTTATCAACTTTAAAATTCTTCTAAAATTCCAATAATATTGTTTATAACCAATTGAACTTAAAAATACATGTAAACACCATTTTTATAATCATTTACCCCAAATTCACCTTTTATCCCAATTTCGAATATTAAATTATTATTTTTCCATTAATCAAATTCAACCAGAATTGCTATAATTAAAATTTATAGCTTATTTCATTGATTGAACCCGAATCCATTCATTACAACATCAATTAAGAATCCACATTAACATTTAGAATGAATTAAATGTTCAAATTCAATAGCTTAAAAATACGGGATGTTACAGTTCCATAATTGACCCCAAGTGCAAGTGGGAGATTTATAGAGTTAGGGGTATGCCCTAGGGGCAATTATGTAATTTGTTACATATATCTAACTCATTGACCAATCTTGTTCGGAATAAAGGTGTTTTCTTTCTGTTATATACTTGATATAATGTGGTTATATTAATTAATCAATTTAATTAAAAGTATATTTAATATAAAATCCATAAATGGTATGTTTTGTGATAGTAATTACAAAGTATTCTAACCGTGAGTAATTTATCACAATGAAACAAATATACCATTTTAAATGTTCCTAGTCAAGATGCATCGAGACTTGATATCGATGTATCCGTTAAGACTAGAGTACGTAACGCTCTTTAAATGTTGGGCAATGTATTACTCATGACTGCTGGGGCACCTAGAGGTTACGTCCTGATAATTATTGAATAACTATGGAACGACTCACTTGATAGTTTTCTATTGGTTAATATAACTAAGGTCAAATAGAAAATATCGATGTGACTGATTTACATAGTTCTCTCGACTTGAGAATACTATGGATATTCAATATGAAAGCTCCGCTTTGATTATAGTCAAATCATGGCATTGCGTTCCATCGAGTGACTATAGTTAGGTCGAGTGGAAGTATTGGAAGTGAAGCACTATTCAAGAGAGGATTCGTCTCCTCAGTTATATGGGGTTAGTATCATGGTTAACTCAAGTCAACTCAAAGTCAAAGTCTTTGTCTAGAGCATTTTGGTTAATAATAATTGTTATTATTGAACTAAGGACTTTCTGTTTGGATTATAAAGTTGAATGTGGATGATATTGGAATTTTGACAATTACCAAATTCCATAAATCCAAAGTGATATAGTTTTGACGAAGAGAATTGGTGTAAATAATTGTCACTATTAGGTACCGCTTATAATAAGTAAAATTGGATTTTACCAAAAGATGTGTAAGCGATGAATTCAGCCAAAATGTCACACCACCTGCTAAGTGACGTGTGAACGTTAATAATTGAATTGTTCAATATTAATCGCTGACTGAATTTACACCTTTGAGTCGCACAACCGTAATGATGAATTCTCCAAAAAAACCACATGATTTAATTAATTTATAAAAGGTTGTAAATTAATTAAATTAATTAGTATTTGAGAAATATTAATTATTATTTATTTAATTTGATGTTTGGGAGGTTTTGTAATTATTTGAATGCATTTATAAAAGTTATATTTGCGTGCATTGATATATGATATCATTGTAATTAAATAAAAGATAATTACATGCGTTAATTTATGGAATCTTATGTCATTTGATGGCACGTAATTTTCAGCCATACCATGTAAAGAAATAGGAGTGAAAAGAGAAAGTTAATCAAGAGAATTAATTAGAGAAGTTTTAATTAAAGAATATGAAATGTTTTCTTCTTTCAAATAAAACATATTCTCTAATTCATTCTATACGTACAATTGAGTTTCTCATTATTTTTTCATTCTTCTTTCTATAACTTTTCTGGTTCTCTCCTTCTCTAATGACTGAAAATATGAGATCTTCCATGGTTTCAATTATTCCTAAAAATAAAATACAAATAATATCAATTATGAAAAGTGCTTTATTCCTCTTGATCCTTGCAACATCTGGAGGCTGATTTCTGAATCTAAGAGATGTGATTCATCATTCAAGGTGCAAATCATTGGTTTCATTTTTGGTAATTATAATTTCATTTATTTGTATACTCATCATGTTGAAATGGTCTAGATTTATTCGTATTATATATCTAATCATGTTTAAAAGGTTTAGATTTATTCATATTATATCTCTTCTATCTTGTGTATTCGTCTTGTAATATAACTTAGATCCACTTTTGTTCATCTCATTTAATTATTTGATTGTTATGTAGATTTAAATAGAATCTCTCCTCGTTTACATATCCATTGACTATATGTTTATTATGGTTGACTTCAAATCCTTTATCTGTTTTATTGCGTGTCCCTTTTATATAGTCAGATCCGATTTATCATATGAAAAATTTGTATATGCCTAAGTTGTCCGATACTTTATTCTGTCATTGTTTTGGAATTGTAAAAAAAAAGAATGTGAAAATATTTTATTATGTTGTAATGTTGTATATAAAATTTTGTAACATTTGTATACATAAACATTAATAAACTATATTTGTTGGTGGTTTAATACAATAAAATTAAGTTCCAATGTTGCATAGTTAATTTCCAAAATGATTTAATTTTACTTGTTTTAGTCATAAAGGTAAATTTTTCCTTTTGTTTTAGAATTCATAAGTGGTCATTTATGTAAAGTTATAGACTTTTATTTCATACCTAAGATTAAAAAATTGAATCATTTTGTTTGCATTAAATTTAAACATATATCACAACACCAGAATTGTCAATTCTTATAACCGTTATATATCAAATTTGTAACGCTTATAACCATTGAAAATAGGTACGTGACAAAATCTACAACATATTTCCCAATTGTTATAACCGTAGGATATTTTCATATTCCCAACGGTTATAACCGCTGGTATATAATGTATTTACCAACAGTTATAACCGTTGGTAAATATGTTACTAAAATACATTATTTATAACATCAAACAAATTTCATTTATAATATAGATTTCATTTATAATACAAATTCAAATTTATAAATACAAATTTAGTTTTGTTGAACCATATCATGTAACAACAAACATCAAACAGATTTCATTTATAATACAAATTCAAATTTATATTAATGACAAACATGTAACCAAATTTCAAATCTGTTGCACCAAATTTCAAACAAACATCATACATACTAAATACTTCATATCTTCTACAAAGTTCATGATAACTTCGAATTTTACTAGTACAAAACGTCTAAAAGCTTACAAACAACGAATGCGACTTTCCGACCAAATAGCAAAACCTTCCATCAACTAACTCAGCCAAATTTTACTCGCTTCTGATTTCTTCTTTTCTTATGCAGCTTCTACTAAAGCCTGTATATGCAAAACAATGCTCGGTTTACAAATTAAATAGAAGGAAAGCTTCATTGTACTTGAAAATAGAACTGCACCAAATCTGATAATAAAAACCAAGCGCTTTGCTCAGTTAGAAATTGCGCTTTATAACTTAGTTTATAAACCGGGCTAAGCTTTGTTTTTAACCGAGCTTACTGCTCAATTTGTAATCGAGCTTCAACGCTCATTTTGTAATTGAGTAGTAAGCTCAATAAAAAAAAATAAGATTTCTTAGTTTATAGAAACCGAGCTAGCTCAGTTTTAATAAATCGATTGCTCGGTTTTTATAAACGGAGCAAGCTCAGTTGATAAAAAATAAGCACGCTCGGTTCATAAAAACTAAGCTCAGAGCTCAGCTTGCAAATTGAGCTAGGCACTTAGCATTATACCATATGAAGTGGAAGCACAGTGATACTATTTTTTTTTGTTCCAAGAGTGAACATTTTTGACAGTCATGATGCTCATTTTATTTGGGAAGAACATTTTTTGTATACCTTCATAATTAGCTGTTAATGAAGAGAAAATAAATCAAAGGCAACAAACAAAGTAGAATCAACAGAAATATCCTAATAAACATCACATTACGGGACAAACAGAATAATTTCAATCTCGAAGAATAACTGAGTGAAAAATCATTATAACTATAAGAATATATATAGGACAACGAAAATGTTTTTTATTTGCTAAGGAGAAGTAACAATTATGGGCTAGTGAAAATTTTTAATAATGTTTTTACTTGTAGAGTGAGCAAAGGACTAAGTTTGTATTGTTAACAACTACTGTACCATGTTGAAGAAAAGTAAATTGAAATAGCTATTATTATTGTCCTAAAGTGAAGTTTGAAACAATTATCAATAATTGAAATTGCTATGATTTTGAGATGAATATCTATCCATCGAATGATGCTCAGATGATAAGACCATTTTAAAATAAATATTTTAGACAGATTAAGATGCAATGATAAACCAAACATCAGACTTACAGTATTTAATTACTTTGAATAACAATTTTGATGTCAATGAAGAGTATAAGGGGTAACTAATCAACTCATGTCAAATTTTACACGTACTTGTTACATATGGATGACGACTTGTTGGAAAACCGGTAGTTTCTGAAAACTGCAGCAAAGGATGTACCGTCGATATCTACAATGGAAATACATCAAGCATTAGCATTCCATAAAACTCACAATTAAGGAGAATAGTTCAAAAGTAGAGGATAAATTTTGGAAAAGAATGATAATAAAATAAGATTTAGAGCCAATATATCATATTGCAATATAGAATAAGTTTACCTCTAATTATCAAATTTCTAAAAAAATAGTAGGAAGAGCAAGGCACATGTGTTAATTTTACAAAAGGTAGAATGGATAGTTTTATGATTACAAATTGTTAATCATGATATATAATAGCAAGCATAATGATATTGCAATGGAAGTGCATGCATGCAAACTTTGTGCAACGATGCATACAAAGAAATAACATAGGTATCATACATAATTATGTCAACCAGAGCACATGATAAGTGCAAGGTTTTACTCATTTTATTTGTCCAAAAAAGTTCGTATAGCCATTTTATTCCTTAATTATTCATATTTATTCCTTTTATACAACATGTAACTTAATTTAACATGCTATTTTTGTTCACTCCGCCGTACCTCAATCGTCGTAATAGCTTAGAATTTTAAATCTTTCAAAACACAAATCCCAAAATGAAATCGAATGGTTCCATAAATTCTTAAGATCTCACATAAAATTCAACTATCTTTCATATTTGAATTAACCATTACTCTGAAATTCATATATATTATCAACTCCAGTTCAACAAATAAACCATGGAAGTAAGAGGTACATTGATAATGAATAAGTGTAGATGCATCAGTAAATTGAACAAATATTAAACCCATAATATTTTCCATCATTGTACTACAACTCAGTTGTAAATATAATACATGATGGACAAATGATGCTGTAAAATTAGAAATAATTTCTCAAACTTACAAACCATTCTTTTTATTTTATTAAACTGATATTATCCAATGAACTGATAGTGATTAACACATTGTACAAGTCCTCTATCCATGTCTGTGTGCGTGCACATAGATATGTAGTTGTATGACTTGTGTACGGCAGAAGTTGGATGAATTTGTGTACATAGATAATTTGTGTAACCGAGCAATTTAAATGAAAAGTAAATACAATTACTAAACTGACAATAAATTCAAAAGCTAAATGATAAAAAGAAGAGGAAAAAATTACTAAATTACTTCAATTCCTTCATTTTTTCAGCAGCCAAAAAGTAAATTAAATCACTAAATGCCAGGAACGTACCATAATGGAGTAGGAAAGTGGAAGCGTTTAAGATTGTCAACATTCAACTCCAAAGGAATAACTGTTCGATCTTTATGTGTCAGGATCGATTTCTTGTCCGACATCATAAATAGGAATTGCATATTCATCATCCATAAAATAAATACAGTTCCTTCTAACTCGTTATACTATTCGAACAATTTAAAGTAAACTTCATCATGGCACTATTGTACCCAACAAACGCTACAACAACATCATCTCCAAAGCAACTAACCTATTCCACTCGCATTTTATTTGATCTAGTTTATAAATATCGAAGCCTATCGTCTTATGGTAATAGGAAATGTCTTCTCTCCTTTAGGAGGGTTGATATCCTCATGTTAGATGCTTGCTATGTTATTGTCTTGGAAGCTCAATATGTAATCATAGGATTATTAACTCGATATGCATTTATAAGCTCGAAATGCTTTCTTTAGATGCTCGATATACGTATATGTAGTAACATCATCTTCCATTGCTTTTATCTCCTCTTGTTTATTTTCTTAACAGTAATCAGAAAATATGTAAATAGCATTTAATATAATCGCATATTTCTATGTTCAGCGTTGGCTGTGTTCAAACAAACTTATTTGATTCATGCATAATTCTTTTGCGCTCCATCATTGAAAATAACAGTCGCTCTTTTGCATGTTTAACAAATGAATTCCGGTTATTACGGACATTCCCACAGCAGTAGAAACATATATACATTCTGTCTTTTGAGTGATAAATTGCTAGTACGAACATTTTTGGAGGTAGATCTATGTGCGTAGCACACGTTCTTTGTGTGGTGTTCTATTTTTATAAAAATAACGCTGTGACTTGAAGTTGAATTTTGCGGTTGAAGTCAAAACATCCAAAATAGTTTGTTTCTATACTTATTTTCCAATCATCTAATCACTTCATATCATGCTTAAAATTCTTGGACAGCTTGATAAAAAAGCAAAGCAACTGAAGCACTTGCTTTAAGTCACTGTATATTTACTGGAATCAGGTTCTTTCTTTGCATAACAGTCTTTCTGCTTATTACTTTCTTAATTGCTTGCTGCTTATCCTTTTCTGTTACAACCCTGTATTTTACAATTTTTTATTATTGATTTCCAGATTTAAAAGCTTTATTTATGAAAAGAATAAATTTTGTTATTGTAAATATAAAAAACTTTGATTTTGTATGTGGATTAGAATTCCAAATATGACTAAATTTAATATTTCCAGAAATGTGAATTTTGGTCAAATAGTCAAACTTCGACTTTTAACTTAAAAATTTAAAAGTTTGAAATTATAAATTTTATCTTTTATTATGACAATAGATTTAATAACTTGAATACTGCTTTTCGTTTCATTGGAAACAGAGTTAAAATGTAAAAGTTATGTACATTTCAATTTTTAGTATAATTTGTTTTATTGTGCAATTTTGCCTATTTTAAATTTTATAAATCATATTTTCTGTAACGACCCGCTATTTTGGTCCATTCGCATCCATTATAAGTGTATAGGTAGACACTCATGTCGGAATTGAATTGCTCAAAATACCGCGTTGTTAATTTAAATTTAGCAAAACTGAACATATATACAATAATAAATAATCACATATCACAGACACAGAGTAATAAATGCAGTGGAAATAAAAGAGATAGTAGTTCATGAAGCTACTATATAAATATATAAATTACATCAAAGTTAAACCAGATACAACGGAAGAGTAATACGATACATCAGATACAAATCAGAATACATCACTGGAATCATCGAATACTGAAAGCAGAATAGATGGCTGGATCTTCAAGCAAAACTCCAACTCCAAATGCGAGTCTCGAATACTGGTACACTCAGTCTGACCCGAGCGTAAAGCAAAACACAAAACACTCGAGTCAGGATTAACATTCTTATATCAATAAATCCAACTCAAGTGAAATAGCAATTGAAATACAAGTAACTCAAAGGATGTTTGGAATAACCATCCTTTAAGGGTCCGTTAAACTATCTACTATGTAGTAGTGTACGATAAGTAGATAATGTCTATTAGTAATATAAAGATATCAAAATAGTGTTAAGGCGTTACCATTATCCCCCTTAACACATTTTTATAAGCGTTATAGTCTATACAGCACTGTAAACTCCACCGTAAACTAGTGGGCTATCAGAGAGTACTCCATAGGTACAACAAAAAACAAATCGTAGTGGTCGCGTATATAGGGATCCAAGTATGACAAGGCACATGAGGCAATACCCAAGGTAGTGAAACTACCGTTTGCCTGATCCGGACTGGTGAGAACGCATCGCCGCAGCGACCGCAACACCGCGAAACAACACTCCCAAAATCAAGGGTGCACCAATCGACAACAAGTAATGAGTAGTTTTCGAAGAAGTGTGTTCGCTTGAGGTAGCTGACCTCCATTGGCCCGGCACGGCTCCTGTTTTAGTCATTTCCAATTTGACACAAGTGTCAAGGCTATCCATTATCGTTCTCTTTCTTCAGTCATCACGTACATCATTCCAACCACTTCATTCTGGATCACACTCCGCGTATAGTTATTAAAGTGGTTTTCGGTTTAGACAGAGAGTATGTCCATAACCGATTCCGGTCTCTTTAATAACTTCCGTGATTATTACACCGATTGGTCATTTTTTTTCCAAAACCAAATCAGTTTCAATCCCAATTAGAATTTGTAAACCAACATTTCATTTCTCTTTCTAAACAATTTCCATAATTTACGTTTCACTTCCAAATTTCCATTTCAAAATCTTATAATTCAAATTCAATTTCTTTAAAACAATTCAAACATTGATTCAAGTTCGTAAATAAGTTTCATTCCAAATCATTTAAATTTATTTAATTTAACCTTCAAATCAATTTAACTTCATTTCGATTTCATTCAATATTCGTTAAGTAAATTTATCATTCAAACAATTTCTATTTAATTTTTAATTCACTAAATCAATTACTTAAGTTCAACTCCATTATATCAAACTTACAAATTTGAATTAAATTAAATTTGTCAAATCAAGTTCTTTTAAATTACAAGTCTTACATTAATTTCAACAATATCACATTTTCATTTCTTGTTAAAGAATTTCAATTTCACTTATTCATTTGCTTAGTTACACATTTCAAAACTCAATTAATAAAGAACTAAATTTCACTAATTCAAGAGGTTCAATTTTATTTAACTATTAAATAATTCGATTTTATTTAATTATTAAATAATTTTCAAAACTTAATTATTAAATAATTTCAACTTAATAATTAAATAATTTTAAACTTAATTATTAATAATCCAAATTTTAAAACAACATTCTTTCATCAACTACTATGTTAATATCTTGATTTAGATTATTAAATATTAACATTTTCCTTCCATAAAAGTTCAAATTCCAATTTCATTTCAAAACCTTATTATTTATCCAATAAAATCTTTATTTTATTTTTAAATCAAATTATTGACCAATCGGGTTTATATTTAATTCTCTATCCTAGGCCAAGTTCATTTGGGTATTTATCATTTCAACCCGATTCCAATTCAATTCAAAATCAAAGCATAGCAAAGGGAACTTGCAGTGTGATAACTGGGATGGTGTCAAAGTAAATAAACAAGCAATAACAACAATCAATATCAATACAATAATCAATACAAATAATCCCGAAATAATCGTATTAATTCACATTGTTGTTTGTGCGAATTAATATAATTAATTCTAGAATCTACACTATCATTTCATGTAGATTAAAGATTATTACATTAATATTTAAACGGTTCTTCACTTGATATCAATTATTCAATCCAGACTACAAAATTTTTCCAACATACATTAAATGGTTCAAGGTGTATTTAACCAAATTTCTACGTGTCAACTAGTTTAACATTTAAAGGGGATCATATTATACAAAAATTAACTAATCAAATTCAACATATAGATTCAATTTATATGGTTAACTATCATATATCAATTCAATTGCATATTATTTATCACTTTAACATTTAAAAATTTAACATCCAATATAAACATCAACAATCAATCAATTATCAACCAAACTGTATTATCATCGTATAAATAACAGATAATGGTGTCAGATGTCACAGGTAAACTGATACAGGTAATAACATATATAACAGTGTAATTAACTAACAGCAGCATATTTCAATTGTCGTTTCAATTGAAATCAAATTTAATAAATAAAAGAACGTTAATCGTGAGTGATTGCTCACCTTTCGAGGCTAGAAATGAACGAGAAGATGACACGGATACGCACACCGATACGGACATTGAAATTGAGTTACGAATCCAAGCACGAATTCGATGATCAGAGCTGATAACAAGGAATAGACGAAATCAAATCAGAATTGGGTCGATGAAGATAAATGGGTATAAGTGAACTCCTATATATATATATAACTTAACTGAGAATATATAACAAAACAGACATTTATGAGCTATCTATACATATATTTAAACTTACTTATAAATATATAGGTACTTAAACATAACTACATTATATATATCCATATATACAACAAAACCTAAACTAATATATACATCTATATACACACACACATAAATAATAGAAATTGGCAAATTTAAAACTTATATTAAAATAAAGGTATATATATACGTATCAGTTTTATAAATTTAGCTTCGTTCAAAATATCATGTATACATATTATTTAACTAATATATATGTTCCTTAACATATAATATCAAACCTTGAATAACGTTTACATCACAAAGTATGAGGCATGCAATATAAATGTTTTTAACTCATGACCAATACTGTATACAACTTGGCACGGATGGCCCAAAATGATTAACTTCATTACGACATAACCATATATATATATAAGGTTAGGCTAACAACTATGCAAGCTGTAACTATGCAGACCACTGTATTTGCTAATATATTACTGTTAATAAATAATATATATATATATACATACAGTACTATATATATACAAACAAATAATTCAAAAATACGTAAAATATCTGTATAACATCCATACAAATCTTTAAAACAAACTCTGACAATATACATTATCACCTAACAGATATTTGTATGCAACAGATAGTTCACACTAACGTATATATTTGAAACCCAAATACAAAACCAGAATAAGTTAACATTCATATCCTTACTCGACTTTTATAAACTTATATGACTTAATTAAACAAATATATATGTTAACATTCATAAACCAGAATAAGTTATACTAATATATATTTCTGGCACCTCGTATGACAACGTATATAACTTAATACCCATTACATAGATTAACATACATATAAGTATCATTAACAGACAACCTTGCATACTCTAACAGATACATATATTATATATATTCTATTTAACTAATACACAGCTACAACAATATATAACTCTTTTCAACATTGTATACTGATATAATATAACCGCTCAATATAAAATTTGAAGCCACTTACCTATACTTACATATTATAACAAATGAAATAAACTTTTATATGAATATACTTTAAAGATCAAAACAAATCTAACAGCCGATAGACAACATATAATATATTTTGAAGTCAATACTCATTATAAAGCAACACAGCCAACACTATTGCAATATATATAAATCAACATGACTCACGTATAATACCTTATGGCTTAACCTATTATATAATGCAGCTACAAAATATATATAAGCGTACTTTGTAAATATAACAAACATGTGTATATGAACTAACTATAAACGAAATATTCAACAAAACTTATATAAACTTTGTACATATACTAACATATAACTATAAATATAATGACAAATGTATATTATTATATACGTATAATATGAAGAACAAAACACATACTTATATATATATTACCAATGTACAAAGTGGAGGCTACGGCTGTTGGGAGAGTTTGGACGAGCTTGGTGGAAAGGGTGAGTTGGTAGGAGTGGCCGAAGGTCAGTGCTTGGGTGGTCTCTTCGGGACTCGGGTGGCAAACGTGGAGGAAAGGTTTGGTATTGAGTGGCAGGACGTGGAGTTTTGGGCAGGGACGTGGCCGAGGCCAGGTGAAGTTCCGCATGGGGTTGAGGTGGACGTGGATCTGAGGGGAGTAGGTGAACAACGGTGGATGTAGTAGTTAGAAAGGAAGAAGAAAAAAAAATAAAGTGGGAAGAGAAAGATATCAATGAAAACGAAAATTACTACTGGTTCTCTTCCCTATAAAATATGTATAGTTTCAAAACCGAAGGGAAATAGCAAGCAACTAGAGACGTGCATTAATTTGAAGAGCAATAGTCAGAATTATTTATTTATTTATTAATAGCTGATGTCTATTCATATGCAAAGTTGAAAATGAAAGACACAAAGAAACCAAAATATTCGAATACGGTTCCGATATGATAAATCGGTTCACCGATTTCGTCGTGTCACGGACTTCGAAACACGCGAATAAACATACTACGAAGATCAGCCCGACGAGAAGATCCAAACGGTATAAGGATGTCAGTGGTACGATTGAACTATAAAAATTCGAATTTTCTACTGGCGAAAAATGCAAGAAAACGCAGGAAAATAAGATTGACGGAGCTAAAGAAGTCCGAATTTGGAAAAACGAAAAATGACGTCTTGCTCAGAAGATGATTTAGAATTTTTCTATGTAAAAATATTTAAGTTTCGAAAACATTTTATTTTCATCGCTTTTTAACCGATTAAATTGAAGTAAATTTACGCGCGAAATAAACTTTCATATTTTCGGACGAAAATTTACCAGTTTCTATGTTTAACTAGACGCATTCCAAATATCAAATTTATATTTCAAAATTTTATCTTTTAAAATTTCGCAAAATTTCAACTAATTACGTTATTAAAACAGTTGAAATTTACGGGTCGTTACACTCTCCCCCACTCAAAACTTTTCGTCCCCGAAAAAGAACGAGGTAAATACAAAATAAAAATTAATTTAAACCATATAAATTCAAATTTAAATTAATTGATATTCAATAATTGATTTAATCCATTTGATTTCACTAAAATCAGTCTCAACTATTTCTAAATTCATTATCTTATTATCCAATTATCTTCAATTTACAATTTCTAAAACCATAAATTTGAATAATCTTTTATTATAATCATATTTTATTTTCAACAATTTAAATTCTTCTTTATTCCAAATTATTATTAAATTTATTCTACTTAATATCTCTAATCACATATATTTAACCCATATAAATTAATTTAAACCATAAAAGTTTCGATTTAAATTAATTTATATTTACTAATTGCTTTCAAATTCAAGGTATTTTCATAAGTTGATCAAATTTCAATTTATTAGTTCTTCCAAAACAATTTATTTCATTATTAATTGAGTTTTACTTATTATCCTATCTAACTCTATTGACATCTTTATAATCAAAATTTAGTGTATAACACTTATTATAAACACTCAAATTTTATTTATAAAATTATTTTATATTGTATATTATCCAATTACATTTTAACTTATGAATAATTTAGGTAAGTTATATTGAAATGCAATTTAGTACTATACCAATAGAATTTTCAAATTCAATTATCTCAAGTTTAAATACTTATTCAAAATTTAGCTTTATTTATAATTGAAAACATCTTCTAACATGATTTTTAAGAATTAAATTTCCATTTAATTTCAAACCCTTTAGAATAATTATGTATATACTATATATATTAAATCAAATTAAATTTAAAATAATATACCCATATATATATATATAAATCAAGTCATACTTAAGAAATTCAAATTAAATATTTTTCCCAACAAAACCGTAGCAAAGCTACAGAATGGTTTCTCCACTTCGAAACTCGAAAATGAATGTCGATGATGCGGTCGTCATCACCGAAATTATTTTCCAACGACAAAGAGAAGAGTACTGATTTCAATATTTAAATTCTTTGAAAACGGTTTCTATTTGAAAATACGTTCAATAATATACATTTTAAAATTTTAAAAACCAAAGCTTGAAATTTTAGGAATTTAAATTCTCAAATTCTTACTTTAATTTCATTTAAATTTCTAAATAAATCTATAAACCAACTTTTATAATTCCATTTATTTTTATGTTGGAATAATCAATGATTTACAAAACAAATAGTGAAAATCAAATATTACCTTCCTCACAACCAATTCAGTTAACAATTCAATTTCAGAAATTGTGTACTTATAAAAAAAATATAATCATACAAGATTATTTTATTTACCAAATTTTGAAAATACTATTGTGTCAGTTTGCTCTGTTCAAGTGTTTTGGAAATCCTATCGATAGCGTTGATCAGACGAATCGATCGGAAACCCAAATCAACATCAACAACTCAAACAACACGGTATATATTAAAACATTTATATATTAGTTTACAAATTCATTTCTTTGCTAGACGATACATGAATGAATTTTCAAAATAAGGATAGGGATTCAAATTTGTTGACTCAAATCAAAGAGAATTTTGATTCGAAAATAAGTTAGAAACAGAAGATAAGATAATTCAATTACCACAATCGGGAGATGGATGAGTTTATTTAATTCATGGGCAACCTTAACTGGGTCGTCTGTAACTTCAAGAATAAGATCGATGTTGAATTCCGAGGTAAATCAACACTCGATCTCAAGAGATGGAATTCAGGTATAGCAGGTAATAGATAGCATCGTAAACCGAGGATACAGAAATCTCCGGTAAATCGATGCCTATTATAAAGGAGTTTACTCCTTTACGAATCATTCTAAGATTGGCGAGACCTCCGATCTATTATAGATAACATTTAGAATGGAGTTATGGGGTGCTCCATGATTGAAAGAAGACGAATAGTGAAGGACACGAATGAATTTCGGAACCGAGGGGAACGTTCCAAAATTCAAAGGAATTGAGTCAAAGTAAGAGATTGAAACTCGAATGAGAGTGATTCTGTAAATACATTTACCCTATATGTTAAGTTTTGCCTAGAGCTACCAAAGCTCTGATACCAACTGTAACGACCCGCTATTTTGGACCATTCGCATCCATTATAAGTGTATAGGTAGACACTCATGCCGGAGTTGAATTGCTCAAAATACCGCGTTGTTAATTTAAATTTGGCAAAACTGAACATATACAGTAAATAAATAATCACAGATCACAGACACAGAGTAATAAATGCAGCGGAAATAAAAGAGATAGTAGTTCATGAAGCTACTATATAAATATATAAATTACATTAGAGTTAAACCAGATACAACGGAAGAGTAATACGATACATCAGATACAAATAAGAATACATCACTGGAATCATCGAATACTGAAAGAAGAATAGATGGCTGGATCTTCAAGCAAAGCTCCAATTCCAAAGGTGAGTCTCGAATACTGGTACACTCAGTCTGACCCGAGCGTAAAGCAAAACACAAAACACTCGAGTCAGGATTAACATTCTTATATCAATAAATCCAACTCAAGTGAAATAGCAATTGAAATACAAGTAACTTAAAGGATGTTTGGAATAACCATCCTTTAAGGGTCCGTTAAACTATCTACTATGTAGTAGTGTACGATAAGTAGATAATGTCTATTAGTAATATAAAGATATCAAAATAGTGTTAAGGCGTTACCATTATCCCCCTTAACACATTTTTATAAGCATTATAGTCTATACAGCACTGTAAACTCCACCGTAAACTAGTGGGCTATCAGGGAGTACTCCATAGGTACAACACAAAACAAATCGTAGTGGTCGCGTATATAGGGATCCAAGTATGACAAGGCACATGAAGCAATACCCAAGGTAGTGAAACTACCGTTTTCCTGATCTGGACTGGTGAGAACGCATCGCCGCAGCGACCGCAACACTGCGAAACAACACTCCCAAAATCAAGGGTGCACCAATCGACAACAAGTAATGAGTAGTTTTCGAAGAAGTGTGTTCGCTTGAGGTAGCTGACCTCCATTGGCCCGGCACGGCTCCTGTTTTAGTCATTTCCAATTTGACACAAGTGTCAAGGCTATCCATTATCGTTCTCTTTCTTCAGTCATCACATACATCATTCCAACCACTTCATTCTGGATCACACTCCGCGTATAGTTATTAAAGTGGTTTTCGGTTTAGACAGAGAGTATGTCCATAACCGATTCCGGTCTCTTTAATAACTTCCGTGATTATTACACCGATTGGTCATTTTTTTTTCCAAAACCAAATCAATTTCAATCCCAATTAGAATTTGTAAACCAACATTTCATTTCTCTTTCTAAACAATTTCCATAATTTACGTTTCACTTCCAAATTTCCATTTCAAAATCTTATAATTCAAATTCAATTTCTTTAAAACAATTCAAACATTGATTCAAGTTCGTAAATAAGTTTCATTCCAAATCATTTAAATTTATTTAATTTAACCTTCAAATCAATTTAACTTCATTTCGATTTCATTCAATATTCGTTAAGTAAATTTATCATTCAAACAATTTCTATTTAATTTTTAATTCACTAAATCAATTACTTAAGTTCAACTCCATTATATCAAACTTACAAATTTGAATTAAATTAAATTTGTCAAATCAAGTTCTTTTAAATTACAAGTCTTACATTAATTTCAACAATATCACATTTTCATTTCTTGTTAAAGAATTTCAATTTCACTTATTCATTTGCTTAGTTACACATTTCAAAACTCAATTAATAAAGAACTAAATTTCACTAATTCAAGAGGTTCAATTTTATTTAACTATTAAATAATTCGATTTTATTTAATTATTAAATAATTTTCAAAACTTAATTATTAAATAATTTCAACTTAATAATTAAATAATTTTAAACTTAATTATTAATAATCCAAATTTTAAAACAACATTCTTTCATCAACTACTATGTTAATATCTTGATTTAGATTATTAAATATTAACATTTTCCTTCCATAAAAGTTCAAATTCCAATTTCATTTCAAAACCTTATTATTTATCCAATAAAATCTTTATTTTATTTTTAAATCAAATTATTGACCAATCGGGTTTATATTTAATTCTCTATCCTAGGCCAAGTTCATTTGGGTATTTATCATTTCAACCCGATTCCAATTCAATTCAAAATCAAAGCATAGCAAAGGGAACTTGCAGTGTGATAACTGGGATGGTGTCAAAGTAAATAAACAAGCAATAACAACAATCAATATCAATACAATAATCAATACAAATAATCCCGAAATAATCGTATTAATTCACATTGTTGTTTGTGCGAATTAATATAATTAATTCTAGAATCTACACTATCATTTCATGTAGATTAAAGATTATTACATTAATATTTAAACGGTTCTTCACTTGATATCAATTATTCAATCCAGACTACAAAATTTTTCCAACATACATTAAATGGTTCAAGGTGTATTTAACCAAATTTCTACGTGTCAACTAGTTTAACATTTAAAGGGGATCATATTATACAAAAATTAACTAATCAAATTCAACATATAGATTCAATTTATATGGTTAACTATCATATATCAATTCAATTGCATATTATTTATCACTTTAACATTTAAAAATTTAACATCCAATATAAACATCAACAATCAATCAATTATCAACCAAACTGTATTATCATCGTATAAATAACAGATAATGGTGTCAGATGTCACAGGTAAACTGATACAGGTAATAACATATATAACAGTGTAATTAACTAACAGCAGCATATTTCAATTGTCGTTTCAATTGAAATCAAATTTAATAAATAAAAGAACGTTAATCGTGAGTGATTGCTCACCTTTCGAGGCTAGAAATGAACGAGAAGATGACACGGATACGCACACCGATACGGACATTGAAATTGAGTTACGAATCCAAGCACGAATTCGATGATCAGAGCTGATAACAAGGAATAGACGAAATCAAATCAGAATTGGGTCGATGAAGATAAATGGGTATAAGTGAACTCCTATATATATATATAACTTAACTGAGAATATATAACAAAACAGACATTTATGAGCTATCTATACATATATTTAAACTTACTTATAAATATATAGGTACTTAAACATAACTACATTATATATATCCATATATACAACAAAACCTAAACTAATATATACATCTATATACACACACACATAAATAATAGAAATTGGCAAATTTAAAACTTATATTAAAATAAAGGTATATATATACGTATCAGTTTTATAAATTTAGCTTCGTTCAAAATATCATGTATACATATTATTTAACTAATATATATGTTCCTTAACATATAATATCAAACCTTGAATAACGTTTACATCACAAAGTATGAGGCATGCAATATAAATGTTTTTAACTCATGACCAATACTGTATACAACTTGGCACGGATGGCCCAAAATGATTAACTTCATTACGACATAACCATATATATATATAAGGTTAGGCTAACAACTATGCAAGCTGTAACTATGCAGACCACTGTATTTGCTAATATATTACTGTTAATAAATAATATATATATATATACACACATACAGTACTATATATATATACAAACAAATAATTCAAAAATACGTAAAATATCTGTATAACATCCATACAAATCTTTAAAACAAACTCTGACAATATACATTATCACCTAACAGATATTTGTATGCAACAGATAGTTCACACTAACGTATATATTTGAAACCCAAATACAAAACCAGAATAAGTTAACATTCATATCCTTACTCGACTTTTATAAACTTATATGACTTAATTAAACAAATATATATGTTAACATTCATAAACCAGAATAAGTTATACTAATATATATTTCTGGCACCTCGTATGACAACGTATATAACTTAATACCCATTACATAGATTAACATACATATAAGTATCATTAACAGACAACCTTGCATACTCTAACAGATACATATATTATATATATTCTATTTAACTAATACACAGCTACAACAATATATAACTCTTTTCAACATTGTATACTGATATAATATAACCGCTCAATATAAAATTTGAAGCCACTTACCTATACTTACATATTATAACAAATGAAATAAACTTTTATATGAATATACTTTAAAGATCAAAACAAATCTAACAGCCGATAGACAACATATAATATATTTTGAAGTCAATACTCATTATAAAGCAACACAGCCAACACTATTGCAATATATATAAATCAACATGACTCACGTATAATACCTTATGGCTTAACCTATTATATAATGCAGCTACAAAATATATATAGGCGTACTTTGTAAATATAACAAACATGTGTATATGAACTAACTATAAACGAAATATTCAACAAAACTTATATAAACTTTGTACATATACTAACATATAACTATAAATATAATGACAAATGTATATTATTATATACGTATAATATGAAGAACAAAACACATACTTATATATATATATTACAAATGTACAAAGTGGAGGCTACGGCTGTTGGGAGAGTTTGGACGAGCTTGGTGGAAAGGGTGAGTTGGTAGGAGTGGCCGAAGGTCAGTGCTTGGGTGGTCTCTTCGGGACTCGGGTGGCAAACGTGGAGGAAAGGTTTGGTACTGAGTGGCAGGACGTGGAGTTTTGGGCAGGGACGTGGCCGAGGCCAGGTGAAGTTCCGCATGGGGTTGAGGTGGACGTGGATCTGAGGGGAGTAGGTGAACAACGGTGGATTTAACCGATTAAATTGAAGTAAATTTACGCGCAAAATAAACTTTCATATTTTCGGACGAAAATTTACCAGTTGCTATGTTTAACTAGACGCATTCCAAATATCAAATTTATATTTCAAAATTTTATCTTTTAAAATTTCGCAAAATTTCAACTAATTACGTTATTAAAACAGTTGAAATTTACGGGTCGTTACATTTTCTTTCTTATATGTTATTTAATATGTGTCAATATGTTAATTTATGTATATTTTCATCTCTAAATATTTCAAAAATAATAATAGAATTTTTCCAAAATTTACTATGATGATTTCCTATTTTTAAAGGCTGTTTTCCTATTTTCTGCTATTTTCTTGATTAAAAATTATATGTAAATTTAATTTTAAATATTTATTTTGTGAATATATTTTTATTTTATGTTATTATTTATGTTTAAAAATATATTACAAGCTCATATGAATTTTTCTAAAATTTATTCTATTCAATTTCAAATTTCTAGACTAGTTTACTATTTTTGCTATTTTCTTAATTTAACTTTATATTATTGATAAATATTTATATAAATTATTATATTTTGCTCAAATTTCGCAATTTTACCTGGGATTATTATCTTTTTCTAGAAATATAAAGTTATAAAAAAAATAAAATAAAGAAATTTGAAAGGCCTTAAACTTTCTATCTTCCTATGGGCTTTTATAGTCCACCTTTTTACTTTTAACCTAACCTTTCACCAATTAACCCTAACTATTCCTCATTCTTTTTTTTTCAGCTGACTTCCTCCTGTTATTCATGAATTTTCAAAGCTTCTTAACTCTAAAAAAAAATCATGGCCTCCATCTTGCAAAAAAAAAATTAGGTAAATTCTTCTCCTTTCTCCTGTTTTCTATATTTTCTTATTAGAAATTGCTCTTGTTCTCAACTAAAGTGATTGGCTTCTCTTCAACCAGACCTTAGGACGACCTCCACCACTCCATAGCCTGATCATCAACCACCCTAGATCACCACCATGGCAGGCCGAGAAACCCCAAGGCAAGCACCACCACAAAAATCCACAAATCCATCACCTATGCACTCAAGCTGACCTAGTTTTGGTACCATCACCTTCCACCACCCATGGCCGCCACCAACACCACCTCCACCACCTCCAGCACCACCTGGACCTTCTTCCACGTCATCACCTTGGACCCCACTCCTTTGGCCGTGCCCCATGAGCCTTGGCCGAGCCTTGAATTGCCTTGAATCCATGTTAAAGTGACATTGTTTTGCCTTGTTGTGTTGTTTCATGCATACTCACCTTTTGCTATCCTCTAAACATGTTTGGCCGACCCTTAGGCAACCAAAACCTGATCCAAATCTTGCCTTAGACCTGTAGTACACCATATGGCTGAACCTGAAGGTTGTTGGAAGCAAGTGCAAAGCAATTCTACTTTGATTCGTGTAGTTGATTCTATATTATTCTATCGTATTGTGCATTTGAAAACTTATATTGTTTGTATTGTTTTGTCTTATGTATTCGAGGAAGTTAACCTTGTCTCTCCCACACTCATCATCATCATGGCTGAGAAAAAGAACCCCTTGTTCGAGCTTTTGAATGGTTAAAGCACAGTCAAGTAATCTTTTCCGTTGTTGCTTCTTATCTTCATTGTTTCAACATTGTTTGCGTTGAATATTTATGTGTATATTGTCTTGTTTGGTTATTGTTTACAAGATAAATATCAAGGCTCTCCATTCATTCAAATCAAAAGTCATGCTATATCGTGTTTGATGTGCTTTCTGGAATCTATTCTATGTGTTTTGATCGCTAATCTCCAGCTTTAACAGGTGAGTTATTCTCACTAGACAATATGTACCTATATAACTAGTAAATTGACACCCTGTGAATCTGTAGAAATATATTATCATGTTATACTTGACTATGTTATGATCATATGATGTTTATACACCTGTTATATCATCCGTTACTGTTATATAATGTATTCTGTTCATTTATATCTGTTTATCACACTGCAAGTTCCCTGTAGACTAGAATCACTATGGGTTGAAATGATACATACCCGAACGGACTTTAGAATAGGGAAAAATCATTATGGGCTGAAATGATAGGCCTGAATGGTTTTTATTTAACCTATTTTAACTTGGGATTGCGGGTTTGAAATGATAGAACCCGGTTTTTCTTTGTAAATTGCGGATTGAAATGATATAGATCTGTATCACTTGACCTAGGTTACAAAACTATATATAGGCCCGTGGTTACTTTATAAAGTGTTTTTGGATATTTTTAAGTATTTTAAAAATATAAATTTATGAAATTTGATTTAAATAGATTTTGAAATGTTTTAAAATAAAGAAATTATGATTTTTCTATGAGTTGAAAATGTAATTAATGAATGGTTAAATTGGATTATTGAAATATAACTTAAGTTTGGAATTTGGAATTTTGGTTAAAAACGATATTTAAGTTATATGAATAAAAATGAAAATTTAATTATATTTGGAAAATGGTAAATATGATAATTTGATTAAATTTGAATTTAAGCGATTTATTAAAGTATTATTGATTTTTCTATGAGTTTAAGTGGTTAAATAAATGAATGTTTAAAAGTGATCTTTTAAAATATAACTTGACTCGGAAATGTGAAATTTGGTTTTAAATAAAGGTTTAAGTTAATTAAAAAAAATTGGAAATTTAGTTAAATTTGTGAAATGGTAATTTAAATTTGAAGTGTTAAGTTATTTGTTGATATGTGAAGAATTGGAAACTTTTACACTTAAATTTATTAAGTAAATTGTTGAAAATTAGATTTAATTATAAGAAATTTATTGTGAAAAAGATATATGTTAAATGATATGTAAATGAACATTTTAAATGTTAAAAATATGATTTTTAAAATGTTTATGTGTTTTAAATTGAAGTTATTTAGTTGCTGGAAATACACTAAAATCTGGAATTAACTTTTAATAGCATTCAGAAATGCTATAGTTTCTGAATTGAACTAAAATTGTATAAAAAGTGCTATTACAGCATTTCTGAAATGCTGTAGTTGCTGTAATTGAACTTATATTGAACTCAGGTCTATTATAGCATTCTCTGGAAATGCTATAGTGGTCTGCAGTCTTTGCTGAAATCAAATAAAACCTTTGTTTTGAAATCTGAGTTACCGCAGCACTTCTGAAATGCTGTCTTTTCTGTTTTGAACTATAATTTAACTAAAAACTGAGTTTTAACAGCAGTTTTAAATGCTGTCTTTGCTGAATAAAAATATTTTCAAGTATAACTTATAACAGCCTTTTCTAAATGCTGCGAAAGGCTGAAATTTTAATAATTATGGTTTTTGACTTAGTAAACGAACTCAGAATGGTTTGAGACTTTGGAAATTGAATACTTGATTTGAAAATATAATAATTACACTTTTAAATGGTTTAAATGAATTATTTTGATTGGATATAAACTATTTAAAGGTGATTTGAAATGATAGTAAATGAACGATATCTTTGAATTTAAAAGGTATTTAAAGTTGAATATTTGGATCTGAACTGATAGGATATTTTATTATATTAAAAGGATTTGAAATGAAGTTTTGTAAGGATATGATATTTTATTATATTAAAATGATTTGAAATGAAGTTTTGTAAGAATATGATATTTTATTATATTAAAATGATTTGAAATGAAGTTTTGGAAAGATATGATATTTTGATATATTGAAATAATTTGAAATGAAGTTTTGAAATGATATAATATTTTAAATATATGGAAATGGTTTGGAATTGATTTAATCTTTATTTTGATAAATATATGGTTTTGAAATGATATTTTATTTTGAAGTAAAGTATTGTTTTAAAAGTTATAACCACGGGTTATAATAACGATTGGTTGTTAAAGAGACCGGGATCGGATATGGACATACTCTCTGTCGATACCGAAAACCACTTTGACAACTGTGTACGCGGTGGAGTTTCCAGAATGAAGTAGGATGGTGGCGACGATCCTAAGGTATATACGTGGACCCAACTCCCGTGAGATGGCATAAGGTGGCTAAAACAGGAGCGATTGACGGACCAAGGAGGTAGCACCTCTGATCGGACACACTTCTTCGATACCATTCTATTACTTGTGATTGATTTGGTGGCCACCCTTGATTTGGGAGTGTTGTTTGAGGTGGGCGGTAGTGGCTGCTATGCATCACCACTAGTCCGGATGCATAATTGGTATATCTAACCTGGCATTGCCTAGTTGTGCCGTGTCACCTACCATATCGAGCTTTACTACGATTTTGATTTAAAGATCCGACCGCGTTAAGGTTCTCCATCCCCTTAACGCTATTTTCTATATGATTATACTTTACTAATTAGACACTACTGTATATAGCGTATATTACTACATAGTAAATAGTTTAACGGATCCTTAAAGAATGGGCGATCCCAAGCATTCTTTAAGTTACTTGTACCTTATTACAGTTCACTTGAGTTGGTTTACATTATATAAGTATATATTGTCCTGACTCGAGTGTTTGTATTTTTATTTACGCTCGGGTCAGCCTAAGTATTCACAGATTTGGATTCCACTTTCTGGAGATTGGAATCGCTGGAGATTATCTGCTTATCTAGTTTTATCTATCTCAGTTCTGTTGTTCTATTCAGCTTGTACTTGGTTATCATATTGAGACTTCTATTGTACTTTATTTCTTCCGTTTTATCTTATTTAACTCTGATATATTTACATAGTAGCTTCATGAACTACTATTTCTTTTACTTCTGCTGCATTATTTTACTCTGTGTTTGTGATCTGTGATTATATTTATTTACTGTATATTCTGAGATTTGCCAAATTTTATTTACAACGCGGTATTTTGAGCAATTCAATTCCGGCATGAGTGTCTACTTATACACTTATAATGGATGCGAATGGTTGAAAATATCAGGTCGTTACAGTTGGTATCAGAGCTTTGGCTTTGAGGCAAAACTTAGAATGTATGGTAAATTTATTTATAGAATCACTTTCATTCGAGTTTGAATCTCTTTCTTTTGATCCGATTTCCTTTAAATTTTGGAACGTTTTCTGCGGTTCCAAAATTCATTCGTGCCCCTCACTATTCATCTTCTTTTGATTCTGGAGTATCTCATAACTCCACTTCGAATGATCTTTGTAGTGAATTGGCGGTCTCGCCAATATTCTAATTTTCTTGTAAAAGGGTGAAAATCCTTTACAATCAACATCGATTCACCAGAGATTTATATTTATCCTTGGTTTAGATGTTAATATCTTTTATTATTCCAAACTTTATCTCTTGAGATCGAACGTAGATTTATCCCAGAAAAATCCACATCGTTCTTATTCTTTAAATCGCGGTTGACCCGGTTAAGGTTGTCCGCGATTTATTTAAGCTTGTCCATCTCCCTACTCTGTTATTTAATCATCTTGTCTTTTGTTCCAATCTATCTTCCAAACATTTTGAACTGTACTTGTAAATTAATGTTTTGTTTTATATATTGTGTTGTTTGGGTAGTTGATGTTGATTTGGGTTTCCGATCGATTCGTCTGATCGACGCTATCGATAGGATTTCTAAAATACTTTGACAGAACAAACTGACACAATATTATTTTAAAATTTGGTTAATAAAATAAATTTTGATATATAAGAAAATTTTATGGAACTTAATAAATTGATTATTTGAAATGATAATACTTGATTTATCATTTATTGTTCTATAAATGAATTTATAAATAGTTGTTTATAAATTTATTTGGGAACTGAAATGAATTTAAAACAAGAAATTTAAGAATTTAATTTCCGATGGATTTCAAACCTTGTGTTTAAAGTTTTAAAAGGATATATTATTTAAAGTATTTCCAAGTAGAAATTTGTTTCTAAAGGATTTTTAAGTTTAAAAATTTAGTGCTCTTCTCTTTGTCGCTGGAAAATAATTTCGGTGATGACTGCAGCATCATCGACGTTCATTTTCGAGTTTCGAAGTGAAGAGACTGTTCTGTAGTCTTGCTACAGCTTTATTTTGGGGAATTTAATTAATTTGAATTTCTAAAATATGACTTGATTTATAATATATATATATAGATATATGATTTAAATTTGATTTAACATATTATGTATATATAATTACTTATCTCCAAATGGTTTGAAGATGTTCGAAGATTCAAATTCTTAAATTTTATCTTGAAGAATAATTTCAATTATAAGAAGAAAAAAATAAAAAATTTGGATAAATGATTCAAAATTGAGATAATTGAATTGGAAAGTTTTATTTGTATAACACTTAATTTTATTCCAATATAACTTACCTAAATTACACAGAAGTTGAATATGAAATTGGATAATATACAATATAGAAAGGATTTTATAAATAAAATTTGAGTGGTTATGATAAATGTTATACACTTAAATTTTAGTTATAAAAGATTAACAGAGGTAAATAGTGAAAAAGGAATTTAAAGAGATTTTTTTTAAATAACTTAATAATCAAATTTGATTTAATATGGAACCTTAAGTCTAACCTAGGAATTTTAATAAAAGTTATTTTCTGAAATGAATATGTTGTATAATAAAAATGTATCTTTGAATAGATAAAATAAAATACATTTGAATTGGACTTTTGTAATAAAGTTTATTTAACTTGAATTCATAGTTTAATTGATGTCTAAATGAATAAATGTGTAAAGAAATTTGATTGTTATTTTGCTATGATAAATATTTTATTTATGAAATTGATATGTCTTGAAAAATGAATAATTATGATTTAAATAGTTAAAATGTATTTTAACATCACTAAAACTTGATAATTGAGAATTTGGTTTTCAAATGGAAATTTTAAGTGTAACTTATTAAAGGAATATCTATTTATGAAATGGGTATTTTAAATAAAGTGTTAGGGTATGTGTTAAATTTAGAGCTAAGTAAAATAGTGAGCTTTTGACTTAATAAATGAAGTATAGTTTAATTTGGATATTCCATTCATAAAGGTTTGTTTTAATAAGTCATAAGTTAAATGATATCCAAATAAATATTTCTGGAATTAAACTGATTTGAAATATTAGTATATCTACTTAGCATTTTATAAGTGATGCTATTTTGAAAAGACAATGTTTTGGAAATTTTTATAATTGAATGAACTTAGAAATGTTACAACTTTAAAATGAATATTATTTGACCTTGAATTAAAATGGTTTAAATGAAGATTTTTTTTAAAGCGTGTTATGATTTTCTAAGTATTATGTTTTTTTTAAAAGAATAACATGTCCAAAGTGTTATGATTTTAGTAGTGTGATTTCCAAATGATAAACATCCCTAAATTGTTATGATTTCAAACCATTATGGTTTCAAGTTTATTATCTTATTTTGTTTTCCAAACTATCTTTTGGTTGTCCTTATTTCTCTTATCTTGTTACAGAATGGGAAGGCTATTGCTTATACCAGTCTGTTTAGAAATCTTTCTGTAATCTTTGATAATCTTGGATACTCATTTTTGATTCTGAACACTGTTTTTCCATTCATAGACCGTCGGTCAAGTGAAAGGGGTGATTCAGACTCTAGAGGATCTTTTTCGTGCTTGTACTCTTGATTTAATTACCTCCATCTTGTTAAACTTACCTATAACAATAGTTATCAGGTGTAATTCCAATCTTCTTATCATCTTGTCTTAATTCTATTCATTCTATCTTTTTATGTGCTTTCCCGTACCTCGTTCCTTTTCGGGGACGAAAAGTTTTGAGTGGGGGAGAGTGTAACAACCCTGTATTTTACAATTTTTTTTTATTGATTTCCAAATTTAAAAGCTTTATTTATGAAAAGAATAAATTTTGTTATTGTAAATATAAAAAACTTTGATTTTGTATGTGGATTAGAATTCCAAATATGACTAAATTTAATATTTCCAGAAATGTGAATTTTGGTCAAATAGTCAAACTTCGACTTTTAACTTAAAAATTTAAAAGTTTGAAATTATAAATTTTATCTTTTATTATGACAATAGATTTAATAACTTGAATACTTCTTTTCGTTTCATTGGAAACGGAGTTAAAATGTAAAAGTTATGTACATTTCAATTTTTAGTATAATTTGTTTTATTGTGCAATTTTGCCTATTTTAAATTTTATAAAACATATTTTCTTTCTTATATGTTATTTAATATGTGTCAATATGTTAATTTATGTATATTTTCATCTATAAATATTTCAAAAATAATAATAGAATTTTTCCAAAATTTACTATGATGATTTCCTATTTTTAAAGGCTGTTTTCCTATTTTCTGCTATTTTCTTCATTAAAAATTATATGTAAATTTAATTTTAAATATTTATTTTGTGAATATATTTTTATTTTATGTTATTGTTTATGTTTAAAAATATATTACAAGCTCATATGAATTTTTCTAAAATTTATTTTATTCAATTTCAAATTTCTAGACTAGTTTTCTATTTTTGCTATTTTCTTAATTTAACTTTATATTATTGATAAATATTTATATAAATTATTATATTTTGCTCAAATTTCGCAATATTACCTGGGATTATTATTTTTTTCCAGAAATATAAAGTTATAAAAAAAATAAAATAAAGAAATTTGAAAGGCCTTAAACTTTCTATCTTCCTATGGGCTTTTATAGTCCACCTTTTTACTTTTAACCTAACCTTTCACCAATTAACCCTAACTATTCCTCATTCTTTTTTTTTTCAGCTGACTTCCTCCTGTTATTCACGAATTTTCAAAGCTTCTTAACCCTAAAAATAAATCATGGCCTCCATCTTGCAAAAAAAAAAAATTAGGTAAATTCTTCTCCTTTCTCTTGTTTTCTATATTTTCTTATTAGAAATTGCTCTTGTTCTCAACTAAAGTGATTGGCTCCTCTTCAACCAGACCTTAGGCCGACCTCCACCACTCCATAGCCTGATCACCAACCACCCTAGATCACCACCATGGCAGGCCGAGCAACCCCAAGGCAAGCACCACCACAAAAATCCACAAATCCATCACCTATGCACTCAAGCTGACCTAGTTTTGGTACCATCACCTTCCACCACCCATGGCCGCCACCAACACCACCTCCACCACTTCCAGCACCACCTGGACCTTCTGCCACGTCATCACCTTGGACCCCACTCCTCTGGCCGTGCCCCATGAGCCTTGGCCGAGCCTTGAATTGCTTGAATCCATGTTAAAGTGACATTGTTTTGCCTTGTTGTGTTGTTTCATGCATACTCACCTTTTGCTATCCTCTAAACATGTTTGGCCGACCCTTAGGCAACCAAAACCTGATCCAAATCTTGCCTTAGACCTGTAGTACACCATATGGCTGAACCTAAAGGTTGTTGGAAGCAAGTGCAAAGCAATTCTACTTTGATTCGTGTAGTTGATTCTATATTATTCTATCGTATTGTGCATTTGAAAACTTATATTGTTTGTATTGTTTTGTCTTATGTATTCGAGGAAGTTAACCTTGTCTCTCCCACACTCATCATCATCATGGCTAAGAAAATGAACCCCTTGTTCGAGCTTTTGAATGGTTAAAGCACAGTCAAGTAATCTTTTCCGTTGTTGCTTCTTATCTTCATTGTTTCAACATTGTTTGCATTGAATATTTATGTGTATATTGTCTTGTTTGGTTATTGTTTACAAGATAAATATCAAGGCTCTCCATTCATTCAAATCAAAAGTCATGCTATATCGTGCTTGTTGTGCTTTCTGGAATCTATTCTGTGTGTTTTGATCGCTAATCTCCAGCTTTAACAGGTGAGTTATTCTCACCAGACAATATGTACCTATATAACTAGTAAATTGACACCCTGTGAATCTGTAGAAATATATTATCATGTTATACTTGACTATGTTATGATCATATGATGTTTATACACCTGTTATATCATCCGTTACTGTTATATAATGTATTCTGTTCATTTATATCTGTTTATCACACTGCAAGTTCCCTGTAGACTAGAATCACTATGGGTTGAAATGATACATACCCGAACGGACTTTAGAATAGGGAAAAATCATTATGGGCTGAAATGATAGGCCTGAATGGTTTTCATTTAACTTATTTTAACTTGGGATTGCGGGTTTGAAATGATAGAACCCGGTTTTTCTTTGTAAATTGTGGATTGAAATGATATAGATCTGTATCACTTGACCTAGGTTACAAAACTATATACAGGCCCGTGGTTATTTTATAAAGTGTTTTTGGATATTTTTAAGTATTTTAAAAATATAAATTTAT
The DNA here is from genome assembly GCA_030737815.1 of Allium fistulosum. NCBI lineage: Eukaryota > Viridiplantae > Streptophyta > Magnoliopsida > Asparagales > Amaryllidaceae > Allium > Allium fistulosum. The sequence goes on from CM060902.1 coordinate 1,390,846,181, forward strand.
GAAATTTGATTTAAATAGATTTTGAAATGTTTTAAAATAAAGAAATTATGATTTTTCTATGAGTTGAAAATGTAATTAATGAATGGTTAAATTGGATTATTGAAATATAACTTAAGTTTGGAATTTGGAATTTTGGTTAAAAATGATATTTAAGTTATATGAATAAAAATGAAAATTTAATTATATTTGGAAAATGGTAAATATGATAATTTGATTAAATTTGAATTTAAGCGATTTATTAAAGTATTATTGATTTTTCTATGAGTTTAAGTGGTTAAATAAATGAATGTTTAAAAGTGATCTTTTAAAATATAACTTGACTCGGAAATGTGAAATTTGGTTTTAATTAAAGGTTTAAGTTAATTAAAAAAAATTGGAAATTTAGTTAAATTTGTGAAATGGTAATTTAAATTTGAAGTGTTAAGTTATTTGTTGAAATGTGAAGAATTGGAAACTTTTACACTTAAATTTATTAAGTAAATTGTTGAAAATTGGATTTAATTATAAGAAATTTATTGTGAAAAAGATATATGTTAAATGATATGTAAATGAACATTTTAAATGTTAAAAATATGATTTTTAAAATGTTTATGTGTTTTAAATTGAAGTTATTTAGTTGCTGGAAATACACTAAAATCTGGAATTAACTTTTAATAGCATTCAGAAATGCTATAGTTTCTGAATTGAACTAAAATTGTGTAAAAAGTGCTATTACAGCATTTCTGAAATGCTATAGTTGCTGTAATTGAACTTATATTGAACTCAGGTCTATTATAGCATTCTCTGGAAATGCTATAGTGGTCTGCAGTCTTTGCCGAAATCAAATAAAACCTTTGTTTTGAAATCTGAGTTACCGCAGCACTTCTGAAATGCTGTCTTTTCTGCTTTGAACTATAATTTAACTAAAAACTGAGTTTTAACAGCAGTTTTAAATGCTGTCTTTGCTGAATAAAAATGTTTTCAAGTATAACTTATAACAGCCTTTTCTAAATGCTGCGAAAGGCTGAAATTTTAATAATTATGGGTTTTGACTTAGTAAACGAACTCAGAATGGTTTGAAACCTTGGAAATTGAATACTTGATTTGAAAATATAATAATTACACTTTTAAATGGTTTAAATGAATTATTTTGATTGGAATATAAACTATTTAAAGGTGATTTGAAATGATAGTAAATGAACGATATCTTTGAATTTAAAAGGTATTTAAAGTTGAATATTTGGATCTGAACTAATAGGATATTTTATTATATTAAAAGGATTTGAAATGAAGTTTTGTAAGGATATGATATTTTATTATATTAAAATGATTTGAAATGAAGTTTTGTAAGAATATGATATTTTATTATATTAAAATGATTTGAAATGAAGTTTTGGAAAGATATGATATTTTGATATATTGAAATGATTAGAAATGAAGTTTTGAAATGATATAATATTTTAAATATATGGAAATGGTTTGGAATTGATTTAATCTTTATTTTGATAAATATATGGTTTTGAAATGATATTTTATTTTGAAGTAAAGTATTGTTTTAAAAGTTATAACCACGGGTTATAATAACGATTGGTTGTTAAAGAGACCGGGATCGGATATGGACATACTCTCTGTCGATACCGAAAACCACTTTGACAACTGTGTACGCGGTGGAGTTTCCAGAATGAAGTAGGATGGTGGCGACGATCCTAAGGTATATACGTGGACCCAACTCCCGTGAGTTGGCATAAGGTGGCTAAAACAGGAGCGATTGACGGACCAAGGAGGTAGCATCTCTGATCGGACACACTTCTTCGATACCATTCTATTACTTGTAATTGATTTGGTGGCCACCCTTGATTTGGGAGTGTTGTTCGAGGTGGGCGGTAGTGGCTGCTATGCGTCACCACTAGTCCGGATGCGTAATTGGTATATCTACCCTGGCATTGCCTAGTTGTGCTGTGTCACCTACCATATCGAGCTTTACTACGATTTTGATTTAAAGATCCGACCGCGTTAAGGTTCTCCATCCCCTTAACGCTATTTTCTATATGATTATACTTTACTAATTAGACACTACTGTATATAGCGTATATTACTACATAGTAAATAGTTTAACGGATCCTTAAAGAATGGGCGATCCCAAGCATTCTTTAAGTTACTTGTACCTTATTACAGTTCACTTGAGTTGGTTTACATTATATAAGTATATATTGTCCTGACTCGAGTGTTTGTATTTTTATTTACGCTCGGGTCAGCCTAAGTATTCACAGATTTGGATTCCACTTTCTAGAGATTGGAATCGCTGGAGATTATCTGCTTATCTAGTTTTATCTATCTCAGTTCTGTTGTTCTATTCAGCTTGTACTTGGTTATCATATTGAGACTTCTGTTGTACTTTATTTCTTCTGTTTTATCTTATTTAACTCTGATATATTTACATAGTAGCTTCATGAACTACTATTTCTTTTACTTCCGCTACATTATTTTACTCTGTTCTGTGATCTGTGATTATATTTATTTACTGTATATTCTGATATTTGCCAAATTTTATTTACAACGCGGAATTTTGAGCAATTCAATTCCGGCATGAGTGTCTTCTTATACACTTATAATGGATGCGAATGGTTGAAAATATCGGGTCGTTACATTTTCTTTTAACATTTATTTTGTTGTATATTGCTTATATAATATTGAACAATGTGTACAAAGTATAAGAAACGTTCTGCAAGCACAATATGAAATGCTTGAAAATAAGTTCTCTATGGACCTCAAAAAAGCTATATACTTTTACTGGCTTTCTATTGGTACAATTAGCATTTTTTATTTTCATGTCAATGTTGAGGACATTATACTTCTAGACTAATATTAAAGGAACATGCATGTATATTGCCAATATGAGTTGCCATAGTATTACTTCATGCAACCATCAACCATGTTATCCAGAAACATTATATATAGATATTACTGAGAACAACATGTAGTTAGTTATGAATCTTTAGTATCTTTTGACTATTTGCATGAAATAAAGTGTATATTTCTCACTTACATAAAGATTGATAATCAAAATATATATCTTACAAATTTCAGTTGCTGAGATACACAAGAAAATATTGATAATAAAAAAATATCAAAGCCGCTTCATAAAATAAAGATTCCTAAGCAATATTTACAAAGGATTAATAAGTATTTATCGTGTGCTATATAAAAAAGATAATTTTGAAGTTGTACCAAAGTGAATTATGTTCTTAATTTTAGCAATTAGCGCATTCAAATTTTCTTCTTCTTATTAATGGTGCTAAATCATTAGTGAATCATATTATAACAAAAAATAAGCATAAGTTACTTCATATCTGTAACTTCCATAAGTTTTCTTTTCCTTATACTTCTCATCTACTAAAGATATTTAGCTTTCCCCCAATAGATATTTAGACGTTTCAAGGTATATAATTATATCCAACAATCCAATTAAAAAAATCAAAATCGAACCTTGTATGACCTGGAAAGATGATGCGCTGAACTTGAAGTCGTAAGAGCAGTCGATTTTTGGTCGATGTCGCATGAAGAGAAGATGCATCCAATCTACAAACGCATGTTGACTCTTCGATGGATGTCGACAACTGTTAGATGTTGCCTTAAGGGTGCACCGAGAGAGATCAGTTAAGTCGCCGGAGGCGTCAAGCGTCACTGATTTATCGATTTCGATGGATGCCTTATGGAGTATTGTTGTTCCAGATTTCGATTTTGATTTCCACGAGAAAGATAAAACCCTAGAGATTTAGATGAGGAAATGAATAAAAGTGCGTTAAAACCGAGAAAGTTAGCAAAATTACATATTTATCCTATGTACTTCATCTTATTTACATCATCAAAAAATATTATCACGGTTATAACTATTACAAAATGATAACAACGGAAATAATTATTGCTATTTTATAAGAGTAATAACCGTTAGGAATTCTAAAAAAATAAGTGTTGCAAAACGGCTAATTTGGTGTAGTGTATGTTACTTAAATTGCAATCTTCATACATATATATAAGTATATTTGTTGTTCGAAAATGAATATATAATTTGCAATTATTTATACATATAGATATACATGTGTTTATGTTATTTTAATCTAAATCAAAATGTACCTTTTTGTGAAACTGTAGAATTTAATTTCAAGCTCTTCCTTAATTGAAACCGTTGTTACAATTGTTAATTCTTGTTTTGACAAACTCATATATATAGGAAAACTTATTTTAACATGTGTATGCATAAACTTATCGATTATTATACATGTATATTTTATTATTTAAAAAAAACTTGGACAACAAAGGCATATACAAATTCTATTGTAAATGTCATTTGATATGTCATTCAATGTAATTAAAAAGAGAGAGAAATGTAAGGGTTTCTCTCTCTACATTTATAGTCTTATCTTTTGATGCAGACCAAGTAATAAGTCGTGACCGACTTAAGGAGATAGGTCTAAGTCGTGACCGACTCAACAAAGCTAAGGACATAAGTCATGACCGACTTAACAAAGGAGCTATGAGTCGTCTACGACCTAATAGGCTTGGAGGAAAAGGGCTACGACTTAACAGAGGCTTAAGTCGCTTGGAACTGATAAGTCATCTCCGACTCATCGAAAACGAAAGGTTAAGTCGTCCACGACTTAACAAAAGGCAAGAAGAGGAAGCGAGTTACGACCTAGAAGAATTAACTCGTAAGTCGCGTGAAGATGGAAACCGTTGATTCTTCTACCGAGTTAATCTCTGCCATTGATTTCCTTAAGTCGTTGATCTGGGATGCCGCATGTCTTTAAGTCGCTGAAGCTTGTTGCCGTTGATTCTTATGCCGAGTTAATCTAAACCGTTGATTCTTAAGTCGCGGAAAGATGTTGTTGTGTTGCTTGTTAAGTCGTCATCTGTTAACTCGTGGCATTGTTAAGTCGCTATGTACTAATGTGTGTATTTCTTAAGTCGTATGACGTCTGTTTCATATGTCGTATCTTTTGAGTCGTATGTCGTATGTAGTTCTTTGAGTCATTTGTAATATACATGTATGTTGAGTCGCCTTTGTTTTTAAGTCGTCTGTAACTTGTAAGTCGTGTGCTTTGGCTGAGTCGTAAGTCGGAAGGAGTGCTAAGTTGTAAGTCGCATAAGTGATGAGTCGGAACCGACTTAGGAGTTGTATTTTTTTCTGCTTTGCGTGTTGTAGCCTATAAATAGGCAAGTTGTTCACTTGTAAAGGTTGTTGATTTTTGAATAAAATTCTCTTTTGTTAGCTTTGTGCTTTCATTCAAATTGGTAGTTGAGTGTAATCTCCTATCTCCTCTTTCGGATAATCGAGTGCGCTCGATTCAACGATTGCAGAAGCCGATTCATGGAATCAAGTGCGCTTGATCAACGCTCGAAGAATTGAAGATCTCTCCTCACGGTATCGTGCGCGATCAACGTGTCAGAGATAGCTAGAATTCGGCATCTTCGGATCAACGAATTTGGGCAATTCAGTATCTTCCAATCCACCGATCACTACATTCATCGATCTACATTGTTTTTGAAATATCCGCTGCGTCAGTTTTTAGTATCAGAGCTTGTTCTAGCCAATCATAGCTAGATCGAGACTTGGATCCTAATCATTTTGAAGATTTGAGTTTGATTATCACGGCCGAGAGCAAGTTGAAGTTGTTCGACTTTGTATTGAAGTATAGAGATCGGATCTTATCATTTGGAGAAGTTGTGTTCATCGTGTTCATCGCAAATTGCAACAAAGTGGGAGTTTTCGATCCATTCCATTTTGGATCAAAGTTCGAATTGTGTTTGAATTTGAAGAGTTTGTAAAGTTTCAAGTATGCCGCCAAGGAGAGCCAATCGACATCAAAACGTTGAAGCTTTGTATCGAAGAGAAGAGGCTGATGAGATGGAGCAAAGAATCAATGAAAACTTTAGTGAAAAGCTTAACGAAGGAATTGGCCGGTTAGAGAAGCTTATGACGGAGATAAATCAAAATCGGAGAAGGATTTCACCTGAATCTAACCATGGGGGTAGTAGAGTCTCGCCACATTCCAATCGAGACAGAAGTGTTGAAAATGATCAAGGACGTGGGAGGAACGTGAATGATCGTGAACGGAGGAATGTAGATAGAAGGGATGATGGTGGTAGACGTGAAGGTAGTAGAGATGTGGGTGGACGAGATAGACAATGATATACATCTGATTTTGAAGAGGAGTATGATGGTGGTAGTGTTCGAGGACAAGGACGAGGACAAGGAAGAAATTACTCTGAGTATGATCACAAGTGGGAGTCGGGGATGAAGACTGAAATTCCTGAATTCAAAGGTGGTATGCAAGCAGAGGAGTTTCTAGATTGGGTGGCTAATGTTGAAGAGATTTTTGACTTCAAAGAAGTTCCAGAACATCGTAGAGTGAAGTTGGTTGCTACGAGGTTGAGGGGTAGAGCTTTGGCATGGTGGCAGCAAACCAAACTTACACGTGAACGGATGGGGAAGTCAAAGATTGAATCTTGGGAGAAGATGAAGAAATTGATGAAAGCGACATTCTTACCTTATAATTATCAATCGCTTATGTATCAGAGGTTGCAGAACTTGAGACAAGGAACGAAATCTGTGAATGACTATGCTGATGAATTTTATCAACTGATTGCAAGGAATGATATTATGGAGACAGAAGAACAGTTAACAGCTAGATTTGTTGGAGGGTTGCGAATGCAGATTCAGGATATGGTTAATATGTTTGATCCCAGATCTGTAGCGGAAGCACATCAGAAAGCGTTGGCGTGGGAGAAACAGGGACGACGAGGAAGTGGTGTGTTTACTAATTCTAACAATCAAGCGAAGGGTGTTAGTGGGAGTTCTAATGTTTCAAAAGCTGTTGCGAAACCAGTTGTGAATGAGGTTGGGAAGGCGAAAGTCAATAATGGTTTCAAATGTTACAATTGCCAAGATTTGGGCCACAAAATTAGCGAATGTCCGAAGCCGAAGAAGAGAGCTATGATAGCGGAGGTTGAGGATGAGGATGGAGAAGCTGAATGTTCCAATTCACCACCTGATGAGGAGGAAGAAGAAGTGACGGGAGACGAAGGTTACAATCTTATGATGAAGAGGTCCTGTTTAACACCAAAGCAAGAGGAGGATTGTAGTTGGTTGAGGAGCAATATTTTTCAGTCAACATGTACCATTCTGGGGAAGGTTTGCAAATTTGTTATTGATGCTGGAAGCTGTGATAATATAATTTCTTCAGAAGCTGTGAGGAAGTTGGCATTGAAGACTGAGAAACATCCAAAACCGTACAAGCTAGCTTGGTTGAGGAAAGGTGGGGAGGTGAAGGTTGGACGAAGGGCTCGTGTGAAGTTTTCAATTGGGAAGAAATATAAAGACGAAATCTGGTGCGATGTGGTAGATATGGACGTTTGTCATTTGTTGCTAGGGAGACCGTGGCAGTATGATAGGGCGGTGCAACATGATGGGCGTACCAACAGTTACAGTTTCATGTTTGAAGGCACAAAGATTACTCTAGTTCCAAAGAAGCGACAACAGGAGGAAAACAAGTTGGAGGAGATTGAAGAGCTCAAAACTTTGTTATCTTTGAAGGAGTTTGTGAAGGAAGTAGAGGAGGAGCCTGAAGTGTTTTTGTTGATTGGGCGAGAAAGCAGTGAAGAGGTTGCAATACCAGAAGAAGTAAAACCGGTATTGAAAGAGTTTGACGATGTATTTCCAGAGGAGTTACCAACGGAGTTGCCACCGTTGAGGGATACACAACATCAGATAGATCTTGTTCCAGGTGTTGTGTTACCACATAGACCACATTATCGAATGAGTCCGAAGGAACATGAAGAGTTGTGGAGGCAGGTAGAGGAATTGCTTGAACAGGGGCGTGTGCAGGAGAGTTGAAGTCCTCGTGCTGTACCAGCTTTATTGGTACCCAAAAGGGATGGAACGTGGAGGATGTGCACAGACAGTAGAGCATTGAATAAGATCACAGTCAGATACAGATTTCCGATGCCGAGGCTTGATGATTTATTGGATCAGATCAGTGGATCCGTAATCTTTTCTAAGATTGACTTGAAGAGCGGTTATCATCAGATTCGCATTAGACCAGGGGATGAATGGAAGACAGCATTCAAGACGAGGGAAGGATTGTATGAATGGCTGGTAATGCCGTTTGGTCTATCGAATGCACCGAGTACATTCATGAGGGTGATGAATCAAATTTTCAGACCGTACATTGGAAAATTTGTGGTGGTTTACTTTGATGATATTCTGATCTACAGTGCGAGTACAGAAGAGCATGTTCAACATTTGAAGAAAGTGTTAATTATTCTTCGTGAAGAACAATTCTATGCTGCTACAAAGAAGTGTGTCTTTATGGCGAGGAGTGTTTTATTTCTAGGATATGTTGTATCGGAAGAAGGAATACAGGTTGACCAAAGTAAAGTCGAAGCGATTAGAGATTGGCCACAGCCCAAGACGATAACGGAAGTTCGTAGTTTTCACGGGTTGGCTTCATTTTATCGAAGGTTTATTCCACACTTTAGTAGTGTGATGGCGCCTGTGACTGATTGTATGAAGGGTAAACAGTTTACATGGACGGAGGAAGCAGGAGTTGCTTTTGAACGAATCAAGGAGTTGTTGACGACCGCACCAATCCTAGCATTACCTGATTTTCAGTTGTTGTTTGAATTACATACTGATGCGTCAAAGGTTGGGATTGGAGGAGTGTTGAGTCAAAGGGGTCGTCCTATTGCCTATTTCAGTGAGAAGTTGTCAGGAGCAAAGATGCGATACAGTACATATGATGTGGAGTTTTATGCTGTTGTGCAAGCTATTAAACACTGGAGACATTATCTATTTCAGAAAGAGTTTGTTCTTTACACTGATCATGAGGCGTTGAAGCATTTACAAGGGCAGGACAAGATTTCAGCGAGACATGCATTGTGGATTGCATATCTGCAACAATTTACTTTTGTTGTTAAACACAAGTCATGGGTGACGAATCTTGTGGCTGATGCTTTGAGTAGGAGGAATCATTTGTTGACAACAATGAAGGTTGAAGTGACGGGGTTTGACGAGTTACCAGAATTATTTGTCGAAGATCCTTATTTTGCGAAGTTTGTTGATAAAGTCAAGGAGGGAAAGACGGATGAGTTTATGATGGTAGACGGTTTTCTGTTCAAAGGAAATCGATTGTGCATACCTGATTGTAGTTTGAGAATGAAGATCGTAAAAGAACTACATGAAGAAGGACATGTTGGGAGAGACCGTACATTACAGTTGATTTCACAGTCTTACTTTTGGCCATCGATGAGGAAAGAAGTAGAGAGGTTTGTGGAGCGTTGTCATATTTGTCAGGTTTCGAAAGGAACTACGACTAATGCTGGTTTATATATGCCGTTACCCGTGCCTGTAAAACCATGGGTGGATATCAGTATGGATTTTGTTTTGGGTTTGCCTAGAACTCAAAGGGGAAATGATTCTATATTCGTTGTGGTAGACAGATTTTCGAAAATGGCACATTTTATTGCTTGTAAGAAGACAGCGGATGCTGTTCATGTTGCTCAGTTGTTTTTCAAGGAGGTCTATCGACTTCATGGATTGCCAGAATCTATTGTGTCGGATAGAGATACTCGATTTCTGAGTCACTTTTGGTTGAGTTTGTGGAAAATGGTGGGAACGAAGCTGAAGTTTAGTAGTGCTTATCATCCGCAAACTGATGGACAGACTGAGGTGGTAAACAGATCATTGGGGAATTTGTTACGATGTCTTGTACAGGACAATCTGAAGAGTTGGGACATGAAGTTATGCCAAGCAGAATTTGCTCATAATCGTGCTGTAAATCAAAGTACTGGGTTCAGTCCATTCCAGATTGTATATTCTAGTATGCCAAAAGGACCGTTGGATTTAACGGTAATACCACGCTCGAAGGGGACAATTAAAAAAGCTGCTGATTTTGTTGATGGGTTGACGGAATGTCATAAAATCGTTCAGGAACGATTGGAGAAAGAAAACGAGAAGTATAAACGATCTGCAGACTTGAAGCGAAGAAATGTTGAGTTTAATGAAGGAGATATGGTTTATGCAGTGTTAACAAAAGATCGTTTTCCGATGGGAACGTACAATAAATTGAAAGCACGAAAGATTGGTCCAGTGGAAATTTTAAAGATAATCAATAAAAATGCTTATAAATTGAAGCTACCAGATGATGTGTATACGTCTGACGTATTCAATGTTAAGCATCTCGTACCATATCATGGGAATGAGTTTGTTGTGGGAGATGAGGGTGCAAATTCGAGGATGAATTTTTCTCAACCTGGGGAGGATGATGCAGACCAAGTAATAAGTCGTGACCGACTTAAGGAGATAGGTCTAAGTCGTGACCGACTCAACAAAGCTAAGGACATAAGTCGTGACTGACTTAACAAAGGAGCTATGAGTCGTCTACGACCTAACAGGCTTGGAGGAAAATGGCTACGACTTAACAGAGGCTTAAGTCGCTTGGAACTGATAAGTCATCTCCGACTCATCGAAAATGAAAGGTTAAGTCGTCCACGACTTAACAAAAGGCAAGAAGAGGAAGCGAGTTACGACCTAGAAGAATTAACTCGTAAGTCGCGTGAAGATGGAAACCGTTAATTCTTCTACCGAGTTAATCTCTGCCATTGATTTCCTTAAGTCGTTGATCTGGGATGCCGCATGTCTTTAAGTCGCTGAAGCTTGTTGCCGTTGATTCTTATGCCGAGTTAATCTAAACCGTTGATTCTTAAGTCGCGGAAAGATGTTGTTGTGTTGCTTGTTAAGTCGTCATCTGTTAACTCGTGGCATTGTTAAGTCGCTATGTACTATTGTGTGTATTTCTTAAGTCGTATGACGTCTGTTTCATATGTCGTATCTTTTGAGTCATATGTCGTATGTAGTTCTTTAAGTCATTTGTAATATACATGTATGTTGAGTCGCCTTTGTTTTTAAGTCGTCTGTAACTTGTAAGTCGTGTGCTTTGGCTGAGTCGTAAGTCGGAAGGAGTGCTAAGTCGTAAGTCGCATAAGTGATGAGTCGGAACCGACTTAGGAGTTGTATTTTTTTCTGCTTTGCGTGTTGTAGCCTATAAATAGGCAAGTTGTTCACTTGTAAAGGTTGTTGATTTTTGAATAAAATTCTCTTTTGTTAGCTTTGTGCTTTCATTCAAATTGGTAGTTGAGTGTAATCTCCTATCTCCTCTTTCGGATAATCGAGTGCGCTCGATTCAACGATTGCAGAAGCCGATTCGCGGAATCAAGTGCGCTTGATCAACGCTCGAAGAATTGAAGATCTCTCCTCACGGTATCATGCGCGATCAACGTGTCAGAGATAGCTAGAATTCGGCATCTTCGGATCAACGAATTTGAGCAATTCAGTATCTTCCAATCCACCGATCACTACATTCATCGATCTACATTGTTTTTGAAATATCCGCTGCGTCATCTTTCCTCAATTTATTATATGTGTCAAGAGAAAGAAAACCAAAGGCTTTCCTTCTCTAAAATTTCTCATGCTTAGTTACACAAATATACAACTTCTTATATGTTACACTTATATTTCACAACATGAATGTATTTGATACATTCATTCCATTACACATAAATATGTACATAAGAGTATATTTGATATACTCTAATTTACATACACATTAAATTAAAGTAAAACTTTATTTATAAATTAAATAAAATATTGATTATATTTTAAAAAAACTTAGAAGAGTTCTAAATGAATTTAGACTTCATAGGCCCATTAATGATCCAAAAATGGTAAATTTTTTGAAATTCACCTATTTCTTTCGCTGCGGACTGGCCTAATTCTAATAAGATCTAGATGAAGTGAGTGTAATTCTTGAAATTAAAATTACTAGGTCAGAAAAGGGATTTCATTTGGATCAATCTCATTACATTGAGAAGATACTAAAGAAATACAATTACTTTGATTGTAAACCTGCATGTACACCATATGATCATAGTGTAAAACTATGTAAGAACACTGGTGAAGGTGTAAGACAGTCTGATTATGCGAGCATCATTGGCAGCCTTCGGTATGTCACTGATTGTACTAGGCCCTACATAGCCTATGTCGTGAGATTATTATGAAGGTGTAATAGTAGACTTAGTATAGAACACTGACATGCTATCGAAAGGGTCATGAGATACCTAAAACGAACTATGAACCTTGGATTATATTATGAAAAGTTTCCAGCTGTCCTTGAAAGATATACCGATGCAGACTGGAATACTTTATCTGTGATTCGAAAGCAACCGATGGCTATATATTTAGCATTGCTGGTGGAGCTGTTTCTTGGAAATCTAAGAAACAGATTATTTTGGCTCAGTCCACAATGGAGTATGAGATGATAGCACTAGCCACATCTAGTGAAGAAGCAGATTACTTAAGAAATCTGCTAGCTATGTTGATCCATTGCGATAGTACCGTGGCTATCTCAAAAGTATAGAACCGTTATTACAACGGTAAGAGACGACAGATACGTCGTAAGCACAACACTGTTAGAGAGCTACTCTCTTCAGGAGCTATTAGAGTGGATCACATACGCAATGATGAGAATTTGGCCGATACTTTGACGAAAGGACTAGCCAAAGAGAAAGTCCTTAGAACCTCTAAAAGAATGAGACTATTGCCCTTAGATTGTTGAGTCACGCACAATGGTAACCCCGACCTAATGATTGGAGATCCCAAGAACTAGGTTCAATGGGTAAGAACAAGTTGTGAAGTGATATGAGTTGAACATGCTATTTTTATATATTTTGAAGCATGTATTCCTTAAGTGATTAGAGGATGAGTTAATAGAAACTCTTAATTAGATCTATACTCTATATAGAGTGGAGTACATACCTTTAGGAGTACTCTTGATAGACTCACTTATGTGGATGTGGAAATGTGGCTATGGAATTTTGGGCAAAATTCTTATAGCATTCACTAAACTGGGATAGACGTTCATGGCCATAAATGTACGACTTATTTGATTGCACTCTAGAAAGATTGTGTGTGGTCTCATGTCAGGAATAGAGTTCAAGGCTACTGTCACCCTAGTAAAAACTGAATCTTATCCACTATGTAATGGTTTAAGTCGAAAGACACCTTTGTTTATGCACAATCTTATGTTTCTAGAAAGTGCTTGAGATTTTTTTTTAAATTCAAGTGGGGAATTGTTGAAAATTGTGCTTGTGAATTGTTTAAAAAATTTAATGACCTTGGAATAAATGCATTTATTGCTTGAGTCGTACACCATAGGGATTATTGAAAGATACTCATATATATATATGAGTTTCTTAGCTCCTAAATTGGACCCTTTGGCCACCCAAATGTTGCTTTTGTGTTGAGGAGGGAGCGCATGCATGACCATCACATGCGCGCGCGCCGACTGACCGACTCGACCCGACCCGAGCCGGGCTCGGGCTTATTGTGGTGTAACACCTATATTTTTGGACGAAATTATCAAATGTTTTCTGACCGTTATTTTATTTGAAACGGTAAAACTTCAGATCCTAATTTTGAGCCAACGTCACCCCATGACTCAGTAATACGTTCGACTTGGTATTTTGTCTATTAAATTGGTTTTTAGACGAAATCAAAAACAGAACGACATTTTTTTTCTGCGAGCCTATCCTCTTCTCCACGAAACCGTTTTCTTCGAAAATCAAAAGCCGAGCAGTTTTTTGAGTGCAACTGAGTTGATTCCGTTTATGCCGACGGATCGATACTAAAAACCGAAAAAGTGGTTGTTTTATCCTAGAAGCGGCGACGTTAGTTTGACTGTTTTGTACCACTGAGCAGAACGCCGAAACGTCTTCAAGACAGTGATTGAGTACATGACTCAGCCGAAGTTCATTTGTTTCCAACAAGTACTTTTTCTAAAAGGAAATAAATGTATTAAATTCATTCTGAATGTTTGAATCTTTATAATATTTGAGGTGGTCGGTCAGCTAAATCATATAGATTTAAAGAGGTTTGGCTTGTCCCTATGTAAAAGTGATGACAAATATTTAATACCTCATGCTATAACCGAAATTATAGTGCAAATTAGCTTTTGATAAAGCCATTAGATAAAACAATCAAGGCCAATACCTATTGTATGGTTAGTAATACCTCCAAAGTCCATCTACTAACTTCCTTGGAATACAAATTTGTTATCTACCTTACCTAAAGAATACAATAATTTAAGCTGTTTAATCTAAACAAATAGTGTATTGCTACAAATAAAAAAACATTAAAAGAACTAACAAACCTGGAAAATAGAGCAATATGAATCATCTATTCAACGGTTGTTTGATACTTTCTGATTCAAAGCCACCATGCTCCCAAGGCCTAATTTCCCTCAAAAATTAAGGTAGTGTTTGGTTTATCCTTTTTATTTTAAGGTTTTTGTCCATACAAAAATAATCACCTCACATGTATATTGTGAAAAACAATCAATTTAGAAAACAAAGTCAACATACAAAATAAAAAACAATTTTTTTTATTTTCGTGTTTTGAGAAATAAGTGAAGCACGAGAAACAATCTATCATTCCATTGCCTCCATCCTCTCCGTGGTCCCCTCCATCTTCCTTTCATTCTATTCGTCGTCCCTCCACTCCTCTCATATTTTGTAATTTATGTAGAAAATTCAAAATACAAAGCTCATTTTAAACCAAACGCTACCTAAAACTATTCAACGTCATAAGAAATTTGAGGTGATGCGCTACGGTGATTTAGTTGGTTTTGTAGCTAGTCGAGACTAGATCTGTCAAAATATGACCCAACCCATTTACACTACTTATAAATAGGTTGGGTCAACCCATTTATGAATTTTGTTAAATGAGTTATAGGTTGGGATGATTCATTTTTAAAATGGTTATAAATGGATAACTCATTTATTAAAAACTTAAAATTTGAAAATGTAAATTTTGAAAATAAAATTTTTGAACACACGTTGTAGTTTTACACGGAGACTGACAGTTGTACTTAGAAAACAACAGTCTACCGCATCCTCATATTTGAACTCTACCTAGTGCAAAAACCGCTATTTTTTTGTTCAGACTACAATAACTTCTTCATACTAAATCGGAATCAGACGAGACTTCGACCGATTAACTTCCACATAAATTACGGACAATCTGGAACACTCAGATACTTTATATTGTTAACGTACACTGTAGTTCTCCATGAAGACTGACAGTTATACTTAGAAAATTACATGCAACTACATCCCCAAATTTGAATTTTGATGAAAATTAGAATTAAAATTTAAAATTTTTAAATTTTGTTTTTTATCGAAATTCAGAACATAAAAATTAGTATTAGAATTATTTTATATTTATTTATTTTTATTATTCAAATCAAATTTAAATCTTTAAATGGGTTAAATGGGTAACCCGCTTGCTTATTAAACGGGTTGGGTCATAAATGGATTGGGTTATAAATGGATCAAAAAGAATGAATCATAAATGGGTTGGGTCAAACTCGACCCAATCTATTTTGAGCTAACCTAACCCGTTTGACAGGTCTAGTCGCGACGCAGCACGAATTTAGTTGGGACATCGAAAACCGAATCGCTTAGATCAACAGCATAAAAAAACAGTTAACTTAAAAAGATTACACACTTCATATTTTATGCCTTTCCCGCCAAAACTAAAGATACGCTCGTAGCTAAATCCAAAAGCAAAGGGTAGTTTCGTCGCCGTGCAAATATTAGTACGTTAACCCCTTTTTCCAACCGTCTCCTATGCATATATCTGATATCTCGCAAAAAAGGGGCAGAATCGTCCATCTGCACGTAAACACTATAAATATCACATCACCTTTCCCACAACAGAATTGATCAATCGCACACAACCCTCACAAATTGAAAAATCCATGGCGTCAGCTTTCTTCCTTCTCACTCTCTTCACACTCATAATCCTTTCTCTTCCCATCCCCTCCTTCGCCTACTTCCCCGGAGCTCCATCCATCTCCACACCTTCCACATTAGCTCCGATCCTTTCCAATCTCGGTTACCAAGAGCTGGCCATGGCGTCCCCTTCCCTATCCCTCCAATCCGGCCAGCTCTCACCCCCCATAACCATATTTGCCGCCTCCGACGACTCCATCCGCTCATGCTCCGGCGATTCCTCCACCTGCTCCGTCCCCCGCCTCCTCCAAGAGCACGTGGTCCCAGGCCTCTTCTCCCACCTCCACCTCTCCAAACTCAGCTTCGGCACCAAACTCGAAACCCTCTCCCCTAACCGCTGCCTCACCGTCACATCCACCGCCAGATCCGACGGCAGATCCAACTCCACCGTCAAGATCTTCATCGACGGCGTCCAAATCACCCATCCAGATCTGTTCAATGACGGGAAACTCATCATCCACGGCATCCAGGGATTCATCTCCCCTCTTTCCCCCTTCTCTTGCACCACCGACAAATCGATGAGTCAGATCCACTCACCCGCCGCAGTCTCTTCGATAATGCTCCGTGATGCCATCATACGGCTCAGAAGCTCCGGCTACAATGTGCTGGCACTCGCGATGAAGGTCAAATCGCTCGAGCTCGTCGCTTTGAACAACATGACGGTTTTTGCACTGGATGACGTGGCTATTTTCAATGGAGGTGGGCAAGCGTACGTCCATGAAGTCAGATTCCATGTGGTGCCAGATAGAATGCTTATGTATGCGGACCTGATGAAGCTTCCAGAAGGGACGGTGCTGCCTACTTTGGTTGAGGGTGAGAATTTGGTGATTACGCAGAGAGGGGTGGGTAAAGGAGGATTGAGGATCAATTATGTGCCGGTCAAGATGGCGGATGTGCTTTTTAACAGTAAAATTGTGGTGCATAGCTTGTATTTTCCATTTCCCCATTTGTATTTTGGGGATATGAAAAGCAGTGTAGTGAGCAGTAATGGCGGATTGATAATGGGGCCCACTGCTTCTGCTGCTTATGGATCGGCCACTCGTGCTGCTGGCGTGGGGGATTTTCATGGTGATGATAGTCTTTGATTGATACTGTAAAGTGAGTTTTATGTGTTGTTCTCTAGCTATAGATGTTAGTTGGTACGCAAGGTGAGGTGTATTTGATGTTTGCTGGATCCTTTACTCGAAGAATCGAATAGGAATTTGTATATTTCGTGAAAATGAAATCAATCTAAAAAAGTTTCTTATGCCTGCTGGTTGTGTATGTGTAAGATGAAGGCATCGGTATCTCTGGCAAAAACAGAATTAGGATAACGAAAATGCGGTAATCCAATTTTAAAAAGAAAAAATAGAACTAAGAATATTATTAATTTAAGTAAATTGAGGAAAATTGGGAGAAAAAAAATACAATGGTTTGTTTAAAATTGGATTTGAATATCCATGCTATTCTATTAAAATTGAACAAGGCTTCCTTTGCTCTGAAGCCTCCATCTCATTTTTCAGTAAAATTGAATAAGGTTTTGACATGTGTATTGCTAATCTCAATCGTAACAATATGTAATTTTCTAATTCCTTCTTATCCCCATTGCTATCTTACCGTAATTTTAATTCAGGATAATGCCAGTCCAATTCAGCTCGAAGAAGCAAAAGATGTTGTCCCGAGCTAACCGTCGTGATTTTATTTTTCGTTGGCTATTTCTCACCCCAACCGTGGCGGCTACCACTCTTTCTCCAACGTCCGTTGTGTTAGAGCTATGATTTTCAATTTTGATAACAACAACTCCATACTCGAGATTAAAATACACTGGTCGAAGAAGTTTTTACTACAAGCTGCAAGAAGATGAAAAGAAATCGCGCTCAAGCTTCAAAGATCATCGATTAGCAAATGTTGGAAGAGCTCTTGAAGATTATATTTGTGAGTCATGTCGTCTAAGATATATTTTTGTTAAAACTCACATGACCTTACTAAAAACTATTCTATACTCAAAGAATCTTTAAAACAAAATTTCATAATTATACACACACATATACATACATATATGTGTGTGTGTTTGCAACTAAATTGGTCACAAACACCCAAGAATAGATTTTTGTAGAGAAGTAAGTGAAGAAAAATTAAATTAAACTGAGGAAATGATTAAGCTAATATAACAGATAAAAAGCAATGATCAGAGACACATAGATTTATAGTGGTTCGTCGTTGTATGCCTACGTCCACTTTGATGATTATCCTTTATTAATCACTTATAAAATCTGATTGCAGCAGTAGGAAAGATCTTCAAAATGACCCATTAGGCCGATATTTATAGGTGAAGACGACTACCGATCTCTTTGAAACTTCGGTTGAAGGACCTTCTAATCCACATGGGCCCACTAGAGGGATCGCTAGGCTCGATTCCCAATGTGGAGGGATTGGTACCGATCCCATCATTGGTCGATTTTTGGGCAGCGATCCTTTTGGTGGCTTCTCTATGCTAAAATATGTTTAGCCTTCAATTTTCATGTTATTTGGACCACTGGAAGTCGAGTTATCGCTTGATCTTTGATTTGATATTACTTGTGCACTGCTCTCTGCCGATCCCTTTCAAGGGATACTTGCTGATCCCTCCAATTTTTTCCTTATGACGTGCGATCCCTAGGGTAGGTTTCCTAGGGTCCATATACCTTGCCCTCCAAATTTCATATGCTTTGGACTTGTAGATTTTGAGATATTGATTGTTGTATGCATGAATGCACTTGAAATTTGATGCACGTCGACCCCTCTTTAGTGAAGCCTGCCGATCCGTCTCGATTAAGTATGCCGATCCCTCCTAATTAGCCAATCTATGTCGAACCCTTCCATTCGTTGAACCATATTCCATGCTGAGCATCCTACATTGTACATCCATCAAGTCCATTCAATTCTGACTTTATACGATCATCTGTACTTGATTTCTAGATCCCACAATCATCACTCTGGAGTTGTCGGCCTTGATGGCAATCGAATCTAATTAGTGCAATCAGCTTGATATGGCCGGGCTAGAATGTCGGATAACACTTGCCTACCAAAATACGTCTTGTGAATAACATGATGTGCTTTGAATCGAAACAAGTTTGAATTGTCGAAAAGAGACCCAACTAGCTTCCTGAAGGGTTGCTATTGTCAAGTCATTTTCTCAAGGCGCTGAATGTCTTATTGATCGCCATGTCACTTGGTTGATTTCCCTTAATATAAACCCAGTGCTATATTTCGTCAATTGATATATATATAAGTCCGGTTCTGCGAGACTAATAAGCTTTTATTACCTGGTACAGCCTTGAACTAGAAAATTTCAGGTTCTAACTTCAATTTTCGTCGATTTCAAAAGTTGAACTCTTGGATCATACATGTGCATGCTCATATACACATTTTTGTTGTTGGTTCTCGGACGTGTTCGAACATTCATGGGTCGTTGCCAATTTTCATAGCATTTTGTATGTACATGATTCCAATAATTTCTATGCCTATATTTATACGCGTACATACCTATAGCCGATCCCCATCATTCATTCTTTCTTTTTCTTCTCTTTTTTTTATTAAAGCTTTTGTAGGGATCAACATATATGTATGCTGACCACATTTTTGGGTTCATGCTAACAGGGATCGGCGAGCTTTCATGTAGATTCCTCTCTCCACGCTATGTGCCAAGGGCTTGGGCCGATCCCTCCGTCCATATATATATAAAGCAACTTTCCATCCCTTCACTCTCGCTTATTTCATTTCCTTGTTTCCTTCTTAAGCACAGAACCCTCTCGCTCCTTCATTAAAATGGACTTTCCTGCCCTTCTCCTCTCCTCAATTTCGAAACAAAACTTTTTCATAATTCAACTCGCGTTTACAACCCAACTTCCCATACTTCCCATTTTTATCGCCTTCAAACTCCTCGCTAATTTCCATAATATATTCACATGTAGGTAAGCTTTCTTGACTTCATTTTTTTATTTCATGGTAAGATAAGGCTTGTTAATGATTTCGATGGCGCTCGAGGCTTTAATGTTACAGTGATTGAGGCAGCCTAGGATGATGAATCATTGGTGGATAGGGTTTGGCTAAATAAATAAGAAGGAAGAATGTAGGATAAAGGAGGAAGAAGACAGAATGAAGGAGGGATCGGTGTTGGATATTTTGACCTATGCTGACCCCTTTGCGTAGAGGTTCGATGAGTAGAGGATGAAGTAAAAGCGGTTGGTATGTTTTGGGTTTGGCAACATTTGTTGTGAGAGGGGGTTCAATGAAATATGCGAACCTAAAGGGATCAGTGGGATTGTTAAAAAGAAAGGGATCGTTGGTTTTAGGTCGAAGAGAGGGATCGGTCGTGAGGCCTTGGGAAAGGGATCATCATAACCATAGGGATTGGTATAAAGTTAATAACTGGCATAAACATAGGGATTGACAATACTATATTGATTGGCATAAGAAACTTTTTAAACTTGCAATCTAATCCAACCTTACTTGCTCGGAAAATCATCACTAATTCACCTTAGAGAACTTGGATATATGATGACGATGAACAATTAAACTTGCATACTCACTATTAAACTTGGAATTGAACAATAAAATCCACGGAACTTTCAACATATACTAAAAACTTGCATATGGACTTGAACGACGGACTTTACACTTTAATATGCCGATAGTCGATCGCAAAGCTTTCACAACCGATCAATCTCTTCGTCAATTTAGACGGTCAGCAATGACGGTCACTCTGGTCGGAATTCAAAGTCTCGTCGTTTGACTTTGTTTTCTGATTTTAAGCTGTTTATTTCCGCTATACACTTCACTACACTGCACCAGCTTCCACTTAACACGGAGGGAATGGGTAAAATTTTCTAACCTCGATTATCTATTGAGTATAGCTAATATGGACCCAGATGCTCAGAGCGTTTAGCTGCTATGCCTTCCTAACTGGCCATGCAGCATACCGATCTTGAAGCGAAATCGATCTCTACGACTATATCCGACAGGATTTCTCTTAGTCATCAAGTAGAACAGACGGAAGTTACTGGCCTGTCGGTCAACCTCTTTTCAGATGTTCCGGTCCTCCCGACAAAGGATATAAGTCCTGCTCCCGATGCAGTAGAGGGTGCCATTCTTATACCTAACCCGATAGATTCTCAAACTTCCCGAATTGGTGAGGCCGCCCTTCGCAGGCTATGCTCCATACATGGAATTCCGTTTGTAGACGTCCTGGTTCCTTCAATAAACGACATGCCTCACCTGCCCCCAGAGGGGTACACGACGTGTAATAAATTTACGTGCTGGGTCGGATGCGTACTACCCTTTAACTCATTTATTCGAGAGATGTTGAGATATCTTGGAATAGCTCCCACTCAACTCCATCCGAATAGTTACGCCTTCCTACACGAAACCTTTCTGTTGTTTATGAGCATTCTATTTCGTCCGCTAACTCCCGACGACATAAGATTCATTTACAACATTAAATGGAAGTCAGGAAGTCCTTCCTACGTTTTTCTTAAACCTTCGCCTAACTGTCAAGTCTTAACAGGTGCTTGGAATAAACTCTCTCTGTTCAAGCACGAGTGGTTCTATGTTCAATGTCCACTTGGCTTCACAAGGCGATGGTTGGAAGGACGTAAGTGTTACTTTCATTTCATTCTTAAATCCGTTAATCCAAGTCATATTTTTGAATCAATCAACATCCGAGATTCCTACAGGTGTCCGCCCTCGTCCCGAAGGCATTAGTTTTTCAATAGTGGTCATCGCTATTCACGCTACCTCTGTCGAAGACAGAGACATCAAACTTCTTGTAACTGATGAGTTACTATCTTTATTCGGGCTGTTGGAAGAGGGTCGTAGCATTGGGCTCCTCGTAAGTGCAACATTGCCGAGAAACTTCATAGAGCTAGAAAGGAATGCAATCATTCCTGTCGTGCCCCTAACCGAGGGGACTCGGTATGACATTGGAGAAGGTGAGATTATGGATTCCTAGGCTAATAAAGCCAGCGATCCTAATGCAGGCCCAAGCAAAGCGCCTATGGCCGAACCACCATAAGGCGTGCAATCTCAAACACCAACCAAGAGAAATAAAAAGCTGGCATATAAACTTCATAGAAGAAAAACTGCCGTAGATCCAGAATTCATCATCACTACTATTGAAGAAGAATCATCTTGCCAACACTTGGAAAGTTCACTGAAGGGATTTTCGAATCTCCAAATTCCCAACGATATCATGATGTACGATTTTCCAAATATCAATATCGAAGGGCTCAAGTATCCTACTAGAAGCGGCGAAGGCATTCATCCTACTAAAGAGAGAGCACCCATAAGCAAGGCTACAACCACCAGTCTGTCAAGGGGAACACTAGGACACTCACGACCACGTACACTTCACTACACGCTCTTCATTAATCGCATGATAGTTACTCACATGATGTAACAACCTGCATATTTCACGATTATATATTTAAATGTTTTATTTAAATATAGCATCGTTAATCGGATTAAAGTCCGAAATGTTACTTTTTTTAAACAATCGAATTAGGACTCGAGACCACTTCCATTGAGTTCAAAACGACGTTTAAAACTTTTTTGAGTATAAACATCGATATGATTGGAGTTGAGTAGAATTTTGCTATTTTGGGCTATGAGTTTGGGTTTCAGCCCACTAACCCAACTTAATACCCTAACTCCTCTACTCTTCATTCATTATACTCCTCATTTCCTAACACTCTCAAGCTAAAGTAAAAATGGGGGAAAAGATAGAAAATTAAAATTCCTAAACCCTAGTTTGATTAGGAAATACAAATTCAAGTCCAAAATCAAAGAGAAGCTTAGGTAAGCATCCTCTTCTTCTTCTCCACCTCAATCTCTCTCCAATTTCCAGAAATTCCTATAACCTAATTTAGGAAATATTTGCCTATGATCATAGATTGGAGCTTCTAGAGTTCAAGTTGAAGAGTGGTTGATCTTTCCTTTGTTTTAAAAGCTTCTCATTCGTTGTTTTTGGGTTTAAAGGTGAGATTTTGAACTCACATCTACGTCTATAACTTTCATTGTTGTTAGGTATGAATTCCTAACATCTATTCATGTTCATTTGCTTTTGATTTGAATTGATTTGGTGAATTTTCCAATTTTTGGTTTTTAAGTCCAATTTTATGAAAATCCCACTATGGATGTTTGGACATGATATTTAGGGTGTATCGAAGAGCCTATAGGACTGGGTTGTAGCTTGGCATAAATCCCTAGCCTCCGTCGCTCGTCCGATCGCTTCCGAATCGTTTTGGCCATCATGGCCTAGGTAAACTGTTGCCCAGATCAGGTGACCAAACATCTGGTTGGTCAAGTCCAGACGTCTGGTTATAGACCCGGAGGAAAAAAAATATACGGCAGAAAAAAAAGGCAGAGACTTTGACCAGACATCTGGTCCAAAACTACCAGACGTCTGGTTAGTTTTCAGACGTCTGGTTAGGGTTTAGACATCTGGTAGGTTTCTGGAATATTTCTAGAACCCAAATCCAGACGTCTGGATGAACCCCCAAACGTCTGGAACTGCCAATTTTTTCAATTTTGGGCTGTTTTGAGTGGATTTCCAATTTTAATCGATTTTTGTTGATCCGGTTAGTTGTTATCACTTATTATCGAATTTTATGACTTCTTTCTTTGGATTTTTGGGAATATCCATTTGATGGATTTGATATCGATTTCTATGGTTTTGATTCACGTCGTCGACTGTGAATTTTTGCTTGATCGATTGTTCCTACAATCGTTTTCTGTGATTTGTCACTTTTAAAAAACAAAGGTTTCTATACTAGTAGTAAATATGCAAACGCTTTCACAAAGATGATTTCAATACCATTTTTAATACAAAACTCGTTTTTAAATCCGTTTTCCAATCTATTAGTATATACAAACCTTTACCTCATTCGTACGAGAAATTCAATTAAACGACTTAGCAAAACAAGTGGTATGAAATGCTTGCGTTTACTTCATCGGTTAATTCTTATACTTGTTCGATTGAACTCTTGTGACAATTTTCGAGTGGAAATCTACAATTTGTTCATAAATATTTAAGTTAAGCCAGTGGTTATGGGACATGAAGCTAAACTCATTTATTTACTAGCTTAGTGTAATTTACACTTTTCGATCAATGATGATCCTTTGGTGATTTAGACTAGCGATGTGCAATGTCTCTTTGTCCACGAGGGGGACAGTACCTCGTTTTATTGAGCTTCGTCTCATTTTTTTATAGGCTAGCGACCTAGGGGTTTTATGGAGTTCAGTTTATCGGGCGTAACGCTGTACAACGTCGTTGTTCCGGATTATTTTAGTTTCAGGTTCACCGAGCGTAACGCTGTACTATGTCGTTGTTCCGGATTATTCGAGTTTCAGGTTCATCGGGCGTAACGTTGTACTACGTCGTTGTTCCAGATTATTTGAGTTTCAGGTTCATCGGGCATAACGCTGTACTACGTTGTTGTTCCAGATTATTTGAGTTTCAGGTTCCTCGGGCGTTTCGCTGTACTACGTCGTAGCACCGGCTCTATGGTTAGCGACCATGGGTTAGCGACCCGTCTGTGACACACATGTTGGTGAGTTTTCATGCTCCCTTTTGTGATAGGCCTTCCCCTTTTTGTGATTTCTAGATTTCTAGTTGATGATTTCTAGAATTTGTGTTTCACTGATTTTTGCGATTGGCATTGATATGTTTTGTCAATATTTGTGTTTTGGTGAATAATTTAAAGAATATGACATTCTTTTTAGTGTTTGAGAATATTTGAGATATTGTATGATTTTTGTTGTTACCTGATGTATGCTTGTTAGAGTATGGCATTATTGTTATCATACGTTTTTGTCATATCTCTTATCCTATCTCATTTTATATGATATTTATAGCTACACTGATCCGTTTATTATTTTTCTTCTTTAATAATACTCGGGTCAGAACGAGGTATTTCAGGTGCTTCTACTTGACTTCTTATCAGGGACCATCATCTAATTTTTGGCTAACTACTTTAGATTAGTAGTTTTTGCTTTTATACATTCGAGATAGAGACTCCTTGATGTATACTTATTCTTTTGTCTAACACTTGTAACTATTCTTTTGTGATGTAGTGGATCTCGTATGACCACTACTTTGATGTACACTTCTATGTGTTATATTTATATCTGTTTTCGCCTTTGTGATATGAATATCTGTGACTGATTTGTGTTATGCTTATTTCTATATTTGTTTTCGAAGGCCACATTGCCACTGTGTGGTAGCTTTGAGTTTGTATTTGATATGTCAGATTTCCTCTTGAAATGAAATGCATGTCATACTATCTGACATATCCGTACTCGCACAAAGCAATTACATAGATGGTCGCTCCTCAACAGCCTTATTCTCCACGCTAGTCGACGGCATTACCTCGTTGTGTCGTTGGCTAGTGTGAGTATAGAGGTGGGGCGTTACAGCTTCGTATCAAAGCCAAACTTCGGAACAATGTAGAATAATCTAGCAAGGATCATTGTCCTAAGTCTCTCTTAGGAATCGTGCCTTAGGATTAATTCGAGTCATTGGACCCGTTCTATCCTATTTTCTTTTGTGATGCCTTGTTTTATCAATCAAGTTTGTTTGATATTTATTCTGAGAATAACATTTTTCCTCTTCTTCCTTTTTTTTCTTTCTTAAAGAAGAGAAATGGTTAGATCTGGCCGTCCCAGTGCCAGTCAATCTAGTGCTACTCCTCAGGATGGAGTATTTATGTCTGCCCAGCAGCTTTTAGATCTTGTAAATAATGCTCAAGCTATCGGACCCATTCCAGAGCCTACTCATCCTAAATCTGGGTTTGCACGCTTGTGCACAGATTATACCGATTTGGGTGGAAGGCCATTCAAGGGTTCCGAAAGCGTTATAGAAATCCAAGCTTGGCTTAGATCATGCGATTGCATCTTTTCTTGCATGAATCTTGTGGATCTACATCGAGTCCAAGTGGCTTCTAGCATGCTCCAGGAAAGAGCATTAGATTGGTATGAGCTTTTGATTTCGGATACTATTGAAGCGGATCTTACTTGGGAGCAATTCTGAGAAAGGTTCGAGTTGAAGTTTGTGCCGGAAGTGGAAAAAGTAACTTTAGCTCGACGCTTTATTGACCTTGTTCAAGGTGAATCTTCTGTGAAGGATTACGTCACATCTTTTGAATCTCTCTCTAAATATGTGGTCGAGTATATTAATACCCCATTAAATAAAAATCAGAGGTTTGTCTATGGGTTGAATAAGAACCTCAAAACGCCTTTACTTATGAAACTAGAAGTTTCTTTCGATCAGCTTGTAGATATCGCTCTTCGACTTGAAGAGGTCGATAAAGAAAGTGATGTTGAAGTTGTGGGTGCCAAACAGAACTTCAACAATAACATGAAGAGGCCTATTAAGTTGAAAGGCCCTAATCCCAACAAGAAAGGGAAGCAAGAATTTTCGGTAGCAAAGACTCCTACCTCTAGTCGTGGAAAATGCTACAATTGTGGTTCTACGGACCACTATGCAAATGAGTGTCCGAAACCCCTTTTTGTCGTTATTGCAAAAGTTCAGGCCATCTTATATCTACATGTCTCATACTCCAAAGTAGGTGTGACGCCCCATCTCTATACTCATGCTAGCCAAGGACACTACTGGGTAATGCTGTCGACTAGCATGAAGAATAAGGCTGTTGAGGAGCGACCATCTGTGTAAGTGCTTTGTGCGAGTACCGATATGTCAGAAAATATAACTTACATTTCGTTTCAAGAGGAAATCCGACATATCAAATACAAACTCAAAGCTACCACACAGTGGCTAAGTGGCCTTCGGAAATAAATATAGAAATAAACATAACACAAATCAGTCACAGACATTCATATCACAAAGGCGGAATAAGATATGAACATATCACATGAAAGTGTACAACAAAATAGTGTTCAAAGAAGATCCACTACATAATAAAAGAATAGGTACAGGTGCTAGACAAAAGAATAAATATACATCAAGGAGTCTCTATCTCAAATGTATAATAACAAAAACTACTATGCTAAAGTAGTTAGCCAAAAGTTAGGTAACGAACCCTGAGAAGAAGTCAAGCAGAAGCACCTGAAATACCTCGGTCTGACCCGAGTATTATTTAAGAAGAAAATAATAAACGGATCAGTCTAGCTATAAATATCAGATAAAATGAGATAGGATAAGAGATATGACCAAAAACGTATGATAACAAAGAATTGCCATACTGTGTCAAGTATATATCAAATAACGACACAAAAACCATACAATATTTCAAATCATCTCAAAACACCAAAAAGAATCACATTCTTTAAATTATTCACCAAAACATAAATATTGACAAAACATATCAATGCCAATCCACGAAAATTGGTGAAACACAAATTCTAGAAATCACAACGAGAAATCCATAAATCACAAAATGGGGAAGACCTATCACAAACGGGAGCATAAAAACTCACCAACACGTGTATCACAAACGGAACGCTATTCCATGGTCGCTAACCATAAACCGAACATCGACGCACCTAGAAAGATACGCCCCATGCACAGTCGAACATCGACGCACCTGAAAAGATACGCCCTATGTATAAACTAACATCGATGCACCTAAAAAGATACACCCCATGCCTAGTCGAACATCGATGCACCTAAAAAGATACACCCCATGCACCGACTTAATGAGCCGATTGCTCCACGAACGGTCCAAAGACCATGGGTCGCTAGCCCATAAAAATGAGACGAAGCTCAAAGGAACGGGGTATAGTCCCCCACGTGGATAAAGAGACATCGCACAATGCTAGTCTAAATAACAAAATGATCATCGTCGATCATCAAGAAGTGTCGATTACACTAAGCTAGTAAATATAAGAGTTTAGCTTCATGTCCCATAACCACTTGCTTAACTCAAATATTTACGAACAGATTGTAGATTTCCACTCGAAAATTGTCACAAGAGTTTCAATCGAACAAGTCCAAAAATTAACCGACGAAGTAAACGCAAGTGTTTCATACCACTTGTTTTACTAAGCCGTTTAATTAGATTTCTCATACGAATGAGGTAAAAGTTTGTATATACTAATAGATTGTAAAACAATTTTATAAACGAGGTTTGTATTAAAAATAGAGTTAAAATCATCTTTGTAAAAGAGTTTGAATATTTACTACTAGTACAGAAACCTTTGTAATTTAAAGTGACAAAGCATAGCAATGATTGTAGAAACAATCAATCACCAAAATCCACGCACGAAGACGTGAATCAAATCCAAAGAAATCGATACCGAATCCATCAAAATGGATATTCTCAAAAGTCCCAAAAAAGAAGTCATCAGAGTTAATGATAAATGATAACAATAAATCGAACAATCACGAATCGGTAAAAATTGGAATCCCACACAAAATAGGCAAATTGGGCTGAGACAAGCAGATTCAGATGTCTGAATTGTCTATTTCAGACGTCTGAAACTGGTGTTCAGGCAATACTTTGCCTAGGCCAAAAATGGCCAAATCATATCGGAAGCAATCGGACGAGTGATGATGGCTAGGGGTTTACGCCAAACGACCACCCAACCTTAGAGACTCATCAATACATTCCGACCAACATGTCCAAACACCCATATAAGGATTTTCATAGATTTTGATTTCAAAACACCAAAAATTGGAATGTTCATCAATCCAGTTCAAATGGAAAGCAATGAACATAAGTAAGTGTTAGGAATTCATACCTAACATCAAAGATAGATAAGTGCCAAGGTATTTCTCATTCTATCCTTGATAGTATTATTTTGTTTCGTGATTATCCTATTCGAATTCTTTTGATACGGGTGCATCTCATTCTTTTTTATGAAAAGAACTTGTTGATACTTTTTCTTTAATATTATGGGTTTGATGACTTCACTGAGAATTGCGAATCCGGTTGGTGGATCCGCAACACTCAGTTTACTTTGTAAAGATGTCGAGATTATTTTATGTAATTGTGCTTTCCGATCCGATTTGCATGTTATGTGCTACTTAGGCTTTGAAATTGAGTTTTGGGAAAGGATTGGCTTAATCATTATGAAGCCCATATCCTATGTCCCGTGAGGACTATCCATCTTCAACATTCTCAATCTGTTAAGCAGGTTTTTAATTTTTCTTAATGATTTTGATTCCAATTCGATGGCATCATTTTATTCTTTAAACCCACATGATAAGAAAAATGTTATTTCTCTCATTCAAGTAGTTTGTGAATTTTTCCGGTATTTTTGAGCTTGTCTTAGGATTACCACCTAAGCGATCTATTGAGTGGTGCTAAGGTCTTTTCAGCTTGACCTTGCCACCGGTTTTCATCAGCTACGAGTTGCGGAGGGTAGCATCCCATTTACCGCATTCCGCACTCGTTATGATTCTTATGCGTGACTCATGATGTCATTCGGTTTGTTCAGCTTATTTCATCCATCTTATGAATCGAGTATTCTTCGAATATCTCGATGAGAGCATGCTTGTATTCATTGATTATAGATGAAAACAACAATTTAAAATTTGCAAATCTTTTTAATAAGATATTTATAAGTATGATTGGATTTTGTTCTTAAAACGAGCAAAGAATATTCGTAAAATTTTTAAGAGACATGTTTATCATATAGAAGATGATTTTGTGTTGTTTTGCCCATTGAGTTCTTTAAGAATTCTGGTTGATGCGCTTGATCAACGTTATCGATAGGAATCCCCTAAACGCTATGATGAGACAGTCAGGCACAGTAAATTGACTTGTAAAAAGTAATTTTTTCTAAAAAGATGATTACACAAAGTTAATTATAATTTTGAAAGTCTTAGCTTTTCGGGAAAGAGGATCAATTAAAAGAACTCTTTTCTGATGCTCCTATTCTTGTGATTCCCGAAGGGAATCAAGACTTTATTGTTTGTACCGATGCTAGTCGTATTGGTTTGGGTGTCGTTCTCATGTAAAAAGGGAACGCATTATCGTTTATACTTCTATACAATTAAAGCCTACCGAGACTGGATATGCCACTCATGATCTAGTGCTCGCGGCCATTGTTTCCGCCCTTGGAAATTTGGTGTTCATTAGTGTTTCCCCTATGATGGGTGTTGTGCGTTTTAGTCGATCAGGAAAATTAGCACCTCGATATGTTGGTCCATTTCCCATCATCTAACGTATTGGTTCCATGGCTTATCGCCTTTTATTACCGACTCAATTTTCTGCTGTTCATGACGTGTTCCACGTTTCTCAACTACGGAAATGCTTTAGGGATTCCAATTCTATTATTGAGCCCGGTGTTATTGAAGAAATTGAGGTTTCACCTAATTTGACTTATGAGCAACATCCTATTCGTATCTTTACTTCGGAGGTTGAACGCCTTCGAAATAAAGATGTTCCTCTTGTGAAAGTTCAATGGTCCTCAAATCCTAAGGATTGCTCTTGAGAATCCAGAGAATTCATCGAGCGAACACATCCAGACTTACTCTCTCTTGCTCCTTAGGGTGAACTTCTCATTTCAAAATTTCATCTTTTGTGTTGTTATGCCTTAGTATGGTTGTTACTTTTTATTTTCCTCTTAATTATTGCGAGGATGCATTTTCTTAAAGGAGGGGAGTTCGTAACAACCCGCATATTTCACGATTATATATTTAAATGTTTTATTTAAATATAGCGTCGTTAATCGAATTAAAGTCCGAAATGTTACTTTTTGTAAACAGTCGAATTGGGACTCGAGACCACTTCCATTGAGTTAAAAAGGATGTTTACAACTTTTTTGAGTATAAACATCGATATGATTGGAGTTGAGTAGAATTTTGCTATTTTTCTATTTTGGGCTATGGGTTTGGGTTTCAGCCCACGAACCCAACTTAATACCCTAACTCCTCTACTCTTCATTCATTCTACTCCTCATTTCCTAACACTCTCAAGCTAAAGTAAAAATGGGGGAAAAGATAGGAAATTAAAATTCCTAAACCCTAGTTTGATTAGGAAATACAAATTCAAGTCCAAAATCAAAGAGAAGCTTAGGTAAGCATCCTCTTCTTCTTCTCCACCTCAATCTCTCTCCAATTTACAGAAATTCCTATAACCTAATTTAGGAAATATTTGCCTATGATCATAGATTGGAGCTTCTAGAGTTGAAGTTGAAGAGTGGTTGATCTTTCCTTTGTTTTAAAAGCTTCTCATTCGTTGTTTTTGGGTTTAAAGGTGAGTTTTTGAAATCATATCTACGTCTATAACTTTCATTGTTATTAGGTATGAATTCCTAACATCTATTCATGTTCATTTTCTTTTGATTTGAATTGATTTGGTGAATTTTCCAATTTTTGGTTTTTAAGTCCAATTTTATGAAAATCCTACAATGGATGTTTGGACATGATATTTGGGGTGTATCGAAGAGCCTATAGGACTGGGTTATCGCTTGGCATAAATCCCTAGCCTCCATCGCTCGTCCGATCGCCTCCGAATCGTTTTGGTCATCATGGCCTAGGCAAACTGTTGTCCAGACCAGGTGACCAGACGTTTGGTTGGTCAAGTCCAGACGTCTAGCTATAGACCTGGAGAAAAAATATATACGGCAGAATGAAAAAAAAGGCAGAGACTTGGACCTGATGTCTGGTCCAAACCTACCAGACATCTGGTTAGTTTTCAGACGTCTGGTTAGGGTTCAGACGTCTGGTAGTTTTTTGGAATATTTCCCGAACCCAAATCCAGACGTCTGGATGAACCCCCGACGTTTGGAACTACCAATTTTGCCTATTTTGGGCTGTTTTTGAGTGGATTTCCAATTTTAATCGATTTTTGTTGATCCGGTTAGTTGTTATCACTTATTATCGACTTTGATGACTTCTTTCTTTGGATTTTTGGGAATATCCATTTGATGGATTTTATATCGATTTCTATGTTTTTGATTCACATCGTCGAATGTGAATTTTTGGTTGATCGATTGTTTCTACAATCGTTTTCTATGATTTGTCGCTTTTAAAAATACAAAGGTTTCGATACTAGTAGTAAATATTCAAACGCTTTCACAAAGATGGTTTCAATACCATTTTCAATACAAAACTCGTTTTTAAATCCGTTTTCCAATCTATTAGTATATACAAACCTTTACCTCATTCGTACGAGAAATCCAATTAAATGACTTAGCAAAACAAGTGGTATGAAACGCTTGCGTTTACTTCGTCGGTTAATTCTTAAACTTGTTCGATTGAACTCTTGTGACAATTTTCGAGTGAAAATCTACAATTTGTTCGTAAATATTTAAGTTAAGCCAGTGGTTATGGGACATGAACTAAACTCATTTATTTACTAGCTTAGTGTAATTTACACTTTTCAATCAATGATGATCCTTTGGTGATTTAGACTAGCGATGTGCAATGTCTCTTTGTCCACGTGGGGGACAATACCACGTTTTATTGAGCTTCGTCTCATTTTTTTATAGGCTAGTGACCTAGGGGTTTTATGGAGTTCTGTTCATCGGGCGTAATGCTGTACTACGTCGTTGTTCCGGATTATTTGAGTTTCAGGTTCATCGGGCGTAACGTTGTACTACGTCGTTGTTCCAGATTATTTGAGTTTCAGGTTCATCGGGCGTAACACTGTACTACGTCGTTGTTCCAGATTATTTGAATTTCAGTTTCATCGGGTGTAACGTTGTACTACGTCATTGTTCCAGATTATTTGAGTTTCAGGTTTCTCGGGCATTTCGCTGTATTACGTCGTTGCACCGACTCTATGGTTAGCGACCTGTTTGTGACACACGTGTTGGTGAGATTTCATGCTCCCGTTTGTGATAGGCCTTCCCCTTTTTGTGATTTCTAGATTTCTAGTTGATGATTTCTAGAATTTGTGTTTCACTGATTTTTGCGATTGGCATTGATATGTTTTGTCAATATTTGTGTTTTGGTGAATAATTTAAAGAATATGACATTCTTTTTAGTGTTTGAGAATATTTGAGATATTGTATGATTTTTGTTGTTACCTGATGTATACTTGTCATAATATGGCATTATTGTTATCATACGTTTTTGTCATATCTCTTATCCTATGTCATTTTATATGATATTTATAGCTAGACTGATCCGTTTATTATTTTTCTTCTTAAATAATACTCGGGTCAGACCGAGGTATTTCAAGTGCTTCTACTTGACTTCTTATCAGGGACCATCATCTGATTATTGGCTAACTAGTTTTAGTAGTTTTTGCTTTTATACATTCGAGATAGAGACTCCTTGATGTATACTTATTCTTTTGTCTAGCACTTGTACCTATTCTTTTTTGATGTAGTGGATCTCGTATGACCACTACTTTGATGTACACTTCTATGTGTTATATTCATATCTATTTCCGCCTTTGTGATATGAACATCTGTGACTGATTTGTGTTATGCTTGTTTCTATATTTGTTTTCGAAAGCCACATAGCCACTGTGTGGTAGCTTTGAGTTTGTATTTGATATGTCGGATTTCCTCTTGATATGAAATGCATGTCATACTATCTGACATATCCGTACTCGCACAAAGCAATTACACAGATGATCGCTCTTCAACAGCCTTATTCTTCGCGCTAGTCGACGGCATTACCTCGTAGTGTCCTTGGCTAGTGTGAGTATAGAGGTGGGGCGTCACACATGTTCTCATTTGGTCTTTGCAAATGCAATGACTCAGTCCCGGGCCTTCGACCGCTTAAGAGGTTCTTCAACATATCATCGATCTAGCCGTGACTCAGAATTTTGCACGATGATTGTTATCAAACACACAATTTAAATGCACCGGTTTGTGAAGTTATTATAAAGGAATTCTTTTTGGAAATGAATTGATATTTATTTATATATATATGTGGAAAATATATGTAATTTGGATAAGAAGGATTTTGGTGAATATATATTTATAAATACTTTTATATTTCAAAGTGATTTTAAAGCAAATTTTCTATAAATATATATATGAATTAAATCGTGTTTTCTATTATATATGGTATAAATATTTTAAATCAATATTTTTAAATTAGCTTTTAAAGCAAAACTATTTTATTACAAAAATACACTATCTCACTTAAATGAGAAATCGAATTAAACGGTCTAGTAAAATAAGTGGTATGAAACATTTGCGTTTATTTCATCGGTTAATTGTAGGATTTGTTCGAATGAACATTTATTTGCACGAGTGGAATTTACTGGCTTTTAGTAAATATTCGAGCGTCGCCAAATGGTTATGGGACATTAGTCGCACTCTTATAATTACTAATCATAAGAAGATAGAACTTATTTGATGGGTTTTAGACTCTTTTGTGGGTGATCCGTTTAAGCGGATTAAATGGGATTTCAGGCCTATCTTGTGATACTCGTTTTCAAGCGAGTTATAATTGAAAAGTGCAACCTCTTGTATTAGCGTGCGAAGTGTGTGTTGATAGTATTGACTTGCGAAGGGCATGTCAATTTGTTTGCATATATGATATGATTATCTATGCTCTTATTGTTGTGGTTGCTTTGACTTTGTTGAATATTGTAAATGGGCATAAGTTTAACTATGAACTATGAAGTAATTAAATGAAGTATTATTATGTTAGTAAAGTATAATTGTAGATAATTATCGTTAGCATTTATGTAAGTTTATTATTATTAGTATCTCATCTTTTGTGATAATTAGAGATAGTTTGAACCGGCGTTATTTTAATGCTCGGGTTAGACCATGACTTGACAGGTACGAGGACTCAACGACCTTAGATGCGAGTTAGCTTAAGAAGTCTATTTTGATGTTGTCATCATTGTGATGTACCATTTGAGTCTTGTAAAGATGCTCGATTTTGTTGTAAACTTTTGTGGTTATGGATATATTTGAGATCTGTCAGTATTTATTTATGTATATGGATATAAATGTGAGTCTAGTATTTTCTTTTGTAGACTCATATTTTTGAGAAGTATTTGATGTATTTTATTTTCGTTGTGTTGTTCGACTCTGCTTTGTATATTATATTGTGTATTGTTCTGAATTAGATTAAACCATTGTATTATTGTTTTGCACTTGGATCAGATATGTCGCATTACCACTTGTCAGAAAAGAAAAGAAAATTTTAATTAGATCATTCGACGTATTCGATACTCGTCCAAAGCAATTTTATAGATGGTAGCTCCTACCACACCCTATTCTCTGCACTAACAGACAATATTATCTAGTAATACCCTTTGTTAGTGTAAGTCTTGGGGTGGGGCGTCACGTTGGTATTCCAAAGAGAAGATTGGATTTATGAAGTGATGCATTTCCACTCTTCTCCATCATTTGACACGTACTTTAAGTATGTAACCGAGGAAGAAGGTGAACATAGATCTTTGTTCTATCACATACCCAGAGATATAACCATCAGTAGAAGGGAAATATAGGGAACACAATAGAGAAATCCTAAAGGATGAAACTTGGGATAGGATATTCATTTACAGTAAGGAGTCTTTTGATTATGACACTAGCATTGTTAAGCAGTTTAGTGAGATGTTAATGTAATTGGACTGATTTGTTCGAGGAAGACATTGATTCCTCCTCTACGTAGGTGACGCAGCGAATATTACAAAAACAATGTAGATCGTTGAATGTAGTAATCGATGGATTGGAAGATACTGAAATGCCCAAATTTGTTGATCCGAAGATACCGAATTCAAGCTATCCCGAACTCGTTGATCGCGCACGATACCGGGTTCAAAGATCTTCAATTCTTCAAGCATTGATCAAGCGCACTTGATTCCACGAATCAGCTTCTACAATCGTTGAATCGAGCGCACTCGATTAACCGAAAGAGGAGATAGGAGATTACACTCAACTACCAATTTAGATGAAAGCACACAGCAATCAAAAGAGAATTTTATTCAAAAATCAACAACCTTTACAAATGAAACAACTTGCCTATTTATAGGCGTTTTACAATTCACACGAAAAATAACAAAAAAAATTACATCTCCTAAGTCGGTTCCGACTTAACATTCACGACTCAACAAAATACATCACGACTCACGACTCAAAAGAATACAGGCATCATACGACTTACAAACAGACGACATATGAAGACAAACGACATACGACTCATACAGATGCGACTTAACAATGCCGCGAGTTAACAAAAGACGACCTATCAAAGCAACACAACAGCATCCTTCTACGACTTAAGAACCAATGGTCTAGATTAACTCGACATAAGATTCAACGACATCCAGAGTTTCAACGACTTAGGAACTTGCGGCATCCCAGATCAATCGTCTTAAGGAAATTAAAGGCAGAGATTAACTCGGCAGAAGAATCAACGGTAATAAACTTCAGCGACTTAAAAACATGCGCATCCCAGATCAGCAACCTAAAGAAATCAACGGTAAAGATTAACTCGGCAGAATGATCCTCGGTTCTGGGCTTCAGCGACTTAAAACTTCGGGCGACTTAAATAAATCGTAACTCGGTGCCGACCTATCACCTTCCTTAAGTCGTATCCCAGCACTCTTCCTTATCTCGTTAGGTCGTACTCGATCTAATACTTCATCAGTTTGCTCAGCCTTCTTACTGCATAACTCGGTAGGTCGTTCTGGTGACTTAAGATATTCGATAACTCGCACATCTTCATGAGTTAGGTCTTCCACTCTGTTAAGTCGGTCACGACTTATGTTTTCACCTCCGTTGAGTCGGTCACGACTCATGCCTTTGTCTCCCTTAAGTCGGTCACGACTTTGGTCCTTAGCTTTACTAAGTCGGTCATGACTTATACCCATGATGTTAAGTCGGTCACGACTTAAAGTTTCAATTTCCTTAAGTCGGTTACGACTTATTACTTGGCCTGCATCATCCTCCCCAGGTTGAGAAAAATTCGTCCTCGAATTTGCACTTTCCTCCCCCGCAATACTTTCATCTCCGTGATATGGTACGAGATGCTTAACATTGAATATGTCAGACGTATACACATCATCTGGTAGCTTCAACTTGTAAGCATTTTTATTAATTTGTTTCATGATTTCTACAGGACCAATTTTTCTGGCTTTCAATTTGTTATAAGCGCCCACTGGAAAACGATCCTTTGTTAACATTGCATAAACCATATCTCCTTCATTAAACTCAACATTTCTTCGTTTCAAATCTGCAGATCGTTTATACTTCTCATTTGCTTTTCCCAATCGCTCCTGAATGATTTTATGGCATTCCGCCAACCCCTCAACAAAATCAGCAGCTTTCTTAGTTGTTCCCTTCGAGTGTGGTATTACCGTTAAATCCAACGGTCCTTTTGGCATACTAGAATATACAATCTGGAATGGACTGAGCCCAGTACTTCGATTTACAGCATGATTATGAGCAAACTCTGCCTGGCATAACTTCACATCCCAACTCTTCAGATTATCTTGCACAAGACACCTCAGCAAATTTCCCAATGATCTGTTTACCACCTCAGTCTGTCCATCTGTCTGTGGATGATAAGCACTACTAAACTTCAGCTTTGTTCCCACCATCTTCCACAAACTTAGCCAAAAATGACTCAGAAAACGTGTATCCCTGTTTGACACAATCGATTCTGGCAATCCATGAAGTCGATATATTTCTTTGAAAAACAACTGAGCAACATGAACAGCATCCGCCGTCTTCTTACAAGCGATAAAATGTGCCATCTTCGAAAATCTATCCACCACAACGAATATAGAATCATTTCCCCTTTGAGTTCTAGGCAAACCCAAAACAAAATCCATACTGATATCCACCCATGGTTTTACAGGTACGGGTAACGGCATATATAACCCAGCATTAGTCGCAGTTCCTTTCGAAACCTGACAAATATGACAACGCTCCACAAAATTCTCTACCTCTTTCCTCATTGATGGCCAAAAGTAAGACTGTGAAATCAACTGTAAGGTATGGTCTCTCCCAACATGTCCCTCTTCGTGTAACTCCTTGATAATCTTCATTCTCAGACTACCCTCCGGTATGCACAATCGATTTCCTTTGAACAGAAAACCATCTATCATTATATACTCATCCGTCTCCCCATCCTTGACTTTATCAACAAACTTTGCAAAGTAAGGATCATTGTCAAATAATTCTGGTAACATTTCAAACCCCATCACTTCAACCTTTAGTGTAGTCAACAAATGACTCCTCCTACTCAAAGCATCAGCCACACGATTCGTCACCCCTGACTTATGTTTAACAACAAAAGTAAATTGTTGCAGATATGCAATCCACGATGCATGTCTCGCTGAAATCTTGTCTTGCCCTTGTAAATGCTTCAACGCCTCATGATCAGTGTAAAGAACAAACTCCTTCTGAAATATATAGTGTCTCCAGTGTTTAATAGATTGCACAACAGCATAAAATTCCACATCATATGTACTGTATCTCATCTTTGCTCCTGATAACTTCTCGCTAAAGTATGCAATAGGACGCCCCCTCTGACTCAACACTCCTCCAATTCCAACCTTGGATGCATCAGTATGTAGTTCAAACACTAACTGAAAATATGGTAATATTAGAATTGGTGCAGACGTCAAGAGTTCTTTGATTCGCTCAAAAGCAACCCCGGCTTCCTCAGTCCATGCAAACTGTTTACCCTTCATGCAATCCGTAACAGGTGCCATCACACTACTAAAGTGTGGAATAAACCTCCGATAAAATGAAGCCAACCCATGAAAACTACGAACTTCCGTTATCGTCTTGGGCTGCGGCCAATCTCTAATTGCTTCAACTTTACTTTGGTCAACCTGTATTCCTTTTTCCGACACAACATATCCCAGAAATAAAATGCTATGCGTCATGAACACGCATTTCTTCGTTGCAGCATAAAATTGTTCTTGTCGCAATACCATCAACACTTCTCTAAGATGATTCAAATGTTCCTCTGGACTTCTACTGTAAATCAGAATATCATCGAAATACACCACCATAAACTTCCCAATGAATGGTCTAAAAATTTGATTCATTACCCTCATGAAAGTACTTGGAGCATTTGATAAGCCAAACGGCATAACCAACCACTCGTATAGACCCTCCCTGGTTTTAAAAGCAGTCTTCCACTCATCTCCTGGTCTGATACGAATTCGATGATACCCGCTTTTCAAGTCAATCTTAGAAAAGATTACAGACCCACTAATTTGATCCAATAAATCATCAAGCCTCGGCATCGGAAATCTGTATCTGACTGTGATCTTATTCAATGCTCTACTGTCAGTGCACATCCTCCACGTTCCATCCTTTTTGGGTACCAATAAAGCTGGTACAACACAAGGACTTAAACTCTCCTGCACATGCCCCTGTTCAAGCAATTCCTCTACCTGCCTCCGCAACTCTTCATGTTCCTTCGGACTCATTCGATAATGTGGTCTGTGTGGCAACACAGCACCTGGAACAAGATCTATCTGATGTTGGATATCCCTCAACGGTGGCAATTCCGTTGGTAACTCCTCTGGAAATACATCGTCAAATTCTTTCAAAACTGGTTTAACTTCTTCTGGGATTTCAACCACTTCCCGACTCTCCCGTCCGATCAACAAAAACACTTCAGGCTCCTCCTTTACTTCCTTCACAAACTCCTTTAAAGATAACAAAGTTTTGAGCTCTTCAATCTCCTCCAACTTGTTTTCCTCCTGTTGTCGCTTCTTTGGAACTAGAGTAATCTTTGTGCCTTCAAACATGAAACTGTAACTGTTGGTACGCCCATCATGTTGTACTGCTCTATCATACTGCCATGGTCTCCCCAGCAACAAATGATAGACATCCATATCTACCACATCGCACCAGATTTCATCTTTGTATTTCTTTCCAATTGAAAAATTCACACGAGCCCTTCGTCCAACCTTTACCTCCCCACCTTTCCTCAACCAAGCTAGCTTGTACGGCTTTGGATGTTTCTCAGTCTTCAATGCCAACTTCCTCACAGCTTCAGAAGAAATTATATTATCACAGCTTCCAGCATCAATAACAAATTTGCAAACTTTTCCCAGAATAGTACACGTT
This sequence comes from Allium fistulosum, assembly GCA_030737815.1. Classification (NCBI taxonomy): domain Eukaryota; kingdom Viridiplantae; phylum Streptophyta; class Magnoliopsida; order Asparagales; family Amaryllidaceae; genus Allium; species Allium fistulosum. The sequence continues at coordinate 1,390,886,003 of CM060902.1, forward strand.
GACTGAAAAATATTGCTCCTCAACCAACTACAATCCTCCTCTTGCTTTGGTGTTAAACAGGACCTCTTCATCATGAGATTATAACCTTCGTCTCCCGACACTTCTTCTTCCTCCTCATAAGGTGGTTAATTGGAACATTCAGCTTCTCCATCCTCATCCTCAACCTCTACTATCATAGCTCTCTTCTTCGGCTTTGGACATTCGCTACTTTTGTGACCAAATTCCTGACAGTTGTAACATTTGAAACCGTTGTTAACCTTTGTCTTCTCAGCCTCCTTCACTACTGGTCTACTGATAGGTTTAGAAACATTAGAACTCCCACCAACACCCTTCACTTGATTGTTTGAATTAGTAAACACACCACTTCCTCGTCGTCCCTGTTTCTCCCAAGCCAACGCTTTCTGATGTGCTTCCGCTACAGATCTAGGATCAAACATGTTAACCATATCCTGAATCTGCATTCGCAATCTCCCAATGAATCTAGATGTCAGCTGCTCTTCCGTTTCCCTAATATCATTCCTTGCAATCAGTTGATAAAATTCGTCAGCATAGTCATTCACAGATTTCGTTCCTTGTCTCAGGTTTTGCAAACGTTGATACATCAAAGATTGATAATTGTAAGGTAGGAACGTTGCTTTCATCAATTTCTTCATTTTCTCCCAAGATTCAACTTTTGACTTTCCCATCCGATCACGTGTAAGTTTGGTCTGCTGCCACCATGCCAAAGCTCTACCCCTCAGCCTCGTAGCAACCAACTTCACTCTACGATGTTCTGGAACTTCTTTAAAGTCAAAAATCTCCTCAACATTAGCCACCCAATCTAGAAACTCCTCCGCTTGCATACCACCTTTGAATTCAGGAATTTCAGTCTTCATCCCCGACTCCCACTTGTGATCATACTCAGAGTAATTTCTCCCTTGTCCTTGTCCTTGTCCTCGAACACTACCACCATCATACTCCTCTTCAAAATCAGATGTATATCGTTGTCTATCTCGTCCACCCACATCTCTACTACCATTACGTCTTCCACCATCATCCCTTCTATCTACATTCCTCCGTTCCCGATCATTCACGTTCCTCCCACGCCCTTGATCATTTTCAACACTTCTGTCTCGATTGGAATGTGGCGAGACTCTACTACCCCTATGGTTAGATTCAGGTGAAACCCTTCTCCGATTTTGATTCATCTCCGTCATAAGCTTCTCTAACCGGCCAATTCCTTCGTTAAGCTTTTCACTAAAGTTTTCATTGATTCTTTGCTCCATCTCATCAGCTTCTTCTCTTCGATACAAAGCTTCTACGTTTTGGTGACGATTAGCTCTTCTGGCGGCATACTTGGAATCTTCCAAACTCTTCAACACTTCAAAATTCAAACACTTTTCGGATTTTGATCCAAAATGAAACGGATCGAAAACTTCCACTTTGTTGCAAATCGCGATGAACACGATGGACAAAGTTTCGGCCTCCCACTCAAATCCGATCAAACAACTTCAATACAAAGTCGAACACTTCAACTTGATCACGGCTCAACACCTTAAGCTCTCGGCTATCACTTCAACTTCAAAATGAATAGGCTCCAAGTCTCGATCTAGCTATGATTGGCTAGAACAAGCTCTGATACCAAAACTGACGCAGCGGATATTACAAAAACAATGTAGATCGTTGAATGTAGTAATCGATGGATTGGAAGATACTGAAATGCCCAAATTCGTTGATCTGAAGATACCGAATTCTAGCTATCCCGAAATCGTTGATCGCGCACGATACCGGGTTCAAAGATCTTCAATTCTTCAAGCGTTGATCAAGCGCACTTGATTCCGCGAATCGGCTTCTACAATCGTTGAATCGAGCGCACTCGATTAACCGAAAGAGGAGATAGGAGATTACACTCAACTACCAATTTAGATGAAAGCACACAGTAATCAAAAGAGAATTTTATTCAAAAATCAACAACCTTTACAAATGAAACAACTTGCCTATTTATAGGCGTTTTACAATTCACACGAAAAATAACAAAAAAAAATTACATCTCCTAAGTCGGTTCCGACTTAACAGTCACGACTCAACAAAATACATCATGACTCACGACTCAAAAGAATACAGGCATCATACGACTTACAAACAGACGACATATGAAGACAGACGACATACGACTCATACAGATGCGACTTAACAATGCCGCGAGTTAACAAAAGACGACCTATCAAAGCAACACAACAGCATCCTTCTACGACTTAAGAACCAATGGTCTAGATTAAATCGGCATAAGATTCAACGGCATCCAGAGTTTCAATGACTTAGGAACTTGCGGCATCCCAGATCAATCGTCTTAAGGAAATTAAAGGCAGAGATTAACTCGGCAGAAGAATCAACGGTAATAAACTTCAGCGACTTAAAAACATGCGCATCCCAGATCAGCAACCTAAAGAAATCAATGGTAGAGATTAACTCGGCAGAAAGATCCTCGGTTCTGGGCTTCAGCGACTTAAAACTTCGGTCGACTTAAATAAATCGTAACTCGGTGCCGACCTATCACCTTCCTTAAGTCGTATCCCAGCACTCTTCCTTATCTCGTTAGGTCGTACTCGATCTAATACTTCATCAGTTTGCTCAGCCTTCTTACTGCATAACTCGGTAGGTCGTTCTGGTGACTTAAGATATTCGATAACTCGCACATCTTCATGAGTTAGGTCTTCCACTCTGTTAAGTCGGTCACGACTTATGTTTTCACCTCCGTTGAGTCGGTCACGACTCATGCCTTTGTCTCCCTTAAGTCGGTCACGACTTTGGTCCTTAGCTTTACTAAGTCGGTCACGACTTATACCCATGATGTTAAGTCGGTCACGACTTAAAGTTTCAATTTCCTTAAGTCGGTTACGACTTATTACTTGGCCTGCATCATCACGCAGCGGATATTACAAAAACAATGTAGATCGTTGAATGTAGTAATCGATGGATTGGAAGATACTGAAATGCCCAAATTCGTTGATCCGAAGATACCGAATTCTAGCTATCCCGAACTCGTTGATCGCGCACGATACCGGGTTCAAAGATCTTCAATTCTTCAAGCGTTGATCAAGCACACTTGATTCCGCGAATCGGCTTCTACAATCGTTGAATCGAGCGCACTCGATTAACCGAAAGAGGAGATAGGAGATTACACTCAACTACCAATTTAGATGAAAGCACACAGCAATCAAAAGAGAATTTTATTCAAAAATCAACAACCTTTACAAATGAAACAACTTGCCTATTTATAGGCGTTCTACAATTCACACGAAAAATAACAAAAAAAAATTAAATCTCCTAAGTCGGTTCCGACTTAACAGTCACGTCTCAACAAAATACATCACGACTCACGACTCAAAAGAATACAGGCATCATACGACTTACAAACAGACGACATATGAAGACAGACGACATACGACTCATACAGATGCGACTTAACAATGCCGCGAGTTAACAAAAGACGACCTATCAAAGCAACACAACAGCATCCTTCTACGACTTAAGAACCAATGGTCTAGATTAATTCGGCATAAGATTCAACGGCATCCAGAGTTTCAACGACTTAGGAACTTGCGGCATCCCAGATCAATCGTCTTAAGGAAATTAAAGGCAGAGATTAACTCGGTAGAAGAATCAACGGTAATAAACTTCAGCGACTTAAAAACATGCGCATCCCAGATCAGCAACCTAAAGAAATCAACGGTAGAGATTAACTCGGCAGAAAGATCTTCGGTTCTGGGCTTCAACAACTTAAAACTTCGGGCGACTTAAATAAATCGTAACTCGGTGCCGACCTATCACCTTCCTTAAGTCGTATCCCAGCACTCTTCCTTATCTCGTTAGGTCGTACTCGATCTAATACTTCATCAGTTTGCTCAGCCTTCTTACTGCATAACTCCGTAGGTCGTTCTGGTGACTTAAGATATTTGATAACTCGCACATCTTCATGAGTTAGGTCTTCCACTCTGTTAAGTCGGTCACGACTTATGTTTTCACCTCCGTTGAGTCGGTCACGACTCATGCCTTTGTCTCCCTTAAGTCGGTCACGACTTTGGTCCTTAGCTTTACTAAGTCGGTCACGACTTATACCCATGATGTTAAGTCGGTCACGACTTAAAGTTTCAATTTCCTTAAGTCGGTTACGACTTATTACTTGGCCTGCATCAGTAGGGGGATTAGTTTGTATTTTTGTAACGGCCCCCCTTAGAACCTCATTAACAACCGATATTACTAGCGGAGAATAATGCTGGTTAGGAGCGACTACCCGTAGTATTGCTTTGGGCGAGTATCGATACGTCGAATTGGATGGATATATTTATTTATTTTCTTTCCTTACAAGAGTGAATTCGACATCTCCGATCCAGGCGCAAAACAATAATGCAGTGGCTTAAACTAATTCAGAACAATATAAAATATCACAGATCATAGAATCATAGAATTCAATAGAGAAATATACATACCTCATAAAGCTGAAAGGAACATGTATACAATACATGGAGTAGTCTACAAAATGGTGGTCATAAGTGATCTGCACAATACATGTAAGCTACATAAGACAACCTAAAATAATATACAACAAAATGAGTCTCTATCTCAACATACATAATATGCTATCATACAATACTAGACTACTAATCGACTAAAGCATATATAACTAGCACCAAGCTAATCCAACTCTAGGGTCATCATGCCGTGGTACCTAAAACACCTCGGTCTGACCCGAGTGCTATAAAATAGTAAACGGGCCAGTCTAGTTTTAATTCAAATCAATGTGACATAGTGATGATAATGGTATAAAAGATCTCAATAATTACGCATAGTCATATAGTGTCAAATCTCAAAAGAACATCATCATTCTTAAAATTTATTCACCAAAACCCAAAATCAATTTTTAGCTTATAAAAAGAAAATCCTAAAAAATATTTGGTGAAAAACTCGAACCTTATAGAATACAAAAATCAGTAATAGAAATCCAGAAATCAAAGGGGGAGGCGCCTAAAAATACTCCAAGATTGGTAAGCTTGTAAACTCATCCCATATGCCTGTAAACGTGTACTCATATATGGGCTTGTAAACCCATAAACATGCCTGTAAACATGTAAAGATAGGCCTGTAAACCTATCAAACTCGCCTATAAAAGAGTTCTTATAGATGGGCCTGTGAACCCATAAGATCCGCCTGTAAACAGATTAACATAGAAGACAATTCTGTAAACTTGTCAAAGTAAGAGTTATATACTTTTGAGCAGTAACTATTTGAGTAACGACCATACGTCCCATACTGCATGAGTTTACTTGAATATTTACAACAAGTTAGTAAACTCTACTCGCGAGTAAATAGGGGTTCAATCGAACAAGTTCGAAAATTAACCAATGAAGTAAACACAAGCGTTCTATACCACTTGTTTTACTAATTCATTTAATTAAATTCCTCATCCAAATGAAATAATAGTTTTACACTACAAGAAAATCTATCTTTAGTTGCACTTAATAGTGGCATTTCAAAGGTAAGTGCAACTATTTTTATTTTACAGTTTACTTTTAGCTATATTTTATTTGTCTCACCGCTACTGAAATTCCCGCCCTCCTCGCCAATAGGTAAACACCTGTTACGTTTTCACATTTTCACACTTCCCCCATCTCCATTTTTCCTCTTTACTTCACAAAATTTTTAATTGCCCCTCTCAATCAATATTAAACTGAGCCCCAACGTTTCCTCCATCATCATCGTCGTGTCACTCCTCTCTATCAATCCACGCCACCTCCTAAAAGTCGATCAACCCCTCCTGTAGTCTGCTACCATTCGGTTGAGATTTCTGCACAAGCCGTAAATTGGTATGGATTTTATATACTAATTTTTTGATAATGGATGGAATTTATATGGTTCGATGGGGGGTTTTTTAAATGGGTTTCTGCAACAAACCCTAATTCGCTACTCGTCTGTGTCAAATTGGTGAACCCTAGTCACTGCGCAAACCCTAATTTTTATATATGGATTTTACACGGTTCGAAATAGATTTTATATTTGGATTTCTGCACAAATGTTTCTATTGAAAGTTGAATATAATTTGATTTTTTAATAAATTAAAGTGGCGTTTTAAAGAATTTTCTATTTTTAAATAATTTGACTTATGTATATTGTATTTATCAGGTCCTGCTTAATAAGTCAGCAAATTTAACTTTTCTTTTAGTCAAGTTTTATGTAAATCTGGCCAAGTTCTAAAAGTCGAATCGATGCGATTGCTATTTGGGTAGATTTGCGAATCCTGCTGTGGTTACAAATAAAGGGAGGATGCATTATGTAATAATAGATAATGTTAATCAAATGAAAATCAAATTTTTTTCTTTATCTTTTTTTCACTCAAAAATTTGATTATTTTCTTCTTCACCTTTTCTCAAAACTCAATTAGCATGGCCACTGGTTAAACAAATAATAATTGCTTCTCATATTTTTTCAATATAAACTAACTTTAAGTCGGTTTTCTTGCATTTAAATTTTGCTGGTTACATTTTATGTTTTTTTACAGATATGCGCAATTTGGTGATGTTTCTCCAAAGATATGTGAATATGCATTTGGTGTTGTCCTCTACGAGCTCATTTCTGCGAAAGAAGTTGTAGTAAGAGTAAGTCCTAGTACTAAATCAATAGGACTCATTGTTATGGTTAACATCTTCCCTCTGCTATTCATTTGACTTTATAATTTTGGTTTAGTCTAAAATAAAATATCACAAACAAATTATAGGTATTTCTATCTCTTCTGACCACAATGCAAACTAGTAAAATAACATGCTAGTATGGTTTCAAGGGTTTTGAATGCCTCCAATTAGTTTATTGGTTCAAGTTTGAAGAAGCTCTTAGCATGCCTGGTCCAAGTGAACATTTGAAACAACCAGTTGATCCAAGACAAAGGAACAATTACCTAGTCGAACTCAGTCCATAAGGTGAAGTCGCATCTCTGCAACTTCTCCATCTCTAGTTCAAAGAGTTCATTTCTCTTCCCTTTTAAATTCCTTTCTCTTGCTTCTTCAGCTTTTGCCCTGCTTTCCTCCCGCATCTTCTGAAGTTTCTTTTTTTTCACAATCTATTTTTCCTTCTCAAGTGCCAAATTTTGCATCATAATAGCTCTTCTTGAAGCCAACACATCAAGCTTACTTTCCCTATTACATTGATGCACTGGTGGATTGGAAGATGGGACTTCCGTGGACTTCTCATCATTGTTCATGGATCCAAGAGTTGTTTCACTGTTTGCTTCCTTCTTAAGATGTTTTGCTTCATGTTTCTTTTTGATCCCTTCTAAATCTTCTTCTCTTTTGTTAGCTTGAGTTCTATTTGCTTCTAAATGTAGTCGTCCACCTCCCCTTTTATTGATTCTGTTGTTATAGCCTGATGTACGAGGCTGCTAAAAATTTCAAGTTTGTCATGCACATATAGACTAAAATACTTTCCATGATTTATATTTACTATGTGATTAGCAAATTCAGTTCCAGTATCCATCTCTAGTTAATCATATAAGAGTGTGTGTGTGTATGTGTGTGTGTGTATAAACGACCCCACCGCCATACCCATATTATTAAAGAACATTACAATTAATGTTGTCTAATAACACGGAGAATACGGCTAATTAAAGGCGATCGAATGTGAATATATCTTTATACTAACACTAACACGTCTTTATTACCTTCTGAGGATCTGAATTGAAATTTTTAATGTGTACAATATAATTGTTTGACTATATGTTGTGTTTTCACTTGTGCAGGCATTGGACTTTCGAAGAGAAGTTTCCAAAGTGAAGAATAGCTGTAACAAAGAATTGTCGGGTAATTAAGCAATGAATTGTTATATATATGTTACCCCGCCTTTTGGCCAAGGCCGGGATATCAAAAAATTGGCTGGAAAGAATGGACATCAGGATTGGAGATCGATTGGAAACAAGGCTATGATCGATACCATCAAAATTTAACTTAGCTCTAATTGAGACGGGATCGATTTGGAACGATGAACAAGGCGAGGAAAGGCTACGTTTCGAATTTCAGGTCAATCGGAGGTCGTATGCTCAAGTTATGGATGGATCAAAATTCAAGGAAAGAAGGTTCCTATCGATGTTTCGTATCGATCAGGATGGGAATGACAGCATGCTTCAAATCGATGATTTTGTATCGATCGGGATAGGAATGGCAGCATGCTTCAAATCGATGATTTCGTATCGATTAGGATGGGAATGGCAGCATACTTCGAATCGATTATTTCGTATCGATGCGATGTGCATCAATCTAGTTGGACTCGGCATCGGTATGGCAGGGTATTTCGTATCGATCAAGGCTGGGATCAATACGAAGAACCAGCAGGAGTTTGGAAGAGCACCTCATATCGATCAAGTATCGGATCGATACGAAGGACATATGAAGAGGAGCGGCTGAAGGATACGAAGGAACAATGCTCGGATTGATGCGAAGGATAGATATGAATGGCATGGATACGAAGGAGGGTTGGTCGATGGATACGAACAACGCATGCCGATGGATACGAATGGGATACAAATAAGTGGATGACTCGGTCGAACAGCACGAAAGGTGGATCTTTCCTGGATCTTCGAGACACATCATCGATGCGAACTATATCGATACAAAGAGAGGAGAATGTGGAGCTTTAGATCGATACGTACGCGACGGCCGACTTGTGAACACAAACTTGCATCGATCATAACTCATGATCTACAAGTCCAAATGCTATGAAATTTTGAGAGGAGCTTCCTGATGCACTCGAGAACCTCTATGATCAATCTCAGATCGATTGGACCACTTTTGGATCGATACGAATTGAACACGCATCGATCCAAAATCGCCACAGATCGATGTGACGGGCCCACCTGCGCAGGAGAAAAGGTATTCCAGGTTTTGAGGCGGATATTTTCGGATCTACACCTATAAATAGGAGTGCTATGGCAATTAACACTACAAAAAACAGGACCTTTAATAGCGTTTCAAAAATGCTCTAAAAGCCATTAACAGCGTTTTTACATACGCTGTATATCGACACGAAGTTATATGTCAAAGATATACAATGACAAGGAATATACGTTGTTAAATGTCCTTTTTTACAGCGTTTCCCTAGTGTCATGAAATCATTTAACAGCGTTTGGTCTAATTTAACGGCAATTTTAAAAAACGCTGTTAAAATAATTCAACGGTATTTTTAAAACGCTGTTAAAACATTCAACGGCGTTTTAAAACGCCTTGGAATGTTTTAACAGCGTTTTAAAAACGCCGTTAAATTGTATTTGGTTATGTTTTTAGATACAATTTAACAGCATTTTTAAAACGCTGTTAAAACATTCAACGACGTTTAAAAAACGCCATGGAATGTTTTAACAACATTTTAAAAACGCCGTTAAATTGTATACAAAGCTAAGTCAATTAGGCTTTTTCTACTTTTCTGTAAATTCCATTTCAGTAAACATCAGTCACAATGTGTATATATACCCCATTTCAAAATTAGCATATTATATCAATACCACATTTCAAAATCAACATATTGTATCAATACCACATTTTGGACACATATTTGATAACCAACGTATGAAATTTCATAATCAAAATACACAATATTCTTACACCAAACATAAATACTTCATCATCAATAGTTCATAAACAAAATATAGAACAACTAGCAATAGCAAAAAAAGCAAGTAGTACATACGTTAAAACCAAAAAGTAGTTCTAGCAGCAAAAATAACTTCGATCCATAACTCGTTGCAACCTTTTTTTGCATCATAGTCTTCTATCTACCTGTAAAGCAAAAGTAATGCTTGAGAATCAATTCATCAAAAAAGTGTACACAAAGTTAAATCGGATTCATAATGCAAACACTAAATATTCATCACACTATTTCATTAGGCGATTGACTAATACAAAGTATACAACATGCCATAAAATCAAGTAGCATTTACAAGTGAAGTAGAGTAAAAAATAATAAACGAACTCGGTAATTTACTTGGAGTAAAATCAAGCTGCATATTATCGACGTATGAAGTGGTATGTTTACAAATCACGTAAACTAGTCGTCGATGTTGTTAACTAAGTGGTCCTCTCGGTAATTTACAAATCACGTAAACTAAGTCGTCGAAGTTAGTTATATACGAACAATTTGATTCACAGTTAGTTTATACATACACATGTTATATACATTTTATAAACAATTTCATTTACAACGTTATATACTCTACATTACAATTTCATTCACAACGTTATATACTCTACATTACAATTTCATTTACAATGTTATATACTCTACATTGATGAAGAGAAATTGTTACCGTAAACTATTGAGTACACTCTTTATTGAAATATTGATAAAGGGAAATAGTTACTCTACAATGTTATATACTCTTCGTTATATTTGTTTTGTTTTCTGTTGTGTGACATGCTATTTTCAATTTCAGTCAGTAGAAATTAGAAAAGATACAAGTGACAGTTGAGGATATAGTATTGTATATAGTATTTCTTTAAGTGTAAAGCTTTTCAAAAGTTACACTATATATTGATTTTCATAATTTTACATAATTAACTTATCTTTCAATAGTTACAGTTAGCACCCAAATTATTAGAGTTTACAAGTGCAATAGAATATTAGTGTTTACAGCTGCAATGACTGAGTTTCTACCTTCAATGGTTACAATTAAATTATCAGTATACTTTACAGCAGACCGACACCAAATTCACTAAAAAAATTTAGTATTTCCTCTTGAAATATTATAATGCTTTATTTTATAAATATTTTAAGCTTTAGATTATAGTTAATTTTTATATTTATTGAAATATCAGGCTTCTATGATAAGGGATTAAAAGCATATAAAATTCTGAAGTTGACGAAAGTAAAAGGAAAAAAGAAATAGTTACCTTTGCCATGAGTTGGGGGAGCATGATTAAGACAGTGCAGAAGGTTCGGAAACATGGTCGTTGATGGCTGCAGAAGAAAGCATGGAAAGAACAGAGGTTAAATATGATTGTAAGAGAGCAAGTATCAAGTATGATAGTGGGCTAAAAAACTAAATTGAGTAATATTCTATGGTAATGATTACCAAGAAGACAAGCATAATATTCCAAATCCAGCAAAAGAACAAAATGGTAAAAGAAATTTATTACCAAGTGAGGAAAGGGTCTGTGAAGTAGTACAAGGAAAACCTGCCAGCCAAATAGTGATATATTCAGTATAAAAAACATATGCAAAAAGCCAAAAAAAGAAAACCAGTACAAGTATAGATGAGATTACTGGCAAATGAATCAGCAGCCAACATGCTGGTTTTGATGTTTCTCTGAACTTTTCAAGAATTTCTTGGCATTCTTAAGCTCGGCTAGATTCAAACCTTTTACGCCATCAATTCTTCTAACATCTTCATTCTTCGTCGCATATCTGGTCTGTAATCTTACTCTTCAACATGGCATATACCTGACATCAGACATCGCTAGCCAAAATAGCATATACCTGAGAACATGATAATGGATTAGGAAAAAAGCTTAAAACTGTAAAATGAATTAAAGAAATAATGCAATATACTACTGTTGCTATTTTTTTTCAGTCCGAGAAAGGTTTGGGGCTGAAAATGGTAAATTTTAATGATTATGTTACTCCAAAGAATTTGAATAAAGAAAAAAATGACCATTTGACAGGGTATACTATAGGTGTGACAACAGTACATATAACGTTTCAAATCACAGAACAGTAAAGCTCGATAAATAGTGTGCATACTGAGTAACAATGCACTAAAGTTGCAATTAAATTGCTAGTTCATTTAGTATTATTTAACAAAAACGAATTTGTCGTTAATATTTGTACAAAAGATAGACCCAATTTGATAAATAAAGGTTTGACTAAATATTGCAGAGCCCACCAATTGATTAAGCATTGAAATTGTCCATTTTTAACAACTCAAGTAACAGATTGCAACTATCAAGCAGACTCCATAAATTGCTTTACCATTTTTAGATGCTTATCAATTTATGCTACAATTGACAATTGTTTTGGCAATGGCTAATGGGTGCTTAAGGTTAAGAGAGGGGTTTCTTATTCACTTCAAGAAGTGCAATAAACTACATAAGGCACAAGTTATCAAAATCAACACTATATTGCACAAATTAATCCTTTTTTGTTTAACTTCTACCGTTTGTGAATTTATATATGTAGTTAATCATGATGTAAAGATTAATTTTAAAGTATTTATTGACAAAAAAGAGCAATTACATCAGACTAAATTTATCAATCATCCAAGTAGCTGAATGAAGTTTCACCAAATAAACATTCAATTGCATGAGTTGACATATGGGATTTTGTGCTCAAAGTGTATCTATCCATAGAGTATCACTATAAATAAAATCATTAAATTATGTATAAAAATCCATATATCTCCTATCATTATTTTGTAGAATATTATCCAAATTAGAAACATTTGAATCTATATGTTTTTTGGTGAAACATAATTCATTTGAAAAACTAATATTAGCATTACATACGGGAACGCTGACAATATTTGCCGTTAATAACCAGTTTTGTTGTAGTGAGTGGGTGTAACATTATGTGACCTGAGCCAACAGTTAAAGGAAGTGATCAATGAAGACTTAACAATACAAGAATTTGAAATTACTGAATACAATGGCAAACATGTGTACACACAAAAAAAATCACATGGATAATGATACGCTAAAGTATTCCCGTTCCGATATTATGATAAGCATGTACATAGTTTTATAAGGATATATACAATACATGGTATCATTGAATTTCTAAGGATATATACAATACATGATATCATTGAAAATTATTTCATTGTTTTGATACCACAATCCTTATTCTGCAGATTTATTATATGATGTAGTGACATTTTCTGGATATATAGACCACATGGTATATGAGACCCTTCATTGAAATTTGTTCTTGAATTTTTTTAAAGTTTGGTTTAATTTGTACAAATTCACACATATACATTGATTCTTCTCAATCTAAGTGTTTTCATTTCATGGTATTATTGAATTTCTAAGGATATATACAATACGAGTTTGTTTGCATGTAGTTATTTCTGATTATAGTGGTGTAGATAGCTTTGAATCTTCTGGTGCAAATCTACAAAATGCCACACATATACAAATATAAATAGTAGGCTTTATTTTTATTATATGTTTTTATTCATTTTCTCATTTATTGATTTTCCTATTTTGGCATAAAAAGGCAACGAAATAAAGTGCTAATTCAGACACTGATATAATGACCTAGAATAACATCGATAACAGCGAGAGAAATCACAAAGTAGCTACATGGTTTGTTGACTTGTATATAGGGTATGCAGGGTCTGATTAATACAAGTGTGATACCATATATAGGTATGTATGTATGCATTTCAACCTAACTAAACTTGATATATAGTCAATTTCTAGATCAAATAATTTTGCTGTATGTTTGTATTATTTATCCATTTTCTAGGATTCTTTTGGCTCTTTTCAAATATTTGAAGAAACAACGAATTAATTTTTTTTCCAAGGCTTATGGCTAGGAAAATATGGATCTATTGTCCTCAAATTATGTACTACAAGTCAATCTCCTTCATTCAATGGATGTTAGAAATTTAATTGAACACGCAAGGACACATAATTTGGGAATAGAGAAATCAACGGATGACCAGACAATCCAGTAATGCACCAAGATCACAACAGAAAAACTATAGTAAACAATAAATTTTATGCAAATGGATTTATTTTCCCATAATGAGATAACCTTATTAGTTATGGGGCTTTGCACCAACCGTCCCTGTTTTCAAAGCATACATACATACATATTAGTTATCCATTTTGGATGAGGTGTTGAGAGCCATTCCTTGTATTAGTTATTATGGTGGGTCAGCCGGCTCAACTCAGCTAATCTGCTGTGTATTTGAGATTTCCTAAAAAGTTCTGGCCAATTAGTTCAAACATATGCATAGACAAAAAAATTCATGATGTATATTTGCATATTCATTATCACCATTAATTTCCATCTATGTTACATATATCAACACCTCAATGTTATACAGGTATTTGAAAATTGAAAAATTACAACCAAGAAAATAAGGAAATAAATTACCCAAAATATTATTCATCGGTAAAATAATAATTTACCATTGAATTATGATTCAATAATTGAATTATGTACCCGTGACCTCGTCTCCGCATGAGGAGGTACCAAAGGCTTCAGTTTAACTTTGGAAAACAATGCACCAAGTGTACTACTATCTTGAAGGGGTGAATCACTATGCATTTTCCAATTTATAAAATTAACATTGCATTCAACTGCTAGAGTAAAACAGAAAGCCAGTATCTATCAATATGTCTTAACTACATTCAAGGAAATATCATTGCCGCTGATACTCGAATTTTGTGTATAGTGTGATAAACTATGCATGTAGACAAACCACAAATACCCCAAAAAAACATAAGCTTTGAGCACTAAATGAATGCTAAAAGTGAGAATACATCAACAAAGTATTATTGAAAAAACATAGCAAAAGAAATATTGAACCATACATAAAGCTATAAATTTTAGCATTGAATAGAGAGCACTTAAAGTGAGAGTGCAAACCAATTTTGCAAACTTATTCCAACTTAATTCCAAGAAGCATGAATATCAATGATTGTTAGGCAAACACTAAACTTAATATTAAGTTGAATAACATATGGAAGAAGGGTTGCAAATAAACTATAAATCATAAAAGGTAGAACAAAGAAGCAGCCAGTGTACATTTTCTCTTCATTTAATTAAGCACATTGGAAAAAGCATGTGACTTAACCATATAAAAAATGATAAAGAAGTAGCCAGTGAACAAGGCAAAATATGATGATGAATGCAATTAACCTATGGTTATTGGTATTCTATGGAAGAAAAAAAGTTGAGCATGTCTTATACATCATTCTTGTGATGTGAACTTAACAGATCATGAATAGTAGAACAAAGAAAAACATGTTGAGACAATTTTCAAAATTACAACCGCTTGAGTGGAATAAAGAATTGTTTGCCTAGTTCTATAAAACAATATCCTCTTCTTCTTATATTAACTCATTGTTTCCTTCTTCAAAGCCTAAAATCAGTAATAAAAGGCCATACCAATTTAAATCTAAGAAGAAGCAATAAGGTTTCAAGTCAAAAAATCAACAAGCATGCTAAGAATTCAATATACGGTGAATAGACTATCTGTGTGTTAAGGCCTAAATAGAAGATCCAAATATTTGAGATGTAATAATGTGAAAAAGGCATCTGTCATTGTTTTTTGTGGTCCATGGGTATAACAGAGAAGAATACCCTGCTTTCCCTAGCTAAAAAACATTTTCAATTCAAAATGAAATGGGCTTAAATCTCCGATTTGGCATATATAGGAGATATCGAGTATTAACCAAAATCCTATTTCTCTTTAATGATTTTCCCTGATTGATTAAAAAAAGATAATTCAAAACAGAGGAAATAACCTCTTTAGTCATAGTTTGTGAAGGAAAAATGATATCAAATGGATAAATGTCTCAAATATCAATAGAGAGAAATAGTAAATGGTTAAGTTCTTTATATTTTTGTCGAGTTTTTTTTATAGTAAAGTGCAAGTTCAGGGAACCATAACTAGCTATGGTCATAATTAAGGCTTCCATCTAGTCTACGTGCTAATATGGGAAACCAACAAATAAAATGCCTTGTTTGATGAGATCTAACTTGGTACCCAAAACTTGCTAAAACTGATAACTCAAAACTAAAGGCATGCACACACAGAGTCTCCAAGTGAACCTATGTGGTAAAAGAAAATGGTAACTTACTTCAACCGTGCCCATGCAACACAATCTTCAAATTTCAAGCACCTCTCCTTATCAAGGCACTCTATAATACATTCAAGCTGCTCTCGAGCCATTGCATCTCCAGCCTTTTCCATGGACGAAACATATCCCTCAGGGTCACAATTTTTTTTACTTCATTAGGAGTTTTCAAAAGTAATCCATCAAATTCAAAGTGAGCCCATGTCAAGCAATGATCAATGTTGTGAGGGAAAGAGTTAAGTGTGCACATAGGTGCCTCCTTTTCTTATGGATCTCTAGAGGCCACATAATTCTCTACAAGACGAGGTATTACTACCTATGTATTGCATTTGGTACCTAAGTTTCCAAATTCCAAAAGCGGCTTTTGAAAGTACACACACCTCATATCCATACAGACTGGGATTCATGTTATCCGAGCATCCATAAAACAATCTAATATCTTCCAAATTGCATCATTGAACCCTCTTTAGTCTCCGGGCTTGCTCGGTTCTAATGTGCTTCAACAGAAGAGCAGGGTTTATTGTACAAGCAGTGGTGGCAGCCACATAGGATTTCGACTGTCCAGTATTCCAATCATGAAATAAAAATTGACGGTTGAGATTTCTCTTTTCAATGACATCATCGTCTGTTATGGGTAGTTTTCCTTTACGACGACAGCCAAATCCCATAAAAAGAAGAGTTCTTCAAGAACTCGCAACCAAGGGCACCTGCTCCAACCATGTAAACATTGGTAAGCTCCTACCTTCTTCGAAGCTTGGCATCAAATAAAGAAATCTTAGTATCATAGAGCGGGTTAAGTGGCATCACATCGTCAGGCTTCAGAGGTTCCATGGGAAGAGACTCAATTGAATTGAAGTAGAAATACTACAACCATACAATATAACAGATGTATAAAAAATCTATACATACTAAATAGGATCGTAGACAGTCATTAAACCTAAAAATTGGAGAACCCTTTAACTTAAAAATAATAATTAGGGAGATTCGTTGACAAGGGGGTACTCGAAGCATTAAAGGAAAATCAGGGCAGCGACTATTGACAAAATCGAAGAACAAGCAAAATCCGAGGGAAATGAAAATGAGGGAAAATGAATTAAAGGAGATACAAGGGAGGAGTGACGAGCAAAAATGAATTTTTGGTTGAATTATAACGAGAGCGGCGCCAAATATTTTGACAGTGGAAATTAGAACCCTAGTTTCATTCTCAGCGTTTGTGCATAAATATTTTCATTTTAAAATAGCTTTCACTGCATTTAGGTTTTGAACGCTGATAATGAATGCCGTCAAAAATAAAATTTGTTGTAGTGTAAAAGGGGGATCTTCTCCTTCTCAGACGCTGAAGCTCTGCCATTTTTGTGATTGATACTAAAGGCTTGTAATTGTAACTACAGTACAAAGGGAATAAAAAGGATTGATTCAAAGTGGACGTAGGCCGGATTGCCGAACCACTATAAACCTTGTGTTCTTTCCTGCTTTCTTCCATTTTAACTTTACTGTTTCTTCATCTTTATTCTCTACTTTATCTGGATCTGAGATATGTGTTGGAATATTGTGAATCTGTGTATATACACTGGTGCTTTCACTACTTCTGGGGTTTGTGACCAATTTTGGCGCAAACACTTTTGATGGAGCAGGTCAATAGGGCGCAGCCCCTAATCAGCACACAACTGTTAATCTGGATGGATCCAGGCTCGGGGGAACACCACCTGACAATGATGGACCGATTCATGGAGGAATTCTAAGTGACACCACACAACAAGATGCTGGCAGGAGCACAAGAGTACGTGATGAAGAGTATGTACTAGAATTTCCTCGGGGACTCGAGAGGCAACAATTGGTGGACAACGCTGGATTAGCTGAGATTAAGAGGCGAACTATGCGCGGAGATTTAGCAAACAGAGATTTGGAAGGAGTAAACAGGAGTCTGTTTACCCGTGAGATCAGAATAGCTCGGAATCCACTAGAGTTCAAGCTGCCTACTCTAGATGCATACAACGACAAGGCTGATCCTACCAATCATCTGATGAGATACACAAGACATATGGAAGTGCTGGGGGCATCAGAGGAAGTTATGGCCCGGTGTTTCCCTTTGTACTTGACGGGTATAGCTGCAATGTGGTTCAGGCAGTTGAAAGATGGATCTATCAGGACATGGTCAGAATTGGTGGACAAGTTTCTGAAGCAGTTTCGGGTTCATATCAAAAGGCCAAAGAATGTGATGACACTAACGTCGATAAAGAAAAGGACAGTAGAATCGCTTAGGGCTTTCTTAACTCGGTTCAATGCAACGATTGCTTCGGTGGATCGGCCGGATCCATTAATAGTTTTAATGGCAGCAGTGTCAGGAGTCAGGGATAACTCGGATTTCAAAGTATCATTGATACGGGACCCACCAATGGATCTTGGGGAATTCTTTCACGAGGCCGAGAGATTCCTTCAACAGGAGGATGCATGTTCGGATATGAAGTTGAAGGAAGTGAATGCGGCTGAGGATGGAGAGCCATCTAGCGGAAGCTCGGGCAAGGATAAATATAAAGGAAAACGAAAGTTGGATTACAACTCTGGACAGACAAGGAAACATTGGGGAGAGCCAAAATTCTCCACTTACACAGGGTTGAATGAAACTTTGGAGCGGATTTTCATGGAAACTCGTGATCGCCTTCCTTATCGAAGACCGGCAAGGAGGGAACCCTTGGAACGCGAAAGGGCATCCAGCAGGCACTGTCTCTTTCATGATCTGGACGGGCATGATACCAAGAGCTGCAGGCATCTAAAGGATATAATCGAGGAGCATGTAAGGAGTGGCCAATTGCGACAATACATCGGAGAACAGACAGAGCCCAAACTGAGATCAATTCAATTAATTTTCTACCATTTAAACAAATAATCACAGGTATACGAATTAGAACTAGATTTGTGAGTTTTACTCACCTTATAACTCTAGAATTAGATACTCAGGCCCTGGAAATACTGTATCTTACTTCTTAACAGCAGGTCCTAAGAATATTAGCTCTAATTTTAGTAATTTAACTTTCTAATTATTTGATTTGGGGAGGTTTTACTCTAGGGTTTGTGGAAGAGGAAAGAACGATATTTTTACTGTAAGTTTTCTGATTACCGGAAATGAGAAATGATAAATGAGAAATGAGAAAGAAAGTAAACATAAAGGTTATTATCTCTTTCTTAATTAATACCTTAGTTAGTTTAACTCTATTTGGGCCAAGGTTTGTATATTACTTAACAGAAGAAATAAAGTTTTCTATTATTCCAAAATCATGAATTAAGTTCACTCTCCAACCAAACAACACAAGTATATATATTACATTTTGTTTGCCACAAATGAGATAAATTCATAACTCCACTTTTTAACAACATAAGTTATTCTTATTGTTCTTAAATTAATTTGAAACAAATAGCCTATTAATTTATAAAATTCGTTTAGATAAGAAACCATAACCACTATAAATTAATTACATTTTCATTTTAAATTCATTACCATGTTTTTAATAGTGATAAAATAAGTCATGTAGTTTCACTTGAAAATAAAATAATCTCATACATCATTATTCCATTGCACTATATTTTAAAATAACTATATCCACATTATTGTCAAATCCATATTCCAAAAGCTATAATTTTTATTCCAGCTAAAAAGATTAATTCACTTTGGTTCCTTATTTTAAATCTTTTGGATTATTTTTCATTAATTTAGTCTCCCATTTATTTTATTGTTTAAATCAAAGAATTATACCACATAGAAACACTATTGCGCTTAATTTTTTCCAAACATTTATTTTCCACTTGAAAAATCATTTATACATATACCCCTTCCAAATTATTTGGAAAAGAAATAGAATAAAAATCCTCTATACCTCCTAATTATTTAATTATTATCGTCTTAAATTACATTTTAATTTAATTTCAGGTAATCTAAAGCAAGGTTGTTACAACTTCCGATAGTAGTTTAGGCATGTTGCCTAACCTTAATGCTTTAGCTAGTTTAGTCGTTCTATCAGTTGCTGAGGCGACTTAGCCTCAAACTTGTTTTCCATTTGTAAAGTGGTATGACTACTATAAAACCAGCTTGCCTATGCAAAATAATAGTACTTTCTTTTGCCTATAAAAAAATAGCCTATAAACTATATTAAAAAAAACAAGAACTCACATACATCAAATTAGAGCCTAAATCTAAGGGTAAAAGACAAATGAACCATAATAACATGGAAGATCCATAAGAACGCCATTTTCACTAAACTTTGTAAAATCATTTGAAATTATCATATATGATCAATTAAGGTTTAAAACACATTTTAAGGTTCAAAAGTCATTTTAAAACATCATTTTGAGGTGTATATTAACTAGTTAGCAAATAAGAGGTCCTAACTACTCACTTAGAATCCAAAGCAATCCAAAAGAGCTCAAATCCCAAGATGAACAACAACTCCAAAGTGTTTCCAATAGGAAATCCCCCAATCCAATTGCTAATCCCACTAATCTCCTTCTAATGACAAGATTTGGCTAATTAAAGTAAGGTTTAGTGTGGCTTTTAGGCTAAAGAATGTTAATGGTAGATTATATAACTATTTTGGGAAACATGAAATGACAAGGAGAAGTCCTATCAACCACCTTTGGGTGATAATTCCATAATGGGCATTGGGCTTAGCGACTAATCTCCTTAATTCCCACTAAGTTGTCCAAAATCAAGTGAGACTTCAAATATACATATCTCCCATACGGTAAGTCCGTTTTCCTGTTATGACCACTCTACGGAAAGAGAAACCATTATCCCGATCTAATGGAAGTTATTTAGACCCTAGTTCGGCTCCTATCAAAAGTTGTAGGACATAAAATACTTCTAGTATTAAAGTCATTCAATAAAAATTATAAAGATTGAAAATGTCTCTAATAGTCATTTTGCCGAAGTTATAGAATCTTGTGATCATATATAAAAATAATATTAATATTTTATGATCTTTCGAAATGTAAAATACGGATCGTTATAGTATGTGTTAAAGGAAGACATATTGGAATCTTTTAGCACATCTAAAAAAATAATCCAAAGTGCATGGATCTTCTTTGGATATTGGTAAGAATACTCTCTTGCAATTCCACATTTTCGAGATGGTCATATATGTGAGCAAGGAAAAAAAACTACAAGTGAGTCATTAGGGGCAAGTTTGTATCCAAATCAATATTTTTATTTCTCATATTTCAATACTTTTTTAACTTTGTAAAGTATTTTTCTGTGTCACTTTCTCAGATACATCAATATGTTTCCTAGATTAAGGAATCAAATAATAGAAAACCTATAATGTTATTTAGTATACTGTACTAAAATATTTGACCTATTGAAACTATTCTATTGACATCTATACTATGTGATTTTATAGGTTTAACCCTATGAGTTAATCTTGTATAAATTATATTTCCTTGACTATATCCATAAGATTATGCAGGGACTAGAAAGATGGAAAGAGTTAAAAGAGCTATCAACGAGTTGAAGTAAAACCAGATGTAGTTTTTTTTTAATGTTTTTGTGTAGCGAGTAAAATATTTGAGTTAAATTTCTCAACTGGCATGTTCATGCTTAATAAAGTCTTGGAGGGTCAAAGTAGCATTGTAGAGTAAGATATGTCTTTTAGCAGTGAAATCCTAATATTTTCTACAAATTAACTTTGATCAATTCAACAAGTTTTTGCTATGAATATGTGTTTTATTGGAAACCCATACCTTATTTAGTGGAAACAACTATGCAAACAAGTTTGGGGGTGATATGTATTCTTGATTGCCACTATTTCAATTTATTTTGGTTGAAATGTGTACCCTTTGCTCTTAATAACTTACAAATATAGTTAAAATTTATAAATTGTTTTTCGCTCTCAAATGCTCTGGAACTATTATATAAAAATGCATTATCTCTACCATTGAGGAAAATACTTTGGGGTAAAACCTTTTTGGGTATTATTTAAATGCCCCTGCTTTATTGGTTATAGTATTGTGTCCATACATGTATTAAGAATATTTTTATAACTAAACAAAAGCCAATAAAATCCGATGCACCTTTGTCTATGGTTGCACCTCACTATTTTTCTATTTAATTTTTTCTTCCTATAGGAAAATGATTTGTTTTCCATTGTATAATCCATTACGAGGCAACTATAATCAAGAATTATGATAATTAGAGATCAACTAAAATTCAAGTACTTCACAACATTATCTCTATTCTTCTGTTTGTAAATAATTTTACTGTTAATCCATAGCGTACTGTTGGAAACAAATGAACTTCGATTGAGTCATGTACTCTGTCACTTTCTTGAAGATGTTTTGGCGTTTTGCTCAAGAGTGCAAGTAATCGAACAAACACCGTTGCCTCTAGTATAAAATAGCCTTTCTTTGTTTGATTTCGTAGTATTGATCCGTCTGCACAAACGGATTTGACTCAGCTGCAATCAAAAAACACTGCTCAGTTTTGAGAAAAAAGGTGTTTCGTGGAGAAGAATAAGAATGTATTATAGAAGAAAATGTCGTTCGTATTTTTTGATTTCGTCTTACAATCAATTTTAATAGACGGAATTCCAAATCGAACATTTTACTGAGTCATCGAGGACCGTTGGCTCAAAACTCGGATCTGAAGTTTTACCCTCTCAAAAAAATAACGGTCAAAAAATGTTTACCAATTTCGTGCAAAAATATAAGTGCTACACCATAACAAGCACAAGCCCAAGCCCGAGCCCGGCCCGGGTCGAGTCGATCGGTCGACGCGCGCGTGTGGTGGTCAAGCATGGTCTCCCTCCTCACAAAAGAGCATCATTGGGTGCCCAAAGGGCCCAATTTAGCCTCTAAGAATCAAGTATAAGTACTTGATTCTTTCCTATAGTCCTACAATGTGGGACTATTCACATTTATAGGAGTCATTCACACTTAGTCAATTTTTTTTTAATAATTCGCTTAAAATTTAAAAAAACATGTCCAACAATCCCCCCTTGAATTTTTTAAAAATATTTTTCGAGCAGCTTTTGAAAACATAAAATTATGCATAAACAAAGGTGTCTTTCGATTTGAACCTTTGCATAGTGGATAAGATTCAGTTTTTACTAGAGTGACACATAGTCTTGAACTCTATTCTTGACATCAAACCACACACAATCTTTCTAGAGTGCAATCAAATAAGTCCGTGCATTTATGGACGTGCACGTCTATCCCAGTTTAGTGAATGCTATAAGAATTTTGCCTAGAATTCCATAGAAATGGCCACATTTCCACATCCACATAGGTGATTCTATAAAGAGTACTCCTGAAGGTAGGTACTCCACTCTATATAGAGTATAGATCTCATTAAGAGTTTGTATTAACTCATCCTCTAACCACTTCAGGAATACACGCTTCAAAATATATAAAAATAGCATGTTCAACTCATATCACTTCACAACTTGTACTTACCCATTGAACCTAGTTCTTGGGATCTCCAATCATTAGGTTGGGTTACCATTGTGCGTAACTCAACAATCTAAGGGCAATAGTCCCATTCTTTTAGAGGTTCTAAGGACTTTCTCTCCGGCTAGTCTTTTCATCAAAGGATCAGCTAAATTCTCATCACTGCTTATGTAATCCATTCTAACAGCTCCTAAAGAGAGTAGTTCTCTAACAGTGCTGTGCTTACGACGTATCTGTCATCTCTTACTATTGTAATAACGGTTCTGTACTTTTGCGATAGCCACGTACTATCGCAATTGTAATGACCCACCTTTTTGGACGGGTTAAATCGACAATAAACCACACATGTCAACTCAAACCATTCAAAATAGAGGATTGTTAATGGGGTATTTAAGAAAATAATAGAAAAGAAGGAAAAAAACTAAATGGAGGTTGAGGAAGAAATAGATGCTTACACTTTTTTCTTTTTTTGAACATAACTTCAGTAAAAATGAATTGGCAGTAACTAAGTGGAGGTATAAAGCTATGTTGACATTGAGACTTGGAGGAAAAAAAAAATAGAGGCCTTGATGTTTGAAAAATAATGAAGTTTTAGGAGAAAGAATGAGATATGATATGATACAAAAGAAGAAAGGGAAGTAACAAATGAAATAGGTATGGAAGGGACAAATAAAATGAAGCTATATGATCTAAGTAAATGCTTTGGGTAATAAAATAAACAAAACGGAAGAATGAGAAAGGATGTGAATACACGTTTCAACTACATCAGAGAATTGCAATAAAACCAAATATGGAAATAGTGGTAGGTGTATTGAATAATAAGGAAATAAAGGGACCACTTAAGATCTAATTAATTGCATGTTCCACTCAATTAAATATATTGACACCAAATATACTTTTTTTACACCCGTTTAAACATAATTAACATACAATAAATAAATTTGAATACAACAACCAACGTAACGTTACACCAAATAAAAGATGATCCAGAACTCAAGTTTTTTTCAAAATAAAGTTTTTCTCAGAGCGCAATCACGAAACCTAAAAAGTTAATTTAATTTAAATTTCAAGATTAGTGTTAAAATCACTTATATACAACCTCAAATTGATATTTAATGACTGTAAAATATTGTTTTAAAATTCATTTTTTTCTTCTTTTTATAAAATTATTTTTACCTTTAAAATGAAAATGTTCATTTTATTTTTATTAAAACATTCTTTTTATTTTTAACAATAATGTATGTTTCTTTCGTTAAATCCATTAATTAAAATTAATGTTTCTTTTTTTACTCTTTTAAATTGAAAGATTCCAAATCGACATAATTGTAATTAATTTCAAAATTACACCTTAAAACGGATCCTAACAAATGTACATTTCTTTCATTAAATGCCATTAATTTCAAATAAATTCTCTTTCCCTTTTATTAAAAGATTCCAAGTCAAATTAACGGCTATAAATTCATTAATTAATTTAAATTCCAATATATATTTATTTTGATTTTCATCTTAGTATTCAATCAATTATGATCTTACAGATATACTTAACGTTGGTTTACCATTTCATTACCTCAATCTTCTATAGTTATCACTTTAATTCATATTAACTGCAATTTAATTAGATTAATTGCAATTGATTTTCAATTTAATTTCAATGTATTAAATAAATAGGTGATAAATGACAAATGTTACATTTTACTTATCACATTTATAAGTTTATTATCAACAACAAATGTTATGACTACTTACACAACCCTGATTATACTGAATTTTCCATTAATTTCATATAATTTTCCCCTTTTTATATAACATTTAATTCATTTCCTTATTTCAACTTATCACCAAATAACTTTACAATTACTTCAATTACTGACATACAATTCCAACATTAGACCCAACATTCAATTTCCTTAATTCCATTAATTACCCATTCAATATTCAAACGGATAAATTAATGAGAAAATAGTTAATACAATCGCTTATAACAATAATTCATACCCATTATCTTATTCTTTACAACCAAGGGTTATAATTTACTTACCTAAAAAGGTTTTGTATTCAATATTAACCTATTTCAATTAATTACATAAAAGTTTACCATTAACTACATCATTTAATTTATTTCATTATTTACAATTATAACCAAGTCAACCTTCAATTTATTTCAATTAATTTGAAATTACATTAAATTGTTATCAACAGCATTCAAACAACATCACTGATTTCATATTCAATATTAGCCGATTCTAATTGATTACATATAATTTCAACACTCAATGTATTTCCTTATTTATAGTTATAACCAATTATAACTTTACAATCACTTCAATTAATTGGAATTATATTAAAATAGTTAGCATTACCTTACATTAACATTATTAACGTTACACTCTAGTCATTATTCTCATTATAACATCACAAATTTTAGTTTTCTTAAATATAAAATTCTAAAATCTTATTTAATTAATATTTTAATTATCGAAAAATATGGTCGTTACACTCTCCCCCACTCAAAATTTTTCGTCCAAATAAGGAATCAATATATTTTATTCAAAGTATTCAATTTATAAACAATTAATTTTCATAATTAAGTAATTTAAATACAATGTACAATTAATAACAAGTAAATCTTCATACTCAAGTCTACCAAAGTTCAAAAATATTTCACTTTTCACAAAATTTCTAAGTTATAAAATCTGAAACGTACCTATTTGTCGGGCCAATAGCGCTTAATTTATGAAACCAAAGCAGTAGCTATTGCTTCCATAAACCTGTACTTCACTTATAAAATCCAAAGAAGTTAATTATTACGTGAAAAGAGATATATTCAAGTTGTTTCAATTAATAACAAACAAATCAACACAATATAATAATAGTCACATGCAAACACGACCATCATATGTAACAAAGGAATCGATCATACGTCCATAGCAACCAAACTAATGATTTGTTCAGGTTCAGAAACTTTTAATCGTACAAGATGATAAATAAACTATTAAGTGTACCCTATGCTCAACAGCCTTAGATTATTACTTGATAGATTATCTATACATCCTTATACAGTTAGAAGTATCCTTTCCTAACATCCCATAAGCCAAAACAACCAATAATTTCAACATAATATTTAAGTTTATTCAATCCGTTTCTTTTTACATCATTACTATTCATTTTATTTTCATATAAGGTCCTTTTCTTTTTCTTTCATGTACTTACATAAGTTATTTCACAGTATTAACTTACGTTCATAACATTTCCTATACATCAAAATTCTTATTTAGAATAATTTAATTGAACACTTCCATTATTTATGTTTTACTTGTATAATATCCTATTACATATTCTATTAACATTTCAACTTATTAAACATTTCTGGTAAGTTATATATATATTTTTGGAATGTAATTGAATGTTACACAAGTTTTTGGTATTCGCCCTTGAAGAGAAAAGGAATATTTCAATATATCTAAAAATTCAATTAAACATTTAACATCATTCACTAAGTAAGAATATAAGATATATTTAAAACATCTTCATAGCATTACGCAAGAATTTTCAAAAAGTTTAAACAATGTTCGAAGTTTATATCAAAACATTATGACAAGCCCCTCTTTTTTTTATAAAGTTCCTTAAATCCGATAATTTATTAGACTCATATTTTAAAATAAGTATAACCCTAGATTATTAAACTTAAACTAATAGTATACTCAAATCTTACATTAAATATCCAAATCAAAGTATAAAATTTCATATCTTCATAATTAATTTTACACACTTGTTTAAAATGAATATTCAAATCATGGAAAAACATTTATTATGGTTTAATACAAAAATTAAAATAGTAAATAAACCTATAAATTTACTGTTAGTGCTTTGAATCAAGTAAATATTTCAAACCATAGTTCCGAAATAGAGATTCAAATTATTGTTAAGTATATTACTATAAATAAAACTTCGCAAATCATTTCTTTCCCATTTATATAATATCTTTAAATTATACATTCAAAGAAACTTATATAAATTTTACTTGAAATATTCATTTGAAAACTTCATTTGCAAATCATCATCTTTAATACTTTAATACTTTACGGAAAAAAGGTTCATCTGTAAAATTTCTTGCTTCATTTATAAATACCCCATAATTTTTTTTAAATAACATCTTTATAAATATATGTAAACTATTTGAAAATAATTATTTACATCACTACTTATATTTAAAAAGAAGTTATTGAAAACCTTAAATCCGTTATTTATAAATTTTATTAGTTTTAAATCTCAAAATACTTTTAAACATCGTTAATAAATCAGTAATCATTAACTTTAAATATGCTTTATTTAATTAATAACTTCTCATAATATTTACAACACTAATGATTTAATATTAAACCATGTTGTACATAAATAACAATATTTTAAACATTTTTAAAGTCTTTAGAAATGAAAAAAAATGACCAAAATATTCTTTATAAAATATTTTATCAAAATACTTTTATAACTCGATGTTTTAACAAGTTTAACCTCATTCTTGCAGACTCTGGTCGTACGTTGATTAAGCGTAAGACTAGAAATCTCCAAGTACTTAGTAGACCTGTTTCAACCCCCAGTGAAAAATACTAAAAAAACAGGTATGAGAAGTACCGCTCAAAATCCAATGTCAAATGATGTTGTTACGATAGCAGTGGACCGTTGCTGATCCAGTGTTTACGCAATGGACACAAAACTTTCCAGAAGATCCTTCCACCTTTCGGATTCCAGAAAAATATTGTAGCCATTTCGTAAACAAGGGACCATCAACCCTTGTTGCAGTGGAAACTGCCGATTCAATGATTTATGCAATGGATACACTTCCTTCCCGGAAGATACATAAACAATAGATCCCAGGATCGAAAGTGCCTCCATGGGATAAACTAAAGAAGCATCTACCCTGAAAAAAAAATCGAGGAACTCATGAGTTTAAGTCCGGACAACCATATCGGTTCGAATCCATTTCTGAATTCACCCAAGTATATTAGGGTTTATCAGTCGAATCGATTCCTGGATTCCCCAAGTCCATCTAGGTCGAAGCATATCATACTATACTTCTTTGCGGAGGGTACTTCCCCATACCTTTTACTTCAAAATATAACATACCATATATAGTACCCTTTCAAAATCATAACTTTGACTATCGCACTTATATAAATTTCATTATATATAAGATTTCATTTTCAGATAGAGTACTTTCCAAAATCAATAGTCTCGGATATATCAAATCATTCTTATATAAATTCCATTATAGATAAGATTTATCTCTTCAGATCGAATACATTCCAAAATCAATAGTCTTCAAAATCACCTTATACTTATATAAATTCCATCTTATATAAGAAACAAATTTTTCTTCAAAAAGCAATTTCACTACATGAAGAGCCTTATGGAATTGAACATCTTTGCTTTATAAAGGTTTCGAATTTAGAATAGTTTTATACATAAAGTAGCTGTAAAATATTTTTGTATACATAAAATAGTTTGTAAAATAGTTTTTTATATAAAATAAAATAAAATAGTTGAATAAGATGAAATAAAAGAAAGATAGTTTTGAAAAATGGTTTTAAATTTATAATAGTTTTGCATAAAAGAAAATTTCCAATTTAAATTACAAAGATATCAAACCCAACAACTTTCAATTTCAGCGTCAAAACATTTCAATAATATTAGAACATAAGATGTACATATGTCATCGTCACACAAAATCACATTCGATCACTCGCTTGATCACACAAGTTTGCTTTCGAACTAGTATTGTTCATTCGACTGTCCTAATGTGGATATCGATAAGGTTCCTTGACTAGAAACCATCCTTCTCCTTACATAGCTATACACTATGATAGAGAAATTCTAGAATCAAGTCAAAATCCATATCGAATATTCGCCATTAAGAATCGAATGAAAAATCCTAACACGAAATGGTGTAATTCACCTCAAACTTGTGTACTCAAATCCGGATCAAATTAATTATGCGAACAAAACAATATGCGTACAACTTACGTATTTATTCCAAATCTGTTTCGTCACAATTACATTTCAATTAAATTCGTTATTAATCTCGTTAATTAACATAAATATCACTTCGTACTTTAATATTTGTTTCACATAATTTCTCCATTCAATATAAAACATAAATATATTCTTTCTCATAACATTGCTTATATTTCTCTTCATTTTAAATTACATTCAATTTCACATGTAATATTTCTCATTTAACACTACATTTATTTTCAAATCATTTCATAAGAAATTTCCTTAAGTTTATAACCAATTTATAAAGCTTAACTTCCTTTGTATGACATTACACGAGTTTAGAGATATCATAACTTTATTTATAACTATTTCTCACAACATCCCTGTATTTCATAAGCAATTTACAGGTCTTGACTTTATTTATAATCAATTCATTTTAATTCATGTTTGTTTATCCAATTAGTATTCAAGTTTACTTCCCAAATTATTTATAACACATTTCATAAATTGTTAACTAAGTTCACAATTACATCATTTCTGTCATCACAATTTCAATTTTAAATATTCCAAGGCTTAAAGTTCATATTTGTATATTATTACATTACATGCCGATAATGTATACAATAATTCTACTCAACTATAACAAATTAACCTTGTTTCACTTGCTTTCAAATTAAGGCTATCAAATTCAACTTTATAATTCAACCCAATTATTAAGTTTCAACTCATATGTTAATTCAGAAGTTTTGACTATCCAAAATATCCAGATATTTCATTTTATTTCAATAGTTGAAACTACCAATCAACAAACAACAAGATTCACAACAAAACATTTCAATTTCATAAACAAATATCCTAATTATTCACTTTGGAATAATACTACTATTAGTTACAAAATATTAGGAAACCTATTTCTAAAACACCGGAGTTTTAGATCTCAAATTTTTCAGTTTGAATTATCTTTACTAAGACTAAACTTAGAAATCATATTCATATAATCATTCACTTTATTTTCTTTGATACACCATTATTAAGCTAGTGTTTAGTCCATAAATTCAATCAACAATAATAGTCAATGCTTATAAACTGACTAAATACAACAAATCACACTATAAATGATAATAATTAAATATTACCATTTCATAAATTAAACACATTACAAATAACCATCTTCGTTATAAAATTTTATCCCTTTATATAACATATAATATTAAGAAAAATTATTTATTTCAAAACTCATATAAAACATTTTATAACACTAACAAATACGCGCTCTCGTATATATACACTCAGACAACTCATTCTAGGGTATTACTACCCTATCTCTGATGAGTTAACCCCAATAGGATAAGGTATGTCAAAACCTGGCTCTGATACCAACTGTATCGGGACAACGCCATTGGGGTAACGCCCACCATAGCATACAATGGTACCTGTGTTCTGCTTTTACGGCCAGCCTCTCGACTGCACCAACCCCACGAGACATGTAGGAGTAAGAGTCATCCGCTCGCTACCAAACCCAAATGCGAGAACCCCCTATCATGTTGCACCCGCCAAGTGCATAAACAGACACACATGTCAACTCAAACCATTCAAAAGGGAGGATTGTTAATGGGGTAAATAAGAAAATAATAGAAAAGAAGGAAAAACAAAACATGGAATCTCGTAGCTGAATGACAAAATATAATAATCAAATAAACAGTTCATGAAGTTATTTTACAAATGACATTTGATTACACTTTTACAATATAAATCAGAGTTATACATACAGCAGAAATAAATAAATAATGCAGCGGAACACATGATGTAGTGGAATAATTAATAATAATAGTAGACTCATCTCCGTCTTCATCCTTCAAAATAAAATGGTCTTCAATACACTGAAAAGCTCAGACTGACCCGAGCGTAATGAAAAGACAAACACTCGAGTCAGAACTAAAAGATCTTATGTAAGTATAATAGAAAGATTACTGTAATAGCTTCAGAGATGTTATGGGATTTTCATCTCCTATCAAGTGTACAACGTGGATATAATTATTTAAAAGATTTCAAATAACTCGAACTACCAATCTTAATCATTTTAATTAAAATAAATCCGAAGTTTAAATTTAAAACTTAAACCTTTCAAATAATTCAATTCCAATAAATAATCCAAATTCAAAAAATTATATGGGTATATGTCATTACAACCAGTATCCAAAATCAAAATTTCCAAATCAATAGAAATCGCTCGGGTTATCATTTCAATCCATAGTGATAACAGAGATATATACATAAATAAACATCCACTCATCCAAAATGTCAACCAATAACATCCATCACAATCCAACATCCAAATCAGCCAATAAATCACAACAATCAATTGATTATCATTATCACGTGTTCAACTGGCAATTGATATTCAATATTAATTAAATGGCAATTCAATTCAAGATAAATTCAAATTTAACTTAAATGACAATCTAAAAAAATACAAAACGACAATCAATAAATTTCTAATCACATCATAAATTTAATTTAACAAACATAAGATAATTTAGTATTCGTGAGTGGGTCAAAACACTCACATTTGATATTTAGAACGCAAAAATCCAAACAAAGATGCCTTTCCCAACAGTCTCCAAACTCAACCAAACCTATTTCATGTCGTCAGGAATTCTAATACAAGTCCAATGGAAAAAACTACGCATGTATCGTAGCTCGTATGTGGAAAATCGTCAGGTTATAAGGATATATTAAAAAAATACGTACACATTTAATTATTAAAATAAGAAACTTTAATAACTCACGTTTTCAAATTTGATGTACCCAAAACAAAGGCAAGAAGTAGAAAGCCAAAACCATGAAAGCTAATTCTCATTGTTCATTTTTTTGAAGGCTTCTTGCAAAAGAAGGCAAGGTGATGAGGAAAGGTGCGGATGTGGTTGAGGAAGAAATATATGCTCACACTTTTTTTCTTTTTTCGAACATAGCTTCAGTAAAAATGAATTGGCAGTAACTAAGTGGAGGTATAAAACTATGTTGACATTGAGACTTTGAGGAAAAAAAATAAAGGCCCTGATGTTGGAAAAATAATGAAGTTTTAGGGGAAAGAATGAGATGTGATATGAAACAAAAGAAGAAAGGGAAGTAACAAACGAAATAGGTATGGAAGGGACAAATAAAATGAAGCTATATGATCTAAGTAAATGCTTTGGGTAATAAAATAAACAAAACGGAAGAATGAGAAAGGATGAATTCACGTTTCAACTACATCAGATAATTTCCATAAAACCAAATGTGGAAATAGTGGCAGGTGTATTGAATAATAAGGAAATGAAGGGACCACTTAGGATCTAATTAATTGCATGTTCCACTCAATTAAATATATTGACACCAAATACACTTTTTTACACCCGTTTAAACATAATTAACATATACAATAAATAAATTTGAATATAACAACCAACGTAACGTTACACAAAATAAAAGATGATCCGGAACTCAAGTTCAAGTTTTTTTCAAAATAAAGTTTTTCTCAAAGCGCAATCACGAAACCTAAAATGTTAATTTAAATTTCAAGATTAGTGTTAAAATCACTTATATACAACCTCAAATTGATATTTAATGACTGTAAAATATTGTTTTAAAATACATTTTTTTCTTCTTTTTATAAAATTATTTTTACCTTTAAAATGAAAATTTTCATTTTATTTTTATTAAAACATTCTTTTTATTTTTAACAATAATGTATGTTTCTTTCGTTAAATCCATTAATTAAAATTAATGTTTCTTTTTTTTACTCTTTTAAATTGAAAGATTCCAAATCGAATAATTGTAATTAATTTCAAAATTACACCTTAAAACGGATCCTAACAAATGTACATTTCTTTCATTAAACGCCATTAATTTCAAATAAATTCAGAGTAGCAAACCAAAAAGGACTACACAAAAAACTATAACAAAAAGAGCTAGCAGAATAGTCCACTACAACAAAAACACCCTTTAATAGTGTTGAAAAAACGCTATTATAGGCTATTATAGCGTGTTTTGGTACGCTGTATATTAACATGTTGTTATAGGTCAGCGACCTATAATAGCAACATAAAAAACGCTATGGACAAGGACTTTTCATAGCGGTTTAAAAGTTCTATAAACATGATTTGTAATAGCCTTGAAAAATCGCTATGAAGTAAAACTATAGCGTTTTTATGAATGCTATATAACAATAAGTTGCCATACATACGAAATATACAATAGCGTCCAAAAACGCTATACAAAACAAAATTCAACAGCGTTTTGGGCTGCAATCGTAAATTGTATGCATAAATACAACTACTTTTTATAGCATTTAGCTGTCTTTTATAGCATTGTTTATTTGCTATGAAAACTGTTTATAGCACTATCATAATGCTGTAGTATATTAAAACTGGGTAAAACCATCTTTCCATAGCACAGTTAAAACGCTATAAGTTTTTATCATTGCTGCTACATACATTCCAGCTTACAATTTACAATTCTACGAATATATTATAAAATTTCAAAAAAACACAATTATCACATTGTGATGTCCATAATCAAATGGAGACATAAGCCAAACCACAATATATATATATATCCATAATATTTCGTAAACGAAGTTTCAAACATTAAATATTTGTGATCTCAAAAAAAACAATAACAACCGTAGCTAACCAAAATGATACATACTAAAAGCAAAGATATACGTCAATACAAAATACATTAATCCAAGCTTTAGACCGATTTGAAAAAGAATGAATGCAGCAAAAATAATTTTTCCTCCCTTGCAACTTGTAGTAACCCCGGTATCAACATACAGCACCTGTCAAAACGAAGCACATAGGTTACTAACTGCAAACTATAGAAAAAGAACTAGCCAAAACAAAGTATATATTTTTAATAAAGTTTTGATAAAAAAGTGGAAGAAACAGTCACCGGTTTTAAAAGCCCTACTTTTTGCTTGACAGGATCCATCAATGTGAATACCTTCATTAAAATGAGTTTGACGGAGCTCCCTTCCTGCCTGCTCAAGCTGCAACCTTGATTCATAGGCCATGGATGATTTATACCATTCACTTCGCTCAAGGTCTCCCATTGTTGCATCTTCAAACTATCAGCTCTGCCATACTTGTTCACCCTTTACATGCAATTGCAGTTTTCTCAGTCATGCATTTGTGTTGTTCTCTTATTCGGTATGCCCTTAGCTTTGCATAGACATTTATAAATGTAGCTTCAGTTCTGTCATCAAAGTTTCTGAGTGCACCTCTACTCTTTCAGCAAATTCCGCTTCATGCCTCAGTTTCAAACTTAATAGCACTTAACTCTATATCATGTATCAGCACTACTATTCAACTTCACAATCAAGTCTTGTTTAGTCCGAGCATGCACTGTCAGCAATACTGATTATAACAGTATAGATTAAAGTTTCAAGGTTGCACAAATACTGAAGCAAACATCACTTCATCACTTCACTTTAAATGCAATCAGAGATGTCATTTCACTTAAAATTAATTGGTGGACCATTATGTCTAGACATTAACCACTACTGCTAATGTTCAAATGCAATGATTTGAAGCAGTGACACATGCTACTACATGTTTATACATTTATTTACTATGTAGTTTATACCATACACACACACACATCATATCAGAATTATAGATTTGTACATATCTATACACCAAAGATTAAATAACACCTTAATAATTTTTGACAGTTTAGTCATATCCAAATAGACACTACATCATTATATTTCAAAATATATATAATAATGAAAAGTGTAAAAGATTCTTATGAACCACTGAACTTTCAGATCTTTTGCTTTAAATCAATAAGCAACATCGGGGACGAACAAAGAGAAAATATATATGAAATACAGGGAAACATTATAATTGTTGCACCGATAGATAGATTACACTTACTAGAACTTAACTAGCTCAACAAAGCACATATTTTCACAAACTGTTATTTCTTACGGATCTACGATTAATATGTTGGGCAAATTTCAAACTTAAAGCAAAACTCTCAATCAAACAGGCAAGAAATTAGTATCTTCTTTAACACTAAGTGATAGGTACATCAAATCAAATCGATCCATTCATTAATGTAAGATAAAAGAAAAAAACACCTATTTAGACTGTTACTAGTTAAAGAAATAATCTATTCTGAGGAACTATATTTATGAGTCATAAATAGGTAAATGACTTATATGTTAGACATATGTGTTAGGCGTTCCCTTTTTGATTTTCATTGATATTATAATCACCAAATCATAAATACCATACAATCCAGATCACTAATCACAATTAACACAAAATGATCACTTTAAACCAGTAAAGTCAAATAAAAATATCATCAGCATAAATCCCTAATACTTAAGAGGTCATTGGAAGAAAAAACAAGAGCGTTGGTCAACAAATATTATTATTATATTATATTATTATTCTTCTTTTAAATTTAGTTAATTTTTATTATTAACTTAATGAATTTTTATAAAACTTAGTCAATTTTTATAATAATTTAACAAAGATTCCAAAATAGAGAACATGACTTTTATTATAAAACTAAATTAATTTTCATAAACTTTAGTTAATTTAATTAAAAAAATTCAAATTTTGTTGATTTTTATAAAACTCAATTAACTTAGTTAATTTTTATATAACGCAGTTAATTTTTATATCCTTTAATTAATTTTTAAAAAACTCACTCAATTAACTTAGTTGAATATTTATAAGACTTAGTTTACAAATTAGTTACATAATTTTAGTTAATTTTTATATAACTTAGTTAAATTTTATAAGAATTAGTTATTTTTTATAAACTTTTAGTTAATCTAGTTAAATTTGTATAAAACTTGATAACGTAGTTAACTTTTATAAAAAAATTACTTTTAATTATTTTTTATATAACTTAGTTATCTTAGTTAAAATTTAAAATTACTTAATTTTCATAAATTTATATAAATTTTATAAACTTTTATTAATATTTAGATATTAATTTAATTTTATAAAACTTAGTTAATTTTAAGAAAATTATTTAATTTTATAAAACTTGGTTAACGTAGTTAATTCTTATAAACTTTGTTGATTTTTATAAACTTATCGGATTTCATGAATTTTCGATAGCACCTCCTTTGCGCGGTTAGTGCTTTCCCACACACTCCAATTAAATATGCATTTACATGATCAAAACAAGATTGGATTTATATCATTTATAACAAAATATACTTCATAATAACGTATACATTCAAATGCATAAAAACATACCTTTTATTAACAACTTTAGCTAGCAATCTTCCATATAGCAAAGGAATGTTTTATACTATTGAATTAACTATATAATCATATATTATAACTGGATATTTAAAATGAATTAGTATTGAATTAAATTTTAGACTGTAGCTACATTTATCGCATACTAGGCTATTTGCGCAATTATCGATCAAACTATAGTAAAGTTGGTCATTTGGATTGCAAATTTTACCAGTCAAATATGTACAAATATACAAAATTAGTTTCCTACCTTGTATGAATTTTGAATGTAGAATTTAACTATACTAACAAATTGATTTTTAACATGGAATAATAGTGTTTCTTATACATTACTATTTAAAAAAAATTCAAAATTTTCTACTGCTATACCTTACAACTTCAGAATTCTGTTTCAAGGATCTATTTAGAATACACATACATTTTTATGAATACAACTGATTTTCAGCATTTAACTCGGGTATATAAAGTTATTTTGTATTATCTAAATACTATCATTTTTTACACAAATACATTTCAAATTTTAAAATCGGAGACAAATCGTGTATCAGGTCTACTGAATATCCAATGGAGATCATGGGCAATATGATTCTGATCAAATTTGCGCTTGAGCTTTCAAGTATTTTACTATATGATAATGTGAATATAAGATTTCAGAGGACATATTTAAAACCTCAAAGATTAAACTAAGGGAAGTTCTAGAGGAGCACATTATGTAAAACTCCCATTCCAGGAAAAATAGAAACCCACTACGTAATATCATTGATCATGCTGATTTTTCCATGAATCCACTAGAAGTTCCAAAAATGTAAATAACCTGACCGCCAAATAGTCATGAAATGAATCACAAAGATTAGTTACTTCAAGTCTTCAACTATATTCTGCATACTTCCTAACCCGCGTTCTATTTTCTGTGTAGTTGACCTGTGCTATCTGTACATCTACCCTTCCTTATTATCTTATACATATATAACCATTCGACAAATTATAACATTCTTTTGTTGACAATAACAACATATGCCTATATTCAAACATTTTGCTCTTGCTTCTTTCACGCGTTGGACAGTTCAATACAGATCCACAATATATTATCAGATCTTTTGTGTGTGTGTGCACGCACGTGCATAGTATGTTTATATGTATGTATGTCTGTATATGAGGTTTCTCGGTTACGAACTTACTATACCTCTTCATATGCCTCAAAGTTGTAAGGCACGATTACAAGTTCTGGACAGCAATCTTTAGCATCTTTGACTACCGATTGAGATATTGCATTGCTGAAACAACCCAGAGAAAACCAATCAAAACTAAATGAGGATTCTAACATAAAATATAGAATGTTTCTAGCATCAAGCATAAGCATACACGTAGCTTTAATAGTGTTGTATCTTAAACATAAAATGAAGTAAAACTTAAATGGAAAGGAAAAAGTTATTATATAATAATGTACTTACTGTTTTATGTCCATAATAAGCCCGATAATATTGCGTTGTATTGTAAAACATCTGAAAATAAAAAAAGTCATCAAAAAACTATTAGTGAACTTATTTTTATGTATATAACTGCAAAATACATTTTAATTTTTAGCATATACACAAGGATACTGCTAATGCCAGTAAATACAGCATTAAACAACAAAGCAAGTAACAAAAAAGCTAGAAATATAAAAGCAGCAATTAGTCAGCTAATCATATCTTTCACAAGTACTATGGTCAACAGTAGTATCCAACAACACTAGCCTTAATACTAGGAGCCAACTTTTTATGATGGAATGTGCTTAAAGTATCTGCAATTACAGCAGCCCGTGCAGCTCTTTGCTTAGAATAAAGCGCGAAATTTTATTTCTTGATCTTATCCTTAACAGACTCTACCTCCTTTGAGGGAGTACCCTATAATAAAATAGTTCATTGGCATTTCAGCACTAACTAGATCAATATTATATGAAGAAGAGAAGTAGAAATGAGGAATCTTACACCAGGTAGCAGAAGAGAATCCAATATCAGCAACTTGGTATCAAAAAATTTCGCAAGAGCTTTTGCTAGAGTCTCCTGATAGATTTCAGATCCTTCGTAACCATAGTGTTATGTCTATAGACCAAGCCAGAGAAAACAAATTGTTAAGTAAAAATTGAGCTACAACTCAAGGAATATACCTGCAGGACCAGAAAGAAGTATGCGCGGACTTAGGAAAGAAATTTTTTGTGATATTTCCATTTTTGCACTCCAGATGTACATATGCACAGGATAAAAGAGCCTTCTTTGTAATCTCACTAAGTAGAATTGCATAATTAAAATTTCAAGTTTAGATCCATAAAGTATTTACAGTCGCAATAAAACAATGCTTGTGATCAAATGTTGATTTAAATGACCACTCGTTCACAGCAAAAATAGAGATGTGGTAGAACATAACAAAGGGTCATGACATGCCAAATATCCCAAAAAAATAGCAAATGAATAAAAATATTAAAAAGCAACTGTACGTGGTAAGATTAAGTCAACATTGGTCATATCATATGATGAGTCTACTCTTTTGAAATTGATGTAGGTTGACCATTTATGTGAAAAACAAAGCATTCTTAGTATGTTGCTGAAAAGAACCTAAGCAAAAATATAATCTATGTTGTTACAGGTTGAATGAAGCACTTTAAGGTTAATGTTTCAAAAACTACAACACATGAATAAAGTGATAAACAGATAAACAACATTATAGAAAACCAAGGCAAAATGATGTAACACCTTTCAGTGGCCAAACTTAAAAAATAGAGCTTAAACTATTTGATTGCTTCATCTATAGGACTCTACAAGGGATTCCTTGTTCTAAGCGCAAATTTAAGTACACAAAATAGAAAGGCTATGGTACACTTGAAAATGACAAAACTAAAATGAACAATGTGTGCATGCCTAACATGAATCAAGGAAACTCTGGTAGTAATTTAGCTCCTAAAAGAATTGGTAAAAGTAGAGAGAAGATTGATCAAATATTTTTATTTTGACATCTGTTAAAGTTTTTCTATTTCATGCTTTCACCGAACTGTATATTCATTACCCGAGTCAGACTTTATAACAAAGTAATACAAAACTTATACGCATAAATTTTCAAAAAAACAAAATCAGTTGGTAATGCCATTGCTAATATGATTACTGCATTTTACAAAAAACGATAAGGTCCCATAATGCACATAATGGATATCGATAGATAATATATAAACAATGGCATACAAGCTCAATCAACCGCTTTAAAAAATTTAACTGACTTACTACTATTCGGCAATGAAAAGTAGGGAAGACCTATTTCGTAACAACTTATAAGCAAGGGTAGAGTCTAAGCAGCTAAGTAAAGTATACACATGATATACAAAAATAAAGAATCAAGAATACTAGTTATGGTGTTGGTTAAGGATTTGGTTAAGGGCGGACTTCAAACATGTATTTGGATTATTAATTTTCTGGTTAAGGATTTGGTTAAGGGCGGACTTGAAACATGTATTTGGATTATTAATTTTCTATGTAATTTGATACTAAATCAAAAGTATCATATCGATCAAATGACTTGGAATATCTAGCAACTTACAGATGAAAATTACATGAAACTAGCACAAATTGGAACAAACATAGTACGATAGGGAGGGACAGTAATAAAATTAGATTTTACTTACCAAAATAAAGATTTATGGAGGGTATGTGGATAAAAGGTAATATGTTGCCAGTAGATTGAACTAAATTTATCTCTGGAAAAGGCATATAATATTTTAAGAATACTATAAGCTCACCTAACAAGAAAGAAATAATGTACAACGTTAGCAATTGACAATGTCAATCCATCAAATTTAACATGCTTTTTGCTCCATCATAAGAGTTTGGTTATAAACCAAGGAGTACATTTAGCCTCCTATGGTAGAACCTTCAAGGGAAAATAAAGCATAAAAGGATGCACATGTATATGGAGATAACATCTTAATCATACAGAAACTAGAGTGATGCAAGCACTGCCGTTATCATGTTAAGAAAAAATTAAAATAATTAACTTCACCCAAAAATTTCCTAAATTATATAAACATACTACTTGACTACAGAAACTATTCTTCAAGTTTGAAGTTTTCCCTAATTTATCTTTTCAAATCTAAGTTGTTAGAAGATTTACCGCTCAGAATTGACGACGTAAACAATCTAACAATTGAAATTTCGATCAGCTTCCGAAGACTAGAGATGATCACATGCAATTATATGGCAGCAGGGACTACGACTTTGCACTAATGACGATTAGGATTTTGTAGCAGTGGAAGAAGCGTTGATGCACTCTTTTATGGAAGTGGCGATTAGGATTTGAATTTGGACTTTTTGTGTCTGGGGCTTGGGCTTCAAGACCTACCAGCCTCCTTCTCTCTTTTCAATTCCAGAAGCCATGATTTTGGAATTTCTGGGATTAGGGGGAAATTAGGGTTTGGTGTTTGCTTTTGGTGGGAAAGGCAGAGAAAACGTTTGTAGAACGAAAAATAAAAGAGGGAAAGAGCGGCCTCGTTAAATTTCATCGAGTAAATGAAGTTCAACACATACAGCGTCATTAGCATGCTATTCTTATCCCAAAATAAATGAAGACAGCAACAACCTGTCAACCGCTGTCCATTTTTGCCATTAATATTAGTTTTTCTTGTAGTGGTCCATGCAGAAGCAGAATAGGCTAAGTCCAAATGTACCTAACCTGAAACACCTCGGTCTGACCCGAGTATAAAATACAAGGGTCAGTCTAGCTAAACAAATAAGTTAAATAAGCTAAATGATAATGAACATGCAAGCTCATAAAGTACCACAATAATCTCTAAAAGAGATAACATGATCATCTAACAAAAGATGAATCATAACAAGCCTCATATCATCGGCATCTCAAATAAACAAAGGATATGAATATCCCAAATTAAGCCAAAAAGGCAAATAACAAATACCAATGAAGGTAACACAAGTTTCCACAAGTTAATCGCTATATATCGTGTGGTTCAAAGGACTTTCCCCGAAAGGAGATACTCTAGGGAAATATAAATATCAAAGAAACAAAAATACACATGCTCAGTACTGTATAAACAAGGATCCACAAGCCCGAAGGCGACAAACCCAAGTATCTCTCGAGCGGTGACGAAGGACCAACTCCAAAAGCGATACTATAGGGCAACAAACCCAAAGGCAACAAACCCGAAGGCACAAACCCGAAGGCAATAAACTCAAAGGCAGAAACCCAAAGGCAACAAACTGTAGTGGCGAAAGTCCGGAGGCCCAGTACTGGACACCACTAATTGGCAAAATATGTGTCATAAACCCCTCGGATAGGAACCCG
This sequence comes from Allium fistulosum, assembly GCA_030737815.1. NCBI lineage: Eukaryota > Viridiplantae > Streptophyta > Magnoliopsida > Asparagales > Amaryllidaceae > Allium > Allium fistulosum. The sequence goes on from CM060902.1 coordinate 1,390,927,848, forward strand.
CAAACTGTTAACGTGTGTCCCATACCACACGTTCGCACTAAACGGTTTACCAACCATTAGTCAATTCCATACTCAAAGCAGTACAAAGTTTACCTCATCTCATCTATAAACCAGACCCGAAGGTCAAAACGATCAAACGAATAGATTAGGAATTAACTGAAAAGATAAACGTACGTGTTCATAGCACGCGTTTTATCTGATCATTTAATTCTCCTCCCTCTTCGCTCGAAGTGCAAAATTGTGTGTTTTATATAGAAATTAAGTTGAAGAAAATGAGTTTTAGGAACAATTCGAAATCGCTTTAGAAATTACCTTTGAAATTCTCTTATTATAGAGTATATAATTTTATACTAAATAAGATAATAATATATAATAATAATTTCAAAAGCCCATTTATTTGAAAAACATTTTTAAAACACATTATAATACCTGTGTGAAATCCAGAAAGAAATATCAAGAAAACATCGAAATAACGGAAATTACACCAAGTATTATCCGTTTAAAACAAGCTGCGACTCAATGTTCGACAGCAGGTTTGAACAAGTTAACAGTGTCAAAATGACTTGAAATTTTGCAAGAATGTAGTTCAACATTCCTACTTCAATCTTCAAATAGAATCATTGAAATCCGATTTGAAATGAAGAATTTGCATCGTTTCAAAGTTGGACCAAAACAAGGTTTTAAACACTGAATTACAGCAAGCTGTGAGTACAAGTTCGACGGCAGTTTAGAAATAGCAAATTAACCCAGATTGTCATAAAAATTTTCAGGAATGTAAATCAACACTCTTACTTCAATCTGAAAAAAGAATCACCCAAATCCGATTTGAAACGAAGAATCTGCATCGTTTCAAACTTGGACAAAAACAAGGTTTTAAACACTAAATTACAGCAAGCTGCGAGTACAAGTTCGACAACAGTTTCGAAATAGCAAATGAACCCAGATTGTCATCAACATTTGTAGGAATATAATTCAGCACTCCTACTTCAATCTGCAAAAAGAATCATACAATTTTGATAAAGTATGAGAAAGTTATGATGTCTCAAACATGGACTCAGGCCATGTTTGCAGCAACACAACAAAATGTGTACAGGGGATTTCCAAGCTGTGCATTGATTTTGCAGTGCAGTTTTCAATCACCAAAAGAATATGTTTTGCAATGAAATTTGGCATGCATATACTAAAACACACAGGATTTCAACTGAAGAAAATCCGGCAGCATTTCGTTGCCGGAATTGTGAGAAAATGATGTGCAAAGTGACATACAAACTCAGATTTCACCAAAAACACAATATGAACATAATATCAATGTATTGAAGTTATTTTCGGTTAGATTTTGGCATTTTGAAGCTTTTGCTTCAGCTAGCAATTGTGAGCAGTAACTCACCTAGGCAAATAGCAAAAATAACACCAATTAGCTGAAGAAGATTGAAGCTTGAGCTAGATTTTGGCTTTCAAGAATCTGTAGAGCAAAAAGAATTAGCATGCAAGAAGAATTTTACTGTAAATTACAAACCCATCTCTGAAATTAGGAATTTTGATGAAGCTATAAGGTTTGGAATTTGATTACCTTTAGATTACACTCTAGTTTGAAAGATTTCAGTTTGTTAAATTGATTTGGAGAAATAAGCTTGAAACTAAAATTTTGAGAAGTGGGTTTCTTTTTTCCATTTACTGTTTGAAGGAGGAAGAAGAAGTTGAGAAAAACGAACGTACGATATTTTCTTTTTTTTCTCACCTTCTCAAGCTAGGCTAAGTGTTAAGTGGGCTAATGGACCCAAAAATAAAAAGAAATTAATATGGCCTAAGTTTATTAAACAACACTTAACCAAAAATTTGCATATATCACATATATACAAAAACAAAATGCATTTTCTCTCATGTTTTTAAACCAAACAAAATATGTGAACTTACATACAAATAAAACAAAGTATTTTACACTATATATAAAGATAATTTTAATTATTAAAAACATTTATTTTATAAAAATACATAATTTTCACAAATAAATGCACAAAACCTTATTTTTAACTTCTAAAATTCCACAAAAATATTTTTCTCGCTTAGAAAAATATTTCTAAACATTCTAAACACAAATTTATAATTAGAACTCCTTTTTAAACTAATTTTCACCTTTTTATTTAAATAAACAACCTTTAAAAATCAAATACTTCCTTTAAAAATTATTAAAAGAAGTAATTGGCAATAATTAATAAAATTGTTGCATTTTCTCTAAATAAAAGTCATTTTCCATTCATTATTAACCCAAACAAATAAAATAAAGTTTCCAAACTTTATTTTCACATTTTATTACCAAAATTCATTGTTTATTCCAAATAAACAATTTAATTTCTCCACTTTTATTTTAATTCACAATATTAAATCATAACTACCGTTATAAATTAATATTTACAGGTAATCTCCAAAACCAGGGTTGTTACAGACTCCTCCCCTTAACAAAATTGCGTCCTCGCAATTCCTAGAGAAGAATTTGTATTCAACAAAATTATTTCATCAATTCAAAAGAAAACGACAAGCTTGAGTTAAGAATATTCTCACCATCGCTATGCGAAGAAAGAAAACCAGGGTAGGCTCGCTCGATAAACTCTCAGGTTTCCCAAGTGCAGTCATTGGGATTAGCGGACCATTGAACTTTAATGAGCGGCACCTCCTTGTTTCGAAGGCGTTTCACCTTCGAAGCAAGTATGCGAATAGGCTGCTGCACAATAGATAAGTCTGGTGAGATCTCAAGCTCTTGCAAATCGGAAGAATCGATAATAGAATCCGACTCTCGAAAACACTTCCGAAGCTGAGAGACGTGAAACACGTCGTGAATGCCAGATAGATGAGCTGGAAGTGAAACTCTATAAGCCACCCGGCCAATACGTTCAATAATAGGAAATGGTCCTATAAAGCGAGGAGATAATTTTCCAGTCATACTGAAGCGCATAACCCCTTTTAGAGGAGAAACACGAATAAAGACGAGATCACTGTAACGACCCTGAATTTTTAAATTTATTTAAATTAATAATTAAATGAAATTTTGAGTTAAATTTATGATTAAATAAATTTTTGAATAAAAATTGTGAAATTAAATTGATTAAATGGAGCGAGTTTCCCCGAATCCCAATTATATTTGAACGATCATTTGAATTTAAATATTGTATACGTTGAATTTGAGTTTCAAGTAAATAGTTTAAAAATAATTATAAAATATAGAATGTCATTTATATTACAAGATAAAATGAAAATAAAATAATTAAAACAACATTTTAGTAAGCAAGGCAAATTAGTTATGTAGACTAGAAATAAAATATAAATTCAATACAAAGTAACAAAACAGATAATAATACATTCAATTATATTGCAAAGCAATGTGACTAAAACAAAGAAAAGAAGACAACATTACATACATTCAAGTATAAACCAAAGTTTATAAGAACATATATATACAAAACAAAGGTATACAAGTGTGAAACCAAAACTGTACACACATAACTAAAACAACTTTTATAATATGTTATAAAACAAAAGAAGAAATGTCATCTTGTATTGTACAAAAGGAATTATAATATACAACAAGTACTCAAGCATTAGCCACCAAAATCACCTCAGTCGAAAGCAAAAGAAGAAATACATTTATATGTATAAACAAGTACAAGACAATTGCAACTTCACCCATGCCATTGTACAAGGCAGCCCATAATGCAAACTACCTTCAGCCGAAAGGAAAGAAAAGAAAATATAAATGTTGTACAAACCATTAATGCAAGCCACCATATTATCATCTCAGCCTCCATTTCTATAAAAATATCTCTGACCATTTTAAAAAGAAGAAAGAAAAAATAATACAAAACCTGTAACTTGTTTATACATAAGCCTATAAGCTATTTTCCTTTATCACTTTCCATTCCAGTTCGAGCTCAACAAAAAAATAAATAAGATAAAACTCCATTTTTAAAACTTAAACAAGCTCCTAACATCATCAAGCAACTCAACAAGACAGAGAAGTTCAGTTAGCAAATTCAAAACAAGTTTCAAATAGCAGGCTGTTCAACATTAAAGTGCTCTGTTCTTCTTCTCTGGAAAATAAGGTGAGCAACCTTTTGTTTTAACCTCGAATTTGTTTATATGACTTGATGCTGGTGAGTAACTTAACCCGGTATCTCCTTCTTTAGATCTGTGAGTAAACAAGAAATTTAAAAGCTTTAAGTTTGATAAAATAACAGTTCAGGAGATTGCTATGATATGGTTGTATATGCTTTGATTTTTGAATATTGATGGGATTGCTCTGTACTACTTTGGAAGGTGTTACAGGTTGTATATTTGTTCAAAATCTCATATGATTCTCACTTAATCATTGCTAAGTTAAGCTTTTAACCCAAAACAAAATATTTAAACTTATATTAAGATTGTTAAAAGCTGATTTAAACCCTGAGGTGTAAAATATACACAGTAACTTTGTTTTACAGGCAAGTAGGTAGATATGTGATAAAATCGATTGTTGTAAAATATAAATTCAAGATTATATATTGAATTCATACTCCAAGTCATGATTTTTAAAACTAAAATCACATTTTTTAGTTAAGTATTGAATGAGCATTTTTGGTTAGAACGAAATATGCTTTTGGGTCGATTACTGGTGATCGAATGAACGTTGAGTGTTGAAATTTTGATCGAAGCTGGCTTGCCCATCAATGAAGTTGAGAAAATTATAATATAATTTTTCTATTGTATGAGATGTAAGAATGAAGCGGCTCTAGGGTTTAATGATTGGGTTTGTTGTGATCTGGAACGAGGTGATTTTTGTCACCTCTGTTAAACCGAGTTGAACGAAACTTTGGGAGGTGGAAGAACGGTCGTAGACGAGCGTGTGGCTGGAATTTCGAGTTTCCTGGTGATCGTGGTTGTGAGAACGGCGGCGTTCTAGGTTTGGGTGAGGTAGGTGTCGCTGTTTCCAGGTTTGGGTTTTTACTCAAATTCGATTCGAGGAGACGATGGGGATCTTGATGTCGGAACAGGGTTGGGGTTCAGTCGCCGATGAGGGAAGATGATCGATGTTGGCCGGAGGGGCGACGAGCTCGCGTGCACGTGCACGCGTATACTTGTGTGTCTGGGTGAAGTTGTGGGGAAGAAGATGGGTCTCGAGTTCATTCTCGGGTTTGTGTTCGGGAAGTTTTGAATTTTGCTGGCGAATTTTGAACGAAGGCTCGAGTTTAATTAAAATTCGCTCGGGTCAGAGAGTTGTTCCAGGCTTTGAACCTGAACTGTTCTGTTTTGAAAATTTAAGACTAAATTCAAATTTTAAATCAAAGTTTAAATATAACTTCAAGTCAGTTTGGACACTTAGTTGTAAATAAATAAAGTTTTAAGTTAAATTTATTTCTAACTTAAAGTGGTTAAGTGTTTAAAAGTGTTTTTAAAGGAATTTGAAATTTAAGTTGGAAATGAATGTTTTCCAAATATCGATATGAATGATTTTATCTTAAAGTTAAATTAGAATTTAATAAATTATAATTCATTCAATTATTAAGGGAATTAAATGGATAATTAATTCATGTGATAAATTAATGAAATAGATAATTGCTTAAATTAATTAAGGTTTTTAAACTTAAAGTTAAGATTAATTATTCTTAGAACAATTAATTTGTAAATTAAAGATTATTAATAAAAAAATTAATTAATGATTAAAGCTGATAGACCAAGTGATTAAGCAACAATTACTTGAAGAATAATGTAATACATTAATTAGGATGATTAATTTGAGAAAAATTAATTAATTAAAAGATAATTAAATAATTAAAGGTTAATTATTTAATAATTAAAGATTGATTAATTAATAATCAAAGGTTAGTAAATTTAATGATTTAATAATAAATGATTAAAGAATAATTAATCAAAATGATTTGTAATTTATTAATGTTAATTAACCAGGATTAGTAATTCATAAGAAATTAATCTGATTTGAATTAATCAGATAATTTATTGATCTTACTTATGGATGCAGATTATATTGGATGATTTGAATTGTTTGATATCCCTGATTGTGATACTTTGTGATATATCCTGATTATGTTATGATCTGTAATTTACTTATCTGTGATGTATATATTGTTATATGAATATGCAAACCCCTTGACCCGTAAAACGACACTTGAATTTCGATGCGACAGGGAGTCGGATTCCAGTTGGTTATCCGAAACCCACATCGAATTATAATTGTGAATCTTTGTGACTGATAAGTTTATTATACCTGTGATTTGTGAATGAAGATAAGCGTTATCGATTATACCGCTTATCGATATATCTGTGATGATTGATGTTGCACTATTGTGTGTAAAACCCTTGACCACACTTTTACACACACAAATATGGATTTCACGTGGAAATCGGTTAAGTCACAGATGATTTAAATTTGATGTTTTGAAATTAAAATTTTAATTTCAATTGATTTTGAAATTGAAAATTTCGGTTTAAAGTGAAAAGCTTTTGAAATGGATTTTCAAAGATAAAAGTTATTTTGAATAACTTAACCGAGTTTTGAAAATTTAAATAATTAGATTTAAATTTGAATTGAAGTTTGAAATTAAATCTATGATTTGGAAACTAGGGATAAAAGATGATATAAATGTGTTTGTATAAATTAAACCATTTTAAAAGTATAAGTTGGGAATTTGAATTTAAAACTAAGGATTTCAACTCGTATGAATGAATCAAATTTCCAAATAAAAACTGTTTGTTTTAAAGGAATAAAAGCTTTCGGATAAGAAGTGAAATTCCAATTTAGGTAAAGGAATTTCAAGATTTAATTGAAAAAAAATGATTTTCCAAGTTATGAATGAATTCTTTTTGAAAGCTATGAATTAAATCTGTTTGTTTTTAACAGATTTAAAATAATGATTTGTTTAACCCATTCGAAATGAAATTGTTTTGAAAGCTGTTAGTTAAATCTTTGATTTAAAGATTTAACGAATTAATTAAACTGAAATGGAAATCGATTTGGAAAATCTGTGAAGGAATCTTTGTGAAATTAAGTGAACTTTATGAATTGAATCTTTTTGTTTAAAGGATTAAAATGGTAATTTGATAAACCATTTGTAAAGAAAGTTTGGGTTTAAGTTGTGACTTAATTGAAATCCCAATATCCATATGTTTTTAAATATTTCGCTCACTATTCGGGTTAGCCGGGAAAGGACCTTTGGGTCGTATAACTCATTCCGAATAGTGATACGTCGTATATGGATCGCATTTGAAGACCGGTGTTGAAGACCGGATATTTTTCGAAAATGAAAGGACAACCTGTCGAATGTCTCTGCACTGAGTCGCGCCGGTATAGAGATTTATATCACTCTTTTGTGACGGGAAGTCCGGACGTGATTGAGAATTATCCGGATTTGCAAGGGCTTCGTGAGAAGTGCCTTCGGTTCTGTTCGAACCCGGAATAGACTTGTATGGATACATGTCTGACATTACACTTTGAGATATAAAGCCGATTTCTTTCAAATACATCTCTGTTGGTGGCGGAGAATTTATTCTCTTAGCTTAACACCCTTCTCTGAGACGTACGAGCTCAGAGGTTATGTAGTTGAAATTTATCAGCGATATATCCCAATTTGGTAATGTGGCATGCTGAGTGTTGCTGTGTGATGATCAGTGTTTGATCATTTGTGATATGATCATTTGTTTGATCATTTATCTTTGTGATCATAGGTTGATCATCTGTTGACCCAAAGCGTGGCTTTTTGAAAAAGCGTAGCTTTGTGGACGAGACTTCGTCGAGCCTCACAACCCGGTAATGGTCGAAACAGGAATTGTGCGGCAAGGTTTTCAGGGGTAGCTCCCCTAGGGTATGACCATTCCTTCTGGAAAAGGGTAGTATCATGGTATGGAGCCCAGATACTTACTCATGTGGACACACTTTATTTATGACGTGTGATGTTGGATTAGAGGTACCTCGGTTAAAGGTCCCAAAGGACCGGGGGTGGCATATCTGAGGTTTCTTTTATCCCTTGGGAAAAGGGGTTGCCGGCCTTGTTTAGCAGAGAACGGTGTGGTTCTCGGAACGTCCCGCCAGAGGCGTTTCTTTCGTGGAATAGGAAGTTCCTTAGCCTGACCATTTGTTGGAAATCCAAACAAAACAATACGAGCCCTGTACGGTTTTAGTTGTATTACCTGCCATGGAATGTGGTGGTAACCTGCTATTGAACATGGTAGCTATAGTAGGCATAAGTGCGAAATGTCTATGCTGGCTAAGATTTATATTCTACTTTCGAAATTGTTTTCTACACTATGCACTAGTAATAATATCAAATGATTTGATTTTGCGTAGTAAGCATCTTTGACTATCATAAGAAGAAATCTCCTCCAATTCTGCGTTTGCATTGTGTGTGTGGTGGGAGGTCTTATGGTAGTTTCATTTTCCAAAAGCATTACGAATTGACTTTAAAATTCTCTGCTATTTGTTTTTAAAGATAAACTATTTTTGTTGCTCACACCAGTCCCATGACTGATCCGGAGTTTATTGTTCCTTTCCTAAACTCTGGATGCTCAAAATTTTTCTACACGAGCAGTCTAGAGTTTGGTTTTTCAGATAGTCAGATTAGTAGGTTATCTGGAGCTAGTTCAGTCTTTGGATCGGACTGCACTTGCTTATCTTGGTGTATCGTTATTGGGAGTTCGAGCTATTTTTGGATCGTGCTTTGGAGATGAAGATTATCCGCTGCTGATGTTATCTATTTTTCTTTCCGCTGCAATTTATTGTATCATATCTCTGATGTATATAGATATTCATTATATCATCATTGTATCTGGATATTGTATCGGATGTTGTATATCTATATTCTTTTTATTCCGCTGTGATATTTACTTAATGTGTTATAAGCTCCGGGGACTCGGATTTGAACGCTCGAATCTACGACATTCGAGTACGATGTAAAGTATGGATGTCGATTTTCGAACGCGAAAATCTGGGACGTTACAATCACCAACTGAGAACTCGAGAGGCTTTCTACGGTTGTCTGCGTAGGATTTCTGGCGGCTCTGTGCCTCTTTCATTCTCCGACGAATAAGATCAATCTTCTCAGAAGAATCACGAACAAAATCTGGGCCAAGAATAAGCTTCTCACCAGATTCCAACCAACAAGAAGGTGATCGACATGGCCTTCCGTATAAGGCTTCGAAAGGAGCCATACCGATATTGGACTGAAAACTATTATTGTAGGAGAATTCCACAAGAGGTAGGTGATTGTCCCAAATACCACCGAAATCTAAAATGTAAGCACGGAGAAGATCCTCAAGAATACGATTCACCCGTTTAGTCTGTCCATCAGACCACAGATGATATGCTTTACTGAAATTAAGCTTTGTTCCCAGAGCTTTCAGAAGACTCTGCTAGAAATGACTCGTGAATAGCGGGTCACGGTCACAAACAATCGAACTAGGAACTCCGTGAAGTCTCACGATTTCCTTGATATATAACTTGGCCAAATGAGAAGCACTCCTATTAGACTTAATAGGAATGAAATGAGCTGATTTGGTAAGGCGATCAACAATAACCCAAATGCTAGAATTGCCTGATCTCGAACGAGGTAGGCCGTCAATGAAATCCATCGAAATCTGATCCCATTTCCACAATGGAATCTCTAGAGGCTGAAGGAGACCAGAAAGGCGCTGATGTTCGGCTTTGATACGTTGATAAGTCATGCAATTACTCACATAACTTGCCACATCGCGCTTCATGCCTTCCCAATAATAAAGGCGATGCATATCGACATACATCTTACTACTGCCAGGATGAATGGTATAGTTAGAACGATGACAGTCATCGAGAATGTCATTCCTAAGTGCAGAATCAGAAAGTACAATAATACGGTTCTTCTTGCGAAGACACCTATGAAAATCAATGCTGAAATCCCGCAATGCCTCATCACGGGATTCAGACTCACAAAGCTGAATAAGATGCAACAATTCTGGATCTTGTCGCTGAGCCCCGGCGATATGATCCAACAAACTAGGATGAGCTTCCAAGCTAAACAATAGAATAGGTGAATCAGATGATGGGGCTCGATCCCAAATATCTCACAAAGATAGAGTCTCAAGAATATCCCATTCAGCAAGCATCATAGAAACGACAGCCGAATGATTGTGACTAAGCGCATTAGCAACACGATTACCCTTACCAGGGGTATACTGGATATCGAAGTCATAGGAGGAAAGAAACTCAAGCCAACGCCATTGTCTCATATTGAGTTCCTTCTGAGTGAACAAATACTTCAAGGATTTATGATCAGTATAGAGAATGAAGCGCTCGCCAAAGAGGTAATGGCGCCAAATCTTCAAAGCGAAGACAATGGCGGCTAACTTAAGATCATGAGTGGCATAGCGAACTTCATTCGGACGTAGTTGCCTAGAAGCATAAGCAACAACCCGATCCTTCTGCATAAGAACAACACCCGAGAACACTTCCACAAGCATCGGTGTAGACAACAAGATTATGATTCCCCTCGGAAACCACAAGAATAGGAGCATTAGTGAGAAGTTCCTTTAATGTCTGAAAGGAAGCTTCACACTTGTCGGATCAAATATAACGAACGCCTTTCCGAGTAAGGCTAGTAAGAGGAAGCACAACACATGAAAAATCCTTAATGAACCGATGGTAATAACCCGCCAATCCAAAATAACTACGAATCTCATGAACATTCTCAGGCCTCTTCCAATTCTGGATAGCTTCGATCTTCGAGGGATCGACTAAAATGCCCTCGGAAGATACAACGTGGCCTAAGAACTTAACCTTATTCTCCCAAAAGTGGCACTTGGAGAATTTGGCTCTGAGCTGATGCTAACGAAGAATATCCAACACAATCCTCAAATGGTGGGTATGCTCTGTCTCGGACTTAGAATAAATAAGGATGTCGTCAATAAACACAAGGACGAACTTATCAAGATATTCCCGGAATACTCGATTCATAAGATCGACAAAGAAAGCAGGAGCGTTCGTCAAACCGAACAGCATAACAAGCCACTCAAAATAACCATAACGAGTGCGGAAAGCTGTAAGAGGAACGCTATCCTCCACGACTCATAACTGATGAAAACCAGTGGCAAGGTCGAGCTGAGAAAAGACCTTAGCACCACTCAATTGATCGAACATATTGTCGATCCTAGGTAATGGATATCTATTCTTGATGGTCAACTCGTTAAGCCTGCGATAGTCAATGCCAAGCCTAAGAGTTCCATCGGACTTCTTCACGAAGACGACTGCGGCACCCCATGGTGAAAAACTGGACCGAATTAACTACTTGGACTCAAGCTCTAAAAGTTGCTTCTTGAGTTCCTCATTTTCTTTTGTAGACATCCTCGTGGGAGGACGACTAACTGGCCGCACGCCTGGAATGAGATCAATGCGGAACTCAACCACCCGCTTGGGTGGAAAACCCAAAACAGGCTCAAATACATCAAAGAAGTCACCAACAATAGGAATACGAGATATATCATCATAATCTCATGAGTCTAGAGAATATAAAGCCACTCCGAAATTATCCACATTCCGAAGAACAAGTGATAGCTAAGTAGATGAATCTGGATGTCGAAGATATAAAATTCTCTCAGAACAAATAATCCTGGCATCGTATCGCACTAGCTAGTCCATACCCGAAATCATATCAAATCCCAAATAAGAAATAACGTGCAGATTCGCATGAAAAGAAAATCCACATAAAACAATCTCAACATCATCACAAAGCATGCTAAGGGTTGCGGATCCCCCAATAGGATTCACAATCATCAATGAAGTAACCATACAAGAAACATCCAAAGACAAATCATCGACGAGCTTCTTCGATACGAATGAATGCGAAGCACCCGTATCGAAAAGAACTCGAATACTGCGGTCATGAAATAAAATAGAACCTTCCAAAATAGATGGAGATATACCTCTGGGCTGAGAAGAACCTCCAGAAGCCTTAGCAGCATAAAGCTTGCCAGACTTAGCACTAGCAGGAATAGTAGGGCATGTGGAAACATGATGACCTTCCTTCTTGCAATAGCGGTAGAAGAGAGGCTTAGGACAAGCTCGAATCATATGATCAGGAGAACCACAATTAAAATATTTATGAATGGAAGGTGTTCCAGTAGACTGAGTTTGAGAGTTAGAACCACCAGTCTTCTTCTTCTTGGAAGGAAAAGACTTGGACTTCTGAAATGGAAACTGCTTCTTGTTGGGGTTCTTGCAAACCTCAACATCATCACCACTATCGATCTCCTTCTCGACGGCTTCAAGATGAAGCGCCGAGTCAACTAGCTCCTCAAAAGAAAGCTTGAGCTGCAACATCAAAGATTTCTTCAAATACTTCTTAAGGCTGAAAACGAACTTAAGGTTCTTCTTCTATGGAGTGCAAATATACTCAAGGCCATACCTAGAAAGAGCCTCGAAAGAAGACACATAATCAAAAACAGAAGATTTCCCTTGCTTTAGCTCGAGGAAGCGACGGGCAAGAGATGCTTTCTCAGACTTAGGAACGAACTTAAGCTCGAATCGTTCCCGAAACTGAGTCCATGTAAGAGTAGACTTGTCGAGCTCGGCAGTGAATAGCTTGTACCAATCAAGAGCATGCTCTTGTAACATGCTAGATGCTACAAGAACCCTGTGATAATCCGAAAGATCCATGCAAGAAAATATCCGCTCGCAAGAACGAATCCAAGCCTGAACCTCTAAAACAGACTCGGAGCCTTTGAATGGCTTGCCTCCGAGATGTGCAAAGTCGTTGCACATGCGCGCGAAAGGAGACTTGCGCGAAGGAGAAGCTGGAGTTGGACCTGGAGGCTGGGTGCTCCAAACTAATTCCAAGAACTGATCGGCATACATATATACACCGTCCGGATGGGAGCCGCTAGATTGCGCAGCATCCGAGCATCGTCCTCTGCCTCTTCCAGCCATTAGCTGAATGTTAAGATAAGATAAAGATTATTCACATGGTAGATATCATTAATTCAAATATGGAATATTACGGAATAAAAATGCATTTCTAGACGTATTCCCAAAATTCTATCTACCCCAAAGGCACGAAAAGAATAAAGGCACGATGATTCAGGGATTCGTAACACTTGTATTACACTTTGATGTACCGTAATATGTGTTTCCGTTCTGTGTTTATCATATTTTGTTCTGAACTCAGCTCTGATACCAAGCTATAACGCCCCACCCCAAGACCCACATTAACAAAGAGTATTACTGGGTAATACTGTCTGCTAATGTAGAGAATAGGGCTGGATAGGAGCGAACATCTATAGCCTTGTCTTAAATATCTATTGAATACGTCGACAATTGCCATATTTTTTTTCATGTCTCAAGTGGATCGACATATCCAATAAATACTTAATACAAAGCCATAGGTGGCTATAGGATCTATCAGAACAAAATACAATAACTCAATGCAAAACACATTACACAACAACAGATAATCACATATATACACACATATACAGATACATCACAGAGTATACAAAATGATACATCACATATGTGGTATGACGACCACAATACAAACACGAGTCAAAAGAATATACATATCAGAGTAGCAAACCAAAAAGGACTACACAAAAAACTATAACAAAAAGAGCTAGCAGAATAGTCCATGCAGAAGCAGAATAGGCTAAGTCCAAATGTACCTAACCTGAAACACCTCGGTCTGACCCGAGTATAAAATACACGGGTCAGTCTAGCTAAACAAATCAGTTAGATAAGCTAAATGATAATGAACATGCAAGGTCATAAAGTACCACAATAATCTCTAAAAGAGATAACATGATCATCTAACAAAAGATGAATCATAACAAGCCTCATTTTATCGGCATCTCAAATAAACAAAGGATATGAATATCCCAAATCAAGCCAAAAAGACAAATAACAAATACCAATGAAGATAACACAAGTTTCCACAAGGTAATCGCTATATATCGTGTGGTTCAAAGGACCTACCTCGAAAGGCGATACTCTAGGGAAATATAAATATTAAAGAAACAAAAGATATGCACATGCTCAGTACTGTATAAACAAGGATCCACAAGCCCGAAGGCGACAAACCCAAGTATCTCTCGAGCGGTGACCAAGGACCAACTCCAAAAGTGATACTATAGGGCAACAAACCCAAAGACAACAAACCCGAAGGCACAAACCCGAAGGCAATAAACCCAAAGGCACAAACCCGAAGGCAACAAACCGTAGTGGCGAAGGTCCGGAGTCCCAGTACTGGACACCACTAACTGGCAATATGTGTCACAAACCCCTCGGATAGGAACCCGCAAAGTGTGACGACCCGACCTCCTACGCCCAGGAAGACGTATCGTTTTGAAGAAAAGAAAGAGGTGAGAAAGTAGAAAGAAAGAGAAGAAGAAGAAACAACATCAGAATCTCAACAGCGGAACGAATAAAATATAATATCACATAAGAGAATACATAATATCATATACATCAGAGTTACACAGATAATACAACACATACTAGACAGTTATAAACACCTGTCTAGTTAATACAACTCGATACATCTCAATACAATACAGAGATACAACACAGCGGAAATACAGATAAACACTAACTCAGCGGAATCACTATATATCTATACGCTGAAGCCTCCTGCTCCATTGCTTCTCCAGACGTTCGTCAAAGCTAACCTGAATCCCTTGGCTACCCGTAAAAATTTGGGTACCCGAGAGTTTATGAAAAACAGAAATAAACTTCGGGTCAGACATGGGTCTGGTATGAGTAACAGGGTTAAAGTTGTTTAACTTTGAAAATCAGTTGAAAACAAAGGTATCACGTAAGACTTCCCACAAATAAACACGGGTAAGTTTTTACCTTACGCTAACCAAAACATTTGATAGAAAATTCAGTGATATTATAATAGTGTCTAGGGTTTTCAAGTAAATAGAAAATAGCTGAAATTGTTACATCTATTAAATTCCAGCATACTAGCCACAAAGTGGGTAATACAATCAAAACCGTAGGGTCTCGTAGGGAAAATGGGTTTCCAACAATGGCAGGGCTACTGGGGTACCGCCCGTCACAGTACCTGGCCTAGATCAGCGTACCGAGGAGTACGCCCGCTCCCCTGCAACACAAGGCCGAAACCATTCCTTACTGAACAGTTCCGAACGAAACAACCCCGGCAGTTGGAGCTCAAAACTGCCCACTAAACCGAAATAAAAGGGACATCTAGACAGGGGTATATCTCGCTCTCAAGTGGGGGCTACCCACGAAGCCTTGCTGCACCTTCCCTGTTTTAGCCATTCCCGGTTGATGAGGCTTGAGGTCACGATTACCTTATCAGAATTCATCACTTAGAATGCTCATCGTCCGCCTGACGATGTTCTGAAAGCATTCAATCCATACAAGTTCGTTCCGGGTTCGAACGAAACCGAAGGCATTATCTCGTTACACTCGTATTGGAATCACCCTCAGAGTTAACGACAATAACCCTTGCATTCTGAATCACCATCTCGAATCTATAAGTACTATCTCCGTCAAACTCATTACGGAATCACCCACAGAGTTATACTGACGAATAGTTCTTATACCTCGAGTCTTCACTTGCTCCACTTGGATTTCACGACCTAACGTTATTTTGGATCGATGTGGTATTCGGGTCTCCAGACCTGGAATCCCGGTATACGGAAACCCGATCCCGGTCTCATCGAAATCCAAACCGTGTCTTTTAAGGCCAAATTATTTTAAAGTTAAAACAATTCAATTTATTATCTATATCAACACAGATAGATAAAACACAATATAACAATGGATAATGACATCATCATCATAAACAGATAATCCATATTATCTACTCAACAGATAATCAATATCATCATACTTAACCAAGCATCCATAACTCAATAGATATATATATCTGAGATCACAGTCAATCATGGAAATCAATATCATCCATACAATACATAAGCAATGATTCATAAACACATCATTTATAATTAATTTAAAATGAATTAAATTAATTACTTATCTCTAATTAATTTAAAGTAAATTAAATTAATTACTTCATCCTATAAATCTTGCTTACTTAACCATTGATTAATTACAAATCAATTAATTAACCATTCTCTAGATTTCCATCTTAATTAGTCATCCTGGATTAATTACCTTTTAATTACATTCAAGTAATTATCCTTTAATCAATTTCACAAATTAATTATCCTTACTAAAAACAGTAATTAACCTTTAATTACTCTATTTACTAATTAACCATAATTAATTATATTTATCCATAATTAATTACAATTAATTAATTACTCAAATCACTTATTATCGATTAATTATCTTAAATTACATCATTATTAATATAAGTTAATGATCCCTATTTTAATTAATTATTCCTTTAATTAATTATCTCAATTAATCCTTTACTCAATTTCACCAAGTAATTTAATTCAAATTACTTTCATACTTAAATCTTCTTCAATTAATTACATACAGTAATTACCAATAATTACTTCACTAATTAATTATATTTCATTTATTACCTTCAAGCAAATACTTATTAATCATTCTACGATTAATTTAAATTAATTAAACTTACTTAATTATCTTAAACAAATCAAATTAATCTCAATTTATTTCAATGAGTAAATAATTCCTCAATTACTTTTATTAAGTAATTATACTTAAACTATTCACCGGTGATTATCATCAAATTAATTAATTTAATTAATTATTTAAAATTTAACCACATTAATTAATTTTTAAAAATCTTGGTAAATGCACTTCATTAACTATTCTTTAATTCCTTCATTAAGTAATTAATTTAGATTAACTCTTGTTAATCACAAATATAATTATCTTTAATTATCCATTAATTAAAGTCTAAATTTTAATTAGTTAATTATATTTGATTAACTTAACCACTTAATTAAAAATTTCTTTAATCATTAATTAAATTTTAGATAAAACATTTCTTAATCATGACTAATTTGTCATTGACAATACATTTGGAAATAAATTTACTTTTGAACTTGTTTTAAGTTTCATTTTAAATATGAAATTCAAAGTGAATATAATTTAAACTTAAACAAAGTTTAAATAATTTAAAAATCTTCCTTTAAAATTATATGGAAGAGATACTTGACTTATAAAAGTAATTTATAAATGTTACACCAAACTCATTTTTAAGTTTGAACAAAATTTTCACTTAACATTCCAAGTTGTTTAAATCCTTTAAATTTAAACTTCTTTTAAATTTTAAAAACTGAAATTTCAAACTAAATCTTTTAATTTCCAGATCTGAATTCATCTTTAAAACTTACTCACATTTATAAAATTTCAGTTTAAAACATGTCAACCTACTTCTATTTAAAAGAGTTAGTGATTCAAACTTAAACTAATTTTTTTTTTTTTTTCAAAACTGAGACTATAAATTTAAACTGAATTCAAAGGTTCGAACTTGAATTTAAAAACTGGGTTTAAACCTTCTTTACATTCGAAAACTCCAGGGTTTAAAAATTTAAAACTAGTATCCAGGTTTCTGGTAAAACTTGGAAATACAAAACACCCAAAAGACACTCAACTAGCTTCGAGTCCTCCCCTTCCTTCCTTCGTGTCAAAACTCGAATTTACTCGAGTGTTTCTCGAGTTCAACCCTGCAACTCAAAATAACAACTGATACTCCAATATCCTCGTGCACCTGCACAAACACTGCCGCCACCTCAGATCATCCACGATGATCTTCTCCAAACAACGCTCACCCTCACATCTGAACGCGATCAACAGATCTTCATTCCCAAGCTCGAATCGAATTCGAGTGCAAAGTCAGAACCTGGAACAATACATCTCGAACACCACAAACCCTGTTCATCGACCCATACTCGATGCTCCGACCACCGACTGCTTCACAACTCTGGCTGGGGACTCGTCTACCAACCCTCTACCATCCCTCAAAATCGCAAAGCACTCGATCAAACCCAGAGTGTGAACGAACGAAAACTTAGCCTTGTTTAAAAATTAGGTTTAAAAACTGTAAACCCTTACCGCCGCTTCCACGATCATCTGACCACCATTAAAATATTTTTCCTAGAACCCCCACTCGTCCCTCTATCACCATACTAAATTCCGATCATCACCCACCCGAGGATCACCAGAAATTCCCAAAACACAGAAAAACAAGCAAATACGAACTGCTCGTCTACCCCGCATCTAAAAATCGCGTATCTAGTTTTAAAAATCATGTTAAAGGATGAAGATTCAATTTACATGACTGAATCGAAATCTAAAAGTTTTGAAATTTCACTTGTTTAAAACTTTGTCCAGCCCTGTTGATTTTCCAGAGATATTTACAGTTATTTGTACTTGAATAAATTTTTAACTTTTAATTTATACTAAACCAAACAATTTTTTTTGTTTTAAATCCTAAGTTCAAACAACCATAGGTCAAAGGATAAGGATTTTTAAATCAAAGTCTTGGGTTTGGAATCACAGAACAAAGAACAACAGCATGCTTACATTTCATACATTCATATATATACAGCAATGCACTTATAAATACACATGCATCATACTTATTTTCAGAGATAATAAAACAATGAGATCCATACTAAATTTTCTATAAGAGAGTGATGTTACTCACCAAGAATTTGCAGTGAAGAAGAACAGAGCATGTTATCTTTTGAAAGCAGTTTGAATTTGAAATCTGGAAAATGTTTTCCTTTAAACTCTCTGGTCAATCACCTTGCTTGTTTAGTTGCTTGATATTTGTTGAAGCTTGTTTTGAGATTAAAAATGGAGTTTCATTTTGTATTTGCTTAACTCGAACTGGACATGGAAATGATAGAAGAAAAGTTGTTTTCCAGGCTTTGTACAAAACAGTTTACAGGGTTCTACATTTTTTTCTTATTTCATTTCTAAGGTCAGAGATATTTTATAATTTGGTGGCTGAAGATTACACTCGTATATACTCGAACAGGTTTTGTTGGCTGCAAGCATTTGAGAGCATTTATTGTTATGTACTTCATGTTTTCTTTATTCATACTTATCTCATTTTCTTTTTACTTGGCTGTGACTTCTATTGCAAGCTACAAATTTTATATTTTGCTTTGCTTTGATTTTTCTTATCTTGTTCCCAGGCCTACATGCATATATCCATTCGAATTGTTCCACTTTGCCTTAATCTTTGGCTATGCAGATTTGCTATGCAATCACATTTCTGGTTAGATAGTGAAATGAAATGAATGTTGTTTTTAATATATTGTTTGTTTATATCCACTATGTTACTTGTTTTATTGTCATTCGAATATATCGTTTGATGTCTTCTATTTTGTTACTCGCTTTATAGTTATACTATTTGTTTATAAATATGGAGGATGTTTATAATATTTGAATTTAAACCATTAATGTACAACTTACTTTTGTTATTTGTTTTATTGCTTGTTATTTTAACATGTATTTATATTTATATATTATAAAACTCAACTATCAATTTTTAGAAAAACTAACAAAAGAGATTATCTCTTTTATTCAAATTCACTTATGTTATAATATACTTAACTATCGTTTGACACAATTACATTTAAAAACTTACATATAGCAAAATCCCTGTTTATTTAAAAGTCTATTCATAAGATATTATTTATCAAAATAAATTGAATTTATAAAGAAATTATCTCTATAAAAATAATAAAACTCGATATCAAATAAAATGATTTTATAAAAGAAATTATTACTATATATAAATAAATTACTTATTTTATAATCTATATTCAAAAAGAAAAATGAAACTTTTGTTAAAGTTAAATTTAGGCTAAAATCAATTTTAAACAAGTTTACTCTATCCTGTATATATTTCAATGCTAAATGATTTTTTTTATATTAAATTAAATAAAATTTCAATTTACCAAAAATACTAAAATAAATAAACATATCTTTATTTATTAACTTTCAAAAAAGATCTTATCTATGTACAGTATATACAGATATATATATATATATATAGATTATAAGCAGAAAATAATTTATCAGCTTTTAATATATAAATTATCAGTCAGATATTTATTTAAAAGAAAATTGTTGAATCAATTCAAATTTTATTAACAATTATTGTCAAATCAATTTAATTTTTAATCACAGATTATTAAATTGATATTGCCAAAATTTCCGGGACGTCACATTCCTCCCCCCTTAAAAGAATTTCGTCCCCGAAATTTAAAACAAAGGTAATTTAATAATCTTATTAAAGATTTAATTTTAAAAACACAAGCATATATTAATTATATGCTAACAACCATAACAACCAACACATCCAATCAAACAAACAATCAAAACTAACTATCCAGATAAAAATACTGGATAGAATCCTGCCGAGTTTCCCCGAGTATAAATACCGGGTTACTCGCTCTATAGAATCCAAACAATCAATAATACTAAGCTACAGAACTACCACTCGTCTAGATCTACACCACTAGACAGAATATCAGACTATAGACAAGTCTGACTCATCATCCAACTCCCTGAACTGCTGGCTCTACAACCAAAGATAACTCATACACGTATTCCCTCAGAGATACGTGAAATACATCGAATCCCAGTTATCCAAACTGACAATTCACTCCAAAAGATCAACCACTTATCCAAAATCAAATCTCCGATTCTTATCCACAAAATTTCTCGGTCGATCCTGGGCCGCCTACATCTTCCTGATCAGCTCATCCCTGCTGATGCCCTCCAGAAACAACTGGACCAAAAACAATCATCAAAATGATCCCTCCAAGATCAACCAAAACTCGAAACTCCAACTAGGAAACAGATCTCACTTCGCCCATCTGGAAAAGATAAACAGATGCACCCCAATCTTGCCTCAGATCCGAAAAAATTTCCTGCAGAAACTCTCTAATCCAATACTGCAATATCCAATTGCTTCCACACTAAACTACTGCCACCATGCTTCCACTGCGCTACTCTGATCTGAAACAGATGAGAATGCTGATGATAGACTCAAGCACACACCAAACAACACATCCCAAAGGTATGATTCAACAGATCCATAAAGAAAAACCCGAAGTTCTTCCAAAACCGAGCTGCTTCACCAAACTCAAATCATCCTACTACTAAGCTGAACCATCAGTATCACTTCTGAAATCAAGTCGATACAAACTCAATCCCCAGATGTTAGCAAAACTCTGGCTTCCTGAAGACATCCAGAAAATCCAAAACACAAGAGAACACTCAAGCTATTGCAAGTTACTTTTGCGATCAACTCAGCTTAATCCAATAATACTGCTCTCTTTACTAATCAGAACAGCATACACTTATGCAGCCAATCCGTCGAAGAAATGGATTCACTCCGCTGTTTCTGAAATCTACTGCTATGCTAGAAAACTCCCTTGCCAACATACAGAACACCCTGAGCTGCTCTACTAACACTCGTGCCAAGGAATTCCTAATCCAGAAGCTCCTCGAGAAACTCGAACTTCAAACCAAAACAAAAACATTCTGCTGAACACAGCCACAACTCCGAAACAACTCACTTCCTTAACTCGTTCCAAAGAAATATCTTCGGAAACATCCATAGTCACTGTGTCTCATCACACAGCTACTACATCCTGAGGGATCAGAATATCATAACTTGCTTCTGTCCAACCGACAGTTCCAAACTCTACTCATCCAACCCTCGAAAATCCACTCACACGAGTGCAATCATCTTACACCCAAATGCTGGACACCGAATCCTTAACAGATTTTCTTCAGAGACCAATGAAATTCTTACACCACAACAGAAATTCACTCGAGACGGTATTGGGTCTACAGTCTCGTCAGATACACTTCCATCCTCAACAAACTCCAACTATTGGTAGTCGTGTTACACACACCACTACCCATCTACCTTTATAACTTATATTGGAAAACCCGAACAGGTAACCAAACAGATAGGTAGAAATATATAAATATATATATATATATAGATAAAAATTACAAGTACGCTCTCTCAGGATAGACACCACTCCAGAGCCTAGGTATTCACTCAACCTAATGCTCTGATACCAACTGTGACGACCCGACCTCCTACGCCCAGGAAGACGTATCGTTTTGAAGAAAAGAAAGAGGTGAGAAAGTAGAAAGAAAGAGAAGAAGAAGAAACAACATCAGAATCTCAACAGCGGAACGAATAAAATATAATATCACATAAGAGAATACATAATATCATATACATCAGAGTTACACAGATAATACAACACATACTAGACAGTTATAAACACCTGTCTAGTTAATACAACTCGATACATCTCAATACAATACAGAGATACAACACAGCGGAAATACAGATAAACACTAACTCAGCGGAATCACTATATATCTATACGCTGAAGCCTCCTGCTCCATTGCTTCTCCAGACGTTCGTCAAAGCTAACCTGAATCCCTTGGCTACCCGTAAAAATTTGGGTACCCGAGAGTTTATGAAAAACAGAAATAAACTTCGGGTCAGACATGGGTCTGGTATGAGTAACAGGGTTAAAGTTGTTTAACTTTGAAAATCAGTTGAAAACAAAGGTATCACGTAAGACTTCCCACAAATAAACACGGGTAAGTTTTTACCTTACGCTAACCAAAACATTTGATAGAAAATTCAGTGATATTATAATAGTGTCTAGGGTTTTCAAGTAAATAGAAAATAGCTGAAATTGTTACATCTATTAAATTCCAGCATACTAGCCACAAAGTGGGTAATACAATCAAAACCGTAGGGTCTCATAGGGAAAATGGGTTTCCAACAATGGCAGGGCTACTGGGGTACCGCCCGTCACAGTACCTGGCCTAGATCAGCGTACCGAGGAGTACGCCCGCTCCCCAGCAACACAAGGCCGAAACCATTCCTTACTGAACAGTTCCGAACGAAACAACCCCGGCAGTTGGAGCTCAAAACTGCCCACTAAACCGAAATAAAAGGGACATCTAGACAGGGGTATATCTCGCTCTCAAGTGGGGGCTACCCATGAAGCCTTGCTGCACCTCCCCTGTTTTAGCCATTCCCGGTTGATGAGGCTTGAGGTCACGATTACCTTATCAGAATTCATCACTTAGAATGCTCATCGTCCGCCTGACGATGTTCTGAAAGCATTCAATCCATACAAGTTCGTTCCGGGTTCGAACGAAACCGAAGGCATTATCTCGTTACACTCGTATTGGAATCACCCTTAGAGTTAACGACAATAACCCTTGCATTCTGAATCACCATCTCGAATCTATAAGTACTATCTCCGTCAAACTCATTACGGAATCACCCACAGAGTTATACTGACGAATAGTTCTTATACCTCGAGTCTTCACTTGCTCCACTTGGATTTCACGACCTAACGTTATTTTGGATCGATGTGGTATTCGGGTCTCCAGACCTGGAATCCCGGTATACGGAAACCCGATCCCGGTCTCATCGAAATCCAAACCGTGTCTTTTAAGGCCAAATTATTTTAAAGTTAAAACAATTCAATTTATTATCTATATCAACACAGATAGATAAAACACAATATAACAATGGATAATGACATCATCATCATAAACAGATAATCCATATTATCTACTCAACAGATAATCAATATCATCATACTTAACCAAGCATCCATAACTCAATAGATATATATATCTGAGATCACAGTCAATCATGGAAATCAATATCATCCATACAATACATAAGCAATGATTCATAAACACATCATTTATAATTAATTTAAAATGAATTAAATTAATTACTTATCTCTAATTAATTTAAAGTAAATTAAATTAATTACTTCATCCTATAAATCTTGCTTACTTAACCATTGATTAATTACAAATCAATTAATTAACCATTCTCTAGATTTCCATCTTAATTAATCATCCTGGATTAATTACCTTTTAATTACATTCAAGTAATTATCCTTTAATCAATTTCACAAATTAATTATCCTTACTAAAAACAGTAATTAACCTTTAATTACTCTATTTACTAATTAACCATAATTAATTATATTTATCCATAATTAATTACAATTAATTAATTACTCAAATCACTTATTATCGATTAATTATCTTAAATTACATCATTATTAATATAAGTTAATGATCCCTATTTTAATTAATTATTCCTTTAATTAATTATCTCAATTAATCCTTTACTCAATTTCACCAAGTAATTTAATTCAAATTACTTTCATACTTAAATCTTCTTCAATTAATTACATACAGTAATTACCAATAATTACTTCACTAATTAATTATATTTCATTTATTACCTTCAAGCAAATACTTATTAATCATTCTACGATTAATTTAAATTAATTAAACTTACTTAATTATCTTAAACAAATCAAATTAATCTCAATTTATTTCAATGAGTAAATAATTCCTCAATTACTTTTATTAAGTAATTATACTTAAACTATTCACCGGTGATTATCATCAAATTAATTAATTTAATTAATTATTTAAAATTTAACCACATTAATTAATTTTTAAAAATCTTGGTAAATGCACTTCATTAACTATTCTTTAATTCCTTCATTAAGTAATTAATTTAGATTAACTCTTGTTAATCACAAATATAATTATCTTTAATTATCCATTAATTAAAGTCTAAATTTTAATTAGTTAATTATATTTGATTAACTTAACCACTTAATTAAAAATTTCTTTAATCATTAATTAAATTTTAGATAAAACATTTCTTAATCATGACTAATTTGTCATTGACAATACATTTGGAAATAAATTTACTTTTGAACTTGTTTTAAGTTTCATTTTAAATATGAAATTCAAAGTGAATATAATTTAAACTTAAACAAAGTTTAAATAATTTAAAAATCTTCCTTTAAAATTATATGGAAGAGATACTTGACTTATAAAAGTAATTTATAAATGTTACACCAAACTCATTTTTAAGTTTGAACAAAATTTTCACTTAACATTCCAAGTTGTTTAAATCCTTTAAATTTAAACTTCTTTTAAATTTTAAAAACTGAAATTTCAAACTAAATCTTTTAATTTCCAGATCTGAATTCATCTTTAAAACTTACTCACATTTATAAAATTTCAGTTTAAAACATGTCAACCTACTTCTATTTAAAAGAGTTAGTGATTCAAACTTAAACTAATTTTTTTTTTTTTCAAAACTGAGACTATAAATTTAAACTGAATTCAAAGGTTCGAACTTGAATTTAAAAACTGGGTTTAAACCTTCTTTACATTCGAAAACTCCAGGGTTTAAAAATTTAAAACTAGTATCCAGGTTTCTGGTAAAACTTGGAAATACAAAACACCCAAAAGACACTCAACTAGCTTCGAGTCCTCCCCTTCCTTCCTTCGTGTCAAAACTCGAATTTACTCGAGTGTTTCTCGAGTTCAACCCTGCAACTCAAAATAACAACTGATACTCCAATATCCTCGTGCACCTGCACAAACACTGCCGCCACCTCAGATCATCCACGATGATCTTCTCCAAACAACGCTCACCCTCACATCTGAACGCGATCAACAGATCTTCATTCCCAAGCTCGAATCGAATTCGAGTGCAAAGTCAGAACCTGGAACAATACATCTCGAACACCACAAACCCTGTTCATCGACCCATACTCGATGCTCCGACCACCGACTGCTTCACAACTCTGGCTGGGGACTCGTCTACCAACCCTCTACCATCCCTCAAAATCGCAAAGCACTCGATCAAACCCAGAGTGTGAACGAACGAAAACTTAGCCTTGTTTAAAAATTAGGTTTAAAAACTGTAAACCCTTACCGCCGCTTCCACGATCATCTGACCACCATTAAAATATTTTTCCTAGAACCCCCACTCGTCCCTCTATCACCATACTAAATTCCGATCATCACCCACCCGAGGATCACCAGAAATTCCCAAAACACAGAAAAACAAGCAAATACGAACTGCTCGTCTACCCCGCATCTAAAAATCGCGTATCTAGTTTTAAAAATCATGTTAAAGGATGAAGATTCAATTTACATGACTGAATCGAAATCTAAAAGTTTTGAAATTTCACTTGTTTAAAACTTTGTCCAGCCCTGTTGATTTTCCAGAGATATTTACAGTTATTTGTACTTGAATAAATTTTTAACTTTTAATTTATACTAAACCAAACAATTTTTTTTGTTTTAAATCCTAAGTTCAAACAACCATAGGTCAAAGGATAAGGATTTTTAAATCAAAGTCTTGGGTTTGGAATCACAGAACAAAGAACAACAGCATGCTTACATTTCATACATTCATATATATACAGCAATGCACTTATAAATACACATGCATCATACTTATTTTCAGAGATAATAAAACAATGAGATCCATACTAAATTTTCTATAAGAGAGTGATGTTACTCACCAAGAATTTGCAGTGAAGAAGAACAGAGCATGTTATCTTTTGAAAGCAGTTTGAATTTGAAATCTGGAAAATGTTTTCCTTTAAACTCTCTGGTCAATCACCTTGCTTGTTTAGTTGCTTGATATTTGTTGAAGCTTGTTTTGAGATTAAAAATGGAGTTTCATTTTGTATTTGCTTAACTCGAACTGGACATGGAAATGATAGAAGAAAAGTTGTTTTCCAGGCTTTGTACAAAACAGTTTACAGGGTTCTACATTTTTTTCTTATTTCATTTCTAAGGTCAGAGATATTTTATAATTTGGTGGCTGAAGATTACACTCGTATATACTCGAACAGGTTTTGTTGGCTGCAAGCATTTGAGAGCATTTATTGTTATGTACTTCATGTTTTCTTTATTCATACTTATCTCATTTTCTTTTTACTTGGCTGTGACTTCTATTGCAAGCTACAAATTTTATATTTTGCTTTGCTTTGATTTTTCTTATCTTGTTCCCAGGCCTACATGCATATATCCATTCGAATTGTTCCACTTTGCCTTAATCTTTGGCTATGCAGATTTGCTATGCAATCACATTTCTGGTTAGATAGTGAAATGAAATGAATGTTGTTTTTAATATATTGTTTGTTTATATCCACTATGTTACTTGTTTTATTGTCATTCGAATATATCGTTTGATGTCTTCTATTTTGTTACTCGCTTTATAGTTATACTATTTGTTTATAAATATGGAGGATGTTTATAATATTTGAATTTAAACCATTAATGTACAACTTACTTTTGTTATTTGTTTTATTGCTTGTTATTTTAACATGTATTTATATTTATATATTATAAAACTCAACTATCAATTTTTAGAAAAACTAACAAAAGAGATTATCTCTTTTATTCAAATTCACTTATGTTATAATATACTTAACTATCGTTTGACACAATTACATTTAAAAACTTACATATAGCAAAATCCCTGTTTATTTAAAAGTCTATTCATAAGATATTATTTATCAAAATAAATTGAATTTATAAAGAAATTATCTCTATAAAAATAATAAAACTCGATATCAAATAAAATGATTTTATAAAAGAAATTATTACTATATATAAATAAATTACTTATTTTATAATCTATATTCAAAAAGAAAAATGAAACTTTTGTTAAAGTTAAATTTAGGCTAAAATCAATTTTAAACAAGTTTACTCTATCCTGTATATATTTCAATGCTAAATGATTTTTTTTATATTAAATTAAATAAAATTTCAATTTACCAAAAATACTAAAATAAATAAACATATCTTTATTTATTAACTTTCAAAAAAGATCTTATCTATGTACAGTATATACAGATATATATATATATATAGATTATAAGCAGAAAATAATTTATCAGCTTTTAATATATAAATTATCAGTCAGATATTTATTTAAAAGAAAATTGTTGAATCAATTCAAATTTTATTAACAATTATTGTCAAATCAATTTAATTTTTAATCACAGATTATTAAATTGATATTGCCAAAATTTCCGGGACGTCACATTCCTCCCCCCTTAAAAGAATTTCGTCCCCGAAATTTAAAACAAAGGTAATTTAATAATCTTATTAAAGATTTAATTTTAAAAACACAAGCATATATTAATTATATGCTAACAACCATAACAACCAACACATCCAATCAAACAAACAATCAAAACTAACTATCCAGATAAAAATACTGGATAGAATCCTGCCGAGTTTCCCCGAGTATAAATACCGGGTTACTCGCTCTATAGAATCCAAACAATCAATAATACTAAGCTACAGAACTACCACTCGTCTAGATCTACACCACTAGACAGAATATCAGACTATAGACAAGTCTGACTCATCATCCAACTCCCTGAACTGCTGGCTCTACAACCAAAGATAACTCATACACGTATTCCCTCAGAGATACGTGAAATACATCGAATCCCAGTTATCCAAACTGACAATTCACTCCAAAAGATCAACCACTTATCCAAAATCAAATCTCCGATTCTTATCCACAAAATTTCTCGGTCGATCCTGGGCCGCCTACATCTTCCTGATCAGCTCATCCCTGCTGATGCCCTCCAGAAACAACTGGACCAAAAACAATCATCAAAATGATCCCTCCAAGATCAACCAAAACTCGAAACTCCAACTAGGAAACAGATCTCACTTCGCCCATCTGGAAAAGATAAACAGATGCACCCCAATCTGGCCTCAGATCCGAAAAAATTTCCTGCAGAAACTCTCTAATCCAATATTGCAATATCCAATTGCTTCCACACTAAACTACTGCCACCATGCTTCCACTGCGCTACTCTGATCTGAAACAGATGAGAATGCTGATGATAGACTCAAGCACACACCAAACAACACATCCCAAAGGTATGATTCAACAGATCCATAAAGAAAAACCCGAAGTTCTTCCAAAACCGAGCTGCTTCACCAAACTCAAATCATTCTACTACTAAGCTGAACCATCAGTATCACTTCTGAAATCAAGTCGATACAAACTCAATCCCCAGATGTTAGCAAAACTCTGGCTTCCTGAAGACATCCAGAAAATCCAAAACACAAGAGAACACTCAAGCTATTGCAAGTTACTTTTGCGATCAACTCAGCTTAATCCAATAATACTGCTCTCTTTACTAATCAGAACAGCATACACTTATGCAGCCAATCCGTCGAAGAAATGGATTCACTCCGCTGTTTCTGAAATCTACTGCTATGCTAGAAAACTCCCTTGCCAACATACAGAACACCCTGAGCTGCGCTACTAACACTCGTGCCAAGGAATTCCTAATCCAGAAGCTCCTCGAGAAACTCGAACTTCAAACCAAAACAAAAACATTCTGCTGAACACAGCCACAACTCCGAAACAACTCACTTCCTTAACTCGTTCCAAAGAAATATCTTCGGAAACATCCATAGTCACTGTGTCTCATCACACAGCTACTACATCCTGAGGGATCAGAATATCATAACTTGCTTCTGTCCAACCGACAGTTCCAAACTCTACTCATCCAACCCTCGAAAATCCGCTCACACGAGTGCAATCATCTTACACCCAAATGCTGGACACCGAATCCTTAACAGATTTTCTTCAGAGACCAATGAAATTCTTACACCACAACAGAAATTCACTCGAGACGGTATTGGGTCTACAGTCTCGTCAGATACACTTCCATCCTCAACAAACTCCAACTATTGGTAGTCGTGTTACACACACCACTACCCATCTACCTTTATAACTTATATTGGAAAACCCGAACAGGTAACCAAACAGATAGGTAGAAATATATAAATATATATATATATAGATAAAAATTACAAGTACGCTCTCTCAGGATAGACACCACTCCAGAGCCTAGGTATTCACTCAACCTAATGCTCTGATACCAACTGTGACGACCCGACCTCCTACGCCCAGGAAGACGTATCGTTTTGAAGAAAAGAAAGAGGTGAGAAAGTAGAAAGAAAGAGAAGAAGAAGAAACAACATCAGAATCTCAACAGCGGAACGAATAAAATATAATATCACATAAGAGAATACATAATATCATATACATCAGAGTTACACAGATAATACAACACATACTAGACAGTTATAAACACCTGTCTAGTTAATACAACTCGATACATCTCAATACAATACAGAGATACAACACAGCGGAAATACAGATAAACACTAACTCAGCGGAATCACTATATATCTATACGCTGAAGCCTCCTGCTCCATTGCTTCTCCAGACGTTCGTCAAAGCTAACCTGAATCCCTTGGCTACCCGTAAAAATTTGGGTACCCGAGAGTTTATGAAAAACAGAAATAAACTTCGGGTCAGACATGGGTCTGGTATGAGTAACAGGGTTAAAGTTGTTTAACTTTGAAAATCAGTTGAAAACAAAGGTATCACGTAAGACTTCCCACAAATAAACACGGGTAAGTTTTTACCTTACGCTAACCAAAACATTTGATAGAAAATTCAGTGATATTATAATAGTGTCTAGGGTTTTCAAGTAAATAGAAAATAGCTGAAATTGTTACATCTATTAAATTCCAGCATACTAGCCACAAAGTGGGTAATACAATCAAAACCGTAGGGTCTCGTAGGGAAAATGGGTTTCCAACAATGGCAGGGCTACTGGGGTACCGCCCGTCACAGTACCTGGCCTAGATCAGCGTACCGAGGAGTACGCCCGCTCCCCTGCAACACAAGGCCGAAACCATTCCTTACTGAACAGTTCCGAACGAAACAACCCCGGCAGTTGGAGCTCAAAACTGCCCACTAAACCGAAATAAAAGGGACATCTAGACAGGGGTATATCTCGCTCTCAAGTGGGGGCTACCCATGAAGCCTTGCTGCACCTCCCCTGTTTTAGCCATTCCCGGTTGATGAGGCTTGAGGTCACGATTACCTTATCAGAATTCATCACTTAGAATGCTCATCGTCCGCCTGACGATGTTCTGAAAGCATTCAATCCATACAAGTTCGTTCCGGGTTCGAACGAAACCGAAGGCATTATCTCGTTACACTCGTATTGGAATCACCCTCAGAGTTAACGACAATAACCCTTGCATTCTGAATCACCATCTCGAATCTATAAGTACTATCTCCGTCAAACTCATTACGGAATCACCCACAGAGTTATACTGACGAATAGTTCTTATACCTCGAGTCTTCACTTGCTCCACTTGGATTTCACGACCTAACGTTATTTTGGATCGATGTGGTATTCGGGTCTCCAGACCTGGAATCCCGGTATACGGAAACCCGATCCCGGTCTCATCGAAATCCAAACCGTGTCTTTTAAGGCCAAATTATTTTAAAGTTAAAACAATTCAATTTATTATCTATATCAACACAGATAGATAAAACACAATATAACAATGGATAATGACATCATCATCATAAACAGATAATCCATATTATCTACTCAACAGATAATCAATATCATCATACTTAACCAAGCATCCATAACTCAATAGATATATATATATCTGAGATCACAGTCAATCATGGAAATCAATATCATCCATACAATACATAAGCAATGATTCATAAACACATCATTTATAATTAATTTAAAATGAATTAAATTAATTACTTATCTCTAATTAATTTAAAGTAAATTAAATTAATTACTTCATCCTATAAATCTTGCTTACTTAACCATTGATTAATTACAAATCAATTAATTAACCATTCTCTAGATTTCCATCTTAATTAATCATCCTGGATTAATTACCTTTTAATTACATTCAAGTAATTATCCTTTAATCAATTTCACAAATTAATTATCCTTACTAAAAACAGTAATTAACCTTTAATTACTCTATTTACTAATTAACCATAATTAATTATATTTATCCATAATTAATTACAATTAATTAATTACTCAAATCACTTATTATCGATTAATTATCTTAAATTACATCATTATTAATATAAGTTAATGATCCCTATTTTAATTAATTATTCCTTTAATTAATTATCTCAATTAATCCTTTACTCAATTTCACCAAGTAATTTAATTCAAATTACTTTCATACTTAAATCTTCTTCAATTAATTACATACAGTAATTACCAATAATTACTTCACTAATTAATTATATTTCATTTATTACCTTCAAGCAAATACTTATTAATCATTCTACGATTAATTTAAATTAATTAAACTTACTTAATTATCTTAAACAAATCAAATTAATCTCAATTTATTTCAATGAGCAAATAATTCCTCAATTACTTTTATTAAGTAATTATACTTAAACTATTCACCGGTGATTATCATCAAATTAATTAATTTAATTAATTATTTAAAATTTAACCACATTAATTAATTTTTAAAAATCTTGGTAAATGCACTTCATTAACTATTCTTTAATTCCTTCATTAAGTAATTAATTTAGATTAACTCTTGTTAATCACAAATATAATTATCTTTAATTATCCATTAATTAAAGTCTAAATTTTAATTAGTTAATTATATTTGATTAACTTAACCACTTAATTAAAAATTTCTTTAATCATTAATTAAATTTTAGATAAAACATTTCTTAATCATGACTAATTTGTCATTGACAATACATTTGGAAATAAATTTACTTTTGAACTTGTTTTAAGTTTCATTTTAAATATGAAATTCAAAGTGAATATAATTTAAACTTAAACAAAGTTTAAATAATTTAAAAATCTTCCTTTAAAATTATATGGAAGAGATACTTGACTTATAAAAGTAATTTATAAATGTTACACCAAACTCATTTTTAAGTTTGAACAAAATTTTCACTTAACATTCCAAGTTGTTTAAATCCTTTAAATTTAAACTTCTTTTAAATTTTAAAAACTGAAATTTCAAACTAAATCTTTTAATTTCCAGATCTAAATTCATCTTTAAAACTTACTCACATTTATAAAATTTCAGTTTAAAACATGTCAACCTACTTCTATTTAAAAGAGTTAGTGATTCAAACTTAAACTATTTTTTTTTTTTTTCAAAACTGAGACTATAAATTTAAACTGAATTCAAAGGTTCGAACTTGAATTTAAAAACTGGGTTTAAACCTTCTTTACATTCGAAAACTCCAGGGTTTAAAAATTTAAAACTAGTATCCAGGTTTCTGGTAAAACTTCGAAATACAAAACACCCAAAAGACACTCAACTAGCTTCGAGTCCTCCCCTTCCTTCCTTCCTTCGTGTCAAAACTCGAATTTACTCGAGTGTTTCTCGAGTTCAACCCTGCAACTCAAAATAACAACTGATACTCCAATATCCTCGTGCACCTGCACAAACACTGCCGCCACCTCAGATCATCCACGATGATCTTCTCCAAACAACGCTCACCCTCACATCTGAACGCGATCAACAGATCTTCATTCCCAAGCTCGAATCGAATTCGAGTGCAAAGTCAGAACCTGGAACAATACATCTCGAACACCACAAACCCTGTTCATCGACCCATACTCGATGCTCCGACCACCGACTGCTTCACAACTCTGGCTGGGGACTCGTCTACCAACCCTCTACCATCCCTCAAAATCGCAAAGCACTCGATCAAACCCAGAGTGTGAACGAACGAAAACTTAGCCTTGTTTAAAAATTAGGTTTAAAAACTGTAAACCCTTACCGCCGCTTCCACGATCATCTGACCACCATTAAAATATTTTTCCTAGAACCCCCACTCGTCCCTCTATCACCATACTAAATTCCGATCATCACCCACCCGAGGATCACCAGAAATTCCCAAAACACAGAAAAACAAGCAAATACGAACTGCTCGTCTACCCCGCATCTAAAAATCGCGTATCTAGTTTTAAAAATCATGTTAAAGGATGAAGATTCAATTTACATGACTAAATCGAAATCTAAAAGTTTTGAAATTTCACTTGTTTAAAACTTTGTCCAGCCGTGTTGATTTTCCAGAGATATTTACAGTTATTTGTACTTGAATAAATTTTTAACTTTTAATTTATACTAAACCAAACAATTTTTTTTGTTTTAAATCCTAAGTTCAAACAACCATAGGTCAAAGGATAAGGATTTTTAAATCAAAGTCTTGGGTTTGGAATCACAAAACAAAGAACAACAGCATGCTTACATTTCATACATTCATATATATACAGCAATGCACTTATAAATACACATGCATCATACTTATTTTCAGAGATAATAAAACAATGAGATCCATACTAAATTTTCTATAAGAGAGTGATGTTACTCACCAAGAATTTGCAGTGAAGAAGAACAGAGCATGTTATCTTTTGAAAGCAGTTTGAATTTGAAATCTGGAAAATGTTTTCCTTTAAACTCTCTGGTCAATCACCTTGCTTGTTTAGTTGCTTGATATTTGTTGAAGCTTGTTTTGAGATTAAAAATGGAGTTTCATTTTGTATTTGCTTAACTCGAACTGGACATGGAAATGATAGAAGAAAAGTTGTTTTCCAGGCTTTGTACAAAACAGTTTACAGGGTTCTACATTTTTTTCTTATTTCATTTCTAAGGTCAGAGATATTTTATAATTTGGTGGCTGAAGATTACACTCGTATATACTCGAACAGGTTTTGTTGGCTGCAAGCATTTGAGAGCATTTATTGTTATGTACTTCATGTTTTCTTTATTCATACTTATCTCATTTTCTTTTTACTTGGCTGTGACTTCTATTGCAAGCTACAAATTTTATATTTTGCTTTGCTTTGATTTTTCTTATCTTGTTCCCAGGCCTACATGCATATATCCATTCGAATTGTTCCACTTTGCCTTAATCTTTGGCTATGCAGATTTGCTATGCAATCACATTTCTGGTTAGATAGTGAAATGAAATGAATGTTGTTTTTAATATATTGTTTGTTTATATCCACTATGTTACTTGTTTTATTGTCATTCGAATATATCGTTTGATGTCTTCTATTTTGTTACTCGCTTTATAGTTATACTATTTGTTTATAAATATGGAGGATGTTTATAATATTTGAATTTAAACCATTAGTGTACAACTTACTTTTGTTATTTGTTTTATTGCTTGTTATTTTAACATGTATTTATATTTATATATTATAAAACTCAACTATCAATTTTTAGAAAAACTAACAAAAGAGATTATCTCTTTTATTCAAATTCACTTATGTTATAATATACTTAACTATCGTTTGACACAATTACATTTAAAAACTTACATATAGCAAAATCCCTGTTTATTTAAAAGTCTATTCATAAGATATTATTTATCAAAATAAATTGAATTTATAAAGAAATTATCTCTATAAAAATAATAAAACTCGATATCAAATAAAATGATTTTATAAAAGAAATTATCACTATATATAAATAAATTACTTATTTTATAATCTATATTCAAAAAGAAAATGAAACTTTTGTTAAAGTTAAATTTAGGCTAAAATCAATTTTAAACAAGTTTACTCTATCCTGTATATATTTCAATGCTAAATGATTTTTTTATATTAAATTAAATAAAATTTCAATTTACCAAAAATATTAAAATAAATAAACATATCTTTATTTATTAACTTTCAAAAAAGATCTTATCTATGTACAGTATATACAGATATATATATATATATAGATTATAAGCAGAAAACAATTTATCAGCTTTTAATATATAAATTATCAGTCAGATATTTATTTAAAAGAAAATTGTTGAATCAATTCAAATTTTATTAACAATTATTGTCAAATCAATTTAATTTTTAATCACAGATTATTAAATTGATATTGCCAAAATTTCCGGGACGTCACACAAAGTGTTAATGTGTGTCCCATACCACACGTTCACACTAAACGGTTTACTAACCGTTAGTCAATTCCACACTCAAAGCAGTACAAAGTTTAACTTATCTCATCGGTAAACCAGACTCGAAGATCAAAACGATCAAACGAATAGATTAGGAATTAACTAAAAAGATAAACGCACGTGTTCATAGCACGTGTTTTATCTGATCATTTAATTCTCCTCCCTCTTCGCTCGAAGTGCAAAATTGCGTGTTTTATATAGAAATTAAGTTATAGAAAATGAGTTTTAGGAACATTTCGAAATCGCTTTAGAAATTGCCTTTGAAATTGTCTTATTATAGAGTATATAATTTTTATACTAAAAATAATAATAATAATATATAATAATAATTTCAAAAGCCCATTTAATTGAAAAACATTTTTAAAACACATTATAATACCTGTGTATGAAATCCAGAAAGAAATATCAAGAAAACATCGAAATAACGGAAATTACACAAGTATTACCCGTTTAAAACAAGCTGCGACTCAATATTCAACAACAGGTTTGAACAAGTTAACAGTGTCAAAATGACTTGAAATTTTACAGGAATGTAGTTCAACATTCCTACTTCAATCTGCAAATAGAATCATTCAAATCCGATTTGAAACAAAGAATCTGCATCGTTTCAAAGTTGGACCAAAACAAGGTTTTAAACACTGAATTACAGCAAGCTGCGAGTACAAGTTCGACAGCAGTTCCAAAATAGCAAATGAACCCAGATTGTCATGAAAATTTTTAGGAATATAACACAACACTCCTACTTCAATCTGCAAAAAGAATCACCCAAATTAGATTTGAAACGAAGAATCTGCATCGTTTCAAAGTTGGACCAAAACAAGGTTTTAAACACTGAATTACAGTAAGCTGCGAGTACAAGTTCGACAGCAGTTTTGAAATAGCAAATGAACCCTGATTGTCATGAAAATTATCAAGATTGTAATTCAACACTCCTAATTCAATTTGCAAAAATAATCACTCAATTTGGATAAATTATGAGAAAGTTATGATGTCTCAAACATGGACTCAGACCATGTTTGCAGCAACACAACAAAATGTGTACAGGTGATTTCCAAGCTGTGCATTGATTTTGCAGTGCAGTTTTCAAGTATCAAAAGAATATGTTTTGCAATAAAATTTGGCATGCATATACTACAAGACACAGGCTTTCAACTGAAGAAATCCGGTAGCATTTTGTTGCAGGAATTGTGAGAAAATGATGTGCAAAGTGACATACAAACTCAGATTTCACCAAAAACACAATATGAACATAATATCAATGTATTGAAGCTATTTTCGGTTAGATTTTGGCATTTTGAAGCTTTTGCTTCAGCTAGCAATTGTGAGCAGTAACTCACCTAGGCAAATAGCGAAAATAACACCAATTAGCTGAAGAAGATTGAAGCTTGAGCTAGATTTTGGCCTTCAAGAACCTGTACGAGCAAAATGAAATAGCATGCAAGAAGAATTTTGCTGTAAATTACAAACATATCTCTGAAATTAGGAATTTTGATGAAACTATGAGGTTTGGAATTTGATTACCTTTATATTACACTCTAGTTTGCAAAAGATTTCAGTTTGTTAAATTGATTTGGAGAAATAAGCTTGAAATTGAAATTTTGAAAAGTGGGTTTCTTTTTTCCATTTACTGTCTGAAGGAGGAAGAAGGAGTTGAGAAAAAAGAAGGTAAAGTATTCTTTTTTTCTCACCTTCTCAAGCTAGGCTAAGTGTTAAGTGGGCTAATGGACCCAAAAATTAAAAGAAATTAATATGGCCTAAGTTTATTAAACAACACTTAACCAAAAATTTGCATATATCACATATACACAAAAACAAAATGCATTTTCTCTCATGTTTTTAAACCAAACAAAATATGTGAACTTACATACAAATAAAATAAAGTATTTTACACTATATAAAAAGATAATTTTAATTTTTAAAATATTTTTATTATTAAAAACCTTTATTTTATAAAAATACATAATTTTCACAAATAAATGCACAAAACCTTATTTTTAACTTCTAAAATTCCACAAAAATATTTTTCTCGCTTAGAAAAATATATCTAACCATTCTAAACTCAAATTTATAAGTAGAACTCATTTTTCAACTAATTTTCACCTTTTTATTTAAATAAACAACCTTTAAAAATCAAATACTTCCTTTAAAAATTATTAAAAGAAGTAATTGGCAATAATTAATAAAATTATTGCATTTTCTCTAAATAAAAGTCATTTTCCATTCGTTATTAACCCAAACAAACAAAGTAAAGTTTCCAAACTTTATTTTCACATTTTATTACCAAAATTCATTGTTTATTCCAAATAAACAATTTAATTTCTCCAATTTTATTTTAATTCACAACATTAAATCATAACTACCGTTATAATTTAATATTTACAGGTAATCTCCAAAACCAGGGTTGTTACATACCATTTCATTAACTTAATCTTCTATAGTTATCACTTTAATTCATATTAACTGCAATTTAATTAGATTAATTGCAATTGATTTTCAATTTAATTTCAATAGATTAAATAAATAGGTGATAAATGACAAATGTTACCTTTTACTTACTTAATCACATTTATAAGTTTATTATCAACAACAAATGTTATGACTACTTACAAAACCCTGATTATACTCAAATTTTCAATAATTTCATATAATTTTCCCCTTTTTATATAACATTTAATTCATTTCCTTATTTCAACTTATCACCAAATAACTTTACAATTACTTCAATTACTGACATACAATTCCAACATTAAACCCAACATTCAATTGCCTTAATTCCATTAATTACCCATTCAATATTCAAATGGATAAATTAATGAGAAAATAGTTAATACAATCGTTTATAACAATAATTCATACCCATTATCTTATTCTTTACAACCAAGGGTTATAATTTGCTTACCCAAAAAGGTTTTGTATTCAATATTAACCTATTTCAATTAATTACACACAAGTTCACCATTAACTACATCATTTAATTTATTTCATTATTTACAATGATAACAAAGTCAATCTGCAATTGTTTCAATTAATTTGAAATTACATTAAATAGTTATCAACAACATTCAAACAACATCACTGATTTCATATTCAATACTAGCCAATTCTAATTGATTACATATAATTTTAACATTCAATGTATTTCCTTATTTATAGTTATAACCAATTATAACTTTACAGTCACTTCAATTAATTGGAATTACATTAAAATAGTTAACAGTTGCCTTATATTAACATTATTAACATTACATTCTAGTTATTACTCTCATTATAACATCACAAAATTTAGTTTTCTTTCAATTTAAAATTCTAAAATCATATTTAATTAATATTTTAATGATCGAAAAATACGGGCCATTACAGCAATGGATCAATACAGCTGGTATCAGTTTTTCCCATAAAGGAATCTCAACTAGCAGATTTCTTAAGTAATCTGCTTCTTCACTAGCTGTGGCTAGTGATATCATCTCAGACTCCATAGTGGACTGAGCCAAAATAGTCCGTTTCTTAGATTTCCAAGAAATAGCTCCATCAGCAATGCTAAATTTATAGCCACTGGTTGCTTTCGAATCACTGGGTAAAGTATTCCAGTCTGCATCGGTGTATCCTTCAAGGACAGTTGGAAACTTTTCATCGTGTAATCCGAGGTTCATAGTTCGTTTTAGGTATCTCATGACCCTTTCGATAGCATGCTAGTGCTCTATACTAGGTCTACTAGTAAACCTGCATAATAATCCCACGACATAGGCAATGTCGGGTCTAGTACAATCAGTGGTATACCGAAGGCTGCCAATGATGCTCGCATAATCAGACTGTCTTACACCTTCACCAGTGTTCTTAAATAGTTTTACACTAGGATCATATGGTGTACATGCAGGTTTATAGTCAAAGTAATTGTATTTCTTTAGTATCTTCTTAATGTAATGAGATTGATCCAAATAAATTCCCTTTTCTGACCTAGTAATCTTAATTCCAAGGGTTACACTCGCTTCACCTAGATCTTTTATACTAAAGTTGGCACTTAAAAAAGATTTGACATTGTTTATAGCATGATTGTTTGACCCAAAAATAAGTAGATCATCTATATACAGACATATAATAGTGCAAATGTCATTCTCAGATTTATAGTAAATACATTTGTCACTTTCATTAACTTTAAAACCATGTAAGATTATTAAGTTATCAAATTTCTCATGCCATTACTTAGGCGCTTGTTTTAAATTATATAATGATTTATCTAACTTGCAAACTTTATGTTCTTGACCATGTATTACAAAGCCTTCAGGTTGGTCCATATAAATTTCTTCTTCTAATTCATCATTTAAAAAAGTAGTTTTAACATTCATTTGGTGTATTATTAAATTATGAATAGATGGAAGTGAAATTAGAACTCGAATGGATGTAATTCTAGTTACATGTGAAAAAGTGTCAAAAAAGTCTACATTTTCTCTTTTCTTAAACCCTTTAGCTACTAAACGGGCTTTATATTTATCAACTATTCCATTAGGTTTTAATTTCTTTTTATGTACCCATTTACAGCCTATAGACTTACAACCAGGTGATAAATCTACTAAGTGCCATGTCTTATTGGATTGCAAAGAATCCATCTCATCATTTATAGCCTCTTGCCAAAATTCGGCATCTAAAGAAGATAAGGCTTCTTGGAGGTTTAAAGGATCCTCCTCTATAGTAAAAGTGAAAAAATTTGAACCATAATCTTTTGTAATTCTTGCTCTTTTACTTCTTTTAGGTTCATTTTCAGAAGATTCATTATGTTCTGTTCTAATAGGTATAGTGTTACTTGATGTGCCCATACTATTCCTCAATTTAAAAGGAAATCTCAATTCATAAAAATCATTTTTAGATTCTATTATATTGTGTATTCAGATCATAAAATCTATATGCTTTCTATTAATAGCATAACTAATAAATACACATTCATATGCTCTACTTGCTAATTTTATTCTCTTAGGGTCAGGTATACGAACATATGCTAAACATCTCCAAGTTCTAAAATAAGACACATTCAGTTTATAATTTCTTAAGATTTCAAAAGGTGAAATTTTGCTTTTTGACTTAGGGATCCTATTCAAAACATAATACACGGTCTTTAAGATTTCCCCCCACCAATGTGATGATGCACCAGAATTAAGTAAAATAGAAACTGCTAATTCAGTTAATGTTCTATTTTTCCTTTCAGCTTTACCATTCATTTCAAGTGAATATAGTGCAGTTCTTTCATGTATTATTTCATGTGAGTTGTAAAAGTCAATAAATAAACTTGATTTATATTCAGTTGCTCTATCACTACGCAATCTTTTAACTTTCTTATTAGACTGATTTTCAATTTCAGTTATGAAAGATTTAAACATTTCAAATGCATCACTTTTATTTTTCATAAGGTATACATAAGTAAAATCAAAGCAATCGTCAATGAAAGTGATAAAGTAGCGGTGTCTATTTCTAGTCATAGTGCCATCAAGCTCACATATATCAGAATGAATCAAGTATAAGGGTTCTGATTCTTTAATTATAGATTTATGTGGGGTTTTAGTTATTTTTGCTTGACTATAAAATTCACATTTTTCAAAATCATTTAGTGACATATTAGGGATTATACATAAGCTACTCATGTTCTTTATCATTCGTTTATTAACATGATATAGTCTAGAGTGCCAGATATTAAAATCACACAACATATAAGCAGAAGTAGAAATTTTATTACATTCAATATTCGGTTTAAACATTCCATCAGTTGCATAATCCCTACCCACAAACATACCATTTATAGTGATGGTGTACATATCAGCCCCAATAGTCTGTGTAAACCCAGCCTTATTAAGAAGATAACCCGAAACAATATTCTTTCTCATCTCTGGAGTGTGCATGACGCCTTTCAAAATGACGGTCTTTCCAGAGGTAAACTTCAGCTCCACGGTTCCAATCCCAGCAACAATAGTGGTGTGAGAGTCTCCCAACAGCACTTTCTTGTCCTCAGTCTCCGTGTATGTTTTGAACATATCACGGTTACATCGGACATGACATGTAGCACCAGTATCTACCCACCAACCCTCTGATCTGCCAACAAGGTGAATCTCATCAGAAATCATAGCCGTAAGAGGCTCCTCAGTCAGGTTAGTTTGCGGTGCAGAGTTTGGCCTGTTCCGACACTTTCGTGCCATATGACCTGGTTTTCCATAGTTGTAACAAAGAAATAACTGTCCAGAGTTATTCTTTTGGGGTGGTTTCTGTAGAACTCTATTCAAATTCTATTTGTTGCGGTTTTGATTAAGCTTGCGGTTCTGATTCTTAAAGCTTTTGGGATTTGGTTTCGGAACTGCAAGTTTCTTAGTGTTGCCTGAAACAGCAAGCACTTCTTCCTTCATATCCTGTTTACGAGATTCCTCCTCAATACGGAGACGGATTATTTGACTTTCTAATGAAAATTCCTTAGTTTTATGTCTAAGATTATTCTTAAAATCCTTTCAACTGGGAGATAACTTATCAATCAAAACTGCCACTTGAAACTGTTCATCTAAACTCATACCTTCAGAGATGATCTCATGAGCTATTTTCTGAAGCTCATGAGACTACATCTCTACTGACCTTTCATCTGTCATCTGGTATTTGAGGTAGCGACTGACGACAAACTTCTTCGCTCCTGCTTCCTCTGTATCGTGCTTTTTCTGCAGTGCTTCCCAGAATTTCCTTGTTGTTTTGTCAGGGTTGTAGTAGTCGTAGAGATCGTCGCTGAGTCCATTGAGGATGAAGTTCTTGCACAGATAAACCTGCTCTGTCCAGATCTCCAACTCCTTCGATTTTTCTGTCCAAGCTTTCAGTAAATACGCCTCTGCTTCGTCGGGTTTGTTTGGCAGTTGCGGTTTATCCGTTGTCAGCACAGCGGCCACCTTCCTCATTGTCAGGAAGAACTCCATCTTCTGTCTCCAACGCTTGAAATGAGGCCCTCGAACCTAAAGGGCGCAGCAGACACCATGAGGACCTGGAACAACGATGCGGGGGCAGCGACATCTAAATCACTAGTAGAAATCATTGTTGTCAGCGTCGTCTTCAATTTGCTGGAAACAAATGAACTTCGGTTGAGTCGTGTACTCTGCCGCTGTCTTGAAGATGTTTCGGCGTTCAACTCAAGGGTGCAAGTAGTCAAACAAATGCCGCCGCCTCTAGAATAAAACAGTCTTTCTTTGTTTGATTTCGTAGTATCGATCCGTCTGTACAAACGGATTCGACTCAGCTGCACTCAAAAAATACTGTTCGGTTTTGAGAAAAAAAAGAGTTTCGTGTAGAAGAAGAAGAATGTCTTGTAGAAGAAAAATGTCGTTCGTATTCTTTTGATTTCGTCTAACAATCAATTTTAATAGATGTAATACCAAATCAAACGTTTTACTGAGCCGTGGGGGACCGTTGGCTCAAAACTCGGATATGAAGTTTTACCATCTCAAAAAAGGATCGGTCGGTGTGTGATGGTCAAGTATGGTCTCCCTCCTCATAAAAAAACATCATTTGGTGTCCAAAGGGTCCAATTTAGCCTCTAAGAACCAAGTATAAATACTTGATTCTTTCTTATAATCCTACAATGTCGGACTATTCACATATATAGGAGTCATTCACACTTAGTCAATTTTTTTAATAATTCGCCTAAAATTTAAAAAACTTTTACAACACGTACATTCATTAATAAAAATAGGATTTACCTTTCAAAATTCATGATCTTTAACTAATCGGTTGTTATAAATTTCTATGTTCAACTCAAAATTATTTTCAATAGCTTTTATGGTTTTCTGGAAAGATAATTCATTGTTTGTATATAACTTAGACGACGGTAGTTTGAAAATTAGTGAGTCCAACTTTATTTAGTTGTTCATTATTCAATTAATAAATGAGGTTGTTTTGAGGGCCATAAAGAACGTTATTTACAATCCTTATTTAGTACTTCGATAAATTTGAATTTTGAGTTTTAACTTTCCATTACACTGGTTATGGCTTGGATTGATGAAAGGTTTACAAGAGTATGAAGTTGTGAACACTTTACCACATTATTATCCATTATTTTTGTATATGATTTTTGGATAGTTTTATTTATGAAGATATTATATAGTGAAAATTTTACTGGATACTTTTCAGAAACAATGTAGGGGAATTCAAATGAATGTTCATTACTTGAATCATTATAAGCTTGAAAGTAAAGATCAAGGTAGTATTTTTTTTAAAAATGAATTTTGTATTTTCAGTTTTCAATATATATCTCAAATATGAGAAGAGTGGAGAGACGACGGAGGAGATAAAGAAAGACGGTGGAGAGGACGGAGGGGATGGATGGACAATGAAAGAATAGATTGTTTCTCATTATTGTGTTATTTCTCAAAACATGGAAAAAGAAAAAAAGTTGTTTTCTGTTTTGTATGTTCGTTTTCTAAATTGATCGTTTTCGACAATATATATGCGCTGTTTGCATTTTTGTATGGATGAAAACCCAAAACTAAAAATAAAAAACCGAACACCACCTAAGAGTCTTAACTTTTTTCAAACGGTGTTTTCGAACGTATTCAATAATAATTAAGTTGATCTTGATGGTGGAGTTGATAGTGGAATCCTCATCCAATGGCACCTAATCTATGACCTACACGAGAGAGGAGTCGCTGTATTTGCTTACCAAAGGGTAAAACATTTTTTACAGGTGATTGGTTTAGTTAGTCATGTATACAAGATGCATATATGTTAGAAATCTGAAACAGTTTTAATGTTTGGAAGTAAAATGCTTTTCTTGATTTACAAAGTTGTACAAGATGATTGAAATATATGATTTGTATTACAGCTTTTCTCAATAATAAAATACAGACTGTACAAACTAGTATTTATACTAG
This sequence comes from Allium fistulosum, assembly GCA_030737815.1. NCBI lineage: Eukaryota > Viridiplantae > Streptophyta > Magnoliopsida > Asparagales > Amaryllidaceae > Allium > Allium fistulosum. The sequence goes on from CM060902.1 coordinate 1,390,972,387, forward strand.
TTTGGGCTAAGCCCAATAGCCTATAAGGTAGAGAGTTGCGGATTGCTATTGTAGACCGTTGGATGATATTTGATCTGATGGCTTGTATTCTTTGTGATAAGGATTGTGCTTTACAATATAACAAAGTAACGGTTTACTTTGTATCTCTTAACACTCCCCCGCAAACCCTAGTTCCTCTAGGGTTTGAGAAATAATGGCGGCACGAGTGATAACGCTGATTTGTGCCCTTCGAAGGTTGAGAAACGGCAAGGGAGATTTGATGCTTCTCTTGATCTTCTTCTTTTGCAAGTTTTTGAGTAAGATCTCCAGAACTTGTGGAAGATTTGTCAGATCTGATTTCACAGCTACCTACTCCGAGCTTTTCTCTGAGTCTGATGAAGTTAGGCTTGGACAAAGGCTTAGTTAGGGTATCTGCTATCTGGTAAGTAGATGGTAAGTGTTGAATGCTGAGATTTCCCTTGTTAACTTGCTCTCGTACAAAGTACATGTCTAATTCCATGTGCTTTGTGCGTGAGTGAAGTATTGGATTGGCTGTGAGATGAACTGTACTGAGATTATCACACCATATGATAGATTTTCTGTTGAGCTTTACTTGTAGTTCCTTAAGTAGAGATTCGATCCACATGACTTCTGCAGTAGCATTAGCTACACTTCTGTACTCAGCTTCACTGCTGGATCTTGCTACTGTAGTTTGTTTTTTTGAGCTCCACGATACTGGATTGTCACCAAGAAATATGCAGTATCCACTTGTTGATCTTCTATCATCAGGGTCATTTGCCCAGTCTGAGTCTGCATACCCTGTTATTTGTAGATTATTGCTTGCTTTCATGATTAACCCCATGTTTAATGTGCCTTTTAAATATCTTAATATCCTTTTTACCAATTTCCAGTGTTCATCAGTAGGTTGTTGCATGAATTGACTGGCTTTGTTGACACTGAAGGTGATTTCTGGTCTAGTAATAGTCACATATTGTAGTGCACCAACTATGCTCCTGTATTGAGTGTCATTTGATATAGCTTCACCCTTATATTTTGATAACTGGTTGTTTGTGATCATGGGTGTGGAAATAGGATTGGCTTTGTCCATCTTTGCTTTGAGCAGAATTTCCTCAATATATTTTTTCTGATTTAATTGAATGATGTTATCTGATGTTCTCTTTGCTTCAATGCCCAGGAAGTAGTTAAGTGTGCCCAAGTCTTTTACAGAGAATTCATTATCTAGATGTTTGACTAGGTTGTTGATTTCTTCATTACTGCTTCCTGTAATAATAAAATCATCCACATATATAAGAACATATGTTATAGAGTTGTTATGAAATTTAGTAAACAAAGAGATATCAGATTTTGTTGAGTTGTAGTTGAGACTCATGAGAGTGGTTTTCAGTTTTTCAAACCACACTCTTGGGGCTTGCTTTAGACCATAGATAGCTTTGTTTAGCTTGCACACAAGTTCTCCTTGTTTTTGAAAGCCATGAGGTTGTTCCATGTAGACTTCCTCCTGCAAAACACCATTTAAGAAAGCATTATTGATGTCAATTTGTCTGATGGTCCAGTTTTTGTGTAAGGCAATAGTTATAACTGTTCTTATAGTTGTGGGCTTTACAACAGGTGAAAAGGTTTCATTGAAATCAAACCCACTCTGTTGCGAGTAACCCTTTGCAACCAATCTTGCCTTATACCTTGAAACTGTACCATCAGCATTTCTTTTGAGTCTAAAGGTCCATTTGCATCCCACTATATTTTTATCTCTTGGTGGTTTGACAAGTGACCAAGTTTTATTTTTATCAAGGCATTATATTCCTCTATCATAGCATTCTTCCAGTTATTGTTTTCTAATGCTTGATGAAAATTACTTGGTTCTTCTAGATCTAGAGTGGTATTGTAAATCTTTGGTTTAAAAATACCACTCTTTGATCTAGTTACCATGGGATGCCCAGGTTTTTCAGAAGTTTCACAGATAGTTTCAGTTATACCTTGATTAGTATTTTGCAAGTGAGTTGAATTTTCACTTACCTCTGGTTGAGATAGTTGAACAGGTGTAGAGGATTCACTTACCTCTGGTCCAGTTTTGGACAATAAGTGTTGTGAGTCTGGGCTGCTTTCCAGGCTTTTGCTGTTGTTTTGATTTCTTATTGGAGCAGTCTGTTCTGCTATGATTGGGATGGCAGGTATGCAATCTTTTGAATTATATACCTTATTTGTAGTTCTTATGGTTTTCTCTTTAAAAGGAAAAACCTTTTCATTGAATACTACATGTCTAGAGATAATAATTTTTCCATGTTCATTTAGACATTTATAGCCCCTTTGGTTTGGTGCATACCCAATAAATGTACAGGGTGCAGATCTAAAGTTGAGTTTGTGTGTGTTATATGGCCTAAGACATGGGAAACATAAACACCCAAAGGTTTTTAAGAATTTGTAATCTGGCTTTATATTAAACAGTACCTCTAAGGGACATTTTAAATTAAGTGTTTTGGTAGGTAATCTGTTTATCAGATACACAGAAGTAGCAAAGGCTTCAGACCAGAATTTTTGAGACATATGAGCCTGAGCTAATAAAGTTAGGCCAGTTTCCACTATTTTCCTATGTCTTCTTTCTATTATACCATTCTGTTCAGATGTATGGGGACAAGTGATTCTATGAAAAATCCCTTTTTATTTAAAAAAATCTTTTAAAGGCAAAAATTCAGTGCCACCATCAGTTTGAAAAACCTTAAGCTGGTTACTAGTTTGTTTTTCTGATAAAGTGATAAATTGTTTTACAACACTGGCAGTTTCAGCCTTTGATTTTAGAAAATATATCCAAACATGTTTAGAGTAAGCATCAATGAATGATATATAATACTTGTATCCATAATCAGTTGTTATGGGTGCAGGACCCCACAAGTCAGCTGCCACTAAATCAAGTGGTCTGTGATACATAGTTTCAGAATTGGGAAAGGGTTGTTTGTGACTCTTTCCCATTTGACAGTGTGTGCAGACATATGGTAAAGTGTTATTAGTAAAAGAAACATTATTATTTTTCAACACATGCTTGACTATATTAATATCTGGATGACCAAGTTTACTGTGCCACAAATCAAGTACAGCAGTGTTTCTACATTCAGAATTATTACACCATGTTTCAATATCAGGGTTTCCTGGTTTGTCCAAACAGAATTTGTATAGCCCTTTATGTAATCTACCCTGCAAAAGCATTTGTCTAGTGTTAATGTCTCTAACAGTGCAGTGATTAGGGTAAAATTCAAAGAATATTTTATTGTCTTTAGCAAATGTTGACACACTTAATAAATTCTTTTTTATTTGTGGAGCTCTTAGCAAGTTATTCAGATACAGCTTTCTTTTTCCCATGATGTATGATTTACCAGTGTGTGTTATTGCTATAGACTTACCATTGCCCATATGTATAGAGTTCATACCTTTGTATTCTTTGTTTCCAAGATTTAAGTTGCTCAGATTGTTTGTGATGTGATCTGTTGCCCCAGAGTCAGGATACCAGTCCTCGTTATTCATGCCTTCAGATGTTTCAAAATCTCTTTTTTCTGAATTTTGCCCATCTGTGTCATTTTGGCCTTGTGCTATGTTTGCATTTGGGTTTCTTTGACTGTTGTTGTTCTGACCTGGAACATAGTTTAGATTCAATCTGAAGTAGCACTTAGCTGCTGTGTGCCCAGTTCTCTCACATATTTGGCATTTAGGTTTGAAGTTGTTATTCCATCTGCCTCTTCCTCTGCTACGACCAGATCTGCCACCACCTCTTTGATTTTGTTGCTCATTCCTATTATAGCTGTTTGTTCCTCTTCCTTTTGCAACAAAGTTAACATTCAGTTCTGCTTCTTGAGGTTTATTGATTCCCAGTCTGGCTTCATGTGCTAGTAGAATTGAGTGTACTTCATCAATGGATGGTTGATTCCTTTTTGAGGTGAGTACAGCCACAACAGACTCATATTCTGTTGGTAGGCCACTTAGTATTATCATGAGATGATCTGATGATGATATTCTGTTATTTGTAGAGGCCAGTAAATCACATATATTTTTAATTTTTGATAAGTAGTCCCTCATATTAAGATCATCTTTCTTGATGTTGTGTAATTGCTTCTTGTAGAACAGAACCTTTGCTGAATATTGAGTATTGAATACTCTTTCAATAGTTAACCATATTTCATGAGCATTTTGACAGTCGATGACATCTGATAATAGTTTTGTATCAATAGATGATAGCAGCCATGAGCAGATTAACCTATCTTGTCTGAAATATTTTGCATACTCATCATTGCTTATTGTTTTGTCATCTTTAGTGATGAAAGCAGGTGGTGCTTGAATGGTGCCAAGAATGTATTCTTCAAGGCCATACCCTTGCAGTGCTGTTTTGACTTGCAATTTCCATAGCAGATAGTTGTCAGTATTGAGACGGGCTGTGACTAATTGGTTATGTGGGCTAATCACAGTTCTGATGAGACTTTCGGCAGTGGTCTGGGTTTCCTGTGACCCATCGCCAATATTTGAGGTTGCTGAGTTCAGATCTTGTGCCATGATACTGATGATGACCAAGATAGTGGTTCTTGAATGAGAAAGCTTTCAAGAACAGAAGGTACTTCACTTCTTGCAGCCAAATCAACTGATGGCGAGGCAAGTATTGAGGAATTTGAACAAACAGTGGCTTACAGGCTTTTCTTTTTCAGAGAGGAAAGGTATGAGCCGTCACCAGAATTTGAATTTCTTCAATCTTGAATGAAATTTGAATTTCTTGGATAGCGGTGATAGCTTTCTTCCTTTTTCTTTGCTTGGGTAAGTTACTGTATACCCAGATGATGAGTTTTTTATGATGGGTGAGAGAAGCAAAAAGAAAATTTGGTGGGATAGGTGATAGCCAATGATGCTTTGAAGCTATGGCTCTGGTACCATGTTAGAAATCTGAAACAGTTTTAATGTTTGGAAGTAAAATGCTTTTCTTGATTTACAAAGTTGTACAAGATGATTGAAATATATGATTTGTATTACAGCTTTTCTCAATAATAAAATACAGACTGTACAAACTAGTATTTATACTAGTTTGGGCTAAGCCCAATAGCCTATAAGGTAGAGAGTTGCGGATTGCTATTGTAGACCGTTGGATGATATTTGATCTGATGGCTTGTATTCTTTGTGATAAGGATTGTGCTTTACAATATAACAAAGTAACGGTTTACTTTGTATCTCTTAACAATATATTCTTACTTACCATAGCTTTATTGAAATACAAACAATTTTAATGTGCACAGAAATGACATGCTCTACACACAAGCATATAGTATTTCATGATACACAAATATATGAATAAGAAATCTTTGTTCTGTTATCAACTTGAAAACTTAAACCTCATAGTAAAGCACTTAAAGTGATATAGAAGCAGTATATGAAATAGTCTTCTGCATGCTTGCTGGGTAGGTGTAACATTATTTAATAGCGGCTGAAATGCTTGAAAAATGTTCTGCATCTACCTAAAAATTCCAACAATCTAACAAGTCGGCCTGAAGTGACTCAAGCCTGCAAGCATGTGTGTCATCGCTTACAAATAATCGTCATTTATCCTTCTAATATAAGAATATGCTGGTCGGTGAGAGATATTTCTTACTTCCTTCATGAGTCTTGGAGCTTGGAGCATGGAATTCTGTGTTTTGCTTGCTAAAGTTGTTTCTAGTAATAAAGGCATTTGATATAACTGCACCTGATCAGCCTAATTGAGCAGCTTCAAGCCTTGCATTCTCAAAACCGTTTCTCTACTGCGACCTAATTGTTGTTACTGATTTCTAAAGCTATCGCAATTGAATAACACAATAAGAGTTGTGAGTTACCATATTCTTAATCATCCATTTTTCCAAAGAAATATCAAGAGACCACTGAATTTCCAATATGCACGGATGTGTATATTTATGGTTAATCATCCTAGAATTCAACCAAAATTTCAACATCTACTTACTTATTAATTCGTTTGTTTATTAAAATAATTTGCATCAATAAGATACTGGGCATATTGGCAATCTTACTCATTTTAGTCTCAAACACAAGTCATTGTCTATTCATTTTGATCTTGAACATAAGTCATTGCAAAAACTATTTTTAGTTTCATTTTGACTCATCTAAAAATCCAATGGTAGGTGTTGGAGTTGGACAGGAGTTACATAACTTTCATCGTTTTAGTTGTAACACTATCATTAATTCAATACTCGGACCAATGGTTATTTTATCTTAAAAGCTTCCTTCTATTCAAAGCTTGCATGTTCAGAGAAATGATCTTTTGAACCATATGTAGTAACCCTTTATAAAACAACATCAGTAACCATTAATTGTTCACTTAACTACAGATTTGAACATTGCAAAATTTTGTGTTATAACAGTTCAGGATTACATAGTTTGTCAATTGTTTGGCGTATGGTTTTAATCATGTAAACCATCTGCCTTTTAATTTTTTTAGATCATTAGTCCATGTTTAGAGTACAGATGAAGCAACATAAAAGAAATGCCGAATAAATAAACTGTTAAATCTTTATAATTTTACTTTGATATTTATATGATAATTTACTGTAATTTTGACCCAGTTAATAAATTGTACCAAGGAATAAAAATGTCATATAAATTATATTGTGTGTTCTTAATATTTAACATAATTTCATTTCTCATGTGGTAGCATCGTATATTATATAATCGTTAGTTGTTAGGTTCGGCAAAGTATACCAAGCTACGCATGGAATTTGAACTACCGTTTATTTGAGATCAAGTTCTCGAGTCATGCAAGTTAATTCGGATTAGATACAAATTTTAGCTTATTTTTTTGAGTAAGAATTACATGTTATTCAATTAAAAAAAAACATCAAGTTGATTTATGATTAAAAAGGGAAAAAGCATCTTAGGACAATTTACATCTATTCGTGCGATGCACTTACGTTTAAAGTTTTGTACTCAGTTGTATATGCATTATAAGTAGTCCAAAATTAAACTACTAGAAGTACATAGGAAGTGGTAATTTATGTTAAGGGTAAAATATGCAGTACTGTTGGAAGTACGTCAAGAAAGAAAAACCGTGAGCACAAGCAACTGAACGGTTTATTGAAAAATGTGAGCAATCTAACTCTTCAAAATAACACAACCGTTATCATAATTTTACTAGCTAAGGATTTTACTGTCATTTGCTGTCATTGACTGGGTTATTAGTTCGAAAATTGTGCACGCGAGCATTGCAATCTTACTAGGATGACCATAACTGGAATTATAGTAATAAGCTGTTTCAAAAGCAATTCTAAGTAGCTACACCAAGTTTTCAGATGCCATCAATCAGCTAATGCGTACTGCTGTGATACTACCGTACATGGATAATGCATACTACTGTGCATGGCTCACGCGAGCTTTCAAATTTATTTTTCATATCCATCAGTATGTAGTGATGAAGGTTTTCTTTGATGTGATGTCCAAGTGTTCAAAGTCAATAGTAGTGCAACAATCATAATGTTTGTAAAATGTTCTCTTCCTAGGCTGTTAAGTTCAAGTATGACAATGTAATACCCTGAAATTTTAGATAAAACTTAAATAATAATAATATATAATAATAAACAGACTTGAAGCTAAATTGAAGGTATTTTGATAAATTTCCATTAAAGGGGCAAAATGGTAATTTTTACAGAGAGCTAAATTAGCTGACGGAAGTCACACCATTGCATAGCTCTTGCTTTTCTGGTCAAGATAGAATACTCATTTATCCAAATCGGACGTCGTATGAGTGATGTATTATTGAAGTAAGCGGGTTAAAACCGTGTGTGGGCAGCGAGCCATGTTGGGCTGGGTCCTATAATTCAAATTCAAATTAAAGTACCATTTCAGATTTTCCTCGTAATCCTATTTAATAAAGTACGTACACTTTTAGTTTCCACTTTCTTCCTCATTTCTAAAACCATTGAATCCTTCCTCCTCCTCCTCCATTCATATCAAAACAAAATCGTCAAATCTGAATGAAATCGAGCGAGATGAAGTGCATTAGAACTGTGGCGAGACTCTCTATTTTTTGGAATACGAATTGGAAGCTATTACGGGATTTGGAATTTTTGGAAATCCTGGACAACAGGCAAAAGATTGGTTCTTTGGCTTGATTCAGTGAATGAATCTTCTTTGATCGTGCTACCGTGCTTTGATATTAATATGAGATGGTTTGCGGCTAACCTAAGTTATAACTATGAAGTATATTGTCCTAAATAGTAAAAACTAAGAAGATAAAGAGAATGTATTTTGTTTTAGGAAATCAACAGAAACCATTTTGACATCAATTTGATCCAAAGTCTAACAAAACTTCAAATTAGTGTGTATGTATATACGTACGTTAGGGCCTTAGAAACTTAAATTTTGATGTATATACATGACACAGAATCATCTAAAATCAAGGAAGAAAAAAAGTAACGAAATATGAAACCAAATTTGTCAAAATTAGATGAAAAACTTGTATTTGGGCTGTACACTTACGCACCGATGGGTGCACATTGGTCCACCAGTGGATGACCCAGATTTTGATATTTTGAGCCTTTTGATCGTCTGAATCGATGTGCAACGCTTCGACTTTATTCATGGTGCTCTCTTATGGCTCTATGATGATATCTTGACTTTATATGGCCGCTATTTGGGTGTGTAGCTTGGCGATGACGATGAGATATGAATGCAGTTTATGTAGATTTAGACGTGGAACGAATATCTGAATCATGTAGCACACGCGATGTGTCCTTGGTTCATGGTATTGACGTACAAACTCCTATAGAGCTATAAGGATGGTCCAAGAGTTTTAATGTGGACAAAAGTCGACCTGTATTGCATGTGGCGAGACCAGGCGTAAGTCCATTTCATATTTCTATCCTTTACCACATGTGGCAAGACCGGATGGTAGCTGTAAACGTGTAACCCTTTATGTTCGGTGGCGAGACTGGATTACGTATTAGGGATCCTTTACTGTAAGTGTTCAAAACCAGATCATTCTTAGATAGTATAATATCATTCTGTAACGCGTTAGGCGGGACCATAAGGTAGACTTGAATCATGTTATATCACTGTAACACCCTAAAAATTTAAGTGGAAAATTTAAATAAAAGAATCAAATTTGAATATAACAAGGGCAAAAATGGAATTTTGCAAATGTCTAAATCTAGCTATAAAACTTGTACCGTTGAGTTCGTATATAACATTTTGAAATCGGTGCTAGTATGAAGAAGTTATAAATGTTTTAAATTTCAAAATTGAAAATAATAAAACAAGATAGAGCTCCACCGATTGGCACATTCAGAGCATAAACTGAACCTTGGCCTAAGGCCCAGGTTATAAATAAAATAGTTAGTAGAATGTGTGTGTGTGTGTGTGTGTTAGTAGAAGTAGGGAAGCTAATTCCCTATGTTGAAGACGCTAGGACATTGAGGGATTAGGTTAATGCTATTTATCCAACATGGTCGATATTCAACTGGAGGTGATTCTATCGCAAACTGCACTTATAGAAGGTTCTACGATGGGCGTACAACACTGATGATGATGCCTGATGGAGTGTGCAACCCTGCACTAACGGGAATTCCTTGGTATTCTTGATGACACGACGTTGTGCTGTGTGTTGATGGGCCTTGGCGCATTGTTATAAGGGGCGTTTGGTTACCATTGAGAGGTTGACACAAATGCAGACAACAAGACACGCAAGAGAGTCTCCATCGCAGGCTCCCCCTTGAAGCGTAACTAGGATACGTGTAGTCATAGTTGTAGAAAATACAGTCTCATGGTTGATAAGATACGTGTATTCGCAGTTGTGGGAAATATAGTCCCATGGTTGATATGATACGTGGAGTCATAGTTGTGGGAAATATAGTCCCATGGTTGATATGATACGTGTATCGTAGTGTGGGAAACTTAGTCCTTTGGTTGATAATTATAGGTTACCCTATGTTGGCATAGTTCTAGTAGTTATTAACCACATTAGTTGTCTTGAGGTTCGATTAGTTTTTCGACCCTAGGAATGAGTCTATACAAGGTGTAGTGTAGGTGTGTATTGAGTTGATACCCTTTAAGTATATGAAGTACATAATTCACGAACATTCGTAGAACATTCTAGGTTACATAGGGTATTACTAAAGTCAACAGCATGTGATCACCATATATTAATATTGTTCTCATTCACCAGACTTTGTCTGACCCACTCCTTTTCTTTCTTTTCCCCCACCACAGGAGGATAAGGAAGTATGTGATAGGCTCGAGATCTGTACATGGAGAGACGAGCTTAGCATTGGAGTTGCTATATACTTTCCATTTCTCTCTATGTATTTACTTATCGTATTCAGTGCTTAGTATTTATCAGACTATGTATCGTATTTCTGTGTAATATGGATTTGACTATGTACTGTTTTCTAAGACCGTGTTTTAAGATATCTTCTGGGATGGCTATTTTATGTATTTATATTCTGCTGCCTTCCGCTGTGAGATATGAAAGTGTAGAATGTCTTAGATAATATTCGTATATTATTAGTTTTTGCAATGTTTTTCAAAAACCGATAGCTCATACTTCGTGGCACCGACGCGAGTCCAAAAGTCACCTTAGGATTTGGACCAGTGTGTCGGGAGGTGCCGGTTGTTACATTTGGTATCAGAGCTTAGGTTTTTAAAATTTCTTAAGGATTAGGGGCGTATTAAGAGAACGTACTTGAAAAGTATTTCAGAAAATAGTTTTCTAAATGGTTTTCCAAAAGATTTTAAAATGGATTTCCAAAGTGTGTGTATATATGTATGTATGTATATATAAGTAAAGGATTTTCAAGTTTTATATAAGTCTAATGCGAATAAATATTTCTCTTGTTCTTGTCAATACTATCTATGGAATTATTGCTAACAAATTCCTTAAATCACATATAGAAAGGATGAGCGATCATGTTGGCTCCGGTGATGCAGTTGGGATTTCGGGCATGAACGTCCCGATTTGGTTTCGCCGGTATCTGCAAGCAAGAGGACAAGCCAAGCTTAACCCTAGTAAGGGACCCATAGAGCATGCGCTAGGTGCAATTCCTGCTCGACCACCTTCCGTTGATTTCGCTAAGCTATTTAAGGACTTTACCAGTCTAGGTGCGCCGTATGCGGGGACTGAGTAGATTCAAGGACATGGATCGACACTTGTGAGAGGGTTTTTGGAATTATGGGTCTTGCTAATGAGGTGAGGAGACATCTTGTTATTTGGCACTTACAGGGAGAGGCCCTAGATTGGTGGGATTTAGTAGCGACGGAGACTAATAAGGGAGAGATCACTTGGGAGGAGTTTAGGAGACATTTTGAGATGAAGTTTCTTTTAGAGTAGAGGAGGAAGTACAGTTGAAGAAGTTCATACACTTGCGGCAAGGAGAGATGTCAATAAAGGAGTATGTGAATCATTTCAATGAGTTGGCTAGGTTTAGGATGAAGCTGATAAATACCCCTCACAAGGAGCTTTGTCAAAGGGCTAAATCAACCTCTTCAAGATTTGGCTCTTAGTCATATTCCCATGGGTGCGACTTTTGAGGGTTTGGTGGAGATGGCCTTCACGAATGCCATCTCCAAGGAGGAAGTGAAGAATGAGTCCAAGGAGTTTGGAGGGAAGGCACTACAACATAATCAATGCAAGTGTAGAGGAGGACCTAAGGGGAAGATCGAGAAGCAGAAGATGTAGTGTAGGAGATGTGGTAAGAAGGGACACTTTGCTAAGGAGTCAAGACAAACATCTCGAAGGCCAAGTGTTACAACTGCAATCAATTGGGGCACATGAGGAGGGAGTGTCCAGCACTACAAAAGGCCTCTACCCAGGTAATAACAGCTTACGCACTGGACGTTTGTAATGACCCTAAAAATGAAATGAAAAAATATATATTTATATTAGGAAATTCTGAGATATATAATATATATATATATTGCATTAAAACAGAAAAGAATTTAGCAATAAATAAAATTGCATGGGAGCTTCTGTTTGATAAAATGCAAGGAATTAAGGTGATTAGAAGAAAAATTGGAACTCAAAATAAATATAGCTTTATGTTCAAAGAATTATGTAAATATATATATATACATTTAATATATATGGGGCATTTTCTGTTTTATATGAAGATAAAATAAAATGAAGTTTAATAAAAAGGTTTATATGTCTTATAATTATGCCAAAAATAATTAGCATAATATATGTGATTTTTATTTAAATATAAAAGGAGTTGCTGATTTGACAAAAAAGCAGATATATATATATATATACACACATATATAGAATCAAATAAAATTTCCATACTATATTTATTCCAGGCAAATAAATTGGGTAAATAATTTTACATTACATAATAAGGTATGATAGTATGCATGATAAGAGGGAAATAACAGATAGGTAGGAAAAAAAATACAAAGGAGATTTTCAGATTCCTTAAACTTGTAAAAAGAAACCGAGGAACACATGCTTATTGCATGAGTAGAAAAGAGTCATGAAAATAGTATTGAGTGTTTAAAAATGCATGATCCCCGAAATAGCTAATTAAAGTAACCTAAATGTGTGCATTTCCAATTTATGCTCACACAGGAATATGATGTGTACATAAACATCTAAGGGTATCAGGGGAATTACCCATTTTCTTAAACCCTAGAATGGATTTATAAATAACTGCACATAGCCAAATCCATCATTCTCTCGGGATCAAAACAAAAATAAAAGAATAAACTAGGAGAAACACCAGCTTGAGGCTTTGGGGAATTTGCTGTTCAAAGGATTAAGGCAGTAAAAGGAAAAAAAACCTTAGGTGAGTATTTATCCTTTGTATGCAATGGCATTAAGTCCTATTGCAGGCAGCCTAAAAAATATTATGAGTCATTTGAATCTCTGAAATAAATTGTTATGGGTGATATGGATGTTTGTTTGTGCATTTTTGTTTGGAGCATTAATCTGTAAGTGGGTTTTTAGAGTTAACATGATTTGAGCATTCTTGTTCTATTTTTATCATCATTAAACATGAACATAGATTAAACAGGGGAACATGGGGTTGAACCAGAAAATATACAAGTAGTTATATCTCTCTGAAATATGAATGAAAGAAAAACTAGATTGGTCACTTGGGAGATAGTCAATGATCTGCTTACTTCAGGTGGGAGCAAGCATATGCATGGTGCAACTGCATCCTGAGGCCTTTGTGTGTTGGAATAAATTAAGTAACCTAGGAGTTTCCTTCACAATGCATACATAGTGTTCATTTGACAAGGAGTTAAAGACCATAAAACAAATGGGGACAGGGGTTTAAAAATCTGGGTTATAAATATTCAGATATGGTGTTAGATTTAATCAAAATAAACATTGTTCATTGATTAATTGCTGGGTGAAATTTGGAGTATGAAACCTGAGTTTACTTATCTAAGATTTGGTGTGGATGAATTAAGAATTGTACACATGATTATTTCAACTGTTTGCTGTATATTGTTTAATTTGTTGAATGTGACTTTGTATCTCTTTGAATGAACCAAAACATGCTAAGTATAAAACCTGTTAAACTAAGAAGGCACTGCAAGATTACTAAAATTATGTGTAAGTATACAAAAATTGATAAATGCTCATACCAGTGTAAACTGACCCTTTTGGTTGCCCTTGCAATCATCTGGGTGTCTCAAAAATTTTTTGGGGCAGCTAAATGATTTGTTTGCAGGAAATTGAAGTTGGCTTGATGAGTAAAGAAGGCATTGGCTGCTAGTATAAATAAGAGAGACTTGTTTTAAAATTTGCAGTTGCATTGTAATGAAATTACTAGACAAATTCTATTTTCTGTAATTGAAGTTACTTGTAGGAAACTCTCTAAGTATTTTGGGGTTGAAAATATGTACTTAAGCAAAACCTGTTGTGAGTGATCTTTGATGATGTCTGGTTAACTACTAATTTATTTTATGAATGATTGATTTGGAGAAAATAAGGAGATAGACATATCATATACATATGATATGTGCATAAATATTTGATCTCTGATTTTTATTGCCTATATTTTGCCTTATGGAAATTAAACAGTTAAGGGGATTGATTTTTGAAATGAACTCTCAAGATTTTAGTAGAATATTCAAGTGAAATGAATTTGTGCATGGCAGGTAAATGATACTGGCATGTGCATGAATTCTGGAAGTTTGTATGTATTTGAATATTTAAATTTCAAATAGCACTATGAGAGCAGTAGACTTGGAAGATACTGAATTTTGAATAATTGAATGAATACATATAAGAAAGCATTTCAAAAAAAAACTAGACACAAACATGCTGGGGATTAGGAGTAGGAATTTGTAGAAGCTTGTTAAAATGAGGGATATGGGTTTGCAAGTGGTAAAAGAGGGACTATGGCTGGTCTAGATGGCCATGGGTCAAACCTTTGGAGCCTGGAACCACTTCATTTCAATCAGTGAAGTGTAAAGTGCTTCCGACACAAATCAAAGAAAACACCAAGTAGCCCATGGATAACACCAAGCATATCCCACAAATCACCAAGTATGTAAGTCTGCATCATGTTAAATTTAAAAATGCTAAAAATCCTCATTTGATCAACCTGAAATGATAAATGGAAATTAAGTCCAATATCCATGCCTGCTAGTAAAATTTGTAAGTAATTTCATGCATACACTTGATAACTATCATGAGATCAAGGAAATACCATTTTAGTGTTAATAGAACTATTTAGGCAGATTGATATATATATATAGTCAAATAAAAGTATAAGTGTTATAATTTGCTAAAAATATACCTCTGGTAGTAGAACAAAATTTAGAAAGGAAATAAGTGGCTTGTCAACAGCTTGTATGGTATTTTGTTTTCAATTTGATTTAAATCCCCTCTGATAAAATAATAATAATAATAATAATAAAGAAACAATTGTATATCATCAAATATATAATTGTCTTAATTTGTTTGTACATTGATATGATTATATTGGTAAAAATCAGGGTCTTGGGAAAAATATTTGGAAACTATATAAAAATTCAAATATAAAAGAATTGGGGTTTAGTGGTGAATTCCTCTTGAATGTAAAAAAAAAATCTATGTGTTTTAGAGTGAGGGTCACCACGACGTTGTTCCCAGCTCGAGTGTGCCTCTAGTAGCGAACAAAGGGAAGAAGGTTGTGATTAAAGGTCTCTATCTGGTTTATCCATTCGTACCTTATTTGACATTGGGGCATCACACTCTTTTATTTCTGGTAGACTTGTATATGAGTTATACTTAGACACTAGCATAATAATAGACCCGTAGTTTTATCAACCCCTATTGGAGGATCAACTTATTTGTTTATGATACGTATGGGTTGAAATTGTTTATTTTGGGTGTCGAGTTCGATTGCGATGATTTTGTCTTAGGATTTTATAGGTTTGGTTTGATTTTGGGCATGGATTGGATGACAATGTATTGGACAATCCTAGATTGTGATAGGAAGGTTGTTGGGTTGGGTACTTTTAGTAGACGTAGTCTAGTGGTTTATTATGATACCGGAGGTTTAGTTATGTTGAGTAATATGTATTTATTAAACCTATCACATGACGAATTAAATTCAACGTCTGTAGTTAGAGACTATCTAGATGTCGTTTTTGAAGTTAGCGATCTTCTGCCCTAGAGAGAGATCGAGTTTTGAATTTATCTAGATGAGAACGCTAGACTAGTCACCTTACCCTTGAGGCAAATGGCTCCTAAAAAGAGACAAGAATTGAAAAGGAAAATGAGTGAGCTTTTGGAGAAGGGTTTCTTTAGGAGGGGCATTTTAGAGTGGGGAGCGCCAGTTGTCTTTGCCACTAAGGCAGATGGTTCTCTGATACTTTGCATCGATTATAGAGAGTTAGGTAAGTTGACAAAGAAGAATCGTTACCCATTGCCCCACATAGACAATCTCTTTGACGAATTAGTTGGAGCAAAGGCGTTATCTTAGCTCGACTTGGCTATCGAATTCCATCAATTGCATATAGCCAAGGAAAATATTCAAAAGATATCTTTTCATACACCTGACAGACTATATGAGTGGGTTGTCATTCAATTCAGATTGACTAATGTACCTGCCTACTTTGTTCAATGAGCCGAGTTTTTAAAAGGTTGCTTAATAAGTTCATGGTGTTATTTGTGAACAACATTCTAGTCTATTCGAGGAACGAGGAGGAGCACATGATGCATTTAGAAGAAGTGCTCAATACACTCAATGAGCATAAGTTGAAGGCGAAGTTTTTTAAGTGTCACTTTGGCCCGAGGAGGTACGCCTTTTGGGATATGTTGTCTCAAAGCATGGACTGGCAGTCGATCTTAGTAAAGTTGTTGCAGTACAAAATTGGAATATGTTGAGTGGCATGGAAGTAAGGAGTTTCTTTGGTTTGGTAGGCTACTATAGAAAATTCATTATGGACTTCGCTAAGATCTCTTCCTCTCTAACCCGTCTTACCAAGAAGAATTTGGTTCTCTTGTGAGACACAAAGTGTGAGGATGCTTTTATTAAGCTAAAGGAGGCATTGATTGGTGCACCTGTTTTAGTACTACCCGATGGTACTAAAGCATTCATAGTGTATACCGACGCTTGTGGTACGGGGTTGGGCATGGTGTTGATGCAGAAGAGGAGAGTGGTGAGCTATGATAGTTGGTAGTTGAAGGTCCATGAGAGAAACTATCCTACCTATGATCTTGAGTTGCCGGCCATTGTCTTTGCACTCAAGCCATGGCAACACTATCTTTTAAGAGAGTGGTTTGAGCTGTATATGGATCCTATATCTCTGAAGTATTTATTCTCCCAGAAGGATTTGAACTTAAGGAGCAGAGGTGGATGGAGTTTTTGGCATCGTATGACTTCAATATCTCCTACACTCTAGGCAAGGGTAATGTTGTAGTCGACGCCCTAAGTAGGAAGCATGCAATGTTGAGTCCTATGTTCTTGGAGTGGAAGCACCTGGAGTTTATTTCTACATTCGTCTTCCGACCATCATTAGATATTAATCCGAGATTGTTAGTGACTTTGGATGTGCATCCTACACTTATGGACCGCACGGGGTCAAGTCAGAATCAAGACAAGGAGCTGGATATTTTCGAGGGGATTAGTAGAGGAAAGTAGTCGAGTCATTTGAGGCGTTATGCTATTGACTCGAAAGGGTGGTTACAGAGAGATGGTAGATTGTGTGTTCCTCTTATTATGGATTTGATTGACATGGTACTAGCTAAGTCTCATCTTTCAGCATGACCATTCTTCTTGGCGGAGACAAAATGTACCGTGACATGAAGAGAGTGTTTTATTGGCTGGGTATGAAGAATCATATGGAGTATATGGCCCGATCTATGACTTACCAAAGAGTAAAAGAGGAGTATAAGAAGTTGGGAGGATTGTTGCAACCATTGGATATTCTTTAGTGGAAGTGGGAGAGTATTTCTATAGACCTCATCGACGGACTACATAGGAGTAGGAGAGGGAATGAGAGTATTTGGGTCACATTCAACCGGTCGGCTGACCAAATGCACTCATTTCATTCCAGTTAGGAGTACGATGATTGCAGCGTCTTTCATAACACTTTATGTGAGAGAGATAGTTATATTACATGGAGTTTCTTCTAGCATCATGAGCGACTGAGATTACCTTTTCACCAGTGAGTTTTGGAGGAGTTTTCGGAGGCATTAGGTGTAGAGTTGATTTTGAGTACCGTTTATCACCCGTAGACGGATGGACGGAAAGGTTGAATTGAGTGTTGGAGGACTTACTTCATATGTGTATCTTAGATTTTGGAGGCTATTGGAAGGATCATTTGCCGCTAGTGGAGTTTACTTATAATAACAGCTATCATGCGAGTATTGGGATAACACCATTCAAGGCGTTGTACGAGAGACCTTGTAGATCACTGTCGTATTGGTGGGACACTGCATATATGATTATTCTTGGACTAGATATGGTGAGGGAGATATCAAAGAAGGTAGACTTTATCTGTAGGAGGATGAAAACCACACAAGATAGGCAAAAGTCTTACGCTGACAGGAGATGCATAGAGTTGGAGTTCGCAATGGGCAACATGGTTTTTGTGAAGGTCTTACCGTTTAGGCATGTTATGAGATTTGGTAGTTTGGGAAAGTTAGCATTGATATTTGTAGGGCCTTTTCCGATCACTGGTAGGGTAGGGAAGTTAGCTTATGGAGTGAAGCTTTCTAAAAAGTTAACAGGAGCACATGAAGTTTTCTATGTGTCACACTTGCAAAAGTGTCTACATGATACAACCGTTGTAGTTGAGCCAAGTCAGCTAGAGGAGGTGGAAGTAGAGAGGGAGTCACTTGTTCGTCGTCCACCCACTCGTATTCTTGAGCATGGTATAAAGCGACTCCACAATAAAATTATCAAGCTTGTTAAGGTTCAGTAGGGAGACGATTCAGCGGATAGTACCTAGGAGCCTAAGGAGAGAATTTGAGGTACCCACCCACAACTCTTTTTTGGTACGTTTTCATTTTATATAATTAAGTATATGTCACTTATGTTTTTAGGTTCTAGCTTATTATACCCCATAAATAGAGACAATTGGATGTAGGAATGGTTGTGAACGTATCTTTAGGATATGTTTTGGATTGTGAATGCTATTGGATGTATTTATTGAATTTCCCTTTGCACGTGTAGCTAAATATATTCTTGAGATATCAAACGCATACACCATCACTTGTTTTATTTCATTGAGTTATGCGCATTTGGTTATTACTTACAGATTGAATGGTTACGCATACATGCAGAACTGCCAGTATATTTACATAGGATGTTGCATATATTTTGGATACATAGCATAAGCACGTGCATTTAAGGAGGTCAACTAGATTGGGAGACCGCCTAATCTCTGTACTAGTAAAGGTTCATATGCATTCTATATCTATATGTACATACTTGCATTAGAATCTAAATTAAGGACAATGATTGCTAGTGGTTGATGGATGAGTAGATGGTTGTAATTATAGATTTCCATACATTCAAGTTACATTTTTCCATCATTAGATATTTCGGGAATGAAATCATTTGAAGGGGAGAATATAACACCCTGAAAATTTAAGCAGAAAATTTAAATATAATAGGTCAAAAAATGAAATTTTGCAAACGTCCGAATCTGGCTATGAAACATGCACCGTTGAGTTCATAACAATTTTCTAGAAAGTTTTCATTTATAAGATTTGAAATCGGAGCTAGCATGAAGAAGTTATAAATGTTTTAAATTTTGAAACTGAAAATAATAAAATAAAATATACTGATATAGAGCTCCATCAATCGACACATATATTGGGACTGGTCAAATGCAAGTGGTTGACCGCCCACAAGTATAGCAGTCGATCGGTCAACAATGAACAGCTAGGGTTTTGAGTGGCCAACGACCCAGATATAATCGAATATTTTTCTTAGCAGCGAAGGAATTAGATAGCAGTCAGGATTTAACTAAATATTCTCTAGCGATTAATCAATGGTCGGTATTAGTTTGAACCCCTATAAATACAACACTAAACCAAACCCTGATTCACAAAAATTAAAACCAAATGTCCAGACTCTATCAAATTCAAATCTCTTCCTCCAATCACAAACTTCTTTAAAATAATATAAAGAGATTGAAGAAATTGAATCAAGAAAAGAGCTAGCAAACAGAGTAGACCCTAGGCATGATTCGGCGAGGATAACTTGGATTGGAGGTGAGTGAATATATTTTTAATAAGGTGATTTATATATAGTTAATTCTAGTGTAACCTATTTGATTTAGATTATTAAAAAATTAAAATGAGAACCTTGTTGTTTAGATCTGAAGTTTGATAGTGAATACAAATTGATACAAACCTATTAAGTAGAAATTGATCCAAGTTATACACTTTTCTCTAATCAAATATGAATTAATATAACATGTTAATTGTCGATGCTAAACTAGACTAAAACTGTTTTACTGTAAATTGAAATTTGTTATGGGCTTGGCCAAGTATAACTTAGATTTCACAAATTAGGGTTGAAATTAGCTATATTATGAAAAATGTAGGGTTAATGTAACAACCCGCAAATTTATCGATTTTATATTTAAATATAACATCGTTCGTCGGATTATAGTCCAAAATGCTACTTTTTGCAAACAGTCGAATTAGGACTCGTGACCACTTCCATTGAGTTCAAAATGCCGTTTGCGACCTTTTTGAGTATAAGCTTTGATATGTTTGGGGTTAGTAGAATTTTGCTACTTTTTCACTTTGGACTTTGGGTTTGGTTCAGCCCATTTGCCCAATTCTGGTTTTATCAACCCAACTCCACTCCAACTCTTCATTACTTCATTTCTAATTCCTAATACTCAAGCTTTAGCAACAATGGTGGGAGAGATGGGAAATGGAAATTCCTAAGCCCTAATTTCGTTTGCAAATTCTTGCTCTTGCTCTAAATTCAAGAAGAAGCTATTGGTAAGCATCCTCTTCTCCTTCTCCAACTCTTTCTCCTTTTAATTTCAGAAATTTCCTAAACCTAACTTAGGAAATATTGCTCTTTTAAGCTTGATTCAAGCTTCTTGAGTTGAGATTGTAGAGGAATTGGTCTATCCTTTATCTCAAAGCTTCTCTCTTGTGTTTTCGTGTTTAAAGGTGAGATTTTTATCTCACATCTTTGTCTATATCTATCTTTGTGATTGGGTATGAATTCCTAACACTTATTTATGTACATTTCCTTTTGTTTGTGATTGAATTGGTGTATATCCTAATTTCTTGGTTTGAAGTCCAATTCTTGTGAAAATCCTTCAATGGATGTTTGGATATGTTGTTTGGGGTGTATCGAAGCGCCTTTAAGACCGGGTTGTCGCTAGATGTAAATCCTTAGTTGTCATTGCTTGCTCGATCGCTTCCGAGAACGTTTTGGCCATCTTGGCCTAGGTAAATTTCTGCCCAGATTAGGTGTTCAGACGTTTGGAGGTCAATGCCAGACGTCTGGTTTTTCCTCCTGGTGAAAAATAACATACGGCAGAAAAATAAAAAGGGCAGTGACTAATTTCAGACGTCTGAACCATTGTTCTAGACGTCTGAAAAGATGTCAGACGTCTGATTTATGTTTTCAGACGTCTGGTCGGTTTTCTGGGATATTCCCAGAAACCAAATCCAAACGTTTGGACTTTTCCCCAGACGTTTGAATGCCTTCAGACGTCTGATTCTAGGTTTCAGACGTCTGGATCGTTTTCTGGAATATTTCCAGAGACTAAATCCAGACGTCTGGACCAACCCCTCAAACGTCTGGAAATTCCCAGTTTTGCCATATCATGCTAGGTCGCTTGCCTTCACTAGGTCGTACCGTTTTGGACGGGGCGCTGCCC
Source organism: Allium fistulosum (assembly GCA_030737815.1). NCBI lineage: Eukaryota > Viridiplantae > Streptophyta > Magnoliopsida > Asparagales > Amaryllidaceae > Allium > Allium fistulosum. The sequence continues at coordinate 1,390,993,693 of CM060902.1, forward strand.
CTTGGACCCTTGCGACCTGACCGGGTAGGTCGAACCCCGTAGCGGGGGCGTTGCCCCCGCACCCCCACCTAGGGGGTTGCCACCCCCCCTGGACCCCCCCTCCGTAGGGGATCTTATCTGAAAAACATTCAACAGAACTTCCTACTTTGATGGTTTTGGGGATTGATTTCTTTGGACTTTACTCACGTCTTCGAACGTGAATTTATGTAATTCGATTCGTTTCAACAATCGTTTTGTGACTTGTCACTTTAAAGATATGAAGGTTTCAATACTAGTAGTAAATATCAAAACTCTTTCATCAAAGCGATTTCAACACTATTTTAAATATCAAAAGTTCATTTTCTCAAACCGATTTCCAATCTACTAGTATATACAAGCCTTTACTTCACTCGGATGAGAAATCGACTTAAACGACTTAGTAAAACGAGTGGTATGAAACGCTTGCGTTCACTTCATCGGTTAGCTCTTGGACTTGTTCGATTGAACCCTTTTGTGACAATTTCCTAGTGGAGATCTACAGTTTGTTCGTAAATATTTAAGTTAAGCTAGTGGTTATGGGACATGAAGCTAAACTCATATATTTACTGGCTTAGTGTAATTGACACTTCCTTATGATCGTGATGATCATTTTTTGTGATTTAGACTAGTGATTGAGCGATGTCTCTTTGTCTGCGAGGGAGACTAGACCCCGCTTTTGTGATGTTTCGCCATCACATATATGGGGTAGCCCCCATGGTCTTCGGGCCATTCCTATGTGGCAATTTAATGGATAGCTTCCATGAGATAGCTTCTCGTTCCTGTGTGGCAATTTAATGGATAGCTTCCATGAGATAGCTTCTCGTTCCTGTGTGGCAATTTAATGGATAGCTTCCATGAGATAGCTTCTCGTTCATGTGTTAGGCCTCCCCCTTTTTTGTGTTTTCTGGATTTCTGGTGATGATTTCGGGAATTTTGTGCTTCACCAATTTTCATGATTTTCATTGATATGATATCAGTTTTTGTGCATTGGTGAATTTATGTGTTATTGACTTGTTATGAATACAAGTTTGGGGTATGCTACCCTATTTTATCTTTGAGAAGATTCTTGTGATATTGATTAATCTTTTGTTGGTTATCATTTACATACTTATCGTAGTATGCCGTTATGGTTATTACATGTTCATGTCATGCCTTTTACTATATACCATATCATCTGATATTTATAGCTAGACTGATCCGTTTATTATTTTCTTATAAATAATACTCGGGTCAGACCGAGATGTTACAGGTGCTTCTGCTTGAATTCTCTTCAGGATTATTATGACTTTTGGCTAACTACATAGATGAGTAGTTTTTGGTTGTACACTTTTGAGATATAGACTCTATGTTGTGTACTTATCCTTTTGTATAGCACGTGATGCTATTCTTTTGTATTATCGTGGATCTTTCTGACCACTACTCTGATGTACACTTTCATGTGTTTTATATTTATTCATATCTTCTTCCGCCTTTGTGATATGAATTGTCTGTGACTGATTTGTGTTATGTTTCTTTCTATATTTGTTTCTGAAGTCCATATAGCCACTGTGTAGTAGCTTTGAGTTTGTATCGGTATGTCGGATTTCCACTTGAGATGAAAAGTTATATTTTTCTCTGGCATATCGGTACTCGCACAAAGCAATTATACAGATGGTTGCTCCTCAACAGCCTTATTCTCCGTGCTAGTTGATAGCATTACCTCGTAGTGTCCTTGGCTAGCGTGGGTATAGAGGTGGGGCGTCACAGTTACTGTTCAGAATTTGGGAAACGACTATGATTAATGAATAATTAACTAAAATTGAATACAGTGATTAAATTAACCCATATTTCACTCCGACCGGTCGAAGGCACTTACTGGAGCAGTCAGTAGCAAGCGGCTGACCACTCCAGGAGGAGGCTGTGACTGGTTGGCACTTTCATAGCGTAGATTGAACCTCGGCCTAAGGCCTAAGTTATAAATAAAATAGTTTTTAGCGTGTATATATAATTTATATATAGATGTTAGTAAAAGTAGGGAAGCTAGTTCCCTATCTTGATGAAGCTAGGACGTTGTGGGACGGGTAAATGCTATTTATCCAATAGGGTAGATATTCGACCGGAAGCAATTCTCCTGCAAACTACACTCACCGGAGGTTCTATGGTGGACGTTCAACACTGATGATGATGCCTGATGGAGTGTGCATCTTGGCACTAATGGGAATTCCATAGTATTCACCATGACGCGATGTGATGCTGTGTTGTTGATAGGTCCCCGTGTAGTGCAATAAGAGGCATTAGGTTACCAATTAGAGGTGGACACGGATGCAGACGATGAGAAACCCCGAGGATTTGGCATTATGGACTCCCCTTCGATGCATAACTAGGATCATGTAGTCGTAGTTGTGGGAAATATAGTCCCATGGTTGATATGATACGTGTAGTCGTAGTTGTGTGAAATATAGTCCCATAGAAACTTACTCATGGTTGAGAATTGTAGGCAAAACCTACGTTGGAACAGTTCTAGTAGTTATTAGTCGATCATTAGTTGTCTTGAGGTTCGATTAGTTGTTCGACCTAAGGAATGAGTCTATACAAGATGTAGTGTAGGTGTGTACTGAGTTAAACCACTTTAAGCACATGAAATATGTAATTCATGGACACTCGTAGAACATTCTAAGTCACATATGGTATTACTAAAGTCAACTGCATGTGATCATCATATATTAATAATATACTCATTTACCACTTTTGTCTGACGCACTCCTTTCCTTTCTTTTTCCCCCACCACAAGATGGAAGTGCAATAAGTGATAGGCCTGAGATCTGTATGTGTAGAGACAAGCTTAACATTGGAGTTGCTATATAGTTTCCATTCCTCTCTATGTATTTACTTATCGTATTCAGTGCTTAGTATTTATCAGATTATGTATTGTATTTTATATACTCTGGATTTGACTATGTACTGTTTTCTGAGAGTGTGTTTTAAGTTCTTTTCCGAGATGATTATTTTTGTATTTATATTTTGTTGTCTTCCACTGTGAAATCTAAAAGTGTAGAATGCCTTAGATCATACCCATGTATTCTTAGTCTCTGTAATGTTTTTAAAAACCGATAGCTCGTACTTCTTAACACCGACGCAAGTCCAAAAGTCACCCTAGGCTTTGGATCGATATATCGGAAGGTGTTGATACATATATTAGATTGGTTTCACTTACTCATAAGTATATCTGACCCACTCTTATATTTTCATTGATCTATATGTCTCAAGGTGATGGAATCTGGTGACGATATAGACCTGGAGTCTTGGACTTGTATATATATTGTGAATATTATATATAAGTGTTGTAAAACAATGTGTGCGTAACAACCCACCTCTATACCCATACCTCTAAAGAGTATCATTAGATAATACTATCTTTTAATACAGAGAATGAAGTGATGTTGGGCTTACACATGTGAATATTCCCTTCGGCTAACACTGGTACGTATTTAAACATCACATGTAAAACTTATCTATACATACAGAGTATCGGCTGAAAACAATAAACACGTGCATCTTCAGAAAAGAACATCACATAATAGACAATAAATAATAGAGAACATGGAGTCAACAAACGCAGAAATAAAATAGAAATATACATTAGTCCTTGTGTGTCAACATAAAAAGTCAATACCAACCCTCCCAATAATATAAATACAATATAATTCCAATGATATGTCACTACAATACATGGACACAAAAGGCTACAACTATATATAATGACACACAATCGACTAATATCTAGCCTCCATCTATCCCAATAGTCAAAAGTTGGTCACTTCATCCATGTACCTATAAGTTTCGGACTGAACCGAGTATTACATGAATAACACACGTGTCAGACTATGTCTAAAATGTATGTGTCAATATATCATGATAATAGGATGGTATATCATTGGTATCATAAAATGGTATAAGAATACCTCAATGTAGGAACACATCAAAAACCATGTATAAACAATATCACCCATATAGAAAGTCAAGTCAAACTACATACTAAATTTATAATGTCAAATGGGTGAAACAATCCATGCATCCAAATATTATTAAGTATAAGAGATCACTAACGATATAAGACATGCTCTCAACACTGCCCAAGATTATCTCTCAGATAATCATAAAGCAGACATACCCAGGGTCCGTCATACTCAACATATACGAAAGCACATTGCAAACATACAAACGAAACAACATGATAAACAAATATGGAATACCCTCGATTGAAAAGGTCATATCTCATATAACTGTATAACAGATAGGTACAAGGTCCAACTCCATGCCCGCGTCATCTCTAACTATCCATGATAGAGGTATTATCAATGTGTACGGGGTTACACAATTTCATGGATACTCAATCCACTGAATAATCAAAGAAATCTATAAACACATAATGATCATCTAGACTTTCAGCCTCATTGTGATAGACTTGGATCTCAGTCAATGAAATGATCATATGGTCTCTCAGACCATTAATAATCTACTCAACTCTCAATATCGTAAGTAGTCATCTAGACTCTCAGTCCTATATGCTCTCAGCATCATAAATAACTATTTTTACATCGATTTTAACAAATGATCTGAATGGCTCTCAACTGTATACTTAATATCTCATATAGGTGAATAAGCAGTGTCTACATTAAAAATAACAAGACGTGTGCCTGAATGCTCTCGTCATGCTCTAGGAGCCTTCCTTAAACGCTCTCAGCACTACTCCTACAGTCTTCGGTTACCTCGACGACCATCGTAACCCAATATCCATCTAGTGCAAGACTACGCTATGTCATGGTCACGACCCTACAAGTTCCCTATTGGTAACAGACCGTTGGCCTAAGTGACACGGGGCAGTGGCTCTTAGCCATATACGCATTAAAAGGTGTGTCACAAATTCGAGGAGCAACCCACAAAATCAGGCCGCTAGGATGGATACTAGCAAATATGGTTTACTCCATGATGTATAATAGGGGTATACTCACAACAATTAGACACATTTATGGCTCTCAGCCTGCTTACTCTCAGTTTGCATCACCATAAATATAATACCTCGTAGAATTGACCCCGACGAGTGACTCAACTTACAATGAATAACTGAATAAATATCACATCGTGTCCTATACCACCGCATGATGCTCATTAGTTTATTCATTACACATAAACTACACTCAATCTCCACAATATTCCATATAACAAGTCTAAAGAATAATCAAAGAAATATTACCGAAAGTCCCATACTATACGGTGTTATAACTCCGTTTATTCAGATTTCTCTTACATTGAATGAAAACAATCAAAACATTTAAATATAAATTAGGAAAGAGATTATATTTATAAAACGTTATAAAACTTCTTAAATCAATTTTATAGTCTAAATACAATAATTTGAAATATATTATATATATTTAATAATATTTAAATTTATTTATATAATCCCAAAATAAAGATTTAATACAAAAATTCATGTCCAAATCTTTATATACATATTTTCAAACATTCAAGACCACTTTATAAATCAAATATAATCTATAGAATTTATTCCAAAATTTTCTATAATCAAACTCAATTTGAAATACTTTATAACTTACTTTTAATTCATACCATAAAATATAATTCAAATCCATCATTTTATATTCAGAACATTTGTTTCTCAAACCATAAAATAGTTTCAAAATATTCAATAAATCAAACAATAATATATATATATATATTATATGTATGTATGTATGTATATAATGAAACAACAAGCTGTAGCTCAGCAACTCCAGCCATCAGTCGATCGACCACCACCGGTTGACCACTACCAGTCGACCTGTCGGTGTTAGGTGTCGACCGATAATAGTCGCAACCTAGAGTTGTTCAAGCTTCGAGTGTAGCTTCTCCTCTTTATTCTTCTTTGATTCCCTCACTCCATAGAATCCATCTCCATTGCTACAACCAAATGCAATCATACAAGCATAAATACACACAAACCCAAGCAACAAATTATCATGAAACAAAGTCAATGAGGATGATTTCAAGTTTATAGTAAATGGGTGTTAGGCAAACAAATTCAAACACATTAACCAAAAATTAACCCAGACATCTAGGTAAGGATTTATAAATGCAAAACACACACCTTACTTTAAGAAAGCTCCATTCTTCCTATATTACTTCATAGCTCTACAAAACCTAAATTTGCTCTTCACTAAAATTTACCATGACACCAAAACTTGCTCAAAATCATACTTTTATGGCTCCTAGAGGTGTAGAATGGTGAAGAGATGCATGGTTTTCTATTTCATAATTTAAGGAAATTTATTTGATTTATATTGATTTTTGAAGAAAAGGTGGATTAAGATTCATAATTGGAGAATTAGTGGAATAGTGATAAAATGGCGTATGTGTTGGAAAAATGAAGCAAGCCACGAGCTTCTAGACTTGTCCTGAAGCAAAGAAAGATGGAGAATTTTCTCATGTGTGCATATAGGCCAAATAGGCCTTACATAATTATTAATCCAATCTATTTCTTCTCCTTTTCTTTTCTTCTTTACTAATCAATTCATCAATCATGTTATATTAGTTAAAATCATCAAATAAAATTCATATTTATATTTCCTAAGTATTTTGCTATCATTAGAAAAATTTAAAATAATTATTTCTCATACTTTAACTTATTTAAATAATTATTTCATTTTTACACATCGACACCCATTTATTAAATAAATTTACAACCTCGTTATAAAAATGAAAATAAGTATTCTTTTTCTTAAAAATAAATTCCTAATCCCATTTTTTATCGATATTAGATTTTATAAAAAATTTAACCACTTTTAATATATTAAAATCATTCCAAACTTAAAACATTAATATTGCTTCAAAATAGTCAAAATCATCATTTATGACTTTGGAAATCTCAATATCAAAATAATCCACTTTATACTAATTTATATAAATAAAATTTTCCAAAATCAATCAACATTACTAATTAAATCACCTTTTGTAGAACTCAAAATTCTCATTTCATAAAGTACTATATTATTAAACTCAAATAAATTCTACATTTCCAAGTCAATATAAATCTCAATATCAACATTTAAATTTCCAAAATATTAAAATTTTATTATTGAAAACTTATTTAATCGCTAATATCTTCGTTATTAATCTTAATTATTTTTTTCTCAACATCGGGTTATAACAAACTTCTTCCTTAAGAAAATTGCATCATCACAATTTCCTATAGAGAAATCCATAATGAGCTAAAATTATTAGCTTTACTACACTCAACCATAATTAAAACAAGCATACAATCATCAATACAAAGCTCATATAATACAATATCAATTATTAGACCCTTTAGTAGCTTCTCGAAAATAAATGTTTATCATCTCTTGCCCATTTTGTAAGGTCACAGCTAAGAGTCAAACTATGACAACCCGCACCCCTCAACACATCGATCCAAAGATTAGAGTGCCTTTTAGACTCGCGTCGGTGCCAAGAAGTACGATCTATCGAGTTTTTATAACATTACAGCGACTGAGAATAAAAAGATATAATCTAAGATATACTACACTTTTAGAACTTACACCGGAAAGTACAAAATATAAATATAAAAAATAACCATCTTAGAAAATATCTCAAAGCATAGTCTTAGAAAAATAGTACGTAGTCATATATAGAGTACACAAAAATACAATGCATAGTCTATAAAATACTAAGTACTGATATGATAGACAGTTACATGGAGAGTAAATAAAAGGATAAGCAACTCTTGTGATGAGCTCGCCTCTCTACGTGCTGAAATCGGGCCAATCACCTTCTGACATGTCCTCCTGTAGTAGGGAAAAGAAGGGAAGAGAGTGGATCGGATAAAAGTCTGGTGATGAGTATATGTTTAATAAATGGTGATCAAGTGCAGTTGACTTCAATTCTACTCTATGTGACCTAAGATGCTCTACAAGCGTCCATGTGTTCCTAGGGTCCTTCACTTAAGGGTTTTTATTTAATATTCACCTACAATAACTAAAATGTAGGGTATTACAAGGATTGAACTACAGATCGAACCTCAATAACTAATGATCGGCTATAGCTACTAGAGAACTCAACATATTGTCATCCTACAACCTTCTCGTATGGGACTACTTCTCATATTACGACTACGCGTAACTATCTCACATAAGTTTCTCTATAATTTCCACATAGGAATAAATTTCCCACAACTATGTCTACGCGTACCCCAACTGTGCATTGAGAGGGGAACCAAAATGCTGACTTATCTGTGCGTCTCATCGTCTACATCCGTGTCCACCTCTCAATTGTAGTTTACGCCTCATATTGCATGCATCGAGATCCATCAACAACACAGTATCACGTCGCGTTAATATCCATGCATACCAAGGAACTCCCATTGTGAAGAGCCTAAACACTTCATCATGCATAATTTAGTGTTGAACATTCATCATAGAACCTTCTGTGAGTGCCATTTGCAATAGAATCGCCCTCAGCCAAATAATCGATCCTACATTGGGTAAAGAGCATTTACCCAACCCCGCAACGTCCTAATGTCCCTCATAGGGAATTAGCTTCCCTACTATTTCTAACTAGTATTGATAACCTTGGCCTTAGGTCTAGGTTCAATCTACATTTCAGCATGTCTACAATTGATCGTTAAACCTTATCGGTCGACCGCTCAGGTTGAATGGTCAATCGGTCGCTGTGTAAAAATTAAAGTTCCAATCATTTTGATTTATTTGTTTAATTATTGTTTAATATCGATCGTTTTAAACATCGGTGAAATTGCAGTAAACTCTTAGTTTGCAGGTTTAACAGTTTTATTCCATTTCCTAGTCAATGCGAATTTACAATAATTAGTTTCATTCGGGTTCAATCCAATAATATCAAGTTACATAAACAAATTATAAGGATTTCTAATTGATTTAAAAAGTGGTTTAATCTAAGTTAATTCCTTTTTAATAGGTCTCCATCAATTTAATTTATCATCAAATCCCAGATGTGAACAATTTGATTTACAATTTAACTACCAACATCCTAGATCAGATAGAGTAAACTAAGATTAATTGCAATTAATCAACTTATTAAAAATGTTCCCACTCACCTCAGATCTAAGCTTGCTCCTAATCCTTCACATGGAAACCTACCCCTATTTGCTTGCTCTTTCCTAGATCCAACGTCCTTGAATCCACTTATTTTATTATTATTATTGAAGAATTTATAAGTGGAGAGGAAAGAATTTGGCAGAGTTTCATTACAGAGGTGAATTGCTAATGAATTAGGGTTTAGGTTAGCTCTATATTTATAGGGTTTTAGATTAGTTCTAACCGTTAGATTAACCCTAGAGAAATTAGGTTACATCCAGAACATCCCATGATTACTTCACGGCCAAGCAAAAACTATTTCATTCAATCTCCACCGTACGTCGCTTCAGAAGTCCCGATATTGAACACCAACCGATCGACCGCTAAGGGTGACCAGTCGACAGCTACCTGTCGACAGGCACACTCGAGTAGTAAAATTAAGGAAAGTTTTATATTTTAATTTATTTTGTTTCCAAAATTTAAAACGCTCGTAACTTCTCTATACTAACTCCGATTCAAAGTGTTATATATGAAAATTGTCCGAAAAATCGCTACGAACGCAATGGTGTAAGTTTCGTAGCCAAATTCGATGTTTGTGAAAATTTTATTTTCGCCCTTGTTATATTTAATTTAATTATTTTTATTAATTTTCCGCTTAAATTTTTCAGGTGTTACATTCTTCCCCTCTTAAAAGTATTTCATCCCCGAAATCTCAAATGATGGATAATGTAACTCGTACATGAAACAATCAATAGCGACAACCATCTACTCATCCATTATCCACGGGCTATTATTGTCGTCGAAATTTCTTTTTTCTAGCAAGGCCAGCCAGGATTTAAAGTGGCCCATCCACTTTTATTACCACCAAAAGTTTAATGCAGGAGCAAGGCATAATGCCTCAACTACTAAAAATGAAAATGCAAAACAGGAGTTAGGCAAAAGGGCCCAAGCTACTATAAATGACCTAAAATACAATAGGCTCCTCCTCCCAAGAGGAAGAGGAATTACTTACATCAGGGCCTAACACATGTAGATAATCCGCAAAGGGAGTCGCAATATCCGGAATAAATCTAGGGTAATTCCTACAATCAATATATTTCCTATCCCAACTATCATCCAGGAGAAGAGAACTATTTTGTGCCCCGCGGGAGCCTTTTACTAAAAAGAACAAGGCTATCTCTATCAAAAGAGTAATTGAGACGCCTGGATTCACCATCAACATCATTGACAAACATATGGAAGTCATGATGAGCAGGATCATATCTCATCTCAGACGGATCATTGATCCAAGCTTTCTCAGCAGAGTTCCACTCAATACCAGTTGTAGGGGCCGCACAAGAAATCACAGGATCGACAATATTAGTATCATCAGAGGTAGGAATCACATAAGTAACAAAACCTTCATCAGAATGGACAATAGGAGGCATATGTGGAGGCAGAATAGGAGAAGGCATGGAAGGAGGCACAATGCGCACTTTCGGGATCCACTTTATAATCGGTGGATGAGGAAGTAGGGACCGAACAGAAAGAGGCCCGATAGAGAACTTACGAGTACAAGCTGCAGAGAGATGACCAAAAGAATGACAGGAGTACATATATCTGGTCTCCAACCATATCAAACAATTATCTCCGTAACATGATCCTCAGTCACTCTAACTTTAATCATATTCGGCAAAGGTTTATCTGGAGTTATTTCAATCAATGCTTTTGCATATACTAATTTTTCCTTCGTAGCGGTATTAGCATTAAAACATTTCACTTTCCCAACAGAACTAGCCAACCAATTTAGACTTAAGATAGGTTGCAAAACAAAAGGAATATGAGAAAAGTATGTCCAAATTGGAATAGATAATACCTGCTCTCTGGCACAGTCAATAGACGGACTCCATGTAGTGACAATAAAAGGTTTGCCACTAATGAAGATGGGAATTTTACTAAGAATTCGAAGAAGCTCCTCGGGCCTCAAAAATTTTGAAATAAGACATGGAGTTGTCCATATGGTCTAGGAGACTACCCCTTGGCTGCCACGCTTTGTTGCATTGTTCTTTTACCACAGAATATGACGGGTTGAAGTCCAGAAAGAAACCAACAAGATACTCCTACCAATAATTAATTCCAGCCTGAATTACTTCTTGAGGTGGAACCGTAACACCATCAATGAAAACCATATCAAAAGAATGGTGTTCAAACGCACCCGCATTTCTCGGCAAGGAAGAGAACGAAGAGGTCCACCTAAGTTCCTTATTAGGCTCATTATTTACCCTTGACTGTATATGAATTTCGGCAGGAATTTGCTGCATAATAGGGAAAACTGCAGGTTATGCAATATTACCCACAACATTCAAATTCAGCAAAGTAGCAGCAGCCGTTGCCACACCACTCGCCATAACAACAGATTTAGTAACCAACTTAGGCAAGTTCTCTTTATCTTGAACAAAACCATCATTAACACATGTAACGCCCCACTCTAAGGCCCACTGTAACAAAGAGTATTACTGGAGTAATACCGTCTGTTAAAGCGGAGAATAGAGTATAGTAGAAGCGACCATTTGTAATGAAGCTATAACTATCTACTGAATACGTCGAAAGGGTGGTATCTATTTTTTTTCAAGTGGTTCGACATATTCAATAAATATTTATAACGAAATTACAATGGCTAAAGATCTATCAGAATAAGCATAGTAATAAAATGATAAAACATTACAGAACAGAATCACATAACAGATATAGAATCCCAGGACAATACATCGTCAATACAGATCCAAATACTATAAGTGGGTACAAAGCCACTGCCCACACATGTGAGTCAAAAATATGTACATATAATTGTCTGAATAATAACAGAGTAGCGGAATAGTGGACAAATAAAAGTGCTATCTATCAGCATAGCAGATAATGTCCAAGCGGAAGCTCAGAAGCTAATTCCAAAGACCTAACCTGAAACAACTCGGTCTGACCCGAGCGAAAACACTCGGGTCAGGCTAGCTAAACAATCAGTAATAACTGAGATATATAATAATGCGGTACATAAATAAAGCAGTACTTTTCCTAAGAGAAGAGTATTTTGGACCACCTGAATATAATGACGGTCCCTAATCATCAATCAACAGTAAAAATCTACAAAGAGAATATCAGCACCAAAGTGTTGAATAAATAAAATCGCCTCATATAATCGGCGTAGCCAAAGCTATATAAAGTTGCCTATAGGCAATAATCCCAAGAGTGACCAGAGTCTGTAATCAATGCCCAAGCAAAGATCGATGCTCCAAAGAGCAATGGGGATATACTTAAAAGTCAATGAAATCAAACACAGAAAAGCAGTGCCCAGAGACACTGTGAATCCACAAGGTAATCGCACTTACATCGTATGGTTCCATAGAACCAACACCGAATGGCGGTACCCGAATGGATATAAAAATCATCAGATAATACAAGTATAGCACGTGCACCGACCGGAGTCGTTATTGCCAAGTACTGTAGAGTTGTGATCGATCACTCGCACAGATGCGGAACGCGCGAGACGGCAAGATCCTTCCTAGAAGGATAAAGGCCCAGAGGCACATGCCGAAAAAAGAAACTGCTCTATAGAACAGGTGTCCAAAGACGGTTGCCCAGAGGCGTGGTGACCCAGAGGTCCAGTACTGGCTGCCCAGAGGCTAATGTGTCACAAACTTCTTGGAGAGGAACCCGTAAAGTGTTAACAATGAGTCCCATACCCCACGTTCGCACTAAACGGTTTACTAACCAATAGCAAGCTCACACTCCAAACAATAAAAAGTCCACCTCGTATCATCGGTAAACTAGACCCAAAGGTCAAAACGATCAATCGAATAGGTCGGGGATTAACCGGAAAGAAAATACACACGGTTCCATAGGCCGGAGATTTCCTAACCGTTTAAGCACCTTTCCACTTCGCTCGACGTGCTAAAAAGTGAGTGTGAGATTTTTATTATAGAAAATAATGGTACGAAACAGATTTATAATTGATTTTGAAAACACTTTAAAACGGCTTTTAAAAACTCTCCTATTATGGAGTAAATAGTTTACTAATTAAAAATAATATTATATAATAATTTCGAAAGCCATTTCGGAGCGAAAAATCCTTTTAAAACCTTTTTATAAGGTCCGTGTACAAAATCCAGAGACAAATCTCAAAGAAATCGATAAAACCAGAAAATCACTGAAAATATTCTAAGTGTTGGAAAATAGTCCAAAACTGACGCGAACCCAAGTTCGGAAAATTATTCGGACCAGTAGACTGAATCTGAATGGCATGAAAATTGGTAGGAACGTAATCCGACATTCCTACTTCAGAACGCAAAAAGAATTACTCGATTCCGACTTGAAACGAAGACGTAGCGACATTCCAAAGTCGGAAACAGAAACATGAAATGCACTGTTTTGCACAGCAATCTGGGTTCAACTCTGACAGGAAATTCGAAGGGTCTAATGAACTCAGATGATGACCAAACTTTTCGGATATGGAGTTCATAACTCCATCTTTCCAACGAGACCAAAGTCGTCAAATTAAGACTAGCGGCTCAAAAGTTATGACCAAAATAGTTTCAGTTTCATCCATAGAGCTAATATGTGTATCGCTCTCGGGAAGATAGTAGAAAAATCAATTTTTGACCTAGTTAGACTCAAAATTACAGAAAACTCACTGAACAAAAATTGTAGCATAGGTTTTAAGATTTCCGGAACATCCAAAATTATCTAATTCGGATCAAAAACGAGAGAGATACATGCAAAACAATATCAGATTGAAACTCAAGATAACTTGTTAAAGACAGAATTGGTCTTCTGTCTTTGAACGCATTTCAGGTCATCTAAATGGCAAAATTATAGAAAACGAATTGAACAAAAATTGTAGCATGTGTTTTAAGCTTTCCAGAACATCCAAATTTATCAAATTCGGATCAAAAACGAGAGAGATACATGCAAAATAATATCAGATTGAAACTCAAGATAACTTGTTAAAGACAAAATTGGTCTTCTGTCTTTGAATGCATTTCAGGTCATCTAAATGGCAAAATTACAGAAAACTCACTGAACAAAAAGTGTTCCTTATTGAATCTAGTTTGCAGCAAAAAAAACCTGACCAAAAACGGATGAGAACTTAAGAAGTTATGCCTGATTTTGTTTCAGCTACAATTCCAAAACGAAAATTATAGAAGCATCAAGTAAAAAAGGATTTAACTAGCAATTTTACCTCAACCAATATAGCAAACAACTTGTGTGCACACCCAAAATGAAAGCAAAGAGGATCAAAGAGCTATGATTCACATGTTACATAATAAAACATGTTTTACTAAATGATTACTGAAATCAAAAGATGATTAAACACAGATTAGAAGAGGTTTTTAGCAATATACCTCTCACAAAAGCAACAAAGACTACTATAGCATCAACCCAAGTTAGCAAAAGAAGATTAGGAGGCTATAAGATCAAAAAAACACATAAAACATGTGTTACCAATTAAATTTCAGAAATTAAAGACATATAAAAATGGATTTGAGGTGGGTATTTGCATTACCTTTGCATAGATTGACTTGCATAAGCAAAAACTAGAAGGAGATGAAGATAGAGGCCATTTTTGTTATGAAAGCTTTAGGAAATGATTAGGGTTTTGATTAGGGATGAATGAATGAGGTTAGGAGAGTTTGAGATAATTTATAGAGGAGGTTTAGGGTGGGTTATTGGGCTAGGTTTAGTAACCCAATAAGAAGAGAATTATTTACATGTTTTTCCAAAAATTAGTCTAAGTGTTCATATATGTTTATAAAACTCATTTTTTTCTCTTACCCAAACCCGTTTTAAAACTTCTCTTAAAATATTTAACTTTCCAAAAATAACATTTATCCTCATTTTAAAATCCCATATTTCCCATTTAATTAAAATAGCCTTTTTCAAATAAATTTTGTTATTCCAAATCCTTTTATGCTTCATTAAAATAAATAAAAATCCTAACTTTTATTTATTAATTGGTAATGCAAATCCCGGGTTGTTACAGACTCCCTCCCTTAAGAAAATTGCGTCCCCGCAATTCCTTAAGATAGATGTCGTCTATAACGTCAAATCCACAAAAGAAGTGATAGAGATAAAATAGAGAATTCTCACCCGCAGAAGAAGATGGGAGAAAGCCAGGATAAGAGCGTTCGATAGATTCTCTGGTCTCCCAAGTGCAGTCCTTAGGATTCGGTGACCATTGAATCTTCAAGGGTGGGACCTCGTTGTTGCGAAGGCGTTTAACCTCCGAATCAAGCACACAAAGAGGTTGATGCTCCAAAGATAAATCAGGTAAGATCTCTAAATCAGGCACAGCATGCGGCTCAATGATAGAATCAGGATCGCGGACACACATGCGAAGCTGGGAAACATGGAACACGTCGTGTATTCCAGAGAAGTGAGCAGGTAGAGCCACTCGATAAGCCACGGGGTCAATGCGTTCCGTAATAGGAAATGGTCCAACATAGCGAGGAGCCAACTTCCCTGTAGAGCTAAAACGCACAACCCCTTTCATAGGAGATATCCAAATAAAGACATGATCACCAATGGAGAACTCAAGAGGCTTCCTACGGTTGTCCGCGTAGGATTTCTGACGGTTCTGCGCCTCTTTCATTCTCTGACGAATAAGAATAATCTTCTCAGAAGATTCCCGAACTGAATCTGGACCAAGAATGAGCTTCTCGCCAGATTTTAACCAACAAGCAGGAGAGCGACATGGCCTTCCGTAGAGAGCCTCGAAAGGTGCCATGCCGATACTAGACTGAAAGCTATTGTTGTAGGGGAACTCTACAAGTGGTAAGTGATCTTCCCAACTACCTCCGAAATCCAGAATACAACAGCGCAAAAGATCCTCTAAAACACGATTCACCCTCTCCGTCTGACCGTCGGTCTGAGGATGATAAACAGTCGAGAGATTCAGCTTTGAGCCCAAAGCTGACTGTAGGCACTTCCAGAAGTGAGTAAAGATAGTGTCTCGATCACAGATGATAGAGCTATGAATGCCTTGAAGTCGAACGACTTCCTTCACACATAGCTTGGCAAGCTGAGGAGCAGTCCGAGTGGACTTAATAGGAATGAAATGAGCTGATTTGGTCAAGCGATCGACGATGATCCAAATAGAAGTATGGCCTGACCTCGATCGAGGCAGACTGTCAATGAAATCCATGGATATCTGATCCCACTTCCACAATGGAATCTCTAGCGGCTGAAAAAGACCAGATAGACGCTGATGCTCAGCTTTGATCTGTTGACAAATCATGCAACGGCTTACATAACTTGCAACATCACTCTTCATGCCCTCCCAATAAAATAGGCGACACATGTCGGCATGCATCTTACTCGACCCGGGATGTATAGTACTTAGTGCGATGACACTCGTCTAGAATGTCGTGCCTAAGTGATAAATCAGATGGTACCAAAATACGGTTCTTCCTGCGAAGACACCAATGAGAATCAATAGAATAATCCAACAATGTCTCATCACTGGATCCCGACTCAAGGAGATGAATATATCGCAACAAGTCTGGATCCTGCCGCTGAGCATGGGCAATGCGATCCAATAGAATAGGTCGAGCTTCCAAGCTGAATAGCAAGATCTGAGGATCAGAAGACGGAGCTCGATTTCGAATATCACACATAGAAAGAGTCTCAAGAATATCCCACTCGGCTATCATCATAGAAACTACCGCCGAGTGTTTGCGACTGAGTGCATCAGCCACACGATTACCCTTGCCAGGGGTATACTGAATGTCTAAGTCATATGAGGCGAGAAACTCAAGCCATCGCTGCTGCCTCATATTGAGATCCTTCTGACTGAATAAATACTTCAGAGACTTGTGATCGGTGTAAAGAGTAAAGCATTCGCCTAATAGAAAGTGACGCCACGTCTTCAAAGCAACGACAATAGCTGCCAACTCAAGATCATGAGTCGGATAGCGAACCTCATTCGGACGTAGCTGACTAGAAGCATAAGCAACTACCCGATCCTTCTGCATAAGCACAGCACCGAGGCCGCTACCACAAGCGTCGGTGTAAACAACAAGATCCTGGTTACTCTCAGGAACCACAAGGATAGGAGCATGAGTGAGAAGTTCCTTCAATCGCTGGAAAGAAACTTCACACTTATCAGACCAAATAAAGCGAACCCCCTTACGAGTCAGAGTCGTGAGGGGAAGTGCAACACGAGAGAAATCCTTGATAAATCGACGGTAATAACCCGCCAGACCAAGGAAGCTGTGAATATCATGAACGTTCTCAGGCTGCTTCCAATTCTGAATAGCTTCGATCTTGGCAGGATCAACAGAAATACCCTCAGATGATACAATATGGCCCAAGAACTTGACCTTGCTCTCCCAAAAATGGCACTTGGAGAGCTTGGCCATAAGCTGATGCTGACGAAGAGTATCCAAGATGATCCACAGATGCCGAGCATGCTCTGCCTCGGATCTAGAATAAACAAGAATATCGTCGATGAAAACCAGAACGAATCTATCGATGTATTCCCGGAATACTCGATTCATAAGATCGACAAAGAAAGCCGGAGCGTTCGTCAAGCCGAATGGCATGACTAACCACTCAAAAGAACCATAACGAGTGCGGAAAGCGATAAGAGGAATGCTATCTTTCGCAACTCGGAGCTGATGGAATCCGGTGGCAAGGTCAAGCTGAGAGAAGACCTTCGCACCGCTCAATTTGTCAAACATGTCGTCTATCCGAGGAAGTGGGTAGCGATTTCTGATGGTCAGCTCATTGAGCTTGCGATAGTCAATGCAAAGCCTAAGAGAGCCATTAGCCTTCTTAACGAAGACCACAGCAGCACCCCATGGCGAAGAACTGGATCGGATGAACTGCTTCGCTTCAAGCTCAACTAACTGCTTCCTGAGTTCCTCATTCTCCTTAGTAGACATTCTCGTAGGAGGACGCCCAACTGGATGAGAGCCTGGAATGAGATCGATGCGGAACTCAATAGCTCGCTTTGGCGGCAGTCCGGATACTGGCTCGAATACGTCGGGGAAATCCCAAACAACAGGAATACGAGATAAGTTCAAATCCTCATCTCGTGAATCGAGAGAGAATAAAGTAACATCAGAAGGCCCAACATCTTGAAGAACAATAGCTAACGGAGAGGACGAGTCAGGGTTGATGAATGAATAGAGTTAGACATGATTCAATGATAGATAATTAATTAAGGAATACTACGGAATATAACGGATTCCTAAACATATTCCTAACTTATCTATCAATAAACCTAAAGAAGGGATTTGATTTAATTCAAATCTAATTAAAATGTATTGTACTAAGTGTATTTGTTATGTGTTTATTATGCTTATTCCTGAAACCAGGCTCTGATACCAAGCTGTAACGCCCCACTCTGAGACCCACTGTAACAAAGAGTATTATGGGAGTAATACCGTCTGTTAAAGCGGAGAATAGAATATAGTGGAAGCGACCATTTGTAATCAAGCTATAACTATCTACTGAATACGTCGAAAGGGTGGTATCTATTTTTTTTCAAGTGGTTCGACATATTCAATATATTTATAATGAAATTACAATGGCTAAAGATCTATCAGAATAAGCGTAGTAATAAAATGATAAAACATCACAGAACAGAATCACATAACAGATATAGAATCCCAGGACAATACATCGTCAATACAGATCCAAATACTATAAGTGGGTACAAAGCCACTGCCCACACATGTGAGTCAAAAATATGTACATATCAAAGTCTGAATAATAACAGAGTAGCGGAATAGTGGACAAATAAAAGCGCTATCTATCAGCATAGCAGATAATGTCCAAGCGGAAGCACAGAAGCTAAGTCCAGAGACCTAACCTGAAACAACTCGGTCTGACCCGAGCGAAAACACTCGGGTCAGGCTAGCTAAACAATCAGTAATAACTGAAATATATAATAATGCGATACATAAATAAAGCAATACTTTTCCTAAGAGAAGAGTATTTTGGACCACCTGAATATAATGACGGTCCATAATCATAAATCAATAGTAAAAATCTCCAAAGAGAATATCAGCACCAAAGTGTTGAATAAATAAAATCGCCTCATATCATCGGCGTAGCCAAAGCTATATAAAGTTGCCCATAGGCAATAATCCCAAGAGTGACCAGAGTCTGTAATCAATGCCCAAGCAAAGATTGATGCTCCAAAGAGCAATGGGGATATACTTAAAAGTCAATGAAATTAAACACTGAAAAGCAGTGCCCAGAGACACTGTGAATCCACAAGGTAATCGCACTTACATCGTATGGTTCCATAGAACCAACACCGAATGGCGGTACCCGAATGGATATAAAAATCATCAGATAATACAAGTATAGCACGTGCACCGACCGGAGTCATTATTGCCAAGTACTGTAGAGTTGTGATCGATCACTCGCACAGATGCGGAACGCGCGAGACGACAAGATCCTTCCCAGAAGGATAAAGGCCCAGAGGCACATGCCGAAAAAAGAAATTGCTCCATAAAACAGGTGTCCAGAGACGGTTGCCCAGAGGCGTGGTGACCTAGAGGTCCAGTACTGGCTGCCTAGAGGCTAATGTGTCACAAACTTCTTGGAGAGGAACCCGTAAAGTGTTAACAATGATTCCCATATCCCACGTTCACACTAAATGGTTTACTAACCAATATCAAGCTCACACTCCAAATAATAAAAAGTCTACCTCGTATCATCGGTTAGCTAGACCCAAAGGTCAAAACGATCAATCGAATAGGTCGGGGATTAACCGGAAAGAAAATACACACGGTTCCATAGGTCGGAGATTTCCTAACCGTTTAAGCACCTTTCCACTTCGCTCGACGTGCTAAAAAGTGAGTGTGAGATTTTTATTATAGAAAATAATGGTTCGAAACGGATTTATAATTGATTTTGAGAACACTTTAAAACGGCTTTTAAAAACTCTCCTATTATGGAGTAAATAGTTTACTAATTAAAAATAATATTATATAATAATTTCGAAAGCCATTTCGGAGCGAAAAATCCTTTTAAAACCTTTTTATAAGGTCCGTGTACAAAATCCAGAGACAAATCTCAAAGAAATCGATAAAACCAGAAAATCACTGAAAATATTCTAAGTGTTGGAAAATAGTCCAAAACTGACGCGAACCCAAGTTCGGAAAATTATTCGAACCAGCAGACTGAATCCGAATGGCATGAAAATTTGTAGGAACGTAGTCCGACATTCCTACTTCAGAACGCAAAAAAAAATTACTCGATTCCGACTTGAAACGAAGGCATAGCGACGTTCCAAAGTCGGAAACAGAAACATGAAATGCACTATTTTGCACAGCTATCTGGGTTCAACTCTGACAGGAAATTCGAAGGGTCTAATGAACTCAGATGATGACCAAACTTTTCAGATATGGAGTTCATAACTCCATCTTTCCAACGAGACCAAAGTCGTCAAATTAAGACTAGCGGCTCAAAAGTTATGACCAAAATAGTTTCAGTTTCATCCATAGAGCTAATATGTGTATCGCACTCGGGAAGATAGTAGAAAAATCAATTTTTGACCTTGTTAGACTCAAAATTACAGAAAACACACTGAGCAAAAATTGTAGCATAGGTTTAAGCTTTCCGGAACATCCAAAATTATCTAATTCGGATCAAAACCGAGAGAGATACATGCAAAACAATATCAGATTGAAACTCAAGATAACTTGTTAAAGACAGAATTGATCTTCTGTCTTTGAACGCATTTCAGGTCATCTAAATGGCAAAATTACTGAAAACTCACTGAACAAAAATTGTAGCATATGTTTTAAGCTTTCCGGAACATCCAAAATTATCAAATTCGGATAAAAAACGAGAGAGATACATGTAAAATAATATCAGATTGAAACTCAAGATAACTTGTTAAAGACAGAATTGATCTTCTGTCTTTGAATGCATTTCAGGTCATCTAAATGGCAAAATTACAGATAACTCACTCAACAAAAAGTGTTCCATATTAAATCTAGTTTGCAGCAAAAAAAACCTGACCAAAAACGGATGAGAAATGAAGATGTTATGCCTGATTTCGTTTCAGCTACAATTCCAAAACGAAAATTATAGAAGCATCAAGTAAAAAAGGATTTAGCTAGCAATTTTACCTCAACCAATATAGCAAGCAACTTGTTTGCACACCCAAAATGAAAGCAAAAAGGATCAAAGAGCTATGATTCACATGTTACATAATAAAACATGTGTTACTAAATGATTACTGAAATCAAAAGATGATTAAACACATATTAGAAGAGGTTTTTAGCAATATACCTCTCACAAAAGCAACAAAGACTACTATAGCATCAACCCAAGTTAGCAAAAATGATTAGGAGGCTATAAGATTAAAAAAACACCTAAAACATGTGTTACCAATTAAATTTCAGAAATTAGAGAGATATAAAAATGGATTTGAGGTGGGTATTTGCATTACCTTTGCATAGATTGACTTGCATAAGCAAAAACTAGAAGGAGATGAAGATAGAGGCCATTTTTGTTATGAAAGCTTTAGGAAATGATTAGGGTTTTGATTAGGGATGAATGAATGAGGTTAGGAGAGTTTGAGATAATTTATAGAGGAGGTTTAGGGTGGGTATTGGGCTAGGTTTAGTAACCCAATAAGAAGAGAGTTATTTACATGTTTTTCCAAAAATTAGTCTAAGTGTTCATATATGTTTATAAAATTCATTTTTTTCTCTTACCCAAACCCGTTTTAAAACTTCTCTTAAAATATTTAACTTTCCAAAAATAACATTTTATCCTCATTTTAAAATCCCATATTTCCCATTTAATTAAAATAGCCTTTTTCAAATAAATTTTGTTATTCCAAATCCTTTTATGCTTCATTAAAATAAATAAAAATCCTAACTTTTATTTATTAATTGGTAATGCAAATCCCGGGTTGTTACAGACTCCCCCCCCTTAAGAAAATTGCGTCCCTGCAATTCCTTAAGATAGATGTCGTCTATAACGTCAAATCCACAAAAGAAGTGATAGAGATAAAATAGAGAATTCTCACCCGCAGAAGAAGATGGGAGAAAGCCAGGATAAGAGCGTTCGACAGATTCTCTGGTCTCCCAAGTGCAGTCCTTAGGATTCGGTGACCATTGAATCTTCACGAGTGGGACTTCTTTGTTGCGAAGGCGTTTAACCTCCGAATCAAGCACACAAAGAGGTTGATGCTCCAAAGATAAATCAGGTAAGATCTCTAAATCAGGCACAGCATGTGGCTCAATGATAGAATCAGGATCGCGGACACACATGCGAAGCTGGGAAACATGGAACACGTCGTGTATTCCAGAGAAGTGAGTAGGTAGAGCCACTCGATAAGCCACGGTGCCAATGCGTTCCGTAATAGGAAATGGTCCAACATAGCGAGGAGCCAACTTCCCTGTAGAGCTGAAACGCACAACCCCTTTCATAGGAGATATCCGAATAAAGACATGATCACCAATGGAGAACTCAAGAGGCTTCCTACGGTTGTCCACGTAGGATTTCTGATGGTTCTGCGCCTCTTTCATTCTCTGACGAATAAGAATAATCTTCTCAGAAGATTCCCGAACTGAATCTTGACCAAGAATGAGCTTCTCGCCAGATTCTAACCAACAAGCAAGAGAGCGACATGGCCTTCCGTAGAGAGCCTCGAAAGGTGCCATGCCGATACTAGACTGAAAGCTATTATTGTAGGAGAACTCTACAAGCGGTAAGTGATCCTCTCAACTACCTCCGAAATCCATAATACAACAGCGCAAAAGATCCTCTAAAACACGATTCACCCTCTCCGTCTGACCGTCGGTCTGAGGATGATAAGCAGTCGAGAGATTCAGCTTTGAGCCCAAAGCTGACTGTAGGCACTTCCAGAAGTGACTAGTAAAGATAGTGTCTCGATCACAGACGATAGAGCTAGGAATGCCATGAAGTCGAATGACTTCCTTCACACATAGCTTGGCAAGCTGAGGAGCAGTCCGAGTGGACTTAATAGGAATGAAATGAGCTGATTTGGTCAAGCGATCGACGATGACCCAAATAGAAGTATGGCCTAACCTCGATCGAGGCAGACCGTCAATGAAATCCATGGATATCTGATCCCATTTCCACAATGGAATCTCTAGCGGCTGAAGAAGACCAGATAGACGCTGATGCTCAGCTATGATCTGTTGACAAATCATGCAACGGCTTACATAACTTGCAACATCACTCTTCATGCCCTCCCAATAAAATAGACGACACATGTCGGCATACATCTTACTCGACTCGGGATGTATAGTGTACTTAGTGCGATGACACTCGTCTAGAATGTCGCGCCTAAGTGATAAATCAGATGGTACCAAAATACGGTTCTTCCTGCGAAGACACCGATGAGAATCAATAGAATAATCCAACAATGTCTCATCACTTGTTCCAAACTCAAGGAGATGAATATATCGCAACAAGTCTGGATCCTGCCGTTGAGCATGGGCAATGTGATCCAATAGAATAGGTCGAGCTTCCAAGCTGAATAGCAAGATCTGAGGATCAGAAGACGGAGCTCGATTTCGAATATCACACATAGAAAGAGTCTCAAGAATATCCCACTCGGCTATCATCATAGAAACTACCGCCGAGTGTTTGCGACTGAGTGCATCAGCCACACTATTACCCTTGCCAGGGGTATACTGAATGTCTAAGTCATATGAGGCGAGAAACTCAAGCCATCGCTCCTGCCTCATATTTAGATCCTTCTGACTGAATAAATACTTCAGAGACTTGTGATCGGTGTAAAGGGTAAAGCGTTCGCCTAATAGAAAGTGACGCCACGTCTTCAAAGCAAAGACGATAGCTGCCAACTCAAGATCATGAGTCGGATAGCGAACCTCATTCAGACATAGCTGCCTAGAAGCATAAGCAACTACCCGATCCTTCTGCATAAGCACAGCACCGAGGCCGCTACCACAAGCATCGGTGTAAACAATAAGATCCTGGTTACTCTCAGGAACCACAAGGATAGGATCATGAGTGAGAAGTTCCTTCAATCGCTGGAAAGAAACTTCACACTTATCAGACCAAATAAAGCGAACCCCCTTATGAGTCAGAATCGTGAGGGGAAGTGCAACACGAGAGAAATCCTTGATAAATCGACGGTAATAACCCGCCAAACCAAGGAAGCTGCGAATATCATGAACGTTCTCAGGCTGCTTCCAATTCTGAATAGCTTCGATCTTGGCAGGATCAACAGAAATACCCTCAGATGATACAATATGGCCCAAGAACTTGACCTTGCTCTCCCAACAATGGCACTTTGAGAGCTTGGCCTTAAGCTGATGCTGATGAAGAGTATCCAAGACGATCCGCAGATGCCGAGCATGCTCTGCCTCGGATCTAGAATAAACAAGAATATCGTCGATGAAACCCAGAACGAATCTATCGATGTATTCCCGGAATACTCGATTCATAAGATCGACAAAGAAAGCTGGAGCGTTCGTCAAGCCGAATGGCATGACCAACCACTCAAAAGAACCATAACGAGTGCGGAAAGCGGTAAGAGGAATGCTATCTTCCGCAACTCGGAGCTGATGGAATCCGGTGGCAAGGTCAAGCTGAGAGAAGACCTTCGCACCGCTCAATTTGTCAAACATGTCGTCTATCCGAGGAAGTGGGTAGCGATTTCTGATGGTCAGCTCATTGAGCTTGCGATAGTCAATGCAAAGCCTAAGAGAGCCATCAGCTTTCTTAACGAAGACCACAGCAGCACCCCATGGCGAAGAACTGGATCGGATGAACTGCTTCGCTTCAAGCTCAACTAACTGCTTCCTGAGTTCCTCATTCTCCTTAGTAGACATTCTCGTAGGAGGACGCCCAACTGGATGAGAGCCTAGAATGAGATCGATGCGGAACTCAATAGCTCGCTTTGGCGGCAGTCCGGATACTGGCTCGAATACGTCGGGGAAATCCCGAACAACAGGAATACGAGATAAGTTCAAATCCTCATCTCGTGAATCGAGAGAGAATAAAGTAACATCAGAAAGCCCAACATCTTGAAGAACAATAGCTAACGGAGAGGACGAGTCAGGGTTGATGAATGAATAGAGTTAGACATGATTCAATGATAGATAATTAATTAAGGAATACTACGGAATATAACGGATTCCTAAACATATTCCTAACTTATCTATCAATAAACCTAAAGAAGGGATTTGATTTAATTCGGATCTAATTAAAATGTATTGTACTAAGTGTATCTGTTATGTGTTTATTATGCTTATTCCTGAAACCAGGCTCTGATACCAAGCTGTAACGCCCCACTCTGAGACCCACTATAACAAAGAGTATTACGGGAGTAATACCGTCTGTTAAAGCGGAGAATAGAGTATAGTGGAAGCGACCATTTGTAATCAAGCTATAACTATCTACTGAATACGTCGAAAGAGTGGTATCTATTTTTTTTCAAGTGGTTCGACATATTCAATAAATATTTATAACGAAATTACAATGGCTAAAGATCTATCAGAATAAGCATAGTAATAAAATGATAAAACATCACAGAACAGAATCACATAATAGATATGAATCCCAGGACAATACATCATCAATACAGATCCAAATACTATAAGTGGGTACAAAGCCACTGCACACACATGTGAGTCAAAAATATGTACATATCAAAGTCTGAATAATAACAGAGTAGCGGAATAGTCGACAAATAAAAGCGCTATCTATCAGCATAGCAGATAATGTCCAAGCGGAAGCATAGAAGCTAAGTCCAGAGACCTAACCTGAAACAACTCGGTCTGACCCGAGCGAAAACACTTGGGTCAGGCAAGCTAAACAATCAGTAATAACTGAGATATATAATACTGCGGTACATAAATAAAGCAGTACTTTTCCTAAGAGAAGAGTATTTTGGACCACCTGAATATAATGACGGTCCCTATTCATCAATCAACAGTAAAAATCTCCAAAGAGAATATCAGCACCAAAGTGTTGAATAAATAAAATCGCCTCATATCATCGGCGTAGCCAAAGCTATATAAAGTTGCCCATAGGCAATAATCCCAAGAGTGACCAGAGTCTGTAATCAATGCCCAAGCAAAGATCGATGCTCCAAAGAGCAATGGGAATATACTTAAAAGTCAATGAAATCAAACACAGAAAAGCAGTGCCCAGAGACACTGTGAATCCACAAGGTAATCGCACTTACATCGTATGGTTCCATAGAACCAACATCGAATGGCGGTACCCGAATGGATATAAAAATCATCAGATAATACAAGTATAGCACGTGCACCGACCGAAGTCGTTATTGCCAAGTACTGTAGAGTTGTGATCGATCACTCGCACAGATGCGGAACGCGCGAGACGGCAAGATCCTTCGGAGAAGGATAAAGGCCCAGAGGCACATGCCGAAAAAAGAAACTGCTCCATAGAACAGGTGTCCAGAGACGGTTGCCCAGAGGCGTGGTGACCCAGAGGTCCAGTACTGGCTGCCCAGAGGCTAATGTGTCACAAACTTCTTGGAGAGGAACCCGTAAAGTGTTAATAATGAGTCCCATACCCCATGTTCGCACTAAACGGTTTACTAACCAATAGCAAGCTCACACTCCAAACAATAAAAAGTCCACCTCGTATCATCGGTAAACTAGACCCAAAGGTCAAAACGATCAATCGAATAGGTCGGGGATTAACCGGAAAGAAAATACACACGGTTCCATAGGCCGGAGATTTCCTAACCGTTTAAGCACCTTTCCACTTCGCTCGACGTGCTAAAAAGTGAGTGTGAGATTTTATTATAGAAAATAATGGTTCGAAATGGATTTATAATTGATTTTGAGAACACTTTAAAACGGCTTTTGAAAACTCTCCTATTATGGAGTAAATAGTTTACTAATTAAAAATAATATTATATAATAATTTCGAAAGCCATTTCGGAGCGAAAAATCCTTTTAAAACCTTTTTATAAGGTCCGTGTACAAAATCCAGAGACAAATCTCAAAGAAATCGATAAAATCAGAAAATCACTGAAAATATTCTAAGTGTTGGAAAATAGTCCAAAACTGACGCGAACCCAAGTTCGGAAAATTATTCGGACCAGCAGACTGAATCCGAATGGCATGAAAATTGGTAGGAACGTAGTCCGAAATTCCTACTTCAGAACGCAAAATGAATTACTTGATTCCGACTTGAAACGAAGGCATAGCGACGTTCCAAAGTCGGACACAGAAACATGAAATGCACTGTTTTGCACAGCGATCTGGGTTCAACTCTGACAGGAAATTCGAAGGGTCTAATTAACTCAGATGATGACCAAACTTTTCAGATATGGAGTTCATAACTCCATCTTTCCAACGAGACCAAAATCGTCAAATTCCGACCTGCGGCTCAAAAGTTATGACCAAAATAGTTTCAGTTTCATCCATAGAGCTAATATGTGTATCGCTCTCGGGAAGATAGTAGGAAAATCAATTTTTGACCTAGTTAGACTTAAAATTACAGAAAACTCACTGAACAAAAATTGTAGCATAGGTTTTAAGCTTTCCGGAACATCCAAAATTATCTAATTCGGATAAAAAACGGAGAGATACATGCAAAACAATATCAGATTGAAACTCAAGATAACTTGTTAAAGACAGAATTGGTCTTCTGTCTTTGAACTAATTTCAGGTCATCTAAATTTCAAAATTACAGAAAACTCACTGAACAAAAATTGTAGCATATGTTTTGAGTTTTCCGGAACATCCAAAATTATCAAATTCGGATCAAAAACGAGAGAGATACATGCAAAATAATATCAGATTGAAACTCAAGATAACTTGTTAAAGACAGAATTGGTCTTCTGTCTTTGAATGCATTTCAGGTCATCTAAACGGCAAAATTACAGAAAACTCACTGAAAAAAAAGTGTTCCTTATTGAATCTAGTTTGCAGCAAAAAAAACCTGACCAAAAACGGATGAGAAATGAAGAAGTTATGCCTGATTTCGTTTCAGCTATAATTCCAAAACGAAAATTATAGAAGCATCAAGTAAAAAAGGATTTAGCTAGCAATTTTACCTCAACCAATATAGCAAGCAACTTGTGTGCACACCCAAAATGAAAGCAAAGAGGATCAAAGAGCTATGATTTACATGTTACATAATAAAACATGTGTTACTAAATGATTACTGAAATCAAAAGATGATTAAACACATATTAGAAGAGGTTTTTAGCAATATACCTCTCACAAAAGCAACAAAGACTACTATAGCATCAACCCAAGTTAGCAAAAGATGATTAGGAGGCTATAAGATCAAAAAAACACATGAAACATGTGTTACCAATTAAATTTCATAAATTAGAGAAATATAAAAATGGATTTGAGGTGGGTATTTGCATTACCTTTGCATAGAATGACTTGCATAAGCAAAAACTAGAAGGAGATGAAGATAGAGGCCATTTTTGTTATGAAAGCTTTAGGAATGATTAGGGTTTTGATTTGGGATGAATGAATGAGGTTAGGAGAGTTTGAGGTAATTTATAGAGGAGGTTTAGGGTGGGTTATTGGGCTAGGTTTAGTAACCCAATAAGAAGAGAGTTATTTACATGTTTTTCCAAAAATTAGTCTAAGTGTTCATATATGTTTATAAAACTCATTTTTTTCTCTTACCCAAACCCGTTTTAAAACTTCTCTTAAAATATTTAACTTTCAAAAAATAACATTTTATCCTCACTTTAAAATCACATATTTCCCATTTAATTAAAATAGCCTTTTTCTAATAAATTTTGTTATTCCAAATCCTTTTATGCTTCACTAAAATAAATAAAAATCCTAACTTTTATTTATTAATTGGTAATGCAAATCCCGGGTTGTTACAACACATTTATCACTTTCACAGTTGTCAACACTCAACCACACTCTATCTCTAGGTAGAAGAATAAGGGATATTGTAGATGGAGAGATTGGATTCGTGATACTTGAAACAGGTCCAGCGGTCAGAGAAAGTGCATCGCAATCAGAAACAAGAGTAGTTAGATGATTCGACATGCCAATAGAAGTGGCGACGCCATCTATTGCAATATCAACTGGAGACGATTTTCCAATAGTTGATGCGATGGCAAACTTTGGAGGAACCGCATTCGAAGTTCTAGGTAGTGAAATCAAAGTCTCATCCACTGATGTAGTATACGCGCAGCCAAATCTAGTTAGAGATCGATTTGTGAATGAGGACATAAATCTAGGTTTTCCTTTGCGATTTTTTGCCATGGACGAGAGAAGAAGCTTGGAGAGTTGTAAGAAGAGGCGATGGTTGAAAATGAAGGGATATATGGGTGGATTAATGATGGAGCAGAGGAAGGTTCAAATTTGAATGGAAAGTAAAATTCTCCATTTCCAATAATCGGCAGCAACCATTTTTGAGAAAGATTCAGATATGATTGTTGTCCTTAGTAAATTTCTAATGTGGTATATGTATATGCAAGCGTGAAATGCACATGAACCTATACTAATGCAAAGAGTAGGCGGTCTCCTGATCTAGTTGACCTCCTATCATGCAAGTGCTCATGCCATTATCCAATGTATACAACATCCTAAGTGAATATACTTGCATTTCTACATGTATACATGACCATTCAATCCATATGCAGCATCCATATGCATAATACTTAACAAGATAAAACAAATAACAAGAGATGATGTGAGTGCGTGTACCATCTAGAGAATATATTTTCCTAAATATGTAAAAGAAACAATCCAAATAATACATCCACTAGCATCCATCATCCATAACATCTCCTAATAACACGTTTGTAACCATTTCTACCATTTAATGGTCTCCACCTAAAGGGTATACCAAGCTAAGTCCTAATTCATAATTAAGCTATACTTATTTTATTTAAATCAGAAACATACTAGAAAAGAGTTGTGGGTGGGTAGCTCGGATCTTCTCCTCAGACTCCCATGTACTCTCTGCTGGATCATCTCCCTATTGGAGCTTAATAATTTTGATTTCTTTGTCATGAAGTCGCTTTGTACCATGCTCAAGAATACGAGTAGGAGCATGACGAACAAGTGACTCCCTCTATACCACGACATCCTCTAGAAGACTCGGCTCGACTACAGTAGTTGAAGCATGCAAGCACTTGCCAACTTCTTAGGAAGCTCCACTCCACATGCTAACTTCCCTATCTTGTCAGTAATCGGGAAAGGTCCTACAAACCTCATTGCTATCTTTCCTGAACTACCAAATCTTATAGCGTGCCTAAGCGTTTACAAACATCATGTCATCCACTGTAAACTCTAACTCCGTACGTCTCCTGTCAGCTTAATATTTATGCCTATGCTACGCGGTTTTCATTCTTCTAATGATACTATTTTCTCTGATGTCTCCCTCACCATGTCTGGCCCAAGAATAATCCTATCCGTAGTGTCCCACCAACACGATGGTGATCTATAGAGTCTCCCATATATCATTTAAAATGGTGCCATCCCAATGCTTGTCTTGTAGCTGTTATTATAAAGACCTTCAACCATTGGCTAGCGTAGCTCACTACTCTCCCATCTTACATAAAGACCACTCCCAAACCCATACTATAAGCGTCAGTATATACTGTGAATGCTTTTATACCATCGGGTAATACCAAAATAGGTGCACTAGTCAACACCTCCTTTAGTTTAATAAAAGCATCATCACACTTCGCTCCCACGAGAAAACTAAATTCTTCTTGGTGAGGCAGGTCAGTGGGGTAGAGATCTTCGTGAATTCCTTAATGAACTTTCGATAGTAGCCTGCCAAACTAAGGAAAATCCTCACTTCTATGGCATTCTTTAGCATGCGCTCGTCCTTACCTGCAACAACTTTACTACGATTGACCTTTAGCCCTCTTTCCAAGAAAAATATGTCCCAAAAATCATACCTTCTCTCACCAAAAGAAGCACTTCGAAAACTTTACCTTTAGCTTATGCTTACGGAGTGTATTGAGAACTTATTCTGAATGTAATGCATGCTTCTCCTCGCTCTTCAAATAGACCAAAATTTATCCACAAATGCCACAATGAACCTGTTAGGCAATCCTATAAAAACTCGGCTCATCAAATCCACAAAATAGGCGGATTCATTGGTCAGTCCGAAGGGCATGACTAACCACTCAGAAAATTCATCGGCTGTATGAAAAGTAGTCTTATAGATACTATCCCCATCTACATGCAATTGGTGGAATCTGGTAGCCAAATAAAACTGTGAGAATACCTTCACTCCAACCAACTAATCAAATAGATTGTCTATATGGGACAGTGGATACCGATTCTTCTTTGTCGGTTTCTTCAGTTCTCTATAATTGACCCAAAGCCTCAGAGAATCATCCGCCTTGGTGACAAAGGCGATTGGTGCTCCCCATTTCGAAATGCTTCTTCTAATAAAGCCCTTCTCCAACATGTCGTTTACTTGCTTGTTCAACTCGTGTCTCTCCTTTGGAGCCATATGCCTTAAGGGTAAGGCAACAGGTCCGACATTCTTTATAAGGTAAATTCAAAACTCTATCTCTCGCTGGGGTGGGAGATCGATAACCTCGGAAAAGCTATCTGGATAATCTATAACTACAGGCACATAATCTAGCTTGTTATGTGATAGGTCTAACGAATATAAATAACTCAACATAACTAATCCTCGGGGATTGCAATAAACCTACAATCTACTTCCAGTACACGTACTCAACCTAACAACCTTCCTATCATAATCTAGGATAGTCCCATATATAGTCATCCAACCCATGCCTAATATCAACTAAAATCTAGAAAATCCTAAGACAAAAGAATCACAATCGAACTCGACCCTCCAATATGTGTAATTTCAAACCCTTAAATACCATAGAAAATAAGCCGATCCTCCTACAAGTTTTAACACAATTATCAAATCGTAATTAATGTAGTGTCTAAGTGTAACTCATCCGCATGTCTACTAGAAATGACACAGTGAGATGCTCTCGTGTCAAATAAAGTGCAAATGGATAAACTAAACAAAGACAACACACCTTCGATCATGATCTTCTGTCCCTTTTCTACAACTGGTGGCGTACTCGAGCTAGGTATTAAATGTCCAGTGCATAAGATAGGACCTCCTGAGTAGAGGTCTTCCGAGGTGCTGGACACCCACGCTTCAAGTGGTCAAACTGATTGCAGTTTTAACACTTGACTTTTGAACATTCTGTCTTGCAGTCCTTTGCAAAATGTCCCTTCTTGCCACACTTTCTGCAATGAATATCTTGCTTCTTGAACTAACCTTTGGGCCCAAATCCTCCCTTGCATTGATTCTTCTGCGCCGCCTTTCCTCTAGTCTTCTTGGGGTATTCCTTTACATCCTCCTTGGAGACAGTATTCAACAAGTCCATCTCCACTAAACCCTTATATGTAGTACCCATGGGAATATGACTTAAAGCTACCTTGAAGGGGTTAGTTCGGCCCTTTAGCAAACTTTAGATCCTTTTTATGCAGGGTATTGATCAAATCCATCCCGAATCTAGCCAACTCGTTGAATTGATTGACATACTCCTTTACTACTAGGTCTCCTTACTTCAGAGGAATAAACTTTTCCAGTTGCACTCCCTCTTCAACTCTAGGTAGAAACTTTATCTCAAAACTTCTCCGAAACTATCCCCAAGTAATCTCTCCTCCATTAGTTTTTGCCTCAACTACCTCCCACCAACTCAGGGCCTCCCCTATAACTGCCAAGTAGCTAGCTGCCACCTTACCTCATTAGCAAGACGCATCAACCCAAAAATATTTTCACAATTACGAAGATGTCCTCAAATCTACATATGACTCAGTCCCCACATATGGCTTTCCTCCAAGGCTCATGAAATCCTTACATAACTTAGCAAAGTCGGCGGTAGGTGGGCGGGCAAGAACTACACCTGTTGGTTTTCCCTTGGGTCCTCTTATAGGATTAAGTTCGGCTTATCCCCTCATTTGAAGATACCGATGAAACCAAATCAGGACGTTGATGGTTGGAATCTCGGCTGCATTGCCGAAGCCTGAACCTAGGGGATCACTGTTCTACTACCTGTGAATTTTAGGAATTTATTAGCAACTTCCCACATACATCATAAGCAAGGATAAAAGAGATATTATGCTTATATAAAAAATATTTAGTGAACTTTTTATATTTTTTATCTATACACACACACACACACACATATATACTTTGAAAACCTATTTTGAAAATTTTCTGGAAAATAATTTGAAAACCTTTTTTCTTCAAAACCATTTCAAGTACGTTCTCACAATACGCCCCAATCCCTAAGGAACTTTTAACCTTGGTACTGATACCAAATGTGACAACCTGCACCCCACGACACACTGATCCAAAGCCAAGGGTGACTTTTGGACTCATGACGGTGCCAAGAAGTACGAGCTACAAAGTTTTTATAAAATTAGAGAGACTAAGAATAAGCATATATGATCTAAGATATGCTACACTTTCAGAACTCACAATGGAAAGAACAAGATATAAATATAGAAAATATCAATCTTAGAATATATCTCAAAGCACAATATCGAAAAAATAATACGAAGTCAAATACATAGTACATAGAAATACAAGCCAGAGTCTGATAAAATACTAAGTACATATAAGATAGACAGTTACATAGAGAACAAATAAAAGGATAAGTAACTCCAGTGATGAGCTTGCCTCTCCATGTACTAAATTTGGGCCAATCACCAGTTTTCTTGTCCTCCTGTGGTAGGTAAAAGAAAGGAAATGGGTGGGTCGGACAAAAGTCTCATTAATGAGTACACGTTTAATATATGGTGAACAAGTGCAGTTTAATTCTACTCTATGTGACCTAGGGTGCTTCATAAGTGTCTGTGTACTCCTAGGGTCCTTCACTTAAGGGGTTTTACTTAATACACACCTACACTAACTACTAATGTATGCTCCTACAAGGATCGAACTACGGATTGAACCACAATAACTAACGATTAGCTATAACTACTAGAGCTACTCAACATGCGGTCATCCTACAACTTTCCCATATGGAACTACATCTCATATTACGACTATGCGTAACTATCTCACATAGGTTTCCCTATAATTTCCCCATGGGAATAAATTCCCACAATTATGACTACACGTGCCCTAACTACACATTGAGGGGGGAACCCAAAACACTGACTCACCGGTGTGTCTCATTGTCTACAACGTGTCCACCTCTCAATGGTAGTTTACGTCTACTATTGCACAGGCCAGGATCCATCAACAACACAGTATCACGTCGCATAAGTATCCTTGTATACCAAGGAACTCCTATTATGCCGAGCCCATACACTTGATCAAGTATTAGTTAGTGTTATAGGTCCACCGTAGAACCTCTTATGAGTGCCATTTTTGATAGATTCGCCTCCAATCGAATAATCGACCCCACATTGGGTAAAGAGCATTTACCCAACCTCGTAAAGTCCTAGCTATTAACCCAAAAAAATGGATCAATACCCTAGATTGAGTGTGAAAGTACCAGACCTATTTCAAAGAGCAAACAATATAGAAAATGAATGAAAAAAGGGTGGAAATAGTAAAGAAACACAAGAATTTTATAGTGGTTCAGCTGTTAACGAAGCCTACGTCAACTTTATATCTTTTATTAACTGACAGCTTTTACAAGACTGATTTGGATTACAATATGATTAAATCACCTAAGTTAGATCTAAATCACGAGTACTTGGAGGCAACCGGAGGATCTCAGTTGCTACTTTGTGACTATTGTGTGGGAGAAGAAGAGTGAAGAATAGTAATGGAAGAGTTGCAGCAGCCAGTCCAGAGATCTTGGGGTGGTACAACACCGGCTTCAAGGGTTGGTCTATTAGCACTTTAATCGAGTGTGACTCGAAGTATGGTCGTAACTTTCTAAATGCAATTAAGAGGCAATAGACTAGTTTTTCCAACTTCGGATAATTCTTCTTGGCTCCAATGAACCGTTTACTAATGTAATATATAGGTCGCTGGACCCTAGCTTCTTCACATACAAGCGTGGCACTTAATGCATGGGGCAAGACAGCTAAATAAATAAACAAATCTTCTCCATCTACTGGCTTGGATAGGATCGTCGGAGTCTACATATGTCGTAGCAGTTCCTCGAAGGTAATTTGACAAGCCTGATTCCATTCAAAGTTCTTCTTTTCCTTCTTTAGTGCGTCAAGAACAGTATACATTTATTGGTTGCTTTTGAAATGAATCAGCTTAGTGATGCAACATTTCCATTCAAGCTTTGTAACTCTTTCTTGTTCCTTAGGGCCTCGACTTCCCGTAGTGGTAATTTGTTCGGGATTAGCTTCGATGCCTTTGGAACTTACAATGAATCCTATGAACTTTCCATAGGCTACCTCGAAGTGACATTTAAGTGGATTGGGCTTCATTCTATACTTGCAGAGTATTTTGAACATTTTGACGAGGTTGTCCAAGTGATTTCCGGTTATGTGCAATTTAACTAGCATATCACCTATATATACTTCCATAGTCTTCCCAATTTGATTTTTGAACATGACATCCACCGGTGGCTGGTAAGTTACCCCAGTATTCTTTAAGCCGAATGGCATCACATTGTAGCAGTATAATACCATATCAGTGATGGAACTGTTGTTTTCCTGATCAGGTTCGTGCATTATGGTCTGGTTGAGTCCCGAGTAGGCATCCATGAACGATAGCAATTCATGTCCAGCTGTCGCGTCCATAAGCTGGCTGATTCTAGGAAGTGGAAAGCTATCCTTTGAGCAAGCTTTGTTTAGGTTTGAGTAATCGATACAAGTTAGCCATTTTTCATTGGATTTCTTGACCAAGATTGGGTTGGATACCCATTCGGGGTAGGTTGCTTCATGGATAAAACCATGTGCCATCAGCTTATCCATTTCTTGTCATAGTGCTTTGGACTGCTCGGGTCCTAGGCTGCGCCTCTTCTGCCTTACTGGTGTATACTTGGGATCGATGTTGAGTGCATGGCATGTTATCTCCGGCAATACTCCGCACATACCGAAATGCGTCTAAGCAAATATGTCTAGATTGGCACCAAGAAATTTGATTAGTTCATGTCGCATCTTGTTTCCAAGATGTGACCCAATTTTTAGGACTCGAGTTGGGTCATCCATATCGACTGGGACGGGCACCATCAATTCTGCTGGTGCTGCCCGATCCTTCCCTGAACTCTTCTTTCTAGGGTCCAAAGCCTTGTTGAATTGGCTATGGTTCCCAAGCTAGGGGTGGCTCTATAATTGCTGTGCGGTCAGTTAATGAATGTGGAGAGTTTTCTCCACATTCTTCCCTTTTCTTTTCTTCTAGACTCGCGTAGTTCTGCGATGTAGCATTCTCTAGTGACACTTTGGTCTCCTTTGAACACTTCAACTCCATTCTCTGTTGAAAATTTCATGGTTAGACACCACTAAGCTAAAGCAATCCTGAAATATGCCAAATCAGGCTGACCCAAGAAAGCATTGTAAGCAGACATTTCATCTATGATCACAAAGGTATGGATGAGAACGACTCTTCGATCGCCTTGCCCAAGTTCCATGGGCAAGTCAATTATTCTGACAGGTTGCTTAGGTTCACCGGTGATTCCCTCAATATTTGTTCGACAAGCGGATATGTCTTTCATACTGATCTTCATTTGATCAAACGTGTGTCTGAACAGGATATTAGTAGAGCTTCCATTGTCGACCAATACTCATCGGACCATGTCTGGTCCGATTCCTACCAACATGACCATGGGGTTGAGGGTCAGAGCTTCTATTCCTTCAATATCTCGGTTCTGAAATACTATATCATCATTCAGCTTCACTGCTGCTTGGCAAGAGTTTCTTCTTCAATCGCAAAGCACGAATCTTTCGGGGCATGTTTCAACGAGCTTGCATATCGCTCCTTTTCTCCCTAACTCTTTTGCATGGGATGAGGTCCTCCAAATATTGTTCCGAAGATAAGTCTTTGATCGGTCCGTTTGGATCCCACTTTGTTGATTCCAACTTTGTTTCCCCCGCCAGTAGGAGCTTGGGGTGTAGTAGGTTGGTCAGGTTTTGCGGCTTTCTCACGTATTTCTGAAGTTTGTTCTCCAGGATCAGCTTTTCAATCAGGTTCTTTAGGTGTCAGCACTCATTCGTGTTGTGACCATGTGTTTCATGGAAGAAATGGTACTTTTCGAAACACTTTTGCTGTTCAGTTGCTTTCTTTTTAGGTGGCTTCTTGTACTCCTCTATTCCTTGTGTCGCAAGGTAGATGTTTTCTAGAGTATCATTGAGTGGGGTGTAATCTTTGGGCCTGAATCCTTTATGTCGCTTGTCACCTTCGTTTTGCTTGTTAGAATTCTAGTTCTTTCTTTTCTGGTTCCCATCCATCCATGCTTTTGCTACAGGGGTTCCGGAGCTATTTGCAGCTTAGTTAACTACCACACTGTTTTGGCTAGCATTGGTTGGTTGTGGGTTAGTAGGTTTTCCTTCTAGCTCCTCTGCCTCTTCCAACCTAAAGTACTGGCTTGCTTTCCGGTTACAGTCCTTCCTAGCAGTAGGTTGCTACATTTGAAGATGACCATAACTTCGTTTGGGTTACTTACTTCAGTCGCTGTGGTGTTGAACCGACTCGTGAAGGATTTTAAAGATTCATTTCGTCCTTGGAATAAGCCAGATAAGGACATGACATCTTTTGGTTGTGCCATGTGGAGCCTAAACTGATCAAGGAATTTTGCTTCTAATTCATTAAAAGTGGAGATGGATTTGGTGGGAGCCTGGTGAACCATATAGGAGCAATTCCCTTTAGGAAGATAGGAAAACACCTACATCGAACAACATTTGAAGCATTTGGTCCATCAATGTACTAACTATACTTGTACAAGTGGGGTTTTAGATCTCTAGTTCCATCGTAAGATGGAATAGTCAGCATAATAAACTTTTCAGGGTACTGCTCATTTAAAATGTCGTCAATAAAAGGAGTCCGGCTTGGAGCGGATCCCCATTCATTTCTCTTATCCTTAATTTCGTCCAACAAGTGCTTGATCATATCTGCAATATATGCCTCTGATGTCCGGTAGTCTATGGGTTGGCTGTCAGTGACTATGCCAAGTGTTTGATTTTGCTAACGATCTTGGTAAGTGGGATGAAGCCTGGG
Source organism: Allium fistulosum (assembly GCA_030737815.1). Classification (NCBI taxonomy): domain Eukaryota; kingdom Viridiplantae; phylum Streptophyta; class Magnoliopsida; order Asparagales; family Amaryllidaceae; genus Allium; species Allium fistulosum. Next base: position 1,391,031,888 of record CM060902.1, read on the forward strand.
CTCTCCTGTCTTCGAGAGAGCCACCCACTTAGAGTTCCGTTGACTTGCGGTTGGTCGGGTAGGGGCAGTTTAGGCGTCCCTACCAGTATTGAGTGCATTAGCATTTTCTTCCAATTTATCATCGTCAAGTTGCTCACCATCTTCAGTGTCGGAGAGATCCACTACTATATCTTACCATGGGGGTTTCGCCCCTAGATTCAAGTTTGTAGCAGGTTGCTTTGCAGTTGGCGGAGTGCTTGCATTCCCTTTTATGATGATTTCTACAGCTCCACCTACTACTCCTTTTTGCTTCTGTCTTTCGTTTCTTTCGTTTAGGCCAGAAACGGAAGAGTTTTCCTACTCTGTGGCGACCGCACGTCTAACATGGTTCTTGGAGCAGCTAGTGATTGCAAGGTTAGAAGGGCATTTAATTTGTCCATAAGAGCTTTTTGGCTGTTCTCCTTCTTTTAGTTGATTTCATCAACCATCTTGTTCTAGTGACGATCTTATGCTGGGTAGAAGATCCCGACACTTGATCTCTGGTGTTAGCTCCAGAATTCACTCCGATTAGCAGATTATTGGCATTGTTGACTTCAACTTGCTGAGGATTGGTCTCTTCTCCAACTATAATAGCTCCTATGGATTTTCCAAAAGCAGTTCTCTTTCTCCCCGCCATTGATCTTCAACGGAAAGCTTCAAACTTCTTAAAGCTGATTTGATGGATCTAGTTTCTGGATTTGGCGGATCCAAAGAGAAAAGCTAGATCAATGCCTGAATTCACTGAATTTTTAGTGAAAGCACCAAAATGTTAACCCAAAAATTGGATCAGCACCCTGGATTGAGTGTGAAAGCACCAGCCCTGTTCCTCAGAGCAAACAATATAGAAAATGAATGAAAAAGTGCAGAAATAGTAAAGAGACAGAAGAATTTTATAGTGATTTGGCTATTAACGAAGCCTATTTCCACTTTATGTTTTTCATTAAATAACTGTTATTACAAGATTAATTTGGATTACAATATGATTGAATCCCCTAAGTCGAATATAAATCATGAGTACTTAGAGGCAACTGGAGAATCTCAGTTGCTCCTTTGTGACTATTATGTGGGAGAAGAAGAGTGAAGAATAGTAATGATAGAGTTGCAGCAGCTAGTCCAAAGATCCCTTTTCTGTTGCAGATGGGATGGTATTTATAGGAATTGGAGAGCACTTGGGCCAGAGCCGCTTTGTCAAAAACCTACATTCATCACATAGAGGAAGTCCAGAAAGATTGAAGGTCGTCAAAGTAAAGTATTTGGATCGGTAACGATTCGATCCAATTGGATCGGTACCGAACCAAATAGTTAAGAATTTTTGATGCTTTGACTACTTGGTTGTCTTCCTTGCCTGGTTATGATGCTCTCCATGTAGTTTCATAGCTTGTTGACTTGTTTTGACGATGATTCACCTATGGATTAGATTGAACTATATTCTGAATCAGATGAACCTTCACTTCTAGAACTAGGTTGCTTGGAATGCTACCAAATTTGTTGGGTGAGCTTAGTGGAGACATAAGAGTGTGATGCAAGAGATTTGGAGTTACCCTAAATCAATAATTCGGATCGGTACCGATCCGAATGGATCATATCATTGCCGATCCAAAAAATTGGCTTATTTTTTATTAGAACTTCTTGGGAGCTTTTGTCTAGTTCTTTTGGGCCTTCCGGCCAAGCTTCGAGTCGTTCTAGCTTAATCTGAATGTTCTGGCTTCTAGTGAATTCTACTGGGTTAAAAACCCAGTTAACACTAGCGCCGTCTCATAGGGAACTAGCTTCCCTACGTTTTCTAACTCTCATGTGTGTGTCTATATATATATAACAATTAACTAATATTTAAAAATCGGGCCCTAGGCTGAGGTTCAATCTGCATTCAGCACGTCTACCAGTCAACTACTCAGGTTGAACAGTCGATCGGTCGCTATGTAAAAATTAGGGTTTCAGTCGTTCTGATTTATTTGTTTAATTATTGTTTAATATCCATCGTTTTAAACATCTATGAAATTGTAGTAAACATTTAGTGTAACACCCCTAATTTTTAATAACATTATTTAGGAAATTTAATTAGATTAATTAAATAGAATAATGTAAATATTAAAGTGATAAAGGGATTGAGATTTGAAAATTTTAAATAAAGGCCGAGCATAATAATGAATTAAAGAATGGGCTTATAATTGGTTTTGTATGTTAATTAGGAGATTAATTAACATAAGGGCATATAAGAAATTGCGCACTATAACACCTTAATACCTTAAACCCACGTTTCTTTTCCTTTCACGTTTACTTTCAAAACTCTAAAACATGAAACCTAAATCTAAAGCCGGCCATTACCTAGGGAAGAAAAAGGGGAAATTAACTAAGAGCTAAGGAATCAAAGCAAGGAGGATTAACCTCAATAAAATCTCAAATTCCTTATCCTAATCAAAGTGAATAATAATCTAAACCATCTTTATTTTGTTTTTATGGTCATTTGATTTTCGGGTTTAGGATTAAATCCATTATGATGATTTTTGATGATGATATGTTTGGATTTCGTAACATATTTGATTCAAACAATATTGTTTGATAATTGTTTATACACAGTTTTAGGGGTAAAATTATTTAAATTGAATTTCGAATGCCATGAGGAATTTATATGTTATGTAAAATATAATTTTGGAGATGGGTTTCAATTTTTATAATTTTCGAAGCGATGGAAAATTTATTATGAATTTTCAAAGGAAAATATGAATAATTGGGTTTAGAAATTAATTTCTGTTATTATATGAAGAATTTGGGTATGAAATTTTTATATGTTAGATTAAATATTGAAAGTGAATTTTTGTACTTTTTGGGGATTTTTCCTAAGTAATTTACTGTAGAAATAAAATAATGTTAGAAGAACGACTTAATTATTTTATTGGTTTTGCTTAATGGAAGGGCTTATTTGTTAAATTAATCCTTGTTTAGATCTGAAATTATGCAGCAGTTATTTTTTTTAAAAGAATTTGAAAAGTTATGGCAAGCAATCAATTGTTTACAAATAGGCAGTTTAGTTATAAAGTATTCACTTTAAATGGCATTAAATTAGACTTTATTCAAAAAATATGTTCCGCCTCTTTTAAAAGCCACCTTTTGACTCTATGCTTCCGCCTTCAACCAAGTCGAAACCTACCAAGTCGAAAACAACTAAGCCGAAACCAATACACAAGGTATCATAATGTTGGTACGTAGTGGTTTGGAGAAGGGTGGAAGGCACGGTGTCGAAACATAGCTTTCGATGGGGTCGAAACATAACTTTTGATGGGGTCGAAACCTTTGTTCTACTTTCCAAAGAAATGCGCTTGCCTGTTTAACTAAATGCTTTTGAAGGAGTCGAAAGATATGCTTTCGAAGGGGTCTTTTTAAATTTCTTTCGAAAGGGGTTGCCGCTTCTTGTTTGAATTGTAGCTTCCGAATGAGTTACTTAGTTTTAAAATTAATGCTTTCGAAAAGTGGAGTTTTGACCAAGTCGAAACCCTTCTGCCGTCCCTATGCCTTTAGAGTTGATTGAAGTCATCAACCAATTCGAAAGGTAGCCTTTGTTTTAAACCTGTACTAAGCCACTTTGTAAAGCTTTCGAAAGGGTTAATGGTTTCAAAGGCAATGGCTTCGAAAGGGGTTTCAAAGCTATCCTTCAAATGTTTTACTTAAATGTTTTGGGCTATTGACAGGATGGTGCCGAAGCCATATGTTTTTCCCCAAACTCTTTTTAATGGTTTCGAAAGAGTTAATTTCGCTTGTATTCACTTAGACCCAATAAGATATGTTTTAAATTAAACCCAATGGTTTCGAAAGAGGCACTTTCAAATGGTTTCGAAGATATGCTTCTATAATTGAATGGTATTACTTTAATACGTTCAGAAGGTTTTGAAAGAAAGGTTTTAAAGTGTTTCGGAAGGCAGATGCTTAGTGTTTTGAAAAGAAGATTTGAATGCTTTCAAAAGGAAGTTTTCCAATGGTTTCGAAAGTAAAGATTAAAGGTTTCGAAAGCCTTAGTTTTCAAAACAAAGAACCCAATCTCAAATTTCTAAAGGTAAAACCCATGGCATTATAAAAGAGCTTTTAAATGCTTTTAAATTGGAGTTTTTGAAGAAGCTTTCCTTGATAAAATAATAGGTTAAAGGTATTAACCATGGTTTATATGAAAATGATTTCAATGATATTAAACCATAGATGTAGGTGATTATTATGTTAATTTGTTTGCTTCTTCTAGTTTACATATTCACTTTAATATAGACCCATAATTGTAATTTGGGGGAAATTGGCAGAATAACGAGCTATGTTGACCCAGTAGTGAATATAAATTGAGTTAACTCCTGAATGAGTAGAGTTGCATCCAGGACGTCAGGTAGACCTGAATATAGGATGCCTAAATACTAGTTAAAGAAGTAATCAGATAGACAGGTTCATAGTAAACCCATGAAAACTATGCTTAGAATAAGTTATTAGCAGGGGCCAATAGGTTCATAGTGAAACCATGAAAACTATGATTAGAAAGAGAATTGGCAGGGGCTAATAGGTTTGTAGTGAACCCATGAAATCTATATCTGGAGTAAGTTATTAACAGAAGTCAATAGGTTCCTAGACAACCCATGAAAACTAGGATAAGAGGGAAGTTATTGGAGATACCAATAGGTTCAGGGAGAACCTATGAATAAGGAAGTTATTGGCAGGGGCCAATAAGTTCTTAGTGATCCCATGAAAACTATGAAGCCAGACAGGGAGTCTATAAACATTAAATAGGTTATTAGTCAGCCCATGAAAACTATTACGTTAATAGTGACCCTAGACACTATAACTGAGACAGATAGTCAAAATGAATGGGGATGGGTAATCTAGAATTGATTTACTTGTTTGCATATCATCAAATATTTTAAATAGTTGTGTTTTAACCATTGTGGATGCAGGAGCACAATATGTAGCTTTCTAAAGTTTTGAATAAGATACTAGTGAGGGAAAAACCTGTTCCGCTAAGCGGCATGGTCTCACTAGATATCTAAATGGTTTGAGATGGTAGATTATAATTCATATCAGGCTTTATGTCTGACTCGAAGTTTAAGTTTTCCCCTTAAACTCTTGGGTGCTCAAATAAATTTTGATTAGTTTGAGAGTTGAGGTTTTTGAGTACCTCTTTAGACGAATAAGCTTCTAGAAACGTGAAGGAGGCATGATAGCTATTTGAGTTCTTTTCTATTTTGATTCCGCTGTGTTTTGTGGAAAAGGAAAAGTGGTTTAATTGCCTAGTTATATACTCTGGTCATCCAAGGGGCATCTTTATATGTCGCACTTTGCATATGTTGTAATAATTATATTTTCTCTGAATGCAGTTCTCGTATTGGGATTATGTAATGAATTTGAAATGCTTTAAAATGGAATGAGAAAGTTGTTTGTTGATTTTTAAATTTTTTACATATCCATGTGTTTATGTTATATCAATGTATCTAACATTACCGTATTTGGTCGCCGAGGATTAATAACGATGGATGACCACAGCATCCATAGCCGTCAGTTTCGGGCCTCCAAGTAGGGGATGTTACAAGTTGGTATCAGAGCATAGTTTTATGAAAACTTAAAAGAAATTTAAACCTAAAAGATTTTTCAAAACATAATCCAATGAACCAGAAAATTAGATCAGGGTTTGGGTTAATGCTATAGTAACGTACTTGTATTTGATATGTAGATATATATAAGTACGTATTCCCCTCTCTCTTAGACCATTCTTTTGTATCTTTCTAAGGTTCATATGCAGATTTACGAGAAAGAAGATATGGAGGCAGGAAACGGAAGAGGAAATCTCGGTGGAGGAAGCACTATAACCAACGGAAATGTTCGACCCACCAGGAGGAACCCGGGTCGACGGGCTAATGCTAATCATAATGTAGATGCCAATGTGGGTGCTGGAAATCCACCAGTAGATATAGGGACGATGTATCGGTTTTTTGTCAATCTTATATGCAAGAAAGAGCTGTTGCAGGAGTTGCTGGGAATGTTGAAGGAGCTAATCCTGTGGCTCCAGTTGGGAATGATTATGCTAAGCTGAGCAGAGATTACACCAGTCTTGGTGGAAAGCCATTTATGGGAATGAAGGATGCTATAGAAGTTAAGAATTGGCTGTTGCATTATGAGAGAATCTTCGCTGATTTGGGTTTGGATGATGAGCAGAAGAGGAGGCTGGCCTCTAGGCAGTTGCAAGGGGCAGTGCTTCATTGGTGGAAAAGTGTTACTGCTGGGGTTCCAGAGGAGGATTTGACTTGGGAAGATTTTAGAAGGAGATTTGAATAGAGGTTTTTGTTTGAAGTTGCCAAGTCGACACTGCTGAGAAAGTTTATGGATTTGGTGCAAGAAGAGATGTCGGTAATTGAGTATGCCACTAGGTCTGATGAATTGTCCCGATATGGGTATGCTACTATAGACACCATCATCAGAAGGAATGAGAGGTTCATTCTGGGATTGAGGTCTGAGATTGCCAGGGTGACCCTGACACATATCCGTAATCCTTGTAATGTAGTTGTGGAGATGGCAATACGACATGAGGAGATGCTTGCTATTTGTGCGAGAGAAAAGCCGGTTGAAACCCAGGGCCCTCATGGAAAGAAGAGAAAATTATTTAAGAAGAAGGGAGTCCAGAAGGGAGAGGCTACCAAGAAGGCAAAGGCTGATTTAGTTTGCTTCAAGTATGACAAGAAAGGTCATTCTGCTCATGAGTGTCGGTCAGACAAGGGGAAGAAGGCAGTAGAGTAGAAAGGTGTGAAGTGTTTCAACTGTGATCAAGTTGGGCATTATAAGAATCTATGCCCAGAATCAATCAGGGCGGACAAAGGAAAGGTTTTTTCTGTTGGACCATCATCTGATAGGCCAACTGCAGTTGAAAAAGGGAAGACTGTGATGGAAGGTACGCTTTTGATTCAGAGTATGCCAGTTAGGGTACTATTTTATACCGGTGCATCACATTCATTTATATCTCAGTGTTTGGTAGATAAGTTATGCTTAGAACCCACATACCTTGTTACTTCCTTAAGGGTTGTGAATCCGATAGGTGGGTATGCAACTCTAGGGATGAGATGTGACCAGTTAGAACTTGATTTGTTAGGTCATAAGTTTGCATGCAGTCCGTATGTTTTCGATTTCGTAGAGTTCAGAATCATTTTGGGTATGGACTAGTTGGGTAAGTATGAGGTTAGGAAATTTTGCAAGGATAGGGAGATATCACTAAGACACCCTGATAGTCATAACCGAATCATATTTTCAGTGGAGAATTCTGACCAGAGTGTTTGTGCATTGTTAAATACTATGGAAGTAGGAGAAGAGTTAAGTCAGGTTCGAGTAGCAAGAGAATTTGCAAATGTCTTTGAGTCGGTTATAGGACTACCACCAAAACGAGCTGTTGAACTTCAGATAGATCTTATGCTAGGAGTTGAACCTGTTAGTAGACTACCTAGTAGGATGACACCGACTGAGATAAAGGAATTGAAGGTGCAGCTAGTGGATCTAGAAGGAAGGAATTTTATTAGATCAAGCAGTTCGCCTTGGGGAGCGGCTGTGGTGTTCGTGAAGAAACCAGATGGGTCGTTGAAGATGTGTATCGACTATCGTAACTTGAACGAGAGGATGATTAAGAATAAGTATCCTTTGCCGAGAATAGATGATCTATTTGATCAGTTGTGTGGAGCCAGATTGTTTTCCCAATTGGATTTGGCGACAGGTTTCCATCAGTTAAGAGTGGCAGAGGAAAGTATTCCTCCGACAACATTTCAGACTAGGTATGGTTCATACGAGTGGTTAGTAATGCCATTCGGGTTAACGAATGCACCTGCTTTCTTCGTGGATCTGATGAACCAAGTTTTTCGAGAGTACTTGGATATGTTTGTGTTGGTGTTTATAGATGACATTTTAGTATACTCTAAGGATGAAAGAGAGCATGAGGATCATCTTAGAGTAGTGCTTGAGATGTTGGGGGCAAGATCAGCTGAAGGCGAAGTTTTCCAAGTGTCATTTTTGGAAGAAAGAGGTTAAGTTTCTTGGTCACGTGGTTTCAGAGAAGGGCTTGCCAGTCGATCCAGATAAGATCGAAGCTGTTAATAATTGGAAGAGACCAGGAACGGTGACCGAGATAAGGAGTTTTCTTGGATTGGCTGGCTATTACCGGAGATTTATCAAGGATTTCTCGTGGATAGCAGGGCCTTTGACTAAGTTAACCAAGAAGGATGTGAAGTTTGTCTGGTCTGACAAATGTGAGGAAGCATTCCTTAGGTTAAAGCATTTGTTAACCAATGTACCTGTGTTAGTAGTTCCAGACGGGAACCAAGGGTTGGTGGTGTATACCGATGCATGTGGGACTGGATTAGGATCTGTGTTGATGCATAAGGGTAAAGTCATTTCCTACGCTTCACGACATCTTAGACCGCATGAAGTGATATATCCTAATTATGATTTGGAGTTGGCTGCGGTAATTTTCGCATTGAAGATTTTGAGACATTATCTCTTAGGGGAGAGATTTGAGCAATACACAGATCATAAGTCATTAAGATATTTATTCTCTCAAAAGGAGTTGAATATGGGACAACAGAGGTGGCTGAAGTTTTTAGCAGCTTATGATTTTGGTATAGAGTATACACCTGGGAAAGGTAATAAGTAAGCAGATGCTCTTAGCAGAAGACATCAGAATGTGGTGTTAGCTATTTTGGCAGAATGGAAAGATTTAGAAGCTTTAACTACTTGTAGTGTGCAGTTAAGATCGACTGCTAGTTCTAGTCAGAGCACCGCCATGTTGTCCTATTTAGAAGTTAAACCAGTGTTGATCGAAAGGATAGCTTCTAAGCATAAAGAGGATCCAGTATTAGCTGAGAGGATTAGAAGGCTTGAGGTTGGAACCAAGATTGATGATCTAAAGGATTTTAGTCTTGGCCAGAAGGGATGGTTGAGAAAGAAGGGACGGTTGTGTGTCCGGATGTTGAGGACTTAAGGGAAGAATTTCTTGGAGAATGTCATCGATCCAAGTTTACGATTCATCCTGGAAGGACCAAGATGTATCAAGACATGAAGAGGAGCTTCTATTGGGAAGGTTTGAAGAGGGATGTTGGCTTGTGGGTTAGGCAGTACGCAAACTGTCAACAAGCGAGGCCGAACATCAGAAGCCGAGTGGGTTGCTTCTACCTTTGGAGATACCAGTTTGGAAATGGGGTTCGATATCCATGGATTGTATAGACGGGTTGCCAAGGTCAAATACAGGAAATGAAAGTACATGGGTCATAGTGGACAGGTTGACCAAAAGTCCCCATTTTACTCCAGTGAAGTCAAGCAAGACGACACCTGTTTTAGGTAAGTTGTTCATGAAGAACATAGTTAGATTACATAGAATTCCTAGTAGTATAGTCAGTGATAGAGATGCTTTGTTCACTAGTGAATTCTAGAAGAGTCTGCATGAGGTATTAGGTGTCAAGCTTAAGATGATTACTGCATATCACCCTCAAATGGATGGGCAAATAGAAAGAGTCAATAAGGTACTCGAGGATTTACTAAGAGCTTGTGTGTTGGATTTTGTTGGATCTTCTGAAGATCACCTACATTTAGTGGAATTTTCCTATAATCATAGTTATCAGACTAGCATATGAATGGCGCCTTTTGAAGCTATGTATGGAAGGCCATGCAAATCACCAGCATGTTGGTTGGAGACTAGAGACAGATAAGTCTTAGGTCCTGATCTGGTTAGAGAGGCGACATAGAAGATTGAGTTGATCCGAGAAAGGATGAAGGAAGCTCAGTTCAGACAGAAGAGTTACGCAGATAAGAGGCATAAAGACCTAGAATTCTCAGTTGGAGATAAGGTTTTCATTAAGGTATCACCAATGAAGGGTGTGGTACGATTTGGAAAGTTAGGGAAACTAGCATCGAGATATGTTGGTGCGTTCCAGATTATAGAGAGGATTAGAAAGCTTGTATATAGAGTAGAGTTGCCGAGCAGTATGGCAGGTGTCTATAACGTGTTTCATGTGTCTCATCTTCGCAAGTACATGCATGATCCAGAGACTACTATTCCTCAGACAAGGTTGGAAGATTTAATAGTAAAGCCTAATTTGACTTTTGTTAGACAACCAATTCGGGTTGTAGCGAGAGGTGAGAAAAGGTTGAGGAACAAGACAGTTAGGTTGGTGAAACTTTAGTGGAGCGACAACGAGAAGGACTTTACTTGGGAGACAGAAGACATGATTAGAGATACTTATCCTGATCAGCTTTGAGGGTATGTTTATATTAGCTAGATAGTTTCTAGTCAAGTAGGCTAGTATGGTTGTTAGGAGAGGTTACATAAGATTTCTATGTTTAGTATTTAGTCCTTACTAAATTTCGAGGACGAAATTCTTTAAGGATGGGAGCCTGTAACACCCCTAATTTTTAATAACATTATTCAGGAAATTTAATTAGATAAATTAAATAGAATAATGTAAATATTAAAGTGATAAGGGGATTGAGATTTGAAAATTTTAAATAGAGGCCGAGCTTAATAATAAATTAAAGAATGGGCTTATAATTGATTTTGTATGTTAATTAGGAGATTAATTAACATAAGGGCATATAAGGAATTGTGCACCATAACTCCTTAATACCTTAAAACCACATTTCTTTTCCTTTCACGTTCACTTTCAAAACTCTAAAACGTGAAACCTAAATCTAAAGCCGACCATTACCTAGGGAAGAAAAAGGGGGAAATTAACCAAGAGCTAAGGAATCAAAGCAAGGAGGATTAATATCAATCAAATCTTAAATTCCTTATCCTAATCAAGCTGAATAATAATCTAAACCATCTCTATTTTGTTTTTATGATCATTTGATTTTCGGGTTTAAGATTAAATCCATTATAATGATTTTTGATGATGATATGCTTGGATTTTATAACATATTTGATTCAAACAAGATTGTTTGATAATGGTTTATACACGGTTTTAAGCGTAAAATTGTTTTAATTGAATTTTGAATGCCATAAGGAATTTATATGTTATGTAAAACATGATTTTGGAAAGGAGTTTCAATTTTTATAATTTTCCAAGCTACGGAAAATTTATTATGAATTTTCAAACGAAAATATGAATAATTGGGTATAGAAATTAATTTCGGTTATTTTATGAAGAATTTGGGTTTGAAATTTTTATATGTTAGATAATATATTAAAAGTGAATTTCTGTAATTTTTGGGGATTTTTCCTAAGTAATTTACTATAGAAATAAAATTATTTTAGATAAAGGAGTTGATTGTTTTATTGGTTTGCTTAATGGAAGGGCTTATTCGTTAAATTAATCCTTGTTTAGATCTGAAATTATGCGGCTGTTATTTTTGTAAAGAATTTGAAAAGTTATGGCAACCAATCAAATGTTTACAAATAGGCAGGTTAGTTATAAAGTATTCACTTTAAATGGCATTAAATCAGACTTTATTTGGATAATATGTTCAGCCTCTTTTAGAAGCCATCTTTCGACCCTATGCTTCCTCCTTCAACTAAGCCGAAACCAATACACAAAGTATTACAATGTTGGTACGTAGTGGATTGGAGAAGGGCGGAAGGCAGGGTGTCGAAACATAGCTTTCGATGGGGTCAAAACCTTTGTTCTATTTTCAAAGAAATGCACTTGCCTGTTTTACTAAATGCTTTCGAAGGAGTCGAAACATAGGCTTTCGAAGGAGGCTTTTTAAATTGCTTTCGAAAGGGGTTGCCGCTTCTTGTTTAAATTGTAGCTTCCGAATGAGTTACTTAGTTTTAAAATCAATTCTTTCGAAAAGGGTAGTTTCGATCAAGTCAAAACCGTTCTGCCATCCTTATGCCTTTCGAGTGGATTGAAGTCATCAACCAATTCGAAAGGTAGACTTTGTTTTAAACCTTTACTAAGCCACTTTGTAAAGCTTTCGAAAGGGTTAAGGGTTTTGAAGGCAATGGCTTCGAAAGGGGTTTCAAAGCTGTGACGCCCCATCTCTATACCCACGCTAACCAAGAACACTACGATGTAGTGCTGTCAACTAGCACGGAGAATAAGGCTGTTGAGGAGCGACCATCCATGTGATTGCTTATCACACGGTGGCTATAAAATAATCTTCGGAAACAAACATAGAAATAAACATAACACAAATCAGTCACAGACATCCATATCACAAAGGCGGAAGAAGATATGAATATATAACTAACACATGAAAGTGTACATCAGAGTAGTGGTCAAAAAGATCCACAATAATACAAAAGAATAGCAACATGTGCTATACCAAAAGAATACAACTATGAGTCCATATCTCAAGTGTATACAACAAAAAAAAACTGCTAAACTAAATAGTTAGCCAAAAGTTAGAGTAGCAAATCCCGGGAGGAAGTCAAGCAGAAGCACCTGTAACATCTCGGTCTGACCCGAGTATTATTTAAGAAAATAATAAACGGATCAGTCTAGCTATAAATATCAGATGACATGATATAAAATAAAAGATATGGCATAAACATAAAATATCCATACTGACATACTACTATAAGTATGCAAATGATGATCAACAGGAGATCAACCGATGAGAAATGATCAATATCACAAGAATCTTCTCAAAGATCCAAAGAGGGCATCATACCCTAAACTTGTACTCATAACAAGTCAATGACATAAAAAAACCCAGAAATCAAAGCAAGAAATCCAGAAATCATAAAAAGAGAAAGAGGCCTATCACATGACGGTCCGAAGACCATGGGGAGCTACCCCATGTGTGTGAGTCGGAATCACACAGATTGAGGTCTAGGCTAACCAAAAAGCAAAAAGGTATGTGTGAGTGGAATCACACAAGTGGTGTCTAGCCTAACCTCGCAAACAAAAAGGTATGTGTGAGTGGAATCACATAAATGGTGTCTAGACTAACCTTGCGGACAAAGAGATACGTGTGAGTCGGAATCACACCAATGCGCTCTAGTCTAACCTTGCAAACAAAGAGACATCGCACAATTACTAGTCTAAATCATAAAATGATCGTCATGATCAACGATAAGTGTCAATTACACTAAGCTAGTAAATATACGAGTTTAGCTTCATGTCCCATAGCCACTTGCTTAACTTAAATATTTACGAACAAATTGTAGATCTGCACTAGGAAATTGTCACCAAAGGGTTCAATCGAACAAGTCCAAGAGCTAACCGACAAAGTGAACGAAAGCGTTTCATACCACTCGTTTTACTAAGTCGTTTAAGTCGATTTCTCATTCGAGTGAAGTAAAGGCTTGTATATACTAGTAGATTGGAAATTGGTTTGAGAAAACAAACTTTTGATATTTAAAATAGTGTTGAAATCGCTTTGATGAAAGAGTTTTAATATTTACTACTAGTATTGAAACCTTCATATATCTTTAAAGTGACAAGTCATAAAGCGATTGTTGAAACAATATATCACAAAAATTCACATTCGAAGACGTGAACAAAATCCAAGGAAATCAGCTCAAAATGCATCAAAGTGGAAGTTTTGTTGAATGCTTTTTCAGATAAGATCGCCTACACCCCTGGTCAGGTCGCGGGGTCCAGGGGGCAGCGCCCCGTCAAAACGGTACGACCTATTGAAGCCAAGCTGGTCAAGCGACCTAAGGAAAAGTAGGTCATACGACCTAAGGGTTCACGCGACCTAACACAATGGCCAAGCGACCTAACAAAATAGCCGAGCGACCTAACTGGAGCAAGCGACTTATAGGTCATACGACCTAATGGTGAGCGACTTAAGGGAGGTGAGCGACCTAAGGAACTCGCGACCTAAAACTCGCGACCTAAAGAAGGGTGCGCGACCTAAGGAGGGTGCGCGACCTAACTGGTTCGCGACCTAAGGAGGGTGCGCGACCTAAAAGTGGCGACCTAAAATGTACGCGACCTATAGACTCGCGACCTAACTGGGCATGCGACCTAAAGAAGTACGCGACCTATAGACTCGCGACCTAACTGGGCACGCGACCTAAGGAACTCGCAAACGACCTATGACTTAAGGCTTAACTCGCTAACGACCTACGACTTAAGGCTTAACTCGCGAACGACCTAACACTGCGTGACTTTACAATGCGAACGAGCTTCAGTTCTGGGCGACCTATGGAGGCAGAACGACCTAAGCTCAGGAAATCTCCAAAAAAACACTAAAAATTTGGGTTTTTCGCCAATCCAATCCAAACCAAATGCAAATGTGCATGCTAAAATGATAGAGAACCATTCCCAATAGTCCAATGACAATTATAGGCAAGATGTGAGATCAAAAATCTCACCTTTTCCATGAAATTGATGAAGATGAGACTTGAGAGCAAAGCAAGCACACCAACAAGCTTGAATCAATGTTCTTCACGTGAATTTGATGTTGAATCTCGGATTTGCAATAGAATTTAAGTTTGGAGTTTTAATTTCCACTTCCCACCACCATTTTTGATGAAGCTTGAATGTTATTTGATGAAGTGATGAAGAGAAGAGGGGGTTGGGCTGAGTTAGTGTGTGTTCAGCCCCAAACCAAAGTCCTAAGCCAAAAAGTGTCGAAAATTTCACTATCTCCAAACATATCGAAGTTTACACTCAAAAAGATCACAAACGTCATTTTGAACTCAATGGAAGTGGTCTTGAGACCTAATTTGACCGTATGCAAAAAGTAGCTTTTCGGACTAACATCCGACTAACGATAAAATATTTAAATATAAAATCGATAGATATGCGGGTTGTTACAAAAGCTATCCTTTAAATGTTTTACTTAAATGTTTTGGGCTTTTGACTGGATGGTGCCGAAGCCATATGTTTTTCCCCAAACTCTTTTTAATGGTTTTGAAAGAGGTACTTTCGCTTGTATTCACTTAGACCCAATAAGATATGTTTTAAATTAAACCCAATGGTTTCGAAAGGGATACTTTCAAATGGTTTCGAAGATATGCTTCTATAATTGAATGGTATTACTTTAATACGTTCAGAAGGTTTCGAAAGAAAGGTTTTAAAGTGTTTCGGAAGGCAGATGCTTAGTGTTTTGAAAAGAAGATTTGAATGCTTTCAAAAGGAAGTTTTCCAATGGTTTCGAAAGTAAAGATTAAAGGATTCGAAAGCCTTAGTTTTCAAAGCAAAAAACCCAACCTCAAATTTCTAAAGGTAAAACCCATGGCATTACAAAAGAGCTTTTAAATGCTTTTAAATTGAAGTTTTGTGAAGAAGCTTGCCTTGATAAAATAATAGGTTAAAGGGATTAACCATGTATTATATGCGAATGATTTCAAGGATATTAAACCACAGATGTAGGTGATTATTATGTTAATTTGTTTGCTTCTTCTAGTTTACATATTCACTTTAATATGGACCCATAACTGTAATTTGGGGAAAAGGGGCAGAATAACCAGCTAGGCTGACCCAATAGTGAATATAAATTGAGTTAACTTCTGAATGAGTAGAGTTGTTTCCAGGAGGTCAGGTAGACCTGAATATAGGATGCCTAAATACTAGTTAAAGAAGTAATCAGATAGATAGGTTCATAGTATACCCATGAAAACTATGCTTAGAATAAGTTATTAGCAGGGGCCAATAGGTTCATAGTAAACCCATGAAAACTATGATTAGAAAGAGAATTGGCAGGGCCAACAAGTTTGTAGTGAGCCCGTGAAATCTATACCTGGAATAAGTTATTGATAGAAGTCAATAGGTTCCTAATCAACCCATGAAAACTAGGATAAGAGGGAAGTTATTGGAGATACCAATGGCTTCAGGGAGAACCTATGAATATGGAAGTTATTGGCAAGGGCCAATAGGTTCTTAGTGATCCCATGAAAACTATGAAACCAGACAGGGAGCCCATAAACATTAAATGGGTTATTAGTCAGCCCATGAATACTATTAGGTTAATAGTGACCCTAGAAACTATACTTGAGACAGATAGTCAAAATGAATGGGGATGGGTAATGCGGAATTGATTTACTTGTTTGCATATCATCAAATATTTTGAATTGTTATGTTTTAACCATTGTCGATGCAGGAGCACACAATATGGCTTTATAAAGTTTTGAATAAGATACTAGTGAGGGGAAAAATCATTCCGCTAAACAGCGTGGTCTCACTAGATATCTAAATGGTTTGAGATGGAAGATTATTATTCATACCAAGCTTTATGTCTGACTCGAAGTTTATGTTTTCCCCTTAAACTCTCGGGTACTCAAATAAATTTTGAGTAGTTTGAGAGTTGAGGTTTTCAGGTACCTCTTTAGAGGAATAAGCTTCCAGAGACGTGCGGGAGGCATGATAACTATTTGGAGTTCTTTTCTATTTTGATTCCGCTGTGTTTTGTTGAAAAGGCAAAGCTGTTTAATTGCCTAGTTATATACTCTGATCATCCAAGGGGGCATCTTCATATGTCGCTCTTGGTGTATATTTTAATAATTATATTTTCTTTTAATGTGGTTCTTGTATTGGGATTATGTATTGAATTTGAAATGCTTTAAAATGGAATGAGAAAGTTGTTTGTTGATTTTAAATTTTTTTCCATACCCATGTGTTTCTGTTATATCAATGTATCTAATATTACCGCGTTTAGTCACCGAGGATTAAAAACTATGGATGACTGCAGCATCCGTTGTCGTTGGTTTTGGGCCTCCAAGTGGGGGATGTTACACTTAGTTTGCAGGTTTAACAGTTTTATTCCATTTCCTAATCAATGTGAATTTACAATAATTAGTTTCACTCAGGTTCAATATAGTAATATCAAGTTACATAAAAAATTATAAGGATTTCTATTTGGTTTAAAAACAGGTTTAATCTTTATAATTCCTATTTAAGAGGTTTGCATCAAATTAATTATTATCAAATCCTAGATATAAACAATATGATTAACAATTTAACTACTAACATCCTAGATCAGATAGAGGAAACTAAAATTAACTGCAATTAATTAACTTATTAAAAATGTTCCCACTCAACTCGGATCCAAGCTTGCTCCTAATCCTTCATACGGAAATCTACCCCTATTTGCTTGCTCTTTTCTAGATCCAACGTCCTTAAATCCTCTTATTTTATTTTTATTTTATTATTGAAGAATTTATAAGTGGATAGGAAAGAATTGATAGAGTTTCATTATATAGATGAATTGCTAATGAATTAGGGTTTATGTTAGCTCTATATTTATAAGGGTTTTAGATTAGTTTTAACCGTTAGATTAACTATAAAGAATATCAAGTTACATCTAGAACGTACCACGATTGCTTCACGGCCAAGCAAAAATATTTCATTCAATCTCCACCATGCATCGCTTTAGTATTCCTGATAGTCAAACCAACCGGTCGACCGCTAAGGATGATCGGTCGACCGCTACCTGTCAATCGGCACACCCTAGGGTGTCGACCGTTGGAGTAGTTTAATTAAAGAAAGTTTTATATTTTAATTTATTTTGTTTTCCAATTTTAAAACGCTCATAACTTCTTTATACTAACTTCGATTTCAAAGCTTCATATATGAAATTGTTCGAAAAATAGCTACGAACATAATGTTGCAAGTTTCGCAGCCAAATTTGAATATTTATGCAAATTTTACTTTCACCCTTATTATATTTAATTTAATTATTTTATTAGTTTTCCTCTTAAATTTTCGAAGTGTTACACGGACAACTCAATCGGGACGATACCAAAGGCTCACAACCAAAATTGCAATTTAGAGAGTGGAATTTTTGGAAAACTTCGGAGTAAACTCTATGGTACGAAGCATATCCCAAAAATTCACATCAAAAAAACACCCTCATTAAACATACAACCATATCTTATAAAGGTTCATACCATTTTTTTTATCAATAAGCTTTTATAATTATAAAATTCCTTATGAACTTCAAAGTGTTAGAACATCTTACTATTTATTACTTCCAAAGATAATGTTGTAAAATAATTTGCAAACCTACTTTCTTCAAAGCTCTTCTTATTTTACAAAAGTTTCACAAAACCTTTCTAAAATAAATTTACGATATAGTGGACCTAAAATATTTATAAATCACAAAATTTCAAATTCTAGAAAACTCTTATCTTCATGAAACTGGTCCTCCTTAAATCTCAATTCCACAAAATAAATTCTAAAATTTTGTAAAGCACTTGAAATAAAATTTTGTAGCTTAATCTCAGGAATTTTCTGAAATCAAAAATCATCCCACATAGGTTGGTTTAAAATTTATAATCAATAACTTCAAACTTTGATTCACAAAAAATATTTCCAAATAAGCTTACTAAAATTCTTCCAAATAATCTTTAATTCAAAAACTCACTTTCCAAAATATTCCTTTCCATTTCATACCACTTACTCATATATTTGTTTTCACATATTTACCAAAAATTAGTACTTATCTTACTTCATTATAATTCATTGACATCCAAAAATCTAATTTTCTCAAAATAACAAATATTTCTTTACTCAAAACTTAGTTGTCCACAATTCATATTTATATACCTTTTAAATAGAAATCCATTTTCGATAAAAATCAACAACAATATAAATACTTCAAAATTCACTTTTCATAAACCACACTTCTTTAACACTTTGATAAAAGATTTCTACATATACTTAAAAATGCTATACAAAAAAGTTTTCTTCAAATGATTCATTCAAAACTCAAATTTCAACTTCCATAAAATATTTATTACTTGGTTTATTGTAAAATTACACTTTCTACAATAACTCACAAAATTAATAATTTATTCCTTTTTTACTTCGCTTTCCTTTGAAACCATTTTTCTAAATACTTGTTTATTCACAACAAAATTTTCTCAGAATAATCAATTTTGTAAACTTATTTATATTTTTTAAGTTGAAAACTTATATATATATATATATATAAACTTTTAGGTCATAGTGTATCCTATCACAAATGTATTCATAAAATTCATCCAAATCACAAACAATCACGCAATATGGTAGGCATACAATCACAATATCACATGCCATACAAATTTCAAATTCAAATATATAAATTTACTGATGATGCCCTGCCATGAATTTTTAGGGGCTCACTTTGTCAATTGGCTTCAGTGTTGACCTTATAATCAACATTGCATGATGGCTGCAATGATTATATCAAATATCTAAATATGTTAAAACACTGTATTATTTACAAAACAAATTATTAACTTTACTTTACATATATTTTCTCAAGTCGAAACTGTTTCTAAAACATCAAAATATTATACATATTTTCATATTGCGTACTTTATTTAAACACGGTATCAAATAATATTTCTTTTATATATTATATCATTTCTTAAATCTTCATCTATGTTCTTTTCAAGACATAGCTAAAAATATTTCTCCATAAATTAAATTTTCCTTTCAAAATATTTTTCTCTCAAACATTGCTTGTACTTATCCACTTCATTCAAAACAACTTCAATTTCTAAAATATTAGGCTCATTTCAAAATATTCTTCATATCATTCTAATCTTTTCAAAATATTAAATATAACTTCCTCGGATATTATTTCAAACATTGATTTCTATATATTTCAAAATATTTTACTTCTTTTCAGAGTACTACATAACTTTTTATAACTTTGTATCCATATGTCTCGTCTCAGTGTTTAGGAATTTCCGTCGATAACGTTGATCATGCACATCAACCAGAATTCTTAAAGAACTTGACGAATAGATTAACAAAATAATGTCAAAATTTCATCAAATAAATGCTTTTATATATTTTAAGATACTTCCCATACAAATACAATTATTTACAAAATTAATAAATTTACTATTATCATATATATATATTATATATATTCTATTAATTGAAAAGGTTCTAATTACAAAATATGCTTACCTACATTAAAACACTTATAAATAATTTTATAAGAGTACTTTTCAAAAATGCTTTACTTACAAAATTCCAAATATCACTAACCAACCACCTATATGAATAAACGAACAAGCTTTTCATTTCACACACAGTTTAATCTTTTTTTCATATAAAATTTTATTTTGTGTGAGTAGAATTTCTATTGTCCCTTGCAGCCACTTCTCTACTAAAGAAACCGCTAGGTTCTAAATTTGAATATTTTAAGTGAGATACTCACCTCGAGTGATAGTTACTATTGAATACCACACTCAAGATGGATCCCCAAACATAACATCATCAATCAATGTAATAACAAAAGGAAATTATAAAAATTATCAACCAAAAAATTAGTCAAACCAATTAAGACAACCAAATAACCTATCTGCTCAGGGAAATTGATCAATCAAATTCCATTGCAGATTCTGATCCTTAACGATTCAGATTACTCTATTCAAAGCCACACCGAGGTCTAATATTTATCAACCAAGCAGGCAATACAAGTCTGATCGACAACTTATACCTTTACACCCTTAGGAATTACTCTATATCTCATATAGAGATTTACACTCAAAACAATAGAAGAGATTAATATTATATAATAAGAAAATACAAATATGTCCCCTGATGATTACTCCAGCAATCACCGTATATAAGTAAAATATATTTACTCCTATTATCTCTTGCTATAGGGTACTTCCCAACACACCCAAAGGACAAGGACTCTATGTCTCATCTAAGGCCATGACCCGTGTCTCTTATATGATGTATTGTTCTGAACCCGCTCCGATGTCAACTATAACACCCCACCTCTATACCATACTAACAAAGAGTATTACCATATAATATTGTTTGGTAATACGGAGAATGAGGCGATATTGAGCTTACATATGTGAATATTCCCTTAAGTTAACACTGGTATGTATTTAAACATCATATATATAAAACTCACCTATACGTGTATAGTATCTACACGAAGCAATAAACACATGCGTCTCTAGGATAGAAAAACACATAATATATGTAACGACTCGTATTTTTAACTATTTTAAATTATTAAATTTAATATGATTTTTGAATAAAATTGGTTAGAAATAAAATTTAATGATTTATTAATGTAGTTATTGAATATGAACTTGATTAACATCTTGAAATAAACAATTCAGAAATTTAATATTGAAATAAAATTGTATGTATTGAATATGTTTATAATCAATAGTTAGGATTGAATCATAAGTGACGAATTAGTTAGATGGAAATAATCACTGATAACTAAAATTCATTTGAAATTCAATGATTATTAATGAAATTTAATCGATATCTGAATTGTTTAAATAATAGAATCTTGAATTAATGTGAATGAGAATGATGTCGAAAGTTGATTTAAATTTTATTTAAGCAAGAATGAAATTGTTAAATTTTAAAATTGGGTTTAAAGTGACTAAATTAAATTTTGGGAATTTTATATTTTAATTAACGTGTAAAAATAGCCATTTTGGCCACTTTCTCAGATTTTGACGAAACCAGTTTCATCGGATCTGTAATAGTGAATTATTGTAGGATTTCAAGTTTCGTGGCGATTGGACTTATCGTTCGCCGTGCGATCTTGAAACGCGTAGAAATTAATTTAAGGAATTTAATTAAAATAATTTGATTTTGAGAAGCTATCATCTACATACGATCGAATTAGGCCTCGATACTAGTTCCATTGTGTTCGGAATGAGGGTAAACATATAGAACACCAGGCGGGACATGTCATTTGGAGTCCGGAATTTTCATGGGCAAATTGGTTAGATATTTTCTAATATGATATACATATTTCCTTTCCCATCTTCCAACATATCGTACAGGCAACCACCAAATTGTATTCCATACTCCCTATCCCCTCTCTTATTTCAAATCGCACTTATCTCAGAAAAGAAAAAAACGAACGGAAAAAAGAAGAAAAAAACATGATTGAATCGCGAGACGTGCGGCGTGTAGCAAGGAGCTGGAGGAGAGCGAGCGACGCAAGTGTCGCGAGTGGTGGCTCGACTGATTTAGGGTTTCGAGTGGGGCGCCGTTCTCTGATTCACGCGCGTATGCGCTGGCGCAGCAAGGTGGCGATCGAGGCAGCACAACTGGAGAGGGATGTCGGAGCTCGGTCGAACTAGGGTGGCGTCGTGGTTCTTGGTCGTGAGGTTGGGTCACGTGCCTGGGAGAGAAGGAGCGGACCTGATAAAGTAAGCGTGAGGAAAGGTTATTTTATTATTATTATTTAATTAACTAATTTTGTTAAATAAATTTAAATTATATCGTATAGTAATTATCGCGTAATTTTTGCGTACGAGGCCCGTTTTGAACGAAACGAATCACGTTGGAATCGTATCGACGAAGGCTTTGGTGTGGAGTTAGGGTGGTATTTATTTGAATCTAAAAATATTTTCAGTTTCAAATAAAAAGGTGAGTGTTTTATAACGCTCATGAATTATTAAAATATTTTTATGTTAGTCAAATTGGAATCATGAAGTTAATTATTTTATTGGCTGTTGATCGGTAATTTAACTGACATTTAAATTGATATCTGGATTGAACTGGTAGGAATTTAAATAGACAGTTCAATTTGAAATTGGAATTGAATTGCTAGTTAAAAACACCCGATACTGTTAATTATTTAATGGTTGTGATACATTGACTGTTTTGGATATTGGTTGCAATTGGATTCTATTGGTTGATATTTGGGATGATTTGGATGTTTAGTTATTTTATCTATCTATGTTATCACCCCGTAAATGATTTGACAGTATATAAAATTGTTAACTGAATTATTTCAAATAAATTAAGAAATACGTTGAAATGATATATACCTATGACATTTATTTTGGATTGAAATGATATATATCCATCCCCGAACTTAAGTTGAAATAACTATTCACTTGGCCATAGGATAGAAAATTATATACGGACACCGGATTAGTTAAATTGAATGATTTCAGAATTTTTGATTTGAAATTATTTAAATGATTTGATTTAAAGAAATAAAAATTGAATTTATGAAAATTGAATTATTTCTAACTTGAGCTCGAAATGTTAAAATTTAAATTTGGTAACAGGAATTGTTTAAATAATCGAAGTTGAGATTTTGAAGTTATAATCGAAATATGATTTGAATTCTGGAAATTGATTTGTTTTAAAAGATTGAACTTTTATTCGAACTTTGAATATTGCCAAGCAAATGTAATTTAAATCGATATTTCAAAAGTTAAGCTCAGAATTATATTATTTTGAAGATTTGAATCTTAAATTGAATATTGAAGTTGAATTTGATTTAAATGATTTAAATTGATAATCTGAAATCGACTCGAACTCATATAAATTGAATGGTTTAAAATTAAGAATTGAATTGAATTAATTCAAATTGGAATCGAAATTGGAATTAACTTGAATTGAAAATCGGAATTGAATTAATTTGAAATCGAAATCGAAATTGATTTGAATAGAAATTGGAATCGAAGTTAATTCGAATTGAAATCGGGATTGAATCGATTTAAATTGAAATGGAAATTGATTTGAATTGGAAGGTTTCGAATTGAATCAGTTTGACTTTGAAACTATTTTTAAATAAATTATTTTAATATAAACTGTTTAAATACCTATCTTTTAAATATTCATATTATTTTGATTTTCCAACTATTTCCTATATAAACCATTTTTAATATATAAACTATTTTATTAAACTATTTTCTATCAAACCAATTTAACTTTTTAAAACTATTTAAAAAATTTCAAACTAGAAAAATTCAAACTGGTCAAAGAGTGGAATGTTTATATTTAAATCATGGATTTAAATACGAATTGGGTTAAATTGAGGTTGTAATCCAAATGGAAATTCGAAGAAATTTTGAATTGGAACTGAAATTGAAATATTAAGGCGAAAATGATTGTTAATTGAAATAGTATATTTTGAGTAAATATGATGATTTCGAAATGAATTTGATTTTGAAGCGAATATGATATTTTGATATCAAGTACGAATTGTTTTCAAAATATAAAAGTACCAACCGGTGTGTAAAACGACATTTGGTTATTAAAGAGACCAGGGCCTCTTATTGGCATACCCTCTGTCAATATTGGAACCACTTTAACAACTGTATACGCGGAGGAGACTCCATAATGAAGTGGTTGCATTTGGCATCGTTTGTTGGATTTGAAGAAAGAGAACGATGATGGATAGACCTCGGCACTTGTGCCAATTTGAAATACTAAAACAGGACAGCTTGACAAAGCCAAGCGGGATAATTACCCCTCGCAAACATCCGTTCTTCGATTTTCTTGGACTCGGTCCATATTATTACTCTTGTTATTGGTTTCGATTGGTGCGCCTTGATTGTGGAATAGCTTCCCTTGATTCGATATGGGATGGATGGACGCGGTGAGCGGTCGTGGCTACGATGCATTACCACTAGCCCTGTGACCCGAACTGGTAGTATCCTACCTTGGGCATTGTCTCACATGCCTTGTCATACTTTTATCCCTATACGAGATCCTTACGATTTTGGTTTAGTGTTGTCGTATCACGGCACATCACTGGCTACCGACATACTACTGGTTGTGCTAAATGCAAACTGTACGACAATGCTTAAAAACGCGTTAAGGGGGATTAATGTAAAGCCTTAACGTTAGAAAAAATATTTATTTTACTGATTAGACATTGTATATGTAGCGTGTTCTACTACATATAAATATTTTGACAGATCCTTAAGAGATGGAAAATCCTGTAACATCTCTTGAGTTATCGCACGCACGTTATACACTGGATAGAAGATGTGAAATCCCATAAATATTTCTGATGCTATTACACTCATGTTTCATGTGATATTGATTTGACTCACATAAGGATATTTTAGTCCTGACTCGAGTGTTTTGTTTTTTCATTACGCTCGGGTCAGCCCTGAGTATTTCAGCGCATTGAAGATCATTTTCTGGAGGATAAAGATGAAGATTTGGTATATTATTACTATTATTATTCATGCATCATGTTGTCCGCTGTATTATATTATTTATCCCTGTTGTATATATAACTCTGATAAATGTTGTATAAATTATAATCAAATGTATAATATAAACAGCTTCATGAATTGTTTATTTGATTATTATATTTTATCGTTCCGCTGTGAGATTTTGTGTTTGTTTTCTTCTTCTTTTCTTATTTTTCTTAATACCCCATTGATTATCTATGTTCCGGATTGTTTGGGTCGGACATGTGTGGATCATTGTCAATTAAAACTTTCTGAAATGTAGGTCGTCGCAATATATAATAAATAATAGAGAACTTAAAGTCAACAAACGTAGCGATAAATGTATAATAGAAAATATACATCAATCCAAGTGGGTCAATATAATAGAGTCGATACTCGCTCTCCCAATAATATAAATACAACATAAGTCCAATAACATTTCACCACAATACATGTACACAAGAGGTTACAAATATATATAATGACACACTAATCGACTATAAATCTAGCCTTCATCTATGCCCAATAGTCAAAAGTTGATCACTTCATCCCTATACCTATAATGACTTGGAAAGACCTGAGTATTGTATAAATAACACATGGGTTAGACTATGTCTAAAATGTAGGTGTCAATATATCATGATAATAACATGGTATATCAATGGTATCATAAAATAGTATAAGAATACCTCAATGTAGCAACACATCACAAAACCATATATAAAAAATATCACCATTATAGAAAGTCAAGTCAAACTGCATATTAAGTGGATAATGTTAAATGGGTGAACCAATCCATGCATCCAAATATCATTAAGTATAAGAGATCACTGACTATATAAGGCAGCTTCAATAATGCCTAAGATTATCTTTAAGATAGTCGTAAAGTAGACATACCCGTGGTTCATCATACTCAACATATAAAAAAGCACATGACAAACATACATATCAAACATACATGATATACAAATATGGCATACCCTCGGTAGCCATGGTCGTCCCTCAGAAATCTGTATAAAAATAGGTATAGGGTACAACTCCATGCTCTTAGCATCTCTAGCTATCCACGATGGCGGTATAATCAATGTGTATGGGGTTACACAACTTCATGAATATTCAGCCACTGAATAATCAAAGAGATCTATATTCACATAATGATCATCTAGACTTTTGACATCATAGTGATAAATTGGCTCTCAGCCATTGAAATGATTGTATGGTCTCTTAGACCTCTACTAATTTACTCAACTCTCAATATCGTGAGTAGTCATCTGGACCCTCGGTCCTATGTGCTCTAAGCATCATAAATAACTATTTTGACATTGGTCTCAACAAATGATCCGAATAGCTCTCAACCGTATACTAATAATCCCATATAGGTGAATAAGTATTATCTACATCGGTAATAACCAAACGAGAGACTGACAGCTCTTAGCATGGTCCAAGAGCCTTCCTCACACACTCTCAGCGCTACTTCTACAGTCTTCGGTTTCCTCGATAACCATTGCGACCCAATATCCATCTAGTGTATGACTATACTATGCCATGGTCATGACCTTGCAAATGCCCCATTAGTAACAGACTGTTAGCCTAAGTGAAACGGAGCAATGGCTCCCAACCATATACACATCAAAAGGTGTGTTATGGATTTGGGGAGCGGCCCAACAATAAGGCCGCTAGGATGGATATTAGCTAATCTGGTTTACTCCACAGCATATAATAAGAGTATGCTCATAATAATTAAACACACTAATGGCTCTCAAACTTCTTACTCTCAATTCGCATCACCACAAATATAATATCCCAGAAATGACCCCGACGAGTGACAGCAACATACAATGGATAACCAAATAAATATCACATTGGTGTTTAATACAACCACGTGATGCTCAATCGTTTATTCACTACTCATAAACTATACTCGCTCTCCACAACATTCTATATAATGAGTCCAAAGAATAACCAGAGAAATATTTCTGAAAGTCTCACGCCAGATGGTGTTATAAATCTATTTATTCAAATTTCTCGTTACACAGAATGAAAACAATCAAAACATCTAAATATAAACCATGAAAGATTATATTTATAAAAATGTAATAAAACTTCATCAATCAATTTTATATTCTAAAACAATAAAATCCTTTAAAATATATTACATATATATTGAATAATACGTTAACTTTATTTATATAATCCTAAAATAAAGATTTAAATACAAAAATCACCTCCAAATCATTATATACGTATTTTAAAACATTCAAGATCACTTTACAAATCAAATATAATATATAGAATTTGTTCCAACATTTTTTATAATTAGATTCTATTTTCAAATAGTTTATAACCTCCAAAAATATTATTCTTTTATTTCATAACATAAAATATAATTCAAATCCATCATTTTATTTTCAAAACATTTGTTACTCAAATCATAAAATAGTTCCAAAATATTTGATAATTTAAACCATAAAATATATATATGTTATTTATTTTATTATATATATATATATATAAATGAACAACAATCTGGAGCTCAGCAACTCCAGCTACCGATTGACCGATTAATGTCAGGTGTTGATCGATAATAGTCGCAACCTGGAGCTGTTCAAACTCCAAATGCAGCTTTTCCCCTCTGTTCTTCTTTGAGTTCCTTACTCCATAAAACCCCTCTATATTGCTATAACCAAATGCAATCCAACAAGCACAAATACACATAAATCTAAGCAACAAACTATCATGGATCAAAGGCAATGAGATTGATTTCAAGTTTATAGTAAAGGGTTTCAGCAAACAAAATTCAAACACATCAACCACAAATAAATCCAAACATCTAAACAAGGATTTAAGAGTGCAAAACACTCATCTTAGCTTAAGAAATCTCCAGTCTTCCTATATTGCTTCACAGCACTACACAACCTAAATTTGCTCTTCTCTAGAATTTATCATGACACCAAACTTGCACAAAATCATACTTTAATGGAGGTGTAGAATCGGGAAGTGATTCATGGTTTTTAATTTCATAATTTAGGGAAATTTATTTGATTTTATATTGATTTTTGAAGAAGAGGAGGATTAGGATTCATAATGGCAGATTAGAGGAATGCAGATAGAATACCTTACGAGTAGGAAAACTAAAACAAGGAATGAGGTTTCTAGACTAGTCCTGAAGCAAAGAAAGATGGAGAATTTTCTTATGTGTGCATATGGGCCATACACAATTATTAATCCAATCTATTTCTTCTCCTTTTCTTCTTTACTAATCA
The DNA here is from genome assembly GCA_030737815.1 of Allium fistulosum. NCBI lineage: Eukaryota > Viridiplantae > Streptophyta > Magnoliopsida > Asparagales > Amaryllidaceae > Allium > Allium fistulosum. The sequence goes on from CM060902.1 coordinate 1,391,059,971, forward strand.
TTTTCTCAATCATGTTAAATTATTTAAAATCATCAAATAAAATTAATATTTATCTTTTCTAAGTATTATGCTATCATCACAAAATTTTACAATAATTATTTCCATAATTTAACTCATCAAAATAATTATTTCATTTTTACATCTCTAGGCCCATTTGTTAAATACATTCACAAGCTCCTTATATAAATGAAAATAAATTTTCTTTCTCTTAAAAATAAACTCCTAATCTCATTTATTATCATATTATACTTTATAAAAATTATTTAACCACTTTTTAATATATTTAAATTATTCCAAAATTAAAACATTAATATTGCTTCAAAATAGTCAAAATCATCATTTACGACTTTGGAAATATCTATCAAAATAATTCACTTATAATCATTTATATATATAAAATTTTCCAATATCAATCAACATTACTAATAAAGTAAGAAAACAAAATTCACATTTCACAAAATACTCTATTATTAAACTCAAATAAATTCTACATTTACCAATTAATATAAATCTCAATATCCACATCTAAATTTATAAAATATTAAAAAATTTATTATTGAAAAGCTATTTAACCATTAATATTTTATTTATTAATGTTAATTAATTTGCTTCTCAATATCGGGTTATTACAATGTATATAAAGACGATTTGACAGTGTGTGAATTTGTTTGGGATTGGATTGTATAAACTTATGTAGTATTATAAGTTATGTAATTAGATATATTTGTGTGATATGATATTTTGGGAGACCGTTTGATGTGCGATTCTGAAAGTTATTAGTTAGTATAGTTTTTATTTTATACCCTCTTTGTATATCAAATGTATCACCTAACGGCTCACCGTTTCGGGACTTCGTTGTACAGTTACATGGTTCTGAAATGGCGGGTTGTTACAGACAAACATGTTTAACAATGTAATGTACATGATTATTTACCAAATCATCTTTTACTATCGCGATTTTGTATCTTTATATCATTGATACTACGTTATTTGTAGATCATAAAGGATGTTATCAGTTATATACTATGACTTATCCTCTTTTTATGCTCCGCGAAGTAAGAAAAATAAAGCATTTGCGTGACCTAAAAAAAACTTTAATAAAACCCTAATATAAAGAAATTCCTATGCGTAACATGGGTTTGCACTAGTTAAATCTTATTTATAGCGACTTTTTTCCTTCTTCACCCATTTCTTTTCTCATCCACCATTATTTGATAAAATACTCCATTTACACCCAACTCTAATTTGCTTAAAGTTTAAAGAAAAAAGTATTCATATAACTGTAAACAACAATCATGAATTCAAATCTCATTAACCACAATCATATTTATTACAAAATTATGTCGGTTTGGAATATTATTAGAACAATGTAGTTAAATTGATAATCTTCGAACCCTAATATACTAAGACGTTAGATGATTTTTTTCAAAATCTTGTTTCAAGCAATAAAAATTGAATATATGGCAAGGATGAGTTGCAAAAAAGCAATTGTTCAAGTTGATAAATAAATTCTATATGAGATTCTCTTTAAACATTAAGAATATTGTGCTAACGATAGTGTGGGTGTTTGGAGCGCTTATTTTATTTTTTAAAAGGTTTGTTTAAAAGACATTAGAATGTGTATTAGTGGGTGTATAAAGTAACACCCCTTATTTGTTTATAATTTTTTCTGACATGAAATAGAAAAATTTAAAATCCTTGGAAATATGATTTGTTTATAGACTAATGGAATTTGATGAGTTTGCATTAAACAAACAATTTATGAGATCAAATTCGATAAAATTATTTATGGATTTACGTAATTTATTTTTCTAACAATTGGTATGATCCCATTAGTATCAAAATAACCAAATGCATGGTTTAAAAAATAGCTATGGGTACGTCTTAAGCAAAAGAGACACCTTAAAGGGTTATTTTGAATGGGGCACGAAAGAGGAAAGTTTGATGTAAACGGAATGCCTTTTTTGCTGCGAAAAGGGCATTGAAAGAATGATTGTTTGTATGTTTTTTTTAAGTTTTTGTGAATAAGTATTTAAAATTGATATAAAATTATAACAAATTACGTATAAAAGGCAATGAAAAAACCGTATATTGCAAAGAAAAATAATGTTATACCTCATTAAAAGAAAAGATAAATTTGAGTATAAAGGTACATCACATCTATTTTGATCTAAATTGCTTAATAAAATGATTCAACATTCTTCTAAATTCTTTATCCTTTTTCAACATAAAACAAACCAACTGATAATATTTTGGTTTGCCCATAAATAATACTGTAAGCTCTTACTTAACCATCAAGCGGAGACGGAATTCTAATGCAAATTCAGTATTTTGTTTGAACCCATCGGAATTCAGATAGTTGTCTTTCAATGTATAGAGAGTCTCCATTGCCTTGCCTGAGACATGGAGCAAAATTAAATGTACAACAAGGAGAAGTGACGATGGGGTTAGAAAGTAACCCATTCACTATTCCATTAAGAATATCAGAATATTGATGGTGTCGAATTGGGTTGGAATTGCCAAAGGAACATTGTAAAGGCACTTGCCTTTATTTATTGCACCATCATACATTTTGTCCAACTGTCAAAAATTTGGGAGGAGCAAGGTTTTTGGAGTGACAAAATCGTTAAGCCGTTGCCTACCACCATTCACCATCTCCTTGAACTCAATCTTATTGCACTGAGCAAACACCTCCTGCTATTTATAGTAGATCATACCATGGTGACCAATCATGTTTCATACTATCTCATTTGTTTTTCATATCAGTGGCGGTTAAATTTGTGCCTAAGCGCTGGTTGAACTCATTCACAACATTGTAGTACTAATTGCCAACTCATCCAGAATAAGTATTTATTAGTGATGAATATACGTTTATGAAAGTCGAAGAATGTTGAGCATTCAAATCGACGACAGTTCGAATCGAAGATTCAGTGGAGGTGGTCGACATTCTGAAACGGACAAAAAAAAATCATAACAAATATATGTCGTATAAAAATGTGAAATAAACATAGCCGCAAAAGGAATTGTCTTGATATGGGAAAATGCTAAAAATGGCTTGGATAGTTCGATTTGAGGCTAATGGAGAAGAAGGGAATGGGGGTGGAGAGTTAAGTAGTTAGAAAAATTTTCGTTACGTATTGGACCATTGGTGCATGACGCGTCCAACGTGTTCGATGGATGATGAAGTACTCATGACTATTAGGGCATCCAATGCATCCAAAATTGTAACCATGCATATTGAATCAAATAAAATAATACTTGTCTTTAGTTAAAATGTATCGAGAATGAGACTTGGTATATCTATTGAGACCAGTGTACATAATGCTCTCCATACGATGGATGGTGAAGTACTCATGACCATTAGGACACCAAGGGTACGTGTGTGTTGTTTTTCGGAAAAATTACGGAATGAATTAGCGACAGTCTTCTATAGGTTAAAAGTCAAATAAAAGTTTTCACATAACAATGTGCATTAGCATTTTGACTTAAGAATATCGAGAATCTTAAGCGCCTAAACTATACTTTGATTATGGTCAATCGCACAACAATGACGATACTGTTAAAGCCATAGTTGGGTATAAGTTGAACCATTTGAAGTGAACACCATTCAAGAGAGAATTTGTCTCCTTCAAATAGAAGGTTAGTATCATCTAATGTAATGTCCAAGCCTTTTTGGCCAAAGCAAATTGGATAGTCTATAATTATTATCGGATTACCATGGAATTTAATGTTGGAATTCACAAATAATTATAGATATTAATAGAGTTTTGACCATTGACCGAGCTCTAGATATCTAAGTGGTATAGTGACGACGACGAGAAAACATGAACAATGAGAGAGTTAGGGGTATGCCTTGGGGGGCAATTATGTAATTTTTTACATATATCTAACTATATAACCAATCGTGTCCGTAATAAAGGTGTTTAATTTTCTATTATATAGTTGATATATATTAATTAAGTAATTAATTTAAGTTATTAATATATAAAATCCTTATAATATATGTTATGTGATAACAATTACAATGAGTTGTAATCATGAGAAATTATCACAATATAAAATAACATATTATTTTAAATATTCCTGATCTAGATGTTTTGAGAAAGGATATCAATGCATTCATTGAAACCAGGGTGCATAATGCTCTCCAAATATTTGGCAGTGTATTACTCATGGATAATGGAGGCACCAAGGGTTGCATTCTCATAGTTATTGGATAACTATGGAATAACTCGTTTGAGAGTCTCCTATTGGTTAGTAACAACTAGGTAAAATAGGAACTCTCAAGGTGGCGATGTTATGCATTTCTCTTGACTTGAGAATACCATGGAACTTCAATGTGAATACTCCACTTTTATTATATTAAATCATGGCATGGCGATTTATCTAGTGACCATAGTTGGGTCCGAGTTGAAGCATTGGAATTAAAACATTATTCAATAGAGAATTCATTTCCTCGGTTATATATGGTTAGTATCATGGTCAACTATAGAACTCAAAGTCAAAATCTCTAGCTATAGTTGTATGATTAATAATAGATGTTATCATTGAACCATGACTTTGTTTATGGGCTAAATAAGTTGAATAAGGATGATACTAAAATTTTGACCAAAACCAAATTCTATAAATCCTAAAGTGATATAGTGTTGATGATGAGAATGTGTAAATAATTGTTACTAAAAGACACCACTTAAGAAATATAAAATATAATTTAACTGAAAAGGTATATAAGCATTGACTTCGGCTAAACTATCATACCACTAGCTAAAGTGACGTGTGAATGTTAATATAAAATTGTTCACAATCAGTCTTTAACTTAGTTCACGCCATTGAGCCACATCACCCTATTTGTGAATTCTTCAAAATACCACATGATTATTTAAATTATAAAACATTGTAAATTAATTGAATTTATTAATATTTGAGAAATATTAATTATTATTTAATTTATTTGTTGTTTGGGAATTATTTGTAATCATTTGAATGCATATATAAAAGTTATATTTGGGCACACTGATATACGATATCAGTGTAACTAGAAACATGTTGAAATAAAGGATTATTACATAAAAGGATTTATTGAAATTTTGTACCATTTGATGGCATCTAGGTTCGACAACATCTTGAGAAGAGAAATGGGTGGAATGAGAGAAAATTAAGGGATTAACTAGGGAAATTTTAATAGAAACAAACAGAAAGGTTTTATTCTTTCAAATGAAACAAATCCTTTAATTTTATTCACATTCATTCTTACATTAATTTTCATTTTTTTTCTCCTCGTCTCCATAGCCTTGGTCAAAAGTTAAATTATTCCTTCCAAACTAAAATCAACTCCAAATCAAATGAAAACATTAAATAAAATAAAAACTAAATGGTTCACCCTTCTCTTGCAATGATGGGTATGAATCTAATTAGAGATCCAAAGAGAAACCTCAAATCAACATGTTACAGAGGGAAATAATTTTTTAGGTACAATTTCCTTTTATTTTTATTCATTCATGATGTTGATGAAGGAACTAGGCAGTCAATAGCGGCTTAATTGGGTGAATTTCAATTCTTTTCCATTTTGAATCTTTGTTGGGCCCATGAAGTCTAATAGATTTTACGTCCAATCTAAAATTTGTGTTTAATAAAATCTTATTTTATCTAATTTCTTTTAAAAGGAGTTTACCTTAATTTCAATTAAGTACATTATAACAAGCGTAACAAAAACACTAATATGTGTATAGTGCATTGTAACATATAAGTAGTGCACATGGTTAATGTGTACTATTGACTAGTTTCCTTACCAACTGAAGAATGAAATGAGGTGGATTATGAAGAGAAAATGTTACTTTCTAATCACTAGGCTTAGAATGGAAAATTAGGAGTTAAATACACAACTAGAAGGTAAAAATACAAGATATAGGGTGGTTCGGCAAAGCAGCCTACTTCCACTATAAAATTCTCTTACTATATCTTTCTTTTACAACTACAAGAAATTACAAGAGAATAATAAGAAAAAAGGAAGCAGTTAGGACTAACAAAGTTGTGTAATCTTAAGGATATCAAGAGCCATGAATTGTGTGTTGCATTCAGAATCCTTGTGTGGGATCCTTGAATGTTCCAACCTTAATTTTATTGTGCTGACTCCTTTGAAGTATCATTGCATGGGGTATTTATAGTAAACGAAATGGATAATGTATGGCTAAGATTGTGCTATGAGAAAAGGAGATAATTGGGCTTGACCATTGATCTGACTGTAGAAGTGGATGGTCGACAGCTGTAAAGCAGGTCAGAAGATGGGCAGTGGATGAGAAAGCACTCATCACCTCTCTGTACAAGGCATGAGCTTGCATTTAATGCTGATGGTAAGCCCCATCAGATCGGCCGCTCTATTGACGGTGCCCTGATGGGATGGATTGATAACTTTGTCTTTCACTTGAGTACCCACATGGCCAAGTCGGTCGACTAGATTTCAGCAACACAGAAAAGGCTTGGAATTTAGCTAAGGACCACATGGGAAAGGCAGACAATGGATCGAGTGTGGGGCATCCGGGAAGGAGGCCTGGGACCAGCTGGAGCTTGTTGAATGGAAGCTCTAATATAGAGGTGCCGAGAGGGGCTGATCCGGGCTTGATTTTGGTCTTGTTCATAAGAAGTTTGCCGTGATTTTCAACTATTGCTAGATGTAAAACATAGAGAGTCGGGCGGGACTGATCTGGCCTAAGTCCTTAGCTATTGCTTGGATGTCCAATGTAGAAGAGTTAGATGAGACTAGTTGTGGTCTTATGAAGGTAGCTTGAAGAGGCCGGACATTACCATGGCGCCTTGCTTGGATGAATGGCTGGCTTGAGACCATGGGCTTGGGCGAGATTTTTAATAACCCACACTTCCCAACACATCGATCCAAAGCCTAGTGTGACTTACGGACTTACGTCATGTCAAGAAATATGAGCTGTTGGGTTTTAAAAACATTATAGAGAAGTATTATAAGGATAAGTTCTAAGACATTCTACACTTTCAGATCTCACAGCAGAAGAAATTAAAATATAAGTACTGAAAAATAGAAACCTCAGAAAACAACGTCCAAAATACTTTATTTGCCATTTATACAATTTCAAAATACAATATATATTTCATTGACTTTTAATATAGCAAGTATCAATATGAATGACAATAAAGAATATGTGAACTCCAACGTGAAGCTCATTTCTCCACGTACTTGCTCAATCAACTGCTAACTTGTCATCCCATGGTGGGGAAATATGGAAAGGAGGGAGTGAGACAGACCTAAAGTCTAGTGAATGAGTACACGTTTAATATATGATGATCATATGCAATTACTTCAATACTACTCTAGATGATATAGGGTGTGATACAAGTGTCCATGACCTCCTAAGGTTTGTTACCTAAAGGTCCTTGTTTAATACATCCCTACACTGCAATTTGTATAGGCTAATATAATGGATTGAACTAAGGGAATCCCATGTCTAACAATTGGCCATTGCTCCTAGAGCTAATCAATGTAAACAACGCTGATAGGATACTAAATATGTAAATACTGTCGCAATGCCACTAAACGTGGAAACACCTCCCTCTTGGCTACTAACCATGAAAGGCACCACCACTAAGCTACTATGGGCTAAATTCCCACTACTATCACCGCCCTAGGCTACTATGGGCTAAGCTCCCACTACTATCATCATTACTAGGCTACTAGGACGCTCCCCTTACTACGCCTGGAGTGAAAGAACCTGAAATGCTGACTTATCCCAATGTCCCATCGTTTGGATTCGCTTTCACCTCTCGATCATAGCGTTGGCCTCTAATTGCAAGCTACGGGTCCTCCTTTCAAATTGTATCACGTGCGTCGGGAATTTGTGAATACTAAGACCTCCCGTTGTGTTAGACCCAGTCCATTAGGCATCCGCACCGGTTACACGCCCACATTTGGAGCCTCTGTGAGTGCCAATTGCGAATTTACATCGCCGCGAATCCATTACTATCCTAGATTTGGTAAAAAATTGCTATCCAATACCGCCACAACTTAGAGTTCACTCCTTGGGAACTAGCTTCCCTACGAGTCCTAACATATGTTTAATCGCCCTTAAATAGGCCAATAACCATTCACCATTTATAAAAAATTTATTTATAATTTTTGGGCCTTAGCCTTGGTTCAAGTTGCTTGTTTTATATACAAACGGTCGACTGCTTATACCCTACGGTCGACCGCTACTGACGACCGTGAGCGTTCCTAGGTCGACCATTGATGAATTAAATTTTAGATTTCTCCCTATTTTGATTGTCTACTATTTATGCATTTAACCAGGTCATTCGCAGTATTTGATTAACCCTGATTACAGCCTAAGCATCAATTTGCACTTCGATTTAGAGTTTGTTGATTTTTTGTCTGTAAAATTTGACAAATATCCAGTTTAGCAATTCACTGTAATTTCAAATCTAAGGTTATATATTTCAACTTGGGGTTTCAAAATTTAATTCACAGAAACAGATGCACTTGTATAAAATTAGGTTCAACAATTTACAAGTTTCAATTTAGGGTTTCTAATATCATCCTAGATCATAGAAAATAGATCAATTTTAACTGCAATTCATAACCTAATTAAAATTGTTTCCACTCACCTCAAGCCTAAGCTCTTCCTATTTTCCTTGCTTTAGAATCATTTCTCCTTACACTTGTTCCGCTTACTCTATCTAGTTCCAATTGATTTTGTACTTCTAGTTTTATTCTATTTGATTTTGGAAGGGTTTTAGGTTTAGATGAGAGGCTAAATTTTGGCAGCATTTTGCTGCTGTAAATTTATATGAGAGTTTAGGATTAGGTTAGACTTGCTTATATAGGGGTTTGAAATGAATTAGTGACATTGATTTGGGTTGAAGAATATTATTCTAACATCTTGAATGGTCATCTAAACTTAGGGACGAAGGAACCAATCTGAACCATCAAACAATGCTTGACATGCTCTTGGGTTTTGCCAATATTCGCTACCTATGGTCGACCTTAATTGACCCATGGTCGACCACTATAGGTCGACCATGACACCCCTTTGGTCGACTTGGGTATGTTTTGTTTTTACATATATTTTTTCTATTTTGTTCTCATATTTTCCGACGTCTGTAGCTCCTCTATAAGAACTCCTATTTTGAAGTGTTATATATGAAATTCATTCTGAAAATCGCTAAGAATGCAACGATGCCGATTTTGTAGCCGAATTGGGATGTTTATGGAAAATTTTCTTTTAGTCCTTGATTTAATTAAATTTACTTTTCTTATTAAATTTCCTTTTAAATTTCAATTAAATTCTCTTTTAAATTTTAATTAGTAAATTTCCAAGGTGTTACATTCTCCCCTCTTAAAAAGATTTCTTCCTCAAATCTCTAAGGGTGGAAAAAACGTAACTCATTTACACAACAAACAATAACTACAACCATCATTCACGAGCAATCATTGTCCTTAAAATCTTTTTAATGCAACTTGTACATATATATGCGATATGTTATGCACGTGAGTCTATACTAATGCAAAAGTAGTCGGTCTACTGATCCAGCCGACATCCTGTCATGCAAGTGCTCATACCATGTACCTAAAATGTATGTAAAATCCTAAATAAATATACTTGCAATTCTATATATATGCGCAACCATTCCATCTATATGTAACATCCATATGCACGATAAACAATCAATCAAGCATCCATATGTATCATATAAAATAAGTTAGACAATAATAAGGGATAATGTGAATGTATGTGTACTACTTAGTGGATATATAGTCCTAAACATGTATAATAAGCAATCCAAATAATAATCCAAATACATCCACTAGCATCCATTATCTATAACACATTCTATTGATATGTTTACAACCAGTCCTACCATCTAATGGTCTCTATCTAAGCTAGAACCTAAATACAGAAGTAATCTACACTTTCCTAATAAAAATGGAAACATACCAAAAAAGAGCTTGGGATGGGTAGCTTTGACCTTCTCCTCAAGCTCCTATGTACTCTCAACTAGATCATCTCCTTACTGGACTCTAATCAGTTTTATTTATTTTATTGCAGATTCAATTTGTCCCATACCCAAAATTAGGTAGGTGCATGGCGAACAAGGGACTCACCTATCCTATACAGCTTGACCATAATAACTGCATCGCATAGACACTTCCGCAAGTACCTAATGACGACTTCACAATATTTTGATCATATTTTACCTTGCCTTGGGGATTTTCTACTTGTCTACTTTACAATTGTGGACTCAGCTCTATGGACTACCTCATACGTCTCCTATCAGTACTTGCTTTACTGCCTACCTTGTGTAGTCCTTGTCTCTTTATGAAATAAATCTATCATATTTTTCAACTGCCCTTCTCATTCTTTACCACTAGCATAAATCTTAAATCCGAATGTATATGCATAGGAAATTCTCTGCAATCCTTGCTGCTAACTCAAATGGTGTCCACTTGCACTATGCTAAATAATATGAGCATAAGTATGATCCTATGAAACCATAGCTCCATGAAATCCTCAGTGCACAACATGCTGGCTCAACTCATCCAGTGGTATACTTAATCACTTCCACTTCTAAATACCAGATGAGACAACCCGAAAGTGGTTGGTGTTTCCTCCTATGGTATTTTCTTTTTAGCTTCTTTGTTATTTCTCCACTTTTACCTAAAGATATCCAACTTGGTGATTTCTTAAATTGTCGAAAATAGCAAAACCACTTTTCCAATTCGGTCTATAGGGATCCATCCTAGATTCTACAGGTGAAAGTTTGGTCTATCTTCCCATTCAACCGTAACAATAAAAGTCCCAAAATTAATTGAAGTCATAACTTAGAATCACTCTAGCATTGGTGTTAGTCACCTAAGTGGTACTTTGTTTGCATGTGACTGATATGCACACAACTGTGTATTCTATGTTAGTTTTCTATGAATTTCCTAAAATAAATAGTCTTCTTCCAATCTGATGGATGATTGAGAAGACTCCTTTTTATCCCTTCCTTCCAAATCTATAACATCCCCTATCTTGAGGCCCAAAGCTAAGCGTTACAGATGCTGCAGTCATCTATAGTATTAACTTCTAGTGACAAAATACGGTAATGTTTATGGTATCCATAATATCAGAAGCATATGAATATGAAACAAAATCACAGATTCCAAACAACTTTTCTGATTACATTTCACAAAATCATGTTTCATATCCAATTATATAATCCCAAACATTTCCCAGGCATTGAACAAATATAATTATTACAAAATATGTCTAAGAGCGACATTTGAAGATGCCCACTTGGATGATTAGAGTGCTAAATAAATAAAGACTGTCTTAATACATCATATCGGAAATAAAAACATAACAACTCCTAAATTGCTAACATCAGCAACCTGCTCGTCTCTGGAAGCTTTATTCGTCCACCTACTAAAACTTGTAAAATCCTCAACTCTTAACCTACCCAAATCAATTTTTGAGCACCGGAGAGTTTAAGGGGAAAAACATAAACTTCGAGTCAGACATAAAGCCTGGTGTGAATAATACTATACATCTCAGTTATCTGATATTAAGTGAGACCACGCTGCTTAGCGGAATGGCTTTTCCTTCACTAATATCCCTTTTGAACTTATCTTTTGCAAATCAAAATCCTGCAACCAAGCTAATTAAAACAATAATAGCAATATCATGTATACATACAAATTAGGTAATAAATGGACTATCTTTCCGAACACTATAGTTTTGTTTGGCTAACTACTAACCTATGGCTGACTCGGGCCTACCAGACAAATTAAACAAATAATCTAACTTCTGTTAGATACTCTTATGGACGGTCTGTCCCTAACTTACTTCTCCCAGGGTCAACTGATCCTAATGGTTTTACGGGTTCACCAATAACCTATCTTTACTCTGTATATTTCTTTCTGTGTGTAACATCAGTTTAGTCTTACATGTGATAAAACCCTACACACTTGAATTTTGGACTCATATTAGCTAGGGGCTACTAGCTAAAGTATACGGCGTGACCCCATACCAGTCCCATCTGGTATTCTAATATCTAAGTCATTTATTTAGGGTTTACTACCCCATCAAATTTTCATTGAAAACATTTCTTTCAAATTGATTTAACCCTTTAAATCATACTTAAGCAAGGAAAATATACTCTAAGCTTTACTCAAATTACTTTGCCATGTTATATATAATTTACACAAAATATTGTTGAGGTACACATTCGAAACCCTTGTTTAAAAGCTTTAAACAACCCCTTTCGAAACCATTGAAAGTACCCATTTCGATACAAGTAAAAGACTTTACTTTATAACCTTAGGTTGAAAGGCCAAAACATACCTTTCGAAGCCATTTACAATAGACCTTTCGAAAACATTGAAAACATCTCTTTCGAAAGCTTTATAAAACCTTAGACATCCTCTTTTAAAACACTTTAAACACGCCTTTCAAAAACATTGGAAAACCTCCATTTAAACACTAAGGTAAACCTTTCGAAAACATTGGGGAACCAACTCTTCGAAACCTTTAACATATACCTTTCAAAAGCATTAAGTCCTTTATATAAATCAAACCTTTCGAAAGCTGTGGGTTCAATTAAAAACAATGGAACAACCTTTCGAAACCATTTAAAACCTTCCCTTTGAAACCTTTGGGTTTAACCTTCAAAATCTCAAAAAGGGTCTTAAAAGAACTAAGTCGAAAACAACACTTTCGAAAGCAATTTCCTAAGTAAAGAAGTGGATGGTGTCAAAACCTATCCCTTCGAAAGCATTGGAGAAGCGGCTCTAATTTTAAAACAAAGGAACCCTTTCGAAGGCATTGCTCCCAAAGGTTGGATGCGGAAGCTAAGGGTTTCGACCCCTTCGAAGTTCTTTATAAAACAAAGGCGCAACCTCTTTCGAAATCTTCCATTAAACATTTGACTAAGTCAAAAGCTATCTTATTCGAAAGCATTCTTTTTGAAAGCAAAGCAAGCGGCATTTCCTTTTAAAAGCAAAGTAAGGTCTCGACCCCTTCGGAACCCCTGTTTCGACTCCATACTTTTCGCCTATCTCCAATCCACTACGTACCAAGGCTTTTGATACCATGTGTATTGGTTTCGACTAGGATGGAGGCGGAAGTATGAAGTCGAAAGGTAGCTGCCAAAAGTAGTGAAACAGTAAACCTTTGTAAAATTGATTTTTAACTTTTAAAAGTAATTTCTTTTTAACTAACCTACTTTGTTTGTCAACATATGATTGGTTGCTAATTTCCTTTCCAAAATCTTTTCTAAAAGTGCTGCCGAATTTCAGAAGTAAATAATTTAAAACATTTGCAAATTGCCCATTCTCCTTTTATAAACATATAAAACATTTAAGTCCCATACCATAAATAATTTTATATACTTATTAAAACACTTAGGAAAATTCTACAAAAATTTCCATAAATCACTTTTAATATGTTTTCTAACATATATATATAAATTTCTGACCCAAAGCTAACATATAATTGCCATAAATAATTTTAAACTCAATTAACCATTTTCTTCACTAGAAAATTCGTAATAAATCCATATTAATTCAGAAAATTATGAAATTTGAAACCTATCTCTAAAATATTATATCTGGCCTTATATCAAAATCGCAAGGCATTTAGATGTCATTTAATTGGGTTTTCAAGTTAAACCTTGTCATAAAACCTATATGAGATAACATAAATCATCAATATGCATATATATCCATTTAAACAATTAAAGCATGGAAAATCATTTGCAAAATAATTTTGGATCTCAAATATAACCGAAAATAATAAAAATATGAGATGTAACCTATTATTCACATTTAGCTTGTGATTAAGGAGTTGAGATTTGATCTTGGATTAAGTTGATTAGGCTTCCCTCTTTTGATTCTAGCTTTATCTTCTTCTTGCTTTCCTCCTAATGGTGGCTGGCTTATCATATTTTTTTATTTTAGTTTGTGAACGTGTAAAATGAAGTGGTGTGAGGGTTTAGGTTATATGAGTATAACTTATTCCTACTTTTCCCTTATCTATTTCATTTTAATCCCCTTTTAGTTCATGGTTCATTAAGCACGTCTACTCTCTATTAACACAAATCTCAATCCCTTAACCATTTACATTATTTAATTTAATTTAATTAATTGAATGTCCTAAATAATGTTAATTAAAATTAGGGTCGTTACAAAACCTTACCAAAAATTCCTCGACCTAGTTTCTATGAAAATATCCTTCGCATTCCCAATGCATGCAAATATAAATATCTTTGTTTTAATTCTGACCCAAATCCTTGAATTAACTATTCTCTGCGAAATCTTGACTATAATCACATCTAGGATACTATTCGTGGTTTGAACTACCAAAATTTTTACATTTCTTAACGTCCTTCCAAATATAAGTCCCTTTTACCAAACATTACATCTTATCTCCTTATTCCAATATTTCATGTTGAGATAACCCAATATGGAATGATGCCTCTCCATTTTAATCCAATAACCATGATGACTAATGCTTTGGTTTATACTTAGAGGTTCTTGTATCCTAATGTATTGGAGCTACATTTCTCCCAAAGGAAAGGTTGGCAATGCGAATTTCTACGTCTTATCCAAAAGGAGAATTAGTGTTACGTCTGGAATTACAAGGAATTATATTTTTCTTAGTTATTGAAATAGACAGTACAAAATATGATAAATATCCTGTGAAGATCCCGGACTCGGCCTTCGAAAATCGGCACCCGTACTTCACTTGTACTCAAAATGCCGCAGATTCAAACGCCATATCTGGCTCCCCGGAGCATATAACACCATTAAGTATAACAACACAGCGGAATAAAGAATTAGATGATATCATATACAACTCCAATGAATACAATATCCAGAATGATATACAACAATGATATCAATATGATACAATAATATCAGAGATAAATAATGATACAGCGGAAATAACAGAAGTGATAACTCCAAATGATCAGTCAGAGAATGACTCCAACAACTCCAACATCAGCTCGAACTGCCATCACGTTGCACCAAGATAAGCAATGTAAGTCTTCAGTGAACTCCAAACACTGAACTAGCTCCCACTAGTCTACTAAACCTGAATATCTGAAAAAGAAACCCAACTCTAGACTGCCCGTGTGGAAAATTGTGGGCACCCAAAGTTTAGGAAGGGAACAATAAACTCCGAGTCAGTCGTGGGACCGGTGTGAGTAACAAAAACAGTTTATCTTTAACACAAACAAAAAAGAACTTTAAACATTGAAACCCGCAATGCTTTTGGAAAATGAAACTACCATAAGACCTCCCACCACACACACAATGCAATCGCAGACTTGGAGGAGATTGCTTCTTATGATAGTCAAACATGCTTACTACGCAACAAACTCTTTTTGATATTATTACTAGTGCATAGTGTACAAAATCATTTCGAAAATACAATATTAATCTTAGCCAGCATAGGTACCATTATATTATGCCTGCTATAGCTGCCGCCTGAGGAGACAGGTTATACAACTGCAATCGTAAAGGTTCGTATTGTTTCTTTGGATTTCCAACAAATGGCCAGGCTAAGGAACTTCCTACTACCACATGGGTACGCCTCTGGCTGGACGTCCCGAGAACCAACCTGGCTCTCTGCCAACACAAGGCCGGGTTACCTCTGGGTATAGGTAACTACTACACGAATATGCCATTCCCCGGTCCTTTGGGACCTTTATCCGAGGCGCCTCGATAAACACACAATCACACGATAAATGAGATCGGAGTATCCACATAGGTTAAATACCAGGGCTCCATACCTGATACCACCCTTTTCCAGAAGGAAATGACATACCCTAAAGGGCGCGACCCTCATAACCTTGCCGCATATTCCTGTTTCGACCATTTCCGGGGAGTGAGGTCTGACGAAGTCTCATCCACAAAGCAACGCTTTTTCACAAAGCCATGCTTTGATCATAAATGATCAATAAATGATCAACACACGACAACACTCAGCATGCCACATTGCCAAATTGGGAATATATCGCTGATAACCTTCAACTACCTAACCTCTGAGCTCGTACGTCTCAGAGAAGGGTGTTAAGCTAAGAGAATAAATTCTCCGCCACCAACAGAAATGTATTTGAAAGAAATCTGCTTTATATCTCAAAGTGTAATGTTAGACATGTAACCATACAAGTCTGTTCCGGGTTTGAACAGAACCAAAGGCACTTCCGAAGAAGCCCTTGCAATCCGGGTACTCACAATCCCGATCAGACTTCCCATCACTTAGGAAATCTCTATACCGGAGCAACTCAGTGCAGAGACAATCGATAGGTTATCCTATCGTTCTCGCAAATACCCGGTCTTCAACACCGGTCTTCAAATGCTATCCATATACGACGTATCATTATTCGGAATGGGTTATGTGACACAAAGGTCCTCTCCCGGCTAAACCGAATAATGAGCGCAATATTTAAAAACATATGGATATTGGGATTTCAATTAAGTCACAACTTATTACCCAAAACTTCTCTTTCAAATGGTTTAAACAAATTACCATTTAATCTTTTTAAATAAAAAGATTCAATTCACAAAGTTCACCCAGTTTCACAAAGATCAATTCACAGATTTTCCAAATCAATTTCCATTTCAATTGGATTAACTCGTTAAATCTTTAAAACAAAGATTTAACTCATAGCTTTCAAAACAATTCCATTTTGAATAGTTTAAACAAATCACCATTTTAAATCTGTTAAAAATAAACAGATTCAATTCATAGCTTTCAAAAAGAGTTCACTCATAACTTGGAAAACCATTTTTCAATTCAAACTTGAAATTCCTTTACTTAAATTGGAATTTCATTTCTTATATGAAAGCTTTTATTCTTTGAAAACAAACAGTTTTCATTTCGGAAAATCTGATTCATTTATACGAGTTAAGGTTCTTGGGTTAAATCCAAATTCTCAAAATTATACTTTTAAAATGGTTTAACTTCATATAAACACATTTATAACATCTTTAATCGTAATTTCCAATCATTGAATTCAATTCCAAATTTTGAATTCAAAATTCAAATTAAATTATTTAAATTAGGAAACTTACCAAGTTATTCAAAATAACTTTTAACTTAAAAATTCCTTTTCAAAACTTTAACATTTAACCCAAATCCATTTCCAATATCAATTGAAGTTAAAATTTCAATTTCAAAACATTAATTTTAAATTATCTGTGACTTAACCGATTTCCTCGTGAAATCCATATTTGTGTGTGTATGGTGTAGTCCAGGGGTTTCACGCAGTAGTGCAACATCATTCAATCATCACAGATCAGAATACAGAAATATAATTGATAAGCGGTATAAACTATAACGCTTATCGTTCATACACAGATCATAGATTAATAAATTAAATCGCAGATAATTAACTACATCACGGTTCACAGCATAGATCAGAATAATTCATATCACAAAGCATTAGACATCAGGAATATCAAATAATTCACCTATTCAATAAAATCCAAACATCCGTAGGTAGGATCAATTTAATTATCTGATTGATCTAAATCAGATAAATTTCTATGAATAATTTACTAATCCTGGTTAATTAATCATTAATTACAAACCTTAATCATTAATTATCCTTTAATCATTTATTAATTATCCTTTAATCATTAAATAATTAATCTTTAATTATTTAATTATTCTTTAATTAATTACCCTTAATTAATTAATTAATTTTCCTTGATTACTTTCATTAAGTAATTATCTTTATGTAATTAATTACCCTTTAATCATCAATTAAGAAATTGATTAATTATTCTTTAATTACTATCATTAAGTAATTATCCTTAAATTACTCATCATTAATTAATTAACTCTTAACAAATTAATAAATCCTTAATTAATACTTTATTAACTTTTAATTAAGTAATTATCAATAAATTTCAAATTAATGATCTTTTAATCTTAAGATAACCCATTTATCTTAATCACTTATTTAATCACATCATCAATTTCTATTTGAAAACACTTAAGAATTTTTAAATAAGCATTCCAATATAATTATTCAAAGCCCAAAACAATTTTAAACATATTTTTAATTTGAAAATCAGATCTTTGAAAACTTGTCTTAAAACTTGTTTATAATTTAATTTGGCTTCTAAAACATAGTTAATATACCTTGAAATCTTGATTTAAATTTCCATTGCTTTTAAACTTTGTTATTTATTTATTTTAAATTTCTGAAACCCGCTGTACTTCGAATAACCCGAGCCAAACATCAATTATCCCGAGACCAACCTCGAGTTCTCATACATCATTTATTTCCCCGAGTCATTGCACGAAATCTTCGAGTTCACCCCGATAAAACCCATCTTCCCCGATCACCCAAATACAACAGATACAAGTGATACATTCGTGCACGTGCACGTGCACGTGCACTAGAGCTCTAACGAACTCTGGTTGACTTTGCCACCTTCCACACATCGGCGATGAACTCCTCGAGCCTCATGATCACCCAGAACCTTGAATCGACGACGAACTCGAGATCGAGCTACTCGACACAACCTGGAACCCAAACTCCGATCAACAAAATCGACCCAACTTGGAACCCAAGCTTCGTCGATCAACCATGCATCGATTCACCCAGATCTGGTCGACTCCGATGCACCCATGCCTACACAATCACCTTGCAAACCTTGTCGACTCGAACAGTGCTTTAAACCCTATTTATCGTCGATGCGCCACCACGACACATTAAAAATTTCGTCACCATTTTTCCTGAAACCACCCACCTCCAGGCAAGCTTCAGCCATAATCTCGAGAACTCAATATTCTCCGTTCACCAGAAATTGATGCAAATGTAAATCCCGTTCTACTCGCGATTACTCATCATTTACAAACTTAAAATTTATAATTCGATCGCTAAAAATCATCATTTTTGAGTACGAACCAGAATATATATATATATATATATATATATATATATATATATGAAACTTTCAATTATGTTGGTCGAATTTTCTGATATATTTGTTCTTACTGTACAATTCAATATTATCAGAGGAAAACTTAGTAATTTCATTTGAAATTATTTTTAAAAATTGTATTACATTCATACAAACGTATTCTCTTAAGACATCATAACCTATACTGTCTTCAATAAAGATAAATTGAATTTTTCTTTAGGAAAGATGAGCCTGTAAAACTAAACAGAGACATGTTGCCTGGAACACAGACATGCATATACTCATTTGTGTATATATATATACAGACATACATGTATTTTTAACAGCCATACAAACAATCTTCATAACATACTTTAAGTGACAATCCAAACATCAAAATATAATAATAGGTTCAAGAGGTTTGCTCACCTTGTTTTTCCAGAAGAAAGAATGAACAGGCTGGAGAAATGCAAGTTGAAAACTTCTTCTTTAATCCTCTGTTTGATTTAATTTGGGTTGTTGTTTAAAGTTGAGGTTTTAAGTATGAAATGGAGTTTTACTCAGATTCACTCAGCTTTGAAGGAAACGAACTGAGATGAAAATGTTTGATGTGTAGAAAATGAGTTTACAGGGGATATCATTCTTCTTGTACAATACAGGTACATATATATTTCCATATGTTTTTCCAAGTCAGAGATTTTTTTTATTGGCTTTGGTGGATGATGGGTTGTGTTGTGATGGCTTCATTAATTGCCATGTACAAATGAAATTTTTTTCTTCATTTCGGTGGCTGATGGATATTTGTATGGTGTACTAGAGATAATGCCATTAAATTATTTTGTACCATATCTCATTTATAAATTTTTCTTTTCTTTAGTTTCGGCTGATATACATCTTGCTTTGGTGGCTATAGGACATGGCATTTATTACTTGTACAAATTTGCTTATTTATTTCTTTTGCTTTGTCTTCCTTTGCAAGCCAACATATACTTATATTCTTTTATTTGTTCATATTTGAATATATATTGTTGTCTTTGTTTACATACTTATCTTCTTGCATTCATTTTGTTTTATGAGCATATCCATGAATAGGTTATTATCTTTGTCTTACTTACACTTGCATTCCTATATGTATATATAGATATCTTTCCTTTTGTCTTGTCTCATTTCTCTATAATATAAATAAACTTCTATTTTTAATTTATTTTTCTTTTATTATTTTTGTATGTTTTATTACTTGGTATTATTTTGTATTGATTTACTAAGATATATATATATTTACTTTATATTGAATAAAACTATGTATATATATTTATTTATTTCTAAATTTAATACTAATTATTCTTATATTCATTTGGTAATATAAGTGAATTTCTAGATTTTAATTTGTTATTAGATTTTATCCAATGTATTTACTTTATATTTTATATCATATATATTTTTTCATTTTTAAACCATTTATTTACAATTTAAATTCAAATCAAATATATATATACATATATATTATTTCAAATTTACTCATATATGCTCAAACATATATATATTCACATATATACAATATTTTTAAATTTAAATGATTTATACAAAATTTATTTTAATTCAGGGAAACTCGCATCACTTTATCGATTCATTTCACAAATTTAATTCAAAAATTAAATAAATTATCAATTTAAATATATGTAAAATTCAAGGTCGTTACAGACTTCCCCCCTTAAAAGAATTTCGTCCTAGAAATTGCCAAGGAGACACAAAGATGGATGAAGAATATTTCATCAACTGAAACTGATATCTATTCTGCATTTGGCTTACCAAATCAGAATATCAATAATAGACACAAGAACGAATCTGTTGAATTCTTTCACACGATACTCGGGTTATCCAGATTTACGAAATATGCAGTGGCATCGGTTAGTTCGAAGGGATAACTAACCATTCGTAGAAAATATCGGGACCCAAAGAATAGATAGATATATGGATACAATTTCAAAACTTTTAGTTTAGAATTAAAGTATACCAATCAACCATAGCAATCAAAGCATCCAATTCATCCAAACAAACAATTCTGGTCCATCCGGAGTTTATGTCCCATATTAATATATCGAATCTCTTCCTGGGTCTACCATGAACTATCAAAGAATTAAGAAAAATATACTGAACAAAAGAGATTGATAGAGAAAAGATTGTTTCCTTGTTGTTACAGGATATTGATCATTTATAGTCGTATTCCCCTGTCCCCTATCTCATCCTCTTCTTGCACTCATACTTACCATTAGTGGATAGTAAGAGAATTTACTGAGGCATACAAACGGATATCTTAAGGATTACTTACCTCAGGGTATACTTCACCCTATCTCTAATGAGCTACTTAATGTGTTATACTCCTGAGCTAAAGTTTAACCCTCAGCTCTGATACCAAATGTGAAGATCCCAGACTCAGCCTTCGAAAATCGGCACCCGTACTTCTCTTGTACTCAAAATGCCGTAGATTCAAACGTCGAATCTGGCTCCCCGGAGCATATAACACCATTAAGTATAACCACACAGCGGAATAAAGAATTAGATGATATCATATACAACTCCAATGAATACAATATCCAGAATGATATACAACAATGATATCAATATGATACACCAATATCAGAGATAAATAATGATACAGCGGAAATAACAGAAGTGATAACTCTAAATGATCAGTCAGAGAATGACTCCAACAACTCCAACATCAGCTCGAACTACCATCACGTTGCACCAAGATAAGCAACGTCAGTCTTCAGTGAACTCCAAACACTGAACTAGCTCCCACTAGTCTACTAAACCTGAATATCTGAAAAAGAAACCCAACTCTAGACTGCCCGTATGGAAAATAGTGGGCAACCAGAGTTTAGGAAGGGAACAATAAACTCCGAGTCAGTCGTGGGACCGGTGTGAATAACAAAAACAGTTTATCTTTAACACAAACACAAAAGAACTTTAAACATTGAAACCCGCAATGCTTTTGGAAAATGAAACTACCATAAGACCTCCCACCACACACAGAATGCAATCGCAGACTTGGAGGAGATTGCTTCTTATGATAGTCAAACATGCTTACTACGCAACAAACTCTTTTTGATATTATTACTAGTGCATAGTGTACAAAATCATTTCGAAAATACAATATTAATCTTAGCCAGCATAGGTACCATTATATTATGCCTACTATAGCTGCCGCCTGAGGAGACAGGTTATACAACTGCAATCGTAAAGGTTCGTATTGTTTCTTTGGATTTCCAACAAATGGTCAGGCTAAGGAACTTCCTACTGCCACATGGGTACGCCTCTGGCTGGACGTCCCGAGAACCAACCTGGCTCTCTGCCAACACAAGGCCGGTTTACCTTTGGGTACAGGTAACTACTACACGAATATGTCATTCCCCGGTCCTTTGGGACCTTTATCTGAGGCGCCTCGATAAACACACAATCACACGATAAATGAGATCGGAGTATCCACATAGGTTAAATACCAGGGCTCCATACCTGATACCACCCTTTTCCAAAAGGAAATGACATACCCTAAAGGGCGCGGCCCTCATAACCTTGCCGCATATTCCTGTTTCGACCATTTCCGGGGAGTGAGGTCTGACGAAGTCTCATCCACAAAGCTACGCTTTTTCACAAAGCCAAGCTTTGATCACAAATGATCAATAAATGATCAACACACAGCAACACTCAACATGCCACATTACCAAATTGGGAATATATTGCTGATAACCTTCAACTACATAACCTCTGAGCTCGTACGTCTCAGAGAAGGGTGTTAAGCTAAGAGAATAAATTCTCCGCCACCAACAGAAATGTATTTGAAAGAAATCTGCTTTATATCTCAAAGTGTAATGTTAGACATGTAACCATACAAGTCTGTTCCGGGTTCGAACAGAACCGAAGGCACTTCCAAAGAAGCCCTTACAATCCGGGTATTCACAATCCCGATCGGACATCCCATCACTAGGAAATCTCTATACCGGAGCAACTCAGTGCAGAGACAATCGATAGGTTATCCTATCGTTCTCGCAAATACCCGGTCTTCAACACCGGTCTTCAAATGCTATCCATATACGACGTATCATTATTCGGAATGGGTTATATGACACAAAGGTCCTCTCCTGGCTAAACCGAATAATGAGCGCAATATTTAAAAACATATGGATATTGGGATTTCAATTAAGTCACAACTTATTACCCAAAACTTCTCTTTCAAATGGTTTAAACAAATTACCATTTAATCTTTATAAATAAAAAGATTCAATTCACAAAGTTCACCCAGTTTCACAAAGATCTATTCACAGATTTTCCAAATCAATTTCCATTTCAATTGGATTAACTCGTTAAATCTTTAAAACAAAGATTTTACTCATAGCTTTCAAAACAATTCCATTTTGAATGGTTTAAACAAATCACCATTTTAAATCTGTTAAAAATAAACAGATTCAATTCATAGCTTTCAAAAAGAGTTCACTCATAACTTGGAAAACCATTTTTCAATTCAAACTTGAAATTCCTTTACTTAAATTGGAATTTCATTTCTTATATGAATGCTTTTATTCTTTGAAAACAAACAGTTTTCATTTCGGAAAATCAGATTCATTTATACGAGTTAAGGTTCTTGGGTTAAATCCAAATTCTCAAATTTATACTTTTAAAATGGTTTAACTTCATATAAACACATTTATAACATCTTTAATCGTAATTTCCAATCATTGAATTCAATTCCAAATTTTGAATTCAAAATTCAAATTAAATTATTTAAATTAGAAAACTTACCAAGTTATTCAAAATAACTTTTAACTTAAAAATTCCTTTTCAAAACTTTAACATTTAACCCAAATCCATTTCCAAAATCAATTGAAGTTAAAATTTCAATTTCAAAACATTAATTTTAAATTATCTGTGACTTAACCGATTTCCTCATGAAATCCATATTTGTGTGTGTATGGTGTACTCCAGGGGTTTCACACAATAGTGCAACATCATTCAATCATCACAGATCAGAATACAGAAATATAATTGATAAGCGGTATAAACTATAACGCTTATCGTTCATACACAGATCATAGATTAATAAATTAAATCGCAGATAATTAACTACATCACGGTTCACAACACAGATCAGAATAATTCATATCACAAAGCATCAGACATCGGGAATATCAAATAATTCACCTATTCAATAAAATCCAAACATTCGTAGGTAGGATCAATTTAATTATCTGATTGATCTAAATCAGATAAATTTCTATGAATAATTTACTAATCCTGGTTAATTAATCATTAATTACAAACCTTAATCATTAATTAACCTTTAATCATTTATTAATTATCCTTTAATCATTAAATAATTAATCTTTAATTATTTAATTATTCTTTAATTAATTACCCTTAATTAATTAATTAATTAATTTTCCTTGATTACTTTCATTAAGTAATTATCTTTAAGTAATTAATTACCCTTTAATCATCAATTAAGAAATTGATTAATTATTCTTTAATTACTATCATTAAGTAATTATCCATAAATTACTCATCATTAATTAATTAACTCTTAACAAATTAATAAATCCTTAATTAATACTTAATTAACTTTTAATTAAGTAATTATCAATAAATTTCAAATTAATGATCTTTTAATCTTAAGATAACCCATTTATCTTAATCACTTATTTAATCACATCATCAATTTCTATTTGAAAACACTTAAGAATTTTTAAATAAGCATTCCAATATAATTATTCAAAGCCCAAAACAATTTTAAACATATTTTTAATTTGAAAATCAGATCATTGAAAACTTGTCTTAAAACTTGTTTATAATTTAATTTGGCTTCTAAAACATAGTTAAGATATCTTGAAATCTTGATTTAAATTTCCATTGCTTTTAAACTTTGTTATTTATTTATTTTAAATTTCTGAAACCCGCTGTACTTCGAATAACCCGAGCCAAACATCAAATATCCCGAGACCAACCTCGAGTTCTCGTACATCATTTATTTCCCCGAGTCATTGTGCGAATTCTTCGAGTTCACCCCGATAAAACCCATCTTCCCCGATCACCCAAATACAACAGATACAAGTGATACGTTCATGCACGTGCACGTGCACTAGAGCTCTGACGAACTCTGGTTGACTTCGCCACCTTCCACACATCGGCGATGAACTCCTCGAGCCTCATGATCACCCAGAACCTTGAATCGACGACGAACTCGAGATCGAGCTACTCGACACAACCTGGAACCCAAACTCCGATCAACAAAATCGACTGGCCTCGTCGTTCCCGTCCACCTGAAACATCCCAACTCTGACCAAAGCTTCGTCGATCAACCACGCATCGATTCCCCCATGTCCGATCGAATCCGATGCACCCATGCCTACACAATCACCTTGCAAACCTTGTCTACTCGAACAGGGCTTTAAACCCTATTTTATCGTCGATGCGCCACCACGACACATTAAAAATTTCATCACCATTTTTCCTGAAACCACCCACCTCCAGGCAAGCTTCAGCCATAATCTCGAGAACTCAATATTCTCCGTTCACTAGAAATTGACGCAGATGTAAATCCCGTTCACTAGAAATTCGGTCGCCATAAATCATCATTTTTGAGTACGAACCAGAATATATATATATATATATATATATATATATGAAACTTTCAATTATGTTGGTCGAATTTTCTGATATATTTGTTCTTGCTGTATAATTCAATATTATCATAGGAAAACTTAGTAATTTCATTTGAAATTATTTTTAAAAATTGTATTACATTCATAAAAACGTATTCTCTTAAGACATCATAACCTATACTGTCTTAAATAAAGATAAATTGAATTTTTCTTTAGGGGAGATGAGCCTGTAAAACTAAACAGAGACATGTTGCCTGGAACACAGACATGCATATACTCATTTGTGTATATATATACAGACATACATGTATTTTTAACAGCCATACAAACAATCTTCATAACATACTTTAAGTGACAATCCAAACATCAAAATATAATAATAGGTTCAAGAGGTTTGCTCACCTTGTTTTTCCAGAAGAAAGAATGAACAGGCTGGAGAAATGCAAGTTGAAAACTTCTTCTTTAATCCTCTGTTTGATTTAATTTGGGTTGTTGTTTAAAGTTGAGTTTTTAGTTATGAAATGGAGTTTACTCAGATTCACTCAGCTTTGAAGGAAACGAACTGAGATAAAAATGTTTGATGTGTAGAAAATGAGTTTACAGGGGATATCATTCTTCTTGTACAATACAGGTACATATATATTTCCATATGTTTTTCCAAGTCAGAGATTTTTTTTATTGGCTTTGGTGGCTGATGGGTTGTGTTGTGATGGCTTCATTAATTGCCATGTACAAATGAATTTTTTTTCTTCATTTCGGTGGCTGATGGATATTTGTATGGTGTACTAGAGATAATGCCATTAAATTATTTTGTACCATATCTCATTTATAAATTTTTCTTTTCTTTAGTTTCGGCTGATATACATCTTGCTTTGGTGGCTATAGGACATGGCATTTATTACTTGTACAAATTTGCTTATTTATTTCTTTTGCTTTGTCTTCCTTTGCAAGCCAACATATACTTATATTCTTTTATTTGTTCATATTTGAATATATATTGTTGTCTTTGTTTACATACTTATCTTCTTGCATTCATTTTGTTTTATGAGCATATCCATGAATAGGTTATTATCTTTTTCTTACTTACACTTGCATTCCTATATGTATATATAGATATCTTTCCTTTTGTCTTGTCTCATTTCTCTATAATATAAATAAACTTCTATTTTTACTTTATTTTTCTTTTATTATTTTTGTATGTTTTATTACTTGGTATTATTTTGTATTGATTTACTAAGATATATATATATTTACTTTATATTGAATAAAACTATGTATATATATTTATTTATTTCTAAATTTAATACTAATTATTCTTATATTCATTTGGTAATATAAGTGAATTTCTAGATTTTAATTTGTTATTAGATTTTATCCAATGTATTTACTTTATATTTTATATCATATATATTTTTTCATTTTTAAACCATTTATTTACAATTTAAATTCAAATCAAATATATATATACATATATATTATTTCAAATTTACTCATATATGCTCAAACATATATATATATATATTCACATATATACATTATTTTTAAATTTAAATGATTTATACAAAATTTATTTTAATTCAGGGAAACTCGCATCACTTTATCGATTCATTTCACAAATTTAATTCAAAAATTAAATAAATTATCAATTTAAATATATGTAAAATTCAAGGTCGTTACAGACTTCCCCCCTTAAAAGAATTTCGTCCTAGAAATTGCCAAGGAGACACAAAGATGGATGAAGAATATTTCATCAACTCAAACTGATATCTATTCTCCATTTGGCTTACCAAATCAGAATATCAATAATAGATACAAGAACGAATCTGTTGAATTCTTTCACACGATACTCGGGTTATCCAGATTTACGAAATATGCAGTGGCATCGGTTAGTTCGAAGGGATAACTAACCATTCGTAGAAAATATCGGGACCCAAAGAATAGATAGATATATAGATACAATTTCAAAACTTTTAGTTTAGAATTAAAGTATACCTATCAACCATAGCAATCAAAGCATCCAATTCATCCAAACAAAAAATTCTGGTCCATCCGGAGTTTATGTCCCATATTAATATATCGAATCTCTTCCTGGATCTACCAGGAACTATCAAAGAATTAAGAAAAAGATACTGAACAAAAGAGATTGATAGAGAAAAGATTGTTTCCTTGTTGTTACAGGATATTGATCATTTATAGTCGTATTCCCCTGTCCCCTATCTCATCCTCTTCTTGCACTCATACTTACCATTAGTGGATAGTAAGAGAATTTACTGAGGCATACGGACGGATATCTTAAGGATTACTCACTCTAGGGTATACTTCACCCTATCTCTAATGAGCTACTTAATGTGTTATACTCCTGAGCTAAAGTTTAACCCTCTGCTCTGATACCACATGTGAAGATCCCGGACTCGGCCTTCGAAAATCGGCATCCGTACTTCACTTGTACTCAAAATTCCGCAGATTCAAACGCCGAATCTGGCTCCCCGGAGCATATAACACCATTAAGTATAACAACACAGCGGAATAAAGAATTAGATGATATCATATACAACTCCAATGAATACAATATCCAGAATGATATACAACAATGATATCAATATGATACAACAATATCAGAGATAAATAATGATACAGCGGAAATAACAGAAGTGATAACTCCAAATGATCAGTCAGAGAATGACTCCAACAACTCCAACATCAGCTCGAACTACCATCACGTTGCATCAAGATAAGCAACGTCAGTCTTCAGTGAACTCCAAACACTGAACTAGCTCCCACTAGTCTACTAAACCTGAATATCTGAAAAAGAAACCCAACTCTAGACTGCCCGTATGGAAAATTATGGTCACCCAGAGTTTAGGAAGGGAACAATAAACTCCAAGTCAGTCGTGGGACCGGTGTGAGTAACAAAAATAGTTTATCTTTAACACAAACACAAAAGAACTTTAAACATTAAAACCCGCAATGCTTTTGGAAAATGAAACTACCATAAGACCTCCCACCACACACACAATGCAATCGCAGACTTGGAGGAGATTACTTCTTATGATAGTCAAACATGCTTACTACGCAACAAACTCTTTTTGATATTATTACTAGTGCATAGTGTACAAAATCATTTCGAAAATACAATATTAATCTTAGCCAGCATAGGTACCATTATATTATGCCTACTATAGCTGCCGCCTGAGGAGACAGGTTATACAGCTGCAATCGTAAAGGTTCGTATTGTTTCTTTGGATTTCCAACAAATGGTCAGGCTAAGGAACTTCCTACTGCCACATGGGTACGCCTCTGGCTGGACGTCCCGAGAACCAACCTGGCTCTCTGCCAACACAAGGCCGGTTTACCTCTGGGTATAGGTAACTACTACATGAATATGTCATTCCCCGGTCCTTTGGGACCTTTATCCGAGGCGCCTCGATAAACACACAATCACACGATAAATGAGATTGGAGTATCCACATAGGTTAAATACCAGGGCTCCATACCTGATACCACCCTTTTCCAAAAGGAAATGACATACCCTAAGGGCGCGACCCTCATAACCTACCGCATATTCCTGTTTCGACCATTTCTGGGGAGTGAGGTCTGACGAAGTCTCGTCCACAAAGCTACGCTTTTTCACAAAGCTACGCTTTTTCACAAAGCTACGCTTTTTCACAAAGCTACGCTTTTTCACAAAGCCAAGCTTTGATCACAAATGATCAATAAATGATCAACACACAGCAACACTCAGCATGCCACATTACCGAATTGGGAATATATTGCTGATAACCTTCAACTACATAACCTCTGAGCTCGTACGTCTCAGAGAAGGGTGTTAAGCTAAGAGAATAAATTCTCCGCCACCAACAGAAATGTATTTGAAAGAAATCTGCTTTATATCTCAAAGTGTAATGTCAGACATGTAACCATACAAGTCTGTTCTGGGTTCGAACGGAACCGAAGGCACTTCCGAAGAATCCCTTGCAATCCGGGTATTCACAATCCCGATCGGACATCCCATCACTTAGGAAATCTCTATACCGGAGCAACTCAGTGCAGAGACAATCGATAGGTTATCCTATCGTTCTCGCAAATACCCGATCTTCAACACCGGTCTTCAAATGCTATCCATATACGACGTATCATTATTCAGAATGGGTTATATGACACAAAGGTCCTCTCCCGGCTAAACCGAATAATGAGCGCAATATTTAAAAATATATGGATATTGGTATTTCAATTAAGTCACAACTTATTACCCAAAACTTCTCTTTCAAATGGTTTAAACAAATTACCATTTAATCTTTTTAAATAAAAAGATTCAATTCACAAAGTTCACCCAGTTTCACAAAGATCTATTCACAGATTTTCCAAATCAATTTCCATTTCAATTGGATTAACTCGTTAAATCTTTAAAACAAAGATTTAACTCATAGCTTTCAAAACAATTCCATTTTGAATGGTTTAAACAAATCACCATTTTAAATCTGTTAAAAATAAACAGATTCAATTCATAGCTTTCAAAAAGAGTTCACTCATAACTTTGAAAACCATTTTTCAATTCAAACTTGAAATTCCTTTACTTAAATTGGAATTTCATTTCTTATATGAAAGCTTTTATTCTTTGAAAACAAACAGTTTTCATTTCAGAAAATCTGATTCATTTATACGAGTTAAGGTTCTTGGGTTAAATCCAAATTCTCAAAATTATACTTTTAAAATGGTTTAACTTCATATAAACACATTTATAACATCTTTAATCGTAATTTCCAATCATTGAATTCAATTCCAAATTTTAAATTCAAAATTCAAATTAAATTATTTAAATTAGAGAACTTACCAAGTTATTAAAAATAACCTTTAACTTAAAAATTCCTTTTCAAAACTTTAACATTTAACCCAAATCCATTCCAAAGTCAATTGGAGTTAAAATTTCAAATTCAAAACATTAAATTTAAATTATCTGTGACTTAACCGATTTCCTCGTGAAATCCATATTTGTGTGTGTATGGTGTAGTCCAGGGGTTTCACACAGTAGTGCAACATCATTCAATCATCACAGATCAGAATACAGAAATATAATTGATAAGCGGTATAAACTATAACGCTTATCATTCATACACAGATCATAGATTAATAAATTAAATCACAGATAATTAACTACATCACGGTTCACAGCACAGATCAGAATAATTCATATCACAAAGCATCAGACATCGGGAATATCAAATAATTCATTTATTCAATAAAATCCAAACATCCGTAGGTATGATCAATTTAATTATCTGATTGATCTAAATCAGATAAATTTCTATGAATAATTTACTAATCCTGGTTAATTAATCATTAATTACAAACCTTAATCATTAATTAACCTTTAATCATTTATTAATTATCCTTTAATCATTAAATAATTAATCTTTAATTATTTAATTATTCTTTAATTAATTACCCTTAATTAATTAATTAATTTTCCTTGATTACTTTCATTAAGTAATTATCTTTAAGTAATTAATTACCCTTTAATCATCAATTAAGAAATTGATTAATTATTCTTTAATTACTATCATTAAGTAATTATCCTTAAATTACTCATCATTAATTAATTAACTCTTAACAAATTAATAAATCCTTAATTAACACTTAATTAACTTTTAATTAAGTAATTATCAATAAATTTCAAATTAATGATCTTTTAATCTTAAGATAACCCATTTATCTTAATCACTTATTTAATCACATCATCAATTTCTATTTGAAAACACTTAAGAATTTTTAAATAAGCATTCCAATATAATTATTCAAAACCCAAAACAATTTTAAACATATTTTTAATTTGAAAATCAGATCTTTGAAAACTTGTCTTAAAACTTGTTTATAATTTAATTTGGCTTCTAAAACATAGTTAATATATCTTGAAATCTTGATTTAAATTTCCTTTTCTTTTAAACTTTGTTATTTATTTATTTTAAATTTCTGAAACCCGTTGTACTTCGAATAACCCGAGCCAAACATCAATTATCCCGAGACCAACCTCGAGTTCTCGTACATCATTTATTTCCCCGAGTCATTGCGCGAATTCTTCGAGTTCACCCCGATAAAACCCATCTTCCCCGATCACCCAAATACAACAGATACAAGTGATACATTCGTGCACGTGCACTAGAGCTCTGACGAACTCTGGTTGACTTCGCCACCTACCACACATCGGCGATGAACTCCTCGAGCCTCATGATCACCCAGAACCTTGAATCGATGACGAACTTGAAATCGAGCTACTCGACACAACCTCAAACCCAAACTCCAATCAACAAAATCGACTCGCCTCGTCGTTCCCATCCACCTGAAACATCACAACTCTGACCAAAGCTTCGTCGATCAACCACGAATCGATTCCCCCATGTCCGGTCGACTCCGATGCACCCATGCTTACACAATCACCTTGCAAAACTTGTCGACTCGAACAGGGCTTTAAACCCTATTTTATCGTCGATGCGCCACCACGACACATTAAAAATTTCATCACCATTTTTCCTGAAACCACCCACCTCCAGGCAAGCTTCAGCCATAATCTCGAGAACTCAATATTCTCCGTTCACCAGAAATTGACGCAGATGTAAATCCCGTTCTACTCGCGATTACTCATCATTTACAAACTTAAAATTTATAATTCGGTCGCCATAAATCATCATTTTTGAGTACGAACCAGAATATATATATATATATATGAAACTTTCAATTATGTTGGTCGAATTTTCTGATATATTTGTTCTTGCTGTATAATTCAATATTATCAGAGGAAAAATTAGTAATTTCATTTGAAATTATTTTTAAAAATTGTATTACATTCATACAAACGTATTCTCTTAAGACATCATAACCTATACTGTCTTAAATAAAGACAAATTGAATTTTTCTTTAGGGGAGATGAGCCTGTAAAACTAAACAGAGACATGTTGCCTGGAACACAGACATGCATATACTCATTTGTGTATATATATACAGACATACATGTATTTTTAACATCCATACAAACAATCTTCATAACATACTTTAAGTGACAATCCAAGCATCAAAATATAATAACAGGTTCAAGAGGTTTGCTCACCTTGTTTTTCCAGAAGAAAGAATGAACAGGCTGGAGAAATGCAAGTTGAAAACTTCTTCTTTAATCCTCTGTTTGATTTAATTTGGGTTGTTGTTTAAAGTTGAGGTTTTAAGTATGAAATGGAGTTTACTCAGATTCACTCAGCTTTGAAGGAAACGAACTGAGATGAAAATGTTTGATGTGTAGAAAATGAGTTTATAGGGGATATCCTTCTTCTTGTAAAATACAGGTACATATATATTTCCATATGTTTTTCCAAGTCAGAGATTTTTTTTATTGGCTTTGGTGGCTGATGGGTTGTGTTGTGATGGCTTCATTAATTGCGATGTAAAAATGAAAAAAATTTCTTCATTTTGGTGGCTGATGGATATTTGTATGGTGTACTAGAGATAATGCCATTAAATTATTTTGTACCATATCTCATTTATAAATTTTTCTTTTCTTTAGTTTCGGCTGATATACATCTTGCTTTGGTGGCTATAGGACATGGCATTTATTACTTATACAAATTTGCTTATTTGTTTCTTTTGCTTTGTCTTCCTTTGCAAGCCAACATATACTTATATTCTTTTATTTGTCCATATTTGAATATATATTGTTGTCTTTGTTTACATACTTATCTTCTTGCATTCATTTTGTTTTATGAGCATATCCATGAACAAGTTATTATCTTTGTCTTACTTACACTTGCATTCCTATATGTATATATAGATATCTTTCCTTTTGTCTTGTCTCATTTCTCTATAATATAAATAAACTTCTACTTTTATTTTATTTTTCTTTTATTATTTTTGTTTGTTTTATTACTTGGTATTATTTTGTATTGATTTACTAAGATATATATATATATTTACTTTATATTGAATAAAACTATGTATATATATTTATTTATTTCTAAATTTAATACTAATTATTCTTATATTCATTTGGTAATATAAGTGAATTTCAAGATTTTAATTTGTTATAAGATTTTATCCAATGCATTTACTTTATATTTTATATCATATATATATTTTCATTTTTAAACCATTTATTTACAATTTAAATTCAAATCAAATATATATATATATATTATTTTAAATTTACTCATATATGCTCAAACACATATATATTCGCATATATACACAAATATACAATATTTTTAAATTTAAACGATTTATACAAAATTTATTTTAATTCAGGGAAACTTGCATCACTTTATCGATTCATTTCACAAATTTAATTCAAAAATTAAATAAATTATCAATTTAAATATATGTAAAATTTGGGGTCGTTACATATCCATATTTTATACATCTCTTTCTTTTTGTGTGTACTCCTTGTCATTTTAAATGATACACTTTTATTTGTATATCTGAACTTGATAATCCATAGGAATTTACATTGCAACCTTCTACATTCCAATGAATTAAAATACTACTTAAATCTCATTCCTATTTCATCACTACCTTTGATTATTTCTACTAACCCATATCCATTATTCAATAAAATCTGGGACCATCTAAATCCCACAAATTTACAATGATAACTTAATTTACGCTTTACTCTCATACATCCTTCAAAACTACAAATCAGAAACGATCGCATGATCTATAAGTTCAAGGACCACAACTACCCAAAATTTTCCAAATCTAAATATGTGCAAATTCCTAGCCTTACAATTCTAAGATTTACATAGGCATACTTGGAATACATCTACAATGATAGAACTTAATAGGGTAACACAACCTATAGGCTATTGTGGACACTAATTTCCACTAATACCACCGCATAATGCTACTGTGGAGACTGCTATCCCACTAATACGACTTCCCACTCATGTCTACCTTGTCCGCCTATAGCCTCCAGTGAAAAAATATAATACCTGGACCGCCCGTAGCCTATAGGTATCCTATCGTTATC
Organism: Allium fistulosum; assembly: GCA_030737815.1. Lineage (NCBI taxonomy): Eukaryota > Viridiplantae > Streptophyta > Magnoliopsida > Asparagales > Amaryllidaceae > Allium > Allium fistulosum. The sequence goes on from CM060902.1 coordinate 1,391,094,550, forward strand.
TATGTGGTACCGACCAATACTCGGACATCCCATTTTTCACTTAACTTACTATATAAGAATTGAAGTAGACCCTACTTAGCCCTTTTTTACACTTCAAACCGAATAAAACTCCATGCTTATAGCTTCCTTTGATAGAATAAAAAATCTCAGCTTATTGTTTCCTTATTCAGGAAGTCTTATCCAAATCATACTTGGGTAAAAAGATACATGGTAGTGTTTACTCTTCACTATTTCGAGAAGTTTGACTTACGCTATTTGTTTATAATTTTTAACCATTAATTGAAAAGATCATTAAATTCCCATGTTTCCTTTTTACCTCTGACGCCACCATTTCAAGGCTTCTAAATTCTGTAGTCAATACTGTCCTAGTGGCCTATTTAATCCTATTTGTCTAATCCCAATCTATTTCTTTTCTTTTAAGTTTAAGTGATCGTCAAAATATTTTCACTTTACCTTTTTAAATCAAAACCTTTGATTTTTAACATCATTTCCATAAAACTAGTAAGTTTTGAAACTGTAAAATCCTCTCTTTTATTTTTAACAACTGTTCCCTTCTTATGAAGATCATGAATTTTTTTAAATTATCAAAACGATTTAAGCTTAATTTAACAAATTATACTTAAAGCACGCCATTTTAACATTTTCTTTCATAAATAAGAAATTTTCACAAAAACATATTTTTCAAGGATAATGTGATATTTTTAGCTTGTTTTTGTTATTTTAGAGTTTGACAAAACGTTGATAAAAGACGGTACTAGCCATTTCTTATTTATAAAAGGAGTTCAAAGGTTGAATCTTACATACTTCTCAATTTTTTTTCTAAAAGTTCTACGATCAAAAGTAAAGTGCACATTGAGGGTAAGTATAAAAATGTGCCTAAAAGAAAAAACAAAGCTTTAAAAATAGTTATTGATAAATAACATTTCATCAAGTTCTTAAATTTTGCTTTTTACAAAAATTCCATAAAGTTTGTCTGATTATTTTATACAAAATCATAAATCAATTCTTTTTTATTTAAAATATCAGACATCTACTGTTTCTAAATTTTAGAAAACAATTTCAATAGTTTATCGCTTAAATTGGAGTAGTAAATAGCAATCCTAATTACCCATGTCCACTTATACTTAATAATGCTTCAAGTGCCTAAGGTTTCTGTTCTTCTTTTCAAAGATGGTTAACTCAATTTCTTTTCCAATACGGCGTCTAACTTCATCATGGAAATATTTCTAGCCATACTTTTAAATAAATAGGGGTCTTTATGACTACTACCAATATGAGAATAGAGTTTCTACTTTAATTGAGAAAACTGCCTTTAATTTGTAGAGTCCTCTTTCATGCTCCCTTTATGCTATCCTCATCATATTCCTATATATGGATCCCATGGCATAAATCTTTTTCATTCACCCTTAAATTCATAATTCACTTGCTTCTACTAGTTGGTATATAAATCCTCTACTAGCCTTACTTTATGGGGTAAACTTTAATAAATGTGAAAAGTTTATTTTTCACCTCAACTGTTATAATCTTAACATTTATTTTGACCCATAATTGTCTGCTTTAATAAAGGATAAGCCAACAATTACCTTATGAATAAAAAAATATTGGTTGTTGTGTATCAATACACATATCAAGAAATTATAACATCACTCCTTTAGTCAGGTTAGACTTGTCTTGTCTCCTCGCTTAAGATACCATTGGAACCATATAGGGATGTTCACGCTCGGAATCTTAGCTGTCTTTCTAGAGCCATTCTTCTAAGATTTGTACTTATTCTCACTATCTTGTAATTGATAATTAATTTCAACTTTCCCAAAGGTAGTACTTGGCAAGAATACTTAGTAGCATTCTTTTCTTGCTATACTTTTATATATATGTAAAACCTTTAAAAACTTTTATATTTACATAGATATATATACCTTTCAAAGGCCCATTTTGAAAAATCTTTTGAAAACCTTTTTGAAAACTATTTTTTTTCAAAAATTTCCAAGTACCTTCGCTCAGTACATGCCTAAGCCCTATGGAATCCTTAACCTAAGCTCTGATACTAAATGTAGCAACCCGCACTTCCCAATACATCGATCCAAAGCCTGGTGTGACTTTCGAACTCGCATCATACCAAGAAATATGAGCTATTAGGTATTTAAAACATTATAGAGCATAATTATAGGGATATATTCTAAGACATTCTGCACTTTCAGATCTCATAGCAGAAGAAATAAAATATAAGTATTGAAAAATAGATATTTCAGAAAATAGTCACCAAAATACTTCATTTTACATTTACACAGTTTCAAAATACAACATGTGCTTTACAAACTTTTAATATATTAAGTAACTACATGAAAGACAACAATGAATATTTGAAGCTCCAATGTGAAGCTCCTTTATTCATGTGCTATGCTCAATCAACTACTAACTTGTCATCCTTTGGTGGGGAAAATGGAAAGAAGGGAGTGGGTGAGACATAAAGTTTGGTGAATGAGTACAAATTTAATATATGATGATCATATGCAGTTACTTCAACACTACTCTAGATGATATGGGGTGTGAAACGAGTGTCCATGAATTCCTAAGGTCTGTTACCTAAAGGTCCTTATCTAATACATTCCTACACTACAATTTGTGTAAGCTAATACAATAGATCAGACTAAGGGTCCAATCCCATATTTAATGATTAGCCATCACATTTATAGCTACTCGGTATGAACAATGTCATTGGGCTACTAAATATGTAAACATTGTCACAATGCCACTAAAGTGGAAACACCGCCCTCTTGGCTACTTACCATGAAAGACACTGCCACTAAGCTACTATGGGCTAAATTCCCACTACTATCACCACCACTGGGCTACGATGGGTTAAGCTCCCACTACAATCGCCGCCTCTAGGCTATTGGGAGCATTCCCTCTTACTATGCATGGAGAGAAAGAACCCGATATGTTGACTTATCACAATATTTCATTGTCTACATTATCTTCCACCTCTCGGTCATAGCATTGGCCTCTTATTGCACACTCTGGATCCTCCTTTCTAATTGTATCACGTGCGTCAAGAATTTGGGAATACTAGGACCTCCCGTTGTGCTGGACCACTCCATCAGGCATCCGCATCGGCTGCACGCATACTGTTTAGAACCTCATGTAAGTGCCAATTGCGAAAGTACATCATTGCGAATCGATTGCCATCCTAGATTAGGAAAACAATTGTTAACCAACATCGCCATAACTTAATGTCCGCTCCAAGGGAACTAGCTTCCCTACGAGTCTTAACATACATCTAATCGCCCTTAAATAGGCCGACAACCATTCGCCATTTATATTATTTCTATTTATAATTTTTGGTCCTTAGGCCGAGGTTCAAATTGCCAGTTCTCCATACATACGGTCGACTGCTTATACCTTACGGTCGACCGTGAGGGTCCTAGGTTGTCCGTTGATGAACTAAATTTTAGATTTCTCCCTATTTCTTGCCAATTGTTTGTGCGTTTAACTCAAGTCATTAGCAATATTTAAGTAGCCTTTATTACAGCCTAAGCATCAATTTGCACTTTGATTTAGAGTTTGTTGATTTAGGGTTTGTAAATTTAACAAATATTCAGTTTAACAATTTACTGTAATTTCAAATCTAAGGTTATAGATTTTAACTTGGGGTTTCACAATTTAATTAACATAAAGGGGTGCACTTGTATCAAATCAGGTTCAATAACTTATAAATTTCAATTTAGGGTTTCTAATGTCATCCTAGATCATAGAGGATAGATCAATTTTAACTGCAATTAATAACCTAATTAAAAAAGTTCCCACTCACCTCAATCCTGAGCTCTTCCTATTTGCCTTGCTTTAGAATCGTTTCCACATACACTTATTCCGCTTGCTTCATCTAGATCCAGTTTATTTTGTACTTCTAGTTTGATTTTATTTGATTTTAGAAGAGTTTTAGGTTTAGAGGAGGGATTGGATTTTGGCAGCATTTCGTTACTGTAAATTAATATAAGAGTTTAGGGCTAGGTTAGGCTTGCTTATATAGGGGTTTGCAATGAATTAGGGATGTTGATTTGGGTTGGAGAATATAATTCTAACATCTTGAACGGTTATCTGAACTTAGGGATAAAGGAACCAATCTAAACCATCAAATAATACCCGACATGCTCTAAAATTCTGCCAATTTTTACTACCCATGGTCGACCCTAATTGACCTATTATCGACCGCTGTAGGTCGACCATGATACCCCTTGGGTCGACTTGGGTGTGTTTTGTATTTACATTTTTTTCTATTTTGTTCTTATATATTCTGATGCCCGTGACACCTCCATACGAACTCCGATTTCGAAATGTTATATATGAAATTCATCCAGAAAATCTCTACGAACGCAATGATGCTAGCTTTGTAGCCGAATTTGAATGTTTGTGGATATTTTCTTTTTAGTCCTTAATTTAATTAAGTTTACTTTTCTTATTAAATTTTCGTTTAATTTCTATTAAATTCTCTTCTAAATTTCAGTAAATTTCCAGGGTGTTACAAAATTGCCTTTAATTGGTCTTGTTAGTTGCTTACGAAAAATATAAGCAACATTTTGCCCTCACATCTGTATCCGTTTACAAGTGAAGGCTTAAATAAATATCACAAAAGTCTCTTCGAATGACGCCTCTGTAATGCATTCAATCCGCCTTCCAAGTGGCTTCGCACAGTTGATTGTGATGATTCTATTTCCTAGACGTCCTAGGGATGTGTTACATCTCCCTATGTGCTTTGACTTGGCTCGATACTGATCTCTATCGGTGTTTGGGATCCTCTTTGCCTTTTGAATCCAGCATATACGATTGAAAGTGCTAGTATATAAGTACCCCTTCTTCTTCTTCTTCCCTGAACCCTCAAAATCACTTTTCATGAAAAAGTTTCAATGCTTATGGATCATTTGCAATTCTTCACTGATAACAAATTATTGGCTTCGACATCTCTTTCCTTTCCATACACCTTTTCTCATATGCTTTTTATCAAATTTAATTAGGATGTCAAGAGAGGAGAAAGCTCTTCAATATTTGAACTACCTTCTATTGATTGCAGCTCAGACCATTGGCCGAGAACTTCTACATGAGGAAAACTATGCCTGGCCACTTGGCTTAGACCCCTACCGGTTGGCCAGGGTTTTGATAGTGGTTAGAAGTCGGTTTTAGACTAATGATCTAGGTGAAGCTGGGGCATTTCCTTGCTTTGAAGCTCCGACGCCCTTGGTTCCATGTTGATTTGGTTGTTCCTGTTCCTCTCTGAAAGGCATAGAGGCCCTAGCCTCTGCTTTTTCTACAATAGCCAAAACCTTGGTCTGTTCCTTGCCGAGGTTGTATGAAAGCTTCTTACGGCCTTTTGAAAGAGTGGGCAGTGGATTTGGTAGCACACTCCCTCTTCGTCAACAAATCCTACATCGATCAAAGCATCTTAAGTGCTTCGAAGATGAGAGCTTGCTCAGTTTTCTTTAATAAGTTGTTGATCGTTCAAAGTGCTTCTCCGATGAGGCTAGAGGCTTTTTGAGAGGTGATAAAAGTGCAGGACGGCTTCTCAAGAATTATTGGCGTGCTTCTTCCTTTGGTCTTTGGTCTTTGTCTTCTCTTTTACTAATTAGTCATGAAAATATTACTGTATGCCCAGCGAGGCGGGCATCGTTCCCCCACACTTTGTGATATCCCGGATTTTCGGGCATCAGATAATTGGATAGTTATCAAATTTAACTTTTAAAATCATTCTCTTTTAAAAGTTATATATGTATAAATACTAGAAAATGTATGAATATAAATATAAAACATAAATTGATAAAAAGAAATGTATTTATCTAAATTGGAAAATATAACATAAAAGACAAGGATAAATAAAAAGCTTTTATAAGATTTAAGAAAAGATTTAATACATTAAAAATTTACATGAGAAAGATTTTAGTTTGTATATATATATATACAACATTTAAAACATGATACATGAAATTAATAAATACAAATATGAATTAGTATAGAAACATTAATATACATACAAAAATACAAATGTAAGCCAAAGATTTTATCTAAATACAAGTGTAAATTAATTATAGCATGCTGATGACACTTGTAAGCCAATTGAACAAATGTAATTTATTTTCTTTTTATTTTTAAATAAATTAAGCTAAGTTATATAAACATATCTCTATCCCTCTATTCCATTTTTCTCTTATCTTCATTATCAAAACAAAAAGGAAAACAAGAAAAAAATCTGTACTAAAAACCAGAAATTATCAAACAAGATTTTATCTTCAAAATAAAATCAGTAGCAAGATCAAAGCCTGTAAAACAACATTTGCAAACCTGAAATTAATCAAGCAATCAGCTACCTGAACCTTCAAGCAACTTCAGATTCAAAGCAAAGATTAAGTTTCAAAGTAGGATTCAACCCAAATAAAACAAGCAGATCAAAATCAAACAGAGCAGACTTCAGATCAAAACGCTGGAAATCAAGTTCCAGACCAAAACTGTTCTCTGTTTCCTTAGAACAAGTGAGTAAACTCACTTATATATCTATGTGCTTTTGATATTGTGGTTGACACTTGAAGTATGATTGTTTAAATGCCTGCATGTTTGAATTTACATATATTTATGGGTGTGAATGTCTGAGTATGTTTAAATACATATCTCTATTTTATGTTAACAAGTTTAAAGAAAAAAAAAGTTTAAATCTGGTTCCAATCTTAATGCATGTAGTAATTACTTGAGATAAAGTATGATAAGCACTTGCATGGTTGTTAATATGAATGATATGTATATATATACATAAAAATTGATGTGAGCATGTCTGGAAATAAATCATTTCCAGATCAAAACTAATTCCAGGTTCTCTGTTCTTCCAAGACCAATAAGCAAACCCCTAAACAAAGAAAAAAAAACAAAGTTTAAACCTGACATATGTTGTGATGTTTGATTTGGTACTTGGATTTGTTTGTAAGTGATAATGTACATGCATATCTGTTTATGTATGTATATATATGGTTGAAGGTCTGATTGTCTCTCTGTTAAATAACAGACTAATAGATAAATATGTAGTTGTTTGAACATGTATGCCTATACATATGTACATAAACTTCTGTTCCAGTTACAGGTTTATAATCTAGTTTTAAAAATCTAATTCCTCTTTATACAGACGATATTAGGCTAAGACCTTAAAAAGGAAATTGATCATGACTAAGTAATTTCATTTCAAAAAGAATTTCGGGTAAAATATTAAGTAAATGGTGTGAAAATAAGAAATAACAGCAAAATTCTTTAAATCCAGAAAATTTGAATGGAATCATTTCTCGTTTGGATTTATAATCTGATTTGTACTGGAAATTTTATGAATTTTGATAACTATATCAAAAATTTTAAGCTTGTGGTTGGAGAGGAATTATGAGATGATCGGAATTGGAACTTTGTTCGAATTCAGGCGATTTCGAGGCTCGGTGAGGTCGGGGTTCATGCTGGAGGTAGTTCGTGGGTCGGGGGTGGTAGGAAAAATGGCCGGTGAGTTGAACGATCATCATGGCGGTGACGTGATGGGATTGTAGGGTTAAATGTCTTGGTTTGGTCGACGTTGGTTCTCGGGTTCGTTCGTCATCAAGAATGGATCGAAATCGATCGAACTAGGGGGAAACACCGCGTGGGTCATCGGTGTAGTTCTGGACGAGATGGCAGGGTCGCAGATGGACGGAGTCATCGGCGAGGGGTGATTGTGTCGATCGGGTTGGGTTCCAGATTGCGTTGAGTAGTTCGATTTTGATTTACAGTCGAGTTCATCAAACTGGATGGCTGAGAATACTGAGGTGGGTGTCGGCAACTTGTCGAGTATCGAAGCTTTGGTCGGAGGTGGTCTGGTGATGTGTGCACGTGCACGATGTATCAGGTGGTGTTGAGTTTGGGAAGAAGCTGTTGCCTTGGGGCGAGCTCGAGAAATTTTAGAGGGTGACTCGAAGACGAGAGAGAGTTGGGGGGAAACTCGGAGTTGGGCTCGTGAGTATATCGGGATGGACCCGAAGTAAATTTAACAGCTTTAAATTCTTAATAAAGCAAGTTTAAAAATCTAAAAATAAACCTAGTTTGAATCATTTCTTAAATATATTCCTTATATAATAAATGGTATTAAAAAGTGAAGTTCAGGAAGTTATAATTTGTTAAGTTTAAACTTTTAGTTATTTTAAACTTAATTTAAAATGTACTTAAGTGTTAATTAAAGGATAAAATGTTTTAAATTTATATGTTAATGATAATGAAGTAATTAATTAAGATAAATGGTTTATCTTAAAAAGATTAATTAAGGTCTTGGATAATTAATTAACTTAATGTAAGTAATTGGAATTACTTAATATAAGTAATTAGAGGACTAATTGTTGAGGCTAATTAATTTAATTAACTATTAGAGGATAATGAATGTGAATAATCTAAGATTAATTATTGAATGTGATTAATTTAAAGTAATTAATTATGGTATAATTAATTTATGAGAGAAATTAAGGGTTAACTAATGGTTAAAGGATAATTAAATCATGTAATTACTTAGAGAATTAATTACTTAATGTAATGATTAACTAATTAATTAATTAATTAAAGGATTAGTTAATTAATGAAAGTAATTAAAATTACTTAAGGTAAGTAATTAAATGATATTTAATTAAATTAATTAATTAAAGGTTAATTAATTAATGTAAGTAATCAAGAGTTAATTAATTAGTAAGTTAAATTAAATTAATTATTAATTATGTGGAATTAATCTTGCTTATGGATGATTAAATTATATTGAATACCTTTGATTGTTATTGACTCTGGCATGTACTTTGTAATGTTCTGTGATATGAAATGTTTTTGGTTGAACCATGATAAAAATGAGTTATTTATCTATAATGGGATTGTTGTGGGGATATGACATTCTGAAGTTAAATCGAGTTGTTGAAATTTAAAACAACTTGTCTTAGGAAGATGATATTGAATTCGAAGAGACCGGGGTCGGATATCAATAATATCCGAAACCACTTCGATTAGTGATCTGTTATAATTCTTCACAAATTTGATTATGGAATCAAATATGATGGAATGGAATAAATTAGGTGACATGACTATTTTAACTAAGTTGGATACTTAGTATTGTTTTGTAGAATAAGTGTTGACTATAACTAGTTATGAACACGTACTAAGGTACGAGTTACCCTGGGTTGCAAATAAGTTTATAACTTGGCATTTCAAATTATATGGGTTTACTCACGCTGGTTTCCAGCCTGACTCGAGTGTTACTTTGATGTAATACTTGGGTCAGACCGAGTATTACAGATTTCAGGTAAGGACGTTTTGGAGCTCAGGAGGCGAGCTGGATGGCAGGAACGTATGGAGTATATTCCGCTGTGATATATTATAGTTGTCTGAGATATGTTAATTCTAACTGTCTAGTACATTTGTGAATGTTGTAACTCTGATGTATCAAAATGTAATTAACAAATACAGTTTTCCTTGTATAACTGATATTATTATTTGTTATTATATTTAATCCGCTGCGAATGTGAGATGTTGTGTTCTCTGTTCTTTTTTCTTCCTTCTGTTTCTTCCTTCTATCTCTTTCTTTTTCTTCTAACTATCTGGAATTTTCGGGTTCGAAAATTCCGGGTCGTTACACTTGGTATCAGAGCAGGAGGTTAAGCGAGAACCTTGGCTCTGTTGGGATTACTCGTTAAGGATAGGGTCAATGGTACCCTAGAACGAGTTGAGTGTATATATATATATATATATATATGAGAGCGTAATTGTTATTTTCTTATATAAGGATTTTAAATGATTTTATATAAGAATATATTTTGATATATAAAATGATATTTCTTTCTAATAAATATTAAGGTAATTGGGTGTTAAATATTGGAATTAAATTAAGTGGTAATAGAAATACAACCAAATTAAAATTGAATGAAGATAAGTTTGAAATGAATCCAAACTGAACTTAAAATCTTGAATTTGTAGAAATGTTATCAAGAATAAAGATAATAATGAATTGGTTTCCAAATATGATAATCTTGGTTATTATCATAAATGGTAATTGTGAATGTTGTTAATGATTTAGCAAAATGAAATATTTAGGGAAGTAAACATTTAAGTGAGTATAACTTATAAATTGGAATTGAAGATAATTTAAAATTGTGAAATTTTAAATCTAAATCCAGAAAACTTGAAATTGTTTTAAAGAAGTTTGTTTTGAATTAAAACCAAAGGTGGTTTAAAAATTTAAAGTATAATTTGGTGTGTAAAGAAAATGTATATATGAGGATATACATAATATCAAAGATGATTTGAAATAAACTCTAAGTGTTGAATTTTAAAATTTTCCTTGGAATGTGATGTGAAACCCAAAGAGAAGTAAGTTTTTAAACTTAAAGGGGAAAGATTTTTAATCTAAAGATTAAATTGTTTTTGAATTCTTATTTGAACTTTGTAATAAGTTAAGTAAAGATAATTTTAAAATGGAATTTTGAAATTTGAATTCAGAATTAAAAGGTTTAAAGATTTAATTTGTTAAAATTAAAAATAAAGGTTGAATTAATTTAAAAGTAAAGGAATTGTGATTTAAGGAATTAAATCAATATTTAAAAATTTTAACTCAAATTTATATAATTCGAGATAGTTTAAAATTGAGATTTAAATTGAATTAGTTCAAACTGAATTTGATTTGAATAAATGGAAAATTTGAATTGAATTAACTTGAAATAAAAATTGAGGATTGAATGAGTTCAAAATTCAAATGGGAATTGGGATTAATTCATATAGAAATTGAAATGATTTGAAATTGAAGTGGATTCAATTTGAAATTAGTTTGAATAATTTGAAATTGTAATTAAAGTTGAATAGGTTTAAAATTCAAATGGAATTTGATTTGAATTAGGAAAGAAATTGAGGATTAATTCAACTTGAATTGAGGTTAAATCAATTTCAATGGAAATTGAAGTTATTTAAATGGGAATTGAGTTAATTTAAATGGAGGTGGAAATTTAAATTGAATTGATGAGAATCAAACAGTTTGGCTCTGGATTATTTTCAAAATAAACTGTTTTAATACAAATATATTTTTCCAAACTATTTACTATACAATCTTTTTTTTTTTAAACCCCAAACTATCTTATACTTGTTTTACAATTATTTTGGAACTATTTAACCATTTTTCAACTGTTTTATAAACTAATTACTGTTTTAACTACTTTATAACTAATTACTATTTTACAACTATTTTGCAATTATCTAACTATTCTATACCTACTTAACTATTTTACAACTATTCTACAAACTAACAACTATTTTTCAACTACTTATCTATTTTAAACTTTTTCAAGCTATTTTTAAATTTTAATAGGTCAGAGCTCAAACTGTTTGTAATTGAAGTAATAACTCAATTGGATATGGAAGCAATTGAGAATAAGTGAAATGGAATTAAAGGAAATGTGAATAGAAAAGAGAATTGATTTGGCTAATAATCAATGAAGTTAAATACGTAGGATGAACGTATATTATTCTATTCGCATAGTGATTTGATCCAGATTCGAACACAGAATTTCGAGATAGTATTATCGATCCGAGTTGGGATTTTTCGCTCGATTTTCGACGGAAAACCTGAATATGGATTTTTGATTGGTTCTGGATATTCTCTATCATAGTTGTGACTATGCAAGGAGAATGACGGTTTCTGATCAAGAAACCAGATCTGAGTCCGCACTAGGAAGTCGGGTGGACGATACTAGTTCGGAAGTGAAATTGTGTGATCGAGGGAGCGATCAAATTGATATGGCGTACGGATGATATGTGTACATCGTACGAGTTTGGATGAAATTGATATTGAAATTTGTGAATAAGGAATTTGAATGGTTTTGAAATGAAAAGTATATTTGTAAAATATAATGGAATTGGATATTTCTTTGGTTGAAAATTTACTTTATGGAAGTAAGTAAATGGTAAATAACTTTATAAAGAAATCAAACTTGAATATTTGATTTGGCAATAAATAAAGTTGTATTTTGTAATATGATAAACTCCCCTTATTGAATCTAGCCAGAATAAAAAGGGTTTTTGGAAATATTTGAAGTATAAAAGAGTTTTATACAAGTTTGAAATAATCCAAAGATTTTCAAAGTATATATATATATATATATAAAGGGTTTTATGAGAATGATTTTGGAAAAAGGTTTTGGAACCTATGAATTTGGAAAAGGCTTTTGATTTTTGAAAAAATCAATTTTGGATTTTGGAAAGCCTAGTTTGAGAATTATCGATTTTGGTAATCGATTTTGTGTAAAGGAGATTTTGATAAATCATAAAGGGTATGATTTGAAGATACTATAAGTATATAGTATAAAGTATTTTGAGAATAACTCTGGGGAAAAAGGCGCTTCCTTGAAATGAACTTCTCAGGAGTACCACTGGGTGGTACTGCCTTGAACCCCAAGGGGGGATTCTAAAGTTGATCCTGTGAGGAGTCCGGACAAAACTAGTTCCTGAGGATTATTTGTGTAGCGAAAGTCGAGGGGCTGGTGCCCACAGAGGCATTTGAGTTATGCTGTGACAACAATTTGACTCAATGTCACTGCGATCTACTGCAGACCATAGTGAAAGTCATGTGTGCCGCTGAGAGCCAACTGTCTACGTTTGATTTTATATCGGTAGACTGTGACACTATGGTAACATAGCGAAAGTCGTTTGTGCCGCTGAGAGCCAACAGTCTGCGTTTGATTTTATATCGGTAGACTGCGACCTATGTGGAGGAGTTTCATTTTGACAGCGAAATCGTGTGTGCCGCTGAGAGCCAACAGTTACATGGACTTTTGCTGCGATGGCAACGTAACCCTGGATGTAACTGCGATCTGTTGTGGGTTCCTTGGTGTAATCAGTTACATGGACTTTTGCTGCGATGGCAACGTAACCCGTGATGTAACTGTGACCTTGGATGGGGGTGATGATTTCCAGAGCATTCTCACCAAAGATATTTCCTCTATTTTCAAAAACGTTTTCGATATTTTCAAATAAAGTATTTTCCAAATATTTTCACTGGGTGTTGAAAATGAGTCTGCTAAGTACTTATAGATTTTCAGTCTTACGCCTGATCAACGTATGACCGAATTTCTGTGAGAACAAGGATGGATTTGTTGAAACATCGAGTTATAAAAGTATTTTTATAAAAACTAATTTAGTAATATTATAAAGATTTTTAAAGTGTTTTTTTAAAATATGTTCAAAGAGAGAATTTATCTGATAATAAGTAAATAAGTAAATTCTGGCTTCGTTCCTTTTCGAGGACGAAAAGATTTAAAAGGGGGGAGGAATGTGATATCCCGGATTTTCGGGCATCAGATAATTGGATAGTTATCAAATTTAACTTTTAAAATCATTCTCTTTTAAAAGTTATATATGTATAAATACTAGAAAATGTATGAATATAAATATAAAACATAAATTGATAAAAAGAAATGTATTTATCTAAATTGGAAAATATAACATAAAAGACAAGGATAAATAAAAAGCTTTTATAAGATTTAAGAAAAGATTTAATACATTAAAAATTTACATGAGAAAGATTTTAGTTTGTATATATATATATACAACATTTAAAACATGATACATGAAATTAATAAATACAAATATGAATTAGTATAGAAACATTAATATACATACAAAAATACAAATGTAAGCCAAAGATTTTATCTAAATACAAGTGTAAATTAATTATAGCATGCTGATGACACTTGTAAGCCAATTGAACAAATGTAATTTATTTTCTTTTTATTTTTAAATAAATTAAGCTAAGTTATATAAACATATCTCTATCCCTCTATTCCATTTTTCTCTTATCTTCATTATCAAAACAAAAAGGAAAACAAGAAAAAAATCTGTACTAAAAACCAGAAATTATCAAACAAGATTTTATCTTCAAAATAAAATCAGTAGCAAGATCAAAGCCTGTAAAACAGCATTTGCAAACCTGAAATTAATCAAGCAATCAGCTACCTGAACCTTCAAGCAACTTCAGATTCAAAGCAAAGATTAAGTTTCAAAGTAGGATTCAACCCAAATAAAACAAGCAGATCAAAATCAAACAGAGCAGACTTCAGATCAAAACGCTGGAAATCAAGTTCCAGACCAAAACTGTTCTCTGTTTCCTTAGAACAAGTGAGTAAACTCACTTATATATCTATGTGCTTTTGATATTGTGGTTGACACTTGAAGTATGATTGTTTAAATGCCTGCATGTTTGAATTTACATATATTTATGGGTGTGAATGTCTGAGTATGTTTAAATACATATCTCTATTTTATGTTAACAAGTTTAAAGAAAAAAAAAAGTTTAAATCTGGTTCCAATCTTAATGCATGTAGTAATTACTTGAGATAAAGTATGATAAGCACTTGCATGGTTGTTAATATGAATGATATGTATATATATACATAAAAATTGATGTGAGCATGTCTGGAAATAAATCATTTCCAGATCAAAACTAATTCCAGGTTCTCTGTTCTTCCAAGACCAATAAGCAAACCCCTAAACAAAGAAAAAAAAACAAAGTTTAAACCTGACATATGTTGTGATGTTTGATTTGGTACTTGGATTTGTTTGTAAGTGATAATGTACATGCATATCTGTTTATGTATGTATATATATGGTTGAAGGTCTGATTGTCTCTCTGTTAAATAACAGACTAATAGATAAATATGTAGTTGTTTGAACATGTATGCCTATACATATGTACATAAACTTCTGTTCCAGTTACAGGTTTATAATCTAGTTTTAAAAATCTAATTCCTCTTTATACAGACGATATTAGGCTAAGACCTTAAAAAGGAAATTGATCATGACTAAGTAATTTCATTTCAAAAAGAATTTCGGGTAAAATATTAAGTAAATGGTGTGAAAATAAGAAATAACAGCAAAATTCTTTAAATCCAGAAAATTTGAATGGAATCATTTCTCGTTTGGATTTATAATCTGATTTGTACTGGAAATTTTATGAATTTTGATAACTATATCAAAAATTTTAAGCTTGTGGTTGGAGAGGAATTATGAGATGATCGGAATTGGAACTTTGTTCGAATTCAGGCGATTTCGAGGCTCGGTGAGGTCGGGGTTCATGCCGGAGGTAGTTCGTGGGTCGGGGGTGGTAGGAAAAATGGCCGGTGAGTTGAACGATCATCATGGCGGTGACGTGATGGGATTGTAGGGTTAAATGTCTTGGTTTGGTCGACGTTGGTTCTCGGGTTCGTTCGTCATCAAGAATGGATCGAAATCGATCGAACTAGGGGGAAACACCGCGTGGGTCATCGGTGTAGTTCTGGACGAGATGGCAGGGTCGCAGATGGACGGAGTCATCGGCGAGGGGTGATTGTGTCGATCGGGTTGGGTTCCAGATTGCGTTGAGTAGTTCGATTTTGATTTACAGTCGAGTTCATCAAACTGGATGGCTGAGAATACTGAGGTGGGTGTCGGCAACTTGTCGAGTATCGAAGCTTTGGTCGGAGGTGGTCTGGTGATGTGTGCACGTGCACGATGTATCAGGTGGTGTTGAGTTTGGGAAGAAGCTGTTGCCTCGGGGCGAGCTCGAGAAATTTTAGAGGGTGACTCGAAGACGAGAGAGAGTTGGGGGGAAACTCGGAGTTGGGCTCGTGAGTATATCGGGATGGACCCGAAGTAAATTTAACAGCTTTAAATTCTTAATAAAGCAAGTTTAAAAATCTAAAAATAAACCTAGTTTGAATCATTTCTTAAATATATTCCTTATATAATAAATGGTATTAAAAAGTGAAGTTCAGGAAGTTATAATTTGTTAAGTTTAAACTTTTAGTTATTTTAAACTTAATTTAAAATGTACTTAAGTGTTAATTAAAGGATAAAATGTTTTAAATTTATATGTTAATGATAATGAAGTAATTAATTAAGATAAATGGTTTATCTTAAAAAGATTAATTAAGGTCTTGGATAATTAATTAACTTAATGTAAGTAATTGGAATTACTTAATATAAGTAATTAGAGGACTAATTGTTGAGGCTAATTAATTTAATTAACTATTAGAGGATAATGAATGTGAATAATCTAAGATTAATTATTGAATGTGATTAATTTAAAGTAATTAATTATGGTATAATTAATTTATGAGAGAAATTAAGGGTTAACTAATGGTTAAAGGATAATTAAATCATGTAATTACTTAGAGAATTAATTACTTAATGTAATGATTAACTAATTAATTAATTAATTAAAGGATTAGTTAATTAATGAAAGTAATTAAAATTACTTAAGGTAAGTAATTAAATGATATTTAATTAAATTAATTAATTAAAGGTTAATTAATTAATGTAAGTAATCAAGAGTTAATTAATTAGTAAGTTAAATTAAATTAATTATTAATTATGTGGAATTAATCTTGCTTATGGATGATTAAATTATATTGAATACCTTTGATTGTTATTGACTCTGGCATGTACTTTGTAATGTTCTGTGATATGAAATGTTTTTGGTTGAACCATGATAAAAATGAGTTATTTATCTATAATGGGATTGTTGTGGGGATATGACATTCTGAAGTTAAATCGAGTTGTTGAAATTTAAAACAACTTGTCTTAGGAAGATGATATTGAATTCGAAGAGACCGGGGTCGGATATCAATAATATCCGAAACCACTTCGATTAGTGATCTGTTATAATTCTTCACAAATTTGATTATGGAATCAAATATGATGGAATGGAATAAATTAGGTGACATGACTATTTTAACTAAGTTGGATACTTAGTATTGTTTTGTAGAATAAGTGTTGACTATAACTAGTTATGAACACGTACTAAGGTACGAGTTACCCTGGGTTGCAAATAAGTTTATAACTTGGCATTTCAAATTATATGGGTTTACTCACGCTGGTTTCCAGCCTGACTCGAGTGTTACTTTGATGTAATACTTGGGTCAGACCGAGTATTACAGATTTCAGGTAAGGACGTTTTGGAGCTCAGGAGGCGAGCTGGATGGCAGGAACGTATGGAGTATATTCCGCTGTGATATATTATAGTTGTCTGAGATATGTTAATTCTAACTGTCTAGTACATTTGTGAATGTTGTAACTCTGATGTATCAAAATGTAATTAACAAATACAGTTTTCCTTGTATAACTGATATTATTATTTGTTATTATATTTAATCCGCTGCGAATGTGAGATGTTGTGTTCTCTGTTCTTTTTTCTTCCTTCTGTTTCTTCCTTCTATCTCTTTCTTTTTCTTCTAACTATCTGGAATTTTCGGGTTCGAAAATTCCGGGTCGTTACACACTTCTTTGAACTAAATGAAAAGGATCCACTATTGCACTTTGACTTGAGAAATTTATCCAGTAGTCCCTATGTGCATGCTGAAAAATATTTTGTTTCATTTTCTTTTAGGATTACACTCACCATCAATGTAGCAATAATACAGGCTAGATACAACCGTTAGTTTAGCTATGTGATGGTCGGATGTAGCGTGACAGGTTGTACCAATATGAGTTGAAATGCAAGTTAGCTTATGAGCTCTTTCGGGCCTCAAGCAATCGAACAGTGAGTGGCAGACGGTGCCAGGCTCGAACCCGAGTGCATGAGCTATGGGGTTAACCTGGTTGACACGCTACTGGGTATAGGACGACCGTTGATCCCGAGCTGAATCTAAGCTCCTTTATTTTAAATTCTATTCTTACTTGTTAGCATGTTAACCATGATTATACCCTATGATAATATGTTGATTTAATACCATTTAGTTGTAATATGGATGCTTGAATGAATTTGGTTGTATGGATGACTTTTGGATGAATTTGTGATTGATAATATCAACACCTTAATTAAAGTTAGTTCTGACTACATTATTAGTCATAATTAATTATAGTTGATTGAGACCACACTTGTTTAAAAATCATATGTGGTATACTGGGCATAGTTAAGTCTCTTTTCATATTTACTATAGAAAAAGAATTCGTTTGGAAAATATTGAAATTTGACTTAAAACGAGAGGTTAAAGATAAAGTTTTGAAATTGTTTTGGGAAGGGAAGTTAGAATTTTATGATTTTAAAGTTAATGAATTCTAAAGTTTTAGAATGTGGAAAAAAATAGCTTATGATTTAAGAAGTTTAAAAGATAGAATGTTGAATATTAATAAAATATGAAATATTTGAAAATAAAGTGAAAATGGGTTTTAATAAAAAAAAGTAAAAATATTGATTTAAAATGGTTTATAAATGTTTTATAAGTAATAAAACCCAATTTGGAGAATTTTTGAAAAATAGTGAAAAAAACAAATCAAAATGAGGCGCGTCGCGTAACGGCAGTTCGCAATTTCGCGTCAGAAAAGCTAAATGAATTTACAGGACAGAAACGGAGTTGGAATCCTTCGAAATAAGAATTTTCCGGATCCTTATAACCATAGTTTTCAAATGGAAAGAAAAACCAAGATTTCATCTTGTAGATTTTAAAATATGTCCAAATCAAGTTCTCACAAAAATCGCGCTTTTGAAGTTAAGTGACCAAAGTGTAAAATTCTTTAAAATGAATATTTTTTTACGTTTAAAAAAAATGAAATAAATTCGATAAGTATGTTAAAATGTTTAAAAGTAATTTTGATTTATAAATATAGAATTCCAAATGATATAAAAGTTGTTTTAATCAAATAAGCTTGTAAACACTATCCGTAGCACTTTTCCACAGCAGTTTTAATAAGAGTTTAAATAAACGGTTAAGAGAAATTGTTTATAACACTTAAACAATAATTGAAATTTTTCCTTAGAAAGTATGGTATGTAATAATAAACTGAGTATGTGGAAATGACTAGTACATTTGTCCTGCCTGTGAGATCTAGAAAGGTAAAACAAGGTGTGTAACTAAGGTTATGAATAGAGCTACCAGTGCCCTGAATTTACCTGGTCTATGTTTTCTCTTTTTAGGTGAGTGGTGGAACAGATCTAAAGGAAAGCCCGAATGCTGTAAATGAAAAGATCATATTTAAGATTTTCAAAAAAATAAAATGAGTTAAACAAGTTTTTATAGTATAGAGAATATTATAACCAAACTCGATATTAAGTTCCGAGGATGGAATTTGTGTTATCCCCATGAATTTAAAAGGTGATTTCACCATTATTCCGTGAATAGTACGAGTTGAATACGGAAATTAATCTGGGTATGATTAGTCTAACCTTTTACTCAATATAACTGGTTTTGGGTTTACAGGAAACGATGTCATAAATAACATTTTTTGACCCAGTTAAGACATGTTTTAGAAAGATGAAATTTTTATTAGATTAGGAATTAAATTTTCCTAAGTAAATGACTTGAAGATTTTCAAAGTTAAAAGGATTTTGATTAACTGGTAAAAAAATTAAAATGAAA
Organism: Allium fistulosum; assembly: GCA_030737815.1. Lineage (NCBI taxonomy): Eukaryota > Viridiplantae > Streptophyta > Magnoliopsida > Asparagales > Amaryllidaceae > Allium > Allium fistulosum. The sequence continues at coordinate 1,391,113,941 of CM060902.1, forward strand.
AGAGGCATAACAAGTCATGTATACGCATATTCATAATTTTTTATCGATGATTGGATTTCGAAGAGACCAGGATCGGATCTGGGTGATTCCTATCCAAAAAACACTTCGAAGAAATTTACTCAGAGTAAAACTTGTTAAAGAAAAAGATCATTGAAGATGAAGATCTTCATGATGTAGTCTACTTGCCACTAGACCCTCGGTAAAATTTACCGTATCATATATTATGGTGGCAGTAGTGCTCTGTTATGAAAATCTTTGATTTGCAAGGACTAATCGCTAATAATTCTATGGGTAATTACCAACAGGATGTGGTAGGAGAAGTGCCTTTGGTTTGTTCTATTCCTGGACAACTTGTATGGACGAATTGTCTGACACTGCATTTTAAAATCACATTGATTGATCTCTATAAACATATCATCTATTTGGTGGCGGATAAGGCAACTTCTCTTAGCTTAACACTCTTTGCCGAGACATATGAGCTTAGGAGTTATACATATGTAGAAATTAGTTATGTGATTGTGGAATGATAATATGGAATTCAAAGTGGAAAGTTAGTGTTCTTTGTGAAAGGTAATTGTTACCTCAGGCCTCACACCCGAAAATGACTAAAACATGGTAGATGCGGCAAGGCTATGTGGTTCACAACCATTAGGGTATGATCTTCCCCTTCTAGATATATTTCTACATGCTATAAAGTTCAGGTTTAAATTATACGGGGTATGCTAGAGCGCACTCGGATAGGTTGGTAATGACCGGGGTGATGACATATTCGGTATTATCTAGTTAGAGGTCGGCCGGTCTTGTGTTGGTAGAGGACCATCAGTTGAGCCTCAATACATTCCTCTAGAGATGTACTACCGGAAGGTAGTCCCTTTCCTTGTCATTTGTTGGAAATCCATTCTTCAATAGGAGTTTGCAATTTTTGTTGTAGAGCCTAGTATGCTGGAATTTAATAATGGTAACAATTTCGACTATTTGAATATGTTTACATGAAAAGTATTTCCAAAGAATGTCATTAAAAATAATATCAAATGATTTAATAAAAATATTTTAGTTATCATGAGGTAAAAACCCGTACGTGTTTATGTAGGGCGTGGTCTTATGAAATACTTTTTCTTTTCAAATGGTTTTTGTTACTAATCTCTTATCTATGACACTGTCATTTAAGATTCATGTTTCTCACGATGGTTCCAGACCGATACAAATATTTTTATACTCGGGCCAGATCCAAGTAGTTTCAGGATTAGCAGAAGATGCTTAGAGTTTCTTGAGGAGAGTTGGAGATCTTCATCAACATATAGACGTATTCTATTTTCCACTACATTATATGTTGTTTGTTTTTTAGCAAATTTAAGGATGGGTGTATTATAACTATCCAAGCTGAATCTAGGTTAGACTCTGGTATATGTTTTAATAGATTTTCCGCTGTAAAGAATTTATATTGAAATAATATATGTTATTCCATTCGAGTAAGATTATGTTCTTTCTTCCTTTTCTTTATACTCTTGACAATCTATCTTTTCGGCACTTGGGATTGCGACACATGAATACCGTGAATGTATTAATGTCGATTTCTATGGATCGTAAAGTTGGGTCGTCATATCAATTTTCATCCAATCAATCAATATTAACCAATAATCCATCCAACAAAAATTAAACAGATAGATATACGAGTGAATATGCATAAATAAATGATATAGACATAGTTTTATGTGAGTTAACTCACCTAATCGAAGCTCGAATTCTCAAAATAGTACTGCCATCGTCTAGCATGCCAGCAAAATACCAAGCTCCCCCTAAAATCACCAAGTCATTCAATCTTTGAAGCAGTGGTGACATCAAGTTGAGCACCTCCATTGAAATTTGAATGCTACATTCTTCAGACAAGCTTCACATTGAATCGAACTCCATCAAATGGTCATACTGTATACATTGTCGATCACCTCCTAGTCGCCTCCTGAACGTGCATATCCTATCACACTGCTACACAAATCGTTACCACCAAGGTGTCGTGCCTCTTATGATGTGCCTCTCACCATCGCACCTCATCGCCTGTACACCCATCGCAAGCCTCTCCTTGAATCGATCGCTTAGATCACCTCCGCTCATCGTGATTTTTTTCTGTACATTCGCGATTTGAGGGTTTTTTGTGTGTAATTAGGGCCAAAGAGGAAATAACTAACGGGCCTTGAAAATAAGAGAGGCTTCTCGAATAAGGGAGAAAGGTGAGTATTGAAATGGGCTTGGTCTTTATATTTTCGGGTCTTTAAACTCAAATTCAAACAAGTTTAAATTTTCATTTCATTTCTTTTCACAATATCTCTTGATTTATATGTAAATAAGTTTCGATTTGATTTAAATTAGTATATACTTATAAAAATATTTTATATTCAATTAAAACAATGTATTCAACTTCAACATATTATTTGAAAACAATTTATTAAATTAATTTATTTCAATTTATGAATTGAAATCTCATATTAAATAGAATTTAATTAATTAAAACTTATTTTCAAATTATAAATTATCGAATATCAAATTCAAACTATTTTATTTTCAATTTATTTATTTAATTTATACAGCATAGAAAGCAGGGTTGTTTCGACTCCCTTTTAAGAAAATTTCGTCCTCGCAATTCCTTATAGGGAGACGTAAACAACTCATATCCTGACTTTCTTCGTACAAACTCAATTACTTGATCATCTATGTGGCTCTTACACTTCAATTCATTTTATCGTATGCTATAATTTCCGAATAGATTCAAATAACGACTTTCTATTTTCGCATACGATAAAATTTTATGAAAATATTCTGTGTGTCGAATTTTTCAAAAATTTCGATAGTCTCCTTTGTACGTGGAGCATTTCAAGCAATCACAATATGATAAATATATATACATCGACCAAAACATGGCCGAAAACAATTAATATATCAAAATCATGCCACACTACATATATTTCATAATATGTGTAACGAACAAGATTTTCGACCCTCAAAAGTCAACACTAATACGTCCACTGTATTACATGCCGAACATTCAAGTGCCGAAAATACCAATTTGTTAGGGTGAAAGAAGAAGAAGAGAGAAGACAAAGAAAACTAAAACAACACATAATCTCACAACGCAGTGAATAATATATAATACATCCATGATCTTTACAGAAAGGAAACATCTTTTCTCATATATACTACATCAGACTACATTTGACTTATCCTAAATTTTTGGACAGTTATAAAAACCTGTCCTCACATTGACAAACATATAGATTCTGTAATACAGCGGAAGTAAAAATACGTGAATACATCTTGCCCATCCAGCTCCTCTCCAGCTCCAAAGTATCTAGCCAAACCTAGGAAAAACATGCTCGATCTGACCCAAGCAATACATGGAATAACGCCCGAGTCAGTCTGGTAAACCAGCGTGAGTAAAACTCGATAAGAAGTAACAATCAAACTAATTCTACATTTTAAAACTTTTCAAACAAAGGGTATCTTGTAAGACCACACCGCACCTAAAATCGAATGAGTTTTTACCTTACGATAACCAAAACTATGTATATCAAAATCCAATGATATTATTATAGTGTCAAGATATAAAGTAAATAGATAAAATAGCTGAAATGCTTGCATCTCAGATTCTAACGTACTAGGCTCTACAATCGAAAATGTAAGGTATGTATCAGAGATTAGATTCCAACTAATGACTGGGCTACTGGGGTACCGCCCACCACAGTACACCTCTAGAAAAATGTACCTAGGTCGTACTTAATGACCCCTGCCAATACAGAACCAGCCTTCCCCTTACTGGATAGTACCGAATATATCATCACCTCGATTTCTTTGCAACCTTTAATTGAGAGCTCCCACATACACGAATTCATTGATGATTGTGTATATATCTAGAAGGATGATGATATACCCTAATGGGTGCGACCTACATAGCCCTACTGCATATCCCCTATTTTAGTCATTCCTGGTTGATGAGGCTTGAGGCTACGTTTTACCTTTCTGAATAGCAATCCATCATGGAATGCTAGCACTGCCCTCTAGGTGTCAATGCATTGCCAGCATTCATCCATACAAGTTCGTTCTAGGTCTGAACGAAATCGAAGGCACTAACTCTACTACATCCATTTTGGAATCACCCTCAGGATTAGTAGTAGTAGCCCTTGCACTTCAAAGAGAACCATCTTTAATCATCATCAAGATGTCTTCCACTCAAACATACATGTTGGTTCGGAGTGGTTTTTGGATAAATAAATCTGATGCCGGTCTCTCCGTACCAACAACCAATAATTTCCGGTTGACTCATTACCTGTTCTTTTGGAAGTAAGTATTCAAGTCCTTATCAGAAACTCGAATTTTACATTCATACTTCTTAAGTCAAATTAGGCCAAATTTGAAAACGGTTATTTAATTATCAAATAACAACAACAAAATCTAGAGATTTAATTACCCAAAGCAATCACTAAGCCTCAAAACCATTTTCATTTATAAATCTCCTTTTCCAAATATTTATCAACATTCATATACCTATCTCCTTTATATAAGTATATTCACAAAACATTGATAAGATTTCCCATTTCCAAGTCTCTTAAACGGATTTAACTACCTTAATTAAATTGGAGAAAAGGATAACTCTAAGCACTATTCCTTCAGTGGTAAGTATGGAATGGATGTTCCATACCACCATTTTCTAAAAGGTCAACCTCGAGAAACCCGAATCTCGAATTCTTGTTGTAATTATCTTCAATAAACCCTTTTATAAATTTCCGTTACCAATGAAATACTTTTTGCTTTAACCCAAACCCATTTACAAAAACATTTATGAACCTCCATACTCATTTATGAGACTCTTTATAAATATTCAAACCCGCTTATATAAACTTCTGTATGAACTTTCAAACCTTGTATTAAACTTCCCTTTATAGACATCCAAACCCATTTATAAAATCTTTTTATAAACATTCAAAACTATTTCTAAAATTCCTTTTATGAATACCCTAAAATTATTCATAAACTTCTTTATATAATATTCAAAACAATTATCAAATCATTCTTCAAATATCTTGTTCAAAATAGAATAACCTTGAAGACCATTTTAAAAGAAAATGAAATATTAACTTTCCAAAACCAAATGGAGGCTTAATGACTACAATGGATCATTAAATTTGGGTTTACTTATCCAAGTTATATCATGGGTATCGCCTAACATCGGATATGTAAGGGATTCACACATAACATATAATCAATCATAGGTAGATGTCCAATTACAAATATAAATACATCCGTTATCGATGAAAAATGTACATATAGAAGTATATTCTATATGCTTAAGTTACCATGACACACTTATTAAAATTAACTTCCTTGTGTTTATCACGTTACCGATATTCAACATTTATGCTAACACAAGTCAACTTACTTCCCATAAAACGTGTCAAAGTTTTATAATCGGTACTTTAATTCATTTGGCTACTTAGTGGTCCAGATGGGAGATCCTTTGATTTGAAATCAATTAATCTTAAAAAGAAAACTGAATTAAAACACAACTGATTAAGTTTAAAAATAGCTTTGAAAAGATTAAAGTATATTCAATTAACTTAAACCCTAATTATATCTTAACTAAACCAATATTAATTCATAATTAAACTTTAGTTAACTTAATGAACTTGGTTAAGTCCTAATTAACTTCCTAATGTATCTTAATTAAGGCTTGAACAATTCATTATTAGTTAAACCCTAATTAATTAAAAATTAATTAAATAATCACTTAATTAAATTAGTCAACTAATTAGCTTAATTAAATAATAATTAACCATTTAATTACTTCTTAACTTCATTAATCACTAATTAAAAACTTTATTAATCACTAATTAATCATTAACCTTCCTTAAGTGTTACATAAACCTTAATCACTTACTTAATTACTAATTAATTACCAGTTACTTTTAATTAATTTATTAAGTAAATAAATTATTAAATTATTTAACTCTTTTTATGTTACCAATCAAGTTCGGAATACTTTTGCAAAACATTCCAAAAGAAAACATCTTAAAACGAAAATCGACAATTTTGTCGAACTGTGTCCATAGCGACTATCGATATGAGCGCAGTTCGTTTAAAGTTACATTAAGCGAAATACTTTGCTTATTCCTTGCTATTACAAGTTTGAAAACCTAATTTTGAAAGTTTTTGAAACTTAAAAACAAAGATAAAAACTTTGAAACCATTTCCAAAACTTAAAGCTAGAAAACTTAGTTTTGATTCCAAATCCGATCTCACGTCCGTCGTAACATACAAAGGTGTAAACTTTGTAATTCTTACACAACATACAACTAGTTTTGATTACAAACATACCATCAACATACCATACACCAACATCACATTCTTACAACCAAACATACCACTTTAAACATTCAAACATGATGCTTAACATCCAAGCACAATATTTAACATCCAAACTATGCTAACCACAAATTGCAAATGTATATCATTATCATAACATGATATTTTAACAACATGAACTATGGATTTCCACAACATATAATTTATGGAAATAAAGTAAGTTCTTTCTAAAAATCATTCCAAAAATATGTCATCTTCCACGTGATTTACTGATATTACTCTCGGATTTTGAAAAAGTAATCAAATGAAAATTTTTAGAAATTCTTTTCTCTACAAATTAAAAATAATAATCACTCAAATCAGATTGCTTTTGAAGTGGATATTGTCAAAAGAATGATGCAGCCCAGAAAGTTGAAGACATAGGTCGTGTGCGACCTATGATGCTGGTAAGTCGGGTACGACTTAAGAAGGAAGCCACCGAGTTAAGATTTGGTGAGAAATGGTGGGAAAATGAAGTTCTAGGTCGCAACCGACCTAACAGAGGCATTTCAGTATCTTCCAATCCACCGATCACTACATTCATAGATCTACATTGTTTTGTAATATTCGCTGCGTCATTTTGGTATCAGAGCTTGTTCTAACCAATCATAGTTAGATCGAGACTTGGAGCCTAATCATTTTGAAGAGTTTTGAAATTTGAAGTTGTTTGACCGAGAAGTTTGAAGTTGAGCCGTGAGCAAGTGAAGTTGTTCATCATTGTTCGAAGTTGTTTAATCGGATTTGAATTGGAGGCCGAAACTTTGTCCATCGTGTTCATCACGATTTGCTACAAAGTGGAAGTTTTCGATCCGTTTCATTTTGGATCAAAGTCCGAATTGTGTTTGAATTTTGAAGTGTTGAAGAGTTGTAAAGATTTCAAGTATGCCGCCAAGAAGAGCTAATCGCCACCAAAACGTAGAAGCTTTGTATCGAAGAGAAGAAGCTGATGAGATGGAGCAAAGAATCAATGAAAACTTTAGTGAGAAGCTTAACGAAGGAATTGGCCGGTTAGAGAAGCTTATGACGGAGATGAATCAAAATCGGAGAAGGGTTTCACCTGAATCTAATCATGGGGGTAGTAGAGTCTCGCCACATTCCAATCGAGACAGAAGTGTTGAAAATGATCAAGGGCGTGGGAGGAACGTGAATGATCGTGAACGGAGGAATGTTGATAGAAGGGATGATGGTGGAAGACGTAATGGTAGTAGAGATGTGGGTGGACGAGATAGACAACGATATACATCTGATTTTGAAGAGGAGTATGATGGTGGTAGTGTTCGAGGACAAGGAAGAAATTACTCTGAGTATGATCACAAATGGGAGTCGGGGATGAAGACTGAAATTCCTGAATTCAAAGGTGGTATGCAAGCAGAGGAGTTTCTAGATTGGGTAGCTAATGTCGAGGAGATTTATGACTTCAAAGAAGTTCCAGAACATCGTAGAGTGAAGTTGGTTGCTACAAGGTTGAGGGGTAGAGCTTTGGCATGGTGGCAGCAAACCAAACTTACACGTGATTGGATGGGAAAGTCAAAAGTTGAATCTTGGGAGAAGATGAAGAAATTGATGAAAGCAACATTCTTACCTTACAATTATCAATCTTTGATGTATCAACGTTTACAGAATTTGAGGCAGGGCACAAAGACTGTTAATGACTATGCTGATGAATTCTATCAACTTATTGCAAGGAATGATATTATGGAAACGGAAGAGCATCTGACATCTAGATTCATTGGGGGATTGAGAATGTAGATTCAGGATATGGTTAATATGTTCGATCCAAGATCTGTAGCGGAAGCACATCAGAAAGCGTTGGCTTGGGAGAAACAGGGACGACAAGGAAGTGGTGTGTTTACTAATTCTAACAATCAATTGAAGGGTGTTGGTGGGAGTTCTAATGTTACTAAACCTATCAGTAGACCAGTAGTGAAGGCAAGGGTTAACAATGGTTTCAAATGTTACAATTGTCAGGAAGTGGGTCATAAAAGCAGTGAGTGTCCAAAGCCGAAGAAACGAACCATGATTGTAGAAGTTGAAGATGAGGATGTTGATGGGGAGTGTTCTAGTCCAGTTGAGGAAGATGAACAGGATATTGCGTCAGGAGATGAAGGTTGTAATCTAATGCTGAGGAGATCGTGTTTAACACCGAAGCAGGAGGAAGCTAGTTGGTTGAGAAGTAATATTTTTCAGTCAACATGTACTATTCTGGGGAAGGTGTGTAAGTTTGTGATTGACGCAGGAAGCTGTGATAATATTATTTCAACCGAAGCTGTGACAAAGTTGAAATTGAAGACAGAGAAACATCCGAGTCCATACAAGTTAGCATGGTTGAGAAAAGGAGGAGAAGTGAAAGTGGATAGACGAGTTCGTGTTCCATTCTCTATTGGGAAGAAATACAAAGACGAAATTTGGTGTGATGTAGTAGAGATGGATGTTTGCCACTTATTATTGGGAAGACCATGGCAGTATGATCGAGCAGTACAACATGACGGTCGGACCAATAGCTACAGTTTTATGTTTGAAGGCACGAAAATTATCCTAGTTCCGAAGAAGAGATCACAAGGAGAAAGTAAGTCAGAAGAGATTGAAGAGTTGAAAACCTTATTATCTCTGAAGGAGTTTGTTAAGGAGGTTGAAGAAGAGCCGAAAGTATTCTTGTTGATTGGGCGTGAGAGCAGTGAAGAGGTTGAAATACCAGAAGAAGTTAAACCAGTTTTGAAAGAATTTGACGATGTATTTCCAGAGGAGTTACCAACGGAGTTGCCACCATTGAGGGATATACAACATCAGATAGATCTTGTTCCAGGTGCTGTGTTGCCACATAGACCACATTATAGAATGAGCCCGAAGGAACATGAAGAGTTGCGGAGGCAGGTAGAGGAATTGCTTGAGCAGGGGCGTGTGCAGGAGAGTTTAAGTCCTTGTGCTGTACCAGCTTTATTGGTACCCAAAAAGGATGGAACGTGGAGGATGTGCACTGACAGTCGAGCATTGAATAAGATTACTGTGAGATATAGATTTCCAATGCCGAGGTTGGATGACTTGTTAGATCAAATAAGCGGAGCTACTATCTTTTCTAAGATTGACTTGAAGAGCGGTTATCATCAGATTCGTATTAGACCAGGGGATGAATGGAAGACAGCATTCAAGACGAGGGAAGGATTGTATGAAGGGCTGGTAATGCCGTTTGGTCTATCGAATGCACCGAGTACTTTTATGAGGGTAATGAATCAGATTTTTCGATCGTTCATTGGGAAATTTGTGGTGGTATATTTCGATGATATTCTGATTTACAGTGGGAGTCCAGAGGAACATTTGAATCATCTTAGAGAAGTGCTGATGGTATTACGACAAGAACAATTTTATGCTGCAACGAAGAAATGCGTGTTCATGACGCATAGTGTGTTGTTTCTGGGGTATGTTGTGTCGAAGGAAGGTATACAGGTGGACCAGAGTAAAGTTGAGGCAATCAGAGATTGGCCGCAGCCCAAGACGATAACGGAAGTCCGTAGTTTTCACGGGTTGGCTTCATTTTATCGGAGGTTTATTCCACACTTTAGTAGCGTGATGGCACCTGTTACGGACTGCATGAAGGGTAAACAGTTTGCATGGACGGAGGAAGCCGGGGTTGCTTTTGACCGAATCAAAGATCTTTTGACCTCTGCACCCATTCTAGTGCTACCTGATTTTCAGTTAGTGTTTGAATTACATACTGATGCATCCAAGGTTGGGATTGGAGGAGTGTTGAGTCAGAAGGGACGTCCGATTGCATATTTTAGTGAAAAATTGTCAGGAGCAAAGATGAGATACAGTACATATGATGTGGAATTCTATGCTGTTGTGCAATCTATTAAACACTGGAGACATTATCTATTTCAGAAGGAGTTTGTTCTGTATACTGATCATGAAGCACTGAAGCATTTGCAAGGGCAAGATAAGATCTCAGCGAGACATGCATCGTGGATTGCATATTTGCAACAATTTACTTTTGTTGTTAAACACAAGTCGGGAGTGACAAATCGTGTTGCGGATGCGTTGAGTAGAAGAAATCACTTGTTAACTACATTGAAGGTTGAAATGACGGGGTTTGAAATATTGCCAGAATTATTTACCGATGATCCCTACTTTGCAAAGTTTGTTGATAAAGTCAAGGAGGGAGAGACGGATGAGTTTATGATGGTAGATGGTTTTCTCTTTAAAGGAAATCGATTGTGCATACCAGAGGGTAGTCTGAGAATGAAGATTATCAAGGAATTACACGAAGAGGGACATGTTGGGAGAGACCGAACCTTACAGTTGATTTCACAATCCTACTTTTGGCCATCAATGAGGAAAGAGGTGGAAAGGTTTGTGGAGCGTTGTCATATTTGTCAGGTTTCGAAAGGAACTGCGACTAATGCTGGTTTATATATGCCATTACCGGTACCGACTAAACCATGGATTGATGTGAGTATGGATTTCGTGTTGGGATTACCGAGGACACAGCGTGGTAACGATTCCATATATGTGGTGGTGGACAGATTTTCGAAGATGGCACATTTTATTGCTTGTAAGAAGACGGCAGATGCTGTTCATGTTGCTCAATTGTTTTTCAAGGAGATCTATCGACTTCATGGATTGCCAGAATCTATTGTGTCGGATAGAGATACTCGATTTCTGAGTCATTTTTGGTTGAGTTTGTGGAAACTGGTCGGAACGAAGTTGAAGTTTAGTAGTGCCTATCATCCGCAAACTGATGGACAAACAGAGGTGGTTAATAGATCATTGGGAAATTTGTTGAGGTGTCTTGTTCAAGATAATCTAAAGAGTTGGGATGTGAAGTTATGCCAGGCAGAATTTGCTCATAATCATGCTATGAATCGAAGTACTGGGTTCAGTCCATTTCAGATTGTTTATTCGAGCTTACCAAAGGGACCATTGGATTTGATGGTGGTGCCACAATCAAAGAAGACAGTTAAGAAAGCTGCTGATTTTGTTGAGGGGCTGACGGAATGTCATAAAATCGTTCAAGAACGATTAGAGAAAGCAAATGAGAAGTATAAACAATCTGCAGATTTGAAACGAAGGAATGTTGAATTTCATGAAGGTGATCTGGTTTATGCAGTATTAACGAAAGATCGTTTTCCAGTAGGCGTGTACAATAAATTGAAAGCACGAAAAATTGGTTCGGTGGAAGTTGTGAAACGAATCAATGAAAATGCTTATAAACTAAAGCTGCCAGATGATGTGTATACATCTGACGTGTTCAATGTTAAACATCTCGTACCATATCACGGGAATGAACGATCTGATGAAGATGAATTTACAAATTCGAGGTCGAATTTCTCTCAACCTGGGGAGGATGATGCAGCCCAGAAAGTTGAAGACATAGGTCGTGTGCGACCTATGATGCTGGTAAGTCGGGTACGACTTAAGAAGGAAGCCACCGAGTTAATATTTGGTGAGAAATGGTGGGAAAATGAAGTTCTAGGTCGCAACCGACCTAACAGAGGCTTTAAGTCGTCCCAACGACTTAGTGAAGATCGGCAACGACCTAGTGGGAAGGTGCGAGTTAACGAGATGCTGGAACGACTTACCGGGTTAACTTGTATACGACCTACCGAGTTACGAAATAAGAAAAACGAAGCAAATTGGTGAAGTATTAGGTCGTGGACGACCTAATGAATCAGGAGTTAAGTCGCTAAAGATTGAAGCGTGGGATCTTCCTCCGAGTTAATCTCTACCGTTGTTCTTTAGGTCGCTGATGTGGAATGCGCATGTTTTAAGTCGCAAAGCATGGGATGCCGTTGATGTGTCTGCCGAGTTAACCACTACCTTTGATTTCTTTAAGTCATTGATGACGCCTGTTTTTAAGTCGCGTGAAGCCTGGTGCGTTGATTCTGCTGCGAGATAATCTCTGCCGTTGTTTGTTAAGTCGTTAAGGTCTTATGTCGTAAGTCGTTCTGTACATATGTCTTGAGTCGTATGTTTTGTAAGTCGTATGTCAACTGTTTTAAGTCGTATGCATTGTGTTGTACTGGTAATGTTGCTAAGTCGCTATGTTGTAACTGTTTTGGCTTAAGTCGTCACCGAGATAGGCTAAGTCGTAAGTCATAAGTCGGTTCCGAATTAGGAGTTGTATTTTCTTTTCTGTTGCGAGTTGTAGCCTATAAATAGGCAAGTTGCTTCATTTGTAAAGGTTGTTGATTTTTGAATAAAATTCTCTTTTGATTGCTTTGTGCTTTCATTCAAATTGGTAGTTGAGTGTAATCTCCTATCTCCTCTTTCGGATAATCAAGTGTGCTCGATTCAACGATTGTAGAAGCCGATTCGCGGAATCTAGTGCGCTAGATCAACGCTCGAAGAATTGAAGATCTTTGAACCCGGTATCGTGCGCGATCAACGAGTTCGGGATAGCTAGAATTCGGTATCTTCGGATCAACGAATTTGGGCATTTCAGTATCTTCCAATCCACCGATCACTACATTCATAGATCTACATTGTTTTGTAATATCCGCTGCGTCAAAGAAGGAGAACTATTTTCGGACCTAAATTTTGAGTTAAAAAGTACACTGCAAAGAAATGAGATTTTGACATACCTAAGCTTGAAATTAGAAAAAGTGTTAAAAGTAAAAGTTGTAGCTACTGAATATGTCATTACCTCGGTCGTTACCGACCTATCTGAGGGCCCTCATAGCATACATGCACAAAAATTTACATCCCGAACGCCATAACAGGAAGAAATATATCTAGAAGGGAATGATCTTATCCTAATGGTTGCGAACCACATAGCCTTGTTGCATCTACCCTATTTCGGCCATTTCTGGGTGTGAGGCCTGAGGTCACGATTACCTTTATCATAGAGCATCATCTTTCTTTGAATTCCACATTGCAATTCCTTCGATCCTTATTGAATTCCATAAACATACGACCTTCAAACTCATACGTCTTAGAGAAGGGTGTTAAGCTAAGAGAAGTTTCCTTCTCCACCACCAAGCAGATGTATATTTATAAATGTCAACGAGGAAATCTTAAGAATGCGATGTTAGACATCCGTCCTTACAAGTTCATTTTGGGACTGAACGAAACAGAAGGCACCCTCCTACCACATCTCATCGGGAATTATCCCTAGGATTAGTAGCGAGAAGTCCTTGTAACCCAAAGAGTTTCAGAAATGAAGGGACCACTGCTAGTTTAGTATTTGGGTGCTAACCAGGATTGTCAACAAGTAGCCCTTTCACCCTAAAATTCCTTGGTCTTTGTCCTTTATTTTCTTTATCAAGTATTCATTTTTTCGAACACGTACATTGGTTTGAAGTGGTTTTCAGATAGGAATTACCCAGATCCGGCCCTGGTTCCTTCGAACCAATCATCGATAAAAGGAGGTTATGTGAATAGGGAATCATTCTTTAATTGATTATGTTCTTTTTATCAAAATCTATTTTGGATATATATATTTCTAAAACATTCTTTCCGGTATATACGAAATCATTAAACCTCTCTTATTAAATCCTTTGATTACATAAAACCCTTTTTAAATTCCAAATCATTTCATCTTTTCTTAGGAAACTATTCCAAATCATTTATTTAAATCTTAACAAAAATTTCCAAATCTTAACAAAAATTTCCAAATCTTAACAAAAATTTCCAAATCATAACTTTTAACACGGATAAAAAACAATGGTATTCAAGACATCGTTTACTATAAATCCAAACCAATAAATTTGAAGTACAGGAATTTAAATTAATTCCAAATCATTTCATTTAAATCTTAACAAAGATTTCTAAATTCAAAACTCATACTTTTGATTTAGTTGAAACCATGTTATCTAGGATGTTAATCCAAAACCAGTAAATATTAAGTGAGCAGAATATATAGAAATCATCTAATTCTACTCAATATCAACCCCTGTATTCAACAAATACTATGGGCGGAATAATGGCGAAATCACCTTTTAAATTCCATGAATAGTACAAGTTTCCTCTTCGGGCTTTAACACCGAGTATAAGAAGATCATCCCTATAAAATACAAATTGTTTAAATCTTAGAAAATATCTCCTTTGGAAGATTTCAATCCGAGTAAATCAAATTTACTATTCCCTCCATCGGGTTAGTCCGGATAGCCAAGGAGAGCAGGAAACTAGTTTTCCAAACTCAAGCCTAGACACTGTCTCTCTGACACCCATAAGGGGGTCAAGTTATTTAATCGACTCTAAATCATTAAAACATTTGATCATTTCATAAATCCTTCAAATTACCTTTAAAACACTTTATTAATCATTTAAAAAAACATTTACAAAAGATTTGGGAAAGAACGGTTGAGTTTACAACTATATTTCAAAAATTATAAAAAGTGCACTGGAAAAGTGCTACGAAAGTGCCTTTTTAAGTTATATTGATCAAAACGACTTTTTATTAGTTGAAAATTTATTTTTATTACTCAAATCACTTTTAAAACATTTTTAAAGATTTATAAGATTTATTCCACATTTAAAAAAAATTAAAACATCATTTTCAAAGAAATCCTGTTTTGGATTCCGAACTACAAAAGTAGGATTTTTCATAAACTTGTTTTACTAATATTTCAAAATCTACTTATTGAAATCTCGATTTTCTTTCTTCATTGGAAAACTATGGAAATAATAGTTCGGAAAATTCTTATCTCAAAGAATTCCGAGCTATATTCCGACTTTTACACTTATTTGACTTTTATAGTACAAAATCGTGAACTACCGTTACACGACACGCTTATTTTTAACTATATTTTCCATTTCTTTTCAAACTTCGCCAAAATACTTTTAAATGTTTATAAAACATTTCAAATACATTTTAAATCATTTTTAAGTGGTTTAACAATTCCGTACACACCATTTCATTAATTCAAGAAAGTGATTTCCTTGGTGCTTATCGACGTGTATATTCGTGACTTGCATATATATTCAACATTCATATGAAAACAACCAAACTTGATGATCAAAGCATATTAAACATCCATTGAAAACATCATATCATCCAAAATGTAATAATAATAGTTTAGGAGTTCTCACCATTATTTTCCCTTCGAGCTAATAGAAAATCGGCTATAACTCTGCTATCTCGAAATCTACGCTCACGATCACTAGCACTATCGACTTTGAAGGGCTCGACCTTGGGTAAGGGGCTCACGGCCATGAGTGTAGGAGAGGGAAGGCTCGGTCTTGCTTTGGGAAGTGGTGGCTGTGAGTTTGAGTGGTGGAAAGGAGGTGTTTTGACTTGTTTTTGAAGTGGATTAATATTATATACATGTGTATTATTTTGCTAATATTTTTCCATAAAATTTTCTCATTATTTCTAAGGCATGGAAGCCATTAAAGAAGCTCTTAGGAAGCTTAAGAAGAAGGAAGAAGATGAATGAAAATGAAGAGAAGATGGTAGGGTATTTATAGGAAAAAAGGAGAGTGTAAAAGAAGACATGTATACATCACTTTTTCAAGGCTTCTCCAACACACTTCCCCTTCAAAATGCACGGCCAAAGCTCCTCCCCCATGTGCACATCACTTATATCATCTCATTTACGCATATGTTGACTTATTTAAGCTTAAGGAGGAAGCTTACTTAAAATGTCTTTGATTTTTGTATTATATATGTATTTTTAAATGTTTAAGTATATATGTAGGTATACATATGTTCATGTGCAAGTTAGTGGATGCATTTCTATGATATATATGTGTAAATGACATATAAACAATATTGCATTGATTACAAACAACTTTCGTTCGATAACCGTTGCCGATCGGAGAACCAATTCCCTGTCACATTTTAACTTATACTTTAACGTACATATATTTGTACACAAAATTAAAAAATAAATTTCTTATCATTTTAAACTAATTAAAATGATTACGTTTGAATTATAAAACCATATAAATTTATAATAACAATTATTTACAAAAATCGCTATTATACCGATAAAGCGATATCGATTTTTCCTTATATTTTCAAATCAATTATATATCTTTATAAAACTATTATAAATGATTAATTATCACTTTATAACTATTCAAAATGAATTACCATCATTTAAAATAATTATTTGAATAATTAAAATAATTATTAAATCATTAAATCTCAAATTAATTTAATAAATCAATTATCATATTTAAGAGCATTATTAACAATGTTAAAAACACATTTTATTTTCAAAAACAAATCAACTGATTTTATTTCATATTCTTGTTTAATTACAAAAATAAGAGCATGTATCCAGCTCCGTGCATGATGTTTTCCAATTATAGAACTGGTTATCGATAAAACAATTTTCAGCCAATTTATCGATTTAGATTTCGAGGAAAATATTTTGTAAATATTTATTCAAGATAAGGTTATTATTACTTAGTATCACTCAAAACAATATTATTTATATTATTGACCTTTTATTTAAAAATAGATATAATTTATCAAAGTGATAAATTTGTGAGTCGTTACAATCGGCATTTGTGAGGACAGGTTATTATAACAGTCCAGGCTGATGATTGTGATTTGTGGTTGTACTTTAAGGGATGTATGTATGCTAAAGATTACAGTTTCTCTTTTGTAAAGTTTATTGATATTATATTATATGTTGTTCCGCTGCGATTGTGAGATTCTATGTTGTTTTATTTTCTCTTTCTCGTTTTCTTCTTTAATCATCTTCATTCTTCTTTCTTTCCCATAACAATCGGGCGTTTTGGCACTTGGATTTATGGCACGTGAATACCAAGAATGTATTAGTGTGGATTTTGGAGGGTCGAAAAATTCAGTTCATCACACGTGGTATCAGAGCTTAGGATTGTGTGAACACCCAGGCTTTGGTTGGGTACTTGTAACGACCCGTATTTTTCGAAAAAGAATTTTTTTTCCAGATTTTAGAATTTAATACGGTAAGAAATTAAAAATTTATGATTTTAAATAAAATTTACTTTGAATTATAACATCTGATTTTGATTTAATAAAGTGACAACTATTTTATGTGATTTCAAACGTATGGTTTAATAAAAGTTTAAATGGATAGATTTAATATTGTGTAAAGCATGATTAACTAGAATTGGGTTTTAATTGTAAATTAACTTCTAGTCTATTTGTAAACAACAAATGTATAATTATGTATTCAAACTTATTTAAATTTTAGTCTTGATTTTGCTCATCTTACATATCAACCTATTGAAATTAAATTGTTAATAAAATTTAGTATAATTGGATTTTACATAAAAGGAAAGAAATATAAATTTTAATTTAATAAGGCTTAATTAGTTAAACGATTCAGAAATTGAGAAAATTGAGAATTTAATACTACATTAGTTAATATTAGCTTTTTTAATAAGGAACTAGAAATTATAAACCAATGATTATCCAACTATATTAATTTGAAATATAGTTTATTTTGAAATTAAATAAAGGTGAATTTTATTGAATATAATAAACTGAAATCTACCATTTAAAACAAACAATAGAATTTTATGACGAAAATTTGATATTTGCTATGTGTAACGACCCAATTTTTCGACATCCGAAAGTCGACATCAATACGCCCACTGTATCAAATGCCGAACCATCGAATGCCGGAAAACCGAATCATTAGGGTTAAAGAAAAAGAGGTAGAAGAAGAAACAGAAACAATAACAGAATCTCACATTTGCAGCGGAATAATATATAATAGATAAACAAATAATCTTTTAAACAAAAGAACTATATCAGTTCATACAATACATCATTAGAGTTTACAACAACAACACACAACACTGGCATTTATAATAACCTGCCCATATGGGATTTGAATTTGCAGCAACCCATACGCAACAGATAATACATAAACAATATGTCTCGCCTTCCAGCTTGCCTACTGATCTCCACAGCATATTTTTCTGACTTTGCTCCAAAATAGCTGATAACTTGACTCTAGGCTTCCCGTGTGGAAAATTATGGGCACCCAAAGTTTAGAAAGGGAACGACAAACTCTGAGTCAGTCATGGGACTGGTGTGAGATCTTAAAACAGTTATTTGTACAAAAGGATCTGTTTATGCTTTTGGGAAATGAAACTACCATAAGGCCTCCTGCCACACACACAATGCAAACGCAGAATTGGAGGAGATTTCTCCTTATGATAGTCAAACATGTTTGATACACAAAATCTTTTAATATTATCATTAGTGCCTAGTGTGGAAAACATTTCGAAAGAATAATATTAATCTTAGCCAGCATACACATTTCGTAGTATGCCTACTATAGATACCATGTTCAATAGCAGGTTACCGCCACATTCCATGGCAGGTTATACCACTAAAACTGTACAGGGCGTGTATTGTTTCTTTGGATTTCCAACAAATGGTCAGGCTAAGGAACTTCCTTTATCCGAATGGGTACGCTTCTAGAAGGACGCCCCGAGAACCTAACTGGATCTCTACCAACACAAGGCCGAGTTACCTCACGCTTCCGGTGCAATGAAGCTGTAACTAGATAACTCCACACACGAGTATGCCATCCTGGTCCTTACCGACCTTTATCCGAGGATCCTCAACACCAACAACCACAAAGTAATAAATTTGTAACAACCACATAAGTTAAGTATCTGGGCTCCATACCATGATACCACCTATTTCCAGAAGGAAATGGACATACCCTGAGGGTGCTACCCCCAAACAACCTTGCCGCATCCTTCCTGTTTCGATCATTTCCGGGGTGTGAGGTTCGATGAAGTCTTGTCCCACAAAGCTACGTTTTTCACAAAAGCCATGCTTCGATCAACCAATGATCAGCAACACTTAGCATGCCGCATTACCAAATTGGGAGTATATCACTAATAACTATCAACTACATAACCTATGAGCTCGTACGTCTTAAAGAAGGGTGTTAAGCTAAGAGAATAAATTCTCCGCTACCAAACAGAAATGTATTTGATAGAAATCAGCTTTCTATCTCAAAGTGTAATGTCAGACATACAACTATACAACTCCATCCTGGGTCTGAATGGAAACGAAGGCACTTCGAAAGAAATCCTTGCAAATCCGGATATCCACAATTCCAACCGGACTCCCCATCACATATAGAGATCTCTATACCGGAGCAACTCAGTGCAGAGACAATCGACAGATAATCCTTTCGTTCTCGAAAATACTCGGTCTTCACCACCGTCTTCAAATGCAATCCCATTTCGTCGTATCATTATTCAGAATGGGTTTTATGACATAAAGTCCTCTCCCGGCTTAACCAAATAATGAGCATTTGTTTTGAAAACAAATTTTAGTGCCGTTTTAAAGGCCAATATTGATAGTCGATTATTTAACTATCAAACATTCACAACAAATCATCAAGCCTCAATAATTTCCCAAATTGTTTATACTGATAGTTGGTTA
The DNA here is from genome assembly GCA_030737815.1 of Allium fistulosum. Lineage (NCBI taxonomy): Eukaryota > Viridiplantae > Streptophyta > Magnoliopsida > Asparagales > Amaryllidaceae > Allium > Allium fistulosum. The sequence goes on from CM060902.1 coordinate 1,391,133,673, forward strand.
TTTAACTATCAAAAAATATTCACAACAATTATCAAATTTAAATAATTTTTTCCCCAATTATTTATTTTCAAAATATCTTTGCAAGATATATTTTAACACTTCAACCCTTTGAAAACCAATTTCAAATCACTTTTCTTTTGCGGAATAAATTTCTAAATGTTATTTATTTCCACTGAAGATTCGCCGAGTTTGAATAATTTAAAACACTTATCCAAAAGTGTATGTATATTTGGAAACACTAGATAAAAACTATTTTTAAACACTTTATCTAAAATATTAGTTATGAAAATATTATACTAATATCTTTAATTTATCCATTGAAAATATTTTTAAACACATACTCGGCTTTCCACTGAAAATACACTTTCCATTTCAAAATGATCCATTTAAATCAATTAATAAATCCTTCTTTTAAATTTATCCAATCCTCTAAAATTTATTTACTTAAAAGTTTCTACTTTAATTTCCAAAAATCCAATTATATATCATGGTATTTAAAAATACTAGAATATATCCGGCCAAACCATAGCCTTTAATAAATTCCAATCACCAATATAATCATTCACAGATTATCAATAATCACATCACAACATATGAAATAAATTCAACATTTTGAGGAATCCAGTTGGATCCCTCCAACCTGTTTCCTTGCATCCACAGATGTTAGCACAATAATTAAATATCAATTCCACTTCGAGGTGGAATATCGCGGTATATGGGTTTATATAATATCATCTGCTATTATGCGGTGCATAGGGTCTCATCTGCTATATAATGCGGGAAATCAATCACTCCAAATATATATATATATATATATATACAGTACTATCATATATACTATCATCCAACAGATAAATTATTAAATTCATCCAAGCACATCCAATAATTTAAATTTATTCATTTAAATTAACTAGGCAAATCAAGTGAGTGAGAAGATCTCACCTTTGCTTTTATTTTGCAATCCATTTCCATTTCGTCTTGTTTTCTCGATTCTTAAACCTTTACTGTAAGAAATCGCGACCCAATCCCTAATGCAAACAGCCGCCTCGCCGCTTCAAGCCTGACATCGCGATCGAAGATCGTCGAACCCTCCCACAATTGAACACGAACCACCTTGCATCGCCTGCCGTTGCTTGCTCGACTCGAGCTCCCCGCGTCCATGAATCGCCGCCAGCAATGGTGAACTCGCGAATACCTTCTACGCCGTCGTTGCCGATGATCGATAATCTTCCCTCGACGCCGAATGCCAATCCAGGCCTCGCGAGGCTTGATGCGATTTGGTTGTGATCTCCCTTCAATCGCGAATACCTGATATGCGATTTCGATTTGGTTCCGAGCTTAGAGTTCGATTTGAATTTGAGACGAAAGACGGGAGGATATGTTTCGGCCATTGATGACTTTGAACGAGAACGAACAAATTTGATTTGGATTGAAGTTGAGAAATTTTGTTTTAATTCGTTCGCATCTATCTTCTTTTTATTTTTATTATTTTTTTTCTTTTCAGCACGTGTAAAAAGAACGTAGAAGAGAAGCCAAGTGTTCGAAAAAAGAAAACGTGTAGAAAAGCTTGCCATGTTATCAAATGTAATTATATTATATTTTAAATTTTAAATTTAAATTTAAATCGTTCAATTTCGCAACTCACAATCTCGATCTCCGATCGAGGCGTGCCGCTAGGCGTTCATAGGGTTAAACCCTTATTCCGAACGCAATGGAAAAGGTCCGAGTCCAAATTCAATCGTATGGAGAAGATAGACTTTTGGACCCAGCTATTATATAATTTTCGATATAAATTTCAATGCGTTTACTTATCGTATGGCCAAACGATCTCTCGAAATGCTACGAAAATTGAAATCCAATAATAATACAATATTACGGATCCACTGGAACTGGTTTCGTCGAATTCCCAAACTATGCCTCGAAAGGTTATTTTTAAATATTAATTTAAATGATATAAATTCAAAACTGAACAAAACAGTTTCAAATTCAATTCTGAAGCCTTTATTATCTTCAGTATTATCAATATAGATTTTACAAGACTTTAATTTATTTTTAACAAGCTCGAAACTGAAGATACAATATTTTACCCAGTTTCCATAATTAAATTTAATATTTTAATTGCCAAATAAATCTTGATATTTGAATTTAAAGTTAAACTATCTTCCAAATATTTAAAATCAATTAAATATTTCTATTTCAAATGTTCAGAAATTCAGGGTCGTCACACTATGCGTCCATCTAGACATAGCAAATGGCAAATTTTCGTCGAATAATATAGATGTTCTATCAGTCGCTAGAAATTCAGTTTAAATCAGTTTATAACAGTTGAATTTAAAAGTGTTCTGAAACCTTAATATGTCAACATGAGAAAATTTATTTAGAACACTCTGAATAAGGCTGCATAATCTGTTTCGTGAAATTCAGATGTTTCTAGCTCCGTTTGGATTTTTCCATACGGGATAGCAACGTATATCAGTGTCCGTGTAACAACCCGAAAATTTTAATAGTTTTATAACGTAATTAAATGAAAATTTAATATTTGGAATACGTCTAATTAAACATAGAAAAGGGTAAATTTTCATCTGATAATATGGAAGTTTATTTTCTTTTGTAATTTCATTTAAATCGGTTAAAAATTTATGATAATAAAATGTTTTCCAAACCTGAATATTTTTATATAGAAAATTTGTAAATCATCTTTTGAGTGAGACGTCATATTTGGTTCTCCAAATTTGGATTTCTCTAACCCCGTTCATCTTATTTTCGGCAAATTTGCAGAAGTTTGTCAGCAAAGATCGAATTTTGATAAAAGAGTCGTATCGCTGATATCTGTGTACCATTCTGTTCATCTCGTCGTGCTGATCTCCGCAGTATATTCATTTGTACATTTCGGGGTTCGGTACGTGACGAAATCTGTAAAACGGTCAATCGTATCGGTACACGTTCTAGTCTATTTATTGTCCGTGATCATTCAACTCTCCACCGTATAAATTCAAACAGCCATTAGCAGTTATGATTTCTGCAATACAGCTAACAACAGTTCATCCCCCCACTTCAAGTTATTAATTGGTCGTGCGTTGATTTTGGGTTATTTATTATAAGGTTGTATATATTTATTTATTTTCTCCTGTAGCTCGTACTGTTCATTTTCATTTGGCTTTCTGTTTTCCCAACGTTAATTTTTGTTTGTTTTGGCCTTGGTTTCATTTGAGATATACATTATAACGTTAAAATACAATAACTTGTATTTATTTCCTGGAAACGGTTATCTCTCTTTACTAAAATAATATAATAATATAAACTAGTTCTGCTTTTCATTCTTACCCATTTCCTCATTCTCTCCCTGACAAGGCAACACCCGAGCACCCCTTTCTTTCTTCAATTCCCCGATACACTTCTTTCCTCCTCCCTCTCCTTTGAATTGACCCTCTTCTATGTGCTCCCATTTTTCTCTCTTTCTACCACCGCTACATCTTCTCTCCACATCGCCTTGGCAACCACCCACCACCTTTTCCATCTACTCCGCGTTGCCGCATCACCTTCCATCTCCGTGCTTCCTCCGCCCAGATTCGCCATCTCCAGCAAACTTTCTGCCTCGTCATCATGTTCTCCGCCTACGCGGCAGTTTCCTACTTCGCCCTCATTCTCCTCTGGCCGAGCATCTCTGTGAGGTAAACAATATACGTGTTATAGTTTTAATAAAATAGTATTTATATATGTATTATAAAAGTTGATGGGTTATGTTGTATATACAGTAGTTTATATATATAAGTGTTATTGGAATTTTATTTTGCATGCATATATTTTCAGCGGTTATGGCTTCGGTATATATTTATATATATAGCAGTTTTGTGTATACAGTTTGTATATTCCATATAAGATATCAAGGTTTAAATTTTAAGTTTATATACAATATATTATCTGGTCTGTATTTTTATAAAGCTTTGAAAATTAGATTTTTGAAAGTATATGCTTTGTTATGTATAAAACTGTATAAGTGTATTAATATAAATAGTTTGAACACTCTGTTACATGTTTTATTTGATGTATATATAGTTATAAAGTATAAAGTTATACAGTTTATCTATAGTCGGTTATATAAGCTGGTTTATGTATTATGTATGTAGATATAACCGTTTATTCTTTTGTATATATAACAATTTATTAACCTTCTGGGCATTCGTGTGTGTGTTTGTGTATATATATTATAATATGCTGTTTATACAGGTTATATGTGTAAACTTTTTTTTTCGTACTTATTGGGTTACTGAAGACATGTGATCCGTTTAGCTTTTATATATATATTATGATAAATTGTTTATATTAATTTTTTTATAATAAATATTGATTTTAAAATGTTACAAGTATATAAGTTATATATTCATATGAGTTTGTTTCGATACGTATATTATATATATCAGTCTGGTTGCTATATTATGTTAGTTATATGTGTTATGAAAGTTACACGTATCTGCCAGCTATATGCATTGGGTTAGTTAGTTATATGTGTGTTGTATTCTTGTTAGTGATTGTTTCGATATATAAGTATATGTGTATATACATAACGTGTGGTCTATACGTATATATGTTTTAAGTATGTTGATTTTAAATAAGTATATATATCAATATTTATTTCAAATTATATAATGTATATATGTTGATTTCTATATGTGTTTTAGTTTAAAACTATGATTTTGAAAAACATACATATACATATAATTTAATATGTGTTTGAAATTTGAATATGATTTTGTGTATAAAAATTTATATGTTATATCTATATCAATTTACTTATATAACCAATCTCCATCGATCCAGTTCTGACTTGATTTCATCAATTCCTATTTATCAGTTTCGTTTGTCGATTCAATCTTGCTATGCTTCGGAATTCGAGTTTGGATTCATAGCTAAATTTCTTTGTCAAAACTATCTAGCCTCGAAAGGTGAGCAATCACTCACGATTTACGTTCTTATATTTATTAAATTTGATTTCAATTGAAATGACAATTGAAATATACTGCTAAATTGAACTGTTAATTATTTAAATTGTTATATGTGATATACATTTATATGTAATTGTTCACCTATGGGATATGACACCATATCCTGTTGTTGTATTATATTGTTATTGATGCCTGTTATTATTATTATCATATCTGTTATCATTCTGCAAGTTCCCTGTTAGTATAGAATTCCCTATGGGTTGAAATGATACATACCCGAACGATCTGTAGAATAGGAGAGAATCGTTATGGGTTGAAATGATAAACCCAAGCGATTTTCATTGAATTGAATTTAGGATTGCGGGTTGAAATGATAAATACCCGTATATATTTAAATTACGGATTGAAATGATAAATATCCGCATTACTTGACTATAGGATAGAAAATTTTATACAGACACCGTTGGTCTATATATAAATATTTTAAAATGATTTTTATGGTTTTGAAAGGAAAATATATGGTTTTATTTAAATTTGAAAATATTATGTATATAAATAAGTTTTAATATAAAGTAGATTTAATAATAAGTTTTAATTTAATAAAGTATGATTTAATTAATATATAATATGTATAAGCATTTATTTAAAATTTTATTTTAAAAATAGATCTTTAAAATGATTTTATAGGTTAAGGTTAGGAAGATAAATTTGAATATATTCGAAATTGTATTTAATTAAGAATTTTTGTTACATTAAATTTATTTGAAACTTATTGAATTTGAGGGTTTTAAGATATGATTTTATAACTTGGTTTCGATTTAAAGCGATTAAATGGATATTTCAAGTTTTAAATAAATCGAAGGGAATATTTAGTTTAATGTAAATTTAATGTATTCATTAAGTGAATATTTCAAAACTAAATAATAATGAAGTTAAAATAATATATATATGAAGTTATCAATTTAGTTTTGAAAGTGCTATAATTTGTAAATATATATATTTGAAATGGAAAGGATATTTTTGGTTTTGAAGTAGAGTTATGTGATACTCCAGAATTCGGAAGAATACGAATAGTGAGGGACAAGAATGAATTTCGAAACCGCAGGGAATGTTCCAAAATTCAAAGGAATCGAGTCAAAAGGGAGAGATTCAACTCGAATGAAAGTGATTCCGTAGATACATTTACCCTATATGATAAGTTTTGCCTAGAGCTACCAAAGCTCTGATACCAACTATAACGACCCGATATTTTGGACCATTCGCATCCGCACATGTCGGACTTGAATAATTCAAAATACCGCGTTGTTAATTTAAATTTGGCAAAACCGAATATATATATAGTAAATAAATAATCACAGATCACAGACATAGAGTAATAAATGCAGCGAAAGCAAAAGATAGTAGTTCATTAAGCTACTATATACATATCGGAGTTAATAAGGTACAACAGATGTCTCGAATACAATAGTCAAATACAATATCAGAATACATCTCTGGAACAACTGAATATCTGAAAGCTGGATAGATAGCTGGATCTCCGAGCGAAGCTCCAACTCCAAAGGTGAGTCTCGAATACTGGTACACTCAGTCTGACCCGAGCGTAAAGCAAAAACACAAAACACTCGAGTCAGGATTAACATTCTTATATCAATAAATCCAACTCAAGTGAAATAGCAATCGAAATACAAGTAACTCAAAGGATGTTTGGAATAACCATCCTTTAAGGATCCGTTAAACTATTTACTATGTAGTAGCGTACGGTAAATAGATAATGCCTATTAGTAATATAAAGTATCAAAATAGTGTTAAGGCGTTACCATTATCCCCCTTAACACATTTTATATAAGCGTTATAGTCTATACAGCACTATAAACTCCACCGTAAACTAGTGGGATATTAGGGAGTACTCCATAGGTATAACACAAAACAAATCGTAGTGGTCGCGTATATAGGGATACAAGTATGACAAGGCACATGAGGAAAACCCAAGGTAGTGAAATTACCGTTTGCCTGATCCGGACTGGTGAGAACGCATCGCCGCAGCGATCGCAACACCGCGAAACAACACTCCCAAAATCAAGGGTGCACCAATCGACAACAAGTAATGAGTAGTTTTCGAAGAAGTGTGTTCGCTCGAGGTAGCTAACCCCCATTTGGCCCGGCACGGCTCCTGTTTTAGTCATTTCCAATTTGACACAAGTGTCAAGGCTATCCATTATCGTTCTCTTTCTTCAGTCATCACGAACATCATTCCAACCACTTCATTCTGGATCACACTCCGCGTATAGTTATTAAAGTGGTTTTTGGTTTAGACAGTGAGTATGTCCCTAACCGATTCCGGTCTCTTTAATAACTTTCGTAATTATTACACCGATTGGTCGTTTATATATTTCAAAAACCAAATCAAATTCAATTTCAATCTCAATTCGTAAACCAACATTTCATTTGTCTTTCTAAACCAATTTCCAAAATTTACGTTTCAAAACTTCCAAATTACCATTTAGAAATCTTATAATTCGATTTCAATTTTTACTTAAATCAATTCACATATTGTTCCAAGTTCATAAATAAATTTCATTCCAAAATCATTTAAACTCATTTAATTTAACATTCAAATCAATTTAAACTCATTGATCGATTACATTCAATATTCGTTAAGTTAATTTTATCATTCAAAACAATTTCTATTAAATTTCCAATTCATTAAATCAATTACTTAAGTTCAACCCCATTATATCAAAGCTTACAAATTTAATAAGTTAATTTCGTCAAATCAAATTCTTTAAATTACAAGTCTTACATTTGTTTCAATAAATCACAGTTATTTCATGTTAAAGAAATTCAATTTCACTTATTTACTTACTTAAATAATTTTCCAAAACTTAATTAATAAAGAAACTCAATTTCAATTATTCAAGAAGTTCAATTCCACTTATTAAAGAATTCAATTTATTTAATTATTAAATAATTAAATCTCATTTAATTACTTAATAATTTCAAAACTTAATTATTAATTATTTCAAACTTAATTATTAATAATTCCAAATTTTAAAACAACGTTCATTCATCATCTACTATGTTAATATTTTGATTCAGATTATTAAATATTAACATTTCCTTTCATTAAAATTCAAATTCCAACTTCGTTTCAAAACCATATTATTTATTCAAATAAAATCTTCATTTTATTTTTAAATCAAATTATTGACCAATCGGGTTTTATTTAATTCTCTATCCTAAGTCAAGTTCATTTGGGTATTTATCATTTCAACCCGATTCCAATTCAATTCAAAATCAAAGCATAGCAAAGGGAACTTGCAGTGTGATAACTGGGATGGTGCCAAAGTAAATAAACAAGCAATAACAACAACCAATATCAATCCAATAATCAATTCAAATAATCTCGAAATAATCGTATTAATTCACATTGTTGTTTGTGCGAATTAATATAATTATTTCTAGAATCTACACCATCATTTCATGTAGATTAAAGATTATTACACTAATATTTATACGGTTCTTCAATTGATATCTATTATCCAATTTCATACTACATCAATTTTTCAACATACATTCAACGGTTCAAAGTGTTTTTACCAAATTTCTATGTGTCAATTGATTCAACATTTAAAGGGGTCATATTTAACTAAATCAAATTCAACATATAAATCCATTTTAAATTGTAAACTATCTTATATCAAATTCAATTGCACACTATTTATCACTTTAACATTTACAATTAACGTCTAATTAAACATCAACAATCAATCAATTATCAGCCAAACTGTATTATCATTGCATAAATAATTAACAGATAATGGTGTTAAATGTCACAGGTGAACAGATATAGGTAATAGCATATATAACAATGTAATTAACTAACAGCAGCATATTTCAATTTGTCATTTCAATTGAAATCAAATTTAATAATTAAAAGAACGTTAATCGTGAGTGATTGCTCACCTTTCGAGGCTAGAGACAAGAGAAGATAGACAACACAACAAGTTACGAATTCCAAAGCAACGCTAGATTGGCACGAATTTGACAAAGCTGAGAGATAAGAATTTGATGAAAACGAATTAGAACCATCTTGATATGACAAAAAAAATGTATATTATTTTATTATTAATAAAATCAATTTTATCATATATCTCAATTTAAAGTTTAATTCTAACACTTTGAACAAAGTCTCCATATATTCTTATCTTTGAAAACCAATTAATGTATACTCATATAGACATTATGCGAACAAAAATTTTATATTATATATACATACATATATAAAAAGTTGTATAATACTTAAGTAGAAAATATACAACGCGATTATATTACAAGTTTCCAACAATATATATTTTCCACTTTAAAATATTAGGAATACTGCAAACTAGGATATATTATAACTAACGTATAACTTAAAATAAAATTTACAAATATATATACAAACGTACATAAGGTATAAATATATACATATGTATACTCAGTGACCCTATCTAACCCAACAGGTAACCCAAACTAATATAACTCTCTTCTTTTTTTACCTTATAAACACTGTCTACATTAAACATTGTCTATATCATACTTAAACAAAATCAGTATATATTACTGTAAATACATAAACAGTACAACATATTTTCATTGTCGAACCAGATTTTCCAATTTCTATAATATATAAAATAGATCATATAACTGTTTATATAAATCGGTATTTATGAAATTATAATATCGATAGACCCATGCCTTTTTGTACAAATCCAACTTATATTTTATACAATATATAACCTTATATATATGTACCTAGAATATGAACAACTGTTATATATGCATACATTGTAAAAAAATGTGGTATGCATATGTAATAACATTGTCTCCTGCTATTTATACTGTACCAATATAAACAAATCCAAACTAAAACCCTCTGTATATTATAAGACTCAACATAATATATTTCAACTAATATATAAAATAGGTTCACGTATATATAATTTAAATACTATATACTAACATTGGTAAAGTATAAATATATATATTATTATAACCAAACACACTAATATAAGTCTTCATACATAAAACATGAACATGTTACATATCACTTAGACAAACTTTTCTATATAACAGAAACTAGAATTTGTATACTGATTGGTAAAATCATAAAACAACCTATATCCCTGCAAGTATATAAATAACTATAAACTCATATACCTTACCAAATAATACATATAACATGAAACCCATATATATAACAGAACCTCCATATGTAAACGCATCATCAATATAGTATATATAACTCATGTATTTAACATGACAGCCATTTTTATATATATAATATAAATAAACACTTATATAACCTTTATATATATCTATATACAAAACTAAAAAGATTTGTTTACCTTTTTATAAAATACGGAGGGAGAGACAGGGAAGAAGGCTGGTACACGCGAGTTGAGGCGTAGGTGGAACGGTGTGTTGAGGCATGGACTTGGTCGGAGTGGAGCGCGTGAGGGTGAGGCAAAGGCGGAGCTAGTGTTGGAGGAGGTGGAGTTGCAGGCTGGACGCTTCGACCAGCGAAAGCTTTGGGAAGTGGTGGCATGGTCGCGTGTAGAGTGGAGATTGCTCGGCTGGGGCCGATGATGGAAAGGGAAAGCAGATCGGTGGGTCGGGTTTTGGAAGGGAAAGCAAGCGACAGGAAACGTGTGAAAATGGTGGAGACGAGATTCAGAGAGAAGACCAAATTTAATTTACTTTATAAAAATAATGAAGCAACCGGTTGGTAAACGAAATAACAAAATAAATGAAATGAAAAGCATAAAAATAGTAAAGGTCACACCCATTTGAATTCAGAGATAATAAAGACTAATGGCTGATGAATTGATATACAGTGAAAATTGAATGGCCACGAGGGATTTGAAATGTTCAACCATACCGATACTGCAGATGGTTTCATCAATCCCACAGTAAACCGGACTTCAAAATGCAGAAACGAATATATTGCGGAAATCAGCACGACGAAACGATCAAAATGGTATACAAATATCAGTGTTATGATTGAATTATAAAAATTCGAATTTTCTACTAGCGGAAAATGCAAGAAAAACACGGAAAAATAAGATCGACGGAGCTAAAGAATTCCGAATTTGGAAAAACGAAAAATGTCGCCTTGCTCAGAAGATGGTTTAGAATTTTTCTATGTAAAAATATTTAGGTTCCGAAAACATTTTATTTTCATCGCTTTTTAACTGATTAAATTGAAGTAAATTTACGCGTGAAATAAACTTCCGTATTTTCGGACGAAAATTTACCAGTTGCTATGTTTAACTAGACGCATTCCAAATACCAAACTTATATTTCAAAATTTTATCGTTTAAAATTTCGCAAAATTTCAATTAATAACGTTATTAAAACCAGTTAAATTTACGGGTCGTTACACTAACCTATGATTTTGTAAGTAAATCTGAGCAAGAACTCTATGAAAAATAGGATGGTTACATTTGATAAATGTATTAGTCAATCTTGAGTCTTTGAAAAGGGTTAAGTTTTGGGGAAATCTGGATAGTTGAGTCTCAGCAAATTATATGATTTATTCTTCCACCATGACATTTGTATACAAGAGTTGATAGGCATAGATAAAATGTATTTATGTGTCTGCAATGTTTTCATAATTCAACTTGTTCTACAAAAATGTTTTATACCTTGTTTTTTTAAATAAAGGAAGAATCTGTAATATAGGAGTTGAAAGCAAGGTCCATAATAGTTGCATATATATGCACATTTAAACATGTTTTATACAGATATTAGCACACCAGTTACCTTTGTATTTTTAACATGAATCTGAATTCCTTTTCACTCAGACTTTGATTAAAAATGCATTTTTAAGACCATATGGGTTATACCAGAACAAAGAGTCTGGTTTAACCATGTTTTGGATACCATGGTTACAGGAAACCCACTAAAGTTTGCATTTCATTTAGCTTAGCATCCTCGCATCAAAGAAATAAGTTTTTGGAATATGATATATCACCTAAAAATTATTCCAGAAAAGAGTTAGTACACTAAACAGATTTTATAAGAAAATCAAACATAGATAATAATAGAAACTTATATCATTTTTCAGAGCACAAGCACTACACCATTAATCTATAGATAATCATAACACAATTATCTGGTTTCTAGGAATTATACTTCATAGAGAATTTAGCAAGAAATCAAGAGTTAAAAATCATATTGTTACATATATGGATGGAATTTTATTGCATGAATTAAATTGAACTATGTGTGGATTGATTAAATTTAATCAATCAAATTACCCTCTTGTTTACCAGAACTCTGATTCAAACAAGAGAGGCACATGCATCATCACATGTATGTGCATACCCTTATGAATACACTGATATATTTATATTGGTAAAGATTTTGATCCTGGATAAGTTGTATAGATAAAAAGGAAAAAAATGACTCTAGGCTTCAGAAATATATATATATATATATATATATATATATATATATATGAATATATATATATATATATATCTCTATGTAAAAAAAAATTCTTACAAAATTAAGGTACAAAAGAGAGGGTCATTTCATTTGGTATCAGAGCTATGTTACTAAAACATAGTTGAAAACTGAAATCAGATCCTTCTATGAAACTAAAGACTTAAGAAACAAAATATAAGTAAAATATTTTGTAGGGATTGATCACTGGATGATCAAGTCTGAGTTATACATTAAGAAAAAAAACTAACCAGCTATGTAAATTATTATTAGCAAACTATGGTAGGAAGACCACCAAATCAGGGAGCAGGATCCTCCAATGCACCACCAATGGTCAATCTACAAGATTTGGTGAGAGCATTTAGGGATGGGGCAGGGCAAAGGCAAGAAAACCCCCATGAAGAGCTCTCAAAATTACTCAAGACTTATACTCATTTAGGAGGAAAAAGCTTTGAAGGGACAGAAAGTATTATGGAAATTCAAGCATGGTTGAGAACATTGGATAGGATTTTCAATGACATGCAGCTTGATGATCAAAGGAAGAGGCAAGTGGCTTCAAGACAGCTGAAAGGAGTAGCTTTAAGCTGGTGGGAAGTAATCATTACAGGGAGGAATGAGAATGAAATCACTTGGAATCAATTCAAGGAGATGTTGGAAGCAAGATTTGTACCAGCATCAGCTAAGACCACTTTACTAGAAGAATTTATTAGACTCAGGCAAGGAACTCTAAATGTCACTGAATACACTCAAAAGTTTGAGGGGCTTTCCACATATGGAGTGTGACGACCGCCCATGACCCCTGCACTGAATCTAGAGATAGTGCGCTGAAAAGTGTGCCAGGCGACCATGGACGATTGCCAAGGTAGATTAAAACATCATAATCTATCGTATTACTCACAGCGCATGGATAAAATACAATAGAACATATGTATAGGGAAGCTTTAAAGAACAAAATGACATCATATAAAACTTCATAATAGTTGAGTACAAGCATCAGGATAGTCAATACAACAAGCCTCACTACATCACTCAGAGATTACAAAGCAGCGGAACATCCAGTACATATAGTAATAAAGAAACAATATGCAATACTCCAGCTCGTCTTCGATATCAACACCGTAGAAAGCAAGAACAGCACCTGTCACCTGCTACCTAGTCTGCCCGTCCCAAAATGGACGAACATCCCAAGGCGATAAGAATTAAAACATAAAGTCTTGAGTCAGACAACAGTCTTAGTGAGCAGTAAATTAACAATCAACATACCAAAAGAGCATAAAGGAAAAGGAATAGGAATACAACCCTCCCACTCCAACCTCTTTCTACAGTGATAGCCCCCAGACACACACTAAGCAGAAGCGAACATAGCAGAGCATACAATTTAAAGTAAAGCAATTATCACTCGTGTAACGACCCGTAAATTTCAACCGTTTTAATAACGTAATTAGTTGAAATTTTGTGAAATTTTAAACGATAAATTTTGAAATAAAAATTTAATATTTGGAATACGTCTAGTTAAACATAGCAACTGGTAAATTTTCGTCCGAAAATATGAAAGTTTATTTCGCGCGTAAATTCACTTCAATTTAATCAGTTAAAGAGCGGTGAAAATAAAATGTTTCTGAAACTTAAATATTTTTACATAGAAAAATTCTAAACCATCTTCTGAGCAAGATTTCAGTTTGTCGTTTTTCCAAATTCGGACATCTATTGCTCCGTCGTTCTTATTTTATGCAAAATAGCAGCATTCTGGTACCGATATCGACTTTTTATCGGATGATCGTACCACTGATATCTGTATACCGTTTTGATCGTCTCGTCGCGCTGATCTTCGTAGTATATTAGGTTGTGTATTTCGATGTCCGGTGCACGGCTAAATGTTCGAAACAGATATTTGTATCGGTACCGTTTATTCTTTTGATTCTGTCTTTTCATTTGTCCAGGAGAAATGAGTAGACGTTTGCTTTTAATATAATTACTCAGTTCAATGGTAGGCTGTAACTATCCCCTAGGCCGTCTCACTTTCCATGGTTTGATATTCACATTGGCTCTTTTTCCAATCCGTATGCTCTCTGCTATACGTTACTTATTTTAAATTTTTATATGTTAAGTTTATATTTCTTTCTTCTGAAGCTTGCCCATCCTTTCACTTTTCAATGCCTGCCCCTTCCCCTTCCTTATTTTCCTCCACCTGAAGCTTGGGTTGTTAGTTTGCCTTCATTTTCTATTTACTTTCTTTTTCTTGAGATTGCCTCCTCCTCTTCTGTCTTCAAAAAAAAAAATGAGAGAGATAAGTTGCGTGAGCCTTTTTCCCCTCCTCCTCTCTTCCTTACTCCTTTATTTCGTGCACCATTCTTCTACATGACAGCACCACTCGGCTCCGCCTTGCTACAACACTGCCTCTATGAAACCAATACCCATTCACCTCGCCAAACCGAGCCAACTACCCACAGCCACCATCCTTGCCAAGGCAAGCAACCACCGCCCTTTCCACGACCAGACCCGGCACCCACCTCCGCAGAAACCATCCTCGCCTGTCCTTCGCTCCACCTACCGCAGCATGCTCGGCAATCTGCCTCCGTCACCTCGACCTACCTCTCCTCCCCGTGCTCCGCCCTCGCCAAAGCAAGCAAACATCACCATCATCTACGCCTACCTCCCTCTTCCATTTACCGCATCTTCCCTTCGGCCCTACCCACCCAGGCACCTCCACCGTCCCACCTGTTTCCCTGTAGCCGAAGACTCCCCATCATCTTCCTCTCCAACCACACCTTCCCGCTGCCGTAAGTTTTGTACATATATATTTGTTTATATCATATTGTTTAGTATATTTGCCAGTATATGTATGCGTATATATTTGTATATATACATTAGTTTATATATAAACTTTATTTAGATAATCTGTTGTGTAGCAAGTATACGCGTAAGTATAAAGTTTATATTGATATTGTATTTAATATACATAGTTGAAAGTGTGGCTGTTACGTTTGGTATAAAGTTATATTAGTTCTCTTACTTACAAGCTGCTATGCAATATAGCTTTACAAGTATATTATATTTTAATAAGTATTTTATATGTTATATTTAAAGTTTGCCTCAGTGCAAAAGTATAAGTTTATCTACGTACATATTGTTTGCATATATGAGCTTTCTTTATATGTTAAGTTGAATTCCAAGCCTTGCCATTTGAACAAAGATTTTATTTATATTCTTTTTACATGAAGTTTGTTTTGCCTGAAGCCTTCCTTGAAAAGTAGAATATATATAGGGTGTTGTTCTAAATAAATGCCACTTGTTTTCACAGCAGTAAACTTCGTATATATGTGAGGTCCTGGCAATTTGTGAGCATGATGCTTTCGGTTGTATATCTGTTGAGGTTTATATATATTATATTATATTATTTATGTTATAGTATAAGTAATGGGATATCTTTTATTTTAACAGTATTATTTATAACTACAGCAGTTTAAGTATTAGTTAATATAAAAGCATATATGAATGTTACAAGTAAACTGGTATATTGGAGATCAATTGTTTTATATTCTACTCATTGTCAGTCTAACAGTTTTATATATGAAATATAAGTTATAGATAAGCATGAAATCTGTTGTATACACATTTAATCCTAAAAATTTAGATATAGATATATTTGGTGTATATAAGAAGTAAACATTAGCTTATATATTAGTTATATACGAGTATTGTTAATTTCAAAGTATTTATTTCCAAATATATTATGATTATATGTTTGAATATATATATATATATTTTATTTAAAACAATGATTTTGAAATACTTATATATTTTAAAATTTAAAATGTATTTAGATTTAGGATATGATTTATATATCTATAGTGTATATATTTACATTTAAGTTCTCTTATACCAATTATCTTCTTCGATCTAGTTCTGATTTGATTTCGTCCATTCTGTTTATCAGCTTTGAGCGCCGATTCGTGTCAATACTAGCTTCGTTTTGAAATTCGTGTTGGATTCGCAATTCAATTTTGGTGACCGTTTCAGTGCGTATCCGTGTCATCTTCTCGTGCATCTCTAGCCTCGAAAGGTGAGCACTCACTCACGATTAGCGTTCTTTTATTTATTAAATTTGATTTCAATTGAAACGACAATTGAAATATGCTGCTATTGACATTGTTATATATGCTATTACCTGTATCAGTTCACCTGTGACATCTGACACCATTATCTGTTAATTATTTATGCGTTGATAATACAGTTTGGCTGATAATTGATTGATTGCTGATGTTTATATTGGACGTTAAATTGTTAATGTTGAAATGATAAATAGTATGAAATTGAACTTGATATAGGATAATTAAATGTTAAATTTGATTAACTGACATTTGTATAATATGACCCCTTTAACTGTTAAATCCATTGACACGTATGATTTGCTTAATTACATTTTGAATCACTGAATGTATGTTGTTAAATTGATGATGTATGAAATTGTAAATAGATGACAAGTGAAAAACCGTAATGTAATAATCTTTAATCTACATGAAATGATAGTGTAGATTCTAGAAATAATTATATTAATTCGTACAAATAACAATGCGAATTAATACGGTTATTTCGGGATTATTTGAATTGATTATTGGATTGATATTGATTGTTGTTATTGTTTGTTTATTTACTTTAACACCATCTCAGTTATCACACTGCAAGTTCCCTTTACTATGTTTTGATTTTGAATTGAATTGGAATCGGGTTGAAATGATAAATACCCAAAATTGAACTTTGACCTAGGATAGAAAATTAAATAAACCCGATTGGTCAATAACTTGATTTTGAAATAAGATAAGGATTTTATTTGAATAAATAATATGGTTTTGAAATGAAGTTGAAATTTGAATTTAAGTGAAAGGAAATGTTAATGTTTAATAATCTGAAACAAATTATTAAAAATGTAATTGATGAAAGAATGTTGTTTAAGTTGAGAAACTATTGAGTTAAGTTGGAAATTATAATTAAGTTTGAAATTATTAAACTTTGAAATTATTTAATAATTAGGTTTTGAATTATTTAATAATTAAATAAGATTGAATTATGTAATGATTAAATTAAATTAAATTTGGAATAAGTGAATTTTACTTCGTAATACTTGAAATTGAGTTTCTTTATTAATAAAGTTTGGAAAATCATTTAAGTAAGTAAATAGGTGAAATTGAATTTCTTTAACAAGAAATGAAAATGTGATATTTTTGGAATTAATGTAAGACTTGCAATTGGAGAATTGATTTGACGAATTTAGTTTAATTCAAAATTGTAAGTTTTGTTTTAATGAAGTTGAACTTAAGAAATTGATTTAATGATTTGGGAATTTAATAGAAATTGTTTTGAATGATAAAGTAACTTAACGAATATTGAATGAAATCGATAAATGAGTTTAAATTGATTTGAATGTTAAATAGAATTTATTTAAATGATTTCGGAATGAAACTTATATACGAACTTGAATCAATATTTGAATTGTTTTAAATAGAAATTGAAATTGAATTATAAGATTTTGAAATTGTGAATTTGGAAGTTTTGAAACGAAAATTTGGAAATTGTTTTAGAAAGACAAATGAAATGTTGATTTACGAACTCTATTTGAAATTGAAATTGATTTGGTTTTTGAAATATATAAACGACCAATCGGTGTAATAATTACGAAAGTTATTAAAGAGACCGGGATCGGTAATGGATATACTCTCTATCTGAACCGAAACCACTTTAATAACTATACGCGGAGTGTTGATCCAGAACGAAGTGGATGGTTTTGATGAACGCGTTGACTGAAGAAAGAGAACGATTTTGGATGACCCCTGACATGACTAAAACAGGAGCCGCGCCGGGCCATTGAGGTTCGCCACCTCTAGCGGACACACTTCTTCGATACCATATCTATTACTTTTGTGATTCGATTTGGGTGCACCCCTTGATTTGGGAGTGTTGTTTCGCGGTGTTGGGGTAGTAGCTGCTATGCCCAACATCAGTCCGGATCACGCAACTACTAGTATCCTAGTTGGTATCGCCTCATGTACCTTGTCATACTGATTATCCTATTCGCGACCACTACGATTTTGATTTGTACCTTTAGTATATGGATTGCCCTCTGGTGACTTCCGGTTTTGGGGAAACTATGGTCTTGTATATGCTTTTGGGAATAAACAGGTTAAGAGGTGTATGGGCCCTGCTTAACCCTACTTTGATATCTTTATATTACTGATAGACATTATCTACTTAGCGTACATTACTACCTAGTAGATAGTTTGACGGATCCTTAAAGGATGGTTATTCCAAACATCCTTTGAGTTACTTTTATTTCAATTGCTACTTCACTTGAGTTGGATTTATTAATATAAGAATGTTAATCCTGACTCGAGTGTTTTGTATTTTGCTTTACGCTCGGGTCAGACTGAGTGGTTCAGCTTTCGAGACTCACCTTTGAAGTTGGAGCTTTGCTTGAAGATCCAGCCTTCTATTCTGCTTCAGTATTCGATGATTCCAGTGATGTATTCTGATTTGTATCTGATGTATCGTATTACTCTTCTGTTGTAAACTCTGATGTATTTTATATATTCATATAGTAGCTTCATGAACTACTATCTCTTTTATTTCCGCTGCATTTATTACTCTGTGTCTGTGATCTGTGATTATATCTATTTACTGTATATGTTCAGTTTTGCCAAATTTAAATTAACAACGCGGTATTTTGAGCAATTCAACTCCGGCATGAGTGTCTACCTATACACTTATAATGGACGCGAATGGTCCAAAATTCCGGGTCGTTACAGTTGGTATCAGAGCTTTGGTAGCTCTAGGCAAAACTTAACATATAGGGTAAATGTATTTACAGAATCACTCTCATTCGAGTTTCAATCCCTTCCTTTGACTCAATTCCTTTGAATTTTGAAACGTTCCCTCGGTTCCGAAATTCATTCGTGTCCCTCACTATTCGTCTTCTTCCAATTCTGGAGTACCCCATAACTCCATTTTGAATGATATCTATAATAGATCGGCGGTCTCGCCAATCTTCGAATGATTCGTAAAGGAGCAAAACTCCTTTACAATTGGCATTGATTTACCAGAGATTTCTGTATCCTCGGTTTACGATGCTATCCATTACCTGCTATATCTGAATTCCATCTCTTGAGATCGGATGTCGATTTACCTCGGAATTCCACATCGATCTTATTCTTGAAGTCACGGTCGATCCGGTTAAGGTTGCCCGCGATTTATATAAACTTATCAATCTTCTTACTTTGTTTATCATCATATCTTTGTTTCAAACTTATCTTCGAATCAAATTCTCTTTGATTTGAGTCCATCAAATTTGAATCTCTATCCTTGCTTTGAATCCATTCTTGTATCATCAAGCGAGGAAGTGTATTTGTAAATCTATATAAAAATGTTTTATATATTGTGTTGTTTGAGTTGTTGATGTTGATTTGGGTTTTCGATCGATTCGTCTGATCAACGCTATCGATAGAATTTCCAAAACACTTGAGCAGAGCAAACAGACACAATATTGTTTTCAAATTTGTTTGATTATATTGTAAAAACATAAGTAAAAATTTTCTGGAATTTAATAGGTAAATTAAATTGTTTGTAATAATAATATTTGATTTTCATTTATTGTTCTAAATAAATGTATAAATACGATATATAAATTGATTTGGAAATTGAGATGAATTTAATTCAGAAATTTGAGAATTTAGTTTCCGGTGATTTCGAACTTAGGTTTTAAAATTTTAAAGTATATATTATTGAAGTATTTTCGAATAGAAATCGTTTCAAGAATTTTAAAATGTTGAAATCAGTGCTCTTCTCTTTGTCGCTGGAAAATAATCTCGGTGATGGCGGCCGCATCATCGACATTCATTTTCGAGTTTCGAAGTGGAGAAACCATTCTGTAGCTTTGCTACGGTTTTGTTTTGAGAAAAATATTTTAGTTTGAATTTCTTTAGTATAATTTGATTTATATATATATATATAGGTATCTTATTTTAAAATTTAATTTGATTTGATATAAATATGTTATATATATCTCTACATTGTTTAAAGTTAATCGGAAATCTAATTCTTAAATTTTGTTAAAAAATGATTTTAATTATAAATAAAACCAAAATTTGGAATAAATATTTGAACTTGAATAATTGAATTGGGAAAATTTTATTTGTATATTGTTCAACTGCATTCTAATATAACTTACCTAAATCATTCAGAAGTTGAATATGTAATTGGATAATATATAAGATAAATTGAATTTATAAATAAAATTTGAGTGTTTATAATAAATGTTATACACTAAATTTTGATTATAAAGATGTTAATAGAGTTAGATAGGATAATAAGTAAACTCAGTTAATAATGAAATAAATTTGTTTTGAAAGAATTCAAAATTTGGTTTGAAAGAATTAATAAATTGGAATTTGATCACCATATGAAAATACCTTGAAATTTAAAAGAAATTAATAGATGTAAATAATTTAAATCGAAACTTTTATGGTTTAAATTAATTTATATGGGTTAAATATATGTAATAAGATATATTAAGTAAAATAAACTTAATAAGAATTTGGAATAAAGAAGAATTTAAATTGTTGAAAATAAAAATATGATTATAATAAAAGACTATTCAAATTTATGGTTTTAGAAATTGTAAATTGAAGATAATTGGATAATAAGATAATGAATTTAGAAATAGTTGAGGTTGATTTTAGTGAAATCAAATGGATTAAATCAATTATTAAATGTCAATTAATTTAAATTTGAATTTATATGGTTTAAATTAATTGTTATTTTATATTTCAAATCTGTTTTTCTTTCTGGTTGTTTCTATTCTCCTACCTCGTTCCTTTTCGGGGACGAAAAGTTTTGAGTGGGGGAGAGTGTAACGACCCGTAAATTTCAACCGTTTTAATAACGTAATTAGTTGAAATTTTGTGAAATTTTAAACGATAAATTTTGAAATAAAAATTTAATATTTGGAATACGTCTAGTTAAACATAGCAACTGGTAAATTTTCGTCCGAAAATATGAAAGTTTATTTCGCGCGTAAATTCACTTCAATTTAATCAGTTAAAGAGCGGTGAAAATAAAATGTTTCTGAAACTTAAATATTTTTACATAGAAAAATTCTAAACCATCTTCTGAGCAAGATTTCAGTTTGTCGTTTTTCCAAATTCGGACATCTATTGCTCCGTCGTTCTTATTTTATGCAAAATAGCAGCATTCTGGTACCGATATCGACTTTTTATCGGATGATCGTACCACTGATATCTGTATACCGTTTTGATCGTCTCGTCGCGCTGATCTTCGTAGTATATTAGGTTGTGTATTTCGATGTCCGGTGCACGGCTAAATGTTCGAAACAGATATTTGTATCGGTACCGTTTATTCTTTTGATTCTGTCTTTTCATTTGTCCAGGAGAAATGAGTAGACGTTTGCTTTTAATATAATTACTCAGTTCAATGGTAGGCTGTAACTATCCCCTAGGCCGTCTCACTTTCCATGGTTTGATATTCACATTGGCTCTTTTTCCAATCCGTATGCTCTCTGCTATACGTTACTTATTTTAAATTTTTATATGTTAAGTTTATATTTCTTTCTTCTGAAGCTTGCCCATCCTTTCACTTTTCAATGCCTGCCCCTTCCCCTTCCTTATTTTCCTCCACCTGAAGCTTGGGTTGTTAGTTTGCCTTCATTTTCTATTTACTTTCTTTTTCTTGAGATTGCCTCCTCCTCTTCTGTCTTCAAAAAAAAAAAAATGAGAGAGATAAGTTGCGTGAGCCTTTTTCCCCTCCTCCTCTCTTCCTTACTCCTTTATTTCGTGCACCATTCTTCTACATGACAGCACCACTCGGCTCCGCCTTGCTACAACACTGCCTCTATGAAACCAATACCCATTCACCTCGCCAAACCGAGCCAACTACCCACAGCCACCATCCTTGCCAAGGCAAGCAACCACCGCCCTTTCCACGACCAGACCCGGCACCCACCTCCGCAGAAACCATCCTCGCCTGTCCTTCGCTCCACCTACCGCAGCATGCTCGGCAATCTGCCTCCGTCACCTCGACCTACCTCTCCTCCCCGTGCTCCGCCCTCGCCAAAGCAAGCAAACATCACCATCATCTACGCCTACCTCCCTCTTCCATTTACCGCATCTTCCCTTCGGCCCTACCCACCCAGGCACCTCCACCGTCCCACCTGTTTCCCTGTAGCCGAAGACTCCCCATCATCTTCCTCTCCAACCACACCTTCCCGCTGCCGTAAGTTTTGTACATATATATTTGTTTATATCATATTGTTTAGTATATTTGCCAGTATATGTATGCGTATATATTTGTATATATACATTAGTTTATATATAAACTTTATTTAGATAATCTGTTGTGTAGCAAGTATACGCGTAAGTATAAAGTTTATATTGATATTGTATTTAATATACATAGTTGAAAGTGTGGCTGTTACGTTTGGTATAAAGTTATATTAGTTCTCTTACTTACAAGCTGCTATGCAATATAGCTTTACAAGTATATTATATTTTAATAAGTATTTTATATGTTATATTTAAAGTTTGCCTCAGTGCAAAAGTATAAGTTTATCTACGTACATATTGTTTGCATATATGAGCTTTCTTTATATGTTAAGTTGAATTCCAAGCCTTGCCATTTGAACAAAGATTTTATTTATATTCTTTTTACATGAAGTTTGTTTTGCCTGAAGCCTTCCTTGAAAAGTAGAATATATATAGGGTGTTGTTCTAAATAAATGCCACTTGTTTTCACAGCAGTAAACTTCGTATATATGTGAGGTCCTGGCAATTTGTGAGCATGATGCTTTCGGTTGTATATCTGTTGAGGTTTATATATATTATATTATATTATTTATGTTATAGTATAAGTAATGGGATATCTTTTATTTTAACAGTATTATTTATAACTACAGCAGTTTAAGTATTAGTTAATATAAAAGCATATATGAATGTTACAAGTAAACTGGTATATTGGAGATCAATTGTTTTATATTCTACTCATTGTCAGTCTAACAGTTTTATATATGAAATATAAGTTATAGATAAGCATGAAATCTGTTGTATACACATTTAATCCTAAAAATTTAGATATAGATATATTTGGTGTATATAAGAAGTAAACATTAGCTTATATATTAGTTATATACGAGTATTGTTAATTTCAAAGTATTTATTTCCAAATATATTATGATTATATGTTTGAATATATATATATATATTTTATTTAAAACAATGATTTTGAAATACTTATATATTTTAAAATTTAAAATGTATTTAGATTTAGGATATGATTTATATATCTATAGTGTATATATTTACATTTAAGTTCTCTTATACCAATTATCTTCTTCGATCTAGTTCTGATTTGATTTCGTCCATTCTGTTTATCAGCTTTGAGCGCCGATTCGTGTCAATACTAGCTTCGTTTTGAAATTCGTGTTGGATTCGCAATTCAATTTTGGTGACCGTTTCAGTGCGTATCCGTGTCATCTTCTCGTGCATCTCTAGCCTCGAAAGGTGAGCACTCACTCACGATTAGCGTTCTTTTATTTATTAAATTTGATTTCAATTGAAACGACAATTGAAATATGCTGCTATTGACATTGTTATATATGCTATTACCTGTATCAGTTCACCTGTGACATCTGACACCATTATCTGTTAATTATTTATGCGTTGATAATACAGTTTGGCTGATAATTGATTGATTGCTGATGTTTATATTGGACGTTAAATTGTTAATGTTGAAATGATAAATAGTATGAAATTGAACTTGATATAGGATAATTAAATGTTAAATTTGATTAACTGACATTTGTATAATATGACCCCTTTAACTGTTAAATCCATTGACACGTATGATTTGCTTAATTACATTTTGAATCACTGAATGTATGTTGTTAAATTGATGATGTATGAAATTGTAAATAGATGACAAGTGAAAAACCGTAATGTAATAATCTTTAATCTACATGAAATGATAGTGTAGATTCTAGAAATAATTATATTAATTCGTACAAATAACAATGCGAATTAATACGGTTATTTCGGGATTATTTGAATTGATTATTGGATTGATATTGATTGTTGTTATTGTTTGTTTATTTACTTTAACACCATCTCAGTTATCACACTGCAAGTTCCCTTTACTATGTTTTGATTTTGAATTGAATTGGAATCGGGTTGAAATGATAAATACCCAAAATTGAACTTTGACCTAGGATAGAAAATTAAATAAACCCGATTGGTCAATAACTTGATTTTGAAATAAGATAAGGATTTTATTTGAATAAATAATATGGTTTTGAAATGAAGTTGAAATTTGAATTTAAGTGAAAGGAAATGTTAATGTTTAATAATCTGAAACAAATTATTAAAAATGTAATTGATGAAAGAATGTTGTTTAAGTTGAGAAACTATTGAGTTAAGTTGGAAATTATAATTAAGTTTGAAATTATTAAACTTTGAAATTATTTAATAATTAGGTTTTGAATTATTTAATAATTAAATAAGATTGAATTATGTAATGATTAAATTAAATTAAATTTGGAATAAGTGAATTTTACTTCGTAATACTTGAAATTGAGTTTCTTTATTAATAAAGTTTGGAAAATCATTTAAGTAAGTAAATAGGTGAAATTGAATTTCTTTAACAAGAAATGAAAATGTGATATTTTTGGAATTAATGTAAGACTTGCAATTGGAGAATTGATTTGACGAATTTAGTTTAATTCAAAATTGTAAGTTTTGTTTTAATGAAGTTGAACTTAAGAAATTGATTTAATGATTTGGGAATTTAATAGAAATTGTTTTGAATGATAAAGTAACTTAACGAATATTGAATGAAATCGATAAATGAGTTTAAATTGATTTGAATGTTAAATAGAATTTATTTAAATGATTTCGGAATGAAACTTATATACGAACTTGAATCAATATTTGAATTGTTTTAAATAGAAATTGAAATTGAATTATAAGATTTTGAAATTGTGAATTTGGAAGTTTTGAAACGAAAATTTGGAAATTGTTTTAGAAAGACAAATGAAATGTTGATTTACGAACTCTATTTGAAATTGAAATTGATTTGGTTTTTGAAATATATAAACGACCAATCGGTGTAATAATTACGAAAGTTATTAAAGAGACCGGGATCGGTAATGGATATACTCTCTATCTGAACCGAAACCACTTTAATAACTATACGCGGAGTGTTGATCCAGAACGAAGTGGATGGTTTTGATGAACGCGTTGACTGAAGAAAGAGAACGATTTTGGATGACCCCTGACATGACTAAAACAGGAGCCGCGCCGGGCCATTGAGGTTCGCCACCTCTAGCGGACACACTTCTTCGATACCATATCTATTACTTTTGTGATTCGATTTGGGTGCACCCCTTGATTTGGGAGTGTTGTTTCGCGGTGTTGGGGTAGTAGCTGCTATGCCCAACATCAGTCCGGATCACGCAACTACTAGTATCCTAGTTGGTATCGCCTCATGTACCTTGTCATACTGATTATCCTATTCGCGACCACTACGATTTTGATTTGTACCTTTAGTATATGGATTGCCCTCTGGTGACTTCCGGTTTTGGGGAAACTATGGTCTTGTATATGCTTTTGGGAATAAACAGGTTAAGAGGTGTATGGGCCCTGCTTAACCCTACTTTGATATCTTTATATTACTGATAGACATTATCTACTTAGCGTACATTACTACCTAGTAGATAGTTTGACGGATCCTTAAAGGATGGTTATTCCAAACATCCTTTGAGTTACTTTTATTTCAATTGCTACTTCACTTGAGTTGGATTTATTAATATAAGAATGTTAATCCTGACTCGAGTGTTTTGTATTTTGCTTTACGCTCGGGTCAGACTGAGTGGTTCAGCTTTCGAGACTCACCTTTGAAGTTGGAGCTTTGCTTGAAGATCCAGCCTTCTATTCTGCTTCAGTATTCGATGATTCCAGTGATGTATTCTGATTTGTATCTGATGTATCGTATTACTCTTCTGTTGTAAACTCTGATGTATTTTATATATTCATATAGTAGCTTCATGAACTACTATCTCTTTTATTTCCGCTGCATTTATTACTCTGTGTCTGTGATCTGTGATTATATCTATTTACTGTATATGTTCAGTTTTGCCAAATTTAAATTAACAACGCGGTATTTTGAGCAATTCAACTCCGGCATGAGTGTCTACCTATACACTTATAATGGACGCGAATGGTCCAAAATTCCGGGTCGTTACAACTCGAGTCAAGGGCGATGTTTTCCAAGCACAAACCCCTAAGGCCTAAACCAAGATCAGATAAGCACCCAGAAAATACCGCTCTTGAGACCGAATGACGATACAATCAAACATCCATGACTCTGGCTATCACTGTTATCATTGCTTCGGTATCACCGTTAATTGAATGACCGGCACATTCTTTCAGCCGTCCGTCAAGGGCTAATGGTAACCCTGGTTCTAGACATAACTCCCGCACGTCATCGTGACCCGTGCCTAGGACTATCGAAACTGCCCAGAGTACTCGACCATCAACAGTTGGTCGTTGGGACTATCGAATCTTCCCAAACGTACTCTTGCTTAGAGCATGCTAAAACCTTCAACAACGATGAGACCCAAGCCTCCTTGTCATCCTCCTTGACGACCATTCTCATATCCATCCATTATCCTCAACTCGAACCATTCACCGAGTTATCAACATGCTTGGAATGATCCCGTCTGGATTAGACCAAGTCTTCATCACATGATGCCTCGCCTCATTACATCCTCGCAAAGCCTCATCTCAACATCACATCATCAAATCTATGCATAAGAGCTTCATCATCCCGCTACATATGCCACGAGCAGCTTTCCCAATTCAAGAGCCTTTCCCTTAGCTTTTGAATCGTCTTCGGTCTAAATCAAATCATCAATCATCTAATTCATAGCAATCAACCAAGTCAAACATTAATCCAAACAATCAAGCATTCAAATATGATCTAAGTAGACAATTATCACAATAATGGCAATTTCGTAATTAAAGAGTTGAAAGTCTAACAAGCATGAAATCATGAGAAATATCTCTACAATCTTGATGAATGAACTTGCATAGGTTAACACTTAGTAAAATGGTTGTCAAATCATCATGAACAATGGATCTACATGGATCTACACTTAGGATGAAGAAAATGCATGAAAATCACTATTTTAACACCAAATCGAGCCAACAATCCGATATACTCCTTTGGATCCGTGTGAGAGATAATCACCACTCACCAAATCACCTAAACAACCCCAAATCAACACGCTTCAGATCTGGACAGCGAAGGATCAAGCTTGATCTATCACGAATTCGCCTCAAACGAAGAAATCTCACTTCAAAGGATGAAGATCTTCAATCTAAGCTCTCGAATCTTCAATTTGATGATGGAAGGAATCACTAGATTAGAGTGGAGAAAAGAAGTGAAGAAGTGTAGAAGTCGAGCTCTCAAAATGGCAGCACTTCGTCGCTTCGAAATCCGGATCCCAAAAGTGAGAAAATGGACGAGTATTTATAGCTGAATTCCTCCTTAACTCGTCCGCCTTCCCTAAGTCGTCTCCGACTTATAACCTTCCGACTTAACATCCCAGACGACTTACGACTCAACTGCTATGCCAACCTACGACTTATCAAATCCCACTAGCCTACGACTTATAACTTAGCAGAACTGGGTTACGACTCAACTCCTAAGTCGTCTACGACTTAACGCACCCAGCAATCTACGACTTAACACATTGCGCGACTTACCAGTCTACGACTTAACTGGGATACGCCTTAACGACTTAATAGCTCTACAACTCATCAACCTCACGACTTAGCTAGGTTACGACTTATGACTTAGCAAACACACGACCTAACACACGCGCGTTCCCTCCTAAGTCGCCTGGACGACTTAACAACTTAGCACCATTCGACTTAACACTACGCGACTTAACTATAACAGAGCTCACGACCTAACTACGATAACACCTTAGGTCGTAAATCCACTTAGCTCCTTATGTCGCTAACTCGCCTAGTTACTTAGGTCGTTGCCTTACCATAAGTCGTTCAAACGACCTATCTCCGAGCCCTTAACTCGCCAACTTCTAAAAGTCGTCCCAACCGATCTAACACTTAACCAGTCTACAAAGTCGTCAGCTACACTTCCTTAACTCGGTTAACTCCTTAAGTCGGCCCCTCGACCCAGACTTATTACTTAACTCGTCCAAACCGACTTAGGACTTAACAAAATCTGCCAAAATCTGAAACGACTTAAAAATGCTGAAAATTCCAGATTTTAACGAACTTTTCGATCCGTAAAAATACGGGTCGTTACATGGAGCAATGCTAGTGGAAGATGAAGCATCCAAAAATGATAGATACATTAAATGTTTGAACCTAGGACTTAGCAGAGCCATGTTACCTTATGCTGACAGGACATTTGATCAAGTAATAGACTTGGCTTTGAGATTAGAGCAGCATGACAAGGAAAGGGAAAAGTTCAGAAATTTTAAGAATAATAACACTAAGAAGGGAAAGGGTAGATATCACCCTTATGATAAGAAGAAAGAGAAGGCCAGTAACAAGGGCACTGGAGATATTAAAGCTAAGGAAACCAAGAAGAAAATTGTGTGTCATCAATGTGGAAAGGAAGGACATATCAAACCAAGATGTCCAGAATTGAAAGGAGGAGCTTTCAAGTGCTATCTATGTGGAAAAGAGGGGCATATGAAGAGAAATTGTCCTGAGTATAAGCAGCAAGGGAAGTTAGCAAACCTGGAGAGCAAAAGCAAATCTACAATTGAAATTAATGCTGAAAACCATAGCCAAGTGGAAGGTACATTACTTATTTGTACCATACCCATATCAGTTGTATATGATACTGGGGCTACTCACTCTTTGATTTCTTATGAACTAGTTAAAATGCTAAAATTGAATTGCATATTGGTTGAAACTCCATTGTTCATACAAAGTCCACTGGGGAGTTCTAGGAGTTTTAGATATGATTTGTGTGGATGTGGAATTAAACATAGGTGGAAACATTTTCATTTCCAATTTATATGTTTTAAACTACCCAAATATAAGTGTTATATTGGGGGTAGATTGGTTAAGGCAATTTAAAGCCATAATTAACTTAGAATCATCCACCATATCATTGCAAAATCTTAGGGGCCAGAGAATCATAATTTTATGTGAAGTGGCTAAAGAAAGGAAATTATATCATTTAATTAACTTGGAAAAAGATTCCAGTGAACTTACTATTGAAGAAATTCCCATAGTCAATAAATACTTGAATGTGTTTGGGGAGGTTAAGGGTGTTCCACACCATAGACCAGTAGAGTTTCAAATCAATCTTATTCCTGGAGCAAGCCCAATAATAAAGAAACCTTATAGAATGGGGCCAAGTGAACTAAAAGAATTGAAAAATCAGTTAGAAGAATTAGAAAGCAAAGGATTTATAAGGCCAAGTAATTCATGCTGGGGTGCTCCAATAGTGTTTGTAAGAAAACATGATGGTACTTCGAGAATGTGTATAAATTACAGAGGGCTAAATAAAGTTACTATTAAGAACAAATACCCATTGCCTAGAATTGATGATCTCTTTGATCACCTCAATGGAGCTAAAATATTTTCTAGGATAGACTTAGCATCTAGGTTCCATCAGATGAAGGTTGAGGACTCAAGTGTTAAGTACACTGCATTTAACACTAGATATGGTTTGTATGAGTTTCTAGTTATGCCTTTGTGCTAACAAATGCTCCTTCATATTTTGTAGATTTAATGAATAGAATATTCAGAGATTATTTAGACAAGTTTGTTCTAATTTTTATTGATGATATTTTGGTTTATTCCAAAATTGTAGAAGAGCATAAGAATCATTTGCATCTAGTTTTGTCTAGATTGAGGGAAAAAGATTTAAAGGAAAAATTTTCAAAATGTGCATTTTGGAAAGAGGAAGTACATTTCCTTGGCCATGTCATTTCTGCCAAAGGAATTTCTGTGAACCCCAATAAAGTAGTGGCTATTCAAGCATGGAAAAGACCAAGTACAGTGAGTGAGGTAAGATCATTTATGGGGACGGCAGGATATTATAGGAGATTTATGAAAGATTTTTCTAAAATGTCATCACCACTTACAAATTTAACTAGAAAGAATCAAGTGTTTATATGGACTGAAAAATGTGAGCAAGCTTTTATCAAAATAAAAGAAGCTTTAGTTAATGCACCAGTACTGAGAGTGCCAGAAGGGAATGAAAACTTAATTGTGTATACTGATGCAAGTGGCTCTGGGCTAGGGGCTGTGTTGATGCAACAAGACCAAGTAATAGCCTATGCATCTAGGCAATTAAAGCCATATGAAACTAGGTATGCAACCCATGATCTTGAACTAGCAGCAGTAGTGTATGCCTTGAAGCTTTGGAGACATTACTTATTAGGTGCAAAATTTATTTTGTACACTGATCATAAGGCACTAAAATATCTATTCTCACAGAAAGATTTAAACATGAGGCAACATAGGTGGGTGGAGTTTCTAGCTGCCTATGACTTAGATATACTCTATACACCAGAAAAAGCAAACAAAGTTGCTGATGCTCTAAGTAGAAAACATGCTAAGTTAGCTAAGATGATGATAGAAGAGTTTAAGGACTTGTCTTTGCTTACAGAGTTAGAAATTGTGGAGAATGACTGTGTGCACATGGATGTGCATGTGCATGGTGCACAGGAAAATAGAAGGAAGTTGAGCTTGATGACACTTCAATCTGAATTAATTTTGAAGGTAAGTAAAATGCAAGACCAAAACCCTATTATAGTTGAGACGAAAATTCTCATATCAGAAGGGGAAGAAGTGACAAATTACCACATTGATAAAAATGGTTATTTGAGAAACAAGAATATGATATGTGTGCCTGAAAACATAGAGTTGAAGGAGGAAATTTTAAATGAATATCATAGGAGTAAGTACTCCATACACCAAGGCAGTACAAAAATGTATCAAAATTTGAAAAGGAATTTTTGGTGGAAGGGAATGAAATCAGATGTGGCCAAGCATGTTGCAAAATGTATGACTTGCCAACAAGTTAAAGCAGAAACACAAAGACCATCAGGGTTGTTGCAACCTCTAAGCATACCACAGTGGAAATTGGAGGATATATCTATGGATTTCATAGATGGCCTGCCTAGATCAAAAAGGGGAAACACAAGCATATGGGTAATAGTGGATAGGTTAACTAAAGTAGCACATTTTATCCCAGTGAAATCAGAAAGAAATGCACCAAAATTGGCTCAAGTATTCATGAAAGAGGTGGTAAGATTACATGGTATTCCCAAAACCATTGTGAGTGATAGGGATAACATCTTCACCTCAAGATTCTGGAGAAGTTTTCAAGAAGCCATAGGAAGTGAATTATGCCTAAGCACTGCCTACCATCCACAATCAGATGGGCAGACTGAAGTGGTGAACAAAGTTTTAGAGGACTTGTTAAGAGCATGTGCACTGGATTTTGGAGGCAACTGGGAAGACTATCTCCATTTAGCTGAATTTATATACAATAACAGCTATCAAAGCACCATAGGGATGGCTCCATTTGAAGCCTTATATGGCAAGCCATGTTTGTCACCTGTATGTTGGGTGGAAGCAGGAGAAAGGGCTATTTTAGGACCTGAGTACATACAAGAAACTAAAGAGAAAATTTAGTTGGTAAGGAGAAGAATGGCAGCAGCTCAAGATAGGCAAAAGAAATTTGCAGACATGAAAAGGAAGCAGGTGGAATATGAAGTAGGAAATTTTGTTTTCATCAAAATCTCACCTATGAAAAATGTACTGAGATTTGGGAAACAAGGCAAGTTAACCCCAAGATATATTGGGCCATACAAAATTCTGGAAAGAATTGGTTCCTTGGCATATAAGTTGGAATTACCAGAAAACATGCAAGGGATGCATGATGTTTTTCATGTATCACAATTGAGAAGGTGGGTTCATGACAAGGCAGAAATTCTTGAGACCCCAACCCAAGTGCAAATAAATCCTAATTTGGTTTATGAAAAGGATCCAGTGGGAATTTTGGCAAAGGATGTGAAGAAGTTGAGGAATAAATCACTGAAACTTGTGAAGGTACAGTGGAGTCTTGATCCTAATGATTGCATATGGGAATTAGAAGACAAAGTTAGGATGAACTACCCTAAGCTATTTTCAGATTAAAGGTAATTCTGATTTTTAATTTGCTTTCCTTTTGGATGCATGTATTTTTAGTTATTGTGATAGGACAAAAATCTATTTGGTTGAGAATGTATTGTTCTCTGAATTAAGTTTAAAATTAATTTAAGCTTAGGAAAATTGTGGGACACAATTTCTAAAAGGTGGGGTGTATGTAATGACCCAAGGTTTTTAGGAATTTATTTTTGAAAATATAAATAAGCTTAAAGTAATTTTTAAGTTAATTTTAAAAGAAAAGGGGGAATTGATATGGCTTGATATGGTGTAATTATATGGGTGTACATGTGTGCACAGGGAATACACATGAATTGAAGCTAAATTCCTGAATGATATGAATGAACAAATGTTGATGGGTATAAATATATATATATATATACATATAAATAGAGTAAATCCTTAAAAAGCTATATGAATAAATATATATATGATACTGATTGCATTTGAGTGTACATGTGCATGTGTATCAGTACAAAATAATGCATAGATATATATGTGTGTACTGATTATTTCTATAAGACTTATATATACATATATGTATGCTAATCAAATACTAGAGTTCAAATCAGTAATATAAAATACACAAATGTATTTTTGAATTATAAACAGAAAGAAAAGAATGAAGATATAAAAGGAGTAATCCTTTTATAAATAAATAAAGGAAGTACATACAATTTAAGTGAAAGCTAAAAATAGAAAATAAGATAAAACAGAGATATGTTTTGTATAGGCAGAATTAGGAAGAATACTTGATATATATATAATAACCAATGGAAATCAAGTCACACTCTTAGCATGATAGTAGAGAAGATGAAAAGTATTTTCTGGAGAAGCAAAAATTTCTGAAAATAACCAAATGAATATAACCACTTTTCTCTTCACAAACTTAAGTCGGGGAGGGTAAGATTTTGGGTTTAGATAAAATGCAAATGGCATGATTTCTGATGGGCAAAAATGTCTTTAGCTAGTGCCTTAAACCCTAAGAAAGACCCTGCATAAATAAGAAGTGATATGAGGAACCTCCTCTTCTTCCGGGATAGCTCTTGAGAAATATATATATATTATATAAATATAAAACAAGTGAAGAAAAGGGTTGAAGGCAGAAGCTTGTCAATCAACTGAGAAGTGAAAGAGAGCTAGGTGAGAAAACTCACTCATAAAAATCTAAGGCACTAAGTCCTAATGTAGGCAGCCAGTTTATAAGTTAATTTTTCTTAAAAATGTATTTTCATATGTGATTGTCTATCTGTGATTTCAGAGATAAAAATGTTTTGATTTCTAGCTGGTTGTTCTGTTTGTTTTATTATATGAAAGTTCTATGTAACGACCCGCCATTTTGGACCATTCAAATCGACAATAAATCCTCACATGTCTGACTTGAATAATTCAAAATATCAGATTGTTAATTTAAATTTGGCAAAACTCAGCATATGCAGTAAATAAATCAATCACAGAATCACAGACACAAGAGTAATACAATAATACGCAGCAGAATAGATAAAATAGTAGTTCATGAAGCTACTATATAAACATCAGAGTTAGAAATAAAATACAACAGAATATCTCAAATGCAGTGAAGTCTCCAGTACAACAGATGACTTCTCTGAACAAATCAACTAGAAGAGTTGAAAACTGAGGCGATAGTTGGATCTCCAAAGGAAGCTCCAAACTCCAAAGGTGAGTCTCAAATGTTGTATCACTCGGTCTGACCCGAGCGTAAAGCAAAACACAAAACACTCGAGTCAGGATTAACATTCTTATATCAATAAATCCAACTCAAGTGAAATATCAACTGAAATACAAGTAACTTAAAGGATGTTTGGGATAACCATCCTCTAAGGATCTGCGGAACTATCTACAAGGTGGAAATATACACTATAACACCGTGGTCATTTCAAATTTATTTATACTTCAAAACCCAAATATCATTTCATTTCAAATATATCTATTTTCCAAAATAGTATATATATATATATATATATATATTAAATGATTTAATAAGTAAAGTATTTAATTTCCTCAAGTCTAGCAAATCGATTCAAATCAACTTCAAATTCCAAATTCAAATTTATTCAAAGCTCAATTCATCAATTTAATTCATTTCTAAACAGATCATTTAAAATTTCAATATATTTCAAAGCTTTAATATTCAACATTTTCAAAGTTAAATTTAACAGTTTCATATAGCTCTTGATCTAACTTCATTATTATTTATCAGGGAATATTCACTTAATAAATTCAATATCATTTAACTAGCCTTAAATTACATTTTTACTAAATATTTCCTTAAACTTTAGTTAAACAAAAAAATATTCATTAGATTACTTATAAATCAAACTCAAGTTATAAATCATATCTTACATCTCAGTTTCAATAAGTTTCAAATCGGTTTAATTAAATAAAATTCTTTATTGAATACAATTTCAACTAAATTCAAATTATCTTTCTAACCTTAACTTATTCAAATTATTACCAAAATCTATTTTGAAATATATTTTAAATACTCAACATATTATATGTATTTAAATCAATCATTACCATTTATATATAATAATTTAAGGCTCAACATTTATTAAAACCATATATTTCTTTCCAAAACCATAGAATTCATTTTTAAAATATTTATATATATGGACCAACGGTGTCTGTATATATATTTATCATATGGTTAAGTGATACAGATATTTATCATTTCAATCCGAAATTTAAATATATACGGGTAGATATCATTTCGACCCGTAATCCCAGTTTCAATTCAAATGAAAATCGCTTGGGTTTATCATTTCAACCCATAACGAAATTCTCCTATTCTAAAGTCCGTTCGGGTATGTATCATTTCAACCCATAGTGAATTCTATACTAACAGGGAACTTGTAGAGTGATAACAGATAATAAAAAATATAACAACAGGCATATATCATCAATATAAATAACAGATATTGGTGTCAGATGTCATAGGTGAACATATACAGATAATGGTAATAACAGGCATATAAATACTAGATACTGGTGTCAGATGTCATAGGTGGACATATACAGATAATAGCATATATAACAATTTAAATAACTACAGCATCATATTTCAATTGTCGTTTCAATTGAAATCAAATTTAATAAATACAAGAATGTTAATCGTGAGTGATTGCTCACCTTTCGAGGTTAGAGGAGTTTGACAATAGAACAAGCTACGTATTCCAAGGCAAAGCAAGATGGACACGATTCAATGATCAAAGCTGATAGATAGGAGTTGACGAAATCAAGTCAGAACAGGATCGGTGAAGATAATTGGTACGAGTGACATATGTGTACATATATATATTAAGTCATATTCTAAGTCCAGACGTATATATTAAAATAAGATAAATACATTATATTTGTTTACAAATAAATTCAACCACATATTAACTAAATGTATATATATATTTCAAATCATTGTTTTAACCAAAACACATATATCCAAATCAACACATATATATTACATTCTTTTTAAAATTTCATATATACACGTCTATATATATAATATTTCTTTTCCAAATATATGTTTTAAATTTTGTTACAAAATCTATTCCAACCTCAATCTTATATATATACTATAAAACATAACTTAGGCAAGATATAACTTACACACCTATATCATTAAATCAGATAAATAACTTAACATGCTATATATATGTGCAAACAACAATATGCGTATCCAATTTATGTAATGCAGACTTATATAACCTTAATATAATAACAAATATATATGGTATGCAAATAGCTAGTGACCTGTACACTTTCATATAGGTAACAAACTTCAAAGCTTTCATATCAAAGTATATATATATAAAAACCTTAATATAATATATATATTACTTTTACATAATAGAACTATACTTCCACTCTGTTGAAACAAAACATATTTCAGGATATTAACAGGACTTTTATATACATATACTTAATTATATATCTTAAATATATGTTACTCAAGATATATCTATTATGCTAACCTATATATGAAAACACAATGTTAATAATGATATGTCAAAGCTAATATACAGTAAATGTATAGCTAACAGGAAACCAGAACATATTATAAAGTACTCCATATATACATGTATATAATGAAATCCATATAACCTTCATACGGCAACATATGTATCCAAATTGACATCTTATATAACTTTGTAAACAATCAAACTCTCGGCTATTATATATAAATAGATATATATACCGAAAATACTACAACACCTATATATATACTAAAATCTGATATAATATATAATATATATGCATATATAGAATATACCTTTTATATAAAAAAAAAGGGAATATGCTACGGCTGCCATGGGAGGTCGGGAAGGCAAGAGAGGAGCATGGGGTCGTTGACAGCAGGGAAAATTCACAAGAGCGAAGGGTTGTCTAGGAGGAGTCGCGTCAGGGAGTTCAGGTGCGGCTGTGGTTGGATCCGGCGTGAGGCAGAGATGGCGATCGGGTTGCGAGAAGCCGGGATGCTCGGGTTAGGGTGGCCAAGGGAGTGGATGTAAGAGGTGGAGGATTGGCAAAGAACAGGGGAGACGGGTGTTGTGGTGATGGGTTGGGGGTCGGGTTTGTTGGATCGGTTGTTGAGGGCATAGCTTCTATGGCGTGGGGAGGACAAGGCTGTCGAGTTGGTGTGGGTGAACGACAGAGGTTGGAGAGTGGACTTGGTCTCTGATAGGAAGGGTGGTCTTCGAGGTGGGTAGAGGAATCATGGTTGCGGCGAACTGGGCTTAGTGATTGGTAGCCGAGCATGGAATGCAGCCATGGGATTTGGAGATGAAGAGAGTGAAGGAGTGGGCAGGTTGAAGAGGAAAGGATGTACGCACGTTTACTTTCTTATTATTTTATATATAATGGAATTCTTGAACGGAATAGATGGATGAAGGAGGGCGGACCGTCATAAGCTGACGTGATTTCCAAGTAATAAAAACAATTGAATTCGAATGGTGGTACTTCCAAAGTCGAAATAAATTTTGAGGTGAACGGTAGAAATAGTAATTATCAACCTTAAAAAATCTGAGAGAAAAAAAACAACGGCTAAAAGTTGATTCAAAAAAATAATTAAAGCAATTAATGGCTTGCTTGCACGGAACATTTCGAATTTTGAAACCGGAGGAGATTGTAGAATTATGGTACCGTTACCACGAACAGTTTATTCTTTCCAGTGCGTATCGAACCTCCAAATACAGAAATGAATATACCACAGAGATCAGCTCGACAAGACGATCAAAACGATATACAGTTATTAGTGGTACGATCATCCGATCAAAAGTCGATAATCGGTACCGAAAATGCTGCTATTTTACCAGAATTAAGATAAACGGAGCAATTGAAGTCCAAATTTGAATAAACGAAGACTGATGTTTCACTCAGCAGATGATTTAGAAATTTACTGTATAAAAATATTCAAGTTTGGAAAACATTTTATTTCCATCAAAAATTAACTGACTTAAATTGAAATAGAATTTCACAAGAAAATAAACTTTAACATTATCAGATGAAAATTTACCAGTTGCTATATTATAATAGACGTATTCCAAATAATAAATTTTTAATTTCAAATTTTATTGTTTAAAATTTCACAAATTTCCAGTTAAATATACTTTTAAAACCATTAAATTTTGCGGGTCGTTACACTCTCCCCCACTCAAAACTTTTCGTCCCCGAAAAGGAAGGAGGTAGAAGAATAGAAACAACCAGACAGAAAAGATAGATTGAAAGTCAAGATTAAACAATTAATTTAAAATATATAAATTTTACTTAAAATTTGAAAACTTCATTTGCAATTCAATTATCTTATATACTTTAAAACCTTTCAAAAATCCATTTGTAAAATTTCTTGCTTCCTTTATAGATACCATTTATATGTTTAAATGACACCTTTATAAGTGTATGAAAACCATTTGAAAACAATTATTTACATTATTACTTATATTTACAAAGAAGCTATTAAATCCATAATTCATGAATTTATCAATTCTATCTAAAATACTTTTCAAATATTATTAATAAATCGATAATCATTTACTTTAAATATGTTTTATTTAATTAATAACTTTTTAAAATATTTATAACACTAAAATTTCTATTAAACCATGTAATATATAAATAAACAATATTTAAAAGGATATAGTCAACAAGGAAAAGAAGGAGGATTTGGAAACATAATATAGGTGAATAAATAAAGCTGAGCAGATAAGGTAGATTCAAAAGAATAGTATCGGGCATGAATAATAAATTCAAACCATTAGAATTTCAATTTCGAATTATTAATAAAAAATTTCTTTGTTGGAAATACTTTTATAATAAATTACCTTTATATCGAAAAGAAAAAAAAATTTCTTTCGAAAATACTTTTATAAATCGATGTTTCAACAAGTTTATCCTTGTTCCTGTAGACTCTGATAGTGCGTTGATCAGGCGCAAAACTAGAATTCTCCAGGTACTTAGTAGACTTGTTTCAACACCCAGTGAAAATACTGGAAAAACTTTAAAACAGATATGGAAAGTACAATCCAAACAAAAACGAATCAAATCATGGATCGCAGATACACAATGGTTACGCCTGGGTCCCCCAGGAAACATCCGTACCTTTTAAGCATTCACTGCCTTGCGAATTTCACCATGCAACAAAACGGTGGACCGCAGGATACATAAAAATGGTTACGCCTGGATCCCCCAGGAAACATCCATACCCCTTAAGCAATCTCTGCCTTGCGGATTACGCCACTAACACGACCATAGATCGCAAATACACAATGGTTACGCCTGGATCCCCTAGGAAACATCCGTACCTTTTAAGCATTCACT
Source organism: Allium fistulosum (assembly GCA_030737815.1). Classification (NCBI taxonomy): domain Eukaryota; kingdom Viridiplantae; phylum Streptophyta; class Magnoliopsida; order Asparagales; family Amaryllidaceae; genus Allium; species Allium fistulosum. Next base: position 1,391,173,199 of record CM060902.1, read on the forward strand.
GCCTTACGAATTACGCTATGCAGTCGAGTTCGTAAGACCATGGGTAACGCCATGGAATTCGAAGGACACTCGAGTATCATATCCGGAAAACCAAAAATCAGAGAGAATAATATCGATAGAATGAATCCAAGATGTGGCCACAAATCGGATATCAAGCAGAAGGCACTTTCCATATCTTTACTTCGAAAATATGTATCATATAGTACCCTTTTCAAATCACTTTCAATTATCGTACTTATATAAAATCCATTATATATAAGATTTAATTTTCAAATCAATTACTTTCCAAAATCAATAGTATATCAAATCATACTTATATAGACTTCAATTATATAAGATTTCACTTTTCAAATTGAGTACCCTTTTTCAAATCCATATTTTTCGAATCAATTTCATACTCATACAAATCAATTTGATATAAGTTCGACAACTCCCAAATCAAGTATTTAGTAACACAAGGTTCTCAAATTTCAATTTGTTTCAATATCAGTTCAATTTCAAAATCATATACAATTTCACCAAATTATTTCTTCTCAAATTAAATATCTTTAGTTTCAAAGTTTCCAAAATAATATATTCAGAAAATAAATCCAAATTTCCAAATCAATATAATTTAAGTCGACCAAATCATTTCCAAAATCAAATGTTTTCAGAATCATCTTATATTTACGTAAGGTCCATCTTATATAAGGATCAAATTTTACAAAATAAATTTCGCTGTATGAAGAGCCATAAGGAATTGAATATCTTTGCTTTTATGGGTTATATACCTTTGTAATTTAAATTAGAAATTTTCTTTTAGTAAGCAAAGATATTCTAACCCGACAGCTTTCAATTTCAGCGTCAAAATATATCAATGATATTAGAATATAAGATGTACATACGCCATCATTTCACAAAATCACATTTGATCGCTCGCTCGATCACACAAGTTCGCTTTTGAACTAGTATTGTCCATTCGACTTCCCTAATGTGGATTTCGATGTGGTTTCTCGACTAGAAGCCATCAGTCTCCTTGCATAGCCATATACTATGATAGAGAATTCTAGAATCAAGCCCAAAATCCATATCAAATATTCGCCATCAAGAATCGAATGAAAAATCCTAACACGAAATGGTGTAATTCACCTCGAACTTGTGTACTCAAACCTAGATCAAATTAATTATGCGAATAAAACAGCCTACGTACAACTTATATATTTATTCCAACTTGTTAAATATATAGTTTCATAAAGATGTTACTAAGTTGAAACATTTAAAAATTTTCAAAATGTGATAACCCGGATTTTTAGACATCTGTTAATTGGTAATTAACTGGATTAAAAGTACTGATTTAAGTTGAACGAATAAAATTCTGATAAATATCTGGATATATATATATAGATTTGGAAACTATAACAAGTATTGAATTACAAATCTCTGGAGATGATAAATCTTATAGTATATAAGTAAATAATATATTTTATTTAATTCAAAATAAGATATCCATATATATATGAATAAATAATATACAAGCTTTATAATGTATATGAGTGTATATATATATGCCTATGAAATAAAATATTGAGAAGTTTGTTATAATATGGATAAGTTGTATTTAAGGTAATATTTTGTTCTCCTTAAATAATATTATTTATTTAGAAAAGCATTTATTAATTAGGAAAATTAAAATAAAAAAATATAAATGCATGCACTTGACATTTGTAAGCTAAGATAGCATGCAAAATTACAAGTGTCAAAATTATTGTTTAAATTGTTCTCTTCATTATCAAATTATATAAAAGAAAATGTTATAGAGAAGCAAGGCCGTACATATATCTCTACCCCTACTCTTTCATTTTTGCTTCATCTCTCAAAAATCTGAAAAAGAAAGAAAAACTAAAACCTGAAATAAAAAGTGAAAGCTAAGCAACTTCTTCAAGTTTTCAGCTAAGCAAGCAGATCAATAAACAAACTAGTATATGGATTCAATTCAACTAGATCAAGTAAATTCATCTCAGTAACCAAGCATTTCAACAACTTCTAATTCCAGTTTCAAGGATCATCGAGTAATCAAACTCTTTCAAGTTTCAACTGTATAAAGCAAGATTCAATTTAATAAAATATTCAAGCTTCCAGTTTCAGATCAAAAAGGGAAAACCTGTTCTCTGTTCTAAAGTTAAAGGTGAGTAAACTACTATTTTAAAAACTTTAGCCTGATCTATAACTTGATGTTGTGATGGATACTTGAAGTGAAGTAGTGAAAATTGTTTGCATGAATGAATTAAGATGTTAGCATGTATATAAAGTAAAGTATCTGTGTATATCTGTATATATATGTCTCTGTTTAGTGTAACAGGTTAACAAATTCCAGAAAAAAATTCATATCTCTTCAATTAAGCAAATTCAAGCCATGATCCCTGAAAAGAAAGTGATTGTAACAAATGTAACATTATTTTAAAAATAATCTCAAGTGTATATGTGGAGTAAATATTTCAAAAATAGAATTTTACAGTGAAAACATTTTTATATCAGAAAAACCAAACATTTTAATTTCATGATTGGAATGCATTATCAGATTAGTTTTGGAAAATCATGGAATTGGATATAGGTTTCACGATTTTTAAGAATGTGGTTGGTGAGAATTTATGAGTTGGTCGGGATATGTATTATCGTCGATTCCTGACTATCGGCGAGGTGATAGTCGTCGTGATCAAGGCTGGGGGGTAGCAGGAGGGATGGAGGTCAAAGGAAAAATAGAGGATGAATTTATTTGTGGTCGAGGTGCGTGGACAGCGTCGATTTAGGGTTTTATCGTGTTGTTTGGTCGTCGATGTTCTCAAGGGTCTGGAGACGCCGTGGGGGAACCGGAATCGATCACAGTAGGGGTGATGAATGCGGGGTTTCGAGACGAAGCTTGGGTAAAGACGGTGAGGCACATCGAGGTCAGGTTCGTCGTGGAGGGGTGTTTTTCCGATCGTCTTTGGGTTCAGTTTTGGTCGAGTTGCTCGATTTCTGTTGGACTTCGATTTCATAGCTTGGTTTGTTCGTATCGAACGTCGTGGTCGATTGTGGGTTGGTGATGGCCAGAGAGATGATCGGCGTTGGGATTTCCAGTCGTGCACGTGCACGGAGAAGATTAGCATGTCTGAAATGTGAAGGTGGAGAAGAAGAAGTTTGGCATCGGGTTGGTTCTCGTGTTTTTGGCTGTTCGTCTCGAAGTAAAAGGTGACTCGTGCATCTGATTGTTGTGGCTCGGGTTTTACAAGTGTTTTGTTCGGGTTTATTGTTGATAAGATTTCCAGATTTTAAATTTGCAAGTACTTGAATGAAGTGTAAATTTAAATTACAATGGTGACCAGGATTTTTATTATGTAAAGAAGGATTAAGCAATTTAGTGATAAGTTTTAATTTAATAAAATAAAAGTAATAACTCTAATTAAGTTTTTAATTATGAATTTCATTGTATTTAATCATATAAAACAATTTGGATACCAAATTGTAATGAGATGTTGGAATAATTAAGTTTTCAAAATGGTGAGTTTGTTTAATGTTATCTAAACAAGCTAATTAAAGTTTTCCCAAGATTTAAAAGTTAAAAATCTAAATGTTTAATAGATTTTGATTTAAATAAATCATATATCTTAAATTTTAAGAATAGATTTCTAAATGTTTCTAATGATGTTAAATGAGGTAAATAAGTTAAAGTTAATTGAAGAATTCATTTTTAATTAATTAGAATTATGAATGATTGAAGTTTAATAATTTGGAAAATAAATTTAGAGGTTAATCATTAAATGGAATTTATAAGATTATTTGATTAATGTTATTAATCAAGTTAATTAATCATAATTGATTTGGAAATTATTAATTAACTAATTAAGAATAATTAATTAGGAATTAAATTTAAGATAAACTAATTGTTTAATTAAGAATAATCTCTTATGCCGTGGATTAAGTATTAATTACATAATTAAGTGGTTACTTAATATAAGAGATGAATAATTAATTTATGAGAATAATTAAAAGGTTAATTACTGTAAATGGTTGAAGATAATTAATTTGTGTAATTAATTAAGAGTTAATTACTTAATGTAATTAAAGAATAATTAATCAAGGGTGATTAATTAAGATGGATAATTAGAGAATAATTGATTAATTTGCTGTAATTAATTAAGGATTAAGCAAGCAGGATTTATAATGATGGAAGGAATTAATTTAATTTATTTTAAATTAATTAAAGATAGTGTGATTAAAATCTTTGCTTATGAATGATTGAATGATATTGTATGCCTTAGATTAGTTAATATCTCTGGTATGTGATATAATATGTTTGGGTTAAACAGTGACATCTTGTATTTAAAGTTGAATTGTATTTCATTTGAATAACTTGGGTTAAGATGACATTGGATTCGAAGAGACAGGAGTCGGGTATTAGTTAATACCCGAAACCACTTCGATTCTTTATAAATCGATATGTGAAGTAAGTATTGAGCATAACAAGTAATGAACTCGTAGTGAAGTACGAGTTACCCCGGGTTTTCTTTTATGGTTTGAACTTAGTATTTCAAATTATATGGGTTTACTCACGCTGGTTTCCAGCCTGACCCGGGTGTTACTTTGATGTAATGCTCGGGTCAGACCGAGTATTACAGCTTTTCAGGTTAGGACGTTCTAGAGCTCAGGAGGCGAGCTGGATGGCAGGAACGTATGGAATGTATTCCGCTGTGTATTTGAGAACTTATTGATAGTAGTCTGGGATAGGTGGATAACTGTCTAGTCTATTTGTAAATGGTTGTAACTCTGATGTATTGAATGTAAATTAACAAATACAGTTTTCTTTGTATAACTGATATTATTATTTGATATTATATTTTATCCGCTGCGAATGTGAGATGTTGTGTTTTCTGTTTTTCTTTCTTCTTTCTGTTTCTTTCTTCTATCTCTTTTCTTTTTCTCCTAACTATCTGGAATTTTCGGGTTCGAAAAAGCCTAGGTCGTCACAGTTGGTATCAGAGCCGAAGGTTTAAGCGAGAACCTTGGCTCTGTTGGGATTACTCGTTAAGGATAGGGTCAATGGTACCCTAGAACGAGTTGAGTGTATATATATATATATATATGAGAGCGTAATTGTTATTTTCTTATATAAGGATTTTAAATGATTTTATATAAGAATATATTTTGATATATAAAATGATATTTCTTTCTATTAAATATTAAGGTAATTGGTTGTTAAAATATTGGAATTAAATTAAGTGGTAATAGAAATAAAGCCAAATTAAAATTGAATAAAGATAAGTTTGAAATGAATTCCAACTAAAATTAAAATCTTGAATTTGTAAAAATGTTATCAAGAATAAAGGTAATAATGAATTGGTTTCTAGATATGATAATCTTGGTTATTATCATAAATGGTAATTGTGTTTAATAATGAATGTTGTTAATGATTTAGCAAAATGAAATGTTTAGGGAAGTAAACATTTAAGTGAGTATAACTTATAAATTGGAATTGAAGATAATTTAAAATTGTGAAGTTTTAAATCTAAGTCCAGAAAACTTGAGATTGTTTTAAAGAAATTTGTTTTGAAATTAAAAACCAAGAATGGTTTAAAATTTAAAGTATAACTTGGTGTGTAAAGAAAATGTATATATGAGGAATATACATAATACCAATGATGATTTGAAATAAACACTTAGTGTTGAGTTTTAAATTGGAATGTGATGTAAAACCCAAAGTAAAGTAAGTTTTTAAACTTAAAAAGGGAAAGACTATTAATCTGAAGTTTAAAATTTGAATGGGAATTCAAATTGTGAAAGGTTGACCGGATTAAGTAAATTTAACTTGAAGGAAGTTAAATAAGTTGAATAAATAACTTGAATTGGAAATTTCAAGATGAAATTTAAATTTAACTTGGAAAGTTAAATGGTTGATTTGAAATGGGAATTATGAGTGATCTCAAAATGGGTTTGAGATCTGGAAATTGAAAATGGATAATAAATTAGAATCTGAAATTTAATTGTTTTTGAATTCTTATTTGAACTTTATAATAAGTTAAGTAAAGATAATTTTAAAATAGAATTTTGGAATTTGGATTTAAAATTAAATGGTTTAAAGATTTAAGTTGTTAAATTAAAAAGTAAAGGTTAATTTGATTTAAAGGATTAAATCAACATTTAAAATTTTTAACTCGAATTTATATAATTCGAGATGGTTTTAATTTGAGATTTGAATAGAATTAGTTCAAATTGAATTTGATTTGAATTAATTAGAATTGTGATTGAAGATGGATAAACATAAGTTTAAATGGAAAATTTGAATTGAAATAATTTGAAATAAAATTTAAGCTGAATGAGTTCAAATTCAAATGGGAATTGGGATTAATTCAAACTGGAATTGAAATAAATAAAATTAGTTCAATTTGAAATTTATATGAATTAATTGAAATTGTGATTAAAGTTGAATAAGATTAAAAATCAAATGGAATTTGATTTGAATTTGGAAAGGAATTAAGGTTAATTCAACTTGAATTGGGATTAAATCAATTTCAATGAAAATTGAAGTATTGAGTCAATTTAAAGGAAGTGGAAATTTAAATTGAATTGATGGGAAATTAATTGGAAATGGAGATTGGAAATTAAACAGTTTGGCTCTGGATTATGTTTCAAAATAAATTGTTTTAATACAAATATATTTTTCCAAACTATGTACTATACAATCTTTCTTCTTAAACCCCAAACTATCTTATACTTATTTTACAATTATTTTGGAACTATTTAACTATTTTGAAACTGTCTTATAAAGTAATTACTATTTTTCAGTTACTTATATCTAATCACTATTTTAAAAACTATTTTACAATTATCTAACTATTTTATAACTACTTAACTATTTTACAGCTATTTTACAAACTAATAACTATTTTTCAACTATTTATCTATTTTAAACCTTTTCAAGCTATTTTTTTTAATTTAAATAGGTCAGAGTTCAAACTGTTTGTAATTAAAGTAATAACTCAATTGGAAATGGAAGCAATTGAGAATAAGAGAATAGAATTAAAAAGAAATGTGAATAGAAAGAGAAATTGATTTGGGAAATAACCAATAAAGATAAATACGTAGGATATACGTATATTATTCTATTCGCATAGTGATTTGATCCAGATTCGAACACATAATTTTGAGATAGTATTATTGATCCGAGTTGGGATTTTCCGCTCGATTTTCGACGGCGAACCTGGATATGGGTTTTGATTGGTTCTGGATATTCTCTATCATAGTTGTGACTATGCAAGGAGAATGACGGTTTCTGATCAAGAAATCAGATCTGAGTCCGCACTAGAAAGTCGGGTGGACGATACTAGTTCGGAAGTGAAATTGTGTGATCGATTGAGCGATCAGACTGATATTGCGTACGGATGATATGTGTACATCGTACGAGTTTGGATGAGATTGATATTGAAATTTGTGGATAAAGATTGTAAAATGGTCTTTGAAATGAAAGGTATAATTGTGAAATATAATGGAATTGGATATTTCTTTGGGTGGAATTTACTTTATGGGAGTAAGTAAATGATAAATAACTTTATAAAGAAATCAAACTTGAATATTTGATTGACAATAAATAAAGTTATATTTTGTAATATGATAAACTTCCCTTATTGAATCTAGCCAGAATAAAAAGGGTTTTGAAATATTTGAAGTATAAAAGAGGTTTTATACAAGTTTGAAATGATCCAAAGATTTTCAAATTTTTTTTTTTATATATATATATATAAAGGATCTTATGAGGATTTTGGAAAAGGTTTGAGAACCTATGTAATTTTGGAAAGGCTTTTGATTTTTGGGAAAATCAATTTTGGGAATTTGGAAAGCCTAGTTTGAGAATTATCGATTTTGGATATCGATTTGTGTAAAGGAGATTTTGATATAAATCATAAAGGGTATGATTTGAAGATACTATAAATGTATAGTATAAAATGTTTTGAGTATAGCTCTGGGGAAAAAGGCGCTTCCTTGAAATGAACTTCTTAGGAGTGCCACTGGGTGGTACTGCCTTGAGCCCCAAGGGGGGTTTCTAAAGTTGATCCTGTGAGGAGTCCGGACAAAACTAGTTCCTGAGGATTATTTGTGTAGCGAAAGTCGAGGGGCTGGTGCCCACAGAGGCATTTGAGTTATGCTGTGACAACAATTTAACTCAATGTCACTGCGATCTACTGCAGACCATAGCGAAAGTCATGTGTGCCGCTGAGAGCCAACTGTCTACGTTTGATTTTATATCGGTAGACTGTGACACTATGGTAACATAGCGAAAGTCGTTTGTGCCGCTGAGAGCCAACAGTCTGCGTTTGATTTTATATCGGTAGACTGCGACCTATGTGGGAGAAGTTTCATTTTGACAGCGAAATCGTGTGTGCCGCTGAGAGCCAACAGTTACATGGACTTTTGCTGCGACAGCAACGTAACCCTGGATGTAACTGCGATCTGTTGTGGGTTCCATGCTGTTATCAGTTACATGGACTTTTGCTGCGATGGCAACGTAACCCGTGATGTAACTGTGACCATGGATGGGAGTGATGATTTCCAGAGCATTCTTACCAAAGATATTTCCTCGATTTCAAAAATGATTTCTATATTTTCAATAAATTATTTTCCAGATATTTTCACTGGGTGTTGAAAACGGGTCTGCTAAATACTTATAGATTTTCAGTCCTACGCCTGATCAACGTATGACCGAATTTCTGTGAGAACGAGGATGGACTTGTTGAAACATCGAGTTATAAAAAGTATTTTTATAAAAACTATTTTTGTAATATTATATAGATTTTAAAGTATTTTAAATTTTTAATATAAAAGGAGTTATAGTTTAAAATGTTCAACAAGTAATTTATCTGATGATAAGTAAATAATAAATTTGGCTTCGTTCCTTTTCGAGGACGAAAAGTTTTAAAGGGGGGAGGAATGTGATAACCCGGATTTTTAGACATCTGTTAATTGGTAATTAACTGGATTAAAAGTACTGATTTAAGTTGAACGAATAAAATTCTGATAAATATCTGGATATATATATATAGATTTGGAAACTATAACAAGTATTGAATTACAAATCTCTGGAGATGATAAATCTTATAGTATATAAGTAAATAATATATTTTATTTAATTCAAAATAAGATATCCATATATATATGAATAAATAATATACAAGCTTTATAATGTATATGAGTGTATATATATATGCCTATGAAATAAAATATTGAGAAGTTTGTTATAATATGGATAAGTTGTATTTAAGGTAATATTTTGTTCTCCTTAAATAATATTATTTATTTAGAAAAGCATTTATTAATTAGGAAAATTAAAATAAAAAAATATAAATGCATGCACTTGACATTTGTAAGCTAAGATAGCATGCAAAATTACAAGTGTCAAAATTATTGTTTAAATTGTTCTCTTCATTATCAAATTATATAAAAGAAAATGTTATAGAGAAGCAAGGCCGTACATATATCTCTACCCCTACTCTTTCATTTTTGCTTCATCTCTCAAAAATCTGAAAAAGAAAGAAAAACTAAAACCTGAAATAAAAAGTGAAAGCTAAGCAACTTCTTCAAGTTTTCAGCTAAGCAAGCAGATCAATAAACAAACTAGTATATGGATTCAATTCAACTAGATCAAGTAAATTCATCTCAGTAACCAAGCATTTCAACAACTTCTAATTCCAGTTTCAAGGATCATCGAGTAATCAAACTCTTTCAAGTTTCAACTGTATAAAGCAAGATTCAATTTAATAAAATATTCAAGCTTCCAGTTTCAGATCAAAAAGGGAAAACCTGTTCTCTGTTCTAAAGTTAAAGGTGAGTAAACTACTATTTTAAAAACTTTAGCCTGATCTATAACTTGATGTTGTGATGGATACTTGAAGTGAAGTAGTGAAAATTGTTTGCATGAATGAATTAAGATGTTAGCATGTATATAAAGTAAAGTATCTGTGTATATCTGTATATATATGTCTCTGTTTAGTGTAACAGGTTAACAAATTCCAGAAAAAAATTCATATCTCTTCAATTAAGCAAATTCAAGCCATGATCCCTGAAAAGAAAGTGATTGTAACAAATGTAACATTATTTTAAAAATAATCTCAAGTGTATATGTGGAGTAAATATTTCAAAAATAGAATTTTACAGTGAAAACATTTTTATATCAGAAAAACCAAACATTTTAATTTCATGATTGGAATGCATTATCAGATTAGTTTTGGAAAATCATGGAATTGGATATAGGTTTCACGATTTTTAAGAATGTGGTTGGTGAGAATTTATGAGTTGGTCGGGATATGTATTATCGTCGATTCCTGACTATCGGCGAGGTGATAGTCGTCGTGATCAAGGCTGGGGGGTAGCAGGAGGGATGGAGGTCAAAGGAAAAATAGAGGATGAATTTATTTGTGGTCGAGGTGCGTGGACAGCGTCGATTTAGGGTTTTATCGTGTTGTTTGGTCGTCGATGTTCTCAAGGGTCTGGAGACGCCGTGGGGGAACCGGAATCGATCACAGTAGGGGTGATGAATGCGGGGTTTCGAGACGAAGCTTGGGTAAAGACGGTGAGGCACATCGAGGTCAGGTTCGTCGTGGAGGGGTGTTTTTCCGATCGTCTTTGGGTTCAGTTTTGGTCGAGTTGCTCGATTTCTGTTGGACTTCGATTTCATAGCTTGGTTTGTTCGTATCGAACGTCGTGGTCGATTGTGGGTTGGTGATGGCCAGAGAGATGATCGGCGTTGGGATTTCCAGTCGTGCACGTGCACGGAGAAGATTAGCATGTCTGAAATGTGAAGGTGGAGAAGAAGAAGTTTGGCATCGGGTTGGTTCTCGTGTTTTTGGCTGTTCGTCTCGAAGTAAAAGGTGACTCGTGCATCTGATTGTTGTGGCTCGGGTTTTACAAGTGTTTTGTTCGGGTTTATTGTTGATAAGATTTCCAGATTTTAAATTTGCAAGTACTTGAATGAAGTGTAAATTTAAATTACAATGGTGACCAGGATTTTTATTATGTAAAGAAGGATTAAGCAATTTAGTGATAAGTTTTAATTTAATAAAATAAAAGTAATAACTCTAATTAAGTTTTTAATTATGAATTTCATTGTATTTAATCATATAAAACAATTTGGATACCAAATTGTAATGAGATGTTGGAATAATTAAGTTTTCAAAATGGTGAGTTTGTTTAATGTTATCTAAACAAGCTAATTAAAGTTTTCCCAAGATTTAAAAGTTAAAAATCTAAATGTTTAATAGATTTTGACTTAAATAAATCATATATCTTAAATTTTAAGAATAGATTTCTAAATGTTTCTAATGATGTTAAATGAGGTAAATAAGTTAAAGTTAATTGAAGAATTCATTTTTAATTAATTAGAATTATGAATGATTGAAGTTTAATAATTTGGAAAATAAATTTAGAGGTTAATCATTAAATGGAATTTATAAGATTATTTGATTAATGTTATTAATCAAGTTAATTAATCATAATTGATTTGGAAATTATTAATTAACTAATTAAGAATAATTAATTAGGAATTAAATTTAAGATAAACTAATTGTTTAATTAAGAATAATCTCTTATGCCGTGGATTAAGTATTAATTACATAATTAAGTGGTTACTTAATATAAGAGATGAATAATTAATTTATGAGAATAATTAAAAGGTTAATTACTGTAAATGGTTGAAGATAATTAATTTGTGTAATTAATTAAGAGTTAATTACTTAATGTAATTAAAGAATAATTAATCAAGGGTGATTAATTAAGATGGATAATTAGAGAATAATTGATTAATTTGCTGTAATTAATTAAGGATTAAGCAAGCAGGATTTATAATGATGGAAGGAATTAATTTAATTTATTTTAAATTAATTAAAGATCGTGTGATTAAAATCTTTGCTTATGAATGATTGAATGATATTGTATGCCTTAGATTAGTTAATATCTCTGGTATGTGATATAATATGTTTGGGTTAAACAGTGACATCTTGTATTTAAAGTTGAATTGTATTTCATTTGAATAACTTGGGTTAAGATGACATTGGATTCGAAGAGACAGGAGTCGGGTATTAGTTAATACCCGAAACCACTTCGATTCTTTATAAATCGATATGTGAAGTAAGTATTGAGCATAACAAGTAATGAACTCGTAGTGAAGTACGAGTTACCCCGGGTTTTCTTTTATGGTTTGAACTTAGTATTTCAAATTATATGGGTTTACTCACGCTGGTTTCCAGCCTGACCCGGGTGTTACTTTGATGTAATGCTCGGGTCAGACCGAGTATTACAGCTTTTCAGGTTAGGACGTTCTAGAGCTCAGGAGGCGAGCTGGATGGCAGGAACGTATGGAATGTATTCCGCTGTGTATTTGAGAACTTATTGATAGTAGTCTGGGATAGGTGGATAACTGTCTAGTCTATTTGTAAATGGTTGTAACTCTGATGTATTGAATGTAAATTAACAAATACAGTTTTCTTTGTATAACTGATATTATTATTTGATATTATATTTTATCCGCTGCGAATGTGAGATGTTGTGTTTTCTGTTTTTCTTTCTTCTTTCTGTTTCTTTCTTCTATCTCTTTTCTTTTTCTCCTAACTATCTGGAATTTTCGGGTTCGAAAATGCCGGGTCGTTACACAAAATATTTTGAAGACCAAATTCTTTTCAAAACATTTCAAATCTAAATTTCATATTAGAAAATTTTAAAATTTCCTTATTCATTTACTTAACAAAGCAGTTTCAACTTATTTAAATCATATTACTACATACTTTAACATACATACCAAACTTATATACTTTATACTTTTCAAAATTTCTTAGCTTTGAAAAGTTAACCTTGATTTGGAAGTGCTCGAACCTTCGGAATAGTTGAAGAAATCATTTTCAAATTCAAGAGTTGGAAATCAACAACAAATCAGTAAATCAATTTCAAAAGATAGGGTTATACCAAGTCAAATCTGAAACTCGAGGACTAAACACCGGCTTACTTCAATTCATTTCAAATATATATATATACATATGTCTTTCAAATATCAATTCATACTTCGAAATTTGAAATCGAAATGGTTTCACAAAATCACTCGCGTAGCAATGCTACTAAAGTGGCCTATCCCCCACACTGAAACTCGAAAATCAATATCGATGATGCGTGCACTCATCACCGAGATTATTTTTCCATCGACATAAGTGAGTTCTGGACTTCTATTTTCTCAAACTTCTTTTGAAATTTCTTTAGATTTAAAAATAATTTAAAAGCACTTATCATAAATATATTTTATAATATTGAACTTAAACTACTTTAATACTTTATTAAAAATATATACTTTTAAATAAACCACTTTATAATATAAACTAAATTTCTCCTTTTAAAACATAATAGCAAATCACTTTTATATAATTACTACAATAATAGATTTTGAAAATCTTACTTTAAAGTTTAAACATTTAAAAAGAATAGATTTTTCCAAACATACTTACTTAGGAAATTTACATTTAGAAATAATCAATTTTCTAAAACATGCTTTTAAAAACACAATTAGAACTTTTAACTTATTTTAAAAATTGCTTTGAAAACGTACTTGGCTATCCAGAGAAATACACTTCTCATTTCCATCTTTTTTAAAAATAAATCAACATTTATTTTTAAACCAAACCATATCCTTTTATAAATTCCCACCTTGAATTTATATTTCAAATATCCACTGATATTCCATTTCACTTTATAAACCCAGTTTATATCTCCAAAATCTCATTTCTCTTTAAATTTCCAATCCCAAAGTATTTAAATCAATTTATAATTGATTTCCCAATTTATTTTACTTTGAAATAAATTTCCTTACTTAATCCATTTATTTCCAAGTTCATTAACTTCCAGATTTTATTACTCATTATGATTTTAAATCTTTAAATTGAAACACAAGTCTCAGATTTCCCAAATTCCTTCTTTCTTTTTAATTACATTTAAACATTGAATTAAAATAACTTTTTATCCCTTTAAATAACATCACATAAATTTTCTTTAAATTCAATATTTCTCTATTTATTCAAAATTCCTCTTTTCCATATTTAATTTATTCGAATTCACTGGAATTACTTAACTAAATTTTACTCTTTTATTTCATTCCAAAAATCCAATTCAATTGCTTTTGGTAACTCATTGTACTGGAAAATTCAATCCAACCAGATTATGCAATATAAATCATCACAGGATATCAACAATCATATCACAGAATATTTAAACAAAATTAAATATTTTGAGGAATCCAATCGGATCCCTCCAACCTGTTTCCCTGCATCCACAAATGTTAGCACAATACCAATTTCACTTCAAGGTGGAATATCGCGGTATATGGGTTTATAAAATATCACCCGCTATTATGCGGCGCATAGGGTCTCATCCGCTATATAATGCGGGAATATCAACTATTCCAATATATACATATGCCAATATGTATATATTGCCATAAACTACTATATATACTATAGCACATCAAACCAATTCAATCATTCAATCAATTATTTAAAATTTAACCATTTAAATTTAATTAAAAATTCAGCTGAGTGAGATTAACTCACCTTTGATTTTAAATTTGCCATCCAATCCAAACCGCCTTGATTTTCCAAGATTTCAGACCTTGTAAAAATATTTATATAGTTTAATAATATTTGAATTAATTGAACAATTTATTAACATTCTTAAATAACTGATCCATCAATTTTCCTTACAAATAAGTTTAATCAACTAGTATTTTAATTTAGACCAGTAATCTAAAATTTTAAATGAATTTTTCCTATGATAACCAATTTCCTAGTAACCAAAATAGTTAAATGAGTTACTTAAACCGTTTATCACCAACACATTATTTCAAATGAAATTGCAATTTTAAAACATGTATATTTCTTTTTCTTCTTCCAGTAAAGAATAAATATACTTCGGCTGTTCTTTCTTCTGTAAATAAATTTAAAACAAAGAACTATACCTTACTGCAATACCTTACTGCCTGAACCAAATTTTAGCTCGGCCACGTGCTCAACAACGAACAGCAATACCCATTCGACTTCGTCCTGCCCCACTCCCTCTCGTGCATCCCGTAATCACGCCACCGCCTTTGACAATCGCGACCCAGCAAGGCTTCACTGCGGCGTGCCTCCATAGCCGAGAACAGGACTTGTCGTTGCCCTCTCCCCTTGAGCCTCGTTCGACAATCGCTTGAAATCATCTTCCTATACGCGAGCTTCACCACATCGCACATCGATTTGCCTCACACACACTCGTCTCCAATTGCAGCCTCGTTCCCCCACCACGCCTCGCGACGCCACCAGTCAACGTCGAGCTGCCCAAAACCCACGCGACTCGACTTCGCCTGCTCGAGAACGACCTCACGACAAGGTCGCGAAACCCCTACTCGCGCGCGTCTTGGTTTGATTGAACGACTTGATTTATCGTTCGGTGGATTGGAATGAGGTGAGTTCGATTTGAAACTGAAAGGAAGAGGAATACGCGTGGATAAAATTCAAAGAAGATGGAGATTTTGATTTCGTTCGAATGAACTGAAGAAGTGGAAGGAGAACGAGATTTTATTTGAAAAGATATTTGCTTTCGGCCATTCTTTGAAATGAAAGGGGTAAGCTTTGCACGATTATTTCCATGATTTTAGGCGTATCTAACGGGAACACTGAGAGGAGAGAGGGTACGAGATTTTCATCTGATGTTCACCAAATACAAATTTAAATTTTCGATTTAACCTCAGCGCGTTTACTCACCGTGTGCTCACATAACAACTCAAAAAAAATACGAAACTTGAAATCCGATAATAATACAATATTACGGATCCAATGGAACTGGTTTCGTCGAATTCCGAGACTGTGCCTCGGAAGGCTATTTTTAAATATCGATTCAAACGATATAATTTCAAAACTGAACAAAACAGTTTGAAATTACATTCTGAAGCTTCTATTATCTTCAGTATTATCATTATGAATTTTACGAGCTTTCAAAATATTTTTAATTAGCTTAGAATGCCAGATTCAACCATTTACCCGAATTTCGATTATTAAATTAAACTATTAAATTACCCAATAAACAGTCATATTCGAAATTTAAGTTGATAATTAACCTTTGAATATTTAAAATTAATTAAATATTCCAATTTCAAATATACAAAAATTCCGGGTCGTCACATTCCTTCCCCCTTAAAAGAATTTCGTCCCCGAAATTACCAGTTAGGAAGAATGATTCGATTCCCGTTAACTATTCCCTCAACCCAAATAGTTTTTAACAATTAACCCAACAAATTTTTGTATCACAGACACACTAAGTCTTTTCCCACCCTCCAAACTTAGCTATAAGTTTCCCAAACAATATCACTTACTTATCAATTCAAATTTTAAATTTGAATTCAAATCTTAAATTGTTAAAAATTTCTCAAAATTTTTCTAACTCTCTAAATTCCCGAAAATTTTTGCCAGCGTCTCCTTTGCTCGGCTAGCTCGGTACAACTACAAAATGGCTCTACGGCCTTCCAATCTCAAAAAGAAAACGAAAAGCCAAGTGGCTGCATCAAAAACCCAATCAAATTTCATACAGAAATTCAAATACATACCTTTTTGTTCGGGCCATTAACTTTTATCTTCTAAAATCAAAATCCCAATTTATCCATTGCTTTTATACACCTGTATATCCCCACTAAGCAATAACATCTAATTACAGATTCAAAACCATTTTATACATTCCTTTACAAATTTTCAATATTGGTCTTACTTAAGCTCGTACGATGCACATATATCATCCATACGCAAAACCAAATTTGATCGCTCACTCGATCACACAATTTCACTTCCGAACTAGTATCGTCCATCCGACTTCCTAGTGCGGACTCAGATCTGGTTTCTTGATCAGAAACCGTCATTCTCCTTGCATAGCCACCGACTATGATAGAGAATATCCAGAATCAATCAACAATCCATATCCAGGTTCGCCGTCGAAAATCGAGTGAAAAATCCTGATTCGGATCGATAAAACTATCTCCAAATTCTGTGTTCGAATCCGGATCAAATAGCTATGCGAATAAAATAATATACGTACACCTTACGTATTTACATTCATTGATTATTAACTATCAATTTCCCTTTATTCACATTCATTTTGATTTTTTTTCGCTTATCCTCACTTATCTCACTTCACAACTTCAATTAAATTTTCATTCAATTATTCACTTGGAATAATTTCTCGATACCAATTTTCTTAAGAATTTCATTCTTCAATTCTTAAGTTCAATATAAATTTTCTTATATTTATTTACTACTTCACCACTGAAGTGTATATATTCAAATTGAACTCCCATTTCATATGAATTCCAACTTACTTCAATTTACTACTTCATTTCCAATTTTTTTCTTAAATTCAACTCATCTCCAACTTCCAAAAATTGAATTTTATTTAGCTCGAAAACAATCCAAGTTAATTCATGCAATAACTATTTCTCAACTTATTTAAACCACTCCTCTGTTTGAGTTCAGTTTCCATTCAACATTTACTTAAGTCAATAACTTAAGTTTATTTTCCATTTAACCAACCCTTTAAAGTCTTATTTCCATCTTTCATTTGATTCTTATTTAATCTAATTCCATCCATTTATTTATTTAATATAAGTGGTTCATTCACTCAATCATTATGAATTTTAATTTCCATACTCAATTCATCTGGAATTATTTTATTAATAACCAGGCCATTTCCAATTTATTTTCACTTATTCGGATTCCATTCGCAATCCAAACCATCACTATTTTAATCCAATTTCATTAACTCACAATTCAATTTCATTAACTAATTTATTATCTAATTAGTTCCTCCGCTGGTTAAAATTAAATACTTGCTTTTTAATTCCAAATATCACTTCACTTAATTATCTTAAGTTCAATTTATTTTATTATTCAAGTTTGGATTTATTTAAAAATTAAGATTGCTCATCTTAGTCGTTTCCATTTGATAATTACAATTTCAAATTATAACTCTTAATGGTTCAAAGTAATGGATTCCCATTTATGACTTACAATTTCATTTCTATTCATAAGTTTAACTTACTTGCTTAAGATCTGAGACTATTCATTTAAGTCCATTTCCATTTTTACAATCAAATTTCAAATTATTACACTTAAGAACCTAAGAATATGAATTTCTTTACACAATTATAAGCATTTTACATTACCTTTATATCCAATTCAATTCGACTTCAACTTATTTACATTTAATTCAATTCCAATTCTCAATTTTATTTAACTTATCTTAAGTTAAATTCAAATATATTTTATTCACCTTCATATACTCGAATTAAATTTTAATTCTAGGATATAATTTTATACAAGTTTTACAATTCATTCACCTTCAAGTTCTCTAACTCTTTTATCTACCAGCTTATATTACTCATTGAGTTATTTCCATCTCATAATTATAATCCCAGAATTAAACTTTCATTCCCTTCTTATTTCAATCAACTTCATTCTATACTTTATATTGTTGATTCATTTAAATTTCCACATTTATATTTTAAATAGAATTCCCAGAATCTAATTGCCCGATTTTATTTCAAAACCATTTTGAATCCATAAATAACTCATACACATCTGGTATACCGCATCAAATCCCAATTTCCAACACAATCTGCTTTTACCAAACAATTTTTTTTTTGAATTTCAAAACCAACCCAGTTCACAATCATTTCCAATTTAAAACAGTTTGGTAGCAATTTCTCTTTGGAAACTCGAAAATAGACATCGATGATGCTGCAGTCATCACCGAAAATTATTTTCCAGCGACCGAAAAGAGAATTTAATGCTTTTATCACATTAAAACATTTTTAAATCCCAAATCCCACCAGATTTCAATTCAATTCCAAAATATTCATGAAATAATATCACCATTATTTTCCCCAAAACCTTTAAAAACTATTTTTAAAATCCAAAGGAATTTAAACCTTTCCCAAAACTTCAAATTCAAAATCCATTCAATTTTATATCCAAACATTACTCTGGAATTCTACATTTACAAATTTCATTTGTTTATGAATTTATCTCATTTGATTATAAATCACATTTGTAATTCACATTTGTATATAAAGTTTACTTCAATTTATAAATTTCATTTATAGTCTATATTTCAAATTCCATTTTGTTATATAAATTTATTCTTTCATCTTTGGTTATACTTTTTCCAATTTCTGATTAAATTTTTACACAATGATGATAATAATCCAATATCATCGCCTTCTAACAACCAAGCAACCAAATATATAATTTACAAAAGTTATCCTTTCTATACAAAATATTTTGGGCAAAATTATTTCATTTACCCATTTAAAACAATATTGTGTCGAATTGTCCTATTCAAGCGTTTAGAAACCCCTTCGATACAGTTGTCCAGACTGTGCCGACGAAGGTTCATATGCCACTCAATAAACCAACCAACACAATATAAAACTATTTTATATACACTAACAAATACACGCTCACATCTATTAATACTCTCAAAATTCCCACCAGAGCCAAGGTTATCGCCAACCTTCGCTCTGATACCAAGTGTAACGACTCGACTTTCCAGACCCGGAAAATCGAACCATTTTAGTTAAGAAGAAGAGGTAGAAGAAGAAAAATAGAAAACAACATCAGAATCTAACCATCGCAGCGTAATAAAATATAATATATATTCAACATATCTTTACACAAATCAAAAACTATATCTGTTTATACAATTCATCATCAGAATACATCATCAGAGTACATCAACATCCATAACATACAACTGAATACACAGCGGAAAAATAATAGCAAGTACGAGAGTACGTATCGTCATCCAGCTCGTGTAACGACCTAGAATTTTGACCAAATTAAATTGAAAATATTTAATTAATTTTAAATATTTGAACGATGATTTAATTTGAATCCCCGATTAAACTTTGAATTTGGCGATTAAATTATATAATTTAATCTATTGAACTGAATAAAAATTTGAATCTTCAAATTTAAGTTAAAGAAAAATATTTCGAAAGCTTGTAAAATCTATAATGATAATACTGAAGATAATAGAAGCTTCAGAATCGAATTTGAAGATGATTTGTTCAGGTTTGAAATTATATTGTTCGAATCGATATTTAAAAATAGTCAATTTTCAGACAGTCTCGGAATTCGACGAAACCAGTTCCATTGGGTCCGTAACGTTGAATTATTGTCAGATTTCAAGTTTCGTATTTTTCGGAGTTGATACGTGATCATACGTTGAGTAAATGCATCGAAATTTTAAAGCAAATCCAATTTAAAATTTAAATTTAAATATTTGGTCAATTCAAAAACACTGTAGCTTCCCTTTAAATACGCCGAGAATCACGAAAAGTAATTGTGCCAAACCATACTCTTTCTCTGCAAAATCATAAAGTTCTGTTCCCTCTGTTCTTTCTTTTTAAAAGTATACCCATTTCGTTCGAAATCAATAATAGCTTCAAAAAGAAAATAAATGGTCGAAAGAAAAATACGCACTCCCCTCCTCTTCAATTCGAATCAATCATTCCAGCTAAATGAAAATAGAAGCGGCTGCGTTCTTCTCCAATAACGAACAAGGGGATTCTCGATCGCAGGAAGGAGGGCACGCGAGTAAGGGAATCGCGATGCGGCGGCACGACAGGTGACGATCTAGGGTTGTTCGAAGGGGTTTCAGGTTGTTGGGTTCGTGTGGAGGAGTCGATTGAAGCTCGCGACAGAGAGGGGACTCTCGATGGTGATGTTCGACACGCAAGGCGATAGAAGGGCAGCGCGGCATCTCGAATCGCGTGCGCCTGTGATGTGTCATCGAGGTGAGTGGGATTCGCGAATCATCGCCTTAAGTAGTGGAGTCGTTTGAGAGGGCTACTCGAGATCGTGATCGACCTGGGTGCCCTAGGCATGTCGATGTGGGTGAGAAGAAGTCGCGTACGCGGCTGCGTGGGAGTCTAGTAGCATGGCGTGGCGTCGCGACGAGGTGAGGCATCAGATAAAGCCAGAGTTTCGATCGAACATGATGTTCGTCTGGGCAAGCGAGGATGGCCAGTCTTCGTCAATGATGGATGGGCTGTGAGGAATCGCAAGTGGTCTAGCTCGCGTTCGATCGGAGGAGTAGGAGGTTCGATATCGAGGTGGTATTCATGCTAGTGTCGCGTGGTTGTGGCTCAAGCTTGGACTTGGTGATTTTACAGTAAGTTAAATATTTAATTTTTAACATCTTGATTTGGAATTAAGTAATTTATACAGTAAAGTTTTAAAAACAGTTTTTTTTGTTAGCTTTAATTTAGTTTATACCTGAAAATACATATCTATGAGATTAGGAATTTATATCAACAGTAAGTTAAAGGAAATTTAGTTTAAAGTTAATCTTTAGTTAAACAGATTATTAAAAGAAAAATTTGTTAGAAATTCAATTTATTAAGTGAAACGATTATTGAAGGAAATTTTTGGTTTAAAAATTAAATATATAAATTCGTTGGATATTTAAGATTACCAAACGAAAATTTATAGTTCGATTTATTTCGGATATTGATAAAATTGTATAATCATTTATACAAGGTTAAATTTGCAAAGAAAACAAACCGGAATGGAATGGGATTGCAAATAAAAAGCTAAGGTGAGATTTTTCTCACTCAAAATTGATGTTTGCAGTTATTGATTTCTATGATTGACTGTTTGGATTGTGATATTAGATATAGTAGGATATATCTATATATATAGCAATATATACATATTGGCATATGTATATATTGGATTGATGATTTCCCACCTCGTATAGCGGATGAGACCCTATTGCGCCGTTAGTAAGCGGATATTTATAAAAACCCATATACCGCGATATTCCACCTCGAAGTGGAATTGGTATTGTGCTAACGTCTTTGGATGCAGGGAAACAGGTTGGAGGGATCCAACTGGATTCCTCACCAGTAGTTATTTATTTACAGGATTGATGTATATTCTGTTATCATATGTTGATATATGATGTTGATGTTGTGATGGACTAATTGGTGCGTTGCATCATCGGGTTCAATTTTAAAGTTTAAAAATAAACGATTTTTACTTTAAAAGGGGTTTTGAAGTGATTTTTGGAAAGTATACGATTTATTAAATTTTTGAATTTATTTATCTTAAATAAATAAATGTTATAAATTTAAAGTTATGAAAATTTTAAATTGTTAAATATAACTGAAAGGTGATTTTGAAATAAATAGTTAAGTAATTTATAAAATCGTTTAAGTTTGGATTTCTTTTGAATTATTAAAAACGATGCATATAAAAGATGTACAAAAATTGATATTTATCAATTAAAATTATTGGAATTTTAAAACGAGTTTTTTTAAAATGTTAAATGAATGGAATTTATAGAATTATAAATTGTGAAATTAAAATGAATGAAATTTATAGATTTATAAATTGTGAAGTTAAAATGAATGAAATTGTAGAAAAATTTTTTTATAAGAGATTCACTTATAAATTGGATTTTTGCCTTTAAGTGGAATATCGATCGAATTGTTAATAAAGAAGATCTATAAGTCAAAGTTGTTATAAAAGAGAAATAGAATTTATGAACGTGTTTGTAAATTCGAAATAGATTGAATTGGATAAATTAAATATAGAAGATTTCTAAAGAAGATATATTCGCGATTTTGGATAGCGAATTATCTTTGGAATAAATGTGTAGAAAAGATTGAAATTTGGTTAAGTGAAGTATATTCACGATTTTGGACAGTGAATATATTATTGAATAAAATGGATTCATTTTTGAAGAAGTGATATTAAAAATGAAGTTGAACATTTTAAAGATGTTTTAAAACGTATTGTGAATTGAAAGCATAGATTTCAACACTTGTTATTGAAATAAATGTTTTCGAGAAATTTAAGGAAATGGTAGACTATAACACTGTTGTTATAGTAAATGATTTCCGAAAGGAAATGTTTTTATATAGTATTGGGATTTACATATCTATCTTAATTCCGAATCCCTATACTAGTAATTTTGAGTCGTCGTAACGATGTTTTACGTAACATTCGTTTTGACTCAAATAGATGTTGTTATAATAAATGGTTTCCTTAAAGAATGAATATATACTTAATTTGATTTAAGTATATCGAATATTTTCAAATGTTGAAAATAAAAGATTCGTGAAATACTTATTATCAAATAAGTAAGGAAATACTTTTCCAATATGAAATGAAACGTTTTGAAAATTTATCTTCTTAAAGATAAATTGAAATTGAATATTGAAATCGATTTGAGAATCGTATATCAGTAGATATTTTGAAAATATAAATTCAATATGGAATTTATAAAGGAAATGGAAACTGTTTAGAAAAATAAATATTGATTTATTTTAGAAGTGTGGAAAATTTTATATGTAATAAAAGATATTTTGGAAGATGAAATAATTTAGAAAATTATTTGGAATCTGATGATGTTGCGCATCTTTATTGATAGTTAAATAACCAACTATCGATAATTACCTTTAGATAGGTATTTGTTGTGAATTGGATGAATTTGAATGCCACACTTATTTTTGAATAATCGCTCACTATTCGGGTTAGCCGAAAAAGGACCATGGGGTCGTATAACCCATTCCGAATATGTGATACGTCGTTATGAATTGCATTCGAAGACCGGTGTTGAAGACCGGATATTTTTGAAAACGGAAGGATTACCGTCGAGTTACTCTACATCGACTGATCTCCGATTTAGAGGTTTTATCACCCTTAGTGACGTGAAGTCCTGACGTGATTGAAAATTATCCGGATGTGCAAGGGCTTCGTGAGAAGTGCCTTCGGTTCTGTTCGATCCCGGAACAGACTTGTATGGATTGTGTGTCTGACGTTACAATTTGAGATATAAAGCCGATTTCTTTCAAATACATTTCTGTTGGTGGCGGAGAATTTATTCTCTTAGCTTAACACCCTTCTCTGAGACGTACGAGCTCAGAGGTTATGTAGTTGAAATTTATCAGCAATGTATCCCAATTTGGTAACGTGGCATACTGAGTGTTGCTGTGAAATGATCAGTGTTTGATCATTTGTGATATGATCATTTGTTTGATCTTATATCTTGATGATCATAGGTTGATCATTTTGTTTGACCCGAAGCAGGGCTTTGTAGAAAGCGTAGCTTTGTGGACGAGACTTCATCGAGCCTCACACCCCGGAAATGGTCAAAACAGGAAGGATGCAGCAAGGTTCTAGGGAGTAGTGCCCCTTAGTGTATGTCATTCCTTCTGGATAAAGGTGGTATCATGGTATGGAGCCCAGATACTTAACCTCTGTGGTTGCTGCAAATTTATTACTTTGTGGTTGTTGCGAATCGGGGATCCTCGGGAAGATCGGTGACGATCGGGGGATGGCATACGCGTGTCAGTAGTTACCTATTTTTGCAGAGGTAACCCGGCCTTGTGTTGGCAGAGATCCGGTTAGGTTCTCGGGTCGTCTATTCCAGGGACGTACCCACCGTGGATAGGAAGTTCCTTAGCCTGACCATTTGTTGGAAATCCAAAGAAACAATACGAGCCTTGTACGGTTTTAGTTGTAGAACCTGCCATTTAATATGGTAGCTATAGCAAGCAT
Organism: Allium fistulosum; assembly: GCA_030737815.1. NCBI lineage: Eukaryota > Viridiplantae > Streptophyta > Magnoliopsida > Asparagales > Amaryllidaceae > Allium > Allium fistulosum. Next base: position 1,391,197,825 of record CM060902.1, read on the forward strand.
ACTATAATGGTACCTATGCTGGCTAAGATTTATATTCTACTTTCGAAATGTTTTCTACACTATGCACTAATAATAATATCAAAAAGAATTTGATTTTTGCGTAGTAAGAATCTTTGACTATCATAAGAAGAAATCTCCTCCAAGTCTGCGTTTGCATTGCGTGTGTGGCGGGAGGTCTTATGGTAGTTTCATTTTCCAAAAGCATTGCGAATTGACTTTAAAATTCTCTACTATTTATTTTAAAGATAAATAACTGTTTTACGATCTCACACCAGTCACCATGACTGACTCGGAGTTTATTGTTCCCTTATAAACTCTGGGTGCCCACCAATTTCCACACGGGCAGCCTAGAGTTATGTTATCAGGATATTCTGGATATTCTGGAGCTTTGGAAGCAAGCTGGATGACGAGACGTAGTATTTGTATCTGATAGTATTTATTCCGCTGTGTATTCTGTATGAGGACAAGTTTATATAACTGTCCATTGTTGTATATTGACTCTGATGATTGATGTATGTATAAAATGATATAGTTCTTTGTTTAAAGATTATTCATTTATCTATTATATATTGTTCCGCTGCGAATGTGAGATTCTGATATTGTTTTCTATTTCTGATGTTGTTCTGTTGTTCTTCTTCTTCCTTCTTCTTCTGTTTTCTTCTTCTTCTGCCTTTTTCTTCTTTCTTAAACCCTCACTATTGGAGTTTTCGACACTCGATTGCTCGACAGTCGATAAAGTGAGTATCGATGTCGAATTTTCGAAAGTCGAAAATTTCGGATGTTACAAGTGGTATCAGAGCATATGGTTAAGCGACAACCCTGCTCTGTTGGGTGTTACTCATTAGAGATAGAGTCAGCAGTACTCTAGAATGAGTTTGAGTGTAATAATAGATATGAGCGCGTATTTGTTAGTTAATATAAAATTGTTTTGTATTGTGATGATTGGTTTATTAAGTGGTATATGAACCTTCGTCGGCACAGTCTTGCAAAACTGTATCGAAGGGGTTTCTAAACACTCGAATAGAACAATTCGGCACAGTATTGTTTTGAATAGGGTGAATGAGATAATTTTACCCAAAACTATTTTTGTATAGAAAAGAAATGATTTTCTATGAATTACTATAGTATATGGTTGCATGGTTGCTAGAAGTAATATTATTAAATTATCATCACTGAAATTGAAAAAGAAATTGAAATCGTAACTCCAAAGTTAAGAAATAAAATTCACAGACAAATGAAATTTGAGAATGTAAATTATAAATGTGAATTGTAAATTGAAACGGAATTCCAGAGAAGTATTTGGAAATGTTTTGAAAAGAATTTGAAAATTTTGGAGATTTGGAAAGTTTAAATCTTTTTGATTTGAAAATGAATTTCAAAGTTTTTGAAAAATGTTTTGAAGAAATGAAAAGCTCTAAACCCTTTTCGGTCGCTGGAAAATAACTTTGATGATGACCATGGCATCGTTGGTGTTCATTTTCGGGTTTCCAAAAGAGGAATTGCTGCCAAATTGTTTTAAATGGAAGTTGTTTGAAAATTTGGGTTTTGTTTTGAAAATTCAAGGGATAATTTGAATTGTTTTCAAAATGGTTTTGAAAGGTTGAAAAGACTCTGGAATACTTTATAAGAATATTTATGGAATATTATTGAATTGATAACTTATACAAATAGAAATTGTTAATGTAAAATATGTAAATGTGATTGGAATTAAAATTCATTAACAAATGAAATCTATAAATGTGAATTGAAAGTTTTAAGAAATAAATTCATATATGAATAAAAAAAATTATGAATATGAATTGTAAATATGATTTACAAATGAAAATAGAATTCAAAAAGGATAATTGAAGATAAAATTCATTAGTAGAATGAAATTGTAAGTAAATGTATAAACGATTTGATAAATCGAAATGTAAATAAGTCAAAGACTTATAAAATATTTGAAATTTGATAGAAATGAGAATTCAAATTGAAAATGAAAGAATTTGTGAATGAATAAATAAATTTGCAATTGTAAGTACAAGAAAATGAAATTGAATGTTAAATTTCATTTTGAATTTGTAAGTAAATAGAACTGGAATTGAATTTGATTTGTGAAGTATTAAACTAAAATTAGTAAGTGAAACTAATTGAATATTGACCAAATGAATAAGGTATTGAACGAATTAAATTCAATAATTATGAATTGAAATGTAAAATTGAATGATAATGGATATAACTTCAATAGTAAACTAGAAGATGATATAAGAAGTGTTGAAAATTTTGTAATAGAATTTGCAAAATGGTTTGAATATGTAACTAGATATTATGGCTAGTAGGATATACAGGTGTAAAGGAACTGAGATTTTTCAAAGATAATTTTTGAATTGCTCGAAAAAGGTATGTATTTAAATTTGAATATGAGTTTTTGATGATTTCTTCTCTAGCCGCTTGGCTTTTCTTTTTCTTTTTGAAATCTGAGAGTACGGAGGGACGTTTTGTAGTAGTACCGATCTAGCCGCGCAAAGGAGACGCTGGCGAAATTTTTCGAAAAATTAGAGTGTTAGAAAATTTTTGAGAAATTTTGAAAGTTTAAATTTGAATTTAAACTTAAATTTGAATTGTTAAGAAAACAATGATGTTTGAAAATTATGAAAGTGTTTAGAAAGCTAGTTGGATTGATAACGAATCTTTAGTAGAAAGATTTGTTTTGATGAATTGATAAAACTATTTAGATTGTGAAAAATAGTAGACGAGTTAAGGACCATTTTTTCCTAACTTGTAATTTCGAGGACGAAATTCTTTTAAGGGGGGAAGTTTGTAACGACCCAGAATTTTGACCAAATTAAATTGAAAATATTTAATTAATTTTAAATATTTGAACGATGATTTAATTTGAATCCCCGATTAAACTTTGAATTTGGCGATTAAATTATATAATTTAATCTATTGAACTGAATAAAAATTTGAATCTTCAAATTTAAGTTAAAGAAAAATATTTCGAAAGCTTGTAAAATCTATAATGATAATACTGAAGACAATAGAAGCTTCAGAATCGAATTTGAAGATGATTTGTTCAGGTTTGAAATTATGTTGTTCGAATCGATATTTAAAAATAGTCAATTTTCAGACAGTCTCGGAATTCGACGAAACCAGTTCCATTGGGTCCGTAACGTTGAATTATTGTCAGATTTCAAGTTTCGTATTTTTCGGAGTTAATACGTGATCATACGTTGAGTAAATGCATCGAAATTTTAAAGCAAATCCAATTTAAAATTTAAATTTAAATATTTGGTCAATTCAAAAACACTGTAGCTTCCCTTTAAATACGCCGAGAATCACGAAAAGTAATTGTGCCAAACCATACTCTTTCTCTGCAAAATCATAAAGTTCTGTTCCCTCTGTTCTTTCTTTTTAAAAGTATACCCATTTCGTTCGAAATCAATAATAGCTTCAAAAAGAAAATAAATGGTCGAAAGAAAAATACGCACTCCCCTCCTCTTCAATTCGAATCAATCATTCCAGCTAAATGAAAATAGAAGCGGCTGCGTTCTTCTCCAATGACGAACAAGGGGATTCTCGATCGCAGGAAGGAGGGCACGCAAGTAAGGGAATCGCGATGCGGCGGCACGACAGGTGACGATCTAGGGTTGTTCGAAGGGGTTTCAGGTTGTTGGGTTCATGTGGAGGAGTCGATTGAAGCTCACGACAGAGAGGGACTCTCGATGGTGATGTTCGACACGCGAGGCGATGGAAGGGCAGCGCGGCATCTCGAATCGCGTGCGCCTGTGATGTGTCATCGAGGTGAGTGGGATTCGCGAATCATCGCCTTAAGTAGTGGAGTCGTTTGAGAGGGCTACTCGAGATCACGATCGACCTGGGTGCCCTAGGCATGTCGACGTGGGTGAGAAGAAGTCGCGTACGCGGCTGCGTGGGAGTCTAGTAGCATGGCGTGGCGTCGCGACGAGGTGAGGCATCAGATAAAGCCAGAGTTTCGATCGAACATGATGTTCGTCTGGGCAAGCGAGGATGGCCAGTCTTCGTCAATGATGGATGGGCTGTGAGGAATCGCAAGTGGTCTAGCTCGCGTTCGATCGGAGGAGTAGGAGGTTCGATATCGAGGTGGTATTCATGCTAGTGTCGCGTGGTTGTGGCTCAAGCTTGGACTTAGTGATTTTACAGTAAGTTAAATATTTAATTTTTAACATCTTGATTTGGAATTAAGTAATTTATACAGTAAAGTTTTAAAAACAGTTTTTTTTGTTAGCTTTAATTTAGTTTATACCTGAAAATACATATCTATGAGATTAGGAATTTATATCAACAGTAAGTTAAAGGAAATTTAGTTTAAAGTTAATCTTTAGTTAAACAGATTATTAAAAGAAAAATTTGTTAGAAATTCAATTTATTAAGTGAAACGATTATTGAAGGAAATTTTTGGTTTAAAAATTAAATTTATAAATTCGTTGGATATTTAAGATTACCAAACGAAAATTTATAGTTCGATTTATTTCGGATATTGATAAAATTGTATAATCATTTATACAAGGTTAAATTTGCAAAGAAAACAAACCGGAATGGAATGGGATTGCAAATAAAAAGCTAAGGTGAGATTTTTCTCACTCAAAATTGATGTTTACAGTTATTGATTTCTATGATTGACTGTTTGGATTGTGATATTAGATATAGTAGGATATATCTATATATATAGCAATATATACATATTGGCATATGTATATATTGGATTGATGATTTCCCGCCTCGTATAGCGGATGAGACCCTATTGCGCCGTTAGTAAGCGGATATTTATAAAAACCCATATACCGCGATATTCCACCTCGAAGTGGAATTGGTATTGTGCTAACGTCTTTGGATGCAGGGAAACAGGTTGGAGGGATCCAACTGGATTCCTCACCAGTAGTTATTTATTTACAGGATTGATGTATATTCTGTTATCATATGTTGATATATGATGTTGATGTTGTGATGGACTAATTGGTGCGTTGCATCATCGGGTTCAATTTTAAAGTTTAAAAATAAACGATTTTTACTTTAAAAGGGGTTTTGAAGTGATTTTTGGAAAGTATATGATTTATTAAATTTTTGAATTTATTTATCTTAAATAAATAAATGTTATAAATTTAAAGTTATGAAAATTTTAAATTGTGAAATATAACTGAAAGGTGATTTTGAAATAAATAGTTAAGTAATTTATAAAATCGTTTAAGTTTGGATTTCTTTTGAATTATTAAAAACGATGCATATAAAAGATGTACAAAAATTGATATTTATCAATTAAAATTATTGGAATTTTAAAACGAGTTTTTTTTAAAATGTTAAATGAATGGAATTTATAGATTTATAAATTGTGAAGTTAAAATGAATGAAATTTATAGATTTATAAATTGTGAAGTTAAAATGAATGAAATTGTAGAAAAAAAAATTTATAAGAGATTCACTTATAAATTGGATTTTTGCCTTTAAGTGGAATATCGATCGAATTGTTAATAAAGAAGATCTATAAGTCAAAGTTGTTATAAAAGAGAAATAGAATTTATGAACGTGTTTGTAAATTCGAAATAGATTGAATTGGATAAATTAAATATAGAAGATTTCTAAAGAAGATATATTCGCGATTTTGGATAGCGAATTATCTTTGGAATAAATGTGTAGAAAAGATTGAAATTTGGTTAAGTGAAGTATATTCACGATTTTGGACAGTGAATATATTATTGAATAAAATGGATTCATTTTTGAAGAAGTGATATTAAAAATGAAGTTGAACATTTTAAAGATGTTTTAAAACGTATTGTGAATTGAAAGCATAGATTTCAACACTTGTTATTGAAATAAATGTTTTCGAGAAATTTAAGGAAATGGTAGACTATAACACTGTTGTTATAGTAAATGATTTCCGAAAGGAAATGTTTTTATATAGTATTGGGATTTACATATCTATCTTAATTCCGAATCCCTATACTAGTAATTTTGAGTCGTCGTAACGATGTTTTACGTAACATTCGTTTTGACTCAAATAGATGTTGTTATAATAAATGGTTTCCTTAAAGAATGAATATATACTTAATTTGATTTAAGTATATCGAATATTTTCAAATGTTGAAAATAAAAGATTCGTGAAATACTTATTATCAAATAAGCAAGGAAATACTTTTCCAATATGAAATGAAACGTTTTGAAAATTTATCTTCTTAAAGATAAATTGAAATTGAATATTGAAATCGATTTGAGAATCGTATATCAGTAGATATTTTGAAAATATAAATTCAATATGGAATTTATAAAGGAAATGGAAACTGTTTAGAAAAATAAATATTGATTTATTTTCGAAGTGTGGAAAATTTTATATCTAATAAAAGATATTTTGGAAGATGAAATAATTTGGAAAATTATTTGGAATCTGATGATGTTGCGCATCTTTATTGATAGTTAAATAACCGACTATCGATAATTACCTTTAGATAGGTATTTGTTGTGAATTGGATGAATTTGAATGCCACACTTATTTTTGAATAATCGCTCACTATTCGGGTTAGCCGGGAAAGGACCATGGGGTCGTATAACCCATTCCGAATATGTGATACGTCGTTATGAATTGCATTCGAAGACCGGTGTTGAAGACCGGATATTTATGAAAACGGAAGGATTACCGTCGAGTTACTCTACATCGACTGATCTTCGATTTAGAGTTTTTATCACCCTTAGTGACGGGAAGTCCTGACGTGATTGAAAATTATCCGGATGTGCAAGGGCTTCGTGAGAAGTGCCTTCGGTTCTGTTCGATCCCGGAACAGACTTGTATGGATTGTGTGTCTGACGTTACAATTTGAGATATAAAGCCGATTTCTTTCAAATACATTTCTGTTGGTGGCGGAGAATTTATTCTCTTAGCTTAACACCCTTCTCTGAGACGTACGAGCTCAGAGGTTATGTAGTTGAAATTTATCAGCGATGTATCCCAATTTGGTAACGTGGCATACTGAGTGTTGCTGTGAAATGATCAGTGTTTGATCATTTGTGATATGATCATTTGTTTGATCTTATATCTTGATGATCATAGGTTGATCATTTTGTTTGACCCGAAGCAGGGCTTTGTAGAAAGCGTAGCTTTGTGGACGAGACTTCATCGAGCCTCACACCCCGGAAATGGTCAAAACAGGAAGGATGCAGCAAGGTTCTAGGGAGTAGCGCCCCTTAGTGTATGTCATTCCTTCTGGATAAAGGTGGTATCATGGTATGGAGCCCAGATACTTAACCTCTGTGGTTGCTGCAAATTTATTACTTTGTGGTTGTTGCGAATCGGGGATCCTCGGGAAGATCGGTGACGATCGGGGGATGGCATACGCGTGTCAGTAGTTACCTATTTTTGCAGAGGTAACCCGGCCTTGTGTTGGCAGAGATCCGGTTAGGTTCTCGGGTCGTCTATTCCAGGGACGTACCCACCGTGGATAGGAAGTTCCTTAGCCTGACCATTTGTTGGAAATCCAAAGAAACAATACGAGCCTTGTACGGTTTTAGTTGTAGAACCTGTCATTTAATATGGTAGCTATAGCAAGCATACTATAATGGTACCTATGCTGGCTAAGATTTATATTCTACTTCGAAATGTTTTCTACACTATGCACTAATAATAATATCAAAAAGAATTTGATTTTTGCGTAGTAAGCATCTTTGACTATCATAAGAAGAAATCTCCTCCAAGTCTGCGTTTGCATTGTGTGTGTGGCGGGAGGTCTTATGGTAGTTTCATTTTCTAAAAGCATTGCGAATTGACTTTAAAATTCTCTACTATTTATTTTAAAGATAAATAACTGTTTTACGATCTCACACCAGTCACCATGACTGACTCGGAGTTTATTGTTCCCTTCTAAACTCTGGGTGCCCACCAATTTCCACACGGGCAGCCTAGAGTTATGTTATCAGGATATTCTGGATATTCTGGAGCTTTGGAAGCAAGCTGGATGACGAGACGTAGTATTTGTATCTGATAGTATTTATTCCGCTGTGTATTCTGTATGAGGACAAGTTTATATAACTGTCCATTGTTGTATATTGACTCTGATGATTGATGTATGTATAAAATGATATAGTTCTTTGTTTAAAGATTATTCATTTATCTATTATATATTGTTCCGCTGCGAATGTGAGATTCTGATATTGTTTTCTGTTTCTGATGTTGTTCTGTTGTTCTTCTTCTTCCTTCTTCTTTTGTTTTCTTCTTCTTCTGCCCTTTTCTTCTTTCTTAAACCCTCACTATTGGAGTTTCCGACACTCGATTGCTCGACAGTCGATAAAGTGAGTGTCGATGTCGAATTTTCGAAAGTCGAAAATTTCGGATGTTACAGCTCGTCTCCTGAGCTCCACGGCATCATATCCTAAACCTGTTTATCTCGGTCTGACCCGAGCATCATATAAAACAATACCCGAGTCAGTCTGGAATACCAGCGTGAGAAAATCACACTCAATTGATTATTAAAGTTTCAAAATCCTTTGAAAACAAAAGCATCTTGTAAGACCACGCCACAAATAAACATGTCGGGTTTTTACCTTACGATAGCTAAAACACTTTTTATAAAAATCCTCTGATATTATAATAGTGTCTATTTACAAATACTTATTAAAATAGCCGAAATTGTTGCATTCATTAAATTCCAGCATACTAGGTATACAAACAAATACCGTACAAGGCACGTAGGGAGAATGGATTTCCAACGAATGACTAGGCACTGGGGTACCACCTATCACAGTACGTGGCCTAGATCACAGTACCGAGGACCCACCCTAAGTCCCCTGCAACACAAGGCCGGAACCACCTATGGGTAATTCCGAATATGATCACCCCGCGGTTGGGATCAGCAACCGCACCACTAAGCCGAAATAAAAGGGACATCTAGACAGGGATGACCACACTCTCCAGTGGGCGCTACCCACGAAGCCTTGCTGCATAACCCCTGATTTTCAGTCATTCCCGGTTGATGAGGCTTGAGGCTTAGCGTTACCTTACAGAACATTTCACTTTGAATGCCCATCGTCCACCTGACGATGTCACGAAAGCATTCGTCCATACAAGTCCGTCCCGGGTCCGAATGGAACCGAAGGCACTATTCCTACTACATCCATTTTGGAAATATCCTCAGGATTAGTAGCGACTAGCCCTTGCACTTCACTGCTCCATCTTCGACTTCGAAATCGTTTCCACGAAACGTACAAACCGGATCGAAGTGGTTTTCGGGAAAAATTCCCGATCCCGGTCTCTTCGAAACGATCAGCGCATTGGCCAATATTGATAGTCGGTGATTTAACTATCAATTCACATTCACAAGCAACCATCACACAATAAATAATTTTCCACATTATTTATTTGTCTCAAATATCCTTTACAAGATATAATTCCATTTTCAACTCCCTTTGAAAACAGTTCCAAAACAGTTTCCGCTTACGGAATACATTTCCCAAATATTTATTTCTCTGAAACACCAAGTACAAAATACTTTAGATTTAAAAATAATTTAAAAGCACTTATCATAAATATATTTTATAATATTGAACTTAAACTACTTTAATACTTTATTAAAAATATATACTTTTAAATAAACCACTTTATAATATAAACTAAATTTCTCCTTTTAAAACATAATAGCAAATCACTTTTATATAATTACTACAATAATAGATTTTGAAAATCTTACTTTAAAGTTTAAACATTTAAAAAGAATAGATTTTTCCAAACATACTTACTTAGGAAATTTACATTTAGAAATAATCAATTTTCTAAAACATGCTTTTAAAAACACAATTAGAACTTTTAACTTATTTTAAAAATTGCTTTGAAAACGTACTTGGCTATCCAGAGAAATACACTTCTCATTTCCATCTTTTTTAAAAATAAATCAACATTTATTTTTAAACCAAACCATATCCTTTTATAAATTCCCACCTTGAATTTATATTTCAAATATCCACTGATATTCCATTTCACTTTATAAACCCAGTTTATATCTCCAAAATCTCATTTCTCTTTAAATTTCCAATCCCAAAGTATTTAAATCAATTTATAATTGATTTCCCAATTTATTTTACTTTGAAATAAATTTCCTTACTTAATCCATTTATTTCCAAGTTCATTAACTTCCAGATTTTATTACTCATTATGATTTTAAATCTTTAAATCGAAACACAAGTCTTAGATTTCCCAAATTCCTTCTTTCTTTTTAATTACATTTAAACATTGAATTAAAATAAATTTTTATCCCTTTAAATAACATCACATAAATTTTCTTTAAATTCAATATTTCTCTATTTATTCAAAATTCCTCTTTTCCATATTTAATTTATTCGAATTCACTGGAATTACTTAACTAAATTTTACTCTTTTATTTCATTCCAAAAATCCAATTCAATTGCTTTTGGTAACTCATTATACTGGAAAATTCAATCCAACCAGATTATCCAATATAAATCATCACAGGATATCAACAATCATATCACAGAATATTTAAACAAAATTAAATATTTTGAGGAATCCAGTCGGATCCCTCCAACCTGTTTCCCTGCATCCACAGATGTTAGCACAATACCAATTTCACTTCAAGGTGGAATATCGCGGTATATGGGTTTATAAAATATCACCCGCTATTATGCGGCGCATAGGGTCTCATCCGCTATATAATGCGGGAATATCAACTATTCCAATATATACATATGCCAATATGTATATATTGCCATAAACTACTATATATACTATAGCACATCAAACCAATTCAATCATTCAATCAATTATTTAAAATTTAACCATTTAAATTTAATTAAAAATTCAGCTGAGTGAGATTAACTCACCTTTGATTTTAAATTTGCCATCCAATCCAAACCGCCTTGATTTTCCAAGATTTCAGACCTTGTAAAAATATTTATATAGTTTAATAATATTTGAATTAATTGAACAATTTATTAACATTCTTAAATAACTGATCCATCAATTTTCCTTACAAATAAGTTTAATCAACTAGTATTTTAATTTAGACCAGTAATCTAAAATTTTAAATGAATTTTTCCTATGATAACCAATTTCCTAGTAAACAAAATAGTTAAATGAGTTACTTAAACCGTTTATCACCAACACATTATTTCAAATGAAATTGCAATATTAAAACATGTATATTTCTTTTTCTTCTTCCAGTAAAGAATAAATATACTTCGGCTGTTGTAACGACCTGTATTTTTAACACTTTAAAAATACGAATTAAAATAAAAATTTTGGATAAAAATCCGAAGGAAATAAAATTTTGTGTTGTTAAATGTGAATTACAAGTTAAAATGCAAAACTGAATTCTGAAATAACTTATTTGTAAATTAAATATGGATGTTAACCTGTATTGAATGTAAGTAATGAATTGAGTTTGATTGTAAACCAAATTGGTTATGATTGTAAACAAAGAATAAATAAAACGGTAGATTTAATAGTGGAAGTTTATGTTATTGAAACTAATATAAATAAATGTAACTTAATATTACAGTTGATTGAAATCAAATAATAACCGAAACTGTAATTTGATAAAGATGTTAACTGGTAATTGAACGTAAGTAAAGATTTAAAATTTGAATGTAACAAGAAATTGAATTGAATTGAATTTGATTGTAAACAACGAAATAAATAAAATGTACATTTAATATTGAAGTTATAATATGGAAATCAATGTAAATGAATGTAATTTAATATTACTGTGAATTTAAATAAGATGATAGCTGAAGAAAATGAAAGTAAATGAATTATAAACTATTGATAATAATGTATAAGTAAATGGTTGATGCAATAATGAAAGTGTAAATCGAAATAAAAGAATTCAATTGTAATTAAATAACTTGAATTTGAATTACAATATAATTGAACGCTGAATCTAATGTAATATTTTATATTGGATTTATAATGGAAAACTGCATTGTAAAAGATTGTTAATTACTGTGAAATTAAAAATAAAATTTGTGAACAATTGAAATTTGATTTAAAAGTTAATAATTTAAAATTGGGAATTTTATATTGAAATTAAACAGTAAAAATAGCCATTTTTACAACTGTCTCGGATTTCGACGAAACTAGTTTCATCGGATCCGTAACAGTGAATTATTGTAAGGTTTCAATTTTCGTAGCAATCGGACTTGTCGTTTGATCGTACCGACTCGAAACGCCTTGAAATAAATGCAATTATAATCAATTAAAATTAATTTGAAATTTTGATTTTAGCATAACTTCTTCATACGATGGAATTTGGACTTGAAACCTTTTCCATTGCGTTTAAAATATTTTAAAACACCTATTTTGATATATGGGTTTACCCAATTCCGTTCCGGAGTCAGAACGGGCTTTTCGGGCCATAGTTTGTTCCGCACGTTCATCTATCCAGTCTATCTACTCTATCTCTAACATACCTATATAAACACAGTTATAAACCCTAGCCTCCCTAATCTTCATTTGTCTGTACGTACAATTCATCTTCTTCTTAGCTTCTCATTCCAATGGCAGACAAAACCTAATTCCCAAATTCCAAAAAAAAAAAAAAAAATTTCGAGATTTACGCGCTTCGGGTCACGCTTGGGGTTTCAGGAGGAAAAACCCTGGAGCTACTTCGAGTCGGGAAGAAAACTACTCGGGTCATCGGGTCGATTTTGCAAAAAACTCCAAGCAGGCATCGGGTATTTGAGGCGGGAACTCGAAGTCGACTCAGCACCAGAATTTTCCAATCTTCAAATTTTCATAACTTTTGCATACGGACTCGGATTTGGGCGAGGTTTCTTTTGTTAGGATCGTATCGAAATTCCGGACACTTTGACGCTGGTTTGGATGGATTTGGAGACAGTCAAATTTTTGGGTTTAAATTGAATTTAAATTCAATTTAAATTCAAAAGGTGAGTGTTTTATAACGCTCACAACGTACTGAATATCTTTATGGTAGTTAAATTTGAAATTATGAAGTGATATGGATTTATTTGTCATTGTTTGATAAAAATTTAATTGTCATATTGATTGTCATTTGAATTCACCGTTGAAAATTAAATTGACAGTCAAATTTAAAGTTAAATTTTAATTGCGATCAAATTTCCTGATATTGATAATTATGAAGTTTTTGTGAATGTTATTGGCTTTATGGTTGATTGGTTGTGATGGATGCTATTGGTCGATATTGGTTGTTTATTTATTTTGATATATCATGCTATCATCATGTATATTGTTTATTGCATATAAACTGTAAACCGAATCATTTCGAATAAATTAAGAAATAGGTTGAAATGATATACCTATGACATCTATTTGGATTGAAATGATATATGTCCATCCTTGAAATTAAATTTGAAATAATTATCCACTTGGCCATAGGTTAGAAAATTTTATACGGACACCGGGTTGGTTAAATCAAATGATTTTAAAAGTTGTTTTGAAATTATTTAAATGAATTGATTTTAAGAATAAAATCGAATTTATGGAAATTGAATTATTTTGAATTGAAGCTCAAGATGTTGGAATTTAAACTTGGTAAATGAAATTGTTTAATTATTCGAAGTTTAGATTTTTAAGAAAATTTTTGAAATACAGCGTAAATTTTCGAAAGTTGATTTGTTTTAAAAGATTGGACTTTTAATCGAACTCTGAATATTTCTAAGAAAATTTTTATGAAATGATATTTCAAGTTTGAGTTTGGAATTGAAAATTTATTTAAAATTGAGATTTAATTAATTTGGAATTTAATTGAAATTCAAAGAAATTTGTGAATTGGACTAAATTGAAACTATTGAATTATTTAATAATTAAATAAGGTTAAATTATTTAATGATTAAATTGAATTGAAATTCTTTAATAAGAAAAAATTTGAACTTTTGAATAAGTGAATTTTTACTTCGTAAATAATTGAAATTGAGTTTCTTTATTAATTAAGTTTTGGAAAATTATTTAAGAAAGTAAATAAGTGAAATTGAATTTTTTTAACAAGAAATGAAAATGTGATATTTTTGGAATTAATGTAAGACTTGTAATTGAAAGAATTGATTTGACGAATTTAATTTAATTCAAAATTGTAAGTTTTGATTTAATAAAGTTGAACTTAAAAAGGTAGTGTAATGGATTTGAAATTTAATAGAAATTGTTTTGAATGATAAAGTACCTTAACGGATATTAAATGAAATCGATAAATGAATTTAAATTGATTTGAATGTTGAATTAAATTAATTTAAATGATTTCGGAATGAAACTTATATACGAACTTGAATCAATATTTGAATTGTTTAAATTGAAATTGAAATTGAATTATAAGATTTTGAAATTTTGATTTGGAAGTTTTGAAACGTAAATTGTGGAAATTGATTTAGAAAGACAAATGAAATGTTGATTTATAAATTTTAATTGAGATTGTAATTGATTTGGTTTTGAAATAAATAAACGACCAATCGGTGAAATAATTTCGAAGTTATTAAAGAGACCGGAATCGGTTATGGATATACTCTCTATCTAAACCGAAAACCACTTTAATAACTATACGCGGAGTGATGATCCAGAATGAAGTGGTTGGAATGATGTACGTGTTAACTGAAGAAAGAGAACGATAATGGATGGCCTTGACACTTGTGTCAAATTGGAAATGACTAAAACAGGAGCTGTGCCGGGCCAATGGAGGATTAGCTACCTCAAGTGGACACACTTCTTCGTAAACTATTCTTTTACTTTGTGATTGATTGGTGCGCACCCTTGATTTTGGGAGTGTTGTCTCACGGTGTTGCGGGCGCTGCGGCGTTGCGTTCTCACCAGTCCGGATCAGGCGAACGGTAGTATCACTACCTTGGGTATTGCCTCATGTGCCTTGTCATACTTGTATTCCATTTATGCGCGACAACTACGATTTTGATTTGTACCTTTAGTATATGGATTGCCCTCTGGTGACTTCCGGTTTTGGGGAAACTACGGTCTTGTATATGCTCTTGGGAATATAAACTGTGTTAAGGGTGGAATGGGCCATGGCTTAACGCTATTTTAATACTTTTACTTTAATGTAGACATATTATAATAGCGTATTGTACTACATAGTAGATAGTTTAATGGATCCTTGAGAGATGGAAAATCCAGTAACATCTCTTAAGTTATTGCACTCACGTTGACACTGGATAGGAGATGTCAAAACCCGTAAACATCTCTGACGCCGTCACACTCATATTTTCTTATTCGATTTGACTTACATGAGATATTTTAGTCCTGACTCGAGTGTTTTGCCTTTTCATTATGCTCGGGTCAGCCTGAGCATTTCAGATAAGGTTGAAGATCTATTCTGGAGGACGAAGACGGAGTTTGGTGTTACATCATTTGTATTCTACTACCATATTATTTTTCGGCTGCATTATTGTATTATCTCTGATATGTATGTAACTCTGATTTATGATGTATAATAATAATCAAATTTATTTATTTAACAGCTTCATGAACTGTTATTTTATTATTATATCTTGTTCCTTCCGCTGCGAGATTCTGAGTTTGTTTTTGTTATTTATTTTCCTTTCTTTTCTTATTTAACCCATTAACCATCCGCCCTTTTTAATGGTTTAGAATCGGCATGTGTGTTTGATTTGTCGAGTTAAACTGTCCAAAAAGGCGGGTCGTTACAGCTGTTCTTTCTTCTGTAAATAAATTTAAAACAAAGAACTATACCTTACTGCAATACCTTACTGCCTGAACCAAATTTTAGCTCGGCCACGTGCTCAACAACGAACAGCAATACCCATTCGACTTCGTCCTGCCCCACTCCCTCTCGTGCATCCCGTAATCATGCCACCGCCTTTGACAATCGCGACCCAGCAAGGCTTCACTGCGGCGTGCCTCCATAGCCGAGAACAGGACTTGTCGTTGCCCTCTCCCCTTGAGCCTCGTTCGACAATCGCTTGAAATCATCTTCCTATACGCGAGCTTCACCACGTCGCACATCGATTTGCCTCACACACACTCGTCTCCAATTGCAGCCTCGTTCCCCCACCACGCCTCGCGACGCCACCAGTCAACGTCGAGCTGCCCAAAACCCACGCGACTCGACTTCGCCTGCTCGAGAACGACCTCTCGACAAGGTCACGAAACCCCTACTCGCGCGCGTCTTGATTTGATTGAACGACTTGATTTATCGTTCGGTGGATTGGAATGAGGTGAGTTCGATTTGAAACTGAAAGGAAGAGGAATACGCGTGGATAAAATTCAAAGAAGATGGAGATTTTGATTTCGTTCGAATGAACTGAAGAAGTGGAAGGAGAACGAGATTTTATTTGAAAAGATATTTGCTTTCGGCCATTCTTTGAAATGAATGGGGTAAGCTTTGCACGATTATTTCCATGATTTTAGGCGTATCTAACGGGAACACTGAGAGGAGAGAGGGTACGAGATTTTCATCTGATGTTCACCAAATACAAATTTAAATTTTCGATTTAACCTCAGCACGTTTACTCACCGTGTGCTCACATAACAACTCAAAAAAAATACGAAACTTGAAATTCGATAATAATACAATATTACGGATCCAATGGAACTGGTTTCGTCGAATTCCGAGACTGTGCCTCGGAAGGCTATTTTTAAATATCGATTCAAACGATATAATTTCAAAACTGAACAAAACAGTTTGAAATTACATTCTGAAGCTTCTATTATCTTCAGTATTATCATTACGAATTTTACGAGCTTTCAAAATATTTTTAATTAGCTTAGAATGCCAGATTCAACCATTTACCCGAATTTCGATTATTAAATTAAACTATTAAATTACCCAATAAACAGTCATATTCGAAATTTAAGTTGATAATTAACCTTTGAATATTTAAAATTAATTAAATATTCCAATTTCAAATATACAAAAATTCCGGGTCGTCACACTAATCAAATAGGATTCTGATTCGAAAATAAGTTCGGACGAAAATGAGATAATTAATTACAAAACAGTAGTCGGATACACCTATATAAATCGCGGGCGACCTTAACCGGGTCAACCGTGACTTCAAGAATATAATCGATGCGCAAATCTAAGGCAGATCGACATTCGATCGCCAGAGATAGAATTCGGCATAACAAGAGATGGCAACATCAAAACCGAGGGATATATAAATCTCCGGTGAATCAATGCCAATTGTAAAGGAGTTCCACCCCTTTACAAATCATTCAAAGATCGGCGGGATCACCTATTCTTATAGAGATTATTCGAAGTGGAGTTATGGGATACTCCAGAATCAAAAGAATACCAATAGAGAAAGACAAGGATGAATTTTGGAACCGTAGGGAACGTTCCAAAGTTCAAAGGAAATCGAGTCAAAGGAAGAGATTAAACTCGAACGAAAGTGATTCTGTAAATAAATTTACAATATATGCTAAGTTTCGCCTAGAGCCAAAGCTCTGATACCAACTCTGACGACCCGCCATTTTGGACCATTCAAATCGACAATAAATCCTCACATGTCTGACTTGAATAATTCAAAATATCATATTGTTAATTTAAATTTGGCAAAACTCAGCATATGCAGTAAATAAATCAATCACAGAATCACAGACATAGAGGAATACAATAATACGCAGCGGAATAGATAAAATAGTAGTTCATGAAGCTACTATATAAAAATCAGAGTTAGAAATAAAATACAACAGAATATCTCAAATGCAGTGAAGTCTCCAGTACAATAGATGACTTCTCTGAACAAATCAACTAGAAGAGCTGAAAACTGAGGCGATAGTTGGATCTCCAAAGGAAGCTCCAAACTCCAAAGGTGAGTCTCAAATGCTGTATCACTCGGTCTGACCCGAGCGTAAAGCAAAACACAAAACACTCGAGTCAGGATTAACATTCTTATATCAATAAATCCAACTCAAGTGAAATATCAACTGAAATACAAGTAACTTAAAGGATGTTTGGGATAACCATCCTCTAAGGATCTGCGGAACTATCTACAAGGTGGAAATATACACTATAACACCGTGGTCATTTCAAATTTATTTATACTTCAAAACCCAAATATCATTTCATTTCAAATATATCTATTTTCCAAAATAGTATATATATATATATATTAAATGATTTAATAAGTAAAGTATTTAATTTCCTCAAGTCTAGCAAATCGATTCAAATCAACTTCAAATTCCAAATTCAAATTTATTCAAAGCTCAATTCATCAATTTAATTCATTTCTAAACAGATCATTTAAAATTTCAATATATTTCAAAGCTTTAATATTCAACATTTTCAAAGTTAAATTTAACAGTTTCATATAGCTCTTGATCTAACTTCATTATTATTTAATCAGGGAATATTCACTTAATAAATTCAATATCATTTAACTAGCCTTAAATTACATTTTTACTAAATATTTCCTTAAACTTTAGTTAAACAAAAAAATATTCATTAGATTACTTATAAATCAAACTCAAGTTATAAATCATATCTTACATCTCAGTTTCAATAAGTTTCAAATCGGTTTAATTAAATAAAATTCTTTATTGAATACAATTTCAACTAAATTCAAATTATCTTTCTAACCTTAACTTATTCAAATTATTACCAAAATCTATTTTGAAATATATTTTAAATACTCAACATATTATATGTATTTAAATCAATCATTCCCATTTATATATAATAATTTAAGGCTCAACATTTATTAAAACCATATATTTCTTTCCAAAACCATAGAATTCATTTTTAAAATATTTATATATATGGACCAACGGTGTCTGTATATATATTTATCATATGGTTAAGTGATACGGATATTTATCATTTCAATCCGAAATTTAAATATATACGGGTAGATATCATTTCGACCCGTAATCCCAATTTCAATTCAAATGAAAATCGCTTGGGTTTATCATTTCAACCCATAACGAAATTCTCCTATTCTAAAGTCCGTTCCGGTATGTATCATTTCAACCCATAGTGAAGTCTATACTAACAGGGAACTTGCAGAGTGATAACAGATAATAAAAAATATAACAACAGGCATATATCATCAATATAAATAACAGATATTGGTGTCAGATGTCATAGGTGAACATATACAGATAATGGTAATAACAGGCATATAAATACTAGATACTGGTGTCAGATGTCATAGGTGGACATATACAGATAATAGCATATATAACAATTTAAATAACTACAGCATCATATTTCAATTGTCGTTTCAATTGAAATCAAATTTAATAAATACAAGAACGTTAATCGTGAGTGATTGCTCACCTTTCGAGGTTAGAGGAGTTTGACCACAGAACAAGCTACGTATTCCAAGGAAAAGCAAGATGGACACGATTCAATGATCAAAGCTGATAGATAGGAGTTGACGAAATCAAGTCAGAACAGGATCGGTGAAGATAATTGGTACGAGTGACATATGTGTACATATATATATTAAGTCATATTCTAAGTCCAGACGTATATATTAAAATAAGATAAATACATTATATTTGTTTACAAATAAATTCAACCACATATTAACTAAATGTATATATATATTTCAAATCATTGTTTTAACCAAAACACATATATCCAAATCAACACATATATATTACATTCTTTTTAAAATTTCATATATACACGTCTATATATATAATATTTCTTTTCCAAATATATGTTTTAAAATTTGTTAAAAAATCTATTCCAACCTCAATCTTATATATATATACTATAAAACATAACTTAGGCAAGATATAACTTACACACCTATATCATTAAATCAGATAAATAACTTAACATGCTATATATATGTGCAAACAACAATATGCGTATCCAATTTATGTAATGCAGACTTATATAACCTTAATATAATAACAAATATATATGGTATGCAAATAGCTAGTGACCTGTACACTTTCATATAGGTAACAAACTTCAAAGCTTTCATATCAAAGTATATATATATATATATAAACCTTAATATAATATATATATTACTTTTACATAATAGAACTATACTTCCACTCTGTTGAAACAAACATATTTCAGGATATTAACAGGACTTTTATATACATATACTTAATTATATATCTTAAATATATGTTACTCAAGATATATCTATTATGCTAACCTATATATGAAAACACAATGTTAATAATGATATGTCAAAGCTAATATACAGTAAATGTATAGCTAACAAGAAACCAGAACATATTATAAAGTACTCCATATATACATGTATATAACGAAATCCATACAACCTTCATACGGCAACATATGTATCCAAATTGACATCTTATATAACTTTGTAAACAATCAAACTCTCGGCTATTATATATAAATAGATATATATACCGAAAATACTACAACACCTATATATATACTAAAATCTGATATAATATATAATATATATGCATATATAGAATATACCTTTTATATAAAAAAAAGGGAATATGCTACGGCTGCCATGGGAGGTCGGGAAGGCAAGAGAGGAGCATGGGGTCGTTGACAGCAGGGAAAATTCACAAGAGCGAAGGGTTGTCTAGGAGGAGTCGCGTCAGGGAGTTCAGGTGCGGCTGTGGTTGGATCCGGCGTGAGGCAGAGATGGCGATCGGGTTGCGAGAAGCCGGGATGCTCGGGTTAGGATGGCCAAGGGAATGGATGTAAGAGGTGGAGGATTGGCAAAGAACAGGGGAGACGTGTGTTGTGGTGATGGGTTGGGGGTCGGGTTTGTTGGATCGGTTGTTGAGGGCATAGCTTCTATGGCGTGGGGAGGACAAGGCTGTCAAGTTGGTGTGGGTGAACGGCAGAGGTTGGAGAGTGGACTTGGTCTCTGATAGGAAGGGTGGTCTTCGAGGTGGGTAGAGGAATCATGGTTGCGGCGAACTGGGCTTAGTGATTGGTAGCCGAGCATGGAATGCAGCCATGGGATTTGGAGATGAAGAGAGTGAAGGAGTGGGCAGGTTGAAGAGGAAAGGATGTACGCACGTTTACTTTCTTATTATTTTATATATAATGGAATTCTTGAACGGAATAGATGGATGAAGGAGGGCGGACCGTAATAAGCTGACGTGATTTCCAAGTAATAAAAACAATTGAATTCGAATAGTGGTAGTTCCAAAGTCGAAATAAATTTTGAGGTGAACGGTAGAAATAGTAATTATCAACCTTAAAAAATCTGAGAGAAAAAAAAACAACGGCTAAAAGTTGATTCAAAAAAATAATTAAAGCAATTAATGGCTTGCTTGCACGGAACATTTCGAATTTTGAAACCGAAGGAGATTGTAGAATTATGGTACCATTACCACGAACAGTTTATTCTTTCCAGTGCGTATCGAACCTCCAAATACAGAAATGAATATACCACAGAGATCAGCCCGACAAGACGATCAAAACGATATACAGTTATTAGTGGTACGATCATCCGATCAAAAGTCGATAATCGGTACCGAAAATGCTGCTATTTTACCAGAATTAAGATAAACGGAGCAATTGAAGTCCAAATTTGAAAAAACGAAGACTGATGTTTCACTCAGCAGATGATTTAGAAATTTACTGTATAAAAATATTCAAGTTTGGAAAACATTTTATTTCCATCAAAAATTAACTGACTTAAATTGAAATAGAATTTCACAAGAAAATAAACTTTAACATTATCAGATGAAAATTTACTAGTTGCTATATTAAAATAGACGTATTCCAAATAATAAATTTTTAATTTCAAATTTTATTGTTTAAAATTTCACAAATTTCCAGTTAAATATACTTTTAAAACCATTATATTTTGCGGGTCGTTACATTCTAGGTATTATTAGTATATATATATATATTTTTTAAAAACCCAGATCTCTCTGATATGTTAATGTTTAAAAAAACATAAGTAAATACCCAGAGAATCAAATGTTGAATATAGGCAAGTAGTGTTGGTTTTGGCTTAACCCAGAAAAATATAAACATGTGAGCTGCAATATACTTATGTATAAGTGCTGAGGCTTGAGACAAAAAGGAATTAGGGGTGCAATAGGGTTGCCTATGTGCTGATGCTCCTAATTCAATGAAAATATATAAATATTCATACACATAGCAAGTAAATTTTGTGATTCAGTGAAACTTGGTCATTCTGAGTTTAACTTAAGCACAGATGTTTGCAAAAAGAAAAACTCTCTCTCAAATAGCCATAAGCCAATGTTAGTTGTCTATACTCTTTTAAAAATGCAAGAATATATATATATATGCAGAATCTTATTTAATGAACACCTATGTTAATTGCCTGTTTGTCTTTGTTGGTTATGTATAAAATAGAATGTTATGACATGAATGTTTGTTTTAGTGAAATGATTCATTGAATGGTTTAGTCATGGAAAATCAAAAGTATTATTATTAACTTAAACCTGATTAGGAAATGGCGGTCAAGAGCACTGCAGGAATGACTTGTGTTCTTGAGTAATACAAGTTGACACATGGCTTGTTTAAGTCCTGAGATCTTTGTGTAATGGAGTGAATTAGTCCATTACAGTGTGTCCATTGATTCATTTAATTGCAGATGAGACCAAGATAGATAAATATATCAATGTAAGAGAATTTGATATAAAGAGGAACTAGAGTTTTCCTGGAATGAAATATGAGTAGGGAATAAATGATTTAATTCATTTTGGTGATTTCTCTGCTTTGTATGGATGCTCATTTGATTTATGACTGAGTTGTATGAATGTATGAATGTACCATATCTTTTTGAGGTCTCTGGAAGGACAGACTTAAGTGTGCACCTGCACACTGACACAGAACATGCACACATGACTTATTTGTTTTCTAAAGGCAGAGCTATATACATATATACATGTTTAAACTTTAACATGATTTACAAATTGTTTTAGTGGATTTTCTCATACCAGACATGTGTCTGACCCTAGTGTGCTAATGGCATATGGGGTGTCTCATTTAATATGGGGCAGCTTCAAATGCATTTTCAGGGACTGCAACAACTAAGTAGGAGTAGGAGCAAGGCTTTGAGAAGAAGATTATAGCATGCTAAAATTAGTTAGATAAGAGCTTAAAAGATGAAATCTGCATGTATTGATATTTTAATTATCACTTGTATTTAAATACTGAATGTTGGAGGGATATTTTGCTAAGTGTTTTGCTAAGGAATTTACTTGTAATTGGAATTTATGAATTTAGAGATTATCTGAAAAATGAAGAAGCATAAGATCGATGCAGAATTTCGAGGCAAATCTACATTGATCTCAAGAGATAGAATTCGGCATAACCAAAGACGTCAGCATCTAAACCGAGGATATATAAATCTCCGGTGAATCGATACTATCGTAAAAGAGTTTTACCCATTTACAAATCAATTTGAGATTGGCGGGACCGCCAACTCATTATAAAGATCATTCGAAGTAGAGTTATGTGATACTCCAGAATTCGGAAGAATACGAATAGTGAGGGACAAGAATGAATTTCGTAACCGCAGGGAATGTTCCAAAATTCAAAGGAATCGAGTCAAAAGGGAGAGATTCAACTCGAATGAAAGTGATTCCGTAGATACATTTACCCTATATGCTAAGTTTTGCCTAGAGCTACCAAAGCTCTGATACCAACTATAACGATCTGATATTTTGGACCATTCGCATCCGCACATGTCGGACTTGAATAATTCAAAATACCACGTTGTTAATTTAAATTTGGCAAAACCGAATATATATAGTAAATAAATAATCACAGATCACAGACACAGAGTAATAAATGCAGCGAAAGCAAAAGATAGTAGTTCATGAAGCTACTATATACATATCAGAGTTAATAAGGTACAACAGATGTCTCGAATACAATAGTCAAATACAATATCAGAATACATCTCTGGAACAACTGAATATCTGAAAGCTGGATAGATAGATGGATCTCCGAGCGAAGCTCCAACTCCAAAGGTGAGTCTCGAATACTGGTACACTCAGTCTGACCCGAGCGTAAAGCAAAAATACAAAACACTCGAGTCAGGATTAACATTCTTATATCAATAAATCCAACTCAAGTGAAATAGCAATCGAAATACAAGTAACTCAAAGGATGTTTGGAATAACCATCATTTAAGGATCCGTTAAACTATTTACTATGTAGTAGTGTACGGTAAATAGATAATGCCTATCAGTAATATAAAGTATCAAAATAGTGTTAAGGCATTACCATTATCCCCCTTAACACATTTTATATAAGCGTTATAGTCTATACAGCACTATAAACTCCACCGTAAACTAGTGGGATATCAGGGAGTACTCCATAGGTATAACACAAAACAAATCGTAGTGGTCGCGTATATAGGGATACAAGTATGACAAGGCACATGAGGAAAACCCAAGGTAGTGAAACTACCGTTTGCCTGATCCGGACGGGTGAGAACGCATCGCCGTAGCGATCGCAACACCGCGAAACAACACTCCCAAAATCAAGCGTGCACCAATCGACAACAAGTAATGAGTAGTTTTCGAAGAAGTGTGTTCGCTCGAGGTAGCTAACCCCCATTTGGCCCGGCACGGCTCCTGTTTTAGTCATTTCCAATTTGACACAAGTGTCAAGGCTATCCATTATCGTTCTCTTTCTTCAGTCATCACGAACATCATTCCAACCACTTCATTCTGGATCACACTCCGCGTATAGTTATTAAAGTGGTTTTCGGTTTAGACAGTGAGTATGTCCCTAACCGATTCCGGTCTCTTTAATAACTTTCATAATTATTACACTGATTGGTCATTTATATATTTCAAAAACCAAATCAAATTCAATTTCAATCTCAATTCGTAAACCAACATTTCATTTGTCTTTCTAAACCAATTTCCAAAATTTACGTTTCAAAACTTCCAAATTACCATTTAGAAATCTTATAATTCGATTTCAATTTTTACTTAAATCAATTCACATATTGTTCCAAGTTCATAAATAAATTTCATTCCAAAATCATTTAAACTCATTTAATTTAACATTCAAATCAATTTAAACTCATTGATCGATTACATTCAATATTCGTTAAGTTAATTTTATCATTCAAAACAATTTCTATTAAATTTCCAATTCATTAAATCAATTACTTAAGTTCAACCCCATTATATCAAAGCTTACAAATTTAATAAGTTAATTTCGTCAAATCAAATTCTTTAAATTACAAGTCTTACATTTGTTTCAATAAATCACATTTATTTCATGTTAAAGAAATTCAATTTCACTTATTTACTTAAATAATTTTCCAAAACTTAATTAATAAAGAAACTCAATTTCAATTATTCAAGAAGTTCAATTCCACTTATTAAAGAATTCAATTTATTTAATTATTAAATAATTAAATCTCATTTAATTTGTGACGCCCCACCTCTATACCCACGCTAACCAAGAACACTACGATGTAGTGCTGTCAATTAGCACGGAGAATAAGGCTGTGGAGGAGCGACCATCCATGTAACTTCTTTGTGCGAGCACCGATATGTCAGATAGAATAGAATGCATATCTTTTTAAGGAGGAAATCCGACATACCGATACAAACACAAAGCTATCACACGGTGGCTATATATAATCTTCGGAAACAAACATAGAAGTAATCATAACATAAATCAGTCACAGACATCCATATCACAAAGGCAGAAGAAGATATGAATAAATATATATAACACATGAAAGTGTACATAAGAGTAGTGGTCAGAAAGATCCACGATAATACAAAAGAATAGCAACACGTGCTATACAAAAGACTAAGTACACAACGTAGAGTCTATATCTCAAATGCGTACAATCAAAAACTACTAATCTAAGTAGTTAGCCAAAAGTCAGAATAATCCTGAAGAGAAGTCAAGCAGAAGCACCTATAACATCTCGGTCTGACCCGAGTATTATTTATAAGAATATAATAAACGGACCAGTCTAGCTATAAATATCAGATGATAATGTATAGGATAAATAATATGGCATGAACATGTAACACCCATAACGGCATACTAATATAAGTACGTAAATGATAATCAACAATAGGTTAATCAATTTCACAAGGATCTTCTCAAAGATCCAAACCCATAAGAAGGTAATGACACACAAATTCACCAATACACAAAAACTAATATCATATCAATGAAAACCACAAAAGTTGGGGAAGCTCTAAATCCAAAAATCAACACACGAAATCCAGAAATTACAAAGAGGGGGAAGTCCGAGCACACGGACGAGAAGCTATCTCATGGAAGCTATCCATTTAATTTTCCGAACACACGGATGGCCCGAAGGCCTTTGACACACGAACGGCCCAAAGACCATGGGGTGCAGCCCCATATATGTGAGTAGAAACATCACCCAAGTAGGGTCTAGTCTCCCTCGCAGACAAAGAGACATCGCTCAATCGCTAGTCTAAATCACAAAAATGATCGTCATGATCATAAGGAAGTGTCAATCACACCAAGCTAGTAAATATATGAGTTTAGCTTCATGTCCCATAACCACTTGCTTAACTTAAATATTTACGAACAAACTGTAGATCTTCACTAGAAAATTGTCACAAAAGGGTTCAATCGAACAAGTCCAAGAGCTAACCGACGAAGTGAACGCAAGCGTTTCATACCACTCGTTTTACTAAGTCGTTTAAGTTGATTTCTCATCCGAGTGAAGTAAAGGCTTGTATATACTAGTAGATTGGAAATCGGTTTGAGAAAACGAACTTTTGATATTTAAAATAGTGTTGAAATCACTTTGATGAAAGAGTTTTGATATTTACTACTAGTATTGAAACCTTCATATATCTTTAAAGTGACAAGTCATAAAGCGATTTTTGAAACAATCTATCACAAAAATTCACATTCGAAGACGTGAACAAAATCCAAGGAAATCAGCTCAAAATGCATCAAAGTGGAAGTTCTGTTGAATGCTTTTCAGATAAGATCGCCTAAGCAGAGGTGTACGGGGTTCGACCTGCCCGGTTAAGTCGTGGGGTCCAGGGGGCAGCGCCCCGTCAAAACGGTACGACTTAGTGAAGCCAAGCTGGTCAAGCGACCTAAGTAAAAGTAGGTCATACGACCTAAGGGAAGACTGCCGTGCGACCTAGCAGAAGAACAAGTCGAACGACTTAGGGGAAAACAGGTCAAACGACCTAAGTGTTAACTCGTGAGCGACCTAACAGTGCGCGACCTATCAAAGTGGCGCGACCTAATAATGAGGCGCGACCTAAGGATCTGAAGTGTCGAGCGACCTAACTCATAGCCGAGCTAAACAGAGAAACGACAAAACAGGGGCAAGCGAAAACTCGCGACCTAAAAGAGTCAAGGACGAGCGACCTAACAGTACACGACTTAAAGACTTGCGACCTAAGAAGTCCAGCGACCTATAACCTCGCGACCTAAAGCTCACGACCTAACAGGATCCTAGGTCGGCAACGACCTACGACTTAACAAAAGTCGAGCGACTTAGTGGTTTGCCTTGGAATTTTAGGTCGGCAACGACCTATAACCTAAAGCTGCTTCGACCTATTTCCCTGCGATCTAAGCCCGAACGACCTAAGAAAGTGGTGACTTTTCAACGCGCGAGCTAGCATCCTGGATGACCTAACCTGGGCAGAACGACCTAAGGCTAGAATTCACCAAAAATGATAAAAATTGGAGTTTTTCGCCAATTCAATCCAAACCGAAAGCAAATGAGCATGCTAAAGTGATAGGGAACCATTCCCAACAGTCCAAGATAGATATAGGCAAGATGTGAGATAAAAAATCTCACCTTTTCACGGAATTTGATGAATATGGAGATTGAAAGCAAGGAGAAGCAATCCAAAGCTTGAATCCACTATCTTCAACTTGAATTTGGAGTTGAATCTCGGATTTGCAATAGAATTTGAGTTTGGAGTTTTAATTTCCACTTCCCACCACCATTTTTGATGAAGCTTGAATGTTAAAACAATTGGTGAATCAAGTGAGGAAGAGGGTTGGGCTGAACTAAGGAAGGTGCAGTCCAAACCAAAGTCACAAGCGGGAAAAGTGGCGAAAATTTCACTATCTCCAAACATATCAAAGTTTACACTCAAAAAGATCGCAAACGTCATTTTGAACTCAATGGGAGTGGTCTCGAGTCCTAATTTGACCGTATGCAAAAAGTAGCTTTTCGGACTAACATCCGACTAACGATAAAATATTTAAATATAAAATCAATAGATATGCGGGTTGTTACAGACTCCCCTCCTTAAAGAAATTGCGTCCTCGCAATATATATGGTGGAAATAAAAAGTAACAACCGTAAAAGCATATTAACACAAAGGAAATTGGAATTAAGAAGTTTACCTCAAAGAGCATGAGAAAGTAATTCCGGATGTGTACGCTCGATGAATTCTCTAGTTTCCCAAGAGTAATCTTTAGGATTTGAGGACCATTGAACTTTAACAAGCGGAACATCATTATTTCGAAGTCGTTTGACCTCCGAAGCAATAATTCGAACAAGATGCTGCTCATAAGTTAAATTAGGTGAAACTTCAATCTCTTCCACAACACCGGACTCAAGAATGGATCAGAATCCCGAAGGCACTTCCGTAATTGAGATACGTGGAACACGTCATGCATAGCAGAAAACTGAGCCGGTAATGAAAGGCGATAAGCCAAGGAACCAATACGTTCAGTGATAGGAAATGGCCCAATATATCGAGGCGCTAACTTTCCCGATCGGCTGAAACGTACAACACCCTTCATAGGTGAAACATGGATAAATACAAGATCTCCCACAGAAAACTCTAATTTTCTTCTTCGGTTATCGGCATAGGATTTTTGTCTACTCTGGGCTTCTTTCATCCTATGTCGAATAAGTTCAATCTTTTCTGTGGAATCTCGAATAAAGTCTGGTCCTAAAACCAGTTTCTCACCGGCCTCAAGCCAACAAGAAGGAGATCGACATGGCCTTCCATAGAGTGCCTTGAAAGGAGCCATACCAATACTAGATTGGAAGCTGTTATTATAGGAAAACTCAACAAGTGAAATATGATCTTCCCAACTTCCACCAAAGTCAAGAACACAAGCTCGAAGAAGATCGTCAAGTGTTTGATTCACACGCTCAGTTTGTCCATCGGACTGGGGGTGATAAGCGGTGCTAAAATTAAGCTTCGTTCCCAAAGATTTTTGAAGACTCTTCCAGAATCCACTAGTAAACAATGGATCACGATCACTAACAATGGAAGAAGGAACTCCATGCAGTTTAACAATTTCTTTGATAAAGAGTTTAGCCAGAAGAGGAACGGTTCGGTTCGAACGAACGGGAATAAAATGGGCAGATTTAGTAAGTCTATCAACAATCACCCATAAGCTATTATGACCCGAACGAGAACGGGGAAGGCCATCAATGAAATCCATGGAAATTTGATCCCACTTCCAAACCGGAATTTCCAATGGTTGCAATAACCCACCAGGCCTTTGATGTTCGGCCTTGACAAGTTGGCAAGTCATGCAACGCTTAACAAAGTTAGCGATATCAGATTTCATTCCCTCCCAGTAATAAAGTCGCTTCATATCAGCGTACATTTTACTGCTACCGGGATGAATGGAATATTTGGAACGATGTGAATCTTCAAGAATATCTCTACGAAGATCACTTATATTTGGTACGATCAATCTACCAAATTTTCGAATGCCACCACGAATATCTATATCAAAGTTTTTCAACCCTTCAATATCGGTTTTATCCTTAAGATTTTGGCCAAGCAAAGCCAATTCAGGATCTAGCTGTTGAGCTTCAAGAATGCGGTCTAATAAAGAAGGACGAGCCTCAAGGCTACATAAAACAAGAGATGAACACAAATCGGACACGCGATCTCGAATTTCACAAGTGGATAAAAGTTCGAGATCGTTCCATTCAGATATCATCATGGAAACAACCGCTTGTTGCTTGCGACTGAGTGCATCGGCAACTCGATTCCCCTTTCCGGGAGTATAAAGAATGTCAAGATCATAAGAAGCAAGAAATTCGAGCCAACGCTGTTGACGCAAATTAAGTTCCTTTTGAGAAAATAAATATTTCAAAGACTTATGATCAGTATAAAGTATAAAATTTTCTCCCAAAAGATAATGTCGCCAAATTCGAAGGGCGAAAACGATAGCCGCGAGTTCTAAATCATGTGTGGCATATCTAGTCTCAGCCGGCTTCAATTGCCTAGAAGCATAAGCAATAACACGTTCTTTTTGCATAAGAACGGCACCCAAACCAACGCGACTAGCATCGGTATAAACGACAAAGTCTTGATTCCCTTCGGGAATAATAAGAATAGGAGCATCAGAAAGGAGTTCTTTTAATTTCTGAAAAGAAGTTTCACATTTGTCCGACCAAATGTATTTAACACCTTTCTTTGTCAAGCCAGTAAGAGGAACGGCAATCTTAGAAAAGTCTTTTATAAAACGGCGGTAATAACCTGCCAATCCGAGAAAGCTACGGATTTCAGTCACGCTCTCCGATCTCTTCCAATTTTGAATCGCTTCAATCTTTGAAGGATCCACGGATATTCCGGATTCGGAAATAATATGACCGAGAAACTTCACACTAGATTGCCAAAAATGTGCATTTAGAAAATTTTTCTTTTAGTTGATTGCTCCTAAGAGTTTCCAATACAATTCGGAGATGCTTTTCGTGTTCCTCCTCGGTTTGAGAATACACAAGAATATCATCAATAAAGATGAGAACAAACCGATCAAGAAAATCTTTGAAAACTCTATTCATAAGGTCAACGAAATAAGCTGGAGCATTCGTTAAACCAAATGTCATAACTAGCCATTCATAAGATCCATAACGAGTACGGAACGAAGTCAAAGGAATGCTATCCTCTGCAATACGAAGCTGGTGAAAACCGGTAGCCAAGTCCAATTGTGAAAAGACTCTAGCACCACTAAGTTGATCAAACAGATCATCAATCCGAGGTAAAGGATATTTATTCTTAATAGTAAGATCATTAAGCTTGTGGTAGTCGACGCAAAGCCTAAGTGTACCATCAGACTTACTTACGAAAATAGCTGAAGCTCCCCAAGGAGAGGAACTAGAGCGAATAAGTTGCTTCGTCTCCAACTCGGATAGTTGTTTGCGCATCTCTTCGTTCTCCTTATTGGACATGCGATAAGGAGGACGGGTAACAGGTTGAGCTCCAGGTACAAGATTAATTTTGAACTCAATTGCTCGCTTAGGTGGTAGTCCTAAGACGGGCTCAAAGATGTCGGAAAATTCGCGAACGACGCGAATAAGAGAAATGACATCCTCTTCGTCATCATTATCATCATCACGAGGATTTAAAGAATATAAAGATGCAACCAAAGCGGAATCCGAATCTTTAAGAACAATAGAAACCTGATTAACAGATTGCGGATGACGGAGATAAATGGTCCGCTCAGGACATAGGATATGAGCTTCATAACGAGTAAGCTAATCCATACCCAAAATCATTCCAAAGCCTAAGTAACGCATGACATGCAAATCGGCTAGGAAAGAAAAATCACACAAAATAATCTCCACGTCTTTACAAAGTAAACTAAGAGTTGCGGATCCACCGACGGGATTCGCAATTCTTAGAGAAGTCATTAAAGCAACAACACTTAAAGAAAAATTATCGACAAGTTCCTTTGATATAAAAGAATGGGATGCACCCGTATCAAAGAGAACTCTAATAGGTTGATCATGAAATATTATAATGACATCAAGGACAGAATGAGACATACCTTGACCGCGAGATGTGTTACCAGGGGCTTGAGCCACATTAAGCTTTCCCTCCTTACTGCCTTGTCGTTTGGGGGCATAAATGTATATAATGATCCGGGCTCTTTCAATAGCGACAAGAGCGGGGCTTTAAACACTTGTTCGCAAAATGTCCCCTAGCACCACAGTTATAGCATTTCCCATCACTAGAGGAAAAAGTCTTTGCAGTAGGAATTACTTCTTTGCCCTTTTTGTTGGGATAAGGACCTTTGAATTTGTTTGGCCTCTTCTTGTTGTTGAAGTTTGGTTTGGAAGCCACCACTTCAACCTCACTGTCCTTATCAGCCTCTTCAAGACGAAGAGCAATATCAATGAGTTGGTCAAAAGAAACTTCTAACTTGAGAAGTAATGGCTTCTTGAGATTCTTGTTTAAGCCATAGACGAACCTCTGGTTCTTCTTCAATGGGGTGTTGATGTATTCAACCCCATATTTGGACAATGACTTGAAGGATGCGACATAATCTGTCACAAAGGATGCACCTTGAACAAGGTCTATGGAACGACGAGCCAATGTCACTTTCTCTGCTTCTGGTACGAATTTTAATTCGAAGCGTTCCCGGAATTTTTCCCAAGTGAGGTCTGCTTCATTAATTTCAGAAATAAGGAGTTCGTACCAATCCAGTGCTCTTTCTTGGAGCATGCTGGAGGCCACCTGAACACGGTGAAGATCGACAAGGTTCATGCGAGAAAAGATTCTATCGCATGTTCTCAACCAAGCCTGGACTCCAATAATAGTCTCGGAACCTTTGAATGGTTTCCCACCCAAGTTGGTATAATCGTTGCACAAACGTGCAAACCCAGAATTAGGATGGGTAGGTTCCTGATTAGGACCAGCTGCTTGAGCATTCTTTACTAAATCAAGAAGCTATTGAGCAGTCATGAAAACTCCATCCTGGGGAGTAACAGTAGATGGTTCAGCTCTGGGACAACCTGGTCTAGACATTCTTCTCTTTAAGAAAGAGAGAAGAAGAAAAAGGTTATTCACCAAATGAATATCAAGTAAATCTTGATAGTTGAAACAAGGAATCATAAAGAAAACAGGATGAATTGGTTCGAAGATTCGAACTTAATCCTGAAATACAACTCCTAAGGTGTACTTAGGACGATGATCCTTGTTAAGTTATTCTACATTGTTCCGAAGTTTGGCTCTGATACCAAGCTGTGACGCCCCACCTCTATACCCACGCTAACCAAGAACACTACGATGTAGTGCTGTCAATTAGCACGGAGAATAAGGCTGTGGAGGAGCGACCATCCATGTAACTTCTTTGTGCGAGCACCGATATGTCAGATAGAATAGAATGCATATCTTTTTAAGGAGGAAATCCGACATACTGATACAAACACAAAGCTATCACACAGTGGCTATATATAATCTTCGGAAACAAACATAGAAGTAATCATAACATAAATCAGTCACAGACATCCATATCACAAAGGCGGAAGAAGATATGAATAAATATATATAACACATGAAAGTGTACATCAGAGTAGTGGTCAGAAAGATCCACGATAATACAAAAGAATAGCAACATGTGCTATACAAAAGACTAAATACACAACGTAGAGTCTATATCTCAAATGCGTACAATCAAAAACTACTAATCTAAGTAGTTAGCCAAAAGTCAGAATAATCCTGAAGAGAAGTCAAGCAGAAGCACCTGTAACATCTCGGTCTGACCCGAGTATTATTTATAAGAAAATAATAAATGGATCAGTCTAGCTATAAATATCAGATGATAATGTATAGGATAAATAATATGGCATGAACATGTAACACCCATAACGGCATACTACTATAAGTACGTAAATGATAATCAACAATAGGTTAATCAATTTCACAAGGATCTTCTCAAAGATCCAAACCCATAAGAAGGTAATGACACACAAATTCACCAATACACAAAAACTGATATCATATCAATGAAAACCACAAAAGTTGCTGAAGCTCTAAATCCAGAAATCAACACACGAAATCCAGAAATTACAAAGAGGGTCCGAGCACACGGACGAGAAGCTATCTCATGGAAGCTATCCATTTAATTTTCCAAACACACGGATAGCCCGAAGGCCTTTGACACACGAACGGCCCAAAGACCATGGGGTGCAGCCTCATATATGTGAGTAGAAACATCACCCAAGTGGGGTCTAGTCTCCCTCGCAGACAAAGAGACATCGCTCAATCGCTAGTCTAAATCACAAGAATGATCGTCATGATCATAAGGAATTGTCAATCACACCAAGCTAGTAAATATATGAGTTTAGCTTCATGTCCCATAACCACTTGCTTAACTTAAATATTTACGAACAAATTGTAGATCTTCACTAGAAAATTGTCACAAAAGGGTTCAATCGAACAAGTCCAAGAGCTAACCGACGAAGTGAACGCAAGCGTTTCATACCACTCGTTTTACTAAGTTGTTTAAGTCGATTTCTCATCCGAGTGAAGTAAAGGCTTGTATATACTAGTAGATTGGAAATCGGTTTGAGAAAACGAACTTTTGATATTTAAAATAGTGTTGAAATCGCTTTGATGAAAGAGTTTTGATATTTACTACTAGTGTTGAAACCTTCATATATCTTTAAAGTGACAAGTCATAAAGCGATTGTTGAAACAATCTATCACAAAAATTCACATTCGAGGACGTGAACAAAATCCAAGGAAATCAGCTCAAAATGCATCAAAGTGGAAGTTCTGTTGAATTCTTTTCAGATAAGATCGCCTACGCAGAGGTGTACGGGGTTTGACCTGCCCGGTCAGGTCACGGGGGTCCGGGGGCAGCGCCCCGTCAAAACGGTACGACTTAGTGAAGCCAAGCTGGTCAAGCGACCTAAGGAAAAGTAGGTCATACGACCTAAGGGAAGACTGTCGTGCGACCTAGCAGAAGAACAAGTCGAACGACTTAGGGGAAAACAGGTCAAACGATCTAAGTGTTAACTCGTGAGTGACCTAACAGTGCGCGACCTATCAAAGTGGCGCGACCTAATAATGAGGCGCGACCTAAGGATCTGAAGTGTCGAGCGACCTAAGGGTTAACTCGCGAGCGACCTAACTCATAGCCGAGCTAAACAGAGAAACGGCAAAACAGGGGCAAGCGAAAACTCGCGACCTAAAAGAGTCAAGGACGAGCGACCTAACAGTACGCGACTTAAAGACTTGCGACCTAAGAAGTCCAGCGACCTATAACCTCGAGACCTAAAGCTCACGACCTAACAGGAGCCTAGGTCGGCAACGACCTACGACTTAACAAAAGTCGAGCGACTTAGTGGTTTGCCTTGGAATTTTAGGTCGGCAACGACCTATAACCTAAAGCTGTTTCGACCTACGACCTATTTCCCTGCGACCTAAGCCAGAACGACCTAAGAAAGTGGTGACTTTTCAACGCGCGAGCTAGCAACCTGTACGACCTAACCTGGGCAGAACGACCTAAGGCTAGAATTCACCAAAAATGCTAAAAATTGGAGTTTTTCGCCAATTCAGTCCAAACCGAATGCAAATGAGCATGCTAAAGTGATAGGGAACCATTCCCAACAGTCCAAGATAGATATAGGCTAGATGTGAGATAAAAAATCTCACCTTTTCAAGGAATTTGATGAAGATGGAGATTGAAAGCAAGGAGAAGCAATCCAAAGCTTGAATCCACTATCTTCAACTTGAATTTGGAGTTGAATCTCGGATTTGCAATAGAATTTGAGTTTGGAGTTTTAATTTCCACTTCCCACCACCATTTTTTATGAAGCTTGAATGTTAATACAATTGGTGAATCAAGTGAGGAAGAGGGTTGGGCTGAACTAAGGAAGGTGCAGTCCAAACCAAAGTCACAAGCGGGAAAAGTGGCGAAAATTTCATTATCTCCAAACATATCGAAGCTTACACTCAAAAAGATCGCAAACGTCATTTTGAACTCAATGGGAGTGGTCTCGAGTCCTAATTTGACCGTATGCAAAAAGTAGCTTTTCGGACTAACATCCGACTAACGATAAAATATTTAAATATAAAATCAATATATATGCGGGTTGTTACATAATTACTTAATAATTTCAAAACTTAATTATTAATTATTTCAAACTTAATTGATTCAACATTTAAAGGGGTCATATTTAACTAAATCAAATTCAACATATAAATCCATTTTAAATTGTTAACTATCTTATAACAAATTCAATTACATACTATTTATCACTTTAACATTTACAATTAACGTCTAATTAAACATCAACAATCAATCAATTATCAACCAAACTGTATTATCATTGCATAAATAATTAACAGATAATGGTGTTAAATGTCACAGGTGAACAGATACAGGTAATAGCATATATAACAATGTAATTAACTAACAGCAGCATATTTCAATTTGTCATTTCAATTGAAATCAAATTTAATAAATAAAAGAACGTTAATCGTGAGTGATTGCTCACCTTTCGAAGCTGGAGACAAGAGAAGATAGACAACACAACAAGTTATGAATTCCAAAACAACGCTAGATTGGCACGAATTTGACAAAGCTGAGAGATAAGAATTTGATGAAAACGAATTAGAACCATCTTGATATGACAAAAAATGTATATTATTTTATTATTCATAAAATCAATTTTATCATATATCTCAATTTAAAGTTTAATTCTAACACTTCGAACAAAGTCTCCATATATTCATATCTTTGAAAACCAATTAATGTATACTCATATAGACATTATGCGAAAAAAAATTTTATATTATATATACACACATATATAAAAAGTTGTATAATACTTAAGTAGAAAATATACAACGCGATTATATTACAAGTTTCCAACAATATATATTTTCCGCTTTAAAATATTAGGAATACTGCAAACTAGGATATATTATAACTAACGTATAACTTAAAATAAAATTTACAAATATATATACAAACGTACATAAGGTATAAATATATACATATGTATACTCAGTGACCCTATCTAACCCAACAGGTAACCCAAACTAATATAACTCTCTTTTTTTTACCTTATAAACACTGTCTACATTAAACACTGTCTATATCATACTTAAACAAAATCAGTATATATTACTGTAAATACATAAACAGTACAACATATTTTCATTGTCGAACCAGATTTTCCAATTTCTATAATATATAAAATAGATCATATAACTGTTTATATAAATCGGTATTTATGAAATTATAATATCGATAGACCCATGCCTTTTTGTACAAATCCAACTTATATTTTATACAACATATAACCTTATATATATATGTACCTAGAATATGAACAACTGTTATATATGCATACATTGTAAAAAAAATGTGGTATGCATATGTAATAACACTGTCTCCTGCTATTTATACTGTACCAATATAAACAAATCCAAACTAAAACCCTCTGTATATTATAAGACTCAACATAATATATTTCAACTAATATATAAAACAGGCTCACGTATATATAATTTAAATACTATATACTAACATTGGTAAAGTATAAATATATATATTATTATAACCAAACACACTAATATAAGTCTTCATACATAAAACATGAACAGGTTACATATCACTTAGACAAACTTTTCTATATAACAGAAACTAGAATTTGTATACTAATAGGTAAATCATAAAACAACCTATATCCCTGCAAGTATATAAATAACTATAAACTCATATACCTTACCAAATAATACATATAACATGAAACCCATATATATAACAGAACCTCCATATGTAAACGCATCATCAATATAGTATATATAACTCATGTATGAAAATCAGTGTACGCTTGTGCACACTAATTATGGATCGTGTAATATGGACTAACAATATATGCGGAATGTTATTTACAATTGCTATACAAGTAAATATTCAAAAACTAACTATATAGCAATTCACAGATATAGAATAGTAAATGCAGTAAACTGTAAAAATCACACCAGAGATTTTTATACTAGTTCGGAGCGCTGTCCTACGTCCAGTCCCAGACTTCTATCTGGATTTGCACTACCAACTACCTCGCTTCACCCGGAGGAACAGGTTTACAACACCCGAACAGCCGAACGAGATTTCGCGCCTCTTACAACACCGAGGACTTCAACAAAAAACAAATAAAATTGCCGTTGACAACTTGTGCTCTTGATAACACGGATTTGTCACTTGTAGCACACCCTTCCTATAATCTTATCCTCAAAATATGTGAATGATGTTTGTGAAGATTGAAGGAAGTATATTACTTATTGAATCAAAAGATATGAAATAATTTCAATGATTCAGTAAGCAATTGAAATATTTGAGAGCCTTTAGAATGCAAGAGTATTTAGAAAGTAAGATCAGAAATTAGAGCAAGAATTAATTATTTTTGAATCAATGATTTAGACGTGTTTATATAGAGAATAAATGGTTGTAACTCTTTGTGAAGAGTAGCCATTAATAGATATGATCATTGATGAAAGGTAAGAGATGCAAGCATTGGAGAAAGAAGTGTCTTTTGGGAAAGGTTGCTCTCTGTTTAAAAACGGTCAACAGGTCAAAAATGGCCGGTAGACAGGATTTCAAATATACAGACGTTATGTGCATGTGTGTACGTTCATTGTGCATTTTACACAGAAACGGTCGACCGCATGGTTTATTACCGGTCGACCGGTCCCTGTAAAATTGCACAATGAATGTGCAATGCCATTCAAACGTATATATATATTGATTATATTGAGGTGCATGATTATTTGAGGATAGATTTTAACAAGTTTAACACTATTACAACATCAAATAACCAACCTATAATCTAGAGTACCATATGTAGCTCTTTTGTGCCTCTTTATAGCCATGATATCTTCGTTTTGTCGATCGCCTTTATCTCTTTGTCAGAAATCAAAACTTCATAGAATCTGTGACTCAACATTCTCCCCTTTTTGATTGATGACAACATATATCTGAAGTTCTGAATCTCCCCTTGAATATGTGATCTCCCTCTGAGATTTTGTCTGTATTCTTTATATATATATATATATATATTCCTGTAAATAATTGTTAGCACTTTCTCCCCCTTTGTCATCGACAAAAAGGAGTAATAGATAATGGAATAATATAGGAATGTATCAACCAGAATATCCATGCATAGCAAAACATAAAATCATACGAATAAAAGTAATGACACTATTTAGTACAAGTGTCGAATGATGTTTAAAGTACTTAACTAGCATGACATTTCTAATAAGAGGTAAGTTAGATATACCGCAATTGCTCACATCGCCTTTGCCGATGATATAGCCTTTTGAATTATCTCCAAAAGTGACGGAGCCACCATCTGAGTATGTAATATTTGTCAATAAGCTCTTGTCTCCAGTCATATGCTTCGAGAAACCACTGTCCAATATCCACTTTCCTCTTTTCTTAAGTGGGACCTGCAAAAAATATAATTAAGACTATGGTACCCACTTTTTATGGGGTCCTAAGAGTTAGATTTTAGGAATCCAAACCCATACGGGTCCGGTATCTCCTTTATATACATAATTAGAATTATAATGCACAGTATTCATGAATTGCTGAATGTATTTGTTCCTAATCAAATTGTTATTTGTTTTAGGTACCCATATTTTGATAGTTGTTAACGCTAAAAAAGTGAACGCTAACACCCGGTGTGTGTGGTTGAGTTGTGAAAGCACCACCCGTTGGTACGGGAACAGAATACAAGCTGAAAATAGCAGTAAAACGGTAAATAACAATAG
Organism: Allium fistulosum; assembly: GCA_030737815.1. Taxonomy (NCBI): domain Eukaryota; kingdom Viridiplantae; phylum Streptophyta; class Magnoliopsida; order Asparagales; family Amaryllidaceae; genus Allium; species Allium fistulosum. The sequence continues at coordinate 1,391,237,204 of CM060902.1, forward strand.
ATTTATAGTGGTTCGGCCCATAACTGAGCCTACATCCACTTTATAGTCTTTTATTGCTGATTTGATTACAATTCGGTACAATCTTCTTCTAAACACAACACAATTTGATCACGAAAACACTCTTGACTATTAGCTCAATCTTCGATGATGAAACTCGATGAATCCGTGTCGGATGTATGGAATTCCTCCCAAAGCTTGTTGTAGTGTCTCGAGTAATTGAAGATCTTCGTGTGTTGATTGAGTTGAGAGTTCGGCAGAGTAACGACGCTCCAAGAAATGGCTTGCCAAAAAAGTCCCTCCCTTGTTGGAGATTGCAATCTATTTATAGGAGAAGAATCTGGCCTGAACTCGACTTTTAAGTCCTTAGGTCGCTTACGACTTATGATAGGTCGTAAGTCGTCTCCGACCTAAGAAGCTCGGGCTATCTTTTAACAGCTGCACATAATGGCTTCATATATTTGCCAAGGCATAGGTCATGAACGGGCTAAGGGAAAGTGGTAGGTCGTGAGCGACCTAAGGAAATGGCATGAGAAGCCTTAGGTCTTTGGGTAGAAGCTTTAGGTCGGGGACGACCTAAGATAGGTCGTAGGTCATTCGCACCTTAGTTCCTCAGGTTACTGTATTTAAGGACAGGATCCAGTAAGTCGTTAGATCGCTACCGCCCATAGGTCGTAAGTCGTTAACTCGTAGGTCCCTGAGTAGTTAGATCGGCAACCACTAGATCGGCATGACTTTAGGTCGTAAGTCATAGCTTGTTAAGTCACTAAGTCGTAAATCCTCTGAATAGTTAAGTCGTAGATCCTCTTAAGTCGTAGGCTGTTGAGATCACTTAAGTCGTAGGTCGTTAAACTTTTTAACTCGTAGGTCGTTGAGTCGGACCATTCCTTAGGTCGGAGCCTGTTGAGTCGTAGGTCATCTAAGTCTTAACTCGTATGTCGTTGAGTCTTGCAATCCCTTAACTCGTTAACTCTTGAGTCGTGTACTTCTTAAGTCGTGGAGAATTAAGGGTTAACATTTGCCCCTCGAAATACACGCCTAAGTCGTAGGTCGTGTGTTTCGACACATCTTAACTCGTGTGGGCCGATTCCAATTCCTTCGACCTGGGGTATAAAATGCTCAGGTCGTTCCTCTTATCTCCGTCTTCCTATTACTCGTTCTTTAAGCCGTATCTGCCATTAACGCAATTTCAAGCTTCCAAAGGCGATTTCGACTTGATTTACTTCCAGCCATTCCCAATTACACCGCGTAAGCATCTTTTCCCTTTTTCCAATCGCCGATCATTGCCGTCGACCTTTGTCCATGATTTCTTCCCTTCGGGCCTTGCGAATACTGTTATACAGGATATCCATGAACTTAAGGTGGCTCGGTATGACTTGCAACGATTTGTGATTTGCGGTGGTTTAGAAATAGGGTTGATGGAGAGGCTAACTGGTTAATGGGTTAACGGGTTGGATAGTTAACGGGTTAGGAGTGACAAAGCTCAAGAGTTAGGAGGTAAACGGGTTAGGAATTGGATAAATAGATGGTTAACGAGTTAAGGATTAAGCGAGTCAGGAGTTAGATGGACTGGTAATTTCGCGTGATCCAGCAGTTTTGATGTTACGACTTACGACTTACGACTTGAAGCCTCTTTTTATTCCTCACGACTTACGACTTAGAGAATAGTTGACCCTAGCTCGCAGGAACCATTTGAGTCGTTTGCGACTTAGCACTTGTTCAGATTTGGCTTGAATGTGTAGTACGATTTAAGAGTTACGACTCAACCTGACTCATAGCATATCTTTTAGACCGTAAACGGGCTAGAACTTGAGGAAATTCCGATCCATGATAAGTCGTGAACGAGTTAGAACTTGAGAAAATTTTTCACTTCCTTGAATGTTAAGACTTGAACAGCACGACTTAAAAATGCTCCAACTTATGTTAGGTCGTGAACGACCTAGGAGTTTAAATTTGGGCAGAATTTGACTGATTTTTGAAATTGAATTGTTTTGGACTTTGTTGTACTTCTTTTCAGATTGCCTTATCTTTAACGCTAATAACCTGTTTAAAAGCAACATTTGCAGAAAAATGGGATGAATATACTGTCATTGATTGCCCACATCGAATGACAGATTAGTCGACAGAGAATAACAAACCTAAATGAACTTTGTGAATGAAATGCTGCGAACTAACAAATCTAAGCGAAGTATTAAAGCAAAATTGAAATGGTCAACTAAAGCTGATTTATTTGCATTAACACGACGCTGCACTTGGACTTAAGATAACAAGCCTTGAAACTCTATAATCGATAAGTATCAATTAATTTAGTTTCTGTTATATTTGGTTGTTATTGTATTAGTTTTGCACAACACTTCACTCTTTTTAGGAAACGTGCACCTTCATATTTGAATATCCAGTTCCTTGTGTAGAATGGCCTCGCAACAAGAAGATACAGAACCTGCCGGAGAAACTTTTCCGATTGCCAATCCACTAATCGATCCTCCGGAAAGAACTCCGACCACTCTAAACCACAAAGTTTTCAGACAACTATGTATCCAGTTTGGCATTGCCGAAGCCGACGCTCTGCTCCCTGGAATAAATGATACTGCTGATAGGCCGCCCCATGGCTTTGTCGCAGTTAACCGCCAAATGTGTTTGAGTGGAGCTATCCCCCCATTTAACGACTGTCTTCGAGAACTTCTCCTCCGACTATCTATCTCCCCTTTTCAACTACACCCTAATGGCTACGCCATCCTGCTGGGATTGTGTGTGCTTTTTAGGAGAGCGCTGGACCGTTTTCCCAGTTTTGAAGAAATTCGCTTCCTATGCACATTTGCAAAGAACAAAGACCATCCCTCTATCACACTTGTGAGGAGTGCCAAGAACCGTAGACTGATTATCGGTCTTCCCGAAAGCGCTTCCGAGTTCTTGAGCCAGTTTTTCTTTGTTCGTTGTCCTCCAGGATTCTATACCAACTGGAGAGTAGGGAGTAAGACCTTTTATCTTCGCTCCTTATTTTTTCGAACTTTTCGAAACTTGAGTTGTCATGTTAACCTCGCCCTTTCCTTTTGTAGAATTTCCTTCTCCGCTTAGGGATTCTGCCCGCCAGCCAATCTTCGAAACTCTCAGTGCGGTGGCTATTGAAGAGAGGAGCGCCAAATTTCTACTAGATGATGAGCTTTTGCACCAATTTGGGCTTTTACATCCTTCCAGGTCGACTCGGATTCATGAAATTTCTAGTTCTGATGTAGAAACGTTAGCTGCTTCGGGCTCTCAAGCGGAGGCATCGAATGCCCCAGCTTCTGCAGAAGAAGTTGCATCAGAAGTACCTGTCGTAGAGGTTGCTTTGATAAAATGTTCCGCATCCACCGATGTTGTGGGGTCATCCAGCAAGCCGGCACTTGCCCCAATTATTGAAGAGGAAGAGAATCCTCGATGTAACGACCCGTATTTTTACGGATCGACAAGTTCGTCAAAATCTGGAATTTTAGCATTTTCAAGTCATTTCAGATTTTTAGGCAGATTTTTCTAAGTCCTAGGTCGTGAATGACCTAGGTGATAAGTCGTGACCTTAGGAAGTTAGGTCGTAGTTGGCGACCTGGGAAGGTGGAGCGACCTAAAGGTTAGGTTGTAGGTTAGCTTAGGTCGTGTGCAACCTAAGGATGAAGTGGTTAGGTCGTATGGCAGTTTAGGTTGGTTGAGCGACCTAGGAGTTGATAACATTTAAGTCGTAGACGACTTATAGGGGCAACGACCTAAGGAAGCTAGGGGATAAGCAGGGAGCGACCTATAATAGTTCGCGACCTAAGGGTTAGCGAGTTAACAACCCAGTATGTTGCGACCTAGTGGATAGCTTGTTAGCGTAGTTAGGTCGTTAGGCGACCTAAGGAGTTAGGTCGCATAAGTTGTTAGGTCGCATGGGTTGGTAAGTCACTAGGATCCAAAGGAGATAGTTTAAGTGTTAGGTCGTAACACTGGTAAGTCGCTGAGTTGTTAAGGCGCGTGAGTGTTAGGTCGCTGATGCGCTATGTTGGTATGCTAGGTCGTTGAGGTTATAGGTCGTAAGAGTTAGGTCGCGTGTTGTATTGGCGCGCGCATGTGTTAGGTCGCTGAGAAGTTAAGTCGCGTCTAAGTGTTAGGTCGCGAGAGTGATGTTTTTAGGTCGCGTGAAGACTTAAGGTGGTAGGTCGTGAGCGACCTAAGGGGTTGTTAAGTCGCAAGCGCTGCTAAGTCTTAACTCGTAGATAGGTTGGCCTGGTAGGTCGTAAGTGCGCTTGGACTTAGGTCGTTAGGTCTCATACCTGCGATATGTTAGGTCGTAGGGTGTTAAGCAGCTAAGTCTTAGGTCGTAACTTTGCTAGGTCGAAGTCTTTAGGTCGGTTGGTTTTAGGTCGTAGGTCGTGGACGACCTAATTCCGAGGCTGCGACTTAAGGGATTTTCGCCTATAAATAGAAGGGGGTTGGCTTCATTTTTGGGATCCGGATTTTGAAGCGACGAAGTGCTGCCATTTTGAGAGCTCGACTTCTACACTTCTTCATTTCTTTTCTCCACTCTAATCTAGTGCTTCCATCCATCCAAGTTGAAGATCAAATTGAAGATTCAAGAGCATAGATTGAAGATCTTCATCTTTTCAAGAGAGATTTCTTTGTTCGAAGCGGATTCGTGATAGATCAAGCTCGATCCTTCGCTGTCCAGATCTGAAGCGTGTAGATTTGGGTTTGTTTTGGTGATTTGGTGAGTGGTGATTATCTCTCACACGGATCCAAAGGAGTAGATCGGATTGTTGGCTTGATTTGGTGTTAAAATAGTGATTTCTATGCATTTTTGTAAACCTAAGTGTAGATCCATGTAGATCCATTATTCATGATGATTTGACAACCATTTTTGTATGTAATTAACCTATGCAAGTTCATTCATCAAGTTGTAGAGATAATTCTCATGTTTTCATGCTTGTTAGACTTTCAACTCCTTAATTACGAAATTGCCATTATTGTTATAATAGTCCATTTTGCTTATATTTGAATGCTTGGTTACTTGGATTGATGTTTGACATGATTGATTGCTGTGAATTAGATGATTGTTGATTGGTTTTAGACAAGGTGGTCGAAGATGATTCAAAAGCTAAGGGAAAGGCTCTTGAATTGGGAAAGCTGCTCGTGGCATATGTAGCGGGATGATGAAGCTCTTATGCATAGATTTGATGATGTGATGTTGAGATGAGGCTTTGCGAGGATGTAATGAAGCGAGGCATCATGTGATGAAGACTTGGTCTAATCCAGACGGGATCATTCCAAGCACGTTGGTAACTCGGTGATATGATTCGAGTTAAGGATAATGGTTGCTCGAGAGGCGCTTGAGCTAGTATGGAAATAGTCGTCGAGGAGGATGACTAGGAGGCTGAGATCTCATCGTTGTTGAAGGTTCTAGCATGCTCAAAGCAAGAGTACGTTGGGCAGATTAGATAGTCCCTGAAGGCTAATGTTTGATAGTCAAGTACTCTGGGCATATTAGATAGTCCTAGGCACGGGTCATGATGACGTGCGGGAGTTATGTCTAGAAACGGGGTTTCCATTAGCCCTTGACGGACGGCTGAAAGAATGTGCCGGTCATTCAATTAACGGTGATATCAAGGCAATGATAACAGTGATAGCCAGAGTCATGGATGTTTGGTTGTATCGTCATTCGGACCCAAGAGCGGTATTTTCTGGGTGCTTATCTGATTTAGGCCTTGGTACTTGGAAAACATCGCCCTTGACTCGAATGATTATTACTCTACTTTAAATTGTATGCTCTGCTATGTTTGTTTCTATTTAGTGTGTGTTTGGGGGCTATCACTGTGGAAAGAGGTTGGAGTGGGAGGGTTGTATTCCTATTCCTTTTTCCTTTGTACTCTTTTGGTATGTTGTTAGTTAGTTTACTGCTCACTAAGACTGTTGTCTGACTCAAGGCTTTATGTTTTAATTCTTATTGCCTTGGGCTGTTCGTCCATTTTTGGGACGGGCAAACTAGGTAGCAGGTGACAGGTGCTGTTCTCTTCTCACGATGCTGATATCGAAGACGAGCTGGAGGGTTGCATATTATCTTCTTATTATATGTACTGGATGTTCCGCTGTTTTGTATTCTCTGAGTGTTATGTAGTGAGGCTTTATGTATTGGCTATTTGGATGCTTGTATTCAACTATTATGAAGTTTTATATGATGGCATTTTATTCTGTAAAGCTTCACTATATATATGTTCTATTGTATTTTGTCCACGCGCTGTGAGTAATACGATAGATTCTGTTGTTTTTAATCTACCCTGACAATCGTCCATAGTCGCCTAGCACACTTTACAGCGCACTATCTCTAGATTCGGTGCAGGGGTCATCGGCGGTCGTCACATTTGGTATCAGAGCATTGGTTAATCGATTTTACCCAACGCTCGCTGACATAACTACGTATGAGAGACGTAATTGTAATTTTGATGGATGACTACTATATATAATATAGTAGCTTAGTAGGGTTTGAGTCCTTTATGCAGTAGTTTCTCTAGAAGTTCTAATCATTCCTTTTTATAGATATTGAGAATGAGTCGAAGAGGGAGACCAGCTGCTAGGGAAGGCCGTGCTACTGAGGGGACTGCTGATTATGCAGCTATGTTCGAAGCTATGATGACTTCGATCATGAGAAGGATACCAATTCCGAGGGCAGCAGTTGATGTTGGAGTTCAAGTCCAAACTCTGAAACCAGTGGATTTTGCTAAGTTGTGCAAGGATTATACTGCTCTTGGAGGGAAGGTTTTCTTGGGAACAGAATCAACTATTGAGGTCCAGAGGTGGATAGATGCTTGTGGAAGGATCTTTGGTGATTTGGGAATTGATGATGAAGCTAAGAGGAAGTTGGCATCAAGGCAGCTTCAAGGGAGAGCTTCTGATTGGTGGAACTCTATTAGCATCAATACTCCGGAAGAAGAGATTACTTGGGAGCAATTCCAAGTCAGATTTGAAGCTAAGTTCATTTCTACAGCTCAGAAGTCAGTTCTGTTCCAGAGGTTTATGGAGCTCAAGCAAGGTGGGAGGCCAGTTCTTGAGTATGTTTCTAAGTTCGAAGCTTTGTCCAAGTATGCTCGGTCACATATTGAATCTGCTTATCAGAAGAATGAGAAGTTTGTGACAGGCTTGGATTATCTTGGGAGGCAGCTGGTGGATCATTTGGATGATTCATTTGAGAAGCTTGTGGAGAAAGCTCTCAGGCATGAGAGTCTGTTTCCTAAGGAAGGATCTGTTGTTGTTGTGACCAGGGAAGAGTCTAAACCCCAGCAGGGTGGAAACAAGAAGAGGAAGTAGCAGCAGTAGAAGGGTAAGGGTGGCCAGAAGAAGCCGAAAGGCGAGGTGATTTGCTACAACTGTCAGCAGAAGGGCCATTTCTTTAATGATTGTAAGAATCCGAAGGCACCGATGAAGTGTCACAACTGTGACAAGCCAGGGCACATCAGGAAGAATTGTCCAGAACCGAGGAAGGACAAGCAGATTGTGCAAGCTTATGCTTTGGGAGCTGTTCCTTCGTCTTCAAAAGCTCCTACCGCTGAAGAGAAGGGAAAGAGTGTGGTGGTTCAAGGTACTCTTTTCCTATGTGGTGTTCCAGTTAGAATTATGTTTGATACTGGAGCGTCACATTCGTTTGTTTGTAGTGAACTCGTAGGCCGGTTAGGTTTGAAACCGGATATTGTTGATAGGCCATTGGTTGTGACTAATCCAGTTGGGGGTTCGTCTTGTTTGTGTATGATATGTCGTGGTCTAATTGTATCGAGTCATGGTTGCTCTTTTGTTTGTGATTGTTTTGTTCTGAACTTTGCGGGGTTCGGAATTATTTTGGGTATGGACTGGCTTAGGAAGTATGCGGCTAAGGTTGATTGCGAAAGGTTGGAAGTGACAGTCAAGAATGTGGAGGGGCGAAAGATTGTGATACGATGTAAGCATGAAGAAGGCGTCTTCATGAGCTTCATGTATTCGCTAGTTGTTCCACGGGATGGACTGTCATTAGTGCCAATCACGAAGGGATTCGAGGATGTCTTTGACGAAGTTAAAGGGTTGCCGCCGCATAGAGAGATCGAGTTTCGTATAGATCTAGTTGAAGGAGCCAGACCTGTTGTGATGCCTCTTAGGCGGATGGCGCCTAGGGAACAGCAGGAGTTGAGGGTGCAAGTTGATGATCTTTTACAGAAAGGATTCATTCGGCGTAGTGTGTCCGAATGGGGTGCACCAGTTGTGTTCGCAACCAAGGCAGATGGATCATTGAGATTGTGTGTGGATTATCGTGAGCTGAATAAGGTGACTAAGAAGAACAAGTATCCATTGCCGAGAATAGATGACTTGTTTGATCAGCTTCACAAAGCCAAGGTGTTTTCTCAGATGGATTTAGCAACGGGATTTCACCAGTTGAGAGTGGCTAAGGATAGTGTGCCGAAGACTGCTTTTAGGACACCATCCGGTTTCTTTGAGTGGCTGGTAATGCCGTTTGGATTGACTAACGCGCCAGCATATTTTGTGGATCTTATGAATAGAGTGTTCAGAGATCAGTTGAACAAGTTCGTACTTGTGTTCGTGGATGATATTCTGATTTATTCCAGAACGGAAGAAGAGCACAAGACGCATTTGCATATTGTTTTGGAGATCTTGCGGAAACATCAACTGAAGGCTAAGTTTTCGAAGTGTCACTTCTGGAAGAGTGAAGTGAGGTTCTTAGGCCATGTGATTTCTGGAAATGGAATAGCGGTTGATCCCGCTAAGGTGGCAGCAATCCAGGATTGGGTTAGACCTAAGAATGCATCTGATGTGAGGAGTTTTCTTGGATTAGCAGGATATTATCGACAGTTTATCAAAGACTTCTCCAAGGTAGCTGCACCGTTAACAGGATTGACGAAAAAGAACCAAGTGTTCAAGTGGGATGCTAAGTGTGAGCAAGCTTTCGGAATCCTGAAAGAGAGATTGACAAGTGCTCCTGTTCTGACTATTCCAAGTGGGAATGATGAGATGGTGGTTTACACCGACGCATGTGGTACTAGACTTGGAGCAGTGCTGATGCAGAGGGATAAAGTTGTTGCGTATGCAAGTCGACAACTGAAGCCGCATGAAAGGAATTACCCGACTCATGATTTGGAGTTAGTGGCGATTGTGTTTGCTCTGAAGATGTGGAGACATTATCTGTTGGGAGTTCGATTCGAGTTGTTTACAGATCATAAGTCGTTGAAGTATCTTTTCTCCCAAAAGGATTTGAATCTTCGGCAACAACGTTGGCTTGAGTTTTTGGCATCATATGATTTTGGTATAGCTTATACTCCGGGAAAAGGTAACGCAGTGGCAGATGCGTTAAGTCGAAGACATGTAGGATTGGGAGCTATGTTTTCGGAGTGGAAGAATCTCGAGTATTTAGCTGGATTTGACTTCAGGCCTAGATGTGAATTGGAGCCTGAGATGTTGGCAAACTTATCGATAAGACCTTCTCTTGAGGAAAGGATTGGCGAGAGCCAAAAGCGAGACGATAAGCTTGTCAAGATTATCCGTGAATTGGAATCTGGATTGGATCCAGAAAAGGATAAAGGATTCGAGGTCGATCAAGAGGGTTGGCTTCGGAAGCAAGGACGACTAGTTGTTCCCGATATAGATGAATTAAGGAGTGAAGTTCTGAAGGAAAGTCATCACTCGAAGTTGACAATTCATCCAGGTGGAAATAAGATGTATCGGGATATGAAGAGAACCTACTACTGGGAAGGTATGAAGAAGGATGTTGGAAATTTTATTTCCAAGTGTATGAACTGCCAGTTGGTGAAAGCCGAACAGAAGAAGCCAAGTGGATTGCTTCAGCCATTAGAAGTTCCTACATGGAAGTGGGAGCAGATATCGATGGATTTTATTGATGGACTACCTAGAACAAGAACGGGAAATGAAGGGATTTGGGTCATTGTAGATCGTCTGACTAAGAGCGCAAGATTCATTCCTGTTCGATCGACTAGGACTGCATCAAAGTTGGCTGAGTAGTATGTTAAGTGGATAGTTCGATTCCATGGTATTCCGAAGAGTATAGTGAGCGATCGAGATCCATTGTTCACTAGTGGATTTTGGAAGAGCTTCCAGGAAGTTTTGGGAACCGAGTTGTGTTTGAGTACAGCTTATCACCCTCAAACAGATGGTCAGACCGAGAGAGTCAACCGAGTTTTGGAAGATCTCCTCAGAGCTTGTGTTTTGGATTTCGGAGGATCATGGGAAGATCACCTTCATTTGGTGGAGTTTGCGTACAACAACAGTTACCAGTCAAGCATTGGTATGGCACCGTATGAGGCATTTTATGGAAGACCGTGTAACTCTCCGACATGTTGGTTAGAGACTGGAGAAAAGCTGATGCTTGGGCCAGAGATGATTCGACAGACTTCAGATTGTATAGAGATCATTCGGCTACGAATGAAGGCAGCCCAAGACCGTCAGAAGAGTTATGCTGATAAGCGTCGAATGGATTTGGAATTTGACATAGGAGATATGGTTTTTGTAAAGATTTCTCCACTGAAGAATGTTTTCGATTCGGGAAGAAAGGAAAATTGACTCCGAGATTTGTTGGACCATTCCCGATTACCGAGCGAATTGGAAAGCTCGCTTATAGATTGGAATTACCGGAGAAGATGTCGAGTGTGCACAATGTTTTTCATGTATCGTATCTACGGAAGTATGTGCACGACTCGAATACAGTGGTTTCTGTCGATAGCTATGAAGATTTCGAAGTTGATCCAGTCGATAGAAGACCTCGTAAGCCGCTTCGTGTTGTTGAAACCGACACGAAACAGCTTAGGAGGAAGGTTGTAACGACCCGGAAATTTCGATCCCGAAATTTCCAGATAGTTAGAGAAAAAGAAGAAGAGAGAGAAGAAAAAGAAGAAGCAGAAGCACCAAATCACAGAAACCTCACATTCGCAGCGGATCAAAATATAATATCAGATAAATAATAGTTATACAAAGGAACACTGTACTTGTCAAATTACACTTTAATATATCAGAGTTACAACATATTTACAAACACAAGACAGATAATCAATCTGTTTCAGATACTATCATATATCACAGTAGAAACTCTCAATACGTTCCTGCTCTCCAGCTCGCCTCCTGAGCTCCAGAACGTCCTTACCTGAAAATCTGTAATACTCGGTCACGTGTGACGACCCGGCTTTCCACTCCCGGAAAATCGCATCGACAGAAAGAAAGAAAGGGGTGAGAAATAGAAAAGAGAAGAAGAGAAAAGAAAACAACAACAGATACTCACAGCGGAAACGAAACGAAATATAATATATCACATAAATATTACATAGTATCATATACATCATCTATCAGAGTTACACAGATTACACATCACATACTAGACAGTTATAAACATCTGTCTAGTTATTACATCTCAACACAATACAGATCAATACAAAGATCAACACAGCGGAAAACTACTATCTATATCTACAACGCCGAAGCCTCCTGCTCCATTGCTCCTCCAGATTACTCGTCAAAGCTAAACCTGAATCCCTTGGCTACTCGTAAAAATTTGAGTACCCAAGAGTTTATAAAACAGAAATAAACAACTTGGGTCAGACATGGGTCTGGTGTGAGTAACAGGTTAAACTTGTTTAACTTCAAAACCTTTTGAAAGAAAAGGTATCACGTAAGACTCCCCACCAATAAATATGGGTAAGTTTTTACCTTACGCTAACCAAAACATTTGATAGGAAATTCGATTGTATTATAATAGGTCTAGGGTTTTCAAATAAATATGAAATAGCTGGAATGCTTACATCTCACGTTCCAACATAGTTGGGCACAACTAAAACGTACGGCACTTATTGGAGTTTGGATTCCATCAATGGCAGGGCTACCGGGGTACCGCCCGTCACAGTACGTGGCCTAGATCACCGTACCGAGGATCACTCCCAATCCCCTGCAACACAAGGCCGGAACATCCCTTACTGGATAATTCCCGCACAAGATACCTCACGGTTGTCATGACCAACCGCACACACTAAGTCGAAAATAGAAAGGGACATCTAGACAGAGGTAATCTTGTCCTACTTGGGTGCTACCCACTAACCTTGCTGCACCTCCCCTGTTTTAGCCATTCCCGGTTTGTGAGGCTTGAGGTCACGATTACCTTAGAAAAGAACACATCACTTAGAATGCTCATCGTCCACCTGACGATGTTCTGAAAGCATTCAGTCCATACAAGTTCGTTCCGGGTTCGAACGAAACCGAAGGCATTATCTCGTTACACTCGTTTTGGAATCACCCTCAGAGTTAACGACAATAACCCTTGCACTCTGAATCTTCATCTTCACTTGATTCACGACCTATCGTTAATTTGGATCGATGTGGTATTCGGGTCTCCAGACCTGGAAATCCGGTATACGGAAACCCGATCCCGGTCTCATCGAAATCCAAAACGTATCTTTTAAGGCCAAGTTGTTTTAAAGGTTAAAACAATTTAATTCAATTATCTTTATACACTTAGAAAGAAAATTCACAATAGATAATCAACATTATCAATATCATCAGATAATCCATATTATCACAATTCAACTAAACATCCATATCACATAGCATATATCTCATCAGAGATATCAATCAAATGCAAAGCATTTAGTATTATCATCCATCCATAAGTAATGATCTATATCATCTCTAATTAATTTAAAGTTAATTAAATTAATTACTTTTATTTTATAAATCCTATTTACTTAAACATTAATCAATTACAAATTAATTAATTATCCTCTAATTACCTTTTTCAATTAATCATCTTTGATTAATTATCTTTTAATTACCTTTTTCAATTAATCATCTTTGATTAATTATCTTTTAATTACCTTCAAGTAATTTATCTTTAATTAATTACTCAAATTAATTAACCTTAACCACTTATAGTAATTAACCTTTAATTACTTCATTAATTAATTAACTATAATTAATTAAATTAATCACTATAATTAATTATATTAAACCTTAATTAATTACAAATTAATCACTTCATTTATTAATTATTTCTTAATTAATCAATCTTAATTAAGGATCATTAATTAACGACCCGACTTCCTATGCCCAGAAAGTCGCATCATTATGAAGAAAGAAAGGGGTAGAAAATAGAAAAGAAGAGAAGAAAGAAAGAAACAACAACAACGATCCCACAGCGGAACGAATAAATTATATTAATAACATAAACTATTACATAGTATACAACAATTTACAGAGTTACACAGCATATACATCACTTACTAGACAGTTATAAACATCTGTCTAGACATTACAACTCAAATACAAGACAAGACACTATCACAGATATCAACACAGCGGAATACTATATCTATGAACGCCGAAGCCTCCTGCTCCATTGCTCCTCCAGAATATTCGTCAAAGCTAAACCTGAATCCCTCGACTACTCAATACAATATTGAGTACCCAAGAGTTTAATAAAACAGAAAATAAACACTTGGGTCAGACAGGGGTCTGGTGTGAGTAAACGGTTAGATTGCTTAACTTTGAAAACCTTTGAAAACAAAAGTATCACGTAAGACTTCCCACAAATAAATATGGGTAAGTTTTTACCTTACGCTAACTAAAACATTTGATAGGAAATCCGATTGTATTATAATAGGGTCTAGGGTTTCCAAGTAAAATACAGAAATAGCTGAAATGCTTACATCTCACATTCCAACATAGTTGGGCACAACTAATACGTACGGCACTTATTGGAGTTTGGATTCCATACAATGGCAGGGCTACTGGGGTACCGCCCGTCACAGTACGTGGCCTAGATCACCGTACCGAGGAGTACGCCCGCTCCCCTGCAACACAAAGCCGGAACCATCCCTTACTGGATAATCCCGAACAAGATAATCCCGTAGTTGGCGCGACCAACCACACACTAAGCCGAATAAAAGAAAAGGGACCTCTAGACAGGGATCTATCTTGCTCTCAGTGGGTGCTACCCACGAAGCCTTGCTGCACCTCCCCTGTTTTAGCCATTCCCGGTTGATGAAGCTTGAGGTTACGATTACCTTTAATCAGAACATATCACTTAGAATGCTCATCGTCCGCCTGACGATGTGCTGAAAGCATTCAATCCATACAAGTTCGTTCCGGGTTCGAACGAAACCGAAGGCATTATCTCGTTACACTCGTTTTGGAATCACCCTCAGAGTTAACGACAATAACCCTTGCACTCTGAATCTTCATCTTCACTTGAGATTCACGACCTATCGTTAATTTGGATCGATGTGGTATTCGGATCTCCAGACCTGGAAATCCGGTATACGGAAACCCGATCCCGGTCTCATCGAAATCCAAAACGTATCTTTTAAGGCCAAGTTGTTTAAAGGTTTAAACAATTTAACTTATCTATATTCATACAGATAGATAATTCACAATTCACAACTGATAATCACATTATCAATTAAACAGATGATTCATAACCAAATAGGTAATCCATATCAACATCACAATAGTTAATCTATATTATCATCATAATGCAACCAAGCATTCATATCACACAACATCTTATCTCATTTCTGAGATTACATCCATTTAAGACAATCAATGTCATCCATTCTTATATAAGCAATGATTTACTTAATCACAACATAATTAATTTAAAATGAATTAAATTAACTATCTCCATCTTTAATTAATTTAAAGTGAATTAAATTAATTACTTCATCTCTTAATTAATTTAAAGTAAATTAAATTAATTATTTTATTATAAATCTTACTTATATAATCATTGATTTATTACAAATTAATTAATAAATTATATTAAAGCTTAATTACTATTTGTAATTAAGGATAATTACTAAATGAAGTAATTAGTGGAAATGAATTTAATTAAGAAATGATTATTTGATGTAATTAAGTAAAAGGTAAATTATTTAATAAAATAATTAGAGGATAATTATTTTATTAAATGAAAATGATTAAGAGTTAATCATTTGTTATTAATTTGATTAATGATCCTATTAAGATTGATTAATTAAGTAATAATTAATAAAATAAAGTAATTAATTAATGTAATTAATTAAGAATTAATGTAATTAATTATAGTTGATTAAGTTAATTAATTTTAGTTAATTAATTAATGATGTAATTAAAGGTTAATTACTATAAGTGATTAAGGATAATTAATTTGAGTAATTAATTAAAGATAAATTACTTGGATGTAATTAAAAGATAATTAATCAAAGATGATTAATTGAAATAAATTATTAGAGGATAATTAATTAATTGATTGTAATTAATTAATGGTTAAGTAAGAAGGATTTATAAAATGAAGTAATTAATTTAATTCACTTTAAATTAATTAGAGATGATATAAATCATTACTTATGGATGGATGATAATACTGAATACTTGGCATTGATTGATATCTCTGATGAGATATATGCTGTGTGATATGGATGTTAGTTGAATTGTATGGATTATCTGATAATGTTGATTATCTGTTGTGAATTATCTTTCTTTGTGTATAAAGATAATGAATTGAATTGTTTTAACCTTTAAAACAACTTGGCCTTAAAAGATACGCTTTGGATTTCGATGAGACCGGGATCGGGTTTCCGTATACCGGATTTCCAGGTCTGGAGACCCGAATACCACATCGATCCAAATTAACGATAGGTCGTGAATCAAGTGAAGATGAAGATTCAGAGTGCAAGGGTTATTGTCGTTAACTCTGAGGGTGATTCCAAAATGAGTGTAACGAGATAATGCCTTCGGTTTCGTTCGAACCCGGAACGAACTTGTATGGATTGAATGCTTTCAGCACATCGTCAGGCGGACGATGAGCATTCTAAGTGATATGTTTTGATTAAAGGTAATCGTAACCTCAAGCCTCACAAACCGGGAATGGCTAAAACAGGGGAGGTGCAGCAAGGTTAGTGGGTAGCACCCAAGTAGGACAAGGTTACCTCTGTCTAGATGTCCCTTTCTATTTCGACTTAGTGGTGCGGTTGCTGATCCCAACCGTGAGGTATCTTGTGCGGGAATTATCCAGTAAGGGATGTTCCGACCTTGTGTTGCAGGGGATTGGGAGTGATCCTCGGTACGGTGATCTAGGCCACGTACTGTGACGGGCGGTACCCCGGTAGCCCTGCCATTGTATGGAATCCAAACTCCAATAAGTGCCGTACGTATTAGTTGTGCCCAACTATGTTGGAATGTGAGATGTAAGCATTTCAGCTAATTCTGTATTTTACTTGAAAACCCTAGACCCTATTATAATACAATCAGATTTCCTATCAAGTGTTTTGGTTAGCGTAAGGTAAAAACTTACCCATGTTTATTTGTGGGGAGTCTTACGTGATACCTTTGCTTTCAAAAGGTTTTGAAGTTAAGCAATTTTAACCCGTTTACTCACACCAGACCCATGTCTGACCCAAGTTGTTTATTTCTGTTTTATAAACTCTTGGGTACTCAAATTTTTACGAGTAGCCAAGGGATTCAGGTTAGCCTTGACGAATTGTGGAGGAGCAATGGAGCAGGAGGCTTCAACGTTGTAGATATAGATAGTAGTTTCCGCTGTGTTGATCTTGTTTAGATCTTTGTTTGTATTGAGATGTAATAACTAGACAGATGTTTATAACTGTCTAGTATATGATGTGAATCTGTGTAACTCTGATAAGTGTTGTATATGATACTATGTAATATTTATGTGATATAATATATTTTGTTCGTTTCCGCTGTGAGTATTTGTGTTTGTTTCTTTTCTCTTCTTTTCTTTTCTACTTCTCACCCCTTTCTTTCTTATTAGCGATACGACTTTCTATGGAGAGAAAGTCGTGGTCGTTACAGTCAAATTAAGGACGTTCTGGAGCTCAGGAGGCGAGCTGGAGAGCAGGAACGTATTGAGAGTTTCTACTGTGATATATGATAGTATCTGAAACAGATTGATTATCTGTCTTGTGTTTGTAAATATGTTGTAACTCTGATATATTAAAGTGTAATTTGACAAGTACAGTGTTCCTTTGTATAACTATTATTTATCTGATATTATATTTTGATCCGCTGCGAATGTGAGGTTTCTGTGATTTGGTGCTTCTGCTTCTTCTTTTTCTTCTCTCTCTTCTTCTTTTTCTCTAACTATCTGGAAATTTCGGGATCGAAATTTCCGGGTCGTTACAAAGGTAGTTAGGTTGCTCAAGATACAATGGAGTGATGATGATAACGACTGCACGTGGGAGGTGGAAGAGAGGATGAAGGCAGCTCATCCTGAACTCTTCAAGGTATGGCCCTAAGGTGTCGTGTCATCTCGCGATATTGTAACTTGTTCTAGTTTTAGAATTCTGTACGCTAAGCTAGAATTGGATGCATGGTTTGTTGATTGCTATGGATGGTAGGCGTACAGAATAGTTTTTGATTGCTATGATTGCTTGGAATTTCGGGGGCAAAATTCCTAAGGGGGAGAGAATGTAACGACCCGTATTTTTACGGATCGACAAGTTCGTCAAAATCTGGAATTTTAGCATTTTCAAGTCATTTCAGATTTTTAGGCAGATTTTTCTAAGTCCTAGGTCATGAACGACCTAGGTGATAAGTCGTGACCTTAGGAAGTTAGGTCGTAGTTGGCGACCTAAGAAGGTGGAGCGACCTAAAGGTTAGGTTGTAGGTTAGCTTAGGTCGTGTGCAACCTAAGGATGAAGTGGTTAGGTCGTATGGCAGTTTAGGTTGGTTGAGCGACCTAGGAGTTGATAACATTTAAGTCGTAGACGACTTATAGGGGCAACGACCTAAGGAAGCTAGGGGATAAGCAGGGAGCGACCTATAATAGTTCGCGACCTAAGGGTTAGCGAGTTAACAACCCAGTATGTTGCGACCTAGTGGATAGCTTGTTAGCGTAGTTAGGTCGTTAGGCGACCTAAGGAGTTAGGTCGCATAAGTTGTTAGGTCGCATGGGTTGGTAAGTCGCTAGGATCCAAAGGAGATAGTTTAAGTGTTAGGTCGCGTGGGTCTAAGTGTTAGGTCGTAACACTGGTAAGTCGCTGAGTTGTTAAGGCGCGTGAGTGTTAGGTCGTTGATGTGCTATGTTGGTATGCTAGGTCGCTGAGGTTATAGGTCGTAAGAGTTAGGTCGCGTGTTGTATTGGCGCGCGCATGTGTTAGGTCGCTGAGAAGTTAAGTCGCGTCTAAGTGTTAGGTCACGAGAGTGATGTTTTTAGGTCGCTTGAAGACTTAAGGTGGTAGGTCGTGAGCGACCTAAGGGGTTGTTAAGTCACAAGCGCTGCTAAGTCTTAACTCGTAGATAGGTTGGCCTGGTAGGTCGTAAGTGCGCTTGGACTTAGGTCGTTAGGTCTCATACCTGCGATATGTTAGGTCATAGGGTGTTAAGCAGCTAAGTCCTAGGTCGTAACTTTGCTAGGTCGAAGTCTTTAGGTCGGTTGGTTTTAGGTCGTAGGTCGTGGACGACCTAATTCCGAGGCTGCGACTTAAGGGATTTTCGCCTATAAATAGAAGGGGGTTGGCTTCATTTTTGGGATCCGGATTTTGAAGCGACGAAGTGCTGCCATTTTGAGAGCTCGACTTCTACACTTCTTCATTTCTTTTCTCCACTCTAATCTAGTGCTTCCATCCATCCAAGTTGAAGATTAAATTGAAGATTCAAGAGCATAGATTGAAGATCTTCATCTTTTCAAGAGAGATTTCTTTGTTCGAAGCGGATTCGTGATAGATCAAGCTCGATCCTTCGCTGTCCAGATCTGAAGCGTGTAGATTTGGGTTTGTTTTGGTGATTTGGTGAGTGGTGATTATCTCTCACACGGATCCAAAGGAGTAGATCGGATTGTTGGCTTGATTTGGTGTTAAAATAGTGATTTCTATGCATTTTTGTAAACCTAAGTGTAGATCCATGTAGATCCATTATTCATGATGATTTGACAACCATTTTTGTATGTAATTAACCTATGCAAGTTCATTCATCAAGTTGTAGAGATAATTCTCATGTTTTCATGCTTGTTAGACTTTCAACTCCTTAATTACGAAATTGCCATTATTGTTATAATAGTCCATTTTGCTTATATTTGAATGCTGGGTTACTTGGATTGATGTTTGACATGATTGATTGCTGTGAATTAGATGATTGTTGATTGGTTTTAGACAAGGTGGTCGAAGATGATTCAAAAGCTAAGGGAAAGGCTCTTTAATTGGGAAAGCTGCTCGTGGCATATGTAGCGGGATGATGAAGCTCTTATGCATAGATTTGATGATGTGATGTTGAGATGAGGCTTTGCGAGGATGTAATGAAGCGAGGCATCATGTGATGAAGACTTGGTCTAATCCAGACGGGATCATTCCAAGGACGTTGGTAACTCGGTGATATGATTCGAGTTAAGGATAATGGTTGCTCGAGAGGCGCTTGAGCTAGTATGGAAATAGTTGTCGAGGAGGATGACTAGGAGGCTGAGATCTCATCGTTGCTGAAGGTTCTAGCATGCTCAAAGCAAGAGTACGTTGGGCAGATTAGATAGTCCCTGAAGGCTAATGTTTGATAGTCAAGTACTCTGGGCAGATTAGATAGTCCTAGGCACGGGTCATGATGACGTGCAGGAGTTATGTCTAGAACCGGGGTTTCCATTAGCCCTTGACGGACGGCTGAAAGAATGTGCCGGTCATTCAATTAACGGTGATATCAAGGCAACGATAACAGTGATAGCCAGAGTCATGGATGTTTGGTTGTATCGTCATTCGGACCCAAGAGCGGTATTTTCTGGGTGCTTATTTGATTTAGGCCTTGGTACTTGGAAAACATCGCCCTTGACTCGAATGATTATTACTCTACTTTAAATTGTATGCTCTGCTATGTTTGTTTCTATTTAGTGTGTGTCTGGGGGCTATCACTGTGGAAAGAGGTTGGAGTGGGAGGGTTGTATTCCTATTCCTTTTTCCTTTGTACTCTTTTGGTATGTTGTTAGTTAGTTTACTGCTCACTAAGACTGTTGTCTGACTCAAGGCTTTATGTTTTAATTCTTATTGCCTTGGGCTGTTCGTCCATTTTTGGGACGGGCAGACTTGGTAGCAGGTGACAGGTGCTGTTCTCTTCTCACGATGCTGATATCTAAGACAAGCTGGAGGGTTGCATATTATCTTCTTATTATATGTACTGGATGTTCCGCTGTTTTGTATTCTCTGAGTGTTATGTAGTGAGGCTTGATGTATTGGCTATTTGGATGCTTGTATTCAACTATTATGAAGTTTTATATGATGGCATTTTATTCTGTAAAGCTTCACTATATATATATGTTCTATTGTATTTTGTCCACGCACTGTGAGTAATACGATAGATTCTGTTGTTTTTAATCTACCCTGACAATCGTCCATAGTCGCCTGGCACACTTTACAACGCACTATCTCTAGATTCGGTGCAGGGGTCATGGGCGGTCGTCACACTCGAATTCTTGACAAGTCGGCCGATGCGGAAGTTGAGAAAGAGAATTCTGCTGGGCATCATGGCGATGATACCTTTGATGACTTGAGTGATATAATGATAACTTCTCAAGAGCTTTTCAAGGATAATACTTCAAAAGCAACCTCTCCTGTTATTGAAGCGACTTCCTCTTTGAAACAAGCTTCGACAGCTTCTACACCTGTCGTTTCTGTTTCGACATTAAAACGTGGTTTGTAGTTTGACGCACGTAGTTCGCACGCCACACACACTTAGGATTTTTCAGCACTTATAAGCATTTATCCTCTTTTTCTGGAAATTTCTAAACTTTACTTCTTTTTCGATTTTCAGATTCTCCGATGGGGCGTACCGGCTCATACTATGACTCATTTCAGCGCCATGGAGGCCGTGGATCTTATGACTTTAGGAAATATCTTGGTGACCAGAGAGAGAAGATGAGGAAAGGGCTCGAAGGAAGGCTCAAGAGAAATGGGATTATGAGCAGCGGCAGAGAAGAAAAGACGCTGATCGATATGATTCTTCCTACAGAAGTGACGATTCCCATAAGCGAAAGTCTTATGATGACAAGGGGAAGACTCATATTACTGACAGCTCAAGTAAACGGGTTAAACTTAGCGAAAAGGACGCGTCTTCAATTTTTGAAAAAACTAACGCTCCTATCTCTTCTGATGTTCCGGCCAGCTCTCCTCCTTTAAAGAAATCTGACATTCAAGCGATCATCAGCAGGCCCCAATATCAGGTTAAAGATGGCCCTCCAACGCTTCAAAGCCGGTTTCCAAACTGGTGTTTAAAAGGAGTGCGTTTTGACCTGGATTTGGTCCCGATTGATAAGCAAGCCATGCTTAGAAATCTCGATGCAGTTAAGCTTGACATTGATAGGATGTCGCAATGGCAAAAGCTTGTTGATGAACTCCAGAGAGTCAATCATATGAATCTTGAAAACATGCTGACTCTGGAGAATGATAAAGCTGAATGGGATAAATGGTGCAAGTAGCATGACGCGGAGATGACGAACATCGCGGATGACAATGCAAGGCTTGAATCTGAAGTCAAGCGGCTTAAGGAAAATCTCGCCTCTTCTTCTGCATCACATACTCAAAAAGAAGAAGTCTTTCAGAAGCAAGTGCGGGACGCACATGCTGCACAAAGGGATGCCGAAACGAAGCTTGCAGCTGAGCAGCTCATTGCTGAAAAATATCACACAGAAAATGCTGAACTGTAGGAAAAAGTCACCTCCCAGAACGTGGATATTGAATTATTAAAGTCTCGAGTTGCTAAAGCTGAGATAGAGCGTGATGAGGCTATTGATGGTCGAGTTGCTGCCGTTGCCGAAAAAGAAGCGGCTGAGCAATCACATGAGGCAACGAAAGCAAACATCAGCTCTACCTTATTCGACTTTTATTTACACAGCGTTCTGGGTCGTGGAAGTCTTTCTTTTCTGAGTCCTGACTATGAGGTTACCCTGGCCGTAGTGTGGGAAGTAGCGGTTGACATGCTTGGCGGGGCTGGCTATAATGAAGCGGAACTTGA
Source organism: Allium fistulosum (assembly GCA_030737815.1). Lineage (NCBI taxonomy): Eukaryota > Viridiplantae > Streptophyta > Magnoliopsida > Asparagales > Amaryllidaceae > Allium > Allium fistulosum. The sequence continues at coordinate 1,391,259,158 of CM060902.1, forward strand.
GGCACGCTACCTCGACGAAGAAGCTCGTGCTGCCCTTGCCATGGGAAAAGAGCAACTTGCCCGAGTGCGAGCTGAAACCACGGGGGAGAAGCATTCCGAAAAGGAAATACTTCTTGCTGTCCCTGTTCATACTTCGGTCTCAGCTGATGTTGATATCATTGGTTCTGGTTCTCACTCTTCACTCCCTGCCAAAGATATTGTTACGACTCCCACAGAAGAAGAAGCGCTGGAAGATATTGCGGCTCAGAAATTTGAAACTGATCTTGCCAAGTCGACTTCTCCAGGTAACTTTGACGTCGACCCAGTCCCGGTGAACCATTTATTTGATTTAACTAGGCTTGATGATCTTCTTACTTATTACTTTAGCCTTGACGAATCAATATCTCATTTTGAAGAGTACTGATTTTGACTTCTTTTATTATGCAGCGGACGCGCCGGAAACTGCACCAATTTCTCCTTCTTCAGCTGCCGTTCCTCCTCCTTCTCAAGTTACTCCTCTTCCAGCTTCTCAACCAGGTTCACAGGAAGAACAGATAGCAGCCCTTCAAGGCTTGGACGAACCACCTGCTTCCGAGGAGCAGAAAGCAGAAGATCTGGAAGATAGTGAGAAGACCCCGGAGCAGTCTTTTGACTACGACACAAAGCTTTCTACATTTCTTACTCCGGGGAGTGAGTCTTCTTCCAAGAAGAAGGGGAAACGTGTGGTTTCGAAGAAAGGAAAGAAAAGTTCTTCTGCTGCTGGAGATGAAGCAGAAGTCGATCCGTCTGAGTCTCTTTCTCCTTCTTCTCCGATACGGCCTCCGAAACTAATTACCAGGCCGGGTAAAGGCTCCAAGGGTGGGAAGAAGGAGAAATGAGTTTGATTTTGTCTTTTCTGCTTTTTGCATGTATTGACCGGAAGTTGTGCGGATACCGGTCTCCGCTTCTTTTTGTGATCTGCACAATGTAAATTTTTTTTCATAGTATTGAATAAAATAGCTATTTTACTTGTGTACTAATTCTTGTGTATGTGAGAATGCATTTGTTTCTCATTTTTAGTGTAGAATAAACGATCTATTTTTCGTGATATTGCAATGAACTTGTGGTATGTTGCTTGCATGTTACTTTTATTAATATAATTGAATTGTATAGTATTGCCCCCATACCGTAAGTGCATTGCAATATTTCTAGCTTTTTCAAGACTGATACTCTTATTTCATAGAATAATTACTCCACTTTTAAGGGAAGAATCATTCTGCTTTTAATAGAGTATATCTCGTCTTTAGAGAAGTTTTTACTTTCTCTTTCTTTCTGAAGAACACTTCAACTTTTGGGGATGATCATTTTTATTTGTTAAAAAGTAAATTTTCCTATGCAGTGAAGTGAACTTTTTGAAGAATTTTTTGATTTGTTTAGCGCTTCCGAAGAAGGCTTTGTTTTTGTGCCTCTGAAGAGGGCTTATGTCTGGTACTTCAAGCATGGTGAAGTGTGCCTCCAAAGAGGTCTTTTGGTCTCCGAAGAGAAGCGATTTTGGTCTCCGAAGAGAGGCAATTTTTGGTCTCCGAAGAGAAGCAATTTGGCATTTCATCTCTGGTGAAGTGGGCCTCTGCAGAGGAGCATTTTGCACTTCTACACTGGTGAAATGTGCCTCCGAAGAGGGCTTGTTAGAATTTCATCTTTGGTGAAGTGGGCTTCCGAAGAAGAGCATTTTGCACTTCTACACGGGTGAAATGTGCCTCCGAAGAGGGCTTTTGCCTCCGAAGAGGTCTTGTAATTGCCTGGAAGTTACTTTCTCATGGTTGAGTGGATCCATGGGGCGGACGCAAGTTGCTTGATTGGATGTTCGTTTGCACAAACGACCGCAATCAATTAACAAGGGCCATGTTCCTTCAGCTTGGGAAGGTGCCCCTCCGGTGGTTCCACCAATCTTTTTATTGAGAGAAGCACTTCCATTTGTTGGCGTGCCTCATTAGAGGGCTTTGTTGACCATTTGGGAAGGAGCATCGGTTGGTTGGTGTGCCAGGAAGGTTGCTTCTCAGGGGTGAGTAGATTCACGGGACGGACGCAAGCTGCCTGATCGGATGCATCACGATCAGTTAGCAAGGGCGCTGTTCCTTCTGCTTGGGAAGGTGTCCCTTCGGTGGTTCTACCGGCCCTTTTATTGAGTGGCATACCTCCTTTTGGCTGCTTTTGTGTTTGCCTGGCCATCTTCTCCCATCATCTGCTCATTAGCGATCTTTTATTATCATTTCCAAGCGTATCTTCTTTCCTTTTGCAAGTAAATTGCCTTATCCGAAGAAGTGGACTTCACTGTTGAACAACTTCACGGGACAAACGCGAGTTACCTAGTTGGATGTCTGTTCATATTGACAATCACAACCGGTTAACGAAGGCTTGCCCCAGTGGAGTTGCCAACTTTTTATGTGAAGTTCTTCTTGTATAGGATTTGAATATGGAATTTTTGCTGCTTAAATAAATGATTTGTAGGGCTCGCTTGGCTTTGCGATGGGTGAGCTTCGCTTTAATGACCTGCAATATTAGACTGACATTTTAGCAATACATTTAGAGTATTTATATATCGAAATATAACAGGCATTTTATAATAGAAAACACAGAATTCATAGTTTTTCATTATTCAGTCACACTGATTTCTCAACGGTTTACAATGCAGAAGTTACACATCCATTATCATTTTTACAAATTTAAGCAATGCTGTTAAGTAAAAAATGGACGCTAGTGATAGTTGTTTCAGAATCTCTGGGCTGATTTTCCATTTGCACTAGATTCGCAGCTTCGGATTTATATGCCAGAGAAAGTGAAAGATGTTCCAGTTGCAGTTTTGTGGACAATTAGCAGTCGTCCTAACTTCTGCCTGTTGGGTGTGGACCTCCTGTGACAACATTAATGACAAGCTTTTCTGAATCTTGCACTGCAGTGTTGTCGCGAGAATCGGATTGATGGGTAGGACGTTGTTGATCCCGAGTGGATGAGGTTGGATCGACTCCACCTCTCTTAACGTATTGTTGGAGTTTACCCTGCTCCAGCAATTCTTCAATCACATTCTTTAATTGGCGACATTGGTCAGTGTCATGGCCAGGTTGATTGTGAAATTGGCAGAATTTTCCATTACGCACTGCACCTCTCTTCATCTCAGGTGGCTTAGGATACCTGACAACGTCCTTTGTTGCAAAAAAGATATTTCTTGGTGTATCAGTTAAAGGAGTAAAATCTGAAAGATCGAAGCGGCGGAGTTTCCTCTCATTTCCCTGATTCTTTCCTCCGTCGTTTTCCCTTTTCTGATTCTCAGAATTTCTTTTGTTTGAAGCAAGATCATTATTGTTGTCCTTGGCAACTAATACTTTTGCTGAGGCGGAAAGGTTTTCCAGGCGCATGAATTCATCGGCCTTTTTATAAAACTTCTCAAGGGAATTTGGTTCCATCATTTTTAGCCATTTTCCAAATTCACTCGATTTATTAATGGCTCGCACCAAGTAGGTCAGGATCATACGCGGTTCTACATTATCCACTTCGGCTACAGCTATATTGAAACGGCTTAAGAAAGATTTGATTGATTCTCCGGGAGCTTGTTTAAGACTAGACAATGACATTATATCCTTGGCTTTTGAAGCATACAATCTGAACTGTTCTTTAAACTTTTGCGTCAAGTCGGAGAATTGATCTATTGACCGAATTGGAAGCTTTATGAACCAAAGTAAGGCCACACCTTCCAAGTACACTGGAAAGTATCGACACTTAATCTCGTCTGACGCTATTGCACCGGGCATATGCCAATCGTACTTGTATAGGAAATGATTAGGGTCACTCGTTCCCCTATAGGCTTGGATAGTAGGAGGCGCAAATTTCCTTGGAAATTCCGCTTTCAGAATCTTTTCCGTAAACAGAGTTCTGCTCGGTGCAAATCCCCAGTCGTTCTCATTCTCTTCCCTTTGCATGCTCTCTTTCATGATGCGGCTAACCATTTCGGACAGGTACTCTTTATTGTTCAGAGACATTTCCCGACAGGCATCAGTCCTTCTTTCGGAAGCTTGCCCGGGTACATGTTCACGATAAGTTGGCTGCGGCATAGAACCCTCAGCTTGGAAAGGTGGCATTTCTGGAGAGGTTGTTTGATGGTTTTCTGGTTGACGATTTGCCCCGAGCAGAGCAGTTAATCTGTCCATCATTAAAGCATTTTGAGTCTCAATTTGTTGGTATAATCCAGAAACTGCGTCGTCCAATTCAGCCCGGGTGACTCCAACGGTAGGAGTTGCTTGGTCTGCTGTTGGGGAAGCGGAAGTTCCTTCATGAGCATTTCTGGATCTGACAGGTCTACCTCTTCTTCCAGGAGCCATGTTTTCAGATAAGCTTCTGGTTTTGAAAGAGATTTTCTCTACCAATTGCTTTGGAGCAATGATGACAATCTTCTTGAGTTGGGTTCTCAGTGAAAGCACCAAAATATTAACGCTAAAAAAGTGAACGCTAACACCCGGTGTGTGTGGTTGAGTTGTGAAAGCACCACCCGTTGGTACGGGAACAAAATACAAGCTGAAAATAGCAGTAAAATGGTAAATAACAACAGATTTATAGTGGTTCGGCCCGTAACTGAGCCTACATCCACTTTATAGTCTTTTATTGCTGATTTGATTACAATTCGGTACAATGTTCTTCTAAACACAACACAATTTGATCACGAAAACACTCTTGACTATTAGCTCAATCTTCGATGATGAAACTCGATGAATCCGTGTCGGATGTATGGAATTCCTCCCGAAGCTTGTTGTAGTGTCTCTAGTATTTGAAGATCTTCGTGTGTTGATTGAGTTGAGAGTTCGGCAGAGTAACGACGCTCCAAGAAATGGCTGTCCAAAAAAGTCCCTCCCTTGTTGGAGATTGCAATCTATTTATAGGAGAAGAATCTGGCCTGAACTCGGCTTCTAAGTCCTTAGGTCGCTTACGACTTATGATATGTCGTAAGTCGTCTCCGACCTAAGAAGCTCGGGCTATCTTTTAACAGCTGCACATAATGGCTTCATATATTTGCCAAGGCATAGGTCGTGAACGGGCTAAGGGAAAGTGGTAGGTCATGAGCGACCTAAGGAAATGGCATGAGAAGCCTTAGGTCTTTGGGTAGAAGCTTTAGGTCGGGGACGACCTAAGATAGGTCGTAGGTCATTCGCACCTTAGTTCCTCAGGTTACTGTATTTAAGAACAGGATCCAGTAAGTCGTTAGATCGCTACCGCCCATAGGTCGTAAGTCGTTAACTCGTAGGTCCCTGAGTAGTTAGATCGGCAACCACTAGAACGGCATGACTTTAGGTCGTAAGTCATAGCTTGCTAAGTCACTAAGTCGTAAATCCTTTGAATAGTTAAGTCGTAGATCCTCTTAAGTCGTAGGCTGTTGAGATCACTTAAGTCGTAGGTCGTTAAACTTTTTAACTCGTAGGTCGTTGAGTCGGACCATTCCTTAGGTTGGAGCCTGTTGAGTCGTAGGTCATCTAAGTCTTAACTCGTAGGTCGTGAAAGGGACGCGGAAGACGATCTTAAGGCTATTTAACACTAGAGGGGGGGTGAATAGTGTTTTAAGAATTTCTTTAAAACTTCTTTGATTTAAATTGAATTAACTAACTTAATGCAAATACACAATCACAGATCAAATCACAGAATCACAAACAAATGCAAATATAAATAAAAAGCAAGTAAAGGAAAGAACACACCAGGAATTTTATACTGGTTCGGTGTTACCCTACATCCAGTCCCGCACAACCCGTACGGCTTTCTATTCAACAATAATCTAGATTACAATCCCTCGATTCCAAGGCAACGGGGTACACCCTCCAGATTCTCAGGTCTCTGGGTAGAACCACTTGATTCACAGGACACAAGTTCACCCGATCGATTTCCAAGGACACGATCACACCTTTATAACCCCACACAAGTTTCTTTGAGTACAAATATATCTATAACTCTGATAAGCACTGAGATTCTTTGGAGAGAGTGGCAGAGAATCAAACTAGAGATATTCTGGTTTGATTCACTTAAGATTTCGTCAGAATATGGATAGGATGATTAGAAAATAAGATAAGAGAGTAAAGAGGAGAGAAAAATGAAGAAGTCGTTTTTTTGAAAACGTCCATAAAAGTCTCTATTTATAGAGAATGAATGGATGTGTCCATTCGAAGAGGTTTAAACAAATAGACACTTCTTTTGAAAACAACCTTTGCTGTAACGGGAAGCATGTCGACATGACAGGTAAATAGGATGTCGACATGGTCTAGTAAAAAGTGATGATTTGCTTTACTTTGAAAATGATGATTTAAAACATATGCAACTTTATTCAAATAGACTCTATATATTTGTAGAAGGTATTTAGAAGTAGAAATACTTATGAATGTACATATGTATATATACTAAAATATATTTAAAATCAAAGTAAATAAACTAAAGTAAATATAATATTAAAATAGATTTTGAGGCTAAAATATCAAGGACAATTTTGAAATCAAAATATAACAAAATGATAAATATGATTTTGAGGCTAAAACATTTTTGGAAATGTGAACGAAGGTTTTTCTTTTGAAAAGGAATATTTGAAAATCATTTTATAAAACAAGAGATAATTTTGAAAATCATTTTGAATCAAAATTAGTGGATAACAAAATAGGGCTACTATCCGTTCCACCAGATATTTCGTGAGTTCCATCTCACTAGGGTTCCATCCCTTTAACAAGAATGAAGTGGATTCCATTCCACGAGTAAATTGGATAAAAAATAATGATAGTGCTTTCAAGGAGTTTTAACAAATATCTAACCTAACTATGTTATTTGTCTTGAACTCTTGAATATCTTGAATCTCATGAGTCTTCAATCTTGAACTCTTGATCTTTGTCTTCATCAATTTTGTTTTTTTTACTGTACAGTCTTCTTTTGTTGATACCTACATATAGATTTCCTGCACATATATATTTTATAACACTTCTATAGTTGTTGTCATCAAAACCACTATCCTATGGACTAACATTCTCCCCCTTTTTGATGATGACAACCTTTGTTTATAAAATATTTATATTCTCCTTATAACTCCCCCTAAATCTAATAACTCCCCCTTAATCTATGCCTAACTAACCTATTTTATACTTCTCCCCCTTTGTCATCAACAAAAAAATGACACTAACTCCCCCTAAATCTATGATATTAATGATAGTGTTATCATTAATAATACTGAAACTAGATATAACAGTGCACTAAACATCGTATACTTAGAATGTTATATATGAGTAATATAAGAATAAGAATAATAAGTGTAACCACAGATTATTTTATTCATTTCAATATTACTATATACATGACTATTTAAACTTATAAACACATAAATAACTAAAACAAGAAAATAAACAACTCAACGGTTGTTTTTGATGATAGGAGACTTGTGGACAGGACAATTTGGGTAATGGAAACAGAAGTTTCCATGTTGTTCCACAATGTTCCCATAAGCATCAAAACAAACTTCCCCTACACATACTACTTCATCATCAGTTTCTTCCTCCATTGGTTCTTCCTCTTCTTCTTCGTCTTCGTCTTCTTCTCCTTCTTCATTTGCTTCTATGTTAGAAGAATCTTTAATTACAATTGGATTGGCAAGATTATCCATGAGGAATTTTTGAAGATTCCTCAGAATTTTCCCTTGTTTCTCTTGCTCTCTTGCCATTCTCAATTGTTGAACTTGCATTTCAGTTAACATCTGCAGCGAATCATTAACTTTCTCCTCTATTTTGATGACACGAGCGAGTATGGAGTTTTGGAAAGGGCCTTGTGAAGGAGAAGGGAAAGAAACCGGTGATATTTGATTAGGATTGGATGTGGAAGCCATGGATTTGATGTTTCCAGAAAGTAGAATGAAGAAATAATAATTGGAGGGAAGAGAAACTCGGAATGGGTGAGTTAAATAACCACCCATTCAAAAATTAGAGGGAAAAAACGAACTGTCATTTTTACCGTTGCATGTCGACATGACGCATGAATACCATGTCGACATGCTGTTGCAAAATGCTATGGTTAAGAAATCATTCATATATACCCTATGTATACTACTATACTATATACTATATTTCAGAAAGAGAACATATACCTAATTCTCTTCTTAACTTGGTGAAGACAGGTTCTCCTAAAGGTTTGGTTAAAATATCAGCTATTTGATTTTCAGAATTAACGAAATCAAGAGAAATTTTCTCTTTATTTACGTTATCTCTTAGAAAATGGTGTCTAATGTCAATATGTTTAGTTCGGGCATGGAGAGTTGGGTTTTTGGACAAACTAATGGCACTAGTGTTATCACAGAAAATTGGAGATTTCGTGATAGATATACCAAAATCATTCAAGGTTTGTTGCATATACAAAACTTGAGAACAAGCTAAAGCAGCAGAAACATACTCTGCTTCAGTTGTTGATAGGGAAACAGTATTCTGCTTTTTACTGAACCAGGAAATTAAGGAATGACCTAGAAAGTGACAAGTTCCACTTGTACTCTTTCGGTCTGACTTACACCCAGCATAGTCAGCATCACAGTAGGAAACTAATTCAAATGAATCATTCTTAGGGTAGAACAATCCATAATCAAAGGTGTGTTTAACATATCGAATGATACGTTTCACAGCTTTTAGATGAGTTTCCTTGGGTTGAGATTGATATCTTGCACAGAGACAGACACTGTTCATGATATCTGGTCTACTAGCAGTTATATAGAGAAGTGATCCAATCATTCCTCTATACAAGGTTTGATCTACGTCTTTGGATAGATCATCCTTACTTAACGCTATATTGGTTGCCATGGGAGTTGGTTTTCCACTCACATTGGTCAAGCCAAACTTACTAACTAACTCTCTCGCATACTTCTCTTGACTGATAAAGATACCATTATCTAATTGTTTGATTTGTAATCCTAGGAAAAAGTTAAGTTCACCCATATGACTCATCTCAAACTCTTTTGTTATAATGTCAGAAAATTCTTTGTTCATGTCAGAATTGGTTGATCCAAAAATAATATCATCTACGTACACTTGTACAAGTTGAATATCATTTTTGTTTCTTTTAATAAAAAGTGTGTTATCTAATTTACCTATTTCAAAATTAGATTGCAAAAGATAAGACCTAAGTCTATCATACCAAGCTCTAGGAGCTTGTTTTAGACCATACAGGGCTTTCTTTAATTTAAAAACATGATTTTGAAATTTTGTATCTTCAAAGAGTGGAGGTTGTTCAACATAAACTTCCTCTTTTACAAAACCATTTAGAAAGGCACTCTTGACATCCATTTGAAAAAGTTTGAAATTATTGAAATTAGCGAAAGCAAGCAGAATTCTAATAGCTTCTAATCTTGCTACGGGTGCAAAGGTTTCGTCATAATCTATACCTTCTTCTTGACAATAACCTTGTGCAACGAGTCGAGCCTTATTTCTAACGACCTCACCTAATTCATTTAATTTATTTTTATATACCCATTTAGTGCCTATAATGGATTTATCCTCAGGTCTAGGAACAAGTTCCCAAACATCATTTCTGGTGAATTGATTCAATTCTTCTTGCATAGCAAGAATCCATGAATCATCAGTTGATGTTTCCTTTGGATTTTTAGGTTCTATTGAGGATATAAAAGCAACATGACTCATACTGTTTAATTGATTCCTAGTTTTAACAACAGATTGCATATCTCCTAGAATATTTTCTACAGGGTGATCTTTTAAAAGCCTAATCTTTTTATTTGGATGAAAAGTTTCATTTGTAGCATCTACAGATTCATGATTAGAAATAACTTAGTCATCCTCATCATTAGTTTGATCAACTTCTTTGAAATTTTCATCAAAGGAAACATGTAAAGTTTCTTTAATAGTGTTTGTTCTTAGATTAAAAACTCTATAAGCTTTACTCCTGTTAGAATATCCGATAAAGATTCCTTTGTCGGATTTAGGATCAAACTTATCTAAATTATCTTTTGTATTTAAGATAAAACATTTACTTCCAAAAATTCTGAAATAAGATACCTTAGGTTTCTTATTGAAAAGAAGTTCATAAGGTGTTTTATTGGTTAGAGGTCTAATTAGAATCCTATTCAAAATATAACAGGCTGTTGCAACTGCTTCAGCCCAAAAATGTTTTGGTAATTTACTATCAGAAAGTAGAGTTCTAGCACACTCTTGAATCGTCCTATTCTTACGCTCAACTACTCCGTTTTGTTGTGGAGTTCTTGGAAACGAAAAATTGTGAGTAATTCCCTTCTGATTACAGAATTCCTCAAACTTCTCATTTTCAAATTCACCACCGTGATCACTACGAATAGTGATGATCTTGGAAGAAAGTTGGTTTTGAACTCTTTTTGAAAAACTTTTAAAATAATCAAAAGTATCACTTTTATGTTTCAGAAAGATTGTCCATGTATATCTGGAATAATCATCCACAATTACAAAGACATATTTACTATGGTTGATTGATTGAATCTGAGATGGACCAAATAAATCTAGGTGAAGTAACTCAAGAGGTTTTGAAGTAGAAATCATATCTTTAAGTTTAAAGGAACTTTTTCTAAGTTTTCCTAATTGACATGCATCACATATACTATCTACTTTAAATTGCATCTTAGGGAGGCCTCTTACTAGATCAAGTTTGGATAGTCTAGATAAGAGTTTAAAATTCAAATGTCCAAATCTCTTATGCCAAGTCCAAGGGTCACTTGTATTGGCCAAAAGACATAGATTATCATTTGAAATTTTCATACTAAGAATATAGATATTCTTTTTCCTAACTCCCTCAAAGATAATATTAGATTTATTATCTTCGATGTGACACTTGTCTTTTTCAAATTTAATCCTATATCCTTTATCACATAACTGACTAATACTAAGTAGATTATGTTGTAGATTTTTAACTAACAAAACATTTGAAATAATAGGAGTTTCAGAATTACCTACATTGCCGATGCCAATCACATAACCTTTTGAATTATCCCCAAAATTAACCAATCCTCCATCCTTGTAAATAATGTCATTGAGTATCTCTGGATTTCCTGTCATATGCCTTGAACATCCACTATCAAGTATCCACTTGTTTTTCCTTATTTGCACAGCTTGTCCATTGTGAATAGATTCATTTGTCGCCATGAAGCAAGATTCCTGCATAGTGAGCAACTTTTGTAGATTACCCGATTCTATATAACTATCATGCATCAATTTATGAGACCACAATGATTTGATCATTAAAGAAATATTTTTAGGAAACATTTCAAACTTAGCCATGAACTTTTCAAAAATCATATTATGAATACTTTGAAAAACTTGCTCTGATACCAAATGAAAGGGACACGGAAGATGATCTTAAGGCTATTTAACACTAGAGGGGGGGTGAATAGTGTTTTAAGAATTTCTTTAAAACTTCTTTGATTTAAATTGAATTAACTAACTTAATGCAAATACACAATCACAGAGCAAATCACAGAATCACAAACAAATGCAAATATAAATAAAAAGCAAGTAAAGGAAAGAACACACCAGGAATTTTATACTGGTTCGGTGTTACCCTACATCCAGTCCCGCACAACCCATACGGCTTTCTGTTCAACAATAATCTAGATTACAATCCCTCGATTCCAAGGCAACGAGGTACACCCTCCAGATTCTCAGGTCTCTGGGTAGAACCACTTGATTCACAGGACACAAGTTCACCCGATCGATTTCCAAGGACACGATCACACCTTTATAACCCCACACAAGTTTCTTTGAGTACAAATATATCTATAACTCTGATAAGCACTGAGATTCTTTGGAGAGAGTGGCAGAGAATCAAACTAGAGATATTCTGGTTTGATTCACTTAAGATTTCGGCAGAATATGGATAGGATGATTAGAAAATAAGATAAGAGAGTAAAGAGGAGAGAAAAATGAAGAAGTAGTTTTTTTGAAAACGTCCATAACAGTCTCTATTTATAGAGAATGAATGGATGTGTCCATTCGAAGAGGTTCAAACGAATAGACACTTCTTTTGAAAACAACCTTTGTTGTAATGGGAAGCATGTCGACATGACAGGTAAATAGGATGTCGACATGGTCTAGTAAAAAGTGATGATTTGCTTTACTTTGAAAATGATGATTTAAAACATATGCAACTTTATTCAAATAGACTATATATATTTGTAGAAGGTATTTAGAAGTAGAAATACTTATGAATGTATATATGTATATATACTAAAATATATTTAAAATCAAAGTAAATAAACTAAAGTAAATATAATATTAAAATAGATTTTGAGGCTAAAATATCAAGGACAATTTTGAAATCAAAATATAACAAAATGATAAATATGATTTTGAGGCTAAAACATTTTTGGAAATGTGAACGAAGGTTTTTCTTTTGAAAAGGAATATTTGAAAATCATTTTATAAAACAAGAGATAATTTTGAAAATCATTTTGAATCAAAATTAGTGGATAACAAAATAGGGCTACTATCCGTTCCACTAGATATTTCGTGAGTTCCATCTCACTAGGGTTCCATCCCTTTAACAAGAACGAAGTGGATTCCATTCCACGAGTAAATTGGATAAAAAATAATGATAGTGCTTCCAAGGAGTTTTAACAAATATCTAACCTAACTATGTTATTTGTCTTGAACTCTTGAATATCTTGAATCTCATGAGTCTTCAATCTTGAACTCTTGATCTTTGTCTTCATCAATTTTGTTTTCTTTACTGTACAGTCTTCTTTTGTTGATACCTGCATATAGATTTCCTGCACATATATATTTTATAACACTTCTATAGTTGTTGTCATCAAAACCACTATCCTATGGACTAACAGGTCGTTGAGTCTTGCAATCCCTTAACTCGTTAACTCTTGAGTCGTGTACTTCTTAAGTCGTGGAGAATTAAGGGTTAACAATAGTCTTTGTATTGTTCTTTTGAAATTTCACAACTAGCTTTGGTTTGGAATATAATAAACTAAGATTTTTCTTAACTTCAGTCTTTTGTACTTTCTTCTTTCTTTTATTATCAAGATGTTTCTTGATTTCTTGTTTCTTATATCCCAAACCTTGTTTATTTGATGCAGATTGTGAATTTTCAATGATTTTTGTCAAATTTTCTCGACCTTTGTTAAAGTTAGAAACATTTTGAGTAATTTCATCAAACTTTGTTTGTAAACTAGCTTTTTCTAGGTCTAGAATTTTGACTTTTGCCTTAAGCTCATGATTTTCAGTAGTGAGAGCATTATTTTTCTCTTTTTGAGCTTCGATTTCTTGACTCAAAAGAGATAATTGAGAGTCAACATTAGATGATGATTCTTGAATTTTTTCAAGTTCTTCTTCTAATATTTTCTTCTCATCTTTTAACATATCTCGTTCAAACTCTGCTCTACTTAAATCTGCTTTGACTACTTTTAATTGACGTTTTATGTCTTTATATTTGACTATCAATTTAGCATTAATATCAAGTAATTCATCAAATGCAGGAATTTGTACCTCATCTTCTGTTGCCATAAAACAAACTTTAGCTTGTTCATTCTCCGAATCATTTTCACTTTCTGATGAAGATGAGTCTGAATCATCCCATGTTACTGAGAAGGCTCGTTTCTTTGACTTGTCCTTCTTATATTTAAATTTGTCATTTTCTGACTTCTTCTTTTGTTCTGGACAATCCTTCTGCATGTGCCCCTTTTTATGGCAGTTAAAACATTCTATAGCGGATGAAGATGGTTTATTTGAACCAGGTTTCCTTTTGTTGTAACGACTGGCTTTTCGATATTTTAGGAATTTTTTGAATCCTTTTGCAATGAATGCCAGATCTTCATCTTCAGAATCTGATTCATTTTCATCTTTCTCAGCATGAAATGCTACATTTTTCTTTTCTTCTTTCTGTTCTTTTCTAGCCTGCAAATTTGCTTCATAGGACATTAGATTTCCTATCAATTCATCTGGCTTCATGACGGAAAGGTCATTAGCTTCTTCAATTGCTAATACTTTTCCTTCCCATTCACTAGTCAGAGAATGTAGGACTGTTGAAACAACATCAAAATCTGAATATTTTTGCCCTAATCCGATAAGTGCATGATGAATAGTTTGAAACCTTGAATACATATCATTGATTGTCTCATTCGGTTTCATTTTGAAATTTTGAAACTGACTTTTCAGCATGGCTATTTTGGCTTGTTTAACCTTGTTAGTACCTTCATGAGTGGTTTTCAGCGTTTTCCAAATTTGATATGCAGTAGTGCAGATACTAACACGGTTATATTCATTTTGGTCTAATGCACAAAACAACATATTTATTGCCTTTGCATTTACGGCTGCTGTCGTTTTCTCAACCGCTGTCCATTCTAAATATTCAGTTGTTGGATTTACTATTTCTTTTTGGGTAGCATTCCAAGCATCATAGCTATTTGATTGCATAAAAAATGACATACGTGTTGCCCAATAGCTATAGTTGAGACCATTAAAGAATGGAGGTCTTTGTGTTGATTGACCTTCCGTGTAAGTGTTAGTGCTAGTGCTTGCGTTATTTGCCATACTACAAGAATATATCAAATAACGGTGTTACGGTTATATGATGACCGTGCTCTGATACCAAATGAAAATCAGTGTACACTTGTGCACACTAATTATGGATCGTGTAATATGGACTAACAATATATGCGGAATGTTATTTACAATTGCTATACAAGTAAATATTCAAAAACTAACTATATAGCAATTCATAGATATAGAATAGTAAATGCAGTAAACTGTAAAAATCACACCAGAGATTTTTATACTGGTTCGGAGCACCGTCCTACGTCCAGTCCCAGACTTCTATCTGGATTTGCACTACCAACTACCTCGCTTCACCCGGAGGAACAGGTTTACAACACCCGAACAGCCGAATGGGATTTCGTGCCTCTTACAACACCGAGGACTTCAACAAAAAACAAATACAATTGCCGTTGACAACTTGTGCTCTTGATAACATGGATTTGTCACTTGTAGTACACCCTTCCTATAATCTTATTCTCAAAATATGTGAATGATGTTTGTGAAGATTGAAGGAAGTATATTACTTATTGAATCAAAAGATATGAAATAATTTCAATGATTCAGTAAGCAATTGAAATATTTGAGAGCCTTTAGAATGCAAGAGTATTTAGAAAGTAAGATCAGAAATTAGAGCAAGAATTAATTATTTTTGAATCAGTGATTTAGACGTGTTTATATAGAGAATAAATGGTTGTAACTCTTTGTGAAGAGTAGCCATTAATAGATATGACCATTGATGAAAGGTAAGAGATGCAACCATTGGAGAAAGAAGTGTCTTTTGGGAAAGGTTGCTCTCGGTTAAAAAACGGTCGACAGGTCAAAAATGGCCGGTAGACAGGATTTCAAATATATAGACGTTATGTGCATGTGTGTACGTTCATTGTGCATTTTACACAGAAACGGTTGACCGCATGGTTTATTACCGGTCGACCGGTCCCTGTAAAATTGCACAATGAATGTGCAATGCCATTCAAACGTATATATATTGATTATATTGAGGTGCATGATTATTTGAGGATAGATTTTAAAAAGTTTAACACTATTACAACATCAAATAATCAACCTATAATCTAGAGTACCATATGTAGCTATTTTGTGCCTCTTTATAGCCATGATGTCTTCGTTTTGTCGATCGCCTTTATCTCTTTGTCAGAAATCAAAACTTCATAGAATCTGTGACTCAACAATGTATTTAACATGACAGCCATTTATATATATATATAATATAAATAAACACTTATATAACCTTTATATATATCTATATACAAAACTAAAAAGATTTGTTTACCTTTTTATAAAATACGGAGGGAGAGACAGGGAAGAAGGCTGGTACATGCGAGCTGAGGCGTAGGTGGAACGGTGTGTTGAGGCGTGGACTTGGTTGGAGTGGAGCGCGTGAGGGTGAGGCAAAGGCGGAGCTAGTGTTGGAGGAGGCGGAGTTGCAGGCTGGACGCTTCGACCAGCGAAAGCTTCGGGAAGTGGTGGCATGGTCGCGTGTAGAGTGGAGATTGCTCGGCTGGGGCCGATGGTGGAAAGGGAAAGCAGATCGGTGGGTCGGGTTTTGGAAGGGAAAGCAAGCGACAGGAAACGTGTGAAAATGGTGGAGACGAGATTCAGAGAGAAGACCAAATTTAATTTACTTTATAAAAATAATGAAGCAACCGGTTGGGAAACGAAATAACAAAATAAATGAAATGAAAAGCATAAAAATAGTAAAGGTCACACCCATTTGAATTTAGAGATAATAAAGACTAATGGCTGATGAATTGATATACAGTGAAAATTGAATGGCCACGAGGGATTTAAAATGTTCAACCGTACCGATACTGCAGATGGTTTCATCAATCCCACAGTAAATCGGACTTCAAAATGCAGAAACGAATATATTGCGGAAATCAGCACGACGAAACGATCAAAATGGTATACAAATATCAGTGTTATGATTGAATTATAAAAATTTGAATTTTCTACTAGCGGAAAATGCAAGAAAAACACGGAAAAATAAGATCGACAGAGCTAAAGAATTCCGAATTTGGAAAAACAAAAAATGACGCCTTGCTCAGAAGATGGTTTAGAATTTTTCTATGTAAAAATATTTAGGTTCCGAAAACATTTTATTTTCATCGCTTTTTAACTGATTAAATTGAAGTAAATTTACACGCGAAATAAACTTCCGTATTTTCGGACGAAAATTTACCAGTTGCTATGTTTAACTAGACGCATTCCAAATATCAAACTTATATTTCAAAATTTTATCGTTTAAAATTTCACAAAATTTCAATTAATAACGTTATTAAAACCAGTTAAATTTATGGGTCGCTACACTAACCTATGATTTTGTAAGTAAATTTGAGCAAGAACTCTATGACAAATAGGACGGTTACATTTGATAAATGTATTAGTCAATCTTGAGTCTTTGAAAAGGGTTAAGTTTTGGGGAAATCTGGATAGTTGAGTCTCAGCAAATTATATGATTTATTCTTCCACCATGACATTTGTATACAAGAGTTGATAGGCATAGAGAAAATGTATTTATGTGTCTGCAATGTTTTCATAATTCAACTTGTTCTACAAAAATGTTTTATACCTTGTTTTTTTAAGTAAAGGAAGAATCTGTAATATAGGAGTTGAAAGTAAGGTCCATAATAGTTGCATATATATGCACATTTAAACATGTTTTATACAGATATTAGCACACCAGTTACCTTTGTATTTTTAACATGAATCTGAATTCCTTTTCACTCAAACTTTGATCAAAAATGCATTTTTAAGACCATATGGGTTATACCAGAACAAAGAGTCTGGTTGAACCATGTTTTGGATACCATGGTTACAGGAAACCCACTAAAGTTTGCATTTCATTTAGCTTAGCATCCTCGCATCAAGGAAATAAGTTTTTGGAATATGATATATCACCTAAAAATTATTCCAGAAAAGAGTTAGTACACTAAACAGATTTTATAAGAAAATCAAACATAGATAATGATAGAAACTTATATCATTTTTCAGAGCACAAGCACTACACCATTAATCTATAGATAATCATAACACAATTATCTGGTTTCTACGAATTATACTTCATAGAGAATTTAGCAAGAAATCAAGAGTTAAAAATCATATTGTTACATATATGGATGGAATTTTATTGCATGAATTAAATTGAACTATGTGTGGATTGATTAAATTTAATCAATCAAATTACCCTCTTGTTTACCAGAACTCTGATTCAAACAAGAGAGGCACATGCATCATCACATGTATGTGCATACCCTTATGAATACACTAATATATTTATATTGGTAAAGATTTTGATCCTGGATAAGTTGTATAGATAAAAAGGAAAAAAATGACTCTAGGCTTCAGAAATATATATATATATATATATATATATATGAATATATATATATATATATCTCTATGTAAAAAATAAATCCATACAAAATTAAGGTACAAAAGAGAGGGTCATTTCATTTGGTATCAGAGCTATGTTACTAAAACATAGTTGAAAACTGAAATCAGATCCTTCTATGAAACTAAAGACTTAAGAAAAAAATATAAGTAAAATATTTTGTAGGGATCGATCACTGGATGATCAAGTCTGAGTTAGACATTAAGAAAAAAAAACTAACCAGCTATGTAAATTATTATTAGCAAACTATGGTAGGAAGACCACCAAATCAAGGTGCAGGATCCTCTAATGCACCACCAATGGTCAATCTACAAGATTTGGTGAGAGCATTTAGGGATGGGGTAGGGCAAAGGCAAGAAAACCCCCATGAAGAGCTCTCAAAATTACTCAAGACTTATACTCATTTAGGAGGCAAAAGCTTTGAAGGGACAGAAAGTATTATGGAAATTCAAGCATGGTTGAGAACATTGGATAGGATTTTCAATGACATGCAGCTTGATGATCAAAGGAAGAGGCAAGTGGCTTCAAGACAGCTGAAAGGAGTAGCTTTAAGCTGGTGGGAAGTAATCATTACAGGGAGGAATGAGAATGAAATCACTTGGAATCAATTCAAGGAGATGTTGGAAGCAAGATTTGTACCAGCATCAGCTAAGACCACTTTACTAGAAGAATTTATTAGACTCAGGCAAGGAACTCTAAATGTCACTGAATACACTCAAAAGTTTGAGGGGCTTTCCACATATGGAGCAATGCTAGTGGCAGATGAAGCATCCAAAAATGATAGATACATTAAAGGTTTGAACCCAGGACTTAGCAGAGCCATGTTACCTTATGCTGACAGGACATTTGATCAAGTAATAGACTTGGATTTGAGATTAGAGCAGCATGACAAGGAAAGGGAAAAGTTCAGAAATTTTAAGAATAATAACACTAAGAAGGGCAAGGGGAGATATCACCCTTATGATAAGAAGAAAGAGAAGGCCAGTAACAAGGGCACTGGAGATATTAAAGCTAAGGAAACCAAGAAGAAAATTGTGTGTCATCAATGTGGAAAGGAAGGACATATCAAACCAAGATGTCCAGAATTGAAAGGAGGAGCTTTCAAGTGCTATCTATGTGGAAAAGAGGGGCATATGAAGAGAAATTGTCCTGAGTATAAGCAGCAAGGGAAGTTAGCAAACCTGGAGAGCAAAAGCAAATCTACAATTGAAATTAATGCTGAAAACCATAGCCAAGTGGAAGGTACATTACTTATCTGTACCATACCCATAGCAGTAGTATATGATACTGGGGCAACTCACTCTTTGATTTCTTATGAACAAGTTAAAATGCTAAAATTGAATTGCATATTGGTTGAAACTCCATTGTTCATACAAAGTCCACTGGGGAGTTCTAGTGTTTTAGATATGATTTGTGTGGATGTGGAATTAAACATAGGTGGAAACATTTTCATTTCCAATTTATATGTTTTAAACTACCCAAATATAAGTGTTATATTGGGGGTAGATTGGTTAAGGCAATTTAAAGCCATAATTAACTTAGAATCATCCACCATATCATTGCAAAATCTTAGGGGCCAGAGAATCATAATTTTATGTGAAGTGGCTAAAGAAAGGAAATTATATCATTTAATTAACTTGGAAAAAGATTCCAGTGAACTTACTATTGAAGAAATTCCCATAGTCAATAAATACTTGAATGTGTTTGGGGAGGTTAAGGGTGTTCCACACCATAGACCAGTAGAGTTTCAAATCAATCTTATTCTCGGAGCAAGCCCAATAATAAAGAAACCTTATAGAATGGGGCCAAGTGAACTAAAAGAATTGAAAAATCAGTTAGAAGAATTAGAAAGCAAAGGATTTATAAGGCCAAGTAATTCATGCTGGGGTGCTCCAGTAGTGTTTGTAAGAAAACATGATGGTACTTTGAGAATGTGTATAAATTACAGAGGGCTAAATAAAGTTACTATTAAGAACAAATACCCATTGCCTAGAATTGATGATCTCTTTGATCACCTCAGTGGAGCTAAAATATTTTCTAGGTTAGACTTAGCATCTAGGTTCCATCAGATGAAGGTTGAGGACTCAAGTGTTAAGTACACTACATTTAACACTAGATATGGTTTGTATGAGTTTCTAGTTATGCCATTTGTGCTAATAAATGCTCCTTCATATTTTGTAGATTTAATGAATAGAATATTCAGAGATTATTTAGACAAGTTTGTTCTAATTTTTATTGATGATATTTTGGTTTATTCCAAAACAGTAGAAGAGCATAAGAATCATTTGCATCTGGTTTTGTCTAGATTGAGGGAAAAAGATTTAAAGGCAAAATTTTCAAAATGTGCATTTTGGAAAGAGGAAGTACATTTCCTTGGCCAAGTCATTTCTGCCAAAGGAATTTCTGTGAACCCCAATAAAGTAGTGGCTATTCAAGCATGGAAAAGACCAAGTACAGTGAGTGAGGTAAGATCATTTATGGGGACGGCAGGATATTATAGGAGATTTATGAAAGATTTTTCTAAAATGTCATCACCACTTACAAATTTAACTAGAAAGAATCAAGTGTTTATATGGACTGAAAAATGTGAGCAAGCTTTTATCAAAATAAAAGAAGCTTTAGTTAATGCACCAGTACTGAGAGTGCCAGAAGGGAATGAAAACTTAATTGTGTATACTGATGCAAGTGGCTCTGGGCTAGGGGCTGTGTTGATGCAACAAGACTAAGTAATAGCCTATGCATCTAGGCAATTAAAGCCACATGAAACTAGGTATGCAACCCATGATCTTGAACTAGCAGCTGTAGTGTATGCCTTGAAGCTTTGGAGACATTACTTATTAGGCGCAAAATTTATTTTGTACACTGATCATAAGGCACTGAAATATATATTCTCACAGAAAGATTTAAACATGAGGCAACATAGGTGGGTGGAGTTTCTAGCTGCCTATGACTTAGATATACTCTATACACCAGAAAAAGAAAACAAAGTTGCTGATGCTCTAAGTAGAAAACATGCTAAGTTAGCTAAGATGATGATAGAAGAGTTTAAGGACTTGTCTTTGCTTACAGAGTTAGAAATTGTGGAGAATGACTGTGTGCACATGGATGTGCATGTGCATGGTGCACAGGAAAATAGAGGGAAGTTGAGCTTGATGACACTTCAATCTGAATTAATTTTGAAGGTAAGTAAAATGCAAGACCAAGACCCTATTGAAGGTAAGTAAAATGAAAGACCAAGACCCTATTATCAGAAGGGGAAGAAGTGACAAATTACCACATTGATAAAAATGGTTATTTGAGAAACAAGAATATGATATGTGTGCCTGAAAACATAGAGTTGAAGGAGGAAATTTTAAATGAATATCATAGGAGTAAGTACTCCATACACCAAGGCAGTACAAAAATGTATCAAAATTTGAAAAGGAATTTTTGGTGGAAGGGAATGAAATCAGATGTGGCCAAGCATGTTGCAAAATGTATGACTTGCCAACAAGTTAAAGCAGAAACACAAAGACCATCAGGGTTATTGCAACCTCTAAGCATACCACAGTGGAAATGGGAGGATATATCTATGGATTTCATAGATGGCCTGCCTAGATCAAAAAGGGGAAACACAAGCATATGGGTAATAGTGGATAGGCTAACTAAAGTAGCACATTTTCTCCCAGTGAAATCAGAAAGAAATGCACCAAAATTGGCTTAAGTATTCATGAAAGAGGTGGTAAGATTACATGGCATTCCCAAAACCATTGTGAGTGATAGGGATACCATCTTCACCTCAAGATTCTGGAGAAGTTTTCAAGAAGGCATGGGAAATGAATTATGCCTAAGCACTGCCTACCATCCACAATCAGATGGGCAGACTGAAGTGGTGAACAAAGTTTTAGAGGACTTGTTAAGAGCATATGCACTGGATTTTGGAGGCAACTAGGAAGACTATCTCCCTTTAGCTGAATTTACATACAATCTGTGCAGTTAAAGCGCTCGGCGGATTCAAAGCGGTGGAGGTGCAAAAAGTCATAGCGGGGATACATCGAGGATATAGCAGGATATAGCGGATGGCTTTAAAATAGCATATAAAACTCGTACTTAATGTTTTTATGAATATATAAATGGTAATTAAATGAAAAATTATCATTCAATTGAATTTAACTAATACATAAATAATTTTTAAATAAAAACATGTATGAATATACTTTAAATAAACGTAAAACTGTTATATAACATAATTGAATTTAGTAGAATATTAGAGTATTTTCATTTCTGAAAATATAATAAAAATTAAATCAAATAAATTAGTTTCATAATTTTTATAATGTATAAATTGAATTTTTCTATTCATTTTATTAAAGAAGATATAGCGGGAATAGCGGAATATAGCGAAAATAACGGGATATAGCGAAAATGGCGGGGATTAAAGCGGAAAGGCTATATTGTGGGGCTATATGGAAAAATTATAGCGGCAGAAACCCGCTATGAGATATAGCGGGGTTATAGTGGGGTAATAGCGGGGCATTAACTGCACAGCATACAATAACAGCTATCAAAGCACCATAGGGATGGCTCCATTTGAAGCCTTATATGGCAAGCCATGTTTGTCACCTGTATGTTGGGTGGAAGTAGGAGAAAGGGCTATTTTAGGACCTGAGTACATACAAGAAACTAAAGAGAAAATTTAGTTGGTAAGGAGAAGAATGGTAGCAGCTCAAGATAGGCAAAAGAAATTTGCAGACATGAAAAGGAAGCAGGTGGAATATGAAGTAGGAAATTTTGTTTTCATCAAAATCTCACCTATGAAAAATGTACTGAGATTTGGGAAACAAGGCAAGTTAACCCCAAGATATATTGGGCCATACAAAATTCTGGAAAGAATTAGTTCCTTGGCATATAAGTTGGAATTACCAGAAAACATGCAAGGGATGCATGATGTTTTTCATGTATCACAATTGAGAAGGTGGGTTCATGACAAGGCAGAAATTCTTGAGACCCCAACCCAAGTGCAAATAAATCCTAATTTGGTTTATGAAAAGGATCCAGTGGGAATTTTGGCAAAGGATGTGAAGAAGTTGAGGAATAAATCACTGAAACTTGTGAATGTACAGTGGAGTCTTGATCCTAATGATTGCACATGGGAATTAGAAGACAAAGTTAAGATGAACTACCCTAAGCTATTTTCAGATTAAAGGTAATTCTGATTTTTAATTTGCTTTCCTTTTGGATGCATGTATTTTTAGTTATTGTGATAGGACAAAAATCTATTTGGTTGAGAATGTATTGTTCTCTGAATTAAGTTTAAAATTAATTTAAGCTTAGGAAAATTGTGGGACACAATTTCTAAAAGGTGGGGTGTATGTAATGACCCAAGGTTTTTAGGAATTTATTTTTGAAAATATAAATAAGCTTAAAGTAATTTTTAAGTTAATTTTAAAAGAAAAGGGGGAATTGATATGGCTTGATATGGTGTAATTTTATGGGTGTACATGTGTGCACAGGGAATACACATGAATTGAAGCTAAATTCCTGAATGATATGAATGAACAAATGTTGATGGGTATAAATATATATATATATACATATAAATAGGTAAATCCTTAAAAAGCTATATGAATAAATATATATATGATACTGATTGCATTTGAGTGTACATGTGCATGTGTGTCAGTACAAAATAATGCATAGATATATATGTGTATACTGATTATTTCTATAAGACTTATATATACATATATGTATGCTAATCAAATACTAGAGTTCAAATTAGTAAAATAAAATACATAAATATATTTTTGAATTATAAACAGAAAGAAAAGAATGAAGATATAAAAGGAGTAATCCTTTTATAAATAAATAAAGGAAGTACATACAATTTAAGTGAAAGCTAAAAATAGAAAATAAGATAAACAGAGATATGTTTTGTATAGGCAGAATTAGGAAGAATACTTGATATATATATAATAACCAATGGAAATCAAGTCACACTCTTAGCATGATAGTAGACAAGAGGAAAAGTATTTTCTGGAGAAGCAAAAATTTCTGAAAATAACCAAATGAATATAACCACTTTTCTCTTCACAAACTTAAGCCGGGGAGGGTAAGATTTTGGGTTTAGATAAAATGCAAATGGCATGATTTCTGATGGGCAAAAATGTCTTTAGCTAGTGCCTTAAACCCTAAGAAAGACCCTGCATAAATAAGCAGTGATATGAGGAACCTGCTTTTCTTCCGAGATAGCTCTTGAGAAAAATATATATATTATATAAATATAAAACAAGTGAAGAAAAGGGTTGAAGGCAGAAGCTTATTAACTGAGAGGTGAAGAGAGCTAGGTGAGAAAACTCACTCATAAAAATCTAAGGCACTAAGTCCTAATGTAGGCAGCCAGTTTAGAAGTTAATTTTTCTTAAAAATGTATTTTCATATGTGATTGTCTATCTGTGATTTCAGAGATAAATTTTTTTTGATTTCTAGCTGGTTGTTCTATTTGTTTTATTATATGAAAGTTCTAGGTATTATTAGTATATATATATGTTTTAAAAACCCAGATCTCTCTGATATGTTAATGTTTAAAAAAACATAAGTAAATACCCAGAGAATCAAATGTTGAATATAGGCAAGTAGTGTTGGTTTTGGCTTAACCCAGAAAAATATAAACATGTGAGCTGCAATATACTTATGTATAAGTGCTGAGGCTTGAGACAAAAAGGAATTAGGGGTGCAATAGGGTTGCCTATGTGCTGATGCTCCTGATTCAATGAAAATATATAAATATTCATACACATAGCAAGTAAATTTTGTGATTCAGTGAAACTTGGTCATTCTGAGTTTAACTTAAGCACAGATGTTTGCAAAAAGAAAAACTCTCTCTCAAATAGCCATAAGCCAATGTTAGTTGTCTATACTCTTTTAAAAATGCAAGAATATATATATATATGCAGAATCTTATTTAATGAACACCTATGTTAATTGCCTGTTTGTCTTTGTTGGTTATGTATAAAATAGAATGCTATGACATGAATGTTTGTTTTAGTGAAATGATTCACTGAATGGTTTAGTCATGGAAAATCAAAAGTATTATTATTAACTTAAACCTGATTAGGAAATGGCGGTCAAGAGCACTGCAGGAATGACTTGTGTTCTTGAGTAATACAAGTTGACACATGGCTTGTTTAAGTCCTGAGATCTTTGTGTAATGGAGTGAATTAGTCCATTACAGTGTGTCCATTGATTCATTTAATTGTAGATGAGACCAAGATAGATAAATATATCAATGTAAGAGAATTTGATATAAAGAGGAACTAGAGTTTTCCTGGAATGAAATATGAGTAGGGAATAAATGATTTAATTCATTTTGGTGATTTCTTTGCTTTGTATGGATGCTCATTTGATTTATGACTGAGTTGTATGAATGTACCATATCTTTTTGAGGTCTCTGGAAGGACAGACTTAAGTGTGCACCTGCACACTGACACAAAACATGCACACATGACTTATTTGTTTTCTAAAGGCAGAGCTATATACATATATACATGTTTAAACTTTAACATGATTTACAAATTGTTTTAGTGGATTTTCTCATACCAGACATGTGTCTGACCCTAGTGTGCTAATGGCATATGGGGTGTCTCATTTAATATGGGGCAGCTTCAAATGCATTTTCAAGGACTGCAACAACTAAGTAGGAGTAGGAGCAAGGCTTTGAGAAGAAGATTATAGCATGCTAAAATTAGTTAAATAAGAGCTTAAAAGATGAAATCTGCATGTATTGATATTTTAATTATCACTTGTATTTAAATACTGAATGTTGGAGGGATATTTTGCTAAGTGTTTTGCTAAGGAATTTACTTGTAATTGGAATTTATGAATTTAGAAATTATCTGAAAAATGAAGAAGCTAACCTATGATTTTGTAAGTAAATCTGAGCAAGAACTCTATGACAAATAGGACGGTTACATTTGATAAATGTATTAGTCAATCTTGAGTCTTTGAAAAGGGTTGAGTTTTGGGGAAATCTGGATAGTTGAGTCTCATCAAATTATATGATTTATTCTTCCACCATGACATTTGTATACAAGAGTTGATAGGCATAGAGAAAATGTATTTATGTGTCTGCATTGTTTTCATAATTCAACTTGTTCTACAAAAATGTTTTATACCTTGTTTTTTTAAATAAAGGAAGAATCTGTAATATAGGAGTTGAAAGCAAGGTCCATAATAGTTGCATATATATGCACATTTAAACATGTTTTATACAGATATTAGCACACCAGTTACCTTTGTATTTTTAACATGAATCTGAATTCCATTTCACTCAGACTTTGATCAAAAATGCATTTTTAAGACCATATGGGTTATACCAGAACAAAGAGTCTGGTTGAACCATGTTTTGGATACCCATGGTTATAGGAAACCCACTAAAGTTTGCATTTCATTTAGCTTAGCATCCTGGCATCAAAGAAATAAGTTTTTGGAATATGATATATCACCTAAAAATTATTCCAGAAAAGAGTTAGTACACTAAATAGATTTTATAAGAAAATCAAACATAGATAATGATAGAAACTTATATCATTTTTCAGAGCACAAGAACTACACCATTAATCTATAGATAATCATAACACAATTATCTGGTTTATAGGAATTATACTTCATAGAGAATTTAGCAAGAAATCAAGAGTTAAAAATCATATTGTTACATATATGGATGGAATTTTATTGCATGAATTAAATTGAACTATGTGTGGATTGATTAAATTTAATCAATCAAATTACCCTCTTGTTTACCAGAACTCTGATTCAAACAAGAGAGGCACATGCATCATCACATGTATGTGCATACCCTTATGAATACACTGATATATTTATATTGGTAAAGATTTTGATCCTGGATAAGTTGTATAGATAAAAAGGAAAATAAAAATGACTCT
Source organism: Allium fistulosum (assembly GCA_030737815.1). Lineage (NCBI taxonomy): Eukaryota > Viridiplantae > Streptophyta > Magnoliopsida > Asparagales > Amaryllidaceae > Allium > Allium fistulosum. The sequence continues at coordinate 1,391,286,013 of CM060902.1, forward strand.
AGGCTTCAGATATATATATATATATATATGTAAAAAAAATCCTTACAAAATTAAGGTACAAAAGAGAGGGTCATTTCAAAATATAAATTAACAATCTGATATTTTGAGCAATTCAAGTCCGGCATGTGTGGATGCGAATGGTTGAAAATATCGGGTCGTTACAGTACTCATTATAGATTGGGTTAGTAGTACCGCAGAATGAGTTTAAGTGTATTATATATGAGCTATTGAGTAGTTTATGAATTCTGGTCGGTATGTGGGACGCCATGTTATCGGTAGGGGTTTCTAAATGCTTGAACAAGGCAAACCGACACAGTATTCTTTTTGAAATTGGGTAAATTAAATAATTTTACCTTGACTATATTTTTTTATATATAAAAGAATAATTTTTCAGAAATTATTATAGTTATATGCTGGTGTGTTTGGTTGTTAGTAAATGATAATATTTTATTATCATCATTTGTTGTTTGTTATTTCTGTTCTAATAAAAGTTTTTATTATTATGTAAACAAAGATAAACAAGTAAGAAATGGTTTTATATAACCAAAGTGAAATTATATATATGGGAATTTATAAATTCTGATTTAATATAAAAAGAATGCATATATATATATATATATGATTTCAAAATGATTTAAAAAATATAAAAAAACTAGGTGTTTAAATTCTGAAATTTGTTATCTAAGCGTTTTGCTAAAAATATAAGAAAATAAGTTTTGTAACTTATAAATTTGAGAATTAGTAAGTTAAAATCAAGTTTTAAATTTTTTTTTGAACATAAATGTTAAGAAAAGTAAATTTGAAAATGAAATTTAACTTAAGTTAAGATAAATAAAATGAATTTTGAAATGGATATGAACTTGAGTTATAAAATGAAATTCAACTTAAGTTGTAAAATGAAAATAAACATTAATGGTTGTATAAAATGTTTATAATAAACTTAAGTAACGGTTTATAAATGATAGTAGTATTGATGAAAATGTTTATAAACTTAAGTAAAATTTTATAAAAATGATTTTAAATGAATTTAGTATAGAATGAAATGTTGTTAAACATAAATGAATATGAAAAAAAGAAAGTAATAAATGAATGTGAATAAAACAATGTGAACAACGAGAAGGACATGAATGTAAATAAAAATAATGGGATATAATAAGAAACCAATTGAAATAAATACATAAATTGTACGTATATTATTTTATTCGCATAATTGTTTGATCCAGATTCGAATATTCGATTTCAAGGTGATTTACACCGATCCGAGTAAGAATTTTTCACTCGATTCTCGACGATGAACACTTGATATGGATTTTTGATTGATTCCGATATTCTCTATCATAGTATATGGACATGCAAGGAGAATAGAGGTTTCTAATCAAGGAACCGGATCTGAGTCCGCACTAGAGTGGTCGTGCGAAATTGTGTGATCGAGCAAGCGATCGGTTATGGTTTTGCATACGGATGATATATGTACATCGTGCAAGTTTTAATAAATATAATATTGACACTGGAAAATGTAAATTGATATGGTTATGGATTAGTTGAATGGATATTATTTGTTTGATGGTTTCTCTTGTTACATTTGCTACATTTGCATGTAGTTATTGTATATTCTATGTTTATATATTAATATTACTTTTCCTATACTTGTTCTCATTGGTTGTTGAGTGTTTAGTAGGTGCGGATGGCGTATGCTTCGCATTTGGAGCTCGCTTTCACATTTTATTGATTGTATATGCTTGCTAATATAATAAAAGGTACACATCTCAAATTGCATATCGTACTTTTATATTTTTTCCTACGGGATGCCCCATCCTTGAAGAAGAGTTGTATATTTGTGATTATATATATTGTAAAAAAATTCGATCGAACCGCTCAAAGGAGACGCTGGCGATATTTTTTTAAAATTTAAGGCGTTGGAAAATTTGTGAGAATTTTGAAAATATTGTTGATAACTAAAATTTGGATTTTGGTTTTATAAATTTGAATGGTATTAGTTGGATCTTGGAAATTTAATTAGGAATTTAAAGATTTATAAAATGTGATAACAAAGTTTCCACTAATTGATTTTGAAAAGTTAAAAGGTTTAAAAGAATTTGGTAATCCATTTCAACTAATTGTTTTTGAAATGTTAATGGGTTTTGGGGAATTTTTCTTACCTTGGCAATTTTGGGCATGAAATTCTTTTAATGGAAGAATGTAACGACTCAGAATTTCAGTCATTTGAATTTGGAATATTTAATTAATTTTAAATACTGAAAGGTTAATTTATAAGTTAAATAACTTATATTTCAAATATAGTGATTTATTTGATAATTAAATTGTTAAATTTGAATATATGGAATTGTTTAAATAATTGAACCTTGAATTTAATATGGACGAAAATGATTTCGAAAGTTGATTTTAAATTCTATTTGAGTAAGTAGAAAGATAGTAAACTTTTAAATTGGAATTAAAAGTGATTAAATTGATTTTGGAAATAACTTGTTTTAATTAACGTGTAAAAATAGCCTTCTAGGGCATTGTCTCGGATTTCGACGAAACCAGTTTCATTGGATCCATAATAGTGAATTATTATACGCTGTCGAATTTCAAGGCGACCGGACGTATCATTTGGTCGTGCGAGTTCGAAACACATAGAAATTAATTTAAGGAATTTAATGAATATAATTTGAATTTGAAAGTTAACTTCTGCATGTGATGGAATTGACTTCCGATATATATTCCATTATGTTTGAAATAGGGGTATAACATATAGAACACCAGGCGGCATGCTTCGTTTGGAGTTCGAAAATTTTAAATGTGAATAGTGTTTTATAATTGCCTATAAATAGGAGCATGCACCCCCATTTGTTGAGAAACCCTAACCCTAAAGCACAGCCGCTATTAAACCAAATCCAACGGCCCACGATTCTCGATGCAATCGAAGCAAAATTAGCTGAAACGTTCAATATGAAAGTTGGAAAGCTCGACTCCACGAGTTCATCCATACCCTTGGATCAACGATCGACACACCATGGTGGCTGCTAGGGCGCCGCGTTCAGGTGCAGTCGTGCTCTTTTTTTGTGTTTCGCGCACGCGTGCGCACGGCGAGGTGGCATCGGCGGTAGGTGGAGAGGCGTAGGCGGCGGCACGAGTAGGTGGCGGTGGAAATGGGCGAATTCGATCGATTAATGAAATAAAAAAAGATCGGCTACAAACAAACGTGAACGAGAGGAAGAAGAGGGAAAGTAAAGTATTATTAAATTTTAAATTAATTATTCAAACGTTCGTTAATTCATAACTTGTTCATACGAGGTCTATTTTGAGTGCAACAAGTTGCGTTGCGATCGTACCAAAGAGTACTACGCTATGGAGTTAGATTGGATAGATTTGGAGCTAGTCCAAATTTTGGGTTAAATTGAATGACCGTTCAATTTTAATCCAAACCGAAGCGCTTAGGCGATTTTTGGAATTTCCGTGAGTAAACTCACCTCTCTAGAACACTTATATTTTAGCGTGGATAAGTTTATTTATGCTGCTTGTTGCTTGTTTGGACGATTTACTATATTTATTAGTTGCTTTGGATATATTCTCGCCTATTGGAGTAGATGAGACCCTATTACGTTCCCGTGTATGAGTGGATGACCCTTTGTATACAATCCCACCTTGAAGCAGTTGATTTATATTTTATGATTATATATTCTATGTGATGCAGAGGGACAGGTTGGAGCGATCCAACAGGATTCTTCACACTGTTTATTTTACTTTCCATATATTTTGATATATGGATGTGTTGGATGCTATAATTGATGACATGGATATGTTTTTGCTTATTTAGTGTTATGGTAGCACTAGGCCATATTTTTCAGTATTTTAAAATACTATAAAATAGTGATTTTGAATTGAAATGATTTTCAAAATGATTTTGGAAGTATATATGTTTTAATAATTTTTTAATTATCAAAAGAAATGAATTTATTTTTAAAATAAATAAAAAGTATGGTTTTTGGTGTTATAAATGTATAGTAAATATTTTTAAATAGAGATTTTTGTATAGTTTATATAAAGGATTTATAAAAGTGATATTTTATAAATAATATAATAGATTTATAATCAGAATCTATAAATACTTTGTAAATGGATTTGAAATTTATTTGGTAAATGGATTTATAAATGGATTTTATAAATGCATTAGATTTATAAGAAATGGATTTATAAGTAGATTTTATAGTAAAATGAGTTTTTATAAAAGAATGATTTATAAACAAAATTTTAGAAATAAACAGATTTTAGAAAATAGAAGTTTATAAAGTATACAGGAGATTTATAAACATAGTTTTATAAATATGGAAATGATTTATGTTGAGATTTAAATATGGATTTTATATAAAGGAAATACATTCAAGTTTTTTAAATAGTTAAATAATATTATAAATGAATGTTTTGAAAGTAATATTTTTGAATGAAGTTAATGGCTTTTAAAGTAATATATCTTTTTAAGGTAATATTTTGGAAAATAATAATTCCAAATGGAATTTAATAGTTTGAAAAATGATTTAAAAAGTGATATGTATCGAAAACATAGATTTCAACATTTATTGTTGTAATAGACATTTTCGGTGAAGTATAGAAGGCATGGACTATAAAATGGTTGTTATACATATATAATAAAATGCATATACTAATGTTTTGGGTTGTCGTAACGATGTTTTACGCAACATTCGTTTTGACCTAATAAATGATGTTTTGACCTTCCATTGTGAAATACACGAATTGTGTAACAACCCGGTATTTTATATCAATTAATCATCGTCATCAGACGATTAAATCATTTATCAGTTGCTATTGGAAATTTGAATCGAATTTAAATTCTCTTTTAAGTTTGTATAAAATTATACGCGGGCTTAAAAATTTAGTTGGGCCGGTGTTGTTTTGCGTTGCCGAGATGGCTATCTCTACTTGTTTTCCCCCGACCCGTTCATTTTTTCGTTCGAATACCCTAGATCTAAACGAAAAAAAAATGGCGACATCGTTCGTTCCTCCCTCCTTCATTTTCGAATACCCGACCCAATTCATTTTCGCGTGGAAAACCCTAAGTCTAAGAAAAAGATATGGTGGCTCTGTCTTCTCGTTCGTTCCTCTTAGCTCGGAAATTTGGGCAGGCTCGTCTCGTCGTCAAATTTGGGGCTTCATGCAATGTCAATCATTTGTGAACGATTATGGCTGCTCCTCGATTAATCGAGTTCGACTTCGCCTTCTCGACCGGAAAAAGGTGAGTGAACGACCCTCACTCACATCTAATTTAAGCTCGTTATTCGTGAATCTTGTTGTTTACTTTCTCGGCTACTGCTGCTATGAACTTGAGTGGTTTACCACTCACATATAGTTCATATCATTTTCGGTGATTTCTGGCATGTGCTTAATCGTGACTTGGGTATTTGATTATTTGAATTGTCAGTTGTTTATCTCGGCAGTTTCGTTTAGATGTTGATGTCTTCCTGACTTTGTTTTGCTGGTATATTCAGAAATTATTTGATTACCACGATTTTTTATTCATTTCGTGGTTATTACAGTGTTGGATCCTTTTTGAGTTTGATCATTTTGATTACTGGCATTTTAATGGCTCCGTCCATTCAAAATGATTTACTTTGTTATGTGGTTGATGAGTTTGTTTGTCTTGGCCAGATTTTTGTTGTATCCACTACTTGCTTGTAGTTGTCTCTGGTTGTAGTCTTCGTTCTACTGTTGCCTGGGCTTCTTTGTGTGTCACTGCATATTTGATTGCACTGTCCACATGAGTTTGCTTTGATTTCATTCTTGAGCTTTTGCATTCGTGTACCTTTAGTTATATTCCTGGTAGTCTGATACTTGTTTCAGTTTGTTGTACACTACTCTTTTGATATTGCAGTCTTCACTCTGGCCATACTGTATCCTTTCAGTTGAGCCTTGTTTAGTTGGTATAGCTTGCTTGATCCTTTTGTCTGCATACATCATTGTAGATTCTTTTGAGTCGTGATGTTATCTGCCTTAATTCTGATACATGAATCTGGTCCTTGTTAGTATTTGGTTGTAGTCTAGTCGGATTCATGCATTTAGTTGCATCACTGATCCTTGCATTGTGGTTTCATGACTGCATTGCACTACTTCATGTATGGCTTTAGTTATGTTCCTAGTGTTCATGATACATCACTGTGTTGCCTCATTGTTTTCCAGTCTTCAGCCTGCATCATTGTTTTTATGATGCTTTGATTTGTTGCACTCAGTTGATTGTTGGTGCCTTCTTGAATTTCCAGTCTTGTTCATTAACCTTGTGTTGAACCTATCTGTATAATTGGGTTTGACCTTGTTTTTGATTCTGTACATTTCTCCGGCTTGACGTCTGTTTGTAGCCTCGCTCGTCTACTTGAGGCCTGGCATTTTATACCATCTCTGTTGATGTTGATTTGTTGAGCCTCATATATGATTCGCTCATTTGTGCATTCCTGTAGTTACATGGGCATTTGAACTTTGTACTTGTACCATTTACTGTTTCCATTTGGGTGGCACTGTCACTTGTTCATTTGAGTTACATTCTAACCTAACTTTGACATGCTTTTGTCATTGTTCATCACTGGTTTGATGATTTTGATATTCCAGTAGTTGTGTTGCCATATTGGTTTCACTGCGTCTGCATGTACCTGAATACATGTTGTCCCTATGCTTTTGTAGTTTAATTGTGCTATACTACTGCCTTGTTCTCGAAATTGAATTTGCACTGCCTAGTTCACTATCGCATCCATGTATTGTCTCTCCTGTCTACTGCTTGTCTTAGTGGCTTTTCACTTCGGCTGGCACTAGAGTGTGCAGCCTGGGTGCTTGCTGATTGATCTTCTAGTGACTGTAATTTTATTGCATTCTTGCCTGGTATTCACGTGATGCCATCTTGAAGTCTGCACCTTGCTATGTTGAATTCCTATCCATGCTTGAACTAGACCGGATATTGAATTTTTATTGTGATCCGAGCTGTTGCAGTCCCTGTTTTCTGTCGATTGAGTAGAACTTGGGTCGAGGCTTGATTTTTATGTCTTGACCATTTCCGTTAAATTTGTACATTGAGTTGAATCCAGCTTAATGCTCGGATTTGACCGTGTGTTTGCGTTGTGATTTCAATTGAATCTCACTTGTGTTGAACCTGATTTTAGGTTTGACCTTGTACTCGTTTGTGAACTTTCATTGAGCTTTTGTGTATTTCATCACTGTATTGGCGAGGCAGTGCACGCGTGCGTGCACTGCAGCCAATTCAGAATTTGACATTTCAATTGTTTGAATTGATTTGGATTGCTGATTTGTTGTTTAACACTGTTTAGTGTTATATCTGCGGTTATCCGATTCTTTTATTGAGGAGTCGGATATACGAGATTTCTGTGACTGTCGTCTATTTGATATTTGACTATTATTGCTTCTATGCACTAATAACTGAGTTTGAATTAGACTGACCCGTGTATTATCTTCTTTTGAATGTAATACTCGGATCAGACCCGAGTTATTTCAGGTTGTAGATTTCCTTCTTTGAGTTGCTGTTCAGGATATGAAGACTTTTCACACCTTCTGAAGTTGTCAGTGTCATTTTGTAGTAGTCGTGTCATTGTATAGAACGATATGTATTCATGTATATTAGTCGATAATGTACTTGTATATATAACTTCTAGAGTCGGCAGTTGTAGTTGTATCATATGTATCGTGTCAACTATATTGTAACTGACATCGGTTATATATATATGAGATTTTTGTTAATCTGTGTTCCGCATTTATATTATCTGTGTTATTGTTATATCTAATGTCCTAAACTATTATGAACTATCGTAGTTTGTTTTATACTGATAATTGGATATGTCGATGGGAGTAAATAAATAATAGATGAAAAATAAAAAGTATATACCACTCCTACCGAGATAACCAATATTAGTATAAGGCCAATTACGGATGGTCGCTCCTATCCAGCCTTATTCTTCGTAATAATAGACAGTATTTCTTTTAATACTCTTTGTTATTATGAGCATAGAGGTGGGGCGTTACAGTTGGTATCAGAGCTTGGGGTTTATGGACATAATATAAAACATAACTTGGATGGAACATATGTTACAACTATTAGTCGACGTTTTATCTGTGATTTGAGTCAAAACTAAAGTTTTGAAATTTTGATGAAATTTTTAAATATCGTTATTTAAAAATAAAAGTGGAATTGTGTTTTGTTGTTTGGATGAAATTGTGTTCTATTTATCAGAGTGCGCAGCGGAAACAGTGAAACTGTTTTCGCTGAGTACAACTGATAATCTTTTTGATTTAAGAATCAAAATATGAAATTGATATGAATTCCAATTGTTGTTTACATAGCTGTAATTATTTGTTTCTTTGAGAATTTCGAATCCAAATTGAGGATTCGAAGAAATTGCAGATATGTGATTTTTGTTGAAATTTCCGCTGGCTTTCTTTTGTACTAATCATCTATTGATTAGATTTTGCTGTTTTGAATTGTCTTCATTGAAGATACCTTCGAATGATTTCTTTGTTCATTTTGTAGTACGTGCAAAAATTTAAATTGCACGTTATTGCATTTATTTTACGTTGAACCGATGCTTGGTTATGAAACGTATTTTGTTGCCGTTATTTTTATAATGGGATTTTTACACCAATGCTATATTTTGAAGCACGGTGTTTTGTGGCATTTTTGATGAATGAAAATTCACTGATATTACATTTTGATGTAGATTGTTTTGATGTGATTTTGACGTTTTAAAACTACTGTTGCTTTGTCTTCAGTATCCGCCAAATTTTAAAAGTGGATTTTCAAGCGGTTATTCCGCAATACTGATTTGTGACCGTTTTTATGGTATTTTGAGAAGTACAATTTCCTTATCGAAATTGTTACTGATTGCTGTTTTAATCACGTGGTTAGAAAATTGTTTTAAAATGAAAATTGTTTTATAAAATTTTTAACAGTTTGCGTTTTCAAAAGAATGAGAAAGCGACTTAAACGTTTCAGCAAAATCGAGGACTATGACCCCTTTCTTTTACTGATTCGCTTAATTTCGGACTTGTCCGTTTGAGAATGTGAAATGTAATTTTACAAAATACACAATTTTGCACTTTCAAGGAAACGATGAAGAGAATCAAACGATTTAGTAAAACACGTGGTATGGGACATGTGCGTTTGCTATTTCGGTTAATTCCGGACTCGTTAATTGAAACATTTTGATGCTTTCGTGTGCTTTCGAGCCACTATGAGGACCTTCGGGTCATTTGTTGGGCTTTCGGGCCACTCTGCGGACCTTCGGGTCATTTGTTGGGCTTTCGGGCCACTCTGCGGACCTTCGGGTCAAATACCAGTACTAGACCTTCGGGTCACTCTGCGGACCTTCGGGTCAATCTGATGGGCGCCAAAATTATGTTGAGTACTTGGTAGGCTTCGGCCACTCTGAGATGCACGTGCGGCGAATTAAAAACTCGCCATCTGATGGGATCGATCCAAGCTTTCATGTTGATTTTCTAGTCTTCTTAATTGATTTCTAGATATTTGTTTCTTCCAATTATCTGCAGGTAATTGGATATTTGTTGATATGAGTTCTGATTATCGTTTTTGATAATCAGATATTTGTTGTTTCTAATTATCGCTTGTGATAATTAGATATTTGTTGATATGAGTTCTAATTATCGTTTTTGATAATCAGATATTTGTTGTTTCTAATTATCGCTTGTGATAATTAGATATTTGTTGATATGAGTTCTGATTATCGTTTTTGATAATCAGATATTTGTTGTTTCTAATTATCGCTTGTGATAATTAGATATTTGTTGATATGAGTTCTGATTATCATTTTTGATAATCAGATATTTGTTGTTTCTAATTATCGCTTGTGATAATTAGATATTTGCTGATATGAGTTTTGATTATCGTTTTTGATAATCAGATATTTGTTGTTTCTAATTATTGCTTATGATAATTAGATATTTGTTGATATGAGTTCTGATTATCGTTTTTGATAATCGGATATTTGTTGCTTTTAATTATCACTTTAGATAATTAAATATTAGTTGATTTGAGATTTAATTATCGTCTTTGATAATTAAATATTTGTGGATTTTAGATTTAATTATCGCTGTTAGATAATTAAATATTTGTTGATTTGAGATTTAATTATCGTCTTTGATAATTAAATATTTGCTGATTTGAGATTTAATTATCGCTTTTGATAATTAAATATTTGCTGATTTGAGATTTAATTATCGCTTTTGATAATTAAATATTTGCTGATTTGAGATTTAATTATCGCTTTTGATAATTAAATATTTGCTGATTTGAGATTTAATTATCGCTTTTGATAATTAAATATTTGCTGATTTGAGATTTAATTATCGCTTTTGATAATTAAATATTTGCTGATTTGAGATTTAATTATCGCTTTTGATAATTAAATATTTGCTGATTTGAGATTTAATTATCGCTTTTGATAATTAAATATTTGCTGATTTGAGATTTAATTATCGCTTTTGATAATTAAATATTTGCTGATTTGAGATTTAATTATCGCTTTTGATAATTAAATATTTGCTGATTTGAGATTTAATTATCGCTTTTGATAATTAAATATTTGCTGATTTGAGATTTAATTATCGCTTTTGATAATCGAATATTTGTTGAATTTTAAATTTGATTATCGTTTGTGATAATCGAATATTTGTTGATTTGAGAAATTTGATTATCGTTTTTGATGATTAAATATTTGCGATTTTTGAGATTTGAGCTTCGTCTTTTTCTCTGGCGATTCAGGTGAGTAATTTGATTTACTCACATTCAATTCGTGCTCTGTATGGGATTTCTACTCTATTTTTCCTTCTCTTTTAGTTGCTGGAACTCGATTGTTCTTGCTTTTGTTAGTCGTCTGATTTTGATCCCTGATTCCCACGATGTTGATTCTTTTGATTTGAAGCAGTCGAACCTTTTGATTTCATATCTAGTACTTCCCCTGCTGACATTTGCTTTACTTATGCACTCGTCATTGCCTTGCTCTTTTGGTTGTTACCTTTTGTCCATTTATTCCTTATAATTGCGAGGACGCAATTCCTTTAAGGAGGGGAGTCTGTAACAACCCGGTATTTTATATCAATTAATCATCGTCATCAGACGATTAAATCATTTATCAGTTGCTATTGGAAATTTGAATCGAATTTAAATTCTCTTTTAAGTTTGTATAAAATTATACGCGGGCTTAAAAATTTAGTTGGGCCGGTGTTGTTTTGCGTTGCCGAGATGGCTATCTCTACTTGTTTTCCCCCGACCCGTTCATTTTTTCGTTCGAAAACCCTAGATCTAAACGGAAAAAAAATGGCGACATCGTTCGTTCCTCCCTCCTTCATTTTCGAATACCCTAAGTCTAAGAAAAAGAAATGGTGGCTCTGTCTTCTCGTTCGTTCCTCTTAGCTCAGAAATTTGGGCAGGCTCGTCTCGTCGTCAATTTTGGGGCTTCGTGCAATGTCAATCATTTGTGAACGATTGTGGCTGCTCCTCGATTAATCGAGTTCGACTTTGCCTTCTCGACCGGAAAAAGGTGAGTGAACGACCCTCACTCACATCTAATTTAAGCTCGTTATTCGTGAATCTTGTTGTTTACTTTCTCGGCTACTGCTGCTATGAACTTGAGTGGTTTACCACTCACATATAGTTCATATCATTTTCGGTGATTTCTGGCATGTGCTTATTCGTGACTTGGGTATTTGATTATTTGAATTGTCAGTTGTTTATCTCGGCAGTTTCGTTTAGATGTTGATGTCTTCCTGACTTTGTTTTGCTGGTATATTCAGAATTTATTTGATTACCACGATTTTTTATTCATTTCGTGGTTATTACAGTGTTGGATCCTTTTTGAGTTTGATCATTTTGATTACTGGCATTTTAATGGCTCCGTCCATTCAAAATGATTTACTTTGTTATGTGGTTGATGAGTTTGTTTGTCTTGGCCAGATTTTTGTTGTATCCACTACTTGCTTGTAGTTGTCTCTGGTTGTAGTCTTCGTTCTACTGTTGCCTGGGCTTCTTTGTGTGTCACTGCATATTTGATTGCACTGTCCACATGAGTTTGCTTTGATTTCATTCTTGAGCTTTTGCATTCGTGTACCTTTAGTTATATTCCTGGTAGTCTGATACTTGTTTCAGTTTGTTGTACACTACTCTTTTGATATTGCAGTCTTCACTCTGGCCATACTGTATCCTTTCAGTTGAGCCTTGTTTAGTTGGTATAGCTTGCTTGATCCTTTTGTCTGCATACATCATTGTAGATTCTTTTGAGTCGTGATGTTATCTGCCTTAATTCTGATACATGAATCTGGTCCTTGTTAGTATTTGGTTGTAGTCTAGTCGGATTCATGCATTTAGTTGCATCACTGATCCTTGCATTGTGGTTTCATGATTGCATTGCACTACTTCATGTATGGCTTTAGTTATGTTCCTAGTGTTCATGATACATCACTGTGTTGCCTCATTGTTTTCCAGTCTTCAGCCTGCATCATTGTTTTTGTGATGCTTTGATTTGTTGCACTCAGTTGATTGTTGGTGCCTTCTTGAATTTCCAGTCTTGTTCATTAACCTTGTGTTGAACCTATCTGTATAATTGGGTTTGACCTTGTTTTTGATTCTGTACATTTCTCCGGCTTGACGTCTGTTTGTAGCCTCGCTGTCTACTTGAGGCCTGGCATTTTATACCATCTCTGTTGATGTTGATTTGTTGAGCTGCATATATGATTCGCTCATTTGTGCATTCCTGTAGTTACTTGGGCATTTGAACTTTGTACTTGTACCATTCACTGTTTCCATTTGGGTGGCACTGTCACTTGTTCATTTGAGTTACATTCTAACCTAACTTTGACATGCTTTTGTCATTGTTCATCACTGGTTTGATGATTTTGATATTCCAGTAGTTGTGTTGCCATATTGGTTTCACTGCGTCTGCATGTACCTGAATACATGTTGTCCCTATGCTTTTGTAGTTTAATTGTGCTATACTACTGCCTTGTTCTCGAAATTGAATTTGCACTGCCTAGTTCACTGTCGCATCCATGTATTGTCTCTCCTGTCTACTGCTTGTCTTAGTGGCCTTTCACTTCGGCTGGCACTAGAGTGTGCAGCCTGGGTGCTTGCTGATTGATCTTCTAGTGACTGTAATTTTATTGCATTCTTGCCTGGTATTCACGTGATGCCATCTTGAAGTCTGCACCTTGCTATGTTGAATTCCTATCCATGCTTGAACTAGACCGGATATTGAATTTTTATTGTGATCCGAGCTGTTGCAGTCCCTGTTTTCTGTCGATTGAGTAGAACTTGGGTCGAGGCTTGATTTTTATGTCTTGACCATTTCCGTTAAATTTGTACATTGAGTTGAATCCAGCTTAATGCTCGGATTTGACCGTGTGTTTGCGTTGTGATTTTAATTGAATCTCACTTGTGTTGAACCTGATTTTAGGTTTGACCTTGTACTCATTTGTGAACTTTCATTGAGCTTTTGTGTATTTCATCACTGTATTGGCGAGGCAGTGCACGCGTGCGTGCACTGCAGCCAATTCAGAATTTGACATTTCAATTGTTTGAATTGATTTGGATTGCTGATTTGTTGTTTAACACTGTTTAGTGTTATATCTGCGGTTATCCGATTCTTTTATTGAGGAGTCGGATATACGAGATTTCTGTGACTGTCGTCTATTTGATATTTGACTATTATTGCTTCTATGCACTAATAATTGAGTTTGTATTAGACTGACCCGTGTATTATCTTCTTTTGAATGTAATACTCGGGTCAGACCCGAGTTATTTCAGGTTGTAGATTTCCTTCTTTGAGTTGCTGTTCAGGATATGAAGACTTTTCACACCTTCTGAAGTTGTCAGTGTCATTTTGTAGTAGTCGTGTCATTGTATAGAACGATATGTATTCATGTATATTAGTCGATAATGTACTTGTATATATAACTTCTAGAGTCGGCAGTTGTAGTTGTATCATATGTATCGTGTCAACTATATTGTAACTGACATCGGTTATATATATATGAGATTTTTGTTAATCTGTGTTCCGCATTTATATTATCTGTGTTATTGTTATATCTAATGTCCTAAACTATTATGAACTATCGTAGTTTGTTTTATACTGATAATTGGATATGTCGATGGGAGTAAATAAATAATAGATGAAAAATAAAAAGTATATACCACTCCTACCGAGATAACCAATATTAGTATAAGGCCAATTACGGATGGTCGCTCCTATCCAGCCTTATTCTTCGTAATAATAGACAGTATTTCTTTTAATACTCTTTGTTATTATGAGCATAGAGGTGGGGCGTTACAAATTGGTTCTTACGATCATACTAAAGGCTTGGTGGTATAGGAGCATTGCTTCTTATACTTAACACCCGTTCTAAGGCGTATGAACTTGGAAGTTGTTACGGTTATAGAAATTTATTTGGCGTGTCTCCAAAATGGTAGTGATTTTAAATATACTTATACCGTTGATACAATTATATGGAAATGGTTTCCAATATCAAAGGATTGAAATGGTTTTGAGAATATATCTTTTTAAAAGATAATTTGAAGTAAATATTTGGAAACTGATTTAATTAATAAAAGATTAATTAAATGGGCCTAGTGATTGCTTATGTTTTAGATATTGTTTGTTGCATTGATAGTTAAATAAGTGACTATCAAACTTGGCCATTTTTGGTTCCTTGACTTAATGTGGGAACTTATTAGTCGTGCACTTAGCACGAGCCGACTGAGTAGGCTTGATTTTCATTTGTATTAAGAATGTTGATTCGAGTAGTGCGGAGTGTCCATGGTACTGCAATCTATCGGGCTTCCTCTTGGCTGAAGGATAGCAAATTGAGAGTTGGAAACGCGATAAGTCTACAAGACTTGGTTTCCATATGAGGTTAAGGGCCTCTTTATGGTTGTTGGCTCGGAGAGACCGGGGTCGGATTTATTCGAGAACCACTTCGAACAAACTTATGCATTCGAAAGTGCAGGTTTATTGTGACGACCCGCAAATGCGTACCCTCTGAACCGACAACAAACCACGCCTGTCGACCCAGAGCGAACAGAATTGCAGATAATCATGAGAAATAAAAGAGAGGGTGAGAAGAAAGAGAGAAGAAAGAAGAAGAGAAGAGAAGAAGAATAGAGAAGCGGAACCAAACAATACAGAATCTCACATCGTAGTGGAATAACATATAATATAGATCAATAATCTTTACAAAGAGAAACTGTAATATACATAAATCAATATTATAGTACACAATAAGTAATCATCAGCTTGGATAGTTATAATAACCTGTCCTCACAAATGCTGATAATTTACAACAACAACAATGCAAAGCAGCAGAAAAATAAACAGATACGTGTATACAACATGAAGATCTCCAACTCGCCTGCTGAAGCTGCAAAAACATCAAATCTGAACCTGTACATATACTGGTCTGACCCGAGCATTGAAAGGGAAGAACGCCCGGATCAGTCTGGTAAACCAACGTGAGAAAAAAACACTTCAACTGAATTTATAAAGTTACCAAAACTTTTCCTTTATCAAAACAAAAGGTATCTCGTAAGACCACATCCACACATAAACACGGACTGGTTTTTCCCTTACGATAACCAAACCATTTCATATCAAATCATGTTATATTATAATAATGTCTATTATACAAATAATAATCATCATAGATGAAATTGTTACCATTATTAAATTCCAGCAATACTAGGCTCTACAAACAAAATGGCAGGCACGTAGTGGATTTTGGATTCCATAAAAATGACTAGGTGAAGCAATTACCTTTCCGAACCAAACTCGGTACACCTCTAGTGGGATGTACCTAGGGAGCAGATACTACCCGCCAAAACCAACAAAAGACCGGCCTACCCATTCCTGGATAGTACCGAATATATCATCACTTCGGTCGTTACCGACCTATAATCCGTGGCCACAAGCATACATCAACAATAATCTGATACACATCGTTATAGCATGTAAAGATATATCTAGAAGAGTGATGACATCTGCTACTGGGAGCGACCCACTTAGCCTTGCTGCTTCTATCCCTATTTTAGTCATTGTCCGGGGAGTAAGGCCAAAAGAGGTATCGATTACCTTTCACATATCACATCATCATCATCTTTGAATGCCACATTGTCGTTCCCGTTGACTACTGATTTCCTTCCACAAAAATACAACCCTTGAGCCCGTATGTCTCAAGGAGGATGTTAAGCTAAAAGAAGTTACCTTCTCTACCACCACATGATGTACGTTTGTAAAGACCAATGTACGTAATCCTAGAAATGCAATGTCAGACACTCATCCATACAAGTTGTCCAGGAATAGGACAAACCGAAGGTACTCTCCTACCACATCCTATAGGTTTAGTAGCGACAGCCCTTGCAATGGATATTTCATAATGAAGAGACTACCGCTACTATATGTATATTGGGATTTTAACCCCAAATGATCAAAAAGTATTCCTTCGCTATGAAAATCCTAAATATCAATATCATCGACCAACCTGCACAGTCGTTGCATATATGTTGTTCCGAAGTGGTTTTCAGACAAATCTGATCCTGATCTCTTCGCACCAACAACGCAAAAGCTTTTCTCAACCTCAGATAGAAACCAGTCTCGTAGACTTATCACGTTTCCAACTTTCAACTTGCTATCCTTCGGCCAAGAAGGAAGCTCAATAGCTTGGAGTAATCACTCCGCACTACACGAATCAACATTCTCAACGCAAACGATAATCAAGCCTACAAATTCAGTTACGTACTAAGTGTACGACTAATTAGTTTCTACATCAAGTCGAGAAACTAAAATGGCCAAAAATATAATTTTGCACTCAAACAGTCACTAGGCTTGATTTATTAATCTTTTATTTATTAAATCACTTTTCGAAATTTATTACTTCAAATTATCTTTAAAATGATATATTCTCAAAACCATTTCAGTATTTGGAAAACATTTCATAAATTATTTTAATAATAAGTGAATTCACAATTTATTTTATTTCCAAACCATTTAAACTCCATTTTATAATATCACTTTCCAAAACATTCATTTAAAGAATTATTCTCTTTAAAAACGTGAATATATTTCCTTTTATAAAACTCCATATTTAGCTTATAAAATTAAATGATTTCACATTTATAAAACAGTGTTTATAATTCACATTCATATTTTATAAAAACTTCCATTTATAAAATTCCATTATTAACCAATTTCCCGTTTATCTCATTTATATGTAAAAATCCCATTATAAGTTTATTTACTTATAAATCTCTTTATTTACAAATTCATTCTTTTGTAATCTCATCATTTATAAAGTCCATTATAAATTCATTTCTAAATTTTAATTACAATCCATATAGAATTTGATTACAATTCCATTTCTAATATTTATAAAACACCGTTTATAAAATTTATTTCATTAAATCTCTTTATTAGTAACATTCCTTTTATAACTTCCTTACTTTATAAATCTCATTTACTTATAAGGTTTCATTTACAACTTCATTTTAACACTTATAAAACTCGTTTACAATTCTATTACAATTATTTATAAGATATCAATTTTATAAATCTTAAATATAAACCATTTATAATATGTTCAAAATTCTCAATTTAACTTATTTTACAAAATAGTTAACTTCATATTTCAAAAATCATATTTAACTATATTTCAAAAAACCATAATTTTTATAACATAAAAATTATAACTTTTTATTCATTTTAAATAAATCAATTTCTTTAATCGTTCGAAAATTTATTAAAACATATATATTTTCAAAATCACTCTGAAATCCTTTTTTTAAAAGTCAAATCATCATTTCTATATTTTAAATTTCCAAAAATATGGTCTAATGCTGCAAAAGTACTAAATAAGGGGATTCACATCAATAATAGCAATCATAACATCCATCACATAATACAACATATATATCAATATCTGTAAATAAACAACAACTATAGTCTGGAATCCTATTAGATTCCTCCAACATGTCACCTGCAACAAATATACATATGAGAAAATATGTACAATGTTTGCTTCGAAGCAGGCGCGCGTACCAAGGGTCATCTGCTCATACACGGGAACGTATAGGGTCTCATCCGCTAAAATATACGGGAATATATCCAACCAACCAATACACACACACACACATCCAAACAGTCATCAAAACAGCATAATAAAAATATTCCCACTTATATAAAAATATAAGAGTGCTAGAGAGTGCGAGTTTTACTCACTTTGATTGCAATCATCGTTGCAGCGTTTTACTTCGATTAAAAACGAACAGGCATTCGAATTTAACCAAAATTTTCATGAGCTCCAAGTCTATCCAAACTAGCTCTAAAATGTAGTGCACTACAATACGAATCCAATGCAATTCGTTTCGTGCGAAATGGATCTCGTATGAAAAAGTTATGCTATTTTAAACATTCGAAACCCACGTTAAACCTTAATCCTGCCTCTCCATCATCGTTTGCACGTTACAGCCGAACCCAACTCGTCGTTCAACTTCATCCATCACCCGGCCTCCACGATCGCCTAGAACACGATCAACCACCACCATCGAGTGCGCCTACGCGAGCTCCACCTATGGCCTCCGACCGCACCCCTAGCTCCGCCAACACCTCGTAAAATGCCCTCGGAACGCGCGACCTTCATGAGCCATTTTCTCATTGATTGTCGCGCCGTTCCAGATCATAGTCGTTGATCTTGAAGATCTCGATGAGATCTTCATTTTTCATGTAGAAGTCGAGATGTATAAGTCGATGGATTGGGAGATATTAGAGGAGAAAGATCGGAAGATTTTGGCCATTGAATTCAAAGTGGCGGCTGGGCACGAAACCCTAGGGTTTGTGAACAAAGGAAAAAATGATGGGCTTTTATAGAAAACTTTCGTGCACTATTCATCCAAAAATATTTCAAACTCCAAACGAAGCGTGCCGCCTGGTGTTCATAATGTTTTACCCCTATTCTGAATATAATGGAATATGTATCGATGGCTAATTCCATCATATTTGGAAGATAGGTTTTCTAATCGAGTTATTTTAATTAAAATTTCTTAAATAAATTTCTATGCGTTTCAGCTTCGCACGATCAAACCGTAAGTCCGATTGACACGAAATTTAAAATCTTATAAAAATATACTATTACTGATCCAATGAAACTGGTTTCGTCGAAATCCGAGATAGTGTCAAAAAGACTATTTTCCACGTATTAATTAAATATAAAAATTTTCCAATTTCTGTAAATTAACTTTTAATTCAATTTTAAAAGTTTACTATCTCTATTCTAATTCAAATAGGATTTAAATTAACATTAGAAATCCTTTTTATTAACATTAGATTCCAAAATTCAATTAATTAACTAATTTAACTTGTAATATTCATATTTCAATATTTAAATTCAATTAAATATTCTAAATTTAGGCAACTAAAAAATGGGCCGTTACATTCTTCTCCCCTTAAAAGAATTTCGACCCCAAAATTACTAAGTAGGAAAGATGCTACAACTCCATTAACTTTCAAAACCAATTAGTTGAAATAGATTATAAAATTCTTTTAAGTGTTTAACTTTTCCAAATCATTTAGTTTCAACTTTTTTAAAAACTTTTCTTAAGTTTCTAAATTCATACTTAGCAATTTACTAATACCATTCCATAAATCCACTAACATCTTTCAAAAACCAACACTTCTCATTTCAAGTTATAACTCAAAATCAAAATTTTAGTTATCAAAATTTTTCCAAATTCTCAAAAAATTTCTAACGCCTTAAATTTACAAAAAATTTCGCCAACCTCTCCTTTGAGCGGTTTAGTCATAGTAAAATCAATATATATATATATATATATATATATATTTGAAAACCCAAAAGAACCCGGCGGACTGGTAAACTCCTGAGGAGGGTATAGTAAAGTCGTCCGCTGATCCAAGCCCCCATACCCCCGGGTAAATTTATATAGGATAAGGAAGCATATATAAGCAATATAGCATGAAAGCGAGCTCCAAGTGCGAAGCATACGCCGTCCGCACCCACTAAACACTCAGCAAACCATAAGAACATATATATGGAAAGTAATATCAATATATAGCATAAATATACAACAACTATATGCAAATGAAACACATGCAACCAAAGAAACCATCCAACAACTAACATCCATCTAATGTCATAACCAAGTTAATATATTCATTTCTCATTAATATTCATTGAATTGGTTTTCAATTTATTCACATTTGATTCATTAACTTTGGATTTTACTAACATCCATTATTCATATTCAATTAGTTTACATTCACTAATTTACATCCAAGTTAGTTCACTTTCAATTCAAATCAATTTCAATTCTATTTGGATTCACTTTACTTCCAATTTGAATTCAATTATTTAGTTTTCAATTTCATTAATATTTAATGAATTTCTATTCAATCAACTAACATCCAACCAACAACCAATGCATATCCAACATACCCCAAATTAATTTAATTTACACTCAAACATTCATATTTACTTCCTTTACATTCAATTTGGTTTACACATTTAATTCTAATTGGTTGATATTCGATATTCACATTCTTTGCTAATACTCAATTTAGATTTACATTATGTTGAGTCACATTTCATTTCATACAATTTGTACTTAAGTTTAATTCAACATTTTATACAACACTTCCAATGCTATTATTAATTCACAACTTCTTAACTTAAGTTTTATTCCAACATTCCCAATTTAAGTTATACTTAATCTAACAAATAATCATCCCAAACCATATTCAATTAGCTAATTTATTTTACAACCAAAGTGGAAATTTATTTAACAACTCCAGTTTATATTCATATTCATCACTTCAGCGTTTAATTCACATGATATCGAATTCAACTTCATTCAAATCTTAACTCAAATTAAATTTCTTTCCAACCTCCTTTTATATTCTTAAGTTAACTTCCTTTCCTACATTCATCTTATTTAACTTAAGTCTCAACTTATAATTCAAATTCAGAATCCATTTCTTAACATTCCATAATTAACAAATCTAAATTTTTGTTTCCAACTTATTATTACAAAATTCATAAGTTATACACTTATTCACTTCAACTTCCATGAATATATACTTATGTTCGCTTTCATTCTCATTTTATAATTTCAAGTCATGGTTATATAATCACTTTACCACTTAAGTTTAATTTTCATTTCAAAAACTTATCTAATCCAGTTCAAATCCAATTCCCTTAATTTAACTTTCCTAGAGATATGCTTTGAATTTCAAGCCAATCCCGCTGTTGTAGCACGTCTAAACTATGCCAACATCATCCTTATACCCAAATCCCTAGGTTCAGTCTCCCTATCTTCCTTTAGACCTATTAGCCTCCTCAACACCACCTTCAAAATCATCACTAAAATCCTTGCCAATCGTCTCCAGGGAGCTATTGGCTCTCTCGTTGGGGTCGAACAATCGGCCTTCATCCTTGGCCGCAATATCCTTGATTGTGTGGCGGCCACACAGGAAGTCATCTCCTTCTGTCACTACTCAAACACTCTTGGAGCCCTACTCAAACTTGACTTCTCCAAAGACTTTGATTCAGTAAACTGGAACCTTTTGCTCGACCTTATGAAGCACAGAGGTTTTTCTGACACATGGTGTGGATGGATCAAGTGCATTCTCTATACAAGTTTTTCATCAATCACCATAAATGGCTCTCAAGGTGGACATATAAAATCAGCTCGTGGTTTAAGGCAAGGTGACCCCCTATCTCCACTCCTCTTTGTCCTCATTTCTGATGTTTTTAACCGCATGGTCAAGCTTGGATATCCAACAACCTCCTAGCGGGCATTAAACTCCCAAACTCGAACCTATCAGTCTCTAACCTTCAATTTGCGGATGACACCATACTGCTGGTTTCCCCTAAACCTGCTCATATTCATTGCCTTAAAGTTCTCTTATATGTCTTCAAACTAATCTCCGACCTATCCATCAACTTTAGCAAGAGCTCCATCATCATGCTTGGCAACTCTCGTCATCTCGGCCCCTCTTCCGCCTCACTCCTCAACTGTAATTTGGGCCATTTCCCCATCACCTACCTTGGAATCCCCTTGCATCCCACTAAACTTACCCGTCCAGACTGGCTCCCGCTTATTTCAAAGATTGAATCTCGACTTTCATCCTGGAAGGCTAATTCTCTATCATCTGCAGGCCGTCTTGTCCTTGTCAAATCTGTACTGTCAGCCCTCCCTTCTTACTGGATGTCGTTTCATAAACTGCCGAACTGGGTCATACACAAAATTGACACTATTCGAAGATCCTTTCTCTGGAATGACAATAAGGCAAAATGTCTGATCAACTGGAAGACTGTTTGTTTGCACCAAGATCATGAGGGCCTAGGCATTGTTAACCTCGGCTCTTTCAACACAGCTCTCTTATCCAAGTGGCTTTGGCGCATCATCACAACGGGGGATCTCATCTGGAAAGACTGGATACTTCAGCTCCATTATCACTCCAACCCTCACCTAGTCCTTCACTCAACCCCTCGTCTCAAACCTTCTCCTTTCTGGGCTGGCGTCTTACAAATCATTCCCCGCGTCAAACCTCTATTTCATGTCTCTTTGGGAAATGGCGGTAGCTGTCTTTTTTGGCTAGACATATGGCAGGACTAATCTCCCCTCGCCCGCTCTTTCCCTAACCTATTTTCCCACATCTCCCACCATATCTCGACAGTTGGCGAGACTTCAACCCTTGGCCCGTACGGACTCTGTCCCCCAGCTCTCTTTGACCTTATCACCTTAAATGAGCTCAATTCAGCTTCTAACATGCTCCTTACACTCCAGCTCTCCAACACTGCAGACCTTTATACCTGGGCCCTATCGCCTGAGAAAGGCTTTATAGTTGCCTCATGTTACTCATTCCTCAATCATCCAGGCAGATCATTTTCTTTTGCAAGACTATGGAAATGTAAGCTCCCTCCCTGCATTCTTTTTTTCTAATGGTGCCTCATTCACGCTCGTATCAATACCAAGGACAGACTCAAGCGGATGAATATCCCTGTTGACCCTCTCTACGCCTTGTGCTCCTTGCAAGATGAATCCATCTCTCATCTTTTCTTGCCTCTGACTTCTCCTATCATATCTGGGCAATGACCAGTGCTATCCTCCTCGACCACATCCTTGTCCTCCAATCGTTCTTTGACCATTGGCAGTATAACCCTCCGAATAGAAAACTTGACTCCTTCATCGCTATCTAAAGTTGGTGCATCTGGAAAGAAAGAAATGCATATATATTCAATAAACCTAAATGCAATATTGAAGGGATATGTAACTGAATCTCTTACCTGTTTTCTCTCTGGACAGGATCTGCGCGTAGGAGGCCTTTCATTCAATATTTACCCTTCAGAGACAATGCTCCTGCTGCCGACTAATCCACTATATTATAGGTTGTTCTAGTGTTTGTCTTAACACTTGTGTATACAATGCTACTGTTTTTGTATATATCCCTCTCGGGGTAGGTTGAACTTCGAATATGACTAATCTGTGAAACTTATTTTTGGCTACCGACCAAGCCTATTGGTCGACTACTTATATTAATCTATATAAGCTCCTAATCGGCTGTGTAGCCTTGCGCTGCACACCCGTTTCTCTCAAAAAAACCTTTCCTTTAGTTAAATTTCCAATCATATATTTTATTATGCTAACTCAAATTTATTTAACTTTACTAAAGTTAAATTTTTATTTCATATTATAAGTCCAAACTCATTTCACTTATATTTATCAATTTCAAACTTGGATTTTAAATTCAAATTTGTTTATTACAACAAAACATAAATTTTCAATTTACTAATGGTAGCAAATCCATCACCCAGAAACTCGAAAATGATACTAGTGATGCTGCAGTCATCAGCCTTGTTATTTTCCAACAACGGTAGTGAATTCAGTGCTTTATATTCTTTTAAAATCCCTATTTATATTTATAAATCACTTTTATAAATTTTTACCTTTTTAATTTCACTATTTTACTTCACTTATATAAGATTCATTCCAAATTTGTTTATCCTATTTAGATTTATAATAATAACAAATTTTTATTAAACACAACAAATAACAAATGATAATAATTAAATATTAACAACCAACAATAAATTTATATACACTTTAATAATTTCTGAAAAATTTGTCCTTTATATATAATATATAATCAAGGTAAAATTATTTCATTTACCTAATTTAAAAACAGTACTATGTCAACATGCCTTGTTCAAGTGTGACGAACGGGCCACTCCGGACCCGCTCCGGTAGGATTTTCAACCATCCCGCTACCCTTCTGCTTTTCAACATGGGGGTACTCCTTCTTTTCAACATGGAGGTGACTACAAGTGGTACCTCGAATTTGCTTTTACGGCCAGCCTCACGACATCCATAACCAACCCATCAAGGTCTTATACTACCTCTCAGGGACATGTAGGGGTAAGAGTCTAAGCATCGTCACTGTTCAAAAAGCGAGAACCCCCTATCATGCGTACGTGAACCTATCACCAAGCAAATCTGATCCCTGTCTCTACGAACCAAAACGATAAATTTTTACAAGCCAAGTCATTTAAATAACAATATCACAATCAGGGTGTCAATATTCACATAGGGAAATTCATTCCATATGTGTACTTTATCATGACCAGTCCATCGAAATTTATTTACTTGTAATCATCAAAATTCCCGATTAGTGGTCAGTAAATTGATTTACTTTCAAGTAAAATGTGATAACAATTTATTCTATTTATTTTAGATTTGTTTGGCTACTTAATGACATAGATAATAGATGTTTGAAATCAATATCAAAGAACATTATCAGTTAAACAAGGATTATTAACTCAATTAGCAAAATATTAAATCAATTTATAAATTAGAACTAAATCTGGTTTTAACTTAACTGAGCCGAGTTATATTTTTAATCCTGATTATTTGTAAATCAAAGGGATTAAATAAATAATTTATTCTAATTAATAAAAGTTAACAAATCATTTACTAATTAACCGATTAATTAACCTATAGTCAATTTCATAAGAAATCACTTTATTTGTGTACTTCAATCCATTATAATAATTAAAAATTTCCACTGCAGAAATCTCGACGATACTGGTTCAGGTGAAAGTACGCAACGATAAGGGCTTAATGCAAAAATTTGCTTTCGATTTGGATTTAGAATGAAGTAGTAATTTTTTTTTAAAATTCACAGATATTTTCATAAATTAACAAATTTGACTTTTCCTTTAGACCCCAACCCAACCCATGTTAACCGGGTCCAGCCCACCCAAACAAACCTGGCCCAAAAATCACTTCTTTCTGTTTCTATCCCCTCTCTTCTTTTCTTATGAAATGAACCTGTGCACGAAGGTGTGTACGTGCACACAACCACTAGCCACCCAAACCCATCGTCGGCCATCTTCGTGAGTCGCGCCCGACCACCTCACCACGTTCCACCACCTGAAACGCTGCCAAACCCCCAGTTCAAAATTTCGACTTCCAGCCTCCAAACCTGGACAACACCGTAGCCCATCAACGCCTCGTCTAGCCACCGCATACCACCATCACCCAACAGATCTCACCCAGTGACTCGCCAACATCTCCCCTTCCTATTCCCCCTGGTGCGCACACTTCTTTCTTCCTCTCTTCGTCACCATTACCTCAAAACCAAGACCTTACAAATACACAAACAAAACCCTAGAAAAACCTCGTCTGGCCATCACACGCCCCTAATAATCACCGCACCAATTTTCGTGGATTCCCCATCCCCTGAACCTCCTGCACTCCAAATCCTATGACACGAAATCAACCACACCGCCTGAATTCGCCATCGCGCCCAAATCTGTTCATCTTCCCCTTTCTCCTTCCATACACAACTAAAAATTCTCAAACCACCTCTAAAATTCATGAATTTCAACAACTAACATGACCATATAATCAAATCATAAAATCATGATATACGAAATTTAACCAAACTTAAGTTACTTACTGTAACACAGGGTTTTCTCCTTCTATGGTACATGAAACTCAATGAAATAAATTTTAAAATACATTATACTCGAAAAAAACAAGTTTTGTTTTGGAAGCAAGATTTAAAACTAAATAGATTATAAGATAATGATTTTTGAAGTTAAGGGTTCATTGTATTTATATCCAAGAAAAATATACCATAACTTGTGAGAAAGAAACAGTGGCTTTGGTGAACTGATCACGTTGAATTCACATATACATGCACAAATCCTTAAACAATCACATATACATTTACATACATCACAGATTTATCCAAAATCCTAGTTATATATATATATAGGTGATAACCAGTGAACAAAAGAAGATGGTTACTCACTGTTTAAAGATATGAATCCTGCTCTATTTATACTCCTACTTCAGGCTTCAACACTTAGCCTATTTTCTTTTAATTCAATGGCAGCACTTTATTATTATTGTATTTTTTTTATATGCGTAAACAACAACTAGCATAGCTTCATATTTATAGAAGAAGTGAGGGAGACCACGAGGCAGAATGGTGGCTGTAGTGTTTTCATGTACAGGTCCTTTTTTTTCTTTTCACTTTGTTGGCTGATGTGATTTTATATGTTAGATTTGATTTTTATAAGTTGATTTGATCTATTATGGTGATTTGATTTGAAATATTGTGTACTTGATTTTGAAATTGCCATCAGGATATTTTCCTATGTATATATACATGCATATCTAAAGATATATATACACTTACATACCTATCCTCACCATATATACATTTATATATATAGATATGCATACATATACAAATTTATTTTACCATATTTACATATATATACGTACATATACATATATATTTACATATATTTTGTCATCAAATACACATTTACATTTTTTTTTCATTTACCTATGCATTAGATATACACATGTTTACCTATATATATACATATATATTTATATTTCCTTATGCACTATATTTTATAAACATATACACATATATATATATATATAATCATAAGTTTTGAAATTTTCCATTATGAAGTTTATACATTCATGTACATGTATTTATTTGCATATACAATATTTTATAAACATATATACATAGATATAAACTTATATCTATTTTTGTCATCAAAATGGAGCTTGTATATATTTGTACATAGATATATAGATATTTTATCATGAGTTTGAAATGGTGAAATTACATACATACATATATAATCAATCATATTCAGAAGTTTATATTTTAAAATTTAATATAGTTTTTTTAAATTAAAAGATTCAGGTATTTCAAATATCAGAAAATTTATCTAATCGACTTATAAAAATTAATATTCCAATAATTAAAATTAGTTAATTATCACAATATCAGATGGCTAAAAATCCGAGTCGTTACAATCCTCCTCCCTCAGAACTTTTCGTCCTCGAAAAGGAACGAAGCAAGGATTAGAATTTTGATGTATATTATTAAATTAATCATCTTTTAAACATTTTGAACTTCTTACTCTTTTATTATACATTTAGGTTATATCTACTTTAAATTACATAGTATTTCCATGCTAATTTTTATATTAAAACATTTTCCATAACTCGATGTCTTAACAAGTCCATCCTTGTTCTTACAGAATTTAGTCATACGTTGATCAGGCGTAGGACTAAAAAATCTTTGAGTACTTAGTGTACCTATTTTAACACCCGGTGAAAATACTTGAAAAACCTTTTCAAAAATGATATGGAAAGTATCACCCGTTTTTCCTTCTTTACTACCATGGATCGCGGTTAACACGATTATTGTGTCGCCATCCCGACGAAATCATAAGTAAAATGTAGGCATCAACACCCCTCGATTTACGCCATGGGAGCACGATAGTCTGCAACTACACGATGGTTGCGTCGCTGTCTCAGCGAAACTGTAAGTGGTCTGTAGGCAATCTCTGCCCCCCGAATTACACTATCAAAACAAAACCACATAGATCGCAGCTACACAAAGGTTGTGTCACTATCCCAACGAAACCAAACATAGACTGTAGGCAATCTCTGCCCCTCGAATTACGCTATGGAATCACGATAGATCGCAGTTACACAAAGGTTACGTTGCTATCCCATCATAACCATACATAACTGTAGGCAATCCTTACCACTTGAATTACGCTACCAACTCTCATAGATCGCAGTTACACAAAGGTTGCGTTGCTATCGCAGCAAAATCATACGTAACTATAGGTATAATACCTATGACGAACCGAACTCAGCACCCTTTGAATCCGACAATAAACCACACATGTCCGACCCATAGCGCACCGATTGCAGATAATCATGAGAAAGAAAAGAGAGGTGAGAAGAAAGGGAAAAGAAAGAAGAAGAGAATAGAAGAAAAAGAGAGAAGCAGAACGAAAAAAACTGTAACGACCCGATATTTTGGACCATTCGCATCCATTATAAGTGTATAGGTAGACACTCATGCCGGAATTGAATTGCTCAAAATACCGCGTTGTTAATTTAAATTTGGCAAAACTGAACATATACAGTAAATAAATAATCACAGATCACAAACACAGAGTAATAGTTGCAGCGGAAATAAAAGAGATAGTAGTTCATGAAGCTACTATATGAATATATAAAATACATCAGAGTTTACAACAGAAGAGTAATACGATACATCAGATACACATCAGAATACATCAATGGAATCATCGAATACTGAAAGCAGAATAGATGGCTTGATCTTCAAGCAAAGCTCCAACTTCAAAGGTGAGTCTCGAATACTGGCACACTCAGTCTGACCCGAGCGTAAAGCAAAAACACAAGACACTCGAGTCAGGATTAACATTCTAATATTTATAAATCCAACTCAAGTGAAATAGCAATTGAAATACAAGTAACTCAAAGGATGTTTGGAATGACCATCCTTTAAGGATCCGTTAAACTATCTACTAGGTAGTAATGTACGATAAGTAGATAATGTCTATCAGTAATATAAAGATATCAAAATAGTGTTAAGTCATGGCCCATTCCACCCTTAACACATTTTTATTCCCAAAAGCATATACAAGACCGTAGTTTCCCCAAAACCGGAAGTCACCAGAGGGCAATCCATATACTAAAGGTACAAAACAAATTCGTAGTGGTCGCGAATAGGGAATACAAGTATGACAAGGCACATGATGCAATACCCAAGGTAGTGATACTACCGTTTGCCTGATCCGGACTGGTGAGAACGCAACGCCGCAACGCCCGCAACACCGTGAAACAACACTCCCAAAATCAAGAGTGCACCAATCGACAACATGTAATGAGTAGTTCGAAGAAGTGTGTCCACTTGAGGTAGCTAATCCTCCATTGGCCCGGCACGGCTCCTGTTTTAGTCATTTCCAATTTGACACAAGTGTCAAGGCTATCCATTATCGTTCTCTTTCTTCAGTCATCACGTACATCATTCCAACCACTTCATTTTGGATCATCACTCCGCGTATAGTTATTAAAGTGGTTTTCGGTTTAGATAGAGAGTATATCCATAACCGATTCCGGTCTCTTTAATAACCTTCAAAATTATTTCACCGATTGGTCGTTTATTTATTTCAAAACCAAATCAATTTCAATTTCAATCAGAATTTGTAAATCAACATTTCGTTTGTCTTTCAAAACCGATTTCCAAAATTACGTTTCAACTTCCAAATTCATTTCAAAATCCTATAATTCAATTTCCATTTTTATTTAAACAATTCAAATATTGATTCAAGTTCGAATATAAGTTTCATTTCGAAAACATTTAAATTAATTTAATTTAACATTCAAATCAATTTGAATTCATTTATCGATTTCATTCATAAGTAAATATGACATTCAAACAATTCCTATTAAATTTCCAATTCATTTAAATCCATTATTTAAATTCAACTTCATTATATCAAAACTTACAAATTTAATTAAATTAAATCCATTAAACCAAATTCTTTAAAATTCAAGTCTTACATTAATTTCAATAAATCGCATTTTATTTCTTGTTAAAGAAATTCAATTTCACTTATTTACTTACTTAAATAATTTTCCAAAAACTTAATTAATAAAGAAATCTCAATTTCTATTTTTGTTCGAAGTAAATTTCACTTATTCAAAAGTTCAATTTCGCTTATTAAAGAATTCAATTCAATTTAATCATTAAATAATTCAATCTTATTTAATTATTAAATAATTCAAAACTTAATTATTAAAAATTTCAAAGTTTAATAATTTCAAACTTAATTGTAATTTCAAGCTTAATTATTAAATCATTTCAAAGTTTAATAATTTCAAACTTAATTAAAATTTCAAACTTAATTCAATCATTTCTCAAATTAAACAACATTCTTTCATCAATTACATTGTTAATATTTTGTTCCAGATTATTAAATATTAACATTTTCCTTTCATAAAAATTCAAATTTCAACTTCATTTCAAAACCATATTATTTATTCAAATAAAAACTTCGTTTATTTTTAAATCAAATTATTGACCAATCGGGTTTTATTGAATTCTCTATCCTAGGTCAAAGTTTAATTTGGGTATTTATCATTTCAACCCGATTCCAATTCAATTCAAAATCAAAACATAACAAAGGGAACTTGCAGTGTGATAACTGGGATGGTGTCAAAGTAAATAAACAAGCAATAACAACAATCAATAACAATCCAATAATCAATTCAAATAATCCCGAAATAACCGTGTCAATTCGCATTGTTATTTGTACGAATTAATATAATTATTTCTAGAATCTACACTATCATTTCATGTAGATTAAAGATTACTACATTACGGTTTTCACTTGTCATCTATTTACAATTTCATACATCATCAATTTAACAACATACATTCAGTGGTTCAAAGTGTAATTAAACAAATCCTACGTGTCAATAAATTTTTCAGTTAAATGAGTCATATTATACAACTGTCATTTAATCAAATTTAACATTTAACTATCCTATATCAATTTCAATTGCATACTATTTATCATTTTAACATTAACAATTTAATGTCCAATATAAACATCAACAATCAATCAATTATCAGCCAAACTGTATTATCATTGCATAAATAATTAATAGATAATGGTGTCAGATGTCATAGGTGAACTGATACAGGTAATAGCATATATAACAGTGTAATTAACTAACAGCAGCATATTTCAATTGTCGTTTCAATTGAAATCATATTTAATAAATAAAAGAACATTAATCGTGAGTGATTTCTCACCTTTCGAGGTTAGAGAGATCTGACAAAGGACTGAGCTACGAATTCCAAAGCAACACTAGATGGATACGACTTCGACGATCAAAATAAGGCTGAAAGATAAGGAATATACGAAATCAAATCAGGACGGAATTGTTGAAGAAAAATTGAAATAACTGAACTGATATACAACTATATATAAAATCATATTTTAACTTCAAACATGTATTACATTAAATATATTTTCACTTCAAAATCCATTGTTTCAAATTAAAACTCAAATATTAAAGTCAAACATATATATATAAACTGTTTGAAACCAAATGATATATATATATATGCTAACCTATTACTGTACACAGCAAACACGACATATATTAACAAATATATGTGACAACTTGTACCATATAACTTTTAAAACAAACCGACTAATATATAAACAACCTCATAATATAATATAATATAATATAATATATATACACACACATTCAGTAAAATATGTAGGTCTGACATACATGAAGTCTTTAGAAAAATCAAAATTATGTCGAATATACATGGATATGTATTAACTTTCAAGCAAAAATAAGATAAAATCCAATAAAAATAAAAATAAAACTATAGCCGACCTATGTGTGAATGAAAACAGTAAAAATATAAATGACTAGTTGTGCAGCCGATAATAACTAGTACAGACCTACCTACTAAAGCAACTCAACTAGACTCATTTCAACAGCAAAAATGGAAATGCAAACGAGATGAGTAGGCAAACATGGCATATCTATATATAAACACTTAAACTAAATATCCCAGTTGAATTTTGTTCGAAACTTCAAAATATGCATTTAATAACCATAAATCAAAAATCGACATATACACATACCAATATATGAAAACAATATATAAACCAGCATTTGTATCTTCATGTAAACTGCTTTTCATATTATACAAACAGCTAGAAACAACATACTAAACCATGTAAACTAAGCCCAACCTAATATGTAAGCTTACCGTAAACTAAACTTATATTTACAACACTTATAGACTTATACAGATATAAACTGCATATTACCCATAACAGTATATCACTAACTCATTATATAATATATATATATATAATATGCACTTTATATTTCAAATATATACTGTAAGTTGAAAAGCTAAAATAGGAAACCCAAAATATACACATGTATAAAGATATGCATAAACTGAAATAGATATATACAAACTTATGAAATATACATATATACTTTCGACTCATATATACCTGCACACTAAAACCTATCTGTATAGTATTATTAAACAAGAAACGCCAACGCTTTATAACCTATATTCATGATAGGAAATAGCCGAGCACGGCAAAAGGTGGGTGCGATGGGAGTGTGAAGAGTGGAGATGCTACTGCTATGGGATGGTGAAGATCGGCTGAGATGACAGGCCGGTTGCGAGTGGAGGAGGGAAGTTCGGCTAGAGGGAAAGAGGGGATTTGGGGTCTCGGCCTCGCATTGATTAGCAGCTAGAGGTGAGGGTGATCGGGTTGCTACCGTGGGCGAGTATGGAGGGAGGAAGGTCGACACAAGTTTCGATGGAACGGGTGAGAAGGGAAGAAAGAGTAAGGGAGGAGGCAATAATTTATATGAGGTGATAATTTTTTTTTGATGTCCACTGGAAAAAGAATGAGTGAATGCAGTGAGAGAGGAATGTAAAAGACCAGGGGATAAATAAAAAAATGAGAGGAGGAATTTATGTACGAAACGTTTAATTTCTTCTTATATTATACAAAGTAAAGTTTCGAACGGAACCGATAAAATGAAGGAGGGTGAACGGTCATACATTGACGTGATATTCAAGTAATGTGTATACAATTGAATTTAAAGGTGCCAGTTCCCAAAGCAAAAGCAATTATGATGTGAATGGGAGAAATAGAAGTTCTGAAGAAAAAAAAACAACGGCTATTAGATATCTGTGGTAGAAAATGAATGGACACTGTATATAAAAGTTCACAATGGGTGTCGGTGTGGTTAACCGTTTTACTGATATCGCGAACCGGATTTCAAATCACGAAATTGAATATAATGCAGTGATCAGCATGATGAGACGATCCCAATGGTATATAGATATCATTGATTCGGTTGAATTATAAAAATTCGAATTTTCTAATAGCGTAAAAATGCAAGAAAAACACTGAAAAATAAGATCGACGGAGCCGAAGATGTCCGAATTTGGAAAAACGACAACTGACATCTTGCTCAGAAGATGGTTTAGAATTTTTCGTTGCAAAAATATTTAGGTTTCGGAAATATTTTATTTTCATCGCTTTTTAACTGATTAAATCGAAGTGAATTTACGTGCGAAATAAACTTTCATATTTTCGGACGAAAATTTACCAGTCACTATGTTTAACTAGACGTATTCCAAATATCTAATTTATATTTCAAATTTTTTATTGTTTAAAATTTCACAAAATTTCAACTAATTACGTTATTAAAACAGTTGAAATTTACGGGTCGTTACACTCTCCCCCACTCAAAACTTTTCGTCCCCGAAAAGGAACGAGGTAGGAGAATAGAAAAAACCAGAAAGAAAAACAGATTTGAAATACAAAATAATAATTAATTTAAACCATATAAATTTAAATTTAAATTAATTGATATTCAATAATTGATTTAATCCATTTGATTTCACTAAAAATCAATCTCAACTATTTCTATATTCATTATCTTATTATCCCATTTCTTAAATTTACAATTTCTAAACCATAAATTTGAATAGTCTTTTATTATAATCATATTTTCTTCAACAATTTTAAATTCTTCTTATTCCAAATTACTGTTAAATTTATTCTACTTAATATATCTACTCACATATATTTCTCCCATATAAATTAATTTAAAACATAAAAGTTTCGATTTAAATTAATTTACATATATTAATTTCTTTTAATTTCAAGGTATTTTCATATGTTGATCAAATTTCAATTTATTAATTCTTTCAAAACAAATTAATTAATTCTTTCAAAACAAATTTATTTCATTATTAACTGAGTTTACTTATTATACTATCTAACTCTATTAACATCTTTAAAATCAAAATTTAGTGTATAACATTCAAATTTTATTTATAAATTCAATTTATCTTATATATTATCCAATTAAATATTCAACTTCTGAATGATTTAGGTAAGTTGTATTGAAATGCAATTTAGTACTATACAAATAAAATTTTCAAATTCAATTATTTCAAGTTTAAATATTTATTCCAAGCTTTGGTTTTATTTATAATTAAAATCATCCTTTAACAAAATTTAAGGATTTGATTTTCGATTAACTTTAAACAATTTAGAGATATATATAATATATTTATATCAAATCAAATTAAATTTAAAATAAGATACCTATATATATAAAAATCAAATTATACTGAAGAAATTCAAATCAAAATATTTTTCCAAAGCAAAACCGTATCAAAGCTACAGAATAGTATCTCCACTTCGAAACTCGAAAATGAATGTCGATGATGCGGCCGCCATCACCGAAATTATTTTCCAGCGACAAAGAGAAGAGCACTGATTTCAACATTTTAAAATTCTTTGAAAACGGTTTCTATTTGAAAATACGTTCAATAATATATACTTTAAAATTTTAAAAAAACAAAGTTCGAAATCACCGGAAACTAATAAATTCTCAAATTTCTGAATTAGATTCATTTCAAATTCCAATCAATTTATAACCAAGTTCATAAATTCATTTATTTATATTATTGTAACGTTTCGGCTTTTCATCGCTCGAAAATCGACATTAATACATTCACTGTATCAACTGCCGAGCAATCGAATGCCGGAAAACCGATTTGTTATGGAGAAAAAGAAGAGGTAGAAGAAAACAGAAGAAAAGAAAAACAGAAAAACATAGAAACAGAACCAATATCAGAATCTCACATTCGCAGCGGAACAACATATAATAGATAAATGAATAATCTTTAAATCAAAGAACTATATCATTTTATACATCACATCATCATCAGAGTTTACAACAACAATATACAACACAACTGGACAGTTATAAGAACTTGTCCACATACAGAATACACAGCGGAATAATACTATCATATACAAGTGGTACGTCTCGCCATCCAGCTCGCCACTGCTCCACAGCATCTCCTGAATCCAGAATGACCTAATAACCTAACTCTAGACTGCCCGTGTGGAAAATGATGGGCACCCAGAGTTTAGGAAGGGAGCAATAAACTCCGAGTCAGTCATGGTGACTAGTGTGAGAACTAAAACAGCTTATCTTTAAAACAAACAACAGGAAGATTTTAAAGTCAATTTCGCAATGCTTTTGGAAAATGAAACTACCATAAGACCTCCCGCCACACACACAATGCAAACGCAGAATTGGAGGAGATTTCTTCTTATGATAGTCAAATATGCTTACTACGCAAATCATTGGATTTATTATTATTAGTGCATAGTGCAGAAAAACATTTTGAAAGTATAATATTAATCTTAGCCAACATAGACATTCCGAACTATGCCTACTATAGCTACCATCTAAACAGTGGGGCGCCACCATAAGTAAATGGCAGGTTCTACAACTAAAACCATACAAGGTTCGTATTGTTTCTTTGGATTTTCCAACAAATGGTCAGGCTAAGGAACTTCCTTTCCTCCTGCCGAATAGGATCGCCTCTGGCTGGACGTCCCGAGAGACAAACTGCTCTCTGCCAAACAAGGCCGGGTTACCCCTGTAACAGGTAACTCATGAATATGTCATCACCCGGTCCTTTGGGACCTTTATCCGAGCGCTCGGTAGCATCATCATACATAATAAATAAGTGTATCCACATGAGTAAGTATCTGGGCTCCATACCATGATACCACCCCTTTCCAGAAGGAAATGACATACCCTAAAGGGCGCGACCCTCATAACCTTGCCGCAACATTCCTGTTTCGACCATTTCCGGGTTGTTGAGGCCCTGACGAAGTCTCGTCCACAAAGCTATGCTTTGGGTCAAACAAATGATCAACCTATGATCACAAAGATAAATGATCAAACAAATGATCATATCACAAATGATCAAACACTGATCATTTCACAGCAACAATCAGCATGTCACATTACCAAATTGGGAATATATCGCTGATAACCTTCAACTACATAACCTCTGAGCTCGTACGTCTCAGAGAAGGGTGTTAAGCTAAGAGAATAAAT
The DNA here is from genome assembly GCA_030737815.1 of Allium fistulosum. Lineage (NCBI taxonomy): Eukaryota > Viridiplantae > Streptophyta > Magnoliopsida > Asparagales > Amaryllidaceae > Allium > Allium fistulosum. The sequence continues at coordinate 1,391,322,461 of CM060902.1, forward strand.
TCTCCGCCACCAACAGAAATGTATTTGAAAGAAATCAGCTTTATATCTCAATTTGTAATGTCAGACATACAATCCATACAAGTCTGTTCCGGGGTCGAACAGAACCGAAGGCACTTCTCACGAAGCCCTTGCAAATCCGGATAATTTTCAATCACGTCTGGACTTCCCGTCACTAAGGTGATAAAACCTCTAAATCGAAGATCAGTCGATGTAGAGTAACTCGACGGTAATCCTTCCGTTTTCAAAAATATCCGGTCTTCAACACCGGTCATCAAATGCGATTCATAACGACGTATCACATATTCGGAATGGGTTATACGACCCCATGGTCCTTTCCCGGCTAACCCGAATAGTGAGCGCTTATTCAAAAATAGTGTGGCATTCAAATTCATCCAATTCACAACAAATACCTATTCAAGGTAATTATTGATAGTCGGTTATTTAACTATCAATAAAGATGCGCAACATCATCAGATTCCAAATAATTTTCCCAATTATTTATCTTTCAAAAATATCTTTACAAGATATATACTTTCCACACTTCAACTATTTGAAAACAATTTCAAATTAATTTCCACATTTCAATTTATCTTTGAAGATAAATCTAAAACATTTCACTTCATATTGGAAAAACATTTCCATACCTATTTAATAATAGGTAATTCACAAATCCATTTATTTTCAACAATTGAAAATACTCAATATACTTAAATCAAAATTTAAGTATATATTTCATTCTTTAAGGAAATCATTCTCTTTCACAAATTTTATTTGAGCAAAACGAATGTTGCGTAAAACATCGTTACAACAACCCAAAATCACTAGTATAGGGATTCGAATTTTAGATAGATATATAAATTCCAATACTATATAAACTATTTCCTTTCGGAAACCATTTACTATAACAACAGTGTTATAGTCCACCATTTCCTTATTTTCTCAAAACGCCTATTTCAACAATAACTGTTGAAATTTATGTATACGATATTTAACACGTTTTAAAACATCTTTTTAAAACAACTATTTCATTTCACAATATTCATTTTCCCAAAATATATTGATTTTATTCAATAATATATATTCACTGTCCAAAATCGTGAATATAATCACTATCCCAATTTTAACAATTTCTACACAATTTATTTCAATAATAATTCGCTATCCAAAATCGCGAATATACTTCCTTTAATAATTCTCTATATTCAATTTATCAAATTCCATTGATTTCGAATTTATAAACAATGTCTATAAATTCTTTCCCTATTTATAAACTTCAATTTAGAAAAAAAATCCCTGAATTAACAAATTTAATTCATAACTAGATTTCATATCAAAAATCTAATTTATAAGTCAATTACTTATAAACTTTTATTTTACAAAATCTATTTATTTTATAACTTCACATTATAAAATTTCTAAATTTCATTAACTTATGAAATCCAATTATACTCCATTTTTAACACTTATAAAAACTCGTCTTATAATTCCAACATTTTTAATTTATAAATATCCATTTTTCAATCTTTTATATAAACCGTTTGGAATAATTCAAAAATCCCAATTTAAAATCAACTCGTTATTTTTAAATTTCAAAAATGGATCTGATGATGCAACAGCACCAAATAGTCAATCACAACATCCAAACATCATATATCATCATATGATAACAGAATATACAACAATATCTGTAAATAAATCACTACTGTGAGGAATCGAGTTGGATCCCTCCAACCTGTTTCCCTGCATCCAAAGATGTTAGCATAATACCAATTCCACTCCAGTACAGAATTATCGCGGTATATGGGTTTAATAAATATTATCCGCTTACTAACGGCGCAATAGGGTCTCATCCGCTAAAAATGCGGGAAATCAACAACTCCAATATATATATATATTCCAATATATATATTTCTATATATATAATACCAATTCCACTTCAATATGAAATTATCGCGGTATATGTTTTTAATAAATAACATCCGCTTAATAACGGCGTATAATGTCTATTTCAGTCAATAACAGATAAAATTTATCATCCAGACATATAATCAACAATTTTAAATCTCAACTATTTAAAATTTAAATCGAAACAAAACATTCGATTGAGTGAGGAGTTCTCACCTTGATTTCAATTCCGTTCCAGCTTTTTATTTCGAATAAATTAAACAGACGTTTAATTTAACTCAAAATTTTCACTGACTCTGATCGCTTCCAATTCTGTTCCATAGCGTAGTGCTCGACCAAACGAAGCCAACGCAACTGGTTTCGTAATTTTCTGACCTCGTACGAAAGAGATATCAATTTTTAAAGTTTTGTACAATTTAAAATAAAATTTAATTTACAAAACAATTTATTTCAAAACCCAGATTACATCATAGCCATTGATTTCCTTTTCTCAAATCCTGGCCGCATGTTTAGCCTTCTCCCCCTTCGTTCCCAACGTGAATAACTCACGTAACATGAACCCAAAACTGCCGCCACTTAGGGTTTCACGCCACACCCCCCACGAACGTCGAGAGGCCATCAAACCACCCTCATTCGAAAGCCCATCGCCACGCCTACCCATGGCTACAACCTCCCTGAGCTCAGTCCTTCCTAGACCTCGAAGTGCGTTCCCAAACATGAGACGAACGCGGCCTCTTATTGCCTCCAAACGACGACAATACACGCGATCCACCGTTGGATGTAAAGCTCTCGACGAGCTCTCGAACTTTGCAGTTGAAACTTTCTTGAATTGATTTGTGGATTGGAAGGAATTTGAGGAAGAAGAAGATTAATTTTCGGCCATTGAATGATGGTGGCGGCTGAGGAAGATAGAGCTAGGGTTTTATGTTTGTTAACGTATATATATAGATATACGTATATAAATAATGTTAAATTAATTTTAAAACGACTTTTCCAAACGATCTCCAAATCTGATGTGCCACCTGGCGTTCATAAGGTTTACCCCACATTCCGAACACAATGGAACGTGTTTCGGGAGCTAATTCGGACATCTGTGCGAGATACGTAGAAAAACAATCGATTTTAAATTAAACCGAATTAAACCGATTTCGATACGTTTTGGCTTGCCCCGGACAAACGGTACATCCAAAAATTACGAAATTTGAAAGCATGCAATAATATCACATTACGGATCCGATGAAACTGGTTTCGTCGAAATCCGAGACTTTTTGAAAAATGACTATTTTAACTCGCCAAATTAATATTAAAACAATTTCAATGCGTTTCGAGCTGCCACGGTCAAACGACAACTCTGATTGCTACGAAAATTGAAATCCGACAATAACAAACTATTACGGTCTAATGGGACTAGTTTCGTTCAATTCTGAGACTGTCCCAAAAATGGCTAATTTCACTAATCGATTAAATATTAAAATATTCAATTTTCACAGATTAACTTTAAATTTAATTTTAAAAGTTCTATAACATCACTATAACTTCAACATGATTAAATAAAATTTTACAAATCATTTTCAATCATTTAAAACTCGATATTCAATTATTTATGAAATTTCAATTATTAAATCATCGATTTAATTACTCAATTAAATCCAATATTCGAATTTAAAATTATTCGACTTGTTAAATTCACTTATTAATATTCAAAATCAATTAAATATTCAAAATTTTATTAATATAAATTCTGGGTCGTTACAATTATGCAATAGTCAATGGTTTACAAAACAATAAATGAAAATCAAATATTATTATTTTTAGACAACAAATTCATTAACAATTTAATTTCAGAAAACTTATATTTATATATAAGATAATCATACAAAACTTCTATTTTATTTATCAAATTTGAAACGATATTGTGTCAGTTTGCTCTGCTCAAGTGTTTTGGAAATCCTATCGATAGCATTGATCAGACGAATTGATCGAAAACCCAAATCAACATCAACAACTCAAACAACACAATATAAAACATTTTAAAATTAATTTCAATACACTTCCTCACTTAACGATACAATAATGGATTTCAAAGCAAGGATAGGGATTCAAATTTTTTTGATAGACTCAAATCAAAGAGAATTTCGATTCGAAGATAGGTTTGAACAAAGACGAGATAATTAAATAACAAAATAAGGCGATGAATAAGTTTATATACATCGCGGGCAACCTTAACCGGGTCGACCGTGACTTCAAAAATAAGATCGGTGTAGTATTCCGAGGTAAATCGACATTCGATCTCAAGAAATAGAATTCAGGTATAGCAGGAGATAGATAGCATCGTAAACCGAGGATACAGAAATCTCCGGTAAATCAATGCCTATTATAAAGGAGTTTACTCCTTTACGAATCATTCTAAGATTGGCGAGACCGCCGATCTATTATAGATAACATTCAGAATGGAGTTATGGGGTGCTCCATGATTGAAAGAAGACGAATAGTGAGGGACACGAATGAATTTTTTTGGAACCGTAGGGAATGTTCCGAAATTCAAAGGAATCGAGTCAAAAGGAAGAGATTAAAACTCAAAATGAAAGTGATTCTCTAAATGCATTTACCCTATATGTTAAGTTTTGCCTAGAACTACCAAAGCTCTGATACCAACTGTAACGACCCGATATTTTGGACCATTCGCATCCATTATAAGTGTATAGGTAGACACTCATGCTGGAATTGAATTGCTCAAAATACCGCGTTGTTAATTTAAATTTGGCAAAACTGAACATATACAGTAAATAAATAATCACAGATCACAGACACGGAGTAATAGTTGCAGCGGAAATAAAAGAGATATGTCACGACCGCCCATGACCCCTGCACCGAATCTAGAGAAAGTGCGCTGTAAGGTGTGCCAGGCAACCATGGACGATTGTCAGGGTAAATTACAACAACAGAATCTATCGTATTACTCACAGCGCATGGACAAAATACAATAGAACATATGTATAGTGAAGCTTTACAGAATAAAATGCCATCATATAAAACTCCATAATAGTTGAATACAAGCATCCAAATAGTCAATACATCAAGCCTCACTACATATCACTCAGAGAATACAAAACAGCGGAACATCCAATACATATAAGAAGATAATATGCAACCCTCTAGCTCGTCTTCGATATCAGCATCGTGAGAAGAGAACAGCACCTGTCACCTGCTACCTAGTCTGCCCGTCCCAAAATAGACGAACAGCCCAAGGCAATAAGAATTAAAACATAAAGCCTTGAGTCAGACAACAGTCTTAGTGAGCAGTAAATTAACTAACAACATACCAAAAGAGCATAAAGGAAAAGGAATAGGAATACAACCCTCCCACTCCAACCTCTTTCTACAGTGATAGCCCCCAGACACACACTAAACAGAAGCAAACATAGCAGAGCATACAATGTAAAGTAAAGAAATTATCACTCGAGTCAAGGGCGATGTTTTCCAAGCACAAACCCCCAAGGCCTAAACCAAGATCAGATAAGCACCCGGAAAACACTGCTCTTGAGACCGAATGACGATACAACCAAACATCCATGACTCTGGCTATCACTGTTATCATTGCTTCGATATCACCGTTAATTGAATGACCGGCACATTCTTTCAGCCGTCCGTCAAGGGCTAATGGAAACCCCGGTTCTAGACATAACTCCCGCACGTCGTCGCAGCCCGTGCCTAGGACTATCGAATCTGCCCAGAGTACTCGACCATCAACAGTTGGCCGTTGGGACTATCGAATCTGCCCAAACGTACTCTTGCTTAGAGCATGCTAGAACCTTCAACAACGATGCTATCCAAGCCTCCTAGTCATCCTCCTTGACGACTCTTTCCATACTAGCTCAAGCGCCTCTCAAGCATCCATTACCCTTAACTCGAATCATATCACCGAGTTACCAACGTGCTTGGAATGATCCCGTCTGGATTAGACCAAGACTATCTCATATCATACTTCACTTCATCACATCCTCGCAAAGTCTCATCTCAACATCATCATCATCGAATCTATGCATAAGAGCTTCATCACCCGCTACATATGCCACAAGCAGCTTTCCCAATTCAAGAGCCTTTCTCTTAGCTTTTGAATCATCTTCGGTCTAAATCAAATCATCAATCATCTAATTTATAGCAATCAACCAAGTCAAACATTAATCCAAACAATCAAGCATTCAAATATGATCTAAGTAGACAATTATCACAATAATGGCAATTTCGTAATTAAAGAGTTGAAAGTCTAACATGCATGAAATCATAAGAAATATCTCTACAATCTTGATGAATGAACTTGCATAGGTTAACACTTAGTAAAATGGTTGTCAAATCATCATGAACAATGGATCTACATGGATCTACACTTCGGATGAAGAAAATGCATGAAAATCACTATTTTAACACCAAATCGAGCCAACAATCCGATATACTCCTTTGGATCCGTGTGAGAGATAATCACCACTCACCAAATCACCTAAACAACCTCAAATCAACACGCTTCAGATCTGGACAGCGAAGGATCAAGCTTGATCTATCACGAATCCGCTTCAAACGAAGAAATCTCACTTCAAAGGATGAAGATCTTCAATGCAAGCTCTTGAATCTTCAATCTTGATCTTCGATTTGGATGAAAGGAAGCACTAGATTAGAGTGGAGAAAAGAAGTGAAGAAGTGTAGAAGTCGAGCTCTCAAAATGGAAGCACTTCGTCGCTTCGAAATCCGGATCCCAAAAATGAAGCCAACCCACTTCTATTTATAGGCGAAATCCCCCTAAGTCGCTGGCTCGGAATTAGGTCGTCCACGACCTACGACCTAAAACCCCACCGACCTAAAGACTTCGACCTACCAAAGTTACAACTTAGGACTTAGCTGCTTAACACCCTACGACCTAACATACCGCAGGTATGAGGCCTAACGACCTAAGTCCAAGCGCACTTACGACCTACCAGGCCAACCTATCTACGAGTTAAGACTTAGCAGCGCTTGCGACTTAACAACCCCTTAGGTCGCTCACGACCTACCACCTTAAGTCTTCACGCGACCTAAAAAAAACATCACTCTCGCGACCTAACACTTAGACGCGACTTAACTTCTCAGCGACCTAACACATGCGCGTGCCTATACAACACGCGACCTAACTCTTACGCGACCTACCAACCTATGCGACCTAACAACTTATGCCAATACGCGACCTAACTAAAAACAGAGCTCACGACCTAACTCTTAGGTCGCTAACCTATAGGTCGCTCCACCATACTAGGTCGCTAACTACTATCACTAGTTCCTTAGGTCGCTGCCGACCTATCCCCTTAGGTCGCTTACTAATCTTAGGTTGCCAAATCCTATAAGACGCTAACTCTCTTAGGTCGCTCACTCGACCTAACCTTCCCCACGACCTAAGCTAACATACAACCTAACTCCTAGGTTGCTCCACCTTCTTAGGTCGCCAACTACGACCTAACACTTAATCAGTTCGCCTCCTTAGGTCGCTCCAACTCCCTACGACCTAGGACTTAGAAAAATTCTGCCTAAAAATCTGAAATGGCTCAACAACACTAAAATTCCAGATTTTGACAAACTTTTCGATCCGTAAAAATACGGGTCGTTACATTCTCTCCCCCTTAGGAATTTCGCCCCCGAAATTCCAAACAAACAAAGCAATCAAAACTATTCTGCACGCCTATCATCCATAGCAATCAACAAACCATGCATCCAATTCTAGCTTAGCGTGCAGAATTCTAAAATTAGAACAAGTTACAATATCGCGAGATGACACGACACCTTAGAGCCATACCTCGAAGAGTTCGGGATGAGCTGCTTTCATCCTCTCTTCCACCTCCCATGTACAGTCGTTATCATCGTCACTCCATTGTATCTTGAGCAACTTAACTACCTTCCTCCTAAGCTCTTTCGTGTCGGTTTCCACAACACGAAGCGGCTTACGAGGTCTTCTATCGACTGGATCAACTTCGAAATCTTCACAGCTATCACCAGGAACCACTATATTCGAGTCGTGCACGTACTTCCGTAGATATGATACATGAAAAACATTGTGCACACTCGACATCTTCTCTGGTAACTCCAATCTGTAGGCGAGCTTTCCAATCCGCTCGATGATCGGGAATGGTCCAACAAATCTCGGAGTCAATTTTCCTTTCTTCCCGAATCGAATAACATTCTTCAGTGGAGAAATCTTCACAAAAACCATATCTCCTACGTCGAATTCCAAATCCTTTCGACGCTTATCGGCATAACTCTTCTGACGGTCTTGGGCTGCCTTCATTCGTTGCCGAATGATCTCTATGCAATCCGAAGTCTGTCGAATCATCTCTGGCCCAAGTATCAACTTTTCTCCAGTTTCTACCCAACACGTCGGAGAGTTACATGGTCTTCCATACAATGCCTCATACGGTGCCATACCAATGCTTGACTGGTAACTTTTGTTATATGAAAATTCCACCAAATGAAGGTGATCTTCCCATGATCCTCCGAAGTCCAAAACACATGCTCTAAGAAGATCTTCCAAAACTCGGTTGACTCTCTCGGTCTGACCATCTGTCTGAGGGTGATAAGCTGTACTCAAACAGAACTCGGTTCCCAAAACTTCCTGGAAGCTCTTCCAAAATCCACTAGTGAACAATGGGTCTCGATCGCTCACTATACTCTTCGGAATACCATGGAATCGAACTATCCACTTAACATACAACTCAGCCAACTTTGATGCAGTCCTAGTCGATCGAACATGAATAAATCGTGCACTCTTATACAGACGATCTACAATGACCCAAATCCCTTCATTTCCCGTTCTAGTTCTAGGCAACCCATCGATAAAATCCATCGATACCTGCTCCCACTTCCATGTAGGAACTTCTAATGGCTGAAGCAATCCACTTGGCTTCTTCTGTTCGGCTTTTACCAACTGGCAGTTCATACACTTGGAAATAAAATTTCCAACATCCTTCTTCATGCCTTCCCAGTAGTAGGTTCTCTTCATATCCCGATACATCTTATTTCCACCTGGATGAATTGTCAACTTCGAGTGATGACTTTCCTTCAGAACTTCATCTCTCAATCCATCTATATCGGGAACAACTAGTCGTCCTTGCTTCCGAAGCCAACCCTCTCGATCGACCTCGAATCCTTTATCCTTTTCTGGATCCAATCCAGATTCCAAATCACGGATAATCCTGACAAGCTTATCGTCTCGCTTTTGGCTCTCGCCAATCCTTTCCACAAGAGAAGGTCTTATCGATAAGTTTGCCAACATCTCAGGTTCCAATTCGCATCTAGGCCTGAAGTCAAATCCAGCTAAATACTCGAGATTCTTCCATTCTGAAAACATGGCTCCCAATCCTGCATGTCTTCAACTTAACGCATCTGCCACCGCGTTACCTTTTCTCGGAGTATAAGCTATACCAAAATCATACGATGCCAAAAACTCTAGCCAACGTTGCTGCCGAAGATTCAAATCCTTTTGGGAGAAAAGATACTTCAACGACTTATGATCCGTAAACAACTCGAATCGAACTCCCAACAGATAATGTCTCCACATCTTCAGAGCAAATACAATCGCCGCTAACTCCAAATCATGAGTTGGGTAATTCCTTTCATGCGGCTTCAGTTGTCGACTTGCATACGCAACAACTTTATCCCTCTGCATCAGCACTGCTCCAAGTCCAGTACCACATGCGTCGGTGTAAACCACCATCTCATCATTCCCACTTGGAATAGTCAAAACAGGAGCGCTCGTCAATCGCTCTTTCAGGATTCCAAAAGCTTTCTCACACTTAGCTTCCCATCTGAACACTTGGTTCTTCTTCGTCAATCCTGTTAGCGGTGCAGCTATCTTGGAGAAGTCTTTGATAAACCGTCGATAATATCCTGCTAATCCAAGAAAACTTCTCACATCAGATGCATTCTTGGGTCTAACCCAATCCTGGATTGCTGCCACCTTAGCGGGATCAACCGCTATTCCACTTCCAGAAATCACATGGCCTAAGAACCTCACTTCACTCTTCCAGAAGTGACACTTCGAAAACTTAGCCTTCAGCTGATGTTTCCGCAAGATTTCCAAAACAATATACAAGTGCGTCTTGTGCTCTTCTTCAGTTCTGGAATAAATCAGAATATCATCCACGAACACAAGCACAAACTTGTTCAACTGATCTCTGAACACTCTATTCATAAGATCCACAAAATATGCTGGCGCGTTAGTCAATCCAAACGGCATTACCAGCCACTCAAAGAAACCGGATGGTGTTCGAAAAGCAGTCTTCGGCACACTATCCTTAGCTACTCTCAACTGGTGAAATCCCGTTGCCAAATCCATTTGAGAAAACACCTTGGCTTCGTGAAGCTGATCAAAAAAGTCATCTATTCTCGGCAATGGATACTTGTTCTTCTTAGTCACCTTATTCAGCTCACGATAATCCACACACAATCTCAACGACCCATCTGCCTTGGTTGCAAACACAACTGGTGCACCCCACTCGGACACACTACGTCGAATGAATCCTTTCTGCAAAAGATCATCAACTTGCACCCTCAACTCTTGCTGTTCCCTAGGCGCCATCCGCCTAAGAGGCATCACAACAGGTCTGGCTCCTTCAACTAGATCTATACGAAACTCGATCTCTCTATGCGGCGGCAACCCTTTGACTTCGTCAAAGACATCCTCGAATCCATTCGCGATTGGCACTAATGACAGTCCATCCCGTGGAATAACTAGCGAATACATGAAGCTCATGAAGACGCCTTCTTCATGCTTACATCGTATCACAATCTTTCGCCCCTCCACATTCTCGACTGTCACTTCCAACCTTTCGCAATCAACCTTTGCCGCATACTTCCTAAGCCAGTCCATACCCAAAATAATTCCGAACCCCGCAAAGTTCAGAACAAAACAATCACAAACAAAAGAGCAACCATGACTCAACACAATCAGACCACTGCATAACATACACAAACAAGACGAACCCCCAACTGGATTAGTCACAACCAATGGCCTATCAACAATATCCGGTTCCAAACCTAACCGGCCTACGGGTTCACTACTAACAAACGAATGCGGCGCTCCAGTATCAAATAGAACTCTAACAGGAACACCACATAGAAAAAGAGTACCTTGAACCACCACACTCTTTCCCTTCTCTTCAGCGGTAGGAGCTTTCGAAGACGATGGAACAGCTCCCAAAGCATAAGCCTGCATAATCTGCTTGTCCCTCCTCGGTTCTGGACAATTCTTCCTGAAATGCCCTGGCTTGTCACAGTTGTGACACTTCATCGGTGCCTTCGGATTCTTACAATCCTTCGAGAAATGGCCCTTCTGTTGACAATTGTAGCAAGTTACCTCGCCTTTCGGCTTCTTCTGGCCATCCTTACCCTTCTGCCGTTGCTGCTTCCTCTTCTTGTTTCCACCCTGCTGTGGTTTAGACTCTCCCTTGGTCACAGCAACAACAGATCCTTCCTTAGGAAACAGACTCTCATGCCTGAGAGCTTTCTCCACAAGCTTCTCAAATGAATCGTCCAAATGATCCACCAACTGTCTCCCAAGATAACTGTCCAAGCCTATCACAAACTTCTCATTCTTCTGATATGCAGATTCAATATATGACCGGGCATACTTGGACAACGCTTCAAACTCAGAAACATACTCAAGAACTGATCTTCCACCTTGCTTGAGCTCCACAAACTTCTTGAACAGAACAGACTTCTGAGCTGTAGAAATGAACTTAGCTTCAAATCTAACTTGGAATTGCTCCCAAGTAATCTCTTCCTCCGGAGTATTGATGGTAATGGAGTTCCACCAATTAGAGGCTCTCCCTTGAAGCTGTCTCGATGCCAACTTCCTCTTAGTCGCATCCTTAATTCCCAAATCACCAAAGATCCTTCTACAAGCATCTATCCACCTCTGGACCTCAATGGTTGATTCTGTTCCCAAGAAAACCTTCCCTCCAAGAGCAGTATAATCCTTGCACAACCTAGCAAAATCCACTGGTTTCGGAGTTTGGACTTGAACTCCAACATCTACTGCTGCCTCTGGAACTGGTATCCTTCTCATGATCGAAGTCATCATAGCTTCGAACATAGCTGCATAATCAGCAGCCCCCTCAGTAGCACGGCCCTCCCTAGCAACTGGTCTCCCTCTTCGACTCATTCTCAATATCTATAAAAAGGAATGATCAGAACATCTAGAGAAACAACTGCATAAAGGACTCAAACTCTACTAAGCTATTATATTATATATAGTAATCATCCATCAAAATACAATTACGTCTCTCATACGTAGTTATGTCAGCGAGCGTTGGGTAAAATCGATTAACCAATGCTCTGATACCAAATGTGACGACCGCCCATGACCCCTGCACCGAATCTAGAGAAAGTGCGCTGTAAGGTGTGCCAAGCAACCATGGACGATTGTCAGGGTAAATTAAAATAACAGAATCTATCGTATTACTCACAGCGCATGGACAAAATACAATAGAACATATGTATAGTGAAGCTTTACAGAATAAAATGCCATCATATAAAACTCCATAATAGTTGAACACAAGCATCCAAATAGTCAATACATCAAGCCTCACTACATATCACTCAGATAATACAAAACAGTGGAACATCCAGTACATATAAGAAGATAATATGCAACCCTCTAGCTCGTCTTCGATATCAGCATCGTGAGAAGAGAACAGCACCTGTCACCTGCTACCTAGTCTGCCCGTCCCAAAAGAGACGAACAGCCCAAGGCAATAAGAATTAAAACATAAAGCCTTGAGTCAGACAACAGTCTTAGTGAGCAGTAAATTAACTAACAACATACCAAAAGAGCATAAAGGAAAAGGAATAGGAATACAACCCTCCCACTCCAACCTCTTTCTACAGTGATAGCCCCCAGACACACACTAAGCAGAAGCAAACATAGCAGAGCATACAATGTAAAGTAAAGAAATTATCACTCGAGTCAAGGGCGATGTTTTCCAAGCACAAACCCCCAAGGCCTAAACCAAGATCAGATAAGCACCCGGAAAACACTGCCCTTGAGACCGAATGACGATACAACCAAACATCCATGACTCTGGCTATCACTGTTATCATTGCTTCGATATCACCGTTAATTGAATGACCGGCACATTCTTTCAGCCGTCCGTCAAGGGCTAATGGAAACCCCGGTTCTAGACATAACTCCCGCACGTCGTCGCAGCCCGTGCCTAGGACTATCGAATCTGCCCAGAGTACTCGACCATCAACAGTTGGCCGTTGGGACTATCGAATCTGCCCAAACGTACTCTTGCTTAGAGCATGCTAGAACCTTCAACAACGATGCTATCCAAGCCTCCTAGTCATCCTCCTTGATGACTCTTTCCATACTAGCTCAAGCGCCTCTCAAGCATCCATTACCCTTAACTCGAATCATATCACCGAGTTACCAACGTGCTTGGAATGATCCCGTCTGGATTAGACCAAGACTATCTCATATCATACTTCACTTCATCACATCCTCGCAAAGTCTCATCTCAACATCATCATCATCGAATCTATGCATAAGAGCTTCATCACCCGCTACATATGCCACAAGCAGCTTTCCCAATTCAAGAGCCTTTCTCTTAGCTTTTGAATCATCTTCGGTCTAAATCAAATCATCAATCGTCTAATTTATAGCAATCAACCAAGTCAAACATTAATCCAAACAATCAAGCATTCAAATATGATCTAAGTAGACAATTATCACAATAATGGCAATTTCGTAATTAAAGAGTTGAAAGTCTAACATGCATGAAATCATAAGAAATATCTCTACAATCTTGATGAATGAACTTGCATAGGTTAACACTTAGTAAAATGGTTGTCAAATCATCATGAACAATGGATCTACATGGATCTACACTTAGGATGAAGAAAATGCATGAAAATCACTATTTTAACACCAAATCGAGCCAACAATCCGATATACTCCTTTGGATCCGTGTGAGAGATAATCACCACTCACCAAATCACCTAAACAACCTCAAATCAACACGCTTCAGATCTGGACAGCGAAGGATCAAGCTTGATCTATCACGAATCCGCTTCAAACGAAGAAATCTCACTTCAAAGGATGAAGATCTTCAATGCAAGCTCTTGAATCTTCAATCTTGATCTTCGATTTGGATGAAAGGAAGCACTAGATTAGAGTGGAGAAAAGAAGTGAAGAAGTGTAGAAGTCGAGCTCTCAAAATGGCAGCACTTCGTCGCTTCGAAATCCGGATCCCAAAAATGAAGCCAACCCCCTTCTATTTATAGGCGAAATCCCCCTAAGTCGCTGGCTCGGAATTAGGTCGTCCACGACCTACGACCTAAAACCCCACTGACCTAAAACCAACCGACCTAAAGACTTCGACCTACCAAAGTTACGACTTAGGACTTAGCTGCTTAACACCCTACGACCTAACATACCGCAGGTATGAGACCTAACGACCTAAGTCCAAGCGCACTTACGACCTACCAGGCCAACCTATCTACGAGTTAAGACTTAGCAGCGCTTGCGACTTAACAACCCCTTAGGTCGCTCACGACCTACCACCTTAAGTCTTCACGCGACCTAAAAAAAACATCACTCTCGCGACCTAACACTTAGACGCGACTTAACTTCTCAACGACCTAACACATGCGCGCGCCTATACAACACGCGACCTAACTCTTATGCGACCTACCAACCTATGCGACCTAACAACTTATGCCAATACGCGACCTAACTAAAAACAGAGCTCACGACCTAACTCTTAGGTCGCTAACCTATAGGTCGCTCCACCATACTAGGTCGCTAACTACTATCACTAGTTCCTTAGGTCGCTGCCGACCTATCCCCTTAGGTCGCTTACTAATCTTAGGTTGCCAAATCCTATAAGACGCTAACTCTCTTAGGTCGCTCACTCGACCTAACCTTCCCCACGACCTAAGCTAATATACAACCTAACTCCTAGGTCGCTCCACCTTCTTAGGTCGCCAACTACGACCTAACACTTAATCAGTTCGCCTCCTTAGGTCGCTCCAACTCCCTACGACCTAGGACTTAGAAAAATTCTGCCTAAAAATCTGAAATGGCTCAACAACACTAAAATTCCAGATTTTGACAAACTTTTCGATCCGTAAAAATATGGGTCGTTACAAGATAGTAGTTCCTGAAGCTACTATATGAATATATAAAATACATCAGTGTTTACAACAGAAGAGTAATACGATACATCAGATACACATCAGAATACATCACTGGAATCATCGAATACTGAAAGCAGAATAGATGGCTGGATCTTCAAGCAAAGCTCCAACTTCAAAGGTGAGTCTCGAATACTGGCACACTCAGTCTGACCCGAGCGTAAAGAAAAAACACAAGACACTCGAGTCAGGATTGACATTCTTATATTTATAAATCCAACTCAAGTGAAATAGCAATTGAAATACAAGTAACTCAAAGGATGTTTGGAATGACCATCCTTTAAGGATCCGTTAAACTATCTACTAGGTAGTAATGTACGATAAATAGATAATGTCTATCAGTAATATAAAGATATCAAAATAGTGTTAAGTCATGGCCCATTCCACCCTTAACACATTTTTATTCCCAAAAGCATATACAAGACCGTAGTTTCCCCAAAACCGGAAGTCACCAGAGGGCAATCCATATACTAAAGGTACAAAACAAATTCGTAGTGGTCGCGAATAGGGAATACAAGTATGACAAGGCACATGATGCAATACCCAAGGTAGTGATACTACCGTTTGCCTGATCCGGACTGGTGAGAATGCAACGCCGCAGCGCCCGCAACACCGTGAAACAACACTCCCAAAATCAAGGGTGCACCAATCGACAACAAGTAATGAGTAGTTCGAAGAAGTGTGTCCACTTGAGGTAGCTAATCCTCCATTGGCCCGGCACGGCTCCTGTTTTAGTCATTTCCAATTTGACACAAGTGTCAAGGCTATCCATTATCGTTCTCTTTCTTTAGTCATCACGTACATCATTCCAACCACTTCATTCTAGATCATCACTCCGCGTATAGTTATTAAAGTGGTTTTCGGTTTAGATAGAGAGTATATCCATAACCGATTCCGGTCTCTTTAATAACCTTCGAAATTATTTCACCGATTGGTCATTTATTTATTTCAAAACCAAATCAATTTCAATTTCAATCAGAATTTGTAAATCAACATTTCGTTTGTCTTTCAAAACCGATTTCCAAAATTTACGTTTCAACTTCCAAATTCATTTCAAAATCCTATAATTCAATTTCCATTTTTATTTAAAGAATTCAAATATTGATTCAAGTTCGAATATAAGTTTCATTTCGAAAACATTTAAATTAATTTAATTTAACATTCAAATCAATTTGAATTCATTTATCGATTTCATTCAATATTCATTAAGTAAATATGCCATTCAAACAATTCCTATTAAATTTCCAATTCATTTAAATCCATTATTTAAATTCAACTTCATTATATCAAAACTTACAAATTTAATTAAATTAAATCCATCAAACCAAATTCTTTAAAATTCAAGTCTTACATTAATTTCAATAAATCGCATTTTATTTCTTGTTAAAGAAATTCAATTTCACTTATTTACTTACTTAAATAATTTTCCAAAAACTTAATTAATAAAGAAATCTCAATTTCAATTTTTCTTCGAAGTAAATTTCACTTATTCAAAAGTTCAATTTCGCTTATTAAAGAATTCAATTAAATTTAATCATTAAATAATTCAATCTTATTTAATTATTAAATAATTCAAAACTTAATTATTAAAAATTTCAAAGTTTAATAATTTCAAACTTAATTGTAATTTCAAGCTTAATTATTAAATCATTTCAAAGTTTAATAATTTCAAACTTAATTATAATTTCAAACTTAATTCAATCATTTCTCAAATTAAACAACATTCTTTCATCAATTACATTGTTAATATTTTGTTTCAGATTATTAAATATTAACATTTTCCTTTCATAAAAATTCAAATTTCAACTTCATTTCAAAACCATATTATTTATTCAAATAAAAACTTCGTTTATTTTTAAATCAAATTATTGACCAATCGGGTTTTATTGAATTCTCTATCCTAGGTCAAAGTTTAATTTGGGTATTTATCATTTCAACCCGATTCCAATTCAATTCAAAATCAAAACATAACAAAGGGAACTTGCAGTGTGATAACTGGGATGGTGTCAAAGTAAATAAACAAGCAATAACAACAATCAATAACAATCCAATAATCAATTCAAATAATCCCGAAATAACCGTGTCAATTCGCATTGTTATTTGTACGAATTAATATAATTATTTCTAGAATCTACACTATCATTTCATGTAGATT
Source organism: Allium fistulosum (assembly GCA_030737815.1). Classification (NCBI taxonomy): domain Eukaryota; kingdom Viridiplantae; phylum Streptophyta; class Magnoliopsida; order Asparagales; family Amaryllidaceae; genus Allium; species Allium fistulosum. The sequence continues at coordinate 1,391,339,736 of CM060902.1, forward strand.
AAAGATTACTACATTACGGTTTTCACTTGTCATCTATTTACAATTTCATACATCATCAATTTAACAACATACATTCAGTGGTTCAAAGTGTAATTAAACAAATCCTACGTGTCAATAAATTTTTCAGTTAAATGAGTCATATTATACAACTGTCATTTAATCAAATTTAACATTTAACTATCCTATATCAATTTCAATTGCATACTATTTATCATTTTAACATTAACAATTTAATTTCCAATATAAACATCAACAATCAATCAATTATCAACCAAACTGTATTATCATTGCATAAATAATTAATAGATAATGGTGTCAGATGTCATAGGTGAACTGATACAGGTAATAGCATATAACAGTGTAATTAACTAACAGCATCATATTTCAATTTTCGTTTCAATTGAAATCCGATTTAATAAATAAAAGAACATTAATCGTGAGTGATTGCTCACCTTTCGAGGTTAGAGAGATCTGACAAAGGACTGAGCTATGAATTCCAAAGCAACACTAGATGGATACGACTTCGATGATCAAAATAAGGCTGAAAGATAAGGAATATACGAAATCAAATCAGGACGGAATTGATGAAGATAAATTGAAATAACTGAACTGATATACAACTATATATAAAATCATATTTTAACTTCAAACGTGTATTAAATTAAATATATTTTCACTTCAAAATCCATTGTTTCAAATTAAAACTCAAATATTAAAGTCAAACATATATATATATAAACTGTTTGAAACCAAATGATATATATATATATATATATATATATATATGCTAACCTATTACTGTACACAGCAAACACGACATATATTAACAAATATATGTGACAACTTGTACCATATAACTTTTAAAACAAACCGACTAATATATAAACAACCTCATAATATAATATAATATAATATAATATAATATCATATAATATAATATAATATAATATATATACACACACATTCAATAAAATATGTAGGTCTGACATACATGCAGTCTTTAAAAAAAATCAAAATTATGTCGAATATACATGGATATGTATTAACTTTCAAGCAAAAATAAGATAAAATCCAATAAAAATAAAAATAAAACTATAGCCGACCTATGTGTGAATGAAAACAGTAAAATATATAAATGACTAGTTGTGCAGCCGATAATAACTAGTACAGACCTACCTAATAAAGCAACTCAACTAGACTCATTTCAACAGCAAAAATGGAAATGCAAACGAGATGAGTAGGCAAACATGGCATATCTATATATAAACACTTAAACTAAATATCCCAGTTGAATTTTGTTCGAAACTTCAAAATATGCATTTAATAACCATAAATCAAAAATCGACATATACACATACCAATATATGAAAACAATATATAAACTAGCATTTGTATCTTCATGTAAACTGCTTTTCATATTATACAAACAGCTAGAAACAGCATACTAAACCATGTAAACTAAGCCCAACCTAATATGTAAGCTTACCGTAAACTAAACTTATATTTACAACACTTATAGACTTATACAGATATAAACTGCATATTACCCATAACAGTATATCACTAACTCATTATATAATATATATAATATGCACTTTATATTTCAAATATATACTATAAGTTGAAAAGCTAAAATAGGAAACCCAAAATATACACATGTATAAAGATATGCATAAACTGAAATAGATATACAAACTTATGAAATATACATATATACTTTCGGCTCATATATACCTGCACACTAAAACCTATCGGTATAGTATTATTAAACAAGAAACGCCAACCCTTTATAACCTATATTCATGACAGGAAATAGCCGAGCACGGCAAAAGGTGGGTGCGATGGGAGTGTGAAGAGTCGAGATGCTACTGTTATGGGATGGTGAAGATCGGCTGAGATGACAGGCCGGTTGCGAGTGGAGGAGGGAAGTTCGGCTAGAGGGAAAGAGGGGATTTGGGGTCTCGGTGTAACAACCCTATATTTTACAAATATTCTTAAATTGAATTTTTCCAGATTCAAAAGCTTTATTTATGAAAAAGAATAAATTTTGTTATTTTAAATATAAACTTTGACTTTGATGTGGATTAGAATTCCAAATATGACTAAATTTAATATTTCCTGAAAATGTGAATTTTGGTCAATAGTCAAACTTTGACTTTTAAGTTTAAATTTTAAATAGTTTGAAATTATAAATTTTATCTTTTATTATGAAAATAGATTTAATAACATGAATACTGCTTTTCATTTCGTTGAAAACGGAGTTAAAATGTAAAAGTTATGCACATTTCAATTTTTAGTATAATTTGTTTATTTGTGCAATTTTGCCTATTTTAAATTTTATAAATCATATTTTCTTTCTTATATTTTGTTTTAATATGTGTAATATGTTATTTTATGTATATTTTTGTCTTTATATATTTTTAAAATGATTATAGAATTTTTCCAGAATTTATTGTATTTATTTTTCATTTTTAAAGGCTGTTTTCCTATTTTCTGCTATTTTCTTCATTAAAAATTATATGTAAATTAAATTTTAAATATTTATTTTGTGAATATATTTTTACTTTATGTTATTATTTATGTTTAAAAATATATTACAAGCTCATATGAATTTTCTAAAGTTTATACCATTTATTTTCAAAATTTTCTAGCTTAGTTGACCATTTTTGCTATTTTCTTGATTTAATTATTTATAATTAATATTTATTTTTTTTATTTTTTTATTTGTTATATTTTCGTATTTTAACTGAATTTATATATGTTTTTCAGTTATATAAAAATTTAAAAAGAAATAGTGAATATATGAAGAGTTTGAAACTGCTTTTGAAACCGAAGCCTTTTCATCTCCGAAACTCTTCATTTCCATAACCTTCACTTTAATTAATTTTGCTGCCCACTCCTTCAGTTTTGGCCATGAGTTATCACTCACTTTTCACGAATTTTTTTGTTTCTCAATTCATTTTTCACGGCCTTACAAAGTTCCTCGGTAATGGCCTCCTCTCTTTTCACTTTTCTTCAATTTTTCATACTTTTTTGCCTTGTTTCCTCTTCTATTTGCACGGCCTTCTCACCATAGCCTCGACCACCATCCCCTACCACTCTTCCTTGGCATCATCTACAGCCATCATTTCAGATCCATCCATGGCCATGACCTCCCCTTGAAGCTAGCACCACAAAACAATGTCAAAACTCCACAAAACGTTGCGTAGACCACACATATCATCACCTACCCTCCATATCTTGCTTTGGCCACACCCTTAGCCACCACCACCACTTGCTACATGACCTTTGGCTGCTGTTGCACCATCACCCTCCACTGTCCAGACCTGTACCATGCAAGGGCCGAGCCCCACTTGCCTTTGGATGAGCCAAAAATGCACAAAAACTCCACTTATTTTGCCTTGACCCTTTGTCTTATTCATATGTAACTCCTACCATCATCATCTCCTTGTTGCCATGCTATTTTGATGTCATAAACTAAGATTATGTCCAGCTATGGCTGAGCAAAAGATCCCATTGGTCAAGCTCTTGAATGGTTAAAGAAAGGTCGAATCACTTTGCCCTTTGTTGCTTTTTATTTCAAGTCATTTCGATATTGTTTTGTGTTATATATTTATGTATACATTGTCTTGTTTTGTTTATATGTATACAAGACAATTATATTTGGCTCTCCACTCTCAAATCATATTCATGTTGTCGTGCCTTCAAAGAATCTGTGTTGTGTGTTTGGTCGTCATCTCCAGCTTAAACAAGTGAGTTATTCTCACCAGACAATATGTACCTATATAACTGATAAACCGACACCATTCGAATCTGTAATGTATATTTTCATGTTATATATGCTTATATTATTATCATATGATGTTCACACCTGTTATTACACCTGTTATATCATATGTTACTATTATTTAATGTTATTCTGTTATTTATATCTGTTATCACCATTGCAAGTTCCCTGTAGATTTGAATCACTATGGGTTGAAATGATACATACCCGAACGGACTTTAGAATAGGGAAAAATCGTTATGGGCTGAAATGATAGGCCTGAACGATTTTTATTTAATTTATTTTAACTTGGGATTGCGGGTTTGAAATGATAGAACCCGGATTTTTCTTTTTTAACTGCGGATTGAAATGATACATATCCGTATCACCTGACCTAGGTTAGAAAATTATATACAGGCCCGTGGTTATTTTATAAAGTGTTTTGGATATTTTTAAGTATTTTAAAAATTATAAATTTATGAAAGTTGATTTAAATAGATTTTGAAATGTTTTAAAATAAAGAAATTATGATTTTTTTTCTATGTGTTAAAAATGTAATTAATGAATGGTTTAACTGGATTTTTGAAATATAACTTAAGTTGGAAATTTGGAATTTTGATTAAAAATGATATTTAAGTTATATAAATAAAATGGATATTAAATTTTATTTGGAAATGGTAAATATGATAATTTGATTAAATTTGAATTTAAGTGATTTATTAAAGTATTATTGAATTTTCTATGAATTTAAGTGGTTAAATAAATGAATGTTTAAAAGTGATCTTTTAAAATATAACTTGACTAGGAAATGTGAAATTTGGTTTTAATTAAAGGTTTAAGTTAATTAAATAAAATTGGAAATTTTGTTAAATTGTGAAATGGTCATTTAAATTTGAAGTGTTAAGTCTATTTGTTGAAATGTGAAGAATTGGAACTTTTACACTTAAACTTATTAAGTAAATTGTTGAAAATTGGATTTAATTATAAGAAATTTATTATGAAAAAGATATATGTTAAATGATATGTAAATGAACATTTTAAACGTTAAAATATGATTTTTAAAATGTTTATGTGTTTTAAATTGAAGTTATTTAATTTCTGAAAATACACTAACACCTGAAATTAACTTTTAATAGCATTCAGAAATGCTATAGATTCTGTTTTGAACTAAAACTGTGTAAAAAGGAGCTATTACAGCATTTCTGGAATGCTGTAGTTGTTGTAGTTGAACTTATAGGATAATATTGAACTCAGGCCTATTATAGCATTCTCTGGAAATGCTATAATGGTCTGCAGTCTTTGCTGAAACCAAATGTAATCCTTGTTTTGAAATCTGAACTACCGCAGCACTTCTGAAATGCTGTCTTTTCTGTTTTTAACTATAATTCAACAAAAACTGAGTTTTAACAGCAGTTTTAAGTGCTGTCTTTGCTGAATTAAAAATGTTTTCAAATATAACTTATAGCAGTTGTTTTTAAATGCTGTGAAATGCTGAAATTTTAATAATTAGGGTTTTTGACTTAGTAAACGAACTCAGAATGGTTTGAAACTTTGGAAATTGAATACTTGATTTAAAAATATAATAATTACACTTTTAAAAGGTTTAAATGAATTATTTTGATTGGAATATAAACTATTTAAAGGTGATTTGAAATGATAGTAAATGAACGATATCTTTGAATTTAAAAGGTATTTAAAGTTGAATATTTGGATTTGAACTGATAGGATATTTTATTTTATTAAAATGATTTGAAATGATGTTTTGTAAGGATATGATATTTTATTATATTAAAATGATTTGAAATGAAGTTTTGAAATGATATGAAAATTTAAATATATGGAAATGGTTTGGAATTGATTTAATCTTTATTTTGATAAAGATATGGTTTGAAATGATATTTTATTTTGAAGTAAAGTATTGTTTTTAAAAGTTATAACCACGGGTTATAATAACGTTGGGTTGTTAAAGAGACCGGGATCGGATATGGACATACTCTCTGTCTTACCGAAAACCACTTTGGCAACCGTGTACGCGGTGGAGATTCCAGAATGAAGTAGGATGGTGGCGACGTTCTTAAGGTATGTTACGTGGACCCAACTCCCGTGAGTTGGCATAAGGTGGCTAAAACAGGAGCGATCTCAGACGAGTCAGGTCGCACCTCTTCTCGGACACATTTCTTCGATATTATACTCTTACTTGTGATTGATTAGATGGCCATCCTCCGATTTGGAGTGTTGTTCGAGGTGGAACGGTAGTGGCTGCTATGCGTATCCATCAGTCCGTGTGCGTAATTGGTATATCTACCCTGGCATTGCCTAGTTGTGCCGTGTCACCTACCATATCGAGCTTTACTACGATTATGATTTTAAGATCCGACCGCGTTAAGGTTCTCCATCCCCTTAACGCTATTTTCTATATGATTATACTTTACTTATTAGACATTATTATAATAGCGAATATTACTACATAGTAGATATTTTAACGGATCCTTAGAGGATGGGCGGTCCCAAGCATCTTCTAAGTTACTTGTACCTTTATTACAGTTCACTTGAGTTGGTTTACATTATATAAGTATATATTGTCCTGACTCGAGTGTTTTGTGTTTTGCTTTACGCTCGGGTCAGCCTGAGTATTCACAGATTTGGATTTCCACCTTCTGGAGATTTGAATCGCTGGAGATTATTTGCTAGTCTTGTTCTATCAACTTCGGTTCCGTTGTTCTATTCAGCCTGTACTTGGTTATTGTATTTAGACTTCTGCTGTACTTTATTTCTTATGTTGTATCTTATGTAACTCTGATATATTTTCATAGTAGCTTCATGAACTACTATTTCTTTTACTTCCGCTGCATTATTTTACTCTGTGTCTGTGATCTGTGATTATATTTATTTACTGTATACTCTGAGATTTGCCAAATTTTATTTACAACGCGGTATTTTGAGCAATTCAACTCCGGCATGAGTGTCTACCTATACACTTATAATGGATGCGAATGGTTGAAAATATCGGGTCGTTACAGTTGGTATCAGAGCTTTGGCTTTGAGGCAAAACTTAGAATGTATGGTAAATTTATTTACAGAATCACTTTCGTTCGAGTTTGAGTCTCTTCCTTTTGATTCGATTTCCTTCGAATTTTGGAACGTTCCCTGCGGTTCCAAAATCCATTATTGTTCCTCACTATTCATCTTCTTTTGATTCTGGAGTATCTCATAACTCCACTTCGAATGATCTTTGTAGTGAATTGGCGGTCTCGCCAATATTCTAATTTTCTTGTAAAAGGGTGAAAATCCTTTACAATCAGCATCGATTCACCAGAGATTTATATTTATCCTTAGTTTAGATGCTAATATCTTTTATTTTTCCAAACTCTATCTCTTGAGATCGAACGTAGATTTGTCCCAGGAAAATCCACATCGATCTTATTCTTTAACTCACGGTTAACCCGGTTAAGGTTGTCCGCGGTTATCTAAGCTTACCCATCTCCCTACTTTGTTATTTAATCATCTTGTCTTTTGTTTCCAACCTACCTTCAAACATTTTGAATTGTACTTGTAAATCTATGTTTTGTTTTATATATGGTGTTGTTTGAGTTGTTGATGTTGATTTGGATTTCCGATCGATTCGTCTGATCAACGCTATCGATAGGATTTCTAAAACACTTTGACAGAACAAACTGACACAATATTATTTTAAATTTGGTTAATGAAATAAAATTTTGATATATAAGTAAATTTATGGAACTTAATAAATTGATTTAAATTGATAATTTGAAATGATAATACTTGATTTATCATTTATTGTTCTACAAATGAATTTATAAATAGTTGTTTATAAATTGATTTGGGAACTGAAATGAATTTGAATCAAGAATTTGAGAATTCAAGTTTCCGATGGATTTCAAACCTTGTGTTTAAAATTTTTAAAAGGATATAATTTAAAGTATTTTTGAATAAAAAAATTTGTCTCTAAAGGATTTTAAAGTTTAAAAATTAAGTGCTCTTCTCTTTGTCGCTGGAAAATAATTTCGGTGATGACTGCAGCATCATCGACGTTCATTTTCGAGTTTTGAACTGAAGAGACCGTTCTGTAGTCTTACTACAGCTTTGTTTTGAAAGATTTAATTTATTTGAATTTCTAAATATGATTTGATTTATAATATATATAGATATATGATTTAAATTGATTTGACATATTATGTACATATATTTATTTATCTCTAACTGGTTTGAAGGAAACCGGAAAATTAATTCTTAAATTTCATCTTAAAGAATAATTTCAGTTATAAAAAGAAAAATTAATTTTTTTGAATAAATGATTCAAACTTGAGATAATTGAATTGGAAAGTTTTATTTGTATAATACAATTGCATTCAAATATAACTTACCTTAAATTTTTTTAGAAGTTAACAATGTAATTAGATAATATAAAATATAAAAAGGATTTTATAAATAAAATTTGAGTGGTTATAATAAATGTTATACACTTAAATTTTAGTTATAAAAGATTAACAGAGGTAAATAGTGAAAAAGGAATTTAAAGAGATTTTATTTAAATAACTTAATAATCAAATTTGATTAATATGGAACCTTAAGTCTAACCTAGGAATTTTAATAAAGGTTATTTCCTGAAATGAATATGTTGTATAATAAATAATGTATCTTTGAATAGATAAAATAAAATACATTTGAATTGGACTTTTGGCAATAAAGTTTATTTAACTTGAATTCATAGTTTAATTGATGTCTAAATGAATAAATGTGTAAAGAAATTTGATTGTTATATTTGCTATATAAATGTTTTATTTATGAAATAGATATGTCTTGGAAAATGAATAATTTTGATTTAAATAGTTAAAATGTATTTTAACATCACTAAAATTTGATAATTGAAAATTTGGTTCCCAAATGGAATTTTAAGTGTAACTTATTAAAGGAATATCTATTTGGGTATTTTAAATAAAGTGTTAGGTTATGTGTTAAATTAAGAGCTAACTAAAATAGTGAGCTTTTGACTTAATAAACGAAGTATAGTTTAATTTGGATATTCCATTCATAAAAGTTTGTTTTAATAAGTCATAAGTTAAATGATATCCAAATGAATATTCTAGAATAAAACTGATTTGAAATATTAATATATCTACTTAGCATTTTATAAGTGCTGCTATTTTGAAAATACAATGGTTTGGAAATTTTTATAATTGAATGAACTTAGAAATGTTACAACTTTAAAATGAATATTATTTGACCTTGACTTAAAATGGTTTAAATGAAGATTTTTTTTAAGGTGTTTTGATTTTCTAAGTGTTATGTTTTTTTTAGAATAACATTTCCAAAGTGTTATGATTTAAGTAGTGTGATTTCCAAATGATAAACATCCCTAAATTGTTATGATTTCAAAGCATTATGGTTTCAAATTATTATCTTATTTTGTTTTTCAAACCATCTTTTGGTTGTCCTTATTTTCCCTCATCTTGCTACAGGCTAGTATAAGCATCTTTATATAATCTTTCTATTTAGAAATCTTTCTGTAATCTTTGATAATATTTATTACTCATCTGGATCTGAACATTGTTTTTCCATTCATAGACCGTCGGTCAAGTGAAAAGGGAGATTCAGACTCTAGAGGATCTTTTTCGTGCTTATATTCTTGATTTGATCACCTCCATCTTGTCAAACTTACCTATAACAATAGTTATCAGGTGTAATTCCAATCTTCTTATCATCTTGTCTTAATTCTATTTCATTCTATCTTTTTCTGTGCTTTCCTGTACCTCGTTCCTTTTCGGGGACGAAAAGTTTTGAGTGGGGGAGAGTGTAACAACCCTATATTTTACAAATATTCTTAAATTGAATTTTTCCAGATTCAAAAGCTTTATTTATGAAAAAGAATAAATTTTGTTATTTTAAATATAAACTTTGACTTTGATGTGGATTAGAATTCCAAATATGACTAAATTTAATATTTCCTGAAAATGTGAATTTTGGTCAATAGTCAAACTTTGACTTTTAAGTTTAAATTTTAAATAGTTTGAAATTATAAATTTTATCTTTTATTATGAAAATAGATTTAATAACATGAATACTGCTTTTCATTTCGTTGAAAACGGAGTTAAAATGTAAAAGTTATGCACATTTCAATTTTTAGTATAATTTGTTTATTTGTGCAATTTTGCCTATTTTAAATTTTATAAATCATATTTTCTTTCTTATATTTTGTTTTAATATGTGTAATATGTTATTTTATGTATATTTTTGTCTTTATATATTTTTAAAATGATTATAGAATTTTTCCAGAATTTATTGTATTTATTTTTCATTTTTAAAGGCTGTTTTCCTATTTTCTGCTATTTTCTTCATTAATAATTATATGTAAATTAAATTTTAAATATTTATTTTGTGAATATATTTTTACTTTATGTTATTATTTATTTTTAAAAATATATTACAAGCTCATATGAATTTTCTAAAGTTTATACCATTTATTTTCAAAATTTTCTAGCTTAGTTGACCATTTTTGCTATTTTCTTGATTTAATTATTTATAATTAATATTTATTTTTTTTATTTTTTTATTTGTTATATTTTCGTATTTTAACTGAATTTATATATGTTTTTCAGTTATATAAAAATTTAAAAAGAAATAGTGAATATATGAAGAGTTTGAAACTGCTTTTGAAACCGAAGCCTTTTCATCTCCGAAACTCTTCATTTCCATAACCTTCACTTTAATTAATTTTGCTGCCCACTCCTTCAGTTTTGGTCATGAGTTATCACTCACTTTTCACGAATTTTTTTGTTTCTCAATTCATTTTTCACGGCCTTACAAAGTTCCTCGGTAATGGCCTCCTCTCTTTTCACTTTTCTTCAATTTTTCATACTTTTTTGCCTTGTTTCCTCTTCTATTTGCACGGCCTTCTCACCATAGCCTCGACCACCATCCCCTACCACTCTTCCTTGGCATCATCTCCAGCCATCATTTCAGATCCATCCATGGCCATGACCTCCCCTTGAAGCTAGCACCACAAAACAATGTCAAAACTCCACAAAACGTTGCGTAGACCACACATATCATCACCTACCCTCCATATCTTGCTTTGGCCACCCCCTTAGCCACCACCACCACTTTCTACATGACCTTTGGCTGCTGTTGCACCATCACCCTCCATTGTTCAGACCTGTACCATGCAAGGGCCGAGCCCCACTTGCCTTTGGATGAGCCAAAAATGCACAAAAACTCCACTTATTTTGCCTTGACCCTTTGTCTTATTCATATGTAACTCCTACCATCATCATCTCCTTGTTGCCATGCTATTTTGATGTCATAAACTAAGATTATGTCCAGCTATGGCTGAGCAAAAGATCCCATTGGTCAAGCTCTTGAATGGTTAAAGAAAGGTCGAATCACTTTGCCCTTTGTTGCTTTTTATTTCAAGTCATTTCGATATTGTTTTGTGTTACATATTTATGTATACATTGTCTTGTTTTGTTTATATGTATACAAGGCAATTATATTTGGCTCTCCACTCTCAAATCATATTCATGTTGTCGTGCCTTCAAAGAATCTGTGTTGTGTGTTTGGTCGTCATCTCCAGCTTAAACAAGTGAGTTATTCTCACCAGACAATATGTACCTATATAACTGATAAACCGACACCATTCGAATCTGTAATGTATATTTTCATGTTATATATGCTTATATTATTATCATATGATGTTCACACCTGTTATTACACCTGTTATATCATATGTTACTATTATTTAATGTTATTCTGTTATTTATATCTGTTATCACCATTGCAAGTTCCCTGTAGATTTGAATCACTATGGGTTGAAATGATACATACCCGAACGGACTTTAGAATAGGGAAAAATCGTTATGGGCTGAAATGATAGGCCTGAACGATTTTTATTTAATTTATTTTAACTTGGGATTGCGGGTTTGAAATGATAGAACCCGGATTTTTCTTTTTTAACTGCGGATTGAAATGATACATATCCGTATCACCTGACCTAGGTTAGAAAATTATATACAGGCCCGTGGTTATTTTATAAAGTGTTTTGGATATTTTTAAGTATTTTAAAAATTATAAATTTATGAAAGTTGATTTAAATATATTTTGAAATGTTTTAAAATAAAGAAATTATGATTTTTTTTTCTATGTGTTAAAAATGTAATTAATGAATGGTTTAACTGGATTTTTGAAATATAACTTAAGTTGGAAATTTGGAATTTTGGTTAAAAATGATATTTAAGTTATATAAATAAAATGGATATTAAATTTTATTTGGAAATGGTAAATATGATAATTTGATTAAATTTGAATTTAAGTGATTTATTAAAGTATTATTGAATTTTCTATGAATTTAAGTGGTTAAATAAATGAATGTTTAAAAGTGATCTTTTAAAATATAACTTGACTAGGAAATGTGAAATTTGGTTTTAATTATAGGTTTAAGTTAATTAAATAAAATTGGAAATTTTGTTAAATTATGAAATGGTAATTTAAATTTGAAGTGTTAAGTCTATTTGTTGAAATGTGAAGAATTGGAACTTTTACACTTAAACTTATTAAGTAAATTGTTGAAAATTGGATTTAATTATAAGAAATTTATTGTGAAAAAGATATATGTTAAATGATATGTAAATGAACATTTTAAACGTTAAAATAAGATTTTTAAAATGTTTATGTGTTTTAAATTGAAGTTATTTAATTTCTGGAAATACACTAACACCTGAAATTAACTTTTAATAGCATTCAGAAATGCTATAGATTCTGTTTTGAACTAAAATTGTGTAAAAAGGAGCTATTACAGCATTTCTGGAATGCTGTAGTTGCTGTAGTTGAACTTATGGGCTAATATTGAACTCAGGCCTATTATAGCATTCTCTGGAAATGCTATAATGGTCTGCAGTCTTTGCTGAAACCAAATTTAACCCTTGTTTTGAAATCTGAACTACCGCAGCACTTCTGAAATGCTGTCTTTTCTGTTTTTAACTATAATTCAACAAAAACTGAGTTTTAACAGCAGTTTTAAGTGCTGTCTTTGCTGACTTAAAAATGTTTTCAAATATAACTTATAGCAGTTGTTTTTAAATGCTGTGAAATGCTGAAATTTTAATAATTAGGGTTTTTGACTTAGTAAACGAACTCAGAATGGTTTGAAACTTTGGAAATTGAATACTTGATTTAAAAATATAATAATTACACTTTTAAAAGGTTTAAATGAATTATTTTGATTGGAATATAAACTATTTAAAGGTGATTTGAAATGATAGTAAATGAACGATATCTTTGAATTTAAAAGGTATTTAAAGTTGAATATTTGGATTTGAACTGATAGGATATTTTATTTTATTAAAATGATTTGAAATGATGTTTTGTAAGGATATGATATTTTATTATATTAAAATGATTTGAAATGAAGTTTTGAAATGATATGAAAATTTAAATATATGGAAATGGTTTGGAATTGATTTAATCTTTATTTTGATAAAGATATGGTTTGAAATGATATTTTATTTTGAAGTAAAGTATTGTTTTTAAAAGTTATAACCACGGGTTATAATAACGTTGGGTTGTTAAAGAGACCGGGATCGGATATGGACATACTCTCTGTCTTACCGAAAACCACTTTGGCAACCGTGTACGCGGTGGAGATTCCAGAATGAAGTAGGATGGTGGCGACGTTCTTAAGGTATGTTACGTGGACCCAACTCCCGTGAGTTGGCATAAGGTGGCTAAAACAGGAGCGATCTCAGACGAGTCAGGTCGCACCTCTTCTCGGACACATTTCTTCGATATTATACTCTTACTTGTGATTGATTAGATGGCCATCCTCCGATTTGGAGTGTTGTTCGAGGTGGAACGGTAGTGGCTGCTATGCGTATCCATCAGTCCGTGTGCGTAATTGGTATATCTACCTTGGCATTGCCTAGTTGTGCCGTGTCACCTACCATATCGAGCTTTACTACGATTATGATTTTAAGATCCGACCGCGTTAAGGTTCTCCATCCCCTTAACGCTATTTTCTATATGATTATACTTTACTTATTAGACATTATTATAATAGCGAATATTACTACATAGTAGATATTTTAACGGATCCTTAGAGGATGGGCGGTCCCAAGCATCTTCTAAGTTACTTGTACCTTTATTACAGTTCACTTGAGTTGGTTTACATTATATAAGTATATATTGTCCTGACTCGAGTGTTTTGTGTTTTGCTTTACGCTCGGGTCAGCCTGAGTATTCACAGATTTGGATTTCCACCTTCTGGAGATTTGAATCGCTGGAGATTATTTGCTAGTCTTGTTCTATCAACTTCGGTTCCGTTGTTCTATTCAGCCTGTACTTGGTTATTGTATTGAGACTTCTGCTGTACTTTATTTCTTATGTTGTATCTTATGTAACTCTGATATATTTTCATAGTAGCTTCATGAACTACTATTTCTTTTACTTCCGCTGCATTATTTTACTCTGTGTCTGTGATCTGTGATTATATTTATTTACTGTATACTCTGAGATTTGCCAAATTTTATTTACAACGCGGTATTTTGAGCAATTCAACTCCGGCATGAGTGTCTACCTATACACTTATAATGGATGCGAATGGTTGAAAATATCGGGTCGTTACACTCGGCCTCGCATTGATTAGCAGCTAGAGGTGAGGGTGATCGGGTTGCTACCGTGGGCGAGTATGGAGGGAGGAAGGTCGACACAAGTTTCGATGGAACGGGTGAGAAGGAAAGAAAGAGTAAGGGAGGAGGCAATAATTTATATGAGGTGATAAATTTTTTTTTTGATGTCCACTGGAAAAAGAATGAGTGGATGCAGTGAGAGAGGAATGTAAAAGACCAGGGGACAAATAAAAAAATGAGAGGAGGAATTTATGTACGAAACGTTTAATTTCTTCTTATATTATACAAAGTAAAGTTTCGAACGGAACCGATAAAATGAAGGAGGGTGAACGGTCATACATTGACGTGATATTCAAGTAATGTGTATACAATTGAATTTAAAGGTGCCAGTTCCCAAAGCAAAAGCAATTATGATGTGAATGGGAGAAATAGAAGTTCTGAAGAAAAAAAAACAACGGCTATTAGATATCTGTGGTAGAAAATGAATGGACACTGTATATAAAAGTTCACAATGGGTGTCGGTGTGGTTGACCGTTTTACTGATATCGCGAACCGGATTTCAAATCACGAAATTGAATATACTGCAGCGATCAGCACGATGAGACGATCCCAATGGTATACAGATATCAGTGATTCGGTTGAATTATAAAAATTCGAATTTTCTAATAGCGTAAAAATGCAAGAAAAACACTGAAAAATAAGATCGACGGAGCCGAAGATGTCCGAATTTGGAAAAACGACAACTGACATCTTGCTCAGAAGATGGTTTAGAATTTTTCTATGCAAAAATATTTAGGTTTCGGAAATATTTTATTTTCATCGCTTTTTAACTGATTAAATCGAAGTGAATTTACGCGCGAAATAAACTTTCATATTTTCGGACGAAAATTTACCAGTCACTATGTTTAACTAGACGTATTCCAAATATCTAATTTATATTTCAAATTTTTTATCGTTTAAAATTTCACAAAATTTCAACTAATTACGTTATTAAAATAGTTGAAATTTACGGGTCGTTACAAAAACAATACAGAATCTCACATCACAGCGGAATAACATATTATATAGATCAATAACCTTTACAAAGAGAAACTGTAATATACATAAATCAATATCAGAGTACATAATAAATAATCATCAGCTTAGACAGTTATAATAACATGTCCTCACAAATGCTGACAATTTAAAACAACAACAATGCAAAGCAATGCAGCAGAATAATAAACAAATACGTGTATACGACATGAAGATCTCCAGCTCGCCTGCTGAAGCTCCAAAAGCACCAAAACTGGACCTGTAAATATACTCGGTCTGACCCGAGCATTGAAAGGAAAGAACGCCCGGATCAGTCTGGTAAACCAGCGCGAGAAAACACACCTCAATTGAATTTATAAAGTTATCAAAACTTTTCCTTTATCAAAACAAAAGGTATCTCGTAAGACCGAGTCGCAAATAAATATCGACTAGGTTTTTACCTTACGGTAACCAAAACATCTCATATCAAATTCTCTTTATATTATAATAGTATCTATTGCACACAAATAATATTAAAATAGCTGAAATTGTTACATTATTAAATTCTAGCATACACCTTGTAATACAAGGCTTTCTACAATAGAAAATGCCAGGCACGTATTGGATTATGGATTTCCATACAAATGACTAGGTAAAGGGACTACCTTTCCGAAAACTCGATTAACCTCTAGAGTGATGTACTTAGGGTCGAGATACTCAATGCCTAAACCAACACAAGACCGGCCTACCCATACCTGGATAGTACCGAATATGTCATCACTTCGGT
This sequence comes from Allium fistulosum, assembly GCA_030737815.1. Classification (NCBI taxonomy): domain Eukaryota; kingdom Viridiplantae; phylum Streptophyta; class Magnoliopsida; order Asparagales; family Amaryllidaceae; genus Allium; species Allium fistulosum. Next base: position 1,391,355,940 of record CM060902.1, read on the forward strand.
CGTTACCAAACTAAAATCCGTGGCCACAAGCATACACAACAATAATCAGATACACGACATCATATCGTGTGAAGATATATCTTGAAGAGTGATGACATCTCCTAATGGGAGCGACCCATTTTAGCCTTGCTGCTTCTATCCCTGTTTTAGTCATTTTCCGGGGAGTGAGGCCAAAAAGGTATCGATTACCTTTCATATATCGCATATCACATATAACGTATCACATCATCTTTGAATGCCACATTGCAATTTTTGTTGACTACTAATTGTCTTTCACACAAAAATACAACCCCTGAGCTCATACGTCTCAAGGAAGGGTGTTAAGCTAAGAGAAGTTGCCTTCTCCGCCACCAAACAGATGTACTTTTGTAAAAACCATTGTATGTAATCATAGAAATGCAAGGTCAGACACTCGTCTATACAAGTAGTGAATAGTCCTTGCATTGGATATTACATAACGAAGAGACTACTGCTACTATATGTATATTGGGATTTTAACCCCAAATGATCAACAAGCAGTCCTTTACTATGAAAATCCTAAATATCAATATCATCGACCAACCTGCACAATCGTCATATAAATGTTGGTCCGAAGTGGTTTTCAGATAAATCTGATCCCGGTCTCTTCGCACAAACAATGCAAAAGCGTTTCTCAACATCACATAGAAACTAAGTCTCATAGACTTATCACGTCTCCAACTTTCAACTTGCTACCCTTCGGCCAATAAGGAAGCTCGATAGATTGGAGTAATCACTCCGCACTATACGAATCAACATTCTCAACAAAAACGATAATCATGCCTACACAGTCAATTACGTACTAAGTGTACGACTAATTAGTTTCTACATCAAGTTGAGAAACTAAAATGGCCAAATTTTGATAATCGGTTATTTAACTATCAAAGCAACAAACAAAATCTAGCACTCAAGTAATCACTGGGCCTGATTTCATTAATTGTTTATAATTCAGAAAACTTCCCAATTATTCACTTCAAAATATCTTTTAAAAAGATAATATTCAACACCATTTCCCTTATTGGATATTTGGAAAACATTTCCATATACTTATTTTAATAATAAGTAAATTTACAAATCATCTTATTTTCAAACCATTTAAATTCCCTTTTTATAATATCACATTCCAAAACATCCATTTTATTTAAAGGATTATTCACTGTCCAAAATCGTGAATAATTCTCTTACCAAATTCACTCTTCTACACATTTTATTTATAGGATTACTCACTGTCCAAAATTGTGAATATAACTCCTTTATCGAATTCATTACTTCTACACATTTAATTTAAAGGATTATTCACTGTCCAAAATCGTGAATATAATTCCTTTAATATACTTTCACATTTAACTTATCAAATTAAACTAATTTCATATTTATAAAGCAATGTTTATAAATTCCATATATATTTTATAAACTTCCATATATAAAATTCCTTTACTAACAAATTCCATTTATAAAGTCAAAATCCAATTATAAGTTAATCTACTTATAAATCTCTTATTTACAAATTCATTCCTTTCACATCTTAATATTTACAAAATCCATTATAAATTCATTTTCTAAATTTAATTTCAAATCCATATATAAATTTGATTACAAATCCATTTCTAATATTTAAAAAACACCATTTATAATTCCATTACTTTAATTTTAAAAAAAACTCAATTTTATAAATCTTATATATAAACCATTTATAATAAGTTCAAAATTCTCAATTTAACCTATTTTACAAAATAGTTATCTCCATATTTAAAAAATCGTATTTTGATTATATTTTACAAAGCCATAATTTTTATAACATAAAAATTATAACTTTTTATTTATTTAAAATAAATCCATTCCTTTAACAATTCAAAAATCATATATTTTCAAAATCACTTTGAAATCCCTTTTAAATTGAAATCATCATATTAATATTTTAAATTTCCAAAATAAGGCCCAATGCTACAACAACACTAGATAAAGGCATTCGCATCAATCATGACATCCAATCATCATATATCACATGATAACAACATATATAACAATATTTGTAAATAAAATCAATACTGGTGAGGAATCAAGTTGGATCCCTCCAACCTGTCACCTGCAACAAATATACATAGTAGAAAATATGTACGACGTCCGCTTCGAGGTAGACGCACATACAAAGGGTCATCCGCTCGTACACGGGAACATATAGGGTCTCATTCGCTAAAATATGCAGGAATATATCCAAACCAATCAATATATATATATAATATATCATATATCATCCAAACAATCATTAATCATCATAAATAAAATTTATTCTCACTTATATATAAATATAAGCGAGACAGAGAGAGTGAGTTGTACTCACTTTGCTTGTAATCGTCGTAATAGCGATTTATTCCGATTAAAATTAAACGAGCGTTTAATTTTAACCAAAATTTCCACTAGCTCTAAATCAATCCAAACTAGCTCTAAAATGTAGTGCTCGTCAATACGAACCCAACGCCACTTGTTTCGTCTAATTTCGACCTCGTATGACAAAGATATAAATTTTTAAAGTTTACACGAATTATAATATAATAATTTACAAATTCTTTTATTACTATTTTTTTATATAAACCTAAGCAATCCAGGACGTTGATTTTGGAGACAAGATCTTGGCCGCGCGTTTCATTTTCCCCCTTCTTCCTCACGCGTTCGTACGCGAAAAACCCATCGGCCGAAATCATCAAATTGCCGCGCCACCACCACTCGTCGAGATGTTGATCAGACGACGCCATTTTGAAGCTCGTCCACCACTCCATCAACGCTCAAAGGCCAATCGAGCTCGTCCTCCCCATCACGTGGAAAAACGTTGATGAACGCGCCACGTTCAAACTCAAATTGTCGCCGATTTGCTTTGCTTTAGATGATCATAGCCGTTGGATTTATAGAGCTCATCGAGCTCTACAACATTGCAGTTGGAAGTTTTAGATGAAAGTGGATGGATGAGGAGATCAGAGGGAAGAAAGTTGGGAAGAAACTGGCCATCGAAATGAATATGACGGCTAGGGTTTAAAACCCTAATGTTTGTGAAAAAAGAAATAATGAAGTCCTTTTATAGAAAATTTCAAAATACTATTCATCTGGAAAATTTTCGAACTCCAATCGAAGCGTGCCGCATGGCATTTATAATGTTTTACTCCTATTTCGAACACAATGGAATATATATCGGAGGCCAATTCGATCATATTTGGAAGATAGGTTTTCAAAGCGAATTATTTTAATTAAATTTTACTTAAATAAATTTCTACGCGTTTCAGCTTCGTACGAGCAAACCGTAAGTCTGATTGACACGAAATTTGAAATCCCACAATAATATAACATTACGGATCATTACGGATCCAATGAAACCAGTTTCGTCGAAATCTTAGACTGTGTCAAAAATGGCTATTTTTATACGTTAATTAAATATTAAAATTTCCAATTTCTATAAATTAACTTTTGATTCAATTTTAAAAGTTCACTAATTTTGTTCTAATTCAAATAGGATTTAAAACAACTTTATAAATCATTTTTATTCTTATTAAATTCAAATTTCAATTATTTACACAATTTCAAATATTAAATTAACTATTTAATTATCCAAATAAATCACTATATTTGAAATATAAGTTATTCAACTTATAAAATTTACTTTTCGATATTTAGATTCAATTAAATATTCTAAATTTAAACAACCAAAAATCTGGGTCGTTACAATACCCCACGATTTATGCTATGCAAACAAATGATCACTAGGAACTCGTGAGTTTTTGTCTGGACGTCCTCTAGGATCCCAATTCTAATTGAACCCACCCTGTGGATTCTATGGTAGACCCACCGAATGGATCTCCTACTCCAAATTTTCAACTTTCGTGGTGGGTGCCTTTCCATACTTTTAATTTCAAAACATATCATACTATATATATACAATATCCTTCAAATCATACACTTAATAAGCATCACATATAAATTTTATCTATATAAAATCGATACTATTAAAATCGATGGTTTTTTTTGAATTTGTTTTATCTAATTTCCAAAATCGATTATCTACCAAAATCAAATGTCTTTAAAAATCAATAGGTTCCAAAACCATTTCAGCTTCATTCTCATATACATATAAGATCATTCTTTCAACTCGAATAATTTTAGGATCAATAGTTTTTGAATCTATATAAACTCCATTTAGTGCTTCCAAATATCTTTCAAAGATCATTTCCTTCTGTTTATACATTCAACAAGGGGAGTTTGAATATATAGCTAACATATATATCCTTATTAATGCAAATCAAAAATTTCCAAACTCGACTATTCTACAAAGTTAATTGTAACATTTCTTACTTCTTATAAAGTAAATTTCAATTATAGTTACTATTCAATCTTCATTCTAATAAATTTCCACATTTGTGTTTAATAATTATAAATTTACGTTCAAATCAATATAAAAAGTGATTTTATATAAGATCGTATTTCTTCAAAAATATTTTACAACATCGATAGACTACGACAACTAGTAAGTTTGAAAATTTCATCCATTCATCCACCAATTTATTAGTTTAGTTCATTACACTAATCCATTTTCGAATATCGTCGATTGGATTTCCGCATCCCAATTCTATTTCATGGAGTTATTTCAATAACAATTCAATTTCATTTGACTCCAATCTTCATTTCAATATTCAATTCACTAATTAATTTATCCAATTGGTTCATGTCCATCTTTCAAAATCTGATTTTTTTTCTCAAACATCACTTCATTTTGGTTTTACCTGGGTTCAACTTTATTTCTCATCCAAATCGAATTTCCATTTCTTTACCCAACATTTAACCATTTTTAAATTATTAGTTCATTTAATTTATTTATCTCGATTTACCATCAATATTTTTCATTAACACATTCAAAACGTATTTAGTTGCTAGCCCTTTAAGTCGATTTCTATTTATGACCCAAGTCCACATCTATTCCTTCTAATTCATCACAAAGTAAATTTAATTCCCTTCGACTTCCTTATTTACTTAGCACAAGTTAAATTTTCCATATCCAGGGTTAAATTTTATAATTTAATCCACTAATTGGTAATCTGGTTCATTACTAATTTCCAGAATTCGAAACCCGTTTTATTTCAAAAATCGTTTGAAATCATTCATACATAACTTCTTTTTCACCCTTTTTTATCAAATATATACCTTTTCTTTTACAATTTAATTTATTTAGCTTCCATTAGTTAAATTTTAATTTTACCTTGAAATTTCCAATTTCAGGTTATATGTTCAAAACTTATTTAACTTGGTCTGAGAAAATTTCTAATTTGTTCAATCCATTTAAACTTACTCAATTAAAATTTTTACATTCCAAAATTCAATTTCCACACCTATTTTCTTATTAACATCACTTCCCACTTATAAGTTCAAAAACTTATTTTCCTTTGGTTCTACTTCTCTTTTTAATGGGAATTCCAGAATTCAAACACCCGGTATTTATTTCAAATCACCTTGAAATCATATATACATATATATCCCATTTATATACCAAATCACACTTTTAAATTTTAAACCAACCTGGGTTTTTATCCAAAACAAATTCGTCTGGAATTTCCAAAACAACACTTATTTCAAAACAAACATTCCCATATCAAATGACTATAGAAGCAATCCGTCACTTAGAAACTCGAAAATAAACACTAATGATGCGGCCGTCATCACCAGAGTTATTTTTCCGCGACTGTAGTAAGTTCAGTGCTTTATCACGTTCAAAATCCATTTAAAACACCATTCATAAATGTTATTAAATAATATTACTTATTATTTCCTCAAGACACTTTGAACACATTTCAAAATTTCCGGGACATAGATTCAAAACTTGTCAATTTAAACCCATTTTAATTTATAAGTCACATTTATCAATTATGCTCATATAATTTTACTTCCTTAAAACATTTCACAATGTTTTATCATTGTTTGTGTTGTAATAAAACATCTTTTATTAAGGCACAACAATCGATTTATGATAATAATCAATATTATCATATCTAGAAACTAAACACACTTTATATTCCATAATAATTTTCTGAAAAATTATTTCTTTATATATAAAATATAATCAGGGTAAAATTATTTCATTTCAAAACACCTTGAAAAACACTTCCGAAATTCTCTGGAATTAAACTCTGGGTTGAATCTATTTTCAGCTTAACTCATTTGTATAATTCATTCTTATCAAATTTCTATTTGGTTATATATATATAACCACTTAACTTTTATAATCTTACTTTGATAATAATAATTACAACCAATCACCTCAATACACTAAAATAATTTCCAAAAAAATTATTCTTTTATATCAAAATATAATCTTATACAAAAATTATTTTAAATCGTTTATCCTTTAAAATCATTATACAAGAAAATAACAAGTACGCTCTCATATATTATACACTTAACTCACGATAGGGGCCTAACGCAAAAATTTGCTTGTCGTTTGGATTTAAAATGAAGTAGGAATTTTGTTTTAAAATTCATAGATATTTTCATAAATTAACAAATTTGATTTTTCCTTTAGACCCCAACCCAACCTATGATAACCAGGTCCGGCCCACCCAAACAAACCTGGCCCAAAAACCTCTTCTTTCTTTCTCCTTCTTCCTATTTCTTTCCCCTCTCTTATTTTCTTATGAAATTAACCATGCACGAAGGCGTGTACGTGCACACAACCACTAGCCACCCAAACCCATCGTTGGCTATCCTCGCGAGTCGCGCTCGACCACCTCACCACGTTCCACCACTTGAAAAGCCGCCAAACCCCCAGTTCAAAATTTTGACTTCCAACCTCCAAACCTAGGCAACACCGAAGCCCATCAATGCCTTGTCTAGCCACCGTAGACTACCATCACCCAATAGATCTCGCCCAGAGACTCGCCACCATCTCCCCTTCCTATTCCCAATGGTGCGCACACTTCTTTCTTCCTCTCTTCGTCACTATTACCTCAAAACCGAGACCTTACAAATATACACACAAAACCCTAGAACAACCTCATCTGGCCATCACACGCCCCTAAAAATCACCGCACCAATTTTCGTGGATTCCCCATCCCCTGAACCTCCTCCACTCCAAATCCTATGACACGAAATCAACCACACCGCCTGAATTCGCCATCAGGCCCAAATCCGTTCATCTTCCCCTTTCTCCTTCCATACACAACTAAAAATTCTCAAACCACCTCTAAAATTCATGAATTTCAACAACTAACATGACCATATAATCAAATCATAAAATCATGATATACGAAATTTAACCAAACTTAAGTTACTTACTGTAACATAGGGTTTTCTCCTTCTATGGCACATGAAACTCAATGAAATAAATTTTAAAATACACTATACTCGAAAACAAACAAGTTTTGTTTTGGAAGCATATTTAAAACTAAATAGATTATAAGATAATGATTTTTGAAGTTAAGGGCTTCACTGCTTTTATATCCAAAAAATATACCAAAACTTGTGAGAAGAAGAACAGTAACTTTGGTGAACTGATCATGTTGAATTCACATATACATGCACAAATCCTTAAAACAATCACATATACATTTACATACATTATAGATTTATCCAAAATCCTAGTTATATATATAGGTGATAACCAGTGAACAAAAGAAGATGGTTACTCACTGTTTAAAGAAATGAATCCTGCTCTGTTTATACTCCTGCTTCAAGCTTCAACACTTAGCCTATTTTCTTTTAATTCAATGGCAGCACTTTGTTATTATTGTATATTTTTGTATATGCGTAGAAAACAACTAGCATAGCTTCATATTTATAGAAGAAGTTAGGGAGACCATGAGGCAGAATGGCGGCTGTAGTGTTTCCATGTACAGGTAATTTGTTTTCTTTTCACTTTGTTGGCTGATGTGATTTTATATGTTAGATTTGATTTTTATAAGTTGATTTGATCTATTATGTTGATTTGATTTGAAATATTGTGTGCTTGATTTTGAAATTTCCATCATGATGTTTTCCTATGTATATATACATGCATATCTATAGATATATATATACACACTTACATACCTATCCTCACCATATATACATTTATATATATATGGATATGCATACATATACAATATACATATTTATTTTACCATATTTACATATATATACATACATATACACATATATTTACATATATTTTTTCATCAAATACACATTTACATTTTTTTCATTTACATTTGCATTAGATATACACATGTTTACCTATATATATATTTATATTTCCATATGAACTATATTTTATAAACATATACCCATATATATATATATATATATAATCATAAATTTTGAAATTTGCCATTATGAAGTTTATACATTCATGTACATGTATTTATTTGCATATACAATATTTTATAAACATATATACATACATTTAAACTTATATATATTTTTGTCATCAAAATGGAGCTTGTATATATTTGTATATAGATATATAGATATTTTATCACGAGTTTGAAATGGTGAAATTTACATACATACATAATTTATCATATTCATAAGTTTACATTTTAAAATTTAATATAGTTTTTTCAAAATAAAATTAATAGATTCAGATATTTCAAATATCAGAAAATTTATCTATTCGATTTATAAAAATTAATATTCCAATAATTAAAATTTATTAATTATCCCAATATCAGATGGCTAAAAATCCGGGTCATTACATCAAGTGTTTACAAACCCTTATCGATAACGTGGCGTCCCACATACCAACCAGAATTCATAAGCCACTCAACAAGTACATCAACACAATATAAAACATTTTTATATAACATACGAATACGCGCTCATATATATATATATATATATATATATATATATATATCTCACACACACTCAACTAATTTTATGGTATTACTAACCATATCTATAATGAGTACATATCAAAGCCTAAAATTGTACTAAACCTAAGCTCTGATACCACCTGTAATGATCTGCAAATCCGTACCCTCTGAACCAATAACAAACCACGCCTGTCGACCCAGAGCAAATAGAATTGTAGATAATCATGAGAAAGAAAAGAAAGGGTGAGAAGAACGAGAGAAGAAAGAAGAAGAGAAGAGAAGAAGAAGAGAGAAGCGGAACCAAAACAATACGGAGTCTCACATCGCAGTGGAATAACATATAATATAGATCAATAATCTTTACAAAGAGAAACTGTAATATACATAAATCAATATCAGAATACACAACAAGTAATTATCAGCTTGGACAGTTATAATAACATGTCCTTACAAATGCTGATAATTTACAACAACAACAATGCAAAGCAGCGGAAAAATAAACAAATACGTGTATACGATATGAAGATCTCCAGCTCGCCTGTTGAAGCTCCAAAAGCACCAAATCTGAACCTTTACATATACTCGGTCTGACCCGAGCATTGAAAGGGAAGAACGCTCGGATCAGTCTGGTAAACCAGCATGAGAAAAACACACCTTAACTGAATTTATAAAGTTACCAAAACTTTTCCTTGATCAAAACAAAAGGTATCTCGTAAGACCACGTCCACACATAAACACAGACGGGTTTTTCCCTTACGATAACCAAACCATTTCATATCAAATCATGTTATATTATAATAGTGTCTGTTATAAAAATAATAATCAACATAGCTGAAATTGTTACCATTATTAAGTTCCGGCAACACTACGCTCTACAAACAAAATGTCAGGCATGTAGTGGATTTTGGATTCCATACAAATGACTAGGTGAAGGGACTACCTTTCCAAACCAAACTCGGTACACCACTAGAGGGATGTACCTAGGGAGCATATATCGACCGCCTAAACAAACACAAGATCGGCCAACCCATTCCTGGATAGTACTGAATATGTCATCACTCTGATTGTTACCGACCTATAATTCGTGGCCAAAAGCATACATAAAAAATAATCAGATACACGACGTCATAGCATGTAAAGATATATCTAGAAGAGTGATGACATCTCCTACTAGGAGCGACTCCTACTGGGAGCGACCTACTTAGCCTTGCTACTTATCCTTGTTTCAGTCATTCTCCGGGGAGTGAGGCCAAAAGAGGTAGCGATTACCTTTCACATATCACATCATCATCTTTGAATGCCACATTGCCATTCTCGTTGACTACTAATTTCCTTCCACAAAAATACAACCCTTGAGCTCGTATGTCTCAAGAAGGGTGTTAAGCTAAAAGAAGTTGCCTTCTCTGCCACCACATGATGTACATTTGTAAAAACCAAAGTACATAATCTTAGAAATACAATGCCAGACACTCATCCATACAAGTTGTCCTAGAACAGGACAAACCGAAGGTACTCTCCTACCACATCCTATAGGATTAGTAGCGACATCACTTGCAATGGGTATTTCATAACAAAGAGACTACTGCTACTATATGTATATTGGGATTTTAACCTCAAATGATCAACAAGTAGTCATTCGCTATGAAATTCCTAAATATAAATATCATCGACCAACCTGCACAATCGTCGCATATATGTTAGTCCGAAGTGGTTTTCAGATAAATTTGATTCCGGTCTCTTCGCATCAACAATGCAAAAGCGTTTCTCAACCTCAAACAGAAACCAAGTCTCGTAGACTTATCACGTTTCCAACTTTCAACTTGTTATCCTTCGACCAAGAAGGAAGCTCGATAGTTTGGAGTAATCACTCCGCACTACACGAATCATCATTCTCAACACAAACGACAATCATGTTGAATATGCTAGTATATGATTTTTGTTTGATGATAATAAACATATATATTCTCATTTAAATGTATTTGTTATTGTACTATTTTATTTTTCACATAATTAAATAAATATTTGCTGAATAAAATAAATAACACAAAATTTAATTTCAAAAAGATATTTTATTCAAACAAATTTTTTATTACAATTTTGAATAGTACAAATTTGGACTCTCACTACATATATACATTTTTTACAATACAATTTCGATTACATCTCAAATTTCACTTTACATTATTTCACCTCACTACATATCGCTCATTCACTCGTATTTTATTTTCGACTTTGCTCCAGCCCGAATCCAGCATCTGAGTTATCTGCAAAATACACACTGACGTAGTAAAATTGAAAAAGAAATATTTATTTGCAGTATAAAATAAAATGTGTATTTTGAAAATAATTTGCCTCAGTTTTGGGTTGTTCGTCATCATTTAATTCTGAATTCATCAAACATGAATAACCTATGACATGCACAGTGTATCACTTTACATGCCACAAGACCGTGCACACCGATATACACTTGATAAAACTACAGGGACAGGTGGGCACAAGGTCAAACCCGAGCCATAAGCTGGATTCAACTTAGGTGCATGCAATACAACATACAACACCTTAATGTACACATGAGAGCAAACAAGTATGGCTCGAACAATTCAAAACTGAAGTGTCTATAGTTCAAGTCCACAACAACAACATGAAACCACTTGAATAACAAACCAATGGGCCAAGACATCTAAAACAACTCAACCAGTCCAAAATCAACAATGAACCAATACAAAAAGTGGTGAACAGCACATAAAGGAGGCAAACAAGTATACATATGTAAAGATATCAAGTAAAGGCCATACAATCTCAACTGTATACAAGTGCAAACTGCAACAGTCAATGGTTCAAATGACAAACAACATATACATATATGCAACCAAGTTGGACTTAAAATACACACTTGAACCAGACACAATACAACAGAGGTGGCAACATGCAAACAAATGTACACATGACTCAAGACTGCAAATACCAAAGGCAACAACAAAGTGTACAGGTAAACCAGAGAATTCAACCAAGTGAAGTCTCCAAGAGAAAAACTGACGCAGCGGATTAATCAAAACGATCTTCAATCGGTGAAAGTAGTAATCGGTGGATTGGAAGATACTGAAAAGCCCAAATTCGTTGATCCGAAGATACCGAATTCTAGTTATCTCTGACTCGTTGATCCGAAGATACCGGGAAAGAGATCTACGATTCTTCGACGTTGATCTTGCGCACAAGATTCCGTGAATCGGCTTCAACAAACGATGATTCGAGCGCACTCGAATGACGTAAGTGGAGATAGGAGATACACTCGACTACCAATTGAAATTGAAAGCACAAAGCTAACAAAAGAGAATTTTATTCAATATTCAACAACCTTTTACAAATGACCATACATGCCTATTTATAGGCTACAACTCAACACAACAGAAAATTTCAAAACTTTTACAAGTACTTAGGTCGTGAGCGACCTACGACCTATTATGGTTCGACCTAAGAATATACGCGACTTAGCATAGGTCGGCAGCGACCTAACAACAAACAGTTACAACACACTGACTTGACGACTTAATAGTGTACACAAGACACAAGCTTCCATCAGCGGCAGAGATTAACTCGGTAGAAGAATCAACGTCCACAAGCTTCAGCGACTTAAAAATATGCGGCATTCCAGATCAATGACTTGAGGAAATCGATGGCATCCAGAGCTTTGCGACCTAAGAATGAACGGCATCCTTTCGTTTGCGACCTAACAGAAGCGGCTTCAGAAATTCTTCGCGACCTAAGGCCTCGCGACCTAAGTCTCCACGACCCAAGACTTTGCGACCTAAGCCTTTGCGTCCTAACTTAGCTCATTCCGTTTTCTTGCGACCTATCATAGGTCGTGATTTATTAGGTCGTAGCACCTTCTCAGCTCGTTCCAGCGACCTATCTCCTTGTTTTAACTCGGCATCCCCAAACCCGTTAGGTCGTAGTTCTTTCCCTGGTGATATGTTAAGTCGTTCCCACGACCTATACCTTAACTCGTTAGCTCGTATGCGACCTAAAAACAAGTTAGGTCGTTCCAGTATCTCGTTAGGTCATAGACAACCCAGAACCTTCTCCTTAGGTCGTAAACTCGAGTTAACTCCTTCCCCTGGTCTCCAGTTAAGTCGTAGCTCCTGCTCACATGCTTCCTTAGGTCGAAGACGACCTATAGTTACTTCTTTAAGTCGTGCACGACTTAGACCTTCATCCTGAGCTGCATCATCCTCCCCAGGTTGAGAAAAATTCGACCTCGAATTTGCATTTTCTGCATTCACCACAACAAACTCATCCCCATGATATGGTACGAGATGCTTAACATTGAATACGTCAGACGTATACACATCATCTGGAAGCTTCAATTTATAAGCATTTTCATTGATTCGTTTCACAACTTCCACCGGACCAATTTTCCTGGCTTTCAATTTGTTATAAGCGCCTATTGGAAAACGTTCTTTTGTTAACACTGCATAAACCATATCTCCTTCATTAAACTCAACAATCCGTCGTTTCAAATCTGCAGAACGTTTATACTTCTCATTCGCTTTCTCCAATCGTTCCTGAACGATTTTATGACATTCCGTCAACCCCTCGACAAAATCAGCGGCTTTCTTAATTGTCCCCTTCGAGTGTGAAATTACCGTTAAATCCAACGGCCCCTTTGGTAAGCTCGAATAAACAATCTGGAATGGACTGAACCCAGTACTTCGATTTGCAGTATGATTATGAGCAAACTCTGCCTGGCATAACTTCACATCCCAACTCTTCAGATTATCTTGCACAAGACACCTCAACAAGTTTCCCAACGATCGATTAACCACCTCCGTTTGTCCATCAGTTTGCGGATGATAAGCACTACTGAATTTTAGCTTCGTTCCCACCATTTTCCACAAACTCAACCAAAAATGACTCAGAAATCGAGTATCTCTATCCGACACAATAGATTCTGGCAATCCATGAAGTCGATAGATCTCCTTGAAAAACATTTGAGCAACATGAACAACATCCGCCGTCTTCTTACAAGCAATAAAATGTGCCATTTTCGAAAATCTATCCACCACCACATATATGGAATCGTTACCACGCTGTGTCCTCGGTAACCCCAACACGAAATCCATACTCACATCAATCCATGGTTTAGTCGGTACCGGTAACGGCATATATAAACCAGCATTAGTCGCAGTTCCTTTCGAAACCTGACAAATATGACAACGCTCCACAAACCTCTCTACCTCTTTCCTCATCGATGGCCAAAAGTAGGACTGTGAAATCAACTGTAAGGTACGGTCTCTCCCAACATGTCCCTCTTCGTGTAACTCCTTGATCATCTTCATTCTCAGACTACCCTCCGGTATGCACAATCGATTTCCTTTGAACAGAAAACCATCTACCATCAAAAACTCATCCGTCTTTCCCTCCTTGACTTTATCAACCACCTTTGCAAAGTAAGGATCATCGACAAATAATTCTGGCAACACATCGAACCCTGTCACCTCAACTTTCAGTGTATTCAACAAATGACTCCTTCTACTCAAAGCATCAGCCACTCGATTCGTCACCCCTGACTTGTGTTTAACAACAAAAGTAAACTGCTGTAGATATGCAATCCACGATGCATGTCTCGCTGAAATCTTATCTTGCCCTTGCAAATGCTTCAATGCTTCATGATCAGTATACAGAACAAACTCCTTCTGAAATAGATAGTGTCTCCAGTGTTTAATAGATTGTACAACAGCATAGAATTCCACATCATACGTACTGTATCTCATCTTCGCTCCTGACAACTTCTCACTGAAATATGCAATTGGACGTCCCTTCTGACTCAACACTCCTCCAATTCCAACCTTGGATGCATCAGTATGTAGTTCAAACACTAACTGAAAATCTGGTAATATTAGAATTGGTGCAGACATCAAAAGTTCTTTGATTCGCTCAAAAGCAACCCCGGCTTCCTCCGTCCATGCAAACTGTTTACCCTTCATGCAATCAGTAACAGGTGCCATCACACTACTAAAGTGTGGTATAAACCTTCGATAGAATGAAGCCAACCCGTGAAAACTACGAACTTCCGTTATCGTCTTGGGCTGCGGCCATTTTCTAATTGCTTCGACTTTACTTTGGTCAACCTGTATTCCTTCTTCCGATACAACATATCCCAGAAATAAAACACTATGCGTCATGAACACGCATTTCTTCGTTGCAGCATAGAATTGTTCTTGTCGTAATACCATCAGCACTTCTCTAAGATGATTCAAATGTTCCTCTGGACTCCCACTGTAAATCAGAATATCATCAAAATACACCACCACAAACTTCCCAATGAATGGTCGAAAAATTTGGTTCATCACCCTCATGAAAGTACTCGGTGCATTTGATAAGCCAAATGGCATAACCAACCATTCGTATAGACCCTCCCTGGTTTTAAAAGCAGTCTTCCACTCATCTCCTGGTCTGATACGAATTTGATGATATCCACTCTTCAAATCAATCTTCGAAAAGATAGTAGCTCCGCTTATTTGATCTAACAAGTCATCCAACCTCGGCATTGGAAATCTATATCTCACAGTAATCTTATTCAATGCTCGACTGTCAGTGCACATCCTCCACGTTCCATCGTTTTTGGGTACCAATAAAGCTGGTACAGCACAAGGACTTAAACTCTCCTGCACACGCCCCTGCTCAAGCAATTCCTCTACCTGCCTCCGCAACTCTTCATGTTCCTTCGGACTCATTCGATAATGTGGTCTGTGTGGCAACACAGCACCTGGAACAAGATCTATCTGATGTTGTATATCCCTTAACGGTGGCAACTCCGTTGGTAACTCCTCTGGAAATACATCGTCAAACTCTTTCAACACTGGTTTAACTTCTTCTGGAGTCTCAACCTCTTCACTGCTCTCTCGCCCAATTAACAAAAACACTTCAGGTTCCTCCTCTACTTCCTTCACAAACTCCTTCAACGATAACAAAGTTTTGAGCTCTTCAATCTCCTCCAACTTGTTTTCCTCCTGTTGTCGCTTCTTTGGAACTAGAGTAATCTTTGTGCCTTCAAACATGAAACTGTAACTGTTGGTACGCCCATCATGTTGCACCGCCCTATCATACTGCCACGTTCTCCCCAGCAACAAATGACAAACGTCCATGTCCACAACATCGCACCAGATTTCGTCTTTATATTTCTTCCCAATGGAAAACTTCACACGAGCCCTTCGTCCAACCTTCACCTCCCCGCCTTTCCTCAACCAAGCTAGCTTGTATGGTTTCGGATGTTTCTCAGTCTTCAATGCCAACTTCCTCACAGCTTCTGACGAAATTATATTATCACAGCTTCCAGCATCAATAACAAATTTGCAAACTTTTCCCAGAATGGTACATGTTGACTGAAAAATATTGCTCCTCAACCAACTACAATCCTCCTCTTGCTTTGGTGTTAAACATGACCTCTTCATCATAAGATTGTAACCTTCGTCTCCCGTCACTTCTTCTTCCTCCTCATCAGGTGGTGAATTGGAACATTCAGCTTCTTCATCCTCATCCTCAACCTCTGCTATCATAGCTCTCTTCTTCGGTTTTGGACATTCACTACTTTTGTAACCAAATTCCTGACAATTGTAACATTTGAAACCGTTGTTAACCTTTGTCTTCTCAGCCTCTTTCACTACCGGTCTACTAATAGGTTTAGAAGCATTAGAACTTCCACCAACACCTTTCACTTGATTGTTAGAATTAGTAAACACACCACTTCCTCGTCTACACTGCTTCTCCCAAGCCAATGCTTTCTGATGTGCTTCTGCCACAGATCTTGGATCGAACATATTAACCATATCCTGGATCTGCATTCTCAATCCCCCAATGAACCTGGATGTCAGCTGCTCTTCTGTTTCCATAATATCATTCCTTGCAATAAATTGATAGAATTCATCAGCATAGTCATTCACAGATTTCGTCCCTTGTCTCAAGTTTTGCAAACGTTGATACATCAAAGATTGATAATTGTAAGGTAAGAACGTTGATTTCATCAACTTCTTCATCTTCTCCCAAGATTCAACTTTTGACTTCCCCATTCGTTCACGTGTAAGCTTAGTTTGCTGCCACCATGCCAAAGCTCTACCCCTCAACCTTGTAGCAACCAACTTCACTCTACGATGTTCTGGAACTTCTTTGAAATCAAAAATTTCTTCAACATTAGCCACCCCATCTAGAAACTCCTCTACTTGCATACCACCTTTGAATTCAGGAATTTCAGTCTTCATCCCCGACTCCCACTTGTGATCATACTCAGAGTGATTTCTTCCTTATCCTCGTCCTTGTCCTTGAACACTACCACCATCATACTCCTCTTCAAAATCAGATGTATATCTTTGTCTATCTCGTCCACCCACATCTCTACTACCTTCACGTCTACCACCATCATCCCTTCTATCTACATTCCTCCGTTCATGATCATTCACGTTCCTCCCACGCCCTTGATCATTTTCAAAACATCTGTCTCGATTGGAATGTGGTGAGACTCTACTACCCCCATGGTTAGATTCAGGTGAAACCCTTCTCCGATTTTGATGCATTTCTGTCATAAGCTTCTCTAACCGGCCAATTCCTTCGTTAAGCTTTTCACTAAAATTTTCATTGATTCTTTGCTCCATCTCATCAGCTTCTTCTCTTCGATACAAAGCTTCTACGTTTTGGTGGCGATTAGCTCTTCTTGGTGGCATACTTGAAAACTTCACAACTCTTCAACACTTCAAAATTCAAACACAATTCGGACTTTGATCCAAAATGAAACGGATCGAAAACTTCCACTTTGTAGCAAATCGCGATGAACACGATGGACAAAGTTTCGGCTTCCAATACAAATTCGGTCAATCAATCTTCGAACAAGCCTTCTTACTCTCGGCCGTGATAAACAAATTCGAATCTTCACTTCAAGCTCGGCAAATCTCTTCAACTTCTAAATGAATAGGCTCCAAGTCTCGATCTAGCTATGATTGGCTAGAACAAGCTCCGATACCAAAACTGACGCAGCGGATTAATCAAAACGATCTTCAATCGGTAAAAGTAGTAATCGGTGGATTGGAAGATACTGAAAAGCTCAAATTCGTTGATCCGAAGATACCGAATTCTAGCTATCTCTGACTCGTTGATCCGAAGATACCAGGAAAGAGATCTACGATTCTTCGACGTTGATCTTGCGCACAAGATTCCGTGAATTGGCTTCAACAAACGATGATTCGAGCGCACTCGAATGACGTAAGTGGAGATAGGAGATACACTCGACTACCAATTGAAATTGAAAGCACAAAGCTAACAAAAGAGAATTTTATTCAATATTCAACAACCTTTTACAAATGACCATACATGCCTATTTATAGGCTACAACTCAACACAACAGAAAATTTCAAAAATTTTACAAGTACTTAGGTCGTGAGCGACCTACGACCTATTATGGTTCGACCTAAGAATATACGCAACTTAGCATAGGTCGGCAGCGACCTAACAACAAACAGTTACAACACACTGACTTGACGACTTAACAGTGTACACAAGACACAAGCTTCCATCAGCGGCAGAGATTAACTCGGTAGAAGAATCAACGTCCACAAGCTTCAGTGACTTAAAAATATGCAGCATTCTAGATCAATGACTTGAGGAAATCGATGGCATCCAGAGCTTTGCGACCTAAGAATGAACGACATCCTTTCGTTTGCGACCTAACAGAAGCGGCTTCAGAAATTCTTCGCGACCTAAGGCCTCGCGACCTAAGTCTCCACGACCCAAGACTTTGCGACCTAAGCCTTTGCTTCCTAACTTAGCTCGTTCCGTTTTCTTGCGACCTATCATAGGTCGTGATTTGTTAGGTCGTAGCACCTTCTCAGCTCGTTCCAGCGACCTATCTCCTTGTTTTAACTCGGCATCCCTAAACCCGTTAGGTCATAGTTCTTTCCCTGGTGATATGTTAAGTCGTTCCCACGACCTATACCTTAACTCGTTAGCTCGTATGCGACCTAAAAACAAGTTAGGTCGTTCCAGTATCTCGTTAGGTTGTAGACAACCCAGAACCTTCCCCTTAGGTCGTAAACTCGAGTTAACTCCTTCCCCTGGTCTCCAATTAAGTCGTAGCTCCTGCTCACATGCTTCCTTAGGTCGAAGACGACCTATAGTTACTTCTTTAAGTCGTGTATGACTTAGACCTTCATCCTGAGCTGCATCAAAAACAATGAAGCATGGTCAGATTTCAAACCAGACTCGGTTCAACATACAATAGTGATGAACCAGACCATTAACCAAAGTGCAGACAAGTTCCAAAATCAAGATGAAGTTCAAGTGAAACCAAAATGCTCATGTCAACAGTTGTAACTTCAAACTACATGGTGCAACAAACATACATATATATATATATATATACATATGCACACACACACACACACATATATATATATATGAACATGAATGCAATGACCAAAAGCCTCAACATCAAATAGAAACAAATAAATATGCAGTGCACTACATTCCAGTGCAGACTGCAAAGACAACAGTGATGCACGTACATATATACAGTGTTATATACACATGTATACATATATACATATACATGTATATAGTTCAGAAAGCATCACACCAAATGCAAGTCCAAAAACAGCAACTAGCACATGTATATACACAGTGCAGACTCAAGGAAATATGCAACTGCATACAAGTGCAGATTTCAACATTTCAGACTACAAGATCAAATACAAGTATGTGGAACAAAACCAAGTGCCAACTCAATTGAAACAAGGAACCAATAATATACGTCAATGATCAAAGTCAATGTCGTAGGAATTTCTATCTGACAATATCAGATTTTAAATAACAAAGTCAAAGCCGTGGTGGCCAAGGTGATAACAGGAATCGATCAAGTCAGAGTCAAAACCAGGAAATAACAAAAATCGAAAGAGTCTAGATTATCATTTCAAATGGCCAAAGTCAAAGCAGAAAAGAACGGAACCAAAACCAAAGCAAACTCAAGCCGTGGTAATCAAGCAAAGGACATCAGAAAAATATTCGAAATTTTACTAGTCAAGATTAATCATATGCACTCAAGCAAAATCGAACGGCAAAGAAAAATTATCAAACGAATTCAAGCGAACGATAATTTAGGAAACTAAACCCTATGAATACCATTAACATCATCGGCCTACAGAGCATAAAGTTCAAGCATATCAACGAGAATAAATAAAGGAAATCGCATACCAGTTTCAAACTCGATCGAGAAGCAGCCGTTTGCAGATCTAAGAGACGATCGATCGACAGAGAAATCAATGCGAAGACATCTATTTGATCGATCAACTGAAATCGGCAGAACCTTAATTTTCAGAATGTATGAGGCAGCCATTTTTCAAAGCAAAGGATACTGGCCGAAGAAATAAAAAGAAAAGGGGGACATTATATTCTTATCACTTCAATCTTTTTGGGCCGGCATATATTTGCGTTTGGGTTTTAATTTTATATAAGGCTTTCAGTTTTTAAATTAGGGTTTTATTGCTTAGATTTATTTTTATTTGTAATTCTCTTTTAAACTTTTGTAAAATTCTAGTCGTGTGACTAGGGGACGAACTACGGTGGTGTAGTTCGAGAATTTGCAACTCAGTGGTTGAGTTGTGGCAAGGTTTTGAGCGTAGAGTTAGGTTAATCAATAGCGGGTGTCGCAAGTTTACATGTGTAAGCGTCTAACTACTTAATTTCTAGTAGAAACCTTGGTCACAGCACGTAGCAGGGTTTTGCCGAAGCTGGGTAAATCTGTGTTGTTCTATTTCTGCTTTTATTATTCTGCTATTATCTATGTTGCAATTATTTTATATATTTCCGCATTAATTTTTATAATTATTAGTATCACCCTATTCACCCCCCTCTAGGGTGAAATCGATCCTACAAATCAAGCCTACATGGTCAGTTACGTACTAAGGGTACGACTAATTAGTTTCTACATCAAGTCGAGAAACTAAAATGGTCAAAAATATAATTTAGCACTCAAACAGTCACTAGGCCTGATTTATTAATCTTTTATTTATTAAATCACTTTTCCAAATTTATTACTTCAAATTATCTTTAAAATATATATTCTCAAAACCATTTCAATATTTCAATATTTTGAAAACATTTCATACCTTATTTTAATAATAAGTGAATTCACAATTTATTTTATTTCCAAACCATTTAAACTTCGTTTTATAATATCACTTTCCAAAATATTCATTTAAAGAATTATTCTCTTTAAAAACGTGAATATATTTCCTTTTATAGAAATCCATATTTAGCTTATCAAATTAAATTGATTTCACATTTATAAAACAATGTTTATAATTAACATTCATATTTTATAAAAACTTACATTTATAAAATTCCATTATTAACCAATTTCCCGTTTATCTCACTTATATGTAAAATTCCCATTATAGTTTATTTTCTTATAAATCTCTTTATTTACAAATTCATTCTTTTGTAATCTCATCATTTATTAAGTCCATTATAAATTCATTTCTAAATTTTAATTACAAATCCATATACTAATTTGATTACAATTCCATTTCTAATATTTATTAAACGACATTTATAAAATTTATTTCATTAAATCTCTTTATTAATAACATTCCTTTTACAAGTTCCTTACTTTATAAATCTCATTTACTTATAAGGATTCATTTATAACTTCATTTTAACACTTATAAAGCTCGTTTATTCCATTACTTTTATTTATAAAAATATCAATTTTATAAATCTTATATATAAACCATTTATAATAGGTTCAAAATTCTCGATTTAACTTATTTTACAAAATAGTTAACTTCATATTTCAAAAATCATATTTAAGTATATTTCACAAAACCATAAGTTTTATAACATAAAAATTATAACTTTTTATTTATTTAAAATAAATCCATTTCTTTAATCATTTAAAAATTTATTAAAACATATATATTTTCAAAATCACTCTAAAATCTTTTTTTTAAAGTCAAAATCATCATTTCTATATTTTAAATTTCCAAAAATATGGCCCAATGCTGCAAAAGTACTAAATAAGTGGATTCACATCGATAATAGCAATCTTGGCATCCATCACATCAAATATCACATAATACAGCATATATATCTATATTTGTAAATAAAGATCAACCATAGTGAGGAATCCTGTTGGATCCCCCCAACCTATCACCTGCAACAAATAATCATATGAGAAAATATGTATAATGTTTGTGTAACGACCAGGTATTTTGCACCATTCGCATCCGCACATGTCGGACTTGAATAATTCAAAATACCGCGTTGTTAATTTAAATTTGGCAAAACTGAACATATACAGTAAATAAAATAATCACAGATCACAGACACAGAGTAATAATTGCAGCGGAAATAAAAGAGATAGTAGTTCATGAAGCTACTATATAAATATATAAGTTACATTAGGGTCAAACCAGATACAACGGAAGAGTAACACGATACATCAGATACAAATCAGAATACATCACTGGAATCATCGAATACTGAAAGCAGAATAGATGGCTGGATCTTCAAGCAAAGCTCCAACTCCAAAGGTGAGTC
This sequence comes from Allium fistulosum, assembly GCA_030737815.1. NCBI lineage: Eukaryota > Viridiplantae > Streptophyta > Magnoliopsida > Asparagales > Amaryllidaceae > Allium > Allium fistulosum. Next base: position 1,391,378,361 of record CM060902.1, read on the forward strand.
TCGAATACTGGTACACTCAGTCTGACCCGAGCATAAAGCAAAACAGAAGACACTCGAGTTAGGATTAACATTCTTATATCAATAAATCCAACTCAAGTGAAATAGCAACTGAAATACAAGTAACTCAAAGTATGTTTGGAATAACCATCCTTTAAGGATCCGTTAAACTATCTACTATGTAGTAGTGTACGATAAGTAGATAATGCCTATCAGTAATATAAAGTATCAAAATAGTGTTAAGGCGTTACCATTATCCCCCTTAACACATTTTATATAAGCGTTATAGTCTATACAGCACTGTAAACTCCACCGTAAACTAGTGGGATATCAGGGAGTACTCCATAGGTATAACACAAAACAAATCGTAGTGGTCGCGTATATAGGGATCCAAGTATGACAAGGCACATGAGGCAATACCCAAGGAAGTGAAACTACCGTTTGCCTGATCCGAACTGGTAAGAACGCATCGCCCCAGCGATCGCAACACCGCGAAACAACACTCCCAAAATCAAGGGTGCACCAATCGACAACAAGTAATGAGTAGTTCGAAGAAGTGTGTTCACTCGAGGTAGCTAGCCCACATTTGGCCCGGCACGACTCCTGTTTTAGTCATTTCCAATTTGACACAAGTATCAAGGCTATCCATTATCGTTCTCTTTCTTCAATCATCACGTACATCATTCCAACCACTTCATTCTAGATCACCACTCCGCGTATAGTTATTAAAGTGGTTTTCGGTTTAGACAGAGAGTATGTCCATAACCGATCCCGGTCTCTTTAATAACTTTCGTCATTATTTCACCGATTGGTCGTTTATATATTTCAAAACCAAATCAAATTCAATTTCAAATAGAATTAATAAACCAACATTTCATTTGTCTTTCTAAATCAATTTCCATAATTTACGTTTCAGAACTTCCAAATTACCATTTCAAAATCTTATAATACAATTTCAATTTTTATTTAAACCATTCAAATATTGATTCAAGTTCGTATATAAGATTCATTTCAAAATCATTTAAATTAATTTAATTTAACATTCAAATCAATTTAAATTCGTTTATCGATTTCATTCAATATTCGTTAAATAAATTTATCATTTAAAACCATTTCCATTTAATTTCCAATTCATTAAATCAATCACTTACGTTCAACTTCATTATATCAAACCTTCAAATTTAATTAAATTAGCTTCAACAAATCAACCCTTTAAATTACAAGTCTTACATTAATTTCAATAAAACACATTTTTTTTCTTGTTAGAGAAATTCACTTTCACTTATTTATTTACTTAGTTACAATTTCAAAACTCAATTTATAAAGTGTTATGAGAGAAGTTATTGTATGGGTTGTGTATTGATTATATTGTTTATAGTGGGCTAGTACGGTTTAATGTATTCGGGCCGAATCATGTACCCTTGTGTTCAGCCCAATGTCAAACCCACTCTATTTAAATGTATTTCCCTCTCGAGATTACCCTAATCAATTCATAATAAAGAGATTAAATGGCGTCTGATATATTTTCTTCTCTATAATCTCTGCATCCTCTAATTTAATGGTATCAGAGCATCCGATCAACAATCTCGGCAATCGAAGACTCTCAATTAGATCTTGAAGCATGGCGGAACAGAAAGGGGTTGATGTGATGTCGATGATGCCCAAAATCACGGATAGAAAATTAAATGGCAACAACTATTATGACTGGAGTAAGACTATTCGGTTGTACATCAGAAGCGTGGATAAAGCTGATCATCTTAGGGATGAGCCACCAGCACCAGATACAAAAGAAAAGGATGAACAAAACTGGCTTCGAGAAGATGCCAGGTTATTTTTGCAAATTCGTAATTCGGTTGAAAGTGAAGTGATCGGTTTGATTAACCATTGTGAGACTGTGAAGGAATTGATGGAGTACTTAGAGTTTCTGTATTCAGGAAAGGGGAATTTGACTCGTATGTATGATGTGTGTCAGGATTTTTATCGAGCAGAGAAGAAGGAGTTGAGTCTGATGAACTATTTCATGAAATTCAAGCAAACATATGAAGAATTTAATATGTTATTACCAATGAGCACCGATATAAAAACTCAACAAAGGCAAAGAGAACAAATGGCGATAATGAGTTTCTTGGCGGGATTGACACATGAATATGATGGTGTAAAATCACAGATCCTTGCCAATCCTGACATATCTAGCTTACAAGAAGTGTATAGTCGTTTAATGAGAGCTGAAGGATCAAATAATTCAAGTGCTAATCCTAATGCAACCAGTGGAGCATTTGTTGGCAATAAAGGGAATTTTCAGCCAAGGAACCAATCTGAGTTGGTGAATGCAAACTTAAATCAACAGGCTCAATCATGGAGAGCATCAAGACCACCAAACAATTTTGTAAACAATCAGGGATGGAGACCATCACCAAGACAAGCAGGTAGAAACCAGAGACCGTTTTGGAGACCACCACTGAATCAAAACAAGTTCTGCAATTATTGTAAACGCAATGGCCATGTAATCTCTGAGTGTCGAAATCTTCAATGGAACCAGAGAAATTCTGATGTATCCACTGTTAAAACAGTTTTGATGACTGCAGAGGAATTCGAGAAGTATACCAAGTTTCAAAATACAGGGCAATCCAGTGCTAATCAAGAGGCAACAATTGCTACATCTGCTGCAAATACAAATACTGGTACATCTTCATCAAAATGGATCATAGATTCTGGTGCCTCAAATCACATGGCAGGTAATAAATCCTTGTTTACAAACTTAAAAGCTAGTAGTGAACATCATACTGTTATTGTTGCTAACGGGTCACAAGCTAGAGTCATGGGTACTGGTGAAGTCAGTCCACAGTCATCACTACACTTGGAGTCTGTTTTGTACCTACCATCACTTGCCTTCAATCTCATGTCAGTCAGTCAAATCACACAAAAGCTGAATTGTAGTGTTACTTTCTTCCCTCATCATTGTGTGATTCAGGATCTTGTGACGAGGCAGAATATTGGTAGTGGAAGGGAAGTTAATGGACTGTATATACTGGATATATCGTCTAGACAAGTAGCATGTGTATCAATGAATCCAGCTTTCAAGTCACACTGTCAACTAGGCCACCCATCTCTTACTTTGTTCAAGCAATTATGTCCTCAATTCAAGAATCTATCTACACTCAACTGTGAAGCTTGTCAATATGCCAAACATCATAGGAGCAGTTCTTTACCAAGAATAAATAAGCGTGTAAGTGAACCATTTGCTTTAATACATTCAGATATTTGGGGACCCTCTTCTATTGTATCAAAATCTGGTTACAAGTATTTTGTTACATTTGTTGATGATCATACTCGACTGACATGGTTATTTTTTATGAGATCTCGTGACGAGCTATTTTCTATTTTTTGTAACTTCAACAATGAAATTAAAACACAGTTTAATACATGCATTAAAACTTTGCGTAGTGATAATGCGAGGGAATATGTGTCTACTGTTTTTAATGATTATCTAGCACAAAATGGAATTATACATGAGACATCATGTGCATATACTCCATCACAAAACGGAGTTGCAGAAAGAAAAAATCGTCATTTGTTAGAGACAGCTAGGGCTTTGCTATTCCAAATGAATGTGCCGAAGTCATTCTGGGCTGATGCAGTAGCTACTGCATGTTTTCTCATCAACAGGATGCCATCCACTGTGCTAAACAATGAAATTCCATATCATGCTTTAAGGCCAGATAATACATTGTTTCCTATAAAACCAAAAGTGTTTGGGTGTGTTTGTTTTGTGAGAGATGTTAACCCACAAATGAGCAAACTTGATCACAAGGCAATAAAATGTATATTTGTTGGATACTCGAGAGTTCAGAAAGGCTACAGATGTTATTCCCCTAGTCTACAAAAGTATATTGTGTCGATTGATGTCACGTTCATGGAAGACACTCCTTACTATCAATCTGGTGTAACACAAGTACAGGAAGAAGACGAAGAATTTTTGATATACTCTACTATACCCACCGAACAGTCAAATGAAGAAAACTTGGGAATTATGAATACTGAGGAGCAAATTGTACATGCAGAGAATCAACATGAAAGTGATGATGATTTAAACTTACCCATTGCATTGAGGAAAGGGAAGAGATTGTGTACGTATCCTATATCATCAGTTGTAACATATGATAAACTGTCACATGCTTCATATGCATTCATTTCAGCGTTAGATTCAATTGCCATACCAAAAACAGTGGGAGAAGCAATAAACTCACAAGACTGGAGAGGTGCAATGATAGAAGAAATGGAGGCTTTAGAGCAAAATAAAACATGGGATCTAGTCGAATTACCACCTACAAAGAAACCTATAGGATGTAAGTGGATCTTTTCTCTAAAAATGAATGCAGATGGAAGCATAGCTCGATATAAGGCTCGTTTAGTCGCCAAAGGGTATGCTCAGACATATGGAATTGATTATTCAGAGACTTTCTCACCTGTTGCCAAGATGTCATCCATCAGATTGTTTATATCCTTAGCAGCAAGGTATGATTGGAAGCTTCATCAGTTGGACATAAAAAATGCATTTTTACATGGTGATTTAAATGAAGAAGTTTACATGGAGCAACCTCCGGGGTTTGTTGCTCAGGGGGAGAAAAACTTAGTATGTAAGTTAAGAAAATCATTGTATGGACTTAAGCAAAGTCCAAGAGCTTGGTTCGGCAAATTCAGCATGGCATTAGAAAAGTTTGGTGTAGTAAGGAGCAAGATTGATCATTCTGTATTTTATAAGAGGACTGGAGAGCTAATCATTTTAGTGGTGGTGTACGTGGATGATATAATCATCACTGGGAGTGATGAAGGTGGCATTCGAAAGTTGAAGGAGTTCATAAGGTCTGAATTCCAAACTAAAGACATGGGAGAGTTGAAATATTTTTTAGGTATTGAGATTTCACGAAACAAAAATGGCATATACTTGTCTCAGCGGAAGTACACTTTGGATCTACTTAATGCTACTGGAAAGCTTGCCGCAAAGCCTTGTAGTGCACCAATGACTCCAAATCAGAGTTTATGCAAGGAAGGTGAATATTTGAGGAATCCTGACAGGTTTAGGCGACTGGTAGGGAAGCTGAATTATCTATGTGTGACAAGACCAGACATTGCTTACCCAGTTAGTGTGATAAGTCAGTTTATGTCTAACCCTACTACCCAACACTGGGACGCATTGAATCAGATATTATGTTATCTGAAGGGTTCGGTGGGGAAAGGACTTATGTTTGTGAATAATGACCATCTGGATATTGAGTGTTTTAGTGATGCTGACTGGGCTGGATCACGAGAAGATAGGCGCTCAACATCTGGTTTTTGTGTATTTGTAGGAGGAAATCTTGTGTCATGGAAAAGCAAGAAGCAACCAGTGGTTTCCCGTTCAAGTGCTGAATCAGAGTATCGTGCGATGGCCAACACTGTATGTGAAGTTATGTGGATTACTAATTTAATGAAAGAAGTTGGTATGTATGCAAACAAATCAGTTAAATTATATTGTGATAATCAAGCTGCGATATATATAGCATCAAATCCTGTATTTCATGAGCGAACTAAACACATAGAGGTGGATTGTCATTTTATTAGAGATAAAATTCAAGAAGGTATGGTTGAGACACGGTTTGTACGAACAGGAGAACAAGTTGCAGATATGTTTACAAAGGCACTGAATGGAGCTAGGATAAATGATTTATGCTACAAGTTGGGAATGAAAAATATCTATTCTCCAACTTGAGGGGGAGTGTTATGAGAGAAGTTATTGTATGGGTTGTGTATTGATTATATTGTTTATAGTGGGCTAGTACGGTTTAATGTATTCGGGCCGAATCATGTACCCTTGTGTTCAGCCCAATGTCAAACCCACTCTATTTAAATGTATTTCCCTCTCGAGATTACCCTAATCAATTCATAATAAAGAGATTAAATGGCGTCTGATATATTTTCTTCTCTATAATCTCTGCATCCTCTAATTTCATAAAGAAACTTAAATTCACTTATACAATAAGTTCAATTTTACTTAATAAAGAATTCAATTCAATTCAATTATTAAATAATTCAATCTTATTTAATTATTAAATAATTTCAAAACTTAATTATTTACTAATTTCAAAACTTAATTATTAAATAATTCCAAACATAATTATTAAATAATTAATTTTAAAACAACGTTCATTCATCATCTACTATGTTAATATTTTGATTCAGATTATTAAATATTAACATTTCCTTTCTTCAAAATTCGCATTCCAACTTCGTTTCGAAACCATATTATTTATTCAAATAAAATCTTCATTTTATTTTTAAATCAAATCATTGACCAATCTGGTTTTATTTAATTCTCTATCCTAAGTCAAAGTTCAATTTGGGTATTTATCATTTCAACCCGATTCCATTCCAATTCAAAAATCAAAGCATAACAAAGGGAACTTGCAGTGTGATAACTGGGATGTTGTCAAAGTAAATAAACAAGCAATAACAACAATCAATAATAATCCAATAATCAATTCAAATAATCCCGAAATAACCGTATTAATTCACATTGTTGTTTGTGCGAATTAATATAATTATTTCTAGAATCTACACTATCATTTCATGTAGATTAAAGATTATTACATTACGGTTCTTCACTTGTCATCTATTTACAATTTCATACATCATCAATTTAACAACATACATTCAATGGTTCACGGTGTAATTAAACAAATCCTACGTGTCAATAAATTTAACATTTAAAAGGGTCATATTATACAATTGTCATTTAATCAAATTTAACACATATATCAAATCTAACTATCCTACGTCAATTCCAATTTCAAATTATTTATCACTTACAACATTAACAAATTTAACGTCCAATTGTAAACATCAAACAATCAATCATTTAACAACCAAACTGGATTATCATTGCATATATAACAGATAATGGTGTCAGATGTCACAGGTGAACTGATACAGGTACAAACAGTGTAAATATCTAACAGCAGCATATTTCAATTGTCGTTTCAATTTAAATCAAATTTAATAAATAAAAGAACATTAATCGTGAGTGATTGCTCACCTTTCGAGGCTAGAGAGATGCACGAGAATGGAAGCGAATAGACAAAGATGAGCATACAAATCGAGCGAGCGGAACAGCGACAAGTTTGGATTTTACTGTGATAGATTCGATGTTGAGGATGTCAGTCAAAAGAGCACTAGATCAATGAAAAAGGATATATTACATATATAATATTTTCCTTTTCTCTTTTATTTTAAATCAGTTTAAACATATTTTAAAATAAAATATATATTTATTCTCAAACCAACATTAAATACTACATATAAAATATCCACATGCATATTTGAAAACAATTTCACGTATACTTATATGTGACAAATGTATATAATCTTATCTACAAACTCACATATTTATAATAATAAAATCAATATTATTATAAACCAGTATTTTATACTTAAATCGATACACAAGGTACACGACACTTGTGTAAATATATATATGCTAAATGCAATACAAAAGCGATGCAAAGAAATTGCACTAACATAATAATATACAATATAATAAACTGATATATATACCCTGTAAACCTAGGAAAATAATCACTTTTACAATGAAAAGAGAATAAGCTCTGATTGTATAAACATATATATATATATATATATACGAACAGGCCTAAGCCCACAGATATACAAAACTGACACATACATTGTAGATTGTAAAGTTTGTATTAAACCATAGTATCAACAACAAGTAAAATAACATATATCCTATATATTAAACCATAGTATCAGAAAGCATAACACCTATAAAAATAACTTTATAAACTTTTACATTAAAACTCAACATACTAAAAATAATAATATATTGTACGATAATAAAATATAATATAACCAAATATATATTCATACCATACAAAAAAAGAGGCTCGATTGCCGATGGATGATCATTTGGTGGTGAGAGGAAGCGGGATGTAGCTGAGGGAAGGAAGTTTGGCTGGCTGAGGGGAAAACATGGCCGTGGTTGACTGGCTCGAGTCGCCGGGGTATTTCTCGGAGTTTGGGTTGCAATTGCGGAGGGCTATCGAATGTGAGGGATGATGGCGGCTGGAGGGGATGATGGGATCGGCGGCTTGGTCGAGGGCTGCAGATGTGGGGTGGAAGGAGGTCGGTGCACTGACGTTGCGAGTCAGGGCCGGTGGTGGCTACCATGGCCGAAGAGGGTCAGTGAGAGAGGGAGAGTTTGAGGCGGACGTGTGGGAGGTTGAACGGCTGATGGTGGTGCAGAAGCCGGAGGTGGCTGGCTGTGCTCGGGGTGGAGGATCTCGGAGGGACAGGTGGAATATTATGACAGTGGAGGAGTTTGGCGAGGGGAAGCGGGGCAGATAGGCTGAGTTAGTGGGTTGTTTGGTCGGAGCAATGGTGATGACGGTCACGTTGCAAGGCGTGTGGATCTTTGGGTGGTGTTTGTTGCCGTGGGAAGCTTCAAGTGGAGGGCTGTAACAGCCCTAGATTTTTGTATATATTTTATTTGACTTTATTATATTTTGAAAACTATTTTAAACTTGTTTTATTTCAAACATTTCATTTTTAAATATAAATGTTGATTATTATGTAACTTTTAATTTCAAACTGGTATAAATTGAACATTTCCTGAAAAAGGGATTTCTGGTCAAACTGGTCAAACTTTGACTTTTAAAACTTCAAATTTAAATTGTTTAAAATCTTAAATTTTATCTTTTATTATGAAAATAGACTTAATAACATGAATACTGCTTTTTGTTTCGTTGAAAACGGAATTAAATTGTAAAAGTTATGTACATTTCAATTTTGAGTATAATTTGTTTTATTTTGCAATTTTGCATATTTTAAATTTTATAAATCATATTTTCTTTGTCATATTTTATTTTAAAATGTGTTAATATGTTATTTTATGTATATTTTTGTCTTTTAATATTTTTGAAGTGATAATAAAACTTTTCCAAAATTTATTGCATTTATTAAAGACTAGTTTCTATTTTTCTACTATATTCTTCATTTAAATTTTATTTAATTAAAATTTATTTATTTATTTTTGTGTATGCATTTTTATTTTATGTTCTTATCTTTATTTATAAATATTTTTCCAAGTCCATACAATTTTCCCTAAGTTTATTTCATTTATTTTCAAATTTTCTAGACTAGTTTTCATTTTGTACTATTTTCTTATTTTAATCATATATAATTAATATTTATTTATTTATATTTTGTATATTTGTTACATTTTCGAATTGAAACTGAATTTTTAATTATTTTCAGTTATTTAAACTTATTAAAAAGAAATAAAAGTGATTTGAAAGGTTTGTGGCTTTTTATTTCCTAAGGCCTTTTGAATTCCCACCTTTTCACATTTCAACATTACTTTTCATTCAATTGGCCTTAACTCCTCATTCTTTCAGCTGCATATCTCATTTTGCAATTCACGTGAAAACATCACTTTCTCATTCCTCATTCACATATGTTTTCAGATCTGAAGAAAAAGAATTGTAATGTCTTCCTCTTTTCTATTCTTTTTCACCTTCTTTTATTGATTTTCCTTTGTAAATTGCCTTGAAATCTTCATGCTTTGCTTGGCCCATAGCCTCACCATCACCACCATCGACCACCATCCCTTCCTCCCCACTAAATCCACGGCCAAACCATCATTCTCCACTGACATGAAAGTGCCATGGCCTCCCCTTGAGCAAAACTCCACAAAAACATTGAAAACTCTACAATTATCGCCTACCCGAGCCATGTATGCAACCTTCCCTTCATTTTACACCACCACCACCACCATAGGCTGCCACCACCACCTTTTCCAGACCTCCCCACACCACTCCAACCTCTTTCCAGACCTGAGCTTGACTGGCCAAGCATATAACCCCATGACCGAGCCCTTTTGGTTGCCAAAAACCATGTTTTAGCCTAAACCCCTTCACATCCCTGTGTTGTAACTTCCTCCATCATGTTCTACCTTGTAGCCTTACCTTTTCCAGACCCATACCTGATCCAAACCAAGTACAAACCTGACCTAATTGATCCCCTAGGCCATGCAAACAAGTAGAGAAAGCAAGGTAAAAAGTTTCGTATTCAAACTGCTTTTTGTTTCAAAGTTATTCAAATTCAATCGTATTGATTTTTAACTATTATTTTGGTTTTGTTTTTGGGTTGTAACACAAGATCTATAACTTGGATCTCGCTCTCCACTCTCAAGTCATTCCCGTGTTGTCGTGCCTTCGTAGTGTCAGTATTGTGTGCTTTTGTGGCTATCTCCAGCTTTTAACAAGTGAGTTATTCTCACCAGACAGTGTATACCTATATAACTAGTAAATTGACCACTTTTGAATCTGTAAAATGGATCACCATATTATATCTGCTATGTTATGATTATATGATGTTCATCCATGCTTAAACACCTGTTATATCTTATGTTACTGTTATATTATGTTGTTCTGTTATTTTTATCAGTTTATCACACTGCAAGTTCCCTTTAGATTAGAATCACTATGGGTTGAAATGATACATACCCGAACGGACTTTAGAATAAGAGAAAATCGTTATGGGCTGAAATGATAGGCCTGAATGATTTTCAATTATTTTTCATTTCCTTGGGATTGCGGGTTTGAAATGATCAAACCCGGGTTTTCTTTGTAAATTACGGGTTGAAATGATATATTACCCGTATCACTTTACCTAGACTAGAAATGAAATACAGACCCGTTGTTAAAATATGTTTTTATAAAAATCTTAAAAATATTTTTGAAATGTAAATATTATAATATTTGATTTAAACTAAATAAAAAAATTATTTATGTAAGCATTATTGATTTTTTTGAAAATTTATAAGTGAAATAAATTATTGGTAAAACTAGAAAATTTGAAATGTAAGTTATTTTGGGAAATTTTAATTGGGTGATAATTGGAATTTAAATTAAATATGAAATGTGATAACTTCATGATAATTTGGATTAAAGTGAATTTAAATGATTTTTATATTATATTAATGATTTTGAATAAAGTTAAAATGTGAAATGAATGAATATTTAAGTTGAAATTTTGAAATATAACTAAAATTGGAAATTTGTGAATTTGGCTTAAGAGTGAATTTTAAGTTAAGTAAATAAAAATGGAATTAAGTTATATTTGAAAATTTAAAATTAAGTGTTAAGTTAATTTAATTTAATGAATTTATAATTTAAAATTGGAATTTAATAAGTGAATTATTATTAAATTTTGATTTTTGAATGGAGGTTTAACTTTATAAAATCATGAATATAAGGGTATTTGAATGATTATATATGATTTTATAAGTTAAAAATGATTTATATAAAAATATAATTGTTTGTGAAATTATACTGAATATTTGAAGTTAATTAACTGCATCTCTGAAACGCTATTAATTCTAATGTAAATGATAATACAACATCTGTAAATGCTGTAGTTGATAATAATGAACCAAATGGCTAAATTTAATTAAAAGCTATTATAGCATTTTTGTAATGTTATCATGGTTGAATTTAACTAAGTTTATTTGAAACTAATGTAACCCTATTACAGCATTTTAAATGCTGTCTTTTGTTAAATTGAACTGTTTTAAATGTGACTTTCCGTAGCATTTTCTAAATGCTGCAAAAGTTGAATTTTCATTGTTTTAATTAATTTAAGTGAACGAATGAAAGATTAAAATTTTGGAAATTTAATAATTTAATTATTAATAATAACTTTATTTTTATGGTTTAAAATAAAGTAATTTGTTTCGAAATATAAACTATTTTGAAATATGATATTTTGATATTTTGAAATGGATTTTTGAAGGACATTGAATTTTGAAATGATATTTGATTTCGAAGAATAAAATACCATTTTGAAATTTTAACCACGGGGTGTATTTAATTTATGGTTTAACTGATCCTTAGAGGATGGGCGATCCCAAGCATCCTTTAAGTTATTATGCATTACTGCTACAGTTCACTTGGGTTGGTTTACATTATATAAGTATATATTGTCCTGACTCGAGTGTTTTGTATTTTTCTTTACGCTCGGGTCAGCCTGAGTATTTACAGCTTAGATTTGGATCTCTTTCTGGAGCTAGGAATCGTTGGAGATTCTGCTTATCTAGTTATCTATCCATTCCAGTTTCAGTTGTTCTATTTCAGCTCTGGTATTATAAACTTCTATGTATTTGAGATTTCTATTGTATATGTTTTCAGACAGATATTATGTATTTTGTTTTGAGAGTTTGTTATAGTAGCTTCATGAACTACTATGGTTTTTATATTCCGCTGCGAGTTATTCTGATATTCTGTGTCTGTGATTCTGTATTTGATTTTATTTGCTCCAAATTTTATTACAATCTGTTATTTTGAATTATTCAAGTCAGACATGCGTGGATTATTGTCGATTTGAATGGTCCAAAATAGTGGGTCGTTACAGTTGGTATCAGAGCTTTGGTTTTAGGCAAACCTTAGCCTACGGAGCAAAAACTCATTAGAGATAGGGTAGAAATACCCTAGAATGAGTGAAATCAATCTCAGAATCATTTCTTTGTGAGAGAACGTATTTTCGAAGTATAAAATGATTTTCAAATGATTTTTAAAGAATTTTGAAAGATTATTTTGATATAAATTTCCTTGCTTTAAAAGTAAAATATTTCTTAAACTACATTCCTTTCGTATCCACCTTGTTAGTAATTTCTTTGATTAGGATCCTCTAAAATTTTGAACTTATCTCTTGATTGATCTAGATCCATTGTTGATAGGGATCTATTTTGGGTATGGCAAAATCAGTAGTTTGTTAGGATGCTTTGAGTAAACTCTGTTGTATCTTTTGCTTAGCTAAAGTTGTCCAACTAAAGATATTTATGCTTCTGTTTTCGTATGTTATGAATTCGAGTCTTTCCAAATTTTTATGGGAATTTTTCTGTATCGATATAGGTTATATATCTCTAATCTTCGTTTGGATTCTTATCGAATAAGATTCCTTTGAATTTTGGAACGCTCCCACTTGTTCTGAAATCCATTCCTGTCTCCCCTAATTGTATTCTTTTGATTTTGGAGCATTGCATCACTCCACTTTGTATGACCTTTATAGGGTGGCGATTCCGCAAATCTTTGAATGATTATAATTGGCATTGATTCATCGGAGATTTCTGTATCCTCGGTTTACGATGTTTTCTATCTTCTGCTATATTTAGATTCTATCTCTGGCAATCGAAGGTCAATTTGCCTTAGATTTTCGCATCGATTATATTCCTGAAGTCACGGTTGACCAGTTAAGGTCGCCCGCGATTCATATAGGCTTATCCATCTTCTATTTGGTAATTTAATTATCTTATCTTCGTTTGAGCCTATCTTTGAATTAGAATTCTATTTGATTAGAGTCCTTCTAAATTTGAATCTCTGTTTTGCTTTGAAATCCATCCTTGAATCGTCCCTTGGAAAGTTTGTGGTTGATTGTCTTTTAAAAATTTTGTATTCATCGTAGTTTTATTTTGATAAGGATGACCATATTTTTATATAAAGATGAAATGTTTTTGATAAGGATTATATACCTTTTAAAAAAAATGAGAATTTGAAGTTTTGAAAGGATTTGAAATTGTGAAAATTTTATAAGAAATGGTTTCATATAAAATGATTTATAACTGAAGGTTTTGAATCTGAATTTAAGTGATTGAACTCCGGCATTTTGGAACTGGTTTTAAGATTTTGAAATAATAAATAATATGATTGAAATTATTTTTCCGAATAAGTAATGTTTCAATGATTTTAATGGGTTTTAATGATTTTGAAGGAATTTCAAAGAAGTTTTCAAAGTAAATGGAAGTCCAGAACTCACTTGTGTCGCTGGAAAATAATTTCGGTGATGAGTGCACGCATCATCGACATTGATTTTCGAGTTTCTGAGTGAGGGAGAGGCCACTTCGGTAGCATTGCTATGCGATTGATTTGTGAAACCAATTTAGATTTCAAATTCCGAAGTGTGATGTGATATTCGAAAGATATATGTATATATATTTGTAAAATTTGAAATGAGCCGGTGTTCAGTCCTTGAGTTTTGGATTTGATTTGATATAACCCTATTTTTGGAATGGATTTACTGATTTAATTGTGATTTCCAACTCTTGGATTGAAATATGATTTCTTCAACTATTTTAAAGGTTCGAGCACTTCCAAATCAAGGTTAACTTTTCAAAGCTAAGAAATTTTGAAAAGTAATTTGATAAAGTATATAAGTTTGTTTTGAATGTTTAAGTATGAAGTAATATGATTTAAATAAGTTGAAACTGTTTGGTTAAGTAAATGAATAAAGCAATTTTAAAATTTTCTAATATGAAATTTAGATTTGAAATGTTTTGAAAAGAATTTGGTCTTCAAAATATTTTGAATAAAATTTAGTTTAAATGTTTTAACTTAGTAACATCTTTATGAAACTATATATTTAACAAGTTGAAATAAATATATAAGTTGTACGTATGCTATTTTATTCGCATAATTAATTTGATCCAAGTTTGAGTACACAAGTTCGAGGTGGATTACACCATTTCGTGTTAGGATTTTTCATTCGATTCTTGATGGCGAATATTTGATATGGATTTTGGGCTTGATTCCAGAATTCTCTATCATAGTATATGGCTATGCAAGGAGACTAATGGCTTCTAGTCGAGAAACCATATCAAAGTCCGCATTAGGGAAATCGAATGGACAATACTAGTTCGAAAGCGAACTTGTGTGATCGAGCGAGCGATCAAATGTGATTTTGCGAAATGATGACGTGTGTACATCTTATATTCTAATATCAGTGATATATTTTGACGCTGAAATTAAAAGCTGTCGGGTTAGAATATCTTTGCTTACTTTTCCAATTTAAATTACAAAGATATATAACCTATAAAAGCAAAGATATTCAAATCCCATATGGCTCTTCATACAGCGAAATTTATTTTGGAAAATTTGATCCTTATATAAGACGGACCTTACGTAAGTATAAGATGATTTTGAAAACATTTGATTTTGGAAATGAATTGGTTGACTTAAATTATATTGATTTGGAAATTTGGATTTATTTTCAAAAATCTATTATTTTGGAAACTTTGAAACTAAAGATATTTAATTTGAGAAGAAAATAATTTGGTGAAATTGTATATGATTTTGAAATTGAACTGATATTGAAACAAATTTAAATTTGAGAACCTTATGTTACTAAACACTTGATTTGGGAGTTGTCGAACTTATATAAAATTGATTTGTATGAGTATGAAATTGATTCGAAAACTATAGATTTGAAAAGGTACTCAATTTGAAAGTGAAATCTTATATAATTGAAGTCTATATAAGTTTGATTTGATATACTATTGATTTTGGAAAGTATTCGATTTGAAAATTAAATCTTATATATAATGGATTTTATATAAGTACGATATTTGAAAGTGATTTGAAAAGGTACTATATGATACATATTTTCGAAGTAAAGATATGGAAAGTGCCTTCTGCTTGATATCTGATTTGTGGCCACATCTTGGATTCATTCTATCGATATTATTCTCTCTGATTTTTGGTTTTCCGGATATGATACTCGAGTGTCCTTCGAATTCCATGGCGTTACCCATGGTCTTATTGTTCTCTCGTGACTGCATAGCGCAACTGCCTGGCTGAGTCTTGCCTAGGGGTACGGATTGTTTCCTGGGGGATCCAGGCGTAATCATTGTGTATCCTGCAATCTGTGTAGGTCGCGAATAGTAGCGCAAATGCTTGGCTGAGTCTTGCCTGGGGGTACGGATTGTTTCCTGGGGGATCCAGGCGTAACCATTGTGTATCCTGCATTCTACTAGTCATCATAGCGTAACTCGCAGGGCTGAGAAAGCTTACGGATATGGATTGTTTCCTGGGGGATCCAGGCGTAACCATTGTGTATCTGCGAACCATGGTTAGACAAAGGTTTTGTTTGTTTTTGTTTGGATTGTACTTTCCATTTCTGTTTTTAAAAAAGTTTTCCAGTATTTTCACTGGGTGTTGAAACAAGTTTACTAAGTACCTGGAGAATTCTAGCTTTGCGCCTGATCAACGCACTACCAGAGTCTGCAGGAACGAGGATAAACTTGTTAAGACATCGAGTTATAAAAGTATTTTGATAAAATATTATATAAATGATACTTTGATCAGTTACTTCCTTTTTAAAGGATTTTAAAGTGTTTTAAATATTTTACCTCTTTAACCAACACTTTTAATAAATGGCTCATCCTTGTCTTTCGTCCTATTTTCCCTTCTTGCTATTCCTATTCTCCACCTTGTTAAACTTACCTATAACAACAGTTATCAGGTATAATTTTAATATTCTTGTCATCTTGTCTTAATCCTATTCCATTCTATCTTTTTCTGTGTTTTCCATACTTCATTCCTTTTCGAGGATGAAAAGATTTGAGTGGGGGAGAGTGTAACAGCCCTAGATTTTTGTATATATTTTATTTGACTTTATTATATTTTGAAAACTATTTTAAACTTGTTTTATTTCAAACATTTCATTTTTAAATATAAATGTTGATTATTATGTAACTTTTAATTTCAAACTGGTATAAATTGAACATTTCCTGAAAAAGGGATTTCTGGTCAAACTGGTCAAACTTTGACTTTTAAAACTTCAAATTTAAATTGTTTAAAATCTTAAATTTTATCTTTTATTATGAAAATAGACTTAATAACATGAATACTGCTTTTTGTTTCGTTGAAAACGGAATTAAATTGTAAAAGTTATGTACATTTCAATTTTGAGTATAATTTGTTTTATTTTGCAATTTTGCATATTTTAAATTTTATAAATCATATTTTCTTTGTCATATTTTATTTTAAAATGTGTTAATATGTTATTTTATGTATATTTTTGTCTTTTAATATTTTTGAAGTGATAATAAAACTTTTCCAAAATTTATTGCATTTATTAAAGACTAGTTTCTATTTTTCTACTATATTCTTCATTTAAATTTTATTTAATTAAAATTTATTTATTTATTTTTGTGTATGCATTTTTATTTTATGTTCTTATCTTTATTTATAAATATTTTTCCAAGTCCATACAATTTTCCCTAAGTTTATTTCATTTATTTTCAAATTTTCTAGACTAGTTTTCATTTTGTACTATTTTCTTATTTTAATCATATATAATTAATATTTATTTATTTATATTTTGTATATTTGTTACATTTTCGAATTGAAACTGAATTTTTAATTATTTTCAGTTATTTAAACTTATTAAAAAGAAATAAAAGTGATTTGAAAGGTTTGTGGCTTTTTATTTCCTAAGGCCTTTTGAATTCCCACCTTTTCACATTTCAACATTACTTTTCATTCAATTGGCCTTAACTCCTCATTCTTTCAGCTGCATATCTCATTTTGCAATTCACGTGAAAACATCACTTTCTCATTCCTCATTCACATATGTTTTCAGATCTGAAGAAAAAGAATTGTAATGTCTTCCTCTTTTCTATTCTTTTTCACCTTCTTTTATTGATTTTCCTTTGTAAATTGCCTTGAAATCTTCATGCTTTGCTTGGCCCATAGCCTCACCATCACCACCATCGACCACCATCCCTTCCTCCCCACTAAATCCACGGCCAAACCATCATTCTCCACTGACATGAAAGTGCCATGGCCTCCCCTTGAGCAAAACTCCACAAAAACATTGAAAACTCTACAATTATCGCCTACCCGAGCCATGTATGCAACCTTCCCTTCATTTTACACCACCACCACCACCATAGGCTGCCACCACCACCTTTTCCAGACCTCCCCACACCACTCCAACCTCTTTCCAGACTTGAGCTTGACTGGCCAAGCATATAACCCCATGACCGAGCCCTTTTGGTTGCCAAAAACCATGTTTTAGCCTAAACCCCTTCACATCCCTGTGTTGTAACTTCCTCCATCATGTTCTACCTTGTAGCCTTACCTTTTCCAGACCCATACCTGATCCAAACCAATTACAAACCTGACCTAATTGATCCCCTAGGCCATGCAAACAAGTAGAGAAAGCAAGGTAAAAAGTTTCGTATTCAAACTGCTTTTTGTTTCAAAGTTATTCAAATTCAATCGTATTGATTTTTAACTATTATTTTGGTTTTGTTTTTGGGTTGTAACACAAGATCTATAACTTGGATCTCGCTCTCCACTCTCAAGTCATTCCCGTGTTGTCGTGCCTTCGTAGTGTCAGTATTGTGTGCTTTTGTGGCTATCTCCAGCTTTTAACAAGTGAGTTATTCTCACCAGACAGTGTATACCTATATAACTAGTAAATTGACCACTTTTGAATCTGTAAAATGCATCACCATATTATATCTGCTATGTTATGATTATATGATGTTCATCCATGCTTAAACACCTGTTATATCTTATGTTACTGTTATATTATGTTGTTCTGTTATTTTTATCAGTTTATCACACTGCAAGTTCCCTTTAGATTAGAATCACTATGGGTTGAAATGATACATACCCGAACGGACTTTAGAATAAGAGAAAATCGTTATGGGCTGAAATGATAGGCCTGAATGATTTTCAATTATTTTTCATTTCCTTGGGATTGCGGGTTTGAAATGATCAAACCCGGGTTTTCTTTGTAAATTACGGGTTGAAATGATATATTACCCGTATCACTTTACCTAGACTAGAAATGAAATACAGACCCGTTGTTAAAATATGTTTTTATAAAAATCTTAAAAATATTTTTGAAATGTAAATATTATAATATTTGATTTAAACTAAATAAAAAAATTATTTATGTAAGCATTATTGATTTTTTTGAAAATTTATAAGTGAAATAAATTATTGGTAAAACTAGAAAATTTGAAATGTAAGTTATTTTGGGAAATTTTAATTGGGTGATAATTGGAATTTAAATTAAATATGAAATGTGATAACTTCATGATAATTTGGATTAAAGTGAATTTAAATGATTTTTATATTATATTAATGATTTTGAATAAAGTTAAAATGTGAAATGAATGAATATTTAAGTTGAAATTTTGAAATATAACTAAAATTGGAAATTTGTGAATTTGGCTTAAGAGTGAATTTTAAGTTAAGTAAATAAAAATGGAATTAAGTTATATTTGAAAATTTAAAATTAAGTGTTAAGTTAATTTAATTTAATGAATTTATAATTTAAAATTGGAATTTAATAAGTGAATTATTATTAAATTTTGATTTTTGAATGGAGGTTTAACTTTATAAAATCATGAATATAAGGGTATTTGAATGATTATATATGATTTTATAAGTTAAAAATGATTTATATAAAAATATAATTGTTTGTGAAATTATACTGAATATTTGAAGTTAATTAACTGCATCTCTGAAACGCTATTAATTCTAATGTAAATGATAATACAACATCTGTAAATGCTGTAGTTGATAATAATGAACCAAATGGCTAAATTTAATTAAAGGCTATTATAGCATTTTTGTAATGTTATCATGGTTGAATTTAACTAAGTTTATTTGAAACTAATGTAACCCTATTACAGCATTTTAAATGCTGTCTTTTGTTAAATTGAACTGTTTTAAATGTGACTTTCCGTAGCATTTTCTAAATGCTGCAAAAGTTGAATTTTCATTGTTTTAATTAATTTAAGTGAACGAATGAAAGATTAAAATTTTGGAAATTTAATAATTTAATTATTAATAATAACTTTATTTTTATGATTTAAAATAAAGTAATTTGTTTCGAAATATAAACTATTTTGAAATATGATATTTTGATATTTTGAAATGGATTTTTGAAGGACATTGAATTTTGAAATGATATTTGATTTCGAAGAATAAAATACCATTTTGAAATTTTAACCACGGGGTGTATTTAATTTATGGTTTAACTGATCCTTAGAGGATGGGCGATCCCAAGCATCCTTTAAGTTATTATGCATTACTGCTACAGTTCACTTGAGTTGGTTTACATTATATAAGTATATATTGTCCTGACTCGAGTGTTTTGTATTTTTCTTTACGCTCGGGTCAGCCTGAGTATTTACAGCTTAGATTTGGATCTCTTTCTGGAGCTAGGAATCGTTGGAGATTCTGCTTATCTAGTTATCTATCCATTCCAGTTTCAGTTGTTCTATTTCAGCTCTGGTATTATAAACTTCTATGTATTTGAGATTTCTATTGTATATGTTTTCAGACAGATATTATGTATTTTGTTTTGAGAGTTTGTTATAGTAGCTTCATGAACTACTATGGTTTTTATATTCCGCTGCGAGTTATTCTGATATTCTGTGTCTGTGATTCTGTATTTGATTTTATTTGCTCCAAATTTTATTACAATCTGTTATTTTGAATTATTCAAGTCAGACATGCGTGGATTATTGTCGATTTGAATGGTCCAAAATAGTGGGTCGTTACAAGGGCGGCACGTGGTTGGTCAGCGTTGCTAGGCAGTGGGCGGGGCACTGGAGTAAGGCAGAGGGTTTATGGAGATGCGACAGGAGCGGGAAAGGTCGTTGGTGATGGGTGAGTGGAGGCTGGTTTGTGGCGACGTGGGCTGTCCGGTTCAAGGCTACGGTGAAGGAGGAGGTTGCATGAAGAAGAGCATGACATAAGCTTCTAGAAATGATGATAAGCCATGGGAAAAATAATGACAGGCAAATATGGTTGCCTCCATATATAATTTCTTTTCAAACTAAAACAGAACAGAAGAAAAAGGAAGGAGAGAAATAAAGTAGAGATCGAAGGGACGAGCTGAAATATAAATTGAAAGTTGGAAACAGTGAAGAACATCAATTGATTTAGTGGCTACTTGAAATTAGCAAATGAATATACAACCCAACAAAACAAATGAAAAGTGAACGGGTGAGAAAACTAAAAGTCACGCACGAATTCAGAGAATCTACATAAATATCTAACCTAGGGAAGAGCAGCAGCCTACTGTTGAATAAATAATTATATTAAAAGCAAACGGCTGTTTACTTCCTCCAGAACAAATGGAAACAGAACCCAAAATTTATAAACGGTACCGATACGGATAACTGTTTCGCAAAGTGCAACGTACACCGAACTCCGAATTTGACAATCGAATATACCGTAGAGATCTGCACGACGAGACGATCAAAACGGTATACAGATATCAGTGGTTTGATTGAATTATAAAAATTCGAATTTTTCTACTATGGAAAATGCATGAAAAAACACAGAAAAATAAGATCGACGGAGCTAAAGAAGTCCGAATTTGAAAAACGAAAAATGACGTCTTGCTCAGAAGACGGAGAATTTTCTATGTAAAAATATTTAAGTTTCGAAAATGTTTTATTTTCATCGCTTTTTAACTAATTAAATTCAAATGAATTTACGCACGAAATAAACTTCCATATTTTCTGACGAAAATTTGCAGTTTGCTATGTTTAATTAGACGCATTCCAAAGAATAAATTTTTATCTCAAAATTTTATCATTTAAAATTTCACAAAATTTCAACTAATTACGTTATTAAAAAGGTTAAAATTTACGGGTCGTTACATTCTCCCCCACTCAAAACTTTTCGTCCCCGAAAAGAAAGGAGGTAGGAGAATAGAAATAACCAGAAGAAAATAGACTTGAATTACAAAATAAAACAATTAATTTGACCATATAAATTTCAAATTTTAAATTAATTAATATTTAACAATTTGGTTAAATCCCTTTGAGTTCACTTAAGTTAAATCAATCTATCTATTTCTAAATTCATTATCTTATTATTTAGTCATCCTCAATTAACAATTTCTAAATCATCAATTTGTATAATCATTTATTGTACTCATATTTTGTTCAACAAATTTAATTCTTTTCTTCCAAATTATTATTAAGTTTATTCCACTTAATATATCTTATTACATATATTTAAATCATATAAATTAATTTAAACCATATAAAGTTCAGTTTAAATCAATTTATATTCAATAATTGATTTTAAATTCAAGGTATTTCCATAAGTTAATCAAATTTCAATCTATCAATTTCTTCAAAACAAATTTATTTGTCTCATCTATTATTCAATTAACTTATTATTCTATTTCTCTCTATTAACATCTTTAAAATAAAATTTAAGTGTATACATTTACTATAACACCCAAATCTTTCCTTTTAAAGTCATTTTATATTGTATATTATCCAATTAATTTTTTTTTAACTTCTAAAAATTTTAGGTAAGTTATGTTGAAATGAAATTGAGTATTATAAAAATAAAATTTTACGATCCAGTTATTTCAAGTTAAATATTTATCCAAGAATTTTGACTTCAGTTTATAATTGAAATCATCTTTAACCTAAAATTTAAGAATTTAAATCTCCAATTTACTTCAAACAATTTAGAGATATATTTATATATTTATATCAAATCAAATTAAATTTTTAAAATAAGATACTTATTTATATATATATATATATATCAAATTATACAGAAGAAATTCAAATCAAAATATTTTTTCAAAACAAAACCGTAGCAAAGCTACAGAATAGTCTCTCCACTTCGAAACTCGAAAATGGATGTCGATGATGCGGCCGCCATCACCGAAATTATTTTCTAGCGACAAAGAGAAGAGCACTGGTTTCAACATTTTAAAATTCTTTGAAAACGATTTGTGTTCGAAAATATTTTAAATACTATACACTTTAAAACTTTCAAATCAAAGTTTGAAATCACTAGAAATTAAATTCTCAAATTCTTTATTTATATTCCTTTCAAATCCCAAATCAAATTATAACCTAGTTTCATAAATTCATTTATTTATATTATGCAATAATCAATGGTTTACAAAACAATAAATGAAAATCAAATATTATTATTTCTGACAACAAATTCATTAACAATTTAATTTCAGAAAACTTATATTTATATATAATATAATAATACAAAACTTTTATTTTATTTACCAAATTTGAAAACGATATTGTGTCAGTTTGCTCTGCTCAAGTGTTTTGGAAATCTTATCGATAGTGTTGATCAGACGAATCGATCGAAAACCCAAATCAACATCAACAACTCAAACAACACAATGTATAAAACATTTTTAATATTTATGTACAAATACACTTCCTCGCTCGACGATACAAGAATGGATTTTAAAGCAAGGATATAGATTCAAATTTGATGGACTCAAATCAAAGAGAATCTTGATTCGAAGATAGGTTCGAAACAAAGATAAGATGATTAAATAACGAAATAGGAAGATGGATAAGTTTATATAAATCGTGGGCAACCTTAACCGGTCGATCGTGACTTCAAGAATAGGATCGATGCAGAATTTCGAGGCAAATCGACATTCGATCTCAAGAAATAGAATTCAGGTGTAGCAGGAGATAAATAGCATCGTAAACCGAGGATATAGAAATCTTCGGTAAATCGATGCCTACTGTAAAGGAGTTTCACCCCTTTACAAATCATTCGAAGTTTGGCGAGACCGCCAATTCATTATAAGGGTCATTCGAAGTGGAGTTATGGGATGCTCCAGAATTGAAAGAAGACGAATAGTAAGGACACAAATGAATTTCGGAACCGCGGGGAATGTTCCAAAATTCAAAGGAATCGAGTCAAAAGGAAGAGATTCAACACGAGTGAAAGTGATTCTGTAGATACATTTACTCTATATGCTCAATTTTGCCTAAAGCTACCAAAGCTCTGATACCAACTATAACGACCCGGTATTTTGCACCATTCGCATCCGCAAATGTCGGACTTGAATAATTCAAAATACCGCGTTGTTAATTTAAATTTGGCAAAACTGAACATATACAGTAAATAAAATAATCACAGATCACAGACACGGAGTAATAATTGCAGCGGAAATAAAAGAGATAGTAGTTCATGAAGCTACTATATAAATATATAAGTTACATCAGAGTCAAACCAGATACAACGGAAGAGTAACACGATACATCAGATACAAATCAGAATACATCACTAGAATCATCGAATACTGAAAGCAGAATAGATGGCTGGATCTTCAAGCAAAGCTCCAACTCCAAAGGAGAGTCTCGAATACTGGTACACTCAGTCTGACCCGAGCGTAAAGCAAAACACAAGACACTCGAGTCAGGATTAACATTCTTATATCAATAAATCCAACTCAAGTGAAATAGCAACTGAAATACAAGTAACTCAAAGGATGTTTGGAATAACCATCCTTTAAGGATCCGTTAAACTATCTACTATGTAGTGTACGATAAGTAGATAATGCCTATCAGTAATATAAAGTATCAAAATAGTGTTAAGGCGTTACCATTATCCCCCTTAACACATTTTATATAAGCGTTATAGTCTATACAGTACTGTAAACTCCACCGTAAACTAGTGGGATATCAGGGAGTACTCCATAGGTATAACACAAAACAAATCGTAGTGGTCGCGTATATAGGGATCCAAATATGACAAGGCACATGAGGCAATACCCAAGGTAGTGAAACTACCGTTTGCCTGATCCGGACTGGTGAGAACGCATCGCCGTAGCGATCGCAACACCGCGAAACAACACTCCCAAAATCAAGGGTGCACCAATCGACAACAAGTAATGAGTAGTTCGAAGAAGTGTGTTCGCTCGAGGTAGCTAGCCCCCATTTGGCCTAGCACGACTCCTGTTTTAGTCATTTCCAATTTGACACAAGTGTCAAGGCTATCCATTATCGTTCTCTTTCTTCAGTCATCACGTACATCATTCCAACCACTTCATTCTGGATCACCACTCCGCGTATAGTTATTAAAGTGGTTTTCGGTTTAGACAGAGAGTATGTCCATAATCGATTCCGGTCTCTTTAATAACTTTCGTCATTATTTCACCGATTGGTCGTTTATATTTCAAAACCAAATCAAATTCAATTTCAAATAGAATTCGTAAACCAACATTTCATTTTTCTTTCTAAATCAATTTCCAAAATTTACGTTTCAGAACTTCCAAATTACCATTTCAAAATCTTATAATACAATTTCAATTTTTATTTAAACCATTCAAATATTGATTCAAGTTCGTATATAAGATTCATTTCAAAATCATTTAAATTAATTTAATTTAACATTCAAATCAATTTAAATTCGTTTATCGATTTCATTCAATATTCGTTAAATAAATTTATCATTTAAAACCATTTCCATTTAATTTCCAATTCATTAAATCAATCACTTACGATCAACTACATTATATCAAACCTTCAAATTTAATTAAATTAGCTTCAACAAATCAACCCTTTAAATTACAAGTCTTACATTAATTTCAATAAAACACATTTTTTTTCTTGTTAGAGAAATTCACTTTCACTTATTTATTTACTTAGTTACAATTTCAAAACTCAATTTATAAAGAAACTTAAATTCACTTATACAAGAAGTTCAATTTTACTTAATAAAGAATTCAATTCAATTCAATTATTAAATAATTCAATCTTATTTAATTATTAAATAATTTCAAAACTTAAATATTTACTAATTTCAAAACTTAATTATTAAATAATTCCAAACATAATTATTAAATAATTAATTTTAAAACAACGTTCATTCATCATCTACTATGTTAATATTTTGATTCAGATTATTAAATATTAACATTTCCTTTCATTAAAATTCGCATTCCAACTTCGTTTCGAAACCATATTATTTATTCAAATAAAATCTTTATTTTATTTTTAAATCTAATCATTGACCAATCGGGTTTTATTTAATTCTCTATCCTAAGTCAAAGTTCAATTTGGGTATTTATCATTTCAACCCGATTCCATTCCAATTCAAAAATCAAAGCATAACAAACGGAACTTGCAGTGTGATAACTGGGATGGTGTCAAAGTAAATAAACAAGCAATAACAACAATCAATAACAATCCAATAATCAATTCAAATAATCCCGAAATAACCATATTAATTCACATTGTTGTTTGCGCGAATTAATATAATTATTTCTAGAATCTACATTATCATTTCATGTAGATTAAAGATTATTACATTACGGTTCTTCACTTGTCATCTATTTACAATTTCATACATCATCAATTTAACAACATACATTCAGTGGTTCACGGTGTAATTAAACAAATCCTACGTGTCAATAAATTTAACATTTAAAAGGGTCATATTATACAAATGTCATTTAATCAAATTTAACACATATATCAAATCTAACTATCCTACGTCAATTCCAATTTCAAATTATTTATCACTTACAACATTAACAAATTTAACATCCAATTGTAAACATAAAACAATCAATCATTTAACAGCCAAACTGGATTATCATTGCATATATAACAGATAATGGTGTCAGATGTCACAGGTGAACTGATACAGGTAATAACAGTGTAAATATCTAACAGCAGCATATTTCAATTGTCGTTTCAATTTAAATCAAATTTAATAAATAAAAGAACATTAATCATGAGTGATTGCTCACCTTTCGAGGCTAGAGAGATGCACGAGAATGGAAGCGAATAGACAAAGATGAGCATACAAATCGAGCGAGCGGAACAGCGACAAGTTTGGATTTTACTGCGATAGATTCGATGTTGAGGATGTCAGTCAAAAGAGCACTAGATCAATGAAAAAGGATATATTAGATATATATATTTTCCTTTTCTCTTTTATTTTAAATCAGTTTAAACATATTTTAAAATAAAATATATATTTATTCTCAAACCAACATTAAATACTACATATAAAATATCCACATGCATATTTGAAAACAATTTCACGTATACTTATATGTGACAAATGTATATAATCTTATCTACAAACTCACATATTTATAATAATAAAATCAATATTATTATAAACCAGTATTTTATACTTAAATCGATACACAATGTACACGACACTTGTGTAAATATATATATGCTATATGCAATACAAAAGCGATGCAAAGAAATTGTACTAACATAATAATATACAATAAAATAAACTGATATATATACCCTGTAAACCTAGGAAAATAATCACTTTTACAATGAAAAGAGAATAAGCTCTGATTGTATAAACATATATATATATATATATATATATATATACGAACAGGCCTAAGCCCACAGATATACAGAACTGACACATACATTGTAGATTGTAAAGTTTGTATTAAACCATAGTATCAACAACAAGTAAAATAACATATATCCTATATATTAAACCATAGTATCCGCAAGCATAACACCTATAAAAATAACTTTATAAACTTTTACATTAAAACTCAACATACTGAAACAAATAATATATTGTACGATAATAAAATATAATATAACCAAATATATAAACATACCATACAAAAAAAGAGGCTCGATTGCCGATGGATGATCATTTGGTGGTGAGAGGAAGCAGGATGTAGCCGAGGGAAGGAAGTTTGGCTGGCTGAGGGGAAAACATGGCCGTGGTTGACTGGCTCGAGTCGCCGGGGTGTTTCTCGGAGTTTGGGTTGCAATTGCGGAGGGCTATCGAATGTGAGGAATGATGGCGGCTGGAGGGGATGATGGGATCGGCGGCTTGGTCGAGGGCTGCAGACGTGGGGTGGAAGGAGGTCGGTGCACTGACGTGGCGAGTCAGGGCCGGTGGTGGCTACCATGGCCGAAGAGGGTCAGTGAGAGAGGGAGAGTTTGAGGCAGACGTGTGGGAGGTTGAACGGCTGATGGTGGTGCCGAAGCCGGAGGTGGCTGGCTGTGCTCGGGGTGGAGGATCTCGGAGGGACAGGTGGATTTGTATGACAGTGGAGGAGCTTGGCGTGGGAAAGCGGGGCAGATAGGCTGAGTTAGTGGGTTGTTTGGTCGGAGCAATGGTGATGACGGTCACGTTGCAAGGCGTGTGGATCTTTGGGTGGTGTTTGTTGCCGTGGGCGAGGCACTGGAGTAAGGCAGAGGGTTTATGGAGATGCGACAGGAGCGGGAAAGGTCGTTGGTGATGGGTGAGTAGAGGCTGGTTTGTGGCTACGTGGGCTACCCGGTTCAAGGCTACAGTGAAGGAGGAGGTTGCATGAAGAAGAGCATGACATAAGCTTCTAGAAATGATGATAAGCCATGGGAAAAATTACGACAGGCAAATATGGTTGCCTCCATATATAATTTCTTTTCAAACTAAAACAGAACAGAAGAAAAAGGAAGGAGAGAAATAAAGTGGAGATCGAAGGGACGAGCTGAAATTTAAATTGAAAGTTGGAAACAGTGAAGGACATCAGTTGATTTAGTGGCTACTTGAAATTAGCAAATGAATATACACCCCAGCAAAACAAATGAAAAGTGAACGGGTGAGAAAACTAAAAGTCACGCACGAATTCAGAGAATCTACATAAATATCTAACCTAGGGAAGAGCAGTAGCCTACTGTTGAATGAAGTAATTATATTAAAAGCAAACGGCTGTTTACTTCCTCCAGAACAAATGGAAACAGAACCCAAAATTTATAAACGGTACCGATACGGATAACTGTTTCGCAAAGTGCAACGTACACCGAACTCCGAATTTGACAATCGAATATACCGTAGAGATCCGCACGACAAGATGATCAAAACGGTATACAGATATCAGTGGTTTGATTGAATTATAAAAATTCGAATTTTTCTACTATGGAAAATGCATAAAAAACACAGAAAAATAAGATCGACGAAGCTAAAGAAGTCCGAATTTGAAAAACGAAAAATGACGTCTTGCTCAGAAGACGGTTTAGAATTTTCTATGTAAAAATATTTAAGTTTTGAAAATGTTTTATTTTCATCGCTTTTTAACTGATTAAATTCAAATGAATTTACGCACGAAATAAACTTCCATATTTTCTAACGAAAATTTGCAGTTTGCTATGTTTAATTAGACGCATTCCAAAGAATAAATTTTTATCTCAAAATTTTATCGTTCTAAAATTTCATAAAATTTCAACTAATTACGTTATTAAAAAGGTTAAATTTTATGGGTCGTTACATTTTGCTTCGAGGCAGATGTGCGTACAAAGGGTCATCCGCTCATGCACGGAAACGTATAGGGTCTCATCTGCTAAAATATGCGAGAATATATCCAAACGACCAATATATATATATATATATATATATATATATATATATATATATATATGCAGACACACATATCCAAACAATCATCAAAACAGCATAATAAAAATATTCCCACTTATATAAAAATATAAGCGGGCCAGAGAGTCTGGCTTTTACTCACTTTGATTGCAGTCGTCGTTGCAGAGTTTTACTTTGATTAAAAACGAACTGGCATTCGAATTTAACCAAAATTTTTATTAGCTCCAAATCCATCCAAACTAGCTCTAAAATGTAGTGCTCGATAATATGAATTCAATGCAATTCGTTTCGTGCGAAACGGACCTCGTATGAAAAAGTTATGCTATTTTAAACATTCGAATTATATAATATAATTAACGTTTAAACTAATTATGTAATTAATAAAATTAACCCACGTTTAAACCTTAATCCTGCCTCTCCATCATCATTTGCACGTTACAGCCGTACCTAACTCGTCGTTCAACTTCATCCATCGCTGCGGCCTCCACGATCGCCTAGAACACGATTAACCATCACCATCGCATGCGCCTGCACAAGCTCTACCCATGGCCTCCGACCACACCCCCTAGCTCCGCCTCCACCTCGTAAAACGCCCTAAAACGCACGACCTTCATGAGCCATTTTCTCCTTGATCGTCATGCCGCTTTAGATCATAGCCGTTGATCTTAAAGATCTCGACGAGATCTTCATTTTCCGTGTAGAAGTCGAGATGTATAAGTCGATGGATGTGGAGATATTAGAGGATAAAGATCGGATGATTCTGGCCATTGAATTCAAAGTGGCGGCCGGGTATGGAACCCTAGGGTTTGTGAAAAAAGGAAAAAATGAGTGGCTTCTATGGAAAACTTTCGTGCACTATTCATCCGAAAATATTTCGAACTCCAAACAAAGCATGCCGCCTGGCGTTCATAATGTTTTACCCCAATTCTGAACACAATGGAATATGTATCGTAGGTCAATTCCATCGTATTTGGAAGATAGGTTTTCGAATCGAGTTATTTTAATTAAAATTTCTTAAATAAATTTCTATGCGTTTCACCTTCGCACGATCAAACCGTAAGTCCGATTGACACGAAATTTGAAATCCTATAAAAATATACTATTACGGATCCAATGAAACTGTTTTCGTCCAAACCCGAGACAGTGTCAAAAATGACTATTTTCGCGTATTAATTAAATATCAAAATTTTCCAATTTCTGCAAATTTACTTTTAATTCAATTTTAAAAGTTTAATATCTCTTTTCTAATTCAAATAGGATTTAAATTAAAATTAGAAATCATTTTTATTCACATTAGATTCCAAAATTCAATTAATTAACTAATTTAACTTATAATATTCATTTTTCAATATTTAAATTCAATTAAATGTTCTAAATTCAGGTGATTGAAAAACTAGGTCGTTACATTTATGATGATGATTTTGAAGACGAAGATCTTCATGATGCAGGGCTACTTTCCACTAGACCCGCGATGCATATTATATATATAGTGGCAGTAGTGCTTTGTTATGGAAATCTATGATATGCAAGGACCTCTCGCTACTAATCCTAGGGGTAATTCCCGATAGAATTTGATAGGAGAGTGCCTTCGGTTTTCCCTGTTCTTGGACAACTTTTATGGACGAATGTCTGACGTTGCATTTCTAATTACATGAATTGATCCCTTTGAATGTATCATCTGTTTGGTGGCGGAGAAGGCAACTTCTCTTAGCTTAACACCCTTTCCAGAGACGTATGAGTTTAAGAGTTATACATTTATAGAAATCAGTTGTGTGATTGTGGGAATGGAAAAGTGGCATTCAAAGTGGAATGTGCTATGTGAAAGGTAATCGTTACCTCTAGCCTCATCACCTAGAAATGATAGAAACAGGGTAAAAGCGATAGGGCTATATGGGTCGCTCCCATGAGGATATGGTAATCACCTTTCTAGATTACTCTCTGTATATCGAGTATGTTGTGTATGATGTAGCCACGGATAGGTCGAGAATGACCGGGCGATGTCATATTCGGTACTATCCAGCGAAGGGGTAGGCTAGTTCTGTGTTGGTTTAGGCGTTCAGTATCTGGACCCTAGGTACATTTTTCTATTGGTGCACTGTTGGAAGGTAGTCCCTTACCTTGTCATTTGTATAGATTCCATTCTCCAATACATGCTTGCCATTTTGTTTGTATAACCTAACCTGCAGCTAGTATGCTGGAATTTAGTAATGTAACAATTTCGACTATGATTAATATTATTTATATACTAGGCACTAGTATAATATCAGATGATTTGTTATAAAATGTTTTGGTTATCATAAGGTAAAAACCTGTCCGTGTTTATGTGCAGTGTGGTCTTATGAGATACGTTTATTTTTATAAAGAAAAGTGTTTGATAACTTTAAAATAAATTTCAGATGTTTTTTCTCACGCTGGTTTACCAGACTGATCCGGGCGTTCTTCCCTTTCAATGCCCGGGACCGAGCATATTTATAGATTTAAATTTGCATGCTTTGGAGTTTTAGCAGACAAGATGGTGGTCTTAAGGTCGTATTCACGTATATGTTTATTTTCCGCTGCATTGTTATTTAAATTATCAGCATTTGTTTGGACAGGTTATTATAACTATCCAGGCTGATGATTGTGATTTGTTATTGTACTCTGAGGGATGTATGTATGTTGATAGTTTCTCTTTTGCAAAGTTCGTTGATATTATATTATTTGTTGTTTTGTTGCGATTATGAGATTCTGTGTTGTTTTAGTTTCTCTTTCTCTCCTTCTTCTTTTCTCTTCTTCTTTCTTCTTTCTTTCTCATAACAATCGAGCTTTTTGGCACTTGGATTTGCCGCACGTGAATACCAAGGATGTATTAGTGTCAATTTTCGAGGGTCGAAAAATCCATTCGTCACATTTACCCTAACTGTTGATTTGGTTTAAAAGAGAACTAGTCAAATCAACCTTCTTATATTAATGTTGCTAAAGTGGGTGTTAAGACTCTCTTGCCTTAAGACTTTGACCTTGAGCAAAGCTCAACAAATCATAGGCCTACATGTGATGGGTAGCACCTTATCGGTTGTATCATATATAACTCTAACCCGTGGTCCTTGTCTCATCTCGACCTTGAGAAAAGCTCAAAAAATCAAGAGAGATTATTCACTCGTACCTATTATTTAGTGAAAACCTAAGTATAATGCACGTACCTTGAGGAAAGATTAACAAATACATGCATGTATCTTACTTCCCTAGTCACTATATTAATAGTTGGGCATAACATCTCTAGCTTAAGGAAAGTTCAACAACTAAAGAGTATGCAAGTAATCATTAATATATAAATAATAGATGATAACTTATATTATAGATTAATAATCTTTAATATATATTTTAAGCAATAATTATTTAGGGAATAATGTATCTTTTACGAAATACTTTCGTGGTCAAGTGTTAAACACATTTGAAATCACGGTATATGTACAATACATATGTAGTTGCTCCTTAAACCTAAATTGGTTTTAATACAGTTCCACTTAAGTTTTATACATTCATTGTACATAAGTTTAACTCACATATAATAGTTTATAATTAAGTTAATTTATTTATATATATATTTCTTATGTGTGTGTGTTAGTTAAATCTTATTTAATTAATTTTAATTTACCAATTCACTTAAAAATCAATTAAAATATTTTCAATTTTCAAAAATTTATTTTATTCATCTTAAACAATTAAAAAGAATATAAGCTATAACATTTATAGTTTTCTTTACACATGTCATTATATACTTATATTGATTTATTATTAACCTTTAATTAATATATATTTATCAAATAAATATTCATTTAATTAAATATTTTTAATTAAATTATTTCTAATTAAATTTCAAAAATTAATTTTTTATATACCTTAACCATTTTAAGAGATATATATACATATGCACATATATACATATACACATATACATATACATATATACACATATACATATGCATATACATATATATGCATATATATATATATATTTATTTATTTATTTTAATTAATTAATTAACTTTTTATTAATTAATTAATTACATTATTAAATAATTTTTAGAAAATATTATATTATTTTCGTAGCACTTTTGAAAAATATTTTATAACTTTTATAAAATTTGTAGGATCACACATTTTTCTTAAAAAAAAACTTTTTTAATTTGTTTTATATTTTAAATTGAACTTTTAAATTCGAAATATATTTTAACTTTTCAAACCAAAATTTAAAAATTAGCCTAAAGCTTAAAATCAATTAGGGCTTTTATATTAGGGATAACCTTTGGGCTTACATCATTTTTCGAGCTAGGTCAAGAGCTAGGAATGACAGAGTACTTAGTTAACCAAACCCAACCTTAGAGACCACCTTTCTAGACACCCTACTAAATTGATAAGCTTTAATAAGTTAGCCATAATATTGCTAGTTTATGCTATATAGATCATTAGGGCTCTGATAATATTAAAGGCCCGACCAAACTCCTTTGGGGTGACCCAACTGAATACCTCACAATCGATTTTTTTCATGTAGCCTTTCCACTAGCACAACCGTCACAGGACATGTAGGGGTAGAGGCAATGGTTCGTCATAGATCACAATGCGAGAAACCTTATCATGCTTATTGTAGGGATCAAACCTGGGAGATCCAGTGTACTTGGTGAACCCCTCAACCAACCTCATTCTGATGTCACTGAAGAAATTGGGCTAGTCGGAAGTGGGTTAAATGAGTGAATTTCAAAATAAATCCATTTTGGATATTTGTTGGGCCTATGAAGTCTAATATATATTAGATCTCATCTAAAATTTGTTTTACTCTAAATCTTATTTTATTTAATTTGTTTAAAAGAGAGTTTAATTTAAATTAAATTAAATACATTATAATGAGCATATCAAATACACCCATATATGTATAGTGCACGTGCAACATATAGATAATGTACATGATTAATGTGTACGTTTATAGGCGCTAGGATTTACATCGCAATGGACGCATTCGCCCTTTATATATGCCTTTGTGGTCCATAGTTTTATTCTGAAATTATAAAAATAGTAATTATATACATACATAGTTTACTTTATGTATATATACTATGTTATAAAATTATTTTATCTAATTAACAAAAGTTTACATGTATTTATATTATGATAATTAATGAGGTTATGACGCAGCGGAATAATAAAAAACAAGATAGATCGATGAAATTGCAATCGGTGGATTGATGAATACTGCGATGCCTGAATTCGTTGATCCAAAGATACCGAATTCTAGCTATCTCTGTCTCGTTGATCCGAAGATACCGGGAAAGAGATCTACGATTCTTCAACGTTGATCTTGCGCACAAGATACCGTGAATCGGCTTCAACAAACGAAGATTCGAGCGCACTCGAATAACGTAAGTGGAGATAGGAGACTTCACTCGACTACCAATTAGAAGAAAGCACAAAGCAATCAAAATGGAAATTTTTATTCAAAAGTCAACAAAACTTTACAAATGAAACAACTTGCCTATTTATAGGCTACAACACGCAAAACAGAAAAAAATACAACTCCTAAGTCGTCGCCGACCTAATAGTCACGACCTAAAAAATCAGACGACTTACGACTTACAAACATCACGACTTAAGCCTTATAACAGAACGACTTAACAAAATGTTCAAAGAAACAATACAACATGTAAGCGACCTAAAACAGATATGTAACGACTTATAATACAAATGACTTACGACTTATAAACGCTGCGACCTACGACTTAAAACAGAAAATATCAACAGAAATACAACACTAAGTCGTTGCCGACTTAACAACTCTACGCGACTCAACTTAGGTCGTACGCGACCTAAAACAGACGACTTAACTCCAGCAGTGGTCTTTCTTTGGACGACTTAAGGCATCAAGGGTTCAGATTAACACGGCATAGGAATCTTCGCTTCTGGCTTCTGCGACTTAAGATGGCACGACTTAAGATATCAGCGACTTACGACTTACGAGATACTTCTTCCCGACTTAAGAAATTCTGACGACTTAAGATATAACCATCCTCACACGACTTACGACTTAAAGTGTTTACGAGTCAGAACTTCAGCGACCTATGGTAGGTCGTGGCTTCGTTAGGTCGTAACTCTTCACCGACTTAAGACATATCCCAGACGCTACTTCCTGTCTTACTGCCTCACCAGTAGGTCGTGCCTCGTCTATTCGATCTAACTGTTTGTTAACTCGCCTATCTTCACTAAGTCGTTCCAACGACTTAAGAGCTTTGTTAACTCGCCTATCTTCACTAAGTCGTTCCAATGACTTAAGAACTTTGTTAGGTCGTAGCCTTTTCTCCCAAACTTGGTTAAGTCGTAACTCCCTGGAATTAATTCGCAGCTCCCCCTCACGTGCTTCTATAAGTCGTGGACGACCTATAGTTCCCTCCATAAGTCGTGGACGACTTATACCCACTTCCTTAAGTCGTGTACGACTTAGGTCTTGACGAATTCTGGGTTGCGCTGCATCATCCTCCCCTGGTTTAAAAGAATTCATCCCGAATTCACACTTTCTTCTTCTTCGAGACCCTGTCTTCCATTCGTTATCTGGTCTGGTGTGGTTCTGGTGATAACCACTCTCGAGATTGATCTTGACTTGACCCTTTGAAGATGTGGCTCGACATAAGGAACGCATTGCGTAAAACAGACGCGGCATTAGGCAGGCGGCATAAGGAAGTGATCTGAGGGCGATGACATATGAAAAAGTATGGCCTGAACTAAGCACTAGGTGCCATATCCAATTCATGTAGCACAGAACTTCATAAGAATAGTGTCGTATACCATACTGCTTGTGCCAATAGGAAGACGTGATACAAAACCAAAACGTGTCGAAAATGTGAGACGATATAAGGAAGTTTAAAATCATGGAACGACTTGGGAAATCACGACTGAAAAAGTGTGAGGACTCATGCTCAGATTCTCGTCTTTCGTGTTCTTTCAGATTCTGAAGATCATACGATCCCTGTAGTAGAATGGCAACTGGTACTAGTTCAGTGTGAGGTTGAATGTCCTGTAGTGGTGGTAACTCTTCGGGTAGTTCTTCAGGATATTCGCCTTCAGATTCATCGAATTCTGATCCAACTTCCTCAAAAACGTCAAGATCTTCACTCGTCCCTTGCCCGGTCAACACAAACAATTCATTCCTCATTTCCACATACTCTTCCAACAAAAAAAAATTAATTTCTTCAGGCAGTTTCCCAGAAATCTCATCTTCACAATCTTCAAATACTTCAATCTCTTCAGAATTCTCAAAATCAAAACTTTCTCCAAGTTCAATCAACATTGATAGTTCATCACCATCTTTTATTTCACTGTCGAACTCTTTCAAAGATAATAAATCATCTGATTCTGCCTTCTCTTCTGTTTCATGTTTACTTTGTTCGGACTCCTCGAAAACTAAAAAAGTTTCACTTGGCTGGTCTTCCTCCATAAACTCATGTGTCAAGCAAGAATCCTTCATCGTCAAATTATTTCCTTCAACTTCGAACACAATTTCTTCTTCCACACTACCAACATCAATCTTTGGTGGTGACGAATAATCAACTTCTACATCCACATACTTTGACTCAATTTCTTCATCATCATCAAATTCCGATGGTTGATAAAAGTCAATTTCAACAGTCCTCCTCAACAAGTTACCTCCTTTCTCTATTGACAAAACTTCTACTCTCCCTGATAAAGATTCCTCAAATCCTGGCAAAAATTCTTCATCATCGTCAAATTGTGGTGGTTGATAAAAGTTAACGTCATCAATCAAATTACATTCTTCGTTCTCCAACTCGACCTCTTCATCTTCATTGTCAAACTTTAGTGGTAAGGTTGCGAATGATTCTGTATGTCCGACCACTTCAAATTCTTCTAACATTGGTTTAACCTCCTCGAGAGTTTTAAGCTCTTCACTTGCCTCATACCTAACCAAGGTTTCAGCACTACCTTCCGATTCTTCAGCACTTTCGCCGAAAGGTAATGGACTAGTTGGTTCCTCCTTCTCTTCTATCTTGCTTTCAGTAGTATCATTCACATCCTCACTTTCACATTCTTCTACAACAAAGGGTTTCTTCTGGGACTTTGTACATTCAAAACTTCGATGGGCAGACTCCTCATAAAGATAGCGCTTCATTCGATCATCAACATTTGTCTTATTGAATCCATGTACAACCGGTTTGTTGACTCTCTTAGAAACATTCATATTGCAAATAACAACTCTACTCTGATTGCTGGAGCTTGTAACCACACCCTTTCCACGACTCCCTTGACTCAACTTCTGCAATTGTTGATCAATACGAGCTTGATAATTGTAGGGTAAGAAATTTGCTTTCATCATCCTTTTCATCTTATCCCACTTGAAAACTTTAGACTTCTTCATCCTCTCTCTAGTTGATTTAGTTTGTTGCCACTAGTCCATGGCTTTTCCTTTCAAACTTGCAGCAACTAACTTCACTTGACGATCCTCAGGAACGTAGTTGAGCTCAAAAACATTTTCAACCGTGGATAACCAGTCCAAGAATTCCTCTGCTTGTAGTCCACCTCGGAATTCTGGAATCTCCGTATCCTTTCTTGATTTCCATGTATAACCATCCTCTTAAATATTCTTGTATCGATTTTGCCCTTGACTAGAATATCGAAAATGAACACGATCACCATAACTTTCCTCTTCAAAATTAGTTGAACTTCGTCGTCGATTCTGAACATCGACTCTTCTATGCCCATGCACGTCCTCTCTACTTCTTTTCTCATAATCATAAGATGGCTCATGCTCGTAACCATGATACGCTCTTCTTTCTTCCTTCTGATAATCACGATTGTCTCGAGCCCCACGATCTCGATTTATTGACAAAGATGATTCTCTTCTTTCCCTATCATAACGTGGCGACATTCTCCGTTGATTTCGATTCATGTCAAACTTCATTCTCTCTACATTCTCGAAATCCTTATTGAATCTTCCATCACTACGTTGCTTCTTCTGTTCAGGATCTTCTCTCCCATAAAAATCTGCAACACTATGATGACGGTTAACATATCTCGAAGGCATGATCAAGCCTTCAAACTTTGACTTTCGGCTCCACTCCAAATTTCAAACACCTTTCGAACTTAGATCCAAAATGAGATGGATCGAAATCTCCCACTTTGTTGCAAATCGCGATGAACACGATGGACAAAGTTTCGGCCTCCCACTCAAATCCGATCAAACAACTTTGATACGAAGTCGAACACTTCAACTTAATCATGCCTCAACACTTCAAGCTCGGCAAATCACTTCAACTTCAAAATGAATAGGCTCCAAGTCTCGATCTAGCTATGATTGGCTAGAACAAGCTCTGATACCAAATGACGCAGCGGAATAATCAAAAACAAGATAGATCGATGAAATTGCAATCGGTGGATTGATGAATACTACGAT
This sequence comes from Allium fistulosum, assembly GCA_030737815.1. Classification (NCBI taxonomy): domain Eukaryota; kingdom Viridiplantae; phylum Streptophyta; class Magnoliopsida; order Asparagales; family Amaryllidaceae; genus Allium; species Allium fistulosum. The sequence continues at coordinate 1,391,416,800 of CM060902.1, forward strand.
GCCTGAATTCGTTGATCCGAAGATACCGAATTCTAGCTATCTCTGTCTCGTTGATCCGAAGATACCGGGAAAGAGATCTACGATTCTTCAACGTTGATCTTGCGCACAAGATACCGTGAATCGGCTTCAACAAACGAAGATTCGAGCGCACTCGAATAACGTAAGTGGAGATAGGAGACTTCACTCGACTACCAATTAGAAGAAAGCACAAAGCAATCAAAATGGAAATTTTTATTCAAAAGTCAACAAAACTTTACAAATGAAACAACTTGCCTATTTATAGGCTACAACACGCAAAACAGAAAAAAATACAACTCCTAAGTCGTCGCCGACCTAATAGTCACGACCTAAAAAATCAGACGACTTACGACTTACAAACATCACGACTTAAGCCTTATAACAGAACGACTTAACAACATGTTCAAAGAAACAATACAACATGTAAGCGACCTAAAACAGATATGTAACGACTTATAATACAAATGACTTACGACTTATAAACGCTGCGACCTACGACTTAAAACAGAAAATATCAACAGAAATACAACACTTAAGTCGTTGCCGACTTAACAACTCTACGCGACTCAACTTTGGTCGTACGCGACCTAAAACAGACGACTTAACTCCAGTAGTGGTCTTTCTTTGGACGACTTAAGGCATCAAGGGTTCAGATTAACACGGCATAGGAATCTTCGCTTCTGGCTTCTGCGACTTAAGTTGGCACGACTTAAGATATCAGCGACTTACGACTTACGAGATACTTCTTCCCGACTTAAGAAATTCTGACGACTTAAGATATAACCATCCTCACACGACTTACGACTTAAAGTGTTTACGAGTCAGAACTTCAGCGACCTATGGTAGGTCGTGGCTTCGTTAGGTCGTAACTCTTCACCGACTTAAGACATATCCCAGACGCTACTTCCTGTCTTACTGCCTCACCAGTAGGTCGTGCCTCGTCTATTCGATCTAACTGTTTGTTAACTCGCCTATCTTCACTAAGTCGTTCCAACAACTTAAGAGCTTTGTTAACTCGCCTATCTTCACTAAGTCGTTCCAACGACTTAAGAACTTTGTTAGGTCGTAGCCTTTTCTCCCAAACTTGGTTAAGTCGTAACTCCCTGGAATTAATTCGCAGCTCCCCCTCACGTGCTTCTATAAGTCGTGGACGACCTATAGTTCCCTCCATAAGTCGTGGACGACTTATACCCACTTCCTTAAGTCGTGTACGACTTAGGTCTTGAAGAATTCTGGGTTGCGCTGCATCAGGTTAGGTAAGCATTTAAGAAGAGGAAAATGTGGAGGTCTTTTAATAAAAGTTTATAAATATTTATAATATGATAATTAATAAGCTTAAGTAGGCAATTAAGAAAGGGAAAAGAGGGGTTCCTTTTTCCTTCCTTTACTCATTCTTTTGTTTGATTTTCAAATTTCATTTGAACACTCACACCCTTATTAATACTAAAATTAATTATGACTAATTTTATGTGTTTCAAAATTTAAAAATAACAATTTGAATTCTAGTTTTGCATTAGGAAGAATTCAAGATTAGATCCATGACTTTAAACAAATGTCCTTTTATAAACCTATGAATTAAAATAAAACATACATACATACATAAATAATAATAAAATATGTTTTATATTTGAAAATAACATATATACATAAAAAATCTATTCAATTTTATAAAATAATTATACATAATCAATACATGTAGTTTACTTATATTTATTCATATATAATATATTACAAAATTATTTCAAATAATTTAAATAGTTTTAAATCCAATTTTTTTAAGATTATGGCAGAAAACCATTTCAATATAATATTGTTATGAATGGTTTTTTTATATTAAACATTAACTTTGAAAGCAACAACAAACAATAGATTGGATAACATAGGCATATGTAAATTCGTTGTATAAGATATGGAATGTAAACTATACTAACATGATGTAATATATAATAATCAAGGACCTCTAGCTTAACTGGTTAGAGTTATTGTAGTTTAGATAAAGATTCTAGAGGTAATGGGTTCAAGCCACTGAGACATCATAACGAGTGCTCTTCTTGAATAAAATATCATTCTTGTTATCGAAAAAACATGATGTAATATGTAATCAAAATGAGATTGGATAATTAACTTGTGAAGTAGCAAAAGATTCACACCTTGAATGATTGAATAACTCCTATATTTAACCAAATCAGCCTCCAGATTTTTCTATGATATAGAGATGAACACCACTTTTGTATTGATTCTATTTTATATTGATTTTCTTTTTGTATTTTAATGGCTATGGAGCCATGAATTTTAAATGAAGTGGAGGAGAGGAAGAAACAATGACAATTAATTGTGTTTAAGTAAGGATTTAAGAAGATGAAAAGGTGGATGACTTTTCTCCTTCCTTTACTCATTCATGCAATACCATTTCAAAAAAATTGAACACTCAAACCATTCCTATATTACATCCTATAGCCAACCATGCTAAAGCCATGATGGGCCCTCAAACGTTCCCAAACTCATTTAGTAATTAACCGATTTAAATTAAATTTAAATATTTTATCGATACCGCACTCGATATGTGCATATATAAATTTTATATATCCATCTCATCAAATACTAATGGCGTTCAAAAATCAAATAAAATTTAATAATTAATATTTCATAAATATAAACTAATTTAATTTATTTACAATAATTATTGTTACTCATTTTTTCTTAAGTAAAAAGATAAACTAATCAAGGCTTCATAGTCTCGCCCGGCCCGGGCCAAGCTAGCACGAGTGACGCAGCGGATTAATCAAAACGATCTTCAATCGGTGAAAGTAGTAATCGGTGGATTGGAAGATACTGAAATGCCCAAATTCGTTGATCCGAAGATACCGAATTCTAGCTATCTCTGACTCGTTGATCCGAAGATACCGGGAAAGAGATCTACGATTCTTCGACGTTGATCTTGCGCACAAGATTCCGTGAATCGGCTTCAACAAACGATGATTCGAGCGCACTCGAATGACGTAAGTGGAGATATGAGATACACTCGACTACCAATTGAATTTGAGAGCACAAAGCTAACAAAAGAGAATTTTATTCAATATTCAACAACCTTTTACAAATGACCATACATGCCTATTTATAGGCTACAACTCAACACAACAGAAAACTTCAAAAATATTACAAGTACTTAGGTCGAAAACGACCTATAGACGACTTACGACCTACCTAAGGTCGGCGACCTAAGACACAACACAATACAAGCCTTGCCGACTTACAACATACAGGTTACGACCTAAAAAAGATACAAACGACTCAAAGACAAACGGCTCATCATCAATGGTTCAGATTGACGCGGCATCAGGATCCTCGGCTACAAGCTTTCGCGACTAAACACCCAACGACTTAAGATATCAGCGGTAGAGATTAACTCGGCAATAGAATCAACGGTAAAAACTTTAGCGACTTAAAACATGCGCATCCCAGAACAACGACTTAAAGAGATCAACGGTCTTCATACTTCAGCGACTTAAAGAATGGACGGCATCCGTAGCTTTGCGACCTAAAATAAATGGCTTCAGAAACTTCGCGACCTAAGCCTTGCGACTTAAGACTTCGCGACTTATCTTCCCAGATTACCCAGCGACCTATCATAGGTCGTGACCTTTTCTTGCGACCTAGCATAGGTCGAATCAAAACTCCGCGACCTAACTCCTTGCGACCTAACTTAGGTAGTAATGTCTTCCTGCGACCTATCATAGGTCGTGACTTGTTAGGTCATAGCACACTCTTAGCTCGTTCCAGCGATCTATTTTCCCACTCGCTAAGTCGTACACGAGTTAATTTGTTAAGTCCTTCTTGCGACCTATCTTCTAACTCGCTAAGTCGTATACGAGTTAAAAACATGTTAGGTCGTTCCAGTATCTCGTTAGGTCGTTGGAGCGACCTAAAGGCCTCGTTAGGTCGTATGTGACCTAACACTTCACCAATTTGGGTTGTACCACTCTTTAGCTTGCTTATCGACTTATCATAGGTCGTTAGACCACTCTTCCCAGCATCACTCGCTTCCTCCTCTAACTCCTTAGGTCGTGAGCGACCTACAAACTCCTTAGGTCGTGAGCGACCTATGCCTTTAACATTCTGCGCTGCATCATCCTCCCTAGGTTGAGAAATATTCGACCTCGAATTTGCATCATCCTCCTCTACTATGAGTTCATTTCCGTGGTATGGTATGAGATGTTTAACATTGAATATGTCAGACGTATACACATCATCTGGCAGTTTCAATTTGTAAGCATTTTCATTAATTCGCTTCACAACTTCCACCGGACCAATTTTCCTGGCTTTCAACTTGTTATAAGCGCCTACTGGAAAACGATCTTTTGTTAACACTGCATAAACCATATCTCCTTCATTAAACTCAACATTTCGTCGTTTCAAATCTGCAGATTGTTTATACTTCTCATTTGCTTTCTCCAATCGTTCCTGAACGATTTTATGACATTCCGTCAACCCTTCAACAAAATCAGCAGCTTTCTTAACTGTCTTCTTTGATTGTGGCACTACTGTTAAATCCAACGGTCCCTTCGGTAAACATGAATATACTATCTGAAATGGACTGAACCCAGTACTTCGATTTACAGCATGATTATAAGCAAATTATGCCTGGCATAACTTCACATCCCAACTCTTCAGATTGTCTTGCACAAGACACCTCAACAAGTTTCCCAATGATCGATTAACCACCTCCGTTTGTCCATCAGTTTGTGGATGATAAGCACTACTAAATTTCAGCTTCGTTCCCACCATTTTCCACAAACTCAACCAAAAGTGACTCAAAAACCGAGTATCTCTATCCGACACAATAGATTCTGGCAATCCATGAAGTCGATAGATCTCCTTGAAAAACAACTGAGCAACATGAACAGCATCTGCCGTCTTCTTACAAGCAATAAAATGTGCCATCTTCGAAAATCTGTCTACCACAACGAATATAGAATCATTTCCCCTTTGAGTTCTAGGCAAACCCAAAACAAAATCCATACTGATATCCACCCATGGTTTTACAGGCACGGGTAATGGCATATATAAACCAGCATTAGTCGCAGTTCCTTTCGAAACCTGACAAATATGACAACGCTCCACAAACCTCTCTACTTCCTTCCTCATCGATGGCCAAAAGTAGGACTGTGAAATCAACTGTAAGGTACGGTCTCTCCCAACATGTCCCTCTTCGTGTAACTCCTTGATAATCTTCATTCTCAGACTACCCTCCGGTATGCACAATCGATTTCCTTTAAAAAGAAAACCATCAACCATCATAAACTCATCAGTCTTCCCTTCATTATTCCTTTCAACAAATTTCTTAAAATAAGAGTCTTCGGCAATCTGCTCCGGCATACTTCAAACCCAGTCACCTCAACTTTCATTGTTGTCAACAAGTGATTTCTTCTACTCAACGCATCCGCAACACGATTCGTCACTCCCGACTTATGTTTCACAACAAATGTAAATTGTTGCAGATATGCAATCCACGATGCATGTCTCGCTGAAATCTTTTCTTGCCCTTGTAAATGCTTCAACGCCTCATGATCAGTGTAAAGAACAAACTCCTTCTGAAATAGATAGTGTCTCCAGTGTTTAATAGCTTGCACAACAGCATAAAACTCCACATCATATGTATTGTATCTCATCTTCGCTCCTGACAACTTCTCACTGAAATATGCAATTGGACGTCCCTTCTGACTCAACACTCCTCCAATTCCAACCTTGGATGCATCAGTATGTAGTTCAAACACTAACTGAAAATCTAGTAATATTAGAATTGGTGCAGACGTCAAAAGTTCTTTGATTCGCTCAAAAGCAACCCCGGCTTCCTCCGTCCATGCAAACTTTTTACCCTTCATGCAATCAGTAACAGGTGCCATCACACTACTAAAGTGTGGTATAAACCTTCGATAGAATGAAGCTAACCCGTGAAAACTACGAACTTCCATCATCGTCTTGGGCTGCGGCCAATCTCTAATTGCTTCGACTTTACTTTGGTCAACCTGTATTCCTTTTTCCGACACAACATATCCCAGAAATAAAACGCTATGCGTCATGAACACGCATTTCTTCGTTGCAGCATAAAATTGTTCTTGTCGCAATACCATCTGTATTTCTCTAAGATGATTCAAATGTTCCTCTGGACTCCCACTGTAAATCAGAATATCATCAAAATACACCACCACAAATTTCCCAATGAACGGTCGAAAAATCTGATTCATCACCCTCATAAAAGTACTCGGTGCATTGGATAAACCAAAAGGCATGACTAACCATTCGTATAGACCCTCCCTGGTTTTAAAAGCAGTCTTCCACTCATCTCCTGGTTTGATACGAATTTGATGATATCCGCTCTTCAAATAAATCTTCGAAAAGATAGTAGCTCCGCTTATTTGATCTTACAAGTCATCCAACCTCGGCATTGGAAATCAATATCTCACAGTAATCTTATTCAATGCTCGACTGTCAGTGCACATTCTCCATGTTCCATCCTTTTTGGGTACCAATAAAGCTAGTACAGCACAAGGACTTAAACTCTCCTGCACACGCCCCTGTTCAAGCAATTCTTCCACTTGCCTCCGCAACTCTTCATGTTCCTTTGGACTCATTCGATAATGTGGTATGTGTGGCAACACAACACCTGGAACAAGATCTATCTGATGTTGTATATCCCTCAACGGTGGCAAATCCGTTGGTAACTCCTTTGGAAATACATCGTCAAACTCTTTCAAAACTTGTTTAACTTCTTCTGGAATCTCAACCTCTTCACTGCTCTCTCTCCCAATTAACAAAAACACTTCAGGTTCCTCCTCTACTTCCTTCACAAACTCCTTCAACGATAACAAAGTTTTGAGCTCTTCAATCTCCTCCAACTTGTTTTCCTCCTATTGTCTCTTCTTTGGAACTAGAGTAATCTTTGTGCCTTCAAACATGAAACTGTAACTGTTGGTACGCCCATCATGTTGCACCGCCCTATCATACTGTCACGGTCTCCCCAGCAACAAATGACAAACGTCCATGTCCACAACATCACACCAGATTTCGTCTTTATATTTCTTCCCAATGGAAAACTTCACACGAGCCCTTCGTCCAACCTTCACCTCCCCGCCTTTCCTCAACCAAGCTAGCTTGTACGGTTTCGGATGTTTCTCAGTCTTCAATGCCAACTTCCTCACAACTTCTGACGAAATTATATTATCACAGCTTCCAGCTTCAATAACAAATTTGCAAACTTTTCCCAGAATGGTACATGTTGACTGAAAAATATTGCTCCTCAACCAACTACAATCCTCCTCGTGCTTTGGTGTTAAACAGGACCTCTTCATCATTAGATTGTAACCTTCGTCTCCCGTCACTTCTTCTTCCTCCTCATCAGGTGGTGAATTGGAACATTCAGCTTCTTCATCCTCATCCTCAACCTCTGCTATCATAGCTCTCTTCTTCGGCTTTGGACATTCGCTACTTTTGTGACCAAATTCCTGACAATTGTAACATTTGAAACCGTTGTTAACCTTTGTCTTCTCAGCCTCCTTCACTACTGGTCTACTGATAGGTTTGGTAACATTAGAACTCCCACCAACACCCTTCACTTGATTGTTAGAATTAGTAAACACACCACTTCCTCGTCGTCCCTGTTTCTCCCAAGCCAACGCTTTCTGATGTGCCTCTGCTACAGATCTTGGATCGAACATATTAACCATATCCTGGATCTGCATTCTCAATCCCCCAATGAATCTAGATGTCAGCTGCTCTTCTGTTTCCATAATATCATTCCTTGCAATAAGTTGATAGAATTCATCAGCATAGTCATTAACTGTCTTTGTGCCCTGCCTCAAGTTTTGCAAACGTTGATACATCAAAGATTGATAATTGTAAGGTAAGAACGTTGCTTTCATCAATTTCTTCATCTTCTCCCAAGATTCAACTTTTGACTTCCCCATTCGTTCACGTGTAAGCTTAGTTTGCTGCCACCATGCCAAAGCTCTACCCCTCAACCTCGTAGCAACCAACTTCACTCTATGCTGTTCTGGAACTTCCTTGAAGTCAAAAATCTCCTCAACATTAGCTACCCAATCTAGAAACTCCTCCGCTTGCATACCACCCTTGAATTCAGGAATTTCAGTCTTCATCCCCGACTCCCACTTGTGATCATACTCAGAGTAATTTCTTCCTTGTCCTCGTCCTTGTCCTCGAACACTACCACCATCATACTCCTCTTCAAAATCAGATGTATATCGTTGTCTATCTCATCCACCCACATCTCTACTACCATTACGTCTTCCACCATCATCCCTTCTATCTACATTCCTCCGTTCACGATCATTCACGTTCCTCCCACGCCCTTGATCATTTTCAACACTTCTGTCTCGATTGGAATGTGGCGAGACTCTACTACCCCCATGATTAGATTCAGGTGAAACCCTTCTCCGATTTTGATTCATCTCCGTCATAAGCTTCTCTAACCGGCCAATTCCTTCGTTAAGCTTTTCACTAAAGTTTTCATTGATTCTTTGCTCCATCTCATCAGCCTCTTCTCTTCGATACAAAGCTTCTACGTTTTGGTGGCGATTAGCTCTTCTTGGCGGCATATTTGAAAATTTCACAACTCTTCAACACTTCAAAATTCAAACACTTTTCGGACTTTGATCCAAAATGAAATGGATCGAAAACTTCCACTTTGTAGCAAATCGCGATGAACACGATGGACAAAGTTTCGACTTCCAATACAAATTCGATCTATCAATCTTCGAACTAATGCGAACTACTCCCACTATTCTCGGCCGTGATAACACAAACTCAAATCTTCACTTCGGGCTCGGCAAATCACTTCAACTTCTAAATGAATAGGCTCCAAGTCTCGATCTAGCTATGATTGGCTAGAACAAGCTATGATACCAAAACTGACGCAGCGGATTAATCAAAACGATCTTCAATCGGTGAAAGTAGTAATCGGTGGATTGGAAGATACTGAAATTCCCAAATTCGTTGATCCGAAGATACCGAATTCTAGCTATCTCTGACTCGTTGATCCGAAGATACCGGGAAAGAGATCTACGATTCTTCGACGTTGATCTTGCGCACAAGATTCCGTGAATCGGCTTCAACAAACGATGATTCGAGCGCACTCGAATGACGTAAGTGGAGATAGGAGATACACTCGACTCAAAGACAAACGGCTCATCATCAATGGTTCAGATTGACGCGGCATTAGGATCCTCGGCTACAAGATTTCGCGACTTAACACCCAACGACTTAAGATATCAGCGGTAGAGATTAACTCGGCAATAGAATCAACGGTAAAAACTTTAGTGACTTAAAACATGCGCATCCCAGAACAGCGACTTAAAGAGATCAACGGTCTTCATACTTCAGCGACTTAAAGAATGGACGGCATCCGTAGCTTTGCGACCTAAAATAAATGGCTTCAGAAACTTTGCGACCTAAGCCTTACGACTTAAGACTTCGCGACTTATCTTCCCAGATTACCCAGCGACCTATCATAGGTCGTGACCTTTTCTTGCGACCTAGCGTAGGTCGAATCAAAACTCCGCGACCTAACTCCTTGCGACCTAACTTAGGTCGTAATGTCTTCCTGCGACCTATCATAGGTCATGACTTGTTAGGTCGTAGCACACTCTTAGCTCGTTCCGGCGATCTATTTTCCCACTCGCTAAGTCGTACACGAGTTAACTTGTTAAGTCCTTCTTGCAACCTATCTTCTAACTCGCTAAGTCGTATACGAGTTAAAAACATGTTAGTTCGTTCCAGTATCTCGTTAGGTCGTTGGAGCGACCTAAAGGCCTCGTTAGGTCGTATGCGACCTAACACTTCACCAATTTGGGCTGTACCACTCTTTAGCTTGCTTATCGACTTATCATAGGTCGTTAGACCACTCTTCCCAGCATCACTCGCTTCCTCCTCTAACTCCTTAGGTCGTGAGCGACCTACAAACTCCTTAGGTCGTGAGCGACCTATGCCTTTAACATTCTGCGCTGCATCAACGAGTTTGGGCCAATCCACTGCAAAACAACCAAGAGTAGGGATAACCTGGCTAGACCTCCGTCTTAGATGTTAGCCCAGTCCTAAGCCGGGCCCGTGCCCGCCTATTTACTCAAAAAGCACCTTAGGCCAGCATTCGGATGGCATACCCCGAAGCGGCTTCAACAACCAAATCAATAATCTAAGCCAGACCAAAACCGAACCAAACCCGGTCCACATCATCCCGTTACACTCACTACTGACTCTCTCAAGCCATTCATGCTTAGCATGGCTCCAGATTGGTTTATCTACTCAAGCGCTTCTCCCATCTATGTGCCGATTGTTATAGCTCAACTCGGTACGGCCTCAACGGCCAGCCCATCTTTGGCCCGGCTACAATAAAGCTACCTCTGACCTGTCTCAGGCAGCATGTCTCATCGCATCATGCCCGTCTTGATGCATCCTCTATGGCTTGGTCCTTGGCAACTTTCTGTTTTCTTCACGTCTTCAACTATCTACCAGACAGCTCTGTAATCCATGCTACATCAGCATGCAAAAGTAAATAGTAAGAGGCATAACCAGGTGTGCCTTTTCTAAAATAAAGTACAACATACTCCTACAGCATGCCACCACATTACATATGAATTAAATACGTAGTAAAGGCAAGGAATGCACCTTGATCGATTCCCCTATGGACAATCATCTCAATCGCACGGTCCTTTCACTTTTCCATCTCCATCTTATCATCCGACCAGATCAACGGCCAAGCACGCTTTTCACCTAATTCATATCACAGTCTCAGCCTTCCAAGCATTATTTTCAGCTACTATAAATGCCTAATGCATTACCCCTTCAAAAGAGTGGAACTACACTAGCTTTCAAGTATCTTAGTATTATCACTATCTTGAAATCCAGGTTTTTGTAATATAAGCATATCCAATAAAACATTTCTCTTAGTGGACGTAGATCATCTTTGATCGAACCGCTCTAAACTTTTATCTCCCTACTTTTAGCATATCGGTATTTCCACATTTTTCATTTTTAACTACGGTATTAGTAACTAACCTTTTGTTCATATCATCCCTCAAACACACTTTCAAGATTGGCTAAAAATCTATCCAATATTTTGGAGCTAGAAAGAAGGTCGTTCTCCTAGAGCTCTTACCTCACCTTCTCTTTCCTTCTCTTTAAACTTATTTCACATAGTTTGCACTATTCTAACCCTAGTGGTGACAATGGAAAACTGTGTTCCACCACCTCCTCCAACCGCTGAGTAAATTCCTTTGAGGATTTGGATCCTAATCCCAATTTGGTATTGTATTGTGTATAGCCACGATGCATGCTCTTTCACTCCTTAACATCACTACCATCAACTAAGTGATAGTAATTATGCATGTATATTGCATGGGGATTACACCAACCGCTCGGAAAATTCATCCGACCCTGAACCTTCACTAAGTGACGATGGCCATACTCCTGTAGGTAGCATTACCTTTTGCGCACAGGGAAAGAGTACGCTCTCATTCCCCCCCCGAGAGCGCTCTCCTCACAACAACACCTGAGTCGAACGGCACTCGTAGCAAAGCTAAGGAGCAAGGCAACCTACCTGATGATCACAGCTACCAATCGAAGGTCCTAGAGTTGCAACACTTTAGTTTGCATCCGAGTTAGCCTCCTCCGCAAATGCTAAGCGGCTAGGCCAGAGCAAGTTGTCCTATAGAGCTGAGGCCCACCTACGACTTGTCTACTCCATCAACAGGTCACCGGACAACCACCTCATTTGTCTTCACCTTCATCTTGGTCCACCCTCGCTCGTAAGTTCCTCTAGCAACCTTCAACCATGTCCGCTAGTAGCCAGATGTCCATATGCATATTTGAAGACGGTCAAGCTTAACAATTGACGCTCTTCTCAAGCTTGCTTAAAAGCCCAGCCCATCACCATAGATAAGTTCTCACTTCAGACAATAAATTCTCTTAAGTTCTTATGGACAAGAAGCAAACGTTGTTTGTCTCATCATCATGCACACATTAACAAAGATGCTTGAGCCAACCATGCGTTCCAATTCGTGTCAGGCCCCGCGGTCACCTTAGATTGGCGATGTGTTATCCAGGAGAACCCTTGAGCCCTCATGTGATTCGGTTCGAGCTGGGCCATTCCATCATTCTTCATTTGACAATATGTCACCCAGAAGAACTCACGAGCTAGGATGTGCTCCAGCCCGTGCCAGTGCCACCTACCACACTACATCCGGTTGGCACCCAACTAACATAAATAACCGGGCCAAACTTGTCTTATTAACATGCATTGCTATTTAATCTATCTTAAAAAAGAAACATTTATACAAATAATGCAGGGACTATGCTTGCTATTTAGTATACGCTACTTTACAAGTCATACACAAACAAACAAGAAAATTTGAAGCAACAAAATTCTTAGATAAGATTCACAACAAAAGATATGCTTTATTCAGTCCAAAACTACGGGGGCACAACACCCGCCCCACTACGTATACAATGATATTTTATCACCAACTAGCTAAAAAGAAGAAAACAAAGAAGAAGAGGCACCCGCCATGGAACATCCTAAGAGATCCAACTTCAAATGTGCAGATGAAGCTTACCAACCTATGCTCTTAGCCTTGCCCGGTCAGTATTTTGCAATATAAGTAGGGGTCCACTGCCACCCTTGTAGCTTTCCACTTCGAATCTCATAAGAGACCTCAAAACGATACTAGTCGATGATGCAAAGGAGCATCCAGAGACTTTAGCTATGACATCAGAGGTAGAGGCGACAACTACTACTCTTTCCAACAAGGCATTAAAGCATCCAAGTCGAACTAGATTCGGTACTATTAGAGCAAGATGGTGAGGAAATCCACTAGCATTATTTGACATGATGGTCGATCGACGTGGGAAAAATGACCAAAGAGCGTGAGCTCGGGCCAAGCAACGGTGCAAGATCCATCTCTAAACAATGTTCAAAATAGCAGTACAAAAATGAAATCAACAAGAGTGGTTCAGCACTAAGAAACCCTTCCTATTCTTTAAAAAAGCAAGCACAAATTTTAGGAAATGTTCAAAAGCACTTGGAGAGAAGAGGAAGATGAAGATAACTACTTTTACCAACAGAAAACCATGAAAAGTTTGGAGCTTCTAAGAGAATTTACATGGCAAAAGCTTTATGGGTTTCGGGTGAAGGGGAAGGGGGTATTTATATATCTACAACTCCAATCATGGTTGTTATACTAGAAAAAGCAAAAAGAATCTCAACCGTTTGGAAGCAATCAAGTGATATGTCACACCATGCATGTGGGAGATGTGAAACATCTTTGCACATCTTGAGAAGCGAACCGACATCCCAAAGTCATAATGTCAAATGGTGGGTGCGTTAAATGCATAACTGAGTGGCAAATCGGTTAGGTCTTTGTGATTTTACAAGTCGGGCCCCACGTATGAGCATGGACTTGTTTGGCAAAATGTTACTCGATTTTTTTATAAGTAAAAAGATAAACCAATCAAGGCTTCATAGCCTGGCCTGGCCCAGGCCTGGCTAGCACGAATCCGGGCCAATTCACCATAAAACAACCAAGACAAGGAACAAGACAATTAGACCTCCCTCTCAGATGTTGGCCTAATCCCAAGCTAGGCACTTGCTCGCCCTTTTACTCAATAAGCACCTCAGGCAAGTAGCCGGACAACAACCCCGAAGCAGCTTTAATAGCCAATTCATCAACCAAACCAAGACCTAAGTCTAACCTAGTCCACACTAGCCAGTACTTACAACTGGCTCTCTCAAGCCGATCCATGCTTAGCTTGGCTCCAAATCGGCATGTTTACTCAAGCGCATCGCCAAGCTATGGGCCGATTGTCACAGCTCAACTCGGTGTGGCCTCAACTGCCAGCCCATCTTTGGCCCGAATTTATTACAACCGCCTCTAACCAAGGCAGCCCATCTCGTTGCCTTACGCCTGGCTCGACGCATTCTGCATGGTTTAGTCCTTAGCCACTTTCCATTTTCTTTATTTTTTCAGCTATCCACCAGATAGCTCGGCATTCCATGCCACATTAGCATGCAAAAGTAAATGGTACAGACATAACTAGGCGTACCTTCTTCTGACAAAAAGTATAACATACTTCCACAGCATGCCACCATAGTACATATGCATTAAATACACAGTAAAGGCAAGACATGCACCTTGTACGGCTCCCATATGGATGCTCATATCAACCGCACAATCCTTTCACTTTTCCAATTGTCCCATATCTGCTTGTTCAACCAGCGCCAGGCACCTTTGTCTGATTCGTAGCGTAATCTCAACTATGCAAGCATTAGTTTCAACTACTACAAATTTTCCATGCATTATGCCCCTTTAAAAGGGTGGAGCAACACTAGATTTCAAGTATATTAGTAATATCACTATCTTGTAATCTATGTTGTTGTAATCTAAGCATAAGCAATAAGAAATTTTTCATAGTGGACCTAGATCATCATTGATCAGACCACTCTAAACACTAATCTCTCTACTTTTAGTACATTGGTATTTCCTTATTTTCATTTTCAACTAGGGTATTAGTAACCGATCTTTTGCTAATATCATCCCAAAAAACACTTTCGAGGTTGGTTTAAAATCTATCCAAAAGTTATATTTTAATTAAATTATGTGGTGTTTCGGAGTATTCATCATTACGGTTATGCGTCTCAAAGGTGTGAATTCAGTCAGCGATTAAATACTGAACAATTCGAATATTAACATTCACATGTCACATTAACTAGTGAAGTGACATTTTGACTGAATTTATCGCTTACAATCTTTTAGTACAATCCAATTTTATTATTATAAGTGGTACCCGGTGGTATGATTGTCTACACTAATTCTCTTCATCAAAACCGTATCACTTTAGGCTTTCGCAATTTGATTTTTTTCAAAACTTGAATATCGTCCACATTTAACTTGGTTAATCTAAACACGGAATCCTTAGTTCAATAATAACATTTACTATTAACTATACTACTCCGGCTAGAGACTTTGACTTTGAGTTGACTACAATTAACCATGATACTTACCACTTATAAACGTGGTGACAAATTCTCTATTGATTAGTGTTTCACTTACAATGCTTCAAATCAAACCCAACTATAATCCCTCGACAGATCGCCATGCCATGAATTAAGTATGATCAAAGTGGAATACCCACATTGAAGTTCCATAGTACTCTCAAGTCGAAGGAACTGTGTAACATCGTCACTTCGAGATTTCATGTTTGACCCTGGTTATTATTAACCAACAGGAAACTCTTAAGTGAGAAATTTAATAGTTATCCAATAACTCTAAGTACATAACCTCTTGGTGCCTCCAACAATTATGAGTAATATACTGTCCAATGTTTGTAGGGCGTTACATACTCTAGTCTCAACGGATGTATCGATAACCTATCACAAACTTGGCTAGGAATATTTAAAATAATATGTTAATTTAATGTGATAAATTTCTCATGATTACAACACATTGTAATTACTATTGCATAACGTCATTTAAGGATTTTCTATTTATATATAATTTTAGTTAACTGTTTAATTAATTATATCACAATATAACAATGTATATTACAAAAATCAAACACATTTATTATAAACAAGATTGGTTATCGAGATATATATATATATATAACGAATTACATTATTTCCCTTAGGGCATATCCCTAACTCTATCAGTTTAAACTTGACAAATTTCACGTATATGTATATTGAATAGCCACTTATTGAATTTAACCAAAATCTCATGTGTGTTGTCACTTAATTATAAAATCAATTCCATGTTTATTTTGTTTTGTGTATTGCTATTGTCTACTGGATCTGAAACAATTATCAATGTATATTAGATTTACTATAATAGAGTTCACATTTGTTTTTCACAATTTAATTTAGTTTATTCATGGATATAATATTTAATTAATTTAATTGTGTATGTATATGTCCATATGCCTCATCATCATGGTAAACCAACTTCAAGTTAAATTATGGTACAGTTAATTTTATTTAAAAAATTAATATATATTCAATGAATGTGTGTTTTAATTATAAATGTTTAATTGAAATATATACATAAACATAAATGTATATATATAACAAAAAATATATGTTTTTTTCAAAAATAACACACACGTGTATATACATAACTTATATTCAATTTAATAAAATAACTTCAAATAATTAATGTATGTAGTTTTCTTATATATATATATATTATGTTATAGAATTGTTTTAACTAATTAAAATAGTTTTAAGTCCAACTTTTCTTAAAAACATTTTCAATATAATTTTGTTACAAGTATTATTTTTTTCTTTTGTTATTAAACATTAATTTCCAAAATAGTAGAAAACAATAGATCGGACAACATAGGCATATGTAAATTCATTGTATAAGTTATGGTATCTAAACTATACTAACATGACGTAATATATAATCAAATGAGATTGAATAGTTACCATATGAAGTATCCTAATATTCACACCTTGAATAATTGAATAATTCCTAGATTTAACCGAATCAACCTTCGGACTTTGCTAAGATCTAGAGATGAACACCACCTTGTATTAATTTGATTTTGTTTTGTTTTACTTTTTGAAATTTTATGGCCTTGTAGCCGTGGAATATTTGGTAGAAAATTAACCGGGGAAGAGTCATAAAATAATCATTATTAATGTTCATAAGTAGGCATTTTAAAAGAGGAAAAGTTGGAGGTCTTTTCTCCTTCCTTTACTCATTCTTTTTGTACCATTTCAAAACTATTTTTGTACACTCAAACCCTTCCTCTCCTTATACCCTAGGCCATCCAGGATTGAGGCTATATAGGCCTTCAACAATTTCCAAATCAATTTCGTAACTAAATGATTTAAATCAAATTTAAACATTTATCAATATCATATATTGATACGTACATATACTACTTATATACACGCAATTCATTAAATACTAATGGTACCCAAAATTCAAATAAAATTTAATAATAAATATTTCATAAGTATTGATTAATTTAATAATTTAATTAATTTACAATAATTATAAATTAATTAAAACCTGTGATATTTTGGAGTATTCATTATTATGGTTGTGCGACTCAAAGGTGTAAATTCAGTTAGCGATTAATATCAAACAATTCAAATATTAATATTCACACGTCACCTTAGCTAGTGGTGTGACAGTTTGGTCGAATTCATCGCTTACACAATTTCAATAAAATCCAATTTTACTATTTTAAGCGGTACCGAGTAGTAACAATTATTATGTCAATTCTCTTCATCATAACTATATCAATTTAAGACATACAAAAATTTAGCTTTGGTCCGACATCGTCCACATTAAACTCGATTAGTCCAAACACAACGTCATTTGTTTAATAATAACAATTATTATTAACGTACTACTATGGCCAGATACTTTGACTTTAAGTTGACTACACTTGACCATGATACTAACCTCATATAATCGAGGAGATTAATCCTCTATTAAATATTATACCATTTCCAATGCTTCCACTCAGACCCAACTATATTCATTCAATAGTCACTATGCCATGATTTAACCATGATTAAAATGGAGTGTCCACATTAAAGATCAACGGTGTTTTCAAGTCTAGAGAGTTGTATAATATCATCACTTTGGGATTCCACATTTGACCTTCAGTTATATAAACCAACAGAAACTCTCGAGTGAGTCATTCCATAGTTATCCAATAACTACCAGTATGTAACCCCTTAGTGCCCATAGCAGGTTTGGAAGGTCTATTAATGCCCAATGATGACACTCACTCAAATGATCCCCTACGGTGTAGGATTCGCCATTCGACTTCCGAAGGGGTGTGTAATGTCCATGCAATTTGTATTCTTTATTGGGAATGGTTTTAACTCTCACATGGGGTTCAAGCTTTAAAAAAGAAAATAAAACTACTTAAGATTTTTACTTTGTAGCATAAAACTAAAGAAACTGAGATTGCTTAGGGGTGTATTCTGCAATATAAACTAAAGAAGTCAGGACTACTTAGGGTTGTACGTTGCACTATTAAACTTAAAAAACTCAGATTGCTCGAGGGTGTACCTTGTTGAATAAACCAAGTTAAAGACTAAATGAGACCATTTGTGTGTGGTACCTTGTAATATTAGACTAACTAATAGGTTACCAAGATTGGGAGGAGTTGTAACTTTAGGTACAGAAACTATAATATGCAAAATCAAAAAGAGAGTTTCGGGTGCAGTTTGTTGAGACATGTTTTCCATGTTTATGTTAACATAAGTTTTGATGTGACTTACGACTAATGACTTATGATAGACTTATATTGATTGTGTAATCATGGCTAGTGTGGGGGAAAACCTGTTCCATGCTTTAGTGGCGTGGTCTCTCTAGCGGAGGAACTTAGATGGAAATGATATTATTCATACCAGACTTATGCCTAACCCATGTGTTTATTATTTTTCCTTATAAACACATAGATGCTCAATTGAGTTGGCTGAGTTTATTATTTTTTAGATTTTAGTTATTAGCCGAGGATAGGATTATTACCTAGACTATGTTGAAAATGAAGATGGACAGGTGGTCATACTATTATTGTCTTTTGTATTAGCTAAAATTCCGCTATGTAATATAAATAGTATTTAAGACAGGAGAGTGCAAGTTCCAACATCTTCATATGTTGGATCTTTGATGATAATATGTAATAAAATTTGTAATTACCCCCACGTAGGCATGATTTGGGATTTGGAATATATAAAGACATTTATCTATGATGAAATTAATTTAGTTGCTCTATTTGCTTAAATTGTTGAAATAAATTATACTGATCTCATTCCATCATCAAAAAATAGTTCCAAGGTGACTACAACACATTGGGTTCCATCTCTGGGTTTCGGAGTGGGAGAGGCGGTGCCTGAAGAGATAAAAATCCATCGGCTACAAGTGTATCTTCAAGAAGATCAATGCTATTGAAATTATGTAGAGCAGAGTTAATCAGAAATCACTTCATTGATTTCAAATGATGAAATAGTGATGCAATTTTTCTAGTCAACATATTCAAAACCTTTTAGATTCTACACGCGGTTATCACAAAAATTTATTTGGAGTTTTGGCACTTGATGTTTAAGCAGAATTTCTAAATAATGATTTAGAAGAGATTGTCGTGCTTAACAACCAAATGTCTCGAAGTCAGTGGGAGCGATAACATGATTTATATATTATGGATATGATCCAAAAGCGGATAAAACGATCGCAGGCGGTAAGCATCAAAGTTGAATAAGTATTTTGATAGAGAAATCAAATAGTTTGATTTTTAGTCAAATGCAAAGGAAGTGTGTTTCTATAAAAAAAAGAACATTAAAGGTACTCAAATATTTCTTAAACTATAGGTAAACTACAAAATTATGATTGTTAATGATGTACCCATGTTAAAATCATTTTAGCTTGGCTATTTAATCCTCGACGTTGGATTTGAAAATGAAATTTTTCTATAATTTGTATATAAGGATGTTGGGATAGTCCCGGATAATATACATAGACACCTTCTAACATTGTGCATATGAGATGGATTCCTTATGCATTGGAAACAAGAGTTATCACAAATGATATGTAGTCTACAATATCACATTTTTCTTATGTACTTGGTACACTGAGCAAATATGAAATCCAAATTAAGATCACTAGACAGTAGTTAAGAGTATTCTCAAGTGTTTTTGAAATACTAGAGAATAGTTTATGGAAATGATAAATTCCTTATAAAGAAATATTCAAACTCCCATTCCATTAGTGTTATCGAGTATAATATGTTGATCTTAAACTAATGTTCAGTTTTACTTAAGGAGCTTTAAGTTGGAATTGTTCCAAACGAAAGGTTATGGCTGATTCAATCAAAAGGCTATGTACTCACCTAGAATAATGCTATATCAAAAGCTACATACATAAAACATACAAATTTATAACTAAGCTTGGGGTGATCCAAATATTGAGAACCACATGACTTCTTTTTATGAAAACAATGTCGCGATAAAGATTGTGAAATTGGAGCTCATTAGAAGTTGAGCAACATACCCTAAAGAAGTTCCATATGTGAAAGGTAGTTTATTAGCATTAGAGAGAGTTGATTAATAGAATAGATAAATAAGAAAATATAGCATATCCATTCACTAAGGGATTAACTTGATCGTTTTTGGGAAACTGATCGAAGAAATGTGGTAAATTCTATAATTGATGCCAAGTGCAAGTGGGAGATTGAGAGAGTTAAGGATATGTCCTAGGGACAATTTTGTAATTTGTTACATATATCTAGCTTTATAATCAATCATATTCATAATAAAGGTTTTTAATTTTCTATTATATTCTTGTTATATTGTGATATATTAATTAAATGATTAATTAAGTATACTAATATAGAATATCCTTAAATGATGTGACGACCCGGAATTTTTGTATATTTGAAATTGGAATATTTAATTAATTTTAAATATTCAGAGGTTAATTATAAACTTAAATTTCAAATATCGCTGTTTATTGAGTAATTTAATAATTGAATTAAATTTATTTGAAGTTGGATAAAATAGTAAATCTGGTATTCTAAGCTAATTAAAAATATTTTGAAAGCTCGTAAAAGTCGTAATGATAATACTGAAGATAATAGAAGCTTCAGAATGTAATTTCAAACTGTTTTGTTCAGTTTTGAAATTATATCGTTTGAATCGATATTTAAAAATAGCCGTCCGAGGCACAATCTCGGAATTCGACGAAACCAGTTCCATTGGATCCATAATATTGAATTATTATCGGGTTTCAATTTTCGTAATATTTGAAGTTGTTGTGTGAGCGCACGATAGTAAAACGCGTTGAAATTTATATCGAGACGATTTGAATTTGAGTTCAATTTAATATATGAATATTCACATAATAATCACCGTTAGCTGAAATTATATCAACATCAGCTGAGATATATATCTACATCAAAACTTTTCCTCACTTCAGCTTTTGCTCTTTTCGAAAAATCACTGGAGCCTTCCTGTATACGCTGTCTTCTTCTCAATCACTTCCCTCCCCTTTTGTTTTAACAGCCGAGATCCACAAACATACTTCGTTTAAAAAAAAGAGGGGAAATTTGCGTTTTTCCTCTCCTTCTATTTCCGTTCAAACGAAAAGCAGATTCCCCACTTCTCCACTTTCTATTCGAAATCAAGGCCATAGTTTAAAAAAATAAAATGAAATGAAACCCGAGCTTTGCTTTTGCCTTCAAACGAAATCGAATTTCCTCGAGTTCGATACTTGAAGTCGAGTCTGAGTCTCTCGTTCGCGAAGAAGGTTGAGGTCCGATATCGCAATAGGGCGCTCTTGCGAGTGAAGCCGCTGGGAGGGCACGATGTCTCTTCGTCGTTCGAGCTCGAGGGGTTGATCATGTATCGATTGAAGATGGGTTCAGTGCAAGCTGGGGATCGCGTTAACAGAGGCAGCTCGATAGATGTCGATCGAACGAAGTCGAGTAGAGGATGTCGTTGCTAGGCGGGTGGGCGTAGGCTCGAAGTTGAAGCTAGGCGTTGGCGCA
This sequence comes from Allium fistulosum, assembly GCA_030737815.1. Classification (NCBI taxonomy): domain Eukaryota; kingdom Viridiplantae; phylum Streptophyta; class Magnoliopsida; order Asparagales; family Amaryllidaceae; genus Allium; species Allium fistulosum. The sequence goes on from CM060902.1 coordinate 1,391,438,391, forward strand.
CTTGCGAGTGTTGGGGCTGTCGTCAAAGAGGTGGGGCATCGGGTCTGAGAATCTGGCCTCGGGGATCGTGCTCGACTGTAGAGTCGCGTTTGCCTGTTTGAGTTAGGTAATTTGACTCTAAACATTTTTTTTATTTAATGTTACTTAAGTTAAAGCTTGGAAATTTAACTTGTTTTATCTCATTCAGTAGAAAACTTACAGTAATGGAGATATTTCAATAATTATATATATATATATGTAGTTTCAACGGGAAAATTATTTAGTTAAAATCAAACTGTTAGTTAATTAAATTTAATAAACTGTATACATATTTATACAAGGTCGGAAATCGTAAAGAAAGCAAGCTGGTTTGGGTCGGATTGCATATTAAAAGGGGAAAGGTGAGTTAATCTCACTCAGTTAAATTATAATTTAAATTTAATTGGTTAAATTTAAATATTGATGGATGTTTGAATTGATTGATTTGATTGATGTGATATATATATAGTAGTATACCAATATATATATATTGGCATATGTATATATTGGAGTTGTTGATATTCCCACATTATATAGTGGATGAGACCCTATGCGCCGCATAATAGCGGATGATATTTTATAAAACCCATATACCGCGATATTCCACCTTGAAGTGGAATTGGTATTGTGCTAACGTCTGTGGATGCAGGGAAACAGGTTGGAGGGATCCAACTGGATTCCTCAAAATATTTAATTTTGTTTAAAAATTCTGTGATATGATTGTTGATATCCTGTGATGAATTATATGGATAATTGGATGTTATGGTTTGGTTGGACCGATTTGGATATGCTGAGTTATCAAAATCTCTAGAATGGAATTTTTGAAAAGAAATAAAAGAGTAAATTTTTAAGTAAAATAATTAAAGAGTTTTGAATAAATAGAGAAATATTGAATTTAAAGAGAACTTATGCGATGTTATTTAAAAGAATAAATAATTTATTTTAATTCAATGTTTAAATGTAATTAAAAAGAAAGACGGAATTTGGTAAAATCTGAAACTTGTGTTTCAGTTTAAAGATTTTAAATCATAATGAGAAATAAAATCTGGAAGTTAATGAATTTGGAAATAAATGGATTAAGTAAGGGAATTTATTTTAAAGTAAAATAAATTGGGAAATCAATTATAAATTGATTTAAATACTTTGGGATTTGAAATTTAAAGAGAAATAAGATTTTGGAGATATAAACTGGGTTTATAAAGTGAAATGGAATATCAGGGGATATTTGAGAATATAAATTCAAGGTGGGAATTTATAAAAGAATATGAATTGGTTTAAAAATAAGTGTTGATTTATTTTTAAAGGATGTAAAGAGAAGTGTATTTCTCTGGATAGCCAAGTACGTTTTTCAAAGCAATTTTAAATATAAGTTAAAAGTTCTAATTTGTTTAAAAAGGCATGTTTTAGGGAATTGATTATTTCTAAAGGTTAATTTCCAAAGTAGTATTTTCAAAAATCTATTATTGTAGTAATTATATAAAAGTAATTTGGTATTATGTTTTAAAGAGGAAGTCAGCTTATATTTATAAAGTGGTTTTATTTTAAATATTCTTAAAATATATATTTTGATAAAGTATTAAAGTAGTTTTAAAATTTCAATGTTATAAAATATATTTAAAATAAAGTGTTTTTAAATTATTTTAAAATTAAAAGTATTTTGTACTTGGTGATTCAGTGGAAATAATTATTTGGGAAATGTATTCCGTAAGCGGAAACTGTTTTGAAATTGTTTTCAAATGAGCTTTGAAAATTTGGAAATATATCTTGGAAAGATATTTGGGCAAATAAATAATGTGGGAAATTATTTATTGTGTGATGGTTGTTTGTGGATGTTAATTGATTGTTAAATAACCGACTATCAATATTGGCCAAATGCGCTGATCGTTCGAAGAGACCGGGATCGAGTTTCCGTATACCGGGATTCTAGGTCTGGAGACTCGAATACCACTTCGATCCGGTTTGTACGTTTCGTGTAACGTGTTCGGAGTCGAAGATGGAGCAGTGAAGTGCAAGGGCTAGTCGCTACTAATCCTGAGGATATTTCCAAAATGGATGTAGTAGGAATAGTGCCTTCGGTTCCGTTCGGACCCGGGACGGACTTGTATGGACGAATGCTTACGAAACATCGTCAGGTGGACGATGGGCATTCTAAGGGATATGTTCTGAAAAAGGTATCGTTTAGCCTCAAGCCTCATCAACCGGGAATGACTGAAAATCAGGGGTTATGCAGCAAGGCTTCATGGGTAGCCCCCACTTGAGAGTAAGGTCATCCCTGTCTAGATATCCCTTTTATTTCGGCTTAGTGGTGCGGTTGCTGATCCCAACCGTGGGGTGATTTTATTTGGAATTATCCAGTAAGGGATGATTCCGGCCTTGTGTTGCAAGGGAGCGGGCGTACTCCTCGGTACTGTGATCTAGGCCACGTACTGTGACAGGTGGTACCCCAGTGCCTAGTCATTCGTTGGAAATCCATTCTCCCTACGTGCCTTGTACGGTATTTGTTTGTATACCTAGTATGCTGGAATTTAATCATGTAACAATTTCAGCTATTTTAATAAGTATTTGTGAATAGACACTATTATAATATCAGAGGATTTATAAAAAGTGTTTTAGCTATCGTAAGGTAAAAACCCGACATGTTTATTTGTGGCGTGGTCTTACGAGATGCTTTTGATTTCAAAGGATTTTTGAAACTTTAATAATCAATTGAGTATGATTTTCTCACGCTGGTATTCCAGACTGACTCGGGTATTGTTTTATATGATGCTCGGGTCAGACCGAGTATATTTACAGGATAGGTATCTATGGAGCTCAGGAGAGGAGCTGGAGTCCGAGACGTATTTCTCGTACTTGTATTATTCCGCTGCTGTGATTGTTGAGATTGTTTGACTGGTTATGGTTGGTTGTATTGATATACTCTGATGATGATGTATTGTATATAAACAGATATAGTTTTCATTTGTGTAAAGATCTGTTCTATATATTATATTTTATTCCGCTGCGATGGTTAGATTCTGATTTTGTTTTCTATTTTTCTTCTTCTACCTCTTCTTCTTAACTCAAATGGTTCAATTTTCCGGGTCTGGAAAGTCGGGTCGTTACAGTTGGTATCAGAGCTTAGGCTAGCGATAACCTTGGCTCTGGTGGGAATTTTGAGAGTACTAATAGATATGAGCGCGTATTTGTTAGTGAATATAAAATGGTTTTATATTGTGTTGGTTGATTTATTGAGTGGCATATGAACCTTCGTCGGCACAGTCTGGACAACTGTATCGAAGGGGTTTCTAAACACTTGAATAGAATAGTTCGACAAAGTATTGTTTTTAATAGGGTGAATGAAATAATTTTGCCCAAATTATTTTGTATATAAAAGAAATAATTATTCGAAAATTATTATGGTTATATATTTGGATGCTTGGTTGTTAAAAAATGACAATAATGAGTTAGTCTCATTATTGAGTAGAAATTGAAACTTATAACCTAAGTTGAAGAATAAATTTATATAACAAAATGGAATTTGAAATATAGACTAAATGAAATTTATAAATTGAGATAAACTTTATATACAAATGTGAATTACAAATGTGGTTTATAATCAAATGAGATAAATTCATAAACAAATGAAATTTGTAAATGTAAATTGTAAATGTGACTTATAACTTTAAATAAAATGTGACAGAATTTCAGAGTAATGTTTGGATATAAAATTGAATGGATTTTGAATTTGAAGTTTTGGGAAAGGTTTAAATTCCTTTGGATTTAAAAATAGTTTTTAAAGGCTTTGGGGAAATAATGGTGATATTATTTCATGAATATTTTTGAAATTGAATTGAAATCTGGTGGGATTTGGGATTTAAAAATGTTTGAAATGTTTCCAAGTGATAAAAGCATTAAAATTCTCTTTCGGTCGCTGGAAAATAATTTCGGTGATGACTGCAGCATCATCGATGTCTATTTTCGAGTTTCCAAAGAGAAATTGCTACCAAACTGTTTTAAATTGGAAATGATTGTGAACTGGGTTGGTTTTGAAATTCAAAGGGAAAATTGTTTGGTAAAAGCAGATTGTTTTGGAAATTTGGATTTGATGTGATATACCAGATGTGTATGAGTTATTTATGGATTCAAAATGGTTTTGAAATAAAGCCGGGCAATTTAATTCTGGGAATTCTATTTAAAATATAAATGTGGAAATTTAAATGAATCAACAACATAGAGAATAGAATGAAGTTGATTGAAATAAGAAGGGAATGAAAGTTTAATTCTTGGATTATAATTTTGAGATGAAAATAACTCAATGAGTGATATAAGTTGGTAGATAAAAGAGTTAGAGAACTTGAAGGTGAATGAATTGTAAAACTTGTATAAAATTGTATCCTAGAATTAAAATTTAATTCGAGTATATGAAGGTGAATAAAATATATTTGAATTTAACTTAAGATAAGTTAAATAAAATTGAGAATTGGAATTGAATTAAATGTAAATAAGTTGAAGTCTAATTGAATTGGATATAAAGGTAATGTAAAATGCTTATAATTGTGTAAAGAAATTCATATTCTTAAGTTCTTAAGTGTAATAGCTTGAAATTTGATTATAAAGATGGAAATGGACTTAAATGAATAGTCCCAGATCTTAAGTAAGTAAGTTAAAACTTATGAATAGAAGTGAAATTGTAAGTCATAAATGGGAATTCATTGCTTTGAACCATTAAGAGTTATAATTTGAAATTGTAATTATCAAATGGAAACGACTAAGATGAGCAATCTTAATTTTTAAATAATCCAAACTTGAATTATAAAATAAATTGAACTTAAGTTAATTAAGTGAAGTGATATTTGGAATTAAAAAGCAAGTATTTAATTTTAACCAGCGGAGGAACTAATTAGATAATATATTAGTTAATGAAATTGAATTGTGAATTAATGAAATTGGATTAAAATAGTGATGGTTTGAATTGCGAATGAAATCCAAATAAGTGAAAATAAATTGGAAATGGCCTGGTTATTAATAAAATAATTCCAGATGAATTGAGTATGGAAATTAAAATTCATAATGATTGAGTGAATGGACCACTTATATTAAATAAATAAATGGATGGAATTTGATTAAATAAGAATCAAATGAAAGATGGAAATAAAACTTTAAAAGGTTGGTTAAATGGAAAATAAACTTAAGTTATTGACTTAAGTAAATGTTGAATGGAAACTGAACTCAACAGAGGAGTGATTTAAATAAGTTGAGAAATAGTTATTGAATGAATTAACTTGGATTGTTTTCGAGCTAAATAAAATTCAATTTTTGGAAGTTGGAGACGAATTGAATTTAAGGAAAAAATTGGAAATGAAGTAGTAAATTGAAGTAAGTTGGAATTCATATGAAATGGGAGTTCGATTTGAATATATACACTTCAGTGGCGAAGTAGTAAATAAATATAAGAAAAAATTTATATTGGACTTAAGAATTGAAGGATGAAATTCTTAAGAAAATTGATATTGGAAATATACTTAGTAATTTTGGAATGGAAAAATATACTAAGTGAATAGTTGAATGAAGACTAAAACGGGAAGTTGTGAAATGGGATAGTTGTGAATAAGTGGATAAAAATCAAAAGGAATGTGAATAAAAGAGAATTGATGTAATTGGTAATCAATTGGAATTTATACGTAAGATGTACGTATATTATTTTATTCGCATAGCTATTTGGTCCAGATGTCGAACACAGAATTTCGAGATAGTTTTATCTATCCGAATCAGGATTTTTCACTCAATTTTCAACGGCGAGCCTGGATATGGATTGTTGATTAATTCTGGATATTCTCTATCATAGTTGGTGGCTATGCAAGGAGAATGACGGTTTCTGATCAAGAAACCAGATCTGAGTCCGCACTAGGGAGTCGGGTGAACGATACTAGTTCGGAAGTGAAATTGTGTGATCGATTGAGCGATCGAATGTGATATTGCGTACGGATGATATATGTGCATCGTACGGGCTTAAGTAAAGCAAATATTGAAAATTTGTAAAGGAAAGTATAAAATGACTTTGGAATTGTGATTGAATATTATTGCTTAGTAGGATATACAGGTGTATAAAAGCAACGGATAGATTGGGATTTTGACTTTAGAAGATAAAATTTAATGGCCCGTCAAAAGGTATGTATTTGAATTTCTATATGAAAGTTGATTGGGTTTTTGATCCAGCCACTTGGCTTTTTGTTTCTTTTTGAGATTGGGAGGCCGTAGAGCCATTTTGTAGTTGTACCGAGCTAGCCGCGCAAAGGAGACGCTGGCAAAAATTTTCGGAAATTTAGGGAGTTAGGAAAATTTTGGAAAATTTTAATAATTCAAAATTGAATTCAAATTTAAATTTGAATGGATAAGTAGGTGGTATGGGTTGAACTTATGAATAAGTTTGGGAAGTTAAAAGATGATTAGTGTATCATTAATAAAAGATTGTTTGGGTATTGTTAAAACTGATTGAATTTGGGAAATAGTTAACGGGGATTGAATCATTCTTCCTAACTAGTAATTTCGGGGACGAAATTCTTTTAAGGGAGGAGGAATGTGACGACCCGGAATTTTTGTATATTTGAAATTGGAATATTTAATTAATTTTAAATATTCAGAGGTTAATTATAAATTTAAATTTCAAATATCGCTGTTTATTGAGTAATTTAATAATTGAATTAAATTAATTTGAAGTTGGATAAAATAGTAAATCTGGTATTCTAAGCTAATTAAAAATATTTTGAAAGCTCGTAAAAGTCATAATGATAATACTGAAGATAATAGAAGCTTCAGAATGTAATTTCAAACTGCTTTGTTCAGTTTTGAAATTATATCGTTTGAATCGATATTTAAAAATAGCCGTCCGAGGCACAATCTCGGAATTCGACGAAACCAGTTCCATTGGATCCGTAATATTGAATTATTATCGGGTTTCAATTTTCGTAATATTTGAAGTTGTTGTGTGAGCGCACGATAGTAAAACGCGTTGAAATTTATATCGAGACGATTTGAATTTGAGTTCAATTTAATATATGTATATTCACATAATAATCACCGTTAGCTGAAATTATATCAACATCAGCTGAGATATATATCTACATCAAAACTTTTCCTCACTTCAGCTTTTGCTCTTTTCGAAAAATCACTGGAGCCTTCCTGTATACGCTGTCTTCTTCTCAATCACTTCCCTCCCCTTTTGTTTTAACAGCCGAGATCCACAAACATACTTCGTTTAAAAAAAGAGAGGGGAAATTTGCGTTTTTCCTCTCCTTCTATTTCCGTTCAAACGAAAAGCAGATTCCCCACTTCTCCACTTTCTATTCGAAATCAAGGCCATAGTTTAAAAAAATAAAATGAAATGAAACCCGAGCTTTGCTTTTGCCTTCAAACGAAATCGAATTTCCTCGAGTTCGATACTTGAAGTCGAGTCTGAGTCTCTCGTTCGCGAAGAAGGTTGAGGTCCGATATCGCAATAGGGCGCTCTTGCGAGTGAAGCCGCTGGGTGGGCACGATGTCTCTTCGTCGTTCGAATTCGAGGGGTTGATCATGTATCGATTGAAGATGGGTTCGGTGCAAGCTGGGGATCGCGTTAACAGAGGCAGCTCGATAGATGTCGATCGAACGAAGTCGAGTAGAGGATGTCGTTGCTAGGCGGGTGGGCGTAGGCTCGAAGTTGAAGCTAGGCGTTGGCGCACTCGCGAGTGTTGGGCTGTCGTTAAAGAGGTGGGGCATCGGGTCTGAGAATCTGGCCTCGGGGATCGTGCTCGACTGTAGAGTCGGGTTTGCCTGTTTGAGTTAGGTAATTTGACTCTAAACATTTTTTTTTATTTAATGTTACTTAAGTTAAAGCTTGGAAATTTAACTTGTTTTATCTCATTCAGTAGAAAACTTACAGTAATGGAGATATTTCAATAATTATATATATATATATATATATATATATTTAGTTTCAAAGGGAAAATTATTTAGTTAAAATCAAACTGTTAGTTAATTAAATTTAATAAACTGTATAAATATTTATACAAGGTCGGAAATCGTAAAGAAAGCAAGCTGGTTTGGGTCGGATTGCATATTAAAAGGGGAAAGGTGAGTTAATCTCACTCAGTTAAATTATAATTTAAATTTAATTGGTTAAATTTAAATATTGATGGATGTTTGAATTGATTGATTTGATTGATGTGATATATATATAGTAGTATACCAATATATATATATTGGCATATGTATATATTGGAGTTGTTGATATTCCCACATTATATAGTGGATGAGACCCTATGCGCCGCATAATAGCGGATGATATTTTATAAAACCCATATACCGCGATATTCCACCTTGAAGTGGAATTGGTATTGTGCTAACGTCTGTGGATGCAGGGAAACAGGTTGGAGGGATCCAACTGGATTCCTCAAAATATTTAATTTTGTTTAAAAATTCTGTGATATGATTGTTGATATCCTGTGATGAATTATATGGATAATTGGATGTTATGGTTTGGTTGGACCGATTTGGATATGCTGAGTTATCAAAATCTCTAGAATGGAATTTTTGAAAAGAAATAAAAGAGTAAATTTTTAAGTAAAATAATTAAAGAGTTTTGAATAAATAGAGAAATATTGAATTTAAAGAGAACTTATGTGATGTTATTTAAAAGAATAAATAATTTATTTTAATTCAATGTTTAAATGTAATTAAAAAGAAAGAAGGAATTTGGTAAAATCTGAAACTTGTGTTTCAGTTTAAAGATTTTAAATCATAATGAGAAATAAAATCTGGAAGTTAATGAATTTGGAAATAAATGGATTAAGTAAGGGAATTTATTTTAAAGTAAAATAAATTGGGAAATCAATTATAAATTGATTTAAATACTTTGGGATTTGAAATTTAAAGAGAAATGAGATTTTGGAGATATAAACTGGGTTTATAAAGTGAAATGGAATATCAGGGGATATTTGAGAATATAAATTCAAGGTGGGAATTTATAAAAGAATATGAATTGGTTTAAAAATAAGTGTTGATTTATTTTTAAAGGATGTAAAGAGAAGTGTATTTCTCTGGATAGCCAAGTACGTTTTTCAAAGCAATTTTAAATATAAGTTAAAAGTTCTAATTTGTTTAAAAAGGCATGTTTTAGGGAATTGATTATTTCTAAAGGTTAATTTCCAAAGTAGTATTTTCAAAAATCTATTATTGTAGTAATTATATAAAAGTAATTTGGTATTATGTTTTAAAGAGGAAGTCAGCTTATATTTATAAAGTGGTTTTATTTTAAATATTCTTAAAATATATATTTTGATAAAGTATTAAAGTAGTTTTAAAATTTCAATGTTATAAAATATATTTAAAATAAAGTGTTTTTAAATTATTTTAAAATTAAAAGTATTTTGTACTTGGTGATTCAGTGGAAATAATTATTTGGGAAATGTATTCCGTAAGCGGAAACTGTTTTGAAATTGTTTTCAAATGAGCTTTGAAAATTTGGAAATATATCTTGGAAAGATATTTGGGCAAATAAATAATGTGGGAAATTATTTATTGTGTGATGGTTGTTTGTGGATGTTAATTGATTGTTAAATAACCGACTATCAATATTGGCCAAATGCGCTGATCGTTCGAAGAGACCGGGATCGAGTTTCCGTATACCGGGATTCTAGGTCTGGAGACTCGAATACCACTTCGATCCGGTTTGTACGTTTCGTGTAACGTGTTCGGAGTCGAAGATGGAGCAGTGAAGTGCAAGGGCTAGTCGCTACTAATCCTGAGGATATTTCCAAAATGGATGTAGTAGGAATAGTGCCTTCGGTTCCGTTCGGACCCGGGACGGACTTGTATGGACGAATGCTTACGAAACATCATCAGGTGGACGATGGGCATTCTAAGGGATATGTTCTGAAAAAGGTATCGTTTAGCCTCAAGCCTCATCAACCGGGAATGACTGAAAATCAGGGGTTATGCAGCAAGGCTTCGTGGGTAGCCCCCACTTGAGAGTAAGGTCATCCCTGTCTAGATGTCCCTTTTATTTCGGCTTAGTGGTGCGGTTGCTGATCCCAACCGTGGGGTGATTTTATTTGGAATTATCCAGTAAGGGATGATTCCGGCCTTGTGTTGCAAGGGAGCGGGCGTACTCCTCAGTACTGTGATCTAGGCCACGTACTGTGACAGGTGGTACCCCAGTGCCTAGTCATTCGTTGGAAATCCATTCTCCCTACGTGCCTTGTACGGTATTTGTTTGTATACCTAGTATGCTGGAATTTAATCATGTAACAATTTCAGCTATTTTAATAAGTATTTGTGAATAGACACTATTATAATATCATAGGATTTATAAAAAGTGTTTTAGCTATCGTAAGGTAAAAACCCGACATGTTTATTTGTGGCGTGGTCTTACGAGATGCTTTTGATTTCAAAGGATTTTTGAAACTTTAATAATCAATTGAGTGTGATTTTCTCACGCTGGTATTCCAGACTGACTCGGGTATTGTTTTATATGATGCTCGGGTCAGACCGAGTATATTTACAGGATAGGTATCTATGGAGCTCAGGAGAGGAGCTGGAGTCCGAGACGTATTTCTCGTACTTGTATTATTCCGCTGCTGTGATTGTTGAGATTGTTTGACTGGTTATGGTTGGTTGTATTGATATACTCTGATGATGATGTATTGTATATAAACAGATATAGTTTTCATTTGTGTAAAGATCTGTTCTATATATTATATTTTATTCCGCTGCGATGTTAGATTCTGATTTTGTTTTCTATTTTTCTTCTTCTACCTCTTCTTCTTAACTCAAATGGTTCAATTTTCTGGGTCTGGAAAGTCGGGTCGTTACAGTTGGTATCAGAGCTTAGGCTAGCGATAACCTTGGCTCTGGTGGGAATTTTGAGAGTACTAATAGATATGAGCGCGTATTTGTTAGTGAATATAAAATGGTTTTATATTGTGTTGGTTGATTTATTGAGTGGCATATGAACCTTCGTCGGCACAGTCTGGACAACTGTATCGAAGGGGTTTCTAAACACTTGAATAGAACAGTTCGACACAGTATTGTTTTTAATATGGTGAATGAAATAATTTTGCCCAAATTATTTTGTATATAAAAGAAATAATTATTCGAAAATTATTATGGTTATATATTTGGATGCTTGGTTGTTAAAAAATGACAATAATGAGTTAGTCTCATTATTGAGTAGAAATTGAAACTTATAACCTAAGTTGAAGAATAAATTTATATAACAAAATGGAATTTGAAATATAGACTAAATGAAATTTATAAATTGAGATAAACTTTATATACAAATGTGAATTACAAATGTGGTTTATAATCAAATGAGATAAATTCATAAACAAATGAAATTTGTAAATGTAAATTGTAAATGTGACTTATAACTTTAAATAAAATGTGATAGAATTTCAGAGTAATGTTTGGATATAAAATTGAATGGATTTTGAATTTGAAGTTTTGGGAAAGGTTTAAATTCCTTTGGATTTAAAAATAGTTTTTAAAGGCTTTGGGGAAATAATGGTGATATTATTTCATGAATATTTTTGAAATTGAATTGAAATCTGGTGGGATTTGGGATTTAAAAATGTTTGAAATGTTTCCAAGTGATAAAAGCATTAAAATTCTCTTTCGGTCGCTGGAAAATAATTTCGGTGATGACTGCAGCATCATCGATGTCTATTTTCGAGTTTCCAAAGAGAAATTGCTACCAAACTGTTTTAAATTGGAAATGATTGTGAACTGGGTTGGTTTTGAAATTCAAAGGGAAAATTGTTTGGTAAAAGCAGATTGTTTTGGAAATTTGGATTTGATGTGATATACCAGATGTGTATGAGTTATTTATGGATTCAAAATGGTTTTGAAATAAAACCGGGCAATTTAATTCTGGGAATTCTATTTAAAATATAAATGTGGAAATTTAAATGAATCAACAACATAGAGAATAGAATGAAGTTGATTGAAATAAGAAGGGAATGAAAGTTTAATTCTTGGATTATAATTTTGAGATGAAAATAACTCAATGAGTGATATAAGTTGGTAGATAAAAGAGTTAGAGAACTTGAAGGTGAATGAATTGTAAAACTTGTATAAAATTGTATCCTAGAATTAAAATTTAATTCGAGTATATGAAGGTGAATAAAATATATTTGAATTTAACTTAAGATAAGTTAAATAAAATTGAGAATTGGAATTGAATTAAATGTAAATAAGTTGAAGTCGAATTGAATTGGATATAAAGGTAATGTAAAATGCTTATAATTGTGTAAAGAAATTCATATTCTTAAGTTCTTAAGTGTAATAACTTGAAATTTGATTATAAAGATGGAAATGGACTTAAATGAATAGTCCCAGATCTTAAGTAAGTAAGTTAAAACTTATGAATAGAAATGAAATTGTAAGACATAAATGGGAATTCATTGCTTTGAACCATTAAGAGTTATAATTTGAAATTGTAATTATCAAATGGAAACGACTAAGATGAGCAATCTTAATTTTTAAATAATCCAAACTTGAATTATAAAATAAATTGAACTTAAGATAATTAAGTGAAGTGATATTTGGAATTAAAAAGCAAGTATTTAATTTTAACCAGCGGAGGAACTAATTAGATAATAAATTAGTTAATGAAATTGAATTGTGAATTAATGAAATTGGATTAAAATAGTGATGGTTTGAATTGCGAATGAAATCCAAATAAGTGAAAATAAATTGGAAATGGCCTGGTTATTAATAAAATAATTCCAGATGAATTGAGTATGGAAATTAAAATTCATAATGATTGAGTGAATGGACCACTTATATTAAATAAATAAATGGATGGAATTTGATTAAATAAGAATCAAATGAAAGATGGAAATAAAACTTTAAAAGGTTGGTTAAATGGAAAATAAACTTAAGTTATTGACTTAAGTAAATGTTGAATGGAAACTGAACTCAACAGAGGAGTGATTTAAATAAGTTGAGAAATAGTTATTGAATGAATTAACTTGGATTGTTTTCGAGCTAAATAAAATTCAATTTTTGGAAGTTGGAGACGAATTGAATTTAAGGAAAAAATTGGAAATGAAGTAGTAAATTGAAGTAAGTTGGAATTCATATGAAATGGGAGTTCGATTTGAATATATACACTTCAGTGGCGAAGTAGTAAATAAATATAAGAAAAAATTTATATTGGACTTAAGAATTGAAGGATGAAATTCTTAAGAAAATTGATATTGGAAATATACTTAGTAATTTTGGAATGGAAAAATATACTAAGTGAATAGTTGAATGAAGACTAAAACGGGAAGTTGTGAAATGGGATAGTTGTGAATAAGTGGATAAAAATCAAAAGGAATGTGAATAAAAGAGAATTGATGTAATTGGTAATCAATTGGAATTTATACGTAAGATGTACGTATATTATTTTATTCGCATAGCTATTTGGTCCAGATGTCGAACACAGAATTTCGAGATAGTTTTATCTATCCGAATCAGGATTTTTCACTCAATTTTCAACGGCGAGCCTGGATATGGATTGTTGATTAATTCTGGATATTCTCTATCATAGTTGGTGGCTATGCAAGGAGAATGACGGTTTCTGATCAAGAAACCAGATCTGAGTCCGCACTAGGGAGTCGGGTGAACGATACTAGTTCGGAAGTGAAATTGTGTGATCGATTGAGCGATCGAATGTGATATTGCGTACGGATGATATATGTGCATCGTACGGGCTTAAGTAAAGCAAATATTGAAAATTTGTAAAGGAAAGTATAAAATGACTTTGGAATTGTGATTGAATATTATTGCTTAGTAGGATATACAGGTGTATAAAAGCAACGGATAGATTGGGATTTTGATTTTAGAAGATAAAATTTAATGGCCCGTCAAAAGGTATGTATTTGAATTTCTATATGAAAGTTGATTGGGTTTTTGATCCAGCCACTTGGCTTTTTGTTTCTTTTTGAGATTGGGAGGCCGTAGAGCCATTTTGTAGTTGTACCGAGCTAGCCGCGCAAAGGAGACGCTGGCAAAATTTTTCGGAAATTTAGGGAGTTAGGAAAATTTTGGAAAATTTTAATAATTCAAAATTGAATTCAAATTTAAATTTGAATGGATAAGTAGGTGGTATGGGTTGAACTTATGAATAAGTTTGGGAAGTTAAAAGATGATTAGTGTATCATTAATAAAAGATTGTTTGGGTATTGTTAAAACTGATTGAATTTGGGAAATAGTTAACGGGGATTGAATCATTCTTCCTAACTAGTAATTTCGGGGACGAAATTCTTTTAAGGGAGGAGGAATGTGACGACCCGGAATTTTTGTATATTTGAAATTGGAATATTTAATTAATTTTAAATATTCAGAGGTTAATTATAAACTTAAATTTCAAATATCGCTGTTTATTGAGTAATTTAATAATTGAATTAAATTTATTTGAAGTTGGATAAAATAGTAAATCTGGTATTCTAAGCTAATTAAAAATATTTTGAAAGCTCGTAAAAGTCGTAATGATAATACTGAAGATAATAGAAGCTTCAGAATGTAATTTCAAACTGTTTTGTTCAGTTTTGAAATTATATCGTTTGAATCGATATTTAAAAATAGCCGTCCGAGGCACAATCTCGGAATTCGACGAAACCAGTTCCATTGGATCCGTAATATTGAATTATTATCGGGTTTCAATTTTCGTAATATTTGAAGTTGTTGTGTGAGCGCACGATAGTAAAACGCGTTGAAATTTATATCGAGACGATTTGAATTTGAGTTCAATTTAATATATGTATATTCACATAATAATCACCGTTAGCTGAAATTATATCAACATCAGCTGAGATATATATCTACATCAAAACTTTTCCTCACTTCAGCTTTTGCTCTTTTCGAAAAATCACTGGAGCCTTCCTGTATACGCTGTCTTCTTCTCAATCACTTCCCTCCCCTTTTGTTTTAACAGCCGAGATCCACAAACATACTTCGTTTAAAAAAAAGAGGGGAAATTTGCGTTTTTCCTCTCCTTCTATTTCCGTTCAAACGAAAAGCAGATTCCCCACTTCTCCACTTTCTATTCGAAATCAAGGCCATAGTTTAAAAAAATAAAATGAAATGAAACCCGAGCTTTGCTTTTGCCTTCAAACGAAATCGAATTTCCTCGAGTTCGATACTTGAAGTCGAGTCTGAGTCTCTCGTTCACGAAGAAGGTTGAGGTCCGATATCGCAATAGGGCGCTCTTGCGAGTGAAGCCGCTGGGAGGGCACGATGTCTCTTCGTCGTTCGAATTCGAGGGGTTGATCATGTATCGATTGAAGATGGGTTCGGTGCAAGCTGGGGATCGCGTTAACAGAGGCAGCTCGATAGATGTCGATCGAACGAAGTCGAGTAGAGGATGTCGTTGCTAGGCGGGTGGGCGTAGGCTCGAAGTTGAAGCTAGGCGTTGGCGCACTCGCGAGTGTTGGGGCTGTCGTCAAAGAGGTGGGGCATCGGGTCTGAGAATCTGGCCTCGGGGATCGTGCTCGACTGTAGAGTCGCGTTTGCCTGTTTGAGTTAGGTAATTTGACTCTAAACATTTTTTTTATTTAATGTTACTTAAGTTAAAGCTTGGAAATTTAACTTGTTTTATCTCATTCAGTAGAAAACTTACAGTAATGGAGATATTTCAATAATTATATATATATATATGTAGTTTCAAAGGGAAAATTATTTAGTTAAAATCAAACTGTTAGTTAATTAAATTTAATAAAATGTATAAATATTTATACAAGGTCGGAAATCGTAAAGAAAGCAAGCTGGTTTGGGTCGGATTGCATATTAAAAGGGGAAATGTGAGTTAATCTCACTCAGTTAAATTATAATTTAAATTTAATTGGTTAAATTTAAATATTGATGGATGTTTGAATTGATTGATTTGATTGATGTGATATATATATAGTAGTATACCAATATATATATGTTGGCATATGTATATATTGGAGTTGTTGATATTCCCACATTATATAGTGGATGAGACCCTATGCGCCGCATAATAGCGGATGATATTTTATAAAACCCATATACCGCGATATTCCACCTTGAAGTGGAATTGGTATTGTGCTAACGTCTGTGGATGCAGGGAAACAGGTTGGAGGGATCCAACTGGATTCCTCAAAATATTTAATTTTGTTTAAAAATTCTGTGATATGATTGTTGATATCCTGTGATGAATTATATGGATAATTGGATGTTATGGTTTGGTTGGACCGATTTGGATATGCTGAGTTATCAAAATCTCTAGAATGGAATTTTTGAAAAGAAATAAAAGAGTAAATTTTTAAGTAAAATAATTAAAGAGTTTTGAATAAATAGAGAAATATTGAATTTAAAGAGAACTTATGTGATGTTATTTAAAAGAATAAATAATTTATTTTAATTCAATGTTTAAATGTAATTAAAAAGAAAGAAGGAATTTGGTAAAATCTGAAACTTGTGTTTCAGTTTAAAAATTTTAAATCATAATGAGAAATAAAATCTGGAAGTTAATGAATTTGGAAATAAATGGATTAAGTAAGGGAATTTATTTTAAAGTAAAATAAATTGGGAAATCAATTATAAATTGATTTAAATACTTTGGGATTTGAAATTTAAAGAGAAATGAGATTTTGGAGATATAAACTGGGTTTATAAAGTGAAATGGAATATCAGGGGATATTTGAGAATATAAATTCAAGGTGGGAATTTATAAAAGAATATGAATTGGTTTAAAAATAAGTGTTGATTTATTTTTAAAGGATGTAAAGAGAAGTGTATTTCTCTGGATAGCCAAGTAAGTTTTTCAAAGCAATTTTAAATATAAGTTAAAAGTTCTAATTTGTTTAAAAAGGCATGTTTTAGGGAATTGATTATTTCTAAAGGTTAATTTCCAAAGTAGTATTTTCAAAAATCTATTATTGTAGTAATTATATAAAAGTAATTTGGTATTATGTTTTAAAGAGGAAGTCAGCTTATATTTATAAAGTGGTTTTATTTTAAATATTCTTAAAATATATATTTTGATAAAGTATTAAAGTAGTTTTAAAATTTCAATGTTATAAAATATATTTAAAATAAAGTGTTTTTAAATTATTTTAAAATTAAAAGTATTTTGTACTTGGTGATTCAGTGGAAATAATTATTTGGGAAATGTATTCCGTAAGCGGAAACTGTTTTGAAATTGTTTTCAAACGAGCTTTGAAAATTTGGAAATATATCTTGGAAAGATATTTGGGCAAATAAATAATGTGGGAAATTATTTATTGTGTGATGGTTGTTTGTGGATGTTAATTGATTGTTAAATAACCGACTATCAATATTGGCCAAATGCGCTGATCGTTCGAAGAGACCGGGATCGAGTTTCCGTATACCGGGATTCTAGGTCTGGAGACTCGAATACCACTTCGATCCGGTTTGTACGTTTCGTGTAACGTGTTCGGAGTCGAAGATGGAGCAGTGAAGTGCAAGGGCTAGTCGCTACTAATCCTGAGGATATTTCCAAAATGGATGTAGTAGGAATAGTGCCTTCGGTTCCGTTCGGACACGGGACAGACTTGTATGGACGAATGCTTACGAAACATCGTCAGGTGGACGATGGGCATTCTAAGGGATATGTTCTGAAAAAGGTATCGTTTAGCCTCAAGCCTCATCAACCGGGAATGACTGAAAATCAGGGGTTATGCAGCAAGGCTACGTAGGTAGCCCCCACTTGAGAGTAAGGTCATCCCTGTCTAGATGTCCCTTTTATTTCGGCTTAGTGGTGCGGTTGCTGATCCCAACCGTGGGGTGATTTTATTTGGAATTATCCAGTAAGGGATGATTCCGGCCTTGTGTTGCAAGGGAGCGGGCGTACTCCTCGGTACTGTGATCTAGGCCACGTACTGTGACAGGTGGTACCCCAGTGCCTAGTCATTCGTTGGAAATCCATTCTCCCTACGTGCCTTGTACGGTATTTGTTTGTATACCTAGTATGCTGGAATTTAATCATGTAACAATTTCAGCTATTTTAATAAGTATTTGTGAATAGACACTATTATAATATCAGAGGATTTATAAAAAGTGTTTTAGCTATCGTAAGGTAAAAACCCGACATGTTTATTTGTGGCGTGGTCTTACGAGATGCTTTTGATTTCAAAGGATTTTTGAAACTTTAATAATCAATTGAGTGTGATTTTCTCACGCTGGTATTCCAGACTGACTCGGGTATTGTTTTATATGATGCTCGGGTCAGACCGAGTATATTTACAGGATAGGTATCTATGAAGCTCAGGAGAGGAGCTGGAGTCCGAGACGTATTTCTCGTACTTGTATTATTCCGCTGCTGTGATTGTTGAGATTGTTTGACTGGTTATGGTTGGTTGTATTGATATACTCTGATGATGATGTATTGTATATAAACAGATATAGTTTTCATTTGTGTAAAGATCTGTTCTATATATTATATTTTATTCCGCTGCGATGGTTAGATTCTGATTTTGTTTTCTATTTTTCTTCTTCTACCTATTCTTCTTAACTCAAATGGTTCGATTTTCCGGGTCTGGAAAGTCGGGTCGTTACAGTTGGTATCAGAGCTTAAGCTAGCGATAACCTTGGCTCTGGTGGGAATTTTGAGAGTACTAATAGATATGAGCGCGTATTTGTTAGTGAATATAAAATGGTTTTATATTGTGTTGGTTGATTTATTGAGTGGCATATGAACCTTCGTCGGCACAGTCTGGACAACTGTATCGAAGGGGTTTCTAAACACTTGAATAGAACAGTTCGACACAGTATTGTTTTTAATAGGGTGAATGAAATAATTTTGCCCAAATTATTTTGTATATAAAAGAAATAATTATTCGAAAATTATTATGGTTATATATTTGGATGCTTGGTTGTTAGAAAATGACAATAATGAGTTAGTCTCATTATTGAGTAGAAATTGAAACTTATAACCTAAGTTGAAGAATAAATTTATATAACAAAATGGAATTTGAAATATAGACTAAATGAAATTTATAAATTGAGATAAACTTTATATACAAATGTGAATTACAAATGTGGTTTATAATCAAATGAGATAAATTCATAAACAAATGAAATTTGTAAATGTATATTGTAAATGTGACTTATAACTTGAAATAAAATGTGATAGAATTTCAGAGTAATGTTTGGATATAAAATTGAATGGATTTTGAATTTGAAGTTTTGGGAAAGGTTTAAATTCCTTTGGATTTAAAAATAGTTTTTAAAGGCTTTGGGGAAATAATGGTGATATTATTTCATGAATATTTTTGAAATTGAATTGAAATTTGGTGGGATTTGGGATTTAAAAATGTTTGAAATGTTTCCAAGTGATAAAAGCATTAAAATTCTCTTTCGGTCGCTGGAAAATAATTTCGGTGATGACTGCAGCATCATCGATGTCTATTTTCGAGTTTCCAAAGAGAAATTTCTACCAAACTGTTTTAAATTGGAAATGATTGTGAACTGGGTTGGTTTTGAAATTCAAAGGGAAAATTGTTTGGTAAAAGCAGATTGTTTTGGAAATTGGGATTTGATGTGATATACCAGATGTGTATGAGTTATTTATGGATTCAAAATGGTTTTGAAATAAAACCGGGCAATTTAATTTTGGAAATTCTATTTAAAATATAAATGTGGAAATTTAAATGAATCAACAACATAGAGAATAGAATGAAGTTGATTGAAATAAGAAGGGAATGAAAGTTTAATTCTTGGATTATAATTTTGAGATGAAAATAACTCAATGAGTGATATAAGTTGGTAGATAAAAGAGTTAGAGAACTTGAAGGTGAATGAATTGTAAAACTTGTATAAAATTGTATCCTAGAATTAAAATTTAATTCGAGTATATGAAGGTGAATAAAATATATTTGAATTTAACTTAAGATAAGTTAAATAAAATTGAGAATTGGAATTGAATTAAATGTAAATAAGTTGAAATCGAATTGAATTGGATATAAAGGTAATGTAAAATGCTTATAATTGTGTAAAGAAATTCATATTCTTAAGTTCTTAAGTGTAATAACTTGAAATTTGATTATAAAGATGGAAATGGACTTAAATGAATAGTCCCAGATCTTAAGTAAGTAAGTTAAAACTTATGAATAGAAATGAAATTGTAAGTCATAAATGGGAATTCATTGCTTTGAACCATTAAGAGTTATAATTTGAAATTGTAATTATCAAATGGAAACGACTAAGATGAGCAATCTTAATTTTTAAATAATCCAAACTTGAATTATAAAATAAATTGAACTTAAGATAATTAAGTGAAGTGATATTTGGAATTAAAAAGCAAGTATTTAATTTTAACCAGCGGAGGAACTAATTAGATAATAAATTAGTTAATGAAATTGAATTGTGAATTAATGAAATTGGATTAAAATAGTGATGGTTTGAATTGCGAATGAAATCCAAATAAGTGAAAATAAATTGGAAATGGCCTGGTTATTAATAAAATAATTCCAGATGAATTGAGTATGGAAATTAAAATTCATAATGATTGAGTGAATGGACCACTTATATTAAATAAATAAATGGATGGAATTTGATTAAATAAGAATCAAATGAAAGATGGAAATAAAACTTTAAAAGGTTGGTTAAATGGAAAATAAACTTAAGTTATTGACTTAAGTAAATGTTGAATGGAAACTGAACTCAACAGAGGAGTGATTTAAATAAGTTGAGAAATAGTTATTGAATGAATTAACTTGGATTGTTTTCGAGCTAAATAAAATTCAATTTTTGGAAGTTGGAGATGAATTGAATTTAAGGAAAAAATTGGAAATGAAGTAGTAAATTGAAGTAAGTTGGAATTCATATGAAATGGGAGTTCGATTTGAATATATACACTTCAGTGGCGAAGTAGTAAATAAATATAAAAAAAATTTATATTGGACTTAAGAATTGAAGGATGAAATTCTTAAGAAAATTGATATTGGAAATATACTTAGTAATTTTGGAATGGAAAAATATACTAAGTGAATAGTTGAATGAAGACTAAAACGGGAAGTTGTGAAATGGGATAGTTGTGAATAAGTGGATAAAAATCAAAAGGAATGTGAATAAAAGAGAATTGATGTAATTGGTAATCAATTGGAATTTATACGTAAGATGTACGTATATTATTTTATTCGCATAGCTATTTGGTCCAGATGTCGAACACATAATTTCGAGATAGTTTTATCTATCCGAATCAGGATTTTTCACTCAATTTTCAACGGCGAGCCTGGATATGGATTGTTGATTAATTCTGGATATTCTCTATCATAGTTGGTGGCTATGCAAGGAGAATGACGGTTTCTGATCAAGAAACCAGATCTGAGTCCGCACTAGGGAGTCGGGTGAACGATACTAGTTCGGAAGTGAAATTGTGTGATCGATTGAGCGATCGAATGTGATATTGCGTACGGATGATATATGTGCATCGTACGGGCTTAAGTAAAGCAAATATTGAAAATTTGTAAAGGAAAGTATAAAATGACTTTGGAATTGTGATTGAATATTATTGCTTAGTAGGATATACAGGTGTATAAAAGCAACGGATAGATTGGGATTTTGATTTTAGAAGATAAAATTTAATGGCCCGTCAAAAGGTATGTATTTGAATTTCTATATGAAATTTGATTGGGTTTTTGATCCAACCACTTGGCTTTTTGTTTCTTCTTGAGATTGGGAGGCCGTAGAGCCATTTTGTAGTTGTACCGAGCTAGCCGCGCAAAGGAGACGCTGGCAAAAATTTTCGGAAATTTAGGGAGTTAGGAAAATTTTGGAAAATTTTAATAATTCAAAATTGAATTCAAATTTAAATTTGAATGGATAAGTAGGTGGTATGGGTTGAACTTATGAATAAGTTTGGGAAGTTAAAAGATGATTAGTGTATCATTAATAAAAGATTGTTTGGGTATTGTTAAAACTGATTGAATTTGGGAAATAGTTAACGGGGATTGAATCATTCTTCCTAACTAGTAATTTCGGGGACGAAATTCTTTTAAGGGAGGAGGAATGTGACGACCCGGAATTTTTGTATATTTGAAATTGGAATATTTAATTAATTTTAAATATTCAGAGGTTAATTATAAACTTAAATTTCAAATATCGCTGCTTATTGAGTAATTTAATAATTGAATTAAATTTATTTGAAGTTGGATAAAATAGTAAATCTGGTATTCTAAGCTAATTAAAAATATTTTGAAAGCTCGTAAAAGTCGTAATGATAATACTGAAGATAATAGAAGCTTCAGAATGTAATTTCAAACTGTTTTGTTCAGTTTTGAAATTATATCGTTTGAATCGATATTTAAAAATAGCCGTCCGAGGCACAATCTCGGAATTCGACGAAACCAGTTCCATTGGATCTGTAATATTGAATTATTATCGGGTTTCAATTTTCGTAATATTTGAAGTTGTTGTGTGAGCGCACGATAGTAAAACGCGTTGAAATTTATATCGAGACGATTTGAATTTGAGTTCAATTTAATATATGTATATTCACATAATAATTACCATTAGCTGAAATTATATCAACATCAGTTGAGATATATATATCTACATCAAAACTTTTCCTCACTTCAGCTTTTGCTCTTTTCGAAAAATCACTGGAGCCTTCCTGTATACGCTGTCTTCTTCTCAATCACTTCCCTCCCCTTTTGTTTTAACAGCCGAGATCCACAAACATACTTCGTTTAAAAAAAAGAGGGGAAATTTGCGTTTTTCCTCTCCTTCTATTTCCGTTCAAACGAAAAGCAGATTCCCTACTTCTCCACTTTCTATTCGAAATCAAGGCCATAGTTTAAAAAAATAAAATGAAATGAAACCCGAGCTTTGCTTTTGCCTTCAAACGAAATCGAATTTCCTCGAGTTCGATACTTGAAGTCGAGTCTGAGTCTCTCGTTCGCGAAGAAGGTTGAGGTCCGATATCGCAATAGGGCGCTCTTGCGAGTGAAGCCGCTGGGAGGGCACGATGTCTCTTCGTCGTTCGAATTCGAGGGGTTGATCATGTATCGATTGAAGATGGGTTCGGTGCAAGCTGGGGATCGCGTTAACAGAGGCAGCTCGATAGATGTCGATCGAACGAAGTCGAGTAGAGGATGTCGTTGCTAGGCGGGTGGGCGTAGGCTCGAAGTTGAAGCTAGGCGTTGGCGCACTCGCGAGTGTTGGGGCTGTCGTCAAAGAGGTGGGGCATCGGGTCTGAGAATCTGGCCTTGGGGATCGTGCTCGACTGTAGAGTCGCGTTTGCCTGTTTGAGTTAGGTAATTTGACTCTAAACATTTTTTTTTATTTAATGTTACTTAAGTTAAAGCTTGGAAATTTAACTTGTTTTATCTCATTCAGTAGAAAACTTACAGTAATGGAGATATTTCAATAATTATATATATATATATATGTAGTTTCAAAGGGAAAATTATTTAGTTAAAATCAAACTATTAGTTAATTAAATTTAATAAACTGTATAAATATTTATACAAGGTCGGAAATCGTAAAGAAAGCAAGCTGGTTTGGGTCGGATTGCATATTAAAAGGGGAAATGTGAGTTAATCTCACTCAGTTAAATTATAATTTAAATTTAATTGGTTAAATTTAAATATTGATGGATGTTTGAATTGATTGATTTGATTGATGTGATATATATAGTAGTATACCAATATATATATGTTGGCATATGTATATATTGGAGTTGTTGATATTCCCACATTATATAGTGGATGAGACCCTATGCGCCGCATAATAGCGGATGATATTTTATAAAACCCATATACCGCGATATTCCACCTTGAAGTGGAATTGGTATTGTGCTAACGTCTGTGGATGCAGGGAAACAGGTTGGAGGGATCCAACTGGATTCCTCAAAATATTTAATTTTGTTTAAAAATTCTGTGATATGATTGTTGATATCCTGTGATGAATTATATGGATAATTGGATGTTATGGTTTGGTTGGACCGATTTGGATATGCTGAGTTATCAAAATCTCTAGAATGGAATTTTTGAAAAGAAATAAAAGAGTAAATTTTTAAGTAAAATAATTAAAGAGTTTTGAATAAATAGAGAAATATTGAATTTAAAGAGAACTTATGTGATGTTATTTAAAAGAATAAATAATTTATTTTAATTCAATGTTTAAATGTAATTAAAAAGAAAGAAGGAATTTGGTAAAATCTGAAACTTGTGTTTCAGTTTAAAGATTTTAAATCATAATGAGAAATAAAATCTGGAAGTTAATGAATTTGGAAATAAATGGATTAAGTAAGGGAATTTATTTTAAAGTAAAATAAATTGGGAAATCAATTATAAATTGATTTAAATACTTTGGGATTTGAAATTTAAAGAGAAATGAGATTTTGGAGATATAAACTGGGTTTATAAAGTGAAATGGAATATCAGGGGATATTTGAGAATATAAATTCAAGGTGGGAATTTATAAAAGAATATGAATTGGTTTAAAAATAAGTGTTGATTTATTTTTAAAGGATGTAAAGAGAAGTGTATTTCTCTGGATAGCCAAGTACGTTTTTCAAAGCAATTTTAAATATAAGTTAAAAGTTCTAATTTGTTTAAAAAGGCATGTTTTAGGGAATTGATTATTTCTAAAGGTTAATTTCCAAAGTAGTATTTTCAAAAATCTATTATTGTAGTAATTATATAAAAGTAATTTGGTATTATGTTTTAAAGAGGAAGTCAGCTTATATTTATAAAGTGGTTTTATTTTAAATATTCTTAAAATATATATTTTGATAAAGTATTAAAGTAGTTTTAAAATTTCAATGTTATAAAATATATTTAAAATAAAGTGTTTTTAAATTATTTTAAAATTAAAAGTATTTTGTACTTGGTGATTAAGTGGAAATAATTATTTGGGAAATGTATTCCGTAAGCGGAAACTGTTTTGAAATTGTTTTCAAATGAGCTTTGAAAATTTGGAAATATATCTTGGAAAGATATTTGGGCAAATAAATAATGTGGGAAATTATTTATTGTGTGATGGTTGTTTGTGGATGTTAATTGATTGTTAAATAACCGACTATCAATATTGGCCAAATGCGCTGATCGTTCGAAGAGACCGGGATCGAGTTTCCGTATATCGGGATTCTAGGTCTGGAGACTCGAATACCACTTCGATCCGGTTTGTACGTTTCGTGTAACGTGTTCGGAGTCGAAGATGGAGCAGTGAAGTGCAAGGGCTAGTCGCTACTAATCCTGAGGATATTTCCAAAATGGATGTAGTAGGAATAGTGCCTTCGGTTCCGTTCGGACCCGGGACGGACTTGTATGGATGAATGCTTACGAAACATCGTCAGGTGGACGATGGGCATTCTAAGGGATATGTTCTGAAAAAGGTATCGTTTAGCCTCAAGCCTCATCAACCGGGAATGACTGAAAATCAGGGGTTATGCAGCAAGGCTTCGTGGGTAGCCCCCACTTGAGAGTAAGGTCATCCCTGTCTAGATGTCCCTTTTATTTCGGCTTAGTGGTGCGGTTGCTGATCCCAACCGTGGGGTGATTTTATTTGGAATTATCCAGTAAGGGATGATTCCGGCCTTGTGTTGCAAGGGAGCGGGCGTACTCCTCGGTACTGTGATCTAGGCCACGTACTGTGACAGGTGGTACCCCAGTGCCTAGTCATTCGTTGGAAATCCATTCTCCCTACGTGCCTTGTACGGTATTTGTTTGTATACCTAGTATGCTGGAATTTAATCATGTAACAATTTCAGCTATTTTAATAAGTATTTGTGAATACACACTATTATAATATCAGAGGATTTATAAAAAGTGTTTTAGCTATCGTAAGGTAAAAACCCGACATGTTTATTTGTGGCGTGGTCTTACGAGATGCTTTTGATTTCAAAGGATTTTTGAAACTTTAATAATCAATTGAGTGTGATTTTCTCACGCTGGTATTCCAGACTGACTCGGGTATTGTTTTATATGATGCTCGGGTCAGACCGAGTATATTTACAGGATAGGTATCTATGGAGCTCAGGAAAGGAGCTGGAGTCCGAGACGTATTTCTCGTACTTGTATTATTCCGCTGCTGTGATTGTTGAGATTGTTTGACTGGTTATGGTTGGTTGTATTGATATACTCTGATGATGATGTATTGTATATAAACAGATATAGTTTTCATTTGTGTAAAGATCTGTTCTATATATTATATTTTATTCCGCTGCGATGGTCAGATTCTGATTTTGTTTTCTATTTTTCTTCTTCTACCTCTTCTTCTTAACTCAAATGGTTCGATTTTTCGGGTCTGGAAAGTCGGGTCGTTACAAATGATATGCAATGTGATAATAAGTTATTCATTAATGTTGGATTTTTTCATTCATATATTGAAAATATTAAAAAATATGTTATTTTCTACCAATTTATTTTGAAATTTCAAAAAATGAAATCAAAATTTGAAAATATATCATGCTTATTTAAAAACACTATATAAGATAATGTATTGCACAAGATTAGTATTTTCAATTATATATTTTTGGGACGTAGTAAAGTTAATGGTAAAAACTAAGTGGACATACTTTATATCTTATATGTTAAAGAAAAATAAGATCAATGATTGAAATCTCGATCTTTCACAAAAATAGCGTTAATTATGAAAATAACTTAAAATGAAATATAACTTTCAAACCAAACAGACATATAAATTTTTTGATTATTATATTTGGCATTGTTATATATCATTTCTTATGTTGTAAGTTACTTATTAGTTTTATTTTTTTCCATTCTTATGGTTCTTTCTTATAAGTGTTTAAAAGCAAGTTATTTCTATCATTTGTATATTCAAAAAATTTGAACCAATGCAATTGAATGTGCTTACTTGTTAAAAATGAACATGCTTACTTATTCAAAATACCTACAAAATAATTAGTTGTTGAATTCAAAAAAACATAGTGAGCACACTTTAAATGTAACGACCCGTAAATTTTAACGGTTTAAACAATGTAATTAACTGAAATTTTGCTTGAAATTAAATAACTAAATTTAGCAATGAAAATTTGGTATTTGGTATGTGTCTATTCAAACATAGAAAATGGCAGATTTTCATTGATAAATATGGAAGTTAGTTTTATTGTATAATTTTCAATTTTAAATCAGTTAAAATTGATAGAAATTAAATGTTTTCGAAATCTGAATATTTTTATATTATAAAAATGTAAACTATTTTATGAGTGAGATGCCATATTTCGTTTCGCCAAATTCGGACTGCCCTAGCCCCGTTTATCTTATTTTCGACGAATTTGCAACAGTTTAGCAGCAAAATATCGACTTTTGATAGGATGGTCGTATCGCTGATATATGTGTACCATTTTGATCGTCTCGTCGTGCTGATCTCCGAGTATATTCATTTGTGTGTTTCGGAGCCCGATACGCGGTGGAATCTGGGAAAATGGTAATCGTATCGGTACCCGTTTCGTGCCTTTTGGATTGTTGTGTCCATTTAATTTCCATCGTCTATTAACCCAACAACCACTAGCCAGAAATTATTCTCTGAATTCATTAACAGGATTTTACTATTCCGTCATTTCATTTGCATTCTCTGGATCATTGAAACAAAACGTTTATATAAAAAATAAGGGATATAAAAGGTTTATATTATAAAGCCTTCTGACAATTGCTTCCTCCTGCTCCAGTTTCTCATGGTCTCTCTCTCTCTCTCTCACGTCCTAGCCTGTCCACCTATTTTTGCATGCCCCTGCCACCTTGCAACCTCCGCCTGTGCCAAGCTTACCTACGACCGAACCTTGTTCGCACCTAGGAGCCGCTCCGACAACCCATACCACACGAAGCCAGATCCACTTCACCCAAACCATTTGCCGCCCTTTTCCACGTCATCTCACTCGACCACCCTCTGGCCTATCACCAACCCGAGCTCAATGACCGGCCGCCAAGCAAGCACAGACTCCACATCAACCTCCTTAACACATTTTGAAAGTATAGATTTTTAATTTTCACTTATGATTTTATTATTTTCAAATATGTATAAAATAAGATAAAAAAATAGATTTAATTTAATAAAATTTAATTTACTTAATATATATATAATATATTTAAAATATTTAATTAAATTTATATTAATATTTTAAAAATAGATTTTTGTAATAACTTTAATAAATTAAGGTTGGAAAGATAAATTGAAATTGATTTGTAACTTAATTTGTTTAAGAATTGTATTTAAATAGAAATTAATTTGAAACCTATTAATTTGAGATTTTTAAAGACAGGATTTTATAACCTGATTTTGAAAAGTGACGAAATAAATATGTTCAAATTTAAATAATTTAAAATTTTAATATTTAGGTGTAATTGGAGATTTTATTTAATTGCTATTAAAATGATTAAGTGAATATTTAAATTGAAATGGTTTATTAAGAATTTGAATTGAATCTTTAACCTTTAAAATTGAAAGTGTTGAACATGGATTTATTTAGATTGAATTTTGGAATTTAAGCTGATTTGAATCGATTTGTGAAATTAGAGGAAACTATTTTTATCATATAAAAGTACTTTTAATATATATGAACTATTTTAATATATAAATTATTTTATTATATAAAATATTTTAATTTATAACTATTTTAATATATATACTATTTTCAATATCTAAATTGTTTAAGTTGGAAGTGTTATGATTTTAAAAGTGTTATGATCTCAAAAGTATTATGATTTCAAAAGTGTTATGATTTCAAAAGTGTTATGATTTCAAAAATGGGATTATCTCGAAAGTGCTATGATTTCGAAAGTGTTATAATTTTTAAAGTGTTACGATTCTGGAAATGAATATTTTTAAAGTGAATAATGATATCGAATTAATATGGTTTTGAAATGAATATGATATTTTGATACAAAGTATGAACTAATTGAAATGAAATGACCATGGTGTGAAATAAGTGTTTGGTTGTTAAAGAGACCGAGATCAGATATTGTCATACTATCTGCCAATACCGAAAACCACTTTAACAACCGTGTACGTGATGGAGATTCCAGAACGAAGTAGGATGGTTTGGCGACGATTATATATGAGTTTTTAGTGCAGCCCTGACTCCCGTGAGTCGGCTTGATGTGGCTAAAACAGGAGCTATACCGGGCCAAGTGGGGGTCATTCCCCCTATCGGGCACATTTCATCGATACCATTCTATTGCTTTTGTGATTCGATTGGGTGCACCTTTGATTTGGGAGTGTGTCTCGAGGTGGGTGGTAGTAGCTGCTATGCGTTACCACCAGTCCGGGAGTGCAAACGGTATTTCTACCCTGTCATTGCCTCACGTGCCTTGTCACATGCCTTATCGCGCCTTCTACGAGTTTGGTTTGTACCATACCTATGGAGTGCCCTCTGATAGCCCTCCAAATTACGGAGTAATTACGGTACTGTATAGACTATGGGAATATATAAAATGTGTTAAGGGGGATATGGGTAATGCCTTAACGCTATTTTAATACTTTACTTTACTGATAGACATATTATAATAGTGTATATTACTACATAGTAGATAGTTCCAAGGATCCTTAGAGGATGGAAATCCCAAACATCCTTTAAGTTACTTGTATTTTAGTTGAAATTTCACTTGAGTTGAATTTACTGATATAAGAATGTTAATCCTGACTAGAGTGTTTTGTTTTTTGTTTTATGCTCGGGTCAGACTGAGTGTCACAGCATTTGAGACTCACCTTTGGAGATTGTAGCTTTATTTGAAGATCTATCTATCCAGCCGAGTTCACAACCCATACCACACAAAGCCAGATCCACTTCACCCAAACCATTTGCCGCCCTCTTCCACGTCATCTCACTCGACCACCCTCTGGCCTATCACCAACCCGAGCTCAATGACCGGCCGCCAAGCAAGCACAGACTCCACATCAACCTCCGCACCCGACAGCACTCGAGCCTACATCTCCGAACTTCCTTGACAGTCGTGTGCAATAGCCTCTCTGCCTCGTATCCAACTTCTTATCCTTTATATATAAAAAAAGAGTTTATATGTGAAAGCATGCATGTTATAAGCCTGCTCTATCATCATTCCAACCGTTTTTCCCTGGAAGCCTTCTCTTTTGGGTAATATATATATGTGTCTTATAAATAGTGTTATTTCATGTGTTTTGAAGTATGTATGTTTTAAAGCATACACGTTAACCTTTTTTTAAAGTAAGTTTTTGTAATTTATGCTTGATATTTTAAAATATATTTATATATAAAAAAAGAGTTTATATGTGAAAGCATGCATGTTATAAGCCTGCTCTATCATCATTCCAATCGTTTTTCCCTGGAAACCTTCTCTTTTGGGTAATATATATATGTGTCTTATAAATAGTGTTATTTCATGTGTTTTGAAGTATGTATGTTTTAAAGCATACACGTTAACCTTTTTTTAAAGTAAGTTTTTGTAATTTATGCTTGATATTTTAAAATATATTTAATTACATATATGTTACCCACTCATATATAAAGTAACACTGGATATTTATCCAGCCTAGCAGCCTCCGGCATAGGTTGAATGTAGGTAGCATGCAATGGTGTTATTTTATATATATATTACCTATATATATGGTACATATGGATATATATTTTGATATATATATATATATATATCTAGAAAAAATAAAAGAAAAAGAGGATCTATATGTAATATATAGGTTGTTTTCATTTTGTCTGCACTGTTCTTGTTATGAATTTTCTTTTCCTTTTTATGTTAAGATTTCTAAATCAGTTTTTGGTAGTAACTTTAATATACATAAATTTATATAAGCTATACGTAAATTGTTTATTCGTACTTATGAATTTACATAAGTTATACGTGATATGTTTGAGTTTATATATATATATATATTATAATAAAATAAGTTATATTGATTTTTATAATAAATATTGAAATATATATATATTTTATGTAAGTTTATATATTAGTTTATATACATAAGTATATATATAAATATATATGCGTTTGGTTTCAAACATATAGACTTTATTTTATACGTGCTTGAATCAAATATCAATTTAAAATTATATGTTTAAAATTAATTTAGAAACACATTGTGACGCCCCACCTCTATACCCACGCTAGCCGAGGACACTACGAGGTAATGCCGTCAACTAGCACGGAGAATAAGGCTGTTGAGGAGCGACCATCTGTATAATTGCTTTGTGCGAGTACCGATATGCCAGATAAAAATATAACTTTTCATCTCAAGAGGAAATCTGACATACCGATACAAACTCAAAGCTACTACATAGTGGCTATATGGACTTCGGAAACAAATATAGAAATAAACATAACATAAATCAGTCACAGACAGTTCATATCACAAAGGCGGAAATAGATATGAATATAACACATGAAAGTGTACATCAGAGTAGTGGTCAAATAAGATCCACAATAACACAAAAGAATAGATACAAGTGCTAGCCAAAAGAATATGTATACATCAAGGAGTCTAATCTCAAATGTACACAACAAAAACTACTAAACTAGAGTAGTTAGCCAAAACTCATAAGATGGCTCCAGATACGAAGTCACGAGGAAGCACCTGTAAAATCTTAGTCTGACCCGAGTATTATTTAAGAAGAAAATAATAAACGGATCAGTCTAGCTATAAATATCAGATAAAGTGATACAGAATAAGAGATATGACAAAAACGTATCGTAACCATAATACCATACTGTGATAAGTACGTAATTGAAAATCAACAAGAGATTAATCAATATCACAAGAATCTTCTCAAAGATTAAAAAGAATGTCATATTCTTTATTTAATTCACCAAGCCACAATAATGACATACATATTAATGCCAATTGTAAAAGTTGGTGAAACATAAATTCCAGAAATCAACCATTAGAAATCCAAAAATCAAATAATCCGAAGCAATGACGTCGTACAGCATAACGTCCGATGATCCAGAGACACAATAAATAGGAACAACGACGTCGTACAGCGTAACGTCCGATGAACCAAAGAAACAATAAATAGGAACAATGACGTCGTACAACGTAACGTCCGATGAACCAAATCACAATAAAAAGGAACAACGATGTCGTACAGCGTAACATCCGATGAACCAACACATAAGAAATTGGAACAACGACGTCGTACAGCGTAACGTCCGATGAACCAACACATAGTAAAATGGAACAACGCCATCATACAGTGTAACGTCCGATGAACCAAATCATGATAAAACGGAACAACGACGTCGTACAGCGTAACGTCCGATGATCCAACACATAAGAAAATGGAACAACGACGTCGTACAACGTAACGTCCGATGAACCAACACATAGTAAAATGGAACAACGACGTCGTACAGCGTAACGTCCGATGAACCAACACATAGTAAAATGGAACAACGACGTCGTACAGCGTAACGTCCGATGAACCAAATCACGATAAAACGGAACAACGACGTCGTACAGCGTAACGTCCGATGAACCGAATCAAAGAGACATCGCACATTGCTAGTCTAAACCATAAAATGATCATCATCGATCATCAAGAAGTGTCGATTACACTAAGCTAGTAAATATAAGAGTTTAGCTTCATGTCCCATAACCACTTGCTTACTCAAATATTTATGAACAGATTGTAGATCTCCACTAGAAAATTGTCACAAGAGTTTCAATCGAACAAGTCCATCAATTAACCGACGAAGTAAACGCAAGCGTTTCATACCACTTGTTTTGCTAAGCCATTTAATTATATTTTCTCATACGAATGAGGTAAAGGTTTGTATATACTAGTAGATTGGAAAACGGTTTAAGAAACGAGCTTTTGATATTTAAAATAGTGTTGAAATCGCTTTGATGAAAGAGTTTTGATATTTACTACTAGTATAGAAAACCTTTATATTTTTAAAGTGACAAATCATAGAAATGAATGTAGAAACAATCAATCATAAAAATTCACATTCGAAGACGTGAATAAAATCCAAAGAAATCGATTCCAAATCCATCAAAATGGACGTTCTGTTGAATGTTTTTCAGATAAGATCCCCTACGGAGGGGGTCCAGGGGGGTGGCAACCCCCTAGGTAGGGGTGCGGGGGCAAATAGAGAAGTTCACAGATGGCAACCCCACAGGTAGGGGTACGGTGTTCGACCAAAACGGTACGACCTATCGGATAACCTTGAATCGATGGAAATTGAAATCTCGAGACAAATAGGCAAAAACAGGCAAAATAGAGCAGCTCACAGACTCCAGACGTCTGAGGTAAATACTCAGACGTCTGCAGGAAGTTTCGGGGACTTCCTGAAACAGACCCCAGACGTCTGAGCCTACCTGCAGACGTCTGGTGACGAGCTGAAATCGTTTTTCAGCCTAGTGGGAGAGAAATCTCCCACACTTTCACCCGGTCGAGCAATGGAGTTCGGGGCTTTTGTCAATAGATAATACGGCCCTATAGACTCTCCGATTCACAACCAAAAACATGTTCACAATACAAAGCAAGGAGTTTCAAAGTTTTGAATTCAAAACATCAAAAATTGAAATGTTCGCCAAAGCAATTCAAACCAAAAGCAATTGAACATGAAATAGTGTTAGGAATTCATACCTAACAATCAAAGATAATTATAGGTTAAGATGTGAGATAAAAATCTCACCTTTGAACCCAAAAACAATGAATGAGAAGCTTGAAGACAAGCTAAGATTAATTCCTCTTCAATAACAACTCAAGAAGCTTCAATCTAAGCTTTAAATGAAGAACATTCCCAAAGTTAGGTTTAGGAATTTCTGAAATTGGAATGAGAAAGAGTTGGAGAAGAAGAAGGAGATGCTTACCAATGGGTTCTCTTTGAATTTGGAGCTAAACTTGGATTTGCAAAATGAAATTAGGGCTTAGGAATTTCCATTTCCAATCTTTTCCCCCATTGCTCTCTTTAGAGCTGAAATATTAGGAATGAAAATGAATGAGGGGAGAGGGGTTCAGTTTGGGTATTAGTGGGCTAGTGGGTTGAACCCAAACTCAAACTTCAAGTGGAAAAAGGTCGAAATTTTAGCTAGCTCCAAACATATCGAAGTTTATACTCAAAAAGGTCGCAAACGTCATTTTGAACTCAATGAAGGTGGTCTCGAGTCCTAATTTGACCGTATGCAAAAAGTAGCTTTTCGGACTAACATCCGACTAGCGATAAAATATTTAAATAAAATATTTAAATATAAAATCGATAAATATGCGGGT
The DNA here is from genome assembly GCA_030737815.1 of Allium fistulosum. Classification (NCBI taxonomy): domain Eukaryota; kingdom Viridiplantae; phylum Streptophyta; class Magnoliopsida; order Asparagales; family Amaryllidaceae; genus Allium; species Allium fistulosum. The sequence continues at coordinate 1,391,472,562 of CM060902.1, forward strand.
TGTTACACACATATATATATATAACATATATTTTTGTTTCGTCGATCTCTAGCCCACCTTGACTTACTTTCTCAATATCGAAATTGTCGCAGCAATTCCTAGCCTGTTGCTGTCCCACTAGTCCGTGTGCGTGTCTATGTCATCTTCTTGTTTCTCTAGCCTCGAAAGGTGAGCAATCACTCACGATTAACATTCATATATTCAATAAATTTAATTCACCTTGAAATGACAATTGAAATATGCTGTTAAATTTGAACTGTTAATTGTATAATTGCTATATATATGATATGCCATTATTTATAACTGTTCACCTGTGACATATGACACCATAACCTGTTATTTATATTATGATTAAATTTGTTATTAATGATATATGCATGTGTTGATATATTATATTATTATCATATTTATTCTCACTCTACAAGTTCCCTGTTAGTTTAGAAATCCCTATGGGTTGAAATGATGCATACTCGAACGATATTATAGATTAAGGGAAAATCGTTACGGGTTGAAATGATAAACCCAAACGATTTTCATTGATTTTGAATTTTGGGATTGCGGGTTGAAATGATATACATCTGTAAATATTAAATTGCGGATTAAAATGATAAATATCCATATCCCTTGACCATAGGATAGAAAATAATATACGGACACCGTCGGTCTATTTTGAAAAAAAATGAGTTTTAGAGTTTGGAAGGAAACATATGGATTTTAATAAATATTTATTTTAATATAAGGTAAACATATTTTATTTTGTAAAATTTAGATTCTTAATTATATGTTTGGAAATTTTAAACTTATAAGTTAGTTTTGAAAGTATAGATTTTTAATTTTCACTTATGATTTTATTATTTTCAAATATGTTTAAAATAAGATAAAAAATAGATTTAATTTAATAAAATTTAATTTACTTAATATATATATATAATATATTTAAAATATTTAATTAAATTTATATTAATATTTTAAAAATAGATTTTTGTAATAACTTTAATAAATTAAGGTTGGAAAGATAAATTGAAATTGATTTGTAACTTAATTTGTTTAAGAATTGTATTTAAATAGAAATTAATTTGAAACCTATTAATTTGAGATTTTTAAAGACAGGATTTTATAACCTGATTTTGAAAAGTGACGAAATAAATATGTTCAAATTTAAATAATTTAAAATTTTAATATTTAGGTGTAATTGGAGATTTTATTTAATTGCTATTAAAATGATTAAGTGAATATTTAAATTGAAATGGTTTATTAAGAATTTGAATTGAATCTTTAACCTTTAAAATTGAAAGTGTTGAACATGGATTTATTTAGATTGAATTTTGGAATTTAAGCTGATTTGAATCGATTTGTGAAATTAGAGGAAACTATTTTTATCATATAAAAGTACTTTTAATATATATAAACTATTTTAATATATAAATTATTTTATTATATAAAATATTTTAATTTATAACTATTTTAATATATATACTATTTTCAATATCTAAATTGTTTAAGTTGGAAGTGTTATGATTTTAAAAGTGTTATGATCTCAAAAGTGTTATGATTTCAAAAGTGTTATGATTTCAAAAGTGTTATGATTTCAAAAATGGGATGATCTCGAAAGTGCTATGATTTCGAAAGTGTTATAATTTTGAAAGTGTTACGATTCTGGAATGAATATTATTTAAAGTGAATAATGATATCGAATTGATATGGTTTTGAAATGAATATGATATTTTGATACAAAGTATGAACTAATTGAAATGAAATGACCATGGTGTGAAATAAGTGTTTGGTTGTTAAAGAGACCGAGATCGGATATTGTCATACTCTCTGCCAATATCGAAAACCACTTTAACAACCGTGTACGTGATGGAGATTCCAGAACGAAGTAGGATGGTTTGGCGACGATTATATATGAGCTTTTAGTGCAGCCCTGACTCCCGTGAGTCTGCTTGATGTGGCTAAAACAGGAGCTATACCGGGCCAAGTGGGGGTTATTCCCCCTATCGGGCACATTTCATCGATACCATTCTATTGCTTTGTGATTCGATTGGGTGCACCTTTGATTTCGGAGTGTGTCTCGAGGTGGGTGGTAGTAGCTGCTATGCGTTACCACCAGTCCGGGAGTGCAAACGGTATTTCTACCCTATCATTGCCTCACGTGCCTTATCACATGCCTTATCGCGCCTTCTACGAGTTTGGTTTGTACCATACCTATGGAGTGCCCTCTGATAGCCCTCCAGATTACGGAGTAATTACGGTACTGTATAGACTATGGGAATATATAAAATGTGTTAAGGGGGATATGGGTAATGCCTTAACGCTATTTTAATACTTTACTTTACTGATAGACATATTATAATAGTGTATATTACTACATAGTAGATAGTTCAAAGGATCCTTAGAGGATGGAAATCCCAAACATCCTTTAAGTTACTTGTATTTTAGTTGAAATTTCACTTGAGTTGAATTTACTGATATAAGAATGTTAATCCTGACTAGAGTGTTTTGTTTTTTGTTTTATGCTCGAGTCAGACTAAGTGTCACAGCATTTGAGACTCACCTTTGGAGATTGGAGCTTTGTTTGAAGATCTATCTATCCACCGTGTATTAACCCAACAACCACTAGCCAGAAATTATTCTCTGAATTCATTAATAGGCTTTTACTATTCCGTCATTTCATTTGCATTCTCTGGATTATTGAAAAAAAATCGTTTATATAGAAAATTAAGGGATATAAAAGGTTTATATTATAAAGCCTTCTGACAATTGCTTCCTCCTACTCCAGTTTCACATGGCCTCACTCTCTCTCTCTCACGTCCTTGCCCGTCCACCTATTTTGCACGTCCCTTCCACCTTGCAACCTCCGCCTGTGCCAAGCTTACCTACGACCAAACCTTGTTCGCACCTAGCAGCCGCTCAGACAACCCACACCGCACGAAGCCAGATCCACTTCACCCAAACCATTTGCCGCCCTCTTCCACTTCATCTCACTCGACCACCCTCTGGCCTATCACCACCCCGAGCTCAATGACCGGCCGCCAAGCAAGCATAGACTCCATATCAACCTCCGCACCCGACAGCACTCAAGCCTACATCTTCGAACTTCCTTGACAGTCGTGTGCAATAGCCACTCTGCCTCGTATCCAACTTCTCATCCTTTATATATATAAAAAGAGTTTATATGTGAAAGCATGCATGTTAGAAGCCTGCTCTATCATCATTCGACCCGTTTTTCCGTGGAAGCCTTCTCTTTTGGGTAATATATACGTGTCTTATAAATAGTGTTATTTCATGTTTTGAAGTATGTATGTTTTAAAGCATACACGTTAACATTTTTTTAAAGTAAGTTTTTGTAATTTATGCTTGATATTTTAAAATATATTTAATTACATATATGTTACCCACTCATATATATAAAGCGACACTGGATATTTGTCTAGCCTAGCAGCCTCTGGCATAGGTTGAATGCAGGTAGCATGCAATGGTGTTATTTTATATAAATATATATTATCTATATATATATGGTATGTATGGATATATATTTTGATATATATGTATATATATATATTTAGAAAAAAGAAAAGAAAATGAGGATCAATATATAATATATAGGTTGTTTTCATTTTGTCTGCACTATTCTTATTATGAATTTCCTTTTCCTTTTTATGTTAAGATTTCTAAATAAGTTTTTGGTAGTAACTTTAATATACATAAATTTATATAAGCTATATGTAAATTGTTTATTCGTACTTATGAGTTTACATAAGTTATATGTGATTTGTTTGAGTTTGTATATATATATATATATATTATAATAAAATAAGTTATATTGATTTTTATAATAAATATTGAAATATATATATATATATTATGTAAGTTTATATATATGTTTATATATTAGTTTATATACATAAGAATATATATGCGTTTGGTTTCAAATATATAGACTTTATTTTATACGTGCTTGAATCAAATATCGATTTGAAATTATATGTTTTAAGTTGATTTAGAAACAAATATATATATATATATAACATTTTTTTTTCATCGATCTCTATCCCATCTTGACTTACTTTCTCAATATCGAAATTGTTGCAGCAATTCCTAGCCTGTTGTTGTCCAACTAGTCCGTGTGCGTGTCTGTGTCATCTTCTTGTTTCTCTAGCCTCAAAAGGTGAGTAATCACTCACGATTAACATTCGTATATTCAATAAATTTAATTCACCTTGAAATAACAATTGAAATATGCTGTTAAATTTGAACTATTAATTATATAATTGCTATATATATGATATGCCATTATTTATAACTGTTCACCTGTGACATATGACACCATAACCTGTTATTTATATTATGATTAAATTTGTTATTGATGATATATGCCTGTGTTGATATATTATATTATTATCATATTTGTTCTCACTCTACAAGTTCCCCGTTAGTTTAGAAATCCCTGTGGGTTGAAATGATACATACCCGAACAATATTATAGATTAAGGGAAAACTGTTATGGGTTGAAATGATAAACTGTAACGGCCCGGAATTTTCGATCCCGAAAATTCCAGATAGTTACGGGAAAGAAGAAAAGAGGTAGAAGAAGAAACATAAAACAAAACACAGAATCTCACATTCGCAGCGGATCAAAATATAATATCAAATAATAGCATTTTGCCAATTCATATACAATACATCAGAGTTACAACATATACACAAATCACTGGACAGATACAATTAACATGTCCCAAACAACTACAATATATCACAGCGGAATACACTCCATACGTTCCTGCCATCCAGCTCGCCTCCTGAGCTCCAAAACGTCCTTACCTGGAAATCTGTAATACTCGGTCTGACCCGAGCATTACATCAAAGTAACACCCGGGTCAGGCTGGAAGCCAGCGTGAGTAAACCCTTAATATGAAATACCAAGCTATATAACTTAAGTGAATTACCACGGTAACTCGTACTTTTCTACGAGTTCTAATCTTATTTAAGTCAATTATTTATCTCAAAACAATATCCAAGAATTATTATCCAGTTTTAAATATCCATGATACTTAACTTATTTTATTCTAGACTGTTTTCTTCCAAACTCACATTTATAAAGAATCGAAGTGGCCGTTCGCCAGGAATTGAGTAATTACTCGATTCCGTTCAACTTGAAATTCCCCTCGATTCCCAAACCTAAAAATCTTGAAATTCAAACCAAAAATCATGGTTTCGAAGCTCGAATTCAATCATGCATTCAAAACTAGAAATTTTAATACTTGATTTTTCTGTTTTAAAATGCTTATTACTGTAATTTCAAATTTTAAAAATGTTTATTCAATAAATACACTAGGAAACATTTTGAAATTGGTATTACATTGCTATAATCATTTTCTATTTAGAGATCGAAACCTAAAATAATCTAGATGGGATGATTTGAATTTTTGATCAAGTTTTGAAAACCTGTAAACATAGACAATGGCATTCTTTTGAAAACAGAATGCTTGAAACCTGCTCTGATTCAATCTGGATTTTGAACTATTACTCGATTTGTTGAATTGAACTTTAATTTATTGCTTGATTTCAGTTGAATTTGAATTGTGTTGAGCTTCAGGTTTAAGATTGCAAAAGCTTGATGTAGTTTTGATTTTAATTTCTTCTCTGGTTTCAAGTATAAGGGTCTTCTTTTCTTTTGAACAGAATTACTTTTGTTTTGATTTGTTTCCAGGTTTTGTCCTCTGAGATGAATGAAAAATTATAGCCTGGTTTTACTTTTAAACCTATTTTACTTAAAATTCAAATTAAAGAAAATGCTAGTTTGCCACTTGTTCACTTGTGAGTCAAATTAAATTACACTTGTAGATTTGTTTATATTTAGTATTTTACAAATGTATTTTGCATGTCTTTGTATATTTACAAATGTCTTAATTTGTATTTTTTTTTATATGGTTTCTTTATGTTTTTATCTCTAAGTTTATTAATATATATGTAATAAAGCTTTTTATTAAACCTTGTTTTCATAATTATATTTTTAATTTCAAAATAAAACTTCCAAATCACAATATATATATATATATATTATACTTACTTTATATACTTATATATGTATACTTAAAGTTTTCAACACTATAAAGTTTACATTTTATCTATTTATGGGATTTATTATTACAAAATTTATCATATATATCCATGTTTCAATAGTTAAAATCTGATAATTACCAATTATCAGATGCCCAGAAATCCGGGTTATCACATTCCACCCCCCTTTAAAACTTTTCGTCCTCGAAAAGGAACGAAGCAAATTTTTTATTAAAATGTTCATTATCATTTAAATTACTCTTTGAACATATTTAACTCTTAACTCTTTTTATTTAAATTTTTAAAACACTTTAAAAATCTACATAATATTTTCAAAATAGCTTTAAAAATACTTTTTATAACTCGATGTCTCAACAAATCCATCCTCGTTCTCACAGAAATTCGGTCATACGTTGATCAGGCGTAAGACTGAAAATCTATAAGTACTTGGTAAACCCGTTTTCAACACCCAGTGAAAATACTTGGAATATAATTTATGAAAATATAGAAAACAGTTTTGAAAATAGAGGAAATATCTTTGGTGAGAATGCTCTGGAAATCACCACCCCCATCCATGGTCGCAGTTATCCCGATGGTTACGTTGCCATCCCGACAAAATCCATAGGTAACTGTAGGCCTCCGCACCCCTCGATTACACCATGGAACACGCTACAGATCGTAGTTACATCCTGGGTTACGCTGCCATCACAGCAAAAGTCAATGTAACTGTAGGCATCAGCGCCCTCGAATTTCGCTACCAAAAGATGAAACTTCTCCACTCCCACATAGGTCGCAGACTACATCAGTCAAGTCCCAATGTAGCCTTAGGCTCTCACGGCCTCTCAACTTTCGCTATGTCTTCATAGATCGTAGTCTACCGACATTACGTTGCCATCCCGGCAAAATCAAACGTAGACCGTTGGCTCTCACCAGCACACACGACTTCCGTTATGGTCCGTAGTAGATCGCAGTGACATCGAGCTACACTGTCGTCACAGCATAATCCAATGTCTCTGTAGGCCTCAGCGCCCTCGACTTTCGCTACCCACTACACATAATCCTCAGGAACTAGTTTGTCCGGACTCCTCACATGATCAACTTTAGAACCCCCCCCTTAGGGTTCAAGGCAGTACCACCCTGTGGCACTCCTGAGAAGTTCATTTCAAGGGAGCGCCTTTTTCCCCAAAGCCATTCTCAAAACACTTTATACTATACACTTATAGTATCTTAAAATCATACCCTTTATGATTTATATCAAAATCTTCTTTACACAAAATCGATATCCCAAATCGATAGTTTCAAACTTGGCTTTCCAAATTCCCAAAACTGATTTTTCTCAAAAATCAAAAGCCTTTCCAAAATCCATAGGTTCCAAAAACCTTTCCTCAAATCATTCTCATAAGATCCTTTATATATATATAGATATATATAACTTTAAAAATCTTTGGATCACTTCAAACTTGTATAAATTCCCTTTTAATACTTCAAATACTTTCAAAAACCCTTTTCTTCTGGCTATAGGTTCAATCAAAGGGAATTTATCATATATAACAAAGATATATAACTTTGTTTATTCCAAATCAAATATTCAAGTTTGATTGCTTTTATAAAGTTGTTTACCACTTTATAAAGTTGTTTACCACCGATGCAATATGGGGCTGTGTCCAAGCTACCAACCATGATATTTTGCATCAGTTGTTAGTAACAACCGATGCAAAAAAGACCATTTTGCATCGGTTTCAGAACTGATGCAAAAGTGTTAAGCCTGTTGCATCGGTTGCATATGCATCGGTTGTTGAACTGATGCAAAAAGGGGGTAAACAACCGATGCAAATGGCCTGTTTTGTAGTAGTGCGTACAAAGTTCGTATTGGAAGAATGGATTTCCAACAAATGGTTAGGCTAAGGAACTTCCTTTCCTCCTGCCGAATGGGATCGCCTCTGGTTGGACGTCCCGAGAGACAAACTGCTCTCTGCCAAACAAGGCCGGGTTACTCCTGTAACAAGTAACTCACGACTATGCCATCCCCCGGTCCTTTGGGACCTTTATCCGACCGCTCGGTAACCAACATCACACATAATAAATACGTGTATCCACATGAGTAAGTATCAGGGCTCCATACCATAATACCACCCCTTTCCAGAAGGAAATGACATACCCTAAAGGGCGCGACCCTCATAACCTTGCCGCAACATTCCTGTTTCGACCATTTTCGGTTTGTGAGGCCCTGACGAAGTCTCGTCCACAAAGCTACGCTTTTTCAAAAAGCCACGCTTTGGGTCAACAGATGATCAACCTATGATCACAAAGATAAATGATCAAACAAATGATCATATCACAAATGATCAAACACTGATCATCACACAGCAACACTCAGCATGCACTACTACAAAACAGGCCATTTGCATCGGTTATTTACCCCCCTTTTGCATCAGTTCAACAACCGATGCATATGCAACCGATGCAACAGGCTTAACACTTTTGCATCAGTTCTGAAACCGATGCAAAATGGTCTTTTTTGCATTGGTTGTTACTAACAACTGATGCAAAATATCATGGTTGGTAGCTTGGACACAGCCCCATATTGCATCGGTTGTAATGAAAACCGATGCAACAAAGGAACTTGTTGCATAGGTTGTTGTTGAAAACCGATGCAAACTAATCCCTCTATTGCATCGGTTTTTTATAACAACCGATGCAAACTAATCTCTCTATTGCATCAGCTATTTATACCTAATGCAAAAAAGCCATTTTCAGAAACCATTATTACAGTACTCAAATAGACTATATATATATTATTGATTATAACAAACAATTATTGCATGCAATATTACAATCATTCAAAATTAAATTTGATGGAAAATACAAACTGAATAACATAATACCAAAATAAACATATATCAATTAAAGTGTCATTACTTGCCTCAACTAAACAACTTGTCATTCCTCTACAAAACAAGCACTCCACTGCCTCGGTCACCACTATCCTACCCAACCCCAATTCGCCAAACATTCTCACTCCACAGTCAGTACTTCATACACATTCCAACCTGCCACTATCCCATCAGCAACACCTTATAAACTGCAATTCACTTCTCACATTGCTCACTGCCATACATCATCCAATCATCTCTGCTTATTTCCCACAATTCACCAGCCTCATCATTTCCACTATCTGCCCCATAGCAACATCCACAACACAACATACTGCTGCTAAACTATCATTCCTTACTCCACTTCCTATTCACTTCTACAAACTGCACAGCCACAAATTGCCTCATTTATGCCATATTCTCCTTTTTGAAGAGCTTTACCTTTTGTGAGTTTAGAAGCAACGTACCCAAGTGTTAGTATAGTGATTTTAACCTCAGAGCCTAGCTCTAGTCTTAAAGTCTCACACAACCTGATCGGTGCTCCCTTGTTTGCCTAAATATCACATTATAGTTGTCAGTACATACTTGAAGTTGATTGTGAATTTAAAGCTGAAGCATTTTCATGGTCTAATGACCACAAATCAATGAAGCAAAAAAAACAAGTATTTTCAATTTGAGTAACAATTCAAGGTTAAATCATTTGAGTATGACCTATTTTAAGAATGTAACTTGTATTACAATAAGTATGAATGCATAAGGAAAAAAACATGGTCAGAAACAGATTTTTATCTACATAATCCAATAAGTTAACATAAGGTATAGTATATTAATATCAACTGTCTATAGGAATATCAACTGCAAATAGTAATTATTTTAATTTTATCTTTATTATATAGTTTACTAATAAAGAGTTTGGGCCACAAATTTCAAGATTACACATGTAGATCGCATTTAATTTTAATATGTATAAACAAACAACATATATTATCAAACCAAGTTAGATTGTTTCCCAACACAAATAGTAATTATACAAGTATAGTATGTGACTATATTCTCAAATCCAGGCTGCATCACTGTATACCATTCTGATTAGAAGTGTCCCCAATTTTGATGAACTAGAAACTGCCATGCCAAGTCAATGATTAGACTTTAAAATGTTATTTTGATGTTTCAATGAACTTTAAAATGTTATTTCAGGCTCACATCTTCAAAATATTATTTTGATATTTCTCTTCTTTATGATTCACAGCTTGTTGTAATTTCATTCATTGCCATGACGGTCTTCTTACGTACGAAGATGCATCACGATAGGGTGAATGATGGACTAATATATATGGGTGCACTATTTATATATGTGTCACGATATGGTTTGTTACCTGAAATGAGAGATGAGGATTGATACCTGATGTTCTCCGCTACAGGTGGTTAATATAACTGTAAGTCCGAAAACATTAGCAGTCCAAGTCTTAGAATCACGGGGTTTATTTCCAGAAGCAAAACGGTTCTGGATTGGCTCAGGAGCTTTGCTTGTATATATTATTGCCTTCACTTTCCTATTCACTGCTGCACTTGTTTATCTTGGCCGTGAGTATCGACTTTCTTTGTCACCTACGACAAATAAATATCTTGTTAAACTACAACATTAAGTTTCATGGTTAAACATGTCTATTATTGAAGTTAAGGAATCCAAACTGAAAATACCATATTCGGTCAACACAAATGCAATTCTTCATCAAAAGACGCATAATATGGCATTCAAATACCATGATTCTATTATCATCCTTAATTTCTAACAATATTTTGTGTTAATCAGCACTTAAAGAAGGACAAGTAGTAATGTCCGAAGAAGTTTTGGAGGAGAAGAATGCAAACAGAACAGGAGAGCTATCATCAAAGGGAGAAAAAAAATTCAAATTGCCGTAGTAACGGGGGACAGTAAAAAGGGCATGGTTCATCCATTTGCTCCCCTTTCATTGACTTTCGATAATATAAGGTATTCTGTCGATATGCCATAGGTAATATAAATATATAACATTTCAAATTGGAATCAAGATCTTGGTGAATGAATGTGAATATTTAGGAAATGAAAGTTCAGGGTAAAGAAGAAGACAAACTAGTGTTACTGAAGGGTGTGAGTGGGGCTTTTAGGCATCCATTTGTTTTACCCTTCATGACTGTATATTTATCATCAAAATTCTCAGATATATGTATTATTTGTTTCAATGCTGGAAGATAATGTGTACATTACTTGAGAAGCTATGTAAGGACATGCTCTGAGTGGTGATAACTGAAACAGACATGATTCTAGTTATAAGATTAAAAATATATCAATTCATACACTAAATATATACTTAGCTCTTAGAAAGTACAGTATTTGAAAATATGATAACTGAAACACACACCTGTTAATTGTAGCTATTTTATGCCAAAATAAAACGATGATATGTTCCTTTGAAACCTGTTAATTGTGATATGTGAATGCTGTGTTCATAAATATATAATCAGGCAACGCATTATTGTTTGTACTCCTGTTATTTACAGTTTCCTATTATTGTTTCACTATCAAATATCTCATATATCGAAAGATGAGTAGTATCTAATCTAAACTACCATGAGTGTTTATTAGTTTAGTTTATGTGAAGAATATGAATGTGTTCATTCATATTCTTTTTAAGGCCATTGATTTATTTCTACAAAAGTAAATCAGCGCATAAAGGATCCAACTCAAGTACCTCTGAATATCGTTGCACTTCCAACTCCACCATCCCACCCAGCCATTCACCATTCAAAATTTGAATTCTGGAATTAAGCATCCAATATATTTTCATGTAATTCATAATTTTTATTACAAAATATTTCGGATGATGGTAATTCCTCTGTAGGAAATGAATCATCAATTCTATAAAATACAGCAAACTATGATAACATACATGTGAACACTAAAATAAAAACTACAATCTGTACCGTTACAGAAAGGATAAAAATATTGACTTTATGAAATATACCTAAACAATGTTATATTAGTACAAGTTGAGAATGTAATCTGCTCTGTGTCGAATAGCATGGTCTTTTACCAAAACCTTAAACATTATCACACTGTATGTGGTTCAAGATATGAAGTTATCTGCAATGTATTGAGGATCATATAAAATCAATATATAACCAATTTAAAAGATGCATCATAAACCATGATGTAGTAAATAAAATGCTATATGATGATAATGCAATATCACACTAGTATAATGAGGATCAAATCATGCACAAGAAAGCTTCAGTTTCACATGTTTGCCTTTAGAAGTTGATTCGAAAACAAGAAAGGTATACAAACCAGTTTTATTTATATCAGTGAATGGTATACTTGTCAAAGTTAAGCGTATTGTATATAAATAAATATACATTGGTTATTTATTGTACTATGGTATTTTGACATTTGCCCTGACATCACTTCAGTTGAAGAGTATCTGTTCAAGCATCAAAAAGATCACATGAGATGATGAATGCATCAACCAAAAGTTGTGTTCTTCCTGAGATATGAATAAAGAAAAAAGCATAGTGATAATGTTCATTTGATTACGCGGTTAAGTATCAATTTTTTTTCTAAATCTACATGAATACTAGGAGCATATCCGATAGCTAGTGATATAGATAGGAGTGCAAGTTGAACAAATTGATCTAGATATGATCATGTTCAAGCGTAGAAGGATAGGACATCTCAAGCAAACCATGCTAAGTGTTTTGTGACGTAAGATTGACCCACTAATGAATACAACATACCTAACAGAAAAAGAAAAAAAAATCATTTTGTTTCGTAATACTTCATAGAATAATGTTTTACTTCGAATTAATCTTAGCAAACACGGTATTTGTAAAATATGGATGATTATTGCAAAATTTTATATTTTTTCATCATACATGTGTACTGTTGTTTAATTTAGCTATGAGCAATTGAAGGGAGTTTGATTCTGAGAGAACAGACTTTTTTTTTTCTTTCTTTTTGTTAAACAGCTACGTATTTCGATTGCGGTGATACTTCGGTTATGGTATTATAACGAGCACATTTATGTCAATAGCAGCAGATGAAGTTAATGATTCACAAATAACTCTCATTCTAACGCAAATCGAAACAAAATTGTAGATATAAATAAAGACAGGTGCCTGATCCCATGTTGTAAATTTAATACCTGTAATATCTTATTCACTATATTTAATTCACACACCCAACTACAACTACTTGCCATTTCATATCCATAATAAATATAATTAAACAACCTCTGTTTGCACATTAATTTTATATAATTCAGCCCCATTGCATTTATTTCGTTCAATTCTCCACTACCCTTTTCTTCAAGGCAAACTTTAATAAAAACAGCCTTCTCATCTACCTAGAGGGAGAAAGAGCGAATCTAAGGTTTTTTTTCATGGCGGCATCTCCTTCTTATTGCCGACAGTCTCCTCTTTCGCGCTCTCCTCTCTTCACTCCCGTAAGTTTTTCCATTTTTTCCTTTCGTTACCGTATCTATACTATTTATACAGTACAACTTGATAATCACCTTAAGCAACTATGCATATTTTTTAAATTGTTCCGAATATATATATCAGGGGATAACACATATAGACTCAGATTCCTGTATTATTATTATTTTCCAGTAAAAGAAGCACTAATTTCTAGTATAACATTTGAAACCTTTGGCACTTGCGTTATTATAATATCATCCTGTGATTGAACTATTTGGAATATCTATACTGAAGTTCACCTTTGAAAACTTATGAACAGTACCGTTTGTGTTATCTGTGTATCAGCAGTAAAGATTTGATAATGCGCCTGGTTATATGAGCTGAAGAAAGTAGGACTTATTATTATTGTATTAGTACAATCTATTTGTGAAGTGGATGCTATGCCTCAGTTTTGGGTTTTGTTGGTATTATTATTGTACTAAAAGACATTTCAAGTAAAAATTATATGTTTAATCAGTAGTATATACCGCCACAAGTACGGTTGGTCTGCGACACTTATTAGTAAACCAGAAGACAGATTTTGGCATTTTTTTTTTCTTGTATTGATTTTGTCTGTAGCTTGGTCTGTTTCAGTTTATAATTCTTGGATATCATTAGTCTGTGTAAACACAGTTTTATATATATATATATATATCGACTTATTAAATATTACATTAGAACTGCCAAACAATATTTAGAGAGAAATATCTTCAAAAGTTTGGGTCTATCAACTTTTGTCTACTACGTAGTCTAATTTATCTTAATATAAGAGATTTACTAAATTTCCTATAAACTCACACAATCATTCATGCATGTACATTGCGTATGCAAAAGAATAGCTACTACAAGTGAGGTACCTTTCAGGTAAAAAGAACATGAATTAATCTGAAAGGTAATTTAGATAAATAATACCTGGTCAAAACAATAACTTAATTTCATGTGGTAGATCTACAGATTGTATTAAACAGATGAAAATGAAACCCATCAATAAAATTTATAGTTATTTTAGCAACCTCAAAACAAGATGTTAAAATTTTTTAATTCTAAAGGCATATCAACATTTGAGGTTCCTTTGAACTCTTTTGTTTGAACTGGAGTATTCTTTTAATTTTTAATAACACTCGGAAAACTTAAAAAGATTTTCATATATATATATATATATATATATAATAAACATGATGAGTCTATACATATCAAAATATAATTACTAAATTTAATAAATTATATAAGAAATTAAAAGACCGTCACAGCTGGCAAATTTGTTAGATTTTATTTTTCTCCTTCCATAAACGACAAATGATTTTATTAAATCAACGCCCTATAGTCCTATGTAACTATGCTCCGGTTGATTTTATCAAAAGTGATATGATAACTAAAGACAGATCCAAATTGATGCGGTCACTATAAGATAGTTCAAATTGATATGTACAAGCCAGGAATTCAAGCATATAAATAAAATCAAGTTTGTAATGAAGTGCAGCAACCCAAGGAAAAACGTACGAAATGAATCACAACAAAAGTTAAATACAATGTTGATTTTGCAATAACCAGATAATCAAGACCAAAACAAAGAATAAGCTCTCAATCTACTAAAGAACTTGGTTACGCACTCAACCTCTTATACACAAGCTCCCATAACTCTCATTGTTTATTTACTAAGTTGATTAAAAATTTAATATAAATAAGTAAAAATTTTAGTTTTAAATATATGTATATGGTTATTGAATACATTCTCTCACATAATTGTTCACTTGCACCTACCAGATCTGTCACATGCACCTACTTTTAAATACAACATATTAATTACTTTATATATATGCATTTGTTTTCTTTTAAATGTTCTTAATATACATATGTCAAAAGTAGATTTTTTGTTTGTTTGGATACATACACCTATAGCAACATATTTCTTCAATCAAAACTTCTTCCAAGCATAGAGGATAACACAGATCCTAATAAGCATCATAAGATGGATGACATAAATGAAATTAGGATTGTCCTTTAAACTCATTTACTTTGTCACTATAGTGATTAAATTGTGTACCTTTCAGGTTAGTATGAAATCAACAGTTGTTCAGCAAAAGAAAAAAGAAACCAACATCAAAAAATTTAGTTAGCTAGAAACCAATCCTGTTTTTTTATCAGTAGCTATGCACATGCTTCAACTCAAGGATTCATTCTATAATGTTCACAGTGCTCAGGAAAAATTATAAACGTTTGGTAATCAGTACAGAACCAAATATGCAAATGTTACAATTATAATGAAAATTCGATAATAAAAATACTAGTCGACAAACACAACCCAAACAAGTAGAAATTTACCTTTGTCATCCTTCTTCATCTCTACTTCGCGATGGACTCCTCCAAGATCCAGTATTGCAAAAGCACTCCATTTTTTTCTTCTCCATCTCCTTCATCTCTGGCGAACACCTAATGGCATCGGCATCTGAAAATTAACGATGAGAGGCGACGTTTCAGACCAAGGATAAGCTTTAGGCTGGGTCGAATTAATTTTAGAGATTCAAGAATGAAAATATTAGGCTTTATTTTGTTTTAGTGGTCTGAGAAGTTGTGTTGAGACATGGATAAATTCTAGGTTTTGTTCTGGCACTAACAACGAAAGAAAATGAAAAGCAAATGTTAAGCGGGAATGAAAAACCTTGAACCTCTGCTAACCCAATCGCCTCAAACTCGAACCACCTTGAACCCAACTTCAAACCCAAATCAACCACCTCGACCGCCCTTATCGCTAGTACGAGTACCACCCAATACGCCATCGCCTTCTGCAAACATCGCCTCTGCAAATACCACCTCCTTTCAACCACTGCAATTCGCCCCTCTTCAAATCGCGCAACCCAAATTAAAAAGGAATACAATTCGAGTAACGTAAAAAAAGGAAGATTTTGTGCCTTGATAATGAGAAGCCGTGGCCAAATCTAATCCACGAAATCACGTTTGAAATTAACGGTAAAAATCAATTTTAGGGTTTTTTGTTTTGAAGAAACGAATGGGAAAATAAGAAATTGGGATGGCGGGAATAATGGGTGCGTAACGAAAGTGATTTCATCTGACCTGTACTACCTAAATAATTTGAAATTGCATCGCCTTTGCTAGTGAACTTGTGACGACCCGGCTTTCCACTCCCGGAAAATCGCATCGACAGTAAGAAAGAAAGGGGTGAGAAGTAGAAAAGAGAAGAAGAGAAAAGAAACAAACACAAATACTCACAGCGGAAACGAACAAAATATATTATATCACATAAATATTACATAGTATCATATACATCACTTATCAGAGTTACACAGATTACACATCATATACTAGACAGTTATAAACATCTGTCTAGTTATTACATATCAATACAAAACAAAGATCTAAACAAGATCAACACAGCGGAAACTACTATCTATATCTACAACGCTGAAGCCTCCTGCTCCATTGCTCCTCCACAATTCGTCAAGGCTAACCTGAATTCCCTTGGCTACTCGTAAAAATTTGAGTACCCAAGAGTTTATAAAACAGAAATAAACAACTTGGGTCAGACATGGGTCTGGTGTGAGTAACAGGTTAAACTTGCTTAACTTCAAAACCTTTTGAAAGAAAAGGTATCACGTAAGACTTCCCACAAATAAACATGGGTAAGTTTTTACCTTACGCTAACCAAAACATTTGATAGGAAATCTGATTTTATTATAATAGGGTCTAGGGTTTTCAAGTAAAATATAGAAATAGCTGAAATGCTTACATCTCACATTCCAACATATTTGGGCACAACTAATACGTACGGCACTTATTGGAGTTTGGATTCCATACAATGGCAGGGCTACTGGGGTACCGCCCGTCACAGTACGTGGCCTAGATCACCGTACCGAGGAGTACGCCCGCTCCCCTGCAACACAAAGCCGGAACCATCTCTTACTGGATAATCCCGAACAAGACAATCCCGTAGTTGGCGCGACCAACCACACACTAAGCCGAATAAAAGAAAAGGGACCTCTAGACAGGGATCTATCTTGCTCTCAGTGGGTGCTACCCACGAAGCCTTGCTGCACCTCCCCTGTTTTAGCCATTCCCGGTTGATGAGGCTTGAGGTTACGATTACCTTTAATCAGAACACATCACTTAGAATGCTCATCGTCCGCCTGACGATGTGCTGAAAGCATTCAATCCATACAAGTTCGTTCCGGGTTCGAACGAAACCGAAGGCATTATCTCGTTACACTCGTTTTGGAATCACCCTCAGAGTTAACGACAATAACCCTTGCACTCTGAATCTTCATCTTCACTTGAGATTCACGACCTATCGTAAATTTGGATCGATGTGGTATTCGGGTCTCCAGACCTGGAATTCCGATATACGGAAACCCGATCCCGGTCTCATCGAAATCCAAAGCGTATCTTTTAAGGCCAAGTTGTTTTAAAGGTTAAAACAATTTAATTCATTATCTTTATACACAAAGAAAGATAATTCCCAACAGATAATCAACATTATCAGATAATCCATACAATTCAACTAACATCCATATCATACAGCATATATCTCATCAGAGATATCAATCAATGCCAAGTATTCAATACCATCACTCATTCATAAGTAATGATTTATATTATCTCTAATTAATTTAAAGTGAATTAAATTAATTACTTTATTTTATAAATCCTTCTTACTTAACCATTAATTAATTACAAATTAATTAATTATCCTCTAATTACCTTTTTCAATTAATCATCTTTGATTAATTATCTTTTAATTACCTTCAAGTAATTTATCCTTAATTAATTACTCAAATTAATTAACCTTAACTACTTATAATAATTAGCCTTTAATTACTTCATTAATTAATTATTACTTAATTAATCAATCTTAATTACATCATTAATTATATTAATTAATGATCCTTAATTACACATTGATTATTAATTACTAAAATTAAATTAATTACATTAAGTAATTAACCTTTAATTAAAACACATTTATTAATCACCTTGATTAATCTTCAATCAGTAATTAACTACCCTTAATTACTTTCATTAAATAAATTAATTATTCCTTAATTAATTTCTTAATTAATCCCTTGATTAATTATTCAAAGTAATTAACTCAAATTACTTCTATTAATAAAATCATTATTCAACTAATTACTTCCAGTAATTATCTTATTATTTACTTCTCTAAATAAACTTACCTTAATAATTACATTAAGTAATTATTATCAAATCATCTCTTGATTATTCTAAATTAATTAAACTTAATTAATTAATTTAACTAAATCAAATTAACTTCAATTAATTACAATAAGTAATTAATTCTTAATTACTTCCAATAAGTAATTACATTTAAACAAATTCATAAATGATTATTCTTAAATTAATTAAACTAATAAATATCAAAATTAATTCTATTAATTCATTATTTAATAACCCATAGTTAATGACCTCATTAACTATTATTTAATTACTTTCCTTAAGTAATTAACTTATATTAATATTATTAATTCTAAATTAATAAATCTTAATAACCAATTTATTAATCTCTAATTACTAAATTAATTAAGTGTTAACCATAACTAAATTAATATTTAATTACTCTATTAATTAATTCTTAACCATTAATTAATACTCTAATTTATAATCCTCAATTATAAATTAATCATTCCTAATTTATTTATCTTAATCCTAACTAAATTAGTTTAAACCTTTAATTATTTATTTAACTAATCCAAATGATTAATTAATCAAATTAAATTAATTATCTATTAAATTTCCTTATAAATTTAATGAACACAAATCTTTAAATTCTAATTTACTTTAAGATAAAACTTTGTTCTTATTAATAATCAAGTTATCATTTACAAAGTATTTTAAATCAATTTACTTTAATTTTACCTTCAAAATTTCATTTTAAATTTAAAGATTTAAAATGAAAACAAATTATCTTTAACAACGTTTTAAACAACATTTCTAAAACTCTTTTATTTTACAAGTTAAAGAAATACTCATTCGATAAAGAAATTTAAAGGGTTCTAAACAAATTCATATTTAAATTTATAAAACTTATTTATTTCCAATCTAAAATTCAAAACCAAACTTGAATTCATATATTAAAAACTTTGATTTCAAATCCTGTCTTAATATTTCTTCATAATTTAAATTCAGTTTAAATCTAAACTGACAGGCTTTTAAAAAAACCTGGCAACACAATTACCCGAGACCACTCAAAAACACTCCGAGTCGAATCCTAAATACTTCGAGTCTCACACGAACAAAACTCGAGAAACTCGAGTTGCCTTCTCCTGTTCAAACCAGACTTCACCCAGCTATTTCAATCGCGTGCACGTGCACATCCACCAGCGTCAACTCCGACCATCGCCGAGTATCCCCACAAGTCGACGTTCATCCATCTACCAGAAAACGACCATCCTATCTTTGATCCATTCGCAAAATCAAAATCGAGCATAAAGACCAAAACTGGAACCACTTCGAAACCTGGCATCATCACGAAATCGAGACTCCGACCATCAGAGAAGCTAATTTTCTGGCCATGCCTTCCCTCATCTCCAATCTTCCACTTCCCAAAGTATAGGAGCACTCGGTTCACCAGAGACGTAACCCCGATCATCTCAGTCTAACCTATTCAAACTAGGTTTAAAAACAAAAACGATTCCCTATCATCTCCATAGTGTTTTGATCATCACTTAGATAATTTTCCTAGACCCTCCGACCATTCCTGCATCTCCAGTGAGAATCTCCACCACCCCGATCAACTAGATCGCCAAAGGCAACCCAAGTCTCCCATCACTGATCAACTAGGACTGCTCCTCTGATTCAATACTAAAAACTATGATTTTAGTTTTAAAAATTCATATTTTTACATGATGTTTCAGATCCTAACCCTGAAACGATAATTTATGAAGTTAAATTTTTACTTATTTTAGATTTTATCAGTTATTTGTTTTCCAGAGTCATTTAAATGTTTTCTGTTAACTTAAGTATACCTTTTAAACTAAAATTTGAATAAATCAAACAAGTTCGATTTGAAACTGAAGTTTACAGAGACCAAAATCAATGGGTTTTGAATTTAAATCAAAACAAGAACAAAAACTGGAAAACAGAGAAGTTACATTTATTCAAATACATGCATACATCATACTTCAGCAATTCACTAATATAAACTCATAAATATATCACACAATACAATATTGAACATAGCAATGACATACAACCAATTTAGACTTAAGAAATTTTTAACAAAATGCTACTCATCTAAAAACAAAGGTTGAACAGAGCACTTAAACAACATGCACAACATTTCAGACATTCAATTATGCAATATACATTTATATTATACTATACTAGCATGCAACCCAATTTTATTTTTAAATTTTAAAAGTTACTCACCTTAATTGAGAGTGAACAGAGCCTTATATTTGGAAAATCTTGAAACTGTTTTTGAACTTTAAAATCTGAATGCCTTTCTTTGAAACCTTAGACTTGCATGCCTCTTTTGATTTAAAACTTGAGTGATTGCTACTGAAACTTGCATGCAGGCTGGCTTCCAGGTTGAAAATTGAATGCAAGCAGGCTACAGACTTGATTTGATTCCAGTTTGAAAAGAATGTTGCAGACAGTTTTTTTTTTTGATTGTTTAGCTTGAGGGGTTTTGATTTGAAGATGAGATTATAGGGATTGATTTGGTTTGAGGCATTTAGATTTCTGATTTCAGATTTGCATTTTAGATTAGAGGATTATTTTGAAAAGTGGTACTGATTTCAGATTTTAGTTTTAGAGAAAGATTTGAGTTTCTCTTGATTTTAAAAAGAAGAATAGAAAGAACGAAATGAAGAAAAGCAAATGTATATATGTAAGTAAATTTTGATTTTATAAAATAAAAGAAAATGAAATTAATTAAGACACTTGTCACATAGATTAATCCACTTCTTAACACATGTTAAAACAAAGCATTAGATAAAGACACTTGTCATTTAAGTAATTACTCATATTTCTATTTATTTTAAAATTATTTAAAAAGCCTTTTTCTTGTTTATTTAAACACTAATCTATATATATTAAAGAGAAACAAAAGCTAATTACATTTTATAAATATAAGTTTATACAAACAATTTAAATATATATATATATATTCTTTTGAACTTCAACTTTAAATTCAAATTTAAATAAAATTAAATCCTAAGATTCAATTTAAAAGTTAAGTTATATATATTTACATACACTATTTATTCAATTTAAAATAACAATTCCTTTTAGCATTAAAATTCATACATATTAAAAATAATACATTATACTTGTTATTTGAAATTAACATATTTTATAATTTAAACAAGAGATTATATTATCAAGAAATATTTAAAAAGAAATAAAACAAACCAATTTTGTAAATCTTATTTATTTAAACTTAAGTTAAAATATCTCTTAAACAATTAAATATTTACTTAAAGTATTTTAAAACTATAAAATTACTTATTTAAATATCTTTGAAAAGTCCAGATTAAATTAAATATAAATTTCCAATTTACCAAAGCTTTCTATTTACAATATATACAAATAAATATATATATTCAAATAGAAAATATCTTATTAACTTTTAAAAGATAAAATCATCAATTAATACTAATTTAATCAGATTATTAAATTAAATTCAAATCTTATTATCAAAGATTATCCATATCAATTTAATTATTTAACAGATTATTAAATTGATATTGTTAAAATTTCCGGGATATTACATTCCTCCCCCCTTAAAATAATTTCGTCCCCGAAATTTAAACAAAGGTAATTTAATAATCTTATTAAAGATTTAAATTCAAAACACAAGCATCTACTATCATCCATATGCTAGCAATCATAGCAACCAAATCACTCAATCAAACAATTTAACTATCTAGACTAAATTTTAGATAAAATTCCTCGAGTTTCCCCAAGTATATATATATACCGGGATACTCGCTCTACAAACAATCTAAACTACTAAGCTATAGATCTCCTACTCATCTAGATCTACAGAACTAAACAGAATATCAGACTACAGACGAGTCTGACTCAACTACCAAACTTCCAGAACTGCAGATTCTAAAACCAAAGATAGATCAAATACGTACTCCCTCAGAGATTGTAATGACCCAAGATTTTAGGAATTTATTCTGAAAAATATAAATAAATTTAAAATAATTTTTAAATAAATTTTGATGGAGGAATTGATATAGCTTGATAGTGTATCAGTGTGTGTACATGTGTGCACAGGAAATGCACATGAATATAAGCTAAAACCCTGAACTCCAAGAATACATACATATTGATGTGTATGGAAATATATATATATATATATATATGTAGATTAAATTCTTAAAAGTAGTATGCATGAGTAAATGTATATATGAATGCTACTGAATATTTTTGAGTGTACATGTGCATGTGTGTGTCAGTATAGAATGATGTATGAATATATAGGTGGGTGTACTAATTATTTCAGTAAGACTTATATAAATATATATGTGTTAATAAAATACTAGAGTTTAAACTAGTGAAATAAAATATAAAGACATATTTTAATATAAGCAGAAATAAAAAGAAGGAAGATATAAAAAGGAATAATCCTCTTATAAATAAATGAAGGAAGTACATACCATTTGCATGAAAGCTAAAAATAGAAAAAAATAAGATAAAACAGGGAAGTGCTTGGTATAGGCAGAATTAGAAAAGAGTATTTAATAAATAACAAAATCAAGTCACATTTTTAGCATGATTGTAGACAAGGGGAAAAGTATTTTCTGAAAAGCAAATTTCTGAAAAAAATGTGTAACCACTTTTCTCTTCACCCAAATTAAGCCGGGAAGGGTAAAACTTTGGGTTTAAAAAATGCAGATAACATGATTTTTCTGGTGGGCAAAAATGGACTTAGCCAATACCCAAAACCCTAAGAGAGACCCTGCATATATATATATATACATGTATATGCAGCAGCCTCCTCTTCTCCTCAGAAAAGAATTTTGAAAAAAAAAACAAACAACACCATAGAAATCATAAGACAAGGGAAGGAAGAGAGCTTGAGGCTAAGGGCAGAAGCTCATCAATTAATTAAGGAAACAAAGAAGAGAGCTAGGTGAGAAAACTCACTCAAAAATCTAAGGCAATAAGTCCTAATGTAGGCAGCCAGTTAAAAGTATTTTTCTTAAAAGAGTATTTTCATATATGAATGCTTATCTGTGAATTTAAATCTGAAAATGTTTTGATCCTCTTTGGTTGATCACTTGTTTTATTATAACAAAGTTTTATGTGTTGTTAGTATACATATCTGTTTTATACCCTCAGATCTCTGATATGTTAATGTTTAGGGATATAAACAAATACCCAGAAAATAAAATGTTGAGAATAGGCAAGTAGTATTGGTTTTGGCTCAACCCAGAAAGATGTAAATAATGTTGAGCTGCAATATACTCATGTATAAGTGCTGAGGCTTGAAATAGAAAGGAATTAGGGGTGCAATAGGGTTGCCTATGTGCTGATGCTCCTGATTCAATAAAATGCATAGCAAACAAAATTTTGTGATTCAGTGAAACCAGGTCATCCTGAGTTTAACTCAAGCACAAATGTTTGCAAAAGAAAAACTCTCCTAGAGACCATAAGCCAATGTTAGTTGCCTAAACTCCTTTTAAATACCAGGATGAATATATGTATATACAGAACCTTATTTTGTAATCACCAATGGTTGTTTGCTTGTTTGCCTCTGTATGGTCATGAATAATATGAGATGCCATGTTATGGATGTTTTTAGCTAATGAAATAAATCACTGAATGGTTTTGTCATGAAAAATCAAAAGAGTTATTATTAACTTAAACCTGATTAGGAAATTGGGGTCAAGAACACTGCAGGAATGACTTGTGTGCTTGAGGAACACAAGTTGACACATGGCTTGTTTAAGTCCTGAGATCTTTGTGTAATGGAGTGAATTAGTTCATTACAGTGTGTCCATTGATTCATAAATATTGCAGATGAGACCAAGGATAGATAAATATACCAAGGAAATAATACTTGAGAAGATGAGAAAACTAGAGTTTTTCCCAGATTTGAAATATGAGAATTGAATAAATGATTTAACTCATATTGGTTATTTTCCTGTTTGGTATGAATGATTGTTTGACTATGATTGAATTGTATGCTTGAATGTATGTGCCATATTCATATATGTAGTCTCTGGAAAGAAAATTAAAGTGTGCACATGCACAATGACACAGAGCATGCACACAAGTATTTGCCTGATTCCAAAGGGCCGAACTTTCTGTATATGTACTTAACTTGACTTTAACCTAATTAACTAATTATTTTTGTGAGCTTTCTCATACCAGACATGTGTCTGACCCTAGTGTGTGCTAATGGCATCTGGGGTGTCTCATTTAAAATGAGGCAGTTTCAAATGCTTTTTCAGGGATTGCAGCAACTAAGTAGGAGTAGGAGCAAAGCTTTGAGAAGAAGATATAGCATGTTAAACTTAGTTAGATAAGAGCCTAAATGTTGAAATCTGCATGTATTGACAATTTAAATTGCTACTTGTATTAAGTGTTGAATATTGGATGGATATTTTGTTAGGTATTTTATTAAGAGATTGGCTTGTATCTGGAATCTATGAACCAAGTTAAATATCTGTTATGTTTAAAAAGAATTTTAATCAAATCTTGTAAGTGGATTTAGCAAGAACACCATGTTAAAATCGAATGATTACATTTTATAAATGTATTAGTCAATCTTGAGTCTTTGGAAAGGATTTAAGTTTTGGAAAATCTGGATAGTTGATTCTCAGAAAATTAAATGGTTTTATTTTCTACCATGGCATATGTATACAAAAGAAAATAGGCATAGGATGAATGTTTTATATGGCTGCAAGGTTCCCATAATTAAACTTGTTTCATACAAATGTCTCATGTCCTATTTTTAAAGAAAGAATTTGTAATAAGGGAATTGTAAGCCAGATCCAAATAGTTGCAGGTATATATGCACATAAACATGTTTAGTGCAAATATTACCACACCTTTTCCTTTGTATTTGTGATAAGAATCTGAATTTCACTCAGATTCTAACCAAATGCATTCTTAATTCCAGAACAGATTTTGTGAGAAGAAATTCAAACCTGGATAATGATAAACACTTCTATCATTTACAAAACCCAAGCAACAGACCCTTAATTTACATCAATCATGAAGCCTTCCAGGTTGTAGGAATGGGTTTCAAAAATAATAAAGCAAGAATTATTGTTTTGTATGATGGAATATAGGCAAAAATAAAGTATATATGTGCAGATATAGGTAGATAACAGGTTCCAAACTGTACAGGAGAAAAATGAAAAAGAAAAAAAAAACAAAAATTGTGTTTGAACCAACCAGCATAGTACTCGAACTCGTGACCCCTCGTGTATAAGTTAGGCGCGTTTCCATTACGCCTAGATGTTGCTTGTGTTCACTTAGGATCCACTTCCTTTTAGCCTGATTTTGACACTATTCAGAACTTAACACAAACATCTATATTAAAAGCTTGCTTTCCACTGATTATTACTTGATCACTTCTTAGTTAGGATAAACAGACTAAAGTATATGTTTCCAGTGGATTGTTTGGTCAAAAAAAAATCAGCAATCCAATATCCTCTTGTTTTCCAGAACTCTGATTCAAACAAGAGAGGCATATACATCCTCACATGTATGTGCTTATCTTTGTGAATGTACTGATATATTTATATTGGTTGATTATTGTGATCCTGGATATATTTGGTTTATTGGAGAAAGATATTGACCCTGAGAATTATAATTGCAATGGATGATATATCTATCTATATATATATATCCTCTTTACCTTAAAAAAAATCCTTATGGAATTAGAGTAGAAATAGGAGGGTCATTTCAGTTGGTATCAGAGCTATGTTATGCAACATAGTAGAAGTAAGGATCAAGTTCTTAGATAGAAATAAAATTTAAAGGAACTAAATATATATATATAACAATGTGTTCAGTGTGAAAAAAAAACCCACTGAAACAACCAAATTACCAATCAAACTAACCAGCTATGTAAATTATTATTAGCAAACTATGGTAGGGAGACCACCAAATCAGGGAGCAGGATCTTCCCATGCACCACCAATGGTCAATCTGCAAGACTTGGTGAGAGCATTTAGGGATGGGGCAGGACAAAGGCAAGAAAATCCCTATGAAGAACTCTCAAAATTACTTAAGACATATACTCATTTAGGAGGCAAAAGCTTTGAAGGGACAGAGAATATCATGGAAATTCAAACATGGTTGAGAACATTGGAAAGAATTTTCAATGACATGCAACTTGATGATCAAAGAAAGAGGCAAGTGGCTTCAAGACAGCTAAAAGGAGTAGCTTTAGGCTGGTGGGAAGTAATCATTGCAGGAAGGAATGAGAATGAAATCACTTGGAATCAATTCAAAGAGATGTTGGAAGCAAGGTTTGTACCAACATTAGCAAAGACTACCTTGCTAGAAGAATTCATTAGACTTAGACAAGGAACCATGACTGTCACAGAATACACTCAAAAGTTTGAGGGGCTTTCCACATATGGAGCAATGCTTGTGGCAGATGAGGCATCTAAAAATGATAGGTACATAAAAGGTCTGAACCCAGGACTTAGCAGAGCCATGTTACCCTATGCAGACAAGACTTTTGACCATGTGATAGACTTAGCTTTGAGGTTGGAGCAGCATGACAAGGAAAGGGAGAAGTTCAGAAATTTTAAGAGCAATAATATCAAGAAAGGTAAGGGGAGGTATCACCCTTATGATAAGAAGAAAGAAGAGGCTAGTAACAAAAGCACTGGAGATGTCAAAGCTAAGGAAAACAAGAAGAAAATTGTGTGCCATCAGTGTGGAAAAGAAGGGCATATCAAACCAAGATGTCCAGAATTGAAAGGAGGAGCTTTCAAATGCTATCTATGTGGGAAAGAGGGGCATATGAAGAGGAATTGTCCTGAGTATAAACAGCAAGGCAAATTGGCAAATTTGGAAGGAAAAGGCAAAGCCACAGTGGAGAGTAACACTGTAAACCATAGCCAAGTGGAAGGTACATTACTTATTTGTACCATACCCATAACAGTAGTATATGATACTGGGGCAACTCACTCTTTAATTTCTTATGAATTGGTTAAAATGCTAAAACTGAATTGCATATTGGTTGAAACCCCATTGCATATACACAGTCCATTGGGGAGTTCTAGTGTTTTAAATATGATTTGTGTGGATGTGGAATTAAACATAGGAGGAAATATTTTTATTTCCAATTTATATGTTTTGAATTACCCAAATATAGGTGTTATATTGGGGGTAGACTGGTTAAGGCAATTTAAAGCCATAATTAATTTAGACTCATCCACCATATCATTGCAAAATTCTAGAGGCCAGAGAATCACAGTTTTATGTGAGGTAGCTAAGGAAGGAAAACTATATCATTTAGTTGACTAAGAAAAAGATTTCAGTGAACTAACCATTGAAGAAATTCCCATAGTCAATGAATATTTGGATGTGTTTGGTGAGGTCAAGGGTATTCCACACCATAGACCAGTAGAATTCCAGATCAATCTAGTTCCAGGAGCAAGCCCAGTGATTAAAAAGCCAACTAGAATGGGGCCAAATGAACTAAAAGAATT
This sequence comes from Allium fistulosum, assembly GCA_030737815.1. NCBI lineage: Eukaryota > Viridiplantae > Streptophyta > Magnoliopsida > Asparagales > Amaryllidaceae > Allium > Allium fistulosum. The sequence continues at coordinate 1,391,500,655 of CM060902.1, forward strand.
AAAGAAACAGTTAGAAGAATTGGAAGAAAAGGGTTTTATAAGACCAAGTAATTCTTGCTGGGGAGCACCAGTGGTATTTGTTAAGAAGCAAGATGGCTCCTTAAGACTCTGCATAGATTATAGAGAATTAAACAAAGTAACTATTAAAAATAAATACCCATTGCCAAGAATAGATGATCTTTTTGATCAATTAGCAGGGGCAAAAGTATTTTCTAGACTAAACTTAGCATCTGGTTTTCATCAAATGAAGGTGGAAGAATCAAGCATCAAGTACACTGCCTTTAACACTAGGTATGGGTTGTATGAATTTTTGGTTATGCCATTTGGCTTGACCAATGCACCATCTTACTTTGTAGATTTAATGAACAGAACCTTTAGAGATTGTTTAGACAAGTTTGTGCTTATTTTTATAGATGACATTTTGATTTATTCCAAGACAGTGGAAGAACATAACCATCACTTGCACCTGGTTTTGTCTAGATTAAGGGAAAAGGATTTAAAGGCAAAATTTTCAAAATGTGTGTTTTGGAAAGAGGAAGTACATTTTCTTGGCCATGTTATATCTGCCAAAGGAATTTCTGTGAACCCCAATAAAGTAGTGGCTATTCAAGCATGGAAGAGGCCAAGCACTGTGAGTGAAGTGAGGTCATTTATGGGGATGGCAGGGTATTATAGGAGGTTTATAAAAGATTTTTCAAAAATTTCTACACCACTCACTAACCTAACCAGGAAGAACCAAGCTTTTGTTTGGTCAGAAAAATGTGAAAAGTCTTTTGAACAGTTGAAGGAGGCATTGGTGAATGCTCCAATTTTAAAGGTACCACATGGAAATGAAGAATTAGTGGTATACACTGATGCTAGTGGATTTGGCTTGGGTGCAGTGTTGATGCAACAAGGCCAAGTCATTGCATATGCATCCAGACAACTTAAACCCCATGAAGTAAGGTATGCCACACATGATCTCGAATTAGCAGCTGTGATATATGCTTTAAAACTTTGGAGACATTATTTGTTAGGCACTAAGTTTGAACTTTACACTGACCACAAGTCTCTAAAATATTTGTTTTCACAAAAAGATTTGAACATGAGGCAACATAGATGGGTGGAGTTCTTAGCTGCCTTTGACTTTGACATACTTTATACACCAGGTAAAGCAAACAAAGTTGCAGATGCTCTAAGTAGACAGCATGCTAAATTGGCTATGATGATGATAGAAGAATTTAAAATTTTATTTTTGCTAACTGAGTTAGAGATTGGGGAGAATGGTTGTGTGCACATTAATGAGCAGATGCATGGTGCACAAGAAGATAAAGGGAAGTTAAGCTTAATGACACTTCAACCAGATTTAATTCTGAAGGTAGGAAAAATGCAAGAACAAGATGCTCACTTATTAGAGAAGAGAATGCTCCTCTCAAGAGGGGAGGAAGTAATGAATCACCACATTGATAAAGATGGTTATATGAGATACCAGAATAGGATGTGTGTACCAGAGGACATAGAATTGAAGAAGGAGATATTGAATGAATATCACAGAAGTAAATACTCCATACACCCAGGTAACACAAAAATGTATCAAAATTTGAAAAGAGACTTCTGGTGGAAGGGGATGAAATCTGATATAGCTAAGTACATTGCCAAATGTATGACTTGCCAACAAGTCAAGGCTGAAACTCAAAGACCATCAGGGTTGATGCAACCTCTTAGTGTACCACAGTGGAAGTGGGAAGACATATCTATGGACTTCATAGATGGACTGCCTAGATCTAAGAGAGGTAATACAAGTATATGGGTGATAGTTGATAGGCTAACCAAGGTAGCACACTTCATCCCAGTCAAGTCAGAAAGAACAGCACCAAAACTAGCTCAAATTTTTATAAAAGAAGTGGTAAAGTTACATGGCATTCCCAAAACCATTGTGAGTGATAGGGATACCATCTTCACTTCAAAATTCTGGAGAAGCTTTCAAGAAGCAATGGGAAGTGAACTATGTTTAAGTACTGCCTACCATCCTCAATCAGATGGGCAGACTGAGGTGGTAAACAAAGTTTTGGAGGACATGTTGAGGGCATGTATACTGGATTTTGGGGGCAACTGGGAAGATTATCTTCATCTAGTTGAATTTACATACAACAACAGCTACCAAAGCACCATAGGAATGGCTCCATTTGAAGCCTTATATGGTAAACCCTGTTTGTCACCTGTTTGCTGGGTAGAAGCAGGAGAAAGGTCTATTTTAGGACCTGAGTACATACAAGAAACCAAGGAGAAAATTGAGTTGGTAAGAAGAAGAATGACAGCAGCTCAAGATAGGCAAAAGAAATTTGCAGACATGAGAAGGAGGCAGGTAGAATATGAGGTGGGAAATTTTGTTTTCATCAAAATCTCACCCATGAAAAATGTGCTGAGGTTTGGAAAACAAGGCAAATTAACCCCAAGATATATTGGACCATACAAAATTCTGGAGAGAATTGGTCCCTTGGCATATAAGTTGGAATTACCAGAAAACATGCAAGGTATACATGATGTTTTTCATGTATCACAATTGAGAAGATGGGTCCATGACAAGGCAGAAATTCTTGAAACCCCAACCCAAGTGCAGATAAATCCTAATTTGATTTATGAAAAGGATCCAGTGGGAATTTTGGCAAAAGATGTGAAGAAGTTGAGGAATAAATCTCTGAAACTTGTGAAGGTACAGTGGAGTCTTGATCCTAGTGATTGCACATGGGAATTAGAAGACAAAGTTAGGATGAATTATCCTAAGCTATTTTCAGATTAAGGTAATTCTGATTTTTGATTGTTTTCTTTATTTTGGATGAATATATTTTTAGTTAGTATAGAACTAAGAATCTATTTGGTAGAGAATATATTTGTTCTCTGAATTAAGTTTAAAATTTATTTTAAGCTTAGGAAAATTGTGGGACACAATTTCTAAAAGGAGGGGTGTATGTAATGACCCAAGATTTTAGGAATTTATTCTGAAAAATATAAATAAATTTAAAATAATTTTTAAATAAATTTTGATGGAGGAATTGATATAGCTTGATAGTGTATCAGTGTGTGTACATGTGTGCACAGGAAATGCACATGAATATAAGCTAAAACCCTGAACTCCAAGAATACATACATATTGATGTGTATGGAAATATATATATATATATATATATATGTAGATTAAATTCTTAAAAGTAGTATGCATGAGTAAATGTATATATGAATGCTACTGAATATTTTTGAGTGTACATGTGCATGTGTGTGTCAGTATAGAATGATGTATGAATATATAGGTGGGTGTACTAATTATTTCAGTAAGACTTATATAAATATATATGTGTTAATAAAATACTAGAGTTTAAACTAGTGAAATAAAATATACAGACATATTTTAATATAAGCAGAAATAAAAAGAATGAAGATATAAAAAGGAATAATCCTCTTATAAATAAATGAAGGAAGTACATACCATTTGCATGAAAGCTAAAAATAGAAAAAAATAAGATAAAACAGGGAAGTGCTTGGTATAGGCAGAATTAGAAAAGAGTATTTAATAAATAACAAAATCAAGTCACATTTTTAGCATGATTGTAGACAAGGGGAAAAGTATTTTCTGAAAAGCAAATTTCTGAAAAAAAATGTGTAACCACTTTTCTCTTCACCCAAATTAAGCCGGGAAGGGTAAAACTTTGGGTTTAAAAAATGCAGATAACATGATTTTTCTGGTGGGCAAAAATGGACTTAGCCAATACCCAAAACCCTAAGAGAGACCCTGCATATATATATATACATGTATATGCAGCAGCCTCCTCTTCTCCTCAGAAAAGAATTTTGAAAAAAAAAACAAACAACACCATAGAAATCATAAGACAAGGGAAGGAAGAGAGCTTGAGGCTAAGGGCAGAAGCTCATCAATTAATTAAGGAAACAAAGAAGAGAGCTAGGTGAGAAAACTCACTCAAAAATCTAAGGAAATAAGTCCTAATGTAGGCAGCCAGTTAAAAGTATTTTTCTTAAAAGAGTATTTTCATATATGAATGCTTATCTGTGAATTTAAATCTGAAAATGTTTTGATTTTCTTTGGTTGATCACTTGTTTTATTATAACAAAGTTTTATGTGTTGTTAGCATACATGTCTGTTTTATACACTCAGATCTCTGATATGTTAATGTTTAGGGATATAAACAAATACCCAGAAAATAAAATGTTGAGAATAGGCAAGTAGTATTGGTTTTGGCTCAACCCAGAAAGATGTAAATAATGTTGAGCTGCAATATACTCATGTATAAGTGCTGAGGCTTGAAATAGAAAGGAATTAGGGGTGCAATAGGGTTGCCTATGTGCTGATGCTCCTGATTCAATAAAATGCATAGCAAACAAAATTTTGTGATTCAGTGAAACCAGGTCATCCTGAGTTTAACTCAAGCACAAATGTTTGCAAAAGAAAAACTCTCCTAGAGACCATAAGCCAATGTTAGTTGCCTAAACTCCTTTTAAATACCAGGATGAATATATGTATATACAGAACCTTATTTTGTAATCACCAATGGTTGTTTGCTTGTTTGCCTCTGTATGGTCATGAATAATATGAGATGCCATGTTATGGATGTTTTTAGCTAATGAAATAAATCACTGAATGGTTTTGTCATGAAAAATCAAAAGAGTTATTATTAACTTAAACCTGATTAGGAAATTGGGGTCAAGAACACTGCAGGAATGACTTGTGTGCTTGAGTAACACAAGTTGACACATGGCTTGTTTAAGTCCTGAGATCTTTGTGTAATGGAGTGAATTAGTTCATTACAGTGTGTCCATTGATTCATAAATATTGCAGATGAGACCAAGGATAGATAAATATACCAAGGAAATAATACTTGAGAAGATGAGAAAACTAGAGTTTTTCCCAGATTTGAAATATGAGAATTGAATAAATGATTTAACTCATATTGGTTATTTTCCTGTTTGGTATGAATGATTGTTTGACTATGATTGAATTGTATGCTTGAATGTATGTGCCATATTCATATATGTAGTCTCTGGAAAGAAAATTAAAGTGTGCACATGCACAATGACACAGAGCATGCACACAAGTATTTGCCTGATTCCAAAGGGCCGAACTTTCTGTATATGTACTTAACTTGACTTTAACCTAATTAACTAATTATTTTTGTGAGCTTTCTCATACCAGACATGTGTCTGACCCTAGTGTGTGCTAATGGCATCTGGGGTGTCTCATTTAAAATGAGGCAGTTTCAAATGCTTTTTCAGGGATTGCAGCAACTAAGTAGGAGTAGGAGCAAAGCTTTGAGAAGAAGATATAGCATGCTAAACTTAGTTAGATAAGAGCCTAAATGTTGAAATCTGCATGTATTGACAATTTAAATTGCTACTTGTATTAAGTGTTGAATATTGGATGGATATTTTGTTAGGTATTTTATTAAGAGATTGGCTTGTATCTGGAATCTATGAACCAAGTTAAATATCTGTTATGTTTAAAAAGAATTTTAATCAAATCTTGTAAGTGGATTTAGCAAGAACACCATGTTAAAATCGAATGATTACATTTTATAAATGTATTAGTCAATCTTGAGTCTTTGGAAAGGATTTAAGTTTTGGAAAATCTGGATAGTTGATTCTTAGAAAATTAAATGGTTTTATTTTCTACCATGGCATATGTATACAAAAGAAAATAGGCATAGGATGAATGTTTTATATGGCTGCAAGGTTCCCATAATTAAACTTGTTTCATACAAATGTCTCATGTCCTATTTTTAAAGAAAGAATTTGTAATAAGGGAATTGTAAGCCAGATCCAAATAGTTGCAGGTATATATGCACATAAACATGTTTAGTGCAAATATTACCACACCTTTTCCTTTGTATTTGTGATAAGAATCTGAATTTCACTCAGATTCTAACCAAATGCATTCTTAATTCCAGAACAGATTTTGTGAGAAGAAATTCAAACCTGGATAATGATAAACACTTCTATCATTTACAAAACCCAAGCAACAGACCCTTAATTTACATCAATCATGAAGCCTTCCAGGTTGTAGGAATGGGTTTCAAAAATAATAAAGCAAGAATTATTGTTTTGTATGATGGAATATAGGCAAAAATAAAGTATATATGTGCAGATATAGGTAGATAACAGGTTCCAAACTGTACAGGAGAAAAATGAAAAAGAAAAAAAAAACAAAAATTGTGTTTGAACCAACCAGCATAGTACTCGAACTCGTGACCCCTCATGTATAAGTTAGGCGCGTTTCCATTACGCCTAGATGTTGCTTGTGTTCACTTAGGATCCACTTCCTTTTAGCCTGATTTTGACACTATTCAGAACTTAACACAAACATCTATATTAAAAGCTTGCTTTCCACTGATTATTACTTGATCACTTCTTAGTTAGGATAAACAGACTAAAGTATATGTTTCCAGTGGATTGTTTGGTCAAAAAAAAATCAGCAATCCAATATCCTCTTGTTTTCCAGAACTCTGATTCAAACAAGAGAGGCATATACATCCTCACATGTATGTGCTTATCTTTGTGAATGTACTGATATATTTATATTGGTTGATTATTGTGATCCTGGATATATTTGGTTTATGGGAGAAAGATATTGACCCTGAGAATTATAATTGCAATGGATGATATATCTATCTATATATATATATCCTCTTTACCTTAAAAAAAAAATCCTTATGGAATTAGAGTAGAAATAGGAGGGTCATTTCAGAGATACGTAAAACACAATGAATTCCAGTTATCCAAACTGACAATTCAACCAAGTAGACCAATTACCTATCCAAATCAGAACACAGACGAGATCCAAACATAACTCTACCTCACAACATCAGTAGATTCCAAACTTACTTCTCCCATCCAGAGATACACTCCAAACTGCTTTCACTGCTCAACTCTGATCTGAGGTAGAACACAAGCACAGACTGGACAACTCATTTCTAGAAATAAGGTTCACTGATCCATAAAGAAAACTCGGATACTTCAGCAAAACTTGAGCTGCTTCACCAACTCCCTCTCTAGGAAACATCCTTCCACTAGACTGAACCACCGATATCACTCCTGGAATCCAGTCGATAAGAAAACTCAACCTTCAGATGCGGACAAACTTCTGACTTCTCTGAAGACATCTAGAAAAACTCTGACAACCCAAGAGAACACTCAGACAATCGCAAGTCAGTTTTGCGATCAATCCAACCTAATTCCAAAGAAAACTGTCCTCTCTTTACTAATCAGAACAGCTTACACTTATTTATCCAATTTATCGAAGAAATGGATCCACTCTGCTGCTTCTGAACTTCACTTCCAGAAAAACTGCTCATCCAGAAAACTTCCTGCCATCACAGAATACTCCGAGCTGCACTGCTGACACTGATGCTCCTATCCAAAGCTCTTCGAGAAACTCGGACTCCAAACCAAACAGAAACACCGTGCTGAACTCAGCGACAACACCGAAACATTCACACTTCCTTAATCTTGTTCCAAAGAAAACATCTTCGGGAACATCCATCGTCACTGTATCTCATCATACAGCTACTATTACCTGAGGTATCAAGGTACCATCACTCACTTCTGCCTCATCGACAGATCCAACTTTACTCATCCAAACTTCAAAGATAAACTCCGAACCATTACAGTTTCCTTCGGAGATCGATGAATTCCTTCACCACAGCAAAGCTTACTCGAGATGGTATTGGGTTTACAGTCTCGATATATACTTTCAACCTCAAACATTCAAACTCCAACTATTGGTAATTGTGTTACACACACTACCACCTTATCTACCTTTATAACTTATATTGGAAAACCCGAACAGGTAACCCAATAAATAGGTAGAAATACATAAATATATATATTTAAAATGATATATTTTTTTTATATAGAAATTATTTCTGGGTAAAATTATTTCATCTACCTCTTTAAAACAATATTGTGTCCGTTGGCCTGGTTCAAGTGTTTAGAGATCCCTATCAATAACGTTAGCTACTCGTATTGACCAGAATCCATATACCACTCAACCGATCAATTAACACAATATAAAACCATTTTTATATAACTAACAATTACGCGCTCTCAAGATAGACACCACTTCAGAGCCTAGGTATTCACTCAACCTACTGCTCTGATACCACGTGTGACGACCCGGCTTTCCACTCCCGGAAAATCGCATCGACAGTAAGAAAGAAAGGGGTGAGAAGTAGAAAAGAGAAGAAGAGAAAAGAAACAAACACAAATACTCACAGCGGAAACGAACAAAATATATTATATCACATAAATATTACATAGTATCATATACATCACTTATCAGAGTTACACAGATTACACATCATATACTAGACAGTTATAAACATCTGTCTAGTTATTACATATCAATACAAAACAAAGATCTAAACAAGATCAACACAGCGGAAACTACTATCTATATCTACAACGCTGAAGCCTCCTGCTCCATTGCTCCTCCACAATTCGTCAAGGCTAACCTGAATTCCCTTGGCTACTCGTAAAAATTTGAGTACCCAAGAGTTTATAAAACAGAAATAAACAACTTGGGTCAGACATGGGTCTGCTGTGAGTAACAGGTTAAACTTGCTTAACTTCAAAACCTTTTGAAAGAAAAGGTATCACGTAAGACTTCCCACAAATAAACATGGGTAAGTTTTTACCTTACGCTAACCAAAACATTTGATAGGAAATCTGATTTTATTATAATAGGGTCTAGGGTTTTCAAGTAAAATATAGAAATAGCTGAAATGCTTACATCTCACATTCCAACATATTTGGGCACAACTAGTACGTACGGCACTTATTGGAGTTTGGATTCCATACAATGGCAGGGCTACTGGGGTACCGCCCGTCACAGTACGTGGCCTAGATCACCGTACCGAGGAGTACGCCCGCTCCCCTGCAACACAAAGCCGGAACCATCCCTTACTGGATAATCCCGAACAAGACAATCCCGTAGTTGGCGCGACCAACCACACACTAAGCCGAATAAAAGAAAAGGGACCTCTAGACAGGGATCTATCTTGCTCTCAGTGGGTGCTACCCACGAAGCCTTGCTGCACCTCCCCTGTTTTAGCCATTCCCGGTTGATGAGGCTTGAGGTTACGATTACCTTTAATCAGAACATATCACTTAGAATGCTCATCGTCCGCCTGACGATGTGCTGAAAGCATTCAATCCATACAAGTTCGTTCCGGGTTCGAACGAAACCTAAGGCATTATCTCGTTACACTCGTTTTGGAATCACCCTCAGAGTTAACGACAATAACCCTTGCACTCTGAATCTTCATCTTCACTTGAGATTCACGACCTATCGTAAATTTGGATCGATGTGGTATTCGGGTCTCTAGACCTGGAATTCCGGTATACGGAAACCCGATCCCGGTCTCATCGAAATCCAAAGCGTATCTTTTAAGGCCAAGTTGTTTTAAAGGTTAAAACAATTTAATTCATTATCTTTATACACAAAGAAAGATAATTCCCAACAGATAATCAACATTATCAGATAATCCATACAATTCAACTAACATCCATATCATACAGCATATATCTCATCAGAGATATCAATCAATGCCAAGTATTCAATACCATCACTCATTCATAAGTAATGATTTATATTATCTCTAATTAATTTAAAGTGAATTAAATTAATTACTTTATTTTATAAATCCTTCTTACTTAACCATTAATTAATTACAAATTAATTAATTATCCTCTAATTACCTTTTTCAATTAATCATCTTTGATTAATTATCTTTTAATTACCTTCAAGTAATTTATCCTTAATTGATTACTCAAATTAATTAACCTTAACTACTTATAATAATTAGCCTTTAATTACTTCATTAATTAATTATTACTTAATTAATCAATCTTAATTACATCATTAATTATATTAATTAATGATCCTTAATTACACATTGATTATTAATTACTAAAATTAAATTAATTACATTAAGTAATTAACCTTTAATTAAAACACATTTATTAATCACCTTGATTAATCTTCAATCAGTAATTAACTACCTTTAATTACTTTCATTAACTAAATTAATTATTCCTTAATTAATTTCTTAATTAATCCCTTGATTAATTATTCAAAGTAATTAACTCAAATTACTTCTATTAATAAAATCATTATTCAACTAATTACTTCCAGTAATTATCTTATTATTTACTTCTCTAAATAAACTTACCTTAATAATTACATTAAGTAATTATTATCAAATCATCTCTTGATTATTCTAAATTAATTAAACTTAATTAATTAATTTAACTAAATCAAATTAACTTCAATTAATTACAATAAGTAATTAATTCTTAATTACTTCCAATAAGTAATTACATTTAAACAAATTCATAAATGATTATTCTTAAATTAATTAAACTAATTAATTATCAAAATTAATTCTATTAATTCATTATTTAATAACCCATAGTTAATGACCTCATTAACTATTATTTAATTACTTTCCTTAAGTAATTAACTTATATTAATATTATTAATTCTAAATTAATAAATCTTAATAACCAATTTATTAATCTCTAATTACTAAATTAATTAAGTGTTAACCATAACTAAATTAATATTTAATTACTCTATTAATTAATTCTTAACCATTAATTAATACTCTAATTTATAATCCTCAATTATAAATTAATCATTCCTAATTTATTTATCTTAATCCTAACTAAATTAGTTTAAACCTTTAATTATTTATTTAACTAATCCAAATGATTAATTAATCAAATTAAATTAATTATCTATTAAATTTCCTTATAAATTTAATGAACACAAATCTTTAAATTCTAATTTACTTTAAGATAAAACTTTGTTCTTATTAATAATCAAGTTATCATTTACAAAGTATTTTAAATCAATTTACTTTAATTTTACCTTCAAAATTTCATTTTAAATTTAAAGATTTAAAATGAAAACAAATTATCTTTAACAACGTTTTAAACAACATTTCTAAAACTCTTTTATTTTACAAGTTAAAGAAATACTCATTCGATAAAGAAATTTAAAGGGTTCTAAACAAATTCATATTTAAATTTATAAAACTTATTTATTTCCAATCTAAAATTCAAAACCAAACTTGAATTCATATATTAAAAACTTTGATTTCAAATCCTGTCTTAATATTTCTTCATAATTTAAATTCAGTTTAAATCTAAACCGACAGGCTTTTAAAAAAACCTGGCAACACAATTACCCGAGACCACTCAAAAACACTCCGAGTCGAATCCTAAATACTTCGAGTCTCACACGAACAAAACTCGAGAAACTCGAGTTGCCTTCTCCTGTTCAAACCAGACTTCACCCAGCTATTTCAATCGCGTGCACGTGCACATCCACCAGCGTCAACTCCGACCATCGCCGAGTATCCCCACAAGTCGACGTTCATCCATCTACCAGAAAACGACCATCCTATCTTTGATCCATTCGCAAAATCAAAATCGAGCATAAAGACCAAAACTGGAACCACTTCGAAACCTGGCATCATCACGAAATCGAGACTCCGACCATCAGAGAAGCTAATTTTCTGGCCATGCCTTCTCTCATCTCCAATCTTCCACTTCCCAAAGTATAGGAGCACTCGGTTCACCAGAGACGTAACCCCGATCATCTCAGTCTAACCTATTCAAACTAGGTTTAAAAACAAAAACGATTCCCTATCATCTCCATAGTGTTTTGATCATCACTTAGATAATTTTCCTAGACCCTCCGACCATTCCTGCATCTCCAGTGAGAATCTCCACCACCCCGATCAACTAGATCGCCAGAGGCAACCCAAGTCTCCCATCACTGATCAACTAGGACTGCTCCTCTGATTCAATACTAAAAACTATGATTTTAGTTTTAAAAATTCATATTTTTACATGATGTTTCAGATCCTAACCCTGAAACGATAATTTATGAAGTTTAAATTTTTACTTATTTTAGATTTTATCAGTTATTTGTTTTCCAGAGTCATTTAAATGTTTTCTGTTAACTTAAGTATACCTTTTAAACTAAAATTTGAATAAATCAAACAAGTTCGATTTGAAACTGAAGTTTACAGAGACCAAAATCAATGGGTTTTGAATTTAAATCAAAACAAGAACAAAAACTGGAAAACAGAGAAGTTACATTTATTCAAATACATGCATACATCATACTTCAGTAATTCACTAATATAAACTCATAAATATATCACACAATACAATATTGAACATAGCAATGACATACAACCAATTTAGACTTAAGAAATTTTTAACAAAATGCTACTCATCTAAAAACAAAGGTTGAACAGAGCACTTAAACAACATGCACAACATTTCAGACATTCAATTATGCAATATACATTTATATTATACTATACTAGCATGCAACCCAATTTTATTTTTAAATTTTAAAAGTTACTCACCTTAATTGAGAGTGAACAGAGCCTTATATTTGGAAAATCTTGAAACTGTTTTTGAACTTTAAAATCTGAATGCCTTTCTTTGAAACCTTAGACTTGCATGCCTCTTTTGATTTAAAACCTGAGTGATTGCTACTGAAACTTGCATGCAGGCTGGCTTCCAGGTTGAAAATTGAATGCAAGCAGGCTACAGACTTGATTTGATTCCAGTTTGAAAAGAATGTTGCAGACAGTTTTTTTTTTGATTGTTTAGCTTGAGGGGTTTTGATTTGAAGATGAGATTATAGGGATTGATTTGGTTTGAGGCATTTAGATTTCTGATTTCAGATTTGCATTTTAGATTAGAGGATTATTTTGAAAAGTGGTACTGATTTCAGATTTTAGTTTTAGAGAAAGATTTGAGTTTCTCTTGATTTTAAAAAGAAGAATAGAAAGAACGAAATGAAGAAAAGCAAATGTATATATGTAAGTAAATTTTGATTTTATAAAATAAAAGAAAATGAAATTAATTAAGACACTTGTCACATAGATTAATCCACTTCTTAACACATGTTAAAACAAAGCATTAGATAAAGACACTTGTCATTTAAGTAATTACTCATATTTCTATTTATTTTAAAATTATTTAAAAAGCCTTTTTCTTGTTTATTTAAACACTAATCTATATACATTAAAGAGAAACAAAAGCTAATTACATTTTATAAATATAAGTTTATACAAACAATTTAAATATATATATATATATATTCTTTTGAACTTCAACTTTAAATTCAAATTTAAATAAAATTAAATCCTAAGATTCAATTTAAAAGTTAAGTTATATATATTTACATACACTATTTATTCAATTTAAAATAACAATTCCTTTTAGCATTAAAATTCATACATATTAAAAATAATACATTATACTTGTTATTTGAAATTAACATATTTTATAATTTAAACAAGAGATTATATTATCAAGAAATATTTAAAAAGAAATAAAACAAACCAATTTTGTAAATCTTATTTATTTAAACTTAAGTTAAAATATCTCTTAAACAATTAAATATTTACTTAAAGTATTTTAAAACTATAAAATTACTTATTTAAATATCTTTGAAAAGTCCAGATTAAATTAAATATAAATTTCCAATTTACCAAAGCTTTCTATTTACAATATATACAAATAAATATATATATTCAAATAGAAAATATCTTATTAACTTTTAAAAGATAAAATCATCAATTAATACTAATTTAATCAGATTATTAAATTAAATTCAAATCTTATTATCAAAGATTATCCATATCAATTTAATTATTTAACAGATTATTAAATTGATATTGTTAAAATTTCCGGGATATTACAGAACTGATGCAAATTAACGTAGTTGCATCAGTTGACTTTAAAACCGATGCAACTAAAACTATTTGCATCGACATATTTGCATCGGTTGTTGGTGACAACTGATGCAAATTTGATTTTTTATTACCTATTGCTTTCCACGTACCAATTGCATCGGTTATTAAGACAGAACTGCTGCAAATAGTTCTATTTGCATCAGTTTTTACTTCAACTGATTCAAATGAGGCGATGTAAATGGCCTGTTTTGTAGTAGTGATGTCACATTACCAAATTGGGAATATATCGCTGATAAATTTCAACTACATAACCTCTGAGCTCGTACGTCTCAGAGAAGGGTGTTAAGCTAAGAGAATAAATTCTCCACCACCAACAGAGATGTATTTGAAAGAAATCGGCTTTATATCTCAAAGTGTAATGTCAGACATATAATCCATACAAGTCTGTTCCGGGTTCGAACAGAACCGAAGGCACTTCTCACGAAGCCCTTGCAAATCCGGATAATTTCCAATCACGTCCGGACTTCCCGTCACTAAGGGTGATAAAACCTCTATATCGGGGATCAACCGATGCAGAGTAACTCGACGGTAATCCTTTTGTTTTCAAAAATATCCGGTCTTCAACACCGGTCTTCAAATGCTATCTATATACGATGTATCACATATTCAGAATGGGTTATACGACCCAAAGGTCCTCTCCCGGCTAAACCGAATAGTGAGCGTAATATTTAAAAACATATGGATATTGGGATTTCAGTTAAGTCACAGCTTATTACCCAAAATCTTTCTTTTCAAATGGTTAAACAAATTACCATTTTAAATCTTCTAAACAAAAAGATTCATTTCACAAAGTTAACCCCATTCACAAAGATTCATTCATATATTTCAAAACAATTTCCATTTTACTTGGATTAACTCATTAAATCTTTTAAATCAAGATTTAACTTATAGCTTTCAAAACAATTTCATTTCGAATGGTTTAAACAAATCACCATTTTAAATCTGTTAAAAATAAACAGATTTAATTCATAGCTTTCAAAACAATTTCATTTCGAATGGGTTAAACAAAACATCATTTTAAATCTGTTGAAAATAACAGATTCAATTCATAGCTTTCAAAAAGAAGAATTCATTCATAACTTGGAAAACCATTTTTCAATTCAATATTGAAATTCCTTTAACTAAATTGGAATTTCATTTCTTATATGAAAGCTTTTATCATTTAAAAACAAACAGTTTCATTTCAGAAAATCTGATTCATTCATACGAGTGGAAATCCTTGGGTTAAATCCAAATTCTCAAAATTATACTTTTAAATGGTTTAACTTTATATAAACACATTTATATCATCTTTAATCCCTAGTTTCAAATCATAGGATTCAATTCCAAACTTGAATTCAAATTTAAATCAAATTATTTAAATTTTCAAAACTCGATTAAGTTACTCAAAATAACTTTTATCTTTGAAATTCCATTTCAAAAACCTTTTCACTTTAAACCCAAATTTCCAATTTCAAAATCAATTGAAACTAAAATTTCAATTTCAAAAACATCAAATTTACATTATTTGTGACTTAACCGATTTCCACGTGAAATCCATATTTGTGTGTGTAAAAGTGTAGTCCAGGGGTTTCACACAATAGTGCAACATCATACAATCATCAAAGATATATCGATATCGATAAGTGGTACGCTTATCTTCATTCACAGTTTCACAGATAAAATAAATCGCAGATAAGTAAATTACAGATCACAACATAAATCAGGGTATATCACAAAGCATCATATATCAGGGATATCAAACAATTTAACACTCAATAGAATCTAAACATTCACAAGTGAATTTATTAATCAACTGATTAATTTAAATCAGATGTATCAATTTATTAATCCAGGTTAATTATTGTAATTTAATTACAAATTATTTGAAATAAATCTTCTTTCAAATTTATTAGTTAACTCTTAATTATTAACTAATCAGTTCTTAATTCATGAATTAGTTGATCTTTAATTATTAATTAATAAACCTTAATTATCAATTAATAAACTTGATAACAAATCACTTAATCCTTAATTAATCTCTATAGATCAATCATTTCTTATTCATTAATTAATTAATAAAACCAAGTTATTAAGCAATACACTCAATTCCACTAAGTACTTCTTAATTACAAATTAATTAACCTTAAATTTTCTTAATTACTAAATTTTCAATTTATTAATCTCTAATTATTAGTTAATCAATCATAATCATTAATCAATTAAATTACTTAATTATTCTTAAATTAATCACTTAATTAACCTTTATCTTTAATTAATTAAGTCAACCAATTATACTTAATTTCCTAATTAACTTAAGTAATTTCCAAGATAATAAAACTCCTTTTAACTTAAGCTACATTATCTTGTAAATACACTAATTACCATTTACATTTAAAACCCCTTTAAATCTTTAAAATTAACTTAAACAAATTTTAGATTAAATAAATTCTAAAACTCTTTAACGAATGTTAAGAAACCATTTGATATTCATAAAGTAATGTTTTAAAGAAAGTTTTAATAAAATTTGTTTAAATTTCGAAAATAACATTTTTAAACTTTTTATAAAAACTGGGTTCTTCCTTCACTTCGGGTCATACCCGAATGATACTCGGGACCATCTCTGAGTTTCTCTACTTCTTTCCCTTATCTTCAAAACTTAGTTAAACTACTGTTTTAAAAACTGAAGCTCTAACACCTTCAAATCACTCGAGTTCGTACTCGCGTTATACCCCAAAACCCCCGAGTCCATCTTCGAGTCGACCCCCATACTCTCGAGCAATCACATGCGAGACAAAACTTTGTCTTCCCCAAACCGAAACTACTGACACCCCACATCCACGCGTGCACATGCACGGACGAACGCCGACCATCCAGCCAGCCGGTTCACCTGCGACACATCACTTCCTACCCATACTTGCCATCCGGCCACCCAGAAATGCCAACCAACGTCGACAACGAAATCGAGCTACCTCGACCAAAACGTTCAGCAACCCACGCCTGGGAATCGCCTCGAACTCTCAATGGCAACCATCGGAAGACCCCAGACTTCGACCTCACACTCTCCGACCATCTACGAAGCCATTTCCAAAGCCTCGTGACACTCGATCGCGTGATGGCCTCGTACGAACGAAATTTCACAGCACACTAAAACTATGTTTACGAAAATGAAAACGTTGCCATCGCCTCCACGTTGATCTGGCCACACTCCTACTATTTTTCCAAGCTTCCCCTATCACTCCTCCACCTCCAGGCCAAAACTCAACCTCTCCAGACGACGAGATCGTCCACGGCAACTCGGAAAGGCGAAAATGGACGAACTAAAACTGCTCTCTAACCCAAACTCTAAAAATATTAATTCTTGTCTTAAAAATCCTATTTTGGTATGTAGTTTCACCTGATATGACTGAATTCTTAAAGCAAGAATTTTGTTTTTACACATATTTAAAGTTGTATAGGCTTTCTTGGTTCTACAAAGACACATATCTGTTGGTTCAACTTATTTTAAATTTTAACATCTAGATTATAGTTAAACAAACAATTATTGTTTATATCTTACATTCAAATAATTGTTAGATCAAGAGAAAAGGGTTTGTTTCCAGATCTACTTAGAATAAAGGAGCAACAAGCAACCGAAAATCATAGAGCAGATATAGATATGCACAGACATATGTACATATATAAGATACATGTCATCACATAGAAAAACATGCCGTATTAACCTAAGTTATAAGTTTAAAATAAAAAGTTACTCACCTAGTGGGAAAGAACAGAGTTTGCTCACTGTGATTTTGAAGAAGAACAGAGCCTGCTTCATGTTGAACAGGTTGTATAAATACAAGCTGGAACCATCTTGATTTTCTGGTTATATGCAGTTGTATTGTTGTTTGTTGATTGAAGTTTTAAAGATGTTGCTTTTGTTTTGTTATTTTGAAAATATAAATAAACTTCTATAGTTGTTAGAATTTGCTAATGTGTTAATTTTATATTTTATTTTTTTGCTTAACTTACATTAATTGCCTTGTATTATTTTATAAACTCAATTATTATTAAACCATTTGTCTATAATTTAAATTCAAGTCAAATATATATATATATATATATATATATATATATATTTACAATTATTTTAAATAAAAATGATTCATACAGAATATACTTGAATCCGGGGAAACTCGCATCACTTTAGTCCATTTATTCTACTATTTTTATTGAAAAATTAATTAATTATTAATTTAAATATATATAAAATTCGAGGTCGTTACAGACTTCCCCCCTTAAAAGAATTTCGTCCTCGAAATTGCCAAGGAGACACAAAAAGATAGATGAAGAATATTTCATCAAATCAACTGAACATCTATTCTGCATTTGGCTTATCAAATCAGAATATCAATAACAGATACAAGAACGAATCTGTTTAACACTTCACAAGATACTCGGGTTATCCAGATTTACGAAATATGCAGTGACATCGGTTAGTTCGAAGTGATAACTAACCATTCGTAGAATATACTGGGACCCAAAAGAATAGATAGATATATCGATACAATTTCAAAATTTTCAGTTCAGAACTAAAGTATACCTATCAACCATAGAAATCAAAGCAACCAAGGCAACCAATACATCCAAACAAACAATTTGGCCTATCTGGAGTTTATGTCCCATTTTAATATATCGAATTCCTTTCTGGATCTACCAGAAATTATCGAAGAATTGAGAAAAGATGACGAACAAAGAGATCGATAGAGAAAAGATTGATTTCTTGTTGTTACAGAGTATTGACCATTTATAGTCGTATTTCTCTGTCCCATATCTCATCCTCTTCTTGCACTCATACTCACTATCAGTGGATAGTGAGAGAATTTACTGAGACGTTCAGACGGATATCTTAGAGATTACTTATTCTAGAGTTTACTTCACTCTATCTCTAATGAACTACTTAACGTGTTACACTCCTGAGCTAAAGTACAACCTTAGCTCTGATACCACATGTAACGATACCGAAACCAGTGGCAACCGGTAGGCTTTGCAACCATCCCAGTCCCACCGTGGCTTACACTGGCACCTCGCATTTACTTTTACGGCCAGCCTCTCGACTGTCACAACCAACCCATCCCACTCAGGGACATGTAGAGGTAAGAATCTCCCGTTCGCCACCAAACCGCGAAGCGAGAACCCCCTATCATTTTGCCCGCTCGAAAATCAACATCCGTACTTCACATTGTACTAGAATGCCGCAGATTCGACCGTTCAAATCCGATTCGCCAGAGCTATAACACACTTAAGTAAATAACACAGCGGAAGAAAAGAATAATACATTGATATACAATATCTGATACAACAGAATGATACAATGAATATCAATATACATCAGAGATATGATACAAGAAATAGCAGCGGAAAAGAAAAGATAACAATAGCATCGGAACAATATCAATAGAAATGATAACTCCAAAATGATCTTCAGACAAGAATGAATCCACAACTCCAAGATAAGCAACTCCGATGAATGAACTAGCTCCAGATAATCTACTAAACCTGAATATCTGAAAAGAAACCCAACTCTAGACTGCTCGTGTGGAAAATTATGAGCACCCAGAGTTTAGGAAGGGAACAATAAACTCCGGATCAGTCATGGGACTGGTGTGAGCAACAAAAACAGTTTATTTTTAAACAACAACAAAAGGATTTAAACATTGAAATCCGCAATGCTTTTGGAAAATGAAACTACCATAAGGCCTCCCGCACACACACACAATGCAAACGCAGAATCGGAGGAGATTTCTCCTTATGATAGTCAAAGATGCTTACTACGCAAAACATTGGATATTATTACTAGTGCATAGTGGAAACCATTTTGAAAGTATAATATTAATCTTAGCCAGCATAGACATTCCGAACTATGCCTACTATAGCTACCATCTAAACAGTGGGGCGCCACCATAAGTAAATGGCAGGTTCTACAACTAATACCGTACAAAGTTCGTATTGGAAGAATGGATTTCCAACAAATGGTCAGGCTAAGGAACTTCCTTTCCTCCTGCCGAATGGGATCGCCTCTGGCTGGACGTCCCGAGAGACAAACTGCTCTCTGCCAAACAAGGCCGGGTTACTCCTGTAACAAGTAACTCACGACTATGCCATCCCCTGGTCCTTTGGGACCTTTATCCGAGCGCTTGGTAACCAACATCACACATAATAAATACGTGTATCCACATGAGTAAGTATCAGGGCTCCATACATAATACCACCCCTTTCCAGAAGGAAATGACATACCCTAAAGGGCGCGACCCTCATAACCTTGCCGCAACATTCCTGTTTCGACCATTTCCGGTTTGTGAGGCCCTGACGAAGTCTCGTCCACAAAGCTACACTTTTTCAAAAAGCCATGCTTTGGGTCAACAGATGATCAACCTATGATCACAAAGATAAATGATCAAACAAATGATCATATCACAAATGATCAAACACTGATCATCACACAGCAACACTCAGCATGTCACATTACCAAATTAGGAATATATCGCTGATAAATTTCAACTACATAACCTCTGAGCTCGTACGTCTCAGAGAAGGGTGTTAAGCTAAGAGAATAAATTCTCCGCCACCAACAGAGATGTATTTGAAAGAAATCGGCTTTATATCTCAAAGTGTAATGTCAGACATACAATCCATATAAGTCTGTTCTGGGTTCGAACAGAACCGAAGGCACTTCTCACGAAGCCCTTGCAAATCCGGATAATTTCCAATCACGTCCGGACTTCCCGTCCCTAAGGGTGATAAAACCTCTATATCGGGGATCAGCCGATGCAGAGTAACTCGACGGTAATCCTTCCGTTTTCAAAAATATCTGGTCTTCAACACCGGTCTTCAAATGCTATCCATATACGACGTATCACATATTCGGAATGGGTTATACGACCCAAAGGTCCTCTCCCGGCTAAACCGAATAGTGAGCGTAATATTTAAAAACATATGGATATTGGGATTTCAGTTAAGTCACAGCTTATTACCCAAAATCTTTCTTTTCAAATGGTTAAACAAATTACCATTTTAAATCTTCTAAACAAAAAGATTCATTTCACAAAGTTAACCCCATTCACAAAGATTCATTCATATATTTCAAAACAATTTCCATTTTACTTGGATTAACTCATTAAATCTTTTAAATCAAGATTTAACTTATAGCTTTCAAAACAATTTCATTTAGAATGGTTTAAACAATTCACCATTTTAAATCTGTTAAAAATAAACAGATTTAATTCATAGCTTTCAAAACAATTTCATTTCGAATGGGTTAAACAAAACATCATTTTAAATCTGTTGAAAATAACAGATTCAATTCATAGCTTTCAAAAAGAAGAATTCATTCTTAACTTGGAAAACCATTTTTCAATTCAATCTTGAAATTCCTTTAACTAAATTGGAATTTCATTTCTTATATGAAAGCTTTTATCATTTAAAAACAAACAGTTTCATTTCAGAAAATCTGATTCATTCATACGAGTGGAAATCCTTGGGTTAAATCCAAATTCTCAAAATTATACTTTTAAATGGTTTAACTTTATATAAACACATTTATATCATCTTTAATCCCTAGTTTCAAATCATAGGATTCAATTCCAAACTTGAATTCAAATTTAAATCAAATTAG
This sequence comes from Allium fistulosum, assembly GCA_030737815.1. NCBI lineage: Eukaryota > Viridiplantae > Streptophyta > Magnoliopsida > Asparagales > Amaryllidaceae > Allium > Allium fistulosum. Next base: position 1,391,522,117 of record CM060902.1, read on the forward strand.
TTAAATTTTCAAAACTCAATTAAGTTACTCAAAATAACTTTTATCTTTGAAATTCCATTTCAAAAACCTTTTCACTTTAAACCCAAATTTCCAATTTCAAAATCAATTGAAATTAAAATTTCAATTTCAAAAACATCAAATTTACATTATCTGTGACTTAACCGATTTCCACGTGAAATCCATATTTGTGTGTGTAAAAGTGTAGTCCAGGGGTTTCACACAATAGTGCAACATCATACAATCATCAAAGATATATCGATATCGATAAGCGGTACGCTTATCTTCATTCACAGTTTCACAGATAAAATAAATCGCAGATAAGTAAATTACAGATCACAACATAAATCAGGGTATATCACAAAGCATCATATATCAGGGATATCAAACAATTTAACATTCAATAGAATCTAAACATTCACAAGTGAATTTATTAATCAACTGATTAATTTAAATCAGATGTATCAATTTATTAATCCAGGTTAATTATTGTAATTTAATTACAAATTATTTGAAATAAATCTTCTTTCAAATTTATTAGTTAACTCTTAATTATTAACTAATCAGTTCTTAATTCATGAATTAGTTGATCTTTAATTATTAATTAATAAACCTTAATTATCAATTAATAAACTTGATAACAAATCACTTAATCCTTAATTAATCTCTATAGATCAATCATTTCTTATTCATTAGTTAATTAATAAAACCAAGTTATTAAGCAATACACTCAATTCCACTAAGTACTTCTTAATTACAAATTAATTAACCTTAAATTTTCTTAATTAATAAATTTTCAATTTATTAATCTCTAATTATTAGTTAATCAATCATAATCATTAATCAATTAAATTACTTAATTATTCTTAAATTAATCACTTAATTAACCTTTATCTTTAATTAATTAAATCAACCAATTATACTTAATTTCCTAATTAACTTAAGTAATTTCCAAGATAATAAAACTCCTTTTAACTTAAGCTACATTATCTTGTAAATACACTAATTACCATTTACATTTAAAACCCCTTTAAATCTTTAAAATTAACTTAAACAAATTTTAGATTAAATAAATTCTAAAACTCTTTAACAAATGTTAAGAAACCATTTGATATTCATAAAGTAATGTTTTAAAGAAAGTTTTAATAAAATTTGTTTAAATTTCGAAAATAACATTTTTAAACTTTTTATAAAAACTGGGTTCTTCCTTCACTTCGGGTCATACCCGAATGATACTCGGGACCATCTCTGAGTTTCTCTACTTCTTTCCATTATCTTCAAAACTTAGTTAAACTACTGTTTTAAAAACTAAAGCTCTAACACCTTCAAATCACTCGAGTTCGTACTCGCGTTATACCCCAAAACCCCCGAGTCCATCTTCGAGTCGACCCCCATACTCTCGAGCAATCACACGCGAGACAAAACTTCGTCTTCCCCAAACTGAAACTACTGACACCCCACATCCACGCGTGCACATGCACTGTAACGACCCGTATTTTTACGGATCGAATGATTGTAAAACTATCGACATTAAGTTGATTGATGTTGTTAAGTTGTTTAGATTTTAGTCGACCAAAAACTTAAGTCGTATGGAAGTTAACTCGTGTAGAGGCTTAGGTTGTAGTGTAGTTTAAGTCGTTCGGAGTTGAGTCGTGTAGGACTGGACTTAGGTCGTGTGTAGAATAGGTAGGTGGAACGACTTATGGTGTTGGACCGACCTAAGAAAGTGGGCAACTTAAGGATGAGTCGGTCGACCGGTTTGCTGACCTAGGAGATAAAGAGTTGAGCGACCTATAGGTTTGGCCGACTTAGGGTGGTTAGCGAGTTAGTGTCCACCGACTTAAGGGTTGTACCGAGTTAACGACTCATAGGATGGACCGACTTATAGGTTTGACCGACTTAAGACTTAGACGACCTAAGAGTTTCTCCGACTTAAGGTAGTTAGCGGCTTACCGGGATAAGCGAGTTAGTGGGATGATCGACCCATAGGAGTACCGTCTTATAAACGAGTTAAGGATGGGTCGGCAGGGTAATTGGGTCGGTAGGTCGTCTCCTGTGTTAAGTTGTTGAGTCGTCAACCGACTTAGGACTTGGGTTTTTTGCTGCAGTATGATGAGTCTGAACTTTGTTAGGTCAGTCATATGGTTAAGTCGTAGGTCGGCGAGGCAGTTAAGTCGTAAGTCGGAAGAGGGTGTTAAGTCGGCGACGACTTAAGGAGGCGGACGAGTTAAGGTCATTTCCTGCCTATAAATAGAAGGGTTTGGCTCACTTTTTGGCACTGGTTTTTGAAGCGACGAAGTGCTGCCATTTTGAGAGCTCGACTTCTACACTTCTTCACTTCTTTTCTCCACTCCAATCTAGTGCTTGCATCCATCCAAATCGAAGATCAAGATTGAAGATTCAAGAGCTAAAGTTGAAGATCTTCATCCATCGAAGAGAGATTTCATCGGTTGAAGTGAGATCTTGTCGGATCTAGCTTAGTTCTTCGCTGTCCAGATCTGAAGTTGTTATCTTTTGGATTGTTTAGGTGATTTGGTGAGTGGTGATTATCTCTCACACGGATCCAAAGGAGTATATCGGATTGTTGGCTCGATTTGGTGTTAAAATAGAGATTTCCATGCATTTTCTTCATCCTATGTGTAGATCCATATAGATCCATTGTTCATGATGATGTTACATCCATTTTATCATATGTTAACCTATGCAAGTTCATTCATCAAGTTTGTAGAGATATAATCCATGTTTTCATGCTTATTGGACTTTCAACTCTTTAATTACGAAAATGCCATTATTGTTATAATTGTCTATTTAGATCATATTTGAATGCTTGATTGCTTGGATTGATGTTTGATTTGATTGCTTGTTATGAACTAGATGATTGATGATTAGATTTAGATCGAAGACGATTCAAAAGCTAAGGGAAAGGCTCTTGAATTGGGAAAGCTGCTCGTGGCATATGTAGCGGGATGATGAAGCTCTTATGCATAGATTTGATGATGTGATGATGAGATGAGGCTTTGCGAGGATGTAATGAAGCGAGGCAATCATGTGATGAAGACTTGGTCTAATCCAGACGGGATCATTCCAAGCATGTTGATAACTCTGTGATATGATTCGAGTTGAGGATAATGATTGGATATGAGAATAGTCGTCGAGGAGGATGACTAGGAGGCTTGGATAGCATCGTTGTTGAAGGTTCTAGCATGCTCTAAGCAGGAGTACGTTTGGGCAGATTCGATAGTCCCAACGGCCAACTGTTGATGGTCGAGTACTCTGGGCAGATTCGATAGTCCTAGGCACGGGCTGCGACGACGTGCGGGAGTTATGTCTAGAACCGGGGTTTCCATTAGCCCTTGACGGACGGCTGAAAGAATGTGCCGGTCATTCAATTAACGGTGATATCGAAGCAATGATAACAGTAATAGCCAGAGTCATGGATGTTTGGTTGTATCGTTATTCGGACTCAAGAGCGGTATTTTCTGGGTGCTTATCTGATTTAGGCCTTGGTACTTGGAAAACATCGCCCTTGATTCGAGTGATAGTAGCTTTACTTTAAATTGTATGCTCTGCTATGTTTGCTTCTGCTTAGTGTGTGTCTGGGGGCTATCACTGTAGAATGAGGTTGGAGTGGGAGGGTTGTATTCCTATTCCTTTTCCTTTATGCTCTTTTGGTATGCTGTTAGTTAATTTACTGCTCACTAAGACTGTTGTCTGACTCAAGGCTTTATGTTTTTAATTCTTATTGCCTTGGGCTGTTCGTCCATTTTGGGACGGGCAGACTAGGTAGCAGGTGACAGGTGCTGTTCTCTTCTCACGATGCTGATATCGAAGACGAGCTGGAGGGTTGCATATTATCTTCTTATTATATGTACTGGATATTTCGCTGTTTTGTATTCTCTGAGAGATATGTAGTGAGGCTGGATGTATTGACTATGTGGATGCTTGTATTCAACTATTATGGAGTTTTATATGATGTCATTTTGTTCTGTAAAGCTTCACTATACATATGTTCTATTGTATTTTGTCCATGCGCTGTGAGTAATACGATAGATTCTGTTGTTGTAAATCTTACCTTGACAATCGTCCATGGTCGTCTGGCACACTTTACAGCGCTTTATCTCTAGATTCGGTGCGGGGGTCATGGGCGGTCGTCACATTTGGTATCAGAGCCTTGGTTAATCGATTTTACCCAACGCTCGCCGTCGTAATTACGTATGAGAGACGTAATTGTATTTTGATGGATGAATACTATATATAATATAGTAGTTTAGTTGAGTTTGAGTCCTTTATGCAGTTGTTTCTCTAAGATGTTCTAATCATTCCTTTTTATAGATATTGAGAATGAGTCGAAGAGGGAGACCAGCTGCTAGGGAAGGCCGTGCCACTGAAGAGACTGCTGACTATGCAGCCATGTTCGAAGCTATGATGACTTCGATCATGAGAAGGATACCAGTTCCGGGGGCAGCAGTTGATGTTGGAGTTCAAGTTCAAACTCCAAAACCGGTGGATTTTGCTAAGTTGTGTAAGGACTATACTGCTCTTGGAGGGAAGGTTTTCTTGGGAACAGAATCAACTATTGAAGTCCAGAGATGGATAGATGCTTGTAGAAGGATCTTTGGTGATTTGGGAATTGATGATGCAACTAAGAGGAAGTTGGCATCAAGGCAGCTTCAAGGGAGAGCCTCTGATTGGTGGAACTCTATTACCATCACTACTCCGGAAGAAGAGATTACTTGGGAGCAATTCCAAGTCAGATTTGAAGCTAAGTTCATTTCTACAGCTCAGAAGTCTGTTCTGTTCAAGAAGTTTGTGGAGCTTAAGCAGGGTGGAAGATCTGTTCTTGAGTATGTTTCTGAGTTTGAAGCTTTGTCCAAATATGCCCGGTCATATATTGAGTCTGCTTACCAGAAGAATGAGAAGTTTGTGACCGGCTTGGATAGTTATCTTGGGAGACAGTTGGTGGATCATTTGGACGATTCATTTGAGAAGCTTGTGGAGAAAGCCCTCAGGCATGAGAGTCTGTTTCCTAAGGAAGGACCTGTTGTTGCTGTTACCAAGGGAGAATCTAAACCACAGCAGGGTGGAAACCAGAAGAGGAAGCAGCAGCAGCAGAAGGGTAAGGATGGCCAGAAGAAGCCGAAAGGCGAGGTGACTTGCCACAATTGTCAGCAGAAGGGCCATTTCTCTAAGGATTGTAAGAATCCGAAGGCACCGATGAAGTGTCACAACTGTGACAAGCCGGGGCATTTCAGGAAGAATTGTCCGGAACCAAGGAAGGACAGGCAGATTGTGCAAGCTTATGCTTTAGGAGCTGTTCCGTCGTCTTCGAAAGCTCCTACTGCTGAAGAGAATGGAAAGAGTGTGGTGGTTCAAGGTACTCTTTTCTTATGTGGTGTTCCAGTTAGAGTTCTGTTTGATACTGGAGCGTCGCATTCGTTTGTTTGTAATGAACTCGTAGGCCGGTTAGGTTTGGAACCGGATATTGTTGATAGGCCATTGGTTGTGACTAATCCAGTTGGGGGTTCGTCTTGTTTGTGTATGTTATGCCATGGTCTAGTTGTATCGAGTCATGGTTGCTCTTTTGTTTGTGATTGCTTTGTTCTGGACTTTGCGGGGTTCGGAATTATTTTGGGTATGGACTGGCTTAGGAAGTATGCGGCTAAGGTTGATTGCGAAATGTTGGAAGTGACAGTCGAGAATGTGGAGGGGCGAAAGATTGTGATACGATGTAAGCATGAAGAAGGCGTCTTCATGAGCTTCATGTATTCGCTAGTTGTTCCACGGGATGGACTGTCATCAGTGCCGATCGCAAATGGATTCGAGGATGTCTTTGACGAAGTCAAAGGGTTGCCGCCGCATAGAGAGATCGAGTTTCGTATAGATCTAGTTGAAGGAGCCAGACCTGTTGTGATGCCTCTTAGGCGGATGGAGCCTAGGGAACAGCAGGAGTTGAGGGTGCAAGTTGATGATCTTTTACAGAAAGGATTCATTCGGCGTAGTGTGTCCGAGTGGGGGGCACCAGTTGTGTTTGCAACCAAGGCAGATGGGTCGTTGAGACTGTGTGTGGATTATCGTGAGCTGAATAAGGTGACTAAGAAGAACAAGTATCCATTGCCGAGAATAGATGACTTGTTTGATCAGCTTCACGAAGCAAAGGTGTTTTCTCAGATGGATTTGGCAACGGGATTTCACCAGCTGAGAGTAGCTAAGGATAGTGTGCCGAAGACTGCTTTTAGGACACCATCCGGTTTCTTTGAGTGGCTGGTAATGCCGTTTGGATTGACTAACGCACCAGCATATTTTGTGGATCTTATGAATAGGGTGTTCAGAGATCAGTTGAACAAGTTCGTACTTGTGTTCGTGGATGATATTCTGATTTATTCCAGAACGGAAGAAGAGCACAAGACGCACTTGTGTATTGTTTTGGAAATCTTGCGAAAACATCAGCTGAAGGCTAAGTTTTCGAAGTGTCACTTCTGGAAGAGTGAAGTGAGGTTCTTAGGCCATGTGATTTCTGGAAATGGAATAGCGGTTGATCCCGCAAAGGTGGCAGCAATCCAGGATTGGGTTAGACCTAAGAATGCATCTGATATGAGAAGTTTTCTTGGATTAGCAGGATATTATCGACGGTTTATCAAAGACTTCTCCAAGGTAGCTGCACCGTTAACAGGATTGACGAAGAAGAACCAAGTGTTCAGTTGGGATGCTAAGTGTGAGCAAGCTTTCGGAATCCTGAAAGAGAGATTGACAAGTGCTCCTGTTTTGACTATTCCAAGTGGGAATGATGAGATGGTGGTTTACACCGACGCATGTGGTACTGGACTTGGAGCAGTGCTGATGCAGAGGGATAAAGTTGTTGCGTATGCCAGTCGACAGCTGAAGCCGCATGAAAGGAATTACCCGACTCATGATTTGGAGTTAGCGGCGATTGTATTTGCTCTGGAGATGTGGAGGCATTATTTGTTGGGAGTTCGATTCGAGTTGTTTACGGATCATAAGTCGTTGAAGTATCTTTTCTCCCAAAAGGATTTGAATCTTCGGCAGCAACGTTGGCTAGAGTTTTTGGCATCATATGATTTTGGTATAGCTTATACTCCGGGAAAAGGCAACGCAGTAGCAGATGCGTTAAGTCGAAGACATGCAGGATTGGGAGCCATGTTTTCGGAATGGAAGAGTCTCGAGTATTTAGCTGGATTTGACTTCAGGCCTAGATGTGAATTGGAACCTGGGATGTTGGCAAACTTATCAATAAGACCGAACCTTGTGGAAAGGATTGGCGAGAGTCAAAAGCGAGAGGATAAGCTTGTCAAGATTATCCGTGATTTGGAATCTGGATTGGATCCAGAAAAGGATAAAGGATTCGAGGTCGATCGAGAGGGTTGGCTTCGGAAGCAAGGACGACTAGTTGTTCCCGATATAGATGAATTGAGGAGTGAGGTTCTGAAGGAAAGTCATCACTCGAAATTGACAATTCATCCAGGTGGAAATAAGATGTATCGGGATATGAAGAGAACCTACTACTGGGAAGGTATGAAGAAGGATGTTGGAAATTTTATTTCCAAATGTATGAATTGCCAATTGGTAAAAGCCGAACAGAAGAAGCCAAGTGGATTGCTTCAGCCCTTAGAAGTTCCTACATGGAAGTGGGAACAAGTGTCGATGGATTTTATTGATGGATTGCCTAGAACCAGAACGGGAAATGAAGGGATTTGGGTCATTGTGGATCGTCTGACTAAGAGTGCACGATTCATTCCTGTTCGATCGACTAGAACGGCATCAAAGTTGGCTGAGTTGTATGTTAAGTGGATAGTCCGATTCCATGGTATTCCAAAGAGTATAGTGAGCGATCGAGACCCATTGTTCACTAGTGGATTTTGGAAGAGCTTCCAAGAAGTTTTGGGAACCGAGTTGTGTTTGAGTACAGCTTATCACCCTCAAACAGATGGTCAGACCGAGAGAGTCAACCGAGTTTTGGAAGATCTCCTCAGAGCTTGTGTTTTGGATTTCGGAGGATCATGGGAAGATCACCTTCATTTGGTGGAGTTTGCGTACAACAACAGTTACCAGTCAAGCATTGGTATGGCACCGTATGAGGCATTGTATGGAAGACCGTGTAACTCTCCGACATGTTGGTTGGAAACTGGAGAAAAGCTGATGCTTGGGCCAGAGATGATTCGTCAGACTTCAGATTGCATAGAGATCATTTGGCAACGAATGAAGGCAGCCCAAGACCGTCAGAAGAGTTATGCTGATAAGCGTCGAAAGGATTTGGAATTCGACGCAGGAGATATGGTTTTTGTGAAGATCTCCCCACTGAAGAATGTTATCCGATTCGGGAAGAAAGGGAAATTGACTCCGAGATTTGTTGGACCATTCCCGATCATCGAGCGAATTGGAAAGCTCGCCTATAGATTGAAGTTGCCGGAGAGGATGTCGAGTGTGCATAACGTTTTCCATGTATCGTATCTACGGAAGTATGTGCACGACTCGAATGCAGTAGTTTCTGCAGATAGCTATGAAGATTTTGAAGTTGATTCAGTTGATAGAAGACCTCGTAAACCGCTTCGTGTTGTTGAAACCGACACGAAACAGCTTAGGAGGAAGGTAGTTAAGTTGCTCAAGATACAATGGAGTGATGATGATAACGACTGTACGTGGGAGGTGGAAGAGAGGATGAAGGCAGCTCATCCTGAACTCTTCAAGGTATGGCCCTAAGGTGTCGTCTCATCTCGCGATATTGTAACTTGTTCTAAGTCTTAGAATTCTGTACGCTAAGCTAGAATTGGATGAATGGTTTGTTGATTGCTATGGATGGTAGGCGTACAGAATAGTCTTTGATTGCTTGGAATTTCGGGGGCGAAATTCCTAAGCGGGAGAGAATGTAACGACCCGTATTTTTACGGATCGAATGATTGTAAAACTATCTACATTAAGTTGATTGATGTTGTTAAGTTGTTTAGATTTTAGTCGACCAAAAACTTAAGTCGTATGGAAGTTAACTCGTGTAGAGGCTTAGGTTGTAGTGTAGTTTAAGTCGTTCGGAGTTGAGTCGTGTAGGACTGGACTTAGGTCGTGTGTAGAATAGGTAGGTGGAACGACTTATGGTGTTGGACCGACCTAAGAAAGTGGGCAACTTAAGGATGAGTCGGTCGACCGGTTTGCTGACCTAGGAGATAAAGAGTTGAGCGACCTATAGGTTTGGCCGACTTAGGGTGGTTAGCGAGTTAGTGTCCACCGACTTAAGGGTTGTACCGAGTTAACGACTCATAGGATGGACCGACTTATAGGTTTGACCGACTTAAGACTTAGACGACCTAAGAGTTTCTCCGACTTAAGGTAGTTAGCGGCTTACCGGGATAAGCGAGTTAGTGGGATGATCGACCCATAGGAGTACCGTCTTATAAACGAGTTAAGGATGGGTCGGCAGGGTAATTGGGTCGGTAGGTCGTCTCCTGTGTTAAGTTGTTGAGTCGTCAACCGACTTAGGACTTGGGTTTTTTGCGGCAGTATGATGAGTCTGAACTTTGTTAGGTCAGTCATATGGTTAAGTCGTAGGTCGGCGAGGCAGTTAAGTCGTAAGTCGGAAGAGGGTGTTAAGTCGGCGACGACTTAAGGAGGCGGACGAGTTAAGGTCATTTCCTGCCTATAAATAGAAGGGTTTGGCTCACTTTTTGGCACCGGTTTTTGAAGCGACGAAGTGCTGCCATTTTGAGAGCTCGACTTCTACACTTCTTCACTTCTTTTCTCCACTCCAATCTAGTGCTTGCATCCATCCAAATCGAAGATCAAGATTGAAGATTCAAGAGCTAAAGTTGAAGATCTTCATCCATCGAAGAGAGATTTCATCGGTTGAAGTGAGATCTTGTCGGATCTAGCTTAGTTCTTCGCTGTCCAGATCTGAAGTTGTTATCTTTTGGATTGTTTAGGTGATTTGGTGAGTGGTGATTATCTCTCACACGGATCCAAAGGAGTATATCGGATTGTTGGCTCGATTTGGTGTTAAAATAGAGATTTCCATGCATTTTCTTCATCCTATGTGTAGATCCATATAGATCCATTGTTCATGATGATGTTACATCCATTTTATCATATGTTAACCTATGCAAGTTCATTCATCAAGTTTGTAGAGATATAATCCATGTTTTCATGCTTATTGGACTTTCAACTCTTTAATTACGAAAATGCCATTATTGTTATAATTGTCTATTTAGATCATATTTGAATGCTTGATTGCTTGGATTGATGTTTGATTTGATTGCTTGTTATGAACTAGATGATTGATGATTAGATTTAGATCGAAGACGATTCAAAAGCTAAGGGAAAGGCTCTTGAATTGGGAAAGCTGCTCGTGGCATATGTAGCGGGATGATGAAGCTCTTATGCATAGATTTGATGATGTGATGATGAGATGAGGCTTTGCGAGGATGTAATGAAGCAAGGCAATAATGTGATGAAGACTTGGTCTAATCCAGACGGGATCATTCCAAGCATGTTGATAACTCGGTGATATGATTCGAGTTGAGGATAATGATTGGATATGAGAATAGTCGTCGAGGAGGATGACTAGGAGGCTTGGATAGCATCGTTGTTGAAGGTTCTAGCATGCTCTAAGCAGGAGTACGTTTGGGCAGATTCGATAGTCCCAACGGCCAACTGTTGATGGTCGAGTACTCTGGGCAGATTCGATAGTCCTAGGCACGGGCTGCGACGACGTGCGGGAGTTATGTCTAGAACCGGGGTTTCCATTAGCCCTTGACGGACGGCTGAAAGAATGTGCCGGTCATTCAATTAACGGTGATATCGAAGCAATGATAACAGTGATAGCCAGAGTCATGGATGTTTGGTTGTATCGTTATTCGGACTCAAGAGCGGTATTTTCTGGGTGCTTATCTGATTTAGGCCTTGGTACTTGGAAAACATCGCCCTTGATTCGAGTGATAGTAGCTTTACTTTAAATTGTATGCTCTGCTATGTTTGCTTCTGCTTAGTGTGTGTCTGGGGGCTATCACTGTAGAATGAGGTTGGAGTGGGAGGGTTGTATTCCTATTCCTTTTCCTTTATGCTCTTTTGGTATGCTGTTAGTTAATTTACTGCTCACTAAGACTGTCACGGACGAATGCCGACCATCCAGCCAGCCGGTTCACCTGCGACACATCACTTCCTACCCATACTTGCCATCCGGCCACCCAGAAATGCCAACCAACGTCGACAACGAAATCGAGCTACCTCGACCAAAACGTTCAGCAACCCACGCCTGGGAATCGCCTCGAACTCTCAATGGCAACCACCGGAAGACCCCAGACTTCGACCTCACACTCTCCGACCATCTACGAAGCCATTTCCAAAGCCTCGTCACACTCAATCCCGTGATGGCCTCGTACGAACGAAATTTCACAGCACACTAAAACTAGGTTTACGAAAATGAAAACATTGCCATCGCCTCCACGTTGATCTGGCCACACTCCTACTATTTTTCCAACCTTCCCCTATCACTCCTCCACCTTCAGGCCAAAAATCAACCTCTCCAGACGATGAGATCGTCCACGGCAACTCGGAATGGCGAAAATGGACGAACTAAAACTGCTCTCTAACCCAAACTCTAAAAATATTAATTCTTGTCTTAAAAATCCTATTTTGGTATGTAGTTTCACCTGATACGACTGAATTCTTAAAGCAAGAATTTTGTTTTTACACATATTTAAAGTTGTACAGGCTTTCTTGGTTCTACAGAGACACATATCTGTTGGTTCAACTTATTTTAAATTTTAACATCTAGATTATAGTTAAACAAACAATTATTGTTTATATCTTACATTCAAATAATTGTTAGATCAAGAGAAAAGGGTTTGTTTCCAGATCTACTTAGAATAAAGGAGCAACAAGAAACCGAAAATCATAGAGCAGATATAGATATGCACAGACATATGTACATATATAAGATACATGTCATTACATAGAAAAACATGCCGTATTAACCTAAGTTATAAGTTTAAAATAAAAAGTTACTCACCTAGTGGGAAAGAACAGAGTTTGCTCACTGTGATTTTGAAGAAGAACAGAGCCTGCTTCATGTTGAACAGGTTGTATAAATACAAGCTGGAACCATCTTGATTTTCTGGTTATATGCAGTTGTATTGTTGTTTGTTGATTGAAGTTTTAAAGATGTTGCTTTTGTTTTGTTATTTTGAAAATATAAATAAACTTCTATAGTTGTTAGAATTTGCTAATGTGTTAATTTTATATTTTATTTTTTTGCTTAACTTACATTAATTACCTTGTATTATTTTATAAACTCAATTATTATTAAACCATTTGTCTACAATTTAAATTCAAGTCAAATATATATATATATATATATATTTAAAATTATTTTAAATAAAAATGATTCGTATAGAATATACTTGAATCCGGGGAAACCCGCATCACTTTAATCCATTTATTCTACTATTTTTATTCAAAAATTAATTAATTATTAATTTAAATATATATAAAATTCGGGGTCGTTACAGTGGAGGAGACTAGGTAAGGTGGCAAGAGGGTAGTGGAGGGTAAAGGACAAGGGCATTTAGGTAATTTACATTTTCACTTGCTTATAAATAGCATTTCATCTCTCTAAATTTTACTCTTCTTCGACCGATCAATTCTCTCTCATATCTTGTCCAAATGAAGATACACTTTTTTTTAAAACCATGTAAAATTCCAGTGACTACAACTGTTATGTTGATCACTTCTTCATATTTCGAGCTTAGCTATGTCAAAATATCAATTGTTTACAAAGTGTTTTTGGACCCAAAATTTCAAGTCCGAAAATGGTCCTTCTTCTTTTGACCATATCTTCTTCCAAAATAATCAAAATTGAATGATCCTTTTTTGAAACTGTAGAGAAAATAAATTTCTAAAATTTTTTTCTTTACCAATTTTCCAAATTCTGAGAGTAAGTAGTCCAAAAACCAGTTGGAAAATGACCTATTTCCGGGTTCATTTTTGAGAATTCGATGATTATCCAAAGTCACTCTACCTTACCAAAACAAGTTTCACTTCTTTCTTCTTTCTAGGCCGAGTGTACCTAGTGCATTAAGGGTCAAAGACTCCATCTTTTACTTAGGAATGAAAGTGCATTGGTTTTTATAACGTATTTAATTGATTTTCTGAAAATTTTAAATAATTGAATTTTGAAATAAAAATTTATTATTTGGAATACGTCTATTTAAACATAGCAAATGGTAAATTTTCATCAGAAATTATGAAAGTAAATTTTATTGTGTAATTCTATTTTAATTTAAACCAGTTAGAATTTGAAGATGATAAAATGTTTTTCAAACCTGAATATTTTTCTATAGGAAATTTCTAAATCCTCTTCTGAGTGGGACGTCATCTTTCCTTTTTTCAAATTTTGACTTCTATTGCTCCGTTTATCTTAATTCTGGCAAAATAGCAGCATTTTCGGTACCGGTTATCGATTTTTGATCGGATGATCGTACCACTAATATCTGTATACCGTTTTGATCGTCTCGTCGTGTTGATCTCTACGGTATATTTATTTGTGTGTTCTGAGGCCCGGTACGCGACGAGACGATGAAATCGTACGTCGTATCGATACCAAAATTAGTGCCTTTTGGAATTTTCTTCCTTTTCAAAATTTGAACCGCTGGCCACATCAATAAATTGCTTTAAACTTTTCAGCTGAATCAATGGGAGACTGTTGCCATTTCCTTTCCTTTACTGTTACTTTTATTTATTTCATACGTTTTGCTTTACATTTAGATCTGCTTTTCATTCTTCCTCGAATCTGGTTCTAATCTCCTTCTTCAATACTCGGCCCTCCTCCATTTTTGTTGTGCCTCCAAAATATCCAGCTTTGCATCGTCACCAACGCAACTTTCATTGCCTAATTTTCCTCTCTCCCCTCCAACCACTTCGGCAAACACAGGCTACTACCTCCGACCGAACTCCGCCCTCCCCATCTCCTCAGACCCGTGCAAATCCCTGTGCCGAAAGCATCTATCGCTTCCCCTCATTTTTGCCATGCGAGCCCAACCATCGCCAGCCTACTTCTCCCCTTCCTCCTGCCTTTGCCTTGCTTGGCCCCAAACCCACTGTGCTCGGCCACCATATTTTCATTTCGCTCGGCATATAGGGCTTCAGGTCAGTATATATATATGTGGGTACATATATACTTTTATGTTTGTTAATGATTTTTCGTTTTATATACATAGGTATTGCATTCGAACATGTATATATATACACACATGTTATATATATTAGCTTTTAAAGTATATATACTTTCGAGTATTTAGTTACTGCAAATATCATTGGCCTTGTTCCGTGACTTATGCGAGTTTATATTGTATAACTTTTGTGTATGTTAATTTATAAAGTCAGTATCTTATGTATGTTGTATATAATATTATACATATATATTATCATAGTATATTTTATTACATCTTATTTTATTTTATTATATTATATGATTTGGTCTTGTCTATATAAAGTATATAAGTTATAAGATCTTCATATCTGTGTTTTAAAGCAAATTATATATTGTAAAGGTTCATATATACAGTATAGTATATATGCTTATCTTCGCTGTATGTTAGCAACTGGCATGACAAACTTGCTCAGTTATAAATATTTATAATATGTTAATGGTATAGTATAAAAAAATTTAAAAAGTTGATGTTCAATATTTGCTATAACATATATACGTTATATGTAGGCTGTTCATATTCATATATATATAATACTTAAACTATGATAAAGCATTTCCCATATCTTTGTAATGAGATGGGATGTGCGTTGAAGAGACATTTATGATTATATATGTTTTATAAAAACTTGCTTTGATTGTTTAAAGAACTGAAGGCATTATGTATATTATTTGTTGAAGTGGTATAATGTATAAAAAATTTATATAAGTTATATAGGCCTGTTTTAAAAATTTATACGGGTATATAGTGGGGTATATTATATATATATTAGCCGTGATTCGAGATTTTTACGGTATATATTTATTTAGAGCAAATAGTTACATATGTATTTGAACTGTTGGGTTTTAGTACATGTTTATAAAGTTTAGTCTACAAATAAATATATATTATTTTGTAGAGTGTATGTATTAAATATAGCTGCATACGTACTGAGTAGCGTGCTTGTACTATGTTTGTAAAGTTATTGTATGTACCGATATTAAGTTTTCAATATATGCGTTGATTTTGAGTAAACTATAATATATAAATATGTTTATACAAGTGCAATGTTGGTTTGCATAGACTGTGGGTCACATGTGTGGTTTGCATAGTTTATTAGTTATCAATACAGTTTATATATATATACTTTTATATAAGTTACATTATGGCAGAATATATATAGGTTCATTTGACTTGTTTGAGTTTATAGATATATCATAACAAGTAAGTCATTTGGTTTTATAACTGTTATTGATTTTAAATTATATACTTGATGTGTATTCTAAACATATGAATTCAAATATAATAACGATTTCGGTATATACCTATAAACATTATTTTATTTTAATAATATTGGGTTTTTAAGTATATTAACATGCAGTGAGTTATTTGGTTTTATAAGGGATATTGATTTAAAATATATTAGGAATATTTTCTAATATATGGGTTTAAATTTAACAATGGATTTTGAAATTCCTATATATATTTAATTTAATATATATTTGATTTTAGAATTTGATTATATATATATAGTTATATATATAAGTTCACTTATACCATTATATTCATCGATTCCGTTCTGATTTGACTTTGTAAATTTCTATTTATCGGCTTTATCCATCGTGCTTGTTTTCTTCATCAAATTCGTGCCTACCTCACTTTGTGCTTGGAATCGTAACTCGTTTCATCTGTCAAACCTATCTAGCCTCGAAAGGTGAGCAATCACTCACGATTAACGTTCTTATATTTATTAAATTTGATTCCAATTGAAACGAAAATTGAAATATGCTGCTGTATGTATTTAAATTGTTATATATGCTATTATCTGTAACTGTTCACCTGTGGGATATGACACCATATCCTGTTGTTTATATTATATTGTTATTTATGATATATGCCTGTTATTGTATTTTATATTATCTGTTATCACTTTGCAAGTTCCCTGTTAGTATAGAATTCACTATAGGTTGAAATGATACATACCCGAACGGACTTTAGAATAGGAGAAAATCGTTATGGGTTGAAATGATAAACCCAAGCGATTTTCATTTGAATTGAAATTGGGATTACGGGTTGAAATGATATCTACCCGTATATATTTAAATTACGGATTGAAATGATAAATATCTGTATCACTTAACCATACGATAGAATTATATACAGACACCGTTGGTCCATATATATATAAATATTTTGAAAATAAATTCTATGGATTTGGGAAGAAATATATATGGTTTTAATAAATGTTGATTCTTAAATTATTATATATAAATGGTAATGATATATATATAGATTTAATAATAATATTTAATTTAATTAAGATTGATTTAATACATATAATACGGTTACGTATTTAAATTTATGTTTCAAAATAGATTTCGGTAATAATTTGAATAAGTTAAGGTTGGGAAGATAATTTTATTTAATTAAACCGATTTGAAACTTATTGAAATTGAGATTTAAGATATGATTTATAACTTGGGTTTGATTCAAGTAATTTAATGAATATTTCTTGTTGAAATAAATTTAAGGAAATATTTAGTAAAAATGTAATTTAAGGCTAGTTAAATGATATTGAATTTATTAAGTGAATATTCCCTGATTAAATAATAATGAAGTTAAACCAAGAGCTATATGAAACTGTTAAATTTAACTTTGAAAAGTTGAATATTAAAGCTTTGAAATATATTGAAAATTTAAATGGTCTATTTAGAACTGAATTGAATTGATGAATTGAGCTTTGAATAATTTGAATTTGGAATTTGAGTTGATTTGAATCGATTTGTGAAATTTGAGGAAATTGCAAATACTTTACTTTATAAATTATATAATATAAATATACTATTTTGGAAAATAGATATATTTGAAATGAAAATGATATCTTGGCTTTGAAGTATAAATTAATTTGAAATGGCCATGGTGTTATAGTGTATATTTCTACATTGTAGATAGTTCCACGGATCCTTAGAGGATGGTTATCCCAAACATCCTTTAAGTTACTTGTATTTTAGTTGATATTTCACTTGAGTTGGATTTATTAGTATAAGAATGTTAATCCTGAATCGAGTGTTTTGTGTTTTGCTTTACGCTCGGGTCAGACTGAGTGGTACAGCATTTGAGACTCACCTTTGGAGTTTGGAGCTTCGTTTGGAGATCCAACTATCGATTCAGCTTTCTGCTTTTCCAGTTGATTTGTTCAGAGAGGTCATCTACTCGTACTGGAGACTTCACTGCATTCAAAGATATTCTATTGTATTTTATTTCTAACTCTGATGTTTATATAGTAGCTTCATGAACTACTATTTTTATCTATTCCGCTGCGTATTATTGTATTACTCCGTGTCTGTGATTCTATGATTGATTTATTTACTGTATATGCTCAGTTTTTGCCAAATTTTAAATTAAAAATCTGATATTTTGAGCAATTCAAGTCCGGCATGTGCGGATGCGAATGGTTGAAAATACCGGGTCGTTACAGTTGGTATCAGAGCTTTGGCTCTAGGCAAACTTAGCATATGTAGTAGATTTGATTACAGAATTACTTTCGTTTGTGCTTGAAACTCTCCCTCTTTGGTTCGGTTTTCCTTGAAATTTTGGGACGATTCACTCGGTTCCAAAATCCATTCTTGTGTTCTTATATTCGTGTTTTCTGATTCTGGAGTATCCCATAAACTCCACTTCGAATGATCTCGGTAAGAATAGGCGATCCCACCCATCTTTAAATGATTTGTAAATGGTTGAAACTCCTTTACTATGGCCATCGACTCACCGAAGATTTCTATATCCTCGGTTTGGATGTTGCTATCTCTTTTTATGTTGAATTCTATCTTTGGCGATCGAATGTCGATTTGCCTTAGAATTCCGCATCGATCATATTCCTGAAATCACGGTTGACTTGGTTAAGGTCGCCCGCGATTTATATAAGTACCCATCCTCTGTTTTGTAATTAATTATCTCATTTTCGTTCGAACTTATCTTCTAATCAGAATCCTATTTGATTAGAGTCCCTCTAATTCGAATTTCTATCTTTGTTTTGAAATCCATTCTTGAATCATCCTTTGAAAATCGGGCTTGTTAGTATTTTAGAAATTGTTTTATATATCGAAATTATTACTTTGATAAGTATGATCATATTCTATATATAATAGTGAAATGCTTTCGATAAATATATATACCTTTTAAAATGAGAATTTGAGATTTCGAAAGGATTTAAAATTTTGAAATTTTATAAGTGATTGATTCATATAAAATGATTTATAACTGAATGGTTTGGATTTGAAACTTTAGAGATTGAACTCCGGCATTTTTGAAATTGGTTTAAGATTTTGGAAAATATATAATAATACGATTTAAAAGTATTTCTGAATAAGAAATGTTTCAAAAGACTTCGAATGAGTTCTTATGATTTCAAAGAAATTTAAAGAAGTTTTCAAGAAAATAGAAGTTCAGAACTCACTCATGTCGCTGGAGAATAATTTCGGTGATGAGTGCACGCATCATCGACATTGATTTTCGAGTTTCAGAGTGGGGGAGAGGCCACTTTAGTAGCATTGCTATGCGAGTGATTTTTGCGAAACCAACTTTGATTTCAAATTTTGAAGTATGATTTGATATTCGAAAGATATATGTATATGTATTTGAAATGATTTGAAATGAGCCGGTGTTCAGTCCTTGAGTTTCGGATTTGATTTGATATAACCCTATCTTTTGGAATTGATTTACTGATTTGTTGGTGATTTCCAACTCTTGGATTGAAATATGATTTCTTCGACTATTTTGAAGGTTCGAGCACTTCCAAATCAAGGTTAACCTTTCAAAGCTAAGTAATTTTGAAAAGTATAAAGTATATAAGTTTGGTATGTATGATTAAAGTATGTAGTAATGATTTAAATAAGTTGAAACTATTTTGTTAAGAAAATGAATAAGGCTATTTTGAATTTTTCTAATATGAAAATTTGATTTGAAATGTTTTGAATTTTTTTTTTCTTTTTTCATGAAATTATATATTTAACAAGTTGGAATAGATACGTAAGTTGTACGTATGCTGTTTTATTCACATAATTAATTTGATCCTAGTTTAGTGCACAAGTTCGAGGTGAATTACACCATTTCGTGTTAGGATTTTTCATTCAATTCTTGACGGCGAATATTTGATATGGATTTTGGGCTTGATTCTAGAATTCTCTAGCATGGTATATGGCTATGCAAGGAGATTGATGGTTTCTAGTCAAGAAACCATATCAAAATTTGCATTAGGAAAGTCGAATGGACAATACAAGTTCGAAAGCGAACTTGTGTGATCGAGCAAGCGATCGAATGTGATTTTTCGAAAGGGTGATGTATGTACATCTTATGTTCTAATATCATTGACATACTTGACATTGAAATTGGAAGTTGTTGGGTTGGATATCTTTGTAATTTAATTGGAATTTTTTTCTTTTATGCAAAACTACTATCAATTTAAAACCATTTTCAAACCATTTTTCTTTTATTCTTCTTATAAACAAAACAATTTTACAAAACAATTTTAATTACAAAGCTATTTTACAAACTATTTTATATACAAAACTATTCTAAATTCAAAACCTTTTAGTATGCAAAGATGTTCAATCCCATATAGCTTTTCGTACAGCAAAATTTATTTATGAAAAAAATTGATCCTTATATAAGATGGACCTTATGTAAGTATAAGATGATTTTTGAAAACCATTGATTTTAGAAATGAATTGGTTGACTTAAATTATATTGATTTGGAAATTTGGATTTATTTTCTAAATTTATTAGTTTGGAAACTTTGGAACTGAAGATATTTGATTTGGAAGAATAATTTGGTGAAAGCGTATATGATTTTGAAAATTGTATTGATATTGAAACAAATTGAAATTTGAGAACCTTGTGTTACTAAATACTTGATTTGGGAGTTATCGAACTTATATAAAAATTGGTTTGTATAAGTATGATGTTGATTCGAAAACTATGGATTTGAAAAGGTACTCAATTTGAAAAGTGAAATCTTATATAATTGAAGTCTATATAAGTGTGATTTGATATACTATTGATTTTGGAAAGTATTTGATTCGAAAATAAAATCTTATATATAATGGACCTTATATAAGTACGATATTTGAAAGTGATTTGAAAAGGTACTATATGATACATATTTTCGAAGTAAAGATATGGACAGTGCCTTCTGCTTGATATCCGCTTTGTGGCCACATTGTGGATTCATTCAATCGATATTTCTCTGATTTTTGGTTTTCCGGATATGATACTCGAGTTTCCATCGAATTCCATGGCAATCTCCATGGTATTACGAGCTCGACTCCATGGCGTAATCGCAGGGTTGGGGGTGGCCTACGGGTACAGATGTTTCCTGGGAGATCCAGGCGTAACCATTGTGTATCTGCGATCTATTGGGTTGCTTGGTAGCGTAATCAGCAGGGGCTGCGAGAGCCTAGGTTACGGATGTTTCCTGGGAGATCCAGGCGTAACCATTGTGTATCTGCAGTACTACCAGTCTTCATGGCGTAATCGCAAGGTTGGGGGGTGGCCTACGGGTACGGATGTTTCCTGGGGGGTCTAGGCGTAACCATTGTGTATCCGCGATCCATGATCGACATGTTTTTTTTTGGATTATACTTTCCATATCTGTTTTTAAAAGTTTTCTAGTATTTTCACTGGGTGTTGAAACAAGTCTACTAAGTACCTGGAGAATTCTAGCTTTGCGCCTGATCAACGCACTGCCAGAGTCTGCAGGAACTAGGATAAACTTGTTAAGGCATCAAGTTATAAAGGTATTTTCGAAAGGAAAATTTGTTTCGTTATAAAAGTATTTTGTTATAAAGGTATTTTATTATAAAAGTATTTCCAACAAAGAAATTTTGTAATAATAATTGAAATTGAAATTCTTATGGTTTGAATAAATTATTCATGCCCGATACTAATTCTTTTGAATCTACCTTATCTGCTCAGCTTTATTTATTCACCTATATTCTGTTTTTCCAAATCCTCCTTCTTTTCCTTATTGACTATATCCTTTTTAAATATTGTTTATTTATATACTACATGGTTTAATAGAAAATTTTAGTGTAATAAATATTTTAGAAGTTATTAATTAAATAAAACATATTTAAAGTAAATGATTAGTGATAATACTTGAAAAGTATCTTGAGATAAAATGTATAAAATTATGAATTATGAATTAGGTTTTCAATGGCTTCTTTGTAAATATAAGTAATGGGGTAAATAATTGTTTTCAAATAGTTTTCATATATTTATAATGTTGTAAATGGTATTTATAAAGGAAGCAAGAAGTTTTACAAATAGATTTTGAAAAGTTTTAAAGTATTAAAGATAATTGAATTACAAATGAAGTTTTCAAATGAATATTTTAAGAAAAATTTATATAGTTTGAATTAATTGTTTATCCTTGTCTTTTAATCTAATTTTTCTATCTGGTTGTTTCTATTCTCCTACCCCTTCCTTTTCGGGGACGAAAAGTTTTGAGTGGGGGAGAGTGTAACGACCCATAAAATTTTGATTGGTTTTTATAACGTATTCAACTGATTTTGTAAAAATTTTAAATAATTGAATTTTGAAATAAAAATTTATTATTTGGAATACTTCTATTTAAACATGGCAAATGGTTAATTTTCATCAGAAATTATGAAAGTAAATTTTATTGTGTAATTCTATTTCAATTTAAACCAGTTAGAATTTGAAGATAATAAAATGTTTTTCAAACCTGAATATTTTTCTATAGGAAATTTCTAAATCCTCTTCTGAGTGGGACATCATGTTTCCTTTTTTCAAATTTTGACTTCTATTGCTCCGTTTATCTTAATTCTGGCAAAATAGCAGCATTTTCGGTACCGGTTATCGATTTTTGATCGGATGATCGTACCACCAATATCTGTATACCGTTTTGATCGTCTCGTCGTGTTGATCTCTACGGTATATTTATTTGTGTGTTCTGAGGCCCGGTACGAGACGAGACGATGAAATCGTACGTCATATCAATACCAAAATTAGTGACTTTTGGAATTTTCTTCCTTTTCAAAATTTGAACCGTTGGCCACATCAATAAATTGCTTTAAACTTTTCAGCTGAATCAATGGGAGACTGTTGCCATTTCCTTTCCTTTACTGTTACTTTTATTTATTTCATACGTTTTGCTTTACATTTAGATCTGCTTTTCATTCTTCCTCAAATCTGGTTCTAATCTCCTTCTTCAATACTCGGCCCTCCTCCATTTTTGTTGTGCCTCCAAAATATCCAGCTTTGCATCGTCACCAACGCAACTTTCATCGCCTAATTTTCCTCTCTCCCCTCCAACCTCTTCGGCAAACACATGCTACTACCTCCAACCGAACTCCGCCCTCCCCATCTCCTCAGACCTGTGCAAATCCCTGTGCCGAAAGCATCTATCGCTTCCCCTCATTTTTGCCACGCGAGCCCAACCATCGCCAGCCTACTTCTCCCCTTCCTCCGGCCTTTGCCTTGCTCGGCCCCAAACCCATTGTGCCCGGCCACCATCTCTTCATTTCACTCGGCATATAGGGCTTCAGGTCTGTATATATATATGTGGGTACATATATACTTTTATGTTTGTTAATGATTTTTTGTTTTATATACATAGGTATTGCATTCGAACGTATATATATATACATTATATATATTAGCTTTTAAAGTATATATACTTTCGAGTATTTAGTTACTGCAAATATCATTGGCCTTGTTCTGTGACTTATGCGAGTTTATATTGTATAACTTTTGTGTATGTTAATTTATAAAGTCAGTATCTTATGTATGTTGTATATAATATTATACATATATATTATCATAGTATATTTTATTACATCTTATTTTATTATATTATATTATATGATTTGGTCTTGTCTATATAAAGTATATAAGTTATAAGATCTTCATATCTGTGTTTTAAAGCAAATTATATATTGTAAAGGTTCATATATACAGTATAGTATATATGCTTATCTTCGCTGTATGTTAGCAACTGGCATGACAAACTTGCTCAGTTATAAATATTTATAATATGTTAATGGTATAGTATTAATAAAATTTAAAAAGTTGATGTTCAATATTTGTTATAATATATATACGTTATATGTAGGCTGTTCATATGCGTATATATATATAATACTTAAACTATGATAAAGCATTTCCCATATCTTTGTAATGAGATGGCATGTGCGTTGAAGAGACATTTATGATTATATATGTTTTATACAAACTTCCTTTGACTGTTTAAAGAACTGAAGGCATTATGTATATTATTTGTTGAAGTGGTATAATGTATAAAAAATTTATATAAGTTATATAGGTCTGTTTTAAAATTTTATACGGGTATATAGTGGGGTATATTATATATATATATTAGCTGTGATTCGAGATTTTTACGGTATATATTTATTTAGAGCAAATAGTTACATGTGTATTTGAACTGTTGGGTTTTAGTACAAGTTTATAAAGTTTAGTCTACATATAAATATATATTATTTTGTAGAGTGTATGTATTAAATATAGCTGCGTACATACTGAGTAGCGTGCTTGTACTGTGTTTATAAAGTTATAGTATGTACCGATATTAAGTTTTCAATATATGCGTTGATTTTGAGTAAACTATAATATATAAATATGTTTATACAATTGCAATGTTGGTTTGCATAGACTGTGGGTCACATGTGTAGTCTGCATAGTTTATTAGTTATCAAGACAGTTTATATATATACACTTTTATATAAGTTACATTATGGCAGAATATATATAGGTTCATTTGACTTGTTTGAGTTTATAGATATATCATAACAAGTAAGTCATTTGGTTTTAGAACTGTTATTGATTTTAAATTATATACTTGATGTGTATTCTAAACATATGAATTCAAATATAATAACGATTTTGGTATATACCTATAAAGTTTTTTTTATTTTAATAATATTGGGTTTTTAAGTATATTAACATGCAGTGAGTTATTTGGTTTTATAAGGGATATTGATTTAAAATATATTAGGAATATTTTCTAATATATGGGTTTAAATTTAACAATGGATTTTGAAATTCCTATATATATTTAATTTAATATATGTTTGAATTTAGAATTTGATTATATATATATAGTTATATATATAAGTTCACTTATACCATTATCTTCATCAATTCCGTTTTGATTTGACTTTGTAAATTTATATTTATCAGCTTTGTCCGTCGTGCTTGTTTTCTTCATCAAATTCGTGCCTAGCTCACTTTGTGCTTGGAATCGTAACTCGTTTCAGCTGTCAAACCTATCTAGCCTCGAAAAGTTAGCAATCACTCACGATTAACGTTCTTATATTTATTGAATTTGATTTCAATTGAAACGACAATTGAAATATGCTGCTGTAGTTATTTAAATTGTTATATATGCTATTATCTGTAACTGTTCACCTGTGGGATATGACACCATATCCTGTTGTTTATATTATATTGTTATTTATGATATATGCATGTTGTTGTATTTTATATTATCTGTTATCACTCTGTAAGTTCCCTGTTAGTATAGAATTCACTATGGGTTGAAATGATACATACCCGAACGGACTTTAGAATAGGAGAAAATCGTTATCGGTTGAAATGATAAACCCAAGCGATTTCATTTTAATTGAAATTGGGATTATGGGTTGAAATAATATCTACCCATATATATTTAAATTACGGATTGAAATGATAAATATCTGTATCACTTAACCATATGATAGAATTATATACAAACACCGTTGGTCCATATATATAAATATTTTGAAAATAAATTCTATGGATTTGGGAAGAAATATATATGGTTTTAATAAATGTTGATTCTTAAATTATTATATATAAATGGTAATGATATATATATAGATTTAATAATAATATTTAATTTAATTAAGATTGATTTAATACATATAATATGGTTAAGTATTTAAATTTATGTTTCAAAATAGATTTCGGTAATAATTTGAATAAGTTAAGGTTGGGAAGATAGTTTTATTTAATTAAACCGATTTGAAACTTATTGAAATTGAGATTTAAGATATGATTTATAACTTGGGTTTGATTCATGTAATTTAATGAATATTTCTTGTTTAAATAAATTTAAGGAAATATTTAGTAAAAATGTAATTTAAGGCTAGTTAAATGATATTGAATTTATTAAGTGAATATTCCCTGATTAAATAATAATGAAGTTAAACCAAGAGCTATATGAAACTGTTAAATTTAACTTTGAAAATTTGAATATTAAAGCTTTGAAATATATTGAAAATTTAAATGGTCTATTTAGAACTGAATTGAATTGATGAATTGAGCTTTGAATAATTTGAATTTGGAATTTGAGTTGATTTGAATCGATTTGTGAAATTTGAGGAAATTGCAAATACTTTACTTTATAAATTATATAATATAAATATACTATTTTGGAAAATAGATATATTTGAAATGAAAATGATATCTTGGCTTTGAAGTATAAATTAATTTGAAATGGCCACGGTGTTATAGTGTATATTTCTACATTGTAGATAGTTCCACGGATCCTTAGAGGATGGTTATCCCAAACATCCTTTAAGTTACTTGTATTTCAGTTGATATTTCACTTGAGTTGGATTTATTAGTATAAGAATGTTAATCCTGACTCGAGTGTTTTGTGTTTTGCTTTACGCTTGGGTCAGACTGAGTGATACAACATTTGAGACTCACCTTTGGAGTTTGGAGCTTCGTTTGGAGATCCAACTATCGGTTCAGCTTTCTGCTTTTCCAGTTGATTTGTTCAGAGAGGTCATCTGCTCGTACTGGATACTTCACTGCATTTGAGATATTCTATTGTATTTATTTCTAACTTTGATGTTTATATAGTAGCTTCATGAACTACTATTTTTATCTATTTCGCTGTGTATTATTGTATTACTCCGTGTCTGTGATTCTGTGATTGATTTATTTACTGTATATGCTCAGTTTTTGCCAAATTTTAAATTAACAATGTGATATTTTGAGCAATTCAAGTCCGACATGTGCGGATGCGAATGGTTGAAAATACCGGGTCGTTACACATACCCTAAGTTAGCGAGGGTTTGGATAGCTTTCGGTGAGTAAAACTACACCTTCTTAAACCAAGTTCATACTATTTTAATGTTGATGTTAATAGCCTATAAATGCTTGCTATATATGTGAAGTGACAATTTGGTTGTTTGTTTGTTTCATGCTTTGAAAAGTTGTCGCATTTGAAAGTTAGTAAGCATGTGGTTAGCTATATGAAAAGTTGGTAGTTAAAGTTAATATAATTGTTAGTAAATACTTATTACATGTTGTATCATCATTATTTACCTTGTATTATGCTTAAACCATTGCTATTTGATGTTTGGTTGTATGGCTAATGCCATAAGTTTGTTTGTCGAACTGCCCGTATAGCGATAATCGTTATATCGGCACTTTCGAAAAATCACCTTTTATTGAAACCGTTTGGTTTCATTATCGTGCTTGGAGTTATTTTAAAAGTTAAGCAAGTTTTTGATTAGTGATGTTTTCAAAAAAAGAAAAAATAATTAATTGTTTTAATAATGATTATTTTAATTAATTACTTAGTTAATCAATTAATTAATTAATAAGGATAAAGTTTAACAAATTACTTGGTTAATGATGTGTTTTAAATTTAACTAAGTACATGGTTAATGATTGTTTAAATAAATTAATCATTTTTATTTAATGATGTTTAAATTTAATTAATCATTTTATTTAATGATGTTTAAGGATAATTACTCATTTAATAATGATGAATTAAAGTTAATTAATCAATTTGCTAATGATACTTTTAAACTAATGAATATTTTTAATAACTGATTTTTAAAATTTATCAACTTTTTTAACTCAAATTAATCTTTCCTTTATTGATGTTTATAATTAAAGAATCATTTTCAAATTATGAGAATTAATTAATTATTTATATAATTTAATTAATTATATTTAAATTTTTAATTAATTGAATTAATGATGTTTTAAAGGTGATTTACCCTTTTTAATCAAAGGTTATTGGAGTTAATTAATCGACTTAATTTATGAAGTTTCAAACTGAATTTATCAAAGTAACAAGGATGTTTTGACTTTGTTATTCATTTTAAATAATGATAATTAATTATTTATTAATTTAATTAATTATATTTTACTAATTAATTGAATTAATAAGGTTTAAAGTGGTTCAGCCTTTTTATTATTTAAAGACATTTGAAGTTAAAAAAAATCAAATTGTGTGATGAAGTTTAAAGTTAATTAATCGATGTAATAAGGATGTTTTAAGTTATTAAATCCTTTTTAAATTAATGTTTTGAAGTTAGCGAACTCTTTTAGCAAAGTGTTTTAAAGCTAATACTCGTAATGTAAGGCCAAGCATGAATTCGGGTTTTTAAAAGAAAAGGTTTTGGTTCGTTTATGGAATTGAATTAATTTATGTAAAGCGATTCACTTATATGGGAATGATTTATTTGTATACTTAGCACTCAACGTCGAAGAAATAGACTTGTCACTATTTCGAAAGTTATGAATAATCATGAGACATGACTTTGAGGTAACACTACCTTGACTTGTCTGGTATTATTGTTAACCAAGAAATAGTACAAGTTGGAATTCGAAAAGGGATAATAAGTATACAAGACTTAATTTCCATATACGATCGTTTTACATCCTCGATAGTTGGTTTCTTAGCTATCGGTAACTTCAGCTTCTTTATTACCGTTATTCTAAGACGATATGTTGCTCCACAGAGCTTTGTTATCCTTTGTCGGAAATGACTAAACAAAAAGCGCGAGAGGAAGACAAGTTATGTGGGGTTGCGCTGTAACGACCCAGATTTCCCATCGTTTGATTTTGAATATTTACATTTTTTAAAATATTGGATTTGGAATATAAGTTGATTTTGAATATGGAATTATGGTTGAATTCGAGAAATAAGTTTAAATTTCAAATATAGATTTATCATAATACAAAAATGGTGGATAATTGAAATTTGAGTTGAATATGAATCGAAACGATTTCTAATATGAATGTAAATTCTATTTTAATTTTTAATTTAGTTAATAAGTTTTTTAAAGTAGATTTTAAAGTGATTTCGTCGATATTTGAAATCGTCGATTTTATCGACGCGTTAAATAGCCTTCCGAAGCACAGTCTTGGAATTCGACAAAACAGTTTCGTTGGATCCGTGATGGTGTATTATTATCAGATTTAAAATTTCATAGCATTTGGAGTTACCGTTTAGTCGTACGAGATAGAAACACGTAGAAATTAAAATTGAAATTTAATATAATAACTGGATTCGAAAAGCTAACTTCCACATACGATCGAATTAGGTCCCATAATATGTTCCATTGCGTTCGAAATAGGAGTATAACATTAGGAACGCCAAGCGGTATGCCCCGATAGGAGTTCAGGGTTTCGAGGTACGTAAACGAGATATTTTTGAATATAAAAATTTTAAATTTTAAATTTTAAATCATATCCAGCCTAAGTCTATACGGGCCACCCTACAAACTGAACTGTGCCACACTATTTATACAACGAGCTGCCTTCTTTCCTTTTAAATTGGGATGCCTTCTTCTTCATTCAAATCGAAGCTCGGAAAGGAGAAAAAAATACCGCGATTACATCGCGATGGCGGAGCAAGGGCGAGCATGCGTGAGTGCGATTGGGCAGTTGCACGAGGACGAGTCATGGTAGGTTGGAGAGAATAACGAGAGTCGCAGACAGTCGCTCCTCTTCTAGTGGCAAGCGCGATGGGCGCGAGGAGGCGGTGTTTACGAGCAGCTTTAGGGTTTTCGATTTCGCGAGGCAAGGAGATCGAGCCAACGACGTTGGTTGTGGGCGCGGGTTGCCGTGGCGGTCGGCGGCAGAAGTTGAGGTCGCGTGTGAGGAAAAAAAATCGCGTAAGGGAAGAGGAGCGACCTGGAATGGCAGTGAGAGGGAATAGGTTAGGCTAATCTTTTTATTAGGTTTATTAATTAGTCTAATTACATTGATATTAATTTAATCATAATTTCTCCATACGAGGTCCAAAAATCACGAAATCAGTCACGTTGGAATCGTAGCTGCGAAATATACAATCTGGCTTGGTTTGGGATTTTTTTGAGGTTAGCTAGGATTTTAGATAAATTAAAATCTGGATGTTCGGAAAATTTAAAACTTAGGTGAGTATATCTCACTCATTTGGATTACTCTGGATGATTGGTTGAATTAATATATTATTATCAGTTGAATGTTATATTATATATATTAGTATATATATTGGCAGTTAGATATATTTTGCACAGTTGGAGCGGATGAGACACTATGTGCCCCGCATAATAGCGGATGACCCTATATTACCGCGGAATCCCGCCTCGAAGCGGGATGTAACATCCCACTATTTTGGAAAATTCAAATCGACAATAAATCCACACATGTCAGACTTGAATACTTCAAAACAGTGGATTGTCAAGAAAATTTGGAGCAAATAAAATCAAACACAGAATCACAGACACATAATATCAGAATAACTCGCAGCGGAAAATAAAATACCATAGTAGTTCATGAAGCTACTATATACATACTCTCAAAACATATACAAAATCTCATAGTCTAAAAATGATACAATAGAAATCTGGATACAAAAGTCACTAATATAGAAGCAATACCGAATAGGAAATAACTGGAATAGAAACAGATGGAAGATAGATAAATAAGCTCCAACAAATCTCAAGCTCCAGAAGATGAATCCAAAGCTGTGTTACTCAAGCTGACCCGAGCGTAAAGTAAAACACAAACACTCGAGTCAGGACATACATACTTATACAATGTAAACCAACTCAAGTGAACTGTAATAACAATGCACAATAACTTCAAGGATGCTTGGGATCGCACGTCCTTTAAGGATCCGTTAAACCATAAATTAAGCAGCAATAAACGCTATCATAGAAATGTCCATATTAAAGTAAACAATGCAAATAACAGTGTTAATGTGTGCATCAAAACAAACACATGGAAATCAAATGGCCCACAAAGAAGTGTACCCGTGGTTATAGATTTCAAAAAGGTTTATAATTTCGAATTAAAATCATTCATTTAAACCATTAAAAGATGAAGTCATTATACATTCAAATCAAATATTAAATTCCCAAAATTTTAGCCTTTTCTGAACTCATTTATTTAGTTAATATTCCAAAACAATGAAATTTTCAGCTTTCGCAGCACTTAGGAAATGCTGCGGTAAGTTATATTTGAAACAATTCAATTCAGCAAAGACAGCATTTATAAACTGCTGCAGTAGTTCAGTTACAATTAGAAATCTTATTTCAGCCAACTACAGCACTTATCAAGTGCTACTGTTGCCCCTTTATTAGTTTCAGATTTTAGATTTTCTTTCTACAACCACAGCACTTACCAAGTGCTGCAGTAGCCCTTAGTTAATTTAGCCTTTAGTTCATTTGCATCAACCACAACACTTACAGAGTGTTGCAGTACTTTTTACTTCAGATTTTAAGTTAATTTCATAAATGATAACATTTCTGAAGTGCTACAAATTCAATTTCCAAATTTATAATAAAATTTCAGAAACAATTAAACTTCAATTTTAACTATTTTAACTTATAAAAAATCAAAATTTTCCACTTCAATATTGTGCATTTAAATACCCTTTAACTTATGATTTTATAAAGAAAATTTTACAATAAAAATCAAATTTTCCTATAATTTCACTTATTAAATTCAAGTTTACCATTTTCCCATTCTTTTCATTTTTTTTACAATTTACATTAACACTTAAATTTAAATTTCCATTTCATTAATAAAACTTAATTTCCATTTTTATTTAATTAACTTAAACTTCCATTTAAAAATCAAATCACAAATTTCCAAATTAGTTATGTTTCAAATCACAAATTTTCCATTCATTTATTTAACATTTTTAATTCATAGAAAAATCATTATCACTTTATTAAATCATTTTAAATCCAAATTTAGCTCAAAATATCAAATTTTACATTTTAAAAATACTTAAATTTTCCAGAAACTATATAAATTACCACGGGTCTGTATAATATTTTCTAGCCTAAGTCAAGTGATACGGATAATATATCATTTCAATCCGTAATTTACAAAGAAAAATCCGGGTTCTATCATTTCAAACCCGCAATCCCAAGTTAAATAAAATAAATAAAAATCGCTCAGGCCTATCATTTCAGCCCATAACGATTTTTCCCTATTTTAAACTCCGTTCGGGTATGTATCATTTCAACCCATAGTGATTCTATTCTACAGGGAACTTGCAGTGTGAGAAATAGGAATAAATAAACAGTATAGCAAAATATAACATATCAGATGATGTGACAGGTTTATAACAGGGTTTAACATCATATAATACATATCATAGGAAGGTATAACATAATATAACAGTTTCTATACATTCACTTGTTGTCACTTCACAAATTCTATAAGTATGAATGTCAAGCGTGAATAACTCACCTTTTTAAGCTGGAGTTCGCAAATCAAAACACACAGATAAATTCCAGAAAGAACGATATAGCACAACTTTGGATTCAAGTGGAGAGAGAGTGAAGATATTAATCTTGTATACAAAATAAAACAAAACACTATAAAAATGTATATACAACACAAAGATTAATTGAAACAAATGGAAATAGAATTTACAAAAGACATCACCAAGTTTTTAACACAAGATTGCTTGACCATTCTCTCAACATGGCTCGGCCATACATGTTTTGTTGATGGTAAGGCTTGGTTTTGGACTCAAAACGGCACAGCTAGCATAGAAGATGAAGAGTTTGGAGTTACAAGGCATGGAATGCTAAAGGTCAAAGCAAGAGAGATGGGTTTGGTTCAACATAGGCGCGGCCTATGGTCAATATGGCTCGGCCATGGTCAGGTACAGGTCAGGCCAGAGGCTGATGTGATTTCCAGAGGTGATGCACATGGTGGTGGTGGAGCTAGAGGTGGTGGTCGAAGTGAAAAATGAAGGGGATGGTGGAATTATGGCTCGGCTATGTAGTTTTCAAGGAGTTTATGCAAAGTTTTTGAGGTGTTTGGTCCACTTGAAGGTCACGGCCAGGTCTGGTCAGAGGAGGAGGGTTGTTAGCCATGGAAGATGAGGGGGAGGAGGGTTGTTGGCAATGGAAGATGAGGGGGAGGAGGTGATTGTCACATACCGGAATTTTCGACTTTCGAAAATTCGACATCGATACTCACTTTATCGACTGCCGAGCAATCGAGTGCCGGAAACTCCAATAGTGAGGGTTTTTAGAAAGAAGAAAAAGGCAGAAGAAGAAGAAGAGAACAGAAGAAGAAAGAAGAACAACAGAACAACATCAGAACAGAAAACAATATCAGAATCTCACATATCGCAGCGGAACAATATATAATAGATAAATGAATAATCTTTAAAACAGAGAACTATATCATTTTATATATACATCAATCATCAGAGTCAATATACAACTCAGTATAACAATGGACAGTTTTATACTTGTCCTCATACAGAATACACAGCGGAATAAATATATCAGATACAAATACTACGTCTCGTCATCCAGCTTATCTCCAAAGCTCCAGAATATCCAGAATATCCTGATAATCTAACTCTAGACTGCCCGTGTGGAAATTGGTGGGCACCCAGAGTTTAGAAGGGAAACAATAAACTCCGAGTCAGTCATGGTGACTGGTGTGAGATCGTAAAACAGTTATTTTTAAAATAAAAACGGGATAATTTTCAAAGTCAATTCGAAATGCTTTTGGAAAATGAAACTACCATAAGACCTCCCACCACACACACAATGCAAACGCAGACTTGGAGATTTCTTCTTATGTTAGTCAAAGATGCTTACTACGCAAAAATCAAATCATTTTGGATATTATTATTAGTGCATAGTGGAAAACATTTCGAAAGTATAATATAAATCTTAGCCAACATACGACCAGTATCGTATGCCTACTATAGCTACTATGTTCAATAGCAGGTTACCGCCACATTCCATAGCAGGTAATACAACTAAAACCGTACACGTCACGTATTGTTTCTTTGGATTTCCAACAAATGGTCAGGCTAAGGAACTTCCTATCCACGATGGGTACGTCCCTGGAATAGACGACCCGAGAACCTAACCGGATCTCTGCCAACACAAGGCCGGGTTACCTCTTCAAAAATAGGTAACTACTGACACGCGTATGCCATCCCCCGATCGTCACCGATCTTCCCGAGGATCCCCGATTCGCAACAAACCACATAGATAATAAAAATGCAGTAACCACAGAGGTTAAGTATCTGGGCTCCATACCATGATACCACCTTTATCCAGAAGGAATGACATACACTAAGGGGCGCTACTCCCTAGAACCTTGCCGCATTCGTCCTGTTTCGACCATTTCCGGGGTGTGAGGCTCGATGAAGTCTCGTCCACAAAGCTACGCTTTCTACAAAAAGCCCTGCTTCGGGTCAAACAAAATGATCAACCTATGATCACAAAGATATAAGATCAAATAAATGATCATATCGCAAATGATCAAACACTGATCATCTCACAGCAACACTCAGTATGCCACGTTACCAAATTGGGATATATCGCTGATAAATTTCAACTACATAACCTCTGAGCTCGTACGTCTCGGAGAAGGGTGTTAAGCTAAGAGGATAAATTCTCCGCCACCAACAGAAATGTATTTGAAAGAAATCAGCTTTATATCTCAAATTGTAACGTCAGACACACAATCCATACAAGTCTGTTCCGAGATCGAACAGAACCGAAGGCACTTCTCACGAAGCCCTTGCATTTCCGGATAATTTTCTAATCACGTCCGGACTTCCCGTCACTAAGGGTGATAAAACCTCTAAATCGAAGATCAGTCGATGTAGAGTAACTCGACGGTAATCCTTCCGTTTTCAAAAATATCCGGTCTTCAACACCGGTCTTCGAATGCAATTCATAACGACGTATCACATATTCGGAATGGGTTATACGACCCCATGGTCCTTTCCCGGCTAACCCGAATAGTGAGCGATTATTCAAAAATAAGTGTGGCATTCAAATTCATCCAATTCACAACAAATACCAATTCAAGGTAATTATTGATAGTCGGTTATTTAACTATCAATAAAGATGCGCAACATCATCAGATTCCAAATAACTTTCCAAATTATTTATTCTTCAAAAATATCTTTACTAGATATAAAATTTCCACACTTAACCGTTTGAAAACAATTTCAAATCAATTCCCACACTTCTTTTTATCTTTGAAGATAAAATCTCAAAACAGTTCATTTCATATTGGAAAAACATTTCCACACTTATTAAAAATAAGTGTTTCACAAATCATTTATTTTCAACGCTTGGAAAATATTCGATATACTTAAATCAATATTAAGTATATATTCATTCTTTAAGGAAATCATAAATTTTAACATCTATTTGAGTCAAAAACGAATGTTGCGTAAAACATCGTTACGACGACTCAAAATCACTAGTATAGGGATTCGAAATTTTAAGGTAGATATATGAAAATCCCAATACTACATAAAACATTTCCTTTTGGAAATCATTTACTATAACAACAGTGTTATAGTCCACCATTTCCTTAAATTTCTCGAAAACGTCTTTTTCAACAATAAATGTTGAAATCTATGATTTCGATATTCAACTCATTTTAAAACATCGTTAAAATGTTTAACTTCATTTTTAATATCATTTTTCCTGAAACCATATCTATTTTACTTAACAATATATTCACTGTCCGAAATCGTGAATATAATTCACTTAACCCAATTTCAATCATTTCTACACATTTTTATTTCAATAAAAATTCGCTATCCAAAATCGCGAATATATCTTCTTTAATAACCTTCTATAATTCACTTATCAAATTCAAACGATTTCGAATTTATAAACACGGTTATAAATTCTATTTCTATTTTTATAACCACCTCGACTTATAAATCTTCTTTTTATCAACTTCTATATTTTTACTTATCAAAATAAGTGATTTCGGATTTATAAACAACTTTTATAAATTCCAATTCTATTTATAAAGACCTCAATCCCAAATCAATTTCGATATTGATTTCTAAATTTATTTTCAACTTTAAATAGAATTTCCATACTGCTTCCTCAAAAACTCATTTCCAAATATTAAATCAATTACAGATTGATTTCTGATTTTATTTATCACTACTAAATAAATTCCTTATTTTTCTCAAATTATTCAACATCCCGTTTTTTAAATGAATTCTTCAAATTGAAATCATTTTACATTGATTTTCCCAAATTATTTCAATTTACCAAATTAAATTTCTAATTGGATTTCCAACTTATCTCCTTTTAAATAAATTCCTCTTTAAGAAAATAAATTCCTTTATTATTATTTTTTTCAAACTATTTAGAAATCCAATTTTAATTAAATTCTTCAATTTAAAAATCACTATTATACGAAATTCATTTATTTAACATCTTCACTTTATTCTGGAATTTATTCAATACGATTATAAAAATTTACTTTTTATACTTTAAAAATTCCTTTCTTCAAAATTTATTCAATTTCAAAAATTGATTCACTTAGAAATTTTCTACTTGAATTTCAAAAATTCAATTTCGTTTATCCTTGGAATCCAATGATATCAAACATCCATTCAGCTAAATTTTAGCTTTCAACAATTTCCAGATATCAATATGATTAATAGCATCACTATAATCATTCACAGATTCATATCACAATAGAAATAAATTCAATCAATGTGAGGGGTCCAGTTGGATCCCTCCAACCTGTTTCCCTGCATCCAAAGATGTTAGCACAATACCAATTCCGCTCCAGTACGGAATTATCGCGGTATATAGGTTTTTATAAATCCGCTTACTAACGGCGCAATAGGGTCTCATCCGCTATACGAGGCGGGAAATCATCAATCCAATATATACATATGCCAATATGTATATATTGCTATATATAATAGATATATCCTACTATATCTAATAGCACATCCAATAGCAATCATATCAGTCAAATCAATAACTGTAAAATAAATTTTCCTTCGAGTGAGAAAATCTCACCTTAGCTTTTTATTTTGCCATCCATTTCCACTTGACTCGATTTTCTTGACTTTAACCTTGTATAAATAATTTATACACATTTATTAATATTCGAAATAATCGAATAATTAAATCTGCCATTTACAATTTTAATTTAACTAAAATTTTCAGTTAAACTAATAATTCAATCTAAACTATTTTCCCGTTAGATAGATTTAAAAAAATCGAATCTTTATGTAATTTATCCATCATTAAATTTTATCCATATAAACAAATCTTTTGTTTACTGTAAATTTCTAAAGTTATATACATATACTTATTTATTTTTTTAATGTTACAGAACCTTATCATTTACAATAAATTAAATACATATAATTTTTGTTTAACAAAAAATTAAATTTGAAGCTAAATTTCCTTTAATAAATTATGTTTAGTAAAAATAATCAAAACAAGTTGATCAACCAATTTAATTACTTTAGATACATTATTTTAAAATAACTTACAGAGTTAAAATGCGTATTTATTATGAAACAGAAATTATTTTCACTGTTAAATTTCTTTCTTTTAAATCTAAATATATACATAGGGATGTATTTTAAAATTTAGCGAAATAGAGATATGTTTCCTGTACATATTTTCAAATTCATATTCAAATCTAAATTGAATTGGATTTATTTCATATACCTCACTGTGACAAAGAACAGCTCGTCGAACGCTGCCGTTGATTCGAACTCGTGGAGCCCTGCCGCCACCACTGCTTCGCGTGCCTCCTGCGAACACGCCGAAGCTTCCTCCATCACCAACCCACTGCACCCATCGCGACACCGCCCTGAATCCCCTGCCTCGCGAAGTTCGCCGCGACCTCGACTTCGCCTGCGAATCCCCTCGCCTCGAGTCGAACGACGCGACTCCATCCCGCAGTCACGATTTGCTTGCTCCGCTTCTCTATCGCCACGCAACCCTAAATTGATCGACGTCGCAACCTCCTTCCCTAAATCACCACGCGATCCTATGAGTAGCTCAAGTCCCCTCGTCGCACTCGAACGGCTGGAAGAATCCACTGATGTCGATCGCGTTTTTGATCGCGATTACCAGCGAAGGACGAGATCCCCTGGTTTTCGAACGGCAAAGAACAGGGAGAGTTTGCGATTTGGGTTTTCTTTCTTTTCGACTTTGAATTATACAGAGGGGAGGGACGCGATTTATCAGAGAGGAGAACGCGGCCATTAATCTTGTTTTGATTTTTTTTTGTTTTGTTTTTTTTTTTGCCTTTTGAAAACTGATTTTCGTGATAATTTTAAAAGAGAGGGGGAACGTGATGGATTGCGTGAATTTGGGCGTGAGATAAGGCACGTGTTTAAAGGCGTGAATGAAGGAAAGAGACGTGCTGATGTTTTTGACTAGAGTTCAAATTTTAAATTTAAAATTTTAAATTGAATTTCATTTTATTTCAATGCGTTAAATTTCCGTGTGCTCACATATCAACTCCGAAAATTACGAAAATTGAAATCCGGTAATAATTCAATATTACGGACCCAATGAAACTGGTTTCGTCGAATTCCAAGACTGCGCCCCGGACGGCTATTTTCCAATATCAATTCGAACGATTAAATTTCAAAATTGAACAAATCGTTTTCAAACTCAATTCTAAAGCTTCTGTTATCTTCAGTATTATCAATACGAATTTGAAAAGCTTTTGAAATATTTTTCTTCAGCTCAGAATTAAAGATTCAATTTTTTATATCCAGTTCAATAGATTAAATTATAAAATTTAATCGCCAAATTCTGAATTATATTCGGGGTTCAAATTAAATCATCGTTCAAATATTTAAAATAAATTAAATATTCTCAATTTAATTTGTTCAAAATTCTGGGTCGTTACAGACTTCCCCCCTTAAAAGAATTTCGTCCTCGAAATTACAAGTTAGAAAAAAAATGTCCTTAACTCGTCTACTGTTTTTCACAATTCAGTAATTTTATCAATTTATCAAAACAAATCTTTCTACTAAAGATTCGTTATTAATTCAACTAACTTTCCAACTTCAATTACAGGTTTCAAACAACATTGTTTACTTCAAAATTCAAATTCGAGTTTAAATTCAAATTTTAAACTTTCAAATTTTCTCAAAAAATTTCTAACACTCGAAATTTTCGAAAAAATTCGCCAGCGTCTCCTTTGCGCGGCTAATACGGCACGACTACAAAACGTCCCTACGGATTCTCAGATTTCAAAAAGAAAAAGAAAAAGCCAAGCGGCTAGACCAGAAATCATCAAAAACTCATATTATAATTCAAATACATACCTTTTCGAGCAATTCGAATTATCTTCGAAATCAAAATTCCAATTCCTTTATACCTGTATATCCTACTAGCCATAATATCTAGTTACATATTCAAATCGTTTTGCAAATTCCATTACAAAAATTTTAATATAACTGCTTATATCATCTTTAAGTTCATTACTGAAGTTATATATTCAATTTTTACATTTCGAATTTCATTTGAATTCCATTCACAATCCCAATCTAATTTGGATTCGGTTCAACTTCTGAATATTGAATTTTATCAGCTTTCTTTAATTCATTTATTCACGTTTGTTTTCAACATTCAGTTCTAATTCCAGTTTTATCTTCATTCAATCATCAACTTAGAATAATTTCAATATCAGATTTTACTTAAGAATTTCGCTCTTCATTTCTTAGGTTCAATATAAATATTCTATATACACATGATATTTATTTTCAATTTACCACTTCGGTTAAATTTACTTATCTTTAAACTGGATTTCCAATTTCCATACGAATTTTAATTCATCTTTCATTTACAATTATTCAATTCTATTCATTTGCTTAAAAATTTGAAATGAGTTTCAACATTTAATTTCACTTTCATTAAATTGATTCGCTTGTATTTACATTCATTTAACTTCATCCTTTAAGTTAAATTTATTCTATCAAAATTTAAATTGTATAAGTTATATCTTTATATAGCATTCCAGAGTCTTACCATCATTTCAAAGCCGTTTTGAAAACAAATCAAATTATCTTTTGGATTTCAAAAACGAAACCCAAACCTTTCAAACAACTTCCATTTAAAACAATTTGGCAGCAATTTCTCTTCTGGAAACCCGAAAATGAACATCAATGATGTCGCGGTCATCATCGAAGTTATTTTCCAGCGACCGAAAAGAGTTTAGAGCTTTTCATTCTCTCCAAAATATTTTTCAAAACCTTTGAAATTCATTTCCAAGCCAAAAATGATTTAAACTTTCCAAATCTCCAAAATTTTCAAATTCTTTTCAAAACATTTTCCAAAAACTTCTCTGGAATTCCGTTTCAAATTTCAAATCACATTTATAATTTATATCCTCAAATTTCATTTGTATGTGAATTTTATTTCTTAACTTTGGAGTTTCAATTTGAATTTCTTATTTAATTTCATATAATAATGATTACATTTCAATATTATCACTTTCCTAACAACCATGCAACCATATACTATGATAATTCATAGAAAACCATTTCTTTATCATACAAAAATAGTTTTGGGTAAAATTATTTCATTCACCCTATTTAAAACAATACTGTGTCAGTTTAGCTTGTTTAAGAGTTTAGAAACCCCTATCGATTACAGTTAGCTAGACTGCACCGACCAGAATCCATAAACAATCAACCGATAAGTCAACACAATACAAAACAATTTCATATTCAATAACAAATACGCGCTCATATCTATTATTACACTCAAACTCATTCTAGAGTACTACTGACTCTATCTCTAATGAGTAACACCCAACAGAGCAGGGTTGTCGCTTAACCATATGCTCTGATACCACGTTGTCACATACCGGAATTTTCGACTTTCGAAAATTCGACATCGATACTCACTTTATCGACTGCCGAGCAATCGAGTGCCGGAAACTCCAATAGTGAGGGTTTTTAGAAAGAAGAAAAAGGCAGAAGAAGAAGAAGAGAACAGAAGAAGAAAGAAGAACAACAGAACAACATCAGAACAGAAAACAATATCAGAATCTCACATATCGCAGCGGAACAATATATAATAGATAAATGAATAATCTTTAAAACAGAGAACTATATCATTTTATATATACATCAATCATCAGAGTCAATATACAACTCAGTATAACAATGGACAGTTTTATACTTGTCCTCATACAGAATACACAGCGGAATAAATATATCAGATACAAATACTACGTCTCGTCATCCAGCTTATCTCCAAAGCTCCAGAATATCCATAATATCCTGATAATCTAACTCTAGACTGCCCGTGTGGAAATTGGTGGGCACCCAGAGTTTAGAAGGGAAACAATAAACTCCGAGTCAGTCATGGTGACTGGTGTGAGATCGTAAAACAGTTATTTTTAAAATAAAAACGGGATAATTTTCAAAGTCAATTCGAAATGCTTTTGGAAAATGAAACTACCATAAGACCTCCCACCACACACACAATGCAAACGCAGACTTGGAGGAGATTTCTTCTTATGTTAGTCAAAGATGCTTACTACGCAAAAATCAAATCATTTTGGATATTATTATTAGTGCATAGTGGAAAACATTTCGAAAGTATAATATAAATCTTAGCCAACATACGACCAGTATCGTATGCCTACTATAGCTACTATGTTCAATAGCAGGTTACTGCCACATTCCATAGCAGGTAATACAACTAAAACCGTACACGTCACGTATTGTTTCTTTGGATTTCCAACAAATGGTCAGGCTAAGGAACTTCCTATCCACGATGGGTACGTCCCTGGAATAGACGACCCGAGAACCTAACCGGATCTTTGCCAACACAAGGCCGGGTTACCTCTGCAAAAATAGGTAACTACTGACACGCGTATGCCATCCCCCGATCGTCACCGATCTTCCCGAGGATCCCCGATTCGCAACAAACCACATAGATAATAAAAATGCAGTAACCACAGAGGTTAAGTATCTGGGCTCCATACCATGATACCACCTTTATCCAGAAGGAATGACATACACTAAGGGGCGCTACTCCCTAGAACCTTGCCGCATTCGTCCTGTTTCGACCATTTCCGGGGTGTGAGGCTCGATGAAGTCTCGTCCACAAAGCTACGCTTTCTACAAAAAGCCCTGCTTCGGGTCAAACAAAATGATCAACCTATGATCACAAAGATATAAGATCAAATAAATGATCATATCGCAAATGATCAAACACTGATCATCTCACAGCAACACTTAGTATGCCACGTTACCAAATTGGGATATATCGCTGATAAATTTCAACTACATAACCTCTGAGCTCGTACGTCTCGGAGAAGGGTGTTAAGCTAAGAGGATAAATTCTCCGCCACCAACAGAAATGTATTTGAAAGAAATCAGCTTTATATCTCAAATTGTAACGTCAGACACACAATCCATACAAGTCTGTTCCGGGATCGAACAGAACCGAAGGCACTTCTCACGAAGCCCTTGCATTTCCGGATAATTTTCTAATCACGTCCGGACTTCCCGTCACTAAGGGTGATAAAACCTCTAAATCGAAGATCAGTCGATGTAGAGTAACTCGACGGTAATCCTTCCGTTTTCAAAAATATCCGGTCTTCAACACCGGTCTTCGAATGCAATTCATAACGACGTATCACATATTCGGAATGGGTTATACGACCCCATGGTCCTTTCCCGGCTAACCCGAATAGTGAGCGATTATTCAAAAATAAGTGTGGCATTCAAATTCATCCAATTCACAACAAATACCAATTCAAGGTAATTATTGATAGTCGGTTATTTAACTATCAATAAAGATGCGCAACATCATCAGATTCCAAATAACTTTCCAAATTATTTATTCTTCAAAAATATCTTTACTAGATATAAAATTTCCACACTTAACCGTTTGAAAACAATTTCAAATCAATTCCCACACTTCTTTTTATCTTTGAAGATAAAATCTCAAAACAGTTCATTTCATATTGGAAAAACATTTCCACACTTATTAAAAATAAGTGTTTCACAAATCATTTATTTTCAACGCTTGGAAAATATTCGATATACTTAAATCAATATTAAGTATATATTCATTCTTTAAGGAAATCATAAATTTTAACATCTATTTGAGTCAAAAACGAATGTTGCATAAAACATCGTTACGACGACTCAAAATCACTAGTATAGGGATTCGAAATTTTAAGGTAGATATATGAAAATCCCAATACTACATAAAACATTTCCTTCCGGAAATCATTTACTATAACAACAGTGTTATAGTCCACCATTTCCTTAAATTTCTCGAAAACGTCTATTTCAACAATAAATGTTGAAATCTATGATTTCGATATTCAACTCATTTTAAAACATCGTTAAAATGTTTAACTTCATTTTTAATATCATTTTTCCCGAAACCATATCTATTTTACTTAACAATATATTCACTGTCCGAAATCGTGAATATAATTCACTTAACCCAATTTCAATCATTTCTACACATTTTTATTTCAATAAAAATTCGCTATCCAAAATCGCGAATATATCTTCTTTAATAACCTTCTATAATTCACTTATCAAATTCAAACGATTTCGAATTTATAAACACGGTTATAAATTCTATTTCTATTTTTATAACCACCTCGACTTATAAATCTTCTTTTTATCAACTTCTATATTTTTACTTATCAAAATAAGTGATTTCGGATTTATAAACAACTTTTATAAATTCCAATTCTATTTATAAAGACCTCAATCCCAAATCAATTTCGATATTGATTTCTAAATTTATTTTCAACTTTAAATAGAATTTCCATACTGCTTCCTCAAAAACTCATTTCCAAATATTAAATCAATTACAGATTGATTTCTGATTTTATTTATCACTACTAAATAAATTCCTTATTTTTCTCAAATTATTCAACATCCCGTTTTTTAAATGAATTCTTCAAATTGAAATCATTTTACATTGATTTTCCCAAATTATTTCAATTTACCAAATTAAATTTCTAATTGGATTTCCAACTTATCTCCTTTTAAATAAATTCCTCTTTAAGAAAATAAATTCCTTTATTATTATTTTTTTCAAACTATTTAGAAATCCAATTTTAATTAAATTCTTCAATTTAAAAATCACTATTATACGAAATTCATTTATTTAACATCTTCACTTTATTCTGGAATTTATTCAATACGATTATAAAAATTTACTTTTTATACTTTAAAAATTCCTTTCTTCAAAATTTATTCAATTTCAAAAATTGATTCACTTAGAAATTTTCTACTTGAATTTCAAAAATTCAATTTCGTTTATCCTTGGAATCCAATGATGTCAAACATCCATTCAGCTAAATTTTAGCTTTCAACAATTTCCAGATATCAATATGATTAATAGCATCACTATAATCATTCACAGATTCATATCACAATAGAAATAAATTCAATCAATGTGAGGGGTCCAGTTGGATCCCTCCAACCTGTTTCCCTGCATCCAAAGATGTTAGCACAATACCAATTCCGCTCCAGTACGGAATTATCGCGGTATATAGGTTTTTATAAATCCGCTTACTAACGGCGCAATAGGGTCTCATCCGCTATACGAGGCGGGAAATCATCAATCCAATATATACATATGCCAATATGTATATATTGCTATATATAATAGATATATCCTACTATATCTAATAGCACATCCAATAGCAATCATATCAGTCAAATCAATAACTGTAAAATAAATTTTCCTTCGAGTGAGAAAATCTCACCTTAGCTTTTTATTTTGCCATCCATTTCCACTTGACTCGATTTTCTTGACTTTAACCTTGTATAAATAATTTATACACATTTATTAATATTCGAAATAATCGAATAATTAAATCTGCCATTTACAATTTTAATTTAACTAAAATTTTCAGTTAAACTAATAATTCAATCTAAACTATTTTCCCGTTAGATAGATTTAAAAAAATCGAATCTTTATGTAATTTATCCATCATTAAATTTTATCCATATAAACAAATCTTTTGTTTACTGTAAATTTCTAAAGTTATATACATATACTTATTTATTTTTTTAATCTTACAGAACCTTATCATTTACAATAAATTAAATACATATAATTTTTGTTTAACAAAAAATTAAATTCGAAGCTATATTTCCTTTAATAAATTATGTTTAGTAAAAATAATCAAAACAAGTTGATCAACCAATTTAATTACTTTAGATACATTATTTTAAAATAACTTACAGAGTTAAAATGCGTATTTATTATGAAGCAGAAATTATTTTCACTGTTAAATTTCTTTCTTTTAAATCTAAATATATACATAGGGATGTATTTTAAAATTTAGCGAAATAGAGATATGTTTCCTGTACATATTTTCAAATTCATATTCAAATCTAAATTGAATTAGATTTATTTCATATACCTCACTGTGACAAAGAATAGCTCGTCGAACGCTGCCGTTGATTCGAACTCGTGGAGCCCTGCCGCCACCGCTGCTTCGCGTGCCTCCTGCGAACACGCCGAAGCTTCCTCCATCACCAACCCACTGCACCCATCGCGACACCGCCCTGAATCCCCTGCCTCGCGAAGTTCGCCGCGACCTCGACTTCGCCTGCGAATTCCCTCGCCTCGAGTCGAACGACGCGACTCCATCCCGCAGTCACGATTTTCTTGCTCCGCTTCTCTATCGCC
This sequence comes from Allium fistulosum, assembly GCA_030737815.1. NCBI lineage: Eukaryota > Viridiplantae > Streptophyta > Magnoliopsida > Asparagales > Amaryllidaceae > Allium > Allium fistulosum. The sequence goes on from CM060902.1 coordinate 1,391,567,046, forward strand.
ACGCAACCCTAAATTGATCGACGTCGCAACCTCCTTCCCTAAATCACCACGCGATCCTCTGAGTAGCTCAAATCCCCTCGTCGCACTCGAACGGCTGGAAGAATCCACTGATGTCGATCGCGTTTTTGATCGCGATTACCAGCGAAGGACGAGATCCCCTGGTTTTCGAACGGCAAAGAACAGGGAGAGTTTGCGATTTGGGTTTTCTTTCTTTTCGACTTTGAATTATATAGAGGGGAGGGACGCGATTTATCAGAGAGGAGAACGCGGCCATTAATCTTGTTTTGATTTTTTTTTTTTTTTTGCCTTTTGAAAACTGATTTTCGTGATAATTTTAAAAGAGAGGGGGAACGTGATGGATTGCGTGAATTTGGGCGTGAGATAAGGCGCGTTTTTAAAATCGTGAATGAAGGAAAGAGACGTGCTGATGTTTTTGACTGGAGTTCAAATTTAAAATTTAAAATTTTAAATTGAATTTCATTTTATTTCAATGCGTTAAATTTCCGTGTGCTCACATATCAACTCCGAAAATTACGAAAATTGAAATCCGGTAATAATTCAATATTACGGACCCAATGAAACTGGTTTCGTCGAATTCCGAGACTGCGCCCCGGACGGCTATTTTCCAATATCAATTCGAACGATTAAATTTCAAAATTGAACAAATCGTTTTCAAACTCAATTCTAAAGCTTCTGTTATCTTCAGTATTATCAATACGAATTTTAAAAGCTTTTGAAATATTTTTCTTCAGCTCAGAATTAAAGATTCAATTTTTTATATCCAGTTCAATAGATTAAATTATAAAATTTAATCGCCAAATTCTGAATTATATTCGGGGTTCAAATTAAATCATCGCTCAAATATTTAAAATAAATTAAATATTCTCAATTTAATTTGTTCAAAATTCTGGGTCGTTACAGTGATGGTGGTGGTCGGTGGAGGAGTGGATGGGTAGTGGCCGAGTAAAGCTAGAGAGATCAAGCAAAAATACAAAGAAAAAATGAAGAAGAAAAAGAGAAAATGGAAGCCATTACTTACTTTAATATTTTCCAGAAATGTTATGGCCGTGAATTGTGATGAGAATGAGGAAGTATTCACGTGAAAAGCAAATGAAATGCATGACTAAACAAGAGAAAATGAAAGGCCAAGACAATGAAAAGTCTAGAAATGAAAAGTCACAAGCAAATGAAAAGACTTTGTCTCTTTGAATTTCCAATTCATTTTAATTCAATATGAACAAATAAAATCAATTAAACAAAATAAAAGTTAAAACAAAATAAAGTAGAAATGAAAATAAATAAATAGTCTTAGGAAAATAAGAAAATAAATAAAGAAAATAGTTTAACTTATTGAAACTAGAATTAAAAATTGTAAACAAAATACAACTAATATAGGAAAATTCCAAACACAACAAAATTCACACAATTTAATTCAAAACCCAAAATAAAATAAAAGATGGCAAAAAAATAGAAAGTGGATAATAAAATGCAGATAAAATTCTACGTGTAAAAAGCTGAATTCATCAAATTCTAAAAAGTTTAAAACGGAATTCGACGAAACGAAAAACAGAACGGATATCAGAACCAATTACTGTTTCAAAGAAAAAGATTAAAATCTAAAATTTAAAATTTCAATTTAAAAGTCACAGTTTGACAAAATATAACATTTCCAGAAAATCAATATTTAATTGTATTTGGAAAAATAAAATAGAAACAAAAATCCAAAATACATTGGAAAAATTCCAAACTTCAATTTAAAATTATTTAAAAATATTTAATAAAATTATGGGTTGTTACACTCTTCCCCACTCAAAGCTTTTCGTCCCCGAAAAGGAAGAAGGTAGGAGCATAGGAATAGCTAGCAGAAAAAATGGTGAATCGGGAATAGCTAGCAGGAAAATATAGGTTGAAAGACAAGGATGAACCATTAATTTAAAACTATATAATTTCAATTAGAATTCTTTAATATTTAATAATTTGGTTAAATCCATTTTATTATCCATAAAAGTCATTTAATTCAAATTGTTAGTTAAAGAGGTAAACAATATTTAAAACACTTTAAAATCCTTTAGAAAGGAAAATAACTGATCAAAATATCCTTTATATAATACTTTACCAAAATACTTTTATAACTCGGTGTCTTAACAAGTTCATCCTCGTTCCTGCAGACTCTGGCCATGCGTTGATCAAGCGCAAAGCTAGAATTCTCCAGGTACTTAGTAGACTTGTTTCAACACACAGTGAAATACTGGAAAACTTTGAAAAACAAATATGGAAAGTACAATCCAAACAAATCAACCAAAACATTGTATAACCATGGATCGCAGATACACAATGGTTACGCCTGGATCCCCCAGGAAACATTAGTATCCGTAAGCTTTCCCAGCCCTGCGAATTTCGCCATGATGACTAGTAGACCGCAGATACACAATGGTTACGCCTGGATCCCCCAGGAAACATCCGTATCCGTAAGCTATCTCAGCCCTGCGGATTTCGCTACTAAGAACGACCTACATAGATCGTAGATACACAATGGTTACGCCTGGATCCCCCAGGAAACATCTGTACCCGTAGGCCATCTCAGTCAAGCGAATTACGCTATGCAGTCGCGCTCGTAAGACCATGGAGATCGCCATGGAATTCGATGGACACTCGAGTATCATATCCGGAAAACCAATTCAGAGAGAATAATATCGATAGAATGAATCCACAATGTGGCCACAAAGCGGATATCAAGCAGAAGGCACTTTCCATATCTTTACTTCGAAAATATGTATCATATAGTACCTTTTCAAATCACTTTCAAATATCATACTTATATAAAGTCCATTATATATAAGATTCATTTTTAAATCGAATACTTTCCAAAATCAATAGTTTTCGAATCAACCTCATACTTATACAAATCAATTTTATATTAGTTCGGTAATGTAACGACCCGTAAAATTTCAACTGTTTAATAACGTAATTAGTTGAAATTTTGCGAAATTTCAAACGATAAAATTTTGAAATAAAAATTTAATATTTGGAATACGTCTAGTTAAACATAGCAACTGGTAAATTTTCGTCCGAAAATACGAAAGTTTATTTCGCGCGTAAATCCACTTCAATTTAATCAGTTAAAAAGCGTTGAAAATAAAATGTTTTCGAAACCTAAATATTTTTACATAGAAAATTCTAAACCATCTTCTGAGCAAGATGTCAGTTCGTCATTTTTCCAAATTCGAACATCTATTGCTCCGTCGTTCTTATTTTCTGCAAAATGCAGCATTCTGGTACCGATATCGATTTTTATCGGATGATCGTACCACTGATTTCTATATACCGTTTTGATCGTCTCGTCGTGCCGATCTCTACGGTATATTCGATTGTCAAATTCGGAGTTCCGGTGTACGTTGCACTTTGCGTAACGCCTACCGTATCGGTAACCGTTTCATGCCTTTTGGCTTCCGGTGTCCATTCAACTTTCCAAACGGTCATCTGTCTTTAATAATTTGCCTTGAATTCCCATGCTACTTTTCCTATTCTCCGTGTTCCATTTATTAGAGTCTGGTTCCTTCATCTTCCTTCTACCGCCCATCATTCTCCATACCCGATCACCATTCCCAGACCGTAGCCTCTCACTGCTCATTCCCTTAATTTAGAAACTGCTCCAATTCTATTTAAAATATAACTGTTCACTAAAGCCATTCTTCTCTTCTTCAAAGCTTTACCGTGCTATTAGTATCTTTACCATCAAACCCAACCTCTTTTCCTCTACCCGCAACCAACACAGTGCTTCCAACCTTCACGCGCCTCCTTTCCTCCATGCATAGTCACCGCCGATGACAGCATATCATCGATCCACCACAGCCGAGATCCCCTAGTCCACCTCCGTGAGCTCCACCACCACCTTACTTTCTCCTCTCCGCCGTCCGGCCCTTTCACCCTTCACCATCTGCCAACCGAACACCCAGATCCACCGTTCCATCACCAAGTCAGCAGCCCTAACCCACTGCACACGCCTCGCCTACCCGCATCTCCACCACCTTCCACTGACCTCGCCACCACCGTTCACACCCACCCACCATCTCGGCCTCTACCTCTCCCCGCCTACTCATGCCAAGACCTACTCACCCACTGCCATGCCGAGATCCACCACTTCCCCTCCAGCCCGCTCACGTAAGCACACTTGCACCCATCCTCCTTCCTCAGTTCACCGACCTCCACATATTTATCCGACCTCCCTCTTCCATGCTTCGTTCAAGTTGGTATCGGGTATCACCACTCTCCTCTTACATGCTATCTGTATATATGTTAAGCTTACATAAATTTGTGAATATATATTTAACATCTATATATGTGAACGTATCTAATTTTTGTTATTGATTTTTTTCATAATATATTGTTTACAAAGTATATGGTATTCACAACTTTACATATGTTTGAGTTTGTATATTGTTAGACATCATTTTCTTTTTAGTTATGTATCATATATGGGATCTGGGTCTGTATATGATTTAAACTATATATGCAAGTTTCAGTTCGGTAATATATGTTAGTTTATCCAATAAATTGTATATATATATAATGTTTAAAGAGTTTATTTAAAAAAAAAAATCTATGTTAATATTTTGCAGCAAGATTTTGTAATAGGTTATATATGTATATATGGGTTCTGTTAGTGTAATTACAAATGGTTGGGTGTATATAGTTGCTATAAATTATAATATTTATATATACAAATTTTGCGAGCTGTTGTTTATCTTTTGAAACATTGAAAGTTGTACTGTGGCATGTAGTACAGTTTATATATATATAGTTGTTAAGCATTTTATGGTTTATATTCACTTTCCTTGAATATTGAATTTAGGTATAAATTTTACATATACTTTGATCTTATATTTGAGTTTTAAAAATAGTGACTTTGAAGTTTATTACCTTGAATCAAAATATTTATTTAGGGAAAATTTATTATATATATATTTCAATCTATATCAAATAGATTCTGATTTGTTTTCCATCGGTTTCTATTATCAGCTCTATCAGCTCGTCCGTCCAATTTCGTGCCCATCTCGCTTTGATTTGGTGGTCATACTTGCATTTCGTAACTCAGTTTCATAGTCAAATCTCTCTAGCCTCGAAAGGTGAGCACTCACTCACGATTAACGTTCTTTTATTTATTAAATTTGATTTCAATTGAAACGACAATTGAAATATGCTGCTGTTAGTTAATTACACTGTTATATATGCTATTGCCTGTATCAGTTCACCTGTGACATCTGACACCATTATCTGTTAATTATTTATGCGATGATAATACAGTTTGGCTGATAATTGATCGATTGTTGATATTTATATTGGACGTTAAATTGTTATTGTTAAAATGATAAATAGTATGAAATTGAACTTGATATAGGATAATTAAAATGTTAAATTTGATTACCTGACATTTGTATAATATGACCCCTTTAACTGTTGAATTTATTGACACGTAGGATTTGTTTAATTACATTTTGAACCACTGAATATATGTTGTTAAATTGATGATGTATGAAATGGTAAATATATGACAAGTGAAAACCGTAGTGTAATAATCTTTAATCTACATGAAATGATAGTGTAGATTCTAGAAATAATTATATTAATTCGTACAAATAACAATGCGAATTAATAGGGTTATTTCGGGATTATTTGAATTGATTATTGGATTGTTATTGATTGTTGTTATTGCTTGTTTATTTACTTTGACACCATCCCAGTTATCACACTGCAAGTTCCCTTTGATATGTTTTGATTTTGAATTGAATTGGAATCGGGTTGAAATGATAAATACCCAAATTGAACTTTGACTTAGGATAGAAAATTAAATAAAAACCCGATTGGTCAATAAATTGATTTGAAAATAAACGAAGATTTTATTTGAATAAAGAATATGGTTTTGAAATGAAGTCGAAATTTGAATTTTTGATGAAAGGAAAATGGTAATATTTAATAATCTGAAACAAAAGATTAACAATGTAATCAATGGAAGAATGTTGTTTAATTTGAGAAATGATTGAATTAAGTTTGAAATGATTTAATAATTAAGTTTGAAATTATAATTAAGTTTGAAATTATTAAACTTTGAAATTATTTAATAATTAAGTTTTGAACTATTTAATAATGAATTATTAAATTATTAAATTGAATTGAAATTCTTTAATATGTGAAATTGAACTTTTGAATAAGTGAATTTTACCTCGTAAATAATTGAAATTGAGTTTCTTTATTAATTAAGTTTTGGAAAATTATTTAAGTAATTAAAAGGTGAAATTGAATTTCTTTAACAAGAAATAAAATGTGATTTATTAAAATCAATGTAAGACTTGAAATTTAAAGAATTTGATTTGACAAATTTAACTTAATTAAAATTGTAAGTTTGATATAATGAAGTTGAATTTGAATAATGGATTTAATGAATTGGAAATTTAATAGAAATTGTTGAATAGAATATTTACTTAACGAATATTGAATAAAAAAAATCGATAAGTGAAGTTAAATTGATTTAAATGTTAAATCAAATTAATTCAAATGATTTTCGAAATAAAACTTATATACGAACTTGAATCAATATTTGAATTGTTTTAATTAGAAATTGAAATTGATTTATAAGATTTTGAAACGGAAAATTGGAAGTTTTGAAACGAAAATTTGGAAATTGTTTTAGAAAGACAAATGAAATGTTGATTTACGAATTCTATTTGAAATTGAAATTGATTTGGTTTTCGAAATATATAAACGACCAATCGGTGTAATAATTACGAAAGTTATTAAAGAGACCGGGATCGGTAATGGATATACTCTCTATCTGAACCGAAACCACTTTAATAACTATACGCGGAGTGTTGATCCAGAATGAAGTGGATGGTTTGGTGAACGCGTTGATTGAAGAAAGAGAACGATTTTGGATGACCCCTGACATGACTAAAACAGGAGCCGCGCCGGGCCATTGAGGTTCGCCACCTCTAGCGGACACACTTCTTCGTTACCATATCTATTACTTTTGTGATTCGATTTGGGTGCACCCCTCGATTATGGGAGTGTTGTTTCGCGGTGTTGGGGTAGTAGCTGCTATGCCCAACATCAGTCCGGATCACGCAACTACTAGTATCCTAGTTGGTATCGCCTCATGTACCTTGTCATACTGATTATCCTATTCGCGACCACTACGATTTTGATTTGTACCTTTAGTATATGGATTGCCCTCTGGTGACTTCCGGTTTTGGGGAAACTACGGTCTTGTATATGCTTTTGGGAATAAACAGGTTAAGAGGTGTATGGGCCCTGCTTAACCCTACTTTGATATCTTTATATTACTGATAGACATTATCTACTTATCGTACACTACTACATAGTAGATAGTTTAACGGATCCTTAAAGGATGGTTATTCCAAACATCCTTTGAGTTACTTGTATTTCAATTGCTATTTCACTTGAGTTGGATTTATTAATATAAGAATGTTAATCCTGACTCGAGTGTCTTGTGTTTTGCTTTACGCTCGGGTCAGACTGAGTAGTTCAGCTTTCGAGACTCACCTTTGGAGTTGGAGCTTCGCTTGGAGATCCAGTTATCTATCCAGCTTTCAGATATTCGATGATTCCAGTGATGTATTCTGATTTGGATCGGTTACTCTTCCGTTGTATCTAGTTTAACTCTGATGTATCGTATTACTCTTCTGTTGTAAACTCTGATGTATTTTATATATTCATATAGTAGCTTCATGAACTACTATCTCTTTTATTTCCGCTGCACTTATTACTCTGTGTCTGTGTTCTGTGATTATTTATTTACTGTATATGTTCAGTTTTGCCAAATTTAAATTAACAACGCGGTATTTTGAGCAATTCAACTCCGGCATGAGTGTCTACCTATACACTTATAATGGATGCGAATGGTCCAAAATTCCGGGTCGTTACAGTTGGTATCAGAGCTTTGGTAGCTCTAGGCAAAACTTAACATATAGGGTAAATGTATTTACAGAATCACTCTCATGCGAGTTTCAATCTCTTCCTTTCGACTCGATTTCTAGAATTTTGGAACGTTCTCCTCCGTTCCGAAATTCATTCGTGTCCTTCACTATTCGCCTTCTATCAATTCTGGAGCACCCCATAACTCCATTTTGAATGATATCTATAATAGATCGGCGGTCTCGCCAATCTTCGAATAATTCGTAAAGGAGCAAAACTCCTTTACAATAGGCATGGATTTACCGGAGATTTCTGTATCCTCGGTTTACAATGCTATCTATCTCCTGCTATACCTGAATTCAATTTCTTGAGATCGAATGTAGATTTGCCTCGGAATTCTGCATCGATCTTATGCTTGTAGTCACGGTCGACCCGGTTAAGGTTGCCCGCGATTTATATAAACTTATCCATCGCCTTATTTTGTTATTTAATTATCTCGCCTTTGTTCAAACCTATCTTCGAATCGAAATTCCCTTTGATCTGAGTCAACAAAATTTGAATCCCTATCCTTATTTTGAAAATTCATTCCTGTATCGTCGAGCAAAGAAATGTATTTGTAAACTAATATATAAATGTTTTAATATATACTGTGTTGTTTGAGTTGTTGATGTTGATTTGGGTTTCCGATCGATTCGTCTGATCAACGCTATCGATAGGATTTCCAAAACACTTGAACAGAGCAAACTGACACAATATTATTTTCAAATTGGAAAATGAAATAAATTTGTTGATTATATTGTAAAAATATAAGTTAAATTTTCTGGAATTTAATAAGTTAATCAAATTGGTTGTTTGAAATGATAATATTTGATTATCATTTATTGTTCTAAATGAATTTATAAATATGGTTTATAAATTGATTTGGAATTTGAAATAAATTTAATTCAGAAATTTGAGAATTTAGTTTCCGGTGATTTCGAACTTTGATTTTTAATTTTAAAGTATATATTATTGGAAGTATTTTTCGAATAGAAATCGTTTTCAAAGAATTTTTTTTAAATGTTGAAATCAGTGCTCTTCTCTTTGTCGTTGGAAAATAATTTCGGTGATGGCGGCCGCATCATCGACATTCATTTTCGAGTTTCGAAGTGGAGAAACCATTCTGTAGCTTTGCTACGGTTTTGTTTAAAAAAATATATATATATATATAGATTTTGATTTGAATTTCTTTCGTATAATTTGATTTATATATATATAGGTATCTTATTTTAAAATTTAATTTGATTTGATATAAATATATTATATATATTTCTAAATTGTTTAAAGTTAATCGGAAATATAATTCTTCAATTTTGTTAAAGGATGATTTACTTATAAATAAAACCAAATTTTGGAATAAACATTTAAACTTGAATAATTGAATTGGGAAAATTTATTTGTATATTGTTCAACTACATTCTAATACAACTTACCTAAATCATTCAGAAGTTGAATATGTAATTTGATAATATATAAGATAAATTGAATTTATAAATAAAATTTGAGTGTTTATAATAAATGGTATACACTAAATTTTGATTATAAAGATGTTAATAGAGTTAGATAGGATAATAAGAAAACTCAGTTAATAATGAAATAAATTTGTTTTGAAAGAATTAATAAATTGGAATTTGATCAACATATGAAAATACCTTGAATTTAAAAGAAATTAATAGATGTAAATTAATTTAAATCGAAACTTTTACGGTTTAAATTAATTTATATGGGTTAAATATAGGTGATTAGATATATTAGGTAGAATAAATTTAACAATAATTTGGAATAAAGAAGAATTTAAATTGCTGAAAAAAATATATGATTATAATAAAAGACTATTCAAATTTATGGTTTTAGAAATTTTAAATTTAAGATAATTGGATAATAAGATAATGAATTTAGAAATAGTTGAGATTGATTTTAGTGAAATCAAATGGATTAAATCAATTACTGAATATCAATTAATTTAAATTTGAATTTATATGGTTTAAATTAATTTTTATTTTGTATTTCAAATCTGTTTTCTTCCTGGTTGTTTCTATTCTCCTACCTCGTTCCTTTTCGGGGACGAAAAGTTTTGAGTGGGGGAGAATGTAACGACCCGTAAAGTTTCAACTGTTTAATAACGTAATTAGTTGAAATTTTGCGAAATTTCAAACGATAAAATTTTGAAATAAAAATTTAATATTTGGAATACGTCTAGTTAAACATAGCAACTGGTAAATTTTCGTCCGAAAATACGAAAGTTTATTTCGCGCGTAAATCCACTTCAATTTAATCAGTTAAAAAGCGTTGAAAATAAAATGTTTTCGAAACCTAAATATTTTTACATAGAAAATTCTAAACCATCTTCTGAGCAAGATGTCAGTTCGTCATTTTTCCAAATTCGGACATCTATTGCTCCGTCGTTCTTATTTTCTGCAAAATGCAGCATTCTGGTACCGATATCGATTTTTATCGGATGATCGTACCACTGATTTCTATATACCGTTTTGATCGTCTCGTCGTGCCGATCTCTACGGTATATTCGATTGTCAAATTCGGAGTTCCGGTGTACGTTGCACTTTGCGTAACGCTTACCGTATCGGTAACCGTTTCATGCCTTTTGGCTTCCGGTGTCCATTCAACTTTCCAAACGGTCATCTGTCTTTAATAATTTGCCTTGAATTCCCATGCTACTTTTCCTATTCTCCGTGTTCCATTTATTAGAGTCTGGTTCCTTCATCTTCCTTCTACCGCCCATCATTCTCCATACCCGATCACCATTCCCAGACCGTAGCCTCTCACTGCTCATTCCCTTAATTTAGAAACTGCTCCAATTCTATTTAAAATATAACTGTTCACTAAAGCCATTCTTCTCTTCTTCAAAGCTTTACCGTGCTATTAGTATCTTTACCATCAAACCCAACCTCTTTTCCTCTACCCGCAACCAACACAGTGCTTCCAACCTTCACGCGCCTCCTTTCCTCCATGCATAGTCACCGCCGATGACAGCATATCATCGATCCACCACAGCCGAGATCCCCTAGTCCACCTCCGTGAGCTCCACCACCACCTTACTTTCTCCTCTCCGCCATCCGGCCCTTTCACCCTTCACCATCTGCCAACCGAACACCCAGATCCACCGTTCCATCACCAAGTCAGTAGCCCTAACCCACTGCACACGCCTCGCCTACCCGCATCTCCACCACCTTCCACTGACCTCGCCACCACCGTTCACACCCACCCACCATCTCGGCCTCTACCTCTCCCCGCCTACTCATGCCAAGACCTACTCACCCACTGCCATGCCGAGATCCACCACTTCCCCTCCAGCCCGCTCACGTAAGCACACTTGCACCCATCCTCCTTCCTCAGTTCACCGACCTCCACATATTTATCCGACCTCCCTCTTCCATGCTTCGTTCAAGTTGGTATCGGGTATCACCACTCTCCTCTTACATGCTATCTGTATATATGTTAAGCTTACATAAATTTGTGAATATATATTTAACATCTATATATGTGAACGTATCTAATTTTTGTTATTGATTTTTTTCATAATATATTGTTTACAAAGTATATGGTATTCACAACTTTACATATGTTTGAGTTTGTATATTGTTAGACATCATTTTCTTTTTAGTTATGTATCATATATGGGATCTGGGTCTGTATATGATTTAAACTATATATGCAAGTTTCAGTTCGGTAATATATGTTAGTTTATCCAATAAATTGTATATATATATAATGTTTAAAGAGTTTATTTTAAAAAAAATCTATGTTAATATTTTGCAGCAAGATTTTGTAACAGGTTATATATGTATATATGGGTTCTGTCAGTGTAATTACAAATGGTTGGGTGTATATAGTTGCTATAAATTATAATATTTATATATACAAATTTTGCGAGCTGTTGTTTATCTTTTGAAACATTGAAAGTTGTACTGTGGCATGTAGTACAGTTTATATATATATAGTTGTTAAGCATTTTATGTTTTATATTCACTTTACTTGAATATTGAATTTAGGTATAAATTTTACATATACTTTGATCTTATATTTGAGTTTTAAAAATAGTGACTTTGAAGTTTATTACCTTGAATCAAAATATTTATTTAGGGAAAATTTATAATATATATATTTCAATCTATATCAAATAGATTCTGATTTGTTTTCCATCGGTTTCTATTATCAGCTCTATCAGCTCGTCCGTCCAATTTCGTGCCCATCTCGCTTTGATTTGGTGGTCATACTTGCATTTCGTAACTCAGTTTCATAGTCAAATCTCTCTAGCCTCGAAAGGTGAGCACTCACTCACGATTAACGTTCTTTTATTTATTAAATTTGATTTCAATTGAAACGACAATTGAAATATGCTGCTGTTAGTTAATTACACTGTTATATATGCTATTGCCTGTATCAGTTCACCTGTGACATCTGACACCATTATCTGTTAATTATTTATGCGATGATAATACAGTTTGGCTGATAATTGATCGATTGTTGATATTTATATTGGACGTTAAATTGTTATTGTTAAAATGATAAATAGTATGAAATTGAACTTGATATAGGATAATTAAAATGTTAAATTTGATTACCTGACATTTGTATAATATGACCCCTTTAACTGTTGAATTTATTGACACGTAGGATTTGTTTAATTACATTTTGAACCACTGAATATATGTTGTTAAATTGATGATGTATGAAATGGTAAATATATGACAAGTGAAAACCGTAGTGTAATAATCTTTAATCTACATGAAATGATAGTGTAGATTCTAGAAATAATTATATTAATTCGTACAAATAACAATGCGAATTAATAGGGTTATTTCGGGATTATTTGAATTGATTATTGGATTGTTATTGATTGTTGTTATTGCTTGTTTATTTACTTTGACACCATCCCAGTTATCACACTGCAGGTTCCCTTTGATATGTTTTGATTTTGAATTGAATTGGAATCGGGTTGAAATGATAAATACCCAAATTGAACTTTGACTTAGGATAGAAAATTAAATAAAAACCCGATTGGTCAATAAATTGATTTGAAAATAAACGAAGATTTTATTTGAATAAAGAATATGGTTTTGAAATGAAGTCGAAATTTGAATTTTTGATGAAAGGAAAATGGTAATATTTAATAATCTGAAACAAAAGATTAACAATGTAATCAATGGAAGAATGTTGTTTAATTTGAGAAATGATTGAATTAAGTTTGAAATGATTTAATAATTAAGTTTGAAATTATAATTAAGTTTGAAATTATTAAACTTTGAAATTATTTAATAATTAAGTTTTGAACTATTTAATAATGAATTATTAAATGATTAAATTGAATTGAAATTCTTTAATATGTGAAATTGAACTTTTGAATAAGTGAATTTTACCTCGTAAATAATTGAAATTGAGTTTCTTTATTAATTAAGTTTTGGAAAATTATTTAAGTAATTAAAAGGTGAAATTGAATTTCTTTAACAAGAAATAAAATGTGATTTATTAAAATCAATGTAAGACTTGAAATTTAAAGAATTTGATTTGACAAATTTAACTTAATTAAAATTGTAAGTTTGATATAATGAAGTTGAATTTGAATAATGGATTTAATGAATTGGAAATTTAATAGAAATTGTTGAATAGAATATTTACTTAACGAATATTGAATAAAAAAAAATCGATAAGTGAAGTTAAATTGATTTAAATGTTAAATCAAATTAATTCAAATGATTTTCGAAATAAAACTTATATACGAACTTGAATCAATATTTGAATTGTTTTAATTAGAAATTGAAATTGAATTATAAGATTTTGAAACGGAAAATTGGAAGTTTTGAAACGAAAATTTGGAAATTGTTTTAGAAAGACAAATGAAATGTTGATTTACGAATTCTATTTGAAATTGAAATTGATTTGGTTTTCGAAATATATAAACGACCATTCGGTGTAATAATTACGAAAGTTATTAAAGAGACCAGGATCGGTAATGGATATACTCTCTATCTGAACCAAAACCACTTTAATAACTATACGCGGAGTGTTGATCCAGAATGAAGTGGATGGTTTGGTGAACGCGTTGATTGAAGAAAGAGAACGATTTTGGATGACCCCTGACATGACTAAAACAGGAGCCGCGCCGGGCCATTGAGGTTCGCCACCTCTAGCGGACACACTTCTTCGTTACCATATCTATTACTTTTGTGATTCGATTTGGGTGCACCCCTCGATTATGGAAGTGTTGTTTCGCGGTGTTGGGGTAGTAGCTGCTATGCCCAACATCAGTCCGGATCACGCAACTACTAGTATCCTAGTTGGTATCGCCTCATGTACCTTGTCATACTTATTATCCTATTCGCGACCATTACGATTTTGATTTGTACCTTTAGTATATGGATTGCCCTCTGGTGACTTCCGGTTTTGGGGAAACTACGGTCTTGTATATGCTTTTGGGAATAAACAGGTTAAGAGGTGTATGGGCCCTGCTTAACCCTACTTTGATATCTTTATATTACTGATAGACATTATCTACTTATCGTACACTACTACATAGTAGATAGTTTAACGGATCCTTAAAGGATGGTTATTCCAAACATCCTTTGAGTTACTTGTATTTCAATTGCTATTTCACTTGAGTTGGATTTATTAATATAAGAATGTTAATCCTAACTCGAGTGTCTTGTGTTTTGCTTTACGCTCGGGTCAGACTGAGTAGTTCAGCTTTCGAGACTCACCTTTGGAGTTGGAGCTTCGCTTGGAGATCCAGTTATCTATCCAGCTTTCAGATATTCGATGATTCCAGTGATGTATTCTGATTTGGATCGGTTACTCTTCCGTTGTATCTAGTTTAACTCTGATGTATCGTATTACTCTTCTGTTGTAAACTCTGATGTATTTTATATATTCATATAGTAGCTTCATGAACTACTATCTCTTTTATTTTCGCTGCACTTATTACTCTGTGTCTGTGTTCTGTGATTATTTATTTACTGTATATGTTCAGTTTTGCCAAATTTAAATTAACAACGCGGTATTTTGAGCAATTCAACTCCGGCATGAGTGTCTACCTATACACTTATAATGGATGCGAATGGTCCAAAATTCCGGGTCGTTACAGGTAACTCCCAAATCAAGTATTTAGTAACACAAGGTTCTCAAATTTCAATTTGTTTCAATATCAATACAATTTTCAAAATCGCATACGCTTTCACCAAATTATTCTTCCAAATCAAATATCTTCAGTTTCAAAGTTTCCAAAATAATAAATTTAGAAAATAATCCAAGTTTCTAAATCAATTTAATTTAAGTCAACCAATTCATTTCCAAAATCAATGGTTTTCAAAATCATCTTATACTTACATAAGGTCCAACTTATACCATGATCAAAAATTTTCAAAATCAATTACGCTGCATGAAGAGTCATATGGGATTGAACATCTTTGCTTTATAAAAGGTTTTGAATTTAGAATAGTTTTGTATATAAAATAGTTTGTAAAATAGTTTTGTAAATAAAATAGTTTGTAAAATAGTTTTGTATATAAAATAGTTTTGTAAAATAGTTTTGTATGTAAAATAGAATAAAATAGTTTGTTTAAGAAAAATAAAAGAAAATAGTTTTAAAAAAAATGGTTTTAAATTAATAGTAGTTTTGCATAAAAGAAAAAAAATTCCAATTAAATTACAAAGATATCCAACCCAACAACTTCCAATTTCATCGTCAAGTATATCAATGATATTAGAATATAAGATGTACATATGTCATCATTTTGCAACATCACATTCGATCGCTCGCTCGATCACACAAGTTCGCTTTCGAACTAGTATTTTCCATTCGACTTCCATAATGCGGACTTCGATATGGTTTCTCGACTAGAAGCCATCAGTCTCCTTGCATAGCCATATACTATGATAGAGAATTTTAGAATCAAGCCCAAAATCCATATCAAATATTCGCCATCAAGAATCAAATGAAAAATCCTAACACGAAATGGTGTAATTCACCTCGAACTTGTGTACTCAAACCTGGATCAATTTAATTATGCGAATAAAACAACATACATACAACTTATGTATCTATTCCAACTTGTTGAATATATAGTTTTATAAAGATGTTACTAAGTTAAAACATTTAAACTAAATTTTATTCAAAATATTTTTAAAACTAAATTTCATATTAGTATAATTCAAAATAGTCTTATTCATTTACTTAACAAAACAGTTTAAAACTTATTTAAATCATATTAATACATACTTTAAACTTACATACCAAACTTATATACTTTATACTTTTCAAAATTACTTAGCTTTGAAAAGTTAACCTTGATTTGGAAGTGCTCAAACCTTCAAAATAGTCGAAGAAATCATATTTTCAATCCAAGAGTTGGAAATCATCAACAAATCAGTACATCAATTCCAAAAGATAGGTTATATCAATCAAATCCGAAACTCAAGGACTGAACACCAGCTCATTCTAAACTGTTCAAATATATACATATATCTTTCGAATATCAAATCATACTTCATAATTTGAAATCAAAATTGGTTTCACAAATCAATCGCATAGCAAAGCTACCGAAGTGGCCTCTCCCCCACTCAGAAACTCAAAAATCAATGTTGATGATGCATGCATTCATCATCGAAATTATTTTCCAGCGACATAAGTGGGTTCTGGACTTCTATTTTCTCGGAAACTTCTTTTGGAATTTCTTCGAAATCATTTGAAACTTATTAAAATCATTTGAAACATTTCTTATTGGGAAAATACTTTCAAATCGTATTATTATATATTTTCAAAACCTTAAACCAATTTAAAAATGTCGGAGTTCAATCACTCAAATTCACATTCAAAACCTTCAGTCATAAATCATTTTATATGAATCAATTTCTTATATAATTTTCAAATTTTCAAATCCTTTTGAAACTTCAAATTTTCATTTTAAAAAGGTATATAATCCTTATCGAAAACATTTCACCTTTATATAAAAATATGGTCATCTTTATCAAAATAATAACTTCGATGTATACACAATTTCCAAAAATACAATCAACCACAAATTTTCCAAGGGATGATTCAAGGATGGATTTCAAAACAAAACAGAGATTCAAATTTAAAGGTACCCTAATCAAATAGAATTCTGATTCGAAGATAAGCTCGAACAAATATGAGATAATTAAAGTACCAATTAGAAGATGGATAACCCTATATAAATCGCGGGCGACCTTAACCGGGTCAACCGTGACTTCATGAATATAATAAATGCGGAAATCTAAGGCAAATCGACCTTCGATTTCAAGAGATAGAATCCAGGTATAGCAGAAGATAGATAGCATCGTAAACCGAGGATACAGAAATCTCTGGTGAATCAATGCCAATTTTAAGGGAGTTTCACCCCTTTACAAATCATTCAAAGATTGGCGGAATCGCTGATCTTTATAAAGGTCATTCAAAGTGGGGTTATGCAATGCTCCAAATTCAAAAGAATACAGATAGGGGAGACAGGAATGGATTTCAGAACAAGTGGGAGCGTTCCAAAGTTCAAAGGAATCCTAATCGATAAAAATCCAAACCAAGATTAGAGATATATAACCTATATCAGTACGAAAGAATTACCATTCATAATTTGGAAAAAGCTCAAATTCATATCATATGAAAAACAGAAGCATAAATATCTTTAGTTTGACAACTTCAGCTAAGCAAAAGATACAATAGAGTTTACTCCATGCAACCTAACATACTACTGATAACAAACAGATCCATAGATTACCACTCCTACATGAACAAAGCATCAATATTAATTCTTCCGGGTGGTACTTCAACAGGTCCAGAACACTCTCCCTCAATGTTCCCCCAACTTCTACTTTTGAGGCACAAGTGCACTACACTCCCATCTTCCTTAGTGAACTGCGGGTACACAGCTTTCTTTCCATGCTGTCTCTCAAAACAATTCTTAGCTATATGCCCATCCCTCCTACAATGGTAGCAAATAGTTGAAAAGGCAATTGATGTAGTGGGTGCAGATTTCACTTTCTTCACCTTCTGGCAGCGACTTGGAAAGTGCCCCTCCTCACAGCATCTAAAACAGAAGATCTTGGTTCGAAAACGCTGGCCCTCCTTCTTCTTTCCCTTATCTCTCTTCCCACACATGGCGGCATAGTGTCCCTTTTCCTGACACCGATAACAAATGCAATGGTCATAAGGACCAGGTCCTGCCCTTTCCCTCCACAGCTTTTCCCACTTCTCGATCACTTCCTCCCGTTCCTTACGGGCCAGGGCTCTTCGTGCTCTACGAGCTGCTTTCTACTCTTCCGATTTTGCCATACTCAAATAGCTTCCTATCAACAAAGAATCTGAATCAAACAAGATAGAAGTTCAAAATTCTAGCGAATCCTAACCGAAGAGATTACTAACAAGGTGGATACAGAATGGATGAAGTTTAGAAAATTTTGCTTTCGAAATAAAAATTTATACCAAAATAATCTTTAAAAATCCTTTAAAATCATTTGAAAAATCATTTTATACTTCGAAAATACGTTCTCTCTCAAAGGAATGATTCTGAGATTGATTTCACTCATTCTAGGGTATTTCTACCCTATCTCTAATGAGTTTTTGCTCCACATGCTAAGGTTTGCCTAAAACCAATGCTTCGATAGCAAATGTAACATCCCACTATTTTGGACCATTCAAATCGACAATAAATCCACACATGTCAGACTTGAATACTTCAAAATAGTGGATTGTCAAGAAAATTTGGAGCAAATAAAATCAAACACAGAATCAGAGACACAGAATATCAGAATAACTCGCAGCGGAAAATAAAATACCATAGTAGTTCTTGAAGCTACTATATACATACTCTCAAAACATATACAAAATCTCATAGTCTAAAAATGATACAATAGAAATCTGGATACAAAAGTCACTAATATAGAAGCAATACCGAATAGGAAATAAATGGAATAGAAACAGATGGCAGATGATAAATAAGCTTCAACAAATCTCTAGCTCCAGAAGATGAATCCAAAGCTGTGTTACTCAGGCTGACCCGAGCGTAAAGTAAAACACAAACACTCGAGTCAGGACATACATACTTATACAATGTAAACCAACTCAAGTGAACTGTAATAGCAATGCACAATAACTTAAAGGATGCTTGGGATCGCCCGCCCTTTAAGGATCCGTTAAACCATCAATTAAGCAGGAATAAACGCTATCATAAAAATGTCCATATTAAAGTAAACAATGAAAATAACAGTGTTAATGTGTGCATTAAAACAAACACAAGGAAATCAAATGGCCCACAAAGAAGTGTACCCGTGGTTATAGATTTCAAAATGGTTTATAATTTCGAATTAAAATCATTCATTTAAACCATTAAAAGATGAAGCCATTATACCTTCAAATCAAATATTAAATTCCCAAAATTTTAGCCTTTTCTGAACTCATTTATTTAGTTAATATTCCAAAACAATGAAATTTTTAGCTTTCGCAGCACTTAGGAAATGCTGCGGTAAGTTATATTTGAAACAATTCAATTCAGCAAAGACAGCATTTATAAACTGCTGCAGTAGTTCAGTTACAATTAAAAATCTTATTTCAGCCAACTGCAGCACTTATCAAGTGCTACTGTAGCCCCTTTATTAGATTCAGATTTTAGATTTTCTTTCTACAACCACAACACTTACCAAGTGCTGCAGTAGCCCTTAGTTAATTTAGCCTTTAGTTCATTTGCATCAACCACAACACTTACAGAGTGCTGCAGTAACTTTTACTTCAGATTTTAAGTTATTTTCAGAAATGATAGCATTTCTGAAGTGCTACAAATTCAATTTCCAGATTTATAATAAAATTTCAGAAACAATTAAACTTCAATTTTAACCATTTTAACTTATAAAAAATCAAATTTTTCCACTTCAAAAATGTCCATTTAAATACCCTTTAACTTATGATTTTATAAAGAAAATTTTACAATAAAAATCAAACTTTCCAATAATTTCAATTATTAAATTCAAGTGTACCATTTTCCCATTCTTTTCATTTTTTTACAATTTACCTTAACACTTAAATTTAAATTTCCATTTCATAAATAAAACTTAATTTCCATTTTTATTTAATTAACTTAAACTTCCATTTAAAAATCAAATCACAAATTTCCAAATTAGTTATGTTTCAAATCACAATTTTTCCATTCATTTATTTAACATTTTTAATACATAGAAAAATCATTATCACTTTATTAAATCATTTTAAATCCAAATTTAACTCAAAATATCAAATTTTACATTTTAAAAATACTTAAAATTTTCCAAAAACTATATAAATAACCATGGGTCTGTATAATATTTTCTAGCCTAAGCCAAGTGATAAGGATAATATATCATTTCAATCCGTAATTTACAAAGAAAAATTCGGGTTCTATCATTTCAAACCCGCAATCCCAAGTTAAATAAAATAAATAAAAATCGCTCAGGCCTATCATTTCAGCCCATAACGATTTTTCCCTATTCTAAAGTCCATTCGGGTATGTATCATTTCAACCCATAGTGATTCTATTCTACAGGGAACTTGGAGTGTGAGAAACAGGAATAAATAAACAGTATAGCAAAATATAACATATCATATGATGTGATAGGTTTATAACAGGGTTTAACATCATATAATACATATCACAGGCAGGTATAACATGATATAACAGTTTCTACACATTCACTTGTTGTCACTTCACAAATTCAATAAGTATGAATGTCAAGCGTGAATAACTCACCTTTTTAAGCTGGAGTTCGCAAATCAAAACACATGGATAAATTCCAAAAAGCATGATATAGCATGACTTTGGATTCAAGTGGAGAGAGAGTCATGATATTAATCTTGTATACAAAATAAAACAAAACACTATATAAATGTATATACAATACAAAGATTAATTGAAACAAATGGAAATAGAATTTACAAAAGACTTCACCAAGTTTTTAACACAAGATTGCTTGACCATTCTCTCAACATGGCTCGGCCATACATGTTTTGTTGATGGTAAGGCTTAGTTTTGGACTCAAAATGGCACGGCTAGCATAGAAGATGAAGAGTTTGGAGTTACAAGGCATGGAATGCTAAAGGTCAAAGCAAGAGAGATGGGTTTGGTTCAACATAGGCGCGGCCTATGGTCAATATGGCTCGGCCATGGTTAGGTATAAGTCAGAGTCAGAGGCTGATGTGATGTCTAGAGGTGATGCACGTTGTGGTGGTGGAGCTAAAGGTGGTGGCCGAAGTGAAAAATGAAGGGGATGGTGTAATTATGGCTCGGCTATGTAGTTTTCAAGGAGTTTATGCAAAGTTTTTGAGGTGTTTGGTCCACTTGAAGGTCATGGCCTGGTATGGTCAGAGGAGGAGGGTTGTTGGCCATGGAACATGAGGGGGAGGAGGTGATGGTGGAGGTCAGTGGAGGAGTGGATGGGTAATGGCCGAGCAAAGCTAGAGAGATCAAGCAAAAATACAAAGAAAAAATGAAGAAGAAAAAGAGAAAATGGAAGCCATTACTTACTTTAATTTTTTTCCAGAAATGTTATGGCCGTGAATTGTGATGAGAATGAGGAAGTATTCACGTGAAAAGCAAATGAAATGCATGGCTAAACAAGAGAAAATGAAAGGCCAAGACAATTAAAAGTCTAGATGTAATAACCCGCAAACCCGTACCCCTTAAATCGACACTATTCTCCAACATATCGACTCAAAGAGAACGGAAATACGAACCATTAGGGTAAAAGAAGAAGGAGCTAGAAGAAGAAGAAATAAAATAACATCAGAATCTCACATCGCAGCGGAATAAAATATGATAGATAATAACTGATCTTTACAGAAAAGAAACTATATCTGTTTATACATACGTCACCAGAATACAACATCAAAGTACAATATAATCAACATCACGATTCAGGACAGTTATAATAACTTGTCCCACATACAGAATACACAACATACACAACACAGCGGAATATACATCATATACGTGTGATACGTCTCGCCATCCAGCTCGTCTCCTGAGCTCCACAACATCATAACCTATATCCTACAATACTCGGTCTAACCCGAGCATTATAATAAAATAACACCCAAGTGAGTCTGGAAAACCAGCGTGAGAAAACACACTCAATTGGATTATTAAAGTTTTCTAAACCCTTTAAAATCAAAAGCATCTCGTAAGACCACGCCACAAATAAACATGTCGGGTTTTATCTTACGATAGCCAAAACACTTTTATCAAAATCCTCTGATATTATAGTAGTGTCTATATACAAATATGTGAAGACCCAAAATTATTGAGATAAGAATAATTTAAATAAAGTCAGAAAAAGGAGAATTTTCAAGGAAGAAAGAAATAATACAGCCTGAAAATAAATAGTGAGAATAGGTTAAAAATATAATGAAGGGAATAGTTGTTTTCAGTAAAACAAAAATGAAAATGGTAATTAAATATATGAATACATTTGTACATCAAGAGAAAATAAATAGCTTGAAGCATTAACAAGGAATCAATTCATAAAAGGATATACATGTATACATTACAGTTTAGCATAAAGAAAATAAACAATGCAAGAAAGTCACATGAGAATAAGGTGTGTGTATGAAACATGCAAATAGCATGCAAATCAGAAAAGAAAAGAAAAGTTAAAGCAACTGAAAATACCCGAATTGGAAATCAGAAAGAAAATGGCATTTCTAGCCATGACATCATATGTAAAATTCTCTCAACTGTATGGGGATAAGATGGGTTTTTCACTCTACTAAAACCCTAAACAATGTTTTAAAAATTAAAGGGGAAGCAGCAGTCTCACTGCAGAAAAACAGAAAATATTAAGAAAAGAAAGGAGAGCAATCCAAAGCCATTGTTCAAGTTAAAGAATTCTCAGGGAAAAGAGGCAGGAAGGTGAGTGATTAATCAATCTATGAGGCTTAAGGCATTAAGACCCAAGTTAAGGGCAGCCATATTATTTTATAAAAACCATATTATGTTTGTGCTTGATCTATTTTTCAGTATAAATGAATGCTGAAAATGGTAGGTGTTTTGATAAATCTTTGGTTGATGCTTTGGTTTGCTCTATTTGATTGTTTGATAAGAAAAATACTATGATCACTGAAATAGATCCAGCACCTTAAAACACCAGTTTATAAATATGGTTAGTAAGATAAATACATTTTATTGTGAAGTAGGGTATTACTGAAAAATGAACTAGGCAGTGTGAATAAAGGAGGTTCATGCTCATGTCTGGATTGTTTTAAACTTAAGGTGAACAATGCAATAAATCATTTATGTGCTGATTTGTTCGGATCTTAAGCTAAAATGTTTTATGGGTTTTTCTCAAAAACCTTACCCTATGTTCATAGTAGAATCGAGTATAAGAATTTCTATATGATTTTACAGGATTTGTTTAAGTGATCATGATATTCCTGAATATAGAAGATATGCAGTGTTAAAACAAATTTTGAATAAAACAACTGGAAAATGAGATGTGGTATTCTTTTCATGAATGTTTACTATGGTTAGCTGAAATTCCTGAGTGAGTTAACCCTCTCTGATTTAAAAAAAAAAGAAGAAAAGAATATAGCAGCATTTCAAGAGTTAATAAATTTTTCTGAAAGAAAATGAGAATGGTCTCTAGATTATAAAAACTAATCTAGGAGTAAAGCCTTGATCTATCCATCATAAGGGGGATGATGGGTATGTGCATGACTTGTTTAAGTCCTATAGGCCTTTGTGCAAGGGTTAACAGAATTGAGTCCCTTGCAATGCACACATGGTGTTCAATGGCAAAGAGTTAAGACCAAATTAAATTTTTAAATTGAGATTGAGAGCTGAGCTATGGAAATTAAAATGAGTTAATTCCATAGGAGTATGTGTACATGTATACTGTATTGGATGGATGAATGGATGCTTGTGTGCATATGTGTTAGTAGGGGCTTATACATGTTCATATACCCAGTTTACATTATGAATCCAAATAAGCATCAAGCACATAAATTCTCTGCACAATAATTTAAATGTCAAGTTATTATATTTTGATTTCACTCATACCAGAATTTTATTCTGACCCTATTTGTTGCCTTGCAATAATTGGGGTGTCTCATTTTTATGGAGGCAGTCCAAAATATTGCTGCAGGAAAAGATGTATAAGTGGCTTGCTTGCATGGATATTTGAAGATCTTCATGAATTAAGGAAAAATAAATGCTTAAGGAAGTAGCAGTATAATCTGTAATAGATAATCTAGGCAAACTTCCTTTTATTTTGTGTATTCTCAGCAATGATGCTTATTTTGTTCACTTGAAAAGAACATGTAAAAACTTAAGTATTCTGTGGGGTTTGTGAGTTACTGATTTAAGCAACTTATTTATATGATTTCTGGTGGAAAAGTGATGAAGGAAGTATGCCATATAAAATGATATGTGGACATACATCCCTTGGCAAGGTTTAAGTGATTTTAAATTATAAAGATAAGGCTGTTATTGAAAAGTATGCTATGAATTTTGTTAAGTGGATAGGTTGAATCTGGTCCTGGCTAACCAGTAAGGCTTGACCATGACTTATAATTGATATAAGTCCATGCAAAGGCTGGAAGGCATAGCCTGTAATCTGTTTTTGGGCATTTGATTTTTCCCCAGCAAAAACTTGTATTGCTTGGTGTAATAAGCTCATATGTATGCTAGATACTTGTAGGCATCACTGCAAATTAGACTTATCTAATTCTTGTTATCTGGATACTTAATTCAAATCTGGTAATATTGAGTCATAGTCAAAACCAGTAGTAATTTGTAGAGGCATGTGGTCTTGTTTGTAATGAGCATCTCCACCATTCAATAGAATAATGACCACTAACATTTGTTATCTTTCCTAGAAAATCATCAGTTGTTTTCATTATAAGTTCACCGGGAAGTCTTGCATTTTGTCAGGTCATTTTGCCTTTAGACACACTGTCTGCACACATGTTCTTAGTCTCCATTTAGCATGATAGTTTGAGTTAGCACTCTAGTCTGACTGTATTGTTTTCCTCTGCTTAGCCTTTAAATCAGTTTGTAATTTCAATGTTCACCTGATTATTGCAACTTAATAAATTAAAGCATGGGTATTTCATCTGATATAAAAATTGTTTGAAGTTGAAATGAGTAACACAAGCTAAACTAGTAAGCATGGGTTAGGTTGAACACTTTTTACTTAATATAGAACAATAAGTATCATATTACAAAATCCCAGGATTAAATTGTATGGCTTATAGATTCAGGGATCAATTAATAGGTGAGATAGGATAAGAAAATAAGAGAACTAGTGGTATCTAATCCTAAGGTTAATCAGGCTTGAGTTCTAAAAAAAAAAATGAAAAACAAAAATTGTGTTTGAACCGACCTGCATAGCACTCGAACTCGTGACCTTGTATGTATAAGTTAGGCGCGTTTCCATTACGCCTAGATGTTGCTTGTGTTTCCTTAGGATCCACTTTATTTTATACTGATTTTGACACTATTCAGAACTTAACACAAACATCTATATTAAAAGCTTGTTTACTACTGATTATTTCTTGATCACTTCTTAGTTAGTATAAACAGACTAATGTGTTTGTTCCCAGTGGATTGTTTGATAAAAAAAAATAATAATAATATAATATATAGGAATGGCTATGTGACACCAAATCTCTTAAATATGAGAAATAAGGTAGGAATGAGTTGCTTTGCTATTTTAATCACTCTGATAAGCAAAGAACCATTTATATATCTTCACATATATAAATGATAGGATTTATTTTAAATACTGATATATTTATATTAGTAAAATTCAGGATCTTGGGAAGAATTAAATTAAGGATAGTGATCCATTGACATGTATATATATGTATATACAGTGTGAAAAAAAAAAACTCAACAGAAAATTCACTAAAAATAAATCATAAAGAAGTGGGTCACTTCAGTTGGTATCAGAGCTATGTTGTTAAAACATAGCATAAATATATAGTAATGATAGAAATAAATATTCACAGTATAAATAAATTGCAGAAAATAATTGAATTAGAAATATGACTAATTAGCTATGCAATTGAATAGTGAATCATGGTAGGAAGACCACCAAGTCATGGAGCAGGACCCTCCAATACAACACCAATGGTCAATTTGCAAGATTTGGTGAGGGCATTTAGAGAAGGAGCAGTGCATAGAGAAGAAAATCCTCATGAGGAATTATCTAAGCTATTGAAGACATTTTCAAATTTAGGAGGCAAGGATTTTGAAGGCACTGAGGGAGTTATGGGAGTGCAGACATGGTTGAGAACTTTGGATAGGATATTTGCAGATATGCAAATAAATGATCAAAGGAAGAGGCAAATTGCTTCCAGAAGACTCAAGGGAGCAGCACTTGATTGGTGGGAGGTCATTATCACAGGGAGGCCAGAAAATGAGATAACATGGGATCAATTCAAGGAGATGCTTGAGGCAAGATTTGTCCCAGCAACAGCCAAGGCAACACTGCTGGAGGAATTTATAAGGCTGAGGCAAGGGCCAATGAGTGTAACTGAATACACACAAAAATTTGAGAGCTTATCCAAGTATGGAACCATGCTCATAGGGAATGAAGAATTAAAGAATTCCAGATTTATTCAAGGACTTAATGCTAATTTAAGTAGAGCAATGCTACCCTACAAAGACAAAACCTTTGATCAAGTCATAGATCTTACTCTCTCTTTTGAACAACATGATAATGCCAGAGAAAAATTCAGGAGCATGAGGGCTAACAACAACAATAAAAAAGGGAAAAATAGAACTCACCCTTATGATAAGAGAAATTCAAATCAGAAGGTTGAAGGAGCAACCAGTGGAGAAGTCAAGAAGAAGATTATTTGCTACAATTGTGGTAAAGAAGGACACATGAGTAATAGGTGTCAGGCAGCTAAGAAAACCCCATTCAGTTGCTACAACTGTGGGAAAGAGGGTCATATTAAAAAGAATTGCCCAGAATTCAAAAAGGGAGCAAAGGTAGGAGCACTTGAGGGAAAAGCAACTGCAGTGGGAAGTTCTGGACAATTGGAAGGTATACTTCTAATTAAAGATCACCCCATCTCAGTTATATATGACACTGGAGCAACACATTCACTAATATCCCAAGACATAGTGAATAAATTAACTCTCACATGCTATTTAGTTGATAATCCCTTGTCTATTCAAAGTCCCCTGGGTAGCTCTTGTTTGCTAGGATTGAAATGTTTGGGAGTAGAATTAAACATAGGAGGAAATGTGTTTAAATCTGATTTGTTTGTATTAAAATACCCTGGAATAGGAATTATTTTAGGGGTAGATTGGTTGAGCAAATTCAAAGCAATTTTGAATTTGGAAAATTTTACTATTTCTCTGAAAACAGAAAATGGTAAAAATATTATAGTCATGAGTGAAATTGCTAAAATCAATTACCTTAACCAAATTTGTAGCATGACTGAGAAAGAATTAACACTTGAAGACATAAAAATTATAAATGAATACCCAGATGTCTTTGGTGAAGTCATAGGTGTTCCAGAAAATAGGCAAGTAGAATTTCAAATAAGGCTAATCCCAGGAGCAAGCCCAATCATCAAGAAGCCTACTAGGATGGGTCCTAAAGAATTAGTGGAATTAAAACATCAGTTGGAAGAACTGGAGCAGAAAGGCTTCATAAGGCCTAGTAGTTCAAACTGGGGTTCTCCAGTTGTATTTGTGAAAAAGCATGATGGTACTTTGAGAATGTGCATAGATTATAGGGAATTAAACAAAGTCACCATTAAAAATAAATATCCACTTCCCAGAATTGATGATTTGTTTGATCAATTAAATGGAGCAAGGATTTTCTCAAGGCTAGACTTAGCCTCTGGATTTCACCAAATGAAGGTTGAAGAGGAAAGTATTAAATACACAGCATTCAACACAAGGTATGGGCTATATGAATATTTAGTAATGCCTTTTGGATTGACAAATGCACCATCATATTTTGTAGATTTAATGAATAGAACATTTAGAGATTTTCTAGATAAATTTGTGGTTGTCTTTATTGATGACATATTAGTGTATTCAAAATCAGAAGAAGAACATGCAAAACACTTGCATCTGGTTTTGTCTAGACTGAGGGCACATGATTTAAAAGCCAAATTTTCTAAGTGCACATTTTGGCAGAAGGAAGTAAAATTTTTGGGGCACATAGTATCACAACAAGGGGTTAGTGTAGACCCAAATAAGGTGATGGCAGTGCAATCTTGGAGCAGACCCAAATCAGTAACTGAGGTGAGGTCATTTTTGGGAATGGCAGGCTATTATAGGAGATTTATAAAAGATTTTGCAAGGATAGCTATCCCATTGACCAAGCTAACTAAAAAGGAGCAACCCTATGTGTGGACAGAGAAGTGTGAACAAGCTTTCATGTCACTAAAGAAGGCACTGGTAGAAGCTCCAGTTTTACAAGTGCCAGAAGGCAATGAAGAATTAGTAGTTTACACAGATGCTAGTGGATCTGGATTGGGGGCAGTGCTTATGCAACATGGTAGAGTCATAGCTTATGCATCAAGGCAACTCAAGCCAAATGAAACTAGGTATGCTACACATGACTTAGAACTAGCTGCTGTGGTGTATGCATTGAAACTATGGAGACATTATTTATTGGGTGCTAAGTTTGAATTGTTTACTGATCACAAGTCACTTAAATATTTGTTTTCCCAAAAAGACTTGAACATGAGGCAACATAGGTGGGTAGAATTTCTAGCTGCCTATGATCTTGATATATTGTATACCCCTGGAAAAGCTAATAAAGTAGCAGATGCATTAAGTAGACATCAAGCTAAATTGGCAAGCTTAATGATGGCAGAGTTCAAGGATTTGACAATTCTTAGTGAGGTGGAAGTGAAAGAAGAAACTAGTGTATCAGATAAGACACACAGTAAGATGATTGAATATGATAAATTAAGCCTCATATCCTTAAATTCAACACTGGTTGATAAAATAGGACAAATGCAGAATCAAGATATAAATTTGAAGGAGAAAAAGAACATGATATCCCAAGGCATGACAGTGGAAAACTATGAGGTAGATGGTAAAGGATACTTAAGGAAAAAGGGGAAACTCTGCATACCAAATGTAGAGGAAC
Source organism: Allium fistulosum (assembly GCA_030737815.1). Classification (NCBI taxonomy): domain Eukaryota; kingdom Viridiplantae; phylum Streptophyta; class Magnoliopsida; order Asparagales; family Amaryllidaceae; genus Allium; species Allium fistulosum. The sequence continues at coordinate 1,391,596,128 of CM060902.1, forward strand.
TAAAGCAAGAAGTTATGGATGAGCATCACAAAACAAAGTATACTATCCATCCTGGTGGTACAAAAATGTACCATGATCTCAAGAGAAATTATTGGTGGCCAGGAATGAAAGGGGCAGTAGCAAAATATGTGGCAAATTGCTTAACATGCCAACAAGTAAAGGCAGACTATCAAAGACCCTCAGGCCTATTGCAACCTTTGGAAGTGCCTACCTGGAAATGGGAGAGTATATCAATGGATTTTGTGGATGGTTTGCCAAGAACAAGAAGGGGAAATGATAGTATTTGGGTAGTGGTTGATAGACTCACAAAAACAGCACACTTCATCCCAATAAGTTCAAACAGAAATGCTCACAAGCTAGCTCAATTGTTTGTAAAGGAGATAGTAAGATTGCATGGCATCCCCAAGACTATCATTAGTGATAGAGATACTTTGTTTACTTCAAGGTTTTGGAGTAGCTTCCAAGAAGCTATGGGGACAGAATTAAGCTTAAGCACATCCTACCATCCACAAACTGATGGGCAAACTGAGATTGTTAATAAAGTTTTAGAGGATTTGTTGAGAGCATGCATACTTGATTTTGGAGGCAACTGGGAAGATCATATTTATTTAGCTGAGTTTGCTTATAATAATAGCTACCAGTCCACTATAGGAATGGCTCCATTTGAGGCTTTATATGGGAAGCCTTGTTTATCTCCTGCATGTTGGATGGAGGCTGGTGAAAGGGTGTTGCTTGGACCAGACCAGGTAAAAGAAACTTCTGCAAGAATTGAATTAGTAAGGCAAAGAATGAGAGTGGCTCAAGAGAGACAGAAAGCTTATGCAGATAAAAAGAGAAGGCCAGTAGAGTTTGAGGTGGGAGACTATGTGTTTCTCAAAGTTTCACCAATGAGGAAAATATTGAGATTTGGAAAAGCAGGGAAACTGTCACCAAGGTATGTAGGACCATATGAAATTGTTCAAAGAATAGGGACTTTAGCTTATAGGTTGAAGTTACCAGAGGAATTGAGCAAAATACATGATGTATTTCATGTATCTCAATTAAGAAAGTGGGTGCATGATAAGAAAACTATTCTTGAATCCCCTACACATGTTGAAATTCAAGAAAACCTGGTTTATACAAAGGAACCAGTGGGCATAGTGGCTAGAGAAGAGAAGAAATTAAGAAACAAAATAATTAAATTGGTAAAAATTCAGTGGAGTCTGGATGAGAATGATTGTACATGGGAGGCTGAAGATAGAATGAGGGATAAATATCCTAATCTATTTTCTGCTTAAAAGGTATGTTTAAAACTATGATGAAACCTTAATTTTTTTTTTTTTTTGTGTGTTTGATTGATTTAAAATGAATGAGTTTCTGAAAATTCATTCAATTGAAATTATGCTTTGTATACATTTGGATGGAAATGTATGAGAGAATAATTGTGGGACACAATTCCTTTTAGGAGGAGAGTATGTGAAGACCCAAAATTATTGAGATAAGAATAATTTAAATAAAGTCAGAAAAAGGAGAATTTTCAAGGAAGAAAGAAATAATACAGCCTGAAAATAAATAGTGAGAATAGGTTAAAAATATAATGAAGGGAATAGTTGTTTTCAGTAAAACAAAAATGAAAATGGTAATTAAATATATGAATACATTTGTACATCAAGAGAAAATAAATAGCTTGAAGCATTAACAAGGAATCAATTCATAAAAGGATATACATGTATACATTACAGTTTAGCATAAAGAAAATAAACAATGCAAGAAAGTCACATGAGAATAAGGTGTGTGTATGAAACATGCAAATAGCATGCAAATCAGAAAAGAAAAGAAAAGTTAAAGCAACTGAAAATACCCGAATTGGAAATCAGAAAGAAAATGGCATTTCTAGCCATGACATCATATGTAAAATTCTCTCAACTGTATGGGGATAAGATGGGTTTTTCACTCTACTAAAACCCTAAACAATGTTTTAAAAATTAAAGGGGAAGCAGCAGTCTCACTGCAGAAAAACAGAAAATATTAAGAAAAGAAAGGAGAGCAATCCAAAGCCATTGTTCAAGTTAAAGAATTCTCAGGGAAAAGAGGCAGGAAGGTGAGTGATTAATCAATCTATGAGGCTTAAGGCATTAAGACCCAAGTTAAGGGCAGCCATATTATTTTATAAAAACCATATTATGTTTGTGCTTGATCTATTTTTCAGTATAAATGAATGCTGAAAATGGTAGGTGTTTTGATAAATCTTTGGTTGATGCTTTGGTTTGCTCTGTTTGATTGTTTGATAAGAAAAATACCATGATCACTGAAATAGATCCAGCACCTTAAAACACCAGTTTATAAATATGGTTAGTAAGATAAATACATTTTATTGTGAAGTAGGGTATTACTGAAAAATGAACTAGGCAGTGTGAATAAAGGAGGTTCATGCTCATGTCTGGATTGTTTTAAACTTAAGGTGAACAATGCAATAAATCATTTATGTGCTGATTTGTTCAAATCTTAAGCTAAAATGTTTTATGGGTTTTTCTCAAAAACCTTACCCTATGTTCACAGTAGAATCGAGTATAAGAATTTCTATATGATTTTACAGGATTTGTTTAAGTGATCATGATATTCCTGAATATAGAAGATATGCAGTGTTAAAACAAATTTTGAATAAAACAACTGGAAAATGAGATGTGGTATTCTTTTCATGAATGTTTACTATGGTTAGCTGAAATTCCTGAGTGAGTTAACCCTCTCTGATTTAAAAAAAAGAAGAAGAAAAGAATATAGCAGCATTTCAAGAGTTAATAAATTTTTCTGAAAGAAAATGAGAATGGTCTCTAGATTATAAAAACTAATCTAGGAGTAAAGCCTTGATCTATCCATCATAAGGGGGATGATGGGTATGTGCATGACTTGTTTAAGTCCTATAGGCCTTTGTGCAAGGGTTAACAGAATTGAGTCCCTTGCAATGCACACATGGTGTTCAATGGCAAAGAGTTAAGACCAAATTAAATTTTTAAATTGAGATTGAGAGCTGAGCTATGGAAATTAAAATGAGTTAATTCCATAGGAGTATGTGTACATGTATACTGTATTGGATGGATGAATGGATGCTTGTGTGCATATGTGTTAGTAGGGGCTTATACATGTTCATATACCCAGTTTACATTATGAATCCAAATAAGCATCAAGCACATAAATTCTCTGCACAATAATTTAAATGTCAAGTTATTATATTTTGATTTCACTCATACCAGAATTTTATTCTGACCCTATTTGTTGCCTTGCAATAATTGGGGTGTCTCATTTTTATGGAGGCAGTCCAAAATATTGCTGCAGGAAAAGATGTATAAGTGGCTTGCTTGCATGGATATTTGAAGATCTTCATGAATTAAGGAAAAATAAATGCTTAAGGAAGTAGCAGTATAATCTGTAATAGATAATCTAGGCAAACTTCCTTTTATTTTGTGTATTCTCAGCAATGATGCTTATTTTGTTCACTTGAAAAGAACATGTAAAAACTTAAGTATTCTGTGAGGTTTGTGAGTTACTGATTTAAGCAACTTATTTATATGATTTCTGGTGGAAAAGTGATGAAGGAAGTATGCCATATAAAATGATATGTGGACATACATCCCTTGGCAAGGTTTAAGTGATTTTAAATTATAAAGATAAGGCTGTTATTGAAAAGTATGCTATGAATTTTGTTAAGTGGATAGGTTGAATCTGGTCCTGGCTAACCAGTAAGGCTTGACCATGACTTATAATTGATATAAGTCCATGCAAAGGCTGGAAGGCATAGCCTGTAATCTGTTTTTGGGCATTTGATTTTTCCCCAGCAAAAACTTGTATTGCTTGGTGTAATAAGCTCATATGTATGCTAGATACTTGTAGGCATCACTGCAAATTAGACTTATCTAATTCTTGTTATCTGGATACTTAATTCAAATCTGGTAATATTGAGTCATAGTCAAAACCAGTAGTAATTTGTAGAGGCATGTGGTCTTGTTTGTAATGAGCATCTCCACCATTCAATAGAATAATGACCACTAACATTTGTTATCTTTCCTAGAAAATCATCAGTTGTTTTCATTATAAGTTCACCGGGAAGTCTTGCATTTTGTCAGGTCATTTTGCCTTTAGACACACTGTCTGCACACATGTTCTTAGTCTCCATTTAGCATGATAGTTTGAGTTAGCACTCTAGTCTGACTGTATTGTTTTCCTCTGCTTAGCCTTTAAATCAGTTTGTAATTTCAATGTTCACCTGATTATTGCAACTTAATAAATTAAAGCATGGTTATTTCATCTGATATAAAAATTGTTTGAAGTTGAAATGAGTAACACAAGCTAAACTAGTAAGCATGGGTTAGGTTGAACACTTTTTACTTAATATAGAACAATAAGTATCATATTACAAAATCCCAGGATTAAATTGTATGGCTTATAGATTCAGGGATCAATTAATAGGTGAGATAGGATAAGAAAATAAGAGAACTAGTGGTATCTAATCCTAAGGTTAATCAGGCTTGAGTTCTAAAAAAAAATGAAAAACAAAAATTGTGTTTGAACCGACCTGCATAGCACTCGAACTCGTGACCTTGTATGTATAAGTTAGGCGCGTTTCCATTACGCCTAGATGTTGCTTGTGTTTCCTTAGGATCCACTTTATTTTATACTGATTTTGACACTATTCAGAACTTAACACAAACATCTATATTAAAAGCTTGTTTACTACTGATTATTTCTTGATCACTTCTTAGTTAGTATAAACAGACTAATGTGTTTGTTCCCAGTGGATTGTTTGATAAAAAATAATAATAATAATATAATATATAGGAATGGCTATGTGACACCAAATCTCTTAAATATGAGAAATAAGGTAGGAATGAGTTGCTTTGCTATTTTAATCACTCTGATAAGCAAAGAACCATTTATATATCTTCACATATATAAATGATAGGATTTATTTTAAATACTGATATATTTATATTAGTAAAATTCAGGATCTTGGGAAGAATTAAATTAAGGATAGTGATCCATTGACATGTATATATATGTATATACAGTGTGAAAAAAAAAAACTCAACAGAAAATTCACTAAAAATAAATCATAAAGAAGTGGGTCACTTCAAAATACTTATTCAAATAGCTGAAATTGTTACATGATTAAATTCCATCATACTAGCCACAAAGTGGGTTCTACAAACAAAAACCGTAAAGGCACGTAGAGAGAATGTATTTCCAACTAATGAGTAGGCACTGGGGTACCACCTGTCACACTACCTGGTCTAGATCAGCGTACCGAGGACCACGCCCGATCCCCTGCAACACAAGGTCGAGACTACCCCTTACTGAATAATCCCGAGTAAGATCACCCCGCGGTTGGGATCAGCAACCGCACCACACAGCCGAAATAAAAAGGGACATCTAGACAGGGATGACCTCACCCTAATGGGTGCTACCCACATAGCCTTGCTGCATAACCCCTGACTTTCAGTCATTCCCGGTTGATGAGGCTCGAGGCTAAGCGTTACCTTTTTAGAACACATCTCTTAGAATGCCCACCGTCCGCCTGACGATGTTCCGAAAGCATTCATCCATACAAGTCTGTTCCGGGTTCGAACGGAACCGAAGGCCCTACTCCTACTACTTCCATTTTGGAATCACCCTCAGGATTAGTAGCGATTAGCCCTTGCACTTCACTGCTCCATCTTCGATTCCAAACTCGTTTTCCTCATGAAAACGTACAAACCGGATCGAAGTGGTTTTCGGGAGATGAATCCTGATCCCGGTCTCTTTGAAACAATCAGCGCATTTGCCAATATTTGATAGTCGGTTATTTAACTATCAATTACATTCACAACCAATCATCAAGCCACAATAATTTCGCCCAAATTATTTATTTATCTCAAATATCTTCGCAAGATGTATTTCCACCTTTTAACCCTTTGAAAACAGTTTCAAACCGTCTCTCTCATGGAATAAATTCCACAAATAATTTCTATTTCCACTGAAATCACCAAGTACAAATACTTTAGATTTTAAAAATAACTTAAAACGCTTTATTATAAAATATACTTTAAACATTTAAATTAAAAACTACTTTAATACTTTATTCAAAAATATATACTTTAGGAATATTTAAAATCAAACTACTTTATAAAATATAAAACTAACTTTTTATCTTTTAAAACATAATACCCAATCACCTTTAAATAATTACTACTAAATAAATTTGGAAAATACTTACTTTAAAACTTAAACGTTTAAAAATAATAAATTTTCTAAAACATGCTTTTAAAACAATCCTTAAAACTTTTAACTTATACTTAAAATTTTGCTTTGAAAACGTACTTGGCAATCTTGGGAAATACACTTCTCTTTCACATCTTTTAAAAATAAATCACTATTTATTTTTAACCAAATTACCCATTCCTTTAATAAATTCCCACTGTGAATTTATTCTTCCAAATATCCACTGATATATTACTTCACTTTTATAAACCCAGTTTATAAATTTCATAGTCTCATCTTCCTTTTAAGATCCTAGTTTTCAAACATTTAATCAATTTTCAAATTGATTTCCAAAATTTACTCCATTTTAAAATAATTCCTTTACTTCTCAATTTTATTTCAAAATCCATTAACTTCCAATTTTATTTCTTTATTATGATTTAAAACCCCTTTGTATCCGAAAATACCAATTTCATATTTTTTTTCCAAATTCCTTCTTTATCCTTTTTAAATAAATTTAAAACCTTGAATTTTAAAGTAAATTCTTTATTACATTAAATAATATCACGTAAGTTTAAATTTCCATTATTTCTTTGTTTGCTCAAAATCCTCTTTTCCCATACTCGGAATTTATTTATTAGGATTTTAAAATCACTTATATTCTTCCAATTCATTATTAAATTTATTCAAATTCTCTATAATTATTTTACTTGAAAATTTACTCTTTTATTTTCTTTTCAAAAATTCAATTCTATATTTTGATAGCTCAGAGTATCGAAATATATTCAAGCAAACCATAGCATTCAATCTCAATTGTCCATATAGTCCATCACTGATAAATCAAATATTCATAACACAGAATATTAAACAATCTAAATGATTTTGAGGAATCCAGTTGGATCCCTCCAACTTGTTTCCCTGCATCCACAGATGTTAGCACAATACCAATTCCACTTTGAGGTGGAATATCGCGGTATATGGGTTTATATAATATCATCCGCTACTATGCGGCGCATAGGGTCTCATCCGCTATATAATGCGGGAAATCAATCACTCCAATATATATATATATATACTATATATAATATACCACATCCAATCAATTTAATCATTCAACCAAAGATTTAAATTTAACTATTTAAATTTAAATAATAATCCAGAAGAGTGAGATTAACTCACCTTTGCTTTTTATTTGCAATCCACTTCATTACTGCTTTGGTTTTCCGATATTTGACCTTGAATAAACAATTTATATGATTTATTAATATTCGAATTAACCACACTATTTATTACCATTTAACAAATTTAATTTACTTAATTAAATTTTAAACTAATAATTTCCCTTTAAAAATCTTTTATTAACTATAATAAATCAGATAAGTTAATTTAACTAATTAATCACCAAATCCATTATTTAAAATAAACTAGTAAATTAAAAATGTGTATAATTATCCCCCCCTTAAACTACATATACTAAAAATAACTATATACATTTAAAAATCTAACTTTTATATAAACTCTATAATAATTTTTAAATTCCTACTTCTTTCAAACTTTTCAATATAAACTAATTTCTATGTTCATAAATACATATATTTATTAAATTTTAAATGAAAATAGAATCTCTTTCCAACGTATATATCTTACTGTCTATACATATATACATGCAGAGCTGATACAACACACACTTTTTTTTATATAAACACACAGAATTAAAACTGAAATAGTAATTACCTTACTACCCTCTCTACCGAACCCTAGCTTCGACCAGCCGCCGCTCGAAGCCCTGAGTAGTTACCTCTAATCGAGCATGGAAGCTCCACCTCCCTCATCAAACTCAGTATTGGTCTCGATCGCCATCGCTACCCAATCGAACTTGCCGACAAAGGATGCCCTAGATCGAGCCCCGCAGAATCGATCGATGCAAAATCGATTTTGATTCCGTTAATCTCCACTTTTGCTTGAACGATTTGGGAATGCAGAGATCGGCTTCGACTCCTATATGTTTTGGTAGGAACAAATACGACTTCGCTCAGTAATTTCTTTTCAAATTCGATTTCGAACTCTCGTTCCGCCCTCCGATCCCCTTTGAGAAATTTGGACTGATCATTTCTTCCTTATTATTTATATTTTTTTTATAGCTTGGAAATTTACTTTGAATCGGCCAATTTTTATAAAACTCCAATTGATTATGAACTGAGCAAATTGAAGAGGAACGAAAGAATTCGTTTAAGAAGAAAGGGGAATTACAGGCATTCGCCCCTTTTTCTTTTTAGTTTTTGAAATTAAATGAAGCTCGGCTGTTCTATTAAAAAAATGAGGAGGGGACAAGAAGGGATAGTTGCATGAGGAAGATGTCTTGCTACAGTAGCATGAAGTGAACAGAAATACAACTAATGTGAAGGAATTTCAACTGATGTTTGACCAGGATATAAATATATATATTAATTCAAATTCAAATCCAAATTGACTCGATAACCGTAACTCAAAATCTTGACCTCCTATCGAGGCGTGCCACTCGGCGTCCATAATGTAATACCCCTATTACGAACGCAATGGAAAAGGTTTCGAGTCCTAACTCGATCGTATGGAGAAGATAGCCTTTTGGACCCAGTTATAATATTAAATTCTCGATATAAATTTCAGCGCGTTTATCTACCGTACGATCACACGACAACTCCAAACATTACAAAATTTGAAATCCGATAATAATACATTATTACGGATCCAATAGAACATGTTTCGTTGAATTCCGAGACTGTGCCTCGGAAGGCTATTTTTAAATATCAATTTAAACGATAAAATTTCAAAATTTAACAAAACACTTCCAAATTCAATTTTAGCACATTTACTATCTTTAGTATTATCAATATAAATTTCACAAGCCTTTAAAATATATTTTTAACAGGCTTAAAACTCCAGATTCAACATTTACCCAATTTCAAATTATTTAATTTAAAAATTAAATTACCCCTATAAGTAATGATATTTGAAATTCAAGTTAAAAATTACATTTTTAAATATTTAAAATTAATTAAATATTCCAATTTCAAATATCCAAAATTTCGAGTTGTCACATTCCTCCCCCCTTAAAAGAATTTCGTCCCCGAAATTGCTAGTTATGAAGAATGGTCCAATACCCGTTTTATTTTTCCCAAAACCAAACAGTTTTCAATGACTTCCCAAAACAATCTTTTTATTAAAGACACACTAACCCTCTTTCTAACTTTCCGAACTTATCCATAAGTCCCAAACAATATTACTTAAGAATTCAAATTTAAATTTGAAACCAAATCTTGAATTATCGAAATTTCCTCAAAAATTTTCTAACTCCCTAAATTTCCAAAAAAATTCGCCAGCGTCTCCTTTGCGCGGCTAGATCGGTACAACTACAAAATGCCTCTACGGGCTCCCAAGTTTCAAAAGAAAACAAAATGCCAAGTGGCTAGATCAGAAAATCATCAAATTTCATACAGAAATTGAAACACATACCCTTTGTTGGACAATTCAAATTTATCTTCGAAAATCATAACGTACATTTATCCTTTGCCTTTAGATACCTGTGTATCCTACTTAGCAATAATATCCAATTACAACATTCAAAATCGCTTTACACATTTCTTTACAAAAGTTTTCATATCTATTTCATTCACATTCGTACAATGCACATATATCATTCGTACGCAATACCAAATTCGATCGCTCACTCGATCACACAATCTCACTTTCGAACTAGTATCGTCCACCCGACTTCCTAGTGCGGACTCAGATCTGGTTTCTTGATCAGAAACCGTCATCCTCCTTGCATAGCCACAAACAATGAAAGAGAATTTCCAGAATCAATCAAAATCCATATCCAGGGTTCGCCGTCGAAAATCGAGTGAAAAATCCTAACTCGGATCGATATAACTATCTCGAAATTTTGTGCTCAAATCTGGATCAAATAGTTATGCGAATAAAATAATATATGTACATCCTACGTATTAATTCCAATTGATTATCAACTATATCAATTTTCTTTTTTATTCACATTTATTTCTATTTCCATTCACTTATTCACAATTATCCCATCTCACAACTTCCAGTTTTAATCTTCATTCAATTATTCACTTAGTATATTCCTCCATTCCAAAATTACTTAGTATATTCCCAATACCAATTTACTTAAGAACTTCATTCTTCATTTCTTAAGTTCAATATAAATATTTCTTGTATTTATTTTACTTCTTCACTGCTGAAGTTTATATTCAAATTGAATTCCAATTCCATATAAAATCAATTTGCTTCAATTTATTAGTTATTTTCAAATCTAAATACTTTCTTTCGATTTTCATTTAGATTTTCATCTTCAATTTTGCTTGAATTCAATTTATCTTCAAACTCTGAATATTGAATTTTGTTCACCTTATCTCAACCCATATTTAATTAACCATTTCCTTTTATTAGTTTCACTTACTAATTTATTTAAAATCTCAAATAAAAGTTTATTTGCAAACTTTTTCTTCCTTTAGTTTCTTCGAACAATTTCTTCAATTTTCACTTTACTTAACATACACACTTTAAATTAATTACCATTCCAAAATTCAATTAAATTCATTTTCTTACCAATTTAAATCATTTGTCGTTAGTGAAAAAATTTAAAAAAAAATTCTAACTCCCAAAATTTCCAGAAATTTTGGCAGAGTCTCCTTTGTACAGAGGAGCTTTTGCAATTTGACAAGAGATATAAATATATATACATCGACCCACACGGTCGGAAAACTAAAAAAACAAACAACAATTCATATTTCCTATCTTTTTTTATTGCGTAGGCGTACCTTTATTTAGCATTTTTAAGCAAGCGGCTTAATTATTTAGCATTTTGCGTGATCAAAACCAGCCAAACGGCTTTCTTGTACCTGTATTTACTCAATTCAAACATGTAAGTGCCAAATATATGCAATTTACAACACTTCATTTGCGTTTACAAAGCTAATACATGAATTCTATAAACAATGCATGTTATATAGTTTTTCATAAGCACATATAAGGTTTCGACACCTATTTCAATTGCATATTTGCATAATTTTCATTCGAAACCATTTTATTTAGACTCGACAACATTCCTTGCTTGTATATTAATAACCATTTCCAAATTAATTCATCTCTACCACTTTTATTTAATGGACTTTCATTTTCACCCGAAACCAAGCTTCCATAAATTTAAACTTAAGTTAATTTACTACAAATCATTCCAATTTCATAACTTAAGTTCATTCTCATTTTATTTGATTCTCATCAAATTTCATCTAATTCAAATTGTCCATTCTCTTTATCCATTTTAAATTTTAATTCACACTCTCAATTTATTTCTAAACTTATTTCATTAATAACAAGACCAATTAAAATTCTATTTAAGTAACCATTTTACTCAATTTACTAAAAAAATTCAGATTCACTAGTATTTTACTTATTTAAAATAGCTAAAACGTGCATTTGATAAACAATGCATGCTAAACAGTCCTTCAGAAGCAATTGCCAATGTTCCAACATTAATTTTAATTGTTGACAACCAATTCATATACTATTTCAATTGTTTCAATCTACCCATATACTATTTTCATTTAATTTAAATAGTTTACAACTTAATTGCTTACATTCAATTCATTTTTAACTCAAACAATCCCATTTATATTACCATAATATTTTAAATAAGCTTCCAGAGTTTAAACATTCAAAATCAGATTTGAAAAATATACATATCCAAATCAACCATTCTTTGAATCTCAAAACCAGACCCCATTTTCAAAACCATTCCAATTTAAAACAATTTGGCAGCAATTTCTCTTCTGGAAACTCGAAAATGAACATCGATGATGCTTCAATCATCACCGAAGTTATTTTCCAGCGACCGAAAGAGTTCAATGCTTTTATCTCTTTAAAAACGATTCAAATATTTTTAATTTCAAATTTCACCAGATTTCAAATCCAATTCAAAATATTTCTCAACTACTATCACCATTATTACTCCAAATCTTTTGAAAACCTTTTTCAATCCAAGGAATTTAAACTTTTCCCAAAAAATTTCAAATTCCAAATCCATCCAATTCATCTTCAACATTACACTGAAAATTTCAACTCAATTTATTTTCAAATATTTCTTTGGGATTCTATTTCAGATTATAAATCACATTTATAATTTACATTTACATATCTCATTTGTATATGAATTTATTTCTTAGCTGTTAGTTATGATTTCAATTTCTTATTCAATTTCCTCACAATAGTGATAATAATTTAATATTATCACTCCCTAACAACCAAGCATCCAAATATAACTATAATGATTTACGGAAAATTACTTCTTTTATATACAAAAATAATTTGGGTAAAATTATTTCATTTACCCTATTTTAAAACAATACTGTGTCGAATTGTTCTATTCAAGTGTTTAGAAAATCCTTCGATACAGTTGTCCAGACTGTGCCGATGAAGGTTCATATACCACTCAATAAATCAATCAACACAATATAAAACCATTTTATTCGCTAACAAATACGCGCTAATATCTATTATTACACTCAAACTCATTCTAGAGTACTACTGACTCTATCTCTAATGAGTAATCCCCACCAGAGCCAAGGTTCTCGCTTAACCTTTCAGCTCGGATACCACTGTAATAACCCGCAAACCCATACCCCTTAAATCGACACTATTCTCCAACATATCGACTCAAAGAGAACATAAATATGAACCATTAGGGTTAAAGAAGAAGGAGGTAGAAGAAGAAGAAATAAAATAACACCAGAATCTCACATCGCAGCGGAATAAAATATAATAGATAATAACTGATCTTTACAGAAAAGAAACTATATCTGTTTATACATACGTCACCAGAATACAACATCAGAGTACAATAAAATCAACATCACGATTTAGGACAGTTATAATAACTTGTCCCACATACAGAATACACAACATACACAACACAGCGGAATATACATCATATACGTGTGATACGTCTCGCCATCCAGCTCGTCTCCTGAGCTCCACAGCATCATAACATGTATCCTACAATACTCGGTCTGACCCGAGCATTATAATAAAATAACACCCGAGTCAGTCAGGAAAACCAGCGTGAGAAAACACACTCAATTGGATTATTAAAGTTTTCCAAACCCTTTGAAATCAAAAGCATCTCGTAAGACCACGCCACAAATAAACATGTCGGGTTTTTACCTTACGATAGCCAAAACACTTTTATCAAAATCCTCTGATATTATAGTAGTGTCTATATACAAATACTTATTCAAATAGCTGAAATTGTTACATGATTAAATTCCAGCATACTAGCCACAAAGTGGGTTCTACAAACAAAAACCGTAAAGGCACGTAGGGAGAATGGATTTCCAACTAATGAGTAAGCACTGGGGTACCACCTGTCACAGTACCTGGTCTAGATCAGCGTACCGAGGACCACGCCCGATCCCCTGCAACACAAGGCCAGAACTACACCTTACTGGATAATCCCGAGTAAGATCACCCCGCGGTTGGGGTCAGCAACCGCACCACACAGCCGAAATAAAAAGGGACATCTAGACAGGGATGACCTCACCCTAATGGGTGCTACCCACATAGCCTTGCTGCATAACCCCTGATTTTCAGTCATTCCTGATTGATGAGGCTCGAGGCTAAGCGTTACCTTTTCAAAACACATCTCTTAGAATGCCCACCATCTACCTGACGATGTTCCGAAAGCATTCATCCATACAAGTCCGTCTCGGGTTCGAACGGAACCGAAGGCACTACTCCTACTACATCCATTTTGGAATCACCCTCAGGATTAGTAGCGATTAGCCCTTGCACTTCACTGCTACATCTTCGATTCCAAACACGTTTTCCTCATGAAAACGTACAAACCGGATCGAAGTGGTTTTCGGGAGATGAATCCCGATCCCGGTCTCTTCGAAACGATCGGCGCATTGGCCAATATTTGATAGTCGTTTATTTAACTATCAATTACATCCACAACAAATCATTAAGCCACAATAATTTCTCCCAAATTATTTATTTATCTCAAATATCTTCGCAAGATATATTTCCACCTTTTAACCCTTTGAAAACAGTTTCAAACCGTCTCTCTCTCATGGAATAAATTCCCCAAATAATTTCTATTTCCAATGAAATCACCAAGTACAAATACTTTAGATTTTAAAAATAACTTAAAAACACTTTATTATAAAATACACTTTAAACATTTAAATTAAAAACTACTTTAATACTTTACTAAAAAATATACTTTAAGAATATTTAAAATAAAACTACTTTATAAAAAATAAAACTAACTTTTTATCTTTTAAAACATAATACCTAGTCACCTTTAAATAATTACTACTAAATAAATTTGGAAAATACTTACTTTAAAACTTAAACGTTTAAAAATAATAAATTTTCTAAAACATGCATTTAAAACAATCCTTAAAACCTTTAACTTATACTTAAAAATTTGCTTTGAAAACGTACTTGGCTATCTTGGGAAATACACTTCCCTTTCACACCTAAAAATAAATCACTATTTATTTTTAACCAAATTTACCCATTCCTTTAATAAATTCCCACCGTGAATTTATTCTTCCAAATATCCACCAATATATTACTTCACTTTTATAAACCTAGTTTATAAATTTCATAGTCTCATCTTCCTTTTAAGATCCTAGTTTTCAAACATTTAATCAATTTTCAAATTGATTTCCAAAATTTACTCCATTTTAAAATAATTCCTTTACTTCACAATTTTATTTCAAAATCCATTAACTTCCGATTTTATTTCTTTATTATGATTTAAAACCCATTTGTATCTAAAAATACCAATTCCATATTTTTTTTCCAAATTCCTTCTTTATCCTTTTTAAATAAATTTAAAACCTTGAATTTTAAAGTAAATTCTTTATTAATTTAAATAAAATCACGTAAGTTTAAATTTCCATTATTTCTCTGTTTGCTTAAAATCCTCTTTTACCATACTCGAAATTTATTTATTAGGATTTTAAAATTACTTATATTCTTTTCCAATTCATTCTTAAATTTATTCAAATTCTCTATAATTATTTTACTTGAAAATTTACTCTTTTATTTTCTTTTCAAAAATTTAATTCTATATATTTTGATAGCTTAGAGTATCGAAATATATTCAAGCAAACCATAGCATTCAATCTCAATTGTCTATATAATCCATCACAGGAAAATCAAATATTCATAACACAGAATATTAAACAATCTAAATGATTTTGAGGAATCCAGTTGGATCCCTCCAACTTGTTTCCCTGCATCCACAGATGTTAGCACAATACCAATTCCACTTCGAGGTGGAATATCGCGGTATATGGGTTTATATAATATCATCCGCTATTATGCGGCGCATAGGGTCTCATCCGCTATATAATGTGGGAAATCAACTACGACCAGCCCAATTTGTAAAGAAGAAGCATTCCTCTCTATTTTTACTTCTGTGCAAAAAAATCCGGCCGATCCTTTTCGTTTCTTTGTTCCTTTTCAAAAGCTAGGGTTTCTGGTAAAATTAAAGACGCCGATTTGACTCGATCGATTGCAGTGATGAGTTTAGGTCGATTTGCCTTGTCAATCGATTCTCTGGCTTTAATAGGCTTGCGGCTGCTCCAATTGTCGAGTATGATTCTTGCTTTGAATTGGTACGTGTTTTCCCTTTTTCAATTTATACTTACACTCGACTTGATTCGAGTTCTGGACGATGCTTGCTCTCCGATTTATTTGAACTCGAATGATTCACTACCGATAATGATGGTTGGGATTATATAGGGATCGAACACCCTATATTTACGTTCGTATATTTGTGTTGAATTCTTCAAATATTTTTGCTTGGCCATTCGATTTTGCTTGAATACTTGTGATTTATCTTGACTGGTTTATTTGTTTACACGTTACCGATACATTTTTATTTGCTTGGGTCGGTTCCTTATTTTGCTCCTACGATCATGGACATTTTAATTTTGAGATAATTTGGAAATTTTGCACCTTGACTCGTTCAATTTGAAATTCACTGCAACATTGTTTTGACCCATGGTTTTGCTGTTCCATTTATTTGCTGGCAAATTTCTAATTTTTTTGAACTGCTGTTACATTCTCTTTTCGAACCATGACTTTGTTTCTACTGCTTGCTTGCATCTGTAGTTGTATCAGTCTTCAATTCATTTATGTTGAACTGCTTCACTATCATTTCATTTCTATATTTACTGATGCTTGAGTTTTAATGATGATGTATCCATGTTGCATATGCATATACTTGTGTATCACCATATATGTACATACATACAAATGTATGTGTGTGTATATGTGTTGTGATGTCACTGGAATCTTGTTTTACTTGAAGTCAAGTCTGGTTGAAATTGTTGTCTTTGTTATGCTCGTACACATCCATATCGTGGTCAGTTTGCTTCACGTCGTAACTGGACTTGTTCCATTTAACTGGTGTATTGTGGTCTACACTTGATTTCTGGTCTGGTTGCACTTTTTCATTCATTTCTTCATTATCATATTTGACTGTGTTGATTTAGAGAGCTAGTTGTTATGTTTTGTTGAAGCTCCATGTCTTATGTGTTGCATATTGAACTGAGTCTGTTGAACTGCTTGTATTCATCGATGTCTCCTCTATTGCACATGTTTGTCACTGTGTATACATTCATGTCCAGTTGTGTGATCTAGTCAGTGATTATTCAATTTCATTATTTTGTCTATGAACTTGAATTTGTGTAGTCCTGCACTTGTCTTGTGTTCATGACTTCGTAACATTGCAGTTGCAAGTGTGGTTGTGTCCTCTTGGAGTCTGGTATACTTGTGATTCTGACTTCTATTTCATGTGCACTTGGTTCTTGCATTTGGTATCATATGCATGTCTGATTGTCACTGGTTCATCTTGATTTGTGCATTTGTTGAATCATGCTGGTGTGAAATGACCCTAGCTATTTCACCTAATTTTTACTAGGATTTTTTTTTTACATCAATAATTTCCTAGAGTCATTTAGCCTTTCCACTAAATTATCCAACATCCTAATTTTCTACTAATATATTTATATCAGTTCATTAATAGATATATTCACATACATATGAAGATGTATGTGACCCTCTTGCTTGGATCAGAGTGTTGTTTAACAAGAGTGCATCCTGATTGAATTTGAATTTCTAATCAACCAGTACATAGCTCATTTTCCATGCCTATTGATATTTGAGTCAGGGTAATGAATCCCATAATCATATGCAATCTATACTTAGTAATTTTTGACCATTCCTATAGTGATTGTCTGTTAGTTTGAGATAGCAAAGTGATCTCAGATTATATAGCAAGCCACCATAATTTTAGTTTAATTGTTTGGTATTTGATTAAAGCCAGAAAGGAAAATGATATACTCATTTATCATTTTCAACACAAGTGATTTTATCCAAATTTCTTTACTTATAACCAAGTTAGTTTAGTAATTCTTTCATAATCTATATAGTTGTATTTTTCTGAACCAAATTTATTCCCTAATCCCTGAGTTAACTCAGCTTGCATCTAATTTACAGGTTGCTTTACTGGATTTAGAGGATCCAGATTTTATGGTCATAAAGCATGGGTGGTGTCTATGCGGTTTGTGTATATTTCAGATGTGTTGGGCTATCTGAACTAAGAATGCTACTCAACAATACAAGTGAATTGCTTAAATAGTTTGTCTTATCTTTATATATACATTTTGCAAAGAAAGCTTCATATTTCTACAAATGCATTTTCTTCCTTTACACTCAAAAACTCTGGTCATCTTGATCAACCCAGGCCTCACTATTTTTGAAGTGGGTTAACCTCATGACTAGATCATCAAAACATTAGTGCCTGGCTATTGCAATGTGAATTCAGATTTAAGATACTTGGAAAATCTCTTAGAACATGTACACCTTTTTATAAAATGCACAAATATATATATATATATATATATATATATATTCTTCTTTTATCAAAACACTTCTGCATATTATTTCTAAATTCTTGAGATATTACTTCTAGCTAAAAATTCAGATTTTTAACTTTCAAACTTAAAGTTTTAAGTAACTTGAAATTAACTAATACAGTATATGTATATACATATCCATTCTCAATTACAGGCATATATCATTTACAGATTTCCACCATAATACTCAAATATATATATTCTTGCAGGTTAATCCCAAACTTAATACATTACTAGATTCAGTTAAAACAACTAAATAAATTCAAGCATTCAAGATCATTACATAACAACCAAAGCAGAACTGTAAATACTTCCCAGATTACATGCAAATAATTCATTCTAAGTTCTTATTTAATTCTAATTTAGCATGCTTATCCAATCTGATGCAGCCCAGAAAGTTGAAGACATAGGTCGTGTGCGACCTATGATGCTGGTAAGTCGGGTACGACTTAAGAAGGAAGCCACCGAGTTAAGATTTGGTGAGAAATGGTGGGAAAATGAAGTTCTAGGTCGCAACCGACCTAACAGAGGCTTTAAGTCGTCCCAACGACTTAGTGAAGATCGGCAACGACCTAGTGGGAAGGTGCGAGTTAACGAGATACTGGAACGACTTACCGGGTTAACTTGTATACGACCTACCGAGTTACGAAATAAGAAAAACGAAGCAAATTAGTGAAGTATTAGGTCGTGGACGACCTAATGAATCAGGAGTTAAGTCGCTAAAGATTGAAGCGTGGGATCTTCCTCCGAGTTAATCTCTACCGTTGTTCTTTAGGTTGCTGATGTGGAATGCGCATGTTTTAAGTCGCAAAGCATGGGATGTCGTTGATGTGTCTGCCGAGTTAACCTCTACCTTTGATTTCTTTAAGTCATTGATGCCGCCTGTTTTTAAGTCGCGTGAAGCCTGGTGCGTTGATTCTGCTGCGAGATAATCTCTGCCGTTGTTTGTTAAGTCGTTAAGGTCTTATGTCGTAAGTCGTTCTGTACATATGTCTTGAGTCGTATGTTTTGTAAGTCGTATGTCAACTGTTTTAAGTCGTATGCATTGTGTTGTACTGGTAATGTTGCTAAGTCGCTATGTTGTAACTGTTTTGGCTTAAGTCGTCACCGAGATAGGCTAAGTCGTAAGTCGTAAGTCGGTTCCGACTTAGGAGTTGTATTTTCTTTTCTGTTGCGAGTTGTAGCCTATAAATTGGCAAGTTGCTTCATTTGTAAAGGTTGTTGATTTTTGAATAAAATTCTCTTTTGATTGCTTTGTGCTTTCATTCAAATTGGTAGTTGAGTGTAATCTCCTATCTCCTCTTTCGGATAATCGAGTGCGCTCGATTCAACGATTGTAGAAGCCGATTTGCGGAATCTAGTGCGCTAGATCAACGCTCGAAGAATTGAAGATCTTTGAACCCGGTATCGTGCGCGATCAACGAGTTCAGGATAGCTAGAATTCGGTATCTTCGGATCAACGAATTTGGGCATTTCAGTATCTTCCAATCCACCGATCACTACATTCATAGATCTACATTGTTTTGTAATATCCGCTGCATCATTTTTGGTATCAGAGCTTGTTCTAACCAATCATAGTTAGATCGAGACTTGGAGCCTAATCATTTTGAAGAGTTTTGAAATTTGAAGTTGTTTGACCGAGAAGTTTGAAGTTGAGCCGTGAGCAAGTGAAGTTGTTCATCATTGTTCGAAGTTGTTTGATCGGATTTGAATTGGAGGCCGAAACTTTGTCCATCGTGCTCATCACGATTTGCTACAAAGTGGAAGTTTTCGATCCGTTTCATTTTGGATCAAAGTCCGAATTGTGTTTGAATTTTGAAGTGTTGAAGAGATTTCAAGTATGCCGCCAAGAAGACCTAATCGCCACCAAAACATAGAAGCTTTGTATCGAAGAGAAGAAGCTGATGAGATGGAGCAAAGAATCAATGAAAACTTTAGTGAGAAGCTTAACGAAGGAATTGGCCGGTTAGAGAAGCTTATGACGGAGATGAATCAAAATCGGAGAAGGGTTTCACCTGAATCTAATCATGGGGGTAGTAGAGTCTCGCCACATTCCAATCGAGACATAAGTGTTGAAAATGATCAAGGGCGTGGGAGGAACGTGAATGATCGTGAACGGAGGAATGTTGATAGAAGGGATGATGGTGGAAGACGTAATGGTAGTAGAGATGTGGGTGGACGAGATAGACAACGATATACATCTGATTTTGAAGAGGAGTATGCTGGTGGTAGTGTTCGAGGACAAGGAAGAAATTACTCTGAGTATGATCACAAATGGGAGTCGGGGATGAAGACTGAAATTCCTGAATTCAAAGGTGGTATGCAAGCAGAGGAGTTTCTAGATTGGGTAGCTAATGTCGAGGAGATTTTTGACTTCAAAGAAGTTCCAGAACATCGTAGAGTGAAGTTGGTTGCTACAAGGTTGAGGGGTAGAGCTTTGGCATGGTGGCAGCAAACCAAACTTACACGTGATCGGATGGGAAAGTCAAAAGTTGAATCTTGGGAGAAGATGAAGAAATTGATGAAAGCAACATTCTTACCTTACAATTATCAATCTTTGATGTATCAACGTTTACAGAATTTGAGGCAGGGCACAAAGACTGTTAATGACTATGCTGATGAATTCTATCAACTTATTGCAAGGAATGATATTATGGAAACGGAAGAGCAGCTGACATCTAGATTCATTGGGGGATTGAGAATGCAGATTCAGGATATGGTTAATATGTTCGATCCAAGATCTATAGCGGAAGCACATCAGAAAGCGTTGGCTTGGGAGAAACAGGGACGACGAGGAAGTGGTGTGTTTACTAATTCTAACAATCAAGCGAAGGGTGTTGGTGGGAGTTCTAATGTTACTAAACCTATCAGTAGACCAGTAGTGAAGGAGGTTGAGAAGGCAAGGGTTAACAATGGTTTCAAATGTTACAATTGTCAGGAAGTGGGTCATAAAAGCAGTGAGTGTCCAAAGCCGAAGAAACGAACCATGATTGTAGAAGTTGAAGATGAGGATGTTGATGGGGAGTGTTCTAGTCCAGTTGAGGAAGATGAACAGGATATTGCGTCAGGAGATGAAGGTTGTAATCTAATGCTGAGGAGATCGTGTTTAACACCGAAGCAGGAGGAATCTAGTTGGTTGAGAAGTAATATTTTTCAGTCAACATGTACTATTCTGGGGAAGGTGTGTAAGTTTGTGATTGACGCAGGAAGCTGTGATAATATTATTTCAACCGAAGCTGTGACAAAGTTGAAATTGAAGACAGAGAAACATCCGAGTCCATACAAGTTAGCATGGTTGAGAAAAGGAGGAGAAGTGAAAGTGGATAGACGAGTTCGTGTTCCATTCTCTATTGGGAAGAAATACAAAGACGAAATCTGGTGTGATGTAGTAGAGATGGATGTTTGCCACTTATTATTGGGAAGACCATGGCAGTATGATCGAGCAGTACAACATGACGGTCGGACCAATAGCTACAATTTTATGTTTGAAGGCACGAAAATTATCCTAGTTCCGAAGAAGAGATCACAAGGAGAAAGTAAGTCAGAAGAGATTGAAGAGTTGAAAACCTTATTATCTCTGAAGGAGTTTGTTAAGGAGGTTGAAGAAGAGCCGGAAGTATTCTTGTTGATTGGGCGTGAGAGCAGTGAAGAGGTTGAAATACCAGAAGAAGTTAAACCAGTTTTGAAAGAATTTGACGATGTATTTCCAGAGGAGTTACCAACGGAGTTGCCACCGTTGAGGGATATACAACATCAGATAGATCTTTTTCCAGGTGCTGTGTTGCCACATAGACCACATTATAGAATGAGCCCGAAGGAACATGAAGAGTTGCGAAGGCAGGTAGAGGAATTGCTTGAGCAGGGGAGTTTAAGTCCTTGTGCTGTACCAGCTTTATTGGTACCCAAAAAGGATGGAACGTGCAGGATGTGCACTGACAGTCGAGCATTGAATAAGATTACTGTGAGATATAGATTTCCAATGCCGAGGTTGGATGACTTGTTAGATCAAATAAGCGGAGCTACTATCTTTTCTAAGATTGACTTGAAGAGCGGTTATCATCAGATTCGTATTAGACCAGGGGATGAATGGAAGACAGCATTCAAGATGAGGGAAGGATTGTATGAATGGCTGGTAATGCCGTTTGGTCTATCGAATGCACCGAGTACTTTTATGAGGGTGATGAATCAGATTTTTCGACCGTTCATTGGGAAATTTGTGGTGGTATATTTCGATGATATTCTGATTTACAGTGGGAGTCCAGAGGAACATTTGAATCATCTTAGAGAAGTGCTGATGGTATTACGACAAGAACAATTTTATGCTGCAATGAAGAAATGCGTGTTCATGACGCATAGTGTTTTGTTTCTGGGGTATGTTGTGTCGAAGGAAGGTATACAGGTGGACCAGAGTAAAGTTGAGGCAATCAGAGATTGGCCGCAGCCCAAGACGATAACGGAAGTCCGTAGTTTTCACGGGTTGGCTTCATTTTATCGGAGGTTTATTCCACACTTTAGTAGTGTGATGGCACCTGTTACAGACTGCATGAAGGGTAAACAGTTTGCATGGACAGAGGAAGTCGGGGTTGCTTTTGACCGAATCAAAGATCTTTTGACCTCTGCACCCATTCTAGTGCTACATGATTTTCAGTTAGTGTTTGAATTACATACTGATGCATCCAAGGTTGGGATTGGAGGAGTGTTGAGTCAGAAGGGACGTCCGATTGCATATTTTAGTGAAAAATTGTCAGGAGCAAAGATGAGATACAGTACATATGATGTGGAATTCTATGCTGTTGTGCAATCTATTAAACACTGGAGACATTATCTATTTCAGAAGGAGTTTGTTCTGTATACTGATCATGAAGCATTGAAGCATTTGCAAGGGCAAGATAAGATCTCACCGAGACATGCATCGTGGATTGCATATTTGCAACAATTTACTTTTGTTGTTAAACACAAGTCGGGAGTGACAAATCGTGTTGCGGATGCGTTGAGTAGAAGAAATCACTTGTTAACTACATTGAAGGTTGAAGTGACGGGGTTTGAAATATTGCCAGAATTATTTACCGATGATCCCTACTTTGCAAAGTTTGTTGATAAAGTCAAGGAGGGAGAGACGGATGAGTTTATGATGGTAGATGGTTTTCTCTTTAAAGGAAATCGATTGTGCATACCAGAGGGTAGTCTGAGAATGAAGATTATCAAGGAATTACACGAAGAGGGACATGTTGGGAGAGACCGAACCTTACAGTTGATTTCACAATCCTACTTTTGGCCATCAATGAGGAAAGAGGTGGAAAGGTTTGTGGAGCGTTGTCATATTTGTCAGGTTTCGAAAGGAACTGCGACTAATGCTGGTTTATATATGCCATTACCGGTACCGACTAAACCATGGATTGATGTGAGTATGGATTTCGTGTTGGGATTACCGAGACACAGCGTGGTAACGATTCCATATATGTGGTGGTGGACAGATTTTCGAAGATGGCACATTTTATTGCTTGTAAGAAGACGGCAGATGCTGTTCATGTTGCTCAATTGTTTTTCAAGGAGATCTATCGACTTCATGGATTGCCAGAATCTATTGTGTCGGATAGAGATACTCGATTTCTGAGTCATTTTTGGTTGAGTTTGTGGAAAATGGTCGGGACGAAGTTGAAGTTTAGTAGTGCCTATCATCCGCAAACTGATGGACAAACAGAGGTGGTTAATAGATCATTGGGAAATTTGTTGAAATGTCTTGTTCAAGATAATCTGAAGAGTTGGGATGTGAAGTTATGCCAGGCAGAATTTGCTCATAATCATGCTATGAATCGATGTACTGGGTTCAGTCCATTTCAGATTGTTTATTCGAGCTTACCAAAGGGACCATTGGATTTGACGGTGGTGCCACAATCAAAGAAGACAGTTAAGAAAGCTGCTGATTTTGTTGAGGGGCTGACGGAATGTCGTAAAATCGTTCAAGAACGATTAGAGAAAGCAAATGAGAAGTATAAACAATCTGCAGATTTGAAACGAAGGAATGTTGAATTTCATGAAGGTGATCTGGTTTATGCAGTATTAACGAAAGATCGTTTTCCAGTAGGCGCGTACAATAAATTGAAAGCACGAAAAATTGGTCCGGTAGAAGTTGTGAAACGAATCAATGAAAATGCTTATAAACTAAAGCTGCCAGATGATGTGTATACATCTGACGTGTTCAATGTTAAACATCTCGTACCATATCATGGGAATGAACGATCTGATGAAGATGAATTTACAAATTCGAGGTCGAATTTCTCTCAACCTGGGGAGGATGATGCAGCCCAGAAAGTTGAAGACATAGGTCGTGTGCGACCTATGATGCTGGTAAGTCGGGTACGACTTAAGAAGGAAGCCACCGAGTTAAGATTTGGTGAGAAATGGTGGGAAAATGAAGTTCTAGGTCGCAACCGACCTAACAGAGGCTTTAAGTCGTCCCAACGACTTAGTGAAGATCGGCAACGACCTAGTGGGAAGGTGCGAGTTAACGAGATGCTGGAACGACTTACCGGGTTAACTTGTATACGAGCTACCGAGTTACGAAATAAGAAAAACGAAGCAAATTGGTGAAGTATTAGGTCGTGGACGACCTAATGAATCAGGAGTTAAGTCGCTAAAGATTGAAGCGTGGGATCTTCCTCCGAGTTAATCTCTACCGTTGTTCTTTAGGTCGTTGATGTAGAATGCGCATGTTTTAAGTCGCAAAGCATGGGATGCCGTTGATGTGTCTGCCGAGTTAACCTCTACCTTTGATTTCTTTAAGTCATTGATGCCGCCTGTTTTTAAGTCGCGTGAAGCCTGGTGCGTTGATTCTGCTGCGAGATAATCTCTGCCGTTGTTTGTTAAGTCGTTAAGGTCATATGTCGTAAGTCGTTCTGTACATATGTCTTGAGTCGTATGTTTTGTAAGTCGTATGTCAACTGTTTTAAGTCGTATGCATTGTGTTGTACTGGTAATGTTGCTAAGTCGCTATGTTGTAACTGTTTTGGCTTAAGTCGTCACCGAGATAGGCTAAGTCGTAAGTCGTAAGTCGGTTCCGACTTAGGAGTTGTATTTTCTTTTCTGTTGCGAGTTGTAGCCTATAAATAGGCAAGTTGCTTCATTTGTAAAGGTTGTTGATTTTTGAATAAAATTCTCTTTTGATTGCTTTGTGCTTTCATTCAAATTGGTAGTTGAGTGTAATCTCCTATCTCCTCTTTCGGATAATCGAGTGCGCTCGATTCAACGATTGTAGAAGCCGATTCACGGAATCTAGTGCGCTAGATCAACGCTCGAAGAATTGAAGATCTTTGAACCCGGTATCGTGCGCGATCAACGAGTTCGGGATAGCTAGAATTCGATATCTTCGGATCAACGAATTTGGGCATTTCAGTATCTTCCAATCCACCGATCACTACATTCATAGATCTACATTGTTTTGTAATATCCGCTGCGTCACAATCATTCTCATTAGCCATAGCAGCTTCCTATTTAGAGCCAGCATTCCCTGAAAGAGCATTAGAGGCTGCCCCATTTTAAATGAGACACCCCAGATGCCATAAGCAAACAAGGGTCAAATACAAGATCTGGTATGAGCAATATCAAAAATTCCATGATATTAAGTAAATGAGTGAGACATAAACATTTTGTATAAGTGGGCATAGCTTCTTTGATCAATTTGCCTGACTTGTTTATGATATATTGTGCATATATGATCAGTATTTAAGACTAATTATGTACACACATTCAACTATGCAAACATACATTTCAAATAGAAATACTCAGGAACTATCATAGCTCCAGACCAACCAACCTAGGAATAACACAAGTTCCTACTTCATCAATTTGAGGTTGCATTTACCAAATTTCTTCCTAGCCTCATCTGCCATAAGGAATCACAGGGACACATTACAATAAAATAATTCACAATATTGCACAAAGATCTCAGGGCTTAAACAAACCATGTGCCAACTTGCATACTTTAAATACAACAAGCATTCCAACAGTCCTCTTGGCTCACAATCCTTAGTTTATTTACTAAGTGTTCATGTTTAATCCTATCATGAGATAGCTAGGTGACTAAATCCCAGTATACATGAAACATTACATAGAGTTTACAAGCATAATTCAAGAACAAGCTAACATTCATGTCCAGGGAAATCATATTTTCAAATATTCTAGCTCAAAGAAAATACAAGAATATTTACAACTGGAAGTGAAGACTAGGCATTTGGGTTACTATTGTTTCATAAGCAACCATGTTTGAACTAAATTCAAGATCTAGTTTAAACAAGATTTCTGGCTCATGGGTTTCTATTTGATCAAGGGTTCAGCACTTTTGGATATTTCCATTGCAACCTTGAGTCTTTCATTTGAGCCTCGGCACTTACACAAGTGTAATGCAACTCATATACATTTTGATTTCTATTTTTCATGCCATATCTGAACCAGTTACAAGTATTCTCTATTTACTATCATAATTTCATACTTTAACATTTCTGGGTATAACCAAACAGAGCAAAATACTCAACTATCAAAGCAATCAAAACATTCAGAAACACCCATTAAAGCATCCATTAAAACCACAGTAGTAAAATCAAAAATATGTAGAAAAATAACATAAGCTTGGCTGCCTCGTAACAGGACTTAATGCCATGGGTTTAGTGAGACTACTCACAGAAAAATGCTTCTCTTGCTTAATCCAAAAAAGAAACCTTTTAAAACTTGCTTTTCTGCTTGCAAATATTTTCTTCTTTGTTTTCTTAAATGTCTTAGGTAGCAAATGATTTTTCTGGTTTATACTTGGATTTATAAGAGAGGTTTTTCTAGGGTTTTATCATTGTAAAATCCCATTCCTACCCTGGCCAAGGCTCATGCATTCTGCATTTCAGATTTGCTTATTTTTCACCCTTAATACCCCGGCCATATGTGATGCTTACCTCCCCTTTTTACCTTTTCCAAAATATCATATTCTTATCAAGTCATGATAATTGTGTGACATTGTCACTTGTTTATTTTCTAAAAATCCTCCTTTCTATTTTCTGCCTAAAGCAATTATTTTGCTTGCAATTTGTCTTTTGCTATTTTAGTGTTACAATTTCACTTGCTTATTTCTTTTTCTTTTTCAATATTTTCAATACTTACAGAAATGCACATTTGCATACATATCTTGTCTAGGCTTATTTAACTACTCCTTAATTTCAGAAAGATATGCACCTATATGTGCATACAGGTTTTTTTTTCAAATCTTTATAACATATATTTTTTTTCCTGGGTTTTAAAATAAAATCTGTTTACTGATTCAAAACAAAACTTACTTTTCTTATTTTCTGGGATGATTCATATAATTCCAGAAATCAAATATCCATATCACAAAATCATGTTTGTAATGCTTTTTAATTCTTGTTTTAATTTCAGGAGATTTGGAGTTCTTCCTTGTGCCATATCAGTGTGCACGTGCACACATGCACACACACTTGCACACAATTAATTCCATATATTCCTATACAAATAAATTCATATATTTTCAAAATTCAACCAAAATAAGGTTCCATGAATTTCTGGGGCATTACAATCACCCCACCTTTTTAGGAATTGTGTCCTCACAATTTTCTCATTTTGACTTTAAACATTTCCAGATTTTATAAAATCCATTAAACATTGCATAAGCAAACAATTCAGTCAAAACAACCATACATATTAAACTTTTTTAGGAATTTAGATTTTACCTTCCACTGCAAAAAGCTTAGGGTAATCCATCTTTATCTTATCCTCTAACTCCCATGTACAATCATTAGGGTCTAGGCTCCATTGAACCTTTACCAATTTCAAAGTTTTGCTCCTCAACTTCTTTTCCTCTTTAGCTAAAATCCCCACTGTTTCTTTCTCATAGACCAAATCAGGATTTATTTGAACTTGAGTTGGTTTCTCTAGAATTTTCTCTTTATCATGCACCCATCTCCTAAGTTGTGATACATGAAATACATTGTGCATTGCACTCATCTCTTCTGGTAGCTCCAACTTGTATGCTAATGAACCTACTCTTTCCAAAATCTTGTAGGGTCCAACATACCTCGGGGTAAGTTTTCCCTGCTTGCCAAACCTCAACACCTTCTTTATAGGTGAAACTTTGATGAAAACATAATCACCAACTTCATATTCTACCTGCTTCCTCCTTACATCTGCAAACTTCTTTTGCCTATCTTGAGTTGCTGCCATTCTTCTCCTTACAAGTTCAATTTTCTCTGTTGTTTCTTTAACATACTCAGGCCCTAAGACAGCCTTTTCTCCTGCTTCAACCCAACATATTGGTGACAAACATGGTTTGCCATACAAGGCTTCAAATGGTGCCATGCCTATGGTGCTTTGATAACTATTGTTATATGTAAATTCAGCCAAATGGAGGTGATCTTCCCAATTGCCTCCAAAGTCCAATGCACATGCCCTCAACAAATCCTCCAAAAATTTATTTATTACTTTAGTTAGACCATCTGATTGGGGGTGGTATGCAGTACTCAAGCATAATTCACTCCCCATGGCTTCTTGAAAGCTCTTCCAAAATCTGGATGTAAAGATTGTGTCCCTATCACTCACTATAGTCTTAGGAATTCCATGCAACCTTACTACTTCTTTCATGAATATTTGAGCTAGTTTAGGTGCATTTCTTTCTGCCTTCACTGGTATAAAGTGTGCCACTTTAGTCAATCTATCAACTACTACCCAAAT
The DNA here is from genome assembly GCA_030737815.1 of Allium fistulosum. Lineage (NCBI taxonomy): Eukaryota > Viridiplantae > Streptophyta > Magnoliopsida > Asparagales > Amaryllidaceae > Allium > Allium fistulosum. Next base: position 1,391,625,056 of record CM060902.1, read on the forward strand.
GCTTGTATTTCCTCTCTTCGATCTAGGCAGACCATCTATGAAATCCATAGATATATCTTCCAACTTCCACTGTGGTATGCTTAGAGGTTGTAATAGGCCTGAGGGTCTTTGGGTTTCTGCTTTGACTTGTTGGCAAGTCATACACTTTGCAACATGTTTGGCCATATCAGTTTTCATCCCTTTCCACCAATAATCCCTCTTCAAGTTTTGGTACATCTTGGTGCTGCCTGGATGTATAGAATATTTGCTCCTATGATATTCATTAAGTATCTCTTCCTTCAATCCTATATCCTTTGGAACACATATTCTACCTTTATTCCTTAAGTAACCATTCTTATCAATGTGGTAGTTTGCTACTTCTTCTCCTTTTTCTATTAGAGTTTTCTTTTCTAATAAATCTGAATCTTTCTCTTGCATTTTCCCCACTTTCAAAATTAAATCTGATTGCAAAGTTATCAAACTTAATTTTCCTCTACTCCCTTCTTCAATCATCTTCATGTTTACCTCACTGTTTTCCTCAATTTCCAAATCAGTAAGTAGAGATAAATTTCTAAACTCTTCTATCATTAACATGGCTACTTTTGCATGCTGCCTGCTCAAAGCATCTGCAACTTTATTAGCTTTTCCTGGAGTATAAAGTATGTCTAAATCATATGCTGCTAGAAACTCAACCCATCTATGTTGCCTCATATTCAAATCTTTTTGTGAAAAGAGATATTTCAATGCCTTATGGTCAGTGTATAAGATAAACTTAGCACCTAGAAGATAATGTCTCCAGAGCTTTAGTGCATACACTACTGCTGCCAACTCAAGATCATGGGTTGCATACTTTGATTCATGTGGCTTCAATTGTCTTGATGCATAGGCTATAACTTGATCTTGCTGCATTAATACAGCTCCTAGCCCAGAACCACTTGCATCAGTATAAACAATTAAATCCTCATTTCCTTCTGGTACTTTCAACACTGGTGCATTGACTAAGGCCTCCTTGATTCTACTAAAGGCTTGTTCACATTTCTCAGTCCATATAAAGGGTTGGTTCTTTCTAGTTAGGTTGGTAAGAGGTGATGACATCTTAGAAAAATCTTTTATAAATCTTCTATAATACCCTGTCATTCCCATAAATGACCTAACTTCTCCTACTGTGCTTGGCCTTTTCCATGCTTGGATAGCCACAATTTTATTGGGGTTCACCGAAATGCCTTTGGCAGATATAACATGCCCAAGGAAATGCACTTCTTCTTTCCAAAATGCACACTTAGAAAATTTTGCTTTTAAATCTTTTTCTCTTAATCTTGACAAAACAAGGTGTAAGTGATTTTCATGTTCCTTTACTGTTTTAGAATAAATCAAAATATCATCAACAAAAATCAATACAAACTTGTCTAAATAATCCCTGAATATCCTATTCATCAAGTCTACAAAGTATGATGGGGCATTTGTCAACCCAAATGGCATGAAAAGAAACTCATATAGACCATACCTAGTGTTAAAGGCTGTATACTTAACACTTGAGTTCTCAACCTTCATCTGATGAAACCCAAATGCCAAGTCTAATCTAGAAAATATTTTTTCTCCACTAAGTTGATCAAAAAGATCATCAATTCTAGGTAAGGGGTACTTGTTTTTGATAGTGTCTTTGTTTAGCTCCCTGTAATCTATGCACATTCTTGAAGTACCATCATGTTTTCTTACAAACACTACTGGAGCACCCCTGTGATAACCCAGATTTTTGGGGCATCAGTTAATTGAATAATTATCTAATTTTAACTATTGAAATGTGATATCCCGGGTTTTTGGGCAATATAGATTTATTAATCAGTATCGATAATTTAATTGGTTCGATAATTTTCCTATATAATTTTAATTTAAATTGGTTAATTTAATATTTTAAAGGTTAATAAATTATAATCTGGCAATATTGATTTAAAATTGATAAGATTTATTTTCAAAGCTAATAAATTTTATTCTATTCATAATATATATATTTGATATATATTGTGAATGGAAATATCTTTTGTTTTGTTTTAAAGATGAATTTTCAAATTGTAATATATATGTAGGTATATGTTATAATTTGGATTGTTTTGAATTTAATCTAATCTATTGATAAATTATATATGTATATATTGTGATTTGAAGCTTTGTTTTAAAATTAATATTTTTCAAAAGTTACTTTAAGATTTATTCAATTGTTTTCAAAATATAAGATAGTTATTTATTTTAAAAATATGATAGTTTAAATAAAGTTTTGTTTTCTTTAAAGTGCTTAGCATAAAATAGTTATAAATATATATAGTTTTAAATAAGCTTTCTTTTTAATATCTCTTTAATTTAAATGGTTTATATATATAAACATAAATAAATTTAGTACTAATTCACATTTACATAAATACATAAATATCAATACATATTCATATTACATAATTAAGAAAACATAAATACTTTTAAGACAAGGATTTAAACATAATTAGGCATTGATTTTAACACTTGTAAGGATGAGAAGGTATTGTTGTGACATTTGTCTAATTTATAAACAAGTGGCAAAATTTTATTTTCTCTAAAATTTAATTAAATTAATAAAATGGTGTAAAAGAAGAAATCTGGTTATTTTTCTCTTCAGTTCAAACTTTCTCAAATCTATTTTCTTTCATCTTCAAACTGTAATCAAAGAAAACTAAAAACCAAAAATCAAAGTCAAGAGCCTGATTTCATCTTCAATCTGAGATCAAGCAACTGAATCAAGCTTGGAATTTTAATCTGCAAGCATTTATGTAACTTCAACCTACATTCAAAAAAAAAATGATGATTCAATCTACAACAAAATCAACCTGCAACAATTCAAGTTACAGATTCAACATAAATAAGGCATGCAGGAATTACAAATGCAAACAACAAGAAGATCAAGCATCAACAATTAAACTTCAGATCAAAAATGCAATTCCAGGAAATATAACAAAACTGCTCTGTTCTCTGAAATTAAAGGTGAGTAAACACTATTTTAAAAACAGTAAAATTTATTTCTATGTTTGTTATGTGAGATTAATGTTGTAGTGATATGGTATGCATTGTTTACATGAATGATTGGAATGAATGTATGTGAATAAATTGTTATACTGGTGAAATGTTATATATCTTCTTCTCTGCTTTTGTTACAGGCTATGATTTGATATTATAAATTCAAAATCTCACAATAGAATCTATATTTGACTTTGAGGTATAAATGAAAGATGTTTGTTGAAGTATAATAAAGCTTATAAAAATAGTTCCAGGGTTGTAAATTCGATAGATAATTTTTAAAATGAATATAACAGTGAAATGCACATATATGTCAAAATTTAATTTATTTATTTTTAGATTTGGATTGCATAGTCGTATTCGTGGCAGAGAATCGTGAATTTAGGTGGTATAATCATGATTTTTAAGATTTGGTTGGTCAAGATTTTTCGAGTTGAACAGAAAACATATTTCTGTCAATATCTGGTGAACGAAGACAATCAGTGGGTCGAGATTGATGCTGGAGGTGGTCGGGGGTCTTGTGATCATCGAAAAAATCCTAATTGGATTTATCAATGATCGAGGTGGCGAAACGATGACAAACTAGGGTTAAATTACCTGTTTTGGTCATTGGGGTAGTCGAGACTTTTGTGTGATCGTGGGTGAACTGGAGTGGATCGCGATGGGAGGGATCAGTGCAGGAGGATGAGGCGAAGCTTCGGTCATGTCGGCATGGGTTCCAGTGGTCGGTAGCGTTGGGACGAGGCGATTTTGTTGATCAAGTTTTGGGTTCCTATGGCCTCAATTGCTCGTTTTCGATTTTCTGGCGAATTCGTGGAACTGGAAGGTAGGATGAGTTGACGAGATGATTATCGACTAAGTGGTGATGTCGCGGCGGTGAGATGGTCGGAGACGAGGGCGTGCACGTGCACGTGTGCACGTTTGAGCATATCTGGGACGTGAGGGCTTTGGGGAAGATGAAGCAACTCGAGATAGTGTCGTGTTGTTTTGCAGTCGACTCGAAGCAGCCTTGGTTGCGAGTGAGACGAGTTAGGCTCGAGGAAATTAGCGTTTGTCTCGGGTTCTTGCTCGAGATTTGTGGAGTTTGTTTTTGATAAGCAACCAGATTTTTAATTTTAAAGGAGAAAACAAGTTCAAGTTTTAAATTGTTTTTGTTCTTAAGTAAAACAAAATTTTAAAATTCTATTTGAAATAAATAGGTTAAAAATTAGAAAATTTAAAGTGTTTTAAATTTTAATTGATTTCTAAATGCATTATTTTCAAATAAGGTTAATGTTAAAATTTTGAGAACTAAATAGAATAATTTGTCTTTAAAGATTTGATTAATTCAAATAATTAAATTGTGATGATTAAGGTTAAATTATTTGGATATGAACTTAAGAATACTTGATTTTATGATTTGTTAATAAGTAAAGATTATTTAAGATAAATGATTTTCTAAATTAATTAATTAAGGATTTTGAAGTATAAGAAGTTAATCAATTAATTATTTAATTAATTTTAAATAATTAGTTAATTGTTTATTTAATTTTAAATAATCACTTAATTATGGATTAATTAAGTATAATTACTTAATGAAGTAATTAATGGTTAATTATTAGATGTAATTACTTATGGAAGTAATTAATGGAAAATTACTCATGGGAGTAATTAGCTGAGGTGATTAACGGGTAATCACTTAATGTTATCAGTTAAGGAATTAATTAATATAATTGTTTTTGAGTTAATTAATTATGAAGAAATTAATTAAGAATTATTTAATGATGGAATTAATTATTTGTTAAGTAATTAATTAAGAAAGTAATCGAGATCATTTAAATGAAGTAATTAGAAGATAATTACTTAGGTAAGTAATTAAGAGTTAATTACTTAATTATTTTAGTTAATTAATTAATGTGATTAATTAAAGGTGTTTAATTTAAGATTAATTACTAAGTGTAATTAATTAAAAAGTAATTAATTAATAAAGTAATTAATTAAGGATGAATTGTTAATTTGATTAATAATTACTTAATGAAGCAATTAAAGATTAATTAATTAGATTAATTAATCAAGGTTAATATAATTAATTAAGAAGTAATTACAAGATCGTTAATTACTATGATTAATTAAGGTTAATTAATGAATGTAGTTAATTAAAGATTAATTATTTAATTAACTAGAAGGTAATTAATTAATAAAGCAATTTGAGGATTAATTAATTAATTTTAGTTAATTGATAAAGGTTCATTAATTATTGTAATTAATGATATAATTAAAAGTTAATTACTGAATATGATTAAGGATAATTACTAAAAGGTAATTAAAGTATAATTAATCAAAGGAGATTAATTAAGAAAGATCATTAAGAGATGATTAATTAATTAATTAATTTGAAATTAATTAATGATAGTAAGCAGGATTAAGATAATCCAAGTGATTAAAGAATAGTAATTAATTTATTTAAAGATTGATTAAATTGATTTGGAGATAATCAAAACCTGCTTATGGATGATTGATTGATATTGGGTGATTGGTTGATATTGGATGATTTGGATATCTCTGATATATGCTGCTTTGTGAGATGAATGTTTGATATGAATTATCTATTGTGATAATGTGATTCATCTATCTGTTTATATCATTCAGAATATAAGTTTAAATGTTTAAACCTTTAAACAACTTGGCCTTAAAAGATACGTTTTGGATTTCGATGAGACCGGGATCGGGTTTGCTACATTACAGCGTGATAGGGGGTTCTCGCTTCGCGGTTTGGTGGCGAACGGGAGACTCTTACCCCTACATGTCCCTGAGAGGTAAAGGCCTTGTGAGGGTTGGTTGCGAGTCGAGAGGCTGGCCGTAAAAGCAAATTCGAGGTATCACTGTATGCCACGGTGGGTCTGGGATGGTTGCAAAGCCTACCAGTCGCCACTGGCTCGTCCCGTTACATTTGGTATCAGAGCTGTAGGTTGAGTGAATACCTAGGCTCTGAAGTGGTGTCTATCTTGAGAGCGCGTAATTGTTAGTTATATAAAAATGGTTTTATATTGTGTTAATTGATCGGTTGAGTGGTATATGGATTCTGGTCAATACGAGTAGCTAACGTTATTGATAGGGATCTCTAAACACTTGAACCAGGCCAACGGACACAATATTGTTTTAAAAAGGTAAATGAAATAATTTTACCCAGAAATAAATTCTATAAAAAAAAAATATCATTTTAAATATATATATTTATGTATTTCTACCTATTTATTGGGTTACCTGTTCGGGTTTTCCAATATAAGCTATAAAGGTAGATAAGGTGGTAGTGTGTGTAACACAATTACCAATAGTTGGAGTTTGAATGTTTGAAGTTGGAAGTATATATCGAGACTGTAAACCCAATATCGTCTCGAGTAAGTTGGCAGTATGGAGTAAGGATGTCTCGGATCTCTGAAGAAAATCCTTTTCAAGATTCGGAATCCATTATTGGAATGTAAAATTGGTTGAGCTCGGGTGAGCAAATTTTCTAGAGTTGGATCTATCAGTTGTGCAGAAGTAAGTGATGGTAGCTTGGCGACTTCAGGAAGGAGAAGTTGTGTGATAAGACACAGTATCTATGGATGTTCCCGAAGGAGGTGTTCTTTTTGGAGCAAGATTAAAAAGGTATTGGAGGAACAGTTGATGTCTACCGCAGGAAAGACTCGGCTGTATAGGAATTCTCTAATATCGAGTAAGAGAGTTCTGTCTATTTTAAAGTATGGGACTAAGGTCGATTAATTGTTTCTTCGGACATGGTCTCATTGTTCCCTTAAGAAGAGTAAGTTATTGGCGTTTGGTTTGGAGCCGAGTTTCTTTTGGGATGTCTTCCATCTCGGAGGTTCGTTGTGAGGTTTGTTGATGGTTTTAGTTTTGAGAAGTCTTTGGATTAGAAGTTCTTGGTTAGCTGTGGTAGCAGTGCAGCTCGGAGTGTTCGGTGTGCTGTCGAGATAGAGTTTGGATGCAGCAGTATGGTCCGTTTCTTCGATGGTTCCGGAATCTATGTGGTTCTTCTAACAGTAGTCCGGGCAGATGGTGAAGTCTTTCTTGAATGGTTTACCTTGTTTGTAAAAGCTTAAGGCTGTTTTAATTGGTAAAGAGAAAACAGTTTCTTTGGAATCCGAACTAGGAAGAATCGCAAAAGTGACTTGCGATTAGTTTGGGAATTCATCTTAGGTAATATTTTGTTTGAGACTGAGGATTCTCATGTGGAAGTAGGAGCTACTGAAGTAATCAGAAGTTTGTCTGCATCTGGAGTTGAGTTCCATATTGTATTGGTTCCAGAAGCAATTTTGGGTAGTTAGTCTGGTAGTAGGATGATTCTTGGAGAAGCAGAGTTGGCGTATTAGCTTAGAAATTTTTGAAATTTGGATTGGTCAGTTCTAAATTTTGAATTAGATTCTGTTATAAGGATGTGTGACAGAGTCAGATGAGTCATTAAGATTTTATGGATTTGATGAACAAAGTTTCCTGAATTTATTGGATAAGTTTATACCCGTTATCATCAGCAGTATTCTCATCTATTTCAGAATCAGAGTTGTGCAGCGGAAGCGAGGTATCAGCTGTACAAGGAAGGAAGCGAGTTCAGTTTGCTATTGCTTGGGAAGTAGAGCTTGTGTTCTAGATTTCGACGGATTTTGGATGACTTTTCTGTTGGATAGGATCCAGAAACTGGTTTGTTTGGTCCAGTTGTTTCTGAAAGCATCAGCGTAGGTTGAGCTGATCAAGATGATGGGCAAACCAGGTTTATCTATTGAGTTATGTAGATATGAGATAAGTAGTTTGGAATTTGAAGTTGGAAACTTCATTGTTGTTAAGATTTCTCTGGTTAAGAGAACAGTTTGGATAAGATTGAGTTGCCAGTTTAGATAGCTGGAATTCATTGTATTTCACGTATCTTTGAGGGAATACGTGTATGATTCATCATTGGTTGTTGAATCTGCAGTTCGGTTGCATTTGGAAGTTGAGCTAGACTTGAGTATAGTATGATGTTCTGTTCAAATTGGTGGATCTAGAGAAGTGAGAAGCTCTGGATTATAGTGGTGTTGTTTGTTTAGTTTCTGTAGAGCGAGTCTCCCGGTGATTTATACTCGGGGAAACTCGAGATAGTATTATGAAGTCTATTCTGATTTGTATCAGAATAGTTAGTTAGGTTTGTTTGTTTGATTGGTTGCTTTGATTGATAGGAATTGGATGATAGGTTTGTGTTTGAAATTAAAATCTTTGCTGGATTATTAAATTAACTTTGCTTTTAATTTCGGGGACGAAATTATTTTAAGGGGGGAGGAATGTGATATCCCGGGTTTTTGGGCAATATAGATTTATTAATCAGTATCGATAATTTAATTGGTTCGATATTTTTCCTATATAATTTTAATTTAAATTGGTTAATTTAATATTTTAAAGGTTAATAAATTATAATCTGGCAATATTGATTTAAAATTGATAAGATTTATTTTCAAAGCTAATAAATTTTATTCTATTCATAATATATATATTTGATATATATTGTGAATGGAAATATCTTTTGTTTTGTTTTAAAGATGAATTTTCAAATTGTAATATATATGTAGGTATATGTTATAATTTGGATTGTTTTGAATTTAATCTAATCTATTGATAAATTATATATGTATATATTGTGATTTGAAGCTTTGTTTTAAAATTAATATTTTTCAAAAGTTACTTTAAGATTTATTCAATTGTTTTCAAAATATAAGATAGTTATTTATTTTAAAAATATGATAGTTTAAATAAAGTTTTGTTTTCTTTAAAGTGCTTAGCATAAAATAGTTATAAATATATATAGTTTTAAATAAGCTTTCTTTTTAATATCTCTTTAATTTAAATGGTTTATATATATAAACATAAATAAATTTAGTACTAATTCACATTTACATAAATACATAAATATCAATACATATTCATATTACATAATTAAGAAAACATAAATACTTTTAAGACAAGGATTTAAACATAATTAGGCATTGATTTTAACACTTGTAAGGATGAGAAGGTATTGTTGTGACATTTGTCTAATTTATAAACAAGTGGCAAAATTTTATTTTCTCTAAAATTTAATTAAATTAATAAAATGGTGTAAAAGAAGAAATCTGGTTATTTTTCTCTTCAGTTCAAACTTTCTCAAATCTATTTTCTTTCATCTTCAAACTGTAATCAAAGAAAACTAAAAACCAAAAATCAAAGTCAAGAGCCTGATTTCATCTTCAATCTGAGATCAAGCAACTGAATCAAGCTTGGAATTTTAATCTGCAAGCATTTATGTAACTTCAACCTACATTCAAAAAAAAAATGATGATTCAATCTACAACAAAATCAACCTGCAACAATTCAAGTTACAGATTCAACATAAATAAGGCATGCAGGAATTACAAATGCAAACAACAAGAAGATCAAGCATCAACAATTAAACTTCAGATCAAAAATGCAATTCCAGGAAATATAACAAAACTGCTCTGTTCTCTGAAATTAAAGGTGAGTAAACACTATTTTAAAAACAGTAAAATTTATTTCTATGTTTGTTATGTGAGATTAATGTTGTAGTGATATGGTATGCATTGTTTACATGAATGATTGGAATGAATGTATGTGAATAAATTGTTATACTGGTGAAATGTTATATATCTTCTTCTCTGCTTTTGTTACAGGCTATGATTTGATATTATAAATTCAAAATCTCACAATAGAATCTATATTTGACTTTGAGGTATAAATGAAAGATGTTTGTTGAAGTATAATAAAGCTTATAAAAATAGTTCCAGGGTTGTAAATTCGATAGATAATTTTTAAAATGAATATAACAGTGAAATGCACATATATGTCAAAATTTAATTTATTTATTTTTAGATTTGGATTGCATAGTCGTATTCGTGGCAGAGAATCGTGAATTTAGGTGGTATAATCATGATTTTTAAGATTTGGTTGGTCAAGATTTTTCGAGTTGAACAGAAAACATATTTCTGTCAATATCTGGTGAACGAAGACAATCAGTGGGTCGAGATTGATGCTGGAGGTGGTCGGGGGTCTTGTGATCATCGAAAAAATCCTAATTGGATTTATCAATGATCGAGGTGGCGAAACGATGACAAACTAGGGTTAAATTACCTGTTTTGGTCATTGGGGTAGTCGAGACTTTTGTGTGATCGTGGGTGAACTGGAGTGGATCGCGATGGGAGGGATCAGTGCAGGAGGATGAGGCGAAGCTTCGGTCATGTCGGCATGGGTTCCAGTGGTCGGTAGCGTTGGGACGAGGCGATTTTGTTGATCAAGTTTTGGGTTCCTATGGCCTCAATTGCTCGTTTTCGATTTTCTGGCGAATTCGTGGAACTGGAAGGTAGGATGAGTTGACGAGATGATTATCGACTAAGTGGTGATGTCGCGGCGGTGAGATGGTCGGAGACGAGGGCGTGCACGTGCACGTGTGCACGTTTGAGCATATCTGGGACGTGAGGGCTTTGGGGAAGATGAAGCAACTCGAGATAGTGTCGTGTTGTTTTGCAGTCGACTCGAAGCAGCCTTGGTTGCGAGTGAGACGAGTTAGGCTCGAGGAAATTAGCGTTTGTCTCGGGTTCTTGCTCGAGATTTGTGGAGTTTGTTTTTGATAAGCAACCAGATTTTTAATTTTAAAGGAGAAAACAAGTTCAAGTTTTAAATTGTTTTTGTTCTTAAGTAAAACAAAATTTTAAAATTCTATTTGAAATAAATAGGTTAAAAATTAGAAAATTTAAAGTGTTTTAAATTTTAATTGATTTCTAAATGCATTATTTTCAAATAAGGTTAATGTTAAAATTTTGAGAACTAAATAGAATAATTTGTCTTTAAAGATTTGATTAATTCAAATAATTAAATTGTGATGATTAAGGTTAAATTATTTGGATATGAACTTAAGAATACTTGATTTTATGATTTGTTAATAAGTAAAGATTATTTAAGATAAATGATTTTCTAAATTAATTAATTAAGGATTTTGAAGTATAAGAAGTTAATCAATTAATTATTTAATTAATTTTAAATAATTAGTTAATTGTTTATTTAATTTTAAATAATCACTTAATTATGGATTAATTAAGTATAATTACTTAATGAAGTAATTAATGGTTAATTATTAGATGTAATTACTTATGGAAGTAATTAATGGAAAATTACTCATGGGAGTAATTAGCTGAGGTGATTAACGGGTAATCACTTAATGTTATCAGTTAAGGAATTAATTAATATAATTGTTTTTGAGTTAATTAATTATGAAGAAATTAATTAAGAATTATTTAATGATGGAATTAATTATTTGTTAAGTAATTAATTAAGAAAGTAATCGAGATCATTTAAATGAAGTAATTAGAAGATAATTACTTAGGTAAGTAATTAAGAGTTAATTACTTAATTATTTTAGTTAATTAATTAATGTGATTAATTAAAGGTGTTTAATTTAAGATTAATTACTAAGTGTAATTAATTAAAAAGTAATTAATTAATAAAGTAATTAATTAAGGATGAATTGTTAATTTGATTAATAATTACTTAATGAAGCAATTAAAGATTAATTAATTAGATTAATTAATCAAGGTTAATATAATTAATTAAGAAGTAATTAATTAAGATAAGTAATTACAAGATCGTTAATTACTATGATTAATTAAGGTTAATTAATGAATGTAGTTAATTAAAGATTAATTATTTAATTAACTAGAAGGTAATTAATTAATAAAGCAATTTGAGGATTAATTAATTAATTTTAGTTAATTGATAAAGGTTCATTAATTATTGTAATTAATGATATAATTAAAAGTTAATTACTGAATATGATTAAGGATAATTACTAAAAGGTAATTAAAGTATAATTAATCAAAGGAGATTAATTAAGAAAGATCATTAAGAGATGATTAATTAATTAATTAATTTGAAATTAATTAATGATAGTAAGCAGGATTAAGATAATCCAAGTGATTAAAGAATAGTAATTAATTTATTTAAAGATTGATTAAATTGATTTGGAGATAATCAAAACCTGCTTATGGATGATTGATTGATATTGGGTGATTGGTTGATATTGGATGATTTGGATATCTCTGATATATGCTGCTTTGTGAGATGAATGTTTGATATGAATTATCTATTGTGATAATGTGATTCATCTATCTGTTTATATCATTCAGAATATAAGTTTAAATGTTTAAACCTTTAAACAACTTGGCCTTAAAAGATACGTTTTGGATTTCGATGAGACCGGGATCGGGTTTCCGTATACCGGTATTCCAGGTCTGGAGACCCGAATACCACATCGATCCAAATTAACGATAGGTCGTGAATCTCAAGTGAAGATGAAAATTCAGAGTGCAAGGGTTATTGTCGTTAACTCTGAGGGTGATTCCAAAACGAGTGTAACGAGATAATGCCTTCGGTTTCGTTCGAACCCGGAACGAACTTGTATGGATTGAATGCTTTCAGCACATCGTCAGGCGGACGATGAGCATTCTAAGTGATATGTTCTGATTAAAGGTAATCGTAACCTCAAGCCTCATCAACCGGGAATGGCTAAAACAGGGGAGGTGCAGCAAGGCTTCGTGGGTAGCACCCACTGAGAGCAAGATAGATCCCTGTCTAGAGGTCCCTTTTCTTTTCGGCTTAGTGTGTGGTTGGTCGCGCCAACTACGGGGTTATCTTGTTCGGGATTATCCAGTAAGGGATGGTTCCGGCTTTGTGTTGCAGGGGAACGGGCGTACTCCTCGGTACGGTGATCTAGGCCACGTACTGTGACGGGCGGTACCCCAGTAGCCCTGCCATTGTATGGAATCCAAAATCCAATAAGTGCCGTACGTATTAGTTGTGCCCAACTATGTTGGAATGTGAGATGTAAGCATTTCAGCTATTTCTGTATTTTACTTGAAAACCCTAGACACTATTATAATACAATCGGATTTCCTATCAAATGTTTTGGTTAGCGTAAGGTAAAAACTTTTCCGTGTTTATGTGCGGGAAGTCTTACGAGATACCTTTTCTTTCAATGGTTTTTCAAAGTTAAACAACTTTAACCCGTTTACTCACACCAGACCCATGTCTGACCCAATTGTTTATTTTCTGTTTTATTAAACTCTTGGGTACTCAATATTGTATTGAGTAGTCGAGGGATTCAGGTTAGCTTTGACGAATTCTGGAGGAGATTTGGAGCAGAAGGCTTCACCGTGTAGATATATGATGATTCCGCTGTGTATATGTTGTGTCTGTATCTGTGATACTTGAGTTGTATGAATTAGACAGATGTTTATAACTGTCTAATATGTGTTGTATAAGTAGTGTAACTCTGATGTAATATGATACTATGTAATATTTTATGTGATATAATATATTTCTCGTTCCGCTGTGAGATTTCTGATGTGTTGTTGTTCTCTCTTCTTTTCTTTTCTTCTTCTATCCCTTTCTTTCTTCATAACGATGCGTCTTTCTGGGCAAAGAAAGCCGGGTCGTTACATGAAAACACTGATTTATAAGTTGAGAAAATTTAAATATGTGTTATTTAAGTATATATATTATAAAAGGGAAAAGTATCCATTTACAATAAAAAATTAGAATATAAATATAAGTAGGAAATTACATAAAAATATATTTAAACATTTATACATGAAGATAAAAACAAGTGTAATCATCTCATCATGAAATTAGATATGTGTAACTATCTTAATATATGAGGTAAACAAGTGTAGATAAATTAGCATGCAAATATAACAAGTGTCCAATTTTAATTATCTTTTATTTTTCTAAAAAGAAGAAACCAGACTATATATATATCCATACTTCTCCTTTTTCTCATTTTCTTAGTGAATTCAAACTAAAACCTAGCAAAACAAAAATCAAAGCATCACAAACCTGAAACGAAAGCCTGTAAGAAGAAAATCAAACCAGAAATTGAATCAAGCAAATCATCTCAGATCTAAAAAGGATCATTTTAACAGCTGAATCAAAGTTCAGTTCAACTCAAAGAAATCTGAAATAAAAGAAGAAAAAAGGAAGAACAAAATCTGAGGAGGCCAAACCAGAATAAGTATAAAACAACTAAATTCAACTACATCAGATTCAAGTTAGGATTCAGGTCAAAATAGCAGTTCAGCTTTCCAATTTCAAAAGAAAATCAACTTCCATAAAAGAGCTCCTCTGTTCTTCTTTAAACTGTGAGTAAACTTTATTATTTTTTTTATTAAAAGTTAAGTAGACAATTATCTGATTGCATGTGAAATATGTGATGATGACCTGCATATGTATAAATAAGTGTAGAATTTTGTGTATATGATTGTATTCATGTGTGCATGTCTGATTGAATCCATGTTCTCCTCTGTTTCATATTACAGAGTTCAAATTCTAGAATTAAATTCCAATTCCTTTACCTGTTTGTAGTTAAATTTTGGGTTCAAACAAAAAGGTTTAGTATATTCAAAAATCTAAGTACTAAAAATAGATTTAAGTATCTGATGTTTGAAAATCCTCTGGAAATTTAGGAATTCAGTAACTATTCTAACATCAATGTTAAAATTGAATGTTGTAATTGGTTGAATCAATTCTATAAACTAAATTGTCTCTGGAAGATATGTTTTTTAAAAAGAAAATCACAATTTTTAATGATGTATTGAGAGTGCATTTTGGTGATGACTGGATTATGGGTTTTAAGCATTTATGGGTGGCCGGAGGAACAATGGTGGTTGGTGTTTCGACTGGAGGTGGAGGAAGGATCAGGGATGTTGGGAAAAATTGTGGTAGTGGCGACTAATTCCTGTGGCATCGGATTTTGATCGATTTAGGTTTAAACCCTAAGTGAGTTGAGTCTGGAAAATGGGATCGTAGCAGTGTCTCAAGGTGATCGAGTTCGATGGGAACAAGTGAAACGGCTTCATGGATGATCGAAGGTAGTGTGACTGTGGTGGCGTGTCGTCTGATGGTTGGAGGCGCGAGTTCGTGGGGTTTTTGGCTATGACTGTTGGTTCCAGTTTCCAACTGGGTAGCTAGATTTTGATTTGAGGCTGGTGATGGCGTTTTGAGGATTGGAGATGGTTGCTGTATTGAATTTCGTTATGCTGGAGAGTTCATCGGAGGTGGAAGGTGATTCCGGCACTGGTGCATGTGCACGAGGCTGTTTTGGTGTCAGTAGGATTATGGTGGTTGGGTTAGGCTGTGACTCGAAGAGATGCTCGTGCTTTTGAGTTTGTGGCTCGAGTTGAAACTCGAAGTTGCCTGTAGGGTTTTAACCTGAAACAGTTTGGTTGTTTCCAGGTTTTCAAAAATTTAAAATAAACTAAACTTTTTAAATTTAAGAAAAGGGATTTGAACTTGGAATGGTTTGAGTGTTTCTCAGATTCAATCTGAAGTAGAAGGTTTAAAGGAAATTTTCAAAAGTTTTAAGAGTTTTTATAAACAAATTTAAAATTTAAATAAAGGAAGTTTTAAGCTTTTGAAGTAAATCTGGTTTTAAAATTCTATTTTGTAAATATAAATGTTTTCTTTAACTTGTGATTAAGAAGTTGAAGTTTTGTTAAATTTAAATCTTGTTAAGTAAATTTAAAGTGATTTTAAAATTTAGTAAATTAATTAATTAACGATTAATTAATTTGTGTAATCAACTTAAAGGATTGACTTATTAATGTAATTAATAAATGATAATTACTTTAGTTAAAGGATAATTGTTTAATGTCATTAATTAAGCAGGGGAATTAATGGGTAATTACTAAATGTGGTTTATTTAACGATAATTTCTAATTGGAAGTAATTAAGAATTAATTACTTAGTGTAATTAGTTAAAGTATGGATTAATTAAAGAAATTAATAAAGGGATTAGTTAATTAATGAAGATGATTAATTAAAGGATAATTAATCAATGAAATAAATTATTGTTAATTAATTTATGAGAATAATTAAAGGGTAATTAATATGAATGTTTGAAGAGTAATTAATTTGTGTAATTAACTAGAGGTTGATTACTAAATGCAATTAAAAGGATGATTAAGGATGATTAATTGGTTTGTAATTAATTAATATTAAATGAGCAGGATTTAAAGATGATTGAAGTAATTAATTTAATTTAATTAAAATAATTAGAAATGATGTGACGAATTAATCTTGCTTATGAATGATTGAAAGATATTGGATGCTTTGGATTATTGATAACCTCTAATAAGTAATTTGTGATGTTATGTGATATGTTATGTTTGTGTTGAACTGTGATAATATGGTTTGTCTATCTGTGGTGAGTGGCAATGTAAATATGAAATTCTGGATATAAATGGAATTGGTTAAAACTTAAATAGTTCTGTTTTAAGATGATTCGAAGAGTCCGGGGTCGGGTATCAATACATACCCGAAACCACTTCGATTTGAAATCTTCTATAATTCTTTATAGATTGATATGTGAAATCAATAGGCTGGTTTGGGATAATATGGACCATTTAAACTAAGTTGGATGCTTAGATATTGTTTTGTGAAATAAGTGTTGACCATATAAGTGGTTTACTTGTGGTAAAGTACGAGTTACCCCGGGTTTATATAAGTTCTATGAATTGAAATTTCATGTTAGATGAGTTTACTCACGCTGGTTTCCAGCCTGACCCGGGTGTTACTTTGATGTAATGCTCGGGTCAGACCGAGTATTACAGATTTCCAGGTAAGGACGTTCTGGAGCTCAGGAGGAGAGCTGGATGGCAGGAACGTATGGAGTGTATTCCGCTGTGATATTATAGTTGTCTGAGGCATGTTAATTCTAACTATCTAGTATAATTGTGAAGGTTGTAACTCTGATGTATAAAAATGTAATTAACAAATATAGTTTTTCTTTGTATAACTGATATTATTATTTGATATTGTATTTTGATCCGCTGCGAATGTGAGAATCTGTGTCTTGTTCTTTTTCTTTCTTCTACCTCTTTTCTTTTTCTCCTAACTATCTGGAATTTTCGGGTTCGAAAATTCCGGGTCGTTACATTTGGTATCAGAGCAGAAGGTTAAGCGAGAACCTTGGCTCTGTTGGGATTACTCGTTAAGGATAGGGTCAATGGTACCCTAGAACGAGTTGAGTGTATATATATATGAGAGCGTAATTGTTATTTTCTTATATAAGGATTTTAAATGATTTTATATAAGAATATATTTTGATATATAAAATGATATTTCTTTCTAATAAATATTAAGGTAATTGGTTGTTAAAATATTGGAATTAAATTAAGTGGTAATAGAAATAAAGCCAAATTAAAATTGAATGAAGATAAGTTTGAAATGAATTCAAACTAAAATTAAAATCTTGAATTTGTAGAAATGTTATCAAGAATAAAGATAATAATGAATTGGTTTCCAGATATGATAATCTTGGTTATTATCATAAATGGTAATTGTGTTTAATAATGAATGTTGTTAATGATTTAGCAAAATGAAATGTTTAAGGAAGTAAACATTTAAGTGAGTATAACTTATAAATTGGAATTGAAGATAATTTAAAATTGTGAAGTTTTAAATCTAAGTCCAGAAAACTTGAGATCGTTTTAAAGAAATTTGTTTTGAAATTAAAAACCAAGAATGGTTTAAAATTTAAAGTATAACTTGGTGTGTAAAGAAAATGTATATATGAGGAATATACATAATACCAATGATGATTTGAAATAAACACTTAGTGTTGAGTTTTAAATTGGAATGTGATGTAAAACCCAAAGTAAAGTAAGTTTTTAAACTTAAAAGGGGAAAGACTATTAATCTGAAGTTTAAAATTTGAATGGGAATTCAAATTGTGAAAAGTTGACCGGATTAAGTAAATTTAACTTGAAGGAAGTTAAATAAGTTTGAATGAACAACTTGAATTAGAAAATTTCAAGATGAAGTTAAAATTTAACTTGGGAAGTTAAATGGTTGATTTTAAATGGGAGTTATGAGTGATCTCAAAAATGGGTTTGAGATCTGGAAATTGAAAATAGATAATCTGAAATTTAATTGTTTTTAAATTCTTATTTGAAATTTATAATAAGTTAAGTAAAGATAATTTTAAAATGGAATTTTGGAATTTGGATTCAGAATTAAATGGTTTAAAGATTTAAGTTGTTAAATTAAAAATTAAGGTTGATTTGATTTAAAAGTAAAGGTTAATTTGATTTAAAAAATTAAATCAACATTTAAAATTTAACTCGAATTTATATAATTCGAGATAGTTTAAAATTGAGATTTAAATTGAATTAGTTCAAACTGAAATTGATTTGAATAAATGGGAATTGTGATTTAAGATGAATAAATTTAAAATTCAAATGGAAAATTTGAATTGAATTAATTTGAAATAAAAATTGAAGATTGAATGAGTTCAAATTCAAATGGGAAATTGGGATTAATTCACATAGAAATTGAAATGATTTGAAATTGAAGTGGATTCAATTTGAAATTAGTTTGAATAATTTGAAAATTGTAATTAAAGTGAATATGTTTAAAATCAAATGGAATTTGATTTGAATTTGGAAAGGAACTAAGATTAATTCAACTTGAATTGGGATTGAATTAGGATTGAATTAAATTCAATGGAAATTGAAGTATTGAGTCAATTTAAAGGAAGTGGAAATTTAAATTGAATTGATGGGAAATTAATTGGAAATGGAGATTGGGAAATTAAACAGTTTGGCTCTGGATTATTTTTCAAAATAAATTGTTTTAATACAAATATATTTTTCCAAACTATGTACTATATACTATATATTATCTTTCTTCTTAAACCCCAAACTATCTTATACTTATTTTACAATTATTTTGGAACTATTTAACTATTTTGAAACTGTCTTATAAACTAATTACTATTTTTCAGTTACTTATAACTAATCACTATTTTAAAAACTATTTTGCAATTATCTAACTATTTTATAACTACTTAACTATTTTACAGTTATTTTATAAACTAATAACTATTTTTCAACTACTTATCTATTTTAAACTTTTTCAAGCTATTTTTAAATTTAAATAAGTCAGAGTTCAAACTGTTTGTAATTGAAGTAATAACTCAATTAGAAATGGAAGCAATTGAGAATAAGTGAATGGAATTAAAGGAAATGTGAATAGAAAAGATAATTGATTTGGCTAATAACCAATAAAGATAAATACGTAGGATATACGTATATTATTCTATTCGCATAGTGATTTGATCCAGATTCGAACACAGAATTTTGAGATAATATTATCGATCCGAGTTGGGATTTTTCGCTCGATTTTCGACGGCGAACCTGGATATGGATTTTTGATTGGGTCTGGATATTCTCTATCATAGCTACGACTATGCAAGGAGAATGACGGTTTCTGATCAAGAAACCAGATCTGAGTCCGCACTAGAGAGTCGGGTGGACGATACTAGTTCGGAAGTGAAATTGTGTGATCGAGTGAGCGATCAAATTGATATAGCGTACGGATGATATTTGTACATCGTACGGGTTTGAATGAAATTGATATTGAAGTTGTGGATAAGGATTGTAAAATGATCTTTGAAATGAAAAGTATATTTGTGAAATATAATGGAATTGGATATTTCTTTGGTTGAAATTTACTTTATGGAGATAAGTAAATGGTAAATAACTTTATAAAGAAATCAAACTTGAATATTTGATTTGGCAATAAATAAAGTTGTATTTTGTAATATGATAAACTTCCCTTATTGAATCTAGCCAGAATAAAAAGGGTTTTGAAATAATTGAAGTATAAAAGAGGTTTTATACAAGTTTGAAATGATCCAAAGATTTTCAAAGTTATATATATCTATATCTATATATATATATAAAGAATTTTATGAGAATGATTTCGGAAAAGGTTTTGGGAACCTATATAATTTGGAAAAGGCTTTTGATTTTTGGAAAATCAATTTTGGGAATTTGGAAAGCCTAGTTTGAGAATTATCGATTTAGGTAATCGATTTTGTGTAAAGGATATTTTGATATAAATCATAAAGGGTATGATTTGAAGATACTATAAGTATATAGTATAAAGTGTTTTGAGAATAGCTCTGGGGAAAAAGGCGCTTCCTTGAAATGAACTTCTCAGGAGTACCACTGGGTGGTACTGCCTTGAACCCCAAGGGGGGATTCTAAAGTTGATCCTGTGAGGAGTCCGGACAAAACTAGTTCCTGAGGATTATTTGTGTAGCGAAAGTCGAGGGGCTGGTGCCCACAGAGGCATTTGAGTTATGCTGTGACAACAATTTAACTCAATGTCACTGCGATCTACTGCAGACCATAGCGAAAGTCATGTGTGCCGCTGAGAGCCAACTGTCTACGTTTGATTTTATATCGGTAGACTGTGACACTATGGTAACATAGCGAAAGTCGTTTGTGCCGCTGAGAGCCAACAGTCTGCGTTTGATTTTATATCGGTAGACTGCGACCTATGTGGGAGAAGTTTCATTTTGACAGCGAAATCGTGTGTGCCGCTGAGAGCCAACAGTTACATGGACTTTTGCTGCGACGGCAACGTAACCCTGGAATGTAACTGCGATCTGTTGTGGGTTCCATGCTGTTATCAGTTACATGGACTTTTGCTACGATGGCAACGTAACCCGTGATGTAACTGTGACCATGGATGGGGGTGATGATTTCCAGAGCATTCTCACCAAAGATATTTCCTCGATTTCAAAAATGTTTTCTATATTTTCAATAAATTATTTTCCAAGAATTTTCACTGGGTGTTGAAAACGGGTTTGCTAAGTCCTTATAGATATTCAGTCCTACGTCTGATCAACGTATGACCGAATTTCTATGAGAACAAGGATGGACTTGTTGAGGCATTGAGTTATAAAAAGTATTTTTATAAAAACTAATTTAGTAATATTATATATATTTTTAAAAGTGTTAAAAAAAATGTTCAAAGAGTAATTTAACTGATATTAAGTATTTTAATAAAATTCTGGCTACGTTCCTTTTCGAGGACGAAAAGATTCAAAGGGAGGAGGAATGTGATAACCCAGATTTTTGGGGCATCAGTTAATTGAATAATTATCTAATTTTAACTATTGAAAACACTGATTTATAAGTTGAGAAAATTTAAATATGTGTTATTTAAGTATATATATTATAAAAGGGAAAAGTATCCATTTACAATAAAAAAATAGAATATAAATATAAGTAGGAAATTACATAAAAATATATTTAAACATTTATACATGAAGATAAAAACAAGTGTAATCATCTCATCATGAAATTAGATATGTGTAACTATCTTAATATATGAGGTAAACAAGTGTAGATAAATTAGCATGCAAATATAACAAGTGTCCAATTTTAATTATCTTTTATTTTTCTAAAAAGAAGAAACCAGACTATATATATATCCATACTTCTCCTTTTTCTCATTTTCTTAGTGAATTCAAACTAAAACCTAGCAAAACAAAAATCAAAGCATCACAAACCTGAAACGAAAGCCTGTAAGAAGAAAATCAAACCAGAAATTGAATCAAGCAAATCATCTCAGATCTAAAAAGGATCATTTTAACAGCTGAATCAAAGTTCAGTTCAACTCAAAGAAATCTGAAATAAAAGAAGAAAAAAGGAAGAACAAAATCTGAGGAGGCCAAACCAGAATAAGTATAAAACAACTAAATTCAACTACATCAGATTCAAGTTAGGATTCAGGTCAAAATAGCAGTTCAGCTTTCCAATTTCAAAAGAAAATCAACTTCCATAAAAGAGCTCCTCTGTTCTTCTTTAAACTGTGAGTAAACTTTATTATTTTTTTTATTAAAAGTTAAGTAGACAATTATCTGATTGCATGTGAAATATGTGATGATGACCTGCATATGTATAAATAAGTGTAGAATTTTGTGTATATGATTGTATTCATGTGTGCATGTCTGATTGAATCCATGTTCTCCTCTGTTTCATATTACAGAGTTCAAATTCTAGAATTAAATTCCAATTCCTTTACCTGTTTGTAGTTAAATTTTGGGTTCAAACAAAATGGTTTAGTATATTCAAAAATCTAAGTACTAAAAATAGATTTAAGTATCTGATGTTTGAAAATCCTCTGGAAATTTAGGAATTCAGTAACTATTCTAACATCAATGTTAAAATTGAATGTTGTAATTGGTTGAATCAATTTTATAAACTAAATTGTCTCTGGAAGATATGTTTTTTAAAAAGAAAATCACAATTTTTAATGATGTATTGAGAGTGCATTTTGGTGATGACTGGATTATGGGTTTTAAGCATTTATGGGTGGCCGGAGGAACAATGGTGGTTGGTGTTTCGACTGGAGGTGGAGGAAGGATCAGGGATGTTGGGAAAAATTGTGGTAGTGGCGACTAATTCCTGTGGCATCGGATTTTGATCGATTTAGGTTTAAACCCTAAGTGAGTTGAGTCTGGAAAATGGGATCGTAGCAGTGTCTCAAGGTGATCGAGTTCGATGGGAACAAGTGAAACGGCTTCATGGATGATCGAAGGTAGTGTGACTGTGGTGGCGTGTCGTCTGATGGTTGGAGGCGCGAGTTCGTGGGGTTTTTGGCTATGACTGTTGGTTCCAGTTTCCAACTGGGTAGCTAGATTTTGATTTGAGGCTGGTGATGGCGTTTTGAGGATTGGAGATGGTTGCTGTATTGAATTTCGTTATGCTGGAGAGTTCATCGGAGGTGGAAGGTGATTCCGGCACTGGTGCATGTGCACGAGGCTGTTTTGGTGTCAGTAGGATTATGGTGGTTGGGTTAGGCTGTGACTCGAAGAGATGCTCGTGCTTTTGAGTTTGTGGCTCGAGTTGAAACTCGAAGTTGCCTGTAGGGTTTTAACCTGAAACAGTTTGGTTGTTTCCAGGTTTTCAAAAATTTAAAATAAACTAAACTTTTTAAATTTAAGAAAAGGGATTTGAACTTGGAATGGTTTGAGTGTTTCTCAGATTCAATCTGAAGTAGAAGGTTTAAAGGAAATTTTCAAAAGTTTTAAGAGTTTTTATAAACAAATTTAAAATTTAAATAAAGGAAGTTTTAAGCTTTTGAAGTAAATCTGGTTTTAAAATTCTATTTTGTAAATATAAATGTTTTCTTTAACTTGTGATTAAGAAGTTGAAGTTTTGTTAAATTTAAATCTTGTTAAGTAAATTTAAAGTGATTTTAAAATTTAGTAAATTAATTAATTAACGATTAATTAATTTGTGTAATCAACTTAAAGGATTGACTTATTAATGTAATTAATAAATGATAATTACTTTAGTTAAAGGATAATTGTTTAATGTCATTAATTAAGCAGGGGAATTAATGGGTAATTACTAAATGTGGTTTATTTAACGATAATTTCTAATTGGAAGTAATTAAGAATTAATTACTTAGTGTAATTAGTTAAAGTATGGATTAATTAAAGAAATTAATAAAGGGATTAGTTAATTAATGAAGATGATTAATTAAAGGATAATTAATCAATGAAATAAATTATTGTTAATTAATTTATGAGAATAATTAAAGGGTAATTAATATGAATGTTTGAAGAGTAATTAATTTGTGTAATTAACTAGAGGTTGATTACTAAATGCAATTAAAAGGATGATTAAGGATGATTAATTGGTTTGTAATTAATTAATATTAAATGAGCAGGATTTAAAGATGATTGAAGTAATTAATTTAATTTAATTAAAATAATTAGAAATGATGTGACGAATTAATCTTGCTTATGAATGATTGAAAGATATTGGATGCTTTGGATTATTGATAACCTCTAATAAGTAATTTGTGATGTTATGTGATATGTTATGTTTGGGTTGAACTGTGATAATATGGTTTGTCTATCTGTGGTGAGTGGCAATGTAAATATGAAATTCTGGATATAAATGGAATTGGTTAAAACTTAAATAGTTCTGTTTTAAGATGATTCGAAGAGTCCGGGGTCGGGTATCAATACATACCCGAAACCACTTCGATTTGAAATCTTCTATAATTCTTTATAGATTGATATGTGAAATCAATAGGCTGGTTTGGGATAATATGGACCATTTAAACTAAGTTGGATGCTTAGATATTGTTTTGTGAAATAAGTGTTGACCATATAAGTGGTTTACTTGTGGTAAAGTACGAGTTACCCCGGGTTTATATAAGTTCTATGAATTGAAATTTCATGTTAGATGAGTTTACTCACGCTGGTTTCCAGCCTGACCCGGGTGTTACTTTGATGTAATGCTCGGGTCAGACCGAGTATTACAGATTTCCAGGTAAGGACGTTTTGGAGCTCAGGAGGAGAGCTGGATGGCAGGAACGTATGGAGTGTATTCCGCTGTGATATTATAGTTGTCTGAGGCATGTTAATTCTAACTATCTAGTATAATTGTGAAGGTTGTAACTCTGATGTATAAAAATGTAATTAACAAATATAGTTTTTCTTTGTATAACTGATATTATTATTTGATATTGTATTTTGATCCGCTGCGAATGTGAGAATCTGTGTCTTGTTCTTTTTCTTTCTTCTACCTCTTTTCTTTTTCTCCTAACTATCTGGAATTTTCGGGTTCGAAAATTCCGGGTCGTTACAACCCCAGCATGAATTACTTGGTCTTATAAATCTTTTGCTTTCCAATTCTTCTAACTATTTCTTCAATTCCTTCAACTCACTTGGCCCCATCCTAGTGGGTTTCTTAATAATTGGACTTGCTCCTGGTATTGGACTAATCTGAAATTCCACTGGTCTGTGGTGTGGAACACCCTCAACTTCTCCAAACACATCTAAGTATTTGTTAATTATGGGGATTTCTTCAATAGAAGGCTCACTGGAATCCTTATTTAAGTCAATCAAGTGATATAATTTTCTTTCTTTGGCTATTTCACACAAAATTGTTATTCTTTGACCTCTAGAATTTTGTAATGATATGGTGGATGAGTCTAAATTAATTATGGCTTTGTACTGCCTTAACCAATCTACTCCCAATATAACACCTATATTTGGGTAATTTAAAACATATAAATTGGAAATAAAAACATTTCCTCCTATGTTTAATGACACATCCACACAAATCATGTTTAAAACACTAGAACTTCCCAATGGGCTTTGCACTAACAAAGGGGTTTCAACCAGTATGCAATTTAATTTAAGCAATGTAACTAATTCATGGGAAATTAGAGAATGTGTTGCCCCTGTGTCATACACTACTGATATAGGTAGGGTGCAAATAAATAAGGTACCTTCCACTTGACCATGGTTTTCTGCAATAGCCTCTACTGTGGATTTGCTTTTGCTCTCCAAACTTGCTAGCTTCCCTTGCTGTTTATACTCAGGGCAATTTCTCTTAATATGTCCGTCCTTACCACATAGGTAGCATTTGAAAGCTCCTCCCTTCAATTCTGGGCACCTTGGTTTGATATGTCCTTCCTTTCCACAATGATGACATGTTATTTCTCTCTTTGTATCAGTGGTCTTAGTATCATTGGTTTTCTTGCTTTCTGTCTCCTCCTTCTTTTTGTCATAGGGGTGATATCTTCCCTTATTTTTCTTATTATTGTTATTCTTAAAACTCTTATACTTCTCCCTTTACTTGTCATGTTGCTCAAATTTTAAGGCCAGATCAATGACTTGATCAAAAGTTTTATCTGCATATGGCAACATAGCCCTACTAAGCCCTGGGTTTAAACCCTTAATATACCTATCATTCTTTGATGCCTCATCAGCCACAAGCATAGCTCCATACTTAGACAAGCCCTCAAACCTATGAGTATATTCGGTCACATTAAATGTTCCCTGCCTAAGCCTGATGAATTCTTCAAGTAATAGAGTTTTGGCTGATGCTGGAACAAATCTAGCTTCCAACATCTCCTTGAATTGATTCCAAGTGATTTCATTCTCAATCCTCCCAGCTATGACTACCTCCCACCAGCTTAAAGCCACACCTTTCAGTTGTCTTGAGGCCACTTGCCTCTTCCTTTGATCATCCAATTGCATGTCATTGAAAATTCTATCCAGTGTTCTCAACCATGCTTGAATTTCCATCACATTTTCAGTCCCTTCAAAGCTCTTGCCTCCTAAATTAGTATAAGTCTTTAATAGTTTGGAAAGTTCCTCATGTGGGTTCTCAAGTCTCTGCCCTACTCCATCCCATAAAGCCCTCATAAAGTCTTGCATATCAAGCATTTGTGGTGTACTTGATCCTGCATTGTGATGAGATCCTCTTCCTACCATGATTGGATAACTAGAGTATGGGTAGATAGGGTTAGTTTATCATGAGTATTTTTTTTTAACTTTCTATCTGTATTATTATTTTACTCAAACAAACAGTACATACATATGGTTATAGTACTTCAATCAATCAATACAATCATTCTTAGCTATGTATAGTTTTAACATAGCTCTGATACCAAATGAAATGACCCTAGCTATTTCACCTAATTTTTACTAGGATTTTTTTTTACATCAATAATTTCCTAGAGTCATTTAGCCTTTCCACTAAATTATCCATGATCCTAATTTTCTACTAATATATTTATATCAGTTCATTAATAGATATATTCACATACATATGAAGATGTATGTGACCCACTTGCTTGGATCAGAGTGTTGTTTAACAAGAGTGCATCCTGATTGAATTTGAATTTCTAATCAACCAGTACATAGCTCATTTTCCATGCCTATTGATATTTGAGTCAGGGTAATGAATCCCATAATCATATGCAATCTATACTTAGTAATTTTTGACCATTCCTATAGTGATTGTCTGTTAGTTTGAGATAGCAAAGTGATCTCAGATTATATAGCAAGCCACCATAATTTTAGTTTAATTGTTTGGTATTTGATTAAAGCCAGAAAGGAAAATGATATACTCATTTATCATTTTCAACACAAGTGATTTTATCCAAATTTCTTTACTTATAACCAAGTCAGTTTAGTAATTCTTTCATAATCTATATAGTTGTATTTTTTTGAACCAAATTTATTCCCTAATCCCTGAGTTACCTCAGCTTGCATCTAATTTACAGGTTGCTTTACTGGATTTAGAGGATCCAGATTTTATGGTCATAAAGCATGGGTGGTGTCTATGTGGTTTGTGTATATTTCAGATGTGTTGGGCTATCTGAACTAAGAATGCTACTCAACAATACAAGTGAATTGCTTAAATAGTTGGTCTTATCTTTATATATACATTTTGCAAAGAAAGCTTCAGATTTCTACAAATGCATTTTCTTCCTTTACACTCAAAAACTCTGGTCATCATGATCAACCCAGGCCTCACTATTTTTGAAGTGGGTTAACCTCATGATTAGATCATCAAAACATTAGTGCCTGGCTATTGTAATGTGAATTCAGATTTAAGATACTTGGACAATCTCTTAGAACATGTACACCTTTTTATAAAATTCACAAATATATATATATTCTCCTTTTATCAAAATACTTCTGCATATTATTTCTAAATTCTTGAGATATTACTTCTAGCTAAAAATTCAGATTTTTAACTTTCAAACTTAAAGTTTTAAGTAACTTGAAATTAACTAATACAGTATATGTATATACATATCCATTCTCAATTACAGGCATATTTCATTTACAGATTTCCACCATAATACTCAAATATATATATTCTTGCAGGTTAAACCCAAACATATACATTACTAGATTCAGTTAAAACAACTAAATAAATTCAAGCATTTAAGATCATTACATAACAACCAAAGAAGAACTGTAAAAATTTCCCAGATTACATGCAAATAATTCATTCTAAGTTCTTATTTAATTCTAATTTAGCATGCTTATCCAATCATTCTCATTAGCCATAGCAGCTTCCTATTTAGAACCAGCATTCCCTGAAAGAGCATTAGAGGCTGCCCCATTTTAAATGAGACACCCCAGATGCCATAAGCAAACAAGGGTCAGATACAAGATCTGGTATGAGCAATATAAAAAATTCCATGATATTAAGTAAATGAGTGAGACATAAACATTTTGTATAAGTGGGCATAGCTTCTTTGATCAATTTGCCTGACTTGTTTATGATATATTGTGCATATATGATCAGTATTTAAGACTAATTATGTACACACATTCAACTATGCAAACATACATTTCAAATAGAAATACTCAGGAACTATCATAGCTCCAGACCAGCCAACCAAGGAATAACACAAGTTCCTACTTCATCAATATGAGGTTGCATTTACCAAATTTCTTCCTAGCATCATCTGCCATAAGGAATCACGGGGACACATTACAATAAAATAATTTACAATATTGCACAAAGATCTCAGGGCTTAAACAAACCATGTGCCAACTTGCATACTTTAAATACAACAAGCATTCCAGCAGTCCTCTTGGCTCACAATCCTTAGTTTATTTACTAAGTGTTCATGTTTAATCCTATCATGAGATAGCTAGGTGACTAAATCCCAGTATACATGAAACATTACATAGAGTTTACAAGCATAATTCAAGAACAAGCTAACATTCATGTCCAGGGAAATCATATTTTCAAATATTCTAGCTCAAAGAAAATACAAGAATATTTACAACTGGAAGTGAAGACTAGGCATTTGGGTTACTATTGTTTCATAAGCAACCATGTTTGAACTAAATTCAAGATCTAGTTTAAACAAGATTTCTGGCTCATGGGTTTCTATTTGATCAAGGGTTCAGCACTTTTGGATATTTCCATTGCAACCTTGAGTCTTTCATTTGAGCCTCGGCACTTACACAAGTGTAATGCAACTCATATACATTTTGATTTCTATTTTTCATGCCATATCTGAACCAGTTACAAGTATTCTCTATTTACTTTCATAATTTCATACTTTAACATTTCTGGGTATAACCAAACAGAGCAAAATACTCAACTATCAAAGCAATCAAAACATTCAGAAACACCCATTAAAGCATCCATTAAAACCATAGTAGTAAAATCAAAAATATGTAGAAAAATAACATAAGCTTGGCTGCCTCATAACAGGACTTAATGCCATGGGTTTAGTGAGATTACTCATAGAAAAATGCTTCTCTTGCTTAATCCAGAAAAGAAACCTTTTAAAACTTGCTTTTCTACTTGCAAATATTTTCTTCTTTGTTTTCTTAAATGTCTTAGGTAGCAAATGATTTTTCTGGTTTATACTTGGATTTATAAGAGAGGTTTTTCTAGGGTTTTATCATTGTAAAATCCCATTCCTACCCTGGCCAAGACTCATGCATTCTGCATTTCAGATTTGCTTATTTTTCACCCTTAATACCCCGACCATATATGATGCTTACCTCCCCTTTTACTTTTTCCAAAATATCATATTCTTATCAAGTCATGATAATTGTGTGACATTGTCACTTGTTTATTTTCTAAAAATCCTCCTTTCTATTTTCTGCCTAAAGCAATTATTTTGCTTGCAATTTGTCTTTTGCTATTTTAGTATTACAATTTCACTTGCTTATTTCTTTTTCTTTTTTAATATTTTCAATACTTACAGAAATGCACATTTGCATAAATATCTTCTCTAGGCTTATTTAACTCCTCCTTAATTTCAGAAAGATATGCACCTATATGTGCATACAGGTTTTTTTTTCAAATCTTTATAACATATATTTTTTTTTCCTGGGTTTTAAAATAAAATCTGTTTACTGATTCAAAACAAAACTTACTTTTCTTATTTTCTGGGATGATTCGTATAATTCCAGAAATCAAATATCCATATCACAAAATCATGTTTGTAATGCTTTTTAATTCTTGTTTTAATTTCAGGAGATTTGGAGTTCTTCCTTGTGCCATATCAGTGTGCACGTGCACACATGCACACACACTTGCACATAATTAATTCCATATATTCCTATACAAATAAATTCATATATTTTCAAAATTCAACCAAAATAAGGTTCATGAATTTCTGGGGCATTACATGGTGTGTTTGAGTTCTTATTGTTTCATTTATCTAGACTTGGTAGCTTTTGTACATTTTGTTCCACTGGCTTGTGTTCATGCTTGAAGGTTTGTTGTGTATTGGTTGTCCAGTGATTGTGGTCGAGTTTGGTTGTTTGCATCTAAGTTGAATTCCATTGCTTTGAGTCTATGCATATGAACTTGTACATGTCTTGTATACTTCGTGTTGAGTTGTTGTCACTATGTCATATATGCATTGTCATTTGCTTTGTACATGGTTGCCTATTAACTAGCTGTTGCATTTGATTCTTCAAGTGTACTTTTGTATTCATGTGAACCTTCATGTTGTCTTGTTGTTATTGCATTTTTGATCGAGATTTATATGCACTTGAGTTGAATCCAACCTAGGCTCGGGTTTGACCTCGTGCTTACCTGTCTCTATAGTTCTAACACACAAGTTTATCGTTGTGCACGGCCTTATGGCATGTACAGTGATACACAGCATGTCACAAGTTGTTCGTGTAGATGAATTCAAAAGAAATAAATGATGAACAACCCAAATAACTGAGGCAAATAACATTTTCAAAAACACACACTTTAATTTGCACTGCAAAATATTTTCTTTTTCAATTTTACTGCGTCAGTATTTATTTTGCAGATAGCTCAGATGCTGGATCTAAGCTGGAACAGAGTTGAAGATAAAAACACGACTGTTGAGTGAATATGTAGTGAGGAGTAATATGTAAATTGAAAAATTGTGATGTAACCGAAACTGTATTGTAATTGACAATGTGTAAATGCAGTGAGAGCTCAAATTTGTACTATTTGAATTTGTAATAAAATATTTGTTAGAATAAAATATTTGTTTGAATTTGAATTCTGTGATATTTATTTTATCCAACAAATATTTATTTAATTATGTGAAAAATAAAATAGTACAATAACAAATACATTTAAATGAATATATATATATGTTTATTATCATTAAACAAAAATCATATACTAGCATATTCTACAATCTCCCCTTTTTGATGATAACAAACATATATTAAGATTTGACTCTATTAAATGTATTTGGTTTTGATGGATTCTATTAGCTCTCCCTATTTGAATGCTCCCCCTACAACAAAGCTCCCCCTACCCAGATGCGTGTAGTTAAAACTGAGAAATTAATTTAAAATACTTTGAATAAAAACACACTCGAATATTAGTAAGGATATCGCTCAAAAATCAAAATCTTAACCTCTCTCCTCCTTTTGTTATCATCAAAAATAATAGTAATTGAAATAGCTACGATTTTGATTAAAAATATAAAATCAAATCAAGAGGGAAATATTAATTTCAAATTCCAATTAATCAAACAAAAATCATAATATTTTTTTAATTAGAGACAAACTCCACTTTAGAGAAATGGTAGGATTATGGAAAATTTTATATAGTGACAAGAGTTTGATATTTTCAATAAAGGAATAATTTGTGCATTTTCCCTTTTCAAATATTATACAAAAAAATTGTAAAGCACTTAGTAACCATGCATAACCGTTAGGACTTTTGAATGAGATTAGTAGTTACCTTTTTTTTTAAAAAATGTCAAGTATTTTCTAACCATGCATAACCGTGAGGACTTTTAAATGAGATTAGAATATACTTGATATTTATCCCTGTCTTATATGCGTCTCATCCATGCATAACCGCGAGGACTTTTAAATGAGAATGGAAGCCCATATATAGAAATTCAAGTAATTCACCCATGCATAATCGTGAGGACTTTTAAATAAGAGTGAATACTTTAGGATATAATTATTTTACAAAAAAAATATTTCCTTATTTTGAAATACCAAATTCTGCACACTATATTATGATGTATGGATTGACAAAAAGGTGATAGTGATAGAAATGATCATGGAATAAGTACTAATCTAAAAATATTATAAAATTTGTTTAACTTTCATGAAATTATAAAATTATACTTCCTCTTGTTATGAAATATAATTTAATCACTATCCACCACTTTTCAAGCACTATAATATAATAATTTTGATGAGTTCCAAAAGATTCAATTAGTCAATGATTATCTTTTCTGGAGTACATCTCTTACCGAAATAAGCTAGAGTATTTTTAACATGATGAAAACCCAAGTTTCAAAAATTAAAATAAGTGAAAATTAATTTTCTGTAAGGGGATTTTGTGAAAATAACTTCTAGTTGAAAATCAATATAAATAATTAAATAATTGCAAAAATGATTTCAACATGAGATGATATCAGATACCACTTGTATTTGAGATATTTATGGTGATATATAGTGGTATATATGAAAAAGGTGTACTCCTCAACACTTGAATTGTTTTTTTTGAAATTTTTCAGCATGTCCATTCATATTAAGCACAAGTAAAGTAATCTTAATGAGCAAAAACACACATTCAAAAAAAATTCGTCAAAGCAGTCTTTCATGACATTCCAAAGTGAATCAATAAAAATTAAAAACAGGAAAGTTGTAGCATTATCGGTTAACTTTCCAGAAATTCAAGAATTTCAAGAAAATCAAAGTTGAGATGTTCAAGGTATGCCAGAAATACTTCAACAGTGTCCATGAAAACATAAATAACAATATGTGAAAAAAATTGAGTTAAGAGATCATACCTCACTTTACTTCGATGCTTTGATCTCCATATAATCTTTATAAGCTAAGGAACATTTAAATTTTAGTTTATCAATCACCTAGAACAACTCGAAAATCTATCTACATCAAATTTTTTCCTTAGCCCACTTATGTGTCTAAATTTTGGAGAAGGCAAGTGGTCTAACTAAGGATGTAGGACCACTATTATATCTATTGAAGTCTTTGGTATCCAAATTTGTCTATATAACAAACCGTTAGCATCTACAATTGTACCCTTGGGAATCCAAATTTTTTTAAATTTCAAACCATTTATATTCGTACTTTTTGGAATCCAAATTTGTTTAACGGTTTTGTGTTTGTATATATTTTGACAATTGTTCTTATCATGTCCAATATTTCCACAATTTACGCATTTGGGTATCACACTTTTCCCTTTAATAATGTTATTAGTCGTTTGTTTATATTTTGACACTTTCGCAAATCAAAATCCTTTCCTTTTATTCATGAAGAGTTGATTTTCTGAGAGCATATTAAATGATTTTTCTCTAGTGAAAAATTTCCGAGTAATCAACTCATGTTTATTGAATTTGGATTTTAAAAGTTTATTTTCATTCATTAGCTTCGAACAATAACTAATTGTACTATCTCTCTTTTCAAAATTATTCATTTCCAAGCCCATATTTTCATTTTCAAGCTATCTAATTTTAGTCTCAATTTCTAGCATCTCATTTTCAAAGAGTTGGAGTTTTTTAAATTCAATTTTTTCAAAATCTTTAATTTTTTCAATCTCCTTTTCAAACTTGTGATTTAATCGAATAATTTCAGATTTGCTCAAAATCACGTTTTCTTTTTCAAGGGTTTTGAAATTTTCACTGACCTCATTTAATTTCCTTTCAAAAATCGCACATTTAGAACTTTCTGACCTCTTAAAACTCTCCAACTCTTTTTGCAAAATATTGTTTTTATAAATCAACTCAGTTTTGTTTTTCTCCCAAATTAAAATTTCATTTTCTAACTTTTGAATTTTTTCATGAAAACAGGTAAATTCTTTTTCATAGTTCAAACACCTTTTACAATTAGAGTTTCTATTTTTCTTAATATTTTTAAGCTCATTTTTCAAATCATTATTTTTCTGACGCAATTTAGATTGTTCCCTTTTCAACTTATTATTTTTCATCTCAAGAGCTTCATTATTTTCAATTAATTTTCTGCACAAGAGAACTAAATCATTAAATGAAAGATCACTTATCTCATCGTCTATTGAATCTTCATCACTGTTGTCTTTTGCAAATCTTGTCAAGCACATTTCTTTAACTGAGTCGATTGTGGAGGGTTTCTCACCATTGTTGACTTTTGCACCATATATTGCATCAAAAGTATTCCAGATTTCCTATGCACTTTCACAATGAGAGATAAAGTTAAAATTATCTTGATTAATATGAGAATATAGTATATGCATAGCAAGAGCAATAATCAAAGTATTTTTCTTGTTTACTATATCACACCCATTTTCAATAATATCCCAACATTTAAAATTAACATATTTAAAACAAAATTCCATTTTTAATTTCCATTTTAAAAAATTTGTTCCATCAAAAATAGGGGGAATAATACTGGATTAACTCTCGCTAAATTTGCAACTAGGGTTAGACATCCTTGCTATTAGCCTTGCTCTGATACCACTTGTAGGATCAATTTCACCCTAGAGGAGGGGTGAATAGGGTGATACTAATAATAACAAAAATTAATGTGGAAATAAAAATCAATAGCAGAAATAATGCAGATGAGATCACACAAATTTACCCAGCTTCGGCAAAACCCTGCTTATGTGCTGCCCCCAAGGTTTCTACAAGAAATTAAGTAGTCAGACACATACACACGTAAACTTGCGACACCCGCTAATGACTAACCTAACTCTACGCTCAAAACCCTACCACCACTCAGCCACTGAGTTGCAAATTCTCGAACTACACCACCGTAGTTCGTCCCTAGTCACACGACTAGAATTTACACAAATTTCAAAAGAAAAATACAAATAAAACAAAACAACTTAAACAAAAACCCTATTTAATTAACTCTAAGCCCAATATAAATAAACTAAAACCAGCCCAATTTGTAAAGAAGAAGCATTCCTCTCGATTTTTTCTTCTGTGCAAAAAACTTCGTTCGATCCTTTTCGTTCCTTTTCAAAAGCTAGGTTTTTTGGTAAAATTGAAGACGCCGATTTGATTCGATTGATTGCAGTGATGAGTTTAGGTCGATTTTCCTTGTCAACCGATTCTCTGGCTTTGATAGGCTTGCGGCTGCTCCAATTGTCGAGTATGATTCGTGCTTTGAATTGGTACGTGTTTTCCCTTTTTCGATTTATACTTACACTCGACTTGATTCGAGTTCTGGACGATGCTTGCTCTCCGATTTATTTGAACTCGAATGATTCACTGTCGATGATGGTTGGGATTTTATAGGGATCGAACACCCTATATTTACGTTCGTATATTTGTGTTGAATTCTTCAAATATTTTTGCTTGGTCGTTCGATTTTGCTTGAATACTTGTTATTTATCTTGACTGGTTCATTTGTTTACACGTTACTGATACATTTTTATTTGCTTGAGTTGGTTCCTTACTTTTGTAACAACCCTAGATTTTGGCCTATATTTTAAATTTTGACTTTATTTTATTTTAAATTATTTTAAACTTTTTCTATTTCAAACATTTCATTTTAAATATAAATGTTGACTATTAAGTGATTTATAGTTCAAACTAGTATAAATTGGATATTTCACTGAAAAGTGAATTTCTATTGAAACTGGTCAAACTTTGACTTTTGAATTTTAAATTTAAATATTTCAAATTCTTAAATTTTATCTTTTATTATGAAAATAGATTTAATTCCATGGATACAGCTTTTCGTTTCGTTGGAAACGGAGTTAAATTGTGAAAGTTATGTATATTTCAATATTGTGTGTAAACTGATGTATTTAGCAATATTGTCTATTTTAAATTATATTTTATTTGTCATATTTTGTTCTAATATGTGTTAGTATTTTATTTTATGTATAATTTTGTCTTTTAAATAATTTAAAGTGATTATATAATTTTTCCAAAGCGTATTGAATTTATTTTCTATTTTTAAAGGCTAGTTTCTATTTTTCTGCTATTTTCTTCAATTAAATTATATTTAATTAAAATTTATTTATTCATTTTGTGAATGCATTTTTATTTTATGTTATTATCTTTGTTTATAAATGTTTTACAAGTCCATAAACTTTTTCCAAAGTCCATTGCATTTATTTTTCATATTTTCAAGACTAGTTGCAATTTTTGCTGTTTTACTTAATTAAATTTTATATAATTAATAATTAATTAATTTATTTATTTTTGTTTATTTACTAAATTTTCGTATTTTATCTGAGTTTATATATATATTTCAGTTATATAAAACTTAAAAAGAAATTAGAGGAAATATGAAAAGTTTTAAACTATTGAAATTCCTATGGCTTTTCACCTCCCGACCTTTCACTTTCTCAACTCCTCTCTTCAATGTTTTTGGCCATGCATACCCTATTCTTTTCAGCGGACTTCTTTTCATTTTTTTTCACGCAAACACTTCTCTTTCTCCTCCAAAAAAATCACGGCCATGGCTTCAAAATTTTGGGTAAAAGTTCCTTCTTTCTTCCTTGTTTTCTATGTTTTTTCTATTGAAACTGCATATGCTCTCTACCTTCATAGTTTGGTTCCTCCTCCTCCTCCAGGCTTTGGCCGACCACCACGACCCCCCTTCCTCTGACCATCACCCATCCTAGCAACCCTCCTCCTCAGGCCTAACCAATCCAAGTCCAAGATCTACACAAAATCCACCAAAAACCATCACAAACTATCACTTATGACCTAGAATTGTCATCTCCTCCTTCTACCACCTTTTGCCACCACTACCTCCACCACCACCACCTCTGACCTGACCTTCCACCACCTCTGGCCCACACTCCAGCCACCACCTGACCACCACATACCATGGCCAAGCCACATCAGCAAGGGGCCGAACCCTATGGTGCAACAAAAGCCACACTTTGCCTTGAAACCCTTTGGTATTCCATTGCCTTCAACACCTTGTAACTTCCACTCACCTTCATCACCTTGTAGCCGCACCTTTTCCAGACCATACCTGATCCAAACCATGCCTTTAGCCGTGCCATTTCAGATCTGGAGCTGAAGCATAGGTGGTAGGAAGCAAGTGCAAACACTTTGACTTTGTTTATGCATCCATTTCTAGCATTGTTTATTGAATTTTTGGGTTGAAATCTTATGTTGTTTGTAATTGTTTGGTTTGAATGTGACAAGGCAATTAGCTTTGGCTCTCCCACACTCAAATAATTATCGTGCTCTCGTGCTTCTGGAAATCTTTGTTGTGCGTTTGTGGTTGTCATCTCCAGCTTGAACAAGTGAGTAATTCTCACCAGACAATGTGTACTTATATAACTAGTAAACTGACACCATTTGAATCTGTAAAATTATATCATCCTGTTGTAACTGTTATATTATGATCATATAATGTTTACCCCTGTTATTACATATGTTATATCATCTATTACTGTTATCTCATGCTATTCTGTTTATTTATATCAGTTTATCACACTGCAAGTTCCCTGTAGATTAGAATCACTATGGGTTGAAATGATACATACCCGAACGGACTTTAGAATAAGGAAAAATCGTTATGGGCTGAAATGATAGGCCTGAACGGTTTTTATTTATTTATTTATATTACTTGGGATTGCGGGTTAGAAATGATAAAACCCGGTTTTTCTTTGTAAACTGCGGATTGAAATGATACATATCCGTATCACTTGACCTAGGCTAGAAAATTATATACAGACCCGTGGTTTATATATTTTTCTGAAATTTTTAAAATACTTTTTTTAATGTAAATATTATGGTATTTTGATTTAAATTTCATTAAAATGATTTCTATAAAGTATTTGTGATTTTCTACAAATTAAATAAGTGAATTAAGTAAATGGTGAAGTAGAATTTGAAATATAAGTTAATTTTGGAATTTATGATTTTGTTTATAAATGGAATTTTTGTAAAGTAAGAAAATATGACAAATTTGATTTAAAGATGAGTTTAATGATTTTTATTAAGTAATAATAATGTTTTAAAAGGTGTTAATGATTTTGTATAAATTAAAATATGGAATAAATGAACATTTAAGCTGAATTTGGAAATATAACTTAAATTGAATTTTGTGAAATTTGTTTAAAAGTGAAATTTTAATTAAGTAAAATAAATGGAAATAAGCTATATTTTTGGAAATTTAAACTTAGTTGTTAAGTTAATAATTTAATTAAAGAAATGAAAATTTAATTGTTATTAAATTTGATTTTTGTATGGAAATTTGACTTTATAAAATCATAGAAATAAAGGTATTTAAATGATTGTGTTAAATGTGAAATATATGATTTTATAAGTTAAAATGATTTATATTAAAAGTTAATTATTTGTGGAATTGTAAATAAAACTCTGAATATGATTTAACAGCATTTTGAAATGTAATGTAAAGGATATTACAGCATTTTGTAAATGTTGTAGTGTTTTAAATGAACTAAAAGGTTAATTTGAAATAAAGGCTATTATAGCACTTTGTAAGTGCTATAGTGGTTAAACTTAACATGTAAGTTAATTGAAACTTAAAAGAAATCTATTACAGCATTTAACGCTGTCTTTTGTTAATTAACTGTTTTAAACTATAACTTTACGTAGCATTTTATAAGTGCTACAGAAACTATATTTTGTTGTTTTAAATTAATTTTAATGAAAAATAATCTCTGGAAAATGATATAATTTTGGGAAATTAAATGTTAAATTTCTAAAGATAATGAAGAGATATTTAAGTGGAAGAATTTGATTTCTAATGTGAGTTTAAAATGGTATTTAAATTTAATAAAATGAATGGATTTAAATGGTATTTAAATGAAAAAAAATGAATGGTGTTTTGAATAATATTTTGATATTGTGAAATGAGTTTGAAATGATACTTGATTTCTGACTTATTTAATTTATTTGATAAATGAATATTTGAAGTATATATTAATTGAGTTTATTTAAATGATATTGGATTTATGAAATGTGGGAGATTTAAAGTTTTGAAATATACTAAAGATTGAATATTGTATTTTGTGGATTTAATCTATATTGGGAATTGATAAGATTTGAAACGGTTTGTTGGTAAACTGTAATTGAATTGAAATTTGATGGTTTGAATTTAATAAGTTTGTAAATGTATAGAATTAAAAGATGATTTTAAATATATGATTTCGAAATGCTATGATTTTCAAAGTATAATGATTTCAAATGTTTTGTTTCAAAAGAGTTATAACTTTGAAAGTATAGACTATTTGAAAGGTGAATATATGTTTGAAATGGAAATGATGTTGTTTTGAAATGAACATAGTTTTGAAATAAAATGATTTTGGTTTCGAAGTATAACTATCAAAGGTATGATATTTTGATATATAAAAATGATTTGAAATAAAGTTTGAAAAGATATAATATTTTGATGTATTAAAATGATTTGAAAAGAAGTTTGAAAGGATACGATATTTTAGAATATTGAAATTATTTGGAAATGATAAATCTTTATTTTGATAAAGACATGATTTTGAAATGGTATCTTATTTTGAAGTAAAGTATTGTTTTTAAAAGTTATAACCACGAGTTATAATAACGATTGGTTGGCAAAGAGACCGGGATCGGATATGGACATACTCTCTGTCGATACCGAAAACCACTTTGACAACCATGTACGCGGTGGAGATTCCAGAATGAAGTAGGATGGTGGCGACGTTCTTAAGGTATGTTACGTGGACCCAATTCCCGTGAGTTGGCATAAGGTGGCTAAAACAGGAGCGATTGACGGACCAAGGAGGTAGCACCTCTTATCGGACACACTTCTTCGATACCATTCTATTACTTGTGATTGATTTGGTGGCCACCCTTGATTGGGAGTGTTGTTCGAGGTGGGCGGTAGTGGCTGCTATGCGTCACCACTAGTCCGGATGCGTAATTGGTATATCTACCTTGGCATTGCCTAGTTGTGCCATGTCACCTACCATATCGAGCTTTACTACGATTATGATTTTAAGATCCGACCGCGTTAAGGTTCTCCATCCCCTTAACGCTATTTTCTATATGATTATACTTTACTGATTAGACATTATTATAATAGCGAATATTACTACATAGTAGATAGTTTAACGGATCCTTAAAGAATGGGCGGTCCCAAGCATTCTTTAAGTTACTTGTACCTTATTACAGTTCACTTGAGTTGGTTTATATTATATAAGTATATATTGTCCTGACTCGAGTGTTTTGTGTTTTGCTTTACGCTCGGGTCAGCTTGAGTTATTCACAGATTTGGATTTCCACTCTCTCGGAGATTTGAATCGCTGGAGATTGTCTGCTTGTCTGGTCCTATCTATTTCTGTTCCGTTGTTCTACTCAGCTTGTACTTGGTTATTGTATTGAGACTTCTGCTGTACTTTGTTTCTTCTATTGTATCTTATTTAACTCTGATATATTTTCATAGTAGCTTCATGAACTACTATTTCTTTTACTTCCGCTGCATTATTTTACTCTGTGTCTGTGATCTGTGATTATATTTATTTACTGTATATTCTGAGATTTGCCAAATTTTATTTACAACGCGGTATTTTGAGCAATTCAACTCCGGCATGAGTGTCTACCTATACACTTATAATGGATGCGAATGGTTGAAAATATCGGGTCGTTACAGTTGGTATCAGAGCTTTGGCTTTGAGGCAAAACTCAGCATATAGAGTAGATTTATTTACAGAATCACTTTCATTCGAGTTTGAATCTTTTCCTCTTGATTCGAATTTCCTTTTAATTTTTGGAACGTTCCCTGCGGTTCCAAAATTCATTCTTGTCCCTCACTATTCATCTTCTTTTGATTCTGGAGTATCCCATAACTCCGCTTCGAATGAGCTTTATAGTGAATTGGTGGTCTTGCCAATATTCTAATGACTTGTAAAAGGGGGAAAACTCCTTTACAAATTTGCATCGATTCATCAGAGATTTATATTTATCCTTGGTTTAGATGCTAATATCTTTTGTTATTCCAAACTCTATCTCTTGAGATCGGATGTAGATTTACCCCAGGAAAATCCACATTTGCTTTTATTCATTAAGTCACGGTTGACCCGGTTAAGGTTGCCCGCGATTTATCTAAGCTTATCCATCTTCATATTTTGTTAATTAATCATCTTGTCTTTGTTTCTAAACTATCTCCAACATTTTGAATTGTACTTTTAAATCTATATTTTATTATATATTGTGTTGTTTGAGTTGTTGATGTCAATTTGGGTTTCCGATCGATTCGTCTGATCAACGCTATCGATAGGATTTCTAAAACACTTTGACAGAACAAACCGATACAATATTATTTTAAAATTTGGTTAATGAAATAAATTTTGATATAAGTAAATATTATGGAACTTAATAAATTGATTTAAATTGATTATTTGAAATGATAATACTTGATTTATCATTCTATAAATGAATTTATAAATAGATGTTTATAAATTGATTTTGGAAACTGAAATGAATTTAAAACAAGAAAGTTAAAGAATTTAATTTCCGATGGTTTCAAACCTTGTGTTTAAAATTTTTAAAAGGATATTATTTAAAGTATTTTTGAATAAAAAAAATTTTTTTTTGTCTCTAAAGGATTTCAAAGTTTAAAAATTAAGTGCTCTTCTCTTTGTCGCTGGAAAATAATTTCGGTGATGACTGCAGCATCATCGACGTTCATTTTCGAGTTTCGAAGTGAAGAAACCATTCTGTAGTCTTGCTACAGCTTTGTTTTAGGAAACTTGATTGATATAAATTTCTAAAATATGATTGATTTATAAAATATATAGATATATAATTTAAATTTGATTTGACAAATTATGTACATACATTTATCTATCTCTAAATGGTTTGAAAGGAATCAGAGATTTTATTCTTAAATTCTATCTTAAATAATAACTTCAAGTATCAAAAGAAAATCAAAATTTTTGAATAGATGATTCAAGCTTGAAATGATTGAATTAGGATGTTTATAGTGTATATTAATTTTAGAAAGTTTTATTTGTATAATTCTCAATTGCATTCCAATATAACTTACCTTAATTTTTAGAAGTTAACAATGTAATTGGATAATATACAATATAAAAAGATTTTTATAAATAAAATTTGAGTGGTTATAATAAATACTATACACTTAAATTTTAGTTATAAAAAGATTAACACAGGTAAATAGACTAAAAGGTTAATTGAATAATTTACAATACAAATGATGTTAAGGGAATTAGGAATAAATTAAAACAGTTATAATAAGTGTAAGCATATTTAACATATGTGATAAAATATTTGAGAGGGATAAATTTAATTATAATTAGGAATAAAGAAGAATTAAATTTATTGAATGTTATACACTTAATTTTAATCAAATCATGATTTTAGAGATTGTTTGTTTAAGAAAATTTGATGATAAGATAATGAAATTAGAGATAGTTAAGATTTATTTAACTTGTGTAAAATTAATTATCAGTTAAGCTGAAACCATGGAAATTTCAAACCTATTATCTTATTTTGTTTTTCAAACTTATTACCTAATTTTGTTTTTCAAACTGTCTGTTAGTTGTCCTTATTTTTCTTTATCTTGCTACAGACTGGTATAGGCATCTATCTATAATCTTTTTGCTTAGAAATCTTTCTATAATCTTTATAATCTTTGGTACTCATTTTAAATCTGAGCACTGCTTTCCACCCACAGACTGTCGGTCAAGCGGAAAGAGTGAATCAGATTCTAGAGGATCTTTTCGTACTTGTGTTCCTGATTCTGGAGAATCTTGGGAAGACCGTCTCCACCTTGTTAAACTTACCTATAACCACAGTTATCAGGTATAATTTCAATCTTTTGTCATCTTGTCTTAATCTCATTTCAATTTTATCTTTCTTGTGTTTTCCCGTACTTCATTCCTTTTCGGGGACGAAAAGTTTTGAGTGGGGGAGAGCGTAACAACCCTAGATTTTGGCCTATATTTTAAATTTTCACTTTATTTTATTTTAAATTATTTTAAACTTGTTCTATTTCAAACATTTCATTTTAAATATAAATGTTGACTATTAAGTGATTTATAGTTCAAACTAGTATAAATTGGATATTTCACTGAAAAGTGAATTTCTATTGAAACTGGTCAAACTTTGACTTTTGAATTTTAAATTTAAATATTTCAAATTCTTAAATTTTATCTTTTATTATGAAAATAGATTTAATTCCATGGATACAGCTTTTCGTTTCGTTGGAAACGGAGTTGAATTGTGAAAGTTATGTATATTTCAATATTGTGTGTAAACTGATGTATTTAGCAATATTGTCTATTTTAAATTATATTTTATTTGTCATATTTTGTTCTAATATGTGTTAGTATTTTATTTTATGTATAATTTTGTCTTTTAAATAATTTAAAGTGATTATATAATTTTCCAAAGCGTATTGAATTTATTTTCTATTTTTAAAGGCTAGTTTCTATTTTTCTGCTATTTTCTTCAATTAAATTATATTTAATTAAAATTTATTTATTCATTTTGTGAATGCATTTTTATTTTATGTTATTATATTTGTTTATAAATTTTTTACAAGGCCATAAACTTTTTCCAAAGTCCATTGCATTTATTTTTCATATTTTCAAGACTAGTTGCAATTTTTGCTGTTTTACTTAATTAAATTTTATATAATTAATAATTAATTAATTTTTTTTTTTTATTTACTAAATTTTCATATTTTATCTGAGTTTATATATATATTTCAGTTATATAAAA
Source organism: Allium fistulosum (assembly GCA_030737815.1). Taxonomy (NCBI): domain Eukaryota; kingdom Viridiplantae; phylum Streptophyta; class Magnoliopsida; order Asparagales; family Amaryllidaceae; genus Allium; species Allium fistulosum. Next base: position 1,391,668,388 of record CM060902.1, read on the forward strand.
CTTAAAAAGAAATTAGAGGAAATATGAAAAGTTTTAAACTATTGAAATTCCTATGGCTTTTCACCTCCCGACCTTTCACTTTCTCAACTCCTCTCTTCAATGTTTTTGGCCATGCATACCCTATTCTTTTCAGCGGACTTCTTTTCATTTTTTTTCACGCAAACACTTCTCTTTCTCCTCCAAAAATATCACGGCCATGGCTTCAAAATTTTGGGTAAAAGTTCCTTCTTTCTTCCTTGTTTTCTATGTTTTTTCTATTGAAACTGCATATGCTCTCTACCTTCATAGTTTGGTTCCTCCTCCTCCAGGCTTTGGCCGACCACCACGACCCCCCTTCCTCTGACCATCACCCATCCTAGCAACCCTCCTCCTCAGGCCTAACCAATCCAAGTCCAAGATCTACACAAAATCCACCAAAAACCATCACAAACTATCACTTATCACCTAGAATTGTCATCTCCTCCTTCTACCACCTTTTGCCACCACTACCTCCACCACCACCACCTCTGACCTGACCTTCCACCACCTCTGGCCCACACTCCAGCCACCACCTGACCACCACATACCATGGCCAAGCCACATCAGCAAGGGGCCGAACCCTATGGTGCAACAAAAGCCACACTTTGCCTTGAAACCCTTTGGTATTCCATTGCCTTCAACACCTTGTAACTTCCACTCACCTTCATCACCTTGTAGCCGCACCTTTTCCAGACCATACCTGATCCAAACCATGCCTTTAGCCGTGCCATTTCAGATCTGGAGCTGAAGCATAGGTGGTAGGAAGCAAGTGCAAACACTTTGACTTTGTTTATGCATCCATTTCTAGCATTGTTTATTGAATTTTTGGGTTGAAATCTTATGTTGTTTGTAATTGTTTGGTTTGAATGTGACAAGGCAATTAGCTTTGGCTCTCCCACACTCAAATAATTATCGTGCTCTCGTGCCTCTGGAAATCTTTGTTGTGCGTTTGTGGTTGTCATCTCCAGCTTGAACAAGTGAGTAATTCTCACCAGACAATGTATACTTATATAACTAGTAAACTGACACCATTTGAATCTGTAAAATTATATCATCCTATTGTAACTGTTATATTATGATCATATAATGTTTACCCCTGTTATTACATATGTTATATCATCTATTACTGTTATCTCATGTTATTCTGTTTATTTATATCAGTTTATCACACTGCAAGTTCCCTGTAGATTAGAATCACTATGGGTTGAAATGATACATACCCGAACGGACTTTAGAATAAGGAAAAATCGTTATGGGCTGAAATGATAGGCCTGAACGGTTTTTATTTATTTATTTATATTACTTGGGATTGCGGGTTTGAAATGATAAAACCCGGTTTTTCTTTGTAAACTGCGGATTGAAATGATACATATCCGTATCACTTGACCTAGGCTAGAAAATTATATACAAACCCGTGGTTTATATATTTTTCTGAAATTTTTAAAATACTTTTTTTAATGTAAATATTATGGTATTTTGATTTAAATTTCATTAAAATGATTTCTATAAAGTATTTGTGATTTTCTACAAATTAAATAAGTGAATTAAGTAAATGGTGAAGTAGAATTTGAAATATAAGTTAATTTTGGAATTTATGATTTTGTTTATAAATGGAATTTTTGTAAAGTAAGAAAATATGACAAATTTGATTTAAAGATGAATTTAATGATTTTTATTAAGTAATAATAATGTTTTAAAAGGTGTTAATGATTTTGTATAAATTAAAATATGGAATAAATAAACATTTAAGCTGAATTTGGAAATATAACTTAAATTGAATTTTGTGAAATTTGTTTAAAAGTGAAATTTTAATTAAGTAAAATAAATGGAAATAAGCTATATTTTTGGAAATTTAAACTTAGTTGTTAAGTTAATAATTTAATTAAAGAAATGAAAATTTAATTGTTATTAAATTTGATTTTTGTATGGAAATTTGACTTTATAAAATCATAGAAATAAAGGTATTTAAATGATTGTGTTAAATGTGAAATATATGATTTTATAAGTTAAAATGATTTATATTAAAAGTTAATTATTTGTGGAATTGTAAATAAAACTCTGAATATGATTTAACAGCATTTTGAAATGTAATGTAAAGGATATTACAGCATTTTGTAAATGTTGTAGTGTTTTAAATGAACTAAAAGGTTAATTTGAAATAAAGGCTATTATAGCACTTTGTAAGTGCTATAGTGGTTAAACTTAACATGTAAGTTAATTGAAACTTAAAAGAAATCTATTACAGCATTTAACGCTGTCTTTTGTTAATTAACTGTTTTAAACTATAACTTTACGTAGCATTTTATAAGTGCTACAGAAACTATATTTTGTTGTTTTAAATTAATTTTAATGAAAAATAATCTCTGGAAAATGATATAATTTTGGGAAATTAAATGTTAAATTTCTAAAGATAATGAAGAGATATTTAAGTGGAAGAATTTGATTTCTAATGTGAGTTTAAAATGGTATTTAAATTTAATAAAATGAATGGATTTAAATGGTATTTAAATGAAAAAAAATTAATGGTGTTTTGAATAATATTTTGATATTGTGAAATGAGTTTGAAATGATACTTGATTTCTGACTTATTTAATTTATTTGATAAATGAATATTTGAAGTATATATTAATTGAGTTTATTTAAATGATATTGGATTTATGAAATGTGGGAGATTTAAAGTTTTGAAATATACTAAAGATTGAATATTATATTTTGTGGATTTAATCTATATTGGGAATTGATAAGATTTGAAACGGTTTGTTGGTAAACTGTAATTGAATTGAAATTTGATGGTTTGAATTTAATAAGTTTGTAAATGTATAGAATTAAAAGATGATTTTAAATATATGATTTCGAAATGCTGTGATTTTCAAAGTATAATGATTTCAAATGTTTTGTTTCAAAAGAGTTATAACTTTGAAAGTATAGACTATTTGAAAGGTGAATATATGTTTGAAATGGAAATGATGTTGTTTTGAAATGAACATAGTTTTGAAATAAAATGATTTTGGTTTCGAAGTATAACTATCAAAGGTATGATATTTTGATATATAAAAATGATTTGAAATAAAGTTTGAAAAGATATAATATTTTGATGTATTAAAATGATTTGAAAAGAAGTTTGAAAGGATACGATATTTTAGAATATTGAAATTATTTGGAAATGATAAATCTTTATTTTGATAAAGACATGATTTTGAAATGGTATCTTATTTTGAAGTAAAGTATTGTTTTTAAAAGTTATAACCACGAGTTATAATAACGATTGGTTGGCAAAGAGACCGGGATCGGATATGGACATACTCTCTGTCGATACCGAAAACCACTTTGACAACCGTGTACGCGGTGGAGATTCCAAAATGAAGTAGGATGGTGGCGACGTTCTTAAGGTATGTTACGTGGACCCAATTCCCGTGAGTTGGCATAAGGTGGCTAAAACAGGAGCGATTGACGGACCAAGGAGGTAGCACCTCTTATCGGACACACTTCTTCGATACCATTCTATTACTTGTGATTGATTTGGTGGCCACCCTTGATTGGGAGTGTTGTTCGAGGTGGGCGGTAGTGGCTGCTATGCGTCACCACTAGTCCGGATGCGTAATTGGTATATCTACCCTGGCATTGCCTAGTTGTGCCATGTCACCTACCATATCGAGCTTTACTACGATTATGATTTTAAGATCCGACCGCGTTAAGGTTCTCCATCCCCTTAACGCTATTTTCTATATGATTATACTTTACTGATTAGACATTATTATAATAGCGAATATTACTACATAGTAGATAGTTTAACGGATCCTTAAAGAATGGGCGGTCCCAAGCATTCTTTAAGTTACTTGTACCTTATTACAGTTCACTTGAGTTGGTTTATATTATATAAGTATATATTGTCCTGACTCGAGTGTTTTGTGTTTTGCTTTACGCTCGGGTCAGCCTGAGTTATTCACAGATTTGGATTTCCACTCTCTCGGAGATTTGAATCGCTGGAGATTGTCTGCTTGTCTGGTCCTATCTATTTCTGTTCCGTTGTTCTACTCAACTTGTACTTGGTTATTGTATTGAGACTTCTGCTGTACTTTGTTTCTTCTATTGTATCTTATTTAACTCTGATATATTTTCATAGTAGCTTCATGAACTACTATTTCTTTTACTTCCGCTGCATTATTTTACTCTGTGTCTGTGATCTGTGATTATATTTATTTACTGTATATTCTGAGATTTGCCAAATTTTATTTACAACGCGGTATTTTGAGCAATTCAACTCCGGCATGAGTGTCTACCTATACACTTATAATGGATGCGAATGGTTGAAAATATCGGGTCGTTACAACTTTGCTCCTACGATCATGGACATTTTAATTTTGAGATAATCTGGAAATTTTGCATCTTGACTTGTTCAATTTTAAATTCACTACAACATTGTTTTGACCCACGGTTTTGCTGTTCCATTTATTTGCTAGCAAATTTCAAATTTTTTGAACTGCTGTTACATTCTCTTTTCGAACCATGACTTTGTTTCGACTGCTTGCTTGCATCTATAGTTGTATCAGTCTTCGATCCATCTATGTTGAACTGCTTCACTATCATTTCATTTCTATATTTACTGATGCTTGAGTTTTAATAATGATGTCTCCATGTTGCATATGCATATACTTGTGTATCACCATATATGTACATACATACATATGTATGTGTGTATATGTGTGTTGTGATGTCACTGGAATCTTGTTTTACATGAAGTCAAGTCTTGTTGAAATTTTTGCCTTTGTTATGCTCGTACACATCCATATTGTGGTCAGTTTGCTTCACGTCGTAACTGAACTTGTTCCATTTAACTGATGTGTTGTGGTCTACACTTGATTTCTGGTTTGGTTGCACTTGTTCGTTCATTTCTTCATGTAACGACCCAGAATTTTGAACAAATTTAAATTGAGAATATTTAATTAATTTTAAATATTTGAACGATAAATTAATTTGAATCCCCGATCTAAGTTTGAAATTGGCGATTAAATTATAAAATTTAATCTAGTGAATGCTGAATAAAAATTTATATCTTCAATTTTGAGTTGAAGGAAAATATTTCGAAAGCTTGAAAAATTCGTATTGATAATACTGAAGATAATTGGAGCTTCAGAATCGAAATTAAAATTGAATTGTTCAGTTTGAAATTATATCGTTTGAATCAACAGTCAAAAATAGCCGTCCGAGGCGCAGTCTCAGAATTCGACGAAACGAGTTTCATTGGATCCGTAATATTGTTTTATTATCGGATTTCAAATTTCGTATTTTTCGGAGTTGTTACGTGAGCATACGATAAACAAACGCGTTGAGATTTAATCGAATTCGATTTGAATATAAAATTTTAAAATTTGTCAATATCAGCCACCCTAGGTTTTCTTTAGCAGACCTATTCTCTGCTGAATCGCGTACTCTTGTCTCCCCTTCTTTCCCTTTTTATCACGCAAGCAGAAACGAAGAAAATTTATCTGCTCGTCTTCGTTCAAAAGAAAATAAATGGCGACCGGTTCGATTCCTTTCCCCTTCGTTCCAAAATAAAAAGAAAAATTAAAAATCGAAAACCCCTCTTCTCCCAGTTCATTTGCCTCCTCCCTGAAAAATTAAAAATTCGAAGTCGCGTTCGATTTTGGAAGGATTTCGAAGTCGCGACGAGAGGGAGCTGCGTTCGAATCGAGTCGAGGTGGTTCCTATTGCCACTGTGGGCTCGCGTATGATGGCGCGGCGACTCGAAGGAAGTGGAGTCGCGAGATAGCGCGATGGGCCTGGCGAGGCGACTTGGTGGGATTCGAGGCGGCGATGGCGATTTAGTGCTGTCGCGCGTGTGTTGGAGGCGCGATTGTGGAGTCGCCGTAAGGAGGCAGCGACGAATTAAGGTGGCGACGATGTCAACAGGCGATGTTCGACCTGGGGATAGGATTTCGTTCGAGCGAAGTGGTGGGTCGCGATCGACAGGTGATGGAGTAACTCGAGCTCGCGAATGCGTGACTGGCGTGGCTGCGTGCACATTCGAGTTCGAGATAGTGAATGCAGTAAGGTATTCTAACTTATTTCGATCCAATAAACACTTGTAATTATTTGAAATCTATAGTTTATTTAAAAAAATTACAGTAAAATTTTATAGGTCAGAAGGAGGGAAAATATTTTTAACAGTGAAGTATATATTTAGAGATGCAGTTATGTATTTTAAATGTTAAAGATAATAATAGGAAATTTTCAAGGGTTGAAGTTATATGAGAATAGATTTTTCGATCTATATATATATATATATTATTTTACAGTAAAATAAATGACTGTTATATTCAAAGTGGTATATATGTATATATAGATAAATATTTAAAAGGAAGAAATTTATTTTGGAAAGGGAAATTTATTTAAAACAAATCATTAGTTAGTTTATACTATCAAATACAAATTTAATTATTCGATTGAAAAGAAAAAATTTATATTAATTTATATAATTGTTATACAAGGTTAAAATCGAGAAATCAAGCTGGAATAAAAATGGATGGCAAAATAAAAGCTAAGGTGAGATCTTCTCACTCAAATTGAATGTGGAATTTTTACAGTTATTGATTGATTATTGACTGTTTGGATGTGATATTAGATATTATAGGATACATCTATATATAGCAGTATATACATATTGGCATATGTATATATTGGATTGATTGATTTCCCGCCTCGTATAGCGGATGAGACCCTATTGCACCGTTAGTAAGCGGATTTATAAAAAACCTATATACCGCGATAATTCCGTACTGGAGCGGAATTGGTATTGTGCTGACGTCTTTGGATGTAGGGAAACAGGTTGGAGGGATCCAACTGGACCCCTCACATTGATTGAATTTTTATTCTACTGTGATGTGTTAATCTGTGAATGATTATTGATGTTATTAATCATGTTGATGTCTGGAAATTGATTGAAAGCTAAAATTTAGCTGAACGGATGTTTGATATCATTGGATTCCAAAAATAAACGAAATTGAAATTTTCTGGAATCAAAATAGAAATTTCTAAGTGAATTTAATTTTAGAAATTGAATAAATTTTGAAGGAAGGAATTTTTAAAGTATAAAAAGTTAATTTTTATAATCTTATCAAATTTAGTCCAGAATCAAGTGAAAATGTTAAATAAATGGATTTCGTAAAATAGTGATTTTAAATTGAAGAATTTAATTTAAAATTTGGATTTTTAAAATAGATTGAAAGAAACGATTGAAATTTATTTCCTTAAAAAGGAATTTATTAAGAGAAGATAAGTTGGAAATCCGATTAGAAATTTACTTGGTAAATTGAAATGATTTGGGAAGTAAATGTAAAATGACTTCAATTTAAAGAATCCTTTTAAAAACAGGATGTTGAATAATTTGAGAAAAAGATAAGGAATTTATTTTAGTAGTGAAAATAAATTTAGAAATCAATATTGAAATTGAATTGTTATTGAAGTTTTTATAAATAGAATTGGAATTTATAAAAGTTGTTATAAACCCAAAGTCACTTATTTTAATAAGTTAAATATAGAAGTTGATAAAAGAAGGTTTATAAGCCGAAGTTGTTATTAAAAAGAGAAATAGAATTTATAAACGTGCTTATAAATTCGAAATAGATTGAATGTGATAAATCTAATATAGAAGATTATTTAAGAAGATATATTCACGATTTTGAATAGCGAATTTTTATTGAATAAAAATGTGTAGAAATGATTGAAATGGGGTTAAGTAAATTTTATTCACGATTTTGGACAGTGAATAAATTGTTAAGTAAAATGGATTCATTTTTGAAGAAGTAATATTTTAAAAATGAAGTTAAACATTTTAAAGGTGTTTTAAAATGTGTTATGAATCGAAAGCATAGATTTCAACATTTATTTTGAAATAGACGTTTTCGAGAAATTTAAGGAAATGGTGGACTATAACACTGTTGTTATAGTAAATGATTTCCGAAAGGAAATGTTTTGATGTAGTATTGGGATTTATATACCTATCTTAAAATCCGAATCCCTATACTAGTGATTTTTGAGTCGTCGTAACGATGTTTTACGTAACATTCGTTTTGACTCAAATAAAGGTGTTAAAAGAATATTTTCCTTAAAAGAATGAAATATATACTTAATTTGATTTAAGTATATTGAATATTTTCAAATGTTGAAAATAAATAGATTTGTGAATTACTTATTATTTAATAAGTATGGAAATACTTTTCCAATATGAAATGAACTGTTTTGAGAAATTATCTTTGAAAAAATAAATTGAAGTTGAATATTGAAATCGATTTGAAAATCGTCTATCAGTAGATATTTTTGAAATATAAATTCACTATGGAATTTATAAAAGAAATGGAAATTCGTTTTAAAGAAAATAAACGTTGGTTTATTTTTGAAGTGTGGAAAAGTTTTTATATCTAGTAAAGATATTTTTGAAGATGAAATAATTTGGAAAATTATTTGGAATCTGATGATGTTGCGCATTTTTATTGATAGTTAAATAACCGACTATCAATAATTACCTTAAATAGGTATTTGTTGTGAATTTGATGAATTTGAATACCACACTTATTTTTGAATAATCGCTCACTATTCGGGTTAGCCGGGAAAGGACCATGGGGTCGTATAACCCATTCCGAATATGTGATACGTCGTTATGAATTGCATTCGAAGACCGGTGTTGAAGACCGGATATTTTTGAAAACGGAAGGAGTACCGTCGAGTTACTCTACATCGACTGATCTTCGATTTAGAGGTTTTATCACCCTTAGTGATGGGAAGTCCTGACGTGATTGAAAATTATCCGGATGTGCAAGGGCTTCGTGAGAAGTGCCTTCGGTTCTGTTCGATCCCGGAACAGACTTGTATGGATTGTGTGTCTGACGTTACAATTTGAGATATAAAGCTGATTTCTTTCAAATACATTTCTGTTGGTGGCGGAGAATTTATTCTCTTAGCTTAACACCCTTCTCTGAGACGTACGAGCTCAGAGGTTATGTAGTTGAAATTTATCAGCGATATATCCCAATTTGGTAACGTGGCATACTGAGTGTTGCTGTGAAATGATCAGTGTTTGATCATTTGTGATATGATCATTTGTTTGATCTTATATCTTTGTGATCATAGGTTGATCATTTTGTTTGACCCGAAGCAGGGCTTTTTGTAGAAAGCGTAGCTTTGTGGACGAGACTTCGTCGAGCCTCACACCCCAGAAATGGTCGTAACAGGAAGGATGCAGCAAGGTTCTAGGGAGTAGCGCCCCTTAGTGTATGTCATTCCTTCTGGATAAAGGTGGTATCATGGTATGGAGCCCAGATACTTAACCTCTATGGTTACTGCATTATTATTATCTATGTGGTTTGTTGGAAATCGGGGATCCTCGGGAAGATCGGTGACGATCGGGGGATGGCATACGCGTGTCAGTAGTTACCTATTTTTGCAGAGGTAACCCGGCCTTGTGTTGGCAGAGATCCGGTTAGGTTCTCGGGTCGTCTATTCCAGGGACGTACCCATCGTGGATAGGAAGTTCCTTAGCCTGACCATTTGTTGGAAATCCAAAGAAACAATACGAGCCTTTACGATTTCAATTGTATAACCTGTCTCCTCAAGAGGCAGCTATAGCAGGCATAATATAATGGTACCTATGCTGGCTAAGATTTATATTATACTTTCGAAATGTTTTCCACTATGCACTAGTAATAATATCACAAATGATTTGATTTTGCGTAGTAAGCATCTTTGACTATCATAAGAAGAAATCTCCTCCAAGTCTGCGTTTGCATTGTGTGTGTGGTGGGAGGTCTTATGGTAGTTTCATTTTCCAAAAGCATTGCGAATTGACATTAAAAGTTTCCCTGTTGTTTATTTTAAAGATAAACTGTTTTACGATCTCACACCAGTCACCATGACTGACTCGGAGTTTATTGTTTCCCTTCTAAACTCTGGGTGCCCACAAATTTCCACACGGGCAGCCTAGAGTTATATTATCAGGATATTCTGGATATTCTGGAGCTTTGGAAGCAAGCTGGATGACGAGACGTAGTATTTGTATCTGATAGTATTTATTCCGCTGTGTATTCTGTATGAGGACAAGTTTATGTAACTGTCCATTGTTGTTTATTGACTCTGATGATATGATGTAATGTAATGTAATAACAGATATAATTCTTTTGTTTTTTAAATGATATTCATTTATCTATTATATATTGTTCCGCTGCGATGTGTGAGATTCTGATATTGTTTTCTGTTTCTGTTGTTGTTCTGTTGTTCTTCTTCTTTCTTTCTTCTCTTTTTCTTCTATCTTCTTCTTCTTCTACTTTTTCTTTTTCTTAAAACCCTCACTATTGGAGTTCCGGCACTCGATTGCTCGGCAGTCGATAAAGTGAGTATCGATGTCGAATTTTCGAAAGTCGAAAAAATCCGGTATGTGACAGAGTGGTATCAGAGCATATGGTTAAGCGACAACCCTGCTCTGTTGGGTGTTACTCATTAGAGATAGAGTCAGTAGTACTCTAGAATGAGTTGAGTGTAATAATAGATACGAGTGCGTATTTGTTAGTGAATATAAAATTGTTTTATATTGTGATGATTGGTTTGTTGAGTGGTATATGGATTCTGGTCGGTATTTTCCGTACAACTCTATCGATAGGGATCTCTAAACACTTGAATAGAACAATTCGGCACAGTATTGTTTTAAATAGGGTAAATGAGATAATTTTGCCCAAAACTATTTTTGTATAGAAAGTAAATATTTTTCTATAAAGTATTATAGTATATGGTTGCATGGATGTTAGGAAGTAATAATAGTAAATTATCATCACTGAAATTGAACAAGAAATTGGAATCGTAACTCCAAAGTTAAGAAATAAATTCATATATAAATGAAATTTGAGAATGTAAATTATAAATGTGAATTGTAATTTAAAACGGAGTTCCAGAAAAGTTTTTGGAAATGTTTTGAAAAAGAATTTGAAAATTTTGGGGATTTGAAAAGTTTAAATCCTTTTTGAATTTGAAAATGAATTTCAAAGGTTTTGAAAGGTATTTTGGAGAGATGAAAGCTCTAAACTCTTTTCGGTCGCTGGAAAATAACTTCGGTAATGACTGCAGCATTACTGATGTTCATTTTCGGGTTTCCAAAAGAGGAATTGCTGCCAAATTATTTTAAATGGAAAGTTGTTTGAAATTTGGGTTTTGTTTGGAAATTCAAAAGGATAATTTGAATTGTTTTCAAAATGGTTTTGAAAAGGTTGAAAAGACTCTGGAATTGAGTACTGAATTATGAAAATAAATGAAAATTGTGAATGAACGAATAAATTTGCAAGTGAATCAATTAAATAAAATGAGATTGAAAATTGAAATTCGTTTCAAATTTGTAAGAAATGAATTGAATAATTATAAATGAAAGATGAATAAAAGATAAAATTCATAATGGAATGTAAATAAGTTAATAACTTATAGAATATTTGGTAATTTGATAGAAATGAGATTCAAATTGAAAAGGAATGACTTAGTGGATGAATGAATAATTTGCAATTGTAAATGAAATTGAAGACAAATTTGAAACTGTAAGTGAATTGGAATTTGTAATGAGTTAGTAGTTGAAACTAAGCTAAAAGAGCAATTATGAATGAAAGTTGTTTGGTTAATAGAATAAACCGAATGAAAATATGAAATGCGAATTTGATTGAATGGAATCAATTGTAAATGAAGTGAACTAAAGATAATTGATAAATTCAATATTCAGAAGATAAACTGAATCCAAATTAAATTAAATGTTGGAATTAAATTCAAATGGAATTGAAATGTAAAGATTGAACGAAATTGAATATATAACTTCAATAGTGAATTAGAGATGATATAAGCGGTTATATTGAAAATTTTGTAATTGAATGTACGAAATGGTTTGAATATATGTAACTAGATATTATGGCTAGTAGGATATACAGGTGTAAAGGAATTGGAATTGAATTGCAAAGATAAATTTGAATGGCTCGACAAAAGGTAAGTATTTGAATTATAATATGAGTTTTTGATGATGTCTTGTCTAGCCGCTTGGCTTTTTCTTTTTCTTTTTGAAATCTGAGAGTCCGTAGGGACGTTTTGTAGTCGTGCCGTATTAGCCGCGCAAAGGAGACGCTGGCGAAATTTTTCGGAAATTTAGGGTGTTAGAAAATTTTTGAGAGATTTTGAAAGTTTAAAATTTGAATTTAAACTCGAATTTGAATTTAGAAGTTAAACAATGTTGTTTGAAACTTAGAATTGAAGTTGGAAAACGAGTTGAATGATAACGAATCTTTAATAGAAAGATTTGATTTGAAAATTTTGATAAAACTATTTGAATTTGAGAAAATAGTAGACGAGTTAAGGACCTTTCTTCCTAACTTGTAATTTCGAGGACGAAATTCTTTTAAGGGGGGAAGTTTGTAACGACCCAGAATTTTGAACAAATTTAAATTGAGAATATTTAATTAATTTTAAATATTTGAACGATAAATTAATTTGAATCCCCGATCTAAGTTTGAAATTGGCGATTAAATTATAAAATTTAATCTAGTGAATGCTGAATAAAAATTTATATCTTCAATTTTGAGTTGAAGGAAAATATTTCGAAAGCTTGAAAAATTCGTATTGATAATACTGAAGATAATTGGAGCTTCAGAATCGAAATTAAAATTGAATTGTTCAGTTTGAAATTATATCGTTTGAATCAACAGTCAAAAATAGCCGTCCGAGGTGCAGTCTCGGAATTCGACGAAACGAGTTTCATTGGATCCGTAATATTGTTTTATTATCGAATTTCAAATTTCGTATTTTTCGGAGTTGTTACGTGAGCATACGATAAACAAACGCGTTGAGATTTAATCGAATTCGATTCGAATATAAAATTTTAAAATTTGTCAATATCAGCCACCCTAGGTTTTCTTTAGCAGACCTATTCTCTGCTGAATCGCGTACTCTTGTCTCCCCTTCTTTCCCTTTTTATCACGCAAGCAGAAACGAAGAAAATTTATCTGCTCGTCTTCGTTCAAAAGAAAATAAATGGCGACCGGTTCGATTCCTTTCCCCTTCGTTCCAAAATAAAAAGAAAAATTAAAAATCGAAAACCCCTCTTCTCCCAGTTCATTTGCCTCCTCCCTGAAAAATTAAAAATTCGAAGTCGCGTTCGATTTTGGAAGGATTTCGAAGTCGCGACGAGAGGGAGCTGCGTTCGAATCGAGTCGAGGTGGTTCCTATCGCCACTGTGGGCTCGCGTATGATGGCGCGGCGACTCGAAGGAAGTGGAGTCGCGAGATAGCGCGATGGGCCTGGCGAGGCGACTAGGTGGGATTCGAGGCGGCGATGGCGATTTAGTGCTGTCGCGCGTGTGTTGGAGGCGCGATTGTGGAGTAGCCGTAAGGAGGCAGCGACGAATTAAGGTGGCGACGATGTCAGCAGGCGATGTTCGACCTGGGGATAGGATTTCGTTCGAGCGAAGTGGTGGGTCGCGATCGACAGGTGATGGAGTAACTCGAGCTCGCGAATGCGTGACTGGCGTGGCTGCGTGCACATTCGAGTTCGAGACAGTGAATGCAGTAAGGTATTCTAACTTATTTCGATCCAATAAACACTTGTAATTATTTGAAATCTATAGTTTATTTAAAAAAATTACAGTAAAATTTTATAGGTCAGAAGGAGGGAAAATATTTTTAACAGTGAAGTATATATTTAGAGATGCAGTTATGTATTTTAAATGTTAAAGATAATAATAGGAAATTTTCAAGGGTTGAAGTTATATGAGAATAGATTTTTCGATCTATATATATATATATATTATTTTACAGTAAAATAAATGACTGTTATATTCAAAGTGGTATATATGTATATATAGATAAATATTTAAAAGGAAGAAATTTATTTTGGAAAGGGAAATTTATTTAAAACAAATCATTAGTTAGTTTATACTATCAAATACAAATTTAATTATTCGATTGAAAAGAAAAAATTTATATTAATTTATATAATTGTTATACAAGGTTAAAATCGAGAAATCAAGCTGGAATAAAAATGGATGGCAAAATAAAAGCTAAGGTGAGATCTTCTCACTCAAATTGAATGTGGAATTTTTACAGTTATTGATTGATTATTGACTGTTTGGATGTGATATTAGATATTATAGGATACATCTATATATAGCAGTATATACATATTGGCATATGTATATATTGGATTGATTGATTTCCCGCCTCGTATAGCGGATGAGACCCTATTGCGCCGTTAGTAAGCGGATTTATAAAAAACCTATATACCGCGATAATTCTGTACTGGAGCGGAATTGGTATTGTGCTGACGTCTTTGGATGCAGGGAAATAGGTTGGAGGGATCCAACTGGACCCCTCACATTGATTGAATTTTTATTCTACTGTGATGTGTTATTCTGTGAATGATTATTGATGTTATTAATCATGTTGATGTCTGGAAATTGATTGAAAGCTAAAATTTAGATGAACGGATGTTTGATATCATTGGATTCCAAAAATAAACGAAATTGAAATTTTCTGGAATCAAAATAGAAATTTCTAAGTGAATTTAATTTTAGAAATTGAATAAATTTTGAAGAAAGGAATTTTTAAAGTATAAAAAGTTAATTTTTATAATCTTATCAAATTTAGTCCAGAATCAAGTGAAAATGTTAAATAAATGGATTTCGTAAAATAGTGATTTTAAATTGAAGAATTTAATTTAAAATTTGGATATTTAAAATAGATTGAAAGAAACGATTGAAATTTATTTCCTTAAAAAGGAATTTATTAAGAGAAGATAAGTTGGAAATCCGATTAGAAATTTACTTGGTAAATTGAAATGATTTGGGAAGTAAATGTAAAATGACTTCAATTTAAAGAATCCTTTTAAAAACAGGATGTTGAATAATTTGAGAAAAAAATAAGGAATTTATTTTAGTAGTGAAAATAAATTTAGAAATCAATATTGAAATTGAATTGTTATTGAAGTTTTTATAAATAGAATTGGAATTTATAAAAGTTGTTATAAACCCAAAGTCACTTATTTTAATAAGTTAAATATAGAAGTTGATAAAAGAAGGTTTATAAGCCGAAGTTGTTATTAAAAAGAGAAATAGAATTTATAAACGTGCTTATAAATTCGAAATAGATTGAATGTGATAAATCTAATATAGAAGATTATTTAAGAAGATATATTCACGATTTGAATAGCGAATTTTTATTGAATAAAAATGTGTAGAAATGATTGAAATGGGGTTAAGTAAATTTTATTCACGATTTTGGACAGTGAATAAATTGTTAAGTAAAATGGATTCATTTTTGAAGAAGTAATATTTTAAAAATGAAGTTAAACATTTTAAAGGTGTTTTAAAATGTGTTATGAATCGAAAGCATAGATTTCAACATTTATTGTTGAAATAGACGTTTTCGAGAAATTTAAGGAAATGGTGGACTATAACACTGTTGTTATAGTAAATGATTTCCGAAAGGAAATGTTTTGATGTAGTATTGGGATTTATATACCTATCTTAAAATCCGAATCCCTATACTAGTGATTTTTGAGTCATCGTAACGATGTTTTACGTAACATTCGTTTTGACTCAAATAAAGGTGTTAAAAGAATATTTTCCTTAAAAGAATGAAATATATACTTAATTTGATTTAAGTATATTGAATATTTTCAAATGTTGAAAATAAATAGATTTGTGAATTACTTATTATTTAATAAGTATGGAAATACTTTTCCAATATGAAATGAACTGTTTTGAGAAATTATCTTTGAAAAAATAAATTGAAGTTGAATATTGAAATCGATTTGAAAATCGTCTATCAGTAGATATTTTTGAAATATAAATTCACTATGGAATTTATAAAAGAAATGGAAATTCGTTTTAAAGAAAATAAACGTTGGTTTATTTTTGAAGTGTGGAAAAGTTTTTATATCTAGTAAAGATATTTTTGAAGATGAAATAATTTGGAAAATTATTTGGAATCTGATGATGTTGCGCATTTTTATTGATAGTTAAATAACCGACTATCAATAATTACCTTAAATAGGTATTTGTTGTGAATTTGATGAATTTGAATGCCACACTTATTTTTGAATAATCGCTCACTATTCGGGTTAGCCGGGAAAGGACCATGGGGTCGTATAACCCATTCCGAATATGTGATACGTCGTTATGAATTGCATTCGAAGACCGGTGTTGAAGACCGGATATTTTTGAAAACGGAAGGAGTACCGTCGAGTTACTCTACATCGACTGATCTTCGATTTAGAGGTTTTATCACCCTTAGTGACGGGAAGTCCTGACGTGATTGAAAATTATTCGGATGTGCAAGGGCTTCGTGAGAAGTGCCTTCGGTTCTGTTCGATCCCGGAACAGACTTGTATGGATTGTGTGTCTGACGTTACAATTTGAGATATAAAGCTGATTTCTTTCAAATACATTTCTGTTGGTGGCGGAGAATTTATTCTCTTAGCTTAATACCCTTCTCTGAGACGTACGAGCTCAGAGGTTATGTAGTTGAAATTTATCAGCGATATATCCCAATTTGGTAACGTGGCATACTGAGTGTTGCTGTGAAATGATCAGTGTTTGATCATTTGTGATATGATCATTTGTTTGATCTTATATCTTTGTGATCATAGGTTGATCATTTTGTTTGACCCGAAGCAGGGCTTTTTGTAGAAAGCGTAGCTTTGTGGACGAGACTTCGTCGAGCCTCACACCCCGGAAATGGTCGTAACAGTAAGGATGCAGCAAGGTTCTAGGGAGTAGCGCCCCTTAGTGTATGTCATTCCTTCTGGATAAAGGTGGTATCATGGTATGGAGCCCAGATACTTAACCTCTGTGGTTACTGCATTATTATTATCTATGTGGTTTGTTGGAAATCGGGGATCCTCGGGAACATCGGTGACGATCGGGGGATGGCATACGCGTGTCAGTAGTTACCTATTTTTGCAGAGGTAACCCGGCCTTGTGTTGGCAGAGATCCGGTTAGGTTCTCGGGTCGTCTATTCCAGGGACGTACCCATCGTGGATAGGAAGTTCCTTAGCCTGACCATTTGTTGGAAATCCAAAGAAACAATACGAGCCTTTACGATTTCAATTGTATAACCTGTCTCCTCAGGAGGCAGCTATAGCAGGCATAATATAATGGTACCTATGCTGGCTAAGATTTATATTATACTTTCGAAATGTTTTCCACTATGCACTAGTAATAATATCACAAATGATTTGATTTTGCGTAGTAAGCATCTTTGACTATCATAAGAAGAAATCTCCTCCAAGTCTGCGTTTGCATTGTGTGTGTGGTGGGAGGTCTTATGGTAGTTTCATTTTCCAAAAGCATTGCGAATTGACATTAAAAGTTTCCCTGTTGTTTATTTTAAAGATAAACTGTTTTACGATCTCACACCAGTCACCATGAATGACTCGGAGTTTATTGTTTCCCTTCTAAACTCTGGGTGCCCACAAATTTCCACACGGGCAGCCTAGAGTTATATTATCAGGATATTCTGGATATTCTGGAGCTTTGGAAGCAAGCTGGATGACGAGACGTAGTATTTGTATCTGATAGTATTTATTCCGCTGTGTATTCTGTATGAGGACAAGTTTATGTAACTGTCCATTGTTGTTTATTGACTCTGATGATATGATGTAATGTAATGTAATAACAGATATAATTCTTTTGTTTTTTAAATGATATTCATTTATCTATTATATATTGTTCCGCTGCGATGTGTGAGATTCTGATATTGTTTTCTGTTTCTGTTGTTGTTCTGTTGTTCTTCTTCTTTCTTTCTTCTCTTTTTCTTCTATCTTCTTCTTCTTCTACTTTTTCTTTTTCTTAAAACCCTCACTATTGGAGTTCCGGCACTCGATTGCTCGGCAGTCGATAAAGTGAGTATCGATGTCGAATTTTCGAAAGTCGAAAAAATCCGGTATGTGACACTTCATTATCATACTATCTTGATTTAGAGAGCTAGTTGTTATGTTTTGTTGAAGCTCCATGTCTTATGTGTTCATATTGAACCGAGTCTGTTGAACTACTTGTATTCATCATTGTCTCCTCTGTTGCACATCTTTGTCATTGTGTATACATTCATGTCCAGTTGTGTGATCTGGTCAGTGATTATTCAATTTCATTATTTTTTCTATGAACTTGAATTTGTGTAGTCCTGCACTTGTCTTGTGTTCATGACTTCGTAACATTTTAGTTGCATGTGTGGTTGTGTCCTCTTGGAGTCTGGTATACTTGTGATTCTGGCCTCTTTTTCATATGCACTTGGTTCTTGCATTTGGTATCATGTGCATGTCTGGTTGTCAATGTCTTGGTTTGTGAATTTGTTAAATCATGCTAGTGTGTTTGAGTTCATGTTGTTTCATTTATTTGGACTTGGTAGCTTTTGTACATTTTGTTCCACTGGCTTGTGTTCATGCTTGAAGGCTTGTTGTATGTTGGTTGTCCAATGATTTTGGTCGAGTTTGGTTGTTTGCATCTGAGTTGAATTCCTTTGCTTCGAGTCTGTTCATATGAACTTGTACATGTCTTGTACTTCATGTTGAGTTGTTGTAACTATGTTATATGCATTGTCATTTGCTTTGTACATGGTTGCCTATTAACTAGCTGTTGCATTTGATTCTTCAAGTGTACTTTTGTATTCATGTGAATCTTCGTGTTGTCTCATTGTTGTTGCATTTTGGATCGAGACTTATATGCACTTGAGTTGAATCCAGCCTAGGCTCGAGTTTGACCTCGTGCTCACCTGTCCCTGTAGTTCTAACACGCAAGTGTATATCGGTGTGCACGACCTTGTGGCATGTACAATGATATACTGTGCATGTCATAAGTTGTTCGTGTAGATGAATTTGAAAGAAATAAATGACGAATAACCCAAATAACTACGGCAAATAACATTTTCAAAAACACACACTTTAATTTGCACTGCTAAATATATTTTTCAATTTTACTACGTCAGTGTTTATTTTGCAGATAGCTCAGATGCTGGATTCAAGCTGGAACAGAGTTGAAGATAAAAACACGAGTGTTGATTGAATATGTAGTGAGGAGTAATATGTAAATTGAAAAATTATGATGTACTCGAAATTGTATTGTAATTGACAATGTGTAAATGTAGTGAGAGCTCAAATTTGTACTATTTGAATTTATAGTAAAATATTTGTTTGAATTTGAATTCTGTGTTATTTATTTTATCCAATAAATATTTATTTAATTATGTGAAAAATAAAATAGTACAATAACAAATACATTTAAACGAATATATATATATATATATATATGTGTGTGTGTGTGTGTGTTTATTATCATCAAACAGAAATCATATACTAGCATATTTTACATGAATTAGGATGATGATTGTAGGATATTAATGAAACAAGATGTAAACATATGTTAGTTATATCCATGAAGTGATGATTGATTGAATAATAAGATTGAAATCAAAATTAATTGATTTATTGGGATTTAAAATTATAGTCTATGAATTTATTGCTATTGAAATTGAACATCGTAATTATTGCAAAATTTAACATTGGTTTTGACTTGGGAATTTACTTTAAAGGATTATAAATTATTAGGTAATCAAAAATGATAAAAATTGGCTAACTTTTGAATTTGAATTGAAAGTGATTTAATTAATTTAATAATAATTTATTTAATTAACGTGGAAATAGCCATTTTAGCCACTGTCTTGGATTTCGACGAAACAAATTTCATCGAATCCATAACGGTGAATTATTGTAAGATTTTAAGTTTCGTAGCGATCGGACTTGTCGTTTGATCGTGCGGGCTCGAAATGCGTAGAAATCAATTTGATGAAATCAATTTAAAATAAGCGGATTTTAAAAGCTAACTTCTTCATACAATGGAATTAGGACTTGAAACCTGTTCCATTGAATTTAAAAACATCGAAAACATCTATTTTAATATATTGGATGACCCACTTCCATTTCGAAAACGGAAAGGGCTTTACGGGTCGTTATTGTCGTTTTGAACCAATCTGATATGTTCATTCTTTCTTATCGGGCCCTGTCTATATAAATAGTTTTCTAAACCTAGTAGCCTTTCTATTTCTTATTCATGTACTGTGACGCCCAACCTCTATACCCACGCTAGCCAAGAACACTACGGTGTAATGCTATCGACTAGCACAGAGAATAAGGCTGTTGAGGAGCAACCATCCATGTAATTGCTTTGTGCGAGCACCGATATGTCAGATAGTAAAACATGCATTACATTTAAGGAGGAAATCCGACATACCAATACAAAGTCAAAGCTATCACATAGTGGCTATATATAATCTTTGGAAACAAACATAGAAATAAACATAACACAAATCAGTCACAGACATCCATATCACAAAGGCGGAAAAAGATATGAATATAACACATAAAAGTGTACATCAGAGTAGTGGTCAGAAAGATCCACAATAACACAAAAGAGTAGCAACATGTGCTACATAAAAGAATATGTATACATCATGGGGTCTATGTCTCAAATGTATACAACAAAAACTGCTAATCTAAGTGGTTAGCCAAAAGTCAGAGTAGTAAATCTCTAGGGAGAAGTCAAGCAGAAGCACCTGTAACATCTCGGTCTGACCCGAGTATTATTTATAAGAAAATAATAAACGGATCAGTCTAGCTATAAATATCAGATGATATGGTATAGAATAAAAGACATGGCATGAACATATAATAACCATAATGGCATACTACTATAAGTATGAAATTGAAAATCAACAAGAGATTAATCAATATCACAAGAATCTTCTCAAAGATAAAATGGGGTATCATACCCTAAACTTGTATTCATAACAAGTTAATGACACACGAATTCACCAATGCACAAAAATTGATAAAACTTATCAATGAAAATCACGAAAATTGGTGAAGCACAAATTCCAGAAATCAACACACGAAATCCAGAAATCACAAAAAGGGGGAGGCCTATCACACGAACGGGAGCATGAAATCTCACCAACATATGTATCACACGAACGAGATGCTATCTCATGGAAGCTAACCATTAATTTTTGAACACACGAACGGCCCGAAGACCATGAGGCACTACCCCACATATGTGAGTAGAAACATCACACAAACAGGGTCTAGTCTCCCTCACAGACAAAGAGACATCGCTCAATCGCTAGTCTAATTCACAAAAATGATCGTCATGATCATCAAGAAGTGTCAATTACACTAAGCTAGTAAATATATGAGTTTAGCTTCATGTCCCATAACCACTAGCTTAACTTAAATATTTACGAACAAACTGTAGATCTTCACTAGGAAATTGTCACAAAAGGTTCAATCGAACAAGTCCAAGAGTTAACCGACGAAGCAAACGCAAGCGTTTCATACCACTTGTTTTACTAAGCCGTTTAATTCGATTTCTCATTCGACTGAAGTAAAGGCTTGTATATACTAATAGATTGGAAAACGGTTTAGGAAAAGAGCTTTGTAATAAAATAGAGTTGAAATTGTTTTGATGAAAGAGTTTTGGTATTTACTACTAGTATTGAAACCTTTATGTTTTTAAAATGGTAAATCACAGAAATTGATTGTAGAATCAACAAGTCACAAAAATTCACGTTCGGAGACGTGAATGAAATCCAAGGAAATCAGTTCCAATTCCATCAAGTAGAAATACCCATGTGACCTAACATGGCCGAGCTAAAGTGAAAATGGAATGACCTACAGGCAAGCGACCTAAAGTAAAATAGGTCGAACGACCTAAGGATAACATGCCAAGCGACCTGGGTGAGCGACCTAAGCATGAGGCGCGACCTATAAGGACTGAACGACCTATAGCAGGTGTGAGTTATATAGGTAGAATGACTTAAGGTCTAACGACCTAAAGGCGAACGAGATAAGGCATTAACGGCCTAACAAGGTGGATGTATGCAGTGGTACAACCTAATGAGGGGGAGCGACATAACAAGGTTGTATATGCCGAGCGACCTAACCAGGTGAATGGTCGAGCGACCTAAAGGATTGGCCAAGAGCTTTGCCAAACGACATAAGGCGGACGACCTAACGTGTCGCGACCTAGCGACCTAAGGACGATCGACCAAGTGGAGAGACCTAGGGCTAACAAGAACGAGCTAGCCAAGGAGCTGCGACGCCCCACCTCTATACCCACGCTAGCCAAGAACACTACGGTGTAATGCTGTCGACTAGCACGGAGAATAAGGCTGTTGAGGAGCGACCATCCATGTAATTGCTTTGTGCGAGCACTGATATGTCAGATAGTAAAACATGCATTTCATTTAAGGAGGAAACCCGACATACCGATACAAACTCAAAGCTATCACATAGTGGCTATATATAATCTTCGGAAACAAACATAGAAATAAACATAACACAAATCAGTCACAGACATCCATATCACAAAGGCGGAAAAAGATATGAATATAACACATAAAAGTGTACATCAGAGTAGTGGTCAGAAAGATCCACAATAACACAAAAGAGTAGCAACATGTGCTACACAAAAGAATATGTATACATCATGGGGTCTATGTCTCAAATGTATACAACAAAAACTGCTAATCTAAGTGGTTAGCCAAAAGTAAGAGTAGTAAATCCTGGGGAGAAGTCAAGCAGAAGCACCTGTAACATCTCGGTCTGACCCGAGTATTATTTATAAGAAAATAATAAACGGATCAGTCTAGCTATAAATATCAGATGATATGGTATAGAATAAAAGACATGGCATGAACATATAATAACCATAATGGCATACTACTATAAGTATGAAATTGAAAATCAACAAGAGATTAATCAATATCACAAGAATCTTCTCAAAGTTAAAATGGGGTATCATACCCTAAACTTGTATTCATAACAAGTTAATGACACACGAATTCACCAATGCACAAAAATTGATAAAACTTATCAATGAAAATCACGAAAATTGGTGAAGCACAAATTCCAGAAATCAACACACGAAATCCAGAAATCACAAAAAGGGGGAGGCCTATCACACGAACGGGAGCATGAAAGCTCACCAACATATGTATCACACGAACGAGATGCTATCTCATGGAAGCTAACCATTAATTTTTAAACACACGAACGGTCCGAAGACCATGGGGCGCTACCCCACATATGTGAGTAGAAACATCACACAAACGGGGTCTAGTCTCCCTCGCAGACAAAGAGACATCGCTCAATCGCTAGTCTAATTCACAAAAATGATCGTCATGATCATCAAGAAGTGTCAATTACACTAAGCTAGTAAATATATGAGTTTAGCCTCATGTCCGATAACCACTAGCTTAACTTAAATATTTACGAACAAACTGTAGATCTTCACTAGGAAATTGTCACAAAAGGTTCAATCGAACAAGTCCAAGAGTTAACCGACGAAGCAAACGCAAGCGTTTCATACCACTTGTTTTACTAAGCCGTTTAATTCGATTTCTCATCCGACTGAAGTAAAGGCTTGTATATACTAATAGATTGGAAAACAGTTTAGGAAAAGAGCTTTGTAATAAAATAGAGTTGAAATCATTTTGATGAAAGAGTTTTGGTATTTACTACTAGTATTGAAACCTTTATGTTTTTAAAATGGTAAATCACAGAAATTGATTGTAGAATCAACAAGTCACAAAAATTCACGTTCGGAGACGTGAATGAAATCCAAGGAAATCAGTTCCAAATCCATCAAGTAGAAATACCCATGCGACCTAACATGGCCGAGCTAAAGTGAAAATGGAACGACCTACAGGCAAGCGACCTAAAGTAAAATAGGTCGAACGACCTAAGGATAACATGCCAAGCGACCTGGGTGAGCGACCTAAGCATGAGGCGCGACCTATAGGGATTGAACGACCTATAGCAGGTGTGAGTTATATAGGTAGAACGACTTAAGGTCTAACGACCTAAAGGCGAACGAGATAAGGCATTAACGGCCTAACAAGGTGGATGTATGCAGTGGTACGACCTAATGAGGGGGAGCGACCTAACAAGGTTGTATATGCCGAGCGACCTAACCAAGTGAATGGTCGAGCGACCTAAAGGATTGGCCAAGAGCTTTGCCAAACGACATAAGGCAGACGACCTAACGTGTCACGACCTAGCGACCTAAGGACGATCGACCAAGTGGAGCGACCTAGGGCTAACAAGACGAGCTAGCCAAGGCCGAGAGACTCCAATGTGCAGATGTGGGTTAAATAGGTCGAACGACCTAAATGCGAACGACATAAGGTTTAACGACCTAAAGGGGAACGACCTAAGCATGCGAGCGATTTTACATACTTGAACGAACTATTCCCGAGCGACTTAACGCGAACGACCTAATGATGCGAGCAAGGCCGAGCGAACTAATTCCCAACAACCTATGGCTGAGCGACCTAAGGCAAGGCTGACCTATATGCGAACGAGCCAAATGCACAGGGCGGCTTTTCCACGCCCGAGCGATTTAAGCCCAGTAATTTGTCAAAAACACTAAAAATTGTAGTTTTTCACCAATTCAATCCAAACCAAATGCACATGCAACAGTGATAGGAAATCATTCCCAACAATCCAAGATAGTTATAGACAAGAATGTGAGATAAAAATCTCACCTTTTCATGGAAATTGATGGAGATGAAGCTTGAAAGCAAAGCAAGAACAATAACAAGCTTGAATCTATGTCTTCACTTGAATTTGGAGTAGATGTTGGATTATCAATGAAGACTAAGGCTTTGGAGTTTTAATTTCCCATTCCCTCCACCATTTTTGAAGAAGCTCTAGAGTTAGGAAATTATGAAGAAGGAAGTGATGAAGAGGAGATGGGTTGGGACTGAGTTAGAAAGTGGTTCAGCCCAAACCAAAGCCCTAAGCGAAAAAGTGACAAAATTCCACTAACTCCAAACATATCGAAGTTTATACTCAAAAAGATCGCAAACGTCATTTTGAACTCAATGGGGGTGGTCTCGAGCCCTAATTTGACCGTATGCAAAAAGTAGCTTTTCGGACCAAAATCCGATTAACGATAAAATATTTAAATATAAAATCGATAAATATACGGGTTGTTACAGACTCCCCTCCTTAAAGAAATTGCGTCCTCGCAATATATAAGGTGGAAATAAAAAGTAACAACCATAAAAGCATATTAACACTAAAAGAAATTTGAAATAAGAAGTTCACCTCAAAAGAGCATGAGAAGGTAAGTCCGGATGTGTTCGCTCGATGAATTCTCTAGATTCCCAAGAACAATCTTTAGGATTTGAGGACCATTGAACTTTCACAAGCGGAACATCTTTATTTCAAATTCGTTTGACTTCCGAAGCGATAATACGAATAGGATGCTGCTCAAAAGTTAAATTAGGCGAAACTTCAATTTCTTCCACAACACCGGACTTAAGAATAAAAATCGGAATCTCGAAAGCGTTTCCGTAATTGAGAAACGTGAAACACGTCACGAATAGCAGAAAATTTGAGCCGGTAAATAAAGGCGATACGCCATGGAATCACTACGTTCAGTGATAGGAAATGGCCCAATATATAGAGGCGCTAATTTTTCCCGATCGATTGAAACGTAAAACACCCTTAATAAGTGAAACACGAATAAAATCTGGACCTAAAACCAGCTTCTCGCCGGCCTCAAGCCAACAAGAAGGAGATCGGCATGGCCTTCCATAGAGTGCCTCGAAAGGTGCCATACCAATACAAGATTGGAAGCTATTATTATAGGAAAACTCAACGAGAGAAATATGATCTTCCCAACTTCCATCAAAATCAAGAATACAAGAACGAAGAAAATCTTCAAGAGTTTGATACACACGCTCGGTTTGTCCATCGGACTAGGGGTGATAAGCAATGCTAAAATTAAGCTTCGTTTCCAAAGCTTTTTGAAGACTCTTCCAAAATCCACTAGTAAACAATGGATCTCAATCACTAACAATTGAAGTAGGAACTCCATGCAATTTAACAATTTCTTTAATAAAGAGTTTGGCCAAAAGAGGAACGGTTCGGTTAGACCGAACGGGAATAAAATGGGCGGATTTAGTAAGTCTATCAACTATCACCCATAAGCTATCACGACCCGAACGAGAACGGGGAAGGCCATCAATAAAATCCATGGAAATATGGTCCCACTTCCAAATTGGAATTTCTAAAGGCTGCAATAACCCACCAGGCCTTTGATGTTCGGCCTTAACAAGTTGGCAAGTCATGCAACACTTAACAAAGTTAGCGATATCAGATTTTATTCACTCCCAATAATAAAGTCGCTTCATATCCGCGTACATTTACTACTACCGGGATGAATGGTAAATTTAGAACGATGAGAATCTTCTAAAATATCTTTACGAAGATCACTAATATTTGGTACGATAAGTCTACCAAATTTTCAAATGCCGCCACGAAAATCAATATCGAAGTTAGTCAACTTTCGATATTAATTTTATCCCTACAACTTTGGCTAAGAAGAGCCAATTCGGTATCTTGCCTTTGAGCTTCAAGAACGCGGTCTAAAAGAGAAGGGTGGGCCTCAAGGCTACATAAGATGAACATGAATGGGAAACACGATCTCGAATTTCATAAGTGGATAAAACCTCGAGATCCTTCCATTCGGATATCATCATGAAAACAACCGCTTGTCACTTGCGACTAAGTGCATTGGCAACACGGTTTCCCTTTCCAGGGTATAAAGGATATCGAAATCATAAGATGCAAGGAATTCGAGCCAACGTGGTTGACACAAATTAAGTTCCTTATGAGAAAATAGATATCCCAATGAGTTATAATCGAGGTGGAGAACAATTTCTCCCCCGAGATGATGATGCCAAACTTTGAAAGGAAAAACAATAGCCGCGAGCAACAGATCATAAGTGACATACCTAGTCTCTATCGGCTTTTATGATTTTAGAAGTACAAGTGATTGCACGTTCTCTTTTGTAAGAGAACGGCATCTATACCAATTACGATTAGCATTGGTACTAAAGATAAAGTTTTGGTTCCCTTAGGGAATCACAAGAATAAGAGTATCGAAGAGAAAGAATTTAATCTTCTTTCCCGAAAAGCTAAAACTTTCAAAATCACAATCACCTTTATAGAAAGATTTACATTTTACAAGTCAATTCATTGTGTCTGACTGTCACATCAAAGCATTTAGGAAATCCCTATCGATAACGTTGATCAAGCGCATCGACCAGAATTCTTAAAACACTAAATGGGCAATACAACACAAAATCATCTTCTATATGATGAAAATATCTCTTAAAAGTTTTGAGAATATTCTTTGCTCGTTTAAGATTAAAATCAAATTGTACTTATAAATAAATCTTATGAAAAAGATTTGCAAAATATTAAATTTCTATTTTCATCCAAAATTAATAAATACAAGAATGGAATTATCGAGATATTCATAGAATACTCTATTTATAAAATGGATGAAATAAGCTGAATAAACCGAATGACATAAATAGTCATTCATAAGAATCATAACGAGTGCGGAATGTGGTAAGTAGAATGCTAACTCCCGCAACTCGTAGCTAATGAAAACCGGTGGCAAGGTCGAGCTAAAAGGACCTTAACACCACTCGAAAGATTGCTTAGGTGATGATCCTAAGACAAGCTCAAAGATTCTGGAAAATTCACAACTACCCAATTGAGAGAAATAACCCTTTACTCAACATGTGAGCTTAAAGAATAAAATGATGCCATCAATTTGGAATCGAAATCACAAAGAAAAAAGATGAATCTGCTTAACATATTGAAAATGTCGAAAATGAATAGTCCATTCGGAAAAATAGGATATGGGCCTCATAATGATTAAGCCAATCCTTCACGCAACTCAATTCTGAAGCCTAAACAACGCATAATATGCAAATCGGTTCGGAAAGAAAAATCACATGAAATAATTTCGACATCAATAAAAAGCAAATTGAGTGTTGCGGATCCACCAACCGGATTCGCAATTCTCAAAGAAGTCATCAAGCCCAAAATGTTTTAAAGAAAAAGAATCAACAAGTTCTTTTGATATAAAAATGATAAGATGAACCCATATCAAAAAGAACTCGAATAGGATAATCACAAACAAATGAAATCAAGGATTGAATGGAAGATACCTTGACCAAGAAAAGTGTCACTAGGAGCTTGTAGCTTTCCCTCTCTCCTACTTTGAAGTTTGGGACAGGTAGATAAGTAATGACCTGAGCGTTTGCAAAAGCGGCAATAAAGGGGTTTCGGGCACTTAATTATATAATGGTCCGTGGAACCACAATTGTAGCATTGTTTACGACTAGCGGTAGGAGTTTCAACTACCAGAGTTTCTTGTTCCCCTCTCTTCCTTCTTTGAAGTTTGGAACAGGAAGACATATAATGGTCTGCACCTTTACAATAGCGGCAAGAGATAGGTCTAGGACACTTATTTATATAGTGGTCCTTAGAATCACAATTGTAGCATTCTCCACGATTAGGGATTGGAGTCTTTGCTACCGAGGTTTCTTGCTTTTCCTTCTTATCGGGATAAGGGCTTTTGAACTTAATATGCCTCTTCTTGGAAATCCCAATATCACTATCAATTCCTTTACCAGCCTCTTCATGTCGAAGAGTGATATCCATAAGCTGATTGAAAGGAACTTCAAGTTTCAGAGCTAAAACCATTTCGGGGTTCTTACACAAAGCACAGATAAACCTTTGATTCTTAGCAAGATCCAAAAATTGTTGGGCAGACATGAATACGCCATCCAGAGAAGGGCTACTGGATTGACTAGCGCTAGGACTGCCAGAACTAACCATCTCTTCTTCTTTTAAGAAAGAAAGGAAGAAGAAGAAAAAGGTTATTCTCAGAATGAATATCAAGCAATCTTGATAAGTAAAACAAGGAATCATAAAGAAAATAGGATGAATTGGTTCGAAGACTCGAACTAAATCCTGAAGCACGACTCCTAAGGTGGACTTAGGACGATGATCCTTGTTAAGTTATTCTACATTGTTCCGAAGTTTGGCTCTGATACCAAGCTGTGACGCCCCACCTCTATACCCACGCTAGCCAAGAACACTACGGTGTAATGCTGTCGACTAGCATGGAGAATAAGGCTGTTGAGGAGCGACCATCCATGTAATTGCTTTGTGCAAGCACCGATATGTCAGGTAGTAAAACATGCATTTCATTTAAGGAGGAAATCCGACATACCGATACAAACTCAAAGCTATCACACAGTGGCTATATATAATCTTCGGAAACAAACATAGAAATAAACATAACACAAATCAGTCACAGACATCCATATCACAAAGGCGGAAAAAGATATGAATATAACACATAAAAGTGTACATCAGAGTAGTGGTCAGAAAGATCCACAATAACACAAAAGAGTAGCAACATGTGCTACACAAAAGAATATGTATACATCATGGGGTCTATGTCTCAAATGTATACAAAAAAAACTGCTAATCTAAGTGGTTAGCGAAAAGTCAGAGTAGTAAATCCCTGGGGAGAAGTCAAGTAGAAGCACCTGTAACATCTCAGTCTGACCCGAGTATTATTTATAAGAAAATAATAAACGGATCAGTCTAGCTATAAATATCAGATGATATGGTATAGAATAAAAGACATGGCATGAACATATAATAACCATAATGGCATACTACTATAAGTATGAAATTGAAAATCAACAAGAGATTAATCAATATCACAAGAATCTTCTCAAAGATAAAATGGGGTATCATACCCTAAACTTGTATTCATAACAAGTTAATGACACACGAATTCACCAATGCACAAAAATTTATAAAACTTATCAATGAAAATCACAAAAATTGGTGAAGCACAAATTCCAGAAATCAACACACGAAATCCAGAAATCACAAAAAGGGGGAGGCCTATCACATGAACGGGAGCATGAAAGCTCACCAACATATGTATCACACGAACGAGATGCTATCTCATGGAAGCTAAACATTAATTTCTGAACACACGAACGGCCCGGAGACCATGGGGCGCTACCCCACATATGTGAGTAGAAACATCACACAAACGGGGTCTAGTCTCCCTCGCAGACAAAGAGACATCGCTCAATTGCTAGTCTAATTCACAAAAATGATCGTCATGATCATCAAGAAGTGTCAATTACACTAAGCTAGTAAATATATGAGTTTAGCTTCATGTCCCATAACCACTAGCTTAACTTAAATATTTACGAACAAACTGTAGATCTTCACTAGGAAATTGTCACAAAAGGTTCAATCGAACAAGTCCAAGAGTTAACCGATGAAGCAAATGCAAGCGTTTCATACCACTTGTTTTACTAAGCCGTTTAATTCGATTTCTCATCCGACTGAAGTAAAGGCTTGTATATACTAATAGATTGGAAAACGGTTTAGAAAAAGAGCTTTGTAATAAAATAAAGTTGAAATCGTTTTGATGAAAGAGTTTTGGTATTTACTACTAGTATTGAAACCTTTATGTTTTTAAAATGGTAAATCACAGAAATTGATTGTAGAATCAACAAGTCACAAAAATTTACGTTCGGAGACGTGAATGAAATCCAAGGAAATCAGTTCCAAATCCATCAAGTAGAAATACCCATGTGACCTAACATGGCCGAGCTAAAGTGAAAATGGAACGACCTACAGGCAAGCGACCTAAAGTAAAATAAGTCGAACGACCTAAGGATAACATGCTAAGCGACCTGGGTGAGCTACCTAAGCATGAGGCGCGACCTATAAGGACTGAACGACCTATAGCAGGTGTGAGTTATATAGGTAGAACGACTTAAGGTCTAACGACCTAAAGGTGAACGAGATAAGGCATTAACGGCCTAACAAGGTGGATGTATGCAGTGGTACGACCTAATGAGGGGGGCGACCTAACAAGGTTGTATATGCCGAGCGACCTAACCAGGTGAATGGTCGAGCGACCTAAAGGATTGGCCAAGAGCTTTGCCAAACGACATAAGGCGGACGACCTAACGTGTCGTGACCTAGCGACCTAAGGACGATCGACCAAGTGGAGCGACCTAGGGCTAACAAGAACGAGCTAGCCAAGGAGCTGTGACGCCCCACCTCTATACCCACGCTAGCCAAGAACACTACGGTGTAATGCTGTCGACTAGCACGAAGAATAAGGCTGTTGAGGAGCGACCATCACTACAACAAAACTAAGTTTTGACCGCATTTATTCTCAGCGTTCTAATATTGAACGTTGTAGAAAATGTATTCGACAGTATTGTTTTTAGGGTTTAACGCTGACGAAAAGATTTCGGTTTGCCGCCTTAAGGTAGTTTTCATTTCCCTTGTAAGTAGGAGAAAAAAGAAGTCCCATTTTTTCATCTCTTCACACAGTATTAATTTCCTCTTCCTCAATTTCAATTTTCCCTAACCTCGATTTCGACTTCAATCCTTCATTCTCCACGTGGATTTCTCTGGCGCTAGCTAAGCTCGACAGTTTCCCTTTCCTCTTCGATTTCCCTACCCACGGTTTTGCCCTAAATCTAGCGGATTCCCTTTCCACTTTGACTTACCTGCAGTTGCCCTGCACTCGGCCGAGAATAAGAAATTCGGTGATTGTTTTTTAACCCTAGTTTTCAGTTCGATTTCAAATCATTGCTTATTATTAGATCGGTTTAAAGATTACCCTATTTTTTCACAATTCACTTAACTTAATATATTTTTTAATACAAAAATTGACAATTAGATGATGATCTTAGATTTCAGAAATGTACTGATTATGCTTTTAGATTTCAGAAAATAAAACATTTTCTTTAGTAATTTATAAATTTTGAGTAAATATTTAACATTATTTTGGCAATATAAGTTAGTGTCCATGTTAAAGAGAGAAATGAGCTGCAACACATCTTCATCAATACCGATTAGTATTTCTTTCCATCAATTAAAAAGTACACAGACATATTGACAACGAATTATTGATATTATTGGATTGAAAAAGAAATTTGATTATCTTATGTAAAATATAGTAATTTTTTTATGGGTAACGTCTAGGGAATATACTGGTAAATAACACTGAAAAGGAAAACATTTGTTGTGTGGTAAACCGATTGGGATTAAATTAATGATTGACATAAGGATTTGAATTTGAAATATTCTTGATTGAATCCGATCTGTTCTTAACTGCAAGTGCAACTTTAAGTGGTCATGTTTCCTATGAGCAGTCTATACATTAAAAATAGTTATCTATGTTTTGTAGCCTGATAGTGAAGCTAAGCTGTAAACGCCGTTATAATTTGGCGTATATGTGTGATGTTCTGGGAATGTCTAGATCGTAAACATGTGAATGTGATCATGTTGCATTAAGCCTTTACAAACAGTTACACACACAAAATTGCCCGCTTGACTCAATTCATCGAATTTTTAGTTCTGGTCACAAAATGAATCATCACCTATAGAGCAAAATCTTCTAGGCATGCTGTGAGTTTTCACAAAGTCAAGGCAGTAAAAAATACTGCAAGTTAAAAATCTAATGGGAAATTAACAACTCACATTGTGGTGGCAAACAAATGAAAGGCTAGGCAACTAGTTGCAATATAATTATCTCTCTTTGATAGTATTGTCTGCCAAAGTATATATATATATATTTAATTTTCAAATTCAGATAAAATAAAATATTATTAATGCGGTTTCTAGTTTTCTTTTGATATGTGTGACTATAGTAAATTGCTGTAACTCCGTGTGATCTATGAAAAAATGGAAACATTCTTTAAAGATAAACTGTCGAATCATACCCTGAAATAACAATTGTAATCCAATAATCAACATTATTGGTTTCCCTTAAACGACATATGTGAACGGAGTGCCAGAATGGTGGGATCAGAATGCCCAAAAACCGAGTGCTACCTCATGTTAATATGTTATTCAACATTTATTTAAACAAGTGGATCATACTTATCCATTTACCAATGCATGTCCTTATTCGCTGCAGCCAACTATTTGCCACGATAGTGATCTATTTGGTTGAGATCTCATAAGATGGATAGATATACACATATAGGTACCTTGTACAAATACAATGCATGTACAAATACATAGGTTAGTTATCCGTTTTTCAAAATATAGTGGTTACGATGTGAATTTTACACATGATGATTCACCTTATTTCGACAATTAATCTGTAGTCATCTTGTAGAGAACATTATGTACTTTTGGAAGTTAATTTACTTCTAGGTGCCAGCTGCATCTAATATTAACGAATAGTGAATATAATAACTATTTCAACTATAAAAATAGCTACGAAAATTATATGAGTCAAAGCAATGATCTTAAGAAACTTACAGTAATAAAACCATAGTGCATGGCTAAGCAATCAGTTTTGCGCACTGACCTAAAGAATTTAAGGAAGAAACTGGCTTGAAAATCAAGAAATTCAAAAAAGTAGTAACTAGTCAAAAAACATTAAAGTATGTACTGGCGTATAACAAAAAAAGAAAAAGAAAAGATAAATAACAATAAAGGATAATAAAATGTGATTCAGACATTTACTTACAAAATATAAAAGAACATGAAACTTATCCTAAAAACTAACAAGTCGTGTCACAAAAGAGGTTACATGAGTGAATTTGAACCTTACGGGGCCTACATGATGAAAGGCTGTAAAAATTGCATATATATGAACATAGCTCAATGCTCTATATTAAACTTTGAATGCCACTGTTAACCCAAATTTTTAGAATTAGAGAACTCATAATCCATTGGTCAAGTCTTGTTTTTGCATTCTTTTCATCCATGGATCTTCATATCAAGAATCTATTATATAAGACATTTTAGATTCCAAATAAATCCAAAATATATTATTTTAATATGAAGTTAATGTCATCACAACCTATATATTTGTACAGATTTTGAATTCTGTTAGAGGTATCTTGTGCTTTTGCAATTATATACATATATATTATGCTATTAACTGTACTTGGATTCTATTTTGCAATCCACTAGTGGAGGAATATATTTACTCTAGGTGTGATTATCATTAATTGAGTGGTACTTTGACGCAGCGGATTAATCAAAACAATCTTCAATTGGTGAAAGTAGCAATCGATGGATTGATGGATACTGAAATGCCCGAATTCGTTGATCCGAAGATACCGAATTCTAGCTATCCCGAACTCGTTGATCGCGCACGATACCGGGTTCAAAGATCTTCAATTCTTCAAGCGTTGATCAAGCGCACTTGATTCCGCGAATCGGCTTCTACAATCGTTGAATCGAGCGCACTCGATTAACTGAAAGAGGAGATAGGAGATTACACTCAACTACCAATTTAGATGAAAGCACACAGCAATCAAAAGAGAATTTTATTCAAAAATCAACAACCTTTACAAATGAGACTCACGGCCTATTTATAGGCGAACAACTTTACAACAGAAATTTCACTAACTCCTAAGTCGTTTCCGACTTAACAAAGTCTTCGACTCAACATAAGTCGTACACGACTTACGACTCAACAGAATACAGACACCATGCAACTTACAACAGACGACATATGAAAACAGACGACTTAAGACTTATAACAGAAGCGACTCAACATATATGTAGTACAAACTACTCACGACTTATAAAAGTTGCGACCTACGACTTAGTATAAGTCGTACACGACTTATCAATAGATTCAGCTTCCATCAACGGCAGAGATTATCTCGGTCTAAGAATCAACGGCTCAGATCTAAGCGGCATAACAATCTACGGCTACAAGCTTCAGCGACTTAAGAACATACGGCATTCCAGATCAACGACTTAAGGAAATCAATGGCAGGAATTAACTCGCAGAAGAATCAACGGCATCCAGAGCCTTGCGACCTAAAAGATAAGTTGTTCCAAAAACTTCGCGACCTAAGTCTCGCGACCTAAATCCTCGCGACCTAACTTAAGTCGTGAATGTTTCCTACAACCTACCATAGGTCGTGATTTGTTAGGTCGTAGCACTTTGTTAGCTCGTTCCAGCGACCTATTTTCCAACTCGTTAAGTCGTACACGAGTTAACTTGTTAAGTCCTTCTTGCGACCTATCTTCTAACTCGCTAAGTCGTACACGAGTTAAAAACATGTTAGGTCGTTCCAGTATCTCGTTAGCTTGCAAATCTTTGGTAGGTCGTTGGAGCGACCTAAAGATCTCGTTAGGTCGTATGCGACCTAACACTTCACCAACTTGGACTGTGCCGCTCTTTAGCTCGCTTAGCGACTTATCATAGGTCGCTAAACCACTCTTCCCAGCATCACTCGCTCCCTCCTCTAACTCCTTAGGTCGTGAGCGACCTACAAACTCCTTAGGTCGTGAGCGACCTATGCCTTTAACATTCTGCGCTGCATCATCCTCCCCAGGTTGAGAAAAATTCGACCTCGAATTTGCACCCTCTTCTTCCACAACAAATTCATCCCCGTGATATGGTACGAGATGTTTGACATTGAATACGTCAGACGTATACACATCATCTGGCAGTTTCAATTTGTAAGCATTTTCATTAATTCGCTTCACAACTTCCACCGGACCGATTTTTCTAGCTTTCAACTTGTTATAAGCGCCTACTGGAAATCGATCTTTTGTTAACACTGCATAAACCAAATCACCTTCTTGAAATTCAACACTCCTTCGCTTCAAATTTGCAGATCGTTTATACTTCTCATTTGCTTTTCCCAATCGTTCCTGAACGATTTTATGACATTCCGTCAACCCCTCAACAAAATCCGCAGCTTTCTTAACTGTCCCCTTTGAGTGTGGTATTACCGTTAAATCCAACGGCCCTTTTGGTAAGCTCGAATAAACAATCTGGAATGGACTGAACCCAGTACTACGATTCACAACATGATTATGGGCAAACTCTTCCTGGCATAACTTCATATCCCAACTCTTCAGATTATCTTGAACAAGACATCTCAACAAGTTTCCCAACGATCTGTTCACAACTTCGGTCTGTCCATCCGTTTGCGGATGATAAGCACTACTAAACTTCAGCTTCGTTCCGACCATCTTCCACAAACTTAGCCAAAAATGACTTAGAAAACGAGTATCTCTATCCGACACAATAGATTCTGGCAATCCATGAAGTCGATAGATCTCCTTGAAAAACAATTGAGCAACATGAACAGCATCTGCCGTTTTCTTACAAGCAATAAAATGTGCCATTTTCGAAAATCGATCAACCACCACATAAATGGAATCATTACCACGCTGTGTTCTCGGCAACCCCAACACAAAGTCCATACTCACATCAACCCACGTTTTAGTTGGTACAGGTAGCGGCATATACAAACCAGCATTAGTCGCAGTTCCTTTCGAAACCTGACAAACATGACAACGCTCCACAAACTTCTCTACCTCTTTCCTCATTGATGGCCAAAAGTAAGACTGTGAAATCAACTGTAAGGTACGGTCTCTCCCAACATGTCCCTCTTCGTGTAACTCCTTGATAATCTTCATTCTCAGACTACCCTCCGGTATGCACAATCGATTTCCTTTAAAAAGAAAACCATCAACCATCATAAACTCATCAGTCTTCCCTTCATTGTCCCTTTCAATACATTTCTTAAAATAAGAGTCTTCCGCAATCTGCTCTGGCAATAATTCAAAACCAGTCACCTAAACTTTCATTGTCGTCAACAAATGACTCCTCCTACTTAAAGCATCAGCCACTCGATTCGTCACCCCTGACTTGTGTTTAACAACGAAAGTAAACTGTTGCAGGTATGTAATCCACGATGCATGTCTCGCTGAAATCTTGTCTTGCCCTTGCAAATGCTTCAATGCTTCATGATCAGTGTACAGAACAAACTCTTTCTGAAATAGATAATGTCTCCAATGTTTAATAGATTGCACAACAGCATAGAATTCCACATCATATGTACTGTATCTCATCTTTGCTCCTGACAACTTCTCACTGAAATATGCAATTGGTCGTCCCCTCTGACTCAATACTCCTCCAATTCCAACCTTGGATGCATCAGTATGTAGTTCAAACACTAACTGAAAATCTGGTAGCACTAGAATTGGTGCAGACGTCAGCAACTCCTTGATTTTTCCAAAAGCACTCCCTGCTTCCTCTGACCATGAAAACTGTTTACCCTTCATGCAATCCGTAACAGGTGCCATCACACTACTGAAGTGTGGAATAAACCTTCGATAAAATGAAGCCAACCCATGAAAACTACGAACTTCCGTTATCGTCTTGGGCTGCGGCCAATCTCTAATCGCTTCAACTTTACTTTGGTCAACCTGTATTCCTTCTTCCGATACAACATATCCCAGAAATAAAACACTCCTCGCCATAAAGACACATTTCTTTGTAGCAGCATAGAATTGTTCTTCACGAAGAATAATTAACACTTTCTTCAAATGTTGAACATGCTCTCTGTACTCGCACTGTAGATCAAAATATCATCAAAGTAAACCACCACAAATTTTCCAATGTACGGTCTGAAAATTTGATTCATCACCCTCATGAATGTACTTGGTGCATTCGATAGACCAAACGGCATTACCAGCCATTCATACAATCCTTCCCTCGTCTTGAATGCTGTCTTCCATTCATCCCCTGGTCTAATGCGAATCTGATGATAACCGCTCTTCAAATCAATCTTAGAAAAGATTACGGACCCACTGATCTGATCCAATAAATCATCAAGCCTCGGCATCGGAAATCTATATCTCACAGTAATCTTATTCAATGCTCTACTATTTGTGCACATCCTCCACGTTCCATCCTTTTTGGGTACCAATAGAGCTGGTACAGCACAAGGACTTAAACTCTCCTGCACACGCCCCTGTTCAAGCAATTCCTCTACCTGCCTCCGAAATTCTTCATGTTCCTTCGGACTCATTCGATAATGTGGTCTGTGTGGCAACACAGCACCTGGAACAAGATCTATTTGATGTTGTATATCCCTCAACGGTGGCAACTCCGTTGGTAACTCCTCTGGAAATACATCGTCAAATTCTTTCAAAACTGGTTTAACTTCTTCTGGAATTTCAACTTCTTCACTGCTCTCACGCCCAATTAACAAGAATTGTAACGACCCGATATTTTAGACCATTCGCGTCCATTATAAGTGTATAGGTAGACACTCATGCCGGAGTTGAATTGCTCAAAATACCGCGTTGTTAATTTAAATTTGGCAAAACTGAACATATAAAATAAATAATCACAGATCACAGACACGGAGTAATAAGTGCAGCGGAAATAAAAGAGATAGTAGTTCATGAAGCTACTATATGAATATATAAAATACATCAGAGTTTACAACAGAAGAGTAATACGATACATCAGAGTTAATCAGAATACATCACTGGAATCATCGAATACTGAAAGCAGAATAGATGGCTGGATCTTCAAGAAAAGCTCCAACTCCAAAGGTGAGTCTCGAATACTGGTACACTCAGTCTGACCCGAGCGTAAAGCAAAAACACAAGACACTCGAGTCAGGATTAACATTCTTATATTAATAAATCCAACTCAAGTGAAATAGCAATTGAAATACAAGTAACTCAAAGGATGTTTGGAATAACCATCCTTTAAGGATCCGTTAAACTATCTACTAGGTAGTAATGTACGCTAAGTAGATAATGTCTATCAGTAATATAAAGATATCAAAGTAGGGTTAAGCAGGGCCCATACACCTCTTAACCAATTTATTCCCAAAAGCATATACAAGACCGTAGTTTCCCCAAAACCGGAAGTCACCAGAGGGCAATCCATATACTAAAGGTACAAATCAAAATCGTACTGGTCGCGAATAAATGGAATACAAGTATGACAAGGTACATGAGGCGATACCAACTAGGATACTAGTAGTTGCCTGATCCGGACTGATGTTGGGCATAGCAGCTACTACCCCAACACCGCGAAACAACACTCCCAAATCGAGGGGTGCACCCAAATCGAATCACAAAAGTAATAGATATGGTATCGAAGAAGTGTGTCCGCTAGAGATGGCGATCCTCAATGGCCCGGCGCGGCTCCTGTTTTAGTCATGTCAAGGGTCATCCAAAATCGTTCTCTTTCTTCAGTCAACGCGTTCATCAAAACCATCCACTTCGTTCTGGATCAACACTCCGCGTATAGTTATTAAAGTGGTTTCGGTGCAGATAGAGAGTATATCCATTACCGATCCTGGTCTCTTTAATAACTTTCGTAATTATTACACCGATTGGTCGTTTATTTATTTCAAAACCAAATCAAATTCAATTTCAATTTCAATTCGCAAATCAACATTTCACTTGTCTTTCAAAAACCAATTTCCATACTTTACGTTTCAAAACTTCCAAATCATAATTTCAAAATCTTATAATTCAATTTCAATTTCTATTTAAACAATTCAAATATTGATTCAAGTTCGTAAATAAGTTTCATTCCGAAATCATTTAAATTAATTTGATTTAACACTTAAATCAATTTCAAATTCATTTATCGATTTCATTCAATATACGTTAAGTTAATTTATCATTCAAAACAATTTCTATTGAATTTCCAATTCATAAAATCAATTACTTAAGTTCAACTGCCATTATATCAAAACTTACAAATTTAATTAAATTAAATCCATTAAACAAAATTCTCTAAATTTCAAGTCTTACATTAATTTCAATAAATCGCATTTTATTTCTTGTTAAAGAAATTCAATTTCAGTTATTTACTTACTTAAATAAATTTCCAAAACTTAATAAATAAAGAAACCTAAATTCATTTATTAATAAAGTTCAAATTTCACTTATTCAAAAGTCCAATTTCTCTTATCAAAGAATTCAATTTTTTATTCAATTATCAAATGATTCAATCTTATTCAATTATTAAATAATTCAAAACTTAATTATTAAATAATTTCAAAATTTAATAACTACAAACTTAATTATAATTTCAAACTTAATTCAATCATTTCTCAAATTAAACAACCTTCTTTCATCAATTTCTTCATTAATATTTCATTTCAGATTATTAAATATTCACGTTTAAATTTCATTAAATTCAATTTCCAACTTCGTTTCAAAACCATATTATTTATTCAAATAAAATCTTCATTTTATTTTTAAATCAAATTATTGACCAATCGGGTTTTTATTTAATTTTCTATATCCAAGGTCAAAGTTCAATTTGGGTATTTATCATTTCAACCCGATTCCAATTCAATTCAAAATCAAAGCATAGTAAAGGAAACTTGCAGTGTGATAACTGGGATGGTGTCAAAGTAAATAAACAAGCAATAACAACAACCAATATCAATCTAATAATCAATTCAAATAATCCCGAAATAACCGTATTAATTCGCATTGTTATTTGTACGAACTAATATAATTATTTCTAGAATCTACACTATCATTTCATGTAGATTAAAGATTATTACATTACGGTTTTCACTTGTCGTCTATTTACAATTTCATACATCATAAATTTAACAACATACATTCAGTGGTTCAAAGTGCAATTAAACAAATCCTACGTGTCAATAAATTCAACAGTTAAAGGGATCATATTATACAAATGTCAGTTAATCAAATTTACAATTAATTATCCTACATCAAGTTCAATTTTACACTATTTATCATTTTAACATTAACAATTTAACGTCCAATATAAACATCAACAATCAATCAATTATCAGCCAAACTGTATTATCATTGCATATATAACATATAATGGTGTCAGATGTCACAGGTGAACTGATACAGGTAATAGCATATATAACAGTGTAATTAACTAACAACAGCCTATTTCAATTGTCGTTTCAATTGAAATCAAATCTAATAAATAAAAGAACGTTAATCGTGAGTGAGTGCTCACCTTTTGTGGCTAGAGAATACAGAAGATGACACGGATACGTGCACTGATATGGACGCTGAATTTGAATTGCGAATCCAAGCAAAACAAAATCGGCACGAATTCGACGGACAAGCTGATAAAATAGAGATTGACGAAAATGGATCAGATCGGATTGATAGAGACGGAAAATATTTCTAAATTTTAAAACAATACCCACGATAATATTTATATATACTATGGATACACTAATGTATAACATGTATATAATTATACAATCCATATAGTTATATCAAATTTTTTTTTTTAAGAAAATGTTATATGCAGACCTTAGTTGTAACATTGTATGCATACTAGAGTTAAGTCAATATAACCTTTGAAACGTGTATATATATTACTATTATTATGAAATCAACATCTTTAAAACACTTGTTAACATTCAAAATCTTTATATATAGTATTTTAAAAGTCAATACCCAAAATCTGCACATCGAGATTTTCAAATTATAGTTAAAAATCAAATGAATATATGTGCATAAACAAATTAATATGTGCAGACTAACGCATGATGGCTACACTATAAATAAACTAACATATTATGTATAACTACTCTATAATATACCATACTATAATAGAATAAACTATGAGTAACTTTATAATATAAACTGTATGAACTTTATTTTATAAAAACAGACCCAATATAACTCACTTAATAAAATATATATATACCAGCATAACTATAAGCATAAGTATAAAGTAAACACAAAATTTCTTTATATATATACTGCATTCAATAAACAACTTATATAATTGTTTATAACTCAAAACTCATACATGTTTTAAACAATCAAACTCTAACTATAAATGTAACTATTATAACTAATATAATGTAAACATATGAATGACAACACGTATCTTTCAACTATGCGATATATTACTTAAACACTTGGCCATAATAATTCAAATATAACGATATATAGACTTCAACACGTTTAGATATGTATATAAACAACTTTATATATATTAAATACTATACAAGAGCAAAGTAAAATACATATACAAGTTACAAACCTTATTCTTATTTGTAAAACATGTATCCAGAGAACAGTGAAGCAAGTGGTGGGCTTGCTGTGCTGTCGGGTGAGGGAGGGAAGTCGGCATCACGGTAGGTCAGGGGAAGGTGGAGGAAGATAGACGCGGAGCTGAGTTTTTTTAATAGTGATTGGCAGGCTCGGGTTCAAGGCTGGGTCAGGGAGGAGGCTAGGTCGGCAACGAATGGTGGCGGGCTGTGGGATGATGGCGATCTGGGTTGGAGTTCGGCACTAGCAGATACGTGGAAGGCATGGCGATGGTGGTGAGGGTGAATGGGTGTAGGCTGGACACGGCTGCATGCTTGTGAGGCGAGGCGAATGATCTTAAGGCCGGACTGGGAAGAATGGCTGCAAGGCGTGAGCACGTGGGAAGCGTTCTCGTAAAGGCATGCCATGGTTTCCAGGTGGAAGCTTTGGAGATGGCGGCAGGTGGCGGAGAGTGATGAAGCGGATCTTGGTGGTGGAAAGCTAGGCTGAGGGAACGAGGCACGGGGTGGAGTCATGGGTCGTGGTGGCGAGCAGTAGCATTGGTGAGTTTTTGATGTGGGCGGCTACCGGTAGGTGCGGTGGAAGGTCGATGGGCGGTGGCTCGAGTTCAGTTGGCGAAGAGGCAACGGAATTGATGACTTCGATGAGAAGGCAGGCCGAACGTCTGGAGCAAGAGAGAGGATGTGAGGAGGAGCAAGCTTTGTTCAAAATATACATAAGCCTTTTATATTATTAGATTTCACAAATGAAAACCAAAGAAGAGGACAGAAAGCGTTTAACGAATCAAAAGATATAAGTTGAACAGAGGAATCACAAAAGTCAGAACGTTGAATTCAATAAATAATAAAGGCTAATGGCTGTTCAGATCAGGATGGATAAACGAAAGGTCATCCGGAAATCAAAAAGGTCAAATACAGAACCGATACGGTAGGCGTTACGCAAAGTGCAACGTACACCGGAACTCTGAATTTGACAATCGAATATACCGTAGAGATCGGCACGACGAGATGAACAAAACGGTATATATAAATCAGTGGTACGATCATCCGATAAAAATCGATATCGGTACCAGAATACTGCTATTTTGCAGAAAATAAGAACGACGGAGCCAAAGATGTCCGAATTTGGAAAAACGACAAACTGAAATCTTGCTCAGAAGATGATTTAGAATTTTTCTATGTAAAAATATTTAGGTTTCGAAAACGTTTTATTTTCATTTTTTTTAACTGATTAAATTGAAGTGAATTTACGCGCGAAATAAATTTTCATATTTTCGGACGAAAATTTACCAGTTGCTATGTTTAACTAGACGTATTCCAAATATTAAATTTTTATTTCAAAATTTTGTCGTTTAAAATTTTACAAAATTTCAACTAATTACGTTATTAAAACCGGTTAAATTTACGGGTCGTTACATTCTCCCCCACTCAAAACTTTTCGTCCCCGAAAAGGAACGAGGTAGGAAAATAGAAACAACCAGAAAGAAAACAGACTTGAAAAGTAACAATTAATTTAAACCATATAAATTCAAATTTAAATTAATTGATATTCAAT
Source organism: Allium fistulosum (assembly GCA_030737815.1). Classification (NCBI taxonomy): domain Eukaryota; kingdom Viridiplantae; phylum Streptophyta; class Magnoliopsida; order Asparagales; family Amaryllidaceae; genus Allium; species Allium fistulosum. The sequence continues at coordinate 1,391,711,757 of CM060902.1, forward strand.
AATTGATTTAATCCATTTGATTTCACTAAAATCAATCTCAACTATTTCTAAATTCATTATCCTATTATTCAATTATCTTCAATTTACAATTTCTAAAACCATAAATTTGAATAGTCTTTTATTATAATCATATATTTTTTCAGTAATTTAAATTCTTCTTTATTCCAAATTATTGTTAAATTTATTCTACCTAATATATCTAATCACCTATATTTAACCCATATAAATTAATTTAAACCATAAAAGTTTCGATTTAAATTAATTTATATTCATTAATTGATTTTAAATTCAAGGTATTTCCATAAGTTGATCAAATTTCAATTTATTAATTCTTTCAAACAAATTTATTAATTCTTTCAAACAAATTCATTTCATTATTAACTGAGTTTTACTTATTATCCTATCCAACTCTATTCACATCTTTATAATCAAAATTTAGTGTATAACATTTATTATAAACACTCAAATTTTATTTATAAATTCAATTTATATTATATATTATCCAATTACATATTCAACTTCTGAACGATTTAGGTAAGTGGTGTTAGAATGCAGTTGAACAATATACAAATAAAATTTTCCCAATTCAATTATTCAAGTTTAAATATTTATTACAAATTTTGATTTTATTTATAATTAAAATCATCCTTTAACAAAATTTAAGAATTAGATTTCCGATTAACTTTTAAACAATTTAGAGATATATATAATATATTTATATCAAATCAAATTAAATTTTTAAAATAAGATACCTAGATATATATAAATCAAATTATACAGAAGAAATTCAAATCAAAATATTTTTCAAAACAAAACCGTAGCAAAGCTACAGAATGGTTTCTCCACTTCGAAACTCGAAAATGAATGTCGATGATGCGGCCGCCATCACCGAAATTATTTTCCAGCGACAAAGAGAAGAACACTGATTTCAACATTTTAAAATTCTTTGAAACGATTTCTATTTGAAAATATTTTCAATAATATATACTTTAAAATTTTAAAATCAAAGTTCGAAATCACCGGAAACTAAATTCTTAAATTTCTAAATTAAATTCATTTCAAATTCCAAATCAATTTATAAACCATATTTATAAATTTATTTAGAACAATAAATGATAATCAAATATTATCATTTCAAACAAACAATTTAATTAACCTATTAAATTCCAGGAAATTTTACTTATTTCACAATATAATCAAACAAATTTATTTCATTTTCCAAATTTGAAACAATATTGTGTCAGTTTGCTCTGCTCAAGTGTTTTGGAAATCCTATCGATAGCGTTGATCAGACGAATCGATCGGAAACCCAAATCAACATCAACAACTCAAACAACACAATATAAAACATTTTTAAAATTAATTTACAATACACTTCCTCACTTAACGATACAATAATGGATTTCAAAGCAAGGATAGGGATTCAAATTTTTGATAGACTCAAATCAAAGGGAATTTCGATTCGAAGATAGGTTTGAACAAAGACGAGATAATTAAATAACAAGATAAGGCGATGGATAAATTTATATAAATCGCGGGCAACCTTAATTGGGTCGACCGTGACTTCAAAAATAAGATCGGGGTAGAATTCCGAGGTAAATCGGCATTCGATCTCAAGAAATAGAATTCAGGTATAGCAGGAGATAGATTAGCATCGTAAACCGAGGATACAGAAATCTACGGTAAATCGATGCCTATTATAAAGGAGTTTTGCTCCTTTACGAATCATTCGAAGTTTGGCGAGATCGCCGATTCACCATAAGGGTCATTCGAAGTGGAGTTATGTGATGCTCCAGAATTGAAAGGAGACGAATAGTGAGGGACACGAATGAAATTCGGAACCGTAGGGAACGTTCCAAAATTCAAAGAATCGAGTCGGAAAGAAGAGATTGAAACTCGAATGAGAGTGATTCTGTAAATACATTTACCCTATATGTTGAGTTTTGCCTAGAGCTACCAAAGCTCTGATACCAACTGTAACGACCCGATATTTTAGACCATTCGCGTCCATTATAAGTGTATAGGTAGACACTCATGCCGGAGTTGAATTGCTCAAAATACCGCGTTGTTAATTTAAATTTGGCAAAACTGAACATATAAAATAAATAATCACAGATCACAGACACAGAGTAATAAGTGCAGCGGAAATAAAAGAGATAGTAGTTCATGAAGCTACTATATGAATATATAAAATACATCAGAGTTTACAACAGAAGAGTAATACGATACATCAGAGTTAATCAGAATACATCACTGGAATCATCGAATACTGAAAGCAGAATAGATGGCTGGATCTTCAAGCAAAGCTCCAACTCCAAAGGTGAGTCTCGAATACTGGTACACTCAGTCTGACCCGAGCGTAAAGCAAAAACACAAGACACTCGAGTCAGGATTAACATTCTTATATTAATAAATCCAACTCAAGTGAAATAGCAATTGAAATACAAGTAACTCAAAGGATGTTTGGAATAACCATCCTTTAAGGATCCGTTAAACTATCTACTAGGTAGTAATGTACGCTAAGTAGATAATGTCTATCAGTAATATAAAGATATCAAAGTAGGGTTAAGCAGGGCCCATACACCTCTTAACCAGTTTATTCCCAAAAGCATATACAAGACCGTAGTTTCCCCAAAACCGGAAGTCACCAGAGGGCAATCCATATACTAAAGGTACAAATCAAAATCGTAGTGGTCGCGAATAAATGGAATACAAGTATGACAAGGTACATGAGGCGATACCAACTAGGATACTAGTAGTTGCCTGATCCGGACTGATGTTGGGCATAGCAGCTACTACCCCAACACCGCGAAACAACACTCCCAAATCGAGGGGTGCACCCAAATCGAATCACAAAAGTAATAGATATGGTATCGAAGAAGTGTGTCCGCTAGAGATGGCGATCCTCAATGGCCCGGCGCGGCTCCTGTTTTAGTCATGTCAAGGGTCATCCAAAATCGTTCTCTTTCTTCAGTCAACGCGTTCATCAAAACCATCCACTTCGTTCTGGATCAACACTCCGCGTATAGTTATTAAAGTGGTTTCGGTTCAAATAGAGAGTATATCCATTACCGATCCCGGTCTCTTTAATAACTTTCGTAATTATTACACCGATTGGTCGTTTATTTATTTCAAAACCAAATCAAATTCAATTTCAATTTCAATTCGCAAATCAACATTTCACTTGTCTTTCAAAAACCAATTTCCATACTTTACGTTTCAAAACTTCCAAATCATAATTTCAAAATCTTATAATTCAATTTCAATTTCTATTTAAACAATTCAAATATTGATTCAAGTTCGTAAATAAGTTTCATTCCGAAATCATTTAAATTAATTTGATTTAACATTTAAATCAATTTCAAATTCATTTATCGATTTCATTCAATATACGTTAAGTTAATTTATCATTCAAAACAATTTCTATTGAATTTCCAATTCATAAAATCAATTACTTAAGTTCAACTGCCATTATATCAAAACTTACAAATTTAATTAAATTAAATCCATTAAACCAAATTCTCTAAATTTCAAGTCTTACATTAATTTCAATAAATCGCATTTTATTTCTTGTTAAAGAAATTCAATTTCAGTTATTTACTTACTTAAATAAATTTCCAAAACTTAATAAATAAAGAAACCTAAATTCATTTATTAATAAAGTTCAAATTTCACTTATTCAAAAGTCCAATTTCTCTTATCAAAGAATTCAATTTTTTATTCAATTATCAAATGATTCAATCTTATTCAATTATTAAATAATTCAAAACTTAATTATTAAATAATTTCAAAATTTAATAACTACAAACTTAATTATAATTTCAAACTTAATTCAATCATTTCTCAAATTAAACAACCTTCTTTCATCAATTTCTTCATTAATATTTCATTTCAGATTATTAAATATTCACGTTTAAATTTCATTAAATTCAATTTCCAACTTCATTTCAAAACCATATTATTTATTCAAATAAAATCTTCATTTTATTTTTAAATCAAATTATTGACCAATCGGGTTTTTATTTAATTTTCTATATCCAAGGTCAAAGTTCAATTTGGGTATTTATCATTTCAACCCGATTCCAATTCAATTCAAAATCAAAGCATAGTAAAGGAAACTTGCAGTGTGATAACTGGGATGGTGTCAAAGTAAATAAACAAGCAATAACAACAACCAATATCAATCTAATAATCAATTCAAATAATCCCGAAATAACCGTATTAATTCGCATTGTTATTTGTACGAACTAATATAATTATTTCTAGAATCTACACTATCATTTCATGTAGATTAAAGATTATTACATTACGGTTTTCACTTGTCGTCTATTTACAATTTCATACATCATAAATTTAACAGCATACATTCAGTGGTTCAAAGTGCAATTAAACAAATCCTACGTGTCAATAAATTCAACAGTTAAAGGGATCATATTATTCAAATGTCAGTTAATCAAATTTACAATTAATTATCCTACATCAAGTTCAATTTTACACTATTTATCATTTTAACATTAACAATTTAACGTCCAATATAAACATCAACAATCAATCAATTATCAGCCAAACTGTATTATCATTGCATATATAACATATAATGGTGTCAGATGTCACAGGTGAACTGATACAGGTAATAGCATATATAACAGTGTAATTAACTAACAACAGCCTATTTCAATTGTCGTTTCAATTGAAATCAAATCTAATAAATAAAAGAACGTTAATCGTGAGTGAGTGCTCACCTTTTGTGGCTAGAGAATACAGAAGATGACACGGATACGTGCACTGATATGGACGCTGAATTTGAATTGCGAATCCAAGCAAAACAAAATCGGCACGAATTCGACGGACAAGCTGATAAAATAGAGATTGACGAAAATGGATCAGATCGGATTGATAGAGACGGAAAATATTTCTAAATTTTAAAACAATACCCACGATAATATTTATATATACTATGGATACACTAATGTATAACATGTATATAATTATACAATCCATATAGTTATATCAAATTTTTTTTTTTAAGAAAATGTTATATGCAGACCTTAGTTGTAACATTGTATGCATACTAGAGTTAAGTCAATATAACCTTTGAAACGTGTATATATATTACTATTATTATGAAATCAACATCTTTAAAACACTTGTTAACATTCAAAATCTTTATATATAGTATTTTAAAAGTCAATACCCAAAATCTGCACATCGAGATTTTCAAATTATAGTTAAAAATCAAATGAATATATGTGCATAAACAAATTAATATGTGCAGACTAACGCATGATGGCTACACTATAAATAAACTAACATATTATGTATAACTACTCTATAATATACCATACTATAATAGAATAAACTATGAGTAACTTTATAATATAAACTGTATGAACTTTATTTTATAAAAACAGACCCAATATAACTCACTTAATAAAATATATATATACCAGCATAACTATAAGCATAAGTATAAAGTAAACACAAAATTTCTTTATATATATACTGCATTCAATAAACAACTTATATAATTGTTTATAACTCAAAACTCATACATGTTTTAAACAATCAAACTCTAACTATAAATGTAACTATTATAACTAATATAATGTAAACATATGAATGACAACACGTATCTTTCAACTATGCGATATATTACTTAAACACTTGGCCATAATAATTCAAATATAACGATATATAGACTTCAACACGTTTAGATATGTATATAAACAACTTTATATATATTAAATACTATACAAGAGCAAAGTAAAATACATATACAAGTTACAAACCTTATTCTTATTTGTAAAACATGTATCCAGAGAACAGTGAAGCAAGTGGTGGGCTTGCTGTGCTGTCGGGTGAGGGAGGGAAGTCGGCATCACGGTAGGTCAGGGGAAGGTGGAGGAAGATAGACGTGGAGCTGAGTTTTTTTAATAGTGATTGGCAGGCTCGGGTTCAAGGCTGGGTCAGGGAGGAGGCTAGGTCGGCAACGAATGGTGGCGGGCTGTGGGATGATGGCGATCTGGGTTGGAGTTCGGCACTAGCAGATACGTGGAAGGCATGGCGATGGTGGTGAGGGTGAATGGGTGTAGGCTGGACACGGCTGCATGCTTGTGAGGCGAGGCGAATGATCTTAAGGCCGGACTGGGAAGAATGGCTGCAAGGCGTGAGCACGTGGGAAGCGTTCTCGTAAAGGCATGCCATGGTTTCCAGGTGGAAGCTTTGGAGATGGCGGCAGGTGGCGGAGAGTGATGAAGCGGATCTTGGTGGTGGAAAGCTAGGCTGAGGGAACGAGGCACGGGGTGGAGTCATGGGTCGTGGTGGCGAGCAGTAGCATTGGTGAGTTTTTGATGTGGGCGGCTACCGGTAGGTGCGGTGGAAGGTCGATGGGCGGTGGCTCGAGTTCAGTTGGCGAAGAGGCAACGGAATTGATGACTTCGATGAGAAGGCAGGCCGAACGTCTGGAGCAAGAGAGAGGATGTGAGGAGGAGCAAGCTTTGTTCAAAATATACATAAGCCTTTTATATTATTAGATTTCACAAATGAAAACCAAAGAAGAGGACAGAAAGCGTTTAACGAATCAAAAGATATAAGTTGAACAGAGGAATCACAAAAGTCAGAACGTTGAATTCAATAAATAATAAAGGCTAATGGCTGTTCAGATCAGGATGGATAAACGAAAGGTCATCCGGAAATCAAAAAGGTCAAATACAGAACCGATACGGTAGGCGTTACGCAAAGTGCAACGTACACCGGAACTCTGAATTTGACAATCGAATATACCGTAGAGATCGGCACGACGAGACGAACAAAACGGTATATAGAAATCAGTGGTACGATCATCCGATAAAAATCGATATCGGTACCAAAATACTGCTATTTTGCAGAAAATAAGAACGCCGGAGCCAAAGATGTCCGAATTTGGAAAAACGACAAACTGAAATCTTGCTCAGAAGATGATTTAGAATTTTTCTATGTAAAAATATTTAGGTTTCGAAAACGTTTTATTTTCATTTTTTTTAACTGATTAAATTGAAGTGAATTTACGCGCGAAATAAATTTTCATATTTTCGGACGAAAATTTACCAGTTGCTATGTTTAACTAGACGTATTCCAAATATTAAATTTTTATTTCAAAATTTTGTCGTTTAAAATTTTACAAAATTTCAACTAATTACGTTATTAAAACCGGTTAAATTTACGGGTCGTTACATTCTCCCCCACTCAAAACTTTTCGTCCCCGAAAAGGAACGAGGTAGGAAAATAGAAACAACCAGAAAGAAAACAGACTTGAAAAGTAACAATTAATTTAAACCATATAAATTCAAATTTAAATTAATTGATATTCAATAATTGATTTAATCCATTTGATTTCACTAAAATCAATCTCAACTATTTCTAAATTCATTATCCTATTATTCAATTATCTTCAATTTACAATTTCTAAAACCATAAATTTGAATAGTCTTTTATTATAATCATATATTTTTTCAGTAATTTAAATTCTTCTTTATTCCAAATTATTGTTAAATTTATTCTACCTAATATATCTAATCACCTATATTTAACCCATATAAATTAATTTAAACCATAAAAGTTTCGATTTAAATTAATTTATATTCATTAATTGATTTTAAATTCAAGGTATTTCCATAAGTTGATCAAATTTCAATTTATTAATTCTTTCAAACAAATTTATTAATTCTTTCAAACAAATTCATTTCATTATTAACTGAGTTTTACTTATTATCCTATCCAACTCTATTCACATCTTTATAATCAAAATTTAGTGTATAACATTTATTATAAACACTCAAATTTTATTTATAAATTCAATTTATATTATATATTATCCAATTACATATTCAACTTCTGAACGATTTAGGTAAGTGGTGTTAGAATGCAGTTGAACAATATACAAATAAAATTTTCCCAATTCAATTATTCAAGTTTAAATACTTATTACAAATTTTGATTTTATTTATAATTAAAATCATCCTTTAACAAAATTTAAGAATTAGATTTCCGATTAACTTTTAAACAATTTAGAGATATATATAATATATTTATATCAAATCAAATTAAATTTTTAAAATAAGATACCTAGATATATATAAATCAAATTATACAGAAGAAATTCAAATCAAAATATTTTTCAAAACAAAACCGTAGCAAAGCTACAGAATGGTTTCTCCACTTCGAAACTCGAAAATGAATGTCGATGATGCGGCCGCCATCACCGAAATTATTTTCCAGCGACAAAGAGAAGAACACTGATTTCAACATTTTAAAATTCTTTGAAACGATTTCTATTTGAAAATATTTTCAATAATATATACTTTAAAATTTTAAAATCAAAGTTTGAAATCACCGGAAACTAAATTCTTAAATTTCTAAATTAAATTCATTTCAAATTCCAAATCAATTTATAAACCATATTTATAAATTTATTTAGAACAATAAATGATAATCAAATATTATCATTTCAAACAAACAATTTAATTAACCTATTAAATTCCAGGAAATTTTACTTATTTCACAATATAATCAAACAAATTTATTTCATTTTCCAAATTTGAAACAATATTGTGTCAGTTTGCTCTGCTCAAGTGTTTTGGAAATCCTATCGATAGCGTTGATCAGACGAATCGATCGGAAACCCAAATCAACATCAACAACTCAAACAACACAATATAAAACATTTTTAAAATTAATTTACAATACACTTCCTCACTTAACGATACAATAATGGATTTCAAAGCAAGGATAGTGATTCAAATTTTTGATAGACTCAAATCAAAGGGAATTTCGATTCGAAGATAGGTTTGAACAAAGACGAGATAATTAAATAACAAGATAAGGCGATGGATAAATTTATATAAATCGCGGGCAACCTTAATTGGGTCGAACGTGACTTCAAAAATAAGATCGGGGTAGAATTCCGAGGTAAATCGGCATTCGATCTCAAGAAATAGAATTCAGGTATAGCAGGAGATAGATTAGCATCGTAAACCGAGGATACAGAAATCTACGGTAAATCGATGCCTATTATAAAGGAGTTTTGCTCCTTTACGAATCATTCGAAGTTTGGCGAGATCGCCGATTCACCATAAGGGTCATTCGAAGTGGAGTTATGTGATGCTCCAGAATTGAAAGGAGACGAATAGTGAGGGACACGAATGAAATTCGGAACCGTAGGGAACGTTCCAAAATTCAAAGAATCGAGTCGGAAAGAAGAGATTGAAACTCGAATGAGAGTGATTCTGTAAATACATTTACCCTATATGTTGAGTTTTGCCTAGAGCTACCAAAGCTCTGATACCAACTGTAACGACCCGATATTTTAGACCATTCGCGTCCATTATAAGTGTATAGGTAGACACTCATGCCGGAGTTGAATTGCTCAAAATACCGCGTTGTTAATTTAAATTTGGCAAAACTGAACATATAAAATAAATAATCACAGATCACAGACACAGAGTAATAAGTGCAGCGGAAATAAAAGAGATAGTAGTTCATGAAGCTACTATATGAATATATAAAATACATCAGAGTTTACAACAGAAGAGTAATACGATACATCAGAGTTAATCAGAATACATCACTGGAATCATCGAATACTGAAAGCAGAATAGATGGCTGGATCTTCAAGCAAAGCTCCAACTCCAAAGGTGAGTCTCGAATACTGGTACACTCAGTCTGACCCGAGCGTAAAGCAAAAACACAAGACACTCGAGTCAGGATTAACATTCTTATATTAATAAATCCAACTCAAGTGAAATAGCAATTGAAATACAAGTAACTCAAAGGATGTTTGGAATAACCATCCTTTAAGGATCCGTTAAACTATCTACTAGGTAGTAATGTACGCTAAGTAGATAATGTCTATCAGTAATATAAAGATATCAAAGTAGGGTTAAGCATGGCCCATACACCTCTTAACCAGTTTATTCCCAAAAGCATATACAAGACCGTAGTTTCCCCAAAACCGGAAGTCACCAGAGGGCAATCCATATACTAAAGGTACAAATCAAAATCGTAGTGGTCGCGAATAAATGGAATACAAGTATGACAAGGTACATGAGGCGATACCAACTAGGATACTAGTAGTTGCCTGATCCGGACTGATGTTGGGCATAGCAGCTACTACCCCAACACCGTGAAACAACACTCCCAAATCGAGGGGTGCACCCAAATCGAATCACAAAAGTAATAGATATGGTATCGAAGAAGTGTGTCCGCTAGAGATGGCGATCCTCAATGGCCCGGCGCGGCTCCTGTTTTAGTCATGTCAAGGGTCATCCAAAATCGTTCTCTTTCTTCAGTCAACGCGTTCATCAAAACCATCCACTTCGTTCTGGATCAACACTCCGCGTATAGTTATTAAAGTGGTTTCGGTTCAGATAGAGAGTATATCCATTACCGATCCCGGTCTCTTTAATAACTTTCGTAATTATTACACCGATTGGTCGTTTATTTATTTCAAAACCAAATCAAATTCAATTTCAATTTCAATTCGCAAATCAACATTTCACTTGTCTTTCAAAAACCAATTTCCATACTTTACGTTTCAAAACTTCCAAATCATAATTTCAAAATCTTATAATTCAATTTCAATTTCAATTTAAACAATTCAAATATTGATTCAAGTTCGTAAATAAGTTTCATTCCGAAATCATTTAAATTAATTTGATTTAACACTTAAATCAATTTCAAATTCATTTATCGATTTCATTCAATATACGTTAAGTTAATTTATCATTCAAAACAATTTCTATTGAATTTCCAATTTATAAAATCAATTACTTAAGTTCAACTGCCATTATATCAAAACTTACAAATTTAATTAAATTAAATCCATTAAACCAAATTCTCTAAATTTCAAGTCTTACATTAATTTCAATAAATCGCATTTTATTTCTTGTTAAAGAAATTCAATTTCAGTTATTTACTTGCTTAAATAAATTTCCAAAACTTAATAAATAAAGAAACCTAAATTCATTTATTAATAAAGTTCAAATTTCACTTATTCAAAAGTCCAATTTCTCTTATCAAAGAATTCAATTTTTTATTCAATTATCAAATGATTCAATCTTATTCAATTATTAAATAATTCAAAACTTAATTATTAAATAATTTCAAAATTTAATAACTACAAACTTAATTATAATTTCAAACTTAATTCAATCATTTCTCAAATTAAACAACCTTCTTTCATCAATTTCTTCATTAATATTTCATTTCAGATTATTAAATATTCACGTTTAAATTTCATTAAATTCAATTTCCAACTTCGTTTCAAAACCATATTATTTATTCAAATAAAATCTTCATTTTATTTTTAAATCAAATTATTGACCAATCGGGTTTTTATTTAATTTTCTATATCCAAGGTCAAAGTTCAATTTGGGTATTTATCATTTCAACCCGATTCCAATTCAATTCAAAATCAAAGCATAGTAAAGGAAACTTGCAGTGTGATAACTGGGATGGTGTCAAAGTAAATAAACAAGCAATAACAACAACCAATATCAATCTAATAATCAATTCAAATAATCCCGAAATAACCGTATTAATTCGCATTGTTATTTGTACGAACTAATATAATTATTTCTAGAATCTACACTATCATTTCATGTAGATTAAAGATTATTACATTACGGTTTTCACTTGTCGTCTATTTACAATTTCATACATCATAAATTTAACAACATACATTCAGTGGTTCAAAGTGCAATTAAACAAATCCTACGTGTCAATAAATTCAACAGTTAAAGGGATCATATTATTCAAATGTCAGTTAATCAAATTTACAATTAATTATCCTACATCAAGTTCAATTTTACACTATTTATCATTTTAACATTAACAATTTAACGTCCAATATAAACATCAACAATCAATCAATTATCAGCCAAACTGTATTATCATTGCATATATAACATATAATGGTGTCAGATGTCACAGGTGAACTGATACAGGTAATAGCATATATAACAGTGTAATTAACTAACAACAGCCTATTTCAATTGTCGTTTCAATTGAAATCAAATCTAATAAATAAAAGAACGTTAATCGTGAGTGAGTGCTCACCTTTTGTGGCTAGAGAATACAGAAGATGACACGGATACGTGCACTGATATGGACGCTGAATTTGAATTGCGAATCCAAGCAAAACAAAATCGGCACGAATTCGACGGACAAGCTGATAAAATAGAGATTGACGAAAATGGATCAGATCGGATTGATAGAGACGGAAAATATTTCTAAATTTTAAAACAATACCCACGATAATATTTATATATACTATGGATACACTAATGTATAACATGTATATAATTATACAATCCATATAGTTATATCAATTTTTTTTTTTTTTAAGAAAATGTTATATGCAGACCTTAGTTGTAACATTGTATGCATACTAGAGTTAAGTCAATATAACCTTTGAAACGTGTATATATATTACTATTATTATGAAATCAACATCTTTAAAACACTTGTTAACATTCAAAATCTTTATATATAGTATTTTAAAAGTCAATACCCAAAATCTGCACATCGAGATTTTCAAATTATAGTTAAAAATCAAATGAATATATGTGCATAAACAAATTAATATGTGCAGACTAACGCATGATGGCTACACTATAAATAAACTAACATATTATGTATAACTACTCTATAATATACAATACTATAATAGAATAAACTATGAGTAACTTTATAATATAAACTGTATGAACTTTATTTTATAAAAACAGACCCAATATAACTCACTTAATAAAATATATATATACCAGCATAACTATAAGCATAAGTATAAAGTAAACACAAAATTTCTTTATATATATACTGCATTCAATAAACAACTTATATAATTGTTTATAACTCAAAACTCATACATGTTTTAAACAATCAAACTCTAACTATAAATGTAACTATTATAACTAATATAATGTAAACATATGAATGACAACACGTATCTTTCAACTATGCGATATATTACTTAAACACTTGGCCATAATAATTCAAATATAACGATATATAGACTTCAACACGTTTAGATATGTATATAAACAACTTTATATATATTAAATACTATACAAGAGCAAAGTAAAATACATATACAAGTTACAAACCTTATTCTTATTTGTAAAACATGTATCCAGAGAACAGTGAAGCAAGTGGTGGGCTTGCTGTGCTGTCGGGTGAGGGAGGGAAGTCGGCATCACGGTAGGTCAGGGGAAGGTGGAGGAAGATAGACGCAGAGCTGAGTTTTTTTAATAGTGATTGGCAGGCTCGGGTTCAAGGCTGGGTCAGGGAGGAGGCTAGGTCGGCAACGAATGGTGGCGGGCTGTGGGATGATGGCGATCTGGGTTGGAATTCGGCACTAGCAGATACGTGGAAGGCATGGCGATGGTGGTGAGGGTGAATGGGTGTAGGCTGGACACGGCTGCATGCTTGTGAGGCGAGGCGAATGATCTTGAGGCCGGACTGGGAAGAATGGCTGCAAGGCGTGAGCACGTGGGAAGCGTTCTCGTAAAGGCATGCCATGGTTTCCAGGTGGAAGCTTTGGAGATGGCGGCAGGTGGCGGAGAGTGATGAAGCGGATCTTGGTGGTGGAAAGCTAGGCTGAGGGAACGAGGCACGGGGTGGAGTCATGGGTCGTGGTGGCGAGCAGTAGCATTGGTGAGTTTTTGATGTGGGCGGCTACCGGTAGGTGCGGTGGAAGGTCGATGGGCGGTGGCTCGAGTTCAGTTGGCGAAGAGGCAACGGAATTGATGACTTCGATGAGAAGGCAGGCCGAACGTCTGGAGCAAGAGAGAGGATGTGAGGAGGAGCAAGCTTTGTTCAAAATATACATAAGCCTTTTATATTATTAGATTTCACAAATGAAAACCAAAGAAGAGGACAGAAAGCGTTTAACGAATCAAAAGATATAAGTTGAACAGAGGAATCACAAAAGTCAGAACGTTGAATTCAATAAATAATAAAGGCTAATGGCTGTTCAGATCAGGATGGATAAACGAAAGGTCATCCGGAAATCAAAAAGGTCAAATACAGAACCGATACGGTAGGCGTTACGCAAAGTGCAACGTACACCGGAACTCTGAATTTGACAATCGAATATACCGTAGAGATCGGCACGACGAGACGAACAAAACGGTATATAAAAATCAGTGGTACGATCATCCGATAAAAATCGATATCGGTACCAGAATACTGCTATTTTGCAGAAAATAAGAACGACGGAGCCAAAGATGTCCGAATTTGGAAAACGACAAACTGAAATCTTGCTCAGAAGATGATTTAGAATTTTTCTATGTAAAAATATTTAGGTTTCGAAAACGTTTTATTTTCAATTTTTTTTTTAACTGATTAAATTGAAGTGAATTTACGCGCGAAATAAATTTTCATATTTTCGGACGAAAATTTACCAGTTGCTATGTTTAACTAGACGTATTCCAAATATTAAATTTTTATTTCAAAATTTTGTCGTTTAAAATTTTACAAAATTTCAACTAATTACGTTATTAAAACCGGTTAAATTTACGGGTCGTTACAAGAATACTTCCGGCTCCTCCTCTACTTCCTTCACAAATTCCTTTAAAGATAACAAAGTTTTAAGCTCTTCAATTTCTTCCAACTTGTTCTCCTCCTGTTGTCGCTTCTTTGGAACTAGAGTACTCTTTGTGCCTTCAAACATGAAACTGTAACTGTTGGTATGCCCATCATGTTGCACCGCCCTATCATACTGCCACGGTCTTCCCAGCAACAAATGACAAACGTCCATATCTACCACATCGCACCAGATTTCGTCTTTATATTTCTTCCCAATTGAAAACTTCACACGAGCCCTTCGTCCAACCTTCACCTCCCCGCCTTTCCTCAACCAAGCTAGCTTGTATGGCTTCGGATGTTTCTCAGTCTTCAATGCCAACTTCCTCACAGCCTATGAAGAAATTATATTATCACAGCTTCCAGCATCAATAACAAATTTGCAAACTTTCCCCAGAATAGTACATGTTGACTGAAAAATATTGCTCCTCAACCAACTACAATCCTCCTCTTGCTTTGGTGTTAAACAGGATCTCTTCATCATGAGATTATAACCTTCGTCTCCCGACACTTCTTCTTCCTCCTCATCAGGTGGTGAATTGGAACATTTAGCTTCTTCATCCTCATCCTCAACCTCCGCTATCATAGCTCTCTTCTTCGGCTTCGGACATTCGCTACTTTTGTGACCAAATTCCTGACAATTGTAACATTTGAAACCGTTGTTAACTTTTGTCTTCTCAACCTCCTTCACTACTGGTCTACTGATAGGTTTAGAAACATTAGAACTCCCACCAACACTCTTTGCTTGATTGTTAGAATTAGTAAACACACCACTTCCTCGTCGTCCCTGTTTCTCCCAAGCCAACGCTTTCTGATGTGCTTCCGCTACAGATCTGGGATCAAACATGTTAACCATATCCTGAATCTGCATTCGCAATCCTCCAATGAATCTAGATGTCAATTGTTCTTCTGTCTCCATAATATCGTTCCTTGCAATTAGTTGATAAAATTCATCAGCATAGTCATTCACAGACTTCGTTCCTTGTCTCAAGTTTTGCAAACGTTGATACATCAAAGATTGATAATTGTAAGGTAAGAACGTTGCTTTCATCAATTTCTTCATCTTCTCCCAAGATTCAACTTTTGACTTTCCCATCCGTTCACGTGTAAGTTTGGTTTGCTGCCACCATGCCAAAGCTCTACCCCTCAACCTTGTAGCAACCAACTTCACTCTATGATGTTCTGGAACTTCCTTGAAGTCAACAATCTCCTCAACATTTGCCATCCAATCTAGAAACTCCTCTGCTTGCATACCACCTTTGAATTCAGGAATTTCAGTCTTCATCCCCGACTCCCATTTATGATCATACTCAGAGTGATTTCTTCCTTGTCCTCGTCCTTGTCCTCGAACACTACCACCATCATACTCCTCTTCAAAATCAGATGTATATCGTTGTCTATCTCGTCCACCCACATCTCTACTCCCATCACGTCTACCACCATCATCCCTTCTATCTACATTCCTCCGTTCACGACCATTCACGTTCCTCCCACGCCCTTGATCATTTTCAACACTTCTGTCTCGATTGGAATGTGGCGAGACTCTACTACCCCCATGGTTAGATTCAGGTGAAACCCTTCACCGATTTTGATTCATCTCCGTCATAAGCTTCTCTAACCGGCCAATTCCTTCGTTAAGCTTTTCACTAAAGTTTTCATTGATTCTTTGCTCCATCTCATCAGCCTCTTCTCTTCGATACAAAGCTTCAACGTTTTGATGTCGATTAGCTCTCCTTGGCGGCATACTTGAAACTTTACAAACTCTTCAAATTCAAACACAATTCGAACTTTGATCCAAAATGGAATGGATCGAAAACTCCCACTTTGTTGCAATTTGCGATGAACACGATGAACACAACCTCTCCAAATGATAAGATCCGATCTCTAAACTTCAATGCAAAGTCGAACAACTTCACTTGCTCACGGCTCAACACTTCAAGCTTCAAAATGATTAGGCTCCAAGTCTCAATCTAGCTATGATTGGCTAGAACAAGGTCTGATACCAAAACTGACGCAGCGGATTAATCAAAACAATCTTCAATTGGTGAAAGTAGCAATCGATGGATTGATGGATACTGAAATGCCCGAATTCGTTGATCCGAAGATACCGAATTCTAGCTATCCCGAACTCGTTGATCGCGCACGATACCGGGTTCAAAGATCTTCAATTCTTCAAGCGTTGATCATGCGCACTTGATTCCGCGAATCGGCTTCTACAATCGTTGAATCGAGCGCACTCGATTAACCGAAAGAGGAGATAGGAGATTACACTCAACTACCAATTTAGATGAAAGCACACAACAATCAAAAGAGAATTTTATTCAAAAATCAACAACCTTTACAAATGAGACTCACGGCCTATTTATAGGCGAACAACTTTACAACAGAAATTTCACTAACTCCTAAGTCGTTTCCGACTTAACAAAGTCTCCGACTCAACATAAGTCATACACGACTTACGACTCAACAGAATACAGACACCATACGACTTACAATAGACGACATATGAAAACAGACGACTTAAGACTTATAACAGAAGCGACTCAACATATATGTAGTACAAACTACTCACGACTTATCAAAGTTGCGACCTACGACTTAGTATAAGTCATACACGACTTATCAATAGATTCAGCATCCATCAGCGGCAGAGATTATCTCGGTCTAAGAATCAACGGCTCAGATCTAAGCGGCATAACAATCTACGGCTACAAGCTTCAGCGACTTAAGAACATACGGCATTCCAGATCAATGACTTAAGGAAATCAATGGCAGGAATTAACTCGTAGAAGAATCAATGGCATCCAGAGCCTTGCGACCTAAAAGATAAGTTGTTCCAAAAACTTCGCGACCTAAGTCTCGCGACCTAAATCCTCGCGACCTAACTTAAGTCGTGAATGTTTCCTGCGACCTAGCATAGGTTGTGATTTGTTAGGTCGTAGCACTTTGTTAGCTCGTTCCAGCGACCTATTTTCCAACTCGTTAAGTCGTACACGAGTTAACTTGTTAAGTCCTTCTTGCGACCTATCTTATAACTCGCTAAGTCGTACACGAGTTAAAAACATGTTAGGTCGTTCCAGTATCTCGTTAGCTTGCAAATCTTTGGTAGGTCGTTGGAGCGACCTAAAGATCTCATTAGGTCGTATGCGACCTAACACTTCACCAACTTGGACTGTGCCGCTCTTTAGCTCGCTTAGCGACTTATCATAGGTCGCTAAACCACTCTTCCCAGTATCACTCGCTCCCTCCTCTAACTCCTTAGGTCTTGAGCGACCTACAAACTCCTTAGGTCGTGAGCGACCTATGCCTTTAACATTCTGCGCTGCATCATACTTACATCATTACCCTTAGACTGATTAGTTTAATAATTTCTTAGCTCTTCTGGAGTCACAACTGTTGAAACAGTTGCATTGTATTTGATACTTCATGTTCATGCTTATAACTGAGCATTCAAGCTGGTATATGAACTAACAAATACTTTCACCATCAAGTGTAATAAAACTATACATTATTTTTTTATGCATAGCACAAATAAAAAGATCTTTGCAACCTTTTATTATCACATTTAAACTAGATTTACATATCTAGGAACATTTTATTTATACAACAACTAAGACATGCTCTTACCACCAAGTTTTTTTTGTGAGGAAGTCCAAATTACAAATCAGTAGCTAGTATACTGTATATGCAAGCAGGTTGGGAGTCCAATGTTGAATGGCATGACCATTTTGCCTACAAAATTCAGTAATTACTACATGTTTCAACATCACAGTTTAGCATAATATACCACTAGTCAGTTACAGACTCGCGATTAGTAGCCGGTGCTTCCACAGTCCAATTTGGATAATGAACAATACTAGTGAACATATGATGGCTAGCATGGATTTTACAGTAGTCAAAAGATGAGAAAGATAGAATTGGACATTGAATAGCTTGAATAACTCCTGCATGATGAACATTTAGTGAACCTTGGTCTCAAAATGTAAAACAGATTAAAGATAATAATGAAATACTACTACATCAAAAGGGAAGGGAACAAGTACTGTAAGCAACATACCAATAGTTATCCTCCTAAGTTTCCTATGTTGAAAATGCCAATCTCTATACTTTCGTTTCAACCAACATACAACAAATAGTAATAGGTTATAATTATAACATAAAACACAAGGTGATTGAAAATTTGTAAATGAATGCATATGCATGTCATATATTTTACCTCCTCTTAACTGACAGCGTGTCCTATTTCCTAGGGAGACAACATGCAAGCTCGAAGGGTTTGCTTCTAAATTCTACAAAAAATTCGGGTAATATCACAATTTTTTTTATAGATAACCACCATGAATTTCGCTGTCTTATTTCCTTTTTCGACAATAAAATGGTTCTAAAACAAATTTATATGTGAAAATAATATGCTTATTGAAACAACAATAAGCCTGGATGTTTTCTTTCTTCTTATTTGCGCTTCTTGCGAAGTGCCTTCTTTTTCTTATCTAGTTTTATGAGTATTTGCTTTGTCAAATTAGTAGTTAAAACTTAGTTCGTTTAAATTTGTCTATATATAAAAGTCATTGAGTAAAATAAGTTTTAGCATTTGTTCTCCAAACCTCAGACAACCAATGCATTAATTTGCTTTTCTATCTTACTAATAGATTGTTTGGCTTAACATATTTGAGTACTTGGCATAAATAAAGCACTTACCGGCAGTAGGGGAGCTAGCCTTGGAGCTCAACTAGGGCAACATTAAAAGGAGATCTATGAATCTCTAATCCTCTTTTAATGACAAAAGGAATTGGGCTTTAACAATCTATGTTTCATTCAGATAGGGCCTAAACACAATTTCAGCTAGGGCTTAGCAATATAATTTCATTTTCTACAATAGTTTTTAAGCTTTTCACCTAGGGCATTAGCCCCAGCTAGCAATTTCTAAGCTCCACCCCTGCTTATCGGTGTCTTCAACTCCGGTAGTAAACTCTCAAACGTCATCAAATTTGAGACACCATATGTTGTATTAATCAATTACCAATTTTCTTATTTCATTTCAACAATCCCCTTGGAAAATTTGGATCCCACATTGAATGATAAGGTATAAAATGCATTATTGATAATATTATTATAGACTGTGTTATTTTTAACTTACTAGCTATTTTGAGGACAAAATAAAAAAAACATAAGTGTATGCGCCCCCAGTGGGCTACCTAGTTTAGAGGTATATTCTGGTTGCATATACAGTATACTAGCTAGTTTCAAAATTCATGTTTTTATCGCCTTACATATGGAAGTTATTTAGGCCGGCATTCACAATTTTACCAACATATCATTTAGCTATCTCAAATCGAAGTTGAGTTTAATTCATCGGACGGACGAACCGGTAGGAAAATGGTTGGTAAAGTTATCTTCTTATTTAGAGCCACTTGTATGTAAGCATGCTCCATTTACACTTGATGACTGGAGGCTACTTAGTGATGATTAAAAAGTAGTTCTATGGGAATCCGTTTAGGTTTGCTTATTTTACATGTTCTTAATTAATATAATTGCGTACTTTCGAATACAATCTTTTCTTTTGCATGGTTTGTGTAACGACCTGATATTTTGGACCATTCGCATCCATTATAAGTGTATAGGTAGACACTCATGCCGGAGTTGAATTGCTCAAAATACCGCGTTGTTAATTTAAATTTGGCAAAACTGAACATATACAGTAAATAAATAATCACAGATCACAGACACAGAGTAATAAGTGCAGCGGAAATAAAAGAGATAGTAGTTCATGAAGCTACTATATAAATGTATAAGATACATCAGAGTTTACAACAGAAGAGTAATACGATACATCAGATACAAATCAAAATACATCTCTGGAATCATCGAATACTGAAAGCAGAATAGATGGCTGGATCTTCAAGCAAAGCTCCAACTCCAAAGGTGAGTCTCGAATACTGGTACACTCAGTCTGACCCGAGCGTAAAGCAAAACACAAAACACTCGAGTCAGGATTAACATTCTTATATTAATAAATCCAACTCAAGTGAAATAGCAATTGAAATACAAGTAAGTTAAAGGATGTTTGGAATAACCATCCTTTAAGGATCCGTCAAACTATCTACTAGGTAGTAATATACGCTAAGTAGATAATGTCTATCAGTAATAATAAGATATCAAAATAGCGTTAAGTCATGGCCCATTCCACCCTTAACACATTTTTATTCCCAAAAGCATATACAAGACCGTAGTTTCCCCAAAACCGGAAGTCACCAGAGGGCAATCCATATACTAAAGGTACAAATCAAAATCGTAGTGGTCGCGTATAAATGGAATACAAGTATGACAAGGCACATGAGGCAATACCCAAGGTAGTGATACTACCGTTCGCCTGATCCGGACTGGTGAGAACGCAACGCCGCAGCGCCCGCAACACCGTGAAACAACACTCCCAAAATCAAGGGTGCACCAATCGACAACAAGTATAAGTAGTTCGAAGAAGTGTGTCCACTTGAGGTAGCTAATCCTCCATTGGCCCGGCACAGCTCCTGTTTTAGTCATTTCCAATTTGACACAAGTGTCAAGGCTATCCATCATCGTTCTCTTTCTTCAGTCATCGCGTACATCATTCCAACCACTTCATTCTGGATCATCACTCCGCGTATAGTTATTAAAGTGGTTTTCGGTTTAGATAGAGAGTATATCCATAACCGAATTCCAGTCTCTTTAATAACTTCCGTAATTATTACACCGATTGGTCGTTTATTTATTTCAAAACCAAATCAATTTCAATTTCAATTTCAATTCGTAAACCAACATTTCATATGTCTTTCAAAAACCAATTTCCAAAATTTACGTTTCAAAACTTCAATTTACCATTTCAAAATCTTATAATTCAATTTCAGTCTTTATTTCAAACCATTCAAATACTGATTCAAATTCGTATATAAGTTTCATTCCGAAATCATTTAAATTAATTTAACATTCAAATCAATTTAAATCCATTTATCAATTTCATTCAATGTTCGTTAAGTAAATTTTCATTTAAAACAATTTCTGTTTAATTTCCAATTCATTAAATCCATTTCTTAAGTTCAACTTCATTAAATCAAAACTTACAATTTTGAATTAAATTAAATTCGTCAAATCAATTCTTTCAATTACAAGTCTTACATTAATTCCAAAAATATCACATTTTCATTTCTTGTTAAAGAAAATCCATTCTCACTTATTTACTTTCTTAAATAATTTCCCAAAACTTAATTCATAAAGAAACTCAATTTCAATTATTTACGAAGTAGAATTCACTTATTCAAAAGTTCAAATTTTTACTTATTAAAGAGTTCAATTCAATTTAATCATTAAATAATCCAATCTTATTTTTTTATTAAATAATTCAAAACTTAATTATTAAATAATTTCAAAGTTTAATAATTTCAAACTTAGTTATAATTTCAAACTTAATTATCAAATCATTTCAAAGTTTAATAATTTCAAACTTAGTTCAATTTCAAACTTAATTATCAAATCATTTCAAAATTTAATTCAATCATTTCTCAAATTTAACATCGTTCTTTCATCAATTACATTGTTAATATTTTGTTTCGGATTATTTAAATATCCACATTTTAATTTCATTAAAATTCAATTTCCAAATTCATTTCAAAATCATATTATTTATTCAAATAAAATCTTCGTTTATTTTTAAATCAAATTATTGACCAATCTGGTTTTTATTTAATTCTCTATCCTAGGTCAAAGTTCAATTTGGGTATTTATCATTTCAACCCGATTCCAATTCAATTCAAAATCAAAACATAGTAAAGGGAACTTGCAGTGTGATAAATGGGATGGTGTCAAAGTAAATAAACAAGCAATAACAACAATCAATATCAATCCAATAATCAATTCAAATAATCCCAAAATAACCGTATTAATTCGCATTGTTATTTGTACGAATTAATATAATCATTTCTAGAATCTACACTATCATTTCATGTAGATTAAAGATTATTACATTACAATTCTTCACTTGTCATGTAACGACCTGTATTTTTAACACTTTAAAAATACGAATTAAAATAAAAATTTTGCATAAAAATCCAAAGGAAATAAAATTTTGTGTTGTTAAATGTGAATTACAAGTTAAAATGCAAAACTGAATTCTGAAATAACTTATTTGTAAATTAAATATAGATGTTAACCTGTATTGAATGTAAGTAATGAATTGAGTTTGATTGTAAACCAAATTGGTTATGATTGTAAACAAAGAATAAATAAAACGGTAGATTTAATAGTGGACGTTTATGTTATTGAAACTAATATAAATAAATGTAACTTAATATTACAGTTGATTGAAATCAAATAATAACTGAAACTGTAATTTGATAAAGATGTTAACTGGTAATTGAACGTAAGTAAAGATTTAAATTTGAATGTAACAAGTAATTGAATTGAATTGAATTTGATTGTAAACAACGAAATAAATAAAATGTACATTTAATATTGAAGTTATAATATGGAAATCAACGTAAAAGAATGTAATTTAATATTACTGTGAATTTAAATAAGATGATAGCTGAAGAAAATGAAAGTAAATGAATTATAAACTATTGATAATAATGTATAAGTAAATGGTTGATTCAATAATGAAAGTGTAAATCGAAATAAAAAAATTCATTTGGAATTAAATAACTTGAATTTGAATTACAATATAATTGAACGCTGAATCTAATATAATCTTTTATATTGGATTTATAATGGAAAATTGCATTGTAAAAGATTGTTAATTACTATGAAATTAAAAATGAAATTTGTGAACAATTGAAATTTGATTTAAAAGTTAATAATTTAAAATTGGGAATTTTATATTGAAATTAAACAGTAAAAATAGCCATTTTTACAACTGTCTCGGATTTTGACGAAACCAGTTTCATCGGATCCGTAACAGTGAATTATTGTAAGGTTTCAATTTTCGTAGCAATCGGACTTGTCGTTTGATCGTACGGACTCAAAACGCCTTGAAATAAATGCAATTATAATCAATTAAAATCAATTTGAAATTTTGATTTTAGCATAACTTCTTCATACGATGGAATTTGGACTTGAAACCTTTTCCATTGCGTTTAAAATATTTTAAAACACCTATTTTGATATATGAGTTTACCCAATTTCGTTCCGGGGTCAGAACGGGCTTTTCGGGCCATAGTTTGTTCCGCACATTCATCTATCCAGTCTATCTACTCTATCTCTAACATACATATATAAACACAGTTATAAACCCTAGCCTCCCTAATCTTCATTTGTCTGTATGTACAATTCATCTTCTTCTTAGCTTCTCATTCCAATGGCAGACAAAACCTAATTCCCAAATTCCAAAATAAATAAAAAATTCGAGATTTACGCGCTTCGGGTCGCGCTTCGGGTTTCAGGAGGAAAACCCTGGAGCTACTTTGAGTCGGGAAGAAAACTACTCGGGTCATCGGGTCGATTTTGCAAAAAACTCTAAGCAGGCATCGGGTATTTGAGGCGGGAACTCGAAGTCGACTCAGCACCAGAATTTTCCAATCTTCAAATTTTCATAACTTTTGCATACGGACTCGGATTTGGACGAGGTTTCTTTTGTTAGGATCGTATCGAAATTCCGGACACTTTGACGCTGGTTTGGATGGATTTGGAGACAGTCAAAATTTTTGGGTTTAAATTGAATTTAAATTCAAAAGGTGAGTGTTTTATAACGCTCACAACGTACTGAATATCTTTATGGTAGTTAAATTTGAAATTATGAAGTGATATGGATTTATTTGTCGTTGTTTGATAAAAATTTAATTGTCATATAGATTGTCATTTGAATTCACCGTTGAAAATTAAATTGACAGTCAAATTTAAAGTTAAATTTTAATTGCGATCAAATTTCCTGATATTGATAATTATGAAGTTGTTGTGAATGTTATTGGCTTTATGGTTGATTGGTTGTGATGGATGCTATTGGTTGATATTGGTTGTTTATTTATTTTGATATATCATGCTATCATCATGTATATTGTTTATTGCATATAAACTGTAAACCGAATCATTTCGAATAAATTAAGAAATAGGTTGAAATGATATACCTATGACATCTATTTGGATTGAAATGATATATGTCCATCCTTGAAATTAAATTTGAAATAATTATCCACTTGGCCATAGGTTAGAAAATTTTATACGGACACCGGGTTGGTTAAATTAAATGATTTTAAAAGTTGTTTTGAAATTATTTAAATGAATTGATTTTAAGAATAAAATCGAATTTATGGAAATTGAATTATTTTGAATTGAAGCTCAAGATGTTGGAATTTAAACTTGGTAAATGAAATTGTTTAATTATTCGAAGTTTAGATTTTTAAGAAAATTTTTGAAATACAGCGTAAATTTTCGAAAGTTGATTTGTTTTAAAAGATTGGACTTTTAATCGAACTCTGAATATTTCTAAGAAATTTTTTATGAAATGATATATCAAGTTTGAGTTTGGAATTGAAAATTTATTTAAAATTGAGATTTAATTAATTTGGAATTTAATTGAAATTCAAAGAAATTTGTGAATTGGACTAAATTAAAACTATTGAATTATTTAATAATTAAATAAGGTTAAATTATTTAATGATTAAATTGAATTGAAATTCTTTAATAAGAAAATTTTGAACTTTTGAATAAGTGAATTTTTACTTCGTAAATAATTGAAATTGAGTTTCTTTATTAATTAAGTTTTGGAAAATTATTTAAGAAAGTAAATAAGTGAAATTGAATTTTTTTAACAAGAAATGAAAATGTGATATTTTTGGAATTAATGTAAGACTTGTAATTGAAAGAATTGATTTGACGAATTTAATTTAATTCAAAATTGTAAGTTTTGATTTAATGAAGTTGAACTTAAAAAGGTAGTGTAATGGATTTGAAATTTAATAGAAATTGTTTTGAATGATAAAGTACCTTAACGGATATTAAATTAAATCGATAAATGAATTTAAATTGATTTGAATGTTGAATTAAATTAATTTAAATGATTTCGGAATGAAACTTATATACGAACTTGAATCAATATTTGAATTGTTTAAATTGAAATTGAAATTGAATTATAAGATTTTGAAATTTTGATTTGGAAGTTTTGAAACGTAAATTGTGGAAATTGATTTAGAAAGACAAATGAAATGTTGATTTATAAATTCTAATTGAATTGAAATTGATTTGGTTTTGAAATAAATAAACGACCAATCGGTGAAATAATTTCGAAGTTATTAAAGAGACCGGAATCGGTTATGGATATACTCTCTATCTAAACCGAAAACCACTTTAATAACTATACGCGGAGTGATGATCCAGAATGAAGTGGTTGGATGATGTACGTGATGACTGAAGAAAGAGAACGATGATGGATAGCCTTGACACTTGTGTCAAATTGGAAATGACTAAAACAGGAGCTGTGCCGGGCCAATGGAGGATTAGCTACCTCAAGTGGACACACTTCTTCGAACTACTTATACTTGTTGTCGATTGGTGCACCCTTGATTTTGGGAGTGTTGTTTCACGGTGTTGCGGGCGCTGCGGCATTGCCTTCTCACCAGTCCGGATCAGGCGAACGGTAGTATCACTACCTTGGGTATTGCCTCATATGCCTTGTCATACTTGTATTCCATTTATGCGCGACCACTACGATTTTGATTTGTACCTTTAGTATATGGATTGCCCTCTGGTGACTTCCGGTTTTAGGGAAACTACGATCTTGTATATGCTCTTGGGAATATAAACTGTGTTAAGGGTGGAATGGGCCATGGCTTAACGCTATTTTAATACTTTTACTTTAATGTAGACATATTATAATAGCGTATTGTACTACATAGTAGATAGTTTAACGGATCCTTGAGAGATGGAAAATCCCGTAACATCTCTTAAGTTATTGCACTCACGTTGACGCTGGATAGGATATGTCAAAACCCGTAAACATCTCTAACGCCGTCACACTCATATTTTCTTATTCGATTTGACTTACATGAGATATTTTAGTCCTGACTCGAGTGTTTTGCCTTTTCATTATGCTCGGGTCAGCCTGAGCATTTCAGATAAGGTTGAAGATCTATTCTGGAGGACGAAGACGGAGTTTGGTATTACATCATTTGTATTCTACTACCATATTATTTTTCCGCTGCATTATTGTATTATCTCTGATATGTATGTAACTCTGATTTATGATGTATAATAATAATCAAATTTATTTATTTAACAGCTTCATGAACTGTTATTTTATTATTATATCTTGTTCCTTCCGCTGCGAGATTCTGAGTTTGTTTTTGTTCTTTCTTTTCCTTTCTTTTCTTATTTAACCCATTAACCATCCGCCCTTTTGAATGGTTTAGAATCGGCATGTGTGTTTGATTTGTCGATTTAAACTGTCCAAAAAGGCGGGTCGTTACATGTCATCTATTTACAATTTCATACATCATCAGTTTAACAACATACATTCAGTGTTTCAAAGTGTAATTAACAAATCCTACATGTCAATAAATTTAACAGTTAAAGGGGTTATATTATACAAATGTCATTTAATCAAATTTAACATTTAACTATCCTATATCAAGTTCAATTACATACTATTTATCATTTAACATTAACAATTTAACGTCCAATATAAACATCAACAATTAATCAATTATCAGCCAAACAGTATTATCATCGCATAAATAATTAACAGATGATGGTGTTAGATGTCACAGGTGAACTGATACAGGTAATAGCATATATAACAGTGTAATTTACTAACAGCAGCATATTTCAATTGTCGTTTCAATTGAAATCAAATTTAATAAATAAAAGAACATTAATCGTGAGTGGTTGCTCACCTTTCGAGGCTAGAGATGAACGGAAATGGGAGCGAATTGAAGATCCAACACGAATTCCAAACAACGTTAGACGGACACGATTCAGTGAAGCAAACAGGCACGACGGACAAACTGATAATTGGGGAAATCGATGAGAACAAATCAATAATTGATGTGATAAAATGGAAACAAAAATATACATTAAATTTTTACTCAAAATCAATATAAAATTTGAAACATATATAAAACCGTATGTATTTTAAATCCAATAAAGAATATTTTTTTTCTTTCTTATATAAAATATAAATCCGCCACTTGGAATCCATCCAGTCAGCTGTGAAGGTAAATTTAAGCTTGTGTACAGCACGTTAAGAGAAGACATTGCACAAATAAATAACAAAAATCATAAGAGAATTATTCGACAAACTGATGCCTAATTCAACAGATGATAGCTCGACTTTTTACAAATTATCTGATTTTTGCCTAACACTTCCACCAAAAGGTCTAACTAAAAGTTGCTTACCGTTTCACTTAAAAGTTTAACTGGGCAAGGAAAAACATTTTTCAAAGAAGTAGCTTAAAAGCCAAAAAGCAAATTAATTACCTGTTCCCAAACACCCCCTGACTAAAACATAACAAATACTGCCACCAGATTATTACTTGTTATGTATAAAAACTTAACGTACTAAAACTTAAAATATAATATATACATATAAATCATATACGTGTATTACCCCTAACACATAAACCGGAGATCAAGAGAGGCATATTTACACTTTCACGTTGATAATTCTAAAATTCAAATATCATGCCATCACTGATAAAAAACAACGCTATGCAGTTGAATTGATGTCAATTGCATAATTTGACGAGTATACATCATCAGAGTTCATAATCTAGTTTAACAAAACAAAGAAAAGGATCACCATACTGCATAACTTTTATATAAGACCACTTATACATAGAAACTTTATATGTATACAAACAACAATCTTATATGACATGTAACATTATTTACAATATACAAAATCACAACGTATTAACATACGTAACCGATATATATATGGCTTACACGTATAGGTTAACCCACCGTAAAAGTTATATAACATATATATTAACTCAAACTGATAATACAAATCATATACAAACCTTACAGCAACTTACATATAAAAGTTAATATATAACCAATATACAAAACTGTACATACATATCATCATTTTAAATCATTTACAAAATAAATATAACTTCTGTACACAAAACCAGGTTTGAATATATATAAAACTTGATATACTTTATACATGCTTATAACTTAATAACAAATGTATATACACGTATGTAGTCAAATGCATTGTTATAGACCGTATATAAGGTAAACTGATATAGCTTATGAATGCTATTATATACAAATCTTATATATATATTAAAATTTAAACCCATACTTTATATAAACTAATACATAGAAGCTAATGTATATATAATCATACCTTACAAATACGAATAAAACCAAAGAAACAAAGGAAGTTGCTCGGCAAAAGTCTGGTACAAGGCTGTTGGACGGTGGTCAGAGGTGGAAGTCGGCACTTGTCAGGTTGTGGTGTTGATGAGGCCGATGGGAGGATCTCGGGTTTGGGCGTTGCATGTGGAGTTAGTCAGGGGTTTGGTTATAGGGCTGCTAGGGAGACAAGGGAATGGAAACAGGTCGGAGGAGAGGAGGAGCTGCTGTCACGGTTGTTGAGTTGAAGGCGGGATGGCTGGGGTCGAGATGAACATGGAGGAGGTGGATCGGCTCCGGGTCCGCTCGGAGATAGAAGGGAAGGCGCGGTGGAGGAGGGTTGTGGTGGGCGGAGGTTGTTTTAGGCTTTGTTATGGTGGAGCACATCTCGATTGAAGGTGAATATGGTGGTGGGTTCAAAAATGATGTAAGGCAGTGAGGTGAGAGGCATGTGGAGGATGTGGGACGAAATGGCATAGGG
Source organism: Allium fistulosum (assembly GCA_030737815.1). Lineage (NCBI taxonomy): Eukaryota > Viridiplantae > Streptophyta > Magnoliopsida > Asparagales > Amaryllidaceae > Allium > Allium fistulosum. The sequence goes on from CM060902.1 coordinate 1,391,741,185, forward strand.
AATACAGGTGAATATATTGGTGGAAATATAATGAGCAGCAAATCTCAAAGAATTATTATGCGAATTTTTCTAACCGAAAAGAATAAAATGGTAGAGGAAGAAACGAATGAAAATATGGGAACCATCATATTACTTTGTACATTGGGAATAGAAAGGGTCAAAAGTTAAAATAGTAATTGCTGATGGCTATTCATTATCTCAAGGAGCAACAAAAAGGCACACGTCCAAATACGACACCGATATGCTAAGCGTTTCATAGATTTCTCCGCACATCGAATTTTGAAATTGACAATTGAATATATTGAAGGGATCAGCGCGATAAGATGATCAATACGGTATAAGGATATCAGTGGTACGATTGTATTATAAAAATTCGAAATTTTCAACTTGCGGAAAATGCAAGAAAAACGCAAGAAAATAAGACCGACGGAGCCAAAGATGTCCGAATTTGGAAAAACGACAAACTGACATCTTGCTCAGAAGATGGTTTAGAATTTTTCTATTGTAAAATATTTAGGTTTCGGAAACATTTTATTTTCATCGCTTTTTAACTGATTAAATTGAAGTGAATTTACGCGCCAAATAAACTTTCATATTTTCGAACGAAAATTTACCCGTTGCTATGTTTAACTAGACGCATTCCAAATATCAAATTTTTATTTCAAAATTTTATCGTTTAAAATTTCACAAAATTTCAACTAATTACGTTATTAAAACAGTTGAAATTTACGGGTCGTTACACTCTCCCCCACTCAAAACTTTTCGTCCCCGAAAAGGAACGAGGTAGGAGAATAGAAACAACCAGACAGAAAACAGATTTGAAATACAAAATAACAATTCGTTTAAACCATATAAATTAAATTTTAAATTAATTGATATTCAATAATTGATTTAATCCATTTGATTTCACTAAAATCAATCTCAACTATTTCTAAATTCATTATCTTATTATCCAATTATCTTAAATTTACAATTTCTAAAGCCATAAATTTGAATAGTCTTTTATTATAATCATATTTTCCCAGCAATTTAAATTCTTCTTTTATTCCAAATTATTGTTAAATTATTCTACTTAATATATCTTATCACATATATTTAACCCATATAAATTAATTTAAACCATATAAGTTTCGATTTAAATATATTTATATTCACTAAGTGCTTTTAAATTCAAGGTATTTTCATAAGTTGATCTAATTTCAATTTATTAATTAACCTTCAAAACAAAATTTATTTTCAATTATCTTATTATTTTATTATCTCTATTAACATAATTAAAATTCAAGTGTATAACAATTGTTATATCCACTCAAAGTTTTATTTATAAATTCAATTTATATTATATATATTATCCAATTACATATTCAACTCTGAATGATTTAGGTAAGTTGTATTAGAATGCAGTCGAATAATATACAAATAAAATTTTCCCAATTCAATTATTCAAGTTTAAATATTTATTCCAAATTTTGGTTTTATTTATAATTAAAATCATCCTTTAATCAAAATTTAAGAATTAGATTTCCGATTAACTTTAAACAATTTAGAGATATATATAATATATTTATATCAAATCAAATTTTAAAATAAGATACCTATATATATATATAAATCAAATTATACTGAAGAAATTTAAATCAAAATATTTTTCAAAACAAAACCGTAGCAAACTACAGAATAGTATCTCCACTTCGAAACTCGAAAATGAATGTCGATGATGCGGCCGCCATCACCGAAATTATTTTCCAGCGACAAAGAGAAGAGCACTGATTTCAACATTTTAAAATTCTTTGGGAACGATTTCTATTCTAAAATACTTTCAATACTATATACTTTAAAATTTTAAAAACCAAAGTTCGAAATCACCGGAAACTAATAAATTCTCAAATTTCTGAATTAGATTCATTTCAAATTCCAATCAATTTATAACCAAGTTTATAAATTTAGTTAGAACAATAAATGATAATCAAATATTATCATTTCAAACAAACAATTTAATTAACCTATTAAATTCCAGAAAATTTTACTTATATTTTCACAATATAATTGTGACGCCCCACCTCTATGCTCATAATAACAAAGAGTATTAAAAGAAATACTGTCTATTATTACGAAGAATAAGGCTGGATAGGAGCGACCATCCGTAATTGGCCTTACACTAATATTGGTTATCTCGGTAGGAGTGGTATATACTTTTTATTTTTCATCTATTATTTATTTACTCCCATCGACATATACAATTATCAGTATAAAACAAACTACGATAGTTCATAATAGTTTAGGACATTAGATATAACAATAACACAGATAATATAAATGCGGAACAAAGATAAAAACAAAAGTCTCATATATATATAACTGATGTCAGTTAATACATAGTTGACACAATACATATGATACAACTACAACTGTCGACTCTAGAAGTTATATATACAAGTACATTATCGACTAATATACATGAATACATATCGTTCTATACAATGACACGACTACTACAAAATGACACTGACAACTTCAGAAGATGTGAAAAGTCTTCAAATCCCGAACAGCAACTCAAAGAAAGAAATCTACAACCTGAAATAACTCGGGTCTGACCCGAGTATTAAATTCAAAAGAAAATAATACACGGGTCAGTCTAATTCAAACTCAGTTATTAGTGCATAGCAGCAATAATAATCAGATAGTCAAATAGACGACAATCACAGAAATTTCGTATATCCAACTTCTCGATAAGAGAATCGGATAACGACAGATATAACACCAAACGGTGTAAATCAGCAAATCAGAAATCTCAAAATGATCAAATAAATCATAATTCTGTATGGCTATAGTGCACGCACGCGTGCACTGCCTCGCCACACAGTACGTGAAATCATCAACAAAGATAAGAGAAAAGAATCTCAATGAATACAATCATAAAAACATTAGAATTGCCTAACGGCAATTAACAACAACAAAATATCAATATAAAACACCAACTCTGTAGGGCTGCAGTATACGCACGCGTATACTACCTCGCCACTACAACCTGAACCCGCAAAAAGTCAACAACCAGAATCAAATGAAGATTCAAAACTCAAAGTCATAGACTCAATGGTCAAAGCAGACAAATATGGACAATGTGCACGTATGTACACATTGGAAACTCACAACTATCATAAGGTCAAACCCGAGTATTTAAACTTGGTTCAACTCAGGTAAAAATCTAAATGAACTGGTCAAGACACAAAAATCAAACTTCGACTGAGACCAGGCAACAATCTCAAAATAAGAAAATAACTCATCATAATTCAAAATGCACAGATCAATGTTCACATATCAGGCTACAGGAAGCCCAAACCCGAATCAGTGAACATGCTACAAGCAAGAAGGTAACAAAACTCAAATCACAACAAAGAGAGGCCATGCAACATACTGGAATACGTATATATATATATATATATATGTAGCAACGCAACAATAACATGCACAGGTAAGTTGCATGTACGACAAGCCAGTGATACCGTATAAACCCGCCTGGCATGCCGATACAACAAGTAGTCAAGCATCATCAAAGACCAGACCCAAAAGATCTGGTTCAATGCCAAAGTAAAAGAAAATAAAACATGTTTAGATATATACAATGAAGATGATCACCAAGAATAGAAACATAGCTTATCCACTACAAATTCTCCAGGTAATAAGAATGATTTTTGACCGAAGAAAAGGGTACAACTCAAATCTGGTAACCACATCACAATTAAGTGTAGTGAAGTACAACAGTGAATCAAGACATGTCCATAACTAACTGCTCATGGCAAAACAAATCAGAGGGGCAACAGTTAAGCTGGACAGTGCCGCCTTCAAAAACATCAAACTCGAATACTAAACAATCCCAGTGAAACCCAGAGTTTACCCAATGCAGACATACAATGAAAACATACCCTACATATGGTTACAGTAAAGCTAAAGCTAGGACTACAGTGGTGCCATATATACAGAAAGGTCAATGACTAACATATGTGCTATCAACCTGAGAACTGCAATATAACAATGAAATCGAAATTCGAGTCAAAGCCGAAGTCGACAAATTATTGGCCACAGTCGAACACAAAACGAATCAACATTATTAGAAAATTCACAAAAACAAAATGTCCAAAAGCCAAAACCGTGACCAGTAAGGGAATCAACCCAAAACAGTGAAGTACAACAACAAGATTTTCAAAACATTAACTGTTGTAATAAAATCAGGCAGCAGTTTTGAACAGACATGCCGAAGCCTAGAAATCCCTTCAAATGGACGAAGTCACCAAACTGTCAGAAATTAAAACCACTGTTGCCAAAGAAATCAACATTTGGAATCGTTTCAACCCCATGGTAGCCAATAAACTCAAGCAAAATACATACGAATTGAAACAAGACAGCGACCATCTCAAAGATAGTAACCATCTCGAACATTCAAACTAGGATCGAATGGCCTAGAATGGTATTGTGGACTAAGCGTAGGTCAACAAAAATCAAATGACTATAGTCACAAGGGACCAGCAAGTTCAAAGTCATGCGTATCAAATAAGGGAACTACGAAAATATATGAATTGAACAATGCAAAATCATCTCGAGAAACAGTTATCAATAAATACGATATCAGCTTTGAAACGGAGTCGAACAGTGATACTCAAGACTACAACAATAACGCATCGAAGTCAACTCGAAATCAACATTGTGGTACTCACGAATTTAATCCAAATCGATATACAAAGTTCACAAAATCGAAGTCATATGAAGCCGTGGTGGCTATGAAACTAAGCAATCCAAGAATCAAACTAAACGAGAAAAATCATCAACATCAACAAAAAAAACCCAAACTGAGCCAAGAAATCACGACTGAAACACAAAACACCAATATGCGAATTCGAATTAGATGTGAGTAACTGTGACAAGCAACAAATTGTACCAATCTAAGAAAGCAGGAAGCATTAAAACCGAACTAAATGTGAGTGATAAGAAATCACTCGAGTTCACAGTAGTGATAGCCGAGAAAACAAATACCAGATTCACAAATAACTAGATTAAATTAGATGTGAATGAGAGTTACTCACTCACCTTCGATCGTTCTAGAATTCGCAGACGAAGCTGAGAAAAATCGAAGCCCTAATCTCTATTTCTTCGAACGACGAACGCGAGGTTCCTTCTGAAGCCGCCAAAGCCCTAATTTTCGATGCAGGGGAAACGAACGAAAGACGAGCTGCCTCCATTACTTTCTTTCTTTTCGAATGTTTGCTAAGGGCTTGGAACGATTAGAAAATGGAGGGGGAGGAACGAATGAAGATATCATGGCCGCCATTAAAATTTCTTTCGAACAGTTGCTTAGGTTTTCTTTTCGAACGAAATTAAAATGAGGGAAGGCTGGGTTTTCATTTGATAACAAAGCACTGAATAAAGTAAAGCATGGGCTAGATTTAAAAGCCCACTAACACTTAACAATCTATAAAAGAATCTCAACCTGATTACATTTCCAACAGCAATTTATCCTTGTTTAAATCGTTAAATGACGATAATAGGTTGAAACTAAATCCTGGGTTGTTACAGACTCCCCTCCTTATAAAAATTGCGTCCCCGCAATTTTCATAATTAAGGTCGTCATTAACAATAAATTTTCTAACCTAAACTGGTTAAGCTAGAAAATAAAAGTCAAAATGCAAACACCAAATAAATCTTTCAATTTCAATAGAAGAAATCTACAAATTCTCAACAAAGCCTAATTATCAATAGATAATCAGAAACAGCAAAATTGGATAAATTCAATTATCAGCAATCTTCAATTATCAACTAGATAATTAAAATACAGAAAATCTCAAAACAGCAATATCTAATTCCGATATGATAATTAGAGAACAACAAAATATAATTATCAACAAGGATAATTATGAAACACAAATCACAAATCGCAACTGCAAATATCTAGTCATTTAATAATTAACTAGGAAACCGTATATCAATAAAATCAGCAAACATCTAATTATCCAAACGATAGCCAGAATCAATCAACAAATATTTAATTACCACAAACGGTAATCAAATTTCAAATTCAACAAATATTCACTTATCTTAAGTGATAATTAAATCTAAAATCAACAAATATTTAATTATCTCATGCGATAATTAAATCTAAAATCAACAAATATTTAATTATCTCAAGCGATAATTAAATCTAAAATCAATAAATATTTAATTATCTCAGGCGATAATTAAATCTAAAATCAACAAATATTTAATTATCTCAGGCGATAATTAAATCTAAAATCAACAAATATTTAATTATCTCAAGTGATAATTAAATCTAAAATCAACAAATATTTAATTATATCAGGCGATAATTAAATCTCAAATCAACACATATTTAATTATCTCAGGCGATAATTAAATCTCAAATCAACAAATATTTAATTATCTCAGGCGATATTTAAATCTCAAATCAACAAATATTTAATTATCTCAGGTGATAATTAAATCTAAAATCAACAAATATTTAATTATCTCAGGCGATAATTAAATCTAAAATCAACAAATATTTAATTATCTCAGGCGATAATTAAATCTAAAATCAACAAATATTTAATTATCAAAAGCGATAATTAAATCTCTAATCAACAAATATTTAATTATCACAAGCGATAATTAGAAACAACAAATATCCGATTATCAAAAACGATAATCAGAACTCATATCAACAAATATCTAATTATCACAAGCGATAATTAGAAACAACAAATATCCGATTATCAAAAACGATAATCAGAACTCATATCAACAAATATCCAATTACCTGCAGATAATTGGAAAAAACAAATATCTAGAAATCAATTAAGAAGACTAGAAAATCAACATAAAAGCTTGGATCGATCCCATCAGATGGCGAGTTTTTAATTCGCCGCACGTGCATCTCAGAGTGGCCGAAGCCTACCAAGTACTCAACATAATTTTTGGCGCCCATCAGATTGACCCGAAGGTCCGCAGAGTGACCCGAAGGTCTAGTACTGGTATTTGACCCGAAGGTCCGCAGAGTGGCCCGAAAGCACACACAAAATCATCAAATATTTCAATTAACGAGTCTGGAATTAACCGAAATAGCAAACGCACATGTCCCATACCACGTGTTTTACTAAATCGTTTGATTCTCTTCATCGTTTCCTTGAAAGTGCAAAATTGTGTATTTTGTAAAATTACATTTCACATTCTCAAACGGACAAGTCCGGAATTAAGCGAATCAGTAAAAGAAAGGGGTCATAGTCCTCGATTTTGCTGAAACGTTTAAATCGCTTCCTCATTCTTTTGAAAGCGCAAACTGTTAAAATTTCTGAAAACAATTTTATTTATTTTGTAAAAATAACAATTCGCATTCTCAACTGAACAAGTCCGGAGTTAAGCGAAACAGTAAAAGAAAGGGGTCATAATCCTCGATTTTGCTGAATCGTTTAAGTCGCTTTCTCATTCTTTTGAAAACGCAAACTGCTAAAATTTTATAAAACAATTTTCATTTTAAAACGATTTTCCAATCACGTGATTAGAACAGTAAATCAGTAACAATTTCGGTAAGGAAATCGTACTTCTCAAAATACCGTAAAAACGGTCACAAAAGAGCATTGCGGAATAACCGCTTGAAAATCCACTTTTAAAATTTGACGGTTACTGAAGCCAAAGCGATAGTAATTTTAAAACGTCAAAATCACATCAAAACAATTTACATCAAAATGTAATATCAGAGAATTTTCATTCATCAAAATGCCATAAAACACCGTGCTTCAAGAATTTAGCATTGGTGTAAAAATCCCGTTATAAAATAACGGCAACAAAATACGTTTCATAACCAAGCATCGGTTCAACGTAAAATTAATGCAATAACGTGCAATTCAATTTTTTTTTTTTTTTGCATGCACTACAAAATGAACAAGGAAGTCATTCGAATGTATCTTCAATGAAGATAATTCAAAACAGCAAAAGCTAATCAATAGATGATTAGTACAAAAGAAAGCCAGGGGAAATTTCAACAAAAATCACATATCTGCAATTTCTTCGAATCCTCAATTCGGATTCGAAATTCTCATAGAAACAAAATAATTACAGCTATGTAAACAACAAATGAATTTCATATCAATTTCGTATTTTGATTTTTAAATCAAAAAGATTATCAGTTGTACTCAGCGAAGACAGTTTCACTGTTTCCGCTGCGCACTCTGATAAACAGAACACAAATCAATCAAATCATCAAAACACAATTTCACTATTATTTTTAAATAAAGATATTTAAAAATTTCATCCAAATTTCAAAACTTTAGTTTTGACTCAAGCACAAATTAAACATCGACCAATAGTTGTAACATATGTTCCATCCGAGTTAAGTTTTATATTATGTCCATAAACCCCAAGCTCTGATACCAACTGTGACGCCCCACCTCTATGCTCATATTAACAAAGAGTATTAAAAGAAATACTGTCTATTATTACGAAGAATAAGGCTGGATAGGAGCGACCATCCGTAATTGGCCTTACACTAATATTGGTTATCTCGGTAGGAGTGGTATATACTTTTTATTTTTCATCTATTATTTATTTACTCCCATCGACATATCCAATTATCAGTATAAAACAAACTACGATAGTTCATAATAGTTTAGGACATTAGATATAACAATAACACAGATAATATAAATGCGGAACAAAGATAAAAACAAAAGTCTCATATATATATAACTGATGTCAGTTAATACATAGTTGACACAATACATATGATACAACTACAACTGTCGACTCTAGAAGTTATATATACAAGTACATTATCGACTAATATACATGAATACATATCGTTCTATACAATGACACGACTACTACAAAATGACACTGACAACTTCAGAAGATGTGAAAAGTCTTCAAATCCCGAACAGCAACTCAAAGAAAGAAATCTACAACCTGAAATAACTCGGGTCTGACCCGAGTATTAAATTCAAAAGAAAATAATACACGGGTCAGTCTAATTCAAACTCAGTTATTAGTGCATAGCAGCAATAATAATCAGATAGTCAAATAGACGACAATCACAGAAATTTCGTATATCCAACTTCTCGATAAGAGAATCGGATAACGACAGATATAACACCAAAGGGTGTAAATCAACAAATCAGAAATCTCAAAATGATCAAATAAATCATAATTCTGTGTGGCTGCAGTGCACGCACGCGTGCACTGCCTTGCCACACAGTACGTGAAATCATCAACAAAGATAAGAGAAAAGAATCTCAATGAATACAATCATAAAAACATTAGAATTGCCTAACGGCAATTAACAACAACAAAATATCAATATAAAACACCAACTCTGTAGGGCTGCAGTGTACGCACGCGTATACTGCCTCGCCACTACAACCTGAACCCGCAAAAAGTCAACAACCAGAATCAAATGAAGATTCAAAACTCAAAGTCATAGACTCAATGGTCAAAGCAGACAAATATGGACAATGTGCACATATGTACACATTGGAAACTCACAACTATCATAAGGTCAAACCCGAGTATTTAAACTGGGTTCAACTCAGGTAAAAATCTAAATGAACTGGTCAAGACACAAAAATCAAACTTCGACTGAGACCAGGCAACAATCTCAAAATAAGAAAATAACTCATCATAATTCAAAATGCACAGATCAATGTTCACATATCAGGCTACAGGAAGCCCAAACCCGAATCAGTGAACATGCTACAGGCAAGAAGGTAACAAAACTCAAATCACAACAAAGAGAGGCCATGCAACATACTGGAATACGTATATATATATATATGTAGCAACGCAACAATAACATGCACAGGTAAGTTGCATGTACGACAAGCCAGTGATACCGTATAAACCCGCCTGGCATGCCGATACAACAAGTAGTCAAGCATCATCAAAGACCAGACCCAAAAGATCTGGTTCAATGCCAAAGTAAAAGAAAATAAAACATGTTTAGATATATACAATGAAGATGATCACCAAGAATGGAAACATAGCTTATCCACTACAAAGTCTCCAGGTAATAAGAATGATTTTTGACCGAAGAAAAGGGTACAACTCAAATCTGGTAACCACATCACAATTAAGTGTAGTGAAGTACAACAGTGAATCAAGACATGTCCATAACTAACTGCTCATGGCAAAACAAATCAGAGGGGCAACAGTTAAGCTGGACAGTGCCGCCTTCAAAAACATCAAACTCGAATACTAAACAATCCCAGTGAAACCCAGAGTTTACCCAATGCAGACATACAATGAAAACATACCCTACATATGGTTACAGTAAAGCTAAAGCTAGGACTACAGTGGTGCCATATATACAGAAAGGTCAATGACTAACATATGTGCTATCAACCTGAGAACTGCAATATAACAATGAAATCGAAATTCGAGTCAAAGCCGAAGTCGACAAATTATTGGCCACAGTCGAACACAAAACGAATCAACATTATTAGAAAATTCACAAAAACAAAATGTCCAAAAGCCAAAACCGTGACCAGTAAGGGAATCAACCCAAAACAGTGAAGTACAACAACAAGATTTTCAAAACATTAACTGTTGTAATAAAATCAGGCAGCAGTTTTGAACAGACATGCCGAAGCCTAGAAATCCCTTCAAATGGACGAAGTCACCAAACTGTCAGAAATTAAAACCACTGTTGCCAAAGAAATCAACATTTGGAATCGTTTCAACCCCATGGTAGCCAATAAACTCAAGCAAAATACATACGAATTGAAACAAGACAGCGACCATCTCAAAGATAGTAACCATCTCGAACATTCAAACTAGGATCGAATGGCCTAGAATGGTATTGTGGACTAAGCGTAGGTCAACAAAAATCAAATGACTATAGTCACAAGGGACCAGCAAGTTCAAAGTCATGCGTATCAAATAAGGGAACTACGAAAATATATGAATTGAACAATGCAAAATCATCTCGAGAAACAGTTATCAATAAATACGATATCAGCTTTGAAACGGAGTCGAACAGTGATACTCAAGACTACAACAATAACGCATCGAAGTCAACTCGAAATCAACATTGTGGTACTCACGAATTTAATCCAAATCGATATACAAAGTTCACAAAATCGAAGTCATATGAAGCCGTGGTGGCTATGAAACTAAGCAATCCAAGAATCAAACTAAACGAGAAAAATCATCAACATCAACAAAAAAAACCCAAACTGAGCCAAGAAATCACGACTGAAACACAAAACACCAATATGCGAATTCGAATTAGATGTGAGTAACTGTGACAAGCAACAAATTGTACCAATCTAAGAAAGCAGGAAGCATTAAAACCGAACTAAATGTGAGTGATAAGAAATCACTCGAGTTCACAGGAGTGATAGCCGAGAAAACAAATACCAGATTCACAAATAACTAGATTAAATTAGATGTGAATGAGAGTTACTCACTCACCTTCGATCGTTCTAGAATTCGCAGACGAAGCTGAGAAAAATCGAAGCCCTAATCTCTATTTCTTCGAACGACGAACGCGAGGTTCCTTCTGAAGCCGCCAAAGCCCTAATTTTCGATGCAGGGGAAACGAACGAAAGACGAGCTGCCTCCATTACTTTCTTTCTTTTCGAATGTTTGCTAAGGGCTTGGAACGATTAGAAAATGGAGGGGGAGGAACGAATGAAGATATCATGGCCGCCATTAAAATTTCTTTCGAACAGTTGCTTAGGTTTTCTTTTCGAACGAAATTAAAATGAGGGAAGGCTGGGTTTTCATTTGATAACAAAGCACTGAATAAAGTAAAGCATGGGCTAGATTTAAAAGCCCACTAACACTTAACAATCTATAAAAGAATCTCAACCTGATTACATTTCCAACAGCAATTTATCCTTGTTTAAATCGTTAAATGACGATAATAGGTTGAAACTAAATCCTGGGTTGTTACAATAATCAAACAAATTTATTTCATTTTCCAAATTTGAAAATAATATTGTGTCAGTTTGCTCTGTTCAAGTGTTTTGGAAATCCTATCGATAGCGTTGATCAGACGAATCGATCGAAAACCCAAATCACATCAACAACTCAAACAACACAATATGAAAACATTTTTAACATTAATTTTACAATTACACTTTCTCGCTCAACGATACAGTAACGGATTTCAAAGCAAGGATAGGGATTCAAATTTGATAGACTCAAATCAAAGAGAATCTTGATTCAAAAATAAGTTTGAAACAGAAGATAAGATAATTCAATTACCATAATCGGTAGATGGATGAGTTTATTTAATTCACGGGCAACCTTAACCGGGTCGTCCGTAACTTCAAGAATAAGATCGATGCTGAATTCCGAGGTAAATCAACACTCGATCTCAAGAGATGGAATTCAGCTATAGCAGGGAATAGATAGCATCGTAAACCGAGGATACAGAAATCTACGGTAAACCAATGCCTATTGTAAAGGAGTTTCACCCCTTTACAAAATTTCGAAGATTGGCGAGACCGCCGATCCATTACAAAGATCATTCAAAGTGGAGTTATGGGATGCTCCAGAATTGAAAGAAGACGAACAGTGAGGGACACGAATGAATTTTTGGAACCGCAGGGAACGTTCCAAAATTCAAAGGAATCGAGTCAAAAGGAAGAGATTGAAACTCGAATGAGAGTGATTCTGTAAATACATTTACCCTATATGTTAAGTTTTTCCTAGAGCTACCAAAGCTCTGATACCAACTGTAACGACCCGATATTTTGGACCATTCGCATCCATTATAAGTGTATAGGTAGACACTCATGCCGGAGTTGAATTGCTCAAAATACCGCGTTGTTAATTTAAATTTGGCAAAACTGAACATATACAGTAAATAAATAATCACAGATCACAGACACAGAGTAATAAGTGCAGCGGAAATAAAAGAGATAGTAGTTCATGAAGCTACTATATAAATGTATAAGATACATCAGAGTTTACAACAGAAGAGTAATACGATACATCAGATACAAATCAAAATACATCTCTGGAATCATCGAATACTGAAAGCAGAATAGATGGCTGGATCTTCAAGCAAAGCTCCAACTCCAAAAGTGAGTCTCGAATACTGGTACACTCAGTCTGACCCGAGTGTAAAGCAAAACACAAAACACTCGAGTCAGGATTAACATTCTTATATTAATAAATCCAACTCAAGTGAAATAGCAATTGAAGTACAAGTAACTTAAAGGATGTTTGGAATAACCATCCTTTAAGGATCCGTCAAACTATCTACTAGGTAGTAATATATGCTAAGTAGATAATGTCTATCAGTAATAATAAGATATCAAACTAGCGTTAAGTCATGGCCCATTCCACCCTTAACACATTTTTATTCCCAAAAGCATATACAAGACCGTAGTTTCCCCAAAACCGGAAGTCACCAGAGGGCAATCCATATACTAAAGGTACAAATCAAAATCGTAGTGGTCGCGTATAAATGGAATACAAGTATGATAAGGCACATGAGGCAATACCCAAGGTAGTGATACTACCGTTCGCCTGATCCGGACTGGTGAGAACGCAACGCCGCAGCGCCCGCAACACCGTGAAACAACACTCCCAAAATCAAGGGTGCACCAATCGACAACAAGTATAAGTAGTTCGAAGAAGTGTGTCCACTTGAGGTAGCTAATCCTCCATTGGCCCGGCACAGCTCCTGTTTTAGTCATTTCCAATTTGACACAAGTGTCAAGGCTATCCATCATCGTTCTCTTTCTTCAGTCATCGCGTACATCATTCCAACCACTTCATTCTGGATCATCACTCCGCGTATAGTTATTAAAGTGGTTTTCGGTTTAGATAGAGAGTATATCCATAACCGAATTTCGGTCTCTTTAATAACTTCCGTAATTATTACACCGATTGGTCGTTTATTTATTTCAAAACCAAATCAATTTCAATTTCAATTTCAATTCATAAACCAACATTTCATATGTCTTTCAAAAACCAATTTCCAAAATTTACGTTTCAAAACTTTAATTTACCATTTCAAAATCTTATAATTCAATTTCAGTCTTTATTTAAAACCATTCAAATACTGATTCAAATTCGTATATAAGTTTCATTCCGAAATCATTTAAATTAATTTAACATTCAAATCAATTTAAATCCATTTATCAATTTCATTCAATGTTCGTTAAGTAAATTTTCATTTAAAACAATTTCTGTTTAATTTCCAATTCATTAAATCCATTTCTTAAGTTCAACTTCATTAAATCAAAACTTACAATTTTGAATTAAATTAAATTCGTCAAATCAATTCTTTCAATTACAAGTCTTACATTAATTCCAAAAATATCACATTTTCATTTCTTGTTAAAGAAAATCCATTCTCACTTATTTACTTTCTTAAATAATTTCCCAAAACTTAATTCATAAAGAAACTCAATTTCAATTATTTACGAAGTAGAATTCACTTATTCAAAAGTTCAAATTTTTACTTATTAAAGAGTTCAATTCAATTTAATCATTAAATAATCCAATCTTATTTTTTTATTAAATAATTCAAAACTTAATTATTAAATAATTTCAAAGTTTAATAATTTCAAACTTAGTTATAATTTCAAACTTAATTATCAAATCATTTCAAAGTTTAATAATTTCAAACTTAGTTCAATTTCAAACTTAATTATCAAATCATTTCAAAATTTAATTCAATCATTTCTCAAATTTAACATCGTTCTTTCATCAATTACATTGTTAATATTTTGTTTCGGATTATTTAAATATCCACATTTTAATTTCATTAAAATTCAATTTCCAACTTCATTTCAAAATCATATTATTTATTCAAATAAAATCTTCGTTTATTTTTAAATCAAATTATTGACCAATCTGGTTTTTATTTAATTCTCTATCCTAGGTCAAAGTTCAATTTGGGTATTTATCATTTCAACCCGATTCCAATTCAATTCAAAATCAAAACATAGTAAAGGGAACTTGCAGTGTGATAAATGGGATGGTGTCAAAGTAAATAAACAAGCAATAACAACAATCAATATCAATCCAATAATCAATTCAAATAATCCCAAAATAACTGTATTAATTCGCATTGTTATTTGTACGAATTAATATAATCATTTCTAGAATCTACACTATCATTTCATGTAGATTAAAGATTATTACATTACAGTTCTTCACTTGTCATCTATTTACAATTTCATACATCATCAGTTTAACAACATACATTCAGTGTTTCAAAGTGTAATTAACAAATCCTACGTGTCAATAAATTTAACAGTTAAAGGGGTCATATTATACAAATGTCATTTAATCAAATTTAACATTTAACTATCCTATATCAAGTTCAATTGCATACTATTTATCATTTAACATTAACAATTTAACGTCCAATATAAACATCAACAATCAATCAATTATCAGCCAAACTGTATTATCATCACATAAATAATTAACAGATGATGGTGTTAGATGTCACAGGTGAACTGATACAGGTAATAGCATATATAACAATGTAATTTACTAACAGCGGCATATTTCAATTGTCGTTTCAATTGAAATCAAATTTAATAAACAAAAGAACATTAATCGTGAGTGATTGCTCACCTTTCGAGGCTAGAGATGAACGGAAATGGGAGCGAATTGAGGATCCAACACGAATTCCAAACAACGTTAGACGGACATGATTCAATGAAGCAAACAGGCACGACGGACAAACTGATAATTGGGGAAATCGATGAGAACAAAGCAATAATTGATGTGATAAAATGGAAACAAAAATATACATTAAATTTTTACTCAAAATCAATATAAAATTTGAAACATATATAAAACCGTATGTATTTTAAATCCAATAAATAATATTTTTTTTCTTTATTATATAAAATATAAATCCGCCACTTGGAATCCATCCAGTCAGCTGTGAAGGTAAATTTAAGCTTGTGTACAGCACGTTAAGAGAAGACATTGCATAAATAAATAACAAAAATCATAAGAGAATTATTCGACAAACTGATGCCTAATTCAACAGATGATAGCTCGACTTTTTACAAATTATCTGATTTTTGCCTAACACTTCCACCAAAAGGTCTAACTAAAAGTTGCTTACCGTTTCACTTAAAAGTTTAACTGGGCAAGGAAAAACATTTTTCAAAGAAGTAGCTTAAAAGCCAGAAAGCAAATTAATTACCTGTTCCCAAACACCCCCTGACTAAAACATAACAAATACTGCCACCAGATTATTACTTGTTATGTATAAAAACTTAACGTACTAAAACTTAAAATATAATATATACATATAACTCATATACGTGTATTACCCCTAACACATAAACCGGAGATCAAGAGAGGCATATTTACACTTTCACGTTGATAATTCTAAAATTCAAATATCATGCCATCACTGATAAAAAACAACGCTATGCAGTTGAATTGATGTCAATTGCATAATTTGACGAGTATACATCATCAGAGTTCATAATCCAGTTTAACAAAACAAAGAAAAGGATCACCATACTGCATAACTTTTATATAAGACCACTTATACATAGAAACTTTATATGTATACAAACAACAATCTTATATGACACGTAACATTATTTACAATATACAAAATCACAACGTATTAACATACGTAACCGATATATATATGGCTTACACGTATAGGTTAACCCACCGTAAAAGTTATATAACATATATATTAACTCAAACTGATAATACAAATCATATACAAACCTTACAGCAACTTACATATAAAAGTTAATATATAACCAATATACAAAACTGTACATACATATCATCATTTTAAATCATTTACAAAATAAATATAACTTCTGTACACAAAACCAGGTTTGAATATATATAAAACTTGATATACTTTATACATGCTTATAACTTAATAACAAATGTATATACACGTATGTAGTCAAATGCATTGTTATAGACCGTATATAAGGTAAACTGATATAGCTTATGAATGCTATTATATACAAATCTTATATATATTAAAATTTAAACCCATACTTTATATAAACTAATACATAGAAGCTAATGTATATATAATCATACCTTACAAATACGAATAAAACCAAAGAAACAAAGGAAGTTGCTCGGCAAAAGTCTGGTACAAGGCTGCTGGACGGTGGTCAGAGGTGGAAGTCGGCACTTGTCAGGTTGTGGTGTTGATGAGGCCGATGGGAGGATCTCGGGTTTGGGCGTTGCATGTGGAGTTAGTCAGGGGTTTGGTTATAGGGCTGCCAGGGAGACAAGGGAATGGAAACAGGTCGGAGGAGAGGAGGAGCTGCTGTCACGGTTGTTGAGTTGAAGGCGGGATGGCTGGGGTCGAGATGAACGTGGAGGAGGTGGATCGGCTGCGGGTTCGCTCGGAGATAGAAGGGAAGGCGCGGTGGAGGAGGGTTGTGGTGGGCGGAGGTTGTTTTGGGCTTTGTTATGGTGGAGCACATCTCGATTGAAGGTGAATATGGTGGTGGGTTCAAAAATGATGCAAGGCAGAGAGGTGAGAGGCAGGTGGAGGATGTGGGACGAAATGGCATAGGGAATACAGGTGAATAAATTGGTGGAAATATAATGAGCAGCAAATCTCAAAGAATTATTAAGCGAATTTTTCTAACCGAAAAGAATAAAATGGTAGAGGAAGAAACGAATGAAAATATGGGAACCAGCATATTACTTTGTACATTGGGAATAGAAAGGGTCAAAAGTTAAAATAGTAATTGCTGATGGCTATTCGTTATCTCAAGGAGCAACAAAAAGGCACACGTCCAAATACGACACCGATATGCTAAGCGTTTCATAGATTTCTCCGCACATCGAATTTTGAAATTGACAATTGAATATATTGTAGGGATCAGCGCGACGAGATGATCAATGCGGTATAAGGATATCAGTGGTACGATTGTATTATAAAAATTCAAAATTTTCAACTGGCGGAAAATGCAAGAAAAACGCAAGAAAATAAGACCGACGGAGCCAAAGATGTCCGAATTTGGAAAAACGACAAACTGACATCTTGCTCAGAAGATGGTTTAGAATTTTTCTATTGTAAAATATTTAGGTTTCGGAAACATTTTTTTTTCATCGCTTTTTAACTGATTAAATTGAAGTGAATTTACGCGCGAAATAAACTTTCATATTTTCGGACGAAAATTTACCCGTTGCTATGTTTAACTAGACGCATTCCAAATATCAAATTTTTATTTCAAAATTTTATCGTTTAAAATTTCAAAAAATTTCAACTAATTACGTTATTAAAACAGTCGAAATTTACGGGTCGTTACAGTTTGCATTCAAGTACAGTCTTTTCTTCACTGAATGTATGGATATAGTCTATTTTAATTCTGTTGCTATCTTCCTCTATGCAGGTATATAAACAAATAAGTTCCTTTTAACTCAAACCAACAGTGGGTAAATGTACTGTCATAGATAAATTATTTTTGAGAGAATGTACTTGAGTAAACTATTTTCCTTTTACTTTTGATAAATTATCTTAACAAATAAGTTTCCTTTTATTTCGACTAAAATAAATTGGAAGAATTTGAACACTGAAAGATCAAAATAAAAGGAGCATTTGATACCATTCCAAGATAAATTATTTTTGAGAGAAGGTACTGAGAACTAAAATTATCCATCCAGTCATTAATACAGATAAAAATACAAGGAGTGCAAATGCTCTTTATAAAAATACGAACACTTTTCTTCAGAAACTTTCCATAGCTAGTATAAGGTGTGATGGATAGTTGCTATATGCTATGAATTGGTTTTTATTTGCTTACGACATTGTTCCTATTATATGTAAATTTCTCCTTTTACTTCTAATTTCCATAGCCTGGCATATCATATTAGCACATATTCTTCATTGAATTGAACGGTTATTGAACAGTTGTAGTTCCGCCGAGCTGGTTTATGAAAATCACAATTACAAGCACCTATTACATTTAAGAAAATGTAGCTATCATGGAAAATAAATACTTAAAACCTCACACTTTTCAATAGTTCCGCAACAAAGTTGAATGAAGAAAGTTTAAAAAGCGAGAGCAGCTTTAGCCATGGCTAAGGCACCATCATAAGTTTGATTTCCACCTATGAATCCACCTGTGAATCCACTCATATGCCATCATAAGTTTGAATGGTGACATTCAAATGAAACTGACCAAGAATGGCCTTGAATGATTTATATTAACAGCAGGAATATGCGAGTCAGTAACGGGCTTGATACAATGTTAGATATATTAGTCTGTGAAAGCTACTCTGTAAATATTATTTGCTGTATAGATATTCAACAAATTATTATACCTAGGAGGATTATTTGTTTACTTTACATTCAAATGAAATCAATTATTATACCTAGGAGGATTATCAGCACTACACTGTTATCTATTCACTGTTATCAGCACTGAATTCAGATTTTTAAACCGTATCAGCTCCAACAATTTTCAGTATACAAAAATCAATAAAAATCTAATATAGGACTGCCATTTTAGCACTGATTGTTATCTAAATATTTTATGTTCATCATACCTATATTATTATTTGTTATTTAACTAACAGTAATACGTCTAAAGCTTACTGTAATTACTACTCACAGGATGTTGACAAAGCCATGGTTAGTGATAGCTCAACAACAAAAAGTCAAGAAAAAAAGACGGAAGGAGGAATCTTGCCGAGTTCAGACTGCCCTGTTGGCAACAATTCAGTAAACCAATGTCTAACTATCTTCGTATTGCCACTTTTCATTTTCAGTCTGTATTTGAACTACTTTTATGCACGTTTTGTCAATAATATTAGATGCAAACTTGCTTTCTAGATATTGTGCATTTGTCTAATTTTGTATGCAGTTGGTTTATAAATTTTATCTCTCTTTACGGGTTTATGTAAACTTTGTTCATGGATATTGTGTTCAACTTATTTTATGGAAGTGATTAATAGTTATGCTTTTATTTTACAATTTTAGTTTGATTTGTTTATGTTATGTACATTAACTGATTAAAATATAATTAAATGTAGTTTATATTAATGATGTGTGTGAATATTTCAATGGCACAACATTGCTGTCAATTCTTTGGAAAAAAATGCATATCCCTACGACAGCGTTTATACATTGCTGTCAATTCATTGGAAAAAAATGCATATCCCTACGACAGCGTTTATACATTGCTGTCAATTCATTGGGAAAAAAATGCATATCCCTACGACAGCGTTTATACCTTGCAGTAGAAAACTATTAACAGCGTTTATACCTTGCAGTAGAAAAATTATTAACAGCGTTTAAAAAACGCTGTAGAAAGTGGGTTTTTGACAGCGTTTATATTTTGCAGTTAAAAATTTAGGGTCAACGACCGCATGTCGTTATACAGCGTTTTTAAAAACGCTGTGAAAACTTTTAACAGCGTTTTTCAAACGCTGTGAAAAGTCTTTTTTGTTGTAGTGCATCCATGTAATTGCTTTGTGCGAGCACCGATATGTCAAATAGTAAAACATGCATTTCATTTAAGGAGGAAATCCGACATACCGATACAAACTCAAAGCTATCACACAGTGGCTATATATAATCTTCGAAAACAAACATAGAAATAAACATAACACAAATCAGTCACAGACATCCATATCACAAAGGCGGAAAAAGATATGAATATAACACATAAAAGTGTACATCAGAGTAGTGGTCAGAAAGATCCACAATAACATAAAAGAGTAGCAACATGTGCTACACAAAAGAATATGTATACATCATGGGGTCTATGTCTCAAATGTATACAACAAAAACTGCTAATCTAAGTGGTTAGCCAAAAGTTAGAGTAGTAAATCACTGGGGAGAAGTCAAGCAGAAGCACCTGTAACATCTCGGTCTGACCCGAGTATTATTTATAAGAAAATAATAAACGGATCAGTCTAGCTATAAATATCAGATGATATGGTATAGAATAAAAGACATGGCATGAACATATAATAACCATAATGGCATACTACTATAAGTATGAAATTGAAAATCAACAAGAGATTAATCAATATCACAAGAATCTTCTCAAAGATAAAATGGGGTATCATACCCTAAACTTGTATTCATAACAAGTTAATGACACACGGATTCACCAATGCACAAAAATTGATAAAACTTATCAATGAAAATCACGAAAATTGGTGAAGCACAAATTCCAGAAATCAACACACGAAATCCAGAAATCACAAAAAGGGGGAGGCCTATCACACGAACGGGAGCATGAAAGCTCACCAACATATGTATCACACGAACGAGATGCTATCTCATGGAAGCTAACCATTAATTTTTGAACACACGAACGGCCCGAAGACCATGGGGCGCTACCCCACATATGTGAGTAGAAACATCACACAAACAGGGTCTAGTCTCCCTCGCAGACAAAGAGACATCGCTCAATCGCTAGTCTAATTCACAAAAATGATCGTCATGATCATCAAGAAGTGTCAATTACACTAAGCTAGTTAATATATGAGTTTAGCTTCATGTCCCATAACCACTAGCTTAACTTAAATATTTACGAATAAACTGTAGATCTTCACTAGGAAATTGTCACAAAAGGTTCAATCGAACAAGTCCAAGAGTTAACCGACGAAGAAATCGCAAGCGTTTCATACCACTTGTTTTACTAAGCCGTTTAATTCGATTTCTCATCCGACTGAAGTAAAGGCTTGTATATACTAATAGATTGGAAAACGGTTTAGGAAAAGAGCTTTGTAATAAAATAGAGTTGAAATCGTTTTGATGAAAGAGTTTTGGTATTTACTACTAGTATAGAAACCTTTATGTTTTTAAAATGGTAAATCACAGAAATTGATTGTAGAATCAACAAGTCACAAAAATTCACGTTCGGAGACGTGAATGAAATCCAAGGAAATCAGTTCCAAATCCATCAAGTAGAAATACCCATGCGACCTAACATGGCCGAGCTAAAGTGAAAATGGAACGACCTACAGGCAAGCGACCTAAAGTAAAATAGGTCGAACGACCTAAGGATAACATGCCAAGCGACCTGGGTGAGCGACCTAAGCATGAGGCGGGACCTATAAGGACTGAACGACCTATAGCAGGTGTGAGTTTTATAGGTAGAACGACTTAAGGTCTAATGACCTAAAGGCGAACGAGATAAGGCATTAACGGCCTAACAAGGTGGATGTATGCAATGGTATGACCTAATGAGGGGGAGCGACCTAACAAGGTTGTATATGCCGAGCGACCTAACCAGGTGAATGGTCGAGCGACCTAAAGGATTGGCCAAGAGCTTTGCCAAACGACATAAGGCGGACGACCTAACGTGTCGCGACCTAGCGACCTAAGGACGATCGACCAAGTGGAGCGACCTAGGGCTAACAAGAACGAGCTAGCCAAGGCCGAGAGACTCCAATGTGCAGATGTGGGTTAAATAGGTCGAACGACCTAAATGCGAACGACATAAGGTTTAACGACCTAAAAGGGAACGACCTAAGCACGCGAGCGACTTAACATACTCGAACGACCTATTCCCGAGCGACTTAACGCGAACGACCTAATGATGCGAGCAAGGCCGAGTGAACTAATTCCCAACGACCTATGGCCGAGCGACCTAAGGCAAGGCCGACCTATATGCGAACGAGCTAAATGCACAGGGGCGGCTTTTCCACGCCCGAGCGACCTAAGCCCAGTAATTTGTCAAAAACACTAAAAATTGGAGTTTTTCACCAATTCAATCCAAACCAAATGCAAATGCACATGCAACAGTGATAGGAAATCATTCCCAACAATCCAAGATAGTTATAGACAAGAATATGAGATAAAAATTTCACCTTTTCATGGAAATTGATGGAGATGAAGCTTGAAAGCAAAGCAAGAACAATAACAAGCTTGAATCTATGTCTTCACTTGAATTTGGAGTAGATGTTGGATTAGCAATGAAGACTAAGGCTTTGGAGTTTTAATTTCCCATTCCCTCCACCATTTTCGAAGAAGCTCTAGAGTTAGGAAATTATGAAGAAGGAAGTGATGAAGAGGAGATGGGTTGGGACTGAGTTAGTAAGTGGTTCAGCCCAAACCAAAGCCCCAAGCGAAAAAGTGACAAAATTTCACTAACTCCAAACATATCGAAGTTTATACTCAAAAAATCGCAAACGTCATTTTGAACTCAATGGGGGTGGTCTCAGCCCTATACTCAAAAAATCGCAAACGTCACTAACTCCAAACATATCGAAGTTTATAATTCACATTCATATTTTATAAAAACTTCCATTTATAAAATTCCATTATTAACCAATTTCCCGTTTATCTCATTTATATGTAAAAATCCCATTACAAGTTTATTTACTTATAAATCTCTTTATTTACAAATTCATTCTTTTGTAATCTCATCATTTATAAAGTCCATTATAAATTCATTTCTAAATTTTAATTACAATCCATATACAATTTGATTACAATTCCATTTCTAATATTTATAAAACACCGTTTATAAAATTTATTTCATTAAATCTCTTTATTAGTAACATTCCTTTTATAACTTCCTTACTTTATAAATCTCATTTACTTATAAGGTTTCATTTACAACTTCATTTTAACACTTATAAAACTCGTTTACAATTCTATTGCAATTATTTATAAGATATCAATTTTATAAATCTTAAATATAAACCATTTATAATATGTTCAAAATTCTCAATTTAACTTATTTTACAAAATAGTTAACTTCATATTTCAAAAATCATATTTAAGTATATTTCAAAAAACCATAATTTTTATAACATAAAAATTATAACTTTTTATTCATTTTAAATAAATCAATTTCTTTAATCGTTCGAAAATTTATTAAAACATATATATTTTCAAAATCACTCTGAAATCCTTTTTTTAAAAGTCAAATCATCATTTCTATATTTTAAATTTCCAAAAATATGGTCTAATGCTGCAAAAGTACTAAATAAGGGGATTCACATCAATAATAGCAATCATAACATCCATCACATAATACAACATATATATCAATATCTGTAAATAAACAACAACTATAGTCTGGAATCCTATTAGATTCCTCCAACATGTCACCTGCAACAAATATACATATGAGAAAATATGTATAACGTTTGCTTCGAAGCAGGCGCGCGTACCAAGGGTCATTTGCTCATACACGGGAACGTATAGGGTCTCATCCGCTAAAATATACGGGAATATATCCAACCAACAAATACACACACACACACATCCAAACAGTCATCAAAACAGCATAATAAAAATATTCCCACTTATATAAAAATATAAGAGGGCTAGAGAGTGCGAGTTTTACTCACTTTGATTGCAGTCATCGTTGCAGCGTTTTACTTCCATTAAAAACGAACAGGCATTCGAATTTAACCAAAATTTTCATGAGCTCCAAGTCTATCCAAACTAGCTCTAAAATGTAGTGCACGACAATACGAATCCAATGCAATTCATTTCGTGCGAAATGGATCTCGTATGAAAAAGTTATGCTATTTTAAACATTCGAAACCCACGTTAAACCTTAATCCTGCCTCTCCATCATCGTTTGCACGTTACAGCCGAACCCAACTCGTCGTTCAACTTCATCCATCGCCGCGGCCTCCACGATCACCTAGAACACGATCAACCACCACTATCGAGTGCGCCTACGCGAGCTCGACCTATGGCCTCCGACCGCACCCCTAGCTCTGCCAACACCTCGTAAAATGCCCTCGGAACGCGCGACCTTCATGAGCCATTTTCTCATTGATTGTCGCGCCGTTCCAGATCATAGTCGTTGATCTTGAAGATCTCGATGAGATCTTCATTTTTCATGTAGAAGTCGAGATGTATAAGTCGATGGATTAGGAGATATTAGAGGAGAAAGATCGGAAGATTTTGGCCATTGAATTCAAAGTGGCGGCTGGGCACGAAACCCTAGGGTTTGTGAACAAAGGAAAAAATGATGGGCTTTTATAGAAAACTTTCGTGCACTATTCATCCAAAAATATTTCGAACTCCAAACGAAGCGTGCCGCCTGGCGTTCATAATGTTTTACCCCTATTCTGAATATAATGGAATATGTATCGATGGCTAATTCCATCATATTTGGAAGATAGGTTTTCTAATCGAGTTATTTTAATTAAAATTTCTTAAATAAATTTCTATGCGTTTCAGCTTCGCACGATCAAACCGTAAGTCCGATTGACACGAAATTTAAAATCTTATAAAAATATACTATTACTGATCCAATGAAACTGGTTTCGTCGAAATCCGAGATAGTGTCAAAAAGACTATTTTCCACGTATTAATTAAATATCAAAATTTTCCAATTTCTGTAAATTAACTTTTAATTCAATTTTAAAAGTTTACTATCTCTATTCTAATTCAAATAGGATTTAAATTAACATTAGAAATCCTTTTTATTCACATTAGATTCCAAAATTCAATTAATTAACTAATTTAACTTGTAATATTCATATTTCAATATTTAAATTCAATTAAATATTCTAAATTTAGGCAACTAAAAAATGGGCCGTTACATTCTTCTCCCCTTAAAAGAATTTCGACCCCAAAATTACTAAGTAGGAAAGATGCTACAACTCCATTAACTTTCAAAACCAATTAGTTGAAATAGATTATAAAATCCTTTTAAGTGTTTAATTTTTCCAAATCATTTAGTTTCAACTTTTATAAAAACTTTTCTTAAGTTTCTAAATTCATACTTAGCAATTTACTAATACCATTCCATAAATCAACTAACATCTTTCAAAAACCAACACTTCTCATTTCAAGTTATAACTCAAAATCAAAAGTTTAGTTATCAAAATTTTTCCAAATTCTCAAAAAATTTCTAACGCCTTAAATTTACAAAAAAATTCGCCAACCTCTCCTTTGAGCGGTTCGGTCATAGTAAAATCAAAATATATATATATATTTGAAAACCCAAAAGAACCCGGCAGACCGGTAAACTCCTGAGGAGGGTATAGTAAAGTCGTCCGCTGATCCAAGCCCCCATACCCCCGGGTAAATTTATATAGGATAAGGAAGCATATATAAGCAATATAGCGTGAAAGCGAGCTCCAAGTGCGAAGCATACGCCGTCCGCACCCACTAAACACTCAGCAAACCATAAGAACATATATATGGAAAGTAATATCAATATATAGCATAAATATACAACAACTATATGCAAATGAAACACATGCAACCAAAGAAACCATCCAACAACTAACATCCATCTAATGTCATAACCAAGTTAATATATTCATTTCTCATTAATATTCATTGAATTGGTTTTCAATTTATTCACATTTGATTCATTAACTTTGGATTTTACTAACATCCATTATTCATATTCAATTAGTTTACATTCACTAATTTACATCCAAGTTAGTTCACTTTCAATTCAAATCAATTTCAATTCTATTTGGATTCACTTTACTTCCAATTTGAATTCAATTATTTAGTTTTCAATTTCATTAATATTTAATGAATTTCTATTCAATCAACTAACATCCAACCAACAACCAATGCATATCCAACATACCCCAATTTAATTTAATTTACACTCAAACATTCATATTTACTTCCTTTACATTCAATTTGGTTTACACATTTAATTCTAATTGGTTGATATTCGATATTCACATTCTTTGCTAATACTCAATTAGATTTAGATTATGTTGAGTCACATTTCATTTCATACAATTTGTACTTAAGTTTAATTCAACATTTTATACAACACTTCCAATGCTATTATTAATTCACAACTTCTTAACTTAAGTTTTATTCCAACATTCCCAATTTAAGTTATAATTAATCTAACAAATAATCATCCCAAACCATATTCAATTAGCTAATTTATTTTACAACCAAAGTGGAAATTCATTTAACAACTCCAGTTTATATTCATATTCATCACTTCAGCGTTTAATTAACATGATATCCAATTCAACTTCATTCAAATCTTAACTCAAATTAAATTTCTTTCCAACCTCCTTTTATATTTCTTAAGTTAACTTCCTTTCCTACATTCATCTTATTTAACTTAAGTCTCAACTTATAATTCAAATTCAGAATCCATTTCTTAACATTCCATAATTAACAAATCTAAATTTTTGATTCCAACTTATTATTAAAAAATTCATAAGTTATACACTTATTCACTTCAACTTCCATGAATATATACTTATGTTCGCTTTCATTCTCATTTTATAATTTCAAGTCATGGTTATATAATCACTTTACCACTTAAGTTTAATTTTCATTTCAAAAACTTATCTAATCCAGTTCAAATCCAATTCCCTTAATTTAACTTTCCTAGAGATATGCTTTGAATTTCAAGCCAATCCCGCTGTTGTAGCACGTCTAAACTACGCCAACATCATCCTTATACCCAAATCCCTAGGTTCAATCTCCCTATCTTCCTTTAGACCTATTAGCCTCCTCAACACCACCTTCAAAATCATCACTAAAATCCTTGCCAATCGTCTCCAGGGAGCTATTGGCTCTCTCGTTGGGGTCGAACAATCGGCCTTCATCCTTGGCCGCAATATCCTTGATTGTGTGGCGGCCACACAGGAAGTCATCTCCTTCTGTCACTACTCAAACACTCCTGGAGCCCTACTCAAACTTGACTTCTCCAAAGACTTTGATTCAGTAAACTGGAACCTTTTGCTCGACCTTATGAAGCACAGAGGTTTTTCTGACACATGGTGTGGATGGATCAAGTGCATTCTCTATACAAGTTTTTCATCAATCACCATAAATGGCTCTCAAGGTGGACATATAAAATCAGCTCGTGGTTTAAGGCAAGGTGACCCCCTATCTCCACTCCTCTTTGTCCTCATTTCTGATGTTTTTAACCGCATGGTCAAGCTTGGATATCCAACAACCTCCTAGCGGGCAATAAACTCCCAAACTTGAACCTATCAGTCTCTAACCTTCAATTTGCGGATGACACCATACTGCTGGTTTCCCCTAAACCTGCTCATATTCATTGCCTTAAAGTTCTCTTATATGTCTTCAAACTAATCTCCGGCCTATCCATCAACTTTAGCAAGAGCTCCATCATCATGCTTGGCAACTCTCGTCATCTCGGCCCCTCTTCCGCCTCACTCCTCAACTGTAATTTGGGCCATTTCCCCATCACCTACCTTGGAATCCCCTTGCATCCCACTAAACTTACCCGTCCAGACTGGCTCCCGCTTATTTCAAAGATTGAATCTCGACTTTCATCCTGGAAGGCTAATTCTCTATCATCTGCAGGCCGTCTTGTCCTTGTCAAATCTCTACTGTCAGCCCTCCCTTCTTACTGGATGTCGTTTCATAAACTGCCGAACTGGGTCATACACAAAATTGACACTATTCGAAGATCCTTTCTCTGGAATGACAATAAGGCAAAATGTCTGATCAACTGGAAGACTGTTTGTCTGCACCAAGATTATGAGGGCCTAGGCATTGTTAACCTCGGCTCTTTCAACACAGCTCTCTTATCCAAGTGGCTTTGGCGCATCATCACAACGGGCGATCTCATCTGGAAAGACTGGATACTTCAGCTCCATTACCACTCCAACCCTCACCTAGTCCTTCACTCAACCCCTCGTCTCAAACCTTCTCCTTTCTGGGCTGGCGTCTTACAAATCATTCCCCGCATCAAACCTCTATTTCATGTCTCTTTGGGAAATGGCGGTAGTTGTCTTTTTTGGCTAGACATATGGCAGGACTAATCTCCCCTCGCCCGCTCTTTCCCTAACCTATTTTCCCACATCTCCCACCACATCTCGACAGTTGGTGAGACTTCAACCCTTGGCCCGTACGGACTCTGTCCCCCAGCTCTCTTTGACCTTATCACCTTAAATGAGCTCAATTCAGCTTCTAACATGCTCCTTACACTCCAGCTCTCCAACACTGCAGACCTTTATACCGGGGCCCTATCGCCTGAGAAAGGCTTTATAGTTGCCTCATGTTACTCATTCCTCAATCATCCAGGCAGATCATTTTCTTTCGCAAGACTATGGAAATGTAAGCTCCCCCCCTGCATTCTTTTTTTCTAATGGTGCCTCATTCACGCTCGTATCAATACCAAGGACAGACTCAAGCGGATCTATATCCCTGTTGACCCTCTCTACGCCTTGTGCTCCTTGCAAGATGAATCCATCTCTCATCTTTTCTTGCCTCTGACTTCTCCTATCATATCTGGGCCATGACCAGTGCTATCCTCCTCGACCACATCCCTGTCCTCCAATCGTTCTTTGACCATTGGCAGTATAACCCTCCGGATAGAAAACTTGACTCCTTCATCGCTATCTAAAGTTGGTGCATCTGGAAAGAAAGAAATGCATATATATTCAATAAACCTAAATGCAATATTGAAGGGATATGTAACCGAATCTCTTACCTGTTTTCTCTCTGGTCAGGATCTGCGCGTAGGAGGCCTTTCATTCAATATTTACCCTTCAGAGACAATGCTCCTGCTGTCGACTAATCCACTATATTATAGGTTGTTCTAGTGTTTGTCTTAACACTTGTGTATACAATGCTACTGTTTTTGTATATATCCCTCTCGGGGTAGGTTGAACTTCGAATATGACTAATCTGTGAAACTTATTTTTGGCTACCGACCAGGCCTATTGGTCGACTACTTATATTAATCTATATAAGCTCCTAATCGCCTGTGTAGCCTTGCGCTGCACACCCGTTTCTCTCAAAAAAAACCTTTCCTTTAGTTAAATTTCCAATCATATATTTTATTATGCTAACTCAAATTTATTTAACTTTACTAAAGTTAAAATTTTATTTCATATTATAAGTCCAAACTCATTTCACTTATATTTATCAATTTCAAACTTGGATTTTAAACTCAAATTTGTTTATTACAACAAAACATAAATTTTCAATTTACTAATGGTAGCAAATCCATCACCCAGAAACTCGAAAATGATACTAGTGATGCTGCAGTCATCACCCTTATTATTTTCCAACAACGGTAGTGAATTCAGTGCTTTATATTCTTTTAAAATCCCTTTTTATATTTATAAATCACTTTTATAAATTTTTACCTTTTTAATTTCACTATTTTACTTCACTTATATAAGATTCATTCCAAATTTGTTTATCCTATTTAGATTTATAATAATAACAAATTTTTATTAAACACAACAAATAACAAATGATAATAATTAAATATTAACAACCAACAATAAATTTATATACACTATAATAATTTCTGAAAAATTTGTCCTTTATATATAATATATAATCAAGGTAAAATTATTTCATTTACCTAATTTAAAAACAATACTATGTCAACATGCCTTGTTCAAGTGTGACGAACGGGCCACTACGGACCCGCTCCGGTAGGATTTTCAACCATCCCGCTACCCTTCTGCTTTTCAACATGGGGGTACTCCTTCTTTTCAACATGGAGGTGACTACAAGTGGTACCTCGAATTTGCTTTTACGGCCAGCCTCACGACATTCATAACCAACCCATCAAGGTCTTATACTACCTCTCAGGGACATGTAGGGGTAAGAGTCTAAGCTTCGTCACTGTTCAAAAAGCGAGAACCCCCTATCATGCGTACGTGAACCTATCACCAAGCAAATCCGATCCCTGTCTCTACGAACCAAAACGATAAATTTTTACAAGCCAAGTCATTTAAATAACAATATCACAATCAGGGTGTCAATATTCACATAGGGAAATTCATTCCATATGTGTACTTTATCATGACCAGTCCATCGAAATTTATTTACTTGTAATCATCAAAATTCCCGATTAGTGGTCAGTAAATTGATTTACTTTCAAGTAAAATGTGATAACAATTTATTCTATTTATTTTAGATTTGTTTGGCTACTTAATGACATAGATAATAGATGTTTGAAATCAATATCAAAGAACATTATCAGTTAAATAAGGATTATTAACTCAATTAGCAAAATATTAAATCAATTTATAAATTAGAACTAAATCTGGTTTTAACTTAACTGAGCCGAGTTATATTTTTAATCCTGATTATTTGTAAATCAAAGGGATTAAATAAATAATTTATTCTAATTAATAAAAGTTAAAAAATCATTTACTAATTAACCGATTAATTAACCTATAGTCAATTTCATAAGAAATCACTTTATTTGTGTGTAACGACCCATAAAAGTTTAGCAATTTTTAATTGGTTTATAACGTATTGAATTGGATTTTTGAGAAATTATTAATAATAAAATTTTGAAAAAAAAATTATTTGGATTACATATAATTAAATATAGCAAATGGTAAATTTTCAATTAATTATATGAAAGTTTATTTATTATGTAATTCTATTAAATTCAAATCAGTTAAGAATTGTTGAAAATAAATTTGCATGAAATCAAGGGAATCGACTGTTACCATAAATTTTATTTCTTCCCTGTCCATTCAAGTTTTACATCAGTTACAATCCAATCAATACCATACCTTTATTACTCCCTGTATTCATGCTGTAGCTCTTTAATTTTCTATCCGTTGCTATTTCATTTTGGGTTTGTTCCTTCCCTATTTATTCCATTTCAAACATTTTCTCTTCTCTCTGGTAGAAACATAATATTTTACATCATTTATATATATATATATATATATATATATATATATATATATATATATCTGTAGCTTGCATTCATTCGTTTGTTCACTTTTACGTTTCTCACACTTTCTACTTTATTGTCCTTAATTCCCGTGCTTGACGTTATCATTTCAGTTTCTTTCCATTGAATGTGGCACGTTTCATTGTTAACGTTTTATTCCATTTATATGTGTGGCTTTCCTTTTGCAACCTGTTCCATTTCTATTTTCTTCGTTTTCAAAATTTGAAACGTACAGGCTGGACCACAGTATTAATTGCTTTCCAATTCACGTTCAAACGTTGCTATTCCTAGCTACTAATAAATTTAGAAATTAGTGTCTGTTACTTAATTTATGGCATACGTTCAAAGCATTGGCTTTTATTATTCAGCTCAATTAAGGGTGACCGTTGCCATCACATAACCGGTAAAAGATTTGTATACGTTTTATTTGTTTATGTGGCAACGATTCACATTTACACTATTATTGCCTTTTTAACTTCACTGGTTTTCATTTATTTGTGTACGTTTTCATTTCAATTATTGTACACATCATGGTTCCTTTTATAAATTCATCGCCCATAAATAGTTTATTTCTTCCCCTCTTCATTTTCATTTATTCTATATTTATTGCCAACGTTATAAATTTGAAAGATCACTTGCTTCCCTTGTCTCCCTGATTTCACATCTCTGTGCCTATCCTTTTGAGTTTCTTACTTTTATATTCTATTATTAGCATAAACGTGCATTTTGACTGTTGCCATCCCCGTATTTATTTCTTTCCTTTTTGAAATTAAAACGTATACGTTTTATATTTTATTTATTTCTAAACCATTCATTGCCTTTCCTTTAAATCAATCCATTCTCTTCTTATTTGCTTTAACTTCTCTGCTGAATCAAGGCATGAACGTTGATTTTCATTTATTATTACCTTTTATATTATATTTTTCTCTGTAGCTTTCCACTACCTCTCTCTTCATATATTTCATTGTTGCCTGCTCCTTCTTCATTTTCAAGATCCACTCCCCACCATCGCTTACTTTTCCTCCTCCCAAATTTTTCCATGGCCTATGCCAGATTAAAAAAAAAGAAAAAAAAAGAAAAAAAAATTTGCGCGACGTATATACCCATCGCCTGAAGCTATCTCCGCCCCTCTTCCCTTTCCACCGCCTACAACCCTCAACCTCCACTCACGTTTCTCCTACAAGTGCATGCTTACTTCCTTTCCTAAATAAGAAGGTATATTTATTGTTTAAAATTTTTCTTATAAACGTTCAAAAGGATTTGAGAAAAATTTGCATTCTTTTGTACAGATCTTGTTATATGTGAAAGTAAATAAGTTATGAAGCTATAAAGGTTTACTTATACAAGATTTATATATATATATATAAGAGTGTTATATAAATGAATTTTATACTATGCGTTAACTAAATACATTGTTATTTATATGATCCAGTTTTTGAATATATGTTTGAAACGTTTTGATTTTTATATATACAAATATTTTATTTTATACATATATTTTGTTATATATAAAAGGTTTAATATAAAAAAAAAGAAAAAAAAGGAGTAAGTTAACAATGTATTATAAAGAATATTGTTTATCTGCACATATATGTGCATAAGTTTGTTTGATTTCCTGCTGGATATTTTGAAAAGGAAGGTAATAAACTATAATAATTATATATATACATAAGTATTCATTTCAAAAGATATTATATATATGTGTGTTGATCTTTAATATATGTGTTTTATGTTAGAACATTGATTTTTTTAACTATACATATATATTATTTTAATATTTGTTTAAAATGAATATTTATTACATGGAAACGACAACCATAAAATGAATATACTATATATGTGACATTTTGAATAATTATATATTTGTTATTTAACATTAATATGAAATGGAAGTGTTTTAAAGTTATATGGTTTTCATGGGTGTGCATATATATATATATATATATATATATTTCATTTTTAAAATGCGTGTTTTGGTTTAACGTTCATTTTGAAAGAAAGTAATAAATTAATCATATAATCTTCGTTTCAATTTTATCAAGCTAATTTGATCCGTTCTCATCAATTTCTATCTATCAGCTTTTCCGTAGAAATTGTACCATCTAACTTTGCTTTGGAAGTCGTGCTTGCATTTCATAACTCAATTGCATTGTCTATCTCTCTAACCTCGAAAGGTGAGTAATCACTCACGATTAACGTTCTTATATTGATTAAATTTGATTTCAATTGAAACGATAAATTGAAAAATGCTACTGTAGTTATTTAAATTGTTATATATGCTATTATCTGTAACTGTTCACCTGTGGGATATGACACCATATCCTATTGTTTATGTTATATTGTTATTGATGATATATGCCTGTTGTTATATTTTATATTATATGTTTTCATTCTGCAAGTTCCCTGTTAGTATAGAATTCAGTATTGTGACATCCCGGAAATTTTGACGATATCAATTTAATAATCTGCGGTAGAAATTAAATTGATATGATAATAACTGTTAATAAAATGTGAATTTGATTTATAATTTTCCTCTGAATAGATGTTTAACTGATAATTTATATTTTAAAGGCTAATAAATTGTTTTCTGTTTATAATCTATATATAAATTTATATATATTGTAAATAGATAAGATCTGATTTGAATTTTAATAAAAGAAGATATATTTTCTTATTTTAATATTTTGGTAATTTTAGTCTGAATTAATATATATATCTTTTTAAAAGCTATTAAATAAATAGTCTGTTGATTTTAATATATATACAGGGTAAGTTAATTTGTTTAAAATTGATTTTTACTTAAATTTAAATTTAACAAAGGTGGTTTGTTCTTTTTAAATATAGAATTGATATAATATGAGTAATTTATTTATATAGTGATAATATCTTTTATAAAATCATTTTATTTTTGATAATGAGTTTATTTATTTTTATAGAGATAATTTCTTTGTAAATTATTTTAATTTGATAAATATTTTTGTGAATAGATTTTTAAATAGGAATTGTTATATATATATATAATTGGAAAGCTATAGTTTGAAGTTTCAAGTAAAATCTTTGTTTAAGTTTTAAAATAAAATAAGCTTTATAAATATTAAACTTAAGTATAAATCAAATGTATGATCTTAACAAATAGAAAGAAAAATCTATAAACATAAGAACAAAATAAAAATCTATAAAACATAAGTATAAAAAGGAACATAAGATATAAAGATACAAGTTAACATTTTAACTATAATAACCATAACAACTTTCAAATAAAAACTTATGTAAAGTAGTAGGCAAATAAATACCTGTAGTGTTTGAAATGCTAAGCTTAAAACAAAGTATAGAAATAATATGCAGATAGATAGAAATGCAAAGAACAAGTTAGTATGCAGACAAGCTAAAGTATTCGAAGCTAGGCAAGATAACAAATTACAAGTGTGCAGGCTGAAGCAATAAAACAAGGCGAATAACAAAAGTAAAACCAACACTTAGAAATTTTGTACAGGCAACAAAATTTAAAAGCTAAAGTAAATATACAACATGTTTTGGCTTGTAAAACAAGATTCAAGCAAAGTAGAAATATCTATGACATATGTAGTATAAAATAATCAAAATGGGAGACATAAGTACAATACCATTTAATGCTTCATATCTCAAGAGCATACCAAAGTCTATTCGAACTGGTTCCAAAATCATTTCAGCCTCCTATTCTAAAAGAAAATCTATGGCAAATATGAAAATGCTTGTACCTGAAGCATTACTTGACCAGATATCACCTACCCTATACAAACACCTCTATATTATTTCATATTTGTTTTCGTTTAACACTGCAAAACCAGAAAAAGAAAATATAGTAAACCATTTCTTTTGCAAACTAAAACAACAATTTCAAAACAACAAAAGGGAAGGTGATGGGAAGATCAAGCAAAGCCTTCTCAGTTTTCAAGATGTAAACTGTTTCAAGGCAAAGCTCTGTTCTTTTGCAAAAACTAAGGTGAGTAACAATTTTTGGTTAAAAACTACTTAAATGCAAGATGGTTGCATGTTTATATCTGACTATTGATATGTTTATGTGATTGCATATGTAAAGTGCCTGAGTAATTATAAATGTATGTGTGTTCAGGGACTATATTTGTAGCTCCTCTGGTTGTTTTCAAATTTCAGCTTTGATTCAAAAAAAAAACAAATCTCTCGATTTAGTCTGAGATAGGGTTTAAGGTTTAAACCAAACTTGTATGTTTTATCATAGTTTAGTTTTTAAAATTTTATTTAAGTTGAATTAAAGTTTAAATGCCATTGGAATCTTATAAACAACAGACAAACTAAAATAATGAGTAAATTCGAACATTTAAAAATGTAGATTCAGGGTTACAGGTTAATTCACTACCCTATAACAAGATTTTTAAAATAAATATCATCATTTTTAACATAGTATATAAGGTGCAGTTTTGGGTAAAATGAAAATGGGTTTTCGTTGATTTTGGGGTGATCTAGTACATTGGAATACCTGGCGTTCTTTGTGATGATGGAGTGGTGAACGGAGAGGCGAGGAAAAATGGTGAATGGCGTTGTAGTTCGTCGTGGAGGAATCGGCGACAAAGTCTTTCCTGTAAACCTAGTTTTTGGTAAGTTTAGAAATGTGTTCGTCTCGACCTCCATGGTGGATCGAGTTCCACGAAATTTTAGGGACTGGAGACTGGAAGGGAGGCGAAGATGTGGTTGGAAGCCCATAGGTTCTGGTGATCGGAGAATCGAGTTCGAGGGGGTACTAGGTGTTGGGTTTCGTTCCTGTTCTTGTGACAGGTAACTCGATTTCGATTGGGGCAATTGCTCGAGATTCTGGTGATCGAGATCGTGAGGGGTGGTCGGAGATGTTGTGCTGGCATCGGAGTCGATGGTCACAGGCGAACATTTCGCCTGTGCACGTGCACGTACTTTGGTGATGGCTGTCGATTTCGTTTGAGTGCTCGAAATTTTTGCGTGAGAGACTCGGGAGGTACTCGAGTTATTCGAGTGTTTTACTCGAAGCAGTTCGCTGGCGTAGGAATGTGTTCGAATGCCTCAGATCAAACTGTTAAGTGTTTGCGTGGATGGTTCTGGGGAAAATACTCGGGTAGATCGCGAGTTAGTCTCGAAGCAGGGATGTTAAGAACTCGAAGCAGGCTGGGCTCCTCACGAGACAGAGGAATGTTTCCAGTTTTTAAATAAAATTGATTTCCAGGTTTAAAGCTAAGTTAAAAATTTAAATAAGATTTTAAATAGTTGTTTAAATTTAAGTAGTGGATGGTTTCAAATTTTCTTTGAATCCAAAATCTGAAATTTAAATTAATTTTTATTTTGAATGTATTTTAAACGAACGGTTTTATAAAAAGTAAAATTTGTTTTAAACCAAATGATAACGGAAGTTTTTAGAAATTATTTTATTAAAAGTTTTGAGAGAAAGAAATGTATTGCAAGATTAAAAATATACTTTAAAAAAAAAAGAATTGATTTTCATAATAATTTCAAATTTAAAAAGCTCTTTCCTTTATATAAATTTTGTTTTAGGAAATAGATGATATGTACATTTATTTAAAGAAATTTTAAAGTGAATTTACACTAGATTAATGTTTAAATCATTAATCACTTTAAATCTTAAATTTAGAAAGGAATTTGGAATTTAAAATGTGGAAATGTTAATTAAGTCATTTATTAAGGAATTAACTACTGTAGAAATAAATTAAATAGTGAAGTAATTAATAAATTAATTAGAGAATGACTTATTTATATTAAGTTGTAATTAAAAAGAAATTTTAAAGGGAGAAATCAAGTAATTGTTTAGTTAATAAATCAATTAACTAAGGATTTTAAATTGATTTATAAATGTGATAAATATTGATAATAATTAGATGAATTAATTTGGATAATGCATTGAAACTGTTAAATGAATATTTAACAAAAGTAATTAAAGGGTTATTATCTATTGGAACTAAATTTGAAGATATGATTGATTGAATAAATTTAGTTTAATCAAATTTATAAATCATTTAATAACCTGATAAGTAGATTTACTCGGTGTAATTAATGAAGCAGAGTTTCTTAGAGAAGTAATTTGTAACGACTCGGGTTTTACCCGCTCGAAAATCAACATCCGTACTTCACATTGTACTAGAATGCCGCAGATTCGACCGTTCAAATCCGATTCGCCGGAGCTATAACACAATTAAGTAAATAACACAGCGGAAGAAAAGAATAATACATTGATATACAATATCTGATACAACAGAGTGATACAATGAATATCAATATACATCAGAGATATGATACAAGAAATAGCAGCGGAAAAGAAAAGATAACAACAGCAGCGAAACAATATCAATAGAAGTGATAACTCCAAAATGATCTTCAGACAAGAATGAATCCACAACTCCAAGATAAGCAACTCCGATGAATGAACTAGCTCCAGATAATCTACTAAATCTGAATATCTGAAAAGAAACCCAACTCTAGACTGCTCGTGTTGAAAATTATGAGCACCCAGAGTTTAGGAAAGGAACAATAAACTCCGGATCAGTCATGGGACTGGTGTGAGCAACAAAAACAGTTTATCTTTAAACAAACACAAAGGGTTTTAAACATTGAAATCCGCAATGCTTTTAGAAAATGTACCATAAGACCTCCCACCACACACACAATGCAAACGCAGAATTGGAGGAGATTTCTTCTTATGATAGTCAAACATGCTTACTACGCAAAATCAATTGGATATTATTATTAGTGCATAGTGGAAAACAATTCGAAAGTAGAATATAAATCTTAGCCAGCATAGACATTTCGAACTATGCCTACTATAGCTACCATCCAAACAGTGGGGCGCCACCATAAGTGAATGGAAGGTTCTACAACTAATACCGTACTGGTTCGTATTGGAAGAATGGATTTCCAACAAATGGTCAGGCTAAGGAACTTCCTTCCGCCGCATGGGATCGCCTCTGGCGGGACGTCCCGAGAGACAAACTGCTCTCTGCCAAACAAGGCCGGGTTACCCCTGTAACAGGTAACTCACGAATATGTCATCACCCGGTCCTTTGGGACCTTTATCCGAGCGCTCGATATCCAACATCACACATCATAAAGAAGGTGTATCCACATGAGTAAGTATCAGGGCTCCATACCATAATACCACCCCTTTCCAGAAGGAAATGACATACCCTAAAGGGCACGACCCTCATAACCTTGCCGCAACGATCCTGTTTTGACCATTTCCGGGTTGTGAGGCCCTGACGAAGTCTCGTCCACAAAGCTACGCTTTGTCACAAAGCCATGCTTTGGGTCAACAGATGATCAACCTATGATCACAAAGATAAATGATCAAACAAATGATCATATCACAAATGATCAAACACTGATCATCACAAAGCAACACTCAGCATGCCACATTACCAAATTGGGATATATCGCTGATAAATTTCAACTACATAACCTCTGAGCTCGTACGTCTCAGAGAAGGGTGTTAAGCTAAGAGAATAAATCCTCCGCCACCAACAGAAATGTATTTGAAAGAAATCAGCTTTATATCTCAAATTGTAACGTCAGACACACAATCCATATAAGTCTGTTCCGGGATCGAACAGAACCGAAGGCACTTCTCACGAAGCCCTTGCAATTCCGGATAATTTCCAATCACGTCCGGACTTCCCGTCACTAAGGATGATAAAACCTCTATATCGGGGATCAGCCGATGCAGAGTAACTCGACGGTAATCCTTCCGTTTTCAAAAATATCCGATCTTCAACACCGGTCTTCAAATGCTATCCATATACGACGTATCACATATTCGGAATGGGTTATACGACCCAAAGGTCCTCTCCCGGCTAAACCGAATAGTGAGCGTAATATTTAAAAACATATGGATATGGGATTTCAATTAAGTCACAACTTAAACCCAAACTTTCTTTTCAAATGGTTTAACAAATTACCATTTCAAATCTTTAAACAAAAAGATTCATTTTAACAACCTTCAATGGTTTAAACAATTTCCACACTTTAACCTTTAAAACAAAAGATTCATTCACAGGTTTTCCAAATTTAATCCCCATTTCAATTGATTAACTCGTTAAATCTTTAAATCAAAGATTTAATTGATAGATTTCAAAAACATGTTTCAAAGATTTATTCGTAATTTGGAAAATCATCGTTAATTCAAACTTGAAATTCCTTTAATTCAAATTGGAAATCTATTTCTTATATAAGAGCTTTTATCAGTTGAAAACAATTAGTTTTCCCAAATCATTAAATTCAATTTCAAATATTGAATTCGAATTTAAATCAAATTATTTAAATTTCAAATTTTATTAAGTTATTTAAAAATAACTTTTACATTCAAAACTCATTTACAAAGCTCTTAATTTCAATTTCCAAAACCATTTAGATTCAAGAATTCAATCTTTAAAATTGTCAAAAATCTGTGACTTAACTGATTTCCACGTGAAATCCATATTTGTGTGTGTATGGTGTAGTCCAGGGGTTTCACACAGTAGTGCAACATCATTCAATCATCACAGATCAGAATACAAAAATATAGTTGATAAGCGGTATACCATAACGCTTATCGTTCATTTACAGATCACAGATCACAGATATATAAATCACAGATAATAATTTACAGTATAGATCACACAATATCAGGATATCTCACAAAACATCACAGATCAGGGATATCAAGCAATCCAAAGCACTTAATACCATTCAACAACCATAAGTAAGATTTATAGATCATCTAATAAATTTAAATCAGATAAATTACTTATGAATAATTTACTAGTCCTGGTTAATTAATTAATTACAAACCACTTGATTAATTATGCTTTAATCATTTATTAAATTCCCATTTAATTAATTTCCTTAATAACTTAATTAATAACTCAATTAATAAATAAATTAATAAATTAATTAACCCTTAATAATTTACAATTTAAATAAATCATCCTCAATTAACTATAATAAGTAATTATCCCTAATTACTTAATTAACTTTACCCATTAATTAATTTCCTTTAATTAAGAAATTATCCTCAAGTAATGAATTACCTTTAATCACTTATTTTAATTATCCTTAACCATTCACAGTAATTAAACATTAATTATTTTTAATTTATATTCATAAATCTCTAACCAGTAGTTAACCAATCAAAATCATTAGTTAATTAAATTAATTAACTATTCTTAAATCAATTCATTTAGTAATTATCCTTTTGACTACTTTAATTAACTGACTAATCTATGATAAATTATTCTTAAATTTATTACCTCAATTAATTAATCATTATTCTTTAATGTAATTACATAAAGCAATTATCCCTTAATCATATTAAGACCTCAATTAATTATTATTAACTACTTAACTTAAACCCTTAAGTTAAATTAATGTTTTTCATCTCTTAATAAATTACAATATTAAGTTTATCTAAAATAACTTTTTTTTTTAAAATAAAGTTTATATAGATTAAAACACTTTAAACTTTTAACAAATTGAAACTTAGATAACATTCATTATTTACAGAAGGAGTAGTTTTAACAAAATGGTATTAAGTAAACTTGATTTTGTTAAAAGTAAAAAAAAAAACACTGTTTTCACACTTAACTTCAAACCCGAAGCACATCCATCATTTTCTCGTGCTCGACCCGGAGAAACTTGCTCCATCCTTTCCTTCGAGACCAACCCATAGCCGCTTCGAGTATCTCTTCGAGTTTTCTTCCTTCTTCCCCAAACCTCAACAACCCAGATACCCAAATGGTACGCGTGCACGTGCACAACTAGTTCGATCACTTTTGGTCGAAGCTACGACCATCGACGAGTCCACGACCCTCCACTCGATCTTCCAGACCATCCATCAACACGAATCGACGACGATCTCTCGATTAGGATACGTGACCCAAACTGGAACGAAACAGGACCACCAGAAATCGTCTCGTTCACCACGCCCCAACCACCAGAACTCATACGACTCCGGCCAACTACCAGTCAACTTCTCTTCTTCCATCACCCAAAAGCGCGTTGCGCTCGATCGATCACCCACGAAGAACGAACCCAAATACAAGCCCACGTCAAAACTAGGTTTACAAACGAAAAACGCTCACCGCCGTCGCCACCGTGCACTTAAGCATCTCCGGGCATTTTTCTCCGATGCCCCCTAGGCTTCTTTACCTCCACGCGAAACGCCGAGCTCCAACAATCCTCCGATCACCTGAATTCTCCCCAAACCCATTCCCAGTTCATTTATGAACTGCTCCCTTACCTTATCTCTAAAAATCATGATCTTTACTTTAAAAATCATATTTTGATATACGAATTCAATCTATAGGCCTGAATTCGTGAATTTAGAAGTTTGAATTTGGACTCATTTGACGTGGTACTCAGTTCTTTAGTTTCCCAGAGATGATACCCAGTATTTTTAACTTGAATATATTTTAAAATTTAGTTCGAGGTCAAACCAATAGTTGTTGTTTTGATTTTAAATCCAAACAATGAGTGGATTGTTCAGAGAAGATTTTTGAATTGAAATCTTTGTTTACAAACTAAGATAGAGATCATATGAAAACACAGCCTACACACCAATACTTCAACCATTTAAATATTCACAAAGGGTTCAGATATATACGTGTAAGTATACTCATTCACAGATATATGCAACAAATTATATTTTTAAGTTTAATAACAACAAAAGTTACTCACCTGTTTTGGAAATGAACAGAGCATTTTTGAAATGGCTTTTGAAACTTGAATTACTGGAATATGCCTTTTGTTTTTAACACTTGAGTTGCTGAAGCTTGTTGAAGAAAATGTTTGTTTTTCCTTAAGCTTGTTTCAGGTATAAGAAGATGCAAGCTTTTGAATAGATTGAAGAAAATGAAGACTACAGGCTTTAGTTCGCAAAAATGCATAGGTTTGATTTTTTTCTCTAGTTTTCCATTGATGAACGAAAAATGAGATGAGGAGGAGATATAAAGGAGTTTACAGAGTATTCATTTTTGTACAAGATTTGTTTCAGAGATTTTCTTTTGCTT
Organism: Allium fistulosum; assembly: GCA_030737815.1. Lineage (NCBI taxonomy): Eukaryota > Viridiplantae > Streptophyta > Magnoliopsida > Asparagales > Amaryllidaceae > Allium > Allium fistulosum. The sequence goes on from CM060902.1 coordinate 1,391,783,798, forward strand.
TTTTAAAAAAAATGGTGGCTGATATATAGGAAACAAGTGCAGAGGCTTGTTTCACTGGTACACTACTTCTTTTTTTTAAAAAAAATAGGTCAGAGATTTTTTTATAAGTGGAGGCTGAAATGATCTTATGTTGTGTACTAGTGATGACAGTATTAAATGCTTTGGTACCTTACACATTGCATACTTATCTTTTCTCTTCACTTTCGTATGTACCAATATGATATTACTTGCCTGCCTACATATTTTATTTAACTATAGTGTATACAATACTTTACTTGCCTGCAATTATATGTGCCTAAAGACTATAAGATTCTAGACTTATCCTATTTCTTTGTATATGTGTTCATAGATATTTTCTTTTATTTTGCTTTGCATATTTCTTACCTGCATATTTTATTTATGACTACACATCTTGCTTTGTTTATACTTACTTTACTTTGCATTGTTTCAACCTTAGCACTTCAAAACACTACAGGCATATTTATTTGCCTGCATATGTTTTTGTACTTAATGTACTTTGTCTTTAATAATATTATTTTATAATATAAATTTCTATTTTAATTTATTGTTAAACTTTTGTTTAATATGTTGTTAAAAATTTTCTAATGTATTTACCTTATACTTTTATAGTTCATCTTTTATTTATTCATCTCTATTTATAACTCAAATACACTTGGCCTTGTAATATAAATAATTTCTATTTCTAGTTTAAATATTAATTATTGTTATTTAACTTCATATTTATTTTATAAATTCAAACCATTATCAGCCATCAATTCTAATATTTATTATTATCATTTATTATTAAACCAATCATTTACAATATTTTTAATTTAAATGATTTATACAAAATATACTTGAATATCGGGGAAACTCGTATCACTTAAATCGATTAATTTCACAACTTTACTTCAGAAATCGAATTAATTATCAACTTAAATTTTTATAAAATTCGGGGTCGTTACAGACTTCCCCCCTTAAAGAATTTCGTCCTCGAAATTACCAAGGAGACAAAAAGATAGATGAAAAATATTTCATCAACTCAAACTGAATATTCATTCTGCATTTGGCTTACCAAATCAGAATATCAATAACAGATACAAGAACGAATCTGTTGAATTCTTTCACACGATACTCGGGTTATCCAGATCTACGAAATATACAGTGGCATTGGTTAGTTCGAAGTGATAACTAACCATTCGTAGAATATATCCAGACCCAAAGAATAGACAGATACATAGATACAATTTCCAAATCTTTTAGTTTAGAACTAAGGTATACCTATCAACCATAGCAATCAATGCAACAATTTAACCAATACATCCAAACAAACAATTTGGCCTATCTGGAGTTTATGTCCCATATTAATATATCAAATTTCTTCCTGGATCTACCAGAAATTATCGATGAATAGAGAAAAGATGCTGAACAAAAGAGATTGATAGAGAAAAGATTTGTTTCCTTGTTGTTACAGAGTATCGACCATTTATAGTCGTATTCTCCTATCCCCTATCTCATCCTCTTCTTGCACTCATACTTACTATCAGTGGATAGCAAGAGAATTTACTGAGACATTCGAACGGATATCTGAGAATTACTCATTCTAGAGTTTACTTCACTCTATCTCTAATGAGCTACTTAACGTGTTATACTCCTGAGCTAAAGTTCAACCTTAGCTCTGATACCAAATGTAACAACTCGGGTTTTACCCGCTCGAAAATCAACATCCGTACTTCACATTGTACTAGAATGCCGCAGATTCGACCGTTCAAATCCGATTCGCCGGAGCTATAACACAATTAAGTAAATAACACAGCGGAAGAAAAGAATAATACATTGATATACAATATCTGATACAACAGAGTGATACAATGAATATCAATATACATCAGAGATATGATACAAGAAATAGCAGTGGAAAAGAAAAGATAACAACAACAGCGGAACAATATCAATAGAAGTGATAACTCCAAAATGATCTTCAGACAAGAATGAATCCACAACTCCAAGATAAGCAACTCCGATGAATGAACTAGCTCCAGATAATCTACTAAATCTGAATATCTGAAAAGAAACCCAACTCTAGACTGCTCGTGTGGAAAATTATGAGCACCCAGAGTTTAGGAAAGGAACAATAAACTCCGGATCAGTCATGGGACTGGTGTGAGCAACAAAAACAGTTTATCTTTAAACAAACACAAAGGGTTTTAAACATTGAAATCCGCAATGCTTTTAGAAAATGAAACTACCATAAGACCTCCCACCACACACACAATGCAAACGCAGAATTGGAGGAGATTTCTTCTTATGATAGTCAAACATGCTTACTACGCAAAATCAATTGGATATTATTATTAGTGCATAGTGGAAAACAATTCGAAAGTAGAATATAAATCTTAGCCAGCATAGACATTTCGAACTATGCCTACTATAGCTACCATCCAAACAGTGGGGCGCCACCATAAGTGAATGGCAGGTTCTACAACTAATACCGTACTGGTTCGTATTGGAAGAATGGATTTCCAACAAATGGTCAGGCTAAGGAACTTCCTTCCGCCGCATGGGATCGCCTCTGGCGGGACGTCCCGAGAGACAAACTGCTCTCTGCCAAACAAGGCCGGGTTACCCCTGTAACAGGTAACTCACGAATATGTCATCACCCGGTCCTTTGGGACCTTTATCCGAGCGCTCGATATCCAACATCACACATCATAAAGAAGGTGTATCCACATGAGTAAGTATCAGGGCTCCATACCATAATACCACCCCTTTCCAGAAGGAAATGACATACCCTAAAGGGCGCGACCCTTATAACCTTGCCGCAACGATCCTGTTTTGACCATTTCCGGGTTGTGAGGCCCTGACGAAGTCTCGTCCACAAAGCTACGCTTTGTCACAAAGCCATGCTTTGGGTCAACAGATGATCAACCTATGATCACAAAGATAAATGATCAAACAAATGATCATATCACAAATGATCAAACACTGATCATCACACAGCAACACTCAGCATGCCACATTACCAAATTGGGATATATCGCTGATAAATTTCAACTACATAACCTCTGAGCTCGTACGTCTCAGAGAAGGGTGTTAAGCTAAGAGAATAAATTCTCCGCCACCAACAGAAATGTATTTGAAAGAAATCGGCTTTATATCTCAAAGTGTAATGTCAGACATACAATCCATACAAGTCTGTTCCGGGATCGAACAGAACCGAAGGCACTTCTCACGAAGCCCTTGCAATTCCGGATAATTTCCAATCACGTCCGGACTTCCCGTCACTAAGGATGATAAAACCTCTATATCGGGGATCAGCCGATGCAGAGTAACTCGACGGTAATCCTTCCGTTTTCAAAAATATCCGGTCTTCAACACCGGTCTTCAAATGCTATCACTATACGACGTATCACATATTCGGAATGGGTTATACGACCCAAAGGTCCTCTCCCGGCTAAACCGAATAGTGAGCGTAATATTTAAAAACATATGGATATGGGATTTCAATTAAGTCACAACTTAAACCCAAACTTTCTTTTCAAATGGTTTAACAAATTACCATTTCAAATCTTTAAACAAAAAGATTCATTTTAACAACCTTCAATGGTTTAAACAATTTCCACACTTTAACCTTTTAAACAAAAGATTCATTCACAGGTTTTCCAAATTTAATCCCCATTTCAATTGATTAACTCGTTAAATCTTTAAATCAAAGATTTAATTGATAGATTTCAAAAACATGTTTCAAAGATTTATTCGTAATTTGGAAAATCATCGTTAATTCAAACTTGAAATTCCTTTAATTCAAATTGGAAATCTATTTCTTATATAAGAGCTTTTATCAGTTGAAAACAATTAGTTTTCCCAAATCATTGAATTCAATTTCAAATATTGAATTTGAATTTAAATCAAATTATTTAAATTTCAAATTTTATTAAGTTATTTAAAAATAACTTTTACATTCAAAACTCATTTACAAAGCTCTTAATTTCAATTTCCAAAACCATTTAGATTCAAGAATTCAATCTTTAAAATTGTCAAAAATCTGTGACTTAACTGATTTCCACGTGAAATCCATATTTGTGTGTGTATGGTGTAGTCCAGGGGTTTCACACAGTAGTGCAACATCATTCAATCATCACAGATCAGAATACAAAAATATAGTTGATAAGCGGTATACCATAACGCTTATCGTTCATTTACAGATCACAGATCACAGATATATAAATCACAGATAATAATTTACAGTATAGATCACACAATATCAGGATATCTCACAAAACATCACAGATCAGGGATATCAAGCAATCCAAAGCACTTAATACCATTCAACAACCATAAGTAAGATTTATAGATCATCTAATAAATTTAAATCAGATAAATTACTTATGAATAATTTACTAGTCCTGGTTAATTAATTAATTACAAACCACTTGATTAATTATGCTTTAATCATTTATTAAATTCCCATTTAATTAATTTCCTTAATAACTTAATTAATAACTCAATTAATAAATAAATTAATAAATTAATTAACCCTTAATAATTTACAATTTAAATAAATCATCCTCAATTAACTATAATAAGTAATTATCCCTAATTACTTAATTAACTTTACCCATTAATTAATTTCCTTTAATTAAGAAATTATCCTCAAGTAATGAATTACCTTTAATCACTTATTTTAATTATCCTTAACCATTCACAGTAATTAAACATTAATTATTTTTAATTTATATTCATAAATCTCTAACCAGTAGTTAACCAATCAAAATCATTAGTTAATTAAATTAATTAACTATTCTTAAATCAATTCATTTAGTAATTATCCTTTTGACTACTTTAATTAACTGACTAATCTATGATAAATTATTCTTAAATTTATTACCTCAATTAATTAATCATTATTCTTTAATGTAATTACATAAAGCAATTATCCCTTAATCATATTAAGACCTCAATTAATTATTATTAACTACTTAACTTAAACCCTTAAGTTAAATTAATGTTTTTCATCTCTTAATAAATTACAATATTAAGTTTATCTAAAATAACTTTTTTTTTAAATAAAGTTTATATAGATTAAAACACTTTAAACTTTTAACAAATTGAAACTTAGATAACATTCATTATTTACAGAAGGAGTAGTTTTAACAAAATGGTATTAAGTAAACTTGATTTTGTTAAAGGTAAAAAAAAACACTGTTTTCACACTTAACTTCAAACCCGAAGCACATCCATCATTTTCTCGTGCTCGACCCGAAGAAACTCGCTCCATCCTTTCCTTCGAGACCAACCCATAGCCGCTTCGAGTATCTCTTCGAGTTTTCTTCCTTCTTCCCCAAACCTCAACAACCCAGATACCCAAATGGTACGCGTGCACGTGCACAACTAGTTTGATCACTTTTGGTCGAAGCTACGACCATCGACGAGTCCACGACCCTCCACTCGATCTTCCAGACCATCCATCAACACGAATCGACGACGATCTCACGATTAGGATACGTGACCCAAACTGGAACGAAACAGGACCACCAGAAATCGTCTCGTTCACCACGCCCCAACCACCAGAACTCATACGACTCCGGCCAACTACCAGTCAACTTCTCTTCTTCCATCACCCAAAAGCGCGTTGCGCTCGATCGATCACCCACGAAGAACGAACCCAAATACAAGCCCACGTCAAAACTAGGTTTACAAACGAAAAACGCTCACCGCCGTCGCCACCGTGCACTTGAGCATCTCCGGGCATTTTTCTCCGATGCCCCCTAGGCTTCTTTACCTCCACGCGAAACGCCGAGCTCCAACAATCCTCCGATCACCTGAATTCTCCCCAAACCCATTCCCAGTTCATTTATGAACTGCTCCCTTACCTTAGCTCTAAAAATCATGATCTTTACTTTAAAAATCATATTTTGATATACGAATTCAATCTATAGGCCTGAATTCGTGAATTTAGAAGTTTTAATTGGACTCATTTGAAGTGGTACTCAGTTTTTTAGTTTCCCAGAGATGATACCCAGTATTTTTAACTTGAATATATTTTAAAATTTAGTTCGAGGTCAAACCAATAGTTGTTGTTTTGATTTTAAATCCAAACAATGAGTGGATTGTTCAGAGAAGATTTTTGAATTGAAATCTTTGTTTACAAACTAAGATAGAGATCATATGAAAACACAGCCTACACACCAATACTTCAACCATTTAAATATTCACAAAGGGTTCAGATATATACGTGTAAGTATACTCATTCACAGATATATGCAACAAATTATATTTTTAAGTTTAATAACAACAAAAGTTACTCACCTGTTTTGGAAATGAACAGAGCATTTTTGAAATGGCTTTTGAAACTTGAATTACTGGAATATGCCTTTTGTTTTTAACACTTGAGTTGCTGAAGCTTGTTGAAGAAAATGTTTGTTTTTCCTTAAGCTTGTTTCAGGTAGAAGAAGATGCAAGCTTTTGAATAGATTGAAGAAAATGAAGACTACAGGCTTTAGTTCGCAAAAATGCATAGGTTTGATTTTTTTCTCTAGTTTTCCATTGATGAACGAAAAATGAGATGAGGAGGAGATATAAAGGAGTTTACAGAGTATTAATTTTTGTACAAGATTTGTTTCAGAGATTTTCTTTTGCTTTTTAAAAAAAAATGGTGGCTGATATATAGGAAACAAGTGTAGAGGCTTGTTTCACTGGTACACTACTTCTTTTTAAAAAAAAAAATAGGTCAGAGATTTTTTTATAAGTGGAGGCTGAAATGATCTTATGTTGTGTACTAGTGATGACAGTATTAAATGCTTTGGTACCTTACACATTGCATACTTATCTTTTCTCTTCACTTTCGTATGTACCAATATGATATTACTTGCCTGCCTACATATTTTATTTAACTATAGTGTATACAATACTTTACTTGCCTGCAATTATATGTGCCTAAAGACTATAAGATTCTAGACTTATCCTATTTCTTTGTATATGTGTTCATAGATATTTTCTTTTATTTTGCTTTGCATATTTCTTACCTGCATATTTTATTTATGACTACACATCTTGCTTTGTTTATACTTACTTTACTTTGCATTGTTTCAACCTTAGCACTTCAAAACACTACAGGCATATTTATTTGCCTGCATATGTTTTTGTACTTAATGTACTTTGTCTTTAATAATATTATTTTATAATATAAATTTCTATTTTAATTTATTGTTAAACTTTTGTTTAATATGTTGTTAAAAATTTTCTAACGTATTTACCTTATACTTTTATAGTTCATCTTTTATTTATTCATCTCTATTTATAACTCAAATACACTTGGCCTTGTAATATAAATAATTTCTATTTCTAGTTTAAATATTAATTATTGTTATTTAACTTCATATTTATTTTATAAATTCAAACCATTATCAGCCATCAATTCTAATATTTATTATTATCATTTATTATTAAACCAATCATTTACAATATTTTTAATTTAAATGATTTATACAAAATATACTTGAATATCGGGGAAACTCGTATCACTTAAATCGATTAATTTCACAACTTTACTTCAAAAATCGAATTAATTATCAACTTAAATTTTTATAAAATTCGGGGTCGTTACATAATTAGAGGGTAATCACTGGATGTGATTTATGTAAGTTGATGTGTAGATAAAGTAATGTGGGAAATTACTTTTGTAATTAATCGAGGGTTTAATAAATGAAGATAATTAATTATGGGATAATTAATTTAATTTATATGTAATTAAAGAGAGTTAATTACTGGTGTTATTAATCAGGGTGATTAATAATTGTTTAGTTTAAAGATTAAATTACTTAAAGTAATAAAGTAGTTTAATTTACAAATTAATGATATGATTTTAAAATGTTTAACTAAGTAATAATTAATAATGAGGTAATTAATTAATGTAATTAATTAATAATAAATGTAGTTAATTATATTTAATTAATAAATGAAGTAATTAAATGTTAATTACTATGAATAATTTAATAATTCATTTGTGGAATTAAATTAAGACTAATTACTTATTGTAATTAGAAAAGGATTGTATAAGCAGGATTTATATATGTGGTAGTTAATTTAATTTACTTTAAATTAATCAGTGAGAGGAGTAATTAATTTAATTCATTTTAAATTAATTATAGTTGTGAATGATAAATCATTGCTTATGAATGGTACTGATCCCATTGTTTGATTGATTGTGATCTCAGATATGAGACGAGTGATATCTGTTGTGATTTGGATGCTTATCTGAGATATTATTGATTATCTGTTTATGGTGATGTTGTGATATCCATTGTTATATTGTGACTTATCTATCTGTGTTGATATAGATAATTGAACTGAATTGTTTTAACTTTAAAAACAACTTGGCCTTAAAAGACACGTTTTGGATTTCGATGAGACCGGGATCGGGTTTCCGTATACCGGGATTCCAGGTCTGGAGACCCGAATACCACATCGATCCAAATTAACGTTAGGTCGTGAAATTCAAATGGAGCAAGTGAAGACTCGAGGTATAAGAACTATTCGTCAGTATAACTCTGTGGGTGATTCCGTAATGAGTTTGACGGAGATAGTACTTATAGATTCGAGATGGTGATTCAGAATGCAAGGGTTATTGTCGTTAACTCTGAGGGTGATTCCAATACGAGTGTAACGAGATAATGCCTTCGGTTTCGTTCGAACCCGGAACGAACTTGTATGGATTGAATGCTTTCAGCACATCGTCAGGTGGACGATGAGCATTCTAAGTGATGAGTTCTGATAAAGGTAATCGTGACCTCAAGCCTCATCAACCGGGAATGGCTAAAACAGGGGAGGTGCAGCAAGGCTTCGTGGGTAGCCCCCACTTGAGAGCGGGATATACCCCTGTTTAGAGGTCCCTTTTATTCGGTTTGTGGGCAGTTGATTCGCGACAACTGCTGGGGTTGTTTCGTTTGGAACTGTTCAGTAAGGAATGGTTCAGGCCTTGTGTTGCAGGGGAGCGGGCGTACTCCTCGGTACAGTGATCTAGGCCACGTACTGTGACGGGCGGTACCCCAGTAGCCCAGCCATTGTATGGAATCCAATCTCCAATAAGCGCCGTACGTTTTGATTGTGCCCAACTATGTTGAAATGTGAGATGTAAGCATTTCAGCTATTTTCTATTTACTTGAAAACCCTAGACACTATTATAATATCACTGGATTTCCTATAAAATGTTTTGGTTAGCGTAAGGTAAAAACTTTTCCATGTTTATGTGTGGGAAGTCTTACGTGATACCTTTGTTTCAAATGATTTTCAAAGTTAAACAACCTTACCCTGTTACTCATACCAGACCCATGTCTGACCCGAAGTTTATTTCTGTTTTTCATAAACTCTCGGGTACCCAAATTTTTACGGGTAGCCAAGGGATTCAGGTTGGCTTTGACGAATACTGGAGGAGCAATGGAGCAGGAGGCTTCAGCGTATAGATATATATTGGTTCCGCTGTGTTAGTGTTTATTCTATATTCCGCTGTGTTGTATCTCTGTGATGTGTGAGTTGTATTAACTAGACAGGTGTTTATAACTGTCTAGTTTGTGATGTATTGTCTGTGTAGCTCTGATGTATATGATACTATGTAATATTTATGTGATATATTATATTTTATTCGTTCCGCTGTTGAGATTCTGTTGTTGTTTCTTCTTCTTCTCTATCTTTTCTACTTTCTCACCTCTTTCTTTTCTTAAAAATGATACGTCTTCCTAGGCATAGGAAGTAGGGTCGTGACAGTTGGTATCAGAGCATTAGGTTGAGAGAATACCTAGGCTCTGGAGTGGTGTCTATCCCGAGAGAGCGTATTTGTATTTTTTTATATATATATTTATATTTATTTCTACCTATCGGTTGGGTTACCTGTTCTGGTTATCCAATATAAGTATAAAGGTGGATAGGGTAGTGATCTGTGTAACACGATCACTGATGGTTGAATTTGTTGAGATTGGAAATGTGTATGTCAGGATTGTAGGCCCAATTTCCTTCTCGAGTTAGTTTTGTTGTGGTGAAGGTTTTCATCGATCTTGGAAGGATATCTGTTAAAGTTTGGAGTTTATCTTTGGAGTGTAAGTTGGATGAACTAGAGTTGAGATCTATCGGATGGACAGAAGTTGGTGATGGTACCTTGATATTTCAGGATATTGTAGCTGTGTGATGAGACGCAGTGACTAGGGATGTTTCCGAAGATATTTCTTTGGAACAAGCTAAAGAAGTGTGTCTGCTTAGATATTGCGGCTATGTGCAGCAGGATATTTCTGTTGGTGTGGTCCGAGTCTCTCGAGGAAATTCAAAATTAGAGTCTGTGGGCATCAACGTCAGCAGTGTAGCTCGGAGTGTCCTTTATGCCGTCAGGGAAGCTTTCTGGCTTAACAGTTTTCTTGAGGTAAATTTCAGGAGCAGTAGGGTGAATCCATTTCTTCGATGGATTGGCTATAGAAGTGTATGCTGTTCTGATTTGTGACGAGAGAGCAGTTTTCTTTGGGATTAAGCTGGATTGATCGCAAAAGTGACTTGCGATGGTTTGAGTGTTCTCTAGTTTTTTAGAGATTCTTCTTTTTCTGGTGTCTTCTGGAAGTCAGAATTTTGTCGGCATCTGGAGTTTGAGTTGGTATCGACTGTACTTCAGAAGTGATACCGATAGTTTAGTTTAGTAGTAGGATGATTTTTGAGTTGGTGAACCAGCTCAGTTTTGGAGGAACTTCTAAAATTTTTGGGGAATCTTCTGAGTTCTCTCTTTATGGATCTATTGAGCCATATTTTCCGAATAATTGAGAAGCCTACCAGTTGTGATTGCTGACTGATGGTTGCAAAGCCTAGGTCCATCCCAATTGGTATCAGTGGAAGTTTGTGCTTGTGTACATCATCTGTGTTTTCATCTACCTATATCAGAGTAGCGTAGTGGAAGCATGGTGGCAGCAGTTTTAGAGTGGAAGCAAATGGAAGTTGTAGTGTTTGGATTAGAGAATTTTTACAGCAGATTTTTTAGGATCTGAGGCCAGATTTGAGTACATCTGTTTTATCACTTCCAGATGGGAGATGTGAGATCTGTCTTCTGATTGCGGAGTAGAGTTTGTGTTTTGAGTTTTGATTGATCTTGGAAAAGATCGTTTTGTTGGATTGGTTGAGTCCAGTTTGTTTCTGAAGGATATCAGCAGGGTTGAGCTGATCAGAAAAGATGTAGGAGACCCAGGATCGTCCGAAGAATTTTGCGGATAAGAAACGAAGGAAATTTGGAATTCGAAGTTGGAGACTCCGTTGTTGTTGAAGTTTTCTCTGGTTCAGGGAGCTATAAGTTGGGTAAGATGTGGAAAGCCAACTCTGAGATATTTTGGATCTTTTCTGTTGTTCTTCTGAGGATAAGTGTTGAGTCTTCAGATTCGAATTGTCAGTTGGGATGATTGGGATCCATTGTATTTCACGTATCTTTGAGGGAGTACGTGTGAGATCTATCTCTGGTTATAGAACCTGCAGATCGGGAGTTTTGGTTGTCGAGTCAGACTTGTCTATAGTCTGATATCTTGTCTAGTTGAGTAGATCTAGATGAGTAGGAGCTCTGTAGTTTAGTAGTAGTGATGGTTTGGATTCTATAGAGCGAGTAACCCGGTATTTATACTCAGGAAACTCGAAAGAATTCTATCCAGAATTTTTCTAGATAGTTAGATTTGTTTGATTTGATGCTATGGTTGTTAGCATATGATTGATATGTGCTTGTACTTTAAAATTAAATTTTAAATTGGATTATTAAATTACCTTTGTTTAAATTTCGGGGATGAAATTCTTTTAAGGGGGGAGGAATGTGACATCCCGGAAATTTTGACGATATCAATTTAATAATCTGCGGTAGAAATTAAATTGATATGATAATAACTGTTAATAAAATGTGAATTTGATTTATAATTTTCCTCTGAATAGATGTTTAACTGATAATTTATATTTTAAAGGCTAATAAATTGTTTTCTGTTTATAATCTATATATAAATTTATATATATTGTAAATAGATAAGATCTGATTTGAATTTTAATAAAAGAAGATATATTTTCTTATTTTAATATTTTGGTAATTTTAGTCTGAATTAATATATATATCTTTTTAAAAGCTATTAAATAAATAGTCTGTTGATTTTAATATATATACAGGGTAAGTTAATTTGTTTAAAATTGATTTTTACTTAAATTTAAATTTAACAAAGGTGGTTTGTTCTTTTTAAATATAGAATTGATATAATATGAGTAATTTATTTATATAGTGATAATATCTTTTATAAAATCATTTTATTTTTGATAATGAGTTTATTTATTTTTATAGAGATAATTTCTTTGTAAATTATTTTAATTTGATAAATATTTTTGTGAATAGATTTTTAAATAGGAATTGTTATATATATATATAATTGGAAAGCTATAGTTTGAAGTTTCAAGTAAAATCTTTGTTTAAGTTTTAAAATAAAATAAGCTTTATAAATATTAAACTTAAGTATAAATCAAATGTATGATCTTAACAAATAGAAAGAAAAATCTATAAACATAAGAACAAAATAAAAATCTATAAAACATAAGTATAAAAAGGAACATAAGATATAAAGATACAAGTTAACATTTTAACTATAATAACCATAACAACTTTCAAATAAAAACTTATGTAAAGTAGTAGGCAAATAAATACCTGTAGTGTTTGAAATGCTAAGCTTAAAACAAAGTATAGAAATAATATGCAGATAGATAGAAATGCAAAGAACAAGTTAGTATGCAGACAAGCTAAAGTATTCGAAGCTAGGCAAGATAACAAATTACAAGTGTGCAGGCTGAAGCAATAAAACAAGGCGAATAACAAAAGTAAAACCAACACTTAGAAATTTTGTACAGGCAACAAAATTTAAAAGCTAAAGTAAATATACAACATGTTTTGGCTTGTAAAACAAGATTCAAGCAAAGTAGAAATATCTATGACATATGTAGTATAAAATAATCAAAATGGGAGACATAAGTACAATACCATTTAATGCTTCATATCTCAAGAGCATACCAAAGTCTATTCGAACTGGTTCCAAAATCATTTCAGCCTCCTATTCTAAAAGAAAATCTATGGCAAATATGAAAATGCTTGTACCTGAAGCATTACTTGACCAGATATCACCTACCCTATACAAACACCTCTATATTATTTCATATTTGTTTTCGTTTAACACTGCAAAACCAGAAAAAGAAAATATAGTAAACCATTTCTTTTGCAAACTAAAACAACAATTTCAAAACAACAAAAGGGAAGGTGATGGGAAGATCAAGCAAAGCCTTCTCAGTTTTCAAGATGTAAACTGTTTCAAGGCAAAGCTCTGTTCTTTTGCAAAAACTAAGGTGAGTAACAATTTTTGGTTAAAAACTACTTAAATGCAAGATGGTTGCATGTTTATATCTGACTATTGATATGTTTATGTGATTGCATATGTAAAGTGCCTGAGTAATTATAAATGTATGTGTGTTCAGGGACTATATTTGTAGCTCCTCTGGTTGTTTTCAAATTTCAGCTTTGATTCAAAAAAAAAAACAAATCTCTCGATTTAGTCTGAGATAGGGTTTAAGGTTTAAACCAAACTTGTATGTTTTATCATAGTTTAGTTTTTAAAATTTTATTTAAGTTGAATTAAAGTTTAAATGCCATTGGAATCTTATAAACAACAGACAAACTAAAATAATGAGTAAATTCGAACATTTAAAAATGTAGATTCAGGGTTACAGGTTAATTCACTACCCTATAACAAGATTTTTAAAATAAATATCATCATTTTTAACATAGTATATAAGGTGCAGTTTTGGGTAAAACGAAAATGGGTTTTCGTTGATTTTGGGGTGATCTAGTACATTGGAATACCTGGCGTTCTTTGTGATGATGGAGTGGTGAACGGAGAGGCGAGGAAAAATGGTGAATGGCGTTGTAGTTCGTCGTGGAGGAATCGGCGACAAAGTCTTTCCTGTAAACCTAGTTTTTGGTAAGTTTAGAAACGTGTTCGTCTCGACCTCCATGGTGGATCGAGTTCCACGAAATTTTAGGGACTGGAGACTGGAAGGGAGGCGAAGATGTGGTTGGAAGCCCATAGGTTCTGGTGATCGGAGAATCGAGTTCGAGGGGGTACTAGGTGTTGGGTTTCGTTCCTGTTCTTGTGACAGGTAACTCGATTTCGATTGGGGCAATTGCTCGAGATTCTGGTGATCGAGATCGTGAGGGGTGGTCGGAGATGTTGTGCTGGCATCGGAGTCGATGGTCACAGGCGAACATTTCGCCTGTGCACGTGCACGTACTTTGGTGATGGCTGTCGATTTCGTTTGAGTGCTCGAAATTTTTGCGTGAGAGACTCGGGAGGTACTCGAGTTATTCGAGTGTTTTACTCGAAGCAGTTCGCTGGCGTAGGAATGTGTTCGAATGCCTCAGATCAAACTGTTAAGTGTTTGCGTGGATGGTTCTGGGGAAAATACTCGGGTAGATCGTGAGTTAGTCTCGAAGCAGGGATGTTAAGAACTCGAAGCAGGCTGGGCTCCTCACGAGACAGAGGAATGTTTCCAGTTTTTAAATAAAATTGATTTCCAGGTTTAAAGCTAAGTTAAAAATTTAAATAAGATTTTAAATAGTTGTTTAAATTTAAGTAGTGGATGGTATCAAATTTTCTTTGAATCCAAAATCTGAAATTTAAATTAATTTTTATTTTGAATGTATTTTAAACGAACGGTTTTATAAAAAGTAAAATTTGTTTTAAACCAAATGATAACGGAAGTTTTTAGAAATTATTTTATTAAAAGTTTTGAGAGAAAGAAATGTATTGCAAGATTAAAAATATACTTTAAAAAAAAAAGAATTGATTTTCATAATAATTTCAAATTTAAAAAGCTCTTTCCTTTATATAAATTTTGTTTTAGGAAATAGATGATATGTACATTTATTTAAAGAAATTTTAAAGTGAATTTACACTAGATTAATGTTTAAATCATTAATCACTTTAAATCTTAAATTTAGAAAGGAATTTGGAATTTAAAATGTGGAAATGTTAATTAAGTCATTTATTAAGGAATTAACTACTGTAGAAATAAATTAAATAGTGAAGTAATTAATAAATTAATTAGAGAATGACTTATTTATATTAAGTTGTAATTAAAAAGAAATTTTAAAGGGAGAAATCAAGTAATTGTTTAGTTAATAAATCAATTAACTAAGGATTTTAAATTGATTTATAAATGTGATAAATATTGATAATAATTAGATGAATTAATTTGGATAATGCATTGAAACTGTTAAATGAATATTTAACAAAAGTAATTAAAGGGTTATTATCTATTGGAACTAAATTTGAAGATATGATTGATTGAATAAATTTAGTTTAATCAAATTTATAAATCATTTAATAACCTGATAAGTAGATTTACTCGGTGTAATTAATGAAGCAGAGTTTCTTAGAGAAGTAATTAGAGGGTAATCACTGGATGTGATTTATGTAAGTTGATGTGTAGATAAAGTAATGTGGGAAATTACTTTTGTAATTAATCGAGGGATTAATAAATGAAGATAATTAATTATGGGATAATTAATTTAATTTATATGTAATTAAAGAGAGTTAATTACTGGTGTTATTAATCAGGGTGATTAATAATTGTTTAGTTTAAAGATTAAATTACTTAAAGTAATAAAGTAGTTTAATTTACAAATTAATGATATGATTTTAAAATGTTTAACTAAGTAATAATTAATAATGAGGTAATTAATTAATGTAATTAATTAAGAATAAATGTAGTTAATTATATTTAATTAATAAATGAAGTAATTAAATGTTAATTACTATGAATAATTTAATAATTCATTTGTGGAATTAAATTAAGACTAATTACTTATTGTAATTAGAAAAGGATTGTATAAGCAGGATTTATATATGTGGTAGTTAATTTAATTTACTTTAAATTAATCAGTGAGAGGAGTAATTAATTTAATTCATTTTAAATTAATTATAGTTGTGAATGATAAATCATTGCTTATGAATGGTATTGATATCCCATTGTTTGATTGATTGAGATCTCAGATATGAGACGAGTGATATCTGTTGTGATTTGGATGCTTATCTGAGATATTATTGATTATCTGTTTATGGTGATGTTGTGATATCCATTGTTATATTGTGACTTATTTATCTGTGTTGATATAGATAATTGAACTGAATTGTTTTAACTTTAAAAACAACTTGGCCTTAAAAGACACGTTTTGGATTTCGATGAGACCGGGATCGGGTTTCCGTATACCGGGATTCCAGGTCTGGAGACCCGAATACCACATCGATCCAAATTAACGTTAGGTCGTGAAATTCAAATGGAGCAAGTGAAGACTCGAGGTATAAGAACTATTCGTCAGTATAACTCTGTGGGTGATTCCGTAATGAGTTTGACGGAGATAGTACTTATAGATTCGAGATGGTGATTCAGAATGCAAGGGTTATTGTCGTTAACTCTGAGGGTGATTCCAATACGAGTGTAAAGAGATAATGCCTTCGGTTTCGTTCGAACCCGGAACGAACTTGTATGGATTGAATGCTTTCAGCACATCGTCAGGTGGACGATGAGCATTCTAAGTGATGAGTTCTGATAAAGGTAATCGTGACCTCAAGCCTCATCAACCGGGAATGGCTAAAACAGGGGAGGTGCAACAAGGCTTCGTGGGTAGCCCCCACTTGAGAGCGGGATATACCCCTGTCTAGAGGTCCCTTTTATTCGGTTTGTGGGCAGTTGATTCGCGACAACTGCTGGGGTTGTTTCGTTTGGAACTGTTCAGTAAGGAATGGTTCCGGCCTTGTGTTGCAGGGGAGCGGGCGTACTCCTCGGTACGGTGATCTAGGCCACGTACTGTGACGGGCGGTACCCCAGTAGCCCAGCCATTGTATGGAATCCAATCTCCAATAAGCGCCGTACGTTTTGATTGTGCCCAACTATGTTGAAATGTGAGATGTAAGCATTTCAGCTATTTTCTATTTACTTGAAAACCCTAGACACTATTATAATATCACTGGATTTCCTATAAAATGTTTTGGTTAGCGTAAGGTAAAAACTTTTCCATGTTTATGTGTGGGAAGTCTTACGTGATACCTTTGTTTCAAATGATTTTCAAAGTTAAACAACCTTACCCTGTTACTCATACCAGACCCATGTCTGACCCGAAGTTTATTTCTGTTTTTCATAAACTCTCGGGTACCCAAATTTTTACGGGTAGCCAAGGGATTCAGGTTGGCTTTGACGAATACTGGAGGAGCAATGGAGCAGGAGGCTTCAGCGTACAGATATATATTGGTTCCGCTGTGTTAGTGTTTATTCTATATTCCGCTGTGTTGTATCTCTGTGATGTGTGAGTTGTATTAACTAGACAGGTGTTTATAACTGTCTAGTTTATGATGTATTGTCTGTGTAGCTCTGATGTATATGATACTATGTAATATTTATGTGATATATTATATTTTATTCGTTCCGCTGTTGAGATTCTGTTGTTGTTTCTTCTTCTCTCTATCTTTTCTACTTTCTCACCTCTTTCTTTTCTTAAAAACGATACGTCTTCCTAGGCATAGGAAGTAGGGTCGTGACAAGTATGGGTTGAAATGATACATACCCGAACGGACTTTAGAATAGGAGAAAATCGTTATGGGTTGAAATGATAGACCGAAGCGATTTTCATTTGAATTGAAATTGGGATTACGGGTTGAAATGATATCTACCCGTATATATTTAAATTACGGATTGAAATGATAAATATCTATATCACTTAACCATATGATAGAAATATATGTACAAACATCGTTGGTCCATATATTTAAATATTTTGAAAATAAATTCTATGGAGTTGAAAGAAAATTTATATTTCAAAATAGATTTTGGTAATAATTTGAACAAATTAAGGTTGGGAAGATAATTCGAATTTAGTTGAAATTGTATTCATTAAAGAATTTTATTTAATTAAACCGATTTGAAATTTATTGAAATTGAGATTTATGATATGATTTATAACTTGGGTTTGATTTTAATAATTTGATGAATATTTCTTGTTTAAATAAATTTAAGGAAGTATTTAGTAAATTGAAATTTAGGGCTAGTTAAATGATATTGAATCTATTAAGTGAATATTCCCTGATTAAATAATAATGAAGTTAAATCAAGAGCTATATGAAACTGTTAAATTTAACTTTGAAATGTGAATATTAAAGCCTTGAAATATATTGAAAATTTAAATGGTATATTTAGAACTGAATTGAATTGATGAATGGAGCTTGAATAAATTTGAATTTGAAATTTGAAGTTGATTTGAATCGATTTGCGAGACTTGAGAAAATTAAATGCTTTACTTTATAAATTAATTAATATATATACTATCTTGGAAAATAGTTATATTTGAAATGAAATAATATTTGGGTTTTGAAGTATAAATTAGATTGAAATGACCACGGTGTTATAATGTATATTTCCACCTTGTAGATAGTTCTGAAGATCCTTAGAGGATGGTTATCCCAAACATCCTTTAAGTTACTTTTATTTCAGTTGATATTTCACTTGAGTTGGATTTATTGATATAAGAATGTTAATCCTGACTCGAGTGTTTTGTGTTTTGCTTTACGCTCGGGTCATACCGAGTGATACAGCAATTGAGACTCACCTTGGAGTTTGGAGCTTCATTTGGCAACCATCGATTCAGCTTTCAGCTTTCCAGTTGATTTGTTCAGAGAGGTCATCTATTCGTACCGAAGACTTCACAGTATTTGAGATATTCTGTTGTATTATATTTTTAACTCTGATGTTTATATAGTAGCTTCATGAACTACTATTTTATCTATTCCGCTGAGTATTATTGTATTACTCTGTGTCTGTGATTCTGTGATTGATTTATTTACTGCATATGCTGAGTTTTGCCAAATTTAAATTAACAATCTGATATTTTTGAATTATTCAAGTCAGACATGTGTGGATTTATTGTCGATTTGAATGGTCCAAAATAGCGGGTCGTTACAGTTGGTATCTGTAACGACCCGGAATTTTGAACGAATTAAATTGAGAATATTTAATTTATTTTAAATATTTGAATGATAATTTAATTTGAATCCCCGATATAACTTTGAGACTGACGATTAAATGATAAAATTTAATTGATTGAAACTGGATAAAAATTTGAATCTTTAATTTTAAGCCGAAGAAAAATATTTCAAACGCTTGTAAAATTTATATTGATAACACTGAAGATGATAGAAGCTTCAGAAATTGATTTGGAAAACAATTTGTTCAGTTTTGAAATTTATATCGTTCAACCGATATTTAAAATTAGTCGTCCGAGGCGCAGTCTCGGAATTCGACGAAACCAGTTCCATTGGATCCGTAATATTGTATTATTGTCGGATTTCAAATTTCGTATTTATCGGAGTTGATATGTGAGCGCACGGTGAGTAAACGCGTTGAGATTTAACCGAATCCAAATTGAATTTAAAAATTTAAAATTGTCAACATCAGCCACCCTAGGTTTTCTTAGCAGACCTATTCTCTGCAACAATCACGTTCTCGTGTTCCCTTCGGTTCCTTTTATCACGCAACTTTCCCCTTCCTTCAGTAAACTTCACGAGAAAGATAAAAATAAAACGAAGTATTTTCGTTTGAAATAAAAATTAATGGCCGAACGTCTCCAGGCAAATGAAAAAATTCCAGAACAAAATCTCGTTCCCTCCTTTTAGAATCGAGATGTGAACGTTTTTCCTTCCTTTCTCCATTCCCAAAACCTATTCGATAACAAATGAAAAGAAAAAAATCAAATCACGAGTTCGTCTTCACGATGTTCGACCCTTCAACGCGGTCAAGTAAGGTTTCGCGAGTGGGTCGGGGAGAGACGTAGCAGCGAGTGGAGTTGGGATGAAATCGCGCTCGCGTGGCTCGTCAGTGAGGGGGGGTGATGTTCGAAGTGCGTGGAGTTGGAGTGGTTGCAAAACGAACTGGAATGGAAATCGCGTTCGACGGCAGGCGAGCAACTGGAAGGGGGTGCTGTCGCGATTCAGGGTAGTTGGGGTTTCCGTGATTTTTGGGGTCGAGTCGCGTTCGAACTCACATCTGTTCGAAGTTGTGACGAACGAGGCGGCGACTCAGCTGGCGGCGACGAGGCCGGAATAGCGAGATGGATTTGTGGCACAGGGGCAGCTAGGGTTTACTCGCTTGCGCGAGAGGAAGTCGACGCGGCAGGCGAAGCAGTGGTGATGGTCAATATTGTTGAATTTCAGCTGAAGGTGGTGCGTTCGAATTTGGGGATGACAGACACGGCGACTTGGTGGTGGCTACTCGATCGGAGCTGTGGAGGTGGTCGTCTGAGTTTGAGCTTTACAGTGATGGTATCGAGTCGTCAGTGGTTGAACTTCGGCAGTACGGGTAGTCGCAGTGGTGACCTGGGAAAGCTCGATCTCGGTTGAAGGTATAATCATATGCTAACAAGTTTGTTTCGAATTTAAATCTGAAGAATATATGTATGCACATGCAGATTTTTAATTTACATATACATGAACAAGAATATAATATAAATTTGTAAAGTTTATGTAAAATTTAAAATTAAAATTTTGAAATCCATAAGTTATTTTTAAGTATAGGTATATGTAGTTTCAATAAAATTTATTTTTAAAGGAAGATTTTAGTTTTAAAATTTAAATTGTAGTTAAATAAAATTATAAGAGGAGAATACTGGTTTAAATAAAACTACCAGTTAATTTAACTATTAAAATGAAATTACCGATGAATCGAGATTATCAAATGAAATTATTATTCGATTATTTCGTATATTAATAGAATTGTATAATTACTTATACAAGGTCAAATAAAGTTGAGGAAACAAATTGGAAATGGAAATGGATGGCAAATTTAAAAGCTAAGGTGAGATCTTCTCACTCAGATTTAAATTTGAATTGCAGTTATTGATTGTGTTGATTGCTATTGAATGTACTATTAGATATAATAGGATATATCTATATATATAGCAGTATATACATATTGGCATATGTATATATTGGATTGATTGATTTCCCGCCTCGTATAGCGGATGAGACCCTATTGCGCCGTTAGTAAGCGGATTTATAAAAACCTATATACCGCGATAATTCCGTACTGGAGCAGAATTGGTATTGTGCTAACATCTTTGGATGCAGGGAAACAGGTTGGAGGGATCCAACTGGACCCCTCACATTGATTGAATTTATTTCTACTGTGATGTGATAATCTGTGAATGATTATTGATGTTATTGAATTGATATCTGGAAATTGTTTGAAAGCTAAAATTTAGCTGAATGGATGTTTTGACATCATTGGATTCCAAAGATAAACGAAATTGAATTTTTGAAATTCAAGTAGAAAATTTCTAAATGAATCAATTTTTGAAATTGAAGAAATTTTTAAGAAAGGAATTTTAAAGTATAACAAGTGAATTTTTATAATCTTATCGAATAAATTCCAGAATAAAGTGGAAATGCTAAATAAATGGATTTCATAAAACAGTGATTTTAAATTGAAGAAATTAATTTAAATTTGGATTTTTAAATAGATTGAAAGAAACGATTGAAATTTATTTTCTTAAAAAAAAAGGAATTTATTTAAAAGAAGATAAGTTGGAAATTCAGTTTGAAATTTAATTGGTAAATTGAAATAAGTTGTGAAATCAATGAAAAATGATTTCAATTTGAAGAATCCATTTAAAACAGAATATTGAATAATTTGAGAAAAATAAGGAATTTATTTTAGTAGTGATAAATAAAATTTGAAATCAATCTGTAATTGATTTAATATTTAGAAATGAATTTTTGAGAAAGCAATATGGAAATTTTATTCAAACGTTGGAAATAAAATTAGGAATCAATATTGAAATTGATTTGGTATTGAAGCTTTTATAAATAGAATTAAAATTTATAAAAGTTATTTATAAACCCAAAGTCACTTATTTTGATAAGTTAAATATAGAAGTTGATAAAAGAAGGTTTATAAGTCGAAGTTGTTATTAAAAGAGAAATAGAATTTATAAACGTGCTTATAAATTCGAAAATAGATTGAATGTGATAAATTTAATATAAAAGATTATTTAAGAAGATATATTCACGATTTTGAATAGCGAATTTTTATGGAAATAAAAAGGTGTAGAAATGATTGAAATGGGGTTAAGTAAATTTTATTCACGATTTTGGACAGTGAATATATTGTTAAGTAAAATGGATTCATTTTTGAAGAAGTAATATTTTAAAAATGAAGTTAAAACATTTTAAAGGTGTTTTAAAATGTATTATGAATCGAAATCATAGATTTCAACATTTATTGTTGAAATAGGCGTTTTCGAAAATATAAGGAAATGATGGACTATAACACTGTTGTTATAGTCAATGATTTCCGAAAGGAAATGTTTTATATAGTATTGGGATTTATATATCTATCTCAATTTCGAATCCCTATACTAGAGATTTTGAGTCGTCGTAACGATGTTTTACGTAACATTCGTTTTGACTCAAATAAATGTTGTTATTATAAACGATTTCCTTAAATAATGAATATATACTTAATTTGATTTAAGTATATCGAATATTTTCAATTGTTGAAAATAAATAGACTTGTGAAATTCTTATTATTAATAAGAATGGAAATGCTTTTCCAAAATAAAATGAAATGTTTTTGAGAATTTATCATTGAAAAGATAAATTGAAAATTGAATATTGAAAACGATTTGAAATCGAATATCTGTAGATATTTTGAAATATAAATTCACTATGGAATTTATAAAAGGAAAGGGAAACTGTTTAGGAAAATAAACGTTGGTTTATTTTTTTTGAAGTGTGGAAATTATTATATCTAGTAAAGATATTTTTGAAGATAAATAATTTGGAAAATTATTTGAAATCTGATGATGTTGCGCATCTTTATTGATAGTTAAATAACCGACTATCAATAATTACCTTTAGATAGGTATTTGTTGTGAATTTGGATGAATTTGAATGCCACACTTATTTTTGAATAAACGCTCACTATTCGGGTTAGCCGGGAAAGGACCATGGGGTCATATAACCCATTCCGAATATGTGATACGTCGTTATGAATCGCATTTGAAGACCGGTGTTGAAGACCGGATATTTTTGAAAACGGAAGGATTACCGTCGAGTTACTCTACACCGACTGATCTTCGGTTTAGAGGTTTTATCACCCTTAGTGACGGGAAGTCCTGACGTGATTGAAAATTATCCGGAAGTGCAAGGGCTTCGTGAGAAGTGCCTTCGGTTCTGTTCGATCCCGGAACAGACTTATATGGATTGTGTGTCTGACGTTACAATTTGAGATATAAAGCTGATTTCTTTCAAATACATTTCTGTTGGTGGCGGAGGATTTATTCTCTTAGCTTAACACCCTTCTCTGAGACGTACGAGCTCAGAGGTTATGTAGTTGAAATTTATCAGCGATATATCCCAATTTGGTAACGTGGCATACTGAGTGTTGCTGTGAAATGATCAGTGTTTGATCATTTGTGATATGATCATTTGTTTGATCTTATATCTTTGTGATCATAGGTTGATCATTTTGTTTGACCCGAAGCAGGGCTTTTTGAGAAAGCGTAGCTTTGTGGACGAGACTTCGTCGAGCCTCACACCCCGGAAATGGTCGAAACAGGAAGGATGCAGCAAGGTTCTAGGGAGTAGCGCCCCTTAGTGTATGTCATTCCTTCTGGATAAAGGTGGTATCATGGTATGGAGCCCAGATACATAACCTCTGTGGTTACTGCATTTTTATTATCTATGTGGTTTGTTGCGAATCGGGGATCCTCGGGAAGATCGGTGACGATCGGGGGATGGCATACGCGTGTCAGTAGTTACCTATTTTTGCAGAGGTAACCCGGCCTTGTGTTGGCAGAGATCCGGTTAGGTTCTCGGGTCGTCTATTCCAGGGACGTACCCATCGTGGATAGGAAGTTCCTTAGCCTGACCATTTGTTGGAAATCCAAAGAAACAATACGACACTTGTACGGATTTAGTTGTAGAACCTATCATTCACTTATGGTGGCGCCCCACTGTTTGGATGGTAGCTATAGTAGGCATAGTTCGAAATGTCTATGCTGGCTAAGATTTATATTGTACTTTCGAAATGTTTTCTACACTATGCACTAATAATAATATCAAAAAGAATTTGATTTTGCGTAGTAAGCATCTTTGACTATCATAAGAAGAAATCTCCTCCAAGTCTGCGTTTGCATTGTGTGTGTGGTGGGAGGTCTTATGGTAGTTTCATTTTCCAAAAGCATTGCGAATTGACTTTAAAATTCTCTGCTATTTATTTTAAAGATAAATAACTGTTTTACGATCTCACACCAGTCACCATGACTGACTCGGAGTTTATTGTTCCCTTCTAAACTCTGGGTGCCCACCAATTTCCACACGGGCAGCCTAGAGTTATGTTATCAGGATATACTGGATATTCTGGAGCTTTGGAAGCAAGCTGGATGGCGAGACGTAGTATTTGTATCTGATAATATTTATTCCGCTGTGTATTCTGTATGAGGACAAGTTATATAACTGTCCATTGTTGTATATTGACTCTGATGATTGATGTATGTATAAAATGATATAGTTCTTTGGTTTAAAGATTACTGATTTATCTATTATATATTGTTCCGCTGCGATGTGTAAGATTCTGATATTGTTCTGTTTCTGTTGTTGTTCTCTTGTTCTGTTGTTGTTCTTCTTTCTTTTTCTTCTATCTTCTTCTTCTACCTTTTTCTTCCTTCTTAAAACCATAACTTTTCGGGTTTCCGGCATTCGATGGCTCAGCAGTCGATAAAGTGAGTATCGATGTTGAATTTTCGAAAGTCGAAAATTTTTGGGATGTTACAAGTGGTATCAGAGCATATGGTTAAGCGACAACCCTGCTCTGTTGGGTATTACTCATTAGAGATAGAGTCAGTAGTACTCTAGAATGAGTTGAGTGTAATAATAGATACGAGTGCGTATTTGTTAGTGAATATAAAAATGTTTTATATTGTGTTTGCTTATCCGTTGAGATGTTTATGAATTTTGGTCGGTATATGGGACGCCATATTATCGATAAGGATTTCTAAACACTTAAACGAGGCAAGACGACATAGTATTGTTTTAAAATAGGGTGAATGGAATAATTTTGCCCAAAACTATTTTTGTATAGAAAAGAAATGTTTTTCTATGAATTATTATAGTATATGGATGTTTGGTTGTTAGGAAGTGATAATATGGAAATGTTATCATTATTATATGAAATTGGATAAGAAATTCAAACCGAAACTCCAAAGTTAAGAAATTAATTCACATACGAATGAAATTAGAGAATGTAAATTATGAATGTGAATTATAATTTAAAACGGAATTCCAGAGAAGTATTTGGAAATGTTTGAAAAGAATTTGAAAATTTTGAGGATTGGAAAGTTTAAATCATTTTTGATTTGAAAGTGATTTTCAAAGGTTTTGAAAAGTCTTTTGAAGAAATGAAAAGCTCTAAACTCTTTTCGGTCGCTGGAAAATAATTCCGATGATGACCATGGCATCACCGGTGTTCATTTTCGGGTTTCCAGAAGAGGAATTGCTGCCAAATTGTTTTAAATGGAAGTTGATTGGAAATTTGGATTTTTGTTTTTGAAATTCAAAGAATGATTTGAATTGTCTTCAAAAATGGCTTTGAAATGATGGTAAGACTCTGGAATACTATATAAAAATATTTATGAAATATTATGAAATTGATAACTTGTAAAGTTTAAAGTTTAAATAAAAATCCATTTAACGAATGAAATTTTAAATATGAATTGGAAGCATAAGGAAATGAATTCACATATGAATTAAAAGTGTAAATATAAATTGTGAACGAATTTATAACTTGGAATGGGATTCCAAGAAAATGATCGAAATTAAAATTTATTAGTGGAATGGAATTAGTAATATGAATGTAGAAGCGATTTGTATAAATCAAGATGTAAATGAGTTGATAACTTATGAAATATTTGAAATCTGATAGAAATGAGATTCAAAATGAAAACGAATGAATTAGTGAATGAGTAAATAAAAAATTTGATATCGTAAGTGCAAGAAAATGAAATTGAAAGTTAACATTCATTTTGAATTTGAAAGTAAATAAAATGGGAATTGAACTTGATTTGTGAAAAAATGAAGTGAAGTATTGAAATAAAATTTGTAAGCGAAACTAATTGAAGGAATGAAAAAGTAAATATAATTTGAAAATGAATTGAATTCAATAATTATAAATGAAAGGCAAATAGAATCCAAATGGAATCAATTAGTAAACGAAAGTTAATAGATAAAATTCAATATTCAGAATTGAAGATAAATTGAACTCAAATAGAATAGAAATTGTAAATTTAACTCAAATGAGAAATTGAAATGTGAAATTGAATTCAATTAAAAGTTGAAATGTAAAATTGAAGATAATGGATATAACTTCAATAGTGAAGTAAAAATGTATGAGCGATTTATATTGGAAATTTTTGTAGTGAAATTTGCAAAATGTTTGAATGAGTAACTAGATATAATGGCTAGTAGGATATACAGGTGTAAAGGAATTGGGATTTTAATTTTGAAGATGAATTTGAATTTGCTCGAAAAGGTACGTATTTGAATTTGAATATGAGATTTGATGACTTATTTCTCTAGCCGCTTGGCTTTTTCTTTTTCTTTTTGAAATCTGAGAGTCCGTAGGGACGTTTTGTAGTCGTACCGTATTAGCCGCGCAAAGGAGACGCTGGCGAAATTTTTCGAAAATTTAGGGCGTTAGAAAATTTTTGAGAAATTTTGAAGTTTAAATTTGAATTTAAACTTAAATTTGAATTGTTAAGTTAAACAATGTTGTTTGAAACCTATAATTGAATTTGAGAAAAATAGTAGACGAGTTAAGGACCACTTTTCCTAACTTCTAATTTCGAGGACGAAATTCTTTTAAGGGGGGAAGTCTGTAACGACCCGGAATTTTGAACGAATTAAATTGAGAATATTTAATTTATTTTAAATATTTGAATGATAATTTAATTTGAATCCCCGATATAACTTTGAGACTGACGATTAAATGATAAAATTTAATCGATTGAAACTGGATAAAAATTTGAATCTTTAATTTTAAGCCGAAGAAAAATATTTCAAACGCTTGTAAAATTTATATTGATAACACTGAAGATGATAGAAGCTTCAGAAATTGATTTGGAAAACAATTTGTTCAGTTTTGAAATTTATATCGTTCAACCGATATTTAAAATTAGTCGTCCGAGGCGCAGTCTCGGAATTCGACGAAACCAGTTCCATTGGATCCGTAATATTGTATTATTGTCGGATTTCAAATTTCGTATTTATCGGAGTTGATATGTGAGCGCACGGTGAGTAAACGCGTTGAGATTTAACCGAATCCAAATTGAATTTAAAAATTTAAAATTGTCAACATCAGCCACCCTAGGTTTTCTTAGCAGACCTATTCTCTGCAACAATCACGTTCTCGTGTTCCCTTCGGTTCCTTTTATCACGCAACTTTCCCCTTCCTTCAGTAAACTTCACGAGAAAGATAAAAATAAAACGAAGTATTTTCGTTTGAAATAAAAATTAATGGCCGAACGTCTCCAGGCAAATGAAAAAATTCCAGAACAAAATCTCGTTCCCTCCTTTTAGAATCGAGATGTGAACGTTTTTCCTTCCTTTCTCCATTCCCAAAACCTATTCGAAATCAAATGAAAAGAAAAAAAATCAAATCACGAGTTCGTCTTCACGATGTTCGACCCTTCAACGCGGTCAAGTAAGGTTTCGCGAGTGGGTCGGGGAGAGACGTAGCAGCGAGTGGAGTTGGGATGAAATCGCGCTCGCGTGGCTCGTCAGTGAGGGGGGGTGATGTTCGAAGTGCGTGGAGTTGGAGTGGTTGCAAAACGAACTGGAATGGAAATCGCGTTCGACGGCAGGCGAGCAACTGGAAGGGGGTGCTGTCGCGATTCAGGGTAGTTGGGGTTTCCGTGATTTTTGGGGTCGAGTCGCGTTCGAACTCACATCTGTTCGAAGTTGTGACGAACGAGGCGGCGACTCAGCTGGCGGCGACGAGGCCGGAATAGCGAGATGGATTTGTGGCACAGGGGCAGCTAGGGTTTACTCGCTTGCGCGAGAGGAAGTCGACGCGGCAGGCGAAGCAGTGGTGATGGTCAATATTGTTGAATTTCAGCTGAAGGTGGTGCGTTCGAATTTGGGGATGACAGACACGGCGACTTGGTGGTGGCTACTCGATCGGAGCTGTGGAGGTGGTCGTCTGAGTTTGAGCTTTACAGTGATGGTATCGAGTCGTCAGTGGTTGAACTTCGGCAGTACGGGTAGTCGCAGTGGTGACCTGGGAAAGCTCGATCTCGGTTGAAGGTATAATCATATGCTAACAAGTTTGTTTCGAATTTAAATCTGAAGAATATATGTATGCACATGCAGATTTTTAATTTACATATACATGAACAAGAATATAATATAAATTTGTAAAGTTTATGTAAAATTTAAAATTAAAATTTTGAAATCCATAAGTTATTTTTAAGTATAGGTATATGTAGTTTCAATAAAATTTATTTTTAAAGGAAGATTTTAGTTTTAAAATTTAAATTGTAGTTAAATAAAATTATAAGAGGAGAATACTGGTTTAAATAAAACTACCAGTTAATTTAACTATTAAAATGAAATTACCGATGAATCGAGATTATCAAATGAAATTATTATTCGATTATTTCGTATATTAATAGAATTGTATAATTACTTACACAAGGTCAAATAAAGTTGAGGAAACAAATTGGAAATGGAAATGGATGGCAAATTTAAAAGCTAAGGTGAGATCTTCTCACTCAGATTTAAATTTGAATTGCAGTTATTGATTGTGTTGATTGCTATTGAATGTACTATTAGATATAATAGGATATATCTATATATATAGCAGTATATACATATTGGCATATGTATATATTGGATTGATTGATTTCCCGCCTCGTATAGCGGATGAGACCCTATTGCGCCGTTAGTAAGCGGATTTATAAAAACCTATATACCGCGATAATTCCGTACTGGAGCAGAATTGGTATTGTGCTAACATCTTTGGATGCAGGGAAACAGGTTGGAGGGATCCAACTGGACCCCTCACATTGATTGAATTTATTTCTACTGTGATGTGATAATCTGTGAATGATTATTGATGTTATTGAATTGATATCTGGAAATTGTTTGAAAGCTAAAATTTAGCTGAATGGATGTTTTGACATCATTGGATTCCAAAGATAAACGAAATTGAATTTTTGAAATTCAAGTAGAAAATTTCTAAATGAATCAATTTTTGAAATTGAAGAAATTTTTAAGAAAGGAATTTTAAAGTATAACAAGTGAATTTTTATAATCTTATCGAATAAATTCCAGAATAAAGTGGAAATGCTAAATAAATGGATTTCATAAAACAGTGATTTTAAATTGAAGAAATTAATTTAAATTTGGATTTTTAAATAGATTGAAAGAAACGATTGAAATTTATTTTCTTAAAAAAAAGGAATTTATTTAAAAGAAGATAAGTTGGAAATTCAGTTTGAAATTTAATTGGTAAATTGAAATAAGTTGTGAAATCAATGAAAAATGATTTCAATTTGAAGAATCCATTTAAAACAGAATATTGAATAATTTGAGAAAAATAAGGAATTTATTTTAGTAGTGATAAATAAAATTTGAAATCAATCTGTAATTGATTTAATATTTAGAAATGAATTTTTGAGAAAGCAATATGGAAATTTTATTCAAACGTTGGAAATAAAATTAGGAATCAATATTGAAATTGATTTGGTATTGAAGCTTTTATAAATAGAATTAAAATTTATAAAAGTTATTTATAAACCCAAAGTCACTTATTTTGATAAGTTAAATATAGAAGTTGATAAAAGAAGGTTTATAAGTCGAAGTTGTTATTAAAAGAGAAATAGAATTTATAAACGTGCTTATAAATTCGAAAATAGATTGAATGTGATAAATTTAATATAAAAGATTATTTAAGAAGATATATTCACGATTTTGAATAGCGAATTTTTATGGAAATAAAAAGGTGTAGAAATGATTGAAATGGGGTTAAGTAAATTTTATTCACGATTTTGGACAGTGAATATATTGTTAAGTAAAATGGATTCATTTTTGAAGAAGTAATATTTTAAAAATGAAGTTAAAACATTTTAAAGGTGTTTTAAAATGTATTATGAATCGAAATCATAGATTTCAACATTTATTGTTGAAATAGGCGTTTTCGAAAATATAAGGAAATGATGGACTATAACACTGTTGTTATAGTCAATGATTTCCGAAAGGAAATGTTTTATATAGTATTGGGATTTATATATCTATCTCAATTTCGAATCCCTATACTAGAGATTTTGAGTCGTCGTAACGATGTTTTACGTAACATTCGTTTTGACTCAAATAAATGTTGTTACTATAAACGATTTCCTTAAATAATGAATATATACTTAATTTGATTTAAGTATATCGAATATTTTCAATTGTTGAAAATAAATAGACTTGTGAAATTCTTATTATTAATAAGAATGGAAATGCTTTTCCAAAATAAAATGAAATGTTTTTGAGAATTTATCATTGAAAAGATAAATTGAAAATTGAATATTGAAAACGATTTGAAATCGAATATCTGTAGATATTTTGAAATATAAATTCACTATGGAATTTATAAAAGGAAAGGGAAACTGTTTAGGAAAATAAACGTTGGTTTATTTTTTTTGAAGTGTGGAAATTATTATATCTAGTAAAGATATTTTTGAAGATAAATAATTTGGAAAATTATTTGAAATCTGATGATGTTGCGCATCTTTATTGATAGTTAAATAACCGACTATCAATAATTACCTTTAGATAGGTATTTGTTGTGAATTTGGATGAATTTGAATGCCACACTTATTTTTGAATAAACGCTCACTATTCGGGTTAGCCGGGAAAGGACCATGGGGTCGTATAACCCATTCCGAATATGTGATACGTCGTTATGAATCGCATTTGAAGACCGGTGTTGAAGACCGGATATTTTTGAAAACGGAAGGATTACCGTCGAGTTACTCTACACCGACTGATCTTCGGTTTAGAGGTTTTATCACCCTTAGTGACGGGAAGTCCTGACGTGATTGAAAATTATCCGGAAGTGCAAGGGCTTCGTGAGAAGTGCCTTCGGTTTTGTTCGATCCCGGAACAGACTTATATGGATTGTGTGTCTGACGTTACAATTTGAGATATAAAGCTGATTTCTTTCAAATACATTTCTGTTGGTGGCGGAGGATTTATTCTCTTAGCTTAACACCCTTCTCTGAGACGTACGAGCTCAGAGGTTATGTAGTTGAAATTTATCAGCGATATATCCCAATTTGGTAACGTGGCATACTGAGTGTTGCTGTGAAATGATCAGTGTTTGATCATTTGTGATATGATCATTTGTTTGATCTTATATCTTTGTGATCATAGGTTGATCATTTTGTTTGACCCGAAGCAGGGCTTTTTGAGAAAGCGTAGCTTTGTGGACGAGACTTCGTCGAGCCTCACACCCCGGAAATGGTCGAAACAGGAAGGATGCAGCAAGGTTCTAGGGAGTAGCGCCCCTTAGTGTATGTCATTCCTTCTGGATAAAGGTGGTATCATGGTATGGAGCCCAGATACTTAACCTCTGTGGTTACTGCATTTTTATTATCTATGTGGTTTGTTGCGAATCGGGGATCCTCGGGAAGATCGGTGACGATCGGGGGATGGCATACGCGTGTCAGTAGTTACCTATTTTTGCAGAGGTAACCCGGCCTTGTGTTGGCAGAGATCCGGTTAGGTTCTCGGGTCGTCTATTCCAGGGACGTACCCATCGTGGATAGGAAGTTCCTTAGCCTGACCATTTGTTGGAAATCCAAAGAAACAATACGACACTTGTACGGATTTAGTTGTAGAACCTATCATTCACTTATGGTGGCGCCCCACTGTTTGGATGGTAGCTATAGTAGGCATAGTTCGAAATGTCTATGCTGGCTAAGATTTATATTGTACTTTCGAAATGTTTTCTACACTATGCACTAATAATAATATCAAAAAGAATTTGATTTTGCGTAGTAAGCATCTTTGACTATCATAAGAAGAAATCTCCTCCAAGTCTGCGTTTGCATTGTGTGTGTGGTGGGAGGTCTTATGGTAGTTTCATTTTCCAAAAGCATTGCGAATTGACTTTAAAATTCTCTGCTATTTATTTTAAAGATAAATAACTGTTTTACGATCTCACACCAGTCACCATGACTGACTCGGAGTTTATTGTTCCCTTCTAAACTCTGGGTGCCCACCAATTTCCACACGGGCAGCCTAGAGTTATGTTATCAGGATATACTGGATATTCTGGAGCTTTGGAAGCAAGCTGGATGGCGAGACGTAGTATTTGTATCTGATAATATTTATTCCGCTGTGTATTCTGTATGAGGACAAGTTATATAACTGTCCATTGTTGTATATTGACTCTGATGATTGATGTATGTATAAAATGATATAGTTCTTTGGTTTAAAGATTACTGATTTATCTATTATATATTGTTCCGCTGCGATGTGTAAGATTCTGATATTGTTCTGTTTCTGTTGCTGTTCTCTTGTTCTGTTGTTGTTCTTCTTTCTTTTTCTTCTATCTTCTTCTTCTACCTTTTTCTTCCTTCTTAAAACCATAACTTTTCGGGTTTCCGGCATTCGATGGCTCAGCAGTCGATAAAGTGAGTATCGATGTTGAATTTTCGAAAGTCGAAAATTTTTGGGATGTTACAAGTGGTATCAGAGCATATGGTTAAGCGACAACCCTGCTCTGTTGGGTATTACTCATTAGAGATAGAGTCAGTAGTACTCTAGAATGAGTTGAGTGTAATAATAGATACGAGTGCGTATTTGTTAGTGAATATAAAAATGTTTTATATTGTGTTTGCTTATCCGTTGAGATGTTTATGAATTTTGGTCGGTATATGGGACGCCATATTATCGATAAGGATTTCTAAACACTTAAACGAGGCAAGACGACATAGTATTGTTTTAAAATAGGGTGAATGGAATAATTTTGCCCAAAACTATTTTTGTATAGAAAAGAAATGTTTTTCTATGAATTATTATAGTATATGGATGTTTGGTTGTTAGGAAGTGATAATATGGAAATGTTATCATTATTATATGAAATTGGATAAGAAATTCAAACCGAAACTCCAAAGTTAAGAAATTAATTCACATACGAATGAAATTAGAGAATGTAAATTATGAATGTGAATTATAATTTAAAACGGAATTCCAGAGAAGTATTTGGAAATGTTTGAAAAGAATTTGAAAATTTTGAGGATTGGAAAGTTTAAATCATTTTTGATTTGAAAGTGATTTTCAAAGGTTTTGAAAAGTCTTTTGAAGAAATGAAAAGCTCTAAACTCTTTTCGGTCGCTGGAAAATAATTCCGATGATGACCATGGCATCACCGGTGTTCATTTTCGGGTTTCCAGAAGAGGAATTGCTGCCAAATTGTTTTAAATGGAAGTTGATTGGAAATTTGGATTTTTGTTTTTGAAATTCAAAGAATGATTTGAATTGTCTTCAAAAATGGCTTTGAAATGATGGTAAGACTCTGGAATACTATATAAAAATATTTATGAAATATTATGAAATTGATAACTTGTAAAGTTTAAAGTTTAAATAAAAATCCATTTAACGAATGAAATTTTAAATATGAATTGGAAGCATAAGGAAATGAATTCACATATGAATTAAAAGTGTAAATATAAATTGTGAACGAATTTATAACTTGGAATGGGATTCCAAGAAAATGATCGAAATTAAAATTTATTAGTGGAATGGAATTAGTAATATGAATGTAGAAGCGATTTGTATAAATCAAGATGTAAATGAGTTGATAACTTATGAAATATTTGAAATCTGATAGAAATGAGATTCAAAATGAAAACGAATGAATTAGTGAATGAGTAAATAAAAAATTTGATATCGTAAGTGCAAGAAAATGAAATTGAAAGTTAACATTCATTTTGAATTTGAAAGTAAATAAAATGGGAATTGAACTTGATTTGTGAAAAAATGAAGTGAAGTATTGAAATAAAATTTGTAAGCGAAACTAATTGAAGGAATGAAAAAGTAAATATAATTTGAAAATGAATTGAATTCAATAATTATAAATGAAAGGCAAATAGAATCCAAATGGAATCAATTAGTAAACGAAAGTTAATAGATAAAATTCAATATTCAGAATTGAAGATAAATTGAACTCAAATAGAATAGAAATTGTAAATTTAACTCAAATGAGAAATTGAAATGTGAAATTGAATTCAATTAAAAGTTGAAATGTAAAATTGAAGATAATGGATATAACTTCAATAGTGAAGTAAAAATGTATGAGCGATTTATATTGGAAATTTTTGTAGTGAAATTTGCAAAATGTTTGAATGAGTAACTAGATATAATGGCTAGTAGGATATACAGGTGTAAAGGAATTGGGATTTTAATTTTGAAGATGAATTTGAATTTGCTCGAAAAGGTACGTATTTGAATTTGAATATGAGATTTGATGACTTATTTCTCTAGCCGCTTGGCTTTTTCTTTTTCTTTTTGAAATCTGAGAGTCCGTAGGGACGTTTTGTAGTCGTACCGTATTAGCCGCGCAAAGGAGACGCTGGCGAAATTTTTCGAAAATTTAGGGCGTTAGAAAATTTTTGAGAAATTTTGAAGTTTAAATTTGAATTTAAACATAAATTTGAATTGTTAAGTTAAACAATGTTGTTTGAAACCTATAATTGAATTTGAGAAAAATAGTAGACGAGTTAAGGACCACTTTTCCTAACTTCTAATTTCGAGGACGAAATTCTTTTAAGGGGGGAAGTCTGTAACGACCCGGAATTTTGAACGAATTAAATTGAGAATATTTAATTTATTTTAAATATTTGAATGATAATTTAATTTGAATCCCCGATATAACTTTGAGACTGACGATTAAATGATAAAATTTAATCGATTGAAACTGGATAAAAATTTGAATCTTTAATTTTAAGCCGAAGAAAAATATTTCAAACGCTTGTAAAATTTATATTGATAACACTGAAGATGATAGAAGCTTCAGAAATTGATTTGGAAAACAATTTGTTCAGTTTTGAAATTTATATCGTTCAACCGATATTTAAAATTAGTCGTCCGAGGCGCAGTCTCGGAATTCGACGAAACCAGTTCCATTGGATCCGTAATATTGTATTATTGTCGGATTTCAAATTTCGTATTTATCGGAGTTGATATGTGAGCGCACGGTGAGTAAACGCGTTGAGATTTAACCGAATCCAAATTGAATTTAAAAATTTAAAATTGTCAACATCAGCCACCCTAGGTTTTCTTAGCAGACCTATTCTCTGCAACAATCACGTTCTCGTGTTCCCTTCGGTTCCTTTTATCACGCAACTTTCCCCTTCCTTCAGTAAACTTCACGAGAAAGATAAAAATAAAACGAAGTATTTTCGTTTGAAATAAAAATTAATGGCCGAACGTCTCCAGGCAAATGAAAAAATTCCAGAACAAAATCTCGTTCCCTCCTTTTAGAATCGAGATGTGAACGTTTTTCCTTCCTTTCTCCATTCCCAAAACCTATTCGAAATCAAATGAAAAGAAAAAAATCAAATCACGAGTTCGTCTTCACGATGTTCGACCCTTCAACGCGGTCAAGTAAGGTTTCGCGAGTGGGTCGGGGAGAGACGTAGCAGCGAGTGGAGTTGGGATGAAATCGCGCTCGCGTGGCTCGTCAGTGAGGGGGGGTGATGTTCGAAGTGCGTGGAGTTGGAGTGGTTGCAAAACGAACTGGAATGGAAATCGCGTTCGACGGCAGGCGAGCAACTGGAAGGGGGTGCTGTCGCGATTCAGGGTAGTTGGGGTTTCCGTGATTTTTGGGGTCGAGTCGCGTTCGAACTCACATCTGTTCGAAGTTGTGACGAACGAGGCGGCGACTCAGCTGGCGGCGACGAGGCCGGAATAGCGAGATGGATTTGTGGCACAGGGGCAGCTAGGGTTTACTCGCTTGCGCGAGAGGAAGTCGACGCGGCAGGCGAAGCAGTGGTGATGGTCAATATTGTTGAATTTCAGCTGAAGGTGGTGCGTTCGAATTTGGGGATGACAGACACGGCGACTTGGTGGTGGCTACTCGATCGGAGCTGTGGAGGTGGTCGTCTGAGTTTGAGCTTTACAGTGATGGTATCGAGTCGTCAGTGGTTGAACTTCGGCAGTACGGGTAGTCGCAGTGGTGACCTGGGAAAGCTCGATCTCGGTTGAAGGTATAATCATATGCTAACAAGTTTGTTTCGAATTTAAATCTGAAGAATATATGTATGCACATGCAGATTTTTAATTTACATATACATGAACAAGAATATAATATAAATTTGTAAAGTTTATGTAAAATTTAAAATTAAAATTTTGAAATCCATAAGTTATTTTTAAGTATAGGTATATGTAGTTTCAATAAAATTTATTTTTAAAGGAAGATTTTAGTTTTAAAATTTAAATTGTAGTTAAATAAAATTATAAGAGGAGAATACTGGTTTAAATAAAACTACCAGTTAATTTAACTATTAAAATGAAATTACCGATGAATCGAGATTATCAAATGAAATTATTATTCGATTATTTCGTATATTAATAGAATTGTATAATTACTTATACAAGGTCAAATAAAGTTGAGGAAACAAATTGGAAATGGAAATGGATGGCAAATTTAAAAGCTAAGGTGAGATCTTCTCACTCAGATTTAAATTTGAATTGCAGTTATTGATTGTGTTGATTGCTATTGAATGTACTATTAGATATAATAGGATATATCTATATATATAGCAGTATATACATATTGGCATATGTATATATTGGATTGATTGATTTCCCGCCTCGTATAGCGGATGAGACCCTATTGCGCCGTTAGTAAGCGGATTTATAAAAACCTATATACCGCGATAATTCCGTACTGGAGCAGAATTGGTATTGTGCTAACATCTTTGGATGCAGGGAAACAGGTTGGAGGGATCCAACTGGACCCCTCACATTGATTGAATTTATTTCTACTGTGATGTGATAATCTGTGAATGATTATTGATGTTATTGAATTGATATCTGGAAATTGTTTGAAAGCTAAAATTTAGCTGAATGGATGTTTTGACATCATTGGATTCCAAAGATAAACGAAATTGAATTTTTGAAATTCAAGTAGAAAATTTCTAAATGAATCAATTTTTGAAATTGAAGAAATTTTTAAGAAAGGAATTTTAAAGTATAACAAGTGAATTTTTATAATCTTATCGAATAAATTCCAGAATAAAGTGGAAATGCTAAATAAATGGATTTCATAAAACAGTGATTTTAAATTGAAGAAATTAATTTAAATTTGGATTTTTAAATAGATTGAAAGAAACGATTGAAATTTATTTTCTTAAAAAAAAAGGAATTTATTTAAAAGAAGATAAGTTGGAAATTCAGTTTGAAATTTAATTGGTAAATTGAAATAAGTTGTGAAATCAATGAAAAATGATTTCAATTTGAAGAATCCATTTAAAACAGAATATTGAATAATTTGAGAAAAATAAGGAATTTATTTTAGTAGTGATAAATAAAATTTGAAATCAATCTGTAATTGATTTAATATTTAGAAATGAATTTTTGAGAAAGCAATATGGAAATTTTATTCAAACGTTGGAAATAAAATTAGGAATCAATATTGAAATTGATTTGGTATTGAAGCTTTTATAAATAGAATTAAAATTTATAAAAGTTATTTATAAACCCAAAGTCACTTATTTTGATAAGTTAAATATAGAAGTTGATAAAAGAAGGTTTATAAGTCGAAGTTGTTATTAAAAGAGAAATAGAATTTATAAACGTGCTTATAAATTCGAAAATAGATTGAATGTGATAAATTTAATATAAAAGATTATTTAAGAAGATATATTCACGATTTTGAATAGCGAATTTTTATGGAAATAAAAAGGTGTAGAAATGATTGAAATGGGGTTAAGTAAATTTTATTCACGATTTTGGACAGTGAATATATTGTTAAGTAAAATGGATTCATTTTTGAAGAAGTAATATTTTAAAAATGAAGTTAAAACATTTTAAAGGTGTTTTAAAATGTATTATGAATCAAAATCATAGATTTCAACATTTATTGTTGAAATAGGCGTTTTCGAAAATATAAGGAAATGATGGACTATAACACTGTTGTTATAGTCAATGATTTCCGAAAGGAAATGTTTTATATAGTATTGGGATTTATATATCTATCTCAATTTCGAATCCCTATACTAGAGATTTTGAGTCGTCGTAACGATGTTTTACGTAACATTCGTTTTGACTCAAATAAATGTTGTTACTATAAACGATTTCCTTAAATAATGAATATATACTTAATTTGATTTAAGTATATCGAATATTTTCAATTGTTGAAAATAAATAGACTTGTGAAATTCTTATTATTAATAAGAATGGAAATGCTTTTCCAAAATAAAATGAAATGTTTTTGAGAATTTATCATTGAAAAGATAAATTGAAAATTGAATATTGA
This sequence comes from Allium fistulosum, assembly GCA_030737815.1. Lineage (NCBI taxonomy): Eukaryota > Viridiplantae > Streptophyta > Magnoliopsida > Asparagales > Amaryllidaceae > Allium > Allium fistulosum. The sequence continues at coordinate 1,391,822,459 of CM060902.1, forward strand.
AAACGATTTGAAATCGAATATCTGTAGATATTTTGAAATATAAATTCACTATGGAATTTATAAAAGGAAAGGGAAACTGTTTAGGAAAATAAACGTTGGTTTATTTTTTTTGAAGTGTGGAAATTATTATATCTAGTAAAGATATTTTTGAAGATAAATAATTTGGAAAATTATTTGAAATCTGATGATGTTGCGCATCTTTATTGATAGTTAAATAACCGACTATCAATAATTACCTTTAGATAGGTATTTGTTGTGAATTTGGATGAATTTGAATGCCACACTTATTTTTGAATAAACGCTCACTATTCGGGTTAGCCGGGAAAGGACCATGGGGTCGTATAACCCATTCCGAATATGTGATACGTCGTTATGAATCGCATTTGAAGACCGGTGTTGAAGACCGGATATTTTTGAAAACGGAAGGATTACCGTCGAGTTACTCTACACCGACTGATCTTCGGTTTAGAGGTTTTATCACCCTTAGTGACGGGAAGTCCTGACGTGATTGAAAATTATCCGGAAGTGCAAGGGCTTCGTGAGAAGTGCCTTCGGTTCTGTTCGATCCCGGAACAGACTTATATGGATTGTGTGTCTGACGTTACAATTTGAGATATAAAGCTGATTTCTTTCAAATACATTTCTGTTGGTGGCGGAGGATTTATTCTCTTAGCTTAACACCCTTCTCTGAGACGTACGAGCTCAGAGGTTATGTAGTTGAAATTTATCAGCGATATATCCCAATTTGGTAACGTGGCATACTGAGTGTTGCTGTGAAATGATCAGTGTTTGATCATTTGTGATATGATCATTTGTTTGATCTTATATCTTTGTGATCATAGGTTGATCATTTTGTTTGACCCGAAGCAGGGCTTTTTGAGAAAGCGTAGCTTTGTGGACGAGACTTCGTCGAGCCTCACACCCCGGAAATGGTCGAAACAGGAAGGATGCAGCAAGGTTCTAGGGAGTAGCGCCCCTTAGTGTATGTCATTCCTTCTGGATAAAGGTGGTATCATGGTATGGAGCCCAGATACTTAACCTCTGTGGTTACTGCATTTTTATTATCTATGTGGTTTGTTGCGAATCGGGGATCCTCGGGAAGATCGGTGACGATCGGGGGATGGCATACGCGTGTCAGTAGTTACCTATTTTTGCAGAGGTAACCCGGCCTTGTGTTGGCAGAGATCCGGTTAGGTTCTCGGGTCGTCTATTCCAGGGACGTACCCATCGTGGATAGGAAGTTCCTTAGCCTGACCATTTGTTGGAAATCCAAAGAAACAATACGACACTTGTACGGATTTAGTTGTAGAACCTATCATTCACTTATGGTGGCGCCCCACTGTTTGGATGGTAGCTATAGTAGGCATAGTTCGAAATGTCTATGCTGGCTAAGATTTATATTGTACTTTCGAAATGTTTTCTACACTATGCACTAATAATAATATCAAAAAGAATTTGATTTTGCGTAGTAAGCATCTTTGACTATCATAAGAAGAAATCTCCTCCAAGTCTGCGTTTGCATTGTGTGTGTGGTGGGAGGTCTTATGGTAGTTTCATTTTCCAAAAGCATTGCGAATTGACTTTAAAATTCTCTGCTATTTATTTTAAAGATAAATAACTGTTTTACGATCTCACACCAGTCACCATGACTGACTCGGAGTTTATTGTTCCCTTCTAAACTCTGGGTGCCCACCAATTTCCACACGGGCAGCCTAGAGTTATGTTATCAGGATATACTGGATATTCTGGAGCTTTGGAAGCAAGCTGGATGGCGAGACGTAGTATTTGTATCTGATAATATTTATTCCGCTGTGTATTCTGTATGAGGACAAGTTATATAACTGTCCATTGTTGTATATTGACTCTGATGATTGATGTATGTATAAAATGATATAGTTCTTTGGTTTAAAGATTACTGATTTATCTATTATATATTGTTCCGTTGCGATGTGTAAGATTCTGATATTGTTCTGTTTCTGTTGCTGTTCTCTTGTTCTGTTGTTGTTCTTCTTTCTTTTTCTTCTATCTTCTTCTTCTACCTTTTTCTTCCTTCTTAAAACCATAACTTTTCGGGTTTCCGGCATTCGATGGCTCAGCAGTCGATAAAGTGAGTATCGATGTTGAATTTTCGAAAGTCGAAAATTTTTGGGATGTTACAGTATCAGAGCTTTGGCTCTAGGCAAAACTTAGCATATATAGTAAATTTATTTACAGAATCACTTTCGTTTGAGTTTAATCTCTTCCTTTTGACTCGATTTCCTTTGAACTTTGGAACGTTCCATACGGTTCCAAAATTCATTCTTGTCTCTCTCTATTGGTATTCTTTTGATTCTGGAGTATCCCATAACTCTACTTCGAATGATCTCTATAAGAATAAGATCCCACCAATCTTTGAATGATTTGTGAAGGGGTGAAACTCCTTCACAATTGGCATTGATTCACCGGAGATTTCTATATCTTTGGTTTAGATGCCGCTATCTCTTGCGATCGAATGTTGATTTTTCTTGGAATTCTGCATCGATCTTGTTCCTGAAGTCACGGTTGACCCTAGGGTCATCCGCGATTTATCAGTATTCATCTTCTATTTTGAAATTTAATTATCTCATCTTCGTTCGAGCTTATCTTCGAATCATAATTCTATTTGATTAAGAGTTCCTCTAATTTGAATCTCTATCTTTGTTTTGAAATCCATTTTTGAATCATCCTTTTGAAAAATCGGGTTTATTCGTATTTAGAAATTGTTTTATATATCGAAATTATTATATTCTATATATAAAAGTGAAATGTTTTCGATAAAGATTATAAACCCTTTTTAAAATGAGAATTTGAGGTTTCGAAAGGATTTGTAATTTTGAAAAATTATATAACAAATTTGATTCATCTAAAAAAATGATTTATGACTAAAGGATTTTAAATTTGAAATTCGAGAATTGAACTCCGGTATTTTGAAATTGGTTTTAAGATTTTGAAAAATATAATAATAATATGATTTAAAAATATTTTCCGAATAAGAAATGTTTCAAATGATTTTAATGAGTTTCGAAGAAATTTCAAAAGACGTTTGAGTAAATAGAAGTCCAGAACTCACTTATGTCGCTGGAAAATAATTTCGGTGATGAGTGCACGCATCATCGACATTGATTTTCGAGTTTCAGAGTGAGGGAAAGGCCACTTTAGTAGCATTGCTACGCGAGTGATTTTGGGAAACCAATTTTGATTTCAAATTTTGAAGTATGATTTGATATTCGAAAGATATATGTATATGTATTTGAAATGATTTGAAGTAAGCCGGTGTTCAGTCCTTGAGTTTCGAATTTGAAACCTATCTTTTGAAATTGATTTACGGATTTGTTGTTGATTTCCAACTCTTGAATTTGAAAATGATTTCTTCAACTATTTTGAAGGTTCGAGCACTTCCAAATCAAGGTTAACTTTTCAAAGCTAAGAAATTTTGAAATGTATGAATTATTTGATAAAGTATATAAATTTGTTTCGAATGTTTAAGTATGAAGTAATATGATTTAAATAAGTTGAAACTGTTATGTTAAGTAAATGAATAAAGCTATTTTGAATTTTTCTAAATATGGAATTTAGATTCGAAATGCTTTGAAAGGAATTTGGTCTTCAAAATATTTGAATAAAATTTAGTTTAAATGTTTTAACTTAGTAACATCTTTATGAAACTATATATTTAACAAGTTGGAATAAATATATAAGTTGTACGTATGCTGTTTTATTCGCATAATTAATTTGATCCAAGTTTGAGTACACAAGTTCGAGGTGGATTACACCATTTCGTGTTAGGATTTTTCATTCGATTCTTGATGGCTAATATTTGATATGGATTTTGGGCTTGATTTTAGAATTCTCTATCGTAGTATATGGCTATGCAAGGAGACCGATGGCTTCTAGTCGAGAAACCATATCGAAGTCCGCATTAGGGAAGTCGAATGGACAATACTAGTTCGAAAGCGAACTTGTGTGATCGACGAGCGATCAAATGTGATTTTGCAAAATGATGGCGTATGTACATCTTATATTCTAATATCATTGATATATTTTGACGCTGAAATTGAAAGCTGTCGAGTTAGAATATCTTTGCTTACTAAAAGAAGATTTCCAATTTAAATTACAAAGATATATAACCCATAAAAGTAAAGATATTCAATCTCATATGGCTCTTAATACAGCGAAAATTATTTTTGAAAAATTTGATCCTTATATAAGATGGACCTTATGTAAATATAAGATGATTTTGAAAACCATTTGATTTTGGAAATGAATGGGTTGACTTAAATTATTGATTTGGAAATTTGGATTTATTTTCAAAATCTATTATTTTGGAAACTTTGAAGCTAAAGATAATTAATTTGTGAAGAAATAATTTGGTGAAATTGTATATGATTTTGAAATTGAACTGATATTGAAATAAATTGAAATTTGAGAACCTTATGTTACTAAACACTTGATTTGGGAGTTGTCGAACTTATATAAAATTGATTTGTGTGAGTATGAAATTGATTCGAAAACTATAGATTTGAAAAGGTACTCAATTTGAAGTGAAATCTTATATAATTGAAGTCTATATAAGTATGATTTGATATACTATTGATTTTAGAAAGTATTTGATTTGAAAATTTAATCTTATATATAATGGATTTTATATAAGTAAGATATTTGAAAGTGATTTGAAAAGGTACTATATGATACATATTTTCGAAGTAAAGATATGGAAAGTGCCTTCTGCTTGATATCCGATTTGTGACCACATCTTGGATTCATTCTATCGATATTATTCTCTCTGATTTTGGTTTTCCAGATATGATACTCGAGTGTCCTTCGAATTCCATGGCGTTACCCATGGTCTTATTTTTCTCTCGTGACTGCATAGCGGAACTGCCTGGCTGAGTCTTGCCTAGGGGTACGGATTGTTTCCTGGGGGATCCAGGCGTAACCATTGTGTATCCTGCAATCTGTGTAGGTCGCGAATAGTAGCACAAATGCTTGGCTGAGTCTTGCCTGGGGGTACGAATTGTTTCCTGGGGGATCGAGGCGTAACCATTGTGTATCCTGCATTCTACTAGTCATCATGGCGTAACTCGCAGGGCTGAGAAAGCTTACGGATATGGATTGTTTCTTGGGGGATCCAGGCGTAACCATTGTGTATCTGCGAACCATGGTTAGACAAAGGTTTTGGTTGTGTTTTTGATTGGATTGTACTTTCCATATCTGTTTTTAAAAGTTTTTCCAGTATTTTCACTGGGTGTTGAAACAGGTCTACTCAGTACCTGGAGAATTCTGGTTTTGCGCCTGATCAACGCACTGCCAGAGTCTGCAGGAACGAGGATAAACTTGTTGAAACATCAAGTTATAAAAGTATTTTATTATAAAATTATTTCCAACAAAGAAATTCTATATTAATATTTGGAATTGAAATTCTTATGGTTCTAAATTAATTATTCGTGCCCGATTCTATTCTTTTAAATCTACCTTATCCGTTCAGCTTTATTTATTCACCTTTATCCTATTTTCTGAATCCACCTCCTTTCCTTGTTGACTATATCCTTTTTAAATATTGTTTATTTATATACTATGGTTTAATAGAAAAATTTAGTGTTATAAATATTTTAGAAGCTATTAATTATAACATATTTAAAGTGAATGATTATTAATTTATTATAATGTTGGAAGTACCTTGAGATAAATAAAAAAGTTTTTTTTTTTATAAATTTTGGGTTTAAAATTTTCAATAGCTTCTTTGTAAATATAAGTAATAATGTAAATAATTGTTTTCAAAGGAGTTTTGAAAAGTATTAAAGTATTAAAGAAAATTAAATTTCAAATGATGTTTTTAAATGAATATTTCAAGTAAAATGTGTATAGTTTTAAATTTATTGTTTATCTTGTCTTTCAATCTATTTTCTTTCTGGTTGCTTTAATTCTCCTACTTTGTTCCTTTTCGGGGACGAAAAGTTTTGAGTGGGGGAGAGTGTAACGACCCATAAAAGTTTAGCAATTTTTAATTGGTTTATAACGTATTGAATTGGATTTTTGAGAAATTATTAATAATAAAATTTTGAAAAAAAAATTATTTGGATTACATATAATTAAATATAGCAAATGGTAAATTTTCAATTAATTATATGAAAGTTTATTTATTATGTAATTCGATTAAATTCAAATCAGTTAAGAATTGTTGAAAATAAATTTGCATGAAATCAAGGGAATCGACTGTTACCATAAATTTTATTTCTTCCCTGTCCATTCAAGTTTTACATCAGTTACAATCCAATCAATACCATACCTTTATTACTTCCTGTATTCATGCTGTAGCTCTTTAATTTTCTATCCGTTGCTATTTCATTTTGGGTTTGTTCCTTCCCTATTTATTCCATTTCAAACATTTTCTCTTCTCTCTGGTAGAAACATAATATTTTACATCATTTATATATATATATATATATCTGTAGCTTGCATTCATTCGTTTGTTCACTTTTACGTTTCTCATACTTTCTACTTTATTGTACTTAATTCCCGTGCTTGACGTTATCATTTCAGTTTCTTTCCATTGAATGTGGCACGTTTCATTGTTAACGTTTTATTCCATTTATATGTGTGGCTTTCCTTTTGCAACCTGTTCCATTTCTATTTTCTTCGTTTTCAAAATTTGAAACGTACAGGCTGGACCACAGTATTAATTGCTTTCCAATTCACGTTCAAACGTTGTTATTCCTAGCTACTAATAAATTTAGAAATCAGTGTCTGTTACTTAATTTATGGCATACATTCAAAGCATTGGCTTTTATTATTCAGCTCAATTAAGGGTGACCGTTTCCATCACATAACCGGTAAAAGATTTGTATACGTTTTATTTGTTTATGTGGCAACGATTCACATTTACACTATTATTGCCTTTTTAACTTCACTGGTTTTCATTTATTTGTGTACGTTTTCATTTCAATTATTGTACACATCATGGTTCCTTTTATAAATTCATCGCCCATAAATAGTTTATTTCTTCCCCTCTTCATTTTCATTTATTCTATATTTATTGCCAACGTTATAAATTTGAAAGATCACTTGCTTCCCTTGTCTCCCTGATTTCACATCTCTGTGCCTATCCTTTTGAGTTTCTTACTTTTATATTCTATTATTAGCCTAAACTAGCATTTTGACTGTTGTCATCCCCGTATTTATTTCTTTCCTTTTTGAAATTAAAACGTATACGTTTTATATTTTATTTATTTCTAAACCATTCATTGCCTTTCCTTTAAATCAATCCATTCTCTTCTTATTTGCTTTAACTTCTCTGCTGAATCAACGCATGAACGTTGATTTTCATTTATTATTACCTTTTATATTATATTTTTCTCTGTAGCTTTCCACTACCTCTCTCTTCAAATATTTCATTGTTGCCTGCTCCTTCTTCATTTTCAAGATCCACTCCCCACCATCGCTTACTTTTCCTCCTCCCAAATTTTTCCATGGCCTATGCCAGATAAAAAAAAAGAAAAAAAAAGAAAAAAAAATTTGCGCGACGTATATACCCATCGCCTGAAGCTATCTCCGCCCCTCTTCCCTTTCCACCGCCTACAACCCTCAACCTCCACTCACGTTTCTCCTACAAGTGCATGCTTACTTCCTTTCCTAAATAAGAAGGTATATTTATTGTTTAAAATTTTTCTTATAAACGTTCAAAAGGATTTGAGAAAAATTTGCATTCTTTTGTACAGATCTTGTTATATGTGAAAGTAAATAAGTTATGAAGCTATAAAGGTTTACTTATACAAGATTTATATATATATAAGAGTGTTATATAAATGAATTTTATACTATGCGTTAACTAAATACATTGTTATTTATATGATCCAGTTTTTGAATATATGTTTGAAACGTTTTGATTTTTATATATACAAATATTTTATTTATACATATATTTTGGTATATATAAAAGGTTTAATATAAAAAAAAAGAGAAAAAAAGGAGTAAGTTAACAATGTATTATAAAGAATATTGTTTATCTGCACATATATGTGCATAAGTTTGTTTGATTTCCTGCTGGATATTTTGAAAAGGAAAGTAATAAACTATAATAATTATATATATACATAAGTATTCATTTCAAAAGATATTATATATATGTGTGTTGATCTTTAATATATGTGTTTTATGTTAGAACATTGATTTTTTTAACTATACATATATATTATTTTAATATTTGTTTAAAATGAATATTTATTACATGGAAACGACAACCATAAAATGAATATACTATATATGTGACATTTTGAATAATTATATATTTGTTATTTAACATTAATATGAAATGGAAGTGTTTTAAAGTTATATGGTTTTCATGGGTGTGCATATATATATATATATATATATATATATATATATATATTTCATTTTTAAAATGCGTGTTTTGGTTTAACGTTCATTTTGAAAGAAAGTAATAAATTAATCATATAATCTTCGTTTCAATTTTATCAAGCTAATTTGATCCGTTCTCATCAATTTCTATCTATCAGCTTTTCCGTCGAAATTGTACCATCTAACTTTGCTTTGGAAGTAGTGCTTGCATTTCATAACTCAACTGCATTGTCTATCTCTCTAACCTCGAAAGGTGAGCAATCACTCACGATTAACGTTCTTATATTGATTAAATTTGATTTCAATTGAAATGATAAATTGAAAAATGCTACTGTAGTTATTTAAATTGTTATATATGCTATTATCTGTAACTGTTCACCTGTGGGATATGACACCATATCCTATTGTTTATGTTATATTGTTATTGATGATATATGCCTGTTGTTATATTTTATATTATATGTTTTCATTCTGCAAGTTCCCTGTTAGTATAGAATTCAGTATGGGTTGAAATGATACATACCCGAACGGACTTTAGAATAGGAGAAAATCGTTATGGGTTGAAATGATAGACCGAAGCGATTTTCATTTGAATTGAAATTGGGATTACGGGTTGAAATGATATCTACCCGTATATATTTAAATTACGGATTGAAATGATAAATATCTGTATCACTTAACCATATGATAGAAATATATATACAAACATCGTTGGTCCATATATTTAAATATTTTGAAAATAAATTCTATGGAGTTGAAAGAATTTTTTTTTTCAAAATAGATTTTGGTAATAATTTGAACAAATTAAGGTTGGGAAGATAATTCGAATTTAGTTGAAATTGTATTCATTAATGAATTTTATTTAATTAAACCGATTTGAAATTTATTGAAATTGAGATTTATGATATGATTTATAACTTGGGTTTGATTTAAATAATTTGATGAATATTTCTTGTTTAAATAAATTTAAGGAAGTATTTAGTAAATTGAAATTTAGGGCTAGTTAAATGATATTGAATCTATTAAGTGAATATTCCCTGATTAAATAATAATGAAGTTAAATCAAGAGCTATATGAAACTGTTAAATTTAACTTTGAAATGTGAATATTAAAGCCTTGAAATATATTGAAAATTTAAATGGTATATTTAGAACTGAATTGAATTGATGAATGGAGCTTGAATAAATTTGAATTTGAAATTTGAAGTTGATTTGAATCGATTTGCGAGACTTGAGAAAATTAAATGCTTTACTTTATAAATTAATTAATATATATACTATCTTGGAAAATAGTTATATTTGAAATGAAATAATATTTGGGTTTTGAAGTATAAATTAGATTGAAATGACCACGGTGTTATAATGTATATTTCCACCTTGTAGATAGTTCTGAAGATCCTTAGAGGATGGTTATCCCAAACATCCTTTAAGTTACTTTTATTTCAGTTGATATTTCACTTGAGTTGGATTTATTGATATAAGAATGTTAATCCTGACTCGAGTGTTTTGTGTTTTGCTTTACGCTCGGGTCAGACCGAGTGATACAGCAATTGAGACTCACCTTGGAGTTTGGAGCTTCATTTGGCAACCATCGATTCAGCTTTCAGCTTTCCAGTTGATTTGTTCAGAGAGGTCATCTATTCGTACCGAAGACTTCACAGTATTTGAGATATTCTGTTGTATTATATTTTTAACTCTGATGTTTATATAGTAGCTTCATGAACTACTATTTTATCTATTCCGCTGCGTATTATTGTATTACTCTGTGTCTGTGATTCTGTGATTGATTTATTTACTGCATATGCTGAGTTTTGCCAAATTTAAATTAACAATCTGATATTTTTGAATTATTCAAGTCGGACATGTGTGGATTTATTGTCGATTTGAATGGTCCAAAATAGCGGGTCGTTATAGTTGGTATCAGAGCTTTGGCTCTAGGCAAAACTTAGCATATATAGTAAATTTATTTACAGAATCACTTTCGTTTGAGTTTAATCTCTTCCTTTTGACTCGATTTCCTTTGAACTTTTGAACGTTCCATACGGTTCCAAAATTCATTCTTGTCTCTCTCTATTGGTACTCTTTTGATTCTGGAGTATCCCATAACTCCACTTCGAATGATCTCTATAAGAATAGGATCCCACCAATCTTTGAATGATTTGTGAAGGGGTGAAACTCCTTCACAATTGGCATTGATTCACCGGAGATTTCTATATCTTTGGTTTAGATGCCGCTATCTCTTGCGATCGAATGTTTATTTTTCTTGGAATTCTGCATCGATCTTGTTCCTGAAGTCACGGTTGACCCTAGGGTCATCCGTGATTTATATCAGTATTCATCTTCTATTTTGAAATTTAATTATCTCATCTTCGTTCGAGCTTATCTTCGAATCATAATTCTATTTGATTAAGAGTTCCTCTAATTTGAATCTCTATCTTTGTTTTGAAATCCATTTTTGAATCATCCTTTTGAAAAATCGGGTTTATTCGTATTTAGAAATTGTTTTATATATCGAAATTATTATATTCTATATATAAAAGTGAAATGTTTTCGATAAAGATTATAAACCCTTTTTAAAATGAGAATTTGAGGTTTCGAAAGGATTTGTAATTTTGAAAAATTATATAATAAATTTGATTCATCTAAAAAAAATGATTTATGACTAAAGGATTTTAAATTTGAAATTCGAGAATTGAACTCCGGTATTTTGAAATTGGTTTTAAGATTTTGAAAAATATAATAATAATATGATTTAAAAATATTTTCCGAATAAGAAAAGTTTCAAATGATTTTAATGAGTTTCGAAGAAATTTCAAAAGACGTTTGAGTAAATAGAAGTCCAGAACTCACTTATGTCGCTGGAAAATAATTTCGGTGATGAGTGCACGCATCATCGACATTGATTTTCGAGTTTCAGAGTGAGGGAAAGGCCACTTTAGTAGCATTGCTACGCAAGTGATTTTGGGAAACCAATTTTGATTTCAAATTTTGAAGTATGATTTGATATTCGAAAGATATATGTATATGTATTTGAAATGATTTGAAGTAAGCCGGTGTTCAGTCCTTGAGTTTCGAATTTGAAACCTATCTTTTGAAATTGATTTACGGATTTGTTGTTGATTTTGTGACGACCCGGAATTTTTGTAAATTTGAAATGGGAATATTTAATTTATTTTAGATATTCGAAGGTTAAATTTTAACTTTAATTTCAAATATCAGTATTTATTGGATAATTAATTGCTGAATTTAATTATCGGAATTGGGTAAATTAGTGAATCTAAAATTTTAAGCTTGATAAAAATAATTTGAAAGCTCGTAAAATTTATATTTATAATACTGAAGATATTAGAACGGTTAAAATTGAATTTGAAAGAGTTTTGTTCAGTTTTAAAAATATATCGTTTAAATTGAATTTAAAAATATCCTTCCGGGGCACAGTCTCGGAATTTGACGAAACCAGTTCCATTGGATCCGTAATATTGTATTATTATCGGATTTCAATTTTCGTAGCATTTTGAGTTGTTGCGTGGGCATACGATATATAAACGCGTTGAAAATTAAATTGAAATTCGAATATAAATAATAAGTTATATTGACCAGTTAAAAAGAATTTCACCTCAGATCTTTTTCCTTCATTTCAAATGTCACTGCAGATGGCCTACTTGAACACGTTACCCTCCTTAGGTTACGCCTAAATCACGAAATTTCTTTTTATCTTTGGCCTCCAAATCAAATTAAACGAAACCCATATCTACGTTCCTTCTCTTCCAAGCCAAAAGAGAAAAAAAAAGAATTGCTTATATTTATCTTCCTCCTACCTTCAATTCAGCATAAAACAAAAAGGGGGCCGAGCATTCAAATAGAAATCGAGGCCGAACAAAAATCCCCAAAATTCAATTTCATCGTAGTTGAACCACGAGCTCAGAGTAAATGGAGGCATCGAATTCGATTATTTAAACATAGGGATGGGCATCGCGTTTTGAGAGAGAGGGAGAGCTCGATGGGCTTCGATCTGGAAGCGAGGCTGCGAGCTCGTTCGATTTACAACTTGGAGGGTTTCGCGACGTTGCCGTGGGGAAACGAGGCGGTCGAAGCCTGTCTCGGTGGATCAAGCATCGTGACGAATCGTGATTAGGGCGGCATGCAATTTCGAGGTCGCGGCGATGTTCATCTGGATTCATGAATCGATGAGCGAGTTTGGGTGGCGGTCGAATGTCTGAGTCGTCGATTTCGGCAGAGAAGGGGATAAAGGTATTCGTTTTAGTTAAATTTAATTTAAATTTTATATGTGTATATATACACGTAGCAGAAAATGTAGATAGAAGGATATATGTTACAGTAAGGTTAGAAAGGAAATACTGTTTAATATAAATATAAAACTTTGGAAAAATAGCGATTTTAAATGCTGAGCAGTTTATATAAAATCAGATTTCTATTTTAAATATATATATAGGATAGAAGAAAAAAATAAATTCAAATTTTCAGTTAAGGCAGACAATAGTTTTGTTTTATCAAGTAAATATATTTATACACATATGTACATTTTGAATTTACTTGGTTATTTTCAGTAGTGTATATGGAAGATTACCGAATTGATTTTTTTTTTGTGTAACTCCAAATTTATTTATTTTAGGAGAAATTGGCTTAAATAAACTAGGTTACTTTTCGGGAGTTAGTTTTAAAAGGTTAATAAGTTGTTAAATAAAATCTATGGGAATTAATTATCTAATTAAATTACATATTAATAAATTCCGTAATATTATTCAAGGTCAAAAATCAAGAAACCAAGGCAATATTGGAAGTGGAATGCAAATGGAATAAGGTGAGTTAATCTCACTCAGCTGAATTTTTAATTTAAATTTAAATGGTTAAATTTAAATAATTGATTGGATGATTGCATTGATTGGATGTGCTATAGTATATATAGTAGTATATTGGAGTTGTTAATATTCCCGCATTGTATAGCGGATGAGACCCTATGCGCCGCATAATAGCGGATGATTTTATATTAAAACCATATACCGCGATATTCCACTTTGAAGTGAAATTGGTATTGTGCTAACATCTGTGGATGCAGGGAAACAGGTTGGAGGGATCCAACTGGGTTCCTCAAAATATTTAATTTTGTTTAAATATTCTGTGATATGATTGTTGATATCATGTGATGAATTATATGGATAATTGGATGTTATGGTTTGGTTGGACCGATTTGGATATGCTGAGTTATCAAAATCTCTAGTATGGAAATTTTGAAAAGAAATAAAAGAGTAAATTTTTAAGTAAAATAATTATAAGAGTTTGGAATAAATTTGAGAATGAATCTGATTAAGAATAAAAGTGATTTCCAACATTCTAATAAATATGGAAAAGAGGAATTTTGAATAAACCGAGAAATATTGAATTTAAAAACTTATGGGATATTTTTTAAAAGAATAAATAATTTATTTTAATTCAATGTTTAAATGTAATTAAAAAGGAAGAAGGAATTTGGGAAATCTGAAACTGGGTTTCAGTTTAAAGATTTTAAATCATAATGAGAAATAAAATCTGGAAGTTAATGAATTTGGAAATAAATGGATTAAGTAAGGAAATTTATTTCAAAGTAAAATAAATTGGGAAATCAATTATAAATTGATTTAAATACTTTGGGATTTGAAATTTAAAGAGAAATGAGATTTTGAAGATATAAACTGGGTTTATAAAGTGAAATAAAATATCAGTGGATATTTGAAAATATAAATTCAAGGTGGGAATTTATAAAAGGATATGAATTGGTTTAAAAATAAATGTTGATTTATTTTTAAAAGATGGGAATGAGAAGTGTATTTCTCTGGATAGCCAAGTACGTTTTTCAAAGCAATTTTAAATATAAGTTAAAAGTTTTAATATGTTTTAAAAAGCATATTTTAGAAAATTGATTATTTCTAAATGTTAAAGTCTAAAGTAGTATTTTCAAAAATCAATTATTGTAGCAATTATATAAAAGTGATTTGGTATTATGTTTTTAAAGAGGGAAATTTAGTTTGTATTTATAAATGGTTTTATTTTAAAGTATATATTTTTAATAAAGTATTAAAGTAGTTTAAGTTCAATGTTATAAAATATATTTATAATAAAGTGCTTTTAAATTATTTTTAAATCTAAAGTATTTTGTACTTGGTGTTCCAGAAGAAATAAGTATTTGGGAAATGTATTCCGTAAGCGGAAACTGTGAAATTGTTTCAAATGAGCTTTGAAAATTGGAAATATATCTTGCGAAGATATTTGAAATAAATAAATAATTTGGGAGAATTATTTATTGTGTGATGGTTGCTTGTGAATGTTAATTGATAGTTAAATAACCGACTATCAATATTGGCCAAATGCGTTGATCGTTTCGAAGAGACCGGGATCGAGTTTCCGTATACCGGGATTCTAGGTCTGGAGACTCGAATACCACTTCGATCCGGTTTGTACGTTTCGTGTAACGTGTTCGGAGTCGAAGATGGAGCTATGAAGTGCAAGGGCTAGTCGCTACTAATCCTGAGGATAATTCCAAAATGGATGTAGTAGGAATAGTGCCTTCGGTTCCGTTCGAACCCGGGACGGACTTGTATGGACGAATGCTTTCGTGACATCGTCAGGTGGACGATGGGCATTCTAAGGGATATGTTCTGAAAAAGGTATCGTTTAGCCTCAAGCCTCATCAACCGGGAATGACTGAAAATCAGGGGTTATGCAGCAAGGCTTCGTGGGTAGCACCCACTTGAGAGTAAGGTCATCCCTGTCTAGATGTCCCTTTTATTTCGGCTTAGTGGTGCGGTTGCTGATCATAACCGTGGGGTGATTTTATTTGGAATTATCCAGTAAGGGATGATTCCGGCCTTGTGTTGTAGGGGAGCGGGCGTACTCCTCGGTACTGTGATCTAGGCCACGTACTGTGACAGGTGGTACCCCAGTGCCTAGTCATTCGTTGGAAATCCATTCTCCCTACGTGCCTTGTACGAGTTTTGTTTGTATTACCCACTTTGTGGCTAGTATGCCGGAATTTAATAGATGTAACAATTTCGGCTAATTTAATAAGTACTTGTGAATAGACACTATTATAATATCAGAGGATTTTGATAAAAAGTGTTTAAGCTATCGTAAGGTAAAAACCCGACATGTTTATTTGTGGCGTGGTCTTACGAGATGCTTTTGTTTTCAAAGGATTTTGAAACTTTAATAATCAATTTGAGTGTGATTTTCTCACGCTGGTATTCCAGACTGACTCGGGTATTGTTTTATATAATGCTCGGGTCAGACCGAGATAAACAGGTTCAGGATTTGATGCTGTGGAGCTCAGGAGACGAGCTGGATGCCGATACGTACTCCCGTATTTGCTATTATTTTTCCGCTGTGTATTCAGTTGTGTGTTATGGATGTTGATGTATTCTGATGATGTATTGTATAAACAGATATAGTTTTTGATTTGTGTAAAGATCTGTTGATATATATTATATTTTATTCCGCTGCGATGGTTAGATTCTGATGTTGTTTTCTCTTTTCTTCTTCTACCTCTTCTTCTTTAAATTCTAATGGTTCGATTTTTCCAGGTCTGGAAAGTCGGGTCGTTACATTTGGTATCAGAGCTTAGGCTGGCGACAACCTTGGCTCTGGTGGGAATTTTGAGAGTATTAATAGATATGAGCGCGTATTTGTTAGTGAATATAAAATTGTTTTATATTGTGTTGATTGGTTTATTGAGTAGTTTATGGATTCTGGTCGATGTGTGGGACGCCACAACATTGATAGGGATCTCTAAACGCTTGTATAGAACAATTCGACACAGTATTGTTTTAAAGTAGGGTAAATGAAATAATTTTACCCAAATTATTTTTGTATAAAAAGAAACGTTTTGTAAACTATTCTAGTTAATATATATATATGGTTGTTTGGATGTTAGAAGTGATAATATGGAATTATTATCATTAATATATGGAAACTTAACTAGAAATTGAAATTTATAACCAAAGAAAAGAATAAAATTTTATAATAAAATAAAATTTGAGATATAGATTACAAATGTAATTTATAAAATTGAAATAAACTTCATATACAAATTAGATTTGTACTTTAAAATAGAATTCCAGAGAAATGTGGAAAATAAATCGGAATGGATTTTAAGTTTGGAATTTTGGGAAAGGTTTGAAATTCCTTGAGATTTGGAAATAGTTTTCAAAGAGTTTGAGGAAATAATAAGTGGTATTATTTCAGGAATATTTTAGGGTGAGTTTGGAATCTGGAAAGATTTGAAATTTAAAAATATTTGAAATGGTTTAAAGAGATAAAAGCATTTAATTCTCTTTCGGTCGCTGGGAAATAATTTCGGTGATGACTGCAGCATCATCGATGTTCATTTTCGAGTTTCCAAAGAGAAATTGCTACCAAACCGTGTTAAATTGGGATTGTTTGCAAAACTGGATTTGGTTTTGAAATTCAAAGAGATAGCTGAATATACAAAAGGAGTTTGGATGTGATTGATTTCAAAAGTGATTTTGAAATTTTGAAAATTTGTGTATACTCTGGAATCTTATTTTGGAATATTATAGAATAATAATAATGGAAAAAAATATATACTTGACTAAAATTTAATGTATAATCCGGAGTAAAGAGTAAAATGTGAATGGGACTGCTTTTTAATGGATTGAAGTGATGAAATAAACCAAATATTATGTATAAATTGGAATAAATTACCTAATGGAGTAATGGATTATGGAAATAGAACCTTAATTGGCTGAAAGAAAGTTGATTTTGTAATTTGGATATGAAATGGGAAATGAACTTAGATTAAGTAGAAATTATTAATTGCAATCCGAGATAAAATACTAACAAATCGAATGTGGATGATATAAATAAAGCTCGATACATATATTTTGGATGCTGTTAAGTGAAATAAATTGGAACAAAATTAACTTAAGTGTAAATGAACTCAAGTATAAATAAATGGAATATGACCTTGAAATATTATCCAAATGAGTTTGGGTTATGAAATTTAAATTGGTTAAATAGAAATTGAATTGTGAATTAATAAAATCGGGTAGTGAATTAAAAATGAATAGTAGAATCAGAATTTGAGTTATTAATTAAAATTCGACTTGGAGTATCAACACATTAAATATAAGTGGAAATGTGTTAAACAAAAATGAAAATTTGAATTAAAATAGTGATGGCTTGTATTGCAAACGAAAATTCAAGTGGGTATGAATGAAAATGGCCTTGGATATTATTCAATGAATGGAATATTGAATTTAGAATTAAAAAGGGACAAATTGAATGAATTGGTGCAAACTGCAATGAAAATGAACTTAAGTTGTTAACTTAAGTAAATGTTGGATGAAGACTGTACTCAAATCGAGGTGTTGAAATCAATTGAGAATTAATTATTGAATGAAATAGCCTGGATTGTTTTCGAGCTAAATAAATGGATGTGAATAAATTAAATGGAATGGGTTGAGTATTGTTTGGAAGAAAAAATGGGAATAAGGGTCGAAACATTTCATATGTGCTTATGGAAGTATATAACATGCATTGTTTGTAGAATCCATGTTTTAGCAATTTAAATTTTAGTGAAATGTAAATAAACTTTGTATATTTGGCACTTACATGTTGTAATTGAGTTAGTACAGGTTCAGCGAAGTCGGTTGGCTGAATCTGATGGCACAACATGCTAAAATAAATAACCGCTTTGCTTTAAAAATGCTAAAATAAGGTACGCTTACGCAAAAATTCAAAATAGGAGATATGAACTGCATATATTGATATATATTGTGATTTCCGGCCTGAGGCCGATGTATATATATATTTGTGCATCCTGCGATATTGCAGAAGTCCCTCCGTACAAAGGAGACTTTGCCAAAATTTTCCGTAAATTTTGGGAGTTAGAAATTTTTTGAAATTTTTGAAAATTTTCATTAACGATAAATGATTTAAATTTGTTAAGCAAATGAAATTGAAACTGGATATTGAAATCTAATTCAAATGTGAATGTAAGGTGAAGTGAAATCGAAGGAACTAAAGAAGTGAAGTTTGCGGATAAACTATTAATCGAAATTTAAAATTGTAAGTGCAACTAATTAAATATTCGAGTGGAAGCCAAATTGAAATCAAATGGAATTGTAAAGACAAAAGTAAATAGAAATGGATACGAACTTCAATAATGAAGTGAAAATAAGTATAAGCAGTATGTAAAATATTTATATTTAACTTAAGGAATATGGTGAGATTCTTAAGTAATTTGGTATTGAGGAAATTATTCTAGATGAATAATTGAATGACAATTAAAATTTGAAGTTGTGAATAAGTGGATAACAATCAAAATGAATGTGAATAAAAGAAATTGATATAGCTGATAATCAATTGAAATTAATACGTAGGATGTGCGTATATTATTTTATTCGCATAGCTATTTGATTCAGAATTCGAGCACAGAATTTCGAGGTGATTATACCGATCCGAGTGGGATTTTTCACTCGATTTTCGACGGCGAACCTGGATATGGATTGTTGATTGATTCTGGTAATTCTCTATCATAGTTTGTGGCTATGCAAGGAGAATGACGGTTTCTGATCAAGAAACCAAATCCGAGTCCGCACTAGGAAGTCGGGTGGACGATACTAGTTCGGAAGTGAAATTGTGTGATCGATTGAGCGATCGAATGTGATATTGCGTACGGGTGATATATATACATCGTACGGGCTTAAGTAAAACAAATATTGTAAATTTGTAAAGAAAAGTATAAAATGACTTTGGAATTGTGATTGAATGTTATTTGCTTAGTAGTATATACAGGTGTATAAAAGCAATGGATAAATTGGGATTTTTGATTTTTGAAGATAAAATTTAATGGCCCGACAAAAGGTATGTATTTGAATTTCTATATGAAATTTGATTGGGTTTTGATCTAGCCACTTGGCTTTTTGTTTTCTTTTTGAGATTGGGAGGCCGTAGAGCCATTTTGTAGCAGTACCGAGCTAGCCGCGCAAAGGAGACGCTGGCAAAATTTTTCGAAAATTTAGGGAGTTAGAAAAATTTTGATAAGTAAAATTTGAATTCAAATTTAAATTTGAATTGATAAGTAGGTGATATGGGTTGAATTTATGAATAAGTTTGGGAGGTTAAAATATGATTAGTGTATCATTAATAAAAGATTGTTGGGTATTGTTAAAACTGGTTGAATTTAGGAAATAGCTAACGGGATATGAGACATTCTTCCTAACTAGTAATTTCGGGGATGAAATTCTTTTAAGGGGGGAGGAATGTGATGACCCGGAATTTTTGTAAATTTGAAATGGGAATATTTAATTTATTTTAGATATTCGAAGGTTAAATTTTAACTTTAATTTCAAATATCAGTATTTATTGGATAATTAATTGCTGAATTTAATTATCGGAATTGGGTAAATTAGTGAATCTGAAATTTTAAGCTTGATAAAAATAATTTGAAAGCTCGTAAAATTTATATTTATAATACTGAAGATATTAGAACTGTTAAAATTGAATTTGAAAGAGTTTTGTTCAGTTTTAAAAATATATCGTTTAAATTGAATTTAAAAATATCCTTCCGGGGCACAGTCTCGGAATTTGACGAAACCAGTTCCATTGGATCCGTAATATTGTATTATTATCGGATTTCAATTTTCGTAGCATTTTGAGTTGTTGCGTGGGCATACGATATATAAACGCGTTGAAAATTAAATTGAAATTCGAATATAAATAATAAGTTATATTGACCAGTTAAAAAGAATTTCACCTCAGATCTTTTTCCTTCATTTCAAATGTCACTGCAGATGGCCTACTTGAACACGTTACCCTCCTTAGGTTACGCCTAAATCACGAAATTTCTTTTTATCTCTGGCCTCCAAATCAAATTAAACGAAACCCATATCTACGTTCCTTCTCTTCCAAGCCAAAAGAAAAAAAAAAGAATTGCTTATATTTATCTTCCTCCTACCTTCAATTCAGCATAAAACAAAAAGGGGGCCGAGCATTCAAATAGAAATCGAGGCCGAACAAAAATCCCCAAAATTCAATTTCATCGTAGTTGAACCTCGAGCTCAGAGTAAATGGAGGCATCGAATTCGATTATTTAAACATAGGGATGGGCATCGCGTTTTGAGAGAGAGGGAGAGCTCGATGGGCTTCGATCTGGAAGCGAGGCTGCGAGCTCGTTCGATTTACAACTTGGAGGGTTTCGCGACGTTGCCGTGGGGAAACGAGGCGGTCGAAGCCTGTCTCGGTGGATCAAGCATCGTGACGAATCGTGATTAGGGCGGCGTGCAATTTCGAGGTCGCGGGGATGTTCATCTGGATTCATGAATCGATGAGCGAGTTTGGGTGGCGGTCGAATGTCTGAGTCGTCGATTTCGGCAGAGAAGGGGATAAAGGTATTCGTTTTAGTTAAATTTAATTTAAATTTTATATGTGTATATATACACGTAGCAGAAAATGTAGATAGAAGGATATATGTTACAGTAAGGTTAGAAAGGAAATACTGTTTAATATAAATATAAAACGTTGGAAAAATAGCGATTTTAAATGCTGAGCAGTTTATATAAAATCAGATTTCTATTTTAAATATATATATAGGATAGAAGAAAAAAATAAATTCAAATTTTCAGTTAAGGCAGACAATAGTTTTGTTTTATCAAGTAAATATATTTATACACATATGTACATTTTGAATTTACTTGGTTATTTTCAGTAGTGTATATGGAAGATTACCGAATTGATTTTTTTTTTTTTGTGTAACTCCAAATTTATTTATTTTAGGAGAAATTGGCTTAAATAAACTAGGTTACTTTTCGGGAGTTAGTTTTAAAAGGTTAATAAGTTGTTAAATAAAATCTATGGGAATTAATTATCTAATTAAATTACATATTAATAAATTCCGTAATATTATTCAAGGTCAAAAATCAAGAAACCAAGGCAATATTGGAAGTGGAATGCAAATGGAATAAGGTGAGTTAATCTCACTCAGCTGAATTTTTAATTTAAATTTAAATGGTTAAATTTAAATAATTGATTGGATGATTGCATTGATTGGATGTGCTATAGTATATATAGTAGTATATTGGAGTTGTTGATATTCCCGCATTGTATAGCGGATGAGACCCTATGCGCCGCATAATAGCGGATGATTTTATATTAAAACCATATACCGCGATATTCCACTTTGAAGTGAAATTGGTATTGTGCTAACATCTGTGGATGCAGGGAAACAGGTTGGAGGGATCCAACTGGGTTCCTCAAAATATTTAATTTTGTTTAAATATTCTGTGATATGATTGTTGATATCATGTGATGAATTATATGGAAAATTGGATGTTATGGTTTGGTTGGACCGATTTGGATATGCTGAGTTATCAAAATCTCTAGTATGGAAATTTTGAAAAGAAATAAAAGAGTAAATTTTTAAGTAAAATAATTATAAGAGTTTGGAATAAATTTGAGAATGAATCTGATTAAGAATAAAAGTGATTTCCAACATTCTAATAAATATGGAAAAGAGGAATTTTGAATAAACCGAGAAATATTGAATTTAAAAACTTATGGGATATTTTTTAAAAGAATAAATAATTTATTTTAATTCAATGTTTAAATGTAATTAAAAAGGAAGAAGGAATTTGGGAAATCTGAAACTGGGTTTCAGTTTAAAGATTTTAAATCATAATGAGAAATAAAATCTGGAAGTTAATGAATTTGGAAATAAATGGATTAAGTAAGGAAATTTATTTCAAAGTAAAATAAATTGGGAAATCAATTATAAATTGATTTAAATACTTTGGGATTTGAAATTTAAAGAGAAATGAGATTTTGAAGATATAAACTGGGTTTATAAAGTGAAATAAAATATCAGTGGATATTTGAAAATATAAATTCAAGGTGGGAATTTATAAAAGGATATGAATTGGTTTAAAAATAAATGTTGATTTATTTTTAAAAGATGGGAATGAGAAGTGTATTTCTCTGGATAGCCAAGTACGTTTTTCAAAGCAATTTTAAATATAAGTTAAAAGTTTTAATATGTTTTAAAAAGCATATTTTAGAAAATTGATTATTTCTAAATGTTAAAGTCTAAAGTAGTATTTTCAAAAATCTATTATTGTAGCAATTATATAAAAGTGATTTGGTATTATGGTTTTAAAGAGGGAAATTTAGTTTGTATTTATAAATGGTTTTATTTTAAAGTATATATTTTTAATTAAGTATTAAAGTAGTTTAAGTTCAATGTTATAAAATATATTTATAATAAAGTGCTTTTAAATTATTTTTAAATCTAAAGTATTTTGTACTTGGTGTTCCAAAAGAAATAAGTATTTGGGAAATGTATTCCGTAAGCGGAAACTGTGAAATTGTTTCAAATGAGCTTTGAAAATTGGAAATATATCTTGCGAAGATATTTGAAATAAATAAATAATTTGGGAGAATTATTTATTGTGTGATGGTTGCTTGTGAATGTTAATTGATAGTTAAATAACCGACTATCAATATTGGCCAAATGCGTTGATCGTTTCGAAGAGACCGGGATCGAGTTTCCGTATACCGGGATTCTAGGTCTGGAGACTCGAATACCACTTCGATCCGGTTTGTACGTTTCGTGTAACGTGTTCGGAGTCGAAGATGGAGCTATGAAGTGCAAGGGCTAGTCGCTACTAATCCTGAGGATAATTCCAAAATGGATGTAGTAGGAATAGTGCCTTCGGTTCCGTTCGAACCCGGGACGGACTTGTATGGACGAATGCTTTCGTGACATCGTCAGGTGGACGATGGGCATTCTAAGGGATATGTTCTGAAAAAGGTATCGTTTAGCCTCAAGCCTCATCAACCGGGAATGACTGAAAATCAGGGGTTATGCAGCAAGGCTTCGTGGGTAGCACCCACTTGAGAGTAAGGTCATCCCTGTCTAGATGTCCCTTTTATTTCGGCTTAGTGGTGCGGTTGCTGATCACAACCGTGGGGTGATTTTATTTGGAATTATCCAGTAAGGGATGATTCCGGCCTTGTGTTGTAGGGGAGCGGGCGTACTCCTCGGTACTGTGATCTAGGCCACGTACTGTTACAGGTGGTACCCCAGTGCCTAGTCATTCGTTGGAAATCCATTCTCCCTACGTGCCTTGTACGAGTTTTGTTTGTATTACCCACTTTGTGGCTAGTATGCCGGAATTTAATAGATGTAACAATTTCGGCTATTTTAATAAGTACTTGTGAATAGACACTATTATAATATCAGAGGATTTTGATAAAAAGTGTTTAAGCTATCGTAAGGTAAAAACCCGACATGTTTATTTGTGGCGTGGTCTTACGAGATGCTTTTGTTTTCAAAGGATTTTGAAACTTTAATAATCAATTTGAGTGTGATTTTCTCACGCTGGTATTCCAGACTGACTCGGGTATTGTTTTATATAATGCTCGGGTCAAACCGAGATAAACAGGTTCAGGATTTGATGCTGTGGAGCTCAGGAGACGAGCTGAATGCCGATACGTACTCCCGTATTTGCTATTATTTTTCCGCTGTGTATTCAGTTGTGTGTTATGGATGTTGATGTATTCTGATGATGTATTGTATAAACAGATATAGTTTTTGATTTGTGTAAAGATCTGTTGATATATATTATATTTTATTCCGCTGCGATGGTTAGATTCTGATGTTGTTTTCTCTTTTCATCTTCTACCTCTTCTTCTTTAAATTCTAATGGTTCGATTTTTCCGGGTTTGGAAAGTCGGATCGTTACAGATTTCCAACTCTTGAATTTGAAAATGATTTCTTCAACTATTTTGAAGGTTCGAGCACTTCCAAATCAAGGTTAACTTTTCAAAGCTAAGAAATTTTGAAAAGTATGAATTTTTTGATAAAGTATATAAATTTGTTTCGAATGTTTAAGTATGAAGTAATATGATTTAAATAAGTTGAAACTGTTATGTTAAGTAAATGAATAAAGCTATTTTGAATTTTTCTAAATATGGAATTTAGATTCGAAATGCTTTGAAAGGAATTTGGTCTTCAAAATATTTGAATAAAATTTTGTGACGCCCCACCTCTATGCTCACAATAACAAAGGTTATTATAAGGAATAACGTCTGCTATTGCGAAGAATAAGGCTTGTGAGAAGCGACCATCCGTAAGTTATGCCTTAGACGAGTATTGATTACATCGATAGGAGTTGTATAAATTACTCCCAAAGATATATATTCAATCCAAATCTAAAACGAAACTACAGTGGCTAAAGAAAAATTCAGAATAACTCATAATAACAACAACACTGATAGTATAATCACATCAGAAACAGAAATATCAGATATAAAGCGGAAGACCAGTCTGGAATACATGCTACAACAGTCGATGGTTCACATGAACCAAATGTACATAAACATATACATCAACATACATAAGATTGGAGTCGAATAACCAAAAGAACTCCTCGAAGGCTAGACTAAAGATGATGCGATATCCCAAAAGCTGAAGCTGCTACTGAATCAGAGATAGAGACTACCCTGAAATAACTCGGTCTGACCCGAGTATTATTCAAAAAGAAATAATAAACGGATCAGTCTAATTTATTCTTAGATGTGAGTGCATCATAAATAACATCAAAGCAAAATAATAATAATCTCGAATGAGACTATTCAACATAAGAAATCAACATAGTTAAATGAAGAAATCACATCAAACACGATCAAAATCAACATTCAAATTCACAATTGAATTCAAAATAACAATTTACAAAATCTAGAAATCAAAAATAGATAACTAGAAAAATCAACATAAAAGTGGATCGATCCCAACAAATTGCGAGTTTTAGCTACGCCGCACGTGCATCAACATATGGCCGAAGCCTACCAAGTACTGTCAACATAATTTTTGGCGCCCAACATATGACCCGAAGGTCCAACATATGACCTGAAGGTCTAGTACTGGTATTTGACCCGAAGGTCCAACATATGACCCGCAGGTCCAACATAGTGGCTCGAAGGCGCACAAAATCATCAAAAACATCAAACAACAAATATTTCAATTAACGAGTCCGGAATTAACCGAAATAGTAAAAGTATGGTTCCATACTCCGCACTTTTGCTAAATCGTTTAAATCTCTTCATCGTTTTCTTGAAAGTGCAAAATTGTGTATTTTATAAAAATGCATTTTACGTTCTCAAATGGACAAGTCCGGAATTAAGCGAATCAGTAAAAGTAAGGGTTCATAGTCCTCAATTTTTCTGAAACGTTTAAGTCGCTTCCTCATTCTTTTGAAAGCGCAAACTGTAAAAATGTTGAAAACAATTTTATTTTAAAACGATTTTTTTAAAACACGTGATTAAAACAGCAACATCTGTAGCAATTTCGTAAAGGAAATTGCACTTCTCAAAACACCGTAAAAACGGATACCAAATCAGCGTTGCGGGATAACCGCTTGAAAGATCACTTTAATATAACGGTTACTGACGTTAAAATAACAGTGAATTTTCATTTATAAAAAATATTACACCGGCGTACAATTTCCGTTATAAAAATAACGGCAACAAAAGTACGTTTTAAAACCAAACATCGGTTCGACGTAAATTAACCGATAGGTTGCACTACTATAAATTTAACAAAAAGTTGCACTGTCTACTAGCACAAGAGCTTTATTCCCTTGCAAAAAAAATGAACACGCCCATTTGTTCTAGTTTGCATGCGTACAAAAATGAGGAACACGTAACTCGTAAAGCTCAAAAATATGATGTACAGGCACTTTCTAGGAATGTATGAACGAAAACTATGGGCTAACACACGTGAAGAAGTTTGAACAACCTGGGTATCTGGGCACATTCATAAGTGCGCACCCCATATATTCCCACAAGCAAATAGGTGGAGTAAAGCTACCCTCCAACTATAAATATGTACATGAAGAAATGCACTTAACTTAGTCTAAAATGGGCAAGCAAAATATAAAACAGATACTCACTTATATGCAAGCAATAACAAAAGGGACGTGACTTAAGTTCATGTTTTTATTTGTAAAAAAAAATGATGGCCCAAGTTTCACAGCAAATGAACTAGACCCAAAAATTGCCCAACAATGACTTACGTTAAATGCCAAAAATGAGCTACAGAAATTTTTTGGCAACCATGCAACGCGCAATCTGTTAAATCAATTACTTGGACCTGCTATATTTCATACTGCATGAAGATAAAGTAATTGAACCAAAATTTTGACGCAAGTCTACATACGAACGCATGTGAACTCTCTGAAATGCTTGGCTTGGAACACTTGGTTGAAATGCTACTAAAACCTCATGCAATAAATGAAATAATACACATACTTGCCCAAAAGTGGAATAACAGACATCTGAGCAACATATATATATTAGATGTGTGAGTTTAAAACTCACCTTAATTTGTCTCAACAGTGTCAGGTAAAACATGTAACCATGCTTGTACACGCGGTGACCATGAGGGTTTAGCCTCCGCAATGCAAAACTACCACATGTTGAGGGGAACAAGACGTTAACGCCTGACTATGTACATGAAGGCATAAATATAACTGCGAGCATTCAAGGGTTGTCTCGAGTTATAGTGGGAAAATTTTGTAGTGCAAAAGCATAGGATGTGGAGATGTCACGACTCACAAATCACAACAAAAGTAGAATTCGAAAATCAAAGAAAACCATATTTTCACACTAAACCAGAGAGTTACTAATCATAATTTAGAGATGTGAGAGGAAACTCACTTTAACCTGTTTCGAATTTAGCTAGAACCGGAGATTCCTATATTGGAGCTGCTGCCATTAATGACTTCTCAGAGTTTTGCTTGCTGAGACCAAAAGTTTGCAAAGAAATATTATTCTCTTTTTTTTCGAATGGCATAAGTCAATGAATTTGGGTGATGGCCATCTTTCAGGTACATATGGCATTTAATGCAAAGGCATACTTAAAATAGGTTCACGGCAATACTAGATAGCTACTGACATTTGCATTTTGTTGATAAAAATATAATTAAAGTGTTCAGACTTTGCTTTCTCCATTGGTTTTGCTTTTGCTGCCAGCAGTGCAACTGTTAACACTTGCTTTATGAAAAATGTGAACACTTCTTACAAATTGAATTTAGATTTGAAGAGAATAAAACGTAACGCAATTCAACCGACTTTGTAATTTGAATTGCATCATCATTTTTTTTTTCTATTTAAAATATTCGCTCCGACAGTAATTTAAAAATTACGGTCGTTACCGATTTTAAAAACATTTATAACGACGGTAATAAAATCGCGGTCGTTACAGACTCCCCTCCTTATAAAAATTGTGTCCCCGCAATTTTCATACTAGAAGTAGTCAATAACACAACAATTTATCAAATCAAAGATTAAAAAGAGAAGATAGATACGAATGCTCACCTCCACCCGAAGAGGAGAGAAAACCGGGATAAGAACGCTCGATGAATTCTCTGGTTTCCCAAGTGCAATCTTTGGGGTTTGCGGACCATTGAATCTTCACGAGTGGAACTTCTTTGTTCCGAAGGCGTTTCACCTCCGTAGCTAATACACGAATAGGATTTTGCACAATAGACAAGTCGGGTGAGATCTCAAGATCTTGCAACATAGGAGGATCAATAATAGAATCTGAATCTCGAAGGCATCGACGAAGTTGAGACACATGAAATACGTCATGTATTCCCGAAAACTGAGCAGGTAGCGATACACGATAAGCAACTGGGCCAATGCGTTCCATAATAGGAAACGGTCCAACATATCGAGGAGCCAATTTCCCGGAGTGACTAAAACGCACCACACCCTTCATCGGGGAAACACGAATAAATACGAGATCGCCAATAGAAAATTCCAAAGGCTTCCTACGATGATCGGCATAAGATTTCTGCCTATTCTGAGCCTCCTTCATTCTCTGTCTGATAATATCAATCCTCTCCGAAGAATCACGAATATAATCGGGGCCGAGAACTAACTTTTCCCCCGATTCCAACCAACAAGATGGTGATCGACACGGCCTTCCGTAAAGAGCTTCGAACGGAGCCATACCGATACTGGATTGAAAACTGTTGTTATAAGAAAATTCAACAAGAGACAAGTGGTCTTCCCAACTACCACCAAAATCAAGAATGCAAGCTCGAAGGAGATCCTCTAAAACCTGATTCACCCTTTCAGTCTGACCATCAGACTGTGGATGATAAGCTGTACTGAGATTGAGCTTAGTGCCCAAAGCTTTCTGAAGACTCTGCCAGAACCCACTAGTCAAAAGCGGATCTCTGTCACTAACAATAGAACTAGGCACACCATGAAGTCGAACGACTTCTTTAATAAACAGCTTAGCCAACAAAGGAGCAGTCCGATTGGACTTGATAGGAATAAAATGGGCTGATTTAGTCAATCGGTCAACAATCACCCAAATACTAGTATGGCCCGACCTCGAACGAGGTAGACCATCAATGAAGTCCATGGAAATCTGATCCCATTTCCATAATGGAATCTCAAGAGGCTGCAAAAGACCACTGGGACGCTGATGTTCTGCTTTAACAAGCTGACAAGTCATGCAACGACTTACATAACTTGCAATATCACGCTTCATACCTTCCCAATAGTATAAGCGTTTCATATCAGCATACATCTTGCTACTGCCCGGATGAATAGTATACTTAGAACGATGACAGTCCTCAAGAATGTCATTTCTAAGATTAGAAATATCAGGCACGATCAATCTACCCTTCTTACGGATACAACCACGAATATCAATATCGAAATCCTTTAGATCATCACTTCGGGATTTCGATTTACAACTCTGAATAAGATGAGCAAGATCTGGATCTTTCTTCTGGGCATCGGCAATGCGACCTAACAAATTAGGACGAGCTTCCATGCTAAATAAAAGCACGGGAGAATCAGAAACTGAAGGACGGTCTCTAATATCACAAAGAGATAAAGCTTCTAAAATATTCCACTCTGCTAGCATCATGGAAACAACAACTTGCTGCTTGCGGCTAAGCGCATCAGCAACTCGATTACCCTTACCAGGGGTATACTGAATATCGAAATCATATGAAGCAAGAAATTCGAGCCAACGTTGTTGCCTCATATTAAGCTCTTTCTGAGTAAATAAATACTTCAGAGATTTGTGATCAGTGAAGAGAATAAAACGCTCACCCAATAAATAATGTCGCCAAATCTTTAGAGCAAAGACTATGGCGGCTAACTCCAAATCATGGGTAGCATAACGAATCTCGTTAGGCTTTAGTTGTCTAGAAGCATAGGCAACTACTCTATCTTTTTGCATGAGAACGGCACCGAGCCCAAAACCAATGGCATCGGTATAAACAACAAGATCACGATTCCCTTCGGGAACCACTAAGATAGGAGCATGAGTAAGGAGATCTTTTAACTTCAAGAAAGAATTCTCACACTTATCCGACCAAATAAAAGGAACAGCTTTTCTCGTGAGAGTGGTAAGCGGTAAAGCAATACGAGAAAAGTCCTTAATAAATCGGCGATAATAACTCGCCAATCCAAGGAAACTACGGATCTCAGTAACGGACTCGGGCCTCTTCCAATCCTGAATAGATTCGATCTTGGCAGGATCGACAGAGATACCATCGGAAGAAACAATGTGACCGAGAAATTTCACTTTATTCTCCCAGAAATGACACTTGGAGAATTTGGCATAAAGCTGATGCTGACTAAGAGTTCTCAAAACAATCTCCAAATGCTGAATATGATCGGCTTCAGATTTGGAATAAATAAGAATATAATCAATGAAAACCAAGACGAACTTATCGAGATATTCCCGGAATATCCGATTCATAAGATCTACAAAATACGCCGGAGCGTTCGTCAAACCGAACGGCATAACAAGCCATTCGTAAGAACCATAACGAGTACGGAATGCAGTGAGAGGAATGCTATCTTCCGCCACTCGTAACTGATGAAAACCGGTAGCAAGATCGAGTTGGGAGAAGATCTTGGCGCCACTTAATTGATCGAACATGTCATCGATCCTAGGTAATGGATACCTATTTTTGATAGTAAGCTCGTTAAGCTTGCGATAATCAATACATAGCCTAAGAGTACCATCTGGCTTCTTAACGAAGACAGCGGCGGCGCCCCAAGGAGACGAGCTAGAACGGATAAAATGCTTGGCTTCCAACTCAGACAATTGTTGCTTGAGTTCCTCATTTTCCTTAGTAGACATCCTCGTGGGAGGACGACTGACAGGATGTGCAACGGAGATAAGATCTATACGGAACTCAATTGCCCTTTTTGGCGGCAATATAGAAATAGGCTCGAAAACATCAGAAAAATCACAAACAACTGGAATATTAGCAATGACATCCTTCGACTCGAGAGAAGAAATGAGAGCACAAGAAGCATGATCCATTCTTCGAAATATAATAGATAATCGCTCGCTAGCATCGGGATGTTTGAGATACAAAGTTCCTTCGGGACATAAGATTTGAACTTCATAACGGACGAGCCAATCCATACCCAATATCATATCAAAATCAAGATGATCCATAACATGCAGATTCGCATGAAAGGAGAAACCACAAAGAATAATCTCAACATCAACACACAACAAACCAAGAGTAGCAGATCCACCAATAGGATTTACGATCCTCAAAGGGTCGCAAAGAGTAACAACATCCAAATGAATAATATCAACAAGCTCCTTCGACACGAATGAATGCGATGCACCCGTATCGAAAAGAACTCTAATAGAACGGCCATGAAATAAAAGGAAACCTTCCAAAACAGAAGGAGTAATACCTTTGGGCTGAGAAGAATCACCAGAAGCTTTAGCAACATTAAGCTTCCCCGGTTTGAAACCCTTAGGAGCAATAGGACAATCAAAAACCCAATGACCTTCTTTCTTGCAATAACGACAAATGCGAGGCTTAGTACAATTGCGAAGAAGATGATCCAACGAACCACAATTATAGCACGCCTTCTGAACAGAAGGTGCACTACTAGGCTGAGAACTAGAGGCAACCTGCTTCTTCTTCTTCTGATTAGAATTTGGCTTACGAAATGGAAACCTCTTTTTGTTGAGGTTTTTAGAAACCTCAACATCATCACCACTATCACGTTCCTTTTCAACAGCTTCAAGACAAAGAGCCGAATCAACAAGCTCCTCAAAAGAGAGCTTAAGCTGAAGCAAAAGAACTTTCTTCAGATACTTCTTCAAACCATCAACAAAACGAAGATTCTTCTTACGCGGAGTATTAATGAACTCAACTCCATATTTGGATAAAGCCTCAAAAGATGCAACATAATCAGAAACAGAGGACTTTCCTTGCTTCAACTCAAGGAAACTACGAGCGAGATTAGCCTTTTCTGATTCAGGAACGAACTTAAGTTCGAAACGTTCCTTAAACTGAATCCAAGAGAGAGCGGACTCATCAACTTCCGAAATAAAGAGCTCATACCAATCAAGCGCACGCTCTTGCAACATACTAGATGCCACGAGAACGCGATGATGATCCGAAAGATCCATCCGAGAAAATATGCGCTCACAAGTGTGCAACCAAGTCTGAACTTCCATAACACTTTCCGATCCCTTGAAAGGCTGACCTCCAAGGTGGGAATAGTCACTACATGTGATATCCCGGGAATTTGGACAGTATCAATTTAATAATCTGCATTGGAAATTAAATTGATTTGATAATTTGTTAATAAAATTTGAATTAATTTAATAATCTAATTAAATAAAATATTTAATTAGTGATTTATCTTTTAAAAGTTTAATAAAATATTTTCTATTTATAATATATATGTATAATTGTATATATTGTAAATAGATGAGTTGGTTTGAATTTAACAAATGAAATTATGTTTTCAAATTTCTAATATATATATTTGGTAATTTGGAAATTATGATTTAAATTAATATTAAGCTTTCCAAAGATATTTAATAAATAACTATATAGTTTTAAAATACATAATATAAATGTTTAATTGTTTAAAAATAGAATTTAGCTTAAGTTCAAATTTAAATAAAAGGTTTGTTTATTTCTTTTTAAATATTACTATATTTGTATGTATTAAAAATAGAAGTTTAAATACAATTTACATATGGTATTAATTCATTGAATAATAGAAGTAATTTATAATCTCTTTTATAAATTATTTAAAATTGTCAAATTTGATATTTTCAAATAATAATTATAATACTTTGTTTTTATAAATATAAATAGACTTTGATAAAATAGAATTGTTATTTTAAATGGTAGTTATATATGCATATATATAACTTGATTTTAAAATTGGATTTTTAAATTTAATTTGAATTTGAATTAAATGTTGAAATTCAAAAGAATAAACAATTTTAAAATATTTGGATAAGTTTTCATTTATATATATTTTGTTATAACATTTTCTTTAAAAGAAATTCAAATATATACATTTAAATAAAGTATAAAAACTATTATTTACATTTAAAAATAAATAAAAATATGTATTAAATACTTAAAAGACAAATGTCACCATATTAAGGCTTGATAAAACATGTGTAAATTAAATAGCTAATGTATATGACAAGTGTCACCTTTAATTTATTTTTTCTTTTATTTTTATTTAAATTATTTCAGCATTTATACATATGTTACTTCATCTTCATTCTTTTCCCATTTTCTCTTTTCAAATCTTGAGAAAATGGTGTTCAGCCTGTACAAATCAAACCCTCCTTAAAACAAACTTCTCAAAAACAATTTATAATCAAAACACTCCTCTCAAAACCAAATCAGATGATCTATACCTCCTCAAACCAGAAAATAAATTCAATAACCTATAATTCTTTTCAAATCAAACAACTCAAATCATTAACTTGCATCTTCTTCAAGCCTGGAATCAAGTACTCTATTTCAAGTATTCCAGTTCTGTAGGGATTAGCAACTCAGTTTTTAAAAATCAGAGCAAAAGAAATTTTCCAGCATCTTTTCAAAATTTAAAGCAAGAAAAATCTGAAGCAAGATGAAGCATGCAGTTTTAAAAGGCAAAGCAAAATCAAAAACAAGATTCAATAACAACTCCAGTTTTCAAAAGACATTTTCCAGCACTCAAATTCAAAAAGCCATTTCAAACTAAAGGCTCTGTCTCTAATTTAAATCGGTGAGTAACAATCATTTTTAAAATATAAGTTTGAATACCTGTTTGCATGATGATTACTGGAATAAGAATGCATTGCATGTGTATGTATTGGTGAATTTGCTGTGAGTAACTTCAGTAAATTAAAAGATTAAGTATGATCTGTGCATGTTTCTTTTCTGAAATAAGTATGTTTTGTGAATGTTTATTGATGAAATTACTGGCATTTTGGATATGCATGAATGTGATTGTCTGTAACATTCTTTGTTACCAGTTCTTAAGAAAAATGAAAATCCTCTGGCTCTTGTCCAATATTTTTTTTCTTTGTTAAGTCTTAAGTCCTGAAAACATACATGTTATTATACCATAGTTTTAGTTTAAACTTATTTAGTAAAAATAAATTTGGAGTTGTCTCTGTAACTAAAACATTAGAGTATGATAAATAAAGGTAAAAACTCCAACAAAATAAATTATAAACTCAGTATTATAAACTGAAAACATAAACAAAAAGATGATTTTTAAAACTAAAATCATAGTGTTTAGTTAGAAATTGAGACTGTAGTATTTATTTGAATTAGAAAGGGGTTTTAGTCAATCTATGGTGACTGAGTTGATCTGAAGGTTTGGGGTTCTTGGTGGAGGTAGTGTAGTGATCCTAGGGTGTGGCAAAAATGCCAGGAAGATGAACAGGGCTTGGTGGAGGCGATGGGAGGATGATGAAGTTTGTAAACCTAGTTTTTGACTATGTCAAAGTTTTGATCGATACGACCTCTCCAGATGATCGAGATGAACAGGGCTTTGGAGATTGGAAGCTGGAGTGTCATAGAAGATATGGCCGGAGTTTCAGCGACTTCGATGAACGGAGGCAGGAGTACGAGCCGTTGACAGGTTTAGGGGTATGGTTGCAATACTGTTGCCAGGTTTGGGTTTGGGAACTCGAATTTGATTTCGAGTAGAAGATGAGTTTTGGATGATCGTAATTGGATCTGTGGGCAAGCGTCGGCATGTTCGTCAACTTGGTGATGACTGGAGTTGATCGGAGGTACGGTACATGTGCACTGTGCACTTTTGGTTCTAAGTGTTTAAACTGGTATAGGCAGTGGGGAAAACTCGAGTAATTTTGGTTGTTGACTCGAAGTAGTGTGGTTTTTGACTCGAAGCATTCTGGATGTGTCTCGGGTAATGTTGTATTCCAGATTTTTAAACAGAGAAAGTTTTTTCCAGTTTTTAAATTTTAAAATAGAATTTGAAAACTGAAGTTAAATATAAAAGTAAAGTTGAAATAAGTTTAAATCTAGTTTAAAATCTGAGTTTAAGTTAAAATCTCAGTTTTTACATAAGATAAGGTATTTAAATTTTGAATTGATTTAAATATTTTAAAAGGGATAAGTAGTTAGAATTTTTAAAATAAAGTTTTTAAATTGTAGATAGGTTATAAATCTAAAAGATTTACCTGGAATATGTATTTCAAATTTTGAAATAAAAAGAAGTTTTAAAATCTAAAATGTTTTAAACAATTTGAATGTTTAAAATGTATTTTAAATTGATTTGAATTTAAAATGAATTTGGTTTTAAATTTCTTTAATTAAGTGTTTCTTTAACATGTGATTAAAAGGATGTTTTTAAAAACTTTGTTAAAGTTAAACTTGTCTTCATTTTAAATCTTAAATTTAAAATGAAATTTAAAAGTAAATTTAAAGGTACATTGTTTTAAATGCTTTATTAATGATATTTTAATCATTAATAGAAATAAAGTGTTATCTTAAAGATAATTGAGATTTAATAATTTAGGATAAAATAAATTATTAAGGTAATTAAAAGTTAATTAATCCATTTAATTAATTTATGACTTGGGTTAATAAATTAGTAATTAAGGGTTTAAAATTGATTGATGAAGGATTAATTAAATTAAAATTAAAGGTTAATTAATTTGAATTAAGGATCATTAATTTTATAAGTTAATGGTTAGAAATAACATTATTAAGGTAATTAAGGTTTAATTAAGTTATTGATTAAGAACTTAATGAATTAATTAGAGATTAATTTATTAATAATTAGAATTAATTAAGTTGTAATTAATAATGGTTAATTAATGTTTAATTATTTTAGAAAGATAATTAAAATAGTTAATAGTTAATGTAGATCATTAACTAAGGATAATTAATTAATGTGATTAATTTAGATAATTAATTAGATTAATTAATTTAAAAGATAAACATTTGTGGAAATTGTTTTAAATAAAATTTCTTAATGAAATTAATTAAGAAATTAATTACTCATTGTAATTAATTGAATTTAAATTGATTAGTTAAGTTAATTAATTAAGTTTAATTAATTTAAGATAATCATTTAATGATTTGTGAAGTAATTACTAAATGTAATTTAATGAGGTATAATTACTTAGGAAGTAATTAATGGATAATTACTAATGTAATTAATAAAGTAATTAAGGGTAGTTAATTACTTAATGGAAATTAATCAAGGGATTAATTAAGAAATAAATTAAGGAATAATTAATTTATTTTAAGAAGTAATTAAGGGTAGTTAATTACTGAATGTGATTAATCAATAGTGATTAATAAATTATGGTTTAATTAAAGATTAATTACTTAATGTAATTAATTAATGATAAAATGTAATTAAGGATCATTAATTAATATAATTAATGAGGTAATTAAGAATTGATTAATTAAGGAATAATTAATAAATGAAGTGATTAATTAATGTAATTAATTAAGGATTAATGTAATTAATTATAGTTGATTAATTTAATTAATTATAGTTAATTAATTAAATGAAGTAATTAAAGGTTAATTACTATAATGGTTGAGGATAATTAATTTGAGTAATTAATTAAAGGATAAATTACATGAATGAAATTAAAGGGTAATTAGAGAATAATTAATTGATTATAATTAATTAATGGTTAAGTAAGCAGGATTTATAAAATGAAGTAATTAATTTAAATTCATTTTAAATTAATTAAAAATGGTATAAATCATTACTTATGAATGGATGAATGATGCTTTGCATTGATTGATATCTCTGATGAGATATATGCTGATCTATGATATGGATGTTTGGTTGAATTGAAATGATAATGTAGATTATCTATTGTGAATTATCTATCTTTGTGTATATAGATAAGAATTGAATTGTTTTAACCTTAAAACAACTTGGCCCTTAAAAGATACGTTTTGGATTTCGATGAGACCGGGATCGAGTTTCTGTATACCGGGATTCCAGGTCTGGAGACCCGAATACCACATCGATCCAAATTTACGATAGGTCGTGAATCTCAAGTGAAGATGAAGATTCAGAGTGCAAGGGTTATTATCGTTAACTCTGAGGGTGATTCCAAAACGAGTGTAACGAGATAATGCCTTCGGTTTCGTTCGAACCCGGAACGAACTTGTATGGATTGAATGCTTTCAGCACATCGTCAGGCGGACGATGAGCATTCTAAGTGATATGTTCTGATTAAAGGTAATCGTAACCTCAAGCCTCATCAACCGGGAATGGCTAAAACAGGGGAGGTGCAGCAAGGCTTCGTGGGTAGCACCTACTGAGAGCAAGATAGATCCCTGTCTAGAGGTCCCTTTTCTTTTTATTCGGCATAGTGTGTGGTTGGTCGCGCCAACTACGGGGTTATCTTGTTCGGAATTATCCAGTAAGGGATGGTTCCGGCTTTGTGTTGCAGGGGAGCGGGCGTACTCCTCGGTACGGTGATCTAGGCCACGTACTGTGACGGGCGGTACCCTAGTAGCCCTGCCATTGTATGGAAACCCATTCTTCCTACGTGCCCTTACGGTTTTGATTGTATAACCCACATTGTGGCTAGTATGCTGGAATTTAATAATGTAACAATTTCAGCTATTTCATATTTATTTGAAAACCCTAGACCCTATTATAATATAACTGGATTTCCTATCAAATGTTTTGGTTAGCGTAAGGTAAAAACTTACCCATGTTTATTTGTGGGGAGTCTTACGTGATACCTTTTCTTTTTAAAGGTTTTGAAGTTAAGCAAGTTTAACCTGTTACTCACACCAGACCCATGTCTGACCCAAGTTGTTTATTTCTGTTTTATAAACTCTTGGGTACTCAAATTTTTACGAGTAGCCAAGGGATTCAGGTTTAGCTTTGACGAATTGTGGAGGAGCAATGGAGCAGGAAGCTTCAGCGTTGTAGATATATATAGTAGTTCCGCTGTGTCTGTATCTCTGTAGTGTATTGAGTTGTAATGTCTAGACAGATGTTATAATTGTCTAGTAAGTGATGTATATGCTGTGTAACTCTGTAAAGTGTTGTATACTATGTAAATGTATATGTTATTAATATAATTTATTCGTTCCGCTGTGAGATCGTTGTTGTTGTTTTTTTCTTTCTTCTCTTCTTTTCTATTTTCTACCCCTTTCTTTCTTATTAATGATACGACTTTCTGTGGAGAAAAAGTCGGGTCGTTACAGTGGTATCAGAGCATAGGTTGAGCGAATGCCTAAGCTTTTGGTTAAGTGAATATCAGAACACTAGGTTGAGTGAATACCTAGGTTCGGAAGGATTGTTCATTAGAGACAGGATCTGCAGCAACCTGTTTGAGTCTGAGTGTGTATATATATATTCGAGAGCGCGTATTTGTTAGTTATATAAAATGGTTTTATATTGTGTTAATTGATCGGTTGAGTGGTATATGGATTCTGGTCAATACGAGTAGCTAACGTTATTGATAGGGATCTCTAAACACTTGAACCAGGCCAACGGACACAATATTGTTTTAAAGAGGTAAATGAAATAATTTTACCCAGAAATAATTTCTATATAAAAAGTATCATTTTAAATGTATATGGTATTTGTAATGATTGGTTGAGATGATAATAATTTATCATCTAGGATTAGGAGTCTGAGTGTTGAGATTGGAAGTGTATCTGTCGAGACTGTAGACCCAATACCGTCTCGAGTAAGCTTTGCTATGGTAAAGGATTTCATCGATCTCTGAAGGAAACCTTTTAAAGGTTCGGAGTTTATCTTTGAAGTGTGGATGAGTAGAGTTGGATCTGTCGATGAGGCAGAAGTGAGTGATGGTATCTTGATACCTCAGGTAATAGTAGCTGTATGATGAGATACAGTGACGATGGATGTTCCTGAAGATGTTTTCTTTGGAACAAGATTAAGGAAGTGTGTATGCTTTGGTATTGTGTCTGAGTTCAGCATGGTGTTTCTGTTTGGTTTGGAGTTCGAATTTCTCGAAGATCTTTGGAATAGGAAGTCCTTGGCATCAGTGTCAGCAGTGCAGCTCGGAGTGTTCTGTGCATTGGTAGGAAGTTTTTCTGGCTGAGCAGTTTTTTTTCTGAAGATGAAGATCAGAAGCAGCAGAGTGGATCCATTTCTTCGATAAATTGGATAAATAAGTGTAAGCTGTTCTGATTGGTAAAGAGAGAACAGTCTGTTTGGAATTAGGATGAGTTGATCGCAAAAGTGACTTGCGATTGTCTGAGTGTTCTCTTGTGTTGTCAGAGTTTTTCTGGATGTCTTCAGAGGAGTCAGAAGTTGGTCCGCATCTGGAGATTGAGTTTTCTTATCGACTAGAATTCCAGAAGTGATACCGGTGGATCAGCCAAGTTGAAGGATGATTCCTAGAGATGGAGTTTGGTGAAGCAGCTCAGGTTTTGATGGAGTATCTGAGTTTTCTTTATGGATCTGTTGGACCTTATTTCTGGGATGGGTTATCCAGTCTGGGTTGTGTTCTTCATCAGTATTCTTATCTACTTCAGATCAGAGTTGTGCAGCAGAAGCAGTTTGGGAATGCATCTCTGGATAGGAGAAGTTAGTTCAGTCTTCTGATGTTTGAGGAGTAGAGTTGGTGTTCTTGGTTTTGAAACCAGCAGTTCTGGAGGATTTGGTAGTTGAGTCAGACTCGTCTGTAGTCTGATATCTTGTTTAGTTCTGTAGATCTAGATGAGTAGAAGCTCTGTAGCTTCGTAATTTAGATTGTTTGTAGAACGAGTGTCCCGGTATATATATATACTTGGGGAAACTCGAGGAAATTTTATCCAGAATTTTGTCTAGATAATTAGAATTGTTTGATTGGATGATTGTTTGCTATGGTTGTTAGCATATGGTTGATAATATATGCTTGTTAAATATTGAATAGATTATTAAATTACCTTTGTTTAAATTTCGGGGACGAAATTATTTTAAGGGGGGAGGAATGTGATATCCCGGGAATTTGGACAGTATCAATTTAATAATCTGCATTGGAAATTAAATTGATTTGATAATTTGTTAATAAAATTTGAATTAATTTAATAATCTAATTAAATAAAATATTTAATTAGTGATTTATCTTTTAAAAGTTTAATAAAATATTTTCTATTTATAATATATATATATAATTGTATATATTGTAAATAGATGAGTTGGTTTGAATTTAACAAATGAAATTATGTTTTCAAATTTCTAATATATATATTTGGTAATTTGGAAATTATGATTTAAATTAATATTAAGCTTTCCAAAGATATTTAATAAATAACTATATAGTTTTAAAATACATAATATAAATGTTTAATTGTTTAAAAATAGAATTTAGCTTAAGTTCAAATTTAAATAAAAGGTTTGTTTATTTCTTTTTAAATATTACTAGATTTGTATGTATTAAAAATAGAAGTTTAAATACAATTTACATATGGTATTAATTCATTGAATAATAGAAGTAATTTATAATCTCTTTTATAAATTATTTAAAATTGTCAAATTTGATATTTTCAAATAATAATTATAATACTTTGTTTTTATAAATATAAATAGACTTTGATAAAATAGAATTGTTATTTTAAATGGTAGTTATATATGCATATATATAACTTGATTTTAAAATTGGATTTTTAAATTTAATTTGAATTTGAATTAAATGTTGAAATTCAAAAGAATAAACAATTTTAAAATATTTGGATAAGTTTTCATTTATATATATTTTGTTATAACATTTTCTTTAAAAGAAATTCAAATATATACATTTAAATAAAGTATAAAAACTATTATTTACATTTAAAAATAAATAAAAATATGTATTAAATACTTAAAAGACAAATGTCACCATATTAAGGCTTGATAAAACATGTGTAAATTAAATAGCTAATGTATATGACAAGTGTCACCTTTAATTTATTTTTTCTTTTATTTTTATTTAAATTATTTCAGCATTTATACATATGTTACTTCATCTTCATTCTTTTCCCATTTTCTCTTTTCAAATCTTGAGAAAATGGTGTTCAGCCTGTACAAATCAAACCCTCCTTAAAACAAACTTCTCAAAAACAATTTATAATCAAAACACTCCTCTCAAAACCAAATCAGATGATCTATACCTCCTCAAACCAGAAAATAAATTCAATAACCTATAATTCTTTTCAAATCAAACAACTCAAATCATTAACTTGCATCTTCTTCAAGCCTGGAATCAAGTACTCTGTTTCAAGTATTCCAGTTCCGTAGGGATTAGCAACTCAGTTTTTAAAAATCAGAGCAAAAGAAATTTTCCAGCATCTTTTCAAAATTTAAAGCAAGAAAAATCTGAAGCAAGATGAAGCATGCAGTTTTAAAAGGCAAAGCAAAATCAAAAACAAGATTCAATAACAACTCCAGTTTTCAAAAGACATTTTCCAGCACTCAAATTCAAAAAGCCATTTCAAACTAAAGGCTCTGTCTCTAATTTAAATCGGTGAGTAACAATCATTTTTAAAATATAAGTTTGAATACCTGTTTGCATGATGATTACTGGAATAAGAATGCATTGCATGTGTATGTATTGGTGAATTTGCTGTGAGTAACTTCAGTAAATTAAAAGATTAAGTATGATCTGTGCATGTTTCTTTTCTGAAATAAGTATGTTTTGTGAATGTTTATTGATGAAATTACTGGCATTTTGGATATGCATGAATGTGATTGTCTGTAACATTCTTTGTTACCAGTTCTTAAGAAAAATGAAAATCCTCTGGCTCTTGTCCAATATTTTTTTTCTTTGTTAAGTCTTAAGTCCTGAAAACATACATGTTATTATACCATAGTTTTAGTTTAAACTTATTTAGTAAAAATAAATTTGGAGTTGTCTCTGTAACTAAAACATTAGAGTATGATAAATAAAGGTAAAAACTCCAACAAAATAAATTATAAACTCAGTATTATAAACTGAAAACATAAACAAAAAGATGATTTTTAAAACTAAAATCATAGTGTTTAGTTAGAAATTGAGACTGTAGTATTTATTTGAATTAGAAAGGGGTTTTAGTCAATCTATGGTGACTGAGTTGATCTGAAGGTTTGGGGTTCTTGGTGGAGGTAGTGTAGTGATCCTAGGGTGTGGCAAAAATGCCAGGAAGATGAACAGGGCTTGGTGGAGGCGATGGGAGGATGATGAAGTTTGTAAACCTAGTTTTTGACTATGTCAAAGTTTTGATCGATACGACCTCTCCAGATGATCGAGATGAACAGGGCTTTGGAGATTGGAAGCTGGAGTGTCATAGAAGATATGGCCGGAGTTTCAGCGACTTCGATGAACGGAGGCAGGAGTACGAGCCGTTGACAGGTTTAGGGGTATGGTTGCAATACTGTTGCCAGGTTTGGGTTTGGGAACTCGAATTTGATTTCGAGTAGAAGATGAGTTTTGGATGATCGTAATTGGATCTGTGGGCAAGCGTCGGCATGTTCGTCAACTTGGTGATGACTGGAGTTGATCGGAGGTACGGTACATGTGCACTGTGCACTTTTGGTTCTAAGTGTTTAAACTGGTATAGGCAGTGGGGAAAACTCGAGTAATTTTGGTTGTTGACTCGAAGTAGTGTGGTTTTTGACTCGAAGCATTCTGGATGTGTCTCGGGTAATGTTGTATTCCAGATTTTTAAACAGAGAAAGTTTTTTCCAGTTTTTAAATTTTAAAATAGAATTTGAAAACTGAAGTTAAATATAAAAGTAAAGTTTAAATAAGTTTAAATCTAGTTTAAAATCTGAGTTTAAGTTAAAATCTCAGTTTTTACATAAGATAAGGTATTTAAATTTTGAATTGATTTAAATATTTTAAAAGGGATAAGTAGTTAGAATTTTTAAAATAAAGTTTTTAAATTGTAGATAGGTTATAAATCTAAAAGATTTACCTGGAATATGTATTTCAAATTTTGAAATAAAAAGAAGTTTTAAAATCTAAAATGTTTTAAACAATTTGAATGTTTAAAATGTATTTTAAATTGATTTGAATTTAAAATGAATTTGGTTTTAAATTTCTTTAATTAAGTGTTTCTTTAACATGTGATTAAAAGGATGTTTTTAAAAACTTTGTTAAAGTTAAACTTGTCTTCATTTTAAATCTTAAATTTAAAATGAAATTTAAAAGTAAATTTAAAGGTACATTGTTTTAAATGCTTTATTAATGATATTTTAATCATTAATAGAAATAAAGTGTTATCTTAAAGATAATTGAGATTTAATAATTTAGGATAAAATAAATTATTAAGGTAATTAAAAGTTAATTAATCCATTTAATTAATTTATGACTTGGGTTAATAAATTAGTAATTAAGGGTTTAAAATTGATTGATGAAGGATTAATTAAATTAAAATTAAAGGTTAATTAATTTGAATTAAGGATCATTAATTTTATAAGTTAATGGTTAGAAATAAAATTATTAAGGTAATTAAGGTTTAATTAAGTTATTGATTAAGAACTTAATGAATTAATTAGAGATTAATTTATTAATAATTAGAATTAATTAAGTTGTAATTAATAATGGTTAATTAATGTTTAATTATTTTAGAAAGATAATTAAAATAGTTAATAGTTAATGTAGATCATTAACTAAGGATAATTAATTAATGTGATTAATTTAGATAATTAATTAGATTAATTAATTTAAAAGATAAACATTTGTGGAAATTGTTTTAAATAAAATTTCTTAATGAAAGTAATTAAGAAATTAATTACTCATTGTAATTAATTGAATTTAAATTGATTAGTTAAGTTAATTAATTAAGTTTAATTAATTTAAGATAATCATTTAATGATTTGTGAAGTAATTACTAAATGTAATTTAATGAGGTATAATTACTTAGGAAGTAATTAATGGATAATTACTAATGTAATTAATAAAGTAATTAAGGGTAGTTAATTACTTAATGGAAATTAATCAAGGGATTAATTAAGAAATAAATTAAGGAATAATTAATTTATTTTAAGAAGTAATTAAGGGTAGTTAATTACTGAATGTGATTAATCAATAGTGATTAATAAATTATGGTTTAATTAAAGATTAATTACTTAATGTAATTAATTAATGATAAAATGTAATTAAGGATCATTAATTAATATAATTAATGAGGTAATTAAGAATTGATTAATTAAGGAATAATTAATAAATGAAGTGATTAATTAATGTAATTAATTAAGGATTAATGTAATTAATTATAGTTGATTAATTTAATTAATTATAGTTAATTAATTAAATGAAGTAATTAAAGGTTAATTACTATAATGGTTGAGGATAATTAATTTGAGTAATTAATTAAAGGATAAATTACATGAATGAAATTAAAGGGTAATTAGAGAATAATTAATTGATTATAATTAATTAATGGTTAAGTAAGCAGGATTTATAAAATGAAGTAATTAATTTAAATTCATTTTAAATTAATTAAAAATGGTATAAATCATTACTTATGAATGGATGAATGATGCTTTGCATTGATTGATATCTCTGATGAGATATATGCTGATCTATGATATGGATGTTTGGTTGAATTGAAATGATAATGTAGATTATCTATTGTGAATTATCTATCTTTGTGTATATAGATAAGAATTGAATTGTTTTAACCTTAAAACAACTTGGCCCTTAAAAGATACGTTTTGGATTTCGATGAGACCGGGATCGGGTTTCCGTATACCGGGATTCCAGGTCTGGAGACCCGAATACCACATCGATCCAAATTTACGATAGGTCGTGAATCTCAAGTGAAGATGAAGATTCAGAGTGCAAGGGTTATTGTCGTTAACTCTGAGGGTGATTCCAAAACGAGTGTAACGAGATAATGCCTTCGGTTTCGTTCGAACCCGGAACGAACTTGTATGGATTGAATGCTTTCAGCACATCATCAGGCGGACGATGAGCATTCTAAGTGATATGTTCTGATTAAAGGTAATCGTAACCTCAAGCCTCATCAACCGGGAATG
Source organism: Allium fistulosum (assembly GCA_030737815.1). Classification (NCBI taxonomy): domain Eukaryota; kingdom Viridiplantae; phylum Streptophyta; class Magnoliopsida; order Asparagales; family Amaryllidaceae; genus Allium; species Allium fistulosum. The sequence goes on from CM060902.1 coordinate 1,391,867,125, forward strand.
GCTAAAACAGGGGAGGTGCAGCAAGGCTTCGTGGGTAGCACCCACTAAGAGCAAGATAGATCCCTGTCTAGAGGTCCCTTTTCTTTTTATTCGGCTTAGTGTGTGGTTGGTCGCGCCAACTACGGGGTTATCTTGTTCGGAATTATCCAGTAAGGGATGGTTCCGGCTTTGTGTTGCAGGGGAGCGGGCGTACTCCTCGGTACGGTGATCTAGGCCACGTACTGTGACGGGCGGTACCCCAGTAGCCCTGCCATTGTATGGAAACCCATTCTTCCTACGCGCCCTTACGGTTTTGATTGTATAACCCACTTTGTGGCTAGTATGCTGGAATTTAATAATGTAACAATTTCAGCTATTTCATATTTATTTGAAAACCCTAGACCCTATTATAATATAACTGGATTTCCTATCAAATGTTTTGGTTAGCGTAAGGTAAAAACTTACCCATGTTTATTTGTGGGGAGTCTTACGTGATACCTTTTCTTTTTAAAGGTTTTGAAGTTAAGCAAGTTTAACCTGTTACTCACACCAGACCCATGTCTGACCCAAGTTGTTTATTTCTGTTTTATAAACTCTTGGGTACTCAAATTTTTACGAGTAGCCAAGGGATTCAGGTTTAGCTTTGACGAATTGTGGAGGAGCAATGGAGCAGGAGTGTAACGACCCGGAAATTTCGATCCCGAAATTTCCAGATAGTTAGAGAAAAGAAGAAGAGATAGAAGAAAAAGAAGAAGCAGAAGCATCAAAACACAGAAACCTCACATTCGCAGCGGATAAAATATAATAACAAATAATAGCATTTATACAAAGAAAAGCTGTAATTGTTACTTTACATTCAATACATCAGAGTTACAACATATACACAAATAGACTAGACAGTTATCAACCTGTCCCAGACTACTATCAATAAGCTCTCAAATACACAGGGGTAAACTCCATACGTTCCTGCCATCCAGCTCGCCTCCTGAGCTTCAGAACGTCCTTACCTGGAAATCTGTAATACTCGGTCTGACCCGAGCATTACATCAAAGTAACACCCGAGTCAGGCTGGAAACCAGCGTGAGTAAACCCATCTAACATGGAATACTAAAGCATACAACTTATTTAAACCTGGGGTAACTCGTACCTTATTACGAGTTCTTAACTTGCTATAGTCAAATACACATCTTACAATCATATCAAAACATTATTACTCAGATTAAATGACCAAGTTTATATCATTTATTCCAATTCCAGCCTATTTGATTTCACATATCAAATCTATAAAGAATTATTGTAAATTACAAATCGAAGTGGTTTCGGGCATTTACTAATACCCGACCCCGGTCTCTTCGAATTCAATGTCATCTCTAATCCAAATTGTTAAAATTTAAACAATACAATTTAAATCCAGGATATCATACAACAATTCATCTCAGATAGGTAATCTACATTATCACAGTTTAACCTATTCATATCACAGAGCATCACACATCAGAGATATAGATCAATTCAAAGCATTCAACATTATTCAATCATCCATAAGCAAGATTTATCACTTCCAAACTTAATTTAATTTATCTCTAAGTAAATTAATTACTAGTTTTTAATCACTTGGTTTACCTTTTCTTAACATTAATTAATTCCAAATCAATTAATTAATCATCCATCTTAATTAATCATCCTTGACTAATTATCCTTTAACTATAATTAAGTAATTAACCCTTAATTAATTACACAAATTAATATCCTTAACCATTTACAGTAATTATCCTTTAATTACTCTCATTCATTAATTAATAATTACTTATATTAATAAATGATCCTTTAATTCCAATAAATGATTATCCTTAATCAATTTCATAAATAAATTAACCTTAATTATTTCCATTTAGTAATTATCTTTAAGTAATTAATTACTTTTTTTTATTTACTTATCATTAATTAAACTTAATTAATTAATTGTTCTTAAATATAATTACACAAAATAATTATGCCTCAATTACATTAAGTAATAATCTTTTATTAATTTCATCAACTTCATTAAGAAATCATCCTTCGTTAAGAATCAATAATGATCCTTTAAGATAAATTCTTATATTCACTGATCACTTAATTTTAACATTTAAATCTCATTAAATAAAATAAATTATTAAAGATCTTTAAAACTTGTTTACACGTCTTGCTTTGGAACATAAATCATACTTTAAAATTGAAAACCCGTTTTTAATTTTATTTATTAACTTTGCACTATTTCTTTATTAATAAACTGTTAAAGTCTTACTTATACAATTATAAGCCTGTAAACTCATCAGATACCCGAGCCACTTGATCAAAATCTCGAGCTCGCACCCTACCCACGAAAACCCGAGACAACGCTAAATTTTCTCGAGCCAGAAACCAATCTTTCCGAAGTTAAATCGAGACAACGCCAAAAACTCAAAACCCACAACCTCAGATACCAGAAACTCCATGTGCACGTGCACGTCAGATCGCCGGAGCTCTGACCATCCAAACCATCCTCAACAAGTCATCATCGACCCACTCTCCCTATCACGACCACCCAACTGAGAACTGGGCTCGAAATTGAAATCGAGCATCACTGCAACTAACTGGAACTCAAAACGATCAACCAAATCGCCATGTGCCGATGAACTCGACCATCTGGAACCTCGTCCAACCACCCAGAGCTGCACCATGCCACGACGCACCTACTTCCCCAACTCCGATGGCTTCCGATCCTCCCTTGACCACGCATGAGTTCGAAAACCATGTCGACCCAAAACTGATGTTAAACCCTATTCCTACCTCGCCGCATCGCCACATCGATTAGAAAAATATTCCCCTATTTTTCCCGACACCCCTAGACGACAATCTAGCTTCGACGAAAACCTCGACCACCAAAAGTTCATCGATCACCAGAAAAAGCTGAAAACCATTTTCTGATCATCTTTGAAATTCACATTTAAAACTCAACTAAAAATCTTAATTTTGATTTTAAAAATCCTAATTTTCAAAGGGGATTCAGGTTATAAACATAAATCAACAAACTATGATAATGGATTTCATCATGTTCTTAAGTTTCCTACTGATCTTCTTGATTCCCAGAAAATTTCCAAACTAAATTTGCTTGAATATATTTTTAAACCTTAATCTATGTTTGAATAAACTTATTTAGTTTGAAAGCTAAAGCCTATCAGTGAATAGATAAGGAGATTAGGATTTTTGATTTAAATTTAAACTCTGCAACTATAAACAGAGATGATCATCAACATATCAGACATGCACATCTTAACTTATTTATATATCTGAAATCTATATCCATGCAAGCATACTTTCTATCACAACTTACAGGTCATCACATGCAACCCAAGATGTAACAAATTCCATATTCTAAAAGGTAGTTTACTCACCTTAATTGTTTAACAGAGAACCTGAAAGTAGCTTGAGATTTGAACTCTGGAATTGCTTTGGATAAATGAAGCTGCTATTTGATTTTGATCTGCTTGTTTTATTTGGGTTGAATCCTACTTTGAAACTTATCTTTGCTTTGAATCTGAAGTTGCTTGAAGGTTCAGGTAGATGATTGCTTGATTAATTTCAGGTTTGCAAATGCTGTTTTACAGGCTTTGATCTTGCTACTGATTTTATTTTGAAGATAAAATCTTGTTTGATAATTTCTGGTTTGAGAATTTTGTTATAGGTTTTTGACTACTCTGATTTGTATAATGTTCTCAGGGTTCGTTTTCTTTTGAGTTACAGGAAATTGAAAATGAGAATAGAAAAAAAAAATAGAGAAAGTAAAGTAGGGATAATATATAGCCTAGTTTATTAAATTTAAAAATAAAGAGAAATTTGAAAAGAAAAGGACACTTGTTAAATTGCATGATAACATTAGCTTACACATGTTATTAACATGATCTCACAATTTAACACATGTAATTATGCAATTTCTAATTATTTTAAATGTTAATATAAAGCTTTTGTATTTATTTTACTATTTAATAAATACTTCCTTAATTTATATATATAAAAAAATTCTTTTAAAAATAATAGAAAACAAATTACATTCTAATAAAATCATACATATATATTTTCAAAATCCAAATATTTTAAGATATCAATCTTTTAATTTTCAAATTTCAATTTAAAAATCCAATTTAAATCAACTCAAATTTTTAAACAAACCCAAATTCAATTTGTAAATAATAATTCTATTAAAATCTATTATATATAAACAATTCATATATTATTATTTTTTTAAGAAAAATTTGTAAATGTTAAGTAATTAGATTAGGAGATTATCAAATAAATATTTATCCAGATATATTTATATTATCGGAATTATTTGCTCAGCTTTTAAATCAGTGTTTTTAAATAGTTAAAATCAGTTACTTACCAATTAACAGATGTCTAAAAATTCAGGTTATCACATTCCTCTCCCCTTTAAATCTTTTCGTCCTCGAAAAGGAACGAAGCCAGAATTTATCTAAAATTCTTAATATCAGTTAAATTTTCTCTTTGAACCATTTTTAAAACACTTTAAAAATTTATATAATGTTATAAAATAGTTTTTATAAAAATACTTTTATAACTCGATGTCTTAACAAGTCAATCCTTGTTCTTACAGAAATTCGGTCATACGTTGATCAGGCGTAGAACTGAAAACCTATAAGATCTTAGCCGACCCGTTTTCAACACCCAGTGAAAATATTTTGGAAATAGAGGAAACAGTTTCGAAAATATAGAAAACAGTTTTGAAGATAGAGGAAATATCTTTGGTGAAAATGCTCTGGAAATCATCACCCCCATCCATGGTCACAGTTACATCACGGGTTACGTTGCCATCGCAGCAAAAGTCCATGTAACTGATGACAGCATGGAACCCACAACAGATCGCAGTTACATCCAGGGTTACGTTGCCGTCACAGCAAAAGTCCATGCAACTGTTGGCTCTCAGCGGCACACACGATTTCGCTGTCAAAATGAAACTTCTCCCACATAGGTCGCAGTCTACCGATATAAAATCAAACGCAGACTGTTGGCTCTCAGCGGCACAAACGACTTTCGCTATGTTACCATAGTGTCACAGTCTACCGATATAAAATCAAACGTAGACAGTTGGCTCTCAGCGGCACACATGACTTTCGCTATGGTCTGCAGTAGATCGCAGTGACATCGAGTTACACTGTCGTCACAGCATAACCCAAATGCCTCTGTGGGCACCAGCCCCTCGACTTTCGCTACACAAATAATCCTCAGAAACTAGTTTTGTCCGGACTCCTCACAGGATCAACTTTAGAAACCCCCCCTTGGGGTTCAAGGCAGTACCACCCAGTGGTACTCCTGAGAAGTTCATTGCAAGGAAGCGCCTTTTTCCCCAGAGCTATTCTCAAAACACTTTATACTATATACTTATAGTATCTTCAAATCATACCCTTTATGATTTATCAAAATCTCCTTTACACAAAATCGATTACCAAAAATCGATAATTCTCAAACTAGGCTTTCCAAAATCCAAAATTGATTTCTCAAAAATCAAAAGCCCTTTCCAAAATCCATAGGTTTCCAAAACCTTTTCCAAAATCATTCTCATAAGATCCTTTATATATATATAGATATAGATATATATACTTTGAAAATCTTTGGATCATTTCAAACTTTGTATAAAACCTCTTTTATACTTCAAATATTTCAAAACCCTTTTCTTTTAGCAATAGATTCAACAAGGGAAGATTTATCTTATATAACAAGGATATATAACTTTATTTTATTCTAAATCAAATATTCACATTTGATAAATCTTTTATAAAGTTATTAACCATATTTCTTTTCAAAAACCATTTTACAGTTCTTATCCTCAATCTTCAATATCAATTTCATTCAAATCCGTACAATGCACACATATCATCCGTACACAATATCAATCTGATCACTCAATCGATCACACAATTTCACTTCCGAACTAGTATCGTCCACCCGACTTCCTAGTGCGGACTCAGATTTGGTTTCTTGATCAGAAACCGTCATTCTCCTTGCATAGTCGTAGCTATGATAGAGAATATCCAGAACCAATCAACAATCCATATTCAAGTTCGCCGTCGAAAATCGAGCGAAAAATTCTAACTCGGATCGATAATATTATCTCGAAATTCTGTGCTCGAATCTGGATCAAACCACTATGCGAATAGAATAATATACGTTCATCCTACGTATTTAACTTCATTGATTATTAGCCAAATCAATTCTCTTTTCTATTCACATTTCCTTTAATTCCATTCACTTATTCTCAATTGCTTCCATTTCCAATTGAGTTATTACTTCAATTACAAACAGTTTGAACTCTGACCAATTTTTAAATTTAAAAATAGCTTGAAAAAGTTTTAAAATAGATAAGTAGTTGAAAAATAGTTATTAGTTTGTAAAATAGCTGTATAATAGTTAAGTAGGCATAAAATAGTTAGATTATTGCAAACTAGTTTTTTTTTAAAATAGTGATTAGATATAAATAACTGAAAAAAAAAAATAGTAATTAGTTTATAAGACAGTTTCAAAATAGTTAAATAGTTCTAAAATAATTGTAAAATAAGTATAAGATAGTTTGGGGTTTAAGAAAAAGATTGTATAGTAAATAGTTTGAAAAAAATAGGTTTATATTAAAACAAATTACTTTGAAAATAGTCCAGAGTCAAACCGTTCAATTCCCTATCAATTCAATTTAAATTTCTACTTCCATTTAAATTAACTCAATTCCAATTTAAACAACTTCAATTTCTATTGAAATTGATTTAACCTCAATTCAAGTTGAATAAATCCTCAATTTTTTTTTTCCTAATTCAAATCAAATTTCATTTGATTTTAAACATATTCATTTTAATTACAATTTCAAATTATTCAAACTAATTTCAAATTGAATCCACTTCAATTTCAAATCATTTCAATTTCTATATGAATTAATCCCAATTCCCATTTGAATTTTGAACCCATTCAATCTTCAATTTTTATTTCAAATTAATTCAATTCAAATTTTCCATTTGAATTTTAAACTTATTCATCTTAAATCACAATTCCCATTTATTTAAATCAATTTCAGTTTGAACTAATTCAATTTAAATCTCAATTTTAAACTATCTCGAATTATATAAATTCGAGTTAAATTTTAAATGTTGATTTAATCCTTTAAATCAAATTAACCTTTACTTTTAAATCAACTCAACCTTAATTTTTAATTTAACAACTTAAATCTTTAAACCATTTAATTCTGGATCCAAATTCCAAAATTCCATTTTAAGATTATCTTTACTTAACTTATTATAAAGTTCAAATAAGAATTTAAAAACAATTAAATTTCAGATTATAATTTATTATCCATTTTCAATTTCCAAATCTCAAACCCATTTTGAGATCACTCATAACTCCCATTTTAATCAACCATTTAACTTCCCAAGTTAAATTTTAATTTCATTTTGAAATTTCTTATTCAAGTTGTCCATTCTAAACTCATTTAACTTTCCTTAAGTTAAATTCAATTTATCTTTACCCAAATTGAATTCCCATTCAAATTTTAAACTTCTTATTAAAAATCTTCCCACTTAAGTTTAAAAACTTATTCACTTTGGGTTTTCACATCACATTCCAAGGAAAAATTTAAAACTCAATACTTAGAGTTTATTTCAAATCATCTTTAATATAATGTATATCCTCATTTATACATATTTATTTCCTTTACACACCAAGTTATACCTTAAAATTTTAAACCACCTTTGTTTTAATTTAAAACAAATTCCTTTAAAATAATTTCAAGTTTTCTGGATTTAGATTTAAAATTTCACAATTTTAAATTATCTTCAATTCTAATTGGATTTTTTTATTTCAGTTTGGATCCATTTCAAACTTATCTTCATTCAATTTTTATTTGGTTGTATTACCATTACTACTTAATTCTCATTATCTTATTTAATTCCAATTAATTTAACAACCAATTTCTTTAATATATTTAATAATTAGAAAATTACTTCTATATACATCAAAAGATAAACTTATATAAAAACCATTTATTTTTAAAACCATTTTAAAACCTTTATATAAGAAAATAACAAGTACGCTCTCATATATATATATATATATATATATATATATATACACTCAACTCATTCTAGGGTACTATTGACCCTATCCTTAATGAGTAATCCCAATAGAGCCAAGGTTCTCGCTTAACCTCGCTCTGATACCAAATGTAACGACCCGGAAATTTCGATCCCGAAATTTCCAGATAGTTAGAGAAAAGAAGAAGAGATAGAAGAAAAAGAAGAAGCAGAAGCATCAAAACACAGAAACCTCACATTCGCAGCGGATAAAATATAATAACAAATAATAGCATTTATACAAAGAAAAGCTGTAATTGTTACTTTACATTCAATACATCAGAGTTACAACATATACACAAATAGACTAGACAGTTATCAACCTGTCCCAGACTACTATCAATAAGCTCTCAAATACACAGGGGTAAACTCCATACGTTCCTGCCATCCAGCTCGCCTCCTGAGCTTCAGAACGTCCTTACCTGGAAATCTGTAATACTCGGTCTGACCCGAGCATTACATCAAAGTAACACCCGAGTCAGGCTGGAAACCAGCGTGAGTAAACCCATCTAACATGGAATACTAAAGCATACAACTTATTTAAACCTGGGGTAACTCGTACCTTATTACGAGTTCTTAACTTGCTATAGTCAAATACACATCTTACAATCATATCAAAACATTATTACTCAGATTAAATGACCAAGTTTATATCATTTATTCCAATTCCAGCCTATTTGATTTCACATATCAAATCTATAAAGAATTATTGTAAATTACAAATCGAAGTGGTTTCGGGCATTTACTAATACCCGACCCCGGTCTCTTCGAATTCAATGTCATCTCTAATCCAAATTGTTAAAATTTAAACAATACAATTTAAATCCAGGATATCATACAACAATTCATCTCAGATAGGTAATCTACATTATCACAGTTTAACCTATTCATATCACAGAGCATCACACATCAGAGATATAGATCAATTCAAAGCATTCAACATTATTCAATCATCCATAAGCAAGATTTATCACTTCCAAACTTAATTTAATTTATCTCTAAGTAAATTAATTACTAGTTTTTAATCACTTGGTTTACCTTTTCTTAACATTAATTAATTCCAAATCAATTAATTAATCATCCATCTTAATTAATCATCCTTGACTAATTATCCTTTAACTATAATTAAGTAATTAACCCTTAATTAATTACACAAATTAATATCCTTAACCATTTACAGTAATTATCCTTTAATTACTCTCATTCATTAATTAATAATTACTTATATTAATAAATGATCCTTTAATTCCAATAAATGATTATCCTTAATCAATTTCATAAATAAATTAACCTTAATTATTTCCATTTAGTAATTATCTTTAAGTAATTAATTACTTTTTTTTTATTTACTTATCATTAATTAAACTTAATTAATTAATTGTTCTTAAATATAATTACACAAAATAATTATGCCTCAATTACATTAAGTAATAATCTTTTATTAATTTCATCAACTTCATTAAGAAATCATCCTTCGTTAAGAATCAATAATGATCCTTTAAGATAAATTCTTATATTCACTGATCACTTAATTTTAACATTTAAATCTCATTAAATAAAATAAATTATTAAAGATCTTTAAAACTTGTTTACACGTCTTGCTTTGGAACATAAATCATACTTTAAAATTGAAAACCCGTTTTTAATTTTATTTATTAACTTTGCACTATTTCTTTATTAATAAACTGTTAAAGTCTTACTTATACAATTATAAGCCTGTAAACTCATCAGATACTCGAGCCACTTGATCAAAATCTCGAGCTCGCACCCTACCCACGAAAACCCGAGACAACGCTAAATAAAATAAATTATTAAAGATCTTTAAAACTTGTTTACACGTCTTTCTTTGGAACATAAATCATACTTTAAAATTGAAAACCCGTTTTTAATTTTATTTATTAACTTTGCACTATTTCTTTATTAATAAACTGTTAAAGTCTTACTTATACAATTATAAGCCTGTAAACTCATCAGATACCCGAGCCACTTGATCAAAATCTCGAGCTCGCACCCTACCCACGAAAACCCGAGACAACGCTAAATTTTCTCGAGCCAGAAACCAATCTTTCCGAAGTTAAATCGAGACAACGCCAAAAACTCAAAACCCACAACCTCAGATACCAGAAACTCCATGTGCACGTGCACGTCAGATCGCCGGAGCTCTGACCATCCAAACCATCCTCAACAAGTCATCATCGACCCACTCTCCCTATCACGACCACCCAACTGAGAACTGGGCTCGAAATTGAAATCGAGCATCACTGCAACTAACTGGAACTCAAAACGATCAACCAAATCGCCATGTGCCGATGAACTCGACCATCTGGAACCTCGTCCAACCACCCAGAGCTGCACCATGCCACGACGCACCTACTTCCCCAACTCCGATGGCTTCCGATCCTCCCTTGACCACGCATGAGTTCGAAAACCATGTCGACCCAAAACTGATGTTAAACCCTATTCCTACCTCGCCGCATCGCCACATCGATTAGAAAAATATTCCCCTATTTTTCCCGACACCCCTAGACGACAATCTAGCTTCGACGAAAACCTCGACCACCAAAAGTTCATCGATCACCAGAAAAAGCTGAAAACCATTTTCTGATCATCTTTGAAATTCACATTTAAAACTCAACTAAAAATCTTAATTTTGATTTTAAAAATCCTAATTTTCAAAGGGGATTCAGGTTATAAACATAAATCAACAAACTATGATAATGGATTTCATCATGTTCTTAAGTTTCCTACTGATCTTCTTGATTCCCAGAAAATTTCCAAACTAAATTTGCTTGAATATATTTTTAAACCTTAATCTATGTTTGAATAAACTTATTTAGTTTGAAAGCTAAAGCCTATCAGTGAATAGATAAGGAGATTAGGATTTTTGATTTAAATTTAAACTCTGCAACTATAAACAGAGATGATCATCAACATATCAGACATGCACATCTTAACTTATTTATATATCTGAAATCTATATCCATGCAAGCATACTTTCTATCACAACTTACAGGTCATCACATGCAACCCAAGATGTAACAAATTCCATATTCTAAAAGGTAGTTTACTCACCTTAATTGTTTAACAGAGAACCTGAAAGTAGCTTGAGATTTGAACTCTGGAATTGCTTTGGATAAATGAAGCTGCTATTTGATTTTGATCTGCTTGTTTTATTTGGGTTGAATCCTACTTTGAAACTTATCTTTGCTTTGAATCTGAAGTTGCTTGAAGGTTCAGGTAGATGATTGCTTGATTAATTTCAGGTTTGCAAATGCTGTTTTACAGGCTTTGATCTTGCTACTGATTTTATTTTGAAGATAAAATCTTGTTTGATAATTTCTGGTTTGAGAATTTTGTTATAGGTTTTTGACTACTCTGATTTGTATAATGTTCTCAGGGTTCGTTTTCTTTTGAGTTACAGGAAATTGAAAATGAGAATAGAAAAAAAAAAATAGAGAAAGTAAAGTAGGGATAATATATAGCCTAGTTTATTAAATTTAAAAATAAAGAGAAATTTGAAAAGAAAAGGACACTTGTTAAATTGCATGATAACATTAGCTTACACATGTTATTAACATGATCTCACAATTTAACACATGTAATTATGCAATTTCTAATTATTTTAAATGTTAATATAAAGCTTTTGTATTTATTTTACTATTTAATAAATACTTCCTTAATTTATATATATAAAAAAATTCTTTTAAAAATAATAGAAAACAAATTACATTCTAATAAAATCATACATATATATTTTCAAAATCCAAATATTTTAAGATATCAATCTTTTAATTTTCAAATTTCAATTTAAAAATCCAATTTAAATCAACTCAAATTTTTAAACAAACCCAAATTCAATTTGTAAATAATAATTCTATTAAAATCTATTATATATAAACAATTCATATATTATTATTTTTTTAAGAAAAATTTGTAAATGTTAAGTAATTAGATTAGGAGATTATCAAATAAATATTTATCCAGATATATTTATATTATCGGAATTATTTGCTCAGCTTTTAAATCAGTGTTTTTAAATAGTTAAAATCAGTTACTTACCAATTAACAGATGTCTAAAAATTCAGGTTATCACAAGGAGGCTTCAGTGTTGTAGATATATATAGTAGTTCCGCTGTGTCTGTATCTCTATAGTGTATTGAGTTGTAATGTCTAGACAGATGTTATAACTGTCTAGTAAGTGATGTATATGCTGTGTAACTCTGTAAAGTGTTGTATACTATGTAAATGTATATGTTATTAATATAATTTATTCGTTCCGCTGTGAGATCGTTGTTGTTGTTTTTTTCTTTCTTCTCTTCTTTTCTATTTTCTACCCCTTTCTTTCTTATTAATGATACGACTTTCTGTGGAGAAAAAGTCGGGTCGTTACACTACACATGCGGGCGAAGGCAGACTTATGATTAGGAGCTGCGGGAGTAGCAACAGAAGGCTGAGTACCCCGAAATAGCTCCATAAACTGATCAGCTGACATATAAACACCATCCGGATGAGAACCACTAGACGGGCCTGCAGAAGAACGCTTCCCTCTACCTCTTCCAGCCATAGGCTGAGAGACAAGAGAAGGCAAGGATTAGATAAAGCAATACACAATTGATAAGAAGTTTAACAAATGGAATACTACGGAATATAAAATTTATTCCTAGACGTACTCCACATATTAAGTGGAAAGAATAGATTAGAAAGGCACGAATAAAATTCCCGAATTGTTGTAACACATGTTCCATTTTTATTTTTATTTTTCTGTTCTGTGTTTATTACAATTTATTCTGAACCTGGCTCTGATACCAAGCTGTGACGCCCCACCTCTATGCTCACAATAACAAAGGTTATTATAAGGAATAACGTCTGCTATTGCGAAGAATAAGGCTTGTGAGAAGCGACCATCCGTAAGTTAGGCCTTAGACGAGTATTGATTACATCGATAGGAGTTGTATAAATTACTCCCAAAGATATATATTCAATCCAAATCTAAAACGAAACTACAGTGGCTAAAGAAAAATTCAGAATAACTCATAATAACAACAACACTGATAGTATAATCACATCAGAAACAGAAATATCAGATATAAAGCGGAAGACAAGTCTGGAATACATGCTACAACAGTCGATGGTTCACATGAACCAAATGTACATAAACATATACATCAACATACATAAGATTGGAGTCGAATAACCAAAAGAACTCCTCGAAGGCTAGACAAAAGATGATGCGATATCCCAAAAGCTGAAGCTGCTACTGAATCAGAGATAGAGACTACCCTGAAATAACTCGGTCTCACCCGAGTATTATTCAAAAAGAAATAATAAACGGATCAGTCTAATTTATTCTTAGATGTGAGTGCATCATAAAGAACATCAAAGCAAAATAATAATAATCTCGAATGAGACTATTCAACATAAGAAATCAACATAGTTAAATGAAGAAATCACATCAAACACCATCAAAATCAACATTCAAATTCACAATTGAATTCAAAACAACAATTTACAAAATCTAGAAATCAAAAATAGATAACTAGAAAAATCAACATAAAAGTGGATCGATCCCAACAAATGGCGAGTTTTAGCTACGCCGCACGTGCATCAACATATGGCCGAAGCCTACCAAGTACTGTCAACATAATTTTTGGCGCCCAACATATGACCCGAAGGTCCAACATATGACCCGAAGGTCTAGTACTGGTATTTGACCCGAAGGTCCAACATATGACCCGAAGGTCCAACATAGTGGCTCGAAGGCGCACAAAATCATCAAAAACATCAAACAACAAATATTTCAATTAACGAGTCCGGAATTAACCGAAATAGTAAAAGTGTGGTTCCATACTCCGCACTTTTGCTAAATCGTTTAAATCTCTTCATCGTTTTCTTGAAAGTGCAAAATTGTGTATTTTATAAAAATGCATTTTACGTTCTCAAATGGACAAGTCCGGAATTAAGCGAATCAGTAAAAGTAAGGGTTCATAGTCCTCAATTTTTCTGAAACGTTTAAGTCGCTTCCTCATTCTTTTGAAAGCGCAAACTGTAAAAATGTTGAAAACAATTTTATTTTAAAACGATTTTTAAAACACGTGATTAAAACAGCAACATCTGTAGCAATTTCGTAAAGGAAATTGCACTTCTCAAAACACCGTAAAAACGGATACCAAATCAGCGTTGCGGGATAAGCGCTTGAAAGATCACTTTAATATAATGGTTACTGACGTTAAAATAACAGTGAATTTTCATTTATAAAAAATATAGCACCGGCGTACAATTTCCGTTATAAAAATAACGGCAACAAAAGTACGTTTTAAAACCAAACATCGGTTCGACGTAAATTAACCGATAGGTTGCACTACTATAAATTTAACAAAAAGTTGCACTGTCTACTAGCACAAGAGCTTTATTCCCTTGCAAAAAAAATGAACACGCCCATTTGTTCTAGTTTGCATGCGTACAAAAATGAGGAACACGTAACTCGTAAAACTCAAAAATATGATGTACAGGCACTTTCTAGGAATGTATGAACGAAAACTATGGGCTAACACACGTGAAGAAGTTTGAACAACCTGGGTATCTGGGCACATTCATAAGTGCGCACCCCATATATTCCCACAAGCAAATAGGTGGAGTAAAGCTACCCTCCAACTATAAATATGTACATGAAGAAATGCACTTAACTTAGTCTAAAATGGGCAAGCAAAATATAAAACACATACTCACTTATATGCAAGCAATAACAAAAGGGACGTGACTTAAGTTCATGTTTTTATTTGTAAAAAAAATGATGGCCCAAGTTTCACAGCAAATGAACTAGACCCAAAAATTGCCCAACAATGACTTACGTTAAATGCCAAAAATGAGCTACAGAAATTTTTTGGCAACCATGCAACGCGCAATCTGTTAAATCAATTACTTGGACCTGCTATATTTCATACTGCATGAAGATAAAGTAATTGAACCAAAATTTTGACGCAAGTCTACATACGAACGCATGTGAACTCTCTGAAATGCTTGGCTTGGAACACTTGGTTGAAATGCTACTAAAGCCTCATGCAATAAATGAAATAATACACATACTAGCCCAAAAATGGAATAACAGACATCTGAGCAACATATATATATATTAGATGTGTGAGTTTAAAACTCACCTTAATTTGTCTCAACAGTGTCAGGTAAAACATGTAACTATGCTTGTACACGCGGTGACCACGAGGGTTTAGCCTCCGCAATGCAAAACTACCACATGTTGAGGGGAACAAGACGTTAACGCCTGACTATGTACATGAAGGCATAAATATAACTGCGAGCATTCAAGGGTTGTCTCGAGTTACAGTGGGAAAATTTTGTAGTGCAAAAGCATAGGATGTGGAGATGTCACAAATCACAAAAAAAGTAGAATTCGAAAATCAAAGAAAACCATATTTTCACACTAAACCAGAGAGTTACTAATCATAATTTAGAGATGTGAGAGGAAACTCACTTTAACCTGTTTCGAATTTAGCTAGAACCGGAGATTCCTATATTGGAGCTGCTGCCATTAATGACTTCTCAGAGTTTTGCTTGCTGAGACCAAAAGTTTGCAAAGAAATATTATTCTCTTTTTTTTCGAATGGCATAAGTCAATGAATTTGGGTGATGGCCATCTTTCAAGTACATATGGCATTTAATGCAAAGGCATACTTAAAATAGGTTCACGGCAATACTAGATAGCTACTGACATTTGCATTTTGTTGATAAAAATATAATTAAAGTGTTCAGACTTTGCTTTCTCCATTGGTTTTGCTTTTGCTGCCAGCAGTGCAACTGTTAACACTTGCTTTATGAAAAATGTGAACACTTCTTACAAATTGAATTTAGATTTGAAGAGAATAAAACGTAACGCAATTCAACCGACTTTGTAATTTGAATTGCATCATCATTTTTTTTCTATTTAAAATATTCGCTCCGACAGTAATTTAAAAATTACGGTCGTTACCGATTTTAAAAACATTTATAACGACGGTAATAAAATCGCGGTCGTTACAAATTTAGTTTAAATGTTTTAACTTAGTAACATCTTTATGAAACTATATATTTAACAAGTTGGAATAAATATATAAGTTGTACGTATGCTGTTTTATTCGCATAATTAATTTGATCCAAGTTTGAGTACACAAGTTCGAGGTGGATTACACCATTTCGTGTTAGGATTTTTCATTCGATTCTTGATGGCGAATATTTGATATGGATTTTGGGCTTGATTTTAGAATTCTCTATCGTAGTATATGGCTATGCAAGGAGACCGATGGCTTCTAGTCGAGAAACCATATCGAAGTCCGCATTAGGGAAGTCGAATGGACAATACTAGTTCGAAAGCGAACTTGTGTGATCGACGAGCGATCAAATGTGATTTTGCGAAATGATGACGTATGTACATCTTATATTCTAATATCATTGATATATTTTGACGCTGAAATTGAAAGCTGTCGAGTTAGAATATCTTTGCTTACTAAAAGAAAATTTCCAATTTAAATTACAAAGATATATAACCCATAAAAGTAAAGATATTCAATCTCATATGGCTCTTAATACAGCGAAATTTATTTTTGAAAAATTTGATCCTTATATAAGATGGACCTTATGTAAATATAAGATGATTTTGAAAACCATTTGATTTTGGAAATGAATGGGTTGACTTAAATTATTGATTTGGAAATTTGGATTTATTTTCAAAATCTATTATTTTGGAAACTTTGAAGCTAAAGATAATTAATTTGTGAAGAAATAATTTGGTGAAATTGTATATGATTTTGAAATTGAACTGATATTGAAATAAATTGAAATTTGAGAACCTTATGTTACTAAACACTTGATTTGGGAGTTGTCGAACTTATATAAAATTGATTTGTGTGAGTATGAAATTGATTCGAAAACTATAGATTTGAAAAGGTACTCAATTTGAAGTGAAATCTTATATAATTGAAGTCTATATAAGTATGATTTGATATACTATTGATTTTGGAAAGTATTTGATTTGAAAATTTAATCTTATATATAATGGATTTTATATAAGTAAGATATTTGAAAGTGATTTGAAAAGGTACTATATGATACATATTTTCGAAGTAAAGATATGGAAAGTGCCTTCTGCTTGATATCCGATTTGTGGCCACATCTTGGATTCATTCTATCGATATTATTCTCTCTGATTTTGGTTTTCCGGATATGATACTCGAGTGTCCTTCGAATTCCATGGCGTTACCCATGGTCTTATTTTTCTCTCGTGACTGCATAGCGCAACTGCCTGGCTGAGTCTTGCCTAGGGGTACGGATTGTTTCCTGGGGGATCCAGGCGTAACCATTGTGTATCCTGCAATCTGTGTAGGTCGCGAATAGTAGCGCAAATGCTTGGCTGAGTCTTGCCTGGGGGTACGAATTGTTTCCTGGGGGATCCAGGCGTAACCATTGTGTATCCTGCATTCTACTAGTCATCATGGCGTAACTCGCAGGGCTGAGAAAGCTTACGGATATGGATTGTTTCTTGGGGGATCCAGGCGTAACCATTGTGTATCTGCGAACCATGGTTAGACAAAGGTTTTGGTTGTGTTTTTGATTGGATTGTACTTTCCATATCTGTTTTTAAAAGTTTTTCCAGTATTTTCACTGGGTGTTGAAACAGGTCTACTAAGTACCTGGAGAATTCTGGTTTTGCGCCTGATCAACGCACTGCCAGAGTCTGCAGGAACGAGGATAAACTTGTTGAAACATCAAGTTATAAAAGTATTTTATTATAAAATTATTTCCAACAAAGAAATTCTATATTAATATTTGGAATTGAAATTCTTATGGTTCTAAATTAATTATTCGTGCCCGATTCTATTCTTTTAAATCTACCTTATCCGTTCAGCTTTATTTATTCACCTTCATCCTATTTTCTGAATCCACCTCCTTTCCTTGTTGACTATATCCTTTTTAAATATTGTTTATTTATATACTATGGTTTAATAGAAAAATTTAGTGTTATAAATATTTTAGAAGCTATTAATTATAACATATTTAAAGTGAATGATTATTAATTTATTATAATGTTGGAAGTACCTTGAGATAAATAAAAAAGTTTTTTTTTTTATAAATTTTGGGTTTAAAATTTTCAATAGCTTCTTTGTAAATATAAGTAATAATGTAAATAATTGTTTTCAAAGGAGTTTTGAAAAGTATTAAAGTATTAAAGAAAATTAAATTTCAAATGATGTTTTTAAATGAATATTTCAAGTAAAATGTGTATAGTTTTAAATTTATTGTTTATCTTGTCTTTCAATCTATTTTCTTTCTGGTTGCTTTAATTCTCCTACATTGTTCCTTTTCGGGGACGAAAAGTTTTGAGTGGGGGAGAGTGTAACGACCCATAAAAGTTTAGCAATTTTTAATTGGTTTATAACGTATTGAATTGGATTTTTGAGAAATTATTAATAATAAAATTTTGAAAAAAAAATTATTTGGATTACATATAATTAAATATAGCAAATGGTAAATTTTCAATTAATTATATGAAAGTTTATTTATTATGTAATTCTATTAAATTCAAATCAGTTAAGAATTGTTGAAAATAAATTTGCATGAAATCAAGGGAATCGACTGTTACCATAAATTTTATTTCTTCCCTGTCCATTCAAGTTTTACATCAGTTACAATCCAATCAATACCATACCTTTATTACTTCCTGTATTCATGCTGTAGCTCTTTAATTTTCTATCCGTTGCTATTTCATTTTGGGTTTGTTCCTTCCCTATTTATTCCATTTCAAACATTTTCTCTTCTCTCTGGTAGAAACATAATATTTTACATCATTTATATATATATATATATCTGTAGCTTGCATTCATTCGTTTGTTCACTTTTACGTTTCTCATACTTTCTACTTTATTGTCCTTAATTCCCGTGCTTGACGTTATCATTTCAGTTTCTTTCCATTGAATGTGGCACGTTTCATTGTTAACGTTTTATTCCATTTATATGTATGGCTTTCCTTTTGCAACCTGTTCCATTTCTATTTTCTTCGTTTTCAAAATTTGAAACGTACAGGCTGGACCACAGTATTAATTGCTTTCCAATTCACGTTCAAACGGTTATTCCTAGCTACTAATAAATTTAAAAATCAGTGTCTGTTACTTAATTTATGGCATACATTCAAAGCATTGGCTTTTATTATTCAGCTCAATTAAGGGTGACCGTTGCCATCACATAACCGGTAAAAGATTTGTATATGTTTTATTTGTTTATGTGGCAACGATTCACATTTACACTATTATTGCCTTTTTAACTTCACTGGTTTTCATTTATTTGTGTACGTTTTCATTTCAATTATTGTACACATCATGGTTCCTTTTATAAATTCATCGCCCATAAATAGTTTATTTCTTCCCCTCTTCATTTTCATTTATTCTATATTTATTGCCAACGTTATAAATTTGAAAGATCACTTGCTTCCCTTGTCTCCCTGATTTCACATCTCTGTGCCTATCCTTTTGAGTTTCTTACTTTTATATTCTATTATTAGCCTAAACGTGCATTTTGACTGTTGTCATCCCCGTATTTATTTCTTTCCTTTTTGAAATTAAAACGTATACGTTTTATATTTTATTTATTTCTAAACCATTCATTGCCTTTCCTTTAAATCAATCCATTCTCTTCTTATTTGCTTTAACTTCTCTGCTGAATCAACGCATGAACGTTGATTTTCATTTATTATTACCTTTTATATTATATTTTTCTCTGTAGCTTTCCACTACCTCTCTCTTCATATATTTCATTGTTGCCTGCTCCTTCTTCATTTTCAAGATCCACTCCCCACCATCGCTTACTTTTCCTCCTCCCAAATTTTTCCATGGCCTATGCCAGATAAAAAAAAACAAAAAAAATTAAAAAAAAAATTGCGCGACGTATATACCCATCGCCTGAAGCTATCTCCGCCCCTCTTCCATTTCCACCACCTACAACCCTCAACCTCCACTCATGTTTCTCCTACAAGTGCATGCTTACTTCCTTTCCTAAATAAGAAGGTATATTTATTGTTTAAAATTTTTCTTATAAACGTTCAAAAGGATTTGAGAAAAATTTGCATTCTTTTGTACAGATCTTGTTATATGTGAAAGTAAATAAGTTATGAAGCTATAAAGGTTTACTTATACAAGATTTTTATATATATATAAGAGTGTTATATAAATGAATTTTATACTATGCGTTAACTAAATACATTGTTATTTATATGATCCAGTTTTTGAATATATGTTTGAAACGTTTTGATTTTTATATATACAAATATTTTATTTATACATATATTTTGTTATATATAAAAGGTTTAATATAAAAAAAAAGAAAAAAAAGGAGTAAGTTAACAATGTATTATAAAGAAAATTGTTTATCTGCACATATATGTGCATAAGTTTGTTTGATTTCCTGCTGGATATTTTGAAAAGGAAAGTAATAAACTATAATAATTATATATATACATAAGTATTCATTTCAAAAGATATTATATATATGTGCGTTGATCTTTAATATATGTGTTTTATGTTAGAACATTGATTTTTTTAACTATACATATATATTATTTTAATATTTGTTTAAAATGAATATTTATTACATGGAAACGACAACCATAAAATGAATATACTATATATGTGACATTTTGAATAATTATATATTTGTTATTTAACATTAATATGAAATGGAAGTGTTTTAAAGTTATATGGTTTTCATGGGTGTGCATATATATATATATATATATATATATATATATAATTTCATTTTTAAAATGCGTGTTTTGGTTTAACGTTCATTTTGAAAGAAAGTAATAAATTAATCATATAATCTTCGTTTCAATTTTATCAAGCTAATTTGATCCGTTCTCATCAATTTCTATCTATCAGCTTTTCCGTCGAAATTGTACCATCTAACTTTGCTTTGGAAGTCGTGCTTGCATTTCATAAATCAACTTCATTGTCTATCTCTCTAACCTCGAAAGGTGAGAAATCACTCACGATTAACGTTCTTATATTGATTAAATTTGATTTCAATTGAAACGATAAATTGAAAAATGCTACTGTAGTTATTTAAATTGTTATATATGCTATTATCTGTAACTGTTCACCTGTGGGATATGACACCATATCCTATTGTTTATGTTATATTGTTATTGATGATATATGCATGTTGTTATATTTTATATTATATGTTTTCATTCTACAAGTTCCCTGTTAGTATAGAATTCAGTATGGGTTGAAATGATACATACCCGAACGGACTTTAGAATAGGAGAAAATCGTTATGGGTTGAAATGATAGACCGAAGCGATTTTCATTTGAATTGAAATTAGGATTACGGGTTGAAATGATATCTACCCGTATATATTTAAATTACGGATTGAAATGATAAATATCTGTATCACTTAACCATATGATAGAAATATATATACAAACATCGTTGGTCCATATATTTAAATATTTTGAAAATAAATTCTATGGAGTTGAAAGAAAAATTATATTTCAAAATAGATTTTGGTAATAATTTGAACAAATTAAGGTTGGGAAGATAATTCGAATTTAGTTGAAATTGTATTCATTAAAGAATTTTATTTAATTAAACCGATTTGAAATTTATTGAAATTGAGATTTATGATATGATTTATAACTTGGGTTTGATATAAATAATTTGATGAATATTTCTTGTTTAAATAATTTTAAGGAAGTATTTAGTAAATTGAAATTTAGGGCTAGTTAAATGATATTGAATCTATTAAGTGAATATTCCCTGATTAAATAATAATGAAGTTAAATCAAGAGCTATATGAAACTGTTAAATTTAACTTTGAAATGTGAATATTAAAGCCTTGAAATATATTGAAAATTTAAATGGTATATTTCGAACTGAATTGAATTGATGAATGGAGCTAGAATAAATTTGAATTTGAAATTTGAAGTTGATTTGAATCGATTTGCGAGACTTGAGAAAATTAAATGCTTTACTTTATAAATTAATTAATATATATACTATCTTGGAAAATAGTTATATTTGAAATGAAATAATATTTGGGTTTTGAAGTATCAATTAGATTGAAATGACCACGATGTTATAATGTATATTTCCACCTTGTAGATAGTTCTGAAGATCCTTAGAGGATGGTTATCCAAAACATCCTTTAAGTTACTTTTATTTCAGTTGATATTTCACTTGAGTTGGATTTATTGATATAAGAATGTTAATCCTGACTCGAGTGTTTTGTGTTTTGCTTTACGCTCGGGTCTGACCGAGTGATACAGCAATTGAGACTCACGTTGGAGTTTGGAGCTTCATTTGGAGATCCAACCATCGATTCAGCTTTCAGCTTTCCAGTTGATTTGTTCAGAGAGGTCATCTATTCGTACCGAAGACTTCACAGTATTTGAGATATTCTGTTGTATTATATTTTTAACTCTGATGTTTATATAGTAGCTTCATGAACTACTATTTTATCTATTCCGCTACGTATTATTGTATTACTCTGTGTCTGTGATTCTGTGATTGATTTATTTACTGCATATGCTGAGTTTTGCCAAATTTAAATTAACAATCTGATATTTTTGAATTATTCAAGTCAGACATGTGTGGATTTATTGTCGATTTGAATGGTCCAAAATAGCGGGTCGTTACATTGTGTACTTCAATCCATTATAATAATTAAAATTTTCCACTGCAGAAATCTCGACGATACTGGTTCAGGTGAAAGTACGCAACGATAAGGGCTTAATGAAAAAATTTGCTTTCGATTTGGATTTAGAATGAAGTAGTAATTTTGTTTTAAAATTCACAGATATTTTCATAAATGAACAAATTTGACTTTTCCTTTAGACCCCAACCCAACCCATGTTAACCAGGTACAGCCCACCCAAACAAACCTGGCCCAAAAATCACTTCTTTCTGTTTCTATCCCCTCTCTTCTTTTCTTATGAAATGAACCTGTGCACAAAGGTGTGTACGTGCACACAACCACTAGCCACCCAAACCCATCGTCGGCCATCTTCGTGAGTCGCGCCCGACCACCTCACCACGTTCCACCACCTGAAACGCCGCCAAACCCCCAGTTCAAAATTTTGACTTCCAACCTCCAAACCTGGACAACACCGTAGCCCATCAACGCCTCGTCTAGCCACCGCAGACCACCATCACCCAACAGATCTCACCCAGTGACTCGCCAACATCTCCCCTTCCTATTCCCCCTGGTGAAAAAAAGAAGATGGTTACTCACTGTTTAAAGATATGAATCCTGCTCTATTTATACTCCTGCTTCAAGCTTCAACACTTAGCCTATTTTCTTTTAATTCAATGGCAGCACTTTATTATTATTGTATTTTTTTTATATGCGTAAACAACAACTAGCATAGCTTCATATTTATAGAAGAAGTGAGGGAGACCACGAGGCAGAATGGTGGCTGTAGTGTTTTCATGTACAGGTCCTTTTTTTCTTTTCACTTTGTTGGCTGATGTGATTTTATATGTTAGATTTGATTTTTATAAGTTGATTTGATCTATTATGGTGATTTGATTTGAAATATTGTGTACTTGATTTTGAAATTGCCATCAGGATATTTTCCTATGTATATATACATGCATATCTATAGATATATATACACTTACATACCTATCCTCACCATATATACATTTATATATATATATAGATATGCATACATATACAATATACAAATTTATTTTACCATATTTACATATATATACATACATATACATATACATATATATTTACATATATTTTGTCATCAAATACACATTTACATTTTTTTTCATTTACCTATGCATTAGATATACACATGTTTACCTATATATATACATATATATTTATATTTCCTTATGCACTATATTTTATAAACATATACACATATATATATATAATCATAAGTTTTGAAATTTTCCATTATGAAGTTTATACATTCATGTACATGTATTTATTTGCATATACAATATTTTATAAACATATATACATAGATATAAACTTATATCTATTTTTGTCATCAAAATGGAGCTTGTATATATTTGTACATAGATATATAGATATTTTATCATGAGTTTGAAATGGTGAAATTACATACATACATATATAATCAATCATATTCAGAAGTTTATATTTTAAAATTTAATATAGTTTTTTTAAATTAAAAGATTCAGGTATTTCAAATATCAGAAAATTTATCTAATCGACTTATAAAAATTAATATTCCAATAATTAAAATTAGTTAATTATCACAATATCAGATGGCTAAAAATCCGAGTCGTTACAATCCTCCTCCCTCAGAACTTTTCGTCCTCGAAAAGGAACGAAGCAAGGATTAGAATTTTGATGTATATTATTAAATTAATCATCTTTTAAACATTTTGAACTTCTTACTCTTTTATTATACATTTAGGTTATATCTACTTTAAATTACATAGTATTTCCATGCTAATTTTTATATTAAAACATTTTCCATAACTCGATGTCTTAACAAGTCCATCCTTGTTCTTACAGAATTTAGTCATACGTTGATCAGGCGTAGGACTAAAAAATCTTTGAGTACTTAGTGTACCTATTTTAACACCCAGTGAAAATACTTGAAAAACCTTTTCAAAAATGATATGGAAAGTATCACCCGTTTTTCCTTCTTTACTACCATGGATCGCGGTTAACACGATTATTGTGTCGCCATCCCGACGAAATCATAAGTAAAATGTAGGCATCAACACCCCTCGATTTACGCCATAGGAGCACGATAGTCCGCAACTACACGATGGTTGCGTCGCTGTCTCAGCGAAACTGTAAGTGGTCTGTAGGCAATCTCTGCCCCCCGAATTACACTATCAAAACAAAACCACATAAATCGCAGCTACACAAAGGTTGTGTCACTATCCCAACGAAACCAAACATAGACTGTAGGCAATCTCTGCCCCTCGAATTACGCTATGGAATCACGATAGATCGCAGTTACACAAAGGTTACGTTGCTATCCCATCATAACCATACATAACTGTAGGCAATCCTTACCACTTGAATTACGCTACCAACTCTCATAGATCGCAGTTACACAAAGGTTGCGTTGCTATCACAGCAAAATCATACGTAACTATAGGTATAATACCTATGACGAAGCGAACTCAGCACCCTTTGAATCCGACAATAAACCACACATGTCCGACCCATAGCGCACCGATTGTAGATAATCATGAGAAAGAAAAGAGAGGTGAGAAGAAAGGGAAAAGAAAGAAGAAGAGAATACAAGAAAAAGAGAGAAGCAGAACGAAAAAAACTGTAACGACCCGATATTTTGGACCATTCGCATCCATTATAAGTGTATAGGTAGACACTCATGCCGGAATTGAATTGCTCAAAATACCATGTTGTTAATTTAAATTTGGCAAAACTGAACATATACAGTAAATAAATAATCACAGATCACAGACACAGAGTAATAGTTGCAGCGGAAATAAAAGAGATAGTAGTTCATGAAGCAACTATATGAATATATAAAATACATCAGAGTTTACAACAGAAGAGTAATACGATACATCATATACACATCAGAATATGTAACGACCCAGAATTTTAGATAATTAAAATTCGAATATTTAATTAATTTTAAATATTAATAAATGGAATTTAGAAGTCGAATGATTTATTTTTCGAATATTGGATTTAATTTGATAATTAAATCGATAAATTAATAATTGAAATTCCAGAGATAATTGAAAATCGAGTTTAAAATGATTGGAAATGATTTGTAAAATTTATTTAATCATACTGGAGTTATAGAAAGGTTATAGAACTTTTAAAATCGAATTTGGAGTTAATTTGTGAAAATTGAATATTTTAATATTTAATTATCGATTGTAAAAATAGCCAATTTTCGAACAGTCTCAGAATTGAACGAGACCAGTTCCATTGGATCCGTAATAGTTAGTTATTATCGGATTTCAATTTTCGTATCCATCGGAGTTGTCGTTTGACCGTGGCAGCTCGAAACGCGTCGATATCATTTTAATTTTAAATCGTCGAGTTAAAATAGTCATTTTTCAAAAGGTCTCGGATTTCGACGAAACCAGTTTCATCGGATCGGTAATGTGATTTTATTGTAAGATTTCAAATTTCGTAATTTTTGGATTTACCGTTTGTCCGGTACAAATTAAAACGCCTCGAAATCGATTTAAATCGGTTTAATTTAAATTGATCGTTTAATTCCATAACTCGCACAGATGATCGAATTAGCTTCCGAAACCTATTCCATTGTGTTCGGAATGCGGGGTAAACCTTAGAAACGTCTGTCGGCACGCGTCGTTTGGAGATCGTGTAGAAAATTGTATTAGAGTGAATTAAATATTAATATAATTAGGTTATACGTATATATATACGCGTTTTGAGCCAAGCCCTAGCTATTATCTTCAGCCGCCGCCTCTATTTCATTTAATGGCTGAGAATCACCAATGTTCTCCTCGAATTATCGAGCAATCCATCAAGCAATCGCGAAAACTTCCAACTACAAAGTTAAAGATCATCACGAGATCTATATATCCAACGGTTATGATTGGATTTCATGTGGTGGATTGTCTGCAATTCGAGTATGAAGGCATGGCAGTTTTTCACGTTTTTTGAGTTGTATAGACGACCGAGCTCATTGAAATTTGGGCCGGTGGTGGTGCTAGGCTGGGCGCACGCGTCGGGGGTTAGATGATGGGGTTTCGTCGTCGAATGGAGGGTGCGTTCAAATCCTAAAAGCCAACGTTCATGGGTTAGAGGGCACGGCAATTACCTGGGAGCAAACGTGAATGGAGAAGAATGTGTGTGTGGCCAGATTCTCATCAAAACAAAGATGAACGGCTGTAAATTGATGTATGGTTTTGTTAATAAAGAAATTAGTAAAAATTTATATATTAATTCGTTAAACTTTAAAATATTGTATCTCTTTCATACATTATCAGAAAATGACGAAATGAAGTGCGTTGGAATCGTATTTGCGAATACTACGCGATGCAACTGGATTGGAGTCGTTTGGAGCTAGCGAAAATTTCGGGTAAAATTAAACGCGCGTTTAATTTTATTCGAAATAAACGCTGAAGTCAGAATTAAAAATCACGGTGAGATCTCCTCACTCAGATTTAAATTTGTATTGCAGTTATTGATTTGATTGATTGATATTTGGATGTGATATTAGATATAGTAGGATATATATCTATATATAGCAATATATACATATTGGCATATGTATATATTGGATTGATGATTTCCCGCCTCGTATAGCGGATGAGACCCTATTGCGCCGTTAGTAAGCGGATTTTTATAAAACCCATATACCGCGATAATTCCGTACTGGAGCGGAATTGGTATTGTGCTAACGTCTGTGGATGCAGGGAAACAGGTTGGAGGGATCCAACTGGATTCCTCACCGTATTGATTATTTATAGATATTTTGATATATTCTGTTATCATATGTTGATATATGATGTTTGATGTTGTGATTGACTAATTGGTGCTGTTGCATCATCGGATTCAAGTTTTAAAAATAACGACTTTTAAATTTAAAAGGATTTTTAAGGTGATCTTTGAAATTATACGCTTTATTAAATTTCTGAAGTGATTTATTTTAAATAAATAAACGTTCAAATTTTAAAGTTATTAAAGTTAAGACCTTTGTGAAATATAACCGAAAAAGTGATTTTTGGAATAAACAGTTGATTGATTTATAAAATGGTTTAAGTGGAGATTTTTAAAATATTATAAACGGTTTACTTAAAAGGTTTATAAAGTTGACACTTTATTAATTAAAATGTTGGTATTATAAAACGAGTTTTTATAAGCGTTAAAATGAATTTTTAAGAATTTATAAATAAATGGAATTTATAAATTGTGAACTTATAAATGGAGATGATTTTGTAAAATAAAGGAATTTTAAGTATTTGACTTATAATATGGATTGTTGGTATAAGATTTGAGTTATGAATTAAATTTGTTAATCCAAGGAATTTTTATAAATCGAAGTTTATAAATGGGGAAAGAATTTATAGACATAGTTTATAAATTCGAAATCAACTGGATTTGATAAATTAAAATGTTAAAGGAGATATATTCGCGATTTTGGATAGCGAATTATTATTGAAATAAAATGTGTAGAAAATAGTGAAATGTAAATAGTGAAGTGTATTCACGATTTTGGACAGTGAATATATTGTTAAGTAAAATGGATAGTTTTGGAAAAGCGATATTGTAAAATGAAGTAATTGTTTTAAAAGATGTTTTTAAAACGTGATAAGTATCGAAATCATAGATTTCAACATTTATTGTTGAAATAGACGTTTCGAGGAATAAGGAAATGATGGACTATAACACTGTTGTTATAGTAAATGATTTCCGAAAGGAAATGTTTTAATGTAATATTGGGATTTATATATCTATCTAAATTCGAATCCCTATACTAGTGATTTTGAGTCGTCGTAACGATGTTTTACGCAACATTCGTTTTGACTCAAATAGATGTAAAATTTATGATTTCCTTAAAGAATGAATATATACTTAATATTGATTTAAGTATATCGAATATTTTCAAATGTTGAAAATAAATGATTTGTGAATTACTTATTATTAAATAAGTATGGAAATGCTTTTCCAATATGAAATGAACTGTTTTGAGATTTGATCTTCAAAGATAAATTGAAATGTGGAAACTGATTGGAAATTGTTTTCAAATGATTAAGTGTGGAAATTTTATATCTAGTAAAAGATATTTTGGAAGATAAAATAATTTGGGAAAATTATTTGGAATCTGATGATGTTGCGCATCTTTATTGATAGTTAAATAACCGACTATCAATAATTACCTTTAGATAGGTATTTATTGCGAATTGGATGAATTTGAATGCCACACTTATTTTTGAATAAACGCTCACTATTCGGGTTAGCCGGGAAAGGACCATGGGGTCGTATAACCCATTCCGAATATGTGATACGTCGTTATGAATTGCATTCGAAGACCGGTGTTGAAGACCGGATATTTTTGAAAACGGAAGGATTACCGTCGAGTTACTCTACATCGGCTGATCTCCGGTTTAGAGGTTTTATTACCCTTAGTGACGGGAAGTCCCGACGTGATTGGAAATTATCCGGATTTGCAAGGGCTTCGTGAGAAGTGCCTTCGGTTCTGTTCGATCCCGGAACAGACTTATATGGATTGTGTGTCTGACGTTACAATTTGAGATATTGAGCTGATTTCTTTCAAATACATTTCTGTTGGTGGCGGAGAATTTATTCTCTTAGCTTAACACCCTTCTCTGAGACGTACGAGCTCAGAGGTTATGTAGTTGAAATTTATCAGCGATATATCCCAATTTGGTAACGTGGCATACTGAGTGTTGCTGAAAAATGATCAGTGTTTGATCATTTGTGATATGATCATTTATTTGATCTTATATCTTTATGATCATAGGTTGATCATTTTGTTGGACCCGAAGCAGGGCTTTTTGAGAAAGCGTAGCTTTGTGGACGAGACTTCGTCGAGCCTCACACCCCGGAAATGGTCGAAACAGGAATGTTGCGGCAAGGTTATGAGGGTCGCGCCCTTTAGGGTATGTCATTTCCTTCTGGAAAGGGGTGGTATCATGGTATGGAGCCCAGATACTTACTCATGTGGATACACTTTCTTTATGATGTGTGATGTTGGATATCGAGCGCTCGGATAAAGGTCCCAAAGGACCGGGTGATGACATATTCGTGAGTTACCTGTTACAGGGGTAACCCGGCCTTGTTTGGCAGAGAGCAGTTTGTCTCTCGGGACGTCCAGCCAGAGGCGATCCTATTCGGCAGGAGGAAAGGAAGTTCCTTAGCCTGACCATTTGTTGGAAATCCATCTTCCAAATACGAACTTTGTACGGTATTAGTTGTAGAACCTGCCATTTACGTACGGTGGTCACCACTGTTTAGATGGTAGCTATAGTAGGCATACGATATTGGTCGTATGTTGGCTAAGATTAATATTATACTCTCGAAATGTTTTCTACACTATGCACTAATAATAATATCAAAAAGATTTGATTTTGCGTAGTAAGCATCTTTGACTATCATAAGAAGAAATCTCCTCCAATTCTGCGTTTGCATTGTGTGTGTGGCGGGAGGTCTTATGGTAGTTTCATTTTCCAAAAGCATTTCGAATCGACTTTAAAATTATTATCATGTTGTTTATTTTAAAGAATAACTGTTTTACGATCTCACACCAGTCACCATGACTGACTCGGAGTTTATTGTTCCCTTCTAAACTCTGGGTGCCCACCAATTTCCACACGGGCAGTCTAGAGTTATATTATCAGGATATTCTGGATATTCTGGAGCTTTGGAAGCAAGCTGGATGGCGGGACGTAGTATTTGTATCTGATGGTATTTATTCCGCTGTGTATTCTGTATGAGGACAAGTTTATATAACTGTCCATTGTTGTTTATTGACTCTGATGATTGATGTATGTATAAAATGATATAGTTCTTTGTTTTAAAGATTATTCATTTATTTATTATATATTGTTCCGCTGCGATATGTGAGATTCTGATATTGTTTCTTCTTTCTCTTTTCTTCTATCTTTTCTTCTACCTCTTCTTTTAAAACCCTAATGGTTCGGTTTTTCATTCACCTTGAGTAAATAGATGGAGATTAGTGTCTATTCAAGGGGTACGGAAAAGCGGGCTATTACATTTGGTATCAGAGCATATGGTTAAGCGACAACCCTGCTCTGTTGGGTGTTACTCATTAGAGATAGAGTCAGCAGTACTCTAGAATGAGTTTGAGTGTAATAATAGATATGAGTGCGTATTTGTTAGTGAATATAAAATTGTTTTATATTGTGATGATTGGTTTGTTGAGTGGTATATGGATTCTGGTCGGTATTGTCCGTACAACTCTATCGATAGGAATCTCTAAACACTTGTTCAGAACAATTCGGCACGATATTGTTTTAAATTGGGTAAATGGAATAATTTTACCTCGATTATATTTTATATATAAAGAAATAATTTTTTAGTGTTAAAGTGTATATGAATTGATTGTTAAGATTGTTTGAATAAGTTGAATTAAAATAACAATTGTGAAAGAGTAAATTGTATAAAAGAATGAATTATAAAGGGTGAAGTTATAATTGATATGATTTACAATGGTAAAATAATCTTATATATAAATAGTGAAATTTTATAAGTAAAAGATTTGTAATGTGATTTATGAATAAAAGGAAATTTTTGAAAGAATTTAAAGCACTGAATTCACTATTGTTACTAGGAAATAGTACGGTGATGACTGCAGCATCATCAGTATCATTTTCGAGTTTCTGTGTGATTGATTTGCTACCCATAGTAAATTGGAAATTGAAGTATTTGTTGTGATAAACAAATTTGATTTAAAATCCAAGTTGTAAAGTGATAAATATAAGTGGAATAAGATTTATACTTATGATATGAGATAATAGATTTAACTTTGGTAAAGTTAATGAATTTGAGTAGCATAATGAAATATGATGTGAAATTTAACTAAAAGAAAGTCAAATGTGATATAAATTTGAATGATTGATGAAATTTGATTTTGGTAAAAGGTTAAATGAATTTTGTTAAGAAAAACAAAATCTGAATTGGATTTATAAGTGGAAACTTAAGTTAAGTTGAACAAATGATGTTTGAAATGGGAAATAACTTAAGTGATGTTGAAGTGAAATTTATTTTGATATCAAAGAAATTAATAAAGTGAATTTATTAAATGAATGTGAACTTGAGTTATATGAAATTCAATTGTATTTGTTAAAATGAATTAGCAATTGAATAAATAAATGGATTGGATGTTAATCAATCTAATGTAAAGTATTGATATGAAATAATGAATATAAGTGTTAATTCATTAAAAGCTAATGAAGTTGAGAAATTAAATAAATCGAATGGAAGTCAATTTAATTTAAAAGTGTTGAACCAAATCGAATGTAAAATTTATAATTTGGTTGTGTTGAATATACATTGGTTGTTATTTGATTGTTAGTTGATTGTGTATAAATTCATTAAGTATTAATGAAATTGAATTAGCAAATTGGAAAGCTATGTGATTAAATTCAAATTGAAAATGAACCAACATGAATGTAAATTAGTAAATGTAAACTAATTGGAAACAAATGAATGGAAGCTGATAAAATTCAATATTCAGAAGATAAACCGAATCCAAATTAGATTGGAATTGTGAATTGAATTCAAATGAAATTTGAAATGTAAAATTTAATGATAATGAGTATGTAACTTCAATAGTAAAGTGAA
This sequence comes from Allium fistulosum, assembly GCA_030737815.1. Taxonomy (NCBI): domain Eukaryota; kingdom Viridiplantae; phylum Streptophyta; class Magnoliopsida; order Asparagales; family Amaryllidaceae; genus Allium; species Allium fistulosum. The sequence goes on from CM060902.1 coordinate 1,391,899,570, forward strand.
TATGTATATGAAGTAAGTGTTGAAAATTTTGTAATGGAATTTGCAAATTGGTTTGAATGTTATAACTAGATATAATGGCTAGTAGGATATACAGGTATATGAAAGGAATTGGAATTTAATTTCGAAGATAAAATTGAATTGCTCGAAAAAGGTATGTATTTTAAATTTCTATATGAGATTTGCTGATTTCTTCTCTAGCCGCTTGGCTTTTTCTTTTTCTTTTTGAAATCTGAGAGTCCGTAGGGACGTTTTGTAGTCGTACCGTATTAGCCGCGCAAAGGAGACGCTGGCGAAATTTTTCGGAAATTTAGGGCGTTAGAAAATTTTGAGAAAAAATTTAAAAGTTTAAAATTGAATTTAAACTCGAATTTGAATTTAGAAGTTAAACAATGTTGTTTGAAACTTAAAATTTAAGTTGGAAAGTTAGTTGAGATGATAACGAATCTTTAGTAGGAAGATCCGTTTGAAAAGTGATAAAACTATTAGATTGTGGAAAATAGTAGACGAGTTAAGGACCATTTTTTTTCCTAACTTGTAATTTCGAGGACGAAATTCTTTTAAGGGGGGAAGTCTGTAACGACCCAGAATTTTAGATAATTAAAATTCGAATATTTAATTAATTTTAAATATTAATAAATGGAATTTAGAAGTCGAATGATTTATTTTTCGAATATTGGATTTAATTTGATAATTAAATCGATAAATTAATAATTGAAATTCCAGAGATAATTGAAAATCGAGTTTAAAATGATTGGAAATGATTTGTAAAATTTATTTAATCATACTGGAGTTATAGAAAGGTTATAGAACTTTTAAAATCGAATTTGGAGTTAATTTGTGAAAATTGAATATTTTAATATTTAATTATCGATTGTAAAAATAGCCAATTTTCGAACAGTCTCAGAATTGAACGAGACCAGTTCCATTGGATCCGTAATAGTTAGTTATTATCGGATTTCAATTTTCGTATCCATCGGAGTTGTCGTTTGACCGTGGCAGCTCGAAACGCGTCGATATCATTTTAATTTTAAATCGTCGAGTTAAAATAGTCATTTTTCAAAAGGTCTCGGATTTCGACGAAACCAGTTTCATCGGATCGGTAATGTGATTTTATTGTAAGATTTCAAATTTCGTAATTTTTGGATTTACCGTTTGTCCGGTACAAATTAAAACGCCTCGAAATCGATTTAAATCGGTTTAATTTAAATTGATCGTTTAATTCCATAACTCGCACAGATGATCGAATTAGCTTCCGAAACCTATTCCATTGTGTTCGGAATGCGGGGTAAACCTTAGAAACGTCTGTCGGCACGCGTCGTTTGGAGATCGTGTAGAAAATTGTATTAGAGTGAATTAAATATTAATATAATTAGGTTATACGTATATATATACGCGTTTTGAGCCAAGCCCTAGCTATTATCTTCAGCCGCCGCCTCTATTTCATTTAATGGCTGAGAATCACCAATGTTCTCCTCGAATTATCGAGCAATCCATCAAGCAATCGCGAAAACTTCCAACTACAAAGTTAAAGATCATCACGAGATCTATATATCCAACGGTTATGATTGGATTTCATGTGGTGGATTGTCTGCAATTCGAGTATGAAGGCATGGCAGTTTTTCACGTTTTTTGAGTTGTATAGACGACCGAGCTCATTGAAATTTGGGCCGGTGGTGGTGCTAGGCTGGGCGCACGCGTCGGGGGTTAGATGATGGGGTTTCGTCGTCGAATGGAGGGTGCGTTCAAATCCTAAAAGCCAACGTTCATGGGTTAGAGGGCACGGCAATTACCTGGGAGCAAACGTGAATGGAGAAGAATGTGTGTGTGGCCAGATTCTCATCAAAACAAAGATGAACGGCTGTAAATTGATGTATGGTTTTGTTAATAAAGAAATTAGTAAAAATTTATATATTAATTCGTTAAACTTTAAAATATTGTATCTCTTTCATACATTATCAGAAAATGACGAAATGAAGTGCGTTGGAATCGTATTTGCGAATACTACGCGATGCAACTGGATTGGAGTCGTTTGGAGCTAGCGAAAATTTCGGGTAAAATTAAACGCGCGTTTAATTTTATTCGAAATAAACGCTGAAGTCAGAATTAAAAATCACGGTGAGATCTCCTCACTCAGATTTAAATTTGTATTGCAGTTATTGATTTGATTGATTGATATTTGGATGTGATATTAGATATAGTAGGATATATATCTATATATAGCAATATATACATATTGGCATATGTATATATTGGATTGATGATTTCCCGCCTCGTATAGCGGATGAGACCCTATTGCGCCGTTAGTAAGCGGATTTTTATAAAACCCATATACCGCGATAATTCCGTACTGGAGCGGAATTGGTATTGTGCTAACGTCTGTGGATGCAGGGAAACAGGTTGGAGGGATCCAACTGGATTCCTCACCGTATTGATTATTTATAGATATTTTGATATATTCTGTTATCATATGTTGATATATGATGTTTGATGTTGTGATTGACTAATTGGTGCTGTTGCATCATCGGATTCAAGTTTTAAAAATAACGACTTTTAAATTTAAAAGGATTTTTAAGGTGATCTTTGAAATTATACGCTTTATTAAATTTCTGAAGTGATTTATTTTAAATAAATAAACGTTCAAATTTTAAAGTTATTAAAGTTAAGACCTTTGTGAAATATAACCGAAAAAGTGATTTTTGGAATAAACAGTTGATTGATTTATAAAATGGTTTAAGTGGAGATTTTTAAAATATTATAAACGGTTTACTTAAAAGGTTTATAAAGTTGACACTTTATTAATTAAAATGTTGGTATTATAAAACGAGTTTTTATAAGCGTTAAAATGAATTTTTAAGAATTTATAAATAAATGGAATTTATAAATTGTGAACTTATAAATGGAGATGATTTTGTAAAATAAAGGAATTTTAAGTATTTGACTTATAATATGGATTGTTGGTATAAGATTTGAGTTATGAATTAAATTTGTTAATCCAAGGAATTTTTATAAATCGAAGTTTATAAATGGGGAAAGAATTTATAGACATAGTTTATAAATTCGAAATCAACTGGATTTGATAAATTAAAATGTTAAAGGAGATATATTCGCGATTTTGGATAGCGAATTATTATTGAAATAAAATGTGTAGAAAATAGTGAAATGTAAATAGTGAAGTGTATTCACGATTTTGGACAGTGAATATATTGTTAAGTAAAATGGATAGTTTTGGAAAAGCGATATTGTAAAATGAAGTAATTGTTTTAAAAGATGTTTTTAAAACGTGATAAGTATCGAAATCATAGATTTCAACATTTATTGTTGAAATAGACGTTTCGAGGAATAAGGAAATGATGGACTATAACACTGTTGTTATAGTAAATGATTTCCGAAAGGAAATGTTTTAATGTAATATTGGGATTTATATATCTATCTAAATTCGAATCCCTATACTAGTGATTTTGAGTCGTCGTAACGATGTTTTACGCAACATTCGTTTTGACTCAAATAGATGTAAAATTTATGATTTCCTTAAAGAATGAATATATACTTAATATTGATTTAAGTATATCGAATATTTTCAAATGTTGAAAATAAATGATTTGTGAATTACTTATTATTAAATAAGTATGGAAATGCTTTTCCAATATGAAATGAACTGTTTTGAGATTTGATCTTCAAAGATAAATTGAAATGTGGAAACTGATTGGAAATTGTTTTCAAATGATTAAGTGTGGAAATTTTATATCTAGTAAAAGATATTTTGGAAGATAAAATAATTTGGGAAAATTATTTGGAATCTGATGATGTTGCGCATCTTTATTGATAGTTAAATAACCGACTATCAATAATTACCTTTAGATAGGTATTTATTGCGAATTGGATGAATTTGAATGCCACACTTATTTTTGAATAAACGCTCACTATTCGGGTTAGCCGGGAAAGGACCATGGGGTCGTATAACCCATTCCGAATATGTGATACGTCGTTATGAATTGCATTCGAAGACCGGTGTTGAAGACCGGATATTTTTGAAAACGGAAGGATTACCGTCGAGTTACTCTACATCGGCTGATCTCCGGTTTAGAGGTTTTATTACCCTTAGTGACGGGAAGTCCCGACGTGATTGGAAATTATCCGGATTTGCAAGGGCTTCGTGAGAAGTGCCTTCGGTTCTGTTCGATCCCGGAACAGACTTATATGGATTGTGTGTCTGACGTTACAATTTGAGATATTGAGCTGATTTCTTTCAAATACATTTCTGTTGGTGGCGGAGAATTTATTCTCTTAGCTTAACACCCTTCTCTGAGACGTACGAGCTCAGAGGTTATGTAGTTGAAATTTATCAGCGATATATCCCAATTTGGTAACGTGGCATACTGAGTGTTGCTGAAAAATGATCAGTGTTTGATCATTTGTGATATGATCATTTATTTGATCTTATATCTTTATGATCATAGGTTGATCATTTTGTTGGACCCGAAGCAGGGCTTTTTGAGAAAGCGTAGCTTTGTGGACGAGACTTCGTCGAGCCTCACACCCCGGAAATGGTCGAAACAGGAATGTTGCGGCAAGGTTATGAGGGTCGCGCCCTTTAGGGTATGTCATTTCCTTCTGGAAAGGGGTGGTATCATGGTATGGAGCCCAGATACTTACTCATGTGGATACACTTTCTTTATGATGTGTGATGTTGGATATCGAGCGCTCGGATAAAGGTCCCAAAGGACCGGGTGATGACATATTCGTGAGTTACCTGTTACAGGGGTAACCCGGCCTTGTTTGGCAGAGAGCAGTTTGTCTCTCGGGACGTCCAGCCAGAGGCGATCCTATTCGGCAGGAGGAAAGGAAGTTCCTTAGCCTGACCATTTGTTGGAAATCCATCTTCCAAATACGAACTTTGTACGGTATTAGTTGTAGAACCTGCCATTTACGTACGGTGGTCACCACTGTTTAGATGGTAGCTATAGTAGGCATACGATATTGGTCGTATGTTGGCTAAGATTAATATTATACTCTCGAAATGTTTTCTACACTATGCACTAATAATAATATCAAAAAGATTTGATTTTGCGTAGTAAGCATCTTTGACTATCATAAGAAGAAATCTCCTCCAATTCTGCGTTTGCATTGTGTGTGTGGCGGGAGGTCTTATGGTAGTTTCATTTTCCAAAAGCATTTCGAATCGACTTTAAAATTATTATCATGTTGTTTATTTTAAAGAATAACTGTTTTACGATCTCACACCAGTCACCATGACTGACTCGGAGTTTATTGTTCCCTTCTAAACTCTGGGTGCCCACCAATTTCCACACGGGCAGTCTAGAGTTATATTATCAGGATATTCTGGATATTCTGGAGCTTTGGAAGCAAGCTGGATGGCGGGACGTAGTATTTGTATCTGATGGTATTTATTCCGCTGTGTATTCTGTATGAGGACAAGTTTATATAACTGTCCATTGTTGTTTATTGACTCTGATGATTGATGTATGTATAAAATGATATAGTTCTTTGTTTTAAAGATTATTCATTTATTTATTATATATTGTTCCGCTGCGATATGTGAGATTCTGATATTGTTTCTTCTTTCTCTTTTCTTCTATCTTTTCTTCTACCTCTTCTTTTAAAACCCTAATGGTTCGGTTTTTCATTCACCTTGAGTAAATAGATGGAGATTAGTGTCTATTCAAGGGGTACGGAAAAGCGGGCTATTACAGAATACATCACTGGAATCATCGAATACTGAAAGCAGAATAGATGGCTGGATCTTCAAGCAAAGCTCCAACTTCAAAGGTGAGTCTCGAATACTGGCACACTCAGTCTGACCCGAGCGTAAAGCAAAAACACAAGACACTCGAGTCAGGATTAACATTCTTATATTTATAAATCCAACTCAAGTGAAATAGCAATTGAAATACAAGTAACTCAAAGGATGTTTGGAATGACCATCCTTTAAGGATCCGTTAAACTATCTACTAGGTAGTAATGTACGATAAGTAGATAATGTCTATCAGTAATATAAAGATATCAAAATAGTGTTAAGTCATGGCCCATTCCACCCTTAACACATTTTTATTCCCAAAAGCATATACAAGACCGTAGTTTCCCCAAAACCGGAAGTCACCAGAGGGCAATCCATATACTAAAGGTACAAAACAAATTCGTAGTGGTCCGAATAGGGAATACAAGTATGACAAGGCACATGATGCAATACCCAAGGTAGTGATACTACCGTTTGCCTGATCCGGACTGGTGAGAACGCAACGCCGCAACGCCCGCAACACCGTGAAACAACACTCCCAAAATCAAGGGTGCACCAATCGACAACAAGTAATGAGTAGTTCGAAGAAGTGTGTCCACTTGAGGTAGCTAATCCTCCATTGGCCCGGCATGGCTCCTGTTTTAGTCATTTCCAATTTGACACAAGTGTCAAGGCTATCCATTATCGTTCTCTTTCTTCAATCATCACGTACATCATTCCAACCACTTCATTCTGGATCATCACTCCGCGTATAGTTATTAAAGTGGTTTTCGGTTTAGATAGAGAGTATATCCATAACCGATTCCGGTCTCTTTAATAACCTTCAAAATTATTTCACCAATTGGTCGTTTATTTATTTCAAAACCAAATCAATTTCAATTTCAATCAGAATTTGTAAATCAACATTTCGTTTGTCTTTCAAAACCGATTTCCAAAATTTACGTTTCAACTTCCAAATTCATTTCAAAATCCTATAATTCAATTTCCATTTTTATTTAAACAATTCAAATATTGATTCAAGTTCGAATATAAGTTTCATTTCGAAAACATTTAAACTAATTTAATTTAACATTCAAATCAATTTGAATTCATTTATCGATTTCATTCAATATTCATTAAGTAAATATGCCATTCAAACAATTCCTATTAAATTTCCAATTCATTTAAATCCATTATTTAAATTCAACTTCATTATATCAAAACTTACAAATTTAATTAAATTAAATCCATCAAACCAAATTCTTTAAAATTCAAGTCTTACATTAATTTCAATAAATCACATTTTATTTCTTGTTAAAGAAATTCAATTTCACTTATTTACTTACTTAAATAATTTTCCAAAAACTTAATTAATAAAGAAATCTCAATTTCAAATTTTGTTCGAAGTAAATTTCACTTATTCAAAAGTTCAATTTCGCTTATTAAAGAATTCAATTCAATTTAATCATTAAATAATTCAATCTTATTTAATTATTAAATAATTCAAAACTTAATTATTAAAAATTTCAAAGTTTAATAATTTCAAATTTAATTGTAATTTCAAGCTTAATTATTAAATCATTTCAAAGTTTAATAATTTCAAACTTAATTAAAATTTCAAACTTAATTCAATCATTTCTCAAATTAAACAACATTCTTTCATCAATTACATTGTTAATATTTTGTTTCAGATTATTAAATATTAACATTTTCCTTTCATAAAAATTCAAATTTCAACTTCATTTCAAAACCATATTATTTATTCAAATAAAAACTTCATTTATTTTTAAATCAAATTATTGACCAATCGGGTTTTATTGAATTCTCTATCCTAGGTCAAAGTTTAATTTGGGTATTTATCATTTCAACCCAATTCCAATTCAATTCAAAATCAAAACATAACAAAGGGAACTTGCAGTGTGATAACTGGGATGGTGTCAAAGTAAATAAACAAGCAATAACAACAATCAATAACAATCCAATAATCAATTCAAATAGTCCCGAAATAACCGTATTAATTCGCATTGTTATTTGTACGAATTAATATAATTATTTCTAGAATCTACACTATCATTTCATGTAGATTAAAGATTACTACATTACGGTTTTCACTTGTCATCTATTTACAATTTCATACATCATCAATTTAACAACATACATTCAGTGGTTCAAAGTGTAATTAAACAAATCATACGTGTCAATAAATTTTTCAGCTAATTGAGTCATATTATACAACTGTCATTTAATCAAATTTAACATTTAACTATCCTATATCAATTTCAATTGCATACTATTTATCATTTTAACATTAACAATTTAATGTCCAATATAAACATCAACAATCAATCAATTATCAACCAAACTGTATTATCATTGCATAAATAATTAACAGATAATGGTGTCAGATGTCATAGGTGAACTGATACAGGTAATAACATATATAACAGTGTAATTAACTAAGAGCATCATATTTCAATTGTCGTTTCAATTGAAATCATATTTAATAAATAAAAGAACATAATTCGTGAGTGATTGCTCACCTTTCGAGGTTAGAGAGATCTGACAAAGGACTGAGCTACGAATTCCAAAGCAACACTAGATGGATACGACTTCGACGATCAAAATAAGGCTGAAAGATAAGGAATATACGAAATCAAATCAGGACGGAATTGATGAAGATAAATTGAAATAACTGAACTGATATACAACTATATATAAAATCATATTTTAACTTCAAACATGTATTACATTAAATATATTTTCACTTCAAAATCCATTGTTTCAAATTAAAACTCAAATATTAAAGTCAAACATAAATATATATATATATATATATATAAACTGTTTGAAACCAAATGATATATATATATATATATATGCTAACCTATTACTGTACATAGCAAACACGACATATATTAACAAATATATGTGACAACTTGTACCATATAACTTTTAAAACAAACCGACTAATATATAAACAACCTCATAATATAATATAATATAATATAATATAATATATATACACACACATTCAGTAAAATATGTAGGTCTGACATACATGCAGTCTTTAAAAAAAAATCAAAATTATGTCGAATATACATGGATATGTATTAACTTTCAAGCAAAAATAAGATAAAATCCAATAAAAATAAAAATAAAACTATAGCCGACCTATGTGTGAATGAAAACAGTAAAATATATAAATGACTAGTTGTGCAGCCGATAATAACTAGTACAGACCTACCTACTAAAGCAACTCAACTAGACTCATTTCAACAGCAAAAATGGAAATGCAAACGAGATGAGTAGGCAAACATGGCATATCTATATATAAACACTTAAACTAAATATCCCAGTTTAATTTTGTTCGAAACTTCAAAATATGCATTTAATAACCATAAATCAAAAATCGACATATACACATACCAATATATGAAAACAATATATAAACTAGCATTTGTATCTTCATGTAAACTGCTTTTCATATTATACAAACAGCTAGAAACAGCATACTAAACCATGTAAACTAAGCCCAACCTAATATGTAAGCTTACCGTAAACTAAACTTATATTTACAACACTTATAGACTTATACAGATATAAACTGCATATTACCCATAACAGTATATCACTAACTCATTATATAATATATATAATATGCACTTTATATTTCAAATATAAACTATAAGTTGAAAAGCTAAAATAGGAAACCCAAAATATACACATGTATAAAGATATGCATAAACTGAAATAGATATATACAAACTTATGAAATATACATATATACTTTCGGCTCATATATACCTGCACACTAAAACCTATCTGTATAGTATTATTAAACAAGAAACGCCAACCCTTTATAACCTATATTCATGACAGGAAATAGCCGAGCACGGCAAAAGGTGGGTGCGATGGGAGTGTGAAGAGTCGAGATGCTACTGTTATGGGATGGTGAAGATCGGCTGAGATGACAGGCCGGTTGCGAGTGTAGGAGGGAAGTTCGGCTAGAGGGAAAGAGGGGATTTGGGGTCTCGGCCTCACATTGATTAGCAGCTAGAGGTGAGGGTGATCGGGTTGCTACCGTGGGCGAGTATGGAGGGAGGAAGGTCGACACAAGTTTCGATGGAACGGGTGAGAAGGGAAGAAAGAGTAAGGGAGGAGGCAATAATTTATATGAGGTGATAAATTTTTTTTTGATGTCCACTGGAAAAAGAATGAGTGGATGCAGTGAGAGAGGAATGTAAAAGACCAGGGGACAAATAAAAAAATGAGAGGAGGAATTTATGTACGAAACGTTTAATTTCTTCTTATATTATACAAAGTAAAGTTTCGAACGGAACCGATAAAATGAAGGAGGGTGAACGGTCATACATTGACGTGATATTCAAGTAATGTGTATACAATTGAATTTAAAGGTGCCAGTTCCCAAAGCAAAAGCAATTATGATGTGAATGGGAGAAATAGAAGTTCTGAAGAAAAAAAAAACAACGGCTATTAGATATCTGTGGTAGAAAATGAATGGACACTGTATATAAAAGTTCACAATGGGTGTCGGTGTGGTTGACCGTTTTACTGATATCGCGAACCGGATTTCAAATCACGAAATTGAATATACTGCAGTGATCAGCACGATGAGACAATCCCAATGGTATACAGATATCAGTGATTCGGTTGAATTATAAAAATTCGAATTTTCTAATAGCGTAAAAATGCAAGAAAAACACTAAAAAATAAGATCGACGGAGCCGAAGATGTCCGAATTTGGAAAAACGACAACTGACATCTTGCTCAGAAGATGGTTTAGAATTTTTCTATGCAAAAATATTTAGGTTTCGGAAATATTTTATTTTCATCGCTTTTTAACTAATTAAATCGAAGTGAATTTACGCGCGAAATAAACTTTCATATTTTTGGACGAAAATTTACCAGTCGCTATGTTTAACTAGACGTATTCCAAATATCTAATTTATATTTCAAATTTTTTATCGTTTAAAATTTCACAAAATTTCAACTAATTACGTTATTAAAACGGTTGAAATTTACGGGTCGTTACAAAAACAATACAGAATCTCACATCACAGTGGAATAACATATTATATAGATCAATAACCTTTACAAAGAGAAACTGTAATATACATAAATCAATATCAGAGTACACAATAAATAATCATCAGCTTAGACAGTTATAATAACATGTCCTCACAAATGCTGACAATTTAAAACAACAACAATGCAAAGCAATGCAGCGGAATAATAAACAAATACGTGTATACGACATGAAGATCTCCAGCTCGCCTGCTGAAGCTCCAAAAGCACCAAAACTGGACCTGTAAATATACTCGGTCTGACCCGAGCATTGAAAGGAAAGAACGCCCGGATCAGTCTGGTAAACCAGCGCGAGAAAACACACCTCAATTGAATTTATAAAGTTATCAAAACTTTTCCTTTATCAAAACAAAAGGTATCTCGTAAGACCGAGTCGCAAATAAATATCGACTAGGTTTTTACCTTACGGTAACCAAAACATCTCATATCAAATTCTCTTTATATTATAATAGTATCTATTGCACACAAATAATATTAAAATAGCTGAAATTGTTACATTATTAAATTCCAGCATACACCTTGTAATACAAGGCTTTCTACAATAGAAAATGCCAGGCACGTATTGGATTATGGATTTCCATACAAATGACTAGGTAAAGGGACTACCTTTCCGAAAACTCGGTTAACCTCTAGAGTGATGTACCTAGGGTCGAGATACTCAGTGCCTAAACCAACACAACACCGGCCTACCCATACCTGGATAGTACCGAATATGTCATCACTTCGGTCGTTACCAAACTAAAATCCGTGGCCACAAGCATACACAACAATAATCAGATACACGACATCATATCGTGTGAAGATATATCTTGAAGAGTGATGACATCTCCTAATGGGAGCAACCCATTTTAGCCTTGCTGCTTCTATCCCTGTTTTAGTCATTTTCCGGGGAGTGAGGCCAAAAAGGTATCGATTACCTTTCATATATCGCATATCACATATCACATATCACACCATCTTTGAATGCCACATTGCAATTTTCGTTGACTACTAATTGTCTTTCACACAAAAATACAACCCTTGAGCTCATATGTCTCAAGGAAGGGTGTTAAGCTAAGAGAAGTTGCCTTCTCCGCCACCAAATAGATGTACTTTTGTAAAAACCATTGTATGTAATCATAGAAATGCAAGGTCAGACACTCGTCTATACAAGTAGCGAATAGTCCTTGCATTGGATATTACATAACGAAGAGACTACTACTACTATATGTATATTGGGATTTTAACCCCAAATGATCAACAAGCAGTCCTTTACTATGAAAATCCTAAATATCAATATCATCGACCAACCTGCACAATCGTCATATAAATGTTGGTCCGAAGTGGTTTTCAGATAAATCTGATCCCAGTCTCTTCGCACAAACAATGCAAAAGCGTTTCTCAACATCACATAGAAACTAAGTCTCATAGACTTATCACGTCTCCAACTTTCAACTTGCTACCCTTCGGCCAATAAGGAAGCTCGATAGATTGGAGTAATCACTCCGCACTATACGAATCAACATTCTCAACAAAAACGATAATCATGCCTACACAGTCAATTACGTACTAAGTGTACGGCTAATTAGTTTCTACATCAAGTTGAGAAACTAAAATGGCCAAATTTTGATAATCTGTTATTTAACTATCAAAGCAACAAACAAAATCTAGCACTTAAGTAATCACTGGGCCTGATTTCATTAATTGTTTATAATTCAGAACACTTCCCAATTATTCACTTCAAAATATCTTTTAAAAAGATAATATTCAACACCATTTCCCTTATTGGATATTTGGAAAACATTTCCATATACTTATTTTAATAATAAGTAAATTTACAAATCATCTTATTTTCAAACCATTTAAATTCCCTTTTTATAATATCACATTCCAAAACATCCATTTTATTTAAAGGATTATTCACTGTCCAAAATCGTGAATAATTCTCTTACCAAATTCACTCTTCTACACATTTTATTTATAGGATTACTCACTGTCCAAAATTGTGAATATAACTCCTTTATCGAATTCATTACTTCTACACATTTAATTTAAAGGATTATTCACTGTCCAAAATCGTGAATATAATTCCTTTAACATACTTTCACATTTAACTTATCAAATTAAACTAATTTCATATTTATAAAGCAATGTTTATAAATTCCATATATATTTTATAAACTTCCATATATAAAATTCCTTTACTAACAAATTCCATTTATAAAGTCAAAATCCAATTATAAGTTAATCTACTTATAAATCTCTTATTTACAAATTCATTCCTTTCACATCTTAATATTTACAAAATCCATTATAAATTCATTTTCTAAATTTAATTTCAAATCCATATATAAATTTGATTACAAATCCATCTCTAATATTTATAAAACACCATTTATAATTCCATTACTTTAATTTAAAAAAAAACTCAATTTTATAAATCTTATATATAAACCATTTATAATAAGTTCAAAATTCTCAATTTAACCTATTTTACAAAATAGTTATCTCCATATTTAAAAAATCGTATTTTGATTATATTTTACAAAGCCATAATTTTTATAACATAAAAATTATAACTTTTTATTTATTTAAAATAAATCCATTCCTTTAACAATTCAAAAATCATATATTTTCAAAATCACTTTGAAATCCCTTTTAAATTGAAATCATCATATTAATATTTTAAATTTCCAAAATAAGGCCCAATGCTACAACAACACTAGATAAAGGCATTCGCATCAATCATGACATCCAACCATCATATATCACATGATAACAACATATATAACAATATTTGTAAATAAAATCAATACTGGTGAGGAATCTAGTTGGATCCCTCCAACCTGTCACCTGCAACAAATATACATAGTAGAAAATATGTACGATGTCCGCTTCGAGGTAGATGCACATACAAAGGGTCATCCGCTCGTACACGGAAACATATAGGGTCTCATCCGCTAAAATATGCAGGAATATATCCAAACCAATCAATATATATATAATATATCATATATCATCCAAACAATCATTAATCATCATAAATAAAATTTATTCTCACTTATATATAAATATAAGCGAGACAGAGAGAGTGAGTTGTACTCACTTTGCTTGTAATCGTCGTAATAGCGATTTATTCCGATTAAAATTAAACGAGCGTTTAATTTTAACCAAAATTTCCACTAGCTCTAAATCAATCCAAACTAGCTCTAAAATGTAGTGCTCGTCAATACGAACCCAACGCCACTTGTTTCGTCTAATTTCGACCTCGTATGACAAAGATATAAATTTTTAAAGTTTACACGAATTATAATATAATAATTTACAAATTCTTTTATTACTATTTTTTATATAAACCTAAGCAATCCAGGCCGTTGATTTTGGAGACAAGATCTTGGCCACGCGTTTCATTTTCCCCCTTCTTCCTCACGCGTTCGTACGCGAAAAACCCATCCGCCGAAATCATCAAATTGCCGCGCCACCACCACTCGTCGAGATGTTGATCAGACGATGCCATTTTGAAGCTCGTCCACCACTCCATCAACGCTCAAAGGCCAATCGAGCTCGTCCTCCCCATCACGTGGAAAAACGTTGATGAACGCGCCACGTTCAAACTCAAATTGTCGCCGATTTGCTTTGCTTTAGATGATCATAGCCATTGGATTTATAGAGCTCATCGAGCTCTACAACATTGCAGTTGGAAGTTTTAGATGAAAGTGGATGGATGAGGAGATCAGAGGGAAGAAAGTTGGGAAGAAACTGGCCATCGAAATGAATATGACGGCTAGGGTTTAAAACCCTAATGTTTGTAAAAAAGAAATAATGAAGTCCTTTTATAGAAAATTTCAAAATACTATTCATCTGGAAAATTTTCGAACTCCAATCGAAGCGTGCCGCCTGGCATTTATAATGTTTTACTCCTATTTCGAACACAATGGAATATATATCGAAGGCCAATTCGATCATATTGGGAAGATAGGTTTTCAAATCGAATTATTTTAATTAAATTTTACTTAAATAAATTTCTACACGTTTCAACTTCGTACGAGCAAACCGTAAGTCTGATTGACACGAAATTTAAAATCCTACAATAATATAACATTACGGATCATTACGGATCCAATGAAACCGGTTTCGTCGAAATCTTAGACTGTGTCAAAAATGGCTATTTTTATACGTTAATTAAATATTAAAATTTCCAATTTCTATAAATTAACTTTTGATTCAATTTTAAAAGTTCACTAATTTTGTTCTAATTCAAATAGGATTTAAAACAACTTTATAAATCATTTTTATTCTTATTAAATTCAAATTTCAATTATTTACACAATTTCAAATATTAAATTAACTATTTAATTATCCAAATAAATCACTATATTTGAAATATAAGTTATTCTACTTATAAAATTTACTTTTCGATATTTAAATTCAATTAAATATTCTAAATTTAAACAACCAAAAATCCGGGTCGTTACAATACCCCACGATTTATGCTATGCAAACAAATGATCACCAGGAACTCATGAGTTTTTGTCTGGACGTCCTCTAGGATCCCAATTCTAATTGAACCCACCCTGTGGATTCTATGGTAGACCCACCGAATGGATCTCCTACTCCAAATTTTCAACTTTCGTGGTGGGTGCCTTTCCATACTTTTAATTTCAAAACATATCATACTATATATATACAATATCCTTCAAATCATACACTTAATATATACTATCTATATAAAATCGATACTATTAAAATCGATGGTTTTTTTTGAATTTGTTTTATCTAATTTCCAAAATCGATTATCTGCCAAAATCAAATGTCTTTAAAAATCAATAGGCTCCAAAACCATTTCAGCTTCATTCTCATATACATATAAGATCATTCTTTCAACTCGAATAATTTTAGGATCAATAGTTTTTGAATCTATATAAACTCCATTTAGTGCTTCCAAATATCTTTCAAAGATCATTTCCTTCTGTTTATACATTCAACAAGGGGAGTTTGAATATATAGCTAACATATATATCCTTATTAATGCAAATCAAAAATTTCCAAACTCGACTATTCTACAAAGTTAATTGTAACATTTCTTACTTCTTATAAAGTAAATTTCAATTATAGTTACTATTCAATCTTCATTCTAATAAATTTCCACATTTGTGTTTAATAATTATAAATTTACGTTCAAATCAATATAAAAAGTGATTTTATATAAGATCGTATTTCTTCAAAAATATTTTACAACATCGATGACTACGACAACTAGTAAGTTTGAAAATTTCATCCATTCACCCACCAATTTATTAGTTTAGTTCATTACACTAATCCATTTTCGAATATCGTCGATTGGATTTCCGCATCCCAATTCTATTTCATGGAGTTACTTCAATTACAATTCAATTTCATTTGACTCCAATCTTCATTTCAATATTCAATTCACTAATTAATTTATCCAATTGGTTCATGTCCATCTTTCAAAATCTGATTTTTTTTCTCAAACATCACTTCATTTGGGTTTTACCTGGGTTCAACTTTATTTCTCATCCAAATCGAATTTCCATTTCTTTACCCAACATTTAACCATTTTTAAATTATTAGTTCATTTAATTTATTTATCTCGATTTACCATCAATATTTTTCATTAACACATTCAAAACGTATTTAGTTGCTAGCCCTTTAAGTCGAATTCTATTTATGACCCAAGTCCACATCTATTCCTTCTAATTCATCACAAAGTAAATTTAATTCCCTTCGACTTCCTTATTTACTTAGCACAAGTTAAATTTTCCATATCCAGGGTTAAATTTTATAATTTAATCCACTAATTGGTAATCTGGTTCATTACTAATTTCCAGAATTCGAAACCCGTTTTATTTCAAAAATCGTTTGAAATCATTCATACATAACTTCTTTTTCACCCTTTTTATCAAATATATATCTTTTCTTTTACAATTTAATTTATTTAACTTCCATTAGTTAAATTTTAATTTTACCTTGAAATTTCCAATTTCAGGTTATATGTTCAAAACTTATTTAACTTGGTCTGAGAAAATTTCTAATTTGTTCAATCCATTTAAACTTACTCAATTAAAATTTTTACATTCCAAAATTCAATTTCCACACCTATTTTCTTATTAACATCACTTCCCACTTATAAGTTCAAAAACTTATTTTCCTTCGGTTCTACTTCTCTTTTTAATGGGAATTCCAAAATTCAAACACCCGGTATTTATTTCAAATCACCTTGAAATCATATATACATATATATCCCATTTATATACCAAATCACACTTTTAAATTTTAAACCAACCTGGGATTTTATCCAAAATAAATTCCTCTAGAATTTCCAAAACAACTCTTATTTCAAAACAAACATTCCCATATCAAATGACTATAGAAGCAATCCGTCACTTAGAAACTCGAAAATGAACACTAATGATGCGGCCGTCATCACCAGAGTTATTTTTCCGCGACTATAGTAAGTTCAGTGCTTTATCACGTTCAAAATCCATTTAAAACACCATTCAGAAATGTTCTTAAATAACATTACTTATTATTTCCTCAAGACACTTTGAACACATTTCAAAATTTCCGGGACATAGATTCAAAACTTGTCAATTTAAACCCATTTTAATTTATAAGTCACATTTATCAATTATGCTCATATAATTTTACTTCCTTAAAACATTTCACAATGTTTTATCATTGTTTGTGTTGTAATAAAACATCTTTTATTAAGGCACAACAATCGATTTATGATAATAATCAATATTATCATATCTAGAAACCAAACACACTTTATATTCCATAATAATTTTCTGAAAAATTATTTCTTTATATATAAAATATAATCAGGGTAAAATTATTTCATTTCAAAACACCTTGAAAAACACTTTTGAAATTCTCTGGAATTAAACTCTGGGTTTAATCTATTTTCAGCTTAACTCATTTGTATAATTCATTCTTATCAAATTTCTATTTGGTTATATATATATAACCACTTAACTTTTATAATCTTACTTTGATAATAATAATTACAACCAATCACCTCAATACACTAAAATAATTTCCAAAAAAATTATTCTTTTATATCAAAATATAATCTTATACAAAAATTATTTTAAATCGTTTATCCTTTAAAATCATTATACAAGAAAATAACAAGTACGCTCTCATATATTATACACTTAACTCACGATAGGGGCCTAACGCAAAAATTTGCTTGTCGTTTGGATTTAAAATGAAGTAGGAATTTTGTTTTAAAATTCATAGATATTTTCATAAATTAACAAATTTGATTTTTCCTTTAGACCCCAACCCAACCTATGATAACCAGGTCCGGCCCACCCAAACAAACCTGGCCCAAAAACCTCTTCTTTCTTTCTCCCTCTTCCTATTTCTTTCCCCTCTCTTATTTTCTTATGAAATTAACCTATGCACGAAGGCGTGTACGTGCACACAACCACTAGCCACCCAAACCCATCGTTGGCCATCCTCGCGAGTCGCGCTCGACCACCTCACCACGTTCCACCACTTGCAAAGCCGCCAAACCCCCAGTTCAAAATTTTGACTTCCAACCTCCAAACCTAGACAACACCGAAGCCCATCAATGCGTTGTCTAGCCACCGCAGACTACCATCACCCAATAGATCTCGCCCAGAGACTCGCCACCATCTCCCCTTCCTATTCCCAATGGTGCGCACACTTCTTTCTTCCTCTCTTCGTCACTATTACCTCAAAACCGAGACCTTACAAATATACACACAAAACCCTATGTAACGACCCGGTATTTTGGACCATTCAAATCGACAATAATCCACACATGTCTGGCTTGAATAATTCAAAATAACAGATTGTAAATAAATTTGGAGCAAATGAAATCAAATACACAGAATCACAGACACAGAACATATCAGAATAACTCGCAGCGGAATATAAAAAAAACCATAGTAGTTCATGAAGCTACTATAATAACTCTCAAAACATAATACATAATATCTGCTTGAAAACATATACAATAGATATCTCAAATAAATAGAAGTTTATGAATACCAGAACTGAAATAGAACAACTGAACCGAAAGGAACAGATAACTAGACAAGCAGAATCTCCAGCGATTCCTAGCTTCAGAAAGAAATCCAAAGCTAAGCTGTAAATACTCAGGCTGACCCGAGCGTAAAGTAAAACACAAAACACTCGAGTCAGGACAATATATACTTATATAATGTAAACCAACTCAAGTGAACTGTAGTAGAAATGCACAATAGCTCAAAGGATGCTTGGGATCGCCCATCCTTTAAGGATCAGTTAAACTATAAATTAAATACATCCCGTGGTTAAAATTTCAAAATGGTATTTTATACTTCGAAATCAAATATCATTTCAAAATTCAATATCCTTATAAAATCCATTTCAAAATATCAAAATATCATATTTCAAAATAATTTATATTTCGAAACAAATTACTTCATTTTAAATCATAAAAATGAAGTTAGTATATTTAATAATTAAAATTTTAAATTTCCAAAAATTTAACTTTTCAAAGTTCATTCGTTCACTTAAATTAATTAAAACAATGAAATTTCAACTTTCGCAGCATTTAGAAAATGCTACGGAAAGTCACATTTAAAATAGTTCAATTTAACAAAAGACAGCATTTAAAATTCTGTAATATGGTTACATTAGTTTCAAATAAACTTAGTTAAATTCAACCATTATAACATTTACAAAAATCTATAATAGCCTTTAATTAAATTTAGCCATTTGGTTCATTATTATCAACTACAGCATTTACAAATGTTGTATTATCATTTACATTAGAATTTAATAGCGTTTCAGAAATGCAGTTAACTAACTTCAAATATTCAGTATAATTTCACAAACAATTATATTTTTATATAAATCATTTTTTTTTACTTATAAAATCATATAATTTCACTTTTAAAACAATTATTCAAATACCCTTATATTCATGATTTTATAAAGTTAAAACTCCATTCAAAAATCAAAATTTAATAATAATTCACTTATTAAATTCCAATTTTAAATTATAAATTCATTAAATTAAATTAACTTAACACTTAATTTTAAAATTTCAAAATAACTTAATTCCATTTTTATTTACTTAACTTAAAGTTCACTCTTAAGCCAAATTCACAAATTTCCAATTTTAGTTATATTTCAAAATTTCAACTTAAATATTCATTCATTTCACATTTTAACTTTATTCAAAATCATTAATATAATATAAAAATCATTTAAATTCACTTTAATCCAAATTATCATGAAGTTATCACATTTCATATTTAATTTAAATTCCAATTATCACCCAATTAAAATTTCCCAAAATAACTTACATTTCAAGTTTTCTAGTTTTACCAATAATTTATTTCACTTATAAATTTTCAAAAAATCAATAATGCTTATATAAATCATTTTTTTATTTAGTTTAAATCAAATATTATAATATTTACATTTCAAAAATATTTTTAAGATTTTTATAAAAACATATTTTAACAACGGGTCTGTATTTCATTTCTAGTCTAAGTAAAGTGATACGGGTAATATATCATTTCAACCCGTAATTTACAAAGAAAACCCGGGTTTGATCATTTCAAACCCGCAATCCCAAGGAAATGAAAAATAATTGAAAATCATTCAGGCCTATCATTTCAGCCCATAATGATTTTCTCCTATTCTAAAGTCCGTTCGGGTATGTATCATTTCAACCCATAGTGATTCTAATCTAAAGGGAACTTGCAGTGTGATAAACTGATAAAAATAATAGAACAGCATAATATAACAGTAACATATAATATAATAGGTGTTTAAGCATTGGTGAACATCATAAATCATAACATAGCAAGTGTAACATGATAATGCATTTTACAGATTCAAAAGGGGTCAATTCACTAGTTATATATGTACATATTGTCTGGTGAGAATAACTCACCTGATAAGCTGGAGATTTGCCAACAAAGCTCACAACAGAAAGATTATGAAGGCACGACAACTCTAATACAATTTGTGTGTGGAGAGCAAATCCAATGATATAGATCTTGTGTTACAACCCAAACAAAAATCAAAGCAAACCATAAATTTCAATACACTAGAAATGACATAACTTTTAAATAAAAAGAGATACGAATGCCAAATCTTTTGCCTTGCTTTCTCTATTCTTTTGTCATGGCCTAGGGATGTTTTTGGCTCTGGTTTGAACAAGTTTGGCTCAGGTTTGGTCATGTGTATGCATGGCCTAGGTAGTAGAATATGAGGAGAAAGTTTATACAAAGGAATATGAAGAGTTTAAGGCAAAATTGGTGGGTTTTGTTCACAAAAATGGCTTGGCCATGGGCTTGTGTGGTCAGGTCAGAGAGGTATGGATCAGGTCAGTGGAAGGAAAGGTGTGTGGTGGTCTGGCCAGAGGTGGTGGAGGCGGCCTAAGGTGGTGGTGGTGGTGGAAAATGAAGTGGTGAACAAATAGTGGTCAAACAACATGTTTTTATGGCTTGTGTTGCAATTTTTGTGGAGTTTTGGCATCATGGTGGCTCGGCCTTGGTCAAGACTAGAGGAGTAGCTGGTGGTGATGGCAGGGAAGAGATGTAGGGGGTGGTGGCCGTGGATATGGAGTGGAGGCCATTCAAAGAAGCAAAGAAAACAAGGCAAAATACATGAAAAATGAGAAGAAAAGTGTAAAAAAAGTAGCCATTACCCATAGATTTTCTTGAAGCCATGAATGAATGAGAAGATAAAATGTTTTTGGGTGAATGGAGGCTGAAAACTCATGGCTACAAACCAAAAATGCACAGCCAAGATAGTAATTGAGGAGTTATGGCAAATGAAAGGACAAAGGAGATGAAAGGACTTAAGGTAAATAAGCTTTTAAAACTCTTCATATTTCTTTTTCTTTATATTCAAATAAAACAAAAATAAAATCAGTAAATTGACTTTAAAACCGAAACAAAGTAATATAAAATAAAAATAATTAATTAATTTTAAAGAAAATGGAAAAAGGATATAAGAAATTGCTTAAAAATTGAAAACAGGGTCCAGAAATTACAAATAAATCACTATTGACTTTGGAAAATTAACAACTTCATTTTAAAAATATTTTAAAACAAAAATGTGAAGTAAAATAATTCATTTATATTTTCAAAATGAAATAAATAATTAAATTTAGAGAAATTAGAAAAAGAACTAAAGAAATTGCTTAAAAATTCAAAACAGGACTTAAAATTTACAAATAGAATATCACTAGTTTTAGAAAATTTCTATTTCACTTTAAAACAAATAAAAGGTCAAATAAATAAAATAAATGAGGAACAAAATAAAGTGGGAATGAGAATCAAATAAGATTTTAAGAAAAAAATAGAAAAATAAATAAAGAATTACTTTAATTAATTGAAACTGGAAATTAGAAATTGTAAGCAAAATACAACTGACACTGGAAAATGTCAATTATACTTTTAAAAAAATGTTTTAAAACCAAAATATATGCACAACATGTTATTTTACCCATATAAATATAAATTATAATATTACATGACCAAATAAAATATTATTTTTTTATAATTTAAAATAAATAATTTTGTTAAATACAACAAATTACACACAATATTTAAAAGGGTATAACTTTCACATTATAAATCAAATTTTAACGAAACGAAAAGCATTATTCTTAAAATTTTATTTACTTTCATAATAAAAGATAAAATTCAAATTTTCAAACTTTTAAAATTTCTAAATTAAAAGTCAAAGTTTGACCATATTGACCAAAATTCACTTTTCTGGAAAATATCCTTTTTACTCATGTTTGGAATTCTAATTCACATCAAAATCAAAATTTATATTTAAAATAACAAAATTTATTCATTTTAATAAATAAAATAAAGTTTTTAAATCAAGAAATCAATTAAAATAACCAAAATAAATAATTAAAATAATCACAAAATACAGGGTTGTTACACTCTCCCCCACTCAAATCTTTTCGTCCTCGAAAAGGAATGAGGTACGGAAAACACAGAAAAGATAAAATGGAATAGGATTAAGACAAGATGACAAGAAGATTAAAATTATACCTGATAACTATTGTTATGGGTAAGTTTAATAAGGTGGAGAATAGGAATAGCTAGAAGGGAAAATAGGACGAAAGACAAGGATGAGCCATTAATTTAAAATTGTTGGTTGAAGAGGTAAAATATTTAAAACACTTTAAAATCGTTTGAAAAGGAAATAACTAATCAAAGTATCATTTATATAATATTTTATCAAAATACTTTTATAACTCGATGTCTTAACAAGTTTATCCTTGTTCCTGTAGACTCTGGTAGTGCGTCGATCAGGCGCAAAACTAGAATTCTCCAGGTACTTAGTAGACTTGTTTCAACATCCAGTGAAAATACTGGAAAAACTTTTAAAAACAGATATGGAAAGTACAATCCAAACAAAAACAAACAAAACCTTTGTCTAACCATGGTTCGCAGATACACAATGGTTACGCCTGGATCCCCCAGGAAACAATCCATATCCGTAAGCTTTCTCAGCCTTGCGAGTTACGCCATGATGACTAGTAGAATGCAGGATACACAATGGTTACGCCTGGATCCCCCAGGAAACAATCCGTACCCCCAGGCAAGACTCAGCCAAGCATTTGCGCTACTATTCGCGACCTACACAGATTGCAGGATACACAATGATTACGCCTGGATCCCCCAGGAAACAATCCGTACCCCTAGGCAAGACTCAGCCAGGCAGTTGCGCTATGCAGTCACGAGAGAACAATAAGACCATGGGTAACGCCATGGAATTCGAAGGACACTCGAGTATCATATCCGGAAAACCAAAAATCAGAGAGAATAATATCGATAGAATGAATCCAAGATGTGGCCACAAATCGGATATCAAGCAGAAGGCACTTTCCATATCTTTACTTCGAAAATATGTATCATATAGTACCTTTTCAAATCACTTTCAAATATCGTACTTATATAAAATCCATTATATATAAGATTTAATTTTCAAATCGAATACTTTCCAAAATCAATAGTATATCAAATCATACTTATATAGACTTCAATTATATAAGATTTCACTTTCAAATTGAGTACCTTTTCAAATCTATAGTTTTCGAATCAATTTCATACTCATACAAATCAATTTTATATAAGTTCGACAACTCCCAAATCAAGTGTTTAGTAACATAAGGTTCTCAAATTTAAATTTGTTTCAATATCAGTTCAATTTCAAAATCATATACAATTTCACCAAATTATTTTCTTCTCAAATTAAATATCTTTAGTTTCAAAGTTTCCAAAATAATAGATTTTTGAAAATAAATCCAAATTTCCAAATCAATATAATTTAAGTCAACCAATTCATTTCCAAAATCAAATGTTTTCAAAATCATCTTATACTTACGTAAGGTCCGTCTTATATAAGGATCAAATTTTCCAAAATAAATTTCGCTGTATGAAGAGCCATATGGGATTTGAATATCTTTGCTTTTATAGGTTATATATCTTTGTAATTTAAATTGGAAAAGTAAGCAAAGATATTCTAACCCGACAGCTTTCAATTTCAGCATCAAAATATATCACTGATATTAGAATATAAGATGTACACACGTCATCATTTCGCAAAATCACATTTGATCGCTCGCTCGATCACACAAGTTCGCTTTCGAACTAGTATTGTCCATTCGATTTCCCTAATGCGGACTTCGATATGGTTTCTCGACTAGAAGCCATCAGTCTCCTTGCATAGCCATATACTATGATAGAGAATTCTGGAATCAAGCCCAAAATCCATATCAAATATTCGCCATCAAGAATCGAATGAAAAATCCTAACACGAAATGGTGTAATCCACCTCGAACTTGTGTACTCAAACTTGGATCAAATTAATTATGCGAATAAAACAGCATACGTACAACTTATATATTTATTTCAACTTGTTAAATATATAGTTTCATAAAGATGTTACTAAGTTAAAACATTTAAACTAAATTTTATTCAAAATATTTTGAAGACCAAATTCTTTTCAAAATATTTCAAATCTAAATTTCATATTAGAAAATTTTAAAATTGCTTTATTCATTTACTTAACCAAACAGTTTCAACTTATTTAAATCATATTACTTCATACTTAAACATTCAAAACAAACTTATATACTTTATCAAATTACTTTTCAAAATTTCTTAGCTTTGAAAAGTTAACCTTGATTTGGAAGTGCTCGAACCTTTAAAATAGTTGAAGAAATCATATTTCAATCCAAGAGTTGGAAATCACAATTAAATCAGTAAATCCATTCCAAAAATAGGGTTATATCAAATCAAATCCAAAACTCAAGGACTGAACACCGGCTCATTTCAAATTTTACAAATATATATACATATATCTTTCGAATATCACATCACACTTCGGAATTTGAAATCTAAATTGGTTTCACAAATCAATCGCATAGCAATGCTACCGAAGTGGCCTCTCCCTCACTCAGAAACTCGAAAATCAATGTCGATGATGCGTGCACTCATCACCGAAATTATTTTCCAGCGACACAAGTGAGTTCTGGACTTCCATTTACTTTGAAAACTTCTTTGAAATTCCTTCAAAATCATTAAAACCCATTAAAATCATTGAAACATTACTTATTCGGAAAAATAATTTCAATCATATTATTTATTATTTCAAAATCTTAAAACCAGTTCCAAAATGCCGGAGTTCAATCACTTAAATTCAGATTCAAAACCTTCAGTTATAAATCATTTTATATGAAACCATTTCTTATAAAATTTTCACAATTTCAAATCCTTTCAAAACTTCAAATTCTCATTTTTTTAAAAGGTATATAATCCTTATCAAAAACATTTCATCTTTATATAAAAATATGGTCATCCTTATCAAAATAAAACTACGATGAATACAAAATTTTTAAAAGACAATCAACCACAAACTTTCCAAGGGACGATTCAAGGATGGATTTCAAAGCAAAATAGAGATTCAAATTTAGAAGGACTCTAATCAAATAGAATTCTAATTCAAAGATAGGCTCAAACGAAGATAAGATAATTAAATTACCAAATAGAAGATGGATAAGCCTATATGAATCGCGGGCGACCTTAACCGGTCAACCGTGACTTCAGGAATATAATCGATGCGAAAATCTAAGGCAAATCGACCTTCGATTGCCAGAGATAGAATCTAAATATAGCAGAAGATAGAAAACATCGTAAACCGAGGATACAGAAATATGCGATGAATCAATGCCAATTATAATCATTCAAAGATTGGCGGAATCGCCACCCTATAAAGGTCATACAAAGTGGAGTGATGCAATACTCCAAAATCAAAAGAATACAATTATGGGAGACAGGAATGGATTTCAGAACAAGTGGGAGCGTTCCAAAATTCAAAGGAATCCTATTCGATAAGAATCCAAACGAAGATTAGAGATATATAACCTATATCGATACAGAAAAATTCCCATTCAAAATTTGGAATGACTCGAATTCATAACATACGAAAATAGAAGCATAAATATCTTTAGTTGGACAACTTTAGCTAAGCAAAAGATACAACAGAGTTTACTCAAAGCATCCTATCAAACTACTGATTTTCCCATACTCAAAATAGATTCCTATCAACAATGGATCTAAATCAATCAAGAGAGAAGTTCAAAATTTTAGAGGATCCTAATCAAAGAAATTACTAACAAGGTGGATACGAAAGGAATGAAGTTTAAGAAATATTTTACTTTCAAAGCAAGGAAATTTATATCAAAATAATCTTTGAAAATTCTTTAAAAATCATTTGAAAATCATTTTATACTTCGAAAATACGTTCTCTTACAAAGAAATGGTTCTGAGATTGATTTCACTTATTCTAGGGTATTTCTACACTATCTCTAATGAGTTTTTGCTCCGCAGGCTAAGGTTTTGCCTAAAACCAAAGCTCTGATACCAACTGTAACGACCCGGTATTTTGGACCATTCAAATCGACAATAATCCACACATGTCTGGCTTGAATAATTCAAAATAACAGATTGTAAATAAATTTGGAGCAAATGAAATCAAATACACAGAATCACAGACACAGAACATATCAGAATAACTCGCAGCGGAATATAAAAAAAACCATAGTAGTTCATGAAGCTACTATAATAACTCTCAAAACATAATACATAATATCTGCTTGAAAACATATACAATAGACATCTCAAATAAATAGAAGTTTATGAATACCAGAACTGAAATAGAACAACTGAACTGAAAGGAACAGATAACTAGACAAGCAGAATCTCCAGCGATTCCTAGCTTCAGAAAGAAATCCAAAGCTAAGCTGTAAATACTCAGGCTGACCCGAGCGTAAAGTAAAACACAAAACACTCGAGTCAGGACAATATATACTTATATAATGTAAACCAACTCAAGTGAACTGTAGTAGAAATGCACAATAGCTCAAAGGATGCTTGGGATCGCCCATCCTTTAAGGATCAGTTAAACTATAAATTAAATACATCCCGTGGTTAAAATTTCAAAATGGTATTTTATACTTCGAAATCAAATATCATTTCAAAATTCAATATCCTTATAAAATCCATTTCAAAATATCAAAATATCATATTTCAAAATAATTTATATTTCGAAACAAATTACTTCATTTTAAATCATAAAAATGAAGTTAGTATATTTAATAATTAAAATTTTAAATTTCCAAAAATTTAACTTTTCAAAGTTCATTCGTTCACTTAAATTAATTAAAACAATGAAATTTCAACTTTCGCAGCATTTAGAAAATGCTACGGAAAGTCACATTTAAAATAGTTCAATTTAACAAAAGACAGCATTTAAAATTCTGTAATATGGTTACATTAGTTTCAAATAAACTTAGTTAAATTCAACCATTATAACATTTACAAAAATCTATAATAGCCTTTAATTAAATTTAGCCATTTGGTTCATTATTATCAACTACAGCATTTACAAATGTTGTATTATCATTTACATTAGAATTTAATAGCGTTTCAGAAATGCAGTTAACTAACTTCAAATATTCAGTATAATTTCACAAACAATTATATTTTTATATAAATCATTTTTTTTTACTTATAAAATCATATAATTTCACTTTTAAAACAATTATTCAAATACCCTTATATTCATGATTTTATAAAGTTAAAACTCCATTCAAAAATCAAAATTTAATAATAATTCACTTATTAAATTCCAATTTTAAATTATAAATTCATTAAATTAAATTAACTTAACACTTAATTTTAAAATTTCAAAATAACTTAATTCCATTTTTATTTACTTAACTTAAAGTTCACTCTTAAGCCAAATTCACAAATTTCCAATTTTAGTTATATTTCAAAATTTCAACTTAAATATTCATTCATTTCACATTTTAACTTTATTCAAAATCATTAATATAATATAAAAATCATTTAAATTCACTTTAATCCAAATTATCATGAAGTTATCACATTTCATATTTAATTTAAATTCCAATTATCACCCAATTAAAATTTCCCAAAATAACTTACATTTCAAGTTTTCTAGTTTTACCAATAATTTATTTCACTTATAAATTTTCAAAAAATCAATAATGCTTATATAAATCATTTTTTTATTTAGTTTAAATCAAATATTATAATATTTACATTTCAAAAATATTTTTAAGATTTTTATAAAAACATATTTTAACAACGGGTCTGTATTTCATTTCTAGTCTAAGTAAAGTGATACGGGTAATATATCATTTCAACCCGTAATTTACAAAGAAAACCCGGGTTTGATCATTTCAAACCCGCAATCCCAAGGAAATGAAAAATAATTGAAAATCATTCAGGCCTATCATTTCAGCCCATAATGATTTTCTCCTATTCTAAAGTCCGTTCGGGTATGTATCATTTCAACCCATAGTGATTCTAATCTAAAGGGAACTTGCAGTGTGATAAACTGATAAAAATAATAGAACAGCATAATATAACAGTAACATATAATATAATAGGTGTTTAAGCATTGGTGAACATCATAAATCATAACATAGCAAGTGTAACATGATAATGCATTTTACAGATTCAAAAGGGGTCAATTCACTAGTTATATATGTACATATTGTCTGGTGAGAATAACTCACCTGATAAGCTGGAGATTTGCCAACAAAGCTCACAACAGAAAGATTATGAAGGCACGACAACTCTAATACAATTTGTGTGTGGAGAGCAAATCCAATGATATAGATCTTGTGTTACAACCCAAACAAAAATCAAAGCAAACCATAAATTTCAATACACTAGAAATGACATAACTTTTAAATAAAAAGAGATACGAATGCCAAATCTTTTGCCTTGCTTTCTCTATTCTTTTGTCATGGCCTAGGGATGTTTTTGGCTCTGGTTTGAACAAGTTTGGCTCAGGTTTGGTCATGTGTATGCATGGCCTAGGTAGTAGAATATGAGGAGAAAGTTTATACAAAGGAATATGAAGAGTTTAAGGCAAAATTGGTGGGTTTTGTTCACAAAAATGGCTTGGCCATGGGCTTGTGTGGTCAGGTCAGAGAGGTATGGATCAGGTCAGTGGAAGGAAAGGTGTGTGGTGGTCTGGCCAGAGGTGGTGGAGGCGGCCTAAGGTGGTGGTGGTGGTGGAAAATGAAGTGGTGAACAAATAGTGGTCAAACAACATGTTTTTATGGCTTGTGTTGCAATTTTTGTGGAGTTTTGGCATCATGGTGGCTCGGCCTTGGTCAAGACTAGAGGAGTAGCTGGTGGTGATGGCAGGGAAGAGATGTAGGGGGTGGTGGCCGTGGATATGGAGTGGAGGCCATTCAAAGAAGCAAAGAAAACAAGGCAAAATACATGAAAAATGAGAAGAAAAGTGTAAAAAAAAGTAGCCATTACCCATAGATTTTCTTGAAGCCATGAATGAATGAGAAGATAAAATGTTTTTGGGTGAATGGAGGCTGAAAACTCATGGCTACAAACCAAAAATGCACAGCCAAGATAGTAATTGAGGAGTTATGGCAAATGAAAGGACAAAGGAGATGAAAGGACTTAAGGTAAATAAGCTTTTAAAACTCTTCATATTTCTTTTTCTTTATATTCAAATAAAACAAAAATAAAATCAGTAAATTGACTTTAAAACCGAAACAAAGTAATATAAAATAAAAATAATTAATTAATTTTAAAGAAAATGGAAAAAGGATATAAGAAATTGCTTAAAAATTGAAAACAGGGTCCAGAAATTACAAATAAATCACTATTGACTTTGGAAAATTAACAACTTCATTTTAAAAATATTTTAAAACAAAAATGTGAAGTAAAATAATTCATTTATATTTTCAAAATGAAATAAATAATTAAATTTAGAGAAATTAGAAAAAGAACTAAAGAAATTGCTTAAAAATTCAAAACAGGACTTAAAATTTACAAATAGAATATCACTAGTTTTAGAAAATTTCTATTTCACTTTAAAACAAATAAAAGGTCAAATAAATAAAATAAATGAGGAACAAAATAAAGTGGGAATGAGAATCAAATAAGATTTTAAGAAAAAAATAG
The DNA here is from genome assembly GCA_030737815.1 of Allium fistulosum. Classification (NCBI taxonomy): domain Eukaryota; kingdom Viridiplantae; phylum Streptophyta; class Magnoliopsida; order Asparagales; family Amaryllidaceae; genus Allium; species Allium fistulosum. Next base: position 1,391,929,942 of record CM060902.1, read on the forward strand.
AAAAATAAATAAAGAATTACTTTAATTAATTGAAACTGGAAATTAGAAATTGTAAGCAAAATACAACTGACACTGGAAAATGTCAATTATACTTTTAAAAAATGTTTTAAAACCAAAATATATGCACAACATGTTATTTTACCCATATAAATATAAATTATAATATTACATGACCAAATAAAATATTATTTTTTTATAATTTAAAATAAATAATTTTGTTAAATACAACAAATTACACACAATATTTAAAAGGGTATAACTTTCACATTATAAATCAAATTTTAACGAAACGAAAAGCATTATTCTTAAAATTTTATTTACTTTCATAATAAAAGATAAAATTCAAATTTTCAAACTTTTAAAATTTCTAAATTAAAAGTCAAAGTTTGACCATATTGACCAAAATTCACTTTTCTGGAAAATATCCTTTTTACTCATGTTTGGAATTCTAATTCACATCAAAATCAAAATTTATATTTAAAATAACAAAATTTATTCATTTTAATAAATAAAATAAAGTTTTTAAATCAAGAAATCAATTAAAATAACCAAAATAAATAATTAAAATAATCACAAAATACATGGTTGTTACACCCTAGAACAACCTCATCTGGCCATCACACGCCCCTAAAAATCACCGCACCAATTTTCGTGGATTCCCCATCCCCTGAACCTCCTCCACTCCAAATCCTATGACACGAAATCAACCACACCGCCTGAATTCGCCATCAGGCCCAAATTCGTTCATCTTCCCCTTTCTCCTTCCATACACAACTAAAAATTCTCAAACCACCTCTAAAATTCATGAATTTCAACAACTAACATGACCATATAATCAAATCATAAAATCATGATATACGAAATTTAACCAAACTTAAGTTACTTACTGTAACATTGGGTTTTCTCCTTCTATGGCACATGAAACTCAATGAAATAAATTTTAAAATACACTATACTCGAAAACAAACAAGTTTTGTTTTGGAAGCATATTTAAAACTAAATAGATTATAAGATAATGATTTTTGAAGTTAAGGGCTTCACTGCTTTTATATCCAAAAGATATACCAAAACTTGTGAGAAGGAGAACAGTAGCTTTGGTGAACTGATCATGTTGAATTCACATATACATGCACAAATCCTTAAAACAATCACATATACATTTACATACATTATAGATTTATCCAAAATCCTAGTTATATATATATATATATAGGTGATAACCAGTGAACAAAAGAAGATGGTTACTCACTGTTTAAAGAAATGAATCCTGCTCTGTTTATACTCCTGCTTCAAGCTTCAACACTTAGCCTATTTTCTTTTAATTCAATGGCAGCACTTTGTTATTATTGTATATTTTTGTATATGCATAGAAAACAACTAGCATAGCTTCATATTTATAGAAGAAGTTAGGGAGACCATGAGGCAGAATGGCGGCTGTAGTGTTTCCATGTACAGGTAATTTGTTTTCTTTTCACTTTGTTGGCTGATGTGATTTTATATGTTAGATTTGATTTTTATAAGTTGATTTGATCTATTATGTTGATTTGATTTGAAATATTGTGTGCTTGAATTTGAAATTTCCATCATGATGTTTTCCTATGTATATATACATGCATATCTATAGATATATATATACACACTTACATACCTATCCTCACCATATATACATTTATATATATATATGGATATGCATACATATACAATTTACATATTTATTTTACCATATTTACATATATATACATACATATACACATATATTTACATATATTTTTTCATCAAATACACATTTACATTTTTTTCATTTACATTTGCATTAGATATACACATGTTTACCTATATATATATTTATATTTCCATATGTACTATATTTTATAAACATATACCCATATATATATATATAATCATAAATTTTGAAATTTGCCGTTATGAAGTTTATACATTCATGTACATGTATTTATTTGCATATACAATATTTTATAAACATATATACATACATTTAAACTTATATATATTTTTGTCATCAAAATGGAGCTTGTATATATTTGTATATAGATATATAGATATTTTATCACGAGTTTGAAATGGTGAAATTTACATACATACATAATTTATCATAATCAGAAGTTTACATTTTAAAATTTAATATAGTTTTTTAAAAATAAAATTAATAGATTCAGATATTTCAAATATCAGAAAATTTATCTATTCGATTTATAAAAATTAATATTCCAATAATTAAAATTTATTAATTATCCCAATATCAGATGGCTAAAAATCCGGGTCATTACATCAAGTGTTTACAAACCCTTATCGATAACGTGGTGTCCCACATACCAACCAGAATTCATAAGCCACTCAACAAGTACATTAACACAATATAAAACATTTTTATATAACATACGAATACGCGCTCATATATATATATATATATATATATATATATATATATCTCACACACACACTCAACTCATTTTATGGTATTACTAACCATATCTATAATGAGTACATATCAAAGCCTAAAATTGTACTAAACCTAAGCTCTGATACCACCTGTGATGATCTGCAAATCCGTACCCTCTGAACCAATAACAAACCATGCCTGTCGACCCAGAGCAAATAGAATTGTAGATAATCATGAGAAAGAAAAGAAAGGGTGAGAAGAACGAGAGAAGAAAGAAGAAGAGAAGAGAAGAAAAAGAGAGAAGCGGAACCAAAACAATACGGAGTCTCACATCGCAGTGGAATAACATATAATATAGATCAATAATCTTTACAAAGAGAAACTGTAATATACATAAATCAATATCAGAATACACAACAAGTAATTATCAGCTTGGACAGTTATAATAACATGTCCTTACAAATGCTGATAATTTACAACAACAACAATGCAAAGCAGCGGAAAAATAAACAAATACGTGTATACGATATGAAGATCGACAGCTCGCCTGCTGAAGCTCCAAAAGCACCAAATCTGAACCTTTACATATACTCGGTCTGACCCGAGCATTGAAAGGGAAGAACGCCCGGATCAGTCTGGTAAACCAGCATGAGAAAAACACACCTTAACTGAATTTATAAAGTTACCAAAACTTTTCCTTGATCAAAACAAAAGGTATCTTGTAAGACCACGTCCACACATAAACACAGACGGGTTTTTCCCTTACGATAACCAAACCATTTCATATCAAATCAAGTTATATTATAATAGTGTCTGTTATAAAAATAATAATCAACATAGCTGAAATTGTTACCATTATTAAGTTCCGGCAACACTACGCTCTACAAACAAAATGTCAGGCATGTAGTGGATTTTGGATTCCATACAAATGACTAGGTGAAGGGACTACCTTTCCAAACCAAACTCGGTACACCTCTAGAGGGATGTACCTAGGGAGCATATATCGACCGCCTAAACAAACACAAGATCGGCCAACCCATTCCTAGATAGTACTGAATATGTCATCACACCGATTGTTACCGACCTATAATTCGTGGCCAAAAGCATACATAAAAAATAATCAGATACACGACGTCATAGCATGTAAAGATATATCTAGAAGAGTGATGACATCTCCTACTGGGAGCGACTCCTACTGGGAGCGACCTACTTAGCCTTGCTACTTATCCTTGTTTCAGTCATTCTCCGGGGAGTGAGGCCAAAAGAGGTAGCGATTACCTTTCACATATCACATCATCATCTTTGAATGCCACATTGCCATTCTCGTTGACTACTAATTTCCTTCCACAAAAATACAACCCTTGAGCTCGTATGTCTCAAGAAGGGTGTTAAGCTAAAAGAAGTTGCCTTCTCTGCCACCACATGATGTACATTTGTAAAAACCAAAGTACATAATCTTAGAAATACAATGCCAGACACTCATCCATACAAGTTGTCCTAGAACAGGACAAACCGAAGGTACTCTCCTACCACATCCTATAGGATTAGTAGCGACATCACTTGCAATGGGTATTTCATAACAAAGAGACTACTGCTACTATATGTATATTGGGATTTTAACCTCAAATGATCAACAAGTAGTCATTCGCTATGAAATTCCTAAATATAAATATCATCGACCAACCTGCACAATCGTCGCATATATGTTAGTCCGAAGTGGTTTTCAGATAAATTTGATTCCGGTCTCTTCGCATCAACAATGCAAAAGCGTTTCTCAACCTCAAACAAAAACCAAGTCTCGTAGACTTATCACGTTTCCAACTTTCAACTTGTTATCCTTCGACCAAGAAGGAAGCTCGATAGTTTGGAGTAATCACTCCGCACTACACGAATCATCATTCTCAACACAAACGACAATCATGTTGAATATGCTAGTATATGATTTTTGTTTGATGATAATAAACATATATATTCTCATTTAAATGTATTTGTTATTGTACTATTTTATTTTTCACATAATTAAATAAATATTTGCTGAATAAAATAAATAACACAAAATTTAATTTCAAAAAGATATTTTATTCAAACAAATATTTTATTACAATTTTGAATAGTACAAATTTGAGCTCTCACTACATATATACATTTTTTACAATACAATTTCGATTACATCTCAAATTTCACTTTACATTATTTCACCTCACTACATATCGCTCATTCACTCGTATTTTATTTTCGACTTTGCTCCAGCCCGAATCCATCATCTGAGTTATCTGCAAAATACACACTGACGTAGTAAAATTGAAAAAGAAATATTTATTTGTAGTGTAAAATAAAATGTGTATTTTGAAAATAATTTGCCTCAGTTTTGGGTTGTTCGTCATCATTTAATTCTGAATTCATCAAACATGAATAACCTATGACATGCACAGTGTATCACTTTACATGCCACAAGGCCGTGCACACCGATGTACACTTGATAAAACTACAGGGACAGGTGGGCACAAGGTCAAACCCGAGCCATAAGCTGGATTCAACTCAGGTGCATGCAATACAACATACAACACCTTAATGTACACATGAGAGCAAACAAGTATGGCTCGAACAATTCAAAACTGAAGTGTCTATAGTTCAAGTCCACAACAACAACATGAAACCACTTGAATAACAAACCAATGGGCCAAGACAACTAAAACAACTCAACCAGTCCAAAATCAACAATGAACCAATACAAAAAGTGGTGAACAACGCATAAAGGAGGCAAACAAGTATACATATGTAAAGATATCAAGTAAAGGCCATACAATCTCAACTGTATACAAGTGCAAACTGCAACAGTCAATGGTTCAAATGACAAACAACATATACATATATGCAACCAAGTTGGACTTAAAATACACACTTGAACCAGACACAATACAACAGAGGTGGTAACATGCAAACAAATGTACACATGACTCAAGACTACAAATACCAAAGGCAACAACAAAGTGTACAGGTAAACCAGAGAATTCAACCAAGTGAAGTCTCCAAGAGAAAAACAATGAAGCATGGTCAGATTTCAAACCAGACTCAGTTCAACATACAATAGTGATGAACCAGACCATTAACCAAAGTGCATACAAGTTCCAAAATCAAGATGAAGTTCAAGTGAAACCAAAATGCACATGTCAACAGTTGTAACTTCAAACTACATGGTGCAACAAACATACATATATATATATATACATATGCATACACACACACACACACACACATATATATATATGAACATGAATGCAATGACCACAAGCCTCAACATCAAATAGAAACAAATAAATATGCAGTGCACTACATTCCAGTGCAGACTGCAAAGACAACAGTGATGCACGTACATATATACAGTGTTATATACACATGTATACATATATACATATACATGTATATAGTTCAGAAAGCATCACACCAAATGCAAGTCCAAAAACAACAACTAGCACATGTATATACACAGTGCAGACTCAAGGAAATACGCAACTGCATACAAGTGCAGATTTCAACATTTCAGACTACAAGATCAAATACAAGTATGTGGAACAAAACCAAGTGCAAACTCAATTGAAACAAGGAACCAATAATATACGTCAATGATCAAAGTCAATGTCGTAGGAATTTCTATCTGACAATATCAGATTTTAAATAACAAAGTCAAAGCCGTGGTGGCCAAGGTGATAACAGGAATCGATCAAGTCAGAGTCAAAACCAGGAAATAACAAAAATCGAAAGAGTCCAGATTATCATTTCAAATGGCCAAAGTCAAAGCAGAAAAGAACGGAACCAAAACCAAAGCAAACTCAAGCCGTGGTAATCAAGCAAAGGACATCAGAAAAATATTCGAAATTTTACTAGTCAAGATTAATCATATGCACTCAAGCAAAATCGAATGGCAAAGAAAAATTATCAAACGAATTCAAGCGAACGATAATTTAGGAAACTAAACCCTATGAATACCATTAACATCATCGGCCTACAGAGCATAAAGTTCAAGCATATCAACGGGAATAAATAAAGGAAATCGCATACCAGTTTCAAACTCGATCGAGAAGCAGCCGTTTGCAGATCTAAGAGACGATCGATCGACAAAGAAATCAATGCGAAGACATCTATTTGATCGATCAACTGAAATCGGCAGAACCTTAATTTTCAGAATGTATGAGGCAGCCATTTTTCAAAGCAAAGGATACTGGCCGAAGAAATAAAAAGAAAAGGGGGACATTATTTTCTTATCACTTCAATCTTTTTGGGCCGGCATATATTTGCGTTTGGGTTTTAATTTTATATAAGGCTTTCAGTTTTTAAATTAGGGTTTTATTGCTTAGATTTATTTTTATTTGTAATTCTCTTTTAAACTTTTGTAAAATTCTAGTCGTGTGACTAGGGGACGAACTACGGTGGTGTAGTTCGAGAATTTGCAACTCAGTGGTTGAGTTGTGGTAGGGTTTTGAGCGTAGAGTTAGGTTAATCAATAGAGGGTGTCGCAAGTTTACATGTGTAAGCATCTAACTACTTAATTTCTAGTAGAAACCTTGGGCGCAGCACGTAGGTAGGGTTTTGCCGAAGCTGGGTAAATCTGTGTTGTTCTATTCTGCTTTTATTATTCTGCTATTATCTGTGTTGCAATTATTTTATATATTTCCGCATTAATTTTTATAATTATTAGTATCACCCTATTCACCCCCCTCTAGGGTGAAATCGATCCTACAAATCAAGCCTACATGGTCAGTTACGTACTAAGGGTATGACTAATTAGTTTCTACATCAAGTCGAGAAACTAAAATGGTCAAAAATATAATTTAGCACTCAAACAGTCACTAGGCCTGATTTATTAATCTTTTATTTATTAAATCACTTTTCAAATTTATTACTTCAAATTATCTTTAAAATATATGTTCTCAAAACCATTTCAATATTTCAATATTTTGAAAACATTTCATAACTTATTTTAATAATAAGTGAATTCACAATTTATTTTATTTCCAAACCATTTAAACTCCGTTTTATAATATCACTTTCCAAAATATTCATTTAAAGAATTATTCTCTTTAAAAACGTGAATATATTTCCTTTTATAGAAATCCATATTTAGCTTATCAAATTAAATTGATTTCACATTTATAAAACAATGTTTATAATTCACATTCATATTTTATAAAAACTTACATTTATAAAATTCCATTATTAACCAATTTCCCGTTTATCTCACTTATATGTAAAATTCCCATTATAGTTTATTTTCTTATAAATCTCTTTATTTACAAATTCATTCTTTTGTAATCTCATCATTTATTAAGTCCATTATAAATTCATTTCTAAATTTTAATTACAAATCCATATACTAATTTGATTACAATTCCATTTCTAATATTTATTAAACGACATTTATAAAATTTATTTCATTAAATCTCTTTATTAATAACATTCCTTTTACAAGTTCCTTACTTTATAAATCTCATTTACTTATAAGGATTCATTTATAACTTCATTTTAACACTTATAAAGCTCGTTTATTCCATTACTTTTATTTATAAAAATATCAATTTTATAAATCTTATATATAAACCATTTATAATAGGTTCAAAATTCTCGATTTAACTTATTTTACAAAATAGTTAACTTCATATTTCAAAAATCATATTTAAGTATATTTCACAAAACCATAATTTTTATAACATAAAAATTATAACTTTTTATTTATTTAAAATAAATCCATTTCTTTAATCATTCGAAAATTTATTAAAACATATATATTTTCAAAATCACTCTAAAATCTTTTTTTTTAAAGTCAAAATCATCATTTCTATATTTTAAATTTCCAAAAATATGGCCCAATGCTGCAAAAGTACTAAATAAGTGGATTCACATCGATAATAGCAATCATGGCATCCATCACATCAAATATCACATAATACAGCATATATATCTATATTTGTAAATAAAGATCAACCATAGTGAGGAATCCAGTTGGATCCCCCCAACCTATCACCTGCAACAAATAATCATATGAGAAAATATGTATAATGTTTGTGTAACGACCAGGTATTTTGCACCATTCGCATCCGCACATGTCGGACTCGAATAATTCAAAATACCGCGTTGTTAATTTAAATTTGGCAAAACTGTACATATACAGTAAATAAAATAATCACGGATCACAGACACAGAGTAATAATTGCAGCGGAAATAAAAGAGATAGTAGTTCATGAAGCTACTATATAAATATATAAGTTACATTAGGGTCAAACCAGATACAACGGAAGAGTAACACGATACATCAGATACAAATCAGAATACATCACTGGAATCATCAAATACTGAAAGCAGAATAGATGGCTGGATCTTCAAGCAAAGCTCCAACTCCAAATGTAACGACCCGTAAATTTTAATAAATTTTATAACGTAATTAATTGAAATTTGTGAAATTTTAAACAATAAAATTTGAAAATAAAATTTTTATTTGGAATACGTCTATTTTAATATAGCAACTGGTAAATTTTCATTTGATAATATTAAAGTTTATTTTCTTATGAAAGTCTATTCAATTTAAGTCAGTTAATTATTGATTAAAATAAAATATTTTCCAAACTTGAATATTTTTATACAGTAAATTTCTAAATCATCTTCTGAGTGAAACATCAGTCTTCGTTTCGTCAAGTTTGGATTTCTATTGCTCCGTTTATCTTAATTCTGGCAAAATAGCAGCATTTCTGGTACCGATTATCGACTTTCGATCGGATGATCGTACCACTAGTATCTGTATACCGTTTTGATCGTCTCGTCGCGCTGATCACCACGGTATATTTATTTTTGTATTTTGAGGTCCGGTACGTGACGGGAATAATAAACTGTTTGTTGTAACGGTACCGTAAATTGCGACTGTACACTTTCTTTCAGTTTCAAATTTCAAACGTGCAGCCCAAACAAGAAATTGATTGCTTAAATAAATTTTCATCAAATAAAAGGAACCGTTACAATTCCTTTTATTCATTCGACCATTTGAAAATTTTCCACTTGTTGATTTCAACCGTCATCTGCCTTTAATACATCCGGAAATCACGTGTGTGACTTTAAATATCCGACCGTTCATTTTATTTCAGCCTTACCTCCTCTCTATTGATTACCGAGCTTCTACCTATTTCTCTGTCATTTGCCCCTCATTTCTTCTTCTGCAATAGAAAAAAAAACAAATGGAGCATTCATTCTTTAATGGTCCGTGAGCACGTTTGCCTTCCTCCCTAACCTTGTTCGCCTCTACCATTGCTCAAGATCCACGCAGCTGCTCCGCTCCCCTCCTTTCTTCCTTCCATTTTTCCCTATAGCCAATCTTCCTCCACCCTCCTACTTTAAAATATAAACTGCACCTTTCCCTTCCTTTCGGCCTCTCCAACAACTCATCACTTAACCCACCACAGCCGGAAACTCCTCATCCCTCCTAAACACCCGTACTAAGGCCGCCACCTTCTAGTCACCTCCGCCCCTACCCGGCCAGTGCCGAGCACCCGAACAGCCTCGCCGACCACCTTTCCTTCCCCCTCCGCCTCTACACCCCATCTCCGCGTGCCTGACCACCTGAGCCAACTTATTTTCCTCCTTCCTCTCTGCTATATGTGGGTTATATATATAGGTAATATATTATGCTATATATCGGATATTGTATTAGGTTATATTGTTTTTCTTTTCAAAGTAAATTGGGGTTGCTGTTGCTTTATATATATATATGTATATAGAAATGTGTTAGTTATAAATAATATTTTCCAAAGATTTGCATATTTCTAACGTGTGTTATATAAATATAAGTTAGATATATTTATGTATGTTTTATAATAGTCATATATATATATATATTCAAAGGTTTTGGAAGTTGTATGCGTGAGTTTTATATGGTAGTGGTCTGCATATATTTTATAGCTTGCGTGGGTTAGTTTTATATATTTTGAAAGTAACCGGTTTGTAAGCATTTGTATGCATTGGTTTAGATATATAATAGGTACAGATATTTACTGCAAATGTTATATTCGCTTTATACCAACAATCTTCAAGTTATATTAATAGGTATATGTGTATTGTTGAAACAGTTTTATCCATATTAGTATACAAGGTTTGTAATTTTTTTTTTAAAAAAAAACTATATATTTTAGTGTTATATACATATTATAAACCTTCTTTACAAGCTGTATGTGTAAATTGTTTTCACACTTATTGGTTACAGGCTAAATCTTGTTTAAAACTATATCCATATTGGGTTCTTCCGTATATATGGTACATAACACCAGATTTAGTTATATACGTAAGTTTTGGAGTAATATAAATCTAAAGATTTTTGCTCGCATACATTTGTATAAGTAAACAATATTGATTTTTAGAGTAGAAACATGATATAGTTATATATATAATGGATTGTGAAGTTCTGAGAATGTTTGCATCTATGTTTTGTAAGGGCATGTAATATGTAAAGTGTTTACTTAAAGCTTTATTGGTTTTTGAAATTTGATTTAATATATGGATTTATAGCACATATTTTGATTTATATATATATATGTATATTGATTTGAATATATGTATATATGTTTAAATTTAAGATTTATATAAGTGTATGTGTATTTTAAATTGAATTTTTGGTTTTAAAGAGAATAATAATAATATAATGTAATAACCCGCTTTTCCGTACCCCTTGAATAGACACTAATCTCCATCTATTTACTCAAGGTGAACGAAAAACCGAACCATTAGGGTTTTAAAAGAAGAGGTAGAAGAAAAGATAGAAGAAAAGAGAAAGAAGAAACAAAAGAACAACATCAGAAACAGAAACAATATCAGAATCTCACATATCGCAGCGGAACAATATACAATAGATAATTACTAGTCTTTTAAAAACAAAGAACTATATCAGTTTATACATACATCAATCATCAGAGTCAATATACAACAATGGACAGTTATATAACTTGTCCTCATACAGAATACACAGCGGAATAAATATATCAGATACAAATACTACGTCTCACCATCCAGCTTGCTTCCAAAGCTCCAGAATATCCAGAATATCCTGATAATATAACTCTAGGCTGCCCGTGTGGAAATTGGTGGGCACCCAGAGTTTAGAAGGGAAACAATAAACTCCGAGTCAGTCATGGTGACTGGTGTGAGATCGTAAAACAGTTATTTTCACAAAGAAAATAAAACAGATTCGCAATGCTTTTGGAAAATGAAACTACCATAAGACCTCCCGCCACACACACAATGCAAACGCAGAATTGGAGGAGATTTCTTCTTATGATAGTCAAAGATGCTTACTACGCAAAATCAAATCCTTTTTGATATTATTATTAGTGCATAGTGTAGAAAACATTTCGAAAGTATAATATTAATCTTAGCCAACATACGACCAGTATCGTATGCCTACTATAGCTACTATGTTCAATAGCAGGTTACCGCTACATTCCATAGCAGGTAATACAACCAAAACCGTACACGTCACGTATTGTTTCTTTGGATTTCCAACAAATGGTCAGGCTAAGGAACTTCCTTTCCTCCTGCCGATTGGGATCGCCTCTGGCTGGATGTCCCGAGAGACAAACTGCTCTCTGCCAAACAAGGCCGGGTTACCCCTGTAACAGGTAACTCACGAATATGTCATCACCCGGTCCTTTGGGACCTTTATCCGAGCGCTCGATATCCAACATCACACATCATAAAGAAAGTGTATCCACATGAGTAAGTATCTGGGCTCCATACCATGATACCACCCCTTTCCAGAAGGAAATGACATACCCTAAAGGGCGCGACCCTCATAACCTTGCCGCAACATTCCTGTTTCGACCATTTCCGGGTTGTTGAGGCCCTGACGAAGTCTCGTCCACAAAGCTATGCTTTCTCAAAAAGCCCTGCTTCGGGTCAAACAAAATGATCAACCTATGATCATTAAGATATAAGATCAAACAAATGATCATATCACAAATGATCAAACACTGATCATTTTACAGCAACACTCAGTATGCCACGTTACCAAATTGGGATATATCGCTGATAAATTTCAACTACATAACCTCTGAGCTCGTACGTCTCAGAGAAGGGTGTTAAGCTAAGAGAATAAATTCTCCGCCACCAACAGATATGTATTTGAAAGAAATCAGCTTTATATCTCAAAGTGTAATGTCAGACATACAGTCCATACAAGTCTGTTCCGGGATCGAACAGAACCGAAGGCACTTCTCACGAAGCCCTTGCACATCCGGATAATTTTCAATCACGTCGGGACTTCCCGTCACTAAGGAGGATAAAACCTCTAAACCGGAGATCAGCTGTAATGACCCAAGATTTTAGGAATTTATTTTGACAAATATAAGTGAATTCAAAATAATTTTTGAATTAAATTTTGGAAGGAGATTGTTATGGCTTGATAGTGTATCAGTATGTGTGTACATGTGTGCACAGGGTATACACATGAACTGAAGCTAAAAATCTCTGAACTTTAAGAATAAATACATATTGATATGTATGGGAATATATATATACATATATATATATATATTAAATCTTTAAAAGCTGAATGCATAAGTAAATATAAATATATGTATGCAACTGAATATTTTTCTTAAGTATACATGTGCATGTGTGTGTCAATACAGAATGATATATATATATATATATAAATATATATATGTGTTAATAAAATACTAGAGTTCAAACTAGTGAAAAAAATATATATATATAGACACATTTTAATATAAACAGAAATGAAAAGAATGGAGATATAAAAAGGAGTAATTCTCTTATAAATAAATGAAGGAAGTACATACCATTTACATGAAAGCTAAAAATAGAAAAAAATAAGAGAAAACAGAGAAATGTTTGCTATAGGTAGAATTAGGAAGTGTATTTGATAAATAATAAAAATCAAGTCACATTTTTGGCATGATTGTAGACAAAGGGAAAAAGTATTTTTCTGAAAAGCAAAATTTCTGAAAGAAGAATGTAACCACTTTTCTCTTCACCCAAATTAAGCCGGGAAGGGGTAAAACTTTGGGTTTAAAATGCAGATAACATGATTTTTCTGGTGGGCAAAAATGGCTTTAGCCAATACCCAAAACCCTAAGAAAGACTCTGTATATATACATGTATATGCAGCAGCCTCCTCTTCTCCTCAGAAAAGAATTTTGAAAAAAAAAAAAAAAAACAATACCACAGAAATCATAAGACAAGGGAAGAAAGAGAGCTTGAGAATAGGAGCAGGAGTTCATCAATTAATTAAGGAAACAAAGGAGAAAGCTAGGTGAGAAAACTCACTCAAAAATCTAAGGCAATAAGTCCTAATGTAGGCAGCAAGATAAAAGTATTTTTATTAAAAGAGTATTTTCATATATGAAGTTTATCTGTGAATTTAAACCTGAATATGTTTTGATTTTCTTTGGTTGATCACTTGTTTTATTATAACAAAGTTTTATGTGTTGTTAGCATACATGTCTGTTTTATACACTCAGATCTCTGATATGTTAATGTTTAGGGATATAAACAAATACCCAGAAAATAAAATGTTGAGAATAGGCAAGTAGTATTGGTTTTGGCTCAACCCAGAAAGATGTAAATAATGTTGAGCTGCAATATACTCATGTATAAGTGCTGAGGCTTGAAATAGAAAGGAATTAGGGGTGCAATAGGGTTGCCTATGTGCTGATGCTCCTGATTCAATAAAATGCATAGCAAACAAAATTTTGTGATTCAGTGAAACCAGATTATTCTGAGTTTAACTCAAGCACAAATGGTTGCAAAAAGAAAAACTCCCTCAGAAGCCATAAACTAATGTTAGCTGCCTAAACTCCTTTAAAAAAAAATACCAGGATGAATATCTAAATATATATACAGAACCTTATTTTGAAGTCACCAATGGTTGTTTGCTTATTGTTTCTGTATGGTCATGAATAATATGAGATACCGTGATATAGATGTTTTCAGTTAATGGATCACTGAATGGTTTTGCCATGAACAATCAAAAGGGGTTATTATTAACTAAAACCTGATTAGGAAATTGGGGTCAAGAACACTGCAGGAATGACTTGTGTGCTTGAGTAACATAAGTTGACACATGGCTTGTTTAAGTCCTGAGATCTTTGTGTAATGGAGTGAATTAGTCCATTACAGTATGTCCATTGATTCATAAATATTGCAGATGAGACCAAGGATAGATAAATATACCAAGGAAATAATACTTGAGCAGATGAGAAAACTAGAGTTTTTCCCAGATTTGAAATATGAGAATTGAATAAGTGATTTAACTCATATTAGTTATTTTCCTGTTTGGTATGAATGATTGTTTGTTTATGATTGAGTTGTATGCTTGAATGTATGTGCCATATTCATATGTGTAGTCTCTGGAAAGAAAGTAAAAGTGTGCACATGCACAATGACACAGAGCATGCACACAAGTATTTACCTGATTCCAAAGGACAGAACCTTATGTATATGTACTTAACTTGATTTTAACCTAATTAACAAATTGCTTTTGTGAATTTTCTCATACCAGACATGTGTCTGACCCTAGTGTGCTAATGGCATCTGGGGTGTCTCATTTAAAATGAGGCAGTTTCCAATGCTTTTTCAGGGATTGCAGCAACTAAGTAGGAGTAGGAGCAAGGCCTTGAGAAGAAGATATAGCATGCTAAAACTTAGTTAGATAAGAGCCTAAATGTTGAAATCTGCATGTATTGATAACTTAAATTGCTACTTGTACTAAGTGTTGAATATTGGAGGGATATTTTGCTAAGTATTTTGTTAAAGATTTGACTTGTATCTGGAATCTATGAACCTAGTTAAATTTCTGATATGTTTAAAAGTCAATTGAAATCTTGTAAGTGGATTTAGCAAGAACACCATGTTAAAATTGAATGATTACATTTTATAAATGTATTAGTCAATCTTGAGTCTTTGAAAAGGATTTAAGTTTTGGAAAATTAGGATAGTTGATTTTCAGAAAATTAAATGGTTTTATTTTCTACTATAGCATATGTATACAAAAGAAATAGGCACAGGTTGAATGTTTTCATTTGGCTGCAAGGTATCCATAATTAAACTTGTTCCATACAAATGTTTCCTGTCCTATTTTCAATAAAAGAAAGGATCTGTAATAAGGTAGATGGAAGCCAGATTCAAATAGTTGCAGATATATATGCACATAAATATGTTTAGTGCAAACATTACCACATCTTTTTCTTTGCACTTGTAATAAGAATCTGAATTTCACTCAGATTTTAACCAAATGCATTTTAAATGCCAGACAGATCTTATAAGAAGAAATACAAACCTGAATAATGATAAACACTTCTATCATCCTCAAAACCCAAGAACCAGACTCTTAACTCATATCAATCCTGAAGCCTTCCAGGGTATAGGGATGGGTTTCAAAAATAATTAAGCAAGAATTATTGTTTTGTATGATGGAATATAGGCAAAAATAAAGTATATATATATATGTACAGATATAGGTAGATAATAGATTGCAAACTGTACAGGAGAAAAATAAAAAGAAAAACCAAAAATTGGGTTTGAACCGACCAGCATAGCACTCGAACTCGTGACCTTTCATGTATAAGTTAGGCGCGTTTCCATTACGCCTAGATGTTGCTTGTGTTCCCCTAGGATCCACTTTCTTTTATACTGAATTTGTCACTATTCAGAACTTAACACAAACATCTATATTAAAAGCTTGTTTACTATTGATTATTACTTGATCACTTCTTAGTTAGTATAAACAGACTAAAGTGTATGTTTCCAGTGGATTGTTTAGTCAAAAAAAAAATATTAGCAATCCAACATCCTCTTGTTTTCCAGAACTCTGATTCAAACAAGAGAGGCATATACATCCTCACATGTATGTGCTTACCTTTGTGAATGTACTGATATATTTATATTGGTTGATTATTGTGATCCTGGATATATTTGGTTTATTGGAGAAAGATATTGACCCTGAGAATTATATTGCAATGGATGATATATCTATATATATATATATATCCTCTTTACCAAAAAAAAAAATAATTATTCTGGAATTAGAGTAGAAATAGGAGGGTCATTTCAGTTGGTATCAGAGCTATGTTATTTAACATAGAAGAAGTAAGGATCAAGTTCTTAGATAGAAATAAAATTAAAAGGAACTAAACATCAAACTAACCAGCTATGTAAATTATTATTAGCAAACTATGGTAGGGAGACCACCAAATCAGGGAGCAGGATCTTCCCATGCACCACCAATGGTCAATCTGCAAGACTTGGTGAGAGCATTTAGGGATGGGGCAGGACAAAGGCAAGAAAATCCCTATGAAGAACTCTCAAAATTACTTAAAACATATACTCATTTAGGAGGCAAAAGCTTTGAAGGGACAGAGAGTGTCATGGAAATTCAAACATGGTTGAGAACATTGGAAAGAATTTTCAATGACATGCAACTTGATGATCAAAGAAAGAGGCAAGTGGCTTCAAGACAGCTAAAAGGAGTAGCTTTAGGCTGGTGGGAAGTAATCATTGCAGGAAGGAATGAGAATGAAATCACTTGGAACCAATTCAAAGAGATGTTGGAGGCAAGGTTTGTACCAGCATCAGCAAAGACTACCTTGCTAGAAGAATTCATTAGACTTAGACAAGGAACCATGACTGTCACAGAATATACTCAAAAGTTTGAGGGGCTTTCCACATATGGAGCAATGCTTGTGGCAGATGAGGCATCTAAAAATGATAGGTACATAAAAGGTCTGAACCCAGGACTTAGCAGAGCCATGTTACCCTATGCAGACAAGACTTTTGATCATGTGATAGACTTAGCTTTGAGGTTGGAGCAGCATGACAAGGAAAGGGAGAAGTTCAGAAATTTTAAGAGCAATAATAACAAGAAAGGTAAGGGGAGGTATCACCCTTATGATAAGAAGAAAGAAGAGGCTAGTAACAAAAGCACTGGAGATGTCAAAGCTAAGGAAGACAAGAAGAAAATTGTGTGCCATCAGTGTGGAAAGGAAGGGCATATCAAACCAAGATGTCCAGAATTGAAAGGAGGAGCTTTCAAATGCTATCTATGTGGGAAAGAGGGGCATATGAAGAGGAATTGTCCTGAGTATAAACAGCAGGGCAAATTGGCAAATTTGGAAGGAAAAGGCAAAGCCACAGTGGAGAGTAACACTGTAAACCATAGCCAAGTGGAAGGTACATTACTTATTTGTACCATACCCATAACAGTAGTATATGATACTGGGGCAACTCACTCCTTAATTTCTTATGAATTGGTTAAAATGCTAAAACTGAATTGCATATTGGTTGAAACCCCATTGCATATACAAAGTCCATTGGGGAGTTCTAGTGTTTTAAATATGATTTGTGTGGATGTGGAGTTAAACATAGGGGGAAATATTTTTATTTCCAATTTATATGTTTTGAATTACCCAAATATAGGTGTTATATTGGGGGTAGACTGGTTAAGGCAATTTAAAGCCATAATTAATTTAGACTCATCCACCATATCATTGCAAAATTCTAGAGGCCAGAGAATCACAGTTTTATGTGAGGTAGCTAAGGAAGGAAAACTATATCATTTAGTTGACTCAGAGAAAGATTTCAGTGAACTAACCATTGAAGAAATTCCCATAGTCAATGAATATTTGGATGTGTTTGGTGAGGTCAAGGGTATTCCACACCATAGACCAGTAGAATTCCAGATCAATTTAGTTCCAGGAGCAAGCCCAGTGATTAAAAAGCCAACTAGAATGGGGCCAAATGAACTAAAAGAATTAAAGAAACAGTTAGAAGAATTGGAAGAAAAGGGTTTTATAAGACCAAGTAATTCTTGCTGGGGAGCACCAGTGGTATTTGTTAAGAAGCAAGATGGCTCCTTAAGACTCTGCATAGATTATAGAGAATTAAACAAAGTAACTATTAAAAATAAATACCCATTGCCAAGAATAGATGATCTTTTTGATCAATTAGCAGGGGCAAAAGTATTTTCTAGACTAGACTTAGCATCTGGTTTTCATCAAATGAAGGTGGAAGAATCAAGCATCAAGTACACTGCCTTTAACACTAGGTATGGGTTGTATGAATTTTTGGTTTTGCCATTTGGCTTGACCAATGCACCATCTTATTTTGTAGATTTAATGAACAGAACCTTTAGAGATTGTTTAGACAAGTTTGTGCTTATTTTCATAGATGACATTTTGATTTATTCCAAGACAGTGGAAGAACATAAGCATCATTTGCACCTGGTTTTGTCTAGGCTAAGGGAAAAAGATTTAAAGGCAAAGTTTTCAAAATGTGTGTTTTGGAAGGAGGAAGTACATTTTCTTGGCCATGTTATATCTGCCAAAGGAATTTCTGTGAACCCCAATAAAGTAGTGGCTATCCAAGCATGGAAGAGGCCAAGCACTGTGAGTGAAGTGAGGTCATTTATGGGGATGGCAGGATATTATAGAAGGTTTATAAAAGATTTTTCAAAAATTTCTACACCACTCACTAACCTAACCAGGAAGAACCAAGCTTTTGTTTGGTCAGAAAAATGTGAAAAGTCTTTTGAACAATTGAAGGAGGCATTGGTGAATGCTCCAATTCTAAAGGTACCACATGGAAATGAAGAATTAGTGGTATACATTGATGCTAGTGGATTTGGCTTGGGTGCAGTGTTGATGCAACAAGGCCAAGTCATTGCATATGCATCCAGACAACTTAAACCCCATGAAGTAAGGTATGCCACACATGATCTCGAATTAGCAGCTGTGATATATGCTTTAAAACTTTGGAGACATTATTTATTAGGCACAAAGTTTGAACTCTACACTGACCACAAGTCTCTAAAATATTTGTTTTCACAAAAAGATTTGAACATGAGGCAACATAGATGGGTGGAGTTCTTAGCTGCCTATGATTTTGACATACTCTATACACCAGGCAAAGCAAACAAAGTTGCAGATGCTCTAAGTAGACAGCATGCTAAATTGGCTATGATGATGATAGCAGAATTTAAAGATTTGTCTTTGCTAACTGAGTTAGAGATTGAGGAGAATAGTTGTGTGCAGATGCATGGTGCACAAGAAGATAAAGGGAAGTTAAGCTTAATGACACTTCAACCAGATTTAATTCTGATGGTAGGAAAAATGCAAGAACAAGATGCTCACTTATTAGAGAAGAAAATGCTCCTCTCAAGAGGGGAGGAAGTATTGAATCACCACATTGATAAAGATGGTTATGTGAGATACCAGAATAGGATGTGTGTACCAGAGGACATAGAATTGAAGAGGGAGATATTGAATGAATATCACAGGAGTAAATACTCCATACACCCAGGTAACACAAAAATGTATCAAAATTTGAAAAGAGACTTCTGGTGGAAGGGGATGAAATCTGATATAGCCAAGTACATTGCCAAATGTATGACTTGCTAACAAGTCAAGGCTGAAACTCAAAGACCATTAGGGTTGATGCAACCTCTTAGTGTACCACAGTGGAAGTGGGAAGACATATCTATGGACTTCATAGATGGACTGCCTAGATCTAAGAGAGGTAATACAAGCATATGGGTGATAGTTGATAGGCTAACCAAGGTAGCACACTTCATCCCAGTCAAGTCAGAAAGAACAGCACCAAAACTAGCTCAAATTTTTATAAAAGAAGTGGTAAGGTTACATGGCATTCCCAAAACCATTGTGAGTGATAGGGATACCATCTTCACTTCAAAATTCTGGAGAAGCTTTCAAGAAGCAATGGGAAGTGAACTATGTTTAAGTACTGCCTACCATCCTCAATCAGATGGGCAGACTGAGGTGGTAAACAAAGTTTTGGAGGACATGTTGAGGGCATGTATACTGGATTTTGGGGGCAACTGGGAAGATTATCTTCATCTAGTTGAATTTACATACAACAACAGCTACCAAAGCACCATAGGAATGGCTCCATTTGAAGCCTTATATGGTAAACCCTGTTTGTCACCTGTTTGCTGGGTAGAAGCAGGAGAAAGGTCTATTTTAGGACCTGAGTACATACAAGAAACCAAGGAGAAAATTGAGTTGATAAGAAGAAGAATGACAGCAGCTCAAGATAGGCAAAAGAAATTTGCAGACATGAGAAGGAGGCAGGTAGAATATGAGGTGGGAAATTTTGTTTTCATTAAAATCTCACCCATGAAAAATGTGTTGAGGTTTAGAAAACAAGGCAAATTAACCCCAAGATATATTGGACCATACAAAATTCTGGAGAGAATTGGTCCCTTGGCATATAGGTTGGAATTACCAGAAAACATGCAAGGTATACATGATGTTTTTCATGTATCACAATTGAGAAGATGGGTCCATGACAGGGCAGAAATTCTTGAAACCCCAACCCAAGTGCAGATAAATCCTAATTTGATTTATGAAAAGGATCCAGTGGGAATTTTGGCAAAAGATGTGAAGAGGTTGAGGAATAAATCTCTGAAACTTGTGAAGGTACAGTGGAGTCTAGATCCTAGTGATTGCACATGGGAATTAGAAGACAAAGTTAGGATGAATTATCCTAAGCTATTTTCGGATTAAGGTAATTCTGATTTTTGATTGTTTTCTTTATTTTGGATGAATATATTTTTAGTTAGTATAGAACTAAGAATCTATTTGGTAGAGAATATACTTGTTCTCTGAATTAAGTTTAAAATTTTATTTTAAGCTTAGGTAAATTGTGGGACACAATTTCTAAAAGGAGGGGTGTATGTAATGACCCAAGATTTTAGGAATTTATTTTGACAAATATAAGTGAATTCAAAATAATTTTTGAATTAAATTTTGGAAGGAGATTGTTATGGCTTGATAGTGTATCAGTATGTGTGTACATGTGTGCACAAGGTATACACATGAACTAAAGCTAAAAATCTCTGAACTTTAAGAATAAATACATATTGATATGTATGGGAATATATATATACATATATATATATTAAATCTTTAAAAGCTGAATGCATAAGTAAATATAAATATATGTATGCTACTGAATATTTTTCTTAAGTATACATGTGCATGTGTGTGTCAATACAGAATGATATATATATATATATAAATATATATATGTGTTAATAAAATACTAGAGTTCAAACTAGTGAAAAAAAAATATATATATATAGACACATTTTAATATAAACAGAAATGAAAAGAATGGATATATAAAAAGGAGTAATTCTCTTATAAATAAATGAAGGAAGTACATACCATTTACATGAAAGCTAAAAATAGAAAAAAATAAGAGAAAACAGAGAAATGTTTGCTATAGGCAGAATTAGGAAGTGTATTTGATAAATAATAAAAATCAAGTCACATTTTTGGCATGATTGTAGACAAAGGGAAAAAGTATTTTTCTGAAAAGCAAAATTTCTGAAAGAAAAATGTAACCACTTTTCTCTTCACCCAAATTAAGCCGGGAAGGGGTAAAACTTTGGGTTTAAAATGCAGATAACATGATTTTTCTGGTGGGCAAAAATGGCTTTAGCCAATACCCAAAACCCTAAGAAAGACTCTGTATATATACATGTATATGCAGCAGCCTCCTCTTCTCCTCAGAAAAGAATTTTGAAAAAAAAAAAAGAAAAACAATACCATAGAAATCATAAGACAAGGGAAGAAAGAGAGCTTGAGAATAGGAGCAGGAGTTCATCAATTAATTAAGGAAACAAAGGAGAAAGCTAGGTGAGAAAACTCACTCAAAAATCTAAGGCAATAAGTCCTAATGTAGGCAGCCAGATAAAAGTATTTTTATTAAAAGAGTATTTTCATATATGAAGTTTATCTGTGAATTTAAACCTGAATATGTTTTGATTTTCTTTGGTTGATCACTTGTTTTATTATAACAAAGTTTTATGTGTTGTTAGCATACATGTCTGTTTTATACACTCAGATCTCTGATATGTTAATGTTTAGGGATATAAACAAATACCCAGAAAATAAAATGTTGAGAATAGGCAAGTAGTATTGGTTTTGGCTCAACCCAGAAAGATGTAAATAATGTTGAGCTGCAATATACTCATGTATAAGTGCTGAGGCTTGAAATAGAAAGGAATTAGGGGTGCAATAGGGTTGCCTATGTGCTGATGCTCCTGATTCAATAAAATGCATAGCAAACAAAATTTTGTGATTCAGTGAAACCAGATTATTCTGAGTTTAACTCAAGCACAAATGGTTGCAAAAAGAAAAACTCCCTCAGAAGCCATAAACTAATGTTAGCTGCCTAAACTCCTTTAAAAAAAAATATACCAGGATGAATATCTAAATATATATACAGAACCTTATTTTGAAGTCACCAATGGTTGTTTGCTTATTGTTTCTGTATGGTCATGAATAATATGAGA
Source organism: Allium fistulosum (assembly GCA_030737815.1). Lineage (NCBI taxonomy): Eukaryota > Viridiplantae > Streptophyta > Magnoliopsida > Asparagales > Amaryllidaceae > Allium > Allium fistulosum. The sequence goes on from CM060902.1 coordinate 1,391,952,708, forward strand.
TACCATGATATAGATGTTTTCAGTTAATGGATCACTGAATGGTTTTGCCATGAACAATCAAAAGGGGTTATTATTAACTAAAACCTGATTAGGAAATTGGGGTCAAGAACACTGCAGGAATGACTTGTGTGCTTGAGTAACATAAGTTGACACATGGCTTGTTTAAGTCCTGAGATCTTTGTGTAATGGAGTGAATTAGTCCATTACAGTGTGTCCATTGATTCATAAATATTGCAGATGAGACCAAGGATAGATAAATATACCAAGGAAATAATACTTGAGCAGATGAGAAAACTAGATTTTTTCCCAGATTTGAAATACGAGAATTGAATAAGTGATTTAACTCATATTAGTTATTTTCCTGTTTGGTATGAATGATTGTTTGTTTATGATTGAGTTGTATGCTTGAATGTATGTGCCATATTCATATGTGTAGTCTCTGGAAAGAAAGTAAAAGTGTGCACATGCACAATGACACAGAGCATGCACACAAGTATTTACCTGATTCCAAAGGACAGAACCTTATGTATATGTACTTAACTTGATTTTAACCTAATTAACAAATTGCTTTTGTGAATTTTCTCATACCAGACATGTGTCTGACCCTAGTGTGCTAATGGCATCTGGGGTGTCTCATTTAAAATGAGGCAGTTTCCAATGCTTTTTCAGGGATTGCAGCAACTAAGTAGGAGTAGGAGCAAGGCCTTGAGAAGAAGATATAGCATGCTAAAACTTAGTTAGATAAGAGCCTAAATGTTGAAATCTGCATGTATTGATAACTTAAATTGCTACTTGTACTAAGTGTTGAATATTGGAGGGATATTTTGCTAAGTATTTTGTTAAAGATTTGACTTGTATCTGGAATCTATGAACCTAGTTAAATTTCTGATATGTTTAAAAGTCAATTGAAATCTTGTAAGTGGATTTAGCAAGAACACCATGTTAAAATTGAATGATTACATTTTATAAATGTATTAGTCAATCTTGAGTCTTTGAAAAGGATTTAAGTTTTGGAAAATTAGGATAGTTGATTTTCAGAAAATTAAATGGTTTTATTTTCTACTATAGCATATGTATACAAAAGAAATAGGCACAGGTTGAATGTTTTCATTTGGCTGCAAGGTATCCATAATTAAACTTGTTCCATACAAATGTTTCCTGTCCTATTTTCAATAAAAGAAAGGATCTGTAATAAGGTAGATGGAAGCCAGATTCAAATAGTTGCAGATATATATGCACATAAATATGTTTAGTGCAAACATTACCACATCTTTTTCTTTGCACTTGTAATAAGAATCTGAATTTCACTCAGATTTTAACCAAATGCATTTTAAATGCCAGACAGATCTTATAAGAAGAAATACAAACCTGAATAATGATAAACACTTCTATCATCCTCAAAACCCAAGAACCAGACTCTTAACTCATATCAATCCTGAAGCCTTCCAGGGTATAGGGATGGGTTTCAAAAATAATTAAGCAAGAATTATTGTTTTGTATGATGGAATATAGGCAAAAATAAAGTATATATATATGTACAGATATAGGTAGATAATAGATTGCAAACTGTACAGGAGAAAAATAAAAAGAAAAACCAAAAATTGGGTTTGAACCGACCAGCATAGCACTCGAACTCGTGACCTTTCATGTATAAGTTAGGCGCGTTTCCATTACGCCTAGATGTTGCTTGTGTTCCCCTAGGATCCACTTTCTTTTATACTGAATTTGTCACTATTCAGAACTTAACACAAACATCTATATTAAAAGCTTGTTTACTATTGATTATTACTTGATCACTTCTTAGTTAGTATAAACAGACTAAAGTGTATGTTTCCAGTGGATTGTTTAGTCAAAAAAAAAATATTAGCAATCCAACATCCTCTTGTTTTCCAGAACTCTGATTCAAACAAGAGAGGCATATACATCCTCACATGTATGTGCTTACCTTTGTGAATGTACTGATATATTTATATTGGTTGATTATTGTGATCCTGGATATATTTGGTTTATTGGAGAAAGATATTGACCCTGAGAATTATATTGCAATGGATGATATATCTATATATATATATATATCCTCTTTACCAAAAAAAAAAATTATTCTGGAATTAGAGTAGAAATAGGAGGGTCATTTCATCAGCCGATGTAGAGTAACTCGACGGTAATCCTTCCGTTTTCAAAAATATCCGGTCTTCAACACCGGTCTTCGAATGCAATTCATAACGACGTATCACATATTCGGAATGGGTTATACGACCCCATGGTCCTTTCCCGGCTAACCCGAATAGTGAGCGCTTATTTAAAATAAGTGTGGCATTCAAATCCATCCAATTCACAACAAATATCATTCTAAAGGTAATTATTGATAGTCGGTTATTTAACTATCAATAAAGATGCGCAACATCATCAGATTCCAAATAATTTTCCAAATTATTTTATCTTCCAAAATATCTTTTATTAGATATAAAATTTCCACACTTAATCATTTGAAAAAAAATTTCAAATCAATTTCCACATTTCATTTTATCCTTTAAAAGATAAAATCTCAAAACAGTTCATTTCATATTGGAAAAGCATTTCCATACTTATTTAAAAATAAGTATTTCACAAATAATTTATTTTCAACATTTGAAAATATTCGATATACTTAAATCAAAATTAAGTATATATTCATTCTTTAAGGAAATCATTCTCTATAACAACATCAATTTGAGTCAAAACGAATGTTGCGTAAAACATCGTTACGACGACTCAAAATCACTAGTATAGGGATTCGAATTTAGATAGATATATAAATCCCAATACTACATTAAAAACATTTCCTTTCGGAAATCATTTACTATAACAACAGTGTTATAGTCCATCATTTCCTTATTTCTCGAAAACGTCTATTTCAACAATAAATGTTGAAATCTATGATTTCGATATTTAACACGTTTAAAACATCTTTTAAACAATTAACTTCATTTTACAATATCGCTTTTCCAAAACTATCCATTTTACTTAACAATATATTCACTGTCCAAAATCGTGAATACACTTTACTATTTACATTTCACTATTTTCTACACGTTTTATTTCAATAATAATTCGCTATCCAAAATCGCGAATATATCTCCTTTAATAATCTTCTATATTTAATTTATCAAATCCAATTGATTTTGAATTTATAAAACAACGTTTATAAATTCCATTTTCTATTTTCTATAACAACTCCGGTTTATAAATCTCATTTTATTTATTTCAAAAATTCACTTATAAGAATAAGTGATTTCGGATTTATAAACAACGTTTATAAATCACATTTGTACTTTATAACAATTTCCACTTTTAAAATCATTTCATTTAGCAATTTCTATTCATATCTCATCTAAGTGTAAAAGTCAAATTTATAAGTAAATTTCTTATAAATCCTTTATTCTACAGTATCTATTCACTTTATAACTTCACGTTATAAATCTATTTATTTCATTCACTTATACTTCTTTTTAACACTTAAAAAAACGTTTTATAAGTCCAATATTTTGATTTATAAATTATCAAATTTATAAACCTTTTTATACAAATCATTTATAGTTATTCAAAAATCCCAACTTAAACCATTTATAAATAATCGACTTTTATTTCAAAAACGACACTTCGGTTATATTTCACTAAAAATTATAACTTTTATAACTTTAAAATTTTACGTTTATAAATCGATTCAAAAATTCCATAAAACGTATATTTTCAAAAATCACTTTAAAAACCCTTTTAAAATAAAAGTCGTCATTTTTAAAGTTCAAAACTGAATCCGATGATGCAACAACACCAATCAGTCCATCACAACAGTCCAATATCATATATCATCATATGATAACAGAATATATCAAAATATCTGTAAATAATCAATACGGTGAGGAATCCAGTCGGATCCCTCCAACCTGTTTCCCTGCATCCACAGATGTTAGCACAATACCAATTCCGCTCCAGTACGGAATTATCGCGGTATATGGGTTTTTATAAATCCGCTTACTAACGGCGCAATAGGGTCTCATCCGCTATACGAGGCGGGAAATCAATCAATCCAATATATACATATGCCAATATGTATATACTGCTATATATAGATATATATCCTATAATATCTAATATCACATCCAATATAGCAATCATATCAATCTATAATAACTGCAAAAAAAATTCCACATTCGATTTGAGTGAGAAGATCTCACCTTGATTTTCCAATAGAAATTTGTAGCGTTTATTTCGAATGAAATTAAACGGACGTTTAATTTCACTCAAAATTTTCATTGACCCCGATCGCTTCCAATCTAGTTTCATCGCGAAGTATTCGACGATACGATTCCAACACTTTTCGTTTCGTCAATTTCTGATATCATATGACGAAGTTAGGGTATTTTAAACATCGTACGAATTATAATATAATTTAAATTACAATTTCTATTTCAATTTCTAACCCTAGGCAATCTGGACCGTCCAAGCATCACAGGAAAATCACGGCCACAAGAAGAAACTTCTTCTTCTTCGTTCACGCGTTCACGTACGTGAACCCAAAGCCGCCTCCATCTCAACAAATTCGCACCCAACTCCGGCCATCTCCACCTCGATCAAAGACCTCCACCACGTGCGCCTAGACTACCACCACCCACGCTCCAGTCGTGGCCCAGCTCGGTCCCCCCAGGTGCACACAAAACGAGGTAGAACGTGAGACGTTCGATTGGACTTTGCCATCAATTCCTAGCTCGAAATCAGATCTTGACCAATGATCACTTAGAGTTCGACGAGCTCTTCATTTCCGTAGTTAGAGGTTCGTTGAAATATTGCATGGATTGAGAGAAAGTTTAGGAAGAAGATCGCTCATTCTCGGCCATTAAATGTAATTAGGGCCGGCTGGAAGAAAGTATCTAGGGTTTCTGTGAACGTGCATATATATATATGTATAAAAATAATATTAAATTTATTTTAAAACAACTTTTCCAAACGATCTCCAAATCACACGTGCCGCCTGGCGTTCGTAAGGTTTACCCCGCGTTCCGAACACAATGGAACAGGTTTCGGAAGCTAATTCGATCGTCTGTGCGAGATACAGATAAAAACGATCGATTTAAATTAAACCGATTTAAATCGATTTCGAGGCGTTTTGGTTTGCCCCGGACAAACGGTAAATCCAAAAATTACGAAATTTGAAATCTTACAATAATATCACATTACGGATCCGATGAAACTGGTTTCGTCGAAATCCAAGACCGTTTGAAAAATGACTATTTTAACTCGACGATTTAAAATTAAAAAGATATCGATGCGTTTCGAGTTGCCACGGTCAAACGACAACTCCGATGGATACGAAAATTGAAATCCGATAATAACTAACTATTACGGATCCAATGGAACTGGTCTCGTTCAATTCTGAGACTGTTCGATAATTGGCTATTTTTACAGTCGATAATTAAATATTAAAATATTCAATTTTCACAATTTAACTCCAAATTCAATTTTAAGAGTTCTAAAATATTTCTATAACTCCAGTATGATTAAATAAAATTTCCCAAATCATTTTCAATCATTTTAAACTCGATTTTCAATTACCTCTGGAATTTCAATTATTAATTTATCGATTTAATTATCAAATTAAATCCAATATTCGAAAAATAAATCATTCGACTTCTAAATTCCATTCATTAATATTTAAAATAAATTAAATATTCGAATTTTAATTATCAAAAATTCTGGGTCGTTACAAATTTCCCCCCTTAAAAGAATTTCGTCCTCGAAATTACCAAGTAAGGAAAAGATACAAAATCCGTTAACTTTCCAAAACAAACCGTTCAAATTAGATTTTCAAATCTGTTAAGTGTTTAACTTCTCCAAAATTCATAGTTAACTTCTCACAAAATCTTTACTAAGTTTCAAATCATAACTTAGTTTTCAAAATTTTCAAATTTCTCAAAAATATTCTAACGCCTTAAATTTTCAGAAAATTTCGCCAGCGTCTCCTTTGCGCGGCTCGATCCGAAAAAAAAATGACAGTGTATATATATCACAAATATACATCCCATCAAGTGATGAGGCATCCCGTAGGGAAAAAAGTGTAAAAGTACGATATTTAATCCGAGATATGTACCTTATAATATTTTTAGCGAGCGTATACGGCTAATATAGCGCGAAAGCGAGCTCCAAATGCGAAGCAACGCCATCCGCACCTACTAAACACTCAACAAACCATATGAGAACATGTAGATATGAAAATATAGTCAATATACATCATATAGCAACATAATAACTACATGTGCTAACATAGCAATGCAACAAAAGCAACAATGCAACCATCATCCAATAAACATTCAACTATCATCCAACCAATTCATAACCAAATCAGTTTACTTTTATTTCTCATTAACATTCAATGAATTGGTTTTCAATTTAATCACATTTGATTGTTGACATTGAATTTTACTAATATTCATTCGTTCAAATTTAATTAGTTTACATTCATTAATTCACATTTGTTCACTTACAAATCAAATTCAATTTCTATTCAAATTTATTTACTTTCAATTTGAATTCAATTACATAGCTTTCAAATTCGCTAATTCAATTTCATTAACACTTAATGAATTTATTTACAATCAATCAACAATCATATAACAACCAATGTATATTCAATCATAACCAAATTTATTCAATTTACATTTCTTTACATTCAATTTGGTTCAACACTTTAAGTTTCAATTTGTTGATATTAAATTGATTTCCATTCAATTATTCAATTCCTTTAGCTTCTAATGAATTAACACTTATATTCATTGCTTCGTATTAATTATTTATATTCAATTGATTGACATTCAATCCATTTATTAATTCAATTGCTAATTCATTTTAACAAATAAAATTGAATTTTATATAACTCAAGTTCACATTCGTTTAATAAATTCACTTTATTAATTTCTTTGATATCAAAATAAACTTCACTTCAACATCACTTAAGTTATTTCCCATTTCAAACATCATTTGTTCAACTTAACTTAAGCTTCCACTTATAAATCCAATTCAGATTTTGTTTTTCTTAACAAAATTCATTTAACCTTTTACCAAAATCAAATTTCATCAATTATTCAAATTTATATCACATTTGACTTTCTTTTAGTTAAATTTCACATCATATTTCATTATGCTACTCAAATTCGTTAACTTTACCAAAGTTAAATCTATTATCTCATATCATAAGTATAAATCTTATTTCACTTATATTTACCATATTACAGCTTGGATTTTTAAATCAAATTTGTTTATCACAACAAATACTTCAATTTCCAATTTACTATGGTAGCAAATCAATCACACAGAAACTCGAAAATGATACCGATGATGCTGCAGTCATCACCGTACTATTTCCCAGCAACAATAGTGAATTCAGTGCTTTAAATTCTTTCAAAAATTTCCTTGATTTATGAATCACATTACAAATCTTTTACTTATAAAATTTCACTATTTATATATATAAGATTATTTCACCATTGTAAATCATATCAATTATAACTCCATATTTATAATTCATTCTCTTATATATTTTTCTCTTTCACAATTGTTGTTTTATTTAACTTATTCAAACAACTCTTATTTACTTATATATATTTACATTTTCAACAACCAAACAATCAATTTATTGTATACACTTTAATAATTCTGAAAAATTATTTCCTTTATATACAAAATATAATCAAGGTAAAATTATTTCGTTTACCCAATTTAAAACAATATCGTGCCGAATTGTTCTATATAAGTGTCTAGAGATCCCTATCGATAGAGTTGTACGGACAATACCGACCAGAATCCATATACCACTCAACAAACCAATCATCACAATATAAAACAATTTTATATTAACTAACAAATACGCACTCATATCTATTATTACACTCAAACTCATTCTAGAGTACTACTGACTCTATCTTTAATGAGTAACACCCAACAGAGCAGGGTTGTCGCTTAACCATATGCTCTGATACCAAATGTAATAACCCGCTTTTCCGTACCCCTTGAATAGACACTAATCTCCATCTATTTACTCAAGGTGAACGAAAAACCGAACCATTAGGGTTTTAAAAGAAGAGGTAGAAGAAAAGATAGAAGAAAAGAGAAAGAAGAAACAAAAGAACAACATCAGAAACAGAAACAATATCAGAATCTCACATATCGCAGCGGAACAATATACAATAAATAATTACTAGTCTTTTAAAAACAAAGAACTATATCAGTTTATACATACATCAATCATCAGAGTCAATATACAACAATGGACAGTTATATAACTTGTCCTCATACAGAATACACAGCGGAATAAATATATCAGATACAAATACTACGTCTCGCCATCCAGCTTGCTTCCAAAGCTCCAGAATATCCAGAATATCCTGATAATATAACTCTAGGCTGCCCGTGTGGAAATTGGTGGGCACCCAGAGTTTAGAAGGGAAACAATAAACTCCGAGTCAGTCATGGTGACTGGTGTGAGATCGTAAAACAGTTATTTTCACAAAGAAAATAAAACAGATTCGCAATGCTTTTGGAAAATGAAACTACCATAAGACCTCCCGCCACACACACAATGCAAACGCAGAATTGGAGGAGATTTCTTCTTATGATAGTCAAAGATGCTTACTACGCAAAATCAAATCCTTTTTGATATTATTATTAGTGCATAGTGTAGAAAACATTTCGAAAGTATAATATTAATCTTAGCCAACATACGACCAGTATCGTATGCCTACTATAGCTACTATGTTCAATAGCAGGTTACCGCTACATTCCATAGCAGGTAATACAACCAAAACCGTACACGTCACGTATTGTTTCTTTGGATTTCCAACAAATGGTCAGGCTAAGAAACTTCCTTTCCTCCTGCCGATTGGGATCGCCTCTGGCTGGACGTCCCGAGAGACAAACTGCTCTCTGCCAAACAAGGCCGGGTTACCCCTGTAACAGGTAACTCACGAATATGTCATCACCCGGTCCTTTGGGACCTTTATCCGAGCGCTCGATATCCAACATCACACATCATAAAGAAAGTGTATCCACATGAGTAAGTATCTGGGCTCCATACCATGATACCACCCCTTTCCAGAAGGAAATGACATACCCTAAAGGGCGCGACCCTCATAACCTTGCCGCAACATTCCTGTTTCGACCATTTCCGGGTTGTTGAGGCCCTGACGAAGTCTCGTCCACAAAGCTACGCTTTCTCAAAAAGCCCTGCTTCGGGTCAAACAAAATGATCAACCTATGATCATTAAGATATAAGATCAAACAAATGATCATATCACAAATGATCAAACACTGATCATTTTACAGCAACACTCAGTATGCCACGTTACCAAATTGGGATATATCGCTGATAAATTTCAACTACATAACCTATGAGCTCGTACGTCTCAGAGAAGGGTGTTAAGCTAAGAGAATAAATTCTCCGCCACCAACAGATATGTATTTGGAAGAAATCAGCTTTATATCTCAAAGTGTAATGTCAGACATACAGTCCATACAAGTCTGTTCCGGGATCGAACAGAACCGAAGGCACTTCTCACGAAGCCCTTGCACATCCGGATAATTTTCAATCACGTCGGGACTTCCCGTCACTAAGGAGGATAAAACCTCTAAACCGGAGATCAGCCGATGTAGAGTAACTCGACGGTAATCCTTCCGTTTTCAAAAATATCCGGTCTTCAACACCGGTCTTCGAATGCAATTCATAACGACGTATCACATATTCGGAATGGGTTATACGACCCCATGGTCCTTTCCCGGCTAACCCGAATAGTGAGCGCTTATTTAAAATAAGTGTGGCATTCAAATCCATCCAATTCACAACAAATATCATTCTAAAGGTAATTATTGATAGTCGGTTATTTAACTATCAATAAAGATGCGCAACATCATCAGATTCCAAATAATTTTCCAAATTATTTTATCTTCCAAAATATCTTTTATTAGATATAAAATTTCCACACTTAATCATTTGAAAAAAAATTTCAAATCAATTTCCACATTTCATTTTATCCTTTAAAAGATAAAATCTCAAAACAGTTCATTTCATATTGGAAAAGCATTTCCATACTTATTTAAAAATAAGTATTTCACAAATAATTTATTTTCAACATTTGAAAATATTCGATATACTTAAATCAAAATTAAGTATATATTCATTCTTTAAGGAAATCATTCTCTATAACAACATCAATTTGAGTCAAAACGAATGTTGCGTAAAACATCGTTACGACGACTCAAAATCACTAGTATAGGGATTCGAATTTAGATAGATATATAAATCCCAATACTACATTAAAAACATTTCCTTTCGGAAATCATTTACTATAACAACAGTGTTATAGTCCATCATTTCCTTATTTCTCGAAAACGTCTATTTCAACAATAAATGTTGAAATCTATGATTTCGATATTTAACACGTTTAAAACATCTTTTAAACAATTAACTTCATTTTACAATATCGCTTTTCCAAAACTATCCATTTTACTTAACAATATATTCACTGTCCAAAATCGTGAATACACTTTACTATTTACATTTCACTATTTTCTACACGTTTTATTTCATTAATAATTCACTATCCAAAATCGCGAATATATCTCCTTTAATAATCTTCTATATTTAATTTATCAAATCCAATTGATTTTGAATTTATAAAACAACGTTTATAAATTCCATTTTCTATTTTCTATAACAACTCCGGTTTATAAATCTCATTTTATTTATTTCAAAAATTCACTTATAAGAATAAGTGATTTCGGATTTATAAACAACGTTTATAAATCACATTTGTACTTTATAACAATTTCCACTTTTAAAATCATTTCATTTAGCAATTTCTATTCATATCTCATCTAAGTGTAAAAGTCAAATTTATAAGTAAATTTCTTATAAATCCTTTATTCTACAGTATCTATTCACTTTATAACTTCACGTTATAAATCTATTTATTTCATTCACTTATACTTCTTTTTAACACTTAAAAAAAACGTTTTATAAGTCCAATATTTTGATTTATAAATTATCAAATTTATAAACCTTTTTATACAAATCATTTATAGTTATTCAAAAATCCCAACTTAAACCATTTATAAATAATCGACTTTTATTTCGAAAACGACACTTCGGTTATATTTCACTAAAAATTATAACTTTTATAACTTTAAAATTTTACGTTTATAAATCGATTCAAAAATTCCATAAAACGTATATTTTCAAAAATCACTTTAAAAACCCTTTTAAAATAAAAGTCGTCATTTTTAAAGTTCAAAACTGAATCCGATGATGCAACAACACCAATCAGTCCATCACAACAGTCCAATATCATATATCATCATATGATAACAGAATATATCAAAATATCTGTAAATAATCAATACGGTGAGGAATCCAGTCGGATCCCTCCAACCTGTTTCCCTGCATCCACAGATGTTAGCACAATACCAATTCCGCTCCAGTACGGAATTATCGCGGTATATGGGTTTTTATAAATCCGCTTACTAACGGCGCAATAGGGTCTCATCCGCTATACGAGGCGGGAAATCAATCAATCCAATATATACATATGCCAATATGTATATACTGCTATATATAGATATATATCCTATAATATCTAATATCACATCCAATATAGCAATCATATCAGTCTATAATAACTGCAAAAAAAATTCCACATTCGATTTGAGTGAGAAGATCTCACCTTGATTTTCCAATAGAAATTTGTAGCGTTTATTTCGAATGAAATTAAACGGACGTTTAATTTCACTCAAAATTTTCATTGACCCCGATCGCTTCCAATCCAGTTTCATCGCGAAGTATTCGACGATACGATTCCAACACTTTTCGTTTCGTCAATTTCTGATATCGTATGACGAAGTTAGGGTATTTTAAACATCGTACGAATTATAATATAATTTAAATTACAATTTCTATTTCAATTTCTAACCCTAGGCAATCTGGACCGTCCAAGCATCACAGGAAAATCACGGCCACAAGAAGAAACTTCTTCTTCTTCGTTCACAGCGTTCACGTACGTGAACCCAAAGCCGCCTCCATCTCAACAAATTCGCACCCAACTCCGGCCATCTCCACCTCGATCAAAGACCTCCACCACGTGCGCCTAGACTACCACCACCCACGCTCCAGTCGTGGCCCAGCTCGGTCCCCCCAGGTGCACACAAAACGAGGTAGAACGTGAGACGTTCGATTGGACTTTGCCATCAATTCCTAGCTCGAAATCAGATCTTGACCGTTGATCACTTAGAGTTCGACGAGCTCTTCATTTCCGTAGTTAGAGGTTCGTTGAAATATTGCATGGATTGAGAGAAAGTTTAGGAAGAAGATCGCTCATTCTCGGCCATTAAATGTAATTAGGGCCGGCTGGAAGAAAGTATCTAGGGTTTCTGTGAACGTGCATATATATATATGTATAAAAATAATATTAAATTTATTTTAAAACAACTTTTCCAAACGATCTCCAAATCACACGTGCCGCCTGGCGTTCGTAAGGTTTACCCCGCGTTCCGAACACAATGGAACAGGTTTCGGAAGCTAATTCGATCGTCTGTGCGAGATACAGAGAAAAACGATCGATTTAAATTAAACCGATTTAAATCGATTTCGAGGCGTTTTGGTTTGCCCCGGACAAACGGTAAATCCAAAAATTACGAAATTTGAAATCTTACAATAATATCACATTACGGATCCGATGAAACTGGTTTCGTCGAAATCCAAGACCGTTTGAAAAATGACTATTTTAACTCGACGATTTAAAATTAAAAAGATATCGATGCGTTTCGAGTTGCCACGGTCAAACGACAACTCCGATGGATACGAAAATTGAAATCCGATAATAACTAACTATTACGGATCCAATGGAACTGGTCTCGTTCAATTCTGAGACTGTTCGAAAATTGGCTATTTTTACAGTCGATAATTAAATATTAAAATATTCAATTTTCACAATTTAACTCCAAATTCAATTTTAAGAGTTCTAAAATATTTCTATAACTCCAGTATGATTAAATAAAATTTCCCAAATCATTTTCAATCATTTTAAACTCGATTTTCAATTACCTCTGGAATTTCAATTATTAATTTATCGATTTAATTATCAAATTAAATCCAATATTCGAAAAATAAATCATTCGACTTCTAAATTCCATTCATTAATATTTAAAATAAATTAAATATTCGAATTTTAATTATCAAAAATTCTGGGTCGTTACATATAATATACATCTTGTTTAACTCTATATCAAGCTAAATTAATTTGTTTCCATCAATTTCTGTTATCAGCTTTGTTCGTCCAATTCGTGCCAATTCTGTTTTGCTTTGGAATTCGTGCTTGGATCTGTAACTCGTTTCATTGTCTATTCACTCTAGCCTCGAAAGGTGAGCAATCACTCACGATTAACGTTCTTTTATTTATTAAATTTGATTTCAATTGAAACGACAATTGAAATATGCTGTTGTAGTTATTTAAATTGTTATATATGCTATTATCTGTAACTGTTCACCTATGGGATATGACACCATATCCTGCTGTTTATATTATATTGTACTGATGATATATCTATGCCTGTTATATTATTTCAATATCTGTTATCACTCTGCAAGTTCCCTGTTAGTATAGAAATCACTATGGGTTGAAATGATACATACCCGAACGGACTTTAGAATAGGAGAAAATCGTTATGGGTTGAAATGATAGACCCAAGCGATTTTCATTTGAATTGAAATTGGGATTACGGGTTGAACTGATTCTACCCGTATATATTTAAATTTCGGATTGAAATGATAAATATCTGTATCACTTAACCATATGATAGATATATATACAGACACCGTTGGTCCATATATAAATATTTTGAAAATAAATTCTATGAATTTGGGAAGAAATATATGGTTTTAATAAATGTTGAGCCTTAAATTATTATATATAAATGGGAATGATTTATATAGATTTAATAATGATATATAATTTAATTAAGATTGATTAAATACATATAATATGGTTGAGTATTTAAATTTATGTTTCAAAATAGATTTCAGTAATAATTTGAATAAGTTAAGGTTGGGAAGGTAATTTGAATTTAGTAAAGAATTTTATTTAATTAAACCGATTTAAAACTTATTGAAATTGAGATCTAAGATATGATTTATAACTTGGGTTTAATTTAAATAATTTAATGGATATTTCTTATTTAAATAAATTTAAGGAAATATTTAGTAAGAATGAAATTTAAGGCTAGTTAAATGATATTGAATTTATTAAGTGAATATTCCCAGATTAAATAATAATAAAGTTAAATCAAGAGCTATATGAAACTGTTAAATTTAACTTTGAAAATGTTGAATATTAAAGCTTTGAAACATATTGAAAGTTTAAATGGTATATTTAGAACTGAATTGATTTGATGAATTGAGCTTTGAATAAATTTGAATTTGGAATTTGAGTTAATTTGAATCGATTTGTGAGACTTGAGGAAATTATAAATACTTTACTTTATAAATTAATTAATATATATACTATTTGGAAAATAGATATATTTGAAATGAAATGATATTTGAGTTTTGAAGTATAAATTTAATTGAAATGACCACGGTGTTATAATGTATATTTCCACCTTGTAGATAGTTCTGAAGATCCTTAGAGGATGGTTATCCCAAACATCCTTTAAGTTACTTGTATTTCAGTTGATATTTCACTTGAGTTGGATTTATTAATATAAGAATGTAAATCCCGACTCGAGTGTTTTGTGTTTTGCTTTACGCTCGGGTCAGACTGAGTGATACAGCATTTGAGACTCACCCTTGGAGTTTGGAGCTTCATTTGGAGATCCAACAATTGATTCAGCTTTCAGCTTTTCCAGTTGATTTGGTCAGAGAAGTCATCTGTTTGCACTGAAGACTTCACTGCATTTGAGATATTCTGTTGTATTTTATTTCTAACTCTCATGTTTATATAGTAGCTTCATGAACTACTATTTTATCTATTCCGCTGCGTATTATGGTTTTACTCTGTGTCTGTGATTCTGTGATTGATTTATTTACTGCATATGCTGAGTTTTGCCAAATTTAAATTAACAATCTGATATTTTGAATTATTCAAGTCAGACATGTGTGGATTTATTGTCTATTTGAATGGTCCAAAATAGCGGGTCGTTACAGTTGGTATCAGAGCTTTGGCTCTAGGCAAAACTTAGCTTATATAGTAAATTTATTTACAGAATCACTTTCGTTCGAGTTTGAATCTCTTCCTTTTGACTCGATTTCCTTTGAACTTAGGAACGTTCCCTACGGTTCCAAAATTCATTCTTGTCTCTCTCTATTGGTATTCTTTTGATTCTGGAGTATCCCATAACTCTACTTCGAATGATCTCTATAAGAATAGGATCCCACCAATCTTTGAATGATTTGTGAAGGGGTGAAACTCCTTCACAATTTGCATTGATTCACCAGAGATTTCTATATCTTTGGTTTAGATGCCGCTATCTCTTGCGATCGAATGTTGATTTTTCTTGGAATTCTGCATCGATCTGTTCTTGAAGCCACGGTTGATCCGGTTAAGGTTGTCTGCGACTTGTATAAGTATATCTATCTTCTATTTTGAAATTTAATTATCTCATCTTCGTTCGAGCTTATCTTCGAATCAGAATCCTATTTGATTAGAGTCCCTCTAATTTGAATTTCTATCTTTGTTCTGAAATCCGTTCGTGAGTCATCCTTTGAAAATCGGGTTCGTTTGTATTTTAGAAATTGTTTTCTAAACTGAAATTATTATTTTGATAAGCATGATTATATTCTTTATATAAAAGTGAACTGTTTTCGATAAAGATTATATACCCTTTTTAAAATAAGAATTTGAGTCTTCGAAAGGATTTGTAATTTTGAAAAATTATAAAAAAATTTGATTTATCTAAAAATGATTTATAACTGAAGGATTTTAAATTTGAAATTCGAGAATTGAACCCCAGTATTTTGAAATTGGTTTTAAGATTTTGAAATATATAATAATAATATGATTTAAAAGTATATTTTTCGAATAAGAAATGTTTCAAATGATTTTAATGAGTTTCGAATGATTTCGAAGAAATTTCAAAAGAAGTTTGAGAAAATAGAAGTCCAGAACTCACTTATGTCGCTGGAAAATAATTTCGGTGATGAGTGCATGCATCATCGACATTGATTTTCGAGTTTCAGAGTGGGGGAAAGGCCACTTTAGTAGCATTGCTACGCGAGTGATTTTGCGAAACCGATTTTGATTTCAATTTCCGAAGTAAGATTTGATATTCGATAGATATATGTATATATATATATTTGAAACAATTTGAAATGAACCGGTGTTCAGTCCTCGAGTTTGGATTTGATATAACCCTATCTATTAAAATTGATTTACTGATTTGTTGCTGATTTCCAACTCTTGAATTTGAAAATGATTTCTTCAACTATTTCGAAGTTCGTGTACTTCCAAATCAAGGTTAACTTTTCAAGGCTAAGAAATTTTGAAAAGTATTTTGATAAAGTATATAAGTTTGTTTTGAATGTTTAAGTATGAAGTAATATGGTTTAAATAAGTTGAAACTGTTTTGTTAAGTAAATGAATAAGGAAATTTTAAAATTTTCTAATATGAAATTTAGATTTGAAATGTTTTGAAAAGAATTTGGTCTTCGAAATATTTGAATAAAATTTAGTTTAAACGTTTTAACTTAGTAACCTCTTTACGAAACTGTATATTTAACAAGTTGGAATAAATATATAAGTTGTACGTATGCTGTTTTATTCGCATAATTAATTTGATCCAGGTTTGAGTACACAAGTTCGAGGTGAATTACACCATTTCGTGATAGGATTTTTCATTTGATTCTTGATGGCGAATATTTGATATGGATTTTGGGCTAAATTCTAGAATTCTCTATCATAGTATATGGCTATGCAAGGAGACTGATGGCTTCTAGTCGAGAAATCATATCGAAGTCCGCATTAGGGAAGTCGAATGGACAATACTAGTTCGAAAGCAAACTTGTGTGATCGAGCGAGCGATCAAATGTGATTCTGCGAAATGATGACGTATGTACATCTTATATTCTATTATCATTGATATATTTGACGCTGAAATTGAAAGCTGTCGGGTTAGAATATCTTTGCTTACTAAAAGAAAATTTCCAATTTAAAATTACAAAGATATATAACCCATAAAAGCAAAGATATTCAATTCCATATGGCTCTTCATACAGCGAAATTTATTTTGAAAAATTTTGATCCTTATATAAGATGGACCTTACGTAAGTATAAGATGATTTTGGAAACGTTTGATTTTGGAAACGAATTGGTTGACTAAAATTATATTGATTTGGAAATTTGGTTTTATTTTCTAAATCTATTATTTTGGAAACTTTGAAACTAAAGATATTTAATTTGAGAAGAAATAATTTTGTGAAATTGTATATGATTTTGAAATTGAACTGATATTGAAACAAATTGAAATTTGAGAACCTTGTGTTACTAAATACTTGATTTGGGAGTTGTCGAACTTATATAAAATTGATTTGTATGAGTATGAAACTGATTCGAAAACTATAGATTTGAAAAGGTACTCAATTTGAAAGTGAAATCTTATATAATTGAAGTCTATATAAGTATGATTTGATATACTGATTTTGGAAAGTATTTGATTTGAAAATTAAATCTTATATATAATGGATTTTATATAAGTACGATATTTGAAAGTGATTTGAAAAGGTACTATATGATACATATTTTCGAAGTAAAGATATGGAAAGTGCCTTCTTCTTGATATCCGATTTGTGGCCACATCTTGGATTCATTCTATCGATATTATTCTCTCTGATTTTGGTTTTCCGGATATGATACTCGAGTGTCCTTCGAATTCCATGGTGTTACCCATGGTCTTATTGTTCTCTCGTGACTGCATAGCGCAACTGCCTGGCTGAGTCTTGCCTAGGGGTACGGATTGTTTCCTGGGGGATCTAGGCGTAACCATTGTGTATCCTGCAATCTGTGTAGGTCACGAATAGTAGCGCAAATGCTTGGCTGAGTCTTGCCTAGGGGTACGGATTGTTTCCTGGGGGATCCAGGCGTAACCATTGTGTATCCTGCAATCTGTGTAGGTCGCGAATAGTAGCGCAAATGCTTGGCTGAGTCTTGCCTGGGGGTACGGATTGTTTCCTGGGGGATCCAGGTGTAACCATTGTGTATCTTGCATTCTACTAGTCATCATGGCGTAACTCGCAGAGCTGAGAAAGCTTACGGATATGGATTGTTTCCTGGGGGACCCAGGCGTAACCATTGTGTATCTACGAACCATGGTTAGACAAAGGTTTGTTTGTGTTTTTGATTGGATTGTACTTTCATATCTATTTTTAAAAGTTTTTCCAGTATTTTCACTGGGTGTTGAAACAGGTCTACTAAGTACCTGGAGAATTCTAGTTTTGCGCCTGATCAACGCACTACTAGAGTCTACAGTGTAACGACCCCGAATTTTATAAATATTTAAAATGATAATTTATTAATTTTTGAATTAATATTTGTGAAATAAATCGATAAGGTGATGCGAGTTTCCCCGATATCCAAGTATATTTGTATAAATCGTTTAAAAATTTAAAAATATTGTATATATGAGAATATATATCTGTATTTGAACATATCTGACTAAATTTGAAATAATAATATATATTTTGACTTGAATTTAAATTGTTAATAAGTAGTTTAAAAATAAAAATAAAAATAATAGTAAATGAATGTAATATTGGATAGTTAAGTTTAAAATAAAATAACGAAAGTAAATTATATATTGATAGTTTAAGTTTGAATAACATAAGCAAAATAAAAAGTGTGCAGGCTGAAAGTTATCAAAGAGATTAAAAATATACTAAAGTTTAAAGTAAACAATTATAAAAGGATTCAGGCTGAAATTTTTAAGAAAATAAAATATACAAATAGTGTACAAAGCAATATTTTTATAAACAGGAATTGTACAAGCATTTAATGAAGCCACCCAATATTTCTTCTCAGCCGAAATGCAAGGCAAGAAGGAAATGAAGATAATAATATAACCTATGTACTTAGGAAAAAAATTGGGATAAGTATGTAGGCATGGGGGGAACATGCATTTAATGGAATCAGTACTCTAGCACAAACCAAAGTCAATTCGCAATATACAAAGGAAAATATACCTGTATTGTTGTACAAACAAATGCAAATATCACCTGTACAGGTAACATCCTATCTGTACACATCTTCTCTATATCACTTGAACAAATACAATACCCTGTAAAGCCATTTCCTTTATCAAGCCTTCCTCATATCAGCTCGTTCAATTACAGCTGAGAAAATCTAAAGTAAATATCATTTTAAACAAAAACAAAAAAATTCAAATTGAAACAACAATCCAAATTTATGCAAACCAGAGAAGTCAAGAAACTCAAGCCTGTTCAACATAAATGCAAGCTCTGTTCAGCCTCAAGACATGTGAGTAACTTTTAAAACTTAAATAAATAGGGTTGCTTGGTAATCTTTGTTATAAGTATATATAAGTGAGTAAACAACTTAAAAAGATTTAAGCATATCTAACTGATGATGGTTTAGCCTGAGCTTGGAATTGATTTTTCATGTATATACCAGTATATATCTTCATTATGTAAATAGCAGAAGTGTGCATGTCTGTTATGTGAGGAACTTCCCTGTCTTGGTTTCCAGTATTTAGTTGAAAAGAAAATATATATCTAATCGATTGATCTTTATTAGACCTTGGTTATTAAAGCAAAAATGCTTGTTTAAGAGTTAACTATTGTTTAAAAATAATTTCAAGAAGAATAAAAACATATGTAATCAGTAAAACCTGTTTTACAGAGGATATGCTAAATTTTGATAAAATTCGAGTAATTCGAATCTGAGATTCAATTTTATAATTTGAATCGACTTCGAAAGGTAGGATTTTTAAAATAAAAATGAGGATTTTTAAGCAAGTATTCAAGGTGCAGTTCGAACGTGAAGCATAGAGGCATTTTTGCCAATATCAAATGATCCAAACAAATTTAAATTCTAGAATTTGATGAGAGGCAAGTTTGGGAATGTAGTAATACGGGAGAAATGGGAAAAATATTTTCGAATGCATGGGTTTTGAGAATTGATCGAATGTAGGGTTTTAGACTGTGTTTTGGTTGAGTCTGGAATCGAGGCCACTGCGAAGCCTCTGGAGGATCGAGTGCCACCGCCTTCTGGGGAATGGAAGAAATGAGGTTGTCGGAATTGTAACCGGAAGTGTAGACACTCCGGTGGACGAGATTGCCGTGACGAGGAAATTTTGGGTGAACTTGAATGTTCCAGTTTTCGACTGGGAATGTCGATTTTGATTTGAGCATTTATTCGTTGGACTGGGTGGACGATCGTGTAGGGATGGTCGTTTTGGATTTGCCAGTGATCTGGGGAATGGCCAGCGTTGATCGAAATGCGGTGCACTGTGCACATGTGCACAATCGAGGCTGGGAATCGTGGCAGCGAAGAAAAGCCAGGTTCTGTCTCGAGTCGATCTCGTGTAGGCCTCGAAGCTATTTGTGGGGTGACGTGCACATACCAGCGAGGCCATGGCGATGGGGATCGAGTGAAACTCGAGGGAGAAAGGAAGGTAACTCGAGAAAACTGGCGCGTGAGTTTTCTTCAACTAGTTCGTTTAACTTTAAATTTAAACAGAGAGAAAAGAAAAGTGGAAGAAGAAAGGAACAGGAAGAGAAATGAAGGAGGATGCGTGAAAACAGGGAAAGTCTCGAGTAATACGTGGAAACCCTCGAGTAACCACTCGGGTTTGTATAAGGGAAGGCACGAGTTTCAGCTGAAATTGTTTTTATTTCAAATAAAGTTAAGTGAACAATTTTCTTTAAACTTGAGCACTGTAGA
Source organism: Allium fistulosum (assembly GCA_030737815.1). Classification (NCBI taxonomy): domain Eukaryota; kingdom Viridiplantae; phylum Streptophyta; class Magnoliopsida; order Asparagales; family Amaryllidaceae; genus Allium; species Allium fistulosum. The sequence continues at coordinate 1,391,973,671 of CM060902.1, forward strand.
TTTTGAATGTTTGGCAGTTAAGTTAAACTTAGTTAAAGGTTAATTATTTGGCAAATATTTTAAATTGTTAACACTTAAGTTTTGAAATTATTCCAAGTTATTTAAATTTATCGAAATCTAGTTATTTTAAATTATTTAAAGAAGATTTAAAATGTAAGATAAATAATATTTAAATAAATTATATTGTAAGCTAGTAGAAGTGATAACAAATGTGATGATCTGTGATATACCTGTACTGATTTGAGTATGATAGTAATTTGGATTAAATTACTTTGCGAAATTAATTAACCAAGATTTATAGTTATTCATAGGTAATTAACCTGGTATAACTTAATTATAATCAAACAATTAACTGACCTTACCTATGGATGTTTGGATTCTATTGGATGTTGAATTGTTTGATATCCCTAATATGTGATGATTTGTGTTGTACCCTGATTTATGTTGTGATCTGTAATTTACTTACCTGTTATTATCTGTGAATCTATGAATGAGCGATAAGCGCTATAGTTATATCGCTTATCAACCATATTACTGTATTTTGATTTGTGATGATTGAATGGTGTTGCACTATTGTGTGAAACCCCTGGACTACACTTTTACACACACAAATATGGATTTCAGGTGGAAATCGGTTAAGTCACAGATAATTTAAATTTGATGTTTTTGAAATTGAAATTTTAATTTCAATTGATTTTGAAATTAGAAATTCGGGTTTAAAGTGAAAAGCTTTTGAAATAGAATTTCAAAGATAAAAGTTATTTTGAATAACTTAATCGAGTTTTGAAAATTTAAATAATTTGATTTAAATTTGAATTCAAGTTTGAAATTGAATTCTATGATTTGAAACTAGGGATTAAAGATGATATAAATGTGTTTATATAAAGTTAAACCATTTAAAAGTAAAATTTTGAGAATTTGGATTTAACCCAAAGATTTTAACTCGTATGAATGAATCAGATTTTCTGAAATGAAACTGTTGTTTTAAAAGAATAAAAGCTTTCAGATAAGAAATGAAATTCCAGTTTAATTAAAGGAATTTCAAGATTGAATTGAAAAATGGTTTTCCAGGTTATGAATGAATTCTTTTTGAAAGTTATGAATTGAATCTGTTTATTTTTAACAGATTTAAAATGATGTTTTGTTTAAACCATTCGAAATGGAATTGTTTGAAAGCTATAAGTTAAATCTTTGTTTTAAAGATTTAACGAGTTAATCAAATTGAACTGGAAATTAATTTGGAAAATCTGTGAATGAATCTTTTGTTTAAAAGATTAAAGTGTGAAAATTGTTTAAACCGTTGAGGGTTGTTGAAATGAATCTTTTTGTTTAAAAAGATGTAAATGGTAATTTGTTTTAACCATTCAAATGGAAAGTTTGGGTTTTAAGCTGTGACTTAATTGAAATCCCAATATCCATATGTTTTTAAATATTACGCTCACTATTCGGTTTAGCCGGGAGAGGACCTTTGGGTCGTATAACCCATTCCGAATATGTGATACGTCGTATATGGATAGCATTTGAAGACCGGTGTTGAAGACCGGATATTTTTGAAAACTGAAGGATTACCGTCGAGTTACTCTGCATCGGTTGATCCCCGATATAGAGGTTTTATCACCCTTAGTGACGGGAAGTCCGGACGTGATTGGAAATTATCCGGATTTGCAAGGGCTTCGTGAGAAGTGCCTTCGGTTCTGTTCGATCCCGGAACAGACTTGTATGGATTGTATGTCTGACATTACACTTTGAGATATAAAGCAGATTTCTTTCAAATACATCTCTGTTGGTGGCGGAGAATTTATTCCCTTAGCTTAACACCCTTCTCTGAGACGTACGAGCTCAGAGGTTATGTAGTTGAAATTTATCAGCGATATATCCCAATTTGGTAATGTGGCATGCTGAGTGTTGCTGTGTGATGATCAGTGTTTGATCATTTGTGATATGATCATTTGTTTGATCATTTATCTTTGTGATCATAGGTTGATCATCTGTTGACCCAAAGCGTGGCTTTTTGAAAAAGCGTAGCTTTGTGGACGAGACTTCATCAGGGCCTCACAAACCGGAAATGGTCGAAACAGGAATGTTGCGGCAAGGTTATGAGGGTCGCGCCCTTTAGGGTATGTCATTTCCTTCTGGAAAGGGGTGGTATCATGGTATGGAGCCCAGATACTTACTCATGTGGATACACCTTCTTTATGATGTGTGATGATGGTTACGAGCGCTCGGATAAAGGTCCCAAAGGACCGGGAGGTGGCATATTCGTGAGTTACCTGTTACAGGGGTAACCCGGCCTTGTTTGGCAGAGAGCAGTTTGTCTCTCGGGACGTCCCGCCAGAGGCGATCCCATGCGGCGGAAGGAAGTTCCTTAGCCTGACCATTTGTTGGAAATCCATTTCCCAATACGGAACTTGTACGGTATTAGTTGTAGAACCTGCCATTTACTTATGGTGGCGCCCCACTGTTTAAATGGTAGCTATAGTAGGCATAGTTCGAAATGTCTATGCTGGCTAAGATTAATATTATACTTTTGAAGTGTTTTTTTGCACTATGCACTAATAATAATATCCAATTGATTTTGCGTAGTAAGCATTTTTGACTATCATAAGAAGAAATCTCCTCCAATTCTGCGTTTGCATTGTGTGTGTGGCGGGAGGTCTTATGGTAGTTTCATTTTCCAAAAGCATTGCGGATTTCAATTTTAAAATCCTTTGTTGTTGTTTAAAGATAAACTGTTTTTGTTGCTCACACCAGTCCCATGACTGATCCGGAGTTTATTGTTCCTTTCCTAAACTCTGGGTGCTCATAATTTTCCACACGAGCAGTCTAGAGTTGGGTTTCTTTTCAGATATTCAGGTTAGTAGATTATCTGGAGCTAGTTCATTCATCGGAGTTGCTTATCTTGGAGTTGTGGATTCATTCTTGTCTAAAGATCATTTTGGAGTTATCATTTCTATTGATATTGTTCCGCTACTGTTGTTATCTTTTCTTTTCCGCTGCTATTTCTTGTATCATATCTCTGATGTATATTGGTATTCATTGTATCACTCTGTTGTATCATATATTGTATATCAATGTATTATTCTTTTCTTCCGCTGTGTTATTTACTTAATTGTGTTATAGCTCCGGCGAATCGGATTTGAACGGTCGAATCTGCGGCATTCTAGTACAATGTGAAGTACGGATGTTGATTTTCGAGCGGGCAAAACCCGAGACGTCACATGTGGTATCAGAGCTAAGGTTGAACTTTAGCTCAGGAGTATAACACGTTAAGTAGCTCATTAGAGATAGAGTGAAGTATACCCTAGAATGTGTAATTCTCAGATATCTGTTTGAATGTCTCAGTAAATTCTCTTGCTATCTACTGATAGTGAGTATGAGTGCGAGAAGAGGATGAGATAGAGGACAGGGGAATACGACTGTAATGGTCAATACTCTGTGACAACAAGGAAATAATCTTTTCTCTATCAATCTCTTTCGTTCATCATCTCTTTTTCAATTCTTCGATAGTTTCTGGTAGATCCAGAAAGAAAATTCGATATATTAATATGGGACATAAACTCCAACTGAGCCAAAATTGTTTGTTTGGATGTATTGGTTGTCTTGGTTGCTTTGATTGCTATAGTGGATAGGTACATTTTGGTTTTTAAACTGAAAGTTTTGAAATTGTATCCATATATCTATCTATTCTTTGGGTCCCAGTATATTCTACGAATGGTTAGTTATCACTTCGATTTGACCGATGCCACTCCATATTTCGTAGATCTGGATAACCCGAGTATCTTGTGAAGTGCTAAACAGATTCGTTCGTGTATCTGTTATTGATATTCTGATTTGGTAAGCCAAATGCAGAATAGATATTCAGTTTGAGTTGATGAAATATTCTTCATCTATCTTTTTGTCTCCTTGGTAATTTCGAGGACGAAATTCTTTTAAGGGGGGAAGTCTGTAACGACCCCGAATTTTATAAATATTTGAAATGATAATTTATTAATTTTTGAATTAATATTTGTGAAATAAATCGATAAGGTGATGCGAGTTTCCCCGATATCCAAGTATATTTGTATAAATCGTTTAAAAATTTAAAAATATTGTATATATGAGAATATATATCTGTATTTGAACATATCTGACTAAATTTGAAATAATAATATATATTTTGACTTGAATTTAAATTGTTAATAAGTAGTTTAAAAATAAAAATAAAAATAATAGTAAATGAATGTAATATTGGATAGTTAAGTTTAAAATAAAATAACGAAAGTAAATTATATATTGATAGTTTAAGTTTGAATAACATAAGCAAAATAAAAAGTGTGCAGGCTGAAAGTTATCAAAGAGATTAAAAATATACTAAAGTTTAAAGTAAACAATTATAAAAGGATTCAGGCTGAAATTTTTAAGAAAATAAAATATACAAATAGTGTACAAAGCAATATTTTTATAAACAGGAATTGTACAAGCATTTAATGAAGCCACCCAATATTTCTTCTCAGCCGAAATGCAAGGCAAGAAGGAAATGAAGATAATAATATAACCTATGTACTTAGGAAAAAAATTGGGATAAGTATGTAGGCATGGGGGGAACATGCATTTAATGGAATCAGTACTCTAGCACAAACCAAAGTCAATTCGCAATATACAAAGGAAAATATACCTGTATTGTTGTACAAACAAATGCAAATATCACCTGTACAGGTAACATCCTATCTGTACACATCTTCTCTATATCACTTGAACAAATACAATACCCTGTAAAGCCATTTCCTTTATCAAGCCTTCCTCATATCAGCTCGTTCAATTACAGCTGAGAAAATCTAAAGTAAATATCATTTTAAACAAAAACAAAAAAATTCAAATTGAAACAACAATCCAAATTTATGCAAACCAGAGAAGTCAAGAAACTCAAGCCTGTTCAACATAAATGCAAGCTCTGTTCAGCCTCAAGACATGTGAGTAACTTTTAAAACTTAAATAAATAGGGTTGCTTGGTAATCTTTGTTATAAGTATATATAAGTGAGTAAACAACTTAAAAAGATTTAAGCATATCTAACTGATGATGGTTTAGCCTGAGCTTGGAATTGATTTTTCATGTATATACCAGTATATATCTTCATTATGTAAATAGCAGAAGTGTGCATGTTTGTTATGTGAGGAACTTCCCTGTCTTGGTTTCCAGTATTTAGTTGAAAAGAAAATATATATCTAATCGATTGATCTTTATTAGACCTTGGTTATTAAAGCAAAAATGCTTGTTTAAGAGTTAACTATTGTTTAAAAATAATTTCAAGAAGAAAAAAAACATATGTAATCAGTAAAACCTGTTTTACAGAGGATATGCTAAATTTTGATAAAATTCGAGTAATTCGAATCTGAGATTCAATTTTATAATTTGAATCGACTTCGAAAGGTAGGATTTTTAAAATAAAAATGAGGATTTTTAAGCAAGTATTCAAGGTGCAGTTCGAACGTGAAGCATAGAGGCATTTTTGCCAATATCAGATGATCCAAACAAATTTAAATTCTGGAATTTGATGAGAGGCAAGTTTGGGAATGTAGTAATACGGGAGAAATGGGAAAAATATTTTCGAATGCATGGGTTTTGAGAATTGATCGAATGTAGGGTTTTAGACTGTGTTTTGGTCGAGTCTGGAATCGAGGCCACTGCGAAGCCTCTGGAGGATCGAGTGCCACCGCCTTCTGGGGATTGGAAGAAATGAGGTTGTCGGAATTGTAACCGGAAGTGTAGACACTCCGGTGGACGAGATGGCCGTGATGAGGAAATTTTGGGTGAACTTGAATGTTCCAGTTTTCGACTGGGAATGTCGATTTTGATTTGAGCATTTATTCGTTGGACTGGGTGGACGATCGTGTAGGGATGGTCGTTTTGGATTTGCCAGTGATCTGGGGAATGGCCAGCGTTGATCGGAATGCGGTGCACTGTGCACATGTGCACAATCGAGGCTGGGAATCGTGGCATCGAAGAAAAGCCGGGTTCTGTCTCGAGTCGATCTCGTGTAGGCCTCGAAGCTATTTGTGGGGTGACGTGCACGTACCAGCGAGGCCATGGCGATGGGGATCGAGTGAAACTCGAGGGAGAAAGGAAGGTAACTCGAGAAAACTGGCGTGTGAGTTTTCTTCAACTAGTTCGTTTAACTTTAAATTTAAACAGAGAGAAAAGAAAAGTGGAAGAAGAAAGGAACAGGAAGAGAAATGAAGGAGGATGCGTGAAAACAGGGAAAGTCTCGAGTAATACGTGGAAACCCTCGAGTAACCACTCAGGTTTGTATAAGGGAAGGCACGAGTTTCAGCTGAAATTGTTTTTATTTCAAATAAAGTTAAGTGAACAATTTTCTTTAAACTTGAGCACTGTAGATTTTGAATGTTTGGCAGTTAAGTTAAACTTAGTTAAAGGTTAATTATTTGGCAAATATTTTAAATTGTTAACACTTAAGTTTTGAAATTATTCCAAGTTATTTAAATTTATCGAAATCTAGTTATTTTAAATTATTTAAAGAAGATTTAAAATGTAAGATAAATAATATTTAAATAAATTATATTGTAAGCTAGTAGAAATGATAACAAATGTGATGATCTGTGATATACCTGTACTGATTTGAGTATGATATTAATTTGGATTAAATTACTTTGCGAAATTAATTAACCAAGATTTATAGTTATTCATAGGTAATTAACCTGGTATAACTTAATTATAATCAAACAATTAACTGACCTTACCTATGGATGTTTGGATTCTATTGGATGTTGAATTGTTTGATATCCCTAATATGTGATGATTTGTGTTGTACCTGATTTATGTTGTGATCTGTAATTTACTTACCTGTTATTATCTGTGAATCTATGAATGAGCGATAAGCGCTATAGTTATATCGCTTATCAACCATATTACTGTATTTTGATTTGTGATGATTGAATGGTGTTGCACTATTGTGTGAAACCCCTGGACTACACTTTTACACACACAAATATGGATTTCAGGTGGAAATCGGTTAAGTCACAGATAATTTAAATTTGATGTTTTTGAAATTGAAATTTTAATTTCAATTGATTTTGAAATTAGAAATTCGGGTTTAAAGTGAAAAGCTTTTGAAATAGAATTTCAAAGATAAAAGTTATTTTGAATAACTTAATCGAGTTTTGAAAATTTAAATAATTTGATTTAAATTTGAATTCAAGTTTGAAATTGAATTCTATGATTTGAAACTAGGGATTAAAGATGATATAAATGTGTTTATATAAAGTTAAACCATTTAAAAGTAAAATTTTGAGAATTTGTATTTAACCCAAAGATTTTAACTCGTATGAATGAATCAGATTTTCTGAAATGAAACTGTTGTTTTAAAAGAATAAAAGCTTTCAGATAAGAAATGAAATTCCAGTTTAATTAAAGGAATTTCAAGATTGAATTGAAAAATGGTTTTCCAAGTTATGAATGAATTCTTTTTGAAAGTTATGAATTGAATCTGTTTATTTTTAACAAATTTAAAATGATGTTTTGTTTAAACCATTCGAAATGGAATTGTTTGAAAGCTATAAGTTAAATCTTTGTTTTAAAGATTTAACGAGTTAATCAAATTGAAATGGAAATTAATTTGGAAAATCTGTGAATGAATCTTTTGTTTAAAAGATTAAAGTGTGAAAATTGTTTAAACCGTTGAGGTATGTTGAAATGAATCTTTTTGTTTAAAAAGATGTAAATGGTAATTTGTTTTAACCAATCAAATGGAAAGTTTGGGTTTTAAGCTGTGACTTAATTGAAATCCCAATATCCATATGTTTTTAAATATTACGCTCACTATTCGGTTTAGCCGGGAGAGGACCTTTGGGTCGTATAACCCATTTCGAATATGTGATACGTCGTATATGGATAGCATTTGAAGACCGGTGTTGAAGACCGGATATTTTTGAAAACGGAAGGATTACCGTCGAGTTACTCTGCATCGGCTGATCCCCGATATAGAGGTTTTATCACCCTTAGTGACGGGAAGTCCGGACGTGATTGGAAATTATCCGGATTTGCAAGGGCTTCGTGAGAAGTGCCTTCGGTTCTGTTCGATCCCGGAACAGACTTGTATGGATTGTATGTCTGACATTACACTTTGAGATATAAAGCAGATTTCTTTCAAATACATCTCTGTTGGTGGCGGAGAATTTATTCTCTTAGCTTAACACCCTTCTCTGAGACGTACGAGCTCAGAGGTTATGTAGTTGAAATTTATCAGCGATATATCCCAATTTGGTAATGTGGCATGCTGAGTGTTGCTGTGTGATGATCAGTGTTTGATCATTTGTGATATGATCATTTGTTTGATCATTTATCTTTGTGATCATAGGTTGATCATCTGTTGACCCAAAGCGTGGCTTTTTGAAAAAGCGTAGCTTTGTGGACGAGACTTCGTCAGGGCCTCACAAACCGGAAATGGTCGAAACAGGAATGTTGCGGCAAGGTTATGAGGGTCGCGCCCTTTAGGGTATGTCATTTCCTTCTGGAAAGGGGTGGTATCATGGTATGGAGCCCAGATACTTACTCATGTGGATACACCTTCTTTATGATGTGTGATGATGGTTACGAGCGCTCGGATAAAGGTCCCAAAGGACCGGGAGGTGGCATATTCGTGAGTTACCTGTTACAGGGGCAACCCGGCCTTGTTTGGCAGAGAGCAGTTTGTCTCTCGGGACGTCCCGCCAGAGGCGATCCCACGCGGCGGAAGGAAGTTCCTTAGCCTGACCTTTTGTTGGAAATCCATTTCCCAATACGGAACTTGTACGGTATTAGTTGTAGAACCTGCCATTTACTTATGGTGGCGCCCCACTGTTTAAATGGTAGCTATAGTAGGCATAGTTCGAAATGTCTATGCTGGCTAAGATTAATATTATACTTTTGAAGTGTTTTTTTGCACTATGCACTAATAATAATATCCAATTGATTTTGCGTAGTAAGCATTTTTGACTATCATAAGAAGAAATCTCCTCCAATTCTGCGTTTGCATTGTGTGTGTGGCGGGAGGTCTTATGGTAGTTTCATTTTCCAAAAGCATTGCGGATTTCAATTTTAAAATCCTTTGTTGTTGTTTAAAGATAAACTGTTTTTGTTGCTCACACCAGTCCCATGACTGATCCGGAGTTTATTGTTCCTTTCCTAAACTCTGGGTGCTCATAATTTTCCACACGAGCAGTCTAGAGTTGGGTTTCTTTTCAGATATTCAGGTTAGTAGATTATCTGGAGCTAGTTCATTCATCGGAGTTGCTTATCTTGGAGTTGTGGATTCATTCTTGTCTGAAGATCATTTTGGAGTTATCATTTCTATTGATATTGTTCCGCTACTGTTGTTATCTTTTCTTTTCCGCTGCTATTTCTTGTGACGACCCGGAATTTTTGAGCATTTGAAATTGGAATATTTAATTAATTTAAAATATTCAGAGGTTAATTATAAACTTAAATTTCAAATATTGCTGTTATTGAGTAATTTAATAATTAAATTAAATTTATATTGAAGTTGGATAAAATAGTAAATCTGGCATTCTAAGCTAAATAAAAATATTTTGAAAGCTCGTAAAATTCATACTAATAATACTGAAGATGATAGAACTTTCAAAATGGAATTTCAAGGTATTTTGTTCAGTTTTAAAAATATATCGTTTAAATTGAATTTAAAAAAATAGCCTTCTGAGGCACAGTCTCGGAATTCGACGAAACCAGTTCCATTGGATCCATAAAATTGTATTATTGTCGGATTTCAATTTTCGTAGTGTTTGGAGTTGTTGTGTGAGCGTACGATGTATAAACGCGCTGAAATTTATATCAAATTTAATTTAATAAATACTTTATTGGCTGGTCAATTAATCTTCACACCAGAACATTCTCGCTCCTTCTCCAACACGCTTCATTCTCCTTTTTTTATTTTTTATAATACAAATCTCGTTTCCCTTCTTCATTTTCGTAAAGTGAAATCAGAGAAAATATAATAGAATTGAAAATCTCGAACATTGCTGAGCTTCTTTATTCTTCACTTTATAATTTCATTCTAAAGAAATCAAAGATGGCCGAACGCCCTTCTTATCTCCCTCCTTTCAGCTACCCTCAAATCAAAGTATTCGAAACCAAGTTTGTTCGACCGATCGTTCGAAAACAAGTCAAAGCTCGGGGCATCTCGATTTTAACAATCTCGAATTCGATTCGAAGGCAAGGCGTCGGCATGGAATGGGAGAGCGATGAGGGTCGTCACGGTTAGGGCTGTCGACGTCGCGGCTGAAGTCGCACGCGTAGGAGAGGAACTCGACATCTCTAGTGGGGTTTCTGGTGCTCTTTTTCGAGTTTCCAGCAGCACGTGGCGGTAATAGCCATTGAATTTGGGGGTCGCGATCAACAGGGGGGCTGGCTCGTGACGATTGATTAGGTAGTGGTTTTATTTCCTGTTTTTATGTATTACCGTAATCAAATTTGCTAGTTAATTTAAAACGATTTGGTTGTAAAATAATAATAATAAATACAGTAAAGGTAAAAAAAAAATTTATCAAATATATATATATATATAATCTGTAAGTGATTTTTTCAGTAGGGCATACACCTATTTTTAATTCAAGCAGTAATTTTAAATGTGATTAATCTTAGTATAAAATTTATATAACTATTTACATGGAAAATCTATTATTAAATTAGTTCAGAATTTAATTATTTGTTTAAATAAAATTATTAATTAAAATTTAAAATTTATCAGCTTGAATCAAATTCGTTAACTGGGAAATTGATGGATGCAGTTAATTCAAATATTAATAAACTATATGGATATTTTTACAAGGTCTGAAATCTTGGAAGAAATCAAGCCTGGTTGGTTTGGACTGCAAATTTAAAAAAAATCAAAGGTGAGTTAATCTCACTCAGTTTAATTTTATTTAAATTTAATTGGTTAAATTTAAATATGGATGAATGATTGAATTGATTGATTTGATTGACATGGTATATAGTAGTATATACCAATATATATATATATATATATTGGCATATGTATATATTGGAGTTGTTGATATTCTCGCATAATAGCGGATGATATTTTATAAAATCCATATACCGCGATATTTCACTTTGAAGTGAAATTGGTATTGTGCTAACATCTGTGGATGCAGGGAAACAGGTTGGAGGGATCCAACTGGATTCCTCAAAATATTTAATTCTGTTTAAATATTCTGTGATATGTTTGTTGATATCCTGTGATGATTTATATTGGATAATCTGGTTGGATTGAATTTCCCAGTATAATGAGTTATCAAAAGAAATTGAATTGGATTTTTGGAAAGAAATAAAAGAGTAAAATTCAAGTTAAATAATTCTAGTGAATTCGAATAAATTAAATAAGGAATTGTAAAAGAAATAAAGAAATTTCTTAATTCGAACAAATATGGGGAAAGAGGATTTTGAATTTAACAGGGAAGAAATAAATCTTTAACTAAAGTGATATTATCTAAAATATAAAAGGATTGATTTTATTGAATTTAAAGATTTAATTTAATTAAAATATTAATTGAAGAAGTTTGGAAATCCGAAATTGGTATTTTAGTTAAAAGGGTTTTAACTCATAATAAAGAAATAAAATATGAAAGTTAATGTATTTGAAATAATTGAAGTAAATAGGGAAATTTATTTCAAAGTAAAGTAAAATGGAAATCAATTGGAAATTGATTTAAGTGTTTAAAAACTTGGATTTTTAAAAGAGAATGAGGTTTTAAAATCTATAAACTGGGTTTATGAAGTGAAATGAAATATCGGTGGATATTTTAAATATAAATTCAAGGTGGGAATTTATTGAGGAATGTAAATGTGTTTAAAAATAAATGGTGATTTATTTTTAAAAGATATGGAAGAAAGTGTATTCCCTGGATAGCCAAGTACGATTTCAAAGAAAATTCTTAAATATAAGTTAAAAGTTTTCATGTTGTTTAAGAAAGGGATGTTTAGAAATTTATTGTTTCTAATATTTAAATTCTAAAGTAAATATTTTCCAAATCTATTATCGTAATAATTATTTAAAGGGTGATTAGTATTTTATTTAAAAGTGGAAACTTAGTTTTATATTTTATAAAGTAACCTCATTTTAAATATTCACAAAGGTATTATTTTAATTAAGTATTAAAGTAGTTTTCCAAATTTAAAGGTTAAAGTATATTTATTTTTGGTGTTTTTAAATTATTTTAAAATTAAAAGTATTTTGTACTTGGTGATTCAGTGGAAATAATTATTTGGGAAATGTATTCCGTAAGCGGAAACTGTTTTGAAATTGTTTTCAAAAGGAGTTTGAAAATAGAAATATATCTTGGAAAGATATTTGGGCAAATAAATAATGTGGGAAATTATTTATTGTGTGATGGTTGCTTGTGGATGTTAATTGATAGTTAAATAACCGACTATCAATATTGGCCAGATGCGCTGATCGTTTCGAAGAGACCGGGATCGAGTTTCCGTATACCGGGATTCTAGGTCTGGAGACTCGAATACCACTTCGATTCGGTTTGTACGTTTCGTGTAACGTGTTCAGAGTCGAAGATGGAGCAGTGAAGTGCAAGGGCTAGTCGCTACTAATCCTGAGGATATTTCCAAAATGGATGTAGTAGGAATAGTGCCTTCGGTTCCGTTCGAACCCGGGACGGACTTGTATGGACGAATGCTTGCGAAACATCGTCAGGTGGACGATGGGCATTCAAAGTGAAATGTTCTGAAAAGGTATCGTTTAGCCTCGAGCCTCATCAACCGGGAATGACTGAAAATCAGGGGTTATGCAGCAAGGCTTCGTGGGTAGCCCCCACTTGAGAGTAAAATCATCCCTGTCTAGATGTCCCTTTATTTCGGCTTAGTGTTGCGGTTGCTGATCCCAACCGTGGGGTGATTTTATTTGGAATTATCCAGTAAGGGATGATTCCGGCCTTGTGTTGCAGGGGAGCGGGCGTACTCCTCGGTACTGTGATCTAGGCCACGTACCGTGACAGGTGGTACCCCAGTGCCTAGTCATTCGTTGGAAATCCATTCTTCCTACGTGCCTTGTACGAGTTTTGTTTGTGTACCTAGTATGCTGGAATTTAATCATGTAACAATTTCAGCTATTTGAATAAGTATTTGTGAATAGACACTATTATAATATCAGAGGATTTTGATATAAAGTGTTTTAGCTATCGTAAGGTAAAAACCCGACATGTTTATTTGTGGCGTGGTCTTACGAGATGCTTTTGTTTTCAAAGGATTTTGAAACTTTAATAATCAATTTGAGTGTGATTTTCTCACGCTGGTATTCCAGACTGACTCGGGTATTGTTTTATATGATGCTCGGGTCAGACCGAGATAAACAGGTTTAGGATATGATGCTGTGGAGCTCAGGAGACGAGCTGGATGACGATACGTACTCCCGTACTTGTTATTATTTTTCCGCTGTGTATTCAGTTGTATGTTATGGATGTTGATGTACTCTGATGATGTATTCTGATGATGTATTATATAAACAGATATAGTTTTTGATTGGTGTAAAGATCTGTTGATATATATTATATTTTATTCCGCTGCGATGGTTAGATTCTGATTTTGTTTTCTATTTTTCTTCTTCTACCTCTTCTTCTTAACTAAAATGGTTCGATTTTCCGGGTCTAGAAAGTCGGGTCGTTACATTTCTTGTATCATATCTCTGATGTATATTGGTATTCATTGTATCACTCTGTTGTATCAGATATTGTATATCAATGTATTATTCTTTTCTTCCGCTGTGTTATTTACTTAATTGTGTTATAGCTCCGGCGAATCGGATTTGAACGGTCGAATCTGCGGCATTCTAGTACAATGTGAAGTACGGATGTTGATTTTCGAGCGGGCAAAACCCGAGACGTCACATACAGGAACAAGGATAAACTTGTTGAAACATCGAGTTATAAAAGTATTTTCGAAAGAAAATTTGTTTCCTTATAAAGGTATTTTATAATAAAAGTATTTCCAACAAAGAAAAATTTGTATAAATATTTGGAATCAAAACCCTTATGGTTCTAAATTAACTATTCATGCCCGATACTATTCCTTGAATCTACCTTATCTGCTCAGCTTTATTTATTTACCTATATTCTGCTTTTCCAAATCCTCCTTCTTCTCCTTGTTGACTATATCCTTTTAAATATTGTTTATTTATATACTATATGGTTTAATAAAAAAAAACTTTAGTGTTATAAATATTTTGAGGTTATTAGTTAAATAAAACAGATTTAAAGTAAATGATTATTGATTTATTAATAATATTTGAAAAGTATTTTAGATATAATTAAAATTTATGAATTATGGATTTAATGTTTTCAATTAGCTTCTTTGTAAATATAAGGAATGATGTAAATAATTGTTTTCAAATAGTTTTCATATCTTTATAAAGGTGTTATTTAAACCTATAAATGATACTTATAAAGGAAACAAGAAATTTTACAAAGGGGTTTGAAAATATTAAGGTATTAAAAATAATTGAATTGTAAATGAAGTTTTCAAATGAATATTTCAAGTAAAATTTATATAGTTTCAAATTAATTGTTTAACCTTAACTTTCAATCTATTTTTCTTTCTGGTTGTTTCTATTCTTCTACCTCCTTTCTTTTCGGGGACGAAAAGTTTTGAGTGGGGGAGAGTGTAACGACCCGTAAATTTTAATAAATTTTATAACGTAATTAATTGAAATTTGTGAAATTTTAAACAATAAAATTTGAAAATAAAATTTTTATTTGGAATACGTCTATTTTAATATAGCAACTGGTAAATTTTCATCTGATAATATTAAAGTTTATTTTCTTATGAAAGTCTATTCAATTTAAGTCAGTTAATTATTGATGAAAATAAAATATTTTCCAAACTTGAATATTTTTATACAGTAAATTTCTAAATCATCTTCTGAGTGAAACATCAGTCTTCGTTTCGTCAAGTTTGGATTTCTATTGCTCCGTTTATCTTAATTCTGGCAAAATAGCAGCATTTCTGGTACCGATTATCGACTTTCGATCGGATGATCGTACCACTAGTATCTGTATACCGTTTTGATCGTCTCGTCGCGCTGATCACCACGGTATATTTATTTTTGTATTTTGAGGTCCGGTACGCGACGGGAATAATAAACTGTTTGTTGTAATGGTACCGTAAATTGCGACTGTACACTTTCTTTCAGTTTCAAATTTCAAACGTGCAGCCCAAACAAGAAATTGATTGCTTAAATAAATTTTCATCAAATAAAAGGAACCGTTACAATTCCTTTTATTCATTCGACCATTTGAAATTTTTCCACTTGTTGATTTCAACCGTCATCTGCCTTTAATACATCCGGAAATCACGTGTGTGACTTTCAATATCCTACCGTTCATTTTATTTCAGCCTTACCTCCTCTCTATTGATTACCGAGCTTCTACCTATTTCTCTGTCATTCGCCCCTCATTTCTTCTTCTGCAATAGAAAAAAAAACAAATGGAGCATTCATTCTTTAATTGTAACGACCCGACTTTCCAGACCCGGAAAATCGAACCATTTTAGTTAAGAAGAAGAGGTAGAAGAAGAAAAATAGAAAACAACATCAGAATCTAACCATCGCAGCGGAATAAAATATAATATATATCAATAGATCTTTACACAAATCAAAAACTATATCTGTTTATACAATACATCATCAGAATATATCATCAGAGTACATCAACATCCATAACATACAACTGAATACACAGCGGAAAAATAATATCAAGTACGGGAGTACGTATTGTCATCCAGCTCGTCTCCTGAGCTCCAGAGCATCCTATCCTGTATCCTATAATACTCGGTCTGACCCGAGCATCATATAAAACAATACCCGAGTCAGTCTGGAAAACCAGCGTGAGAAAATCACACTCAAATTGATTATTAAAGTTTCAAAATCCTTTGAAAACAAAGGCATCTCGTAAGACCACGCCACAAATAAACATGTCGGGTTTTTACCTTACGATAGCTAAAACACTTTATATCAAAATCCTCTGATATTATAATAGTGTCTACAGAAAGTAAAATAGAATCTAGCTGAAATGCTTGCATCTCACATTTCAACAATAGTTGGGCACAATCAAAACCGTACAGGCACGTAGGGAGAATGGATTTCCAACGAATGACTAGGCACTGGGGTACCACCTGTCACAGTACGTGGCCTAGATCACAGTACCGAGGAGTACGCCCGCTCCCCTGCAACACAAGACCGGAATCATCCCTTACTGGATAATTCCAAATAAAATCACCCCACGGTTGGGATCAGCAACCGCAACACTAAGCCGAAATAAAAGGGACATCTAGACAGGGATGACCTTACTCTCAAGTGGGGGCTACCCACGAAGCCTTGCTGCATAACCCCTGATTTTCAGTCATTCCCGGTTGATGAGGCTCGAGGCTAAACGATACCTTTATAGAACATATCCCTTAGAATGCCCATCGTCCACCTGACGATGTCACGAAAGCATTCGTCCATATAAGTCCGTCCCGGGTTCGAACGGAACCGAAGGCACTATTCCTACTACATCCATTTTGGAAATATCCTCAGGATTAGTAGCGACTAGCCCTTGCACTTCACTGCTCCATCTTCGACTCCGAAATCGTTACACGAAACGTACAAACCGGATCGAAGTGGTATTCGAGTCTCCAGACCTAGAATCCCGGTATACGGAAACTCGATCCCGGTCTCTTCGAAACGATCAGCGCATTTGGCCAATATTGATAGTCGGTTATTTAACTATCAATTAACATCCACAAGCAACCATCACACAATAAATAATTTCCCACATTATTTATTTGCCCAAATATCTTTCCAAGATATATTTCCAAATTTTCAAATCTCATTTGAAAACAATTTCAAAACAGTTTCCGCTTACGGAATACATTTCCCAAATAATTATTTCCACTGAATCACCAAGTACAAAATACTTTTAATTTTAAAATAATTTAAAAACACTTTATTTAATTATACTTTATAACATTGAAATCAAACTACTTTAATAATTTATTAAAAATATATACTTTAAAATAAACCACTTTATAATATAACTAAATTTCTCCTTTTAAAACATAATAGCAAATCACTTTTATATAATTACCACAATAATAGATTTTTGAAAATACTTACTTTGGAAATTAACCTTTAGAAATAATCAAATTTCCTAAAACATGCCTTTTTACACAAATTAGAACTTTTAACTTATATTTAAAATTGCTTTGAAAACGTACTTGGCTATCCAGAGAAATACACTTCTCATTCCCATCTTTTTAAAAATAAATCAACATTTATTTTTAAACCAAATCCATATCCTTTTATAAATTCCCATCTTGAATTTATATTCTCAAATATCCACTGATATTTTATTTTACTTTATAAACCCAGTTTCCAAAATCTCACTTCTCTTTAAATTTCAAATTCCCAAATATTTAAATCAATTTACAATTGATTTTCCAATTTATTTTACTTTGAAATAAATTTCCTTACTTAATCCATTTATTTCCAAATTCATTAACTTCCAGATTTTATTTCTCATTATGATTTAAAATCTTTAAACTGAAACACAAGTTTCAGATTTCCCAAATTCCTTCTTTCTTTTTAATTACATTTAAACATTGAATTAAAATAAATTATTTATTCCTTTAAATAATATCACATAAGTTTTCTTTAAATTCAATATTTCTCTGTTTATTCAAAATTCCTCTTTTCCATATTTGTTCGAATTTAGAAATTGCTTTATTTCTTTTACAATTCATTATTTAAGTTATTCAAATTCACTAGAATTATTTAACTTAAATATTTACTCTTTTATTTCTTTCAAAATTTCTATTCTAGAGATTTTGATAACTCAGCATTATCCAAATCGGTCCAACCAAACCATAATATCCAATTATCCATATATTTCATCACAGGATATCAAAAATCATATCACAGAATATTTAAACAAAATTAAATATTTTGAGGAATCCAGTTGGATCCCTCCAACCTGTTTCCCTGCATCCACAGACGTTAGCACAATACCAATTCCACTTCAAAGTGGAATATCGCGGTATATGGGATTTATAAAATATCATCCGCTATTATGCGGCGCATAGGGTCTCATCCGCTATATAATGCGGGAATATCAACAACTCCAATATATACATATGCCAATATATATATTGCTATATACTACTATATATAATATAGCACATCAATCAATGCAATCATCCAATCAATTATTTAAATTTAACCATTTAAATTTAAATTTAACTGAGTGAGATTAACTCACCTTCTATTTTGTTTGCAGTCTATTCCACTCCAGTTCCATTCCGACTTGTATTTTCTCGATTTTAGACCTTGTAAAAATATTTATATAGTCTATTAACATTTGAATTAATCGAACAATGTATTTTCCTAAGATTTCAGACCTTGACAACGTTATAAAGTTATAAATACTCGAACTTATTGAACACTTCCCTTTAGATAAATTTACTAGCTAATTATTTAATAAATTTGATTGACAAATTTTCCTTTAAAACCCTTTACTTTCGAAACAGATTATAGATTTCAAAAATCCAACGTTTATAAATTTTCAAACACTTAAAAAAAATTCATATATTTTTTTCAAACCCTTTATATATATATAAAATCTTCCTGATTTCATGTAGGTATTTAAACTAAAACAAGAACAACTTTAAATCCAAAAATTTACTGTACCTTTAACATCCACTTACTGTAACTCATTATAAATTTTGCTGCTTGTATTTAAATTGATAAGAGAATCATATATGTGTTCAAAATAAATTTATTAACATCAAAAACCTCACCTCGACCCTGCCTCGTAGCCGATTTCGCCGATACCCAACTCACGACAACGTTGACAACCACCGCGAAGCCGCTTGACCCAAACAGATCGACGAACCCTCGAGTCTCCAACGCGCGACAACCTCATAGCCGCGAGCCTCCCCTCCAACACGATGACTACGACTGCCACCATCGCACCCCACCAGGAACTGCCGCGACCCCTTCCTCCAGCCTCGCGACCCAAACCCTACGCCATCCCACTGCTTGACGACGAACCCATATCCTCACTTGCTCGCGATGCTTCGATCGAAGATCCAATCCCCCAAAATGCTTGCTGCGACGCTGCCGCAAACCAGGGCGAAACCCTATCTCAACGCGAGACCCCGACTTCGAACTATCGAGCTTCGGCCACGTTGATGGACTGGGATAAGAGGAAGAGGCGATCGAATTTTGAAGATGGACGCGTAGGTTTTTTTTTCTTTTTTCTCTCTTAAACGAACGATTTTAATTTCTAAAGGGAAGAGGGATTTGTTTTCGGACATTATAAATTTCTAAGTTTTTGTTCTGAAACCAAAGAGTGTTTGGCTTGTAAAAGAAGAAGGGGAACAAGATTTGATGGTTGCGTGTACGAGAGGCAGACAGGCACGATTTAAAAAGATGAAAGTGTATCTTCGTACGTGGTAGGTGGCGTGTAGGGAAAGACAAAGGAAACGTCTGTTTCAGCTTGCAAAAAGGTGGCTGTGAATTTGACCCTAGATTTGATTTTTATAAATTTATATTGAAAGAATTTCGTTATAGATTTGAGCGCGTCTATATATCGTACGCTCAAACGATCACTCCAAACATTACGAAAATTGAAATCCGATAATAATACAATATTACGGACCCATTGAAACTGGTTTCGTCGAATTCCAAGACTATGCCTCGGAAGGCTATTTTTAAACGTCAATTTAACAATAAAATTTCAAAACTGAACAAACTACTTTTAAATTCAATTTTAAAAGTTCTATCACCTTCAGTATTATTAATATGAATTTTATGAGCTTTCAAAATATTTTTAATTAGCTTAGAATACCAGATTTACTATTTTATCCAACTTCAAATAAATTTAATTTAATTATTAAATTACTCAATAAACAGCGATATTTGAAATTTAAGTTTATAATTAATCTCTGAATATTTAAAATTAATTAAATATTCCAATTTCAAATGCTCAAAAATTCCGGGTCGTCACATTCCTCCCCCCTTAAAAGAATTTCGTCCCCGAAATTACTAGTTAGGAAGAATGCTTCAATCCCCGTTAACTATTCCCCAAATTCAAACAGTTTTAACAATACCCAACAATCTTTTATTAATGATACTCTAATCATCTTTTAACTTCCCAAACTTATTCATAAGTTCAACCCATACCACCTACTTATCCATTCAAATTTAAATTTGAATTCAAATTTTGAATTATCAAAATTTTCCAAAATTTTTCTAACTCTCTAAATTTCCGAAAAATTTCGCCAACGTCTCCTTTGCGCGGCTAGCTCGGTACAACTACAAAATGGCTCTACGGCCTCCAAATCTCAAAAAGAAAACAAAAAGCCAAGTGGCTGGATCCAAAACCCAATCAAATTTCATATAGAAATTCAAATACATACCTTTTTGTCGGGCCATTAAATTTTATCTTCTAAATCAAAAATCCCAATTATCCATTGCTTTTATA
Source organism: Allium fistulosum (assembly GCA_030737815.1). Lineage (NCBI taxonomy): Eukaryota > Viridiplantae > Streptophyta > Magnoliopsida > Asparagales > Amaryllidaceae > Allium > Allium fistulosum. The sequence goes on from CM060902.1 coordinate 1,391,994,186, forward strand.
CACCTGTATATCCTACTAAGCAATAATATCCACTCACAATTCCAAAGTCATTTTATACTTTCCTTTACAAATTTTCAATATTTGTTTTACTTAAGCCCGTACGATGCACATATATCATCCGTACGCAATATCACATTCGATCGCTCAATCGATCACACAATTTCACTTCCGAACTAGTATCGTCCACCCGACTTCCTAGTGCGGATTCAGATCTGGTTTCTTGATCAGAAACCGTCATTCTCCTTCCATAGCCACCAACTATGATAGAGAATATCCAGAATCAATCAACAATCCATATCCAGGCTCGCCGTCGAAAATCGAGTGAAAAATCCTGATTCGGATCGATAAAACTATCTCGAAATTCTGTGTTCGACATCTGGACCAAATAGCTATGCGAATAAAATAATATACGTACATCTTACGTATAAATTCCAATTGATTACCAGTTATATCAATTATCTTTTATTCACATTCATTTTGATTGTTATTCACTTATCCACAATCATCCATTTCACAACTTCCAGTTTTTGTCTTCATTCAACTATTCACTTAGTACATTTTTTTCCAACATTACTAAGTATATTTCCAATACAAATTTTCTTAAGAATTTCATTCTTCAATTCTTAAGTTCATATAAATTTTTCTTATATTTATTTACTACTTCACCACCGAAGTGTATATATTCAAATTGAACTCCCATTTCATATGAATTTCAACTTACTTCAATTTACTACTTCATTTCAAATATAAATACTTATTCCACATTTCATTCAGATTTCCATTTCCAATTTTTCTTTCTTAAATTCAATTCATCTCCAACCTATGAATATTGAATTTTATTTAGCTCGAAAACAATCCAAGTTAATTCATTCAATAACTATTTCTCAACTTATTTAAACCACTCTTCTGTTTGAGTTCAGTTTCCATTCAACATTTACTTAAGTCAATAACTTAAGTTTATTTTCCATTTAACCAACCCTTTAAAGTTTTATTTCCATCTTTCATTTGATTCTTATTTAATCAAATTCCATCCATTTATTTATTTAATATAAGTGGTTCATTCACTCAATCATTATGAATTTTATTTTCCACACTCAATTCATCTAGAATTATTTTATTAATAACCAGGCCATTTCCAATTTATTTTCACTTATTTGGATTTCATTCGCAATTCAAACCATCACTATTTTAATCCAATTTCATTAACTCACAATTCAATTTCATTAACTAATTTATTATCAAATTAGTTCCTCCGCTGGTTAAAATTAAATACTTGTTTTTTAAATCCCAAATATCACTTCACTTAATCATCTTAAGTTCAATTTATTTTATAATTCAAGTTTGGATTTATTTAAAAATTAAGATTGCTCATCTTAGTCGTTTCCATTTGATAATTACAATTTCAAATTATAACTCTTAATGGTTCAAAGTAATGGATTCCCATTTATGACTTACAATTTCATTTCTATTCATAAGTTTTAACTTACTTACTTAAGATCTAGGACTATTCATTTAAGTCCATTTCCATCATTATAATAAAATTTCAAATTATTAGACTTAAGAACTTAAGAATATGAATTTCTTTACACAATTATAAGCATTTTACATTACCTTTATATCCAATTCAATTTGACTTCAACTTATTTACATTTAATTCAATTCCAATTCTCAATTTTTATTTAACTTATCTTAAGTTAAATTCAAATATATTTTATTCACCTTCAAGTTCTCTAACTCTTTTATCTACCAACTTATATTACTCATTGAGTTATTTCCATCTCATAATTATAATCCCAGAATTAAACTTTCATTCCCTTCTTATTTCAATCAACTTCATTCTATACTTTATGTTGTTGATTCATTTAAATTTCCACATTTATATTTTAAATAGAATTCCCATAATTCAATTGCCCGGTTTTATTTCAAAACCATTTTGAACCCAGAAATAACTCATACATATCTGGTATATCACCTCAAATCCCAATTTCCAAAACAATCTGCTTTTACCAAACAATTTTCCCTTTGAATTTCAAAACTAACCCAGTTCACAATCATTTCCAATTTAAAACAGTTTGGTAGCAATTTCTCTTTGGAAACTCGAAAATAGACATCGATGATGCTGCAGTCATCACCGAAATTATTTTCCAGCGACCGAAAGAGAATTTAATGCTTTTATCACTTTAAAACATTTCAAACATTTTTAATTCCCAAATCCCACCAGATTTCAATTCAATTTCAAAAATATTCATGAAATAATATCACCATTATTTCCCAAAACCTTTAAAAACTATTCTTAAATCCAAAGGAATTTAAACCTTTCCCAAAACTTCAAATTCAAAATCCATTCAATTTTATATCCAAACATTACTCTGGAATTCTATCATATTTTATTTCAAGTTATAAGTCACATTTACAAATTTCATTTGTTTATGAATTTATCTCCTTTGATTATAAATCACATTTGTAATTCACCTTCATATATGAAGTTTATTTCAATTTATAAATTTCATTTATAGTCTATATTTCAAATTCCATTTGTTATATAAATTTATTCTTCAACTTAGGTTATAAGTTTTCAATTTCTACTCAATAATGAGACTAACTCATTATTGTCATTTTCTAACAACCAAGCAACCAAATATATAATTTACAAAAGTTCTCCTTTAATATATAAAAATAATTTGGGTAAAATTATTTCATTCACCCATTTTAAACAATATTGTGTCGAATTGTTCTATTCAAGTGTTTAGAAACCCCTTCGATACAGTTGCGCAGACTGTGCCGACGAAGGTTCATATGCCACTCAATAAACCAACCAACACAATATAAAACCATTTTATATTCACTAACAAATACGCGCTCATATCTATTAATACTCTCAAAATTCCCACCAGAGCCAAGGTTATCGCCAGCCTCCGCTCTGATACCAAATGTAACGACCCGACTTTCCAGACCCGGAAAATCGAACCATTTTAGTTAAGAAGAAGAGGTAGAAGAAGAAAAATAGAAAACAACATCAGAATCTAACCATCGCAGCGGAATAAAATATAATATATATCAACAGATCTTTACACAAATCAAAAACTATATCTGTTTATACAATACATCATCAGAATATATCATCAGAGTACATCAACATCCATAACATACAACTGAATACACAGCGGAAAAATAATATCAAGTACGGGAGTACGTATCGTCATCCAGCTCGTCTCCTGAGCTCCACAGCATCATATCCTGTATCCTATAATACTCGGTCTGACCCGAGCATCATATAAAACAATACCCGAGTCAGTCTGGAAAACCAGCGTGAGAAAATCACACTCAAATTGATTATTAAAGTTTCAAAATCCTTTGAAAACAAAGGCATCTCGTAATACCACGCCACAAATAAACATGTCGGGTTTTTACCTTACGATAGCTAAAACACTTTATATCAAAATCCTCTGATATTATAATAGTGTCTACAGAAAGTAAAATAGAATCTAGCTGAAATGCTTGCATCTCACATTTCAACAATAGTTGGGCACAATCAAAACCGTACAGGCACGTAGGGAGAATGGATTTCCAACGAATGACTAGGCACTGGGGTACCACCTGTCACAGTACGTGGCCTAGATCACAGTACCGAGGAGTACGCCCGCTCCCCTGCAACACAAGACCGGAATCATCCCTTACTGGATAATTCCAAATAAAATCACCCCACGGTTGGGATCAGCAACCGCAACACTAAGCCGAAATAAAAGGGACATATAGACAGGGATGACCTTACTCTCAAGTGGGGGCTACCCACGAAGCCTTGCTGCATAACCCCTGATTTTCAGTCATTCCCGGTTGATGAGGCTCGAGGCTAAACGATACCTTTATAGAACATATCCCTTAGAATGCCCATCGTCCACCTGACGATGTCACGAAAGCATTCGTCCATATAAGTCCGTCCCGGGTTCGAACGGAACCGAAGGCACTATTCCTACTACATCCATTTTGGAAATATCCTCAGGATTAGTAGCGACTAGCCCTTGCACTTCACTGCTCCATCTTCGACTCCGAAATCGTTACACGAAACGTACAAACCGGATCGAAGTGGTATTCGAGTCTCCAGACCTAGAATCCCGGTATACGGAAACTCGATCCCGGTCTCTTCGAAACGATCAGCGCATTTGGCCAATATTGATAGTCGGTTATTTAACTATCAATTAACATCCACAAGCAACCATCACACAATAAATAATTTCCCACATTATTTATTTGCCCAAATATCTTTCCAAGATATATTTCCAAATTTTCAAATATCATTTGAAAACAATTTCAAAACAGTTTCTGCTTACGGAATACATTTCCCAAATAATTATTTCCACTGAATCACCAAGTACAAAATACTTTTAATTTTAAAATAATTTAAAAACACTTTATTTAAATATACTTTATAACATTGAAATCAAACTACTTTAATACTTTATTAAAAATATATACTTTAAAATAAACCACTTTAGAATATAACTAAATTTCTCCTTTTAAAACATAATAGCAAATCACTTTTATATAATTACCACAATAATAGATTTTTGAAAATACTTACTTTGGAAATTAACCTTTAGAAATAATCAAATTTCCTAAAACATGCCTTTTTACACAAATTAGAACTTTTAACTTATATTTAAAATTGCTTTGAAAACGTACTTGGCTATCCAGAGAAATACACTTCTCATTCCCATCTTTTTAAAAATAAATCAACATTTATTTTTAAACCAAATCCATATCCTTTTATAAATTCCCATCTTGAATTTATATTCTCAAATATCCACTGATATTTTATTTTACTTTATAAACCCAGTTTCCAAAATCTCACTTCTCTTTAAATTTCAAATTCCCAAATATTTAAATCAATTTACAATTGATTTTCCAATTTATTTTACTTTGAAATAAATTTCCTTACTTAATTCATTTATTTCCAAATTCATTAACTTCCAGATTTTATTTCTCATTATGATTTAAAATCTTTAAACTGAAACACAAGTTTCAGATTTCCCAAATTCCTTCTTTCTTTTTAATTACATTTAAACATTGAATTAAAATAAATTATTTATTCCTTTAAATAATATCACATAAGTTTTCTTTAAATTCAATATTTCTCTGTTTATTCAAAATTCCTCTTTTCCATATTTGTTCGAATTTAGAAATTGCTTTATTTCTTTTACAATTCATTATTTAAGTTATTCAAATTCACTAGAATTATTTAACTTAAATATTTACTCTTTTATTTCTTTCAAAATTTCTATTCTAGAGATTTTGATAACTCAGCATTATCCAAATCGGTCCAACCAAACCATAATATCCAATTATCCATATATTTCATCACAGGATATCAAAAATCATATCACAGAATATTTAAACAAAATTAAATATTTTGAGGAATCCAGTTGGATCCCTCCAACCTGTTTCCCTGCATCCACAGACGTTAGCACAATACCAATTCCACTTCAAAGTGGAATATCGCGGTATATGGGATTTATAAAATATCATCCGCTATTATGCGGCGCATAGGGTCTCATCCGCTATATAATGCGGGAATATCAACAACTCCAATATATACATATGCCAATATATATATATATTGCTATATACTACTATATATAATATAGCACATCAATCAATGCAATCATCCAATCAATTATTTAAATTTAACCATTTAAATTTAAATTTAACTGAGTGAGATTAACTCACCTTCTATTTTGTTTGCAGTCTATTCCACTCCAGTTCCATTCCGACTTGTATTTTCTCGATTTTAGACCTTGTAAAAATATTTATATAGTCTATTAACATTTGAATTAATCGAACAATGTATTTTCCTAAGATTTCAGACCTTGACAACATTATAAAGTTATAAATACTCGAACTTATTGAACACTTCCCTTTAGATAAATTTACTAGCTAATTATTTAATAAATTTGATTGATAAATTTTCCTTTAAAACCCTTTACTTTCGAAACAGATTATAGATTTCAAAAATCCAACGTTTATAAATTTTCAAACACTTAAAAAAAATTCATATATTTTTTTCAAACCCTTTATATATATATATAAAATCTTCCTGATTTCATGTAGGTATTTAAACTAAAACAAGAACAACTTTAAATCCAAAAATTTACTGTACCTTTAACATCCACTTACTGTAACTCATTATAAATTTTGCTGCTTGTATTTAAATTGATAAGAGAATCATATATGTGTTCAAAATAAATTTATTAACATAAAAAACCTCACCTCGACCCTGCCTCGTAGCCGATTTCGCCGATACCCAACTCACGACAACGTTGACAACCACCGCGAAGCCGCTTGACCCAAACAGATCGACGAACCCTCGAGTCTCCAACGCGCGACAACCTCATAGCCGCGAGCCTCCCCTCCAACACGATGACTACGACTGCCACCATCGCACCCTACCAGGAACTGCCGCGACCCCTTCCTCCAGCCTCGCGACCCAAACCCTACGCCATCCCACTGCTTGACGACGAACCCATATCCTCACTTGCTCGCGATGCTTCGATCGAAGATCCAATCCCCCAAAATGCTTGCTGCGACGCTGCCGCAAACCAGGGCGAAACCCTATCTCAACGCGAGACCCCGACTTCGAACTATCGAGCTTCGGCCACGTTGATGGACTGGGATAAGAGGAAGAGGCGATCGAATTTTGAAGATGGACGCGTAGGTTTTTTTTTCTTTTTTCTCTCTTAAACGAACGATTTTAATTTCTAAAGGGAAGAGGGATTTGTTTTCGGACATTATAAATTTCTAAGTTTTTGTTCTGAAACCAAAGAGTGTTTGGCTTGTAAAAGAAGAAGGGGAACAAGATCTGATGGTTGCGTGTACGAGAGGCAGACAGGCACGATTTAAAAAGATGAAAGTGTATCTTCGTACGCGGTAGGTGGCGTGTAGGGAAAGACAAAGGAAACGTCTGTTTCAGCTTGCAAAAAGGTGGCTGTGAATTTGACCCTAGATTTGATTTTTATAAATTTATATTGAAAGAATTTCGTTATAGATTTGAGCGCGTCTATATATCGTACGCTCAAACGATCACTCCAAACATTACGAAAATTGAAATCTGATAATAATACAATATTACGGACCCATTGAAACTGGTTTCGTCGAATTCCGAGACTATGCCTCGGAAGGCTATTTTTAAACGTCAATTTAACAATAAAATTTCAAAACTGAACAAACTACTTTTAAATTCAATTTTAAAAGTTCTATCACCTTCAGTATTATTAATATGAATTTTATGAGCTTTCAAAATATTTTTAATTAGCTTAGAATACGAGATTTACTATTTTGTCCAACTTCAAATAAATTTAATTTAATTATTAAATTACTCAATAAACAGCGATATTTGAAATTTAAGTTTATAATTAATCTCTGAATATTTAAAATTAATTAAATATTCCAATTTCAAATGCTCAAAAATTCCGGGTCGTCACATTAATGGTCCGTGAGCACGTTTTCCTTCCTCCCTAACCTTGTTCGCCTCTACCATTGCTCAAGATCCACGCAGCTGCTCCGCTCCCCTCCTTTCTTCCTTCCATTTTTCCCTATAGCCAATCTTCCTCCACCCTCCTACTTTAAAATATAAACTGCACCTTTCCCTTCCTTTCGGCCTCTCCAACAACTCATCACTTAACCCACCACAGCCGGAAACTCCTCATCCCTCCTAAACACCCGTACTAAGGCCGCCACCTTCTAGTCACCTCCGCCCCTACCCGGCCAGTGCCGAGCACCCGAACAGCCTCGCCGACCACCTTTCCTTCCCCCTCCGCCTCTACACCCCATCTCCGCGTGCCTGACCACCTGAGCCAACTTATTTTCCGCCTTCCTCTCTGCTATATGTGGGTTATATATATAGGTAATATATTATGCTATATATCGGATATTGTATTAGGTTATATTGTTTTTCTTTTCAAAGTAAATTGGGGTTGCTGTTGCTTTATATATATATGTATATAGAAATGTGTTAGTTATAAATAATATTTTCCAAAGATTTGCATATTTCTAACGTGTGTTATATAAATATAAGTTAGATATATTTATGTATGTTTTATAATAGTCATATATATATTCAAAGCTTTTGGAAGTTGTATGCGTGAGTTATATATGGTATTGGTCTGCATATATTTTATAGCTTGCATGGGTTGGTTTTATATATTTTGAAAGTAACCGGTTTGTAAGCATTTGTATGCATTGGTTTAGATATATAATAGGTACAGATATTTACTGCAAATGTTATATTCGCTTTATACCAACAATCTTCAAGTTATATTAATAGGTATATGTGTATTGTTGAAACAGTTTTATCTATATTAGTATACAAGGTTTGTAATTTTTTTTTAAAAACTATATATTTTAGTGTTATATACATATTATAAACCTTCTTTACAAGCTGTATGTGTAAATTGTTTTCACACTTATTGGTGACAGGCTAAATCTTGTTTAAAACTATATCCATATTGGGTTCTTCTGTATATATGGTACATAACACCAGATTTAGTTATATACGTAAGTTTTGGAGTAATATAAATCTAAAGATTTTTGCTCGCATATATTTGTATAAGTAAACAATATTGATTTTTAGAGTAGAAACATGATATAGTTATATATATAATGGATTGTGAAGTTCTGAGAATGTTTGCATCTATGTTTTGTATGGGCATGTAATATGTAAAGTGTTTACTTAAAGCTTTATTGGTTTTTGAAATTTGATTTAATATATGGATTTATAGCACATATTTTGATTTATATATATATATATATGTATATGTATATTGATTTGAATATATGTATATATGTTTAAATTTAAGATTTATATAAAGTGTATTTGTATTTTAAATTGAATTTTTGGTTTAAAAGAGAATAATAATAATATAATATACATCTTGTTTAACTCTATATCAAGCTAAATTAATTTGTTTCCATCAATTTCTGTTATCAGCTTTGTTCGTCCAATTCGTGCTTGGATCTGTAACTCGTTTCATTGTCTATTCACTCTAGCCTCGAAAGGTGAGCAATCACTCACGATTAACGTTCTTTTATTTATTAAATTTGATTTCAATTGAAACGACAATTGAAATATGCTGTTGTAGTTATTTAAATTATTATATATGCTATTATCTGTAACTGTTCACCTGTGGGATATGACACTGTAACGACCCAGAATTTTGAACGAATTAAATTGAGAATATTTAAACCGACTTTAAATATTTGAACGATGATTTAATTTGAATCCGAATATAACTTTGAATTTGACGATTAAATTATAAAATTTAATTGATTGAAGTTGAATAAAAAAATTTGAATATTCAATTTAAAGTTGAAGAAAAATATTTCGAAGGCTTTTAAAATTCGTATTGATAATACTGAAGATGATAGAAGCTTCAGAATTTATTTTCGAACTGTTCTGTTCAGTTTTGAAATTAAATTGTTCGAATCGATATTCAAAAATAGTCATTTTTCACACAGTCTCGGAATTCGACGAAACAAGTTCCATTGGGTCCGTAATATTGAATTATTACCGGATTTCAAATTTCGTAGTAATTGGAGTGGTTGTGTGAGCATACGATAAGTAAACGCGTCGAAAATTATACCGAAATTTATATATATATATATATTAGCTGATTAAAATATATATTCACATCAGCCACCCTACTTCTGAGCAAGTCGACCTACTCTGCTTAATCATCGTTCTCCTGTCTCTCCTTTTTCTTTTCAAAATGCACGCGGCAATCATTTCCAGAACGAGGCATACGAAATAAATTATAGCAATGGCCTTACTTTCGTTCGAAAATCAAGTCATGGTCGAAGCCTCCCAGATAAAAGAATAAAATAAAATCGAACGAGCGATTATATCAAGCTTCAGCTCAAACAAGGTCGCAAGTCCTTCCCCCTCTTTTCAAATACCGAATCGAAATAAATTGAATTTGGACATCTGTTTCAAATCGATGGGGGAAGGGGGATCTCGAGTTCGAGCATCATGAAGGGAGACTGGAAGGAGGCGCGTGTACTCTCGCGTAGTCGAACGGAAGTCGCGAGGGGCTATGGCGATGGGGGGGGGGGCATTGCGCTTGTTGTTCGAAGGGGAGTTGATCGAGGAAGGTGAGAGCGGCGCTCGTGCTCGCATGAGGAGGAGCCGTGATGATGAGGCGGAGTTCGCGATCGAATCGCATCACAGCTAGGGTTTACTCGCTTGCGCGAGAGGAAGTCGACGTTGCAGGCGAGCACGCGGCAGGCGAAGCAGTGGTGATAGTCAATATTGTTGAGTTTCAGCTGAAGGTGGTGCGTTCGAATTTGGGGATGACAGGCACGACGACTTGGTGGTGGATACTCGATCGGAGCTGTGGAGATGGTAGTCTGAGTTTGAGCTTTACAGTGATGGTATCGAGTCGTCAGTGGTTGAACTTCGGCAGTACGGGTAGTCGCAGTGGTGACCTGGGAAAGCTCGATCTCGGTTGAAGGTATAAACATATGCTAACAAGTTTGTTTCGAATTTAAATCTGAAGAATATATGTATGCATATGCAGATTTTTAATTTACATATACATGAACAAGAATATAATATAAATTTGTAAAGTTTATGTAAAATTTAAAATTAAAATTTTGAAATCCATAAGTTATTTTTAAGTATAGGTATATGTAGTTTCAATAAAATTTATTTTTAAAGGAAAATTTTAGTTTTAAAATTTAAATTGTAGTTAAATAAAATTATAAGAGGAGAATACTGGTTTAAATAAAACTACCAGTTAATTTAACTATTAAAATGAAATTATCGATGAATCGAGATTATCAAATGAAATTATTATTCGATTATTTCGTATATTAATAGAATTGTATAATTGTTATACAAGGTTAAAATTTGGAGAAAACAAACTGAAACAAAAATGGATGGCAATTTTAAAGCTAAGGTGAGATTTTTCTCACTCAAGAATTGATTGCAGTTATTGATTGTTTGATATGATTGCTATGTTGATTGTGGTATTAGATATTTTAGGATATATCTATATATAGCAATATATACATATTGGCATATGTATATATTGGATTGATTGATTTCCCGCCTCGTATAGCGGATGAGACCCTATTGCGCCGTTAGTAAGCGGATTTTTATAAAACCCATATACCGCGATAATTCCATACTGGAGCGGAATTGGTATTGTGCTAACATCTTTGGATGCAGGGAAACAGGTTGGAGGGATCCAACTGGACCCCTCACATTGATTGAATTTATTTCTATTGTGATATGAATCTGTGAATGATTATAGTGATGCTATTAATCATATTGATATCTGGAAATTGTTTGAAAGCTAAAATTTAGCTGAATGGATGTTTTGACATCATTGGATTCCAAAAATAAACGGAATTGAATTTTTGAAATCAAAATAGAAATTTCTAAGTGAATTAATTTTAGAAATTGAATAAATTTTGAAGCAAGGAATTTTAAAGTATAAAAAGTTAATTTTTATATTCTTATCGAATTTATTCCAGAATCAAGTGAAAACGTTAAGTAAATGAATTTCATATAATAGTGATTTTAAATTGAAGAATTTAATTAAAATTTGGATTTCTAAATAGTTGGAAAAAGATAAAAGGGATTTATTTTCTTTAAGAGGAATTTGTTTAAAATGAAATAAGTTGGAAGTCCAATTATAAATTTAATTGGCAAATTGAAACAAGTTTAGAAAAAATCAATATAAAATGATTTGGGATGGGAAATTAATATAGAAATGAATATTGAAATTGATTTGGTATTGAAGTAAAATTAGAAATCAATTTGGGATTTGATTTTGGGGTTAAAAGTGAATATTTGGGAATGTGGATTTAAAAAATTGGAAATGATGTTAAAATGGGTTTATTTACAGTTTGTAAAGTTTAAAAGAACGATTTCTTTTAAAATAAATAAATTATAAGTATTTAACTTATAATATGGATTTTTGATGTATACGTTGAGTTAGAAAATTGAATGGGTCATTAAAGGAAATTTATAAAATCGAAGTTGTTATAGAATAGAAAATAGAAATTATAAACGTTGTTTTATAAATTCGAAATCAATTGGGTTGATAAATTAAATATAGAAGGACATTAAAGAAGATATATTCGCGATTTTAAATAGCGAATTTTTATTGAAATAAAATGTGTAGAAAAGACCGAAAATGTGATTAGTGAAGTATATTCACGATTTTGGACAGTGAATATATTTTTAAGTAAAATAGATAGGGTTTTGGGAAAGCGATATTATGAAATGAAGTTAATTGTTTTAAAAGATGTTTTAAAACGTGTGAACTATCGAAATCATAGATTTCAACATTTATTGTTGAAATAGACGTTTTCGAAAAATAAGGAAATGGTGGACTATAACACTGTTGTTGTAATATCCCGGAAATTTTGACAATATCAATTTAATAATCTGTTGAATAATTAAATTGATATGGATAATCTTTGATAATAAAATTTGAATTTAATTTAATAATCTGATTAAATTAGTATTAATTGGTAATTTTATCTTTTAAAATCTAATAAGATATTTTCTATTTGAATATATATATTTATTTATATATATTGTAAATAGAAGCTTTGGTAAATTGGAAATTTAGATTTAGTTTAATCTGGACTTTTTAAAGTTATTTAAATAAATAACATTTTAGTTTTAAATATACTTTAGATAAATCTTTTAATTGGTTAAGATATATTTTTAACTTAAGTTTAAATAAATAAGATTTACAAAATGGTTTGTTTTATTTCTTTTTAAAATATTTCTTGATAATATAATCTCTTGTTTAAATTATAAAATATGTTAATTTCAAATAATAAGTATAATGTATTATTTTTAATATGTATGAATTTTAAATGCTAAAATGAATTGTTATTTTAAATTGAATAAATAGTATGTAAATATAAGTTAACTTTTAAATTGAATCTTATAATTTAATTTAATTTGAACTTGAATTTAAGCTTTGAAATTCAAAAGGATAAATATTTAAATTGTTTTGGATTTTAGAATATTTGTATAAACTTTTATTTATAAATATAATTAGCTTTTGTTTTTCTTTAAAAAAGTAATTATATATATATAGATAAGTATTTAATAAATAAGAAAAAGGCATTTATTTACTTTTAAAATAAATAAATATATGAATAATTACTTAAGAGACATATGTCATTTTTCTAAGGTTCCATTTTAACATGTGTAATGTAAGTAATCAATGTAATGACAAGTGTCTTTTTTATTTTCTTTTTCTTTTATTTTTATAAATCACAAATTCACTTATATAAACATTGGCATATCTTTGTTTGATTCTTTCTATTTTCCTTTTCAAATACAAGAGAACTAAAACCATATCTCTAATTCAAATCTGAAATCAATATACTTTCAGATCAGAATTTATACAAATCAAATTAGTAATCAATATTTCTCAAACCCTTCTCAAAAACCAATTCTCTAAAATGCAAATCTGAAATCAGTAACCACTTCTAAAACTAATCCTCGAATCTAAGATCTGGAAATTCATAGATAGCTTTCAAATCAAAATTTATACAAATCAAAGATTTGTAATCAACTCCTCAAACCAGAAAATTCAATACCCTGTCTCATTTTCAAAACCACAATTTCAAAGCCTGTAACCCAGTTTGCAAACCTGAGGTCTTCAGCATAAATTTCTTTTCAATCTGGAATGATCTCAACAACTTAGTGTTTCCAGCAGCATGCATGTAGTTTATTCAATCTAAAGCTTCAACAACTCAAGTTAAAAATCAAATTCTAAGGAGCATGCAAGTTTCTCAGTTTCAAAAGCTATTTCAAAGTTAAACTACCTTTGTTCATACAAAACAGGTGAGTAACATTCTATTCTTAAGATTTAAGTTAGGAAAGATGATTGCATGTGAATATTTTTAAGTGGTTCTGCATATCTATGTATTGATGTATGATTTTATATCTGAGTTTCTATGTATACATGGATGAGTAGTTATGTGTGCATGTCTGTTATTTTTGAATTCTGTTCTGTTTGTTGCCAGACTCGAGAATTCCTTTTAAAATCTCTTACCATTGGATCTAGTTTTTGTAATAACTTAATTTACAAACAAGAATGGTTTGATTTATCATATATAAATGTTAAAAAGTTTAATTTAAGTCAAACCTTTGAGTCCGAGTGTCTCTGTAACCATAATAACAGTAATGTGATATAAAAGTGGAAATTTAAACTTTGTAATTTATAATTCCAGGTTTATAAATGGAATACTTAGACTATAATATGAATTTTAAGAATGAAATTATGATTTGTAGTTTTGTAATGAAGGAGCAGTTCTTATTTTAACTAAAAAGGGGAAATTGGGAAGAACTGGTGATCTAGATGGTCTGGGAAATTGGGTTTCTATCTGAGGTAGTAGAGTGATCAGAGACTCGAGGAAAAATATCAGGAAGATTTTTAAAGCATCGAGGAAGAAATGATTTAGGATTTAAATTCCTAACCCTAGTTTTAATTAGTCTGGGTAAAAAGATCATCACGATTTCTATGATGGATCGAGTGCAGTGAGGTTTGGGGAAATGAAAGTATGGTCATTGAAGAGTTTATGGACGGAGTTTCAAGATCTCTGATGATCGGAGTGACGTGGGGGAAGCGTTGACAGGTTTGGTGATGGTTGGGTCTTTCTGTTCCAGGTTTCGAAATTCATCTCGATTTCGACTGCGTGAGTGGATTGAAGTTTGGATGATCGGGGTTGGGTTGGTAGTCGATCGTTGTCTTGTGGGGATGCTCGGCGGTAGTCAAAGTGGACGCTGGTGATCGTGCACGTGCACAGGGTTGTGATTGTGTTTGGGGAAGTCTGGGTGGTTGCAGAAGGTCTCGAGTTTCCTCGGGTTGTTTGATGAGATGCTCGAAGAAATTAGGGTTGGGGACTCGAAGTTTTTTTGGGAAGGTCTCGGGTAAAAGATGTGATGCCAGGTTTTCAAAAGCCTGTTGTTAAATTTAAATCTAAATTTAAATTTGTGCAGTAAATTTAAACTGGATTTTAATCAAAGTTTAAATATATGAACTCAAGTTTAGTTTTGAATCTTAGATTTAAGACAAATAAGTTTTATAAATTCAAATATTGTAATAAGTTTAAATGTTTGTTAAATTTAAATGTTTTGAATTTAAAAAGGGATTTGTTTTAAATCTTGTAAAATTTCATTTACAAGGAAAATATTATTTATCACTTAAAGATTTTAAGTTGATTTTAAAACTTGTTGAAGTTAAATTATAAGTTAATGATTTATATGCATTTAATTATTAGGGAAATTAAATGGATAATTAATTTATCTAATAAATTAATGAAATAAGTAATTACTTAAAAGTAATTAAAGATTTAATATTAAAGGTTTAAGATTAATTATTTTAGAATAATTAACTTGTAATTAAGATTCATTAATTAAATAGGATTTGATTTTTAATTAATTAAATAGAATAATTAATTTAAGGATTCAAATTAATTTAATTAAGGTTTAAGATTAATTAATTAGGAATAATTAATTTATAATTATGGGTTATAAATTAAAGTATTAATTAATGATTAGAAATTAATTAATAAGGTAATTTAGAATTATTAAGTTATGATTAACCCTTAATTAATTAAATAATTAGAGATTAATTACTTGGTTATTAAGATTTATTAATTTGGAATTAATAATAATTAATCTAAGTTAATTACTTAAGAAAAATAATTAAATAATTGTTAATGAAGGTCATTAACTATGGATTATTAAATAATTAATTTATGTAATTAATTTTAATAATTAATTAGATTAATTAATTTAAAGATAATCATTTGTGAAATTGTTTAAATGGAATTACTTAATGGAAGTAATTAAGAATTAATTACTTATTGTAATTAATTGAAGTTAATTTGATTAGTTAAGTTAATTAATTAAGTTTAATTAATTTAGAATAATCAAGAGTTGATTTGATAAATAATTACTTAATGTAATCATTAAGGTAAGATTATTTAGGGGAGTAAATAATAAGATAATTACTGGAAGTAATTAGTGGAATAAATGATTTTATTAATAGAAGTAATTTGAGTTAATTACTTTGAATAATTAATCAAGGGATTAATTAAGAAATTAATTAAGGAGTAATTAATTTAGTTAATGAAAGTAATTAAGGGGAGTTAATTACTGATTGAAGATTAATCAAGGTGATAAATAATGTTGTTTAATTAAAAGTTAATTACTTAATGTAATTAATTTAATTAAGTAATTAATAATTAATTTGTAATTAAGGATCATTAATTAATATAATTAATGATGTAATTAAGAATTGATTAATTAAGTAATAATTAATAAATGAAGTAATTAATCAATGTAATTAATTAAGGATTAATGTAATTAATTATAGTTGATTAACTTAATTAATTTTAGTTAATTAATTAATGATGTAATTAAAGGTTAATTACAATAAGTGGTTAAGGATAATTAATTTGAGTAATTAATTAAGGATAAATTACTTGAAGGTAATTAAAAGATAATTAATCAAAGATGATTAATTGAAAAAGGTAATTAGAGGATAATTAATTAATTTGTAATTAATTAATGGTTAAGTAAGAAGGATTTATAAAATGAAGTAATTAGTTTAATTCACTTTAAATTAATTAGATGATATAAATCATTGCTTAAGAATGGATGAATGATATTGAATGCTTTGCATTGTTGATATCTCTGATAATAGATGTGTGATCTATGATATAGATGTTTGGTTGGATTGAAATGATAATATGGATTATCTATTGTAAATTATCTATCTATGTGTATATAGATAAGAATTGAATTGTTTTAACCTTAAAACAACTTGGCCTTAAAAGATACGCTTTGGATTTCGATGAGACCGGGATCGGGTTTCCGTATATCGGATTTCCAGGTCTGGAGACCCGAATACCACATCGATCCAAATTAACGATAGGTCGTGAATCAAGTGAAGATGAAGATTCAGAGTGCAAGGGTTATTGTCGTTAACTCTGAGGGTGATTCCGAAACGAGTGTAACGAGATAATGCCTTCGGTTTCGTTCGAACCCGGAACGAACTTATATGGATTGAATGCTTTCAGCACATCGTCAGGTGGACGATGAGCATTCTAAGATAGATGTGTTCTATTTAAAGGTAATCGTGACCTCAAGCCTCACAAACCGGGAATGGCTAAAACAGGGGAGGTGCAGCAAGGTTAGTGGGTAGCACCCAAGTAGGACAAGATTACCTCTGTCTAGATGTCCCTTTCTATTTTCGACTTAGTGGTGCGGTTGCTGATCCCAACCGTGAGGTATCTTGTGCGGGAATTATCCAGTAAGGGATGTTCCGGCCTTGTGTTGCAGGGGATTGGGAGTGATCCTCGGTACGTTGATCTAGGCCACGTACTGTGACGGGCGGTACCCCGGTAGCCCTGCCATTGTATGGAATCCAAAATCCAATAAGTGCCAACGGACTTGATTGTATAACCCACTTTGTGGCTAGTATGCTGGAATTTAATAATGTAACAATTTCAGCTATTTCATATTTATTTGAAAACCCTAGACCCTATTATAATACAATCGAATTTCCTATCAAATGTTTTGGTTAGCGTAAGGTAAAAAACTTACCCATGTTTATGTGTGGGAAGTCTTACGTGATACCTTTTCTTTCAAAAGGTTTTGAAGTTAAACAAGTTTAACCTGTTACTCACACCAGACCCATGTCTGACCCAAGTTGTTTATTTCTGTTTATAAACTCTTGGGTACTCAAATTTTTACGAGTAGCCAAGGGATTCAGGTTTAGCTTTGACGAGTAATCTGGAGGAGCAATGGAGCAGGAGGCTTCGGCGTTGTAGATATAGATAGTAGTTTTCCGCTGTGTTGATCTTTGTATTGATCTGTATTGTGTTGAGATGTAATAACTAGACAAATGTTTATAACTGTCTAGTATGTGATGTGTAATCTGTGTAACTCTGATAGATGATGTATATGATACTATGTAATATTTATGTGATATATTATATTTCGTTTCGTTTCCGCTATGAGTATTTGTGTTTGTTTCTTTTCTCTTCTTCTCTTTTCTACTTCTCACCCCTTTCTTTCTTATTAGCGATCCGACTTTCTGTGGAGAGAAAGTCGTGGTCGTTACAGTGGTATCAGAGCATTAGGTTGAGTGAATACCTAAGCTCTGGAGTGGTGTCTATCTTGAGAGCGCGTAATTGTTAGTTATATAAAAATGATTTTATATTGTGTTAATTGATCGGTTGAGTGGTATATGGATTCTGGTCAATACGAGTAGCTAACGTTATTGATAGGGATCTCTAAACACTTGAACCAGGCCAACGGACACAATATTGTTTTAAAGAGGTAAATGAAATAATTTTACCCAGAAATAATTTCTATATAAAAGTATCATTTTAAATATATATATATTTCTACCTATTTGTTGGGTTACCTGTTCGGGTTTTCCAATATAGGATATAAAGGTAGATAAGGTGGTAGTGTGAGTAACACGACTACCAATAGTTAGAATTTGAGTGTTGAGGTTGGAAGTGTATCTGTCGAGACTGTAGACCTAATACCGTCTCAAGTAAGCTTTGCTATGGTAAAGGATTTCATCGATCTCCGAAGGAAACTGTAATGGTTCGGAGTTTATCTTTGAAGTTTGGATGAGTAAGGTTGGATCTGTCGGTTGAACAGAAGCGAGTGATGGTATCTTGATACCTCAGGTAATAGTAGCTGTATGACGAGATACAATGACGATGGATGTTCCTGAAGAAGTTTTCTTTGGAACAAGATTAAGGAAGTGTGAATGTTTCGGTAGTGTGGCTGAGTTCAGCACAGTGTTTCTGTTGGTTTGGAGTCCGAGTTTCTCGAAGAGCTTTGGTTAGGAAGTCTTTGGCATTGTGGCAGCGTTGCAGCTCGGAGTATTCGATGGATTGGATAGTTAAGTATGGGCTGTTCTGATTTGTTAAGAGGAACAGTTTTCTTTGGAAATAGGCTGGTTTGATCGCAAAAGTGACTTGCGATAGTTTGAGGGTTCTCTTGGGTTATCAGAGTTTTTCTGAGTGTCTTCAGAGAAGTCAGGAGTTGTCCGCATCTGAAGGTTGAGTTTTCTTATCGACTGGATTCCAGGAGTAGTACCGGTAGTTCAGTCTAGTGGAAGGATGTTTTCCTAGAGATAGAGTTGGTGAAGCAACTCAAGTTTTGCAGGAATATCTGAGTTTTATTTATGGATCAGTGAACCTTATTTCTGGAATGAGTTGTCCAGTCTGTGCTTGTGTTCTACCTCAGATCAGAGTTAAGCAGCGAAAGCAGTTTGGAGTGTATCTCTGGATGGAAGAAGTAAGTTTGGAATCTACTGATGTTGTGAAGTAGAGTTATGTTTGGATCTCGTCTGTGTTCTGATTTGGATAAGTAATTGGTCTACTTGGTTGAATTGTCAGTTTGGATAACTGGAATTCATTGTATTTTACGTATCTCTGAGGGAATACGTATTTGATCTATCTTTGGTTGTAGAATCAGCAGTTCTGGAAGTTGGGTAGTTGAGTCAGACTCGTCTGTAGTCTGATATTCTGTTTAGTTCTGTAGATCTAGATGAGTAGGAGATCTATAGCTTAGTAGTTTAGATTGTTTGTAGAGCGAGTATCCCGGTATATATATATACTTGGGGAAACTCGAGGAATTTTAACTAGAATTTAGTCTAGATAGTTAGAATTTGATTGATTGGATGATTTGGTTGCTATGGTTGTTAGCATATGGATGATAGTAGATGCTTGTGTTTTGAATTTAAATCTTTAATGAGATTATTAAATTACCTTTGTTTAAATTTCGAGGACGAAATTATTTTAAGGGGGAAGGAATGTAATATCCCGGAAATTTTGACAATATCAATTTAATAATCTGTTGAATAATTAAATTGATATGGATAATCTTTGATAATAAAATTTGAATTTAATTTAATAATCTGATTAGATTAGTATTAATTGGTAATTTTATCTTTTAAAATCTAATAAGATATTTTCTATTTGAATATATATATTTATTTATATATATTGTAAATAGAAGCTTTGGTAAATTGGAAATTTAGATTTAGTTTAATCTGGACTTTTTAAAGTTATTTAAATAAATAACATTTTAGTTTTAAATATACTTTAGATAAATCTTTTAATTGGTTAAGATATATTTTTAACTTAAGTTTAAATAAATAAGATTTACAAAATGGTTTGTTTTATTTCTTTTTAAAATATTTCTTGATAATATAATCTCTTGTTTAAATTATAAAATATGTTAATTTCAAATAATAAGTATAATGTATTATTTTTAATATGTATGAATTTTAAATGCTAAAAGGAATTGTTATTTTAAATTGAATAAATAGTATGTAAATATAAGTTAACTTTTAAATTGAATCTTATAATTTAATTTAATTTGAACTTGAATTTAAGCTTTGAAATTCAAAAGGATAAATATTTAAATTGTTTTGGATTTTAGAATATTTGTATAAACTTTTATTTATAAATATAATTAGCTTTTGTTTTTCTTTAAAAAAGTAATTATATATATATATAGATAAGTATTTAATAAATAAGAAAAAGGCATTTATTTACTTTTAAAATAAATAAATATATGAATAATTACTTAAGAGACATATGTCATTTTTCTAAGGTTCCATTTTAACATGTGTAATGTAAGTAATCAATGTAATGACAAGTGTCTTTTTTATTTTCTTTTTCTTTTATTTTTATAAATCACAAATTCACTTATATAAACATTGGCATATCTTTGTTTGATTCTTTCTATTTTCCTTTTCAAATACAAGAGAACTAAAACCATATCTCTAATTCAAATCTGAAATCAATATACTTTCAGATCAGAATTTATACAAATCAAATTAGTAATCAATATTTCTCAAACCCTTCTCAAAAACCAATTCTCTAAAATGCAAATCTGAAATCAGTAACCACTTCTAAAACTAATCCTCGAATCTAAGATCTGGAAATTCATAGATAGCTTTCAAATCAAAATTTATACAATTCAAAGATTTGTAATCAACTCCTCAAACCAGAAAATTCAATACCCTGTCTCATTTTCAAAACCACAATTTCAAAGCCTGTAACCCAGTTTGCAAACCTGAGGTCTTCAGCATAAATTTCTTTTCAATCTGGAATCATCTCAACAACTTAGTGTTTCCAGCAGCATGCATGTAGTTTATTCAATCTAAAGCTTCAACAACTCAAGTTAAAAATCAAATTCTAAGGAGCATGCAAGTTTCTCAGTTTCAAAAGCTATTTCAAAGTTAAACTACCTCTGTTCATACAAAACAGGTGAGTAACATTCTATTCTTAAGATTTAAGTTAGGAAAGATGATTGCATGTGAATATTTTTAAGTGGTTCTGCATATCTATGTATTGATGTATGATTTTATATCTGAGTTTCTATGTATACATGGATGAGTAGTTATGTGTGCATGTCTGTTATTTTTGAATTCTGTTCTGTTTGTTGCCAGACTCGAGAATTCCTTTTAAAATCTCTTACCATTGGATCTAGTTTTTGTAATAACTTAATTTACAAACAAGAATGGTTTGATTTATCATATATAAATGTTAAAAAGTTTAATTTAAGTCAAACCTTTGAGTCTGAGTGTCTCTGTAACCATAATAACAGTAATGTGATATAAAAGTGGAAATTTAAACTTTGTAATTTATAATTCCAGGTTTATAAATGGAATACTTAGACTATAATATGAATTTTAAGAATGAAATTATGATTTGTAGTTTTGTAATGAAGGAGCAGTTCTTATTTTAACTAAAAAGGGGAAATTGGGAAGAACTGGTGATCTAGATGGTCTGGGAAATTGGGTTTCTATCTGAGGGTAGTAGAGTGATCAGAGACTCGAGGAAAAATATCAGGAAGATTTTTAAAGCATCGAGGAAGAAATGATTTAGGATTTAAATTCCTAACCCTAGTTTTAATTAGTCTGGGTAAAAAGATCATCACGATTTCTATGATGGATCGAGTGCAGTGAGGTTTGGGGAAATGAAAGTATGGTCATTGAAGAGTTTATGGACGGAGTTTCAAGATCTCTAATGATCGGAGTGACGTGGGGGAAGCGTTGACAGGTTTGGTGATGGTTGGGTCTTTCTGTTCCAGGTTTCGAAATTCATCTCGATTTCGACTGCGTGAGTGGATTGAAGTTTGGATGATCGGGGTTGGGTTGGTAGTCGATCGTTGTCTTGTAGGGATGCTCGGCGGTAGTCAAAGTGGACGCTGGTGATCGTGCACGTGCACAGGGTCGTGATTGTGTTTGGGGAAGTCTGGGTGGTTGCAGAAGGTCTCGAGTTTCCTCGGGTTGTTTGATGAGATGCTCGAAGAAATTAGGGTTGGGGACTCGAAGTTTTTTTGGGAAGGTCTCGGGTAAAAGATGTGATGCCAGGTTTTCAAAAGCCTGTTGTTAAATTTAAATCTAAATTTAAATTTGTGCAGTAAATTTAAACTGGATTTTAATCAAAGTTTAAATATATAAACTCAAGTTTAGTTTTGAATCTTAGATTTAAGACAAATAAGTTTTATAAATTCAAATATTGTAATAAGTTTAAATGTTTGTTAAATTTAAATGTTTTGAATTTAAAAAGGGATTTGTTTTAAATCTTGTAAAATTTCATTTACAAGGAAAATATTATTTATCACTTAAAGATTTTAAGTTGATTTTAAAACTTGTTGAAGTTAAATTATAAGTTAATGATTTATATGCATTTAATTATTAGGGAAATTAAATGGATAATTAATTTATCTAATAAATTAATGAAATAAGTAATTACTTAAAAGTAATTAAAGATTTAATATTAAAGGTTTAAGATTAATTATTTTAGAATAATTAACTTGTAATTAAGATTCATTAATTAAATAGGATTTGATTTTTAATTAATTAAATAGAATAATTAATTTAAGGATTCAAATTAATTTAATTAAGGTTTAAGATTAATTAATTAGGAATAATTAATTTATAATTATGGGTTATAAATTAAAGTATTAATTAATGATTAGGAATTAATTAATAAGGTAATTTAGAATTATTAAGTTATGATTAACCCTTAATTAATTAAATAATTAGAGATTAATTACTTGGTTATTAAGATTTATTAATTTGGAATTAATAATAATTAATCTAAGTTAATTACTTAAGAAAAATAATTAAATAATTGTTAATGAAGGTCATTAACTATGGATTATTAAATAATTAATTTATGTAATTAATTTTAATAATTAATTAGATTAATTAATTTAAAGATAATCATTTGTGAAATTGTTTAAATGGAATTACTTAATGGAAGTAATTAAGAATTAATTACTTATTGTAATTAATTGAAGTTAATTTGATTAGTTAAGTTAATTAATTAAGTTTAATTAATTTAGAATAATCAAGAGTTGATTTGATAAATAATTACTTAATGTAATCATTAAGGTAAGATTATTTAGGGGAGTAAATAATAAGATAATTACTGGAAGTAATTAGTGGAATAAATGATTTTATTAATAGAAGTAATTTGAGTTAATTACTTTGAATAATTAATCAAGGGATTAATTAAGAAATTAATTAAGGAGTAATTAATTTAGTTAATGAAAGTAATTAAGGGGAGTTAATTACTGATTGAAGATTAATCAAGGTGATTAATAATGTTGTTTAATTAAAAGTTAATTACTTAATGTAATTAATTTAATTAAGTAATTAATAATTAATTTGTAATTAAGGATCATTAATTAATATAATTAATGATGTAATTAAGAATTGATTAATTAAGTAATAATTAATAAATGAAGTAATTAATCAATGTAATTAATTAAGGATTAATGTAATTAATTATAGTTGATTAACTTAATTAATTTTAGTTAATTAATTAATGATGTAATTAAAGGTTAATTACAATAAGTGGTTAAGGATAATTAATTTGAGTAATTAATTAAGGATAAATTACTTGAAGGTAATTAAAAGATAATTAATCAAAGATGATTAATTGAAAAAGGTAATTAGAGGATAATTAATTAATTTGTAATTAATTAATGGTTAAGTAAGAAGGATTTATAAAATGAAGTAATTAGTTTAATTCACTTTAAATTAATTAGATGATATAAATCATTGCTTAAGAATGGATGAATGATATTGAATGCTTTGCATTGTTGATATCTCTGATAAGAGATGTGTGATCTATGATATAGATGTTTGGTTGGATTGAAATGATAATATGGATTATCTATTGTAAATTATCTATCTGTGTGTATATAGATAAGAATTGAATTGTTTTAACCTTAAAACAACTTGGCCTTAAAAGATACGCTTTGGATTTCGATGAGACCGGGATCGGGTTTCCGTATACCGGATTTCCAGGTCTGGAGACCCGAATACCACATCGATCCAAATTAACGATAGGTCGTGAATCAAGTGAAGATGAAGATTCAGAGTGCAAGGGTTATTGTCGTTAACTCTGAGGGTGATTCCAAAACGAGTGTAACGAGATAATGCCTTCGGTTTCGTTCGAACCCGGAACGAACTTATATGGATTGAATGCTTTCAGCACATCGTCAGGTGGACGATGAGCATTCTAAGATAGATGTGTTCTATTTAAAGGTAATCGTGACCTCAAGCCTCACAAACCGGGAATGGCTAAAACAGGGGAGGTGCAGCAAGGTTACTGGGTAGCACCCAAGTAGGACAAGATTACCTCTGTCTAGATGTCCCTTTCTATTTTCGACTTAGAGGTGCGGTTGCTGATCCCAACCGTGAGGTATCTTGTGCGGGAATTATCCAGTAAGGGATGTTCCGGCCTTGTGTTGCAGGGGATTGGGAGTGATCCTCGGTACGTTGATCTAGGCCATGTACTGTGACGGGCGGTACCCCGGTAGCCCTGCCATTGTATGGAATCCAAAATCCAATAAGTGCCAACGGACTTGATTGTATAACCCACTTTGTGGCTAGTATGCTGGAATTTAATAATGTAACAATTTCAGCTATTTCATATTTATTTGAAAACCCTAGACCCTATTATAATACAATCGAATTTCCTATCAAATGTTTTGGTTAGCGTAAGGTAAAAAACTTACCCATGTTTATGTGTGGGAAGTCTTACGTGATACCTTTTCTTTCAAAAGGTTTTGAAGTTAAACAAGTTTAACCTGTTACTCACACCAGACCCATGTCTGACCCAAGTTGTTTATTTCTGTTTATAAACTCTTGGGTACTCAAATTTTTACGAGTAGCCAAGGGATTCAGGTTTAGCTTTGACGAGTAATCTGGAGGAGCAATGGAGCAGGAGGCTTCGGCGTTGTAGATATAGATAGTAGTTTTCCGCTGTGTTGATCTTTGTATTGATCTGTATTGTGTTGAGATGTAATAACTAGACAAATGTTTATAACTGTCTAGTATGTGATGTGTAATCTGTGTAACTCTGATAGATGATGTATATGATACTATGTAATATTTATGTGATATATTATATTTCGTTTCGTTTCCGCTGTGAGTATTTGTGTTTGTTTCTTTTCTCTTCTTCTCTTTTCTACTTCTCACCCCTTTCTTTCTTATTAGCGATACGACTTTCTATGGAGAGAAAGTCGTGGTCGTTACAGTTGTTATAGTAAATGATTTCCGAAAGGAAATATTTTATATAGTATTGGGATTTATATATCTATCTTAACTCCGAATCCCTATACTAGTGATTTCAAGTCGTCGTAACGATGTTTTACGCAACATTCGTTTTGACTCAAATAAATGTGATTTAAGAATGATTTCCTTAAAGAATGAGGTATATACTTAATTTTGATTTTAAGTATATCGAATATTTTCAAATGTTGAAAATAAATAGACTTGTGAAAATACTTATTTTTAAATAAGTATGGAATTGCTTTTCCAATGTGAAATGAACGTTTTGAGAATTTATCCTGGTAAAGATAAATTGAAATTGAATATTGAAAACGATTTGAAAATCGAATATCAGTAGATATTTGAAATTGTAAATTCGATACGGAATTTATAAAAGAAAGCGAAGTTGTTTAAAAATAAATATTGATTTATTTTTGAAGAGTGGAAATTGATTTGAAATTGTTTTCAAATGGGTAAGTGTGGAAAATTTTATAAAGATATTTTTGAAGATGAAATAATTTGGAAAATTATTTGGAATCTGATGATGTTGCGCATCTTTATTGATAGTTAAATAACCGACTATCAATAATTACCTTTAGATAGGTATTTGTTGTGAATTGGATGAATTTGAATGCCACACTTATTTTTAAATAAACGCTCACTATTCGGGTTAGCCGGGAAAGGACCATGGGGTCGTATAACCCATTCCGAATATGTGATACGTCGTTATGAATTGCATTCGAAGACCGGTGTTGAAGACCGGATATTTTTGAAAACGGAAGGATTACCGTCGAGTTACTCTACATCGACTGATCTTCGATTTAGAGGTTTTATCACCCTTAGTGACGGGAAGTCCTGACGTGATTGAAAACTATCCGGATGTGCAAGGGCTTCGTGAGAAGTGCCTTCGGTTCTGTTCGATCCCGGAACAGACTTGTATGGATTGTGTAACGACCCAGAATTTTAAATAATTAAAATTCGAATATTTAATTAATTTTAAATATTAATAAAAGAATTTAAGAAGTCGAATGATTTATTTTTCGAATTTTGAATTTAATTTGATAATTTAATCGATAAATTAAATAATTGAAATTCCAGAGATAATTGAAAATCGAGTTTAAAATGATTGAAAATGATTTGGAAAATTTTATTTTATCATACTGGAGTTATAGAAAGGTTATAGAACTTTCAGAATTGAATTTGAAGTTAATCTGTGAAAATTGAATATTTTAATATTTAATTATCGACTGTAAAAATAGCCAATTTTCGGACAGTCTCAGAATTGAACGAGACCAGTTCCATTGGATCCGTAATGGTTAGTTATTATCGGATTTCAAATTTCGTAGTAACTGGGATTGTTGTGTGAACGTGCAGTATATAAACGCTTAGAAATAGTTATTCGAAACAATTTGAATTTAATTAAAGTATATATATTTTTTTTTTTTTTTATAAGTCAAACCCCAACCGTATTGCCTTCACATCAAAATTTTCTGCTCAGCCACCCTATGATCGTACTCGAGCTACCCTAGCATTTGGAACGCGCAGACTGAAATACACCTTCTTCGTTTTAAAACTCTAAGCAGATAACCAAAGAAACAAAACGAAGCCTTCTCGTTCGATCTATACCTCTTCCCCTTTCATAAATCAATTCGAACGAAAACAAAACGAAATCCCCAAATCAAACAAAAAAATGGCAGACGAATTTGCGAGAGACCGAGCATCTCGAGTACGCATAGATGGAAGCGGCGATTCGAGGTTGCGAGCATGCGGAGTCGAAGCGCTCACGGTGGCGTCGTGCAAGTCGAAGGCGACTCTTTCGCTGAGGGTTTTGTCTCGAGGGCGTAGGCGACTGTTGAGGAAGCGTATGTGGGGTCGCGAACTGGAATGGGTTTCGCGATGGGCGTCGCTCGATCTGGAGCACGAGATGATCGTCGCGATCGATCACGACAGCAGCTAGGGGAGAACTCGTGAACGTGAGGCGAGTGGTCGAAGGGACGGTCGTTCGACAGCGGCAGGTGGTGATGTTTATAATGTTATTGCTTTTATTAACTTCAGTAATTAGGTTAATTAGTGTTTTAAACTATTTCGAATGCTTGAAATTTTAGTTCATGATGCAGTAACTCTCAGAAAAGGATAGAAATTTTCTAACAGTAGGATGTAAAAGCAATTATATTTTAAGATTTAATAGATAGATAAGTATACCCATATGTGTATCTGTATATATAAGTTAGAAAAATAGAGAATAATAATATATGTAGATGAGATTTAAAAGATAGAAATGTTTAATGGTAATAAATTTTAGTGGTTAATTCAATTAGTTAACCTGTTTAAATTTTTAGCTACTAAAGAAATTTATAAAAAGAAAAAAATTAAATCATTAGTTTAAAATTAAAATTTTAGTTAAGTAAATTTATTAAAAGAAATTGGTTATTCGATTATTTCGAATATTAATAAAGTGTATAATTTATTTATACAAGGTATAAATGGAGAAAAACAAATTGGAATGGAAAAAATGGGATGGCAAAATATAAAGCTAAGGTGAGATCTTCTCACTCAAATTTGAATGTGGAATTTTTGCAGTTATTTATTGATTGACTGTTTGAATGTGCTATTAGATATGATAGGATATATCTATATATATAGCAATATATACATATTGGCATATGTATATATTGGATTGATGATTTCCCGCCTCGTATAGCGGATGAGACCCTATTGCGCCGTTAGTAAGCGGATTTATAAAAACCCATATACCGCGATAATTCCGTACTGGAGCGGAATTGGTATTGTGCTAACGTTTTTGGATGCAGGGAAACAGGTTGGAGGGATCCAACAGGATTCCTCAACTGTATTTATTTATTTACAGATGTTGGTATGTATTCTGTTATCATATGATGATATATGATATTTGACTGTTGTGATGGACTGATTGGTGTTGTGGCATCATCAGATTCAGTTTTGAAATGTAAAAATGACGACTTTTAATTTAAAAGGATTTTTAAAGTGATTTTTGAAAATATACGTTTTATGGAATTTTTGAATCGATTTATAAACGTAAAATTTTAAAGTTATAAAAGTTATAATTTTTAGTGAAATATAACCGAAGTGTCGTTTTTGAAATAAAAGTCGATTTATTTATAAAATGGTTTAAGTTGGGATTTTTGAATAACTATAAACGATTTGTATAGAAAGATTTATAAAAATTGATATTTTTGTAAATCAAAATATTGGACTTATAAAACGAATTTTTTTTATAAGTGTTAGAAAGTAGTATAAATGGATTTCATAAGTGAATGAAATTAATAGATTTATAACGTGAAGTTATAAAGTAAATAGATATTGTAGAATAAAAGATTTATAAGAAATTTACTTATAAATTCGACTTTTGCACTTAAATGGGATATAAATAGAAATTGCAAAATGAAATGATTTTGTAAGTTGAAATCGTTATAAAGTACGAATGTGATTTATAAACGTTGTTTTATAAATCCGAAATCACTTATTCTTATAAGTGGATTTTTGAAGTTAATAAAATGAGATTTTTAAACCGGAGTTGTTATAGAAAATAGAAATTGGAATTTATAAACGTTGTTTTATAAATTCGGAAACCAATCGATTGAATTTGATAAATTAAATATAGAAGATTATCAAAGGAGATATATTCGCGATTTTGGATAGCGAATTATTATCAAAATAAAACGTGTAGAAAATAGTGAAATGTAAATAGTAAAGTATATTCACGATTTTGGATAGTGAATATATTGTTAAGTAAAATGAACTTGTTTTGGGAAAGGGATATTACAGAAATGAAGTAATTGTTTTAAAAGATGTTTTAAAACGTGATAAGTATCGAATACATAGATTTCAACATTTATTGTTGAAATAGACGTTTTCGAGGAATTTAAGGAAATGATGGACTATAACACTGTTGTTATAGTAAATGATTTCCGAAAGGAAATGTTTAATGTAGTATTGGGATTTATATATCTATCTAAATTCGAATCCCTATACTAGTGATTTTGAGTCGTTGTAACGATGTTTTACGTAACTTTCGTTTTGACTCAAATAAATGTGTTTAAAGAGAATGATTTCCTTAAAGAATGAATATATACTTAATTTTGATTTTAAGTATATCGAATATTTTCTAAGTGTTGAAAATAAATGATTTTGTGAATTACTTATTTTTAAATAAGTATGGAAATGCTTTTCCAATATGAAGCGAACTGTTTAGAGATTTTATCTTTTAAAGATAAATTGAAAAGTGAATATTTGAAAATTTGTTTTCAAACGGTTAAGTGTGGAAATTATATATCTAGTAAAGATATTTTTGAAGATAAATAATTTGGGAAAATTATTTGGAATCTGATGATGTTGCGCATCTCTATTGATAGTTAAATAACCGACTATCAATAATTACCTTTAGATAGGTATTTGTTGTGAATTGGATGAATTTGAATGCCACACTTATTTTTGAATAAACGCTCACTATTCGGGTTAGCCGGGAAAGGACCATGGGGTCGTATAACCCATTCCGAATATGTGATACGTCGTTATGAATTGCATTTGAAGACCGGCGTTGAAGACCGGATATTTTTGAAAACGAAAGGATTACCGTCGAGTTACTCTACATCGGCTGATCTCCGATTTAGAGGTTTTATCACCCTTAGTGACGGGAAGTCCCGACGTGATTGAAAATTATCTGGATATGCAAGGGCTTCGTGAGAAGTGCCTTCGGTTCTGTTCGATCCCGGAACAGACTTGTATGGATTGTGTGTCTGACATTACACTTTGAGATATAAAGCCGATTTCTTTCAAATACATATCTGTTGGTGGCGGAGAATTTATTCTCTTAGCTTAACACCCTTCTCTGAGACGTACGAGCTCAGAGGTTATGTAGTTGAAATTTATCAGCGATATATCCCAATTTGGTAACGTGGCACACTGAGTGTTGCTGTGAAATGATCAGTGTTTGATCATTTGTGATATGATCATTTGTTTGATCTTATATCTTTGTGATCATAGGTTGATCATTTTGTTGGACCCGAAGCAGGGCTTTTTGAGAAAGCGTAGCTTTGTGGACGAGACTTCATCGAGCCTCAACACCCCGGAAATGGTCGAAACAGGAATGTTGCGGCAAGGTTATGAGGGTCGCGCCCTTTAGGGTATGTCATTTCCTTCTGGAAAGGGGTGGTATCATGGTATGGAGCCCAGATACTTACTCATGTGGATACACTTTCTTTATGATGTGTGATGTTGGATATCGAGCGCTCGGATAAAGGTCCCAAAGGACCGGGTGATGACATATTCGTGAGTTACCTGTTACAGGGGTAACCCGGCCTTGTTTGGCAGAGAGCAGTTTGTCTCTCGGGACGTCCAGCCAGAGGCGATCCTATTCGGCAGAAGGAAAGGAAGTTCCTTAGCCTGACCATTTGTTGGAAATCCAAACTCCAATACGTGACTTGTACGGTATTAGTTGTAGAACCTGCCATTTACGTACGGTGGTCACCACTGTTTAGATGGTAGCTATAGTAGGCATACGATACTGGTCGTATGTTGGCTAAGATTAATATTATACTTTCGAAATGTTTTCTACACTATGCACTAATAATAACATCAAAAAGGATTTGATTTTGCGTAGTAAGCATCTTTGACTATCATAAGAAGAAATCTCCTCCAATTCTGCGTTTGCATTGTGTGTGTGGCGGGAGGTCTTATGGTAGTTCCATTTTCCAAAAGCATTGCGAATTTCTTTTATTTTCTTTGTGAAAAATAACTGTTTTACGATCTCACACCAGTCACCATGACTGACTCGGAGTTTATTGTTCCCTTCTAAACTCTGGGTGCCCACAAATTTCCACACGGGCAGCCTAGAGTTATATTATCAGGATATTCTGGATATTCTGGAGCTTTGGAGATAAGCTGGATGACGAGACGTAGTATTTGTATCTGATATATTTATTCCGCTGTGTATTCTGTATGAGGACAAGTTATATAACTGTCCATTGTTGTATATTGACTCTGATGATTGATGTATGTATAAACTGATATAGTTCTTTGTTTTAAAAGACTAGTAATTATCTATTGTATATTGTTCCGCTGCGATATGTGAGATTCTGATATTGTTTCTGTTCTGATGTTGTTCCTTTGTTTCTTCTTTCTTTTTCTTCTATCTTTTCTTCTACCTCTTCTTTTAAAACCCTAATGGTTCGGTTTTTCGTTCACCTTGAGTAAATAGATGGAGATTAGTGTCTATTCAAGGGGTACGGAAAAGCGGGCTGTTACATTTGGTATCAGAGCATATGGTTAAGCGACAACCCTGCTCTGTTGGGTGTTACTCATTAGAGATAGAGTCAGTAGTACTCTAGAATGAGTTGAGTGTAATAATAGATACGAGTGCGTATTTGTTATTTGAATATAAAATTTGTTTTATATTGTGATGATTGGTTTGTTGAGTGGTATATGGATTCTGGTCGGTATTGTCCGTACAACTCTATCGATAGGGATCTCTAAACACTTATATAGAACAATTCGGCACAGTATTGTTTTAAAATTGGGTAAATGAAATAATTTTACCTTGATTATATTTTGTGTATAAAGAACTAATTTTTCAGAATTATTAAAGTATATATATGAATTGGTTATTTGGTTGTTAAAATGTATATATATACAAGTTAATTAAAATTGTTTGAATAAGTTGAATTAAAACAACAATTGTGAAAGAGTAAATTGTATAAAAGAATGAATTATAAAGGGTGAAGTTATAATTGATATGATTTACAATGGTAAAATAATCTTATATGTAAGAAGTGAAATTATGTGCAAAGAGATTTATAAATGTGATTTATGAATAAAAGGAAATTTTTGAAAGAATTTAAGCACTGATTTCACTATTGTTGCTGGGAAATAATAAGGGTGATGACTGCAGCATCATCAGTATCATTTTCGAGTTTCTGTGTGATTGATTTGCTACCATAGTAAATTGGAAATTGAGGTTTTGTTGTGATAAACAAATTTGAAAATTTAAGTCCAAATTTAAATATGGTAAATATAAGTGAAATAAGATTTATACTTATGATATGAGATAACAGATTTAACTTTGGTAAAGTTAATGAATTTGAGTAGCATAATGAAATATGATGTGAAATTTAACTAAAGGAAAGTCAAATGTGATATAAATTTGAATGATTGATGAAATTTGATTTTGGTAAAAGGTTAAATGAATTTTGTTAAGAAAAACAAAATCTGAATTGGATTTATAAGTGGAGACTTAAGTTAAGTTGAACAAATGATGTTTGAAATGGAAAATAACTTAAGTGATGTTGAAGTGAAGCTTATTTTGATATCAAAGTAAATTAATAAAGTGAATTTATTAAATGAATGTGAACTTGAGTTATATGAAATTCACTTGTATTTGTTAAAATGAATTAGCAATTGAATAAATAAATGGATTGGATGTTAATCAATCTAATGTAAAGTATTGATATGAAATAATGAATATAAGTGTTAATTCATTAAAAGCTAATGAAGTTGAGAAATTAAATAAATCGAATGGAAGTCAATTTAATTTAAAAGTGTTGAACCAAATCGAATGTAAAATTTATAATTTGGTTGTGTTGAATATACATTGGTTGTTATTTGATTGTTAGTTGATTGTGTATAAATTCATTAAGTATTAATGAAATTGAATTAACAAATTGGAAAGCTATGTGATTAAATTCAAATTGAAAATGAACCAACATGAATGTAAATTAGTAAATGTAAACTAATTGGAAACAAATAAATGGAAGCTGATAAAATTCAATATTCAGAAGATAAACCGAATCCAAATTAGATTGGAATTGTGAATTGAATTCAAATGAATTTGAAATGAATTAGTAATTAAAACTAATTTAAAAATGATATAAGCAGTTATATTGAAAATTTTGTAATTGAATGTACGAAATGGTTTGAATATATGCAACTAGATATTATGGCTAGTAGGATATACAGGTATAAAGGAATTGGAATTTAATTTCGAAGATAAATTTGAATGGCTCGACAAAAGGTAAGTATTTGAATTCGAATATGAGATTTGATGACTTATTTCTCTAGCCGCTTGGCTTTTTCTTTTTCTTTTTGAAATCTGAGAGTCCGTAGGGACGTTTTGTAGTCGTGCCATGTTAACCGCGCAAAGGAGACGCTGGCGAAATTTTTCGGAAATTCAGGGCGTTAGAAAATGTTTGAGAAAATTTTGAAAGTTTAAAATTTGAATTTAAACTCGAATTTGAATTGAGAAGTTAAACAATGATGTTTGAAAACTATGAAAGGTTTAGAAATTTAGTTGAATTAATAGCGAATCTTTAGTAGAAAGATTTGTTTTGATAAATTGATAAAACTATTTGAATTTGAGAAAATAGTAGACGAGTTAAGAACCTTTCTTCCTAGCTTGTAATTTCGAGGACGAAATTCTTTTAAGGGGGGAAGTCTGTAACGACCCAGAATTTTAAATAATTAAAATTCGAATATTTAATTAATTTTAAATATTAATAAAAGAATTTAAGAAGTCGAATGATTTATTTTTCGAATTTTGAATTTAATTTGATAATTTAATCGATAAATTAAATAATTGAAATTCCAGAGATAATTGAAAATCGAGTTTAAAATGATTGAAAATGATTTGGAAAATTTTATTTTATCATACTGGAGTTATAGAAAGGTTATAGAACTTTCAGAATTGAATTTGAAGTTAATCTGTGAAAATTGAATATTTTAATATTTAATTATCGACTGTAAAAATAGCCAATTTTCGGACAGTCTCAGAATTGAACGAGACCAGTTCCATTGGATCCGTAATGGTTAGTTATTATCGGATTTCAAATTTCGTAGTAATTGGGATTGTTGTGTGAACGTGCAGTATATAAACGCTTAGAAATAGTTATTCGAAACGATTTGAATTTAATTAAAGTATATATTTTTTTTTTATAAGTCAAACCCCAACCGTATTGCCTTCACATCAAAATTTTCTGCTCAGCCACCCTATGATCGTACTCGAGCTACCCTAGCATTTGGAACGCGCAGACTGAAATACACCTTCTTCGTTTTAAAACTCTAAGCAGATAACCAAAGAAACAAAACGAAGCCTTCTCGTTCGATCTATACCTCTTCCCCTTTCATAAATCAATTCGAACGAAAACAAAACGAAATCCCCAAATCAAACAAAAAAATGGCAGACGAATTTGCGAGAGACCGAGCATCTCGAGTACGCATAGATGGAAGCGGCGATTCGAGGTTGCGAGCATGCGGAGTCGAAGCGCTCACGGTGGCGTCGTGCAAGTCGAAGGCGACTCTTTCGCTGAGGGTTTTGTCTCGAGGGCGTAGGCGACTGTTGAGGAAGCGTATGTGGGGTCGCGAACTGGAATGGGTTTCGCGATGGGCGTCGCTCGATCTGGAGCACGAGATGATCGTCGCGATCGATCACGACAGCAGCTAGGGGAGAACTCGTGAACGCGAGGCGAGTGGTCGAAGGGACGGTCGTTCGACAGCGGCAGGTGGTGATGTTTATAATGTTATTGCTTTTATTAACTTCAGTAATTAGGTTAATTAGTGTTTTAAACTATTTCGAATGCTTGAAATTTTAGTTCATGATGCAGTAACTCTCAGAAAAGGATAGAAATTTTCTAACAGTAGGATTTAAAAGCAATTATATTTTCAGATTTAATAGATAGATAAGTATACCCATATGTGTATCTGTATATATAAGTTAGAAAAATAGAGAATAATAATATATGTAGATGAGATTTAAAAGATAGAAATGTTTAATGGTAATAAATTTTAGTGGTTAATTCAATTAGTTAACCTGTTTAAATTTTTAGCTACTAAAGAAATTTATAAAAAGAAAAAAATTAAATCATTAGTTTAAAATTAAAATTTTAGTTAAGTAAATTTATTAAAAGAAATTGGTTATTCGATTATTTCGAATATTAATAAAGTGTATAATTTATTTATACAAGGTATAAATGGAGAAAAACAAATTGGAATGGAAAAAATGGGATGGCAAAATATAAAGCTAAGGTGAGATCTTCTCACTCAAATTTGAATGTGGAATTTTTGCAGTTATTTATTGATTGACTGTTTGAATGTGCTATTAGATATGATAGGATATATCTATATATATAGCAATATATACATATTGGCATATGTATATATTGGATTGATGATTTCCCGCCTCGTATAGCGGATGAGACCCTATTGCGCCGTTAGTAAGCGGATTTATAAAAACCCATATACCGCGATAATTCCGTACTGGAGCGGAATTGGTATTGTGCTAACGTTTTTGGATGCAGGGAAACAGGTTGGAGGGATCCAACAGGATTCCTCAACTGTATTTATTTATTTACAGATGTTGGTATGTATTCTGTTATCATATGATGATATATGATATTTGACTGTTGTGATGGACTGATTGGTGTTGTGGCATCATCAGATTCAGTTTTGAAATGTAAAAATGACGACTTTTAATTTAAAAGGATTTTTAAAGTGATTTTT
Source organism: Allium fistulosum (assembly GCA_030737815.1). Taxonomy (NCBI): domain Eukaryota; kingdom Viridiplantae; phylum Streptophyta; class Magnoliopsida; order Asparagales; family Amaryllidaceae; genus Allium; species Allium fistulosum. The sequence goes on from CM060902.1 coordinate 1,392,030,353, forward strand.
GAAAATATACGTTTTATGGAATTTTTGAATCGATTTATAAACGTAAAATTTTAAAGTTATAAAAGTTATAATTTTTAGTGAAATATAACCGAAGTGTCGTTTTTGAAATAAAAGTCGATTTATTTATAAAATGGTTTAAGTTGGGATTTTTGAATAACTATAAACGATTTGTATAGAAAGATTTATAAAAATTGATATTTTTGTAAATCAAAATATTGGACTTATAAAACGAATTTTTTTTATAAGTGTTAGAAAGTAGTATAAATGGATTTCATAAGTGAATGAAATTAATAGATTTATAACGTGAAGTTATAAAGTAAATAGATATTGTAGAATAAAAGATTTATAAGAAATTTACTTATAAATTCGACTTTTGCACTTAAATGGGATATAAATAGAAATTGCAAAATGAAATGATTTTGTAAGTTGAAATCGTTATAAAGTACGAATGTGATTTATAAACGTTGTTTTATAAATCCGAAATCACTTATTCTTATAAGTGGATTTTTGAAGTTAATAAAATGAGATTTTTAAACCGTAGTTGTTATAGAAAATAGAAATTGGAATTTATAAACGTTGTTTTATAAATTCGGAAACCAATCGATTGAATTTGATAAATTAAATATAGAAGATTATCAAAGGAGATATATTCGCGATTTTGGATAGCGAATTATTATCAAAATAAAACGTGTAGAAAATAGTGAAATGTAAATAGTAAAGTATATTCACGATTTTGGATAGTGAATATATTGTTAAGTAAAATGAACTTGTTTTGGGAAAGGGATATTACAGAAATGAAGTAATTGTTTTAAAAGATGTTTTAAAACGTGATAAGTATCGAATACATAGATTTCAACATTTATTGTTGAAATAGACGTTTTCGAGGAATTTAAGGAAATGATGGACTATAACACTGTTGTTATAGTAAATGATTTCCGAAAGGAAATGTTTAATGTAGTATTGGGATTTATATATCTATCTAAATTCGAATCCCTATACTAGTGATTTTGAGTCGTCGTAACGATGTTTTACGTAACATTCGTTTTGACTCAAATAAATGTGTTTAAAGAGAATGATTTCCTTAAAGAATGAATATATACTTAATTTTGATTTTAAGTATATCGAATATTTTCTAAGTGTTGAAAATAAATGATTTTGTGAATTACTTATTTTTAAATAAGTATGGAAATGCTTTTCCAATATGAAGCGAACTGTTTAGAGATTTTATCTTTTAAAGATAAATTGAAAAGTGAATATTTGAAAATTTGTTTTCAAACGGTTAAGTGTGGAAATTATATATCTAGTAAAGATATTTTTGAAGATAAATAATTTGGGAAAATTATTTGGAATCTGATGATGTTGCGCATCTCTATTGATAGTTAAATAACCGACTATCAATAATTACCTTTAGATAGGTATTTGTTGTGAATTGGATGAATTTGAATGCCACACTTATTTTTGAATAAACGCTCACTATTCGGGTTAGCCGGGAAAGGACCATGGGGTCGTATAACCCATTCCGAATATGTGATACGTCGTTATGAATTGCATTTGAAGACCGGCGTTGAAGACCGGATATTTTTGAAAACGAAAGGATTACCGTCGAGTTACTCTACATCGGCTGATCTCCGATTTAGAGGTTTTATCACCCTTAGTGACGGGAAGTCCCGACGTGATTGAAAATTATCTGGATATGCAAGGGCTTCGTGAGAAGTGCCTTCGGTTCTGTTCGATCCCGGAACAGACTTGTATGGATTGTGTGTCTGACATTACACTTTGAGATATAAAGCCGATTTCTTTCAAATACATATCTGTTGGTGGCGGAGAATTTATTCTCTTAGCTTAACACCCTTCTCTGAGACGTACGAGCTCAGAGGTTATGTAGTTGAAATTTATCAGCGATATATCCCAATTTGGTAACGTGGCACACTGAGTGTTGCTGTGAAATGATCAGTGTTTGATCATTTGTGATATGATCATTTGTTTGATCTTATATCTTTGTGATCATAGGTTGATCATTTTGTTGGACCCGAAGCAGGGCTTTTTGAGAAAGCGTAGCTTTGTGGACGAGACTTCATCGAGCCTCAACACCCCGGAAATGGTCGAAACAGGAATGTTGCGGCAAGGTTATGAGGGTCGCGCCCTTTAGGGTATGTCATTTCCTTCTGGAAAGGGGTGGTATCATGGTATGGAGCCCAGATACTTACTCATGTGGATACACTTTCTTTATGATGTGTGATGTTGGATATCGAGCGCTCGGATAAAGGTCCCAAAGGACCGGGTGATGACATATTCGTGAGTTACCTGTTACAGGGGTAACCCGGCCTTGTTTGGCAGAGAGCAGTTTGTCTCTCGGGACGTCCAGCCAGAGGCGATCCTATTCGGCAGAAGGAAAGGAAGTTCCTTAGCCTGACCATTTGTTGGAAATCCAAACTCCAATACGTGACTTGTACGGTATTAGTTGTAGAACCTGCCATTTACGTACGGTGGTCACCACTGTTTAGATGGTAGCTATAGTAGGCATACGATACTGGTCGTATGTTGGCTAAGATTAATATTATACTTTCGAAATGTTTTCTACACTATGCACTAATAATAACATCAAAAAGGATTTGATTTTGCGTAGTAAGCATCTTTGACTATCATAAGAAGAAATCTCCTCCAATTCTGCGTTTGCATTGTGTGTGTGGCGGGAGGTCTTATGGTAGTTCCATTTTCCAAAAGCATTGCGAATTTCTTTTATTTTCTTTGTGAAAAATAACTGTTTTACGATCTCACACCAGTCACCATGACTGACTCGGAGTTTATTGTTCCCTTCTAAACTCTGGGTGCCCACAAATTTCCACACGGGCAGCCTAGAGTTATATTATCAGGATATTCTGGATATTCTGGAGCTTTGGAGATAAGCTGGATGACGAGACGTAGTATTTGTATCTGATATATTTATTCCGCTGTGTATTCTGTATGAGGACAAGTTATATAACTGTCCATTGTTGTATATTGACTCTGATGATTGATGTATGTATAAACTGATATAGTTCTTTGTTTTAAAAGACTAGTAATTATCTATTGTATATTGTTCCGCTGCGATATGTGAGATTCTGATATTGTTTCTGTTCTGATGTTGTTCCTTTGTTTCTTCTTTCTTTTTCTTCTATCTTTTCTTCTACCTCTTCTTTTAAAACCCTAATGGTTCGGTTTTTCGTTCACCTTGAGTAAATAGATGGAGATTAGTGTCTATTCAAGGGGTACGGAAAAGCGGGCTGTTACAAATTGTGTGTCTGACGTTACAATTTGAGATATAAAGCTGATTTCTTTCAAATACATTTCTGTTGGTGGCGGAGAATTTATTCTCTTAGCTTAACATCCTTCTCTGAGATGTACGAGCTCAGAGGTTATGTAGTTGAAATTTATCAGCGATATATCCCAATTTGGTAACGTGGCATACTGAGTGTTGCTGTGAAATGATCGGTGTTTGATCATTTGTGATATGATCATTTGTTTGATCTTATATCTTTGTGATCATAGGTTGATCATTTTGTTTGACCCGAAGCAGGGCTTTTTGAGAAAGCGTAGCTTTGTGGACGAGACTTCGTCGAGCCTCACACCCCGGAAATGGTCGAAACAGGACGAATGCAGCAAGGTTCTAGGGAGTAGCGCCCCTTAGTGTATGTCATTCCTTCTAGATAAAGGTGGTATCATGGTATGGAGCCCAGATACTTAACCTCTGTGGTTGCTGCAAAATTTATTTCTTTGTGGTTTGTTGGAAATCGGGGATCCTCGGGAAGATCGGTGACGATCGGGGGATGGCATACGCGTGTCAGTAGTTACCTATTTTTGCAGAGGTAACCCGGCCTTGTGTTGGCAGAGATCCGGTTAGGTTCTCGGGTCGTCTATTCCAGGGACGTACCCATCGTGGATAGGAAGTTCCTTAGCCTGACCATTTGTTGGAAATTCAAAGAAACAATACGAGCCTTTACGATTTCAATTGTATAACCTGTCTCCTCAGGAGGCAGCTATAGCAGGCATAATATAATGGTACCTATGCTGGCTAAGATTTATATTATACTTTCGAAATGATTTTCCACTATGCACTAATAATAATATAAAAAAGAATTTGATTTTTGCGTAGTAAGCATCTTTGACTAACATAAGAAGAAATCTCCTCCAAGTCTGCGTTTGCATTGTGTGTGTGGTGAGAGGTCTTATGGTAGTTTCATTTTCCAAAAGCATTGCGAATTTACTTTAAAATTCTCTATTGTTGTTTTTAAAGAAAAATAACTGTTTTACGATCTCACACCAGTCACCATGACTGACTCGGAGTTTATTGTTTCCCTTCTAAACTCTGGGTGCCCACTATTTTCCACACGGGCAGCCTAGAGTTATATTATCAGGATATTCTGGATATTCTGGAGCTTGGAGATAAGCTGGATGACGGGACGTAGTATTTGTATCTGATAGTATTTATTCCGCTGTGTATTCTGTATGAGACCAGTTATATAACTGTCCATTGTTGTATATGACTCTGATTGATGTATGTATAAAATGATATAGTTCTTTGTTTAAAGATTATTCATTTATCTATTATATATTGTTCCGCTGCGATATGTGAGATTCTGATATTGTTTTCTGCTTCTGTATCTGATGTTGTGTTGTTGTTCTTCTTTCTTTTTCTTCTATCTTCTTCTTCTACCTTTTCTTCTTTCTTAAAACCATAACTTTCCGGGTTTCCGGCATTCGATGGCTCAGCAGTCGATAAAGTGAGTATCGATGTTGAATTTTCGAAAGTCGAAAATTGTGACGACCGCCCATGACCCCTGCACCGAATCTAGAGATAGAGCGCTGTAAAGTGTGCCAGGCGACCATGGACGATTGTCAAGGTAAGATTAAAACAACAGGATCTATCGTATTACTCACAGCGCATGGACAAAATACAATAGAACATATGTATAGTGAAGCTTTACAGAATAAAATGACATCATATAAAACTCCATAATAGTTGAATACAAGCATCCACATAGTCAATACATCCAGCCTCACTACATAACTCTCAGAGAATACAAAACAGCGGAAAAATCCAGTACATATAAGAAGATAATATGCAACCCTCTAGCTCGTCTTCGATATCAGCATCGTGAGAAGAGAACAGCACCTGTCACCTGCTACCTAGTCTGCCCGTCCCAAAATGGACGAACAGCCCAAGGCAATAAGAATTAAAACATAAAGCCTTGAGTCAGACAACAGTCTTAGTGAGCAGTAAATTAGCTAACAACATACCAAAAGAGCATAAAGGAAAAGGAATACAACCCTCCCACTCCAACCTCATTCTACAGTGATAGCCCCCAGACACACACTAAGCAGAAGCAAACATAGCAGAGCATACAATTTAAAGTAAAGCAATTGTCACTCGAGTCAAGAGCGATGTTTTCCAAGTACAAATCCCAAGGTCTAAAACCAAGGTCAGATAAGCACCCAGGAAATACCGCTCTTGAGACCGAATGATGATACAACCAAACATCCATGACTCGGCTATCACTGTTATCATTGTTGCGATATCACCGTTAATTGAATGACCGGCACATTCTTTCAGCCGTCCGTCAAGGGCTAATGGTAACCCCGGTTCTAGACATAACTCCCGCACGTCATCGTGACCCGTGCCTAGGATTATCGAATCTACCCAGAGTACTCGACCATCAACTTAGTCTTTTGGGCGTCCCCATGTACTCTTGCTTAGAGCATGCTAGAACCTTCAACAACGATGAGATCTCAACCTCCTAGTCATCCTCCTCGACGACTATTGCCATACTAGCTCAAGCGCCTCTCGAGCATCCATTATCCTCAACTCGAATCATATCACCGAGTTATCAACATGCTTGGAATGATCCCGCCTGGATTAGACCAAGTCTTCATCATATGATTGCCTCGCTTCATTACATCCTCGCAAAGCCTCATCTCATCACCACATCATCAAATCTATGCATAAGAGCTTCATCATCCCGCTACATATGCCACGTGCAGCTTTTCCATTTTCAAGAGCCTTTCCCTTAGCTTTTGAATCATCTTCGATCTAAATCTAATCATCAATCATCTAGTTCATAACAAGCAATCAAATCAAACATCAATCCAAGCAATCAAGCATTCAAAAATGATCTAAGTAGACAATTATAACAATAATGGCATTTTCGTAATTAAAGAGTTGAAAGTCCAATAAGCATTAAAACATGGATTATATCTCTACAAACTTGATGAATGAACTTGCATAGGTTAACATATGATAAAATGGATGCAACATCATCATGAACAATGGATCTACATGGATCTATACATAGGATGAAGAAAATGCATGGAAATCACTATTTTAACACCAAATCGAGCCAACAATCCGATATACTCCTTTGGATCCGTGTGAGAGATAATCACCACTCACCAAATCACCTAAACAACCTCAAATCAACACACTTCAGATCTGGACAGCGAAGGATGAAGCTAGATCTACCACAAATCCGCTTCAAATGAAGAAATCTCTCTTGAAAAGATGAAGATCTTCAATCTAAGCTCTTGAATCTTCAATCTTGATCTTCGATTAGGATGGATGGAAGCACTAGATTAAAGTGGAGAAAAGAAGTGAAGAAGTGTAGAAGTCGAGCTCTCAAAATGGCAGCACTTCGTCGCTTCAAAAATCCGGATCCCAAAAAGTGAGAACAACCCCTCCTATTTATAGCTGAAATCTGTCCTTAAGTCGAAATCTGGCTATCTCCCTAAGTCGCTTCCGACCTAAGCGACCTAAGCCTCTCCGACCTAAGCCTCTCCGACCTAACAGATGTACGTCTTAACTTCTTTGCGACCTAACACTTAGGAAACCCAGCGACCTAACAACTTAACGACCTAACTATCTAAGACTCAGTTGGGTTGCGACCTAACACAAGTCGACCTAAAACAACACGCGACCTAACACTTGAACTATCCTAGCGACCTAACAACTTAGCAACCTACGCGACCTAACACAACAGCCTAACTCCTAAGGTCGCCAACTTGTTAACTTCTTAGGTCGCCAACTTGTTAACTCCTTAGGTCGCCAACACGGAACCACTAGGTCGCTAACTCAGAACCACTAGGTCGCTAACTCAGAACCACTAGGTCGCTAACTCAGAACCACTAGGTCGCTAACTCGGCAACTACTAGGTCGCTAACTCAGAACCACTAGGTCGCTAACTCGGCAACTACTAGGTCGCTAACTCGGCAACTACTAGGTCGCTAACAAGCTAACCCCTTAGGTCGCGAACTATTATAGGTCGCTAACCACTAGTTTCCTTAGGTCGCTGCCGACCTAAATATACTAGCCCGGCACCACTAGGTCGCTCATCCCTAGGTCGTCAACTACTGGGTTTACTTAGGTCGCTACCAACCTATCTCTTAGGTCGCTAACACCTTAACTCGCCAGAAACTCTAAAGTCTCCTTCCTTTTAGGTCGTCTACGACCTAAACCCTTACCATCCATCACACGACCTAACTCCAAACCTTAAAGTCACCAATCCCCAACATTCTTAGGTACGACTTATCTCCTAAGTTGCCAACAATACTTAACTAACCTCTAGGTCGCATACGACCTAGGACTTAGGCAAATTTCAACCAAGATCTGGAATAACTAGAAAATGCTGAAAATCCCAGATTTTGACAAACTTTTCGATCCGAAAAATACGGGTCGTTACATTCTCTCCCCCTTAGGAATTTCGCCCCCGAAATTCCAAGCAAACAAGGCAATCAAAGGCTATTCTGTACGCCTACCATCCATAGCAATCAACAAACCATGCATCCAATTCTAGCTTAGCGTACAGAATTCTAAGACTTAGAACAAGTTACAATATCGCGAGATGAGACGACACCTTAGGGCCATACCTTGAAGAGTTCAGGATGAGCTGCCTTCATCCTCTCTTCCACCTCCCACGTACAGTCGTTATCATCATCACTCCATTGTATCTTGAGCAACTTAACTACCTTCCTCCTAAGCTGTTTCGTGTCGGTTTCAACAACACGAAGCGGCTTACGAGGTCTTCTATCAACTGGATCAACTTCTAAGTCTTCACAGCTATCAGCAGAAACCACTGTATTCGAGTCGTGCACATACTTCCGTAGATAAGATACATGAAAAACATTGTGCACACCCGACATCTTCTCAGGTAACTCCAATCTGTAGGCGAGCTTTCCAATTCGCTCGATGATCGGGAATGGTCCAACAAATCTCGGAGTCAATTTTCCTTTCTTCCCGAATCGAATAACATTCTTCAGTGGAGAAATCTTCACAAAAACCATATCTCCCACGTCGAACTCCAAATCCTTTCGACGCTTATCAGCATAACTCTTCTGACGGTCTTGGGCTGCCTTCATTCGTTGCCGAATGATCTCTATGCAATCCGAAGTCTGTCGAATCATCTCTGGCCCAAGTATCAGCTTTTCCCCAGTTTCCAACCAACATGTCGGAGAGTTACACGGTCTTCCATACAATGCCTCATATGGTGCCATACCAATACTTGACTGGTAACTGTTGTTGTACGCAAACTCCACCAAATGAAGGTGATCTTCCCATGATCCTCCGAAGTCCAAAACACATGCTCTAAGAAGATCTTCCAAAACTCGGTTGACTCTCTCGGTCTGACCATCTGTCTGAGGGTGATAAGCTGTACTCAAACACAACTCGGTTCCCAAAACTTCCTGGAAGCTCTTCCAAAATCCACTAGTGAACAATGGATCTCGATCGCTCACTATACTCTTCGGAATACCATGGAATCGAACTATCCACTTCACATACAACTCAGCCAACTTTGATGCAGTCCTAGTCGATCGAACAGGAGTGAATCGTGCACTCTTAGTCAGACGATCCACAATGACCCAAATCCCTTCATTTCCCGTTCTGGTTCTAGGCAATCCATCAATAAAATCCATCGACACTTGTTCCCACTTCCATGTAGGAACTTCTAAGGGTTGAAGCAATCCACTTGGCTTCCTCTGTTCAGCCTTTACCAACTGACAGTTCATACACTTGGAAATGAAATCTCCAACATCCTTCTTCATGCCTTCCCAGTAGTAGTTTCTCTTCATATCCCGATACATCTTATTTCCACCTGGATGAATTGTCAACTTCGAGTGATGACTTTCCTTCAGAACTTCACTCCTCAATTCATCTATATCGGGAACCACTAGTCGTCCTTGCTTTCGAAGCCAACCTTCTCTATCGACCTCGAATCCTTTATCCTTTTCTGGCTCCAATCCAGATTCCAATTCACGGATAATCTTGACAAGCTTATCATCTCGCTTTTGACTCTCGCCAATCCTTTCCACAAGAGTCGGTCTTATCGATAAGTTTGCCAACATTTCAGGTTCCAATTCGCATCTAGGCCTGAAGTCAAATCCAGCTAAATACTCGAGACTCTTCCATTCAGAAAACATGACTCCCAATCCTGCATGTCTTCGACTTAACGCATCAGCCACTGCGTTACCTTTTCCCGGAGTATAAGCTATACCAAAATCATATGATGCTAAAAACTCTAGCCAACGTTGCTGTCGAAGATTCAAATCCTTCTGGGAGAAAAGATACTTCAACGACTTATGATCCGTAAACAACTCGAATCGAACTCCCAACAGATAACGCCTCCACATCTTCAGAGCAAATACAATCGCCGCTAACTCCAAATCATGAGTTGGGTAATTCTTTTCATGCGGCTTCAGTTGTCGACTAGCATACGCAACAACTTTATCCTTCTGCATCAGCACTGCTCCAAGTCCAGTACCACATGCATCGGTGTAAACCACCATCTCATCATTCCCACTTGGAATAGTCAAAACAGGAGCACTCGTTAGTCGCTCTTTCAGGATTCCGAAAGCTTGCTCACACTTAGCATCCCAACTGAACACTTGGTTCTTTTTCGTTAATCCTGTTAACGGTGCAGCTACCTTGGAGAAGTCCTTGATAAACCGTCGATAATATCCTGCTAATCCAAGAAAACTTCTCACCTCTGATGCATTCTTAGGTCTAACCCAATCCTGGATTGCTGCCACCTTAGCGGGATCAACCGCTATTCCATTTCCAGAAATCACATGGCCTAAGAACCTCACTTCACTCTTCCAGAAGTGACACTTTGAAAACTTAGCCTTCAGTTGATGTTTCCGCAGGATTTCCAAAACAATACGCAAGTGCGTCCTGTGCTCTTCTTCCGTTCTGGAATAAATCAGAATATCATCCACGAACACAAGTACGAACTTGTTCAACTGATCTCTGAACACTCTATTCATAAGATCCACAAAATATGCTGGCGCGTTAGTCAATCCAAACGGCATTACCAGCCACTCAAAGAAACCGGATGGTGTCCTAAAAGCAGTCTTCGGCACCCTATCCTTAGCCACTCTCAACTGGTGAAATCCCGTTGCCAAATCCATCTGAGAAAACACCTTAGCTTCGTGAAGCTGATCAAACAAGTCATCTATTCTCGGTAATGGATACTTGTTCTCCTTAGTCACCTTATTCAGCTCACGATAATCGACGCACAATCTCAACGACCCATCTGCCTTGGTTGCAAACACAACTGGTGCACCCCACTCGGACACACTACGCCGAATGAATCCTTTCTGCAAAAGATCATCAACTTGCACCCTCAACTCTTGCTGTTCCCTAGGCGCCATCCGCCTAAGAGGCATCACAACAGGTCTGGCTCCTTCAACTAGATCTATACGAAACTCGATCTCTCTATGCGGCGGCAACCCTTTGACTTCGTCAAAGACATCCTCGAATCCATTTGCGATTGGCACTAAAGACAGTCCATCCCGTGGAACAACTAGCGAATACATGAAGCTCATGAAGACGCCTTCCTCATGCTTACATCGTATCACAATCTTTCGCCCTTCCACATTCTCGACTGTCACCTCCAGCCTCTCACAGTCAACCTTAGCCGCATACTTCCTAAGCCAGTCCATACCCAAAATAATTCCGAACCCCGCAAAGTTCAGAACAAAACAATCACAAACAAAAGAGCAACCATGACTCGACACAACTAGACCACGGCATAACATACACAAACAAGACGAACCCCCAACTGGATTAGTCACAACCAATGGCCTATCAACAATATCCGGCTTCAAACCTAACCGGCCTACTAGTTCATTACACACAAACGAATGCGACGCTCCAGTATCAAACAGAACTCTAACTGGAACACCACATAGGAAAAGAATACCTTGAACAACCACACTCTTTCCCTTCTCTTCAGCAGTAGGAGCTATCGAAGACGACGGAACAGCTCCTAAAGCATAAGCCTGCACAATCTGCTTGTCCCTACTCGGTTCTGGACAATTCTTCCTGAAATGCCCTGGCTTGTCACAGTTGTGGCACTTCGCCGGCGCCTTCGGATTCTTGCAATCCTTGGAGAGATGGCCTTTCTGCTGACAGTTGTAGCAAGTCACTTCGCCTTTCGGCTTCTTCTGACCATCCTTACCCTTCTGCTGCTGCTGCTTCCTCTTCTTGTTTCTACCCTGCTGGGGTTTAGACTCTTCCCTGGTCACAGCAACAACAGATCCTTCCTTAGGAAACAGATTCTCATGTCTGAGAGCTTCCTCCACAAGCTTCCTAAATGAATCGTCCAAGTGATCCATCAATCTTGGAGCCTGTACTTGATCCCCAACATCTACTGATGGCCCCGGGGCTGACATCCTTCTCCTGATCGAAGTCATCATGGTTTCGAACATAGCAACATAATCAGCAGCCCCTTCAGTAGCACGGCCTTCCCTAGCAGCTGGTTTCCCTTTTTGACTCATTCTCAATATCTATAAAAAGGAATGATTAGAACATCTAGAGAAACAACTGCATAAAGGACTCAAACCTACTAAGCTACTATATTATATATAGTAATCATCCATCAAAATACAATTACGTCTCTCATACGTAGTTACTTCAGCGAGCGTTGGGTAAAATCGATCAACCAATGCTCTGATACCAAATGTGACGACCGCCCATGACCCCTGCACCGAATCTAGAGATAGAGCGCTGTAAAGTGTGCCAGGCGACCATGGACGATTGTCAAGGTAAGATTAAAACAACAGGATCTATCGTATTACTCACAGCGCATGGACAAAATACAATAGAACATATGTATAGTGAAGCTTTACAGAATAAAATGACATCATATAAAACTCCATAATAGTTGAATACAAGCATCCACATAGTCAATACATCCAGCCTCACTACATAACTCTCAGAGAATACAAAACAGCGGAAAAATCCAGTACATATAAGAAGATAATATGCAACCCTCTAGCTCGTCTTCGATATCAGCATCGTGAGAAGAGAACAGCACCTGTCACCTGCTACCTAGTCTGCCCGTCCCAAAATGGACGAACAGCCCAAGGCAATAAGAATTAAAACATAAAGCCTTGAGTCAGACAACAGTCTTAGTGAGCAGTAAATTAGCTAACAACATACCAAAAGAGCATAAAGGAAAAGGAATACAACCCTCCCACTCCAACCTCATTCTACAGTGATAGCCCCCAGACACACACTAAGCAGAAGCAAACATAGCAGAGCATACAATTTAAAGTAAAGCAATTGTCACTCGAGTCAAGAGCGATGTTTTCCAAGTACAAATCCCAAGGTCTAAAACCAAGGTCAGATAAGCACCCAGGAAATACCGCTCTTGAGACCGAATGATGATACAACCAAACATCCATGACTCGGCTATCACTGTTATCATTGTTGCGATATCACCGTTAATTGAATGACCGGCACATTCTTTCAGCCGTCCGTCAAGGGCTAATGGTAACCCCGGTTCTAGACATAACTCCCGCACGTCATCGTGACCCGTGCCTAGGATTATCGAATCTACCCAGAGTACTCGACCATCAACTTAGTCTTTTGGGCGTCCCCATGTACTCTTGCTTAGAGCATGCTAGAACCTTCAACAACGATGAGATCTCAACCTCCTAGTCATCCTCCTCGACGACTATTGCCATACTAGCTCAAGCGCCTCTCGAGCATCCATTATCCTCAACTCGAATCATATCACCGAGTTATCAACATGCTTGGAATGATCCCGCCTGGATTAGACCAAGTCTTCATCATATGATTGCCTCGCTTCATTACATCCTCGCAAAGCCTCATCTCATCACCACATCATCAAATCTATGCATAAGAGCTTCATCATCCCGCTACATATGCCACGTGCAGCTTTTCCATTTTCAAGAGCCTTTCCCTTAGCTTTTGAATCATCTTCGATCTAAATCTAATCATCAATCATCTAGTTCATAACAAGCAATCAAATCAAACATCAATCCAAGCAATCAAGCATTCAAAAATGATCTAAGTAGACAATTATAACAATAATGGCATTTTCGTAATTAAAGAGTTGAAAGTCCAATAAGCATTAAAACATGGATTATATCTCTACAAACTTGATGAATGAACTTGCATAGGTTAACATATGATAAAATGGATGCAACATCATCATGAACAATGGATCTACATGGATCTATACATAGGATGAAGAAAATGCATGGAAATCACTATTTTAACACCAAATCGAGCCAACAATCCGATATACTCCTTTGGATCCGTGTGAGAGATAATCACCACTCACCAAATCACCTAAACAACCTCAAATCAACACACTTCAGATCTGGACAGCGAAGGATGAAGCTAGATCTACCACAAATCCGCTTCAAATGAAGAAATCTCTCTTGAAAAGATGAAGATCTTCAATCTAAGCTCTTGAATCTTCAATCTTGATCTTCGATTAGGATGGATGGAAGCACTAGATTAAAGTGGAGAAAAGAAGTGAAGAAGTGTAGAAGTCGAGCTCTCAAAATGGCAGCACTTCGTCGCTTCAAAAATCCGGATCCCAAAAAGTGAGAACAACCCCTCCTATTTATAGCTGAAATCTGTCCTTAAGTCGAAATCTGGCTATCTCCCTAAGTCGCTTCCGACCTAAGCGACCTAAGCCTCTCCGACCTAAGCCTCTCCGACCTAACAGATGTACGTCTTAACTTCTTTGCGACCTAACACTTAGGAAACCCAGCGACCTAACAACTTAACGACCTAACTATCTAAGACTCAGTTGGGTTGCGACCTAACACAAGTCGACCTAAAACAACACGCGACCTAACACTTGAACTATCCTAGCGACCTAACAACTTAGCAACCTACGCGACCTAACACAACAGCCTAACTCCTAAGGTCGCCAACTTGTTAACTTCTTAGGTCGCCAACTTGTTAACTCCTTAGGTCGCCAACACGGAACCACTAGGTCGCTAACTCAGAACCACTAGGTCGCTAACTCAGAACCACTAGGTCGCTAACTCAGAACCACTAGGTCGCTAACTCGGCAACTACTAGGTCGCTAACTCAGAACCACTAGGTCGCTAACTCGGCAACTACTAGGTCGCTAACTCGGCAACTACTAGGTCGCTAACAAGCTAACCCCTTAGGTCGCGAACTATTATAGGTCGCTAACCACTAGTTTCCTTAGGTCGCTGCCGACCTAAATATACTAGCCCGGCACCACTAGGTCGCTCATCCCTAGGTCGTCAACTACTGGGTTTACTTAGGTCGCTACCAACCTATCTCTTAGGTCGCTAACACCTTAACTCGCCAGAAACTCTAAAGTCTCCTTCCTTTTAGGTCGTCTACGACCTAAACCCTTACCATCCATCACACGACCTAACTCCAAACCTTAAAGTCACCAATCCCCAACATTCTTAGGTACGACTTATCTCCTAAGTTGCCAACAATACTTAACTAACCTCTAGGTCGCATACGACCTAGGACTTAGGCAAATTTCAACCAAGATCTGGAATAACTAGAAAATGCTGAAAATCCCAGATTTTGACAAACTTTTCGATCCGAAAAATACGGGTCGTTACAAAAATTTTCGGGTTGTTACATTTGGTATCAGAGCATATGGTTAAGCGACAACCCTGCTCTGTTGGGTGTTACTCATTAGAGATAGAGTCAGCAGTACTCTAGAATGAGTTGAGTGTAATAATAGATATGAGCGCGTATTTGTTAGTGAATATAAAATTGTTTTGTATTGTGATGGTTGGTTTATTGAGTGGTATATGAACCTTCGTCGGCACAGTCTTGCAAAACTGTATCGAAGGGGTTTCTAAACACTTGAATAGAACAATTCGGCACAGTATTGTTTTAAAATAGGGTGAATGAAATAATTTTACCCAAAACTATTTTCGTATAGAAAAGAAATGACTTTCTATAAAATACTATAGTATATGGTTGCATGGTTGTTAGGAAGTAATAATATTGAAATGTTATCATTACTATTGAAACTGAATAAGAAACTGAAATTGTAACTCCAAAGTTAAGAAATGAATTCGTATACAAATGAAATTTGAGAATATAAATTATAAATGTGATTTGTAATTTAAAACGGGAATCCAGAGAAGTTTTTGGAAATGTTTTGAAAAGAATTTGTAAATTTTGGAGATTTGGAAAGTTTAATTCTTTTTTTGAGTTGAAAATGAATTTCAAAGGTTTTGAAAAGTATTTTAGAGAGATGAAAGCTCTAAACTCTTTTCGGTCGCTGGAAAATAATTCCGATGATGATCGCGACATCACCGGTGTTCATTTTCGGGTTTCCAAAAGAGAAATTGCTGCCAAGTTGTTTTAAATAGAAGTTGTTTGAAAAATTTGGAATTTGTTTTAGAAATTCAAAGAATGATTTGAATTGTTTTCAAAATGGCTTCGAAATATTGGTAAACTCTGGAATGCTATATAAAGATATTTATGAAATATTACTAAGTTGATAACTTATACCAATTGAATTTTGGTAGAATAAATTTAACTTAAAAGAATGAAGTTAAATCAAAGCAAGTATAAGTGAATCAATTAAATGAAAATGAAATTGAAAGTTGAAGTTCATTTCGAATTCGTAAGCCAATGAATTGAATTGAATAATTGTGAATGAAAGATGAATTAAAATTCGAATTGGAAATCCAGTTTAATATAAGTGGTTATAAACCAAAACAGTAAATTGTAATAAATTTTGGGAATGAACAAAAGTGAATAAAACTGGAATTGAAACTTATAATTGAAATTGGAAAACAGAGTTGAATTTGTAAATGAATTAGAAGTGATATGAATTAGTAACTGAAACTAATCTAAAATAAGCAGTTGTAAATAAAAGTTAATCGATGAAATTCAATATTTCGGAATTGAAGATAAATTGAATCCAAATTGAATTAAAATGGTAAAGTAAATTCAAATGTGAAATTGAATTCAAATAAAAAATTTGAAATGTAAAATTTAAGATAATGGATATAACTTCAATAGTGAACTAAAAGATGATATAAGTAGTTTATATTGAAAATTTGTAATTGAATTTGCAAAATGATTTGAATGCTGTAACTAGATATAATGGCTAGTAGGATATACAGGTGTATAAAGGGATTGGAAAATTTATTTCACAGATAATTCGAATTGCTCGAAAAAGGTACGTATTTGAATTATAATATGAGATTTTGATGATTTCTCTCTAGCCGCTTGGCCTTTTCTTTTTCTTTTTGAAATCTGAGAGTCCGTAGGGACGTTTTGTAGTCGTGCCGTATTAGCCGCGCAAAGGAGACGCTGGCGAAATTTTTCGAAAATTTAGGGCGTTAGAAAATTTTTGAGAAAATTTGGAAGTTTAAATTTGAATTTAAACTTAAATTTGAATTGTTAAGAAAACAATGTTGTTTGAAATCTGTAATTGAAGTTGGAAAACGAGTTGAATGATAACGAATCTTTAATAGAAAGATTTGTTTTGATAAAGTGATAAAACTATTGAATTGTGAAAGATAATAGACGAGTTAAGGACCATTTTTCCTAACTTGTAATTTCGAGGACGAAATTCTTTTAAGGGGGGAAGTCTGTAACGACCCAGAATTTTGAACGAATTAAATTGAGAATATTTAAACCGACTTTAAATATTTGAACGATGATTTAATTTGAATCCGAATATAACTTTGAATTTGACGATTAAATTATAAAATTTAATTGATTGAAGTTGAATAAAAAAATTTGAATATTCAATTTAAAGTTGAAGAAAAATATTTCGAAGGCTTTTAAAATTCGTATTGATAATACTGAAGATGATAGAAGCTTCAGAATTTATTTTCGAACTGTTCTGTTCAGTTTTGAAATTAAATTGTTCGAATCGATATTCAAAAATAGTCATTTTTCACACAGTCTCGGAATTCGACGAAACCAGTTCCATTGGGTCCGTAATATTGAATTATTACCGGATTTCAAATTTCGTAGTAATTGGAGTGGTTGTGTGAGCATACGATAAGTAAACGCGTCGAAAATTATACCGAAATTTTTATATATATATATATTAGCTGATTAAAATATATATTCACATCAGCCACCCTACTTCTGAGCAAGTCGACCTACTCTGCTTAATCATCGTTCTCCTGTCTCTCCTTTTTCTTTTCAAAATGCACGCGGCAATCATTTCCAGAACGAGGCATACGAAATAAATTATAGCAATGGCCTTACTTTCGTTCGAAAATCAAGTCATGGCCGAAGCCTCCCAGATAAAAGAATAAAATAAAATCGAACGAGCGATTATATCAAGCTTCAGCTCAAACAAGGTCGCAAGTCCTTCCCCCTCTTTTCAAATACCGAATCGAAATAAATTGAATTTGGACATCTGTTTCAAATCGATGGGGGAAGGGGGATCTCGAGTTCGAGCATCATGAAGGGCGACTGGAAGGAGGCGCGTGTACTCTCGCGTAGTCGAACGGAAGTCGCGAGGGGCTATGGCGATGGGGGGGCATTGCGCTTGTTGTTCGAAGGGGAGTTGATCGAGGAAGGTGAGAGCGGCGCTCGTGCTCGCATGAGGAGGAGCCGCGATGATGAGGCGGAGTTCGCGATCGAATCGCGTCACAGCTAGGGTTTACTCGCTTGCGCGAGAGGAAGTCGACGTTGCAGGCGAGCACGCGGTAGGCGAAGCAGTGGTGATAGTCAATATTGTTGAGTTTCAGCTGAAGGTGGTGCGTTCGAATTTGGGGATGACAGGCACGACGACTTGGTGGTGGATACTCGATCGGAGCTGTGGAGATGGTCGTCTGAGTTTGAGCTTTACAGTGATGGTATCGAGTCGTCAGTGGTTGAACTTCGGCAGTACGGGTAGTCGCAGTGGTGACCTGGGAAAGCTCGATCTCGGTTGAAGGTATAAACATATGCTAACAAGTTTGTTTCGAATTTAAATCTGAAGAATATATGTATGCATATGCAGATTTTTAATTTACATATACATGAACAAAATATAATATAAATTTGTAAAGTTTATGTAAAATTTAAAATTAAAATTTTGAAATCCATAAGTTATTTTTAAGTATAGGTATATGTAGTTTCAATAAAATTTATTTTTAAAGGAAAATTTTAGTTTTAAAATTTAAATTGTAGTTAAATAAAATTATAAGAGGAGAATACTGGTTTAAATAAAACTACCAGTTAATTTAACTATTAAAATGAAATTATCGATGAATCGAGATTATCAAATGAAATTATTATTCGATTATTTCGTATATTAATAGAATTGTATAATTGTTATACAAGGTTAAAATTTGGAGAAAACAAACTGGAACAAAAATGGATGGCAATTTTAAAGCTAAGGTGAGATTTTTCTCACTCAAGAATTGATTGCAGTTATTGATTGTTTGATATGATTGCTATGTTGATTGTGGTATTAGATATTTTAGGATATATCTATATATAGCAATATATACATATTGGCATATGTATATATTGGATTGATTGATTTCCCGCCTCGTATAGCGGATGAGACCCTATTGCGCCGTTAGTAAGCGGATTTTTATAAAACCCATATACCGCGATAATTCCGTACTGGAGCGGAATTGGTATTGTGCTAACATCTTTGGATGCAGGGAAACAGGTTGGAGGGATCCAACTGGACCCCTCACATTGATTGAATTTATTTCTATTGTGATATGAATCTGTGAATGATTATAGTGATGCTATTAATCATATTGATATCTGGAAATTGTTTGAAAGCTAAAATTTAGCTGAATGGATGTTTTGACATCATTGGATTCCAAAAATAAACGGAATTGAATTTTTGAAATCAAAATAGAAATTTCTAAGTGAATTAATTTTAGAAATTGAATAAATTTTGAAGCAAGGAATTTTAAAGTATAAAAAGTTAATTTTTATATTCTTATCGAATTTATTCCAGAATCAAGTGAAAACATTAAGTAAATGAATTTCATATAATAGTGATTTTAAATTGAAGAATTTAATTAAAATTTGGATTTCTAAATAGTTGGAAAAAGATAAAAGGGATTTATTTTCTTTAAGAGGAATTTGTTTAAAATGAAATAAGTTGGAAGTCCAATTATAAATTTAATTGGCAAATTGAAACAAGTTTAGAAAAAATCAATATAAAATGATTTGGGATGGGAAATTAATTTAGAAATGAATATTGAAATTGATTTGGTATTGAAGTAAAATTAGAAATCAATTTGGGATTTGATTTTGGGGTTAAAAGTGAATATTTGGGAATGTGGATTTAAAAAATTGGAAATGATGTTAAAATGGGTTTATTTACAGTTTGTAAAGTTTAAAAGAACGATTTCTTTTAAAATAAATAAATTATAAGTATTTAACTTATAATATGGATTTTTGATGTATACGTTGAGTTAGAAAATTGAATGGGTCATTAAAGGAAATTTATAAAATCGAAGTTGTTATAGAATAGAAAATAGAAATTATAAACGTTGTTTAATAAATTCAAAATCAATTGGGTTGATAAATTAAATATAGAAGGACATTAAAGAAGATATATTCGCGATTTTAAATAGCGAATTTTTATTGAAATAAAATGTGTAGAAAAGACTGAAAATGTGATTAGTGAAGTATATTCACGATTTTGGACAGTGAATATATTTTTAAGTAAAATAGATAGGGTTTTGGGAAAGCGATATTATGAAATGAAGTTAATTGTTTTAAAAGATGTTTTAAAACGTGTGAACTATCGAAATCATAGATTTCAACATTTATTGTTGAAATAGACGTTTTCGAAAAATAAGGAAATGGTGGACTATAACACTGTTGTTATAGTAAATGATTTCTGAAAGGAAATATTTTATATAGTATTGGGATTTATATATCTATCTTAACTCCGAATCCCTATACTAGTGATTTCGAGTCGTCGTAACGATGTTTTACGCAACATTCGTTTTGACTCAAATAAATGTGATTTAAGAATGATTTCCTTAAAGAATGAGGTATATACTTAATTTTGATTTTAAGTATATCGAATATTTTCAAATGTTGAAAATAAATAGACTTGTGAAAATACTTATTTTTAAATAAGTATGGAATTGCTTTTCCAATGTGAAATGAACGTTTTGAGAATTTATCCTTGTAAAGATAAATTGAAATTGAATATTGAAAACGATTTGAAAATCGAATATCAGTAGATATTCGAAAGTATAAATTCGATACGGAATTTATAAAAGAAAGCGAAGTTGTTTAAAAATAAATATTGATTTATTTTTGAAGAGTGGAAATTGATTTGAAATTGTTTTCAAATGGGTAAGTGTGGAAAATTTTATAAAGATATTTTTGAAGATGAAATAATTTGGAAAATTATTTGGAATCTGATGATGTTGCGCATCTTTATTGATAGTTAAATAACCGACTATCAATAATTACCTTTAGATAGGTATTTGTTGTGAATTGGATGAATTTGAATGCCACACTTATTTTTAAATAAACGCTCACTATTCGGGTTAGCCGGGAAAGGACCATGGGGTCATATAACCCATTCCGAATATGTGATACGTCGTTATGAATTGCATTCGAAGACCGGTGTTGAAGACCGGATATTTTTGAAAACGGAAGGATTACCGTCGAGTTACTCTACATCGACTGATCTTCGATTTAGAGGTTTTATCACCCTTAGTGACGGGAAGTCCTGACGTGATTGAAAACTATCCGGATGTGCAAGGGCTTCGTGAGAAGTGCCTTCGGTTCTGTTCGATCCCGAAACAGACTTGTATGGATTGTGTGTCTGACGTTACAATTTGAGATATAAAGCTGATTTCTTTCAAATACATTTCTGTTGGTGGCGGAGAATTTATTCTCTTAGCTTAACACCCTTCTCTGAGACGTACGAGCTCAGAGGTTATGTAGTTGAAATTTATCAGCGATATATCCCAATTTGGTAACGTGGCATACTGAGTGTTGCTGTGAAATGATCGGTGTTTGATCATTTGTGATATGATCATTTGTTTGATCTTATATCTTTGTGATCATAGGTTGATCATTTTGTTTGACCCGAAGCAGGGCTTTTTGAGAAAGCGTAGCTTTGTGGACGAGACTTCGTCGAGCCTCATACCCCGGAAATGGTCGAAACAGGACGAATGCAGCAAGGTTCTAGGGAGTAGCGCCCCTTAGTGTATGTCATTCCTTCTGGATAAAGGTGGTATCATGGTATGGAGCCCAGATACTTAACCTCTGTGGTTGCTGCAAAATTTATTTCTTTGTGGTTTGTTGGAAATCGGGGATCCTCGGGAAGATCGGTGACGATCGGGGGATGGCATACGCGTGTCAGTAGTTACCTATTTTTGCAGAGGTAACCCGGCCTTGTGTTGGCAGAGATCCGGTTAGGTTCTCGGGTCGTCTATTCCAGGGACGTACCCATCGTGGATAGGAAGTTCCTTAGCCTGACCATTTGTTGGAAATTCAAAGAAACAATACGAGCCTTTACGATTTCAATTGTATAACCTGTCTCCTCAGGAGGCAGCTATAGCAGGCATAATATAATGGTACCTATGCTGGCTAAGATTTATATTATACTTTCGAAATGATTTTCCACTATGCACTAATAATAATATCAAAAAGAATTTGATTTTTGCGTAGTAAGCATCTTTGACTAACATAAGAAGAAATCTCCTCCAAGTCTGCGTTTGCATTGTGTGTGTGGTGAGAGGTCTTATGGTAGTTTCATTTTCCAAAAGCATTGCGAATTTACTTTAAAATTCTCTATTGTTGTTTTTAAAGAAAAATAACTGTTTTACGATCTCACACCAGTCACCATGACTGACTCGGAGTTTATTGTTTCCCTTCTAAACTCTGGGTGCCCACTATTTTCCACACGGGCAGCCTAGAGTTATATTATCAGGATATTCTGGAGCTTGGAGATAAGCTGGATGACGGGACGTAGTATTTGTATCTGATAGTATTTATTCCGCTGTGTATTCTGTATGAGACCAGTTATATAACTGTCCATTGTTGTATATGACTCTGATTGTTGTATGTATAAAATGATATAGTTCTTTGTTTAAAGATTATTCATTTATCTATTATATATTGTTCCGCTGCGATATGTGAGATTCTGATATTGTTTTCTGCTTCTGTATCTGATGTTGTGTTGTTGTTCTTCTTTCTTTTTCTTCTATCTTCTTCTTCTACCTTTTCTTCTTTCTTAAAACCATAACTTTCCGGGTTTCCGGCATTCGATGGCTCAGCAGTCGATAAAGTGAGTATCGATGTTGAATTTTCGAAAGTCGAAAATTTTCGGGTTGTTACAGACACCATATCCTGCTGTTTATATTATATTGTACTGATGATATATCTATGCCTGTTATATTATTTCAATATCTGTTATCACTCTGCAAGTTCCCTGTTAGTATAGAAATCACTATGGGTTGAAATGATACATACCCGTACGGACTTTAGAATAGGAGAAAATCATTATGGGTTGAAATGATAGACCCAAGCGATTTTCATTTGAATTGAAATTGGGATTATGGGTTGAACTGATTCTACCCATATATATTTAAATTTCGGATTGAAATGATAAATATCCGTATCACTTAACCATATGATAGATATATATACAAACACCGTTGGTCCATATATAAATATTTTGAAAATAAATTCTATGAATTTGGGAAGAAATATATGGTTTTAATAAATGTTGAGCCTTAAATTATTATATATAAATGGGAATGATTTATATAGATTTAATAATGATATATAATTTAATTAAGATTGATTAAATACATATAATATGGTTGAGTATTTAAATTTATGTTTCAAAATAGATTTCAGTAATAATTTGAATAAGTTAAGGTTGGGAAGGTAATTTGAATTTAGTAAAGAATTTTATTTAATTAAACTGATTTAAAACTTATTGAAATTGAGATCTAAGATATGATTTATAACTTGGGTTTAATTTAAATAATTTAATGGATATTTCTTATTTAAATAAATTTAAGGAAATATTTAGTAAGAATGAAATTTAAGGCTAGTTAAATGATATTGAATTTATTAAGTAAATATTCCCTGATTAAATAATAATAAAGTTAAATCAAGAGCTATATGAAACTGTTAAATTTAACTTTGAAAATGTTGAATATTAAAGCTTTGAAACATATTGAAAGTTTAAATGGTATATTTAGAACTGAATTGAATTGATGAATTGAGCTTTGAATAAATTTGAATTTGGAATTTGAGTTAATTTGAATCGATTTGTGAGACTTGAGGAAATTATAAATACTTTACTTTATAAATTAATTAATATATATACTATTTGGAAAATAGATATATTTGAAATGAAATGATATTTTAGTTTTGAAGTATAAATTTAATTGAAATGACCATGGTGTTATAATGTATATTTCCATCTTGTAGATAGTTCTGAAGATCCTTAGAAGATGGTTATCCCAAACATCCTTTAAGTTACTTGTATTTTAGTTGATATTTCACTTGAGTTGGATTTATTAATATAAGAATGTAAATCCTGACTCGAGTGTTTTGTGTTTTACTTTACGCTCGAGTCAGACTGAGTGATACAGCATTTGAGACTCACCCTTGGAGTTTGGAGCTTCATTTGGAGATCCAACAATTGATTCAGCTTTCAGCTTTTCCAGTTGATTTGTTCAGAGAAGTCATCTGTTTGCACTGAAGACTTCACTGCATTTGAGATATTCTTTTGTATTTTATTTCTAACTCTGATGTTTATATAGTAGCTTCATGAACTACTATTTTATCTATTCCGCTGCGTATTATGGTTTTACTCTGTGTCTGTGATTCTGTGATTGATTTATTTACTGCATATGCTGAGTTTTGCCAAATTTAAATTAACAATCTGATATTTTGAATTATTCAAGTCAGACATGTATGGATTTATTGTCGATTTGAATGGTCCAAAATAGCGGGTCGTTACACCAAAGGTGAGTCTCGAATACTGGTACACTCAGTCTGACCCGAGCATAAAGCAAAACACAAGACACTCGAGTCAGGATTAACATTCTTATATCAATAAATCCAACTCAAGTGAAATAGCAACTGAAATACAAGTAACTCAAAGGATGTTTGGAATAACCATCCTTTAAGGATCCGTTAAACTATCTACTATGTAGTAGTGTACGATAAGTAGATAATGCCTATCAGTAATATAAAGTATCAAAATAGTGTTAAGGCGTTACCATTATCCCCCTTAACACATTTTATATAAGCGTTATAGTCTATACAGCACTGTAAACTCCACCGTAAACTAGTGGGATATCAGGGAGTACTCCATAGGTATAACACAAAACAAATCGTAGTGGTCGCGTATATAGGGATCCAAGTATGACAAGGCACATGAGGCAATACCCAAGGTAGTGAAACTACCGTTTGCCTGATCCGAACTGGTGAGAACGCATCGCTGCAGCGATCGCAACACCGCGAAACAACACTCCCAAAATCAAGGGTGCACCAATCGACAACAAGTAATGAGTAGTTCGAAGAAGTGTGTTCGCTCGAGGTAGCTAGCCCCCATTTGGCCCGGCACGACTCCTGTTTTAGTCATTTCCAATTTGACACAAGTGTCAAGGCTATCCATTATCGTTCTCTTTCTTCAGTCATCACGTACCTCATTCCAACCACTTCATTCTAGATCACCACTCCACGTATAGTTATTAAAGTGGTTTTCGGTTTAGACAGAGAGTATGTCCATAACCAATCCCGGTCTCTTTAATAACTTTCGTCATTATTTCACCGATTGGTCGTTTATATATTTCAAAACCAAATCAAATTCAATTTCAAATAGAATTCGTAAACCAACATTTCATTTGTCTTTCTAAATCAATTTCCATAATTTACGTTTCAGAACTTCCAAATTACCATTTCAAAATCTTATAATACAATTTCAATTTTTATTTAAACCATTCAAATATTGATTCAAGTTCGTATATAAGATTCATTTCTAAATCATTTAAATTAATTTAATTTAACATTCAAATCAATTTAAATTCGTTTATCGATTTCATTCAATATTCGTTAAATAAATTTATCATTTAAAACCATTTCCATTTAATTTCCAATTCATTAAATCAATCACTTACGTTCAACTTCATTATATCAAACCTTCAAATTTAATTAAATTAGCTTCAACAAATCAACCCTTTAAATTACAAGTCTTACATTAATTTCAATAAAACACATTTTTTTTTCTTGTTAGAGAAATTCACTTTCACTTATTTATTTACTTAGTTACAATTTCAAAACTCAATTTATAAAGAAACTTAAATTCACTTATACAATAAGTTCAATTTTACTTAATAAAGAATTCAATTCAATTCAATTATTAAATAATTCAATCTTATTTAATTATTAAATAATTTCAAAACTTAATTATTTACTAATTTCAAAACTTAATTATTAAATAATTCCAAACATAATTATTAAATAATTAATTTTAAAACAACGTTCATTCATCATCTACTATGTTAATATTTTGATTCAGATTATTAAATATTAACATTTCCTTTCTTTAAAATTCGCATTCCAACTTCGTTTCGAAACCATATTATTTATTCAAATAAAATCTTCATTTTATTTTTAAATCAAATCATTGACCAATCGGGTTTTATTTAATTCTCTATCCTAAGTCAAAGTTCAATTTGGGTGTTTATCATTTCAACCCGATTCCATTCCAATACAAAAATCAAAGCATAACAAAGGGAAATTGCAGTGTGATAACTGGGATGTTGTCAAAGTAAATAAACAAGCAATAACAACAATCAATAACAATCCAATAATCAATTCAAATAATCCCGAAATAACCGTATTAATTCACATTGTTGTTTGTGCGAATTAATATAATTATTTCTAGAATCTACACTATCATTTCATGTAGATTAAAGATTATTACATTACGGTTCTTCACTTGTCATCTATTTACAATTTCATACATCATCAATTTAACAACATACATTCAATGGTTCACGGTGTAATTAAACAAATCATACGTGTCAATAAATTTAACATTTAAAAGGGTCATATTATACAAATGTCATTTAATCAAATTTAACACATATATCAAATCTAACTATCCTACGTCAATTCCAATTTCAAATTATTTATCACTTACAACATTAACAAATTTAACGTCCAATTGTAAACATCAAACAATCAATCATTTAACAACCAAACTGGATTATCATTGCATATATAACAGATAATGGTGTCAGATGTCACAGGTCGGTGCACTGACGTGGCGAGTCAGGGCCGGTGGTGGCTACCATGGCCGAAGAGGGTCAGTGAGAGAGGGAGAGTTTGAGGCGGACGTGTGGGAGGTTGAACGGCTGATGGTGGTGCCGAAGCCGAAGGTGGCTGGCTGTGCTCGGGGTGGAGGATCTCGGAGGGACAGGTGGATCTGTATGACAGTGTAGGTGTAACGACCCGATATCTTCAACCATTCGCATCCATTATAAGTGTATAGGTAGACACTCATGCCGGAGTTGAATTGCTCAAAATACCGCGTTGTAATTAAAATTTGGCAAATCTCAGAATATACAGTAAATAAATATAATCACAGATCACAGACACAGAGTAAAATAATGCAGCGGAAGTAAAAGAAATAGTAGTTCATGAAGCTACTATCTAAATATGTCAGAGTTACATAAGATACAACAGAAGAAATAGAGTACAACAAAAGTCTCAATAAAATAACCAAGTACAAGCTGAGTAGAACAACGGAATTGAAATAGATAGGACATGACAAGCAGATAATCTCCAGCGATTCAAATCTCCAAGAGAGTGGAAATCCAAAATTTGTGAATAACTCAGGCTGACCCGAGCGTAAAGCAAAACACAAAACACTCGAGTCAGGACAAGATATACTTATATAATGTAAACCAACTCAAGCGAACTGTAATAAGGGTACAAGTAACTTAGAAGATGCTTGGGACCGCCCATCCTCTAAGGATCCGTTAAAATATCTACTATGTAGTAATATTCGCTATTATAATAGTGTCTAAATAAGTAAAGTATAATCATATCGGAAAATAGCGTTAAGGGGATGGAGAACCTTAAAGCGGTCGGATCTAAAAATCATAATCGTAGTAAAGCTCGATATGGTGGGTGACACGGCACAACTAGGCAATGCCAGGGTAGATATACCAATTACGCACACGGACTGATGGATACGCATAGCAGCCACTACCGTTCCACCTCGAACAACATTCCCAAATCGGAGGATGGCCATCTAGTCAAATCACAAGTAAGAGTATAATATCGAAGAAATGTGTCCGAGAAGAGGTGCTACCTCACTGGTCCGAGATCGCTCCTGTTTTAGCCACCTTATGCCAACTCACGGGAGTTGGGTCCACGTAACATACCTTAAGAACGTCGCCACCATCCTACTTCATTCTGGAATCTCCACCGCGTACACGGTTGTCAAAGTGGTTTTCGGTATCGACAGAGAGTATGTCCATATCCGATCCCGGTCTCTTTGCCAACCAATCGTTATTATAACCCGTGGTTATAACTTTTAAAATAGTTTATGTTTCAAATCAAAATACATCCTTTAAACCATTTCAAAATCATATCATTTATTTCAAACTAATACATACTTTCAAACCCAAAACATATCTATTCAAAACCAAGTCAAAAATATATCATTTCCATTTCAAAACCAATTCAATAATATATCATTTCAATAAAACCCAAATTTCAAAATCACTGAATATTTCCTTTAATTTATTAAACTTGAAATCTTCCTTTAAATTATCATAGCATTTTGGTAATGTAACCTTAAGTAATCATAGCATTTTTGGAATGTAATACTTTCCAATTTAACATTTTATATAATCAAAGTATTTATATACTTACAAATTTTTAACATGGTCATTTTATCATAGCCTTATAGTTAAATAAACTTTGTTACTGTAATATCCAATTTAATGCTGAAATTCTTATGTTAAGTTAAGAGTACCTTATTAACTTACATTATCATTACAATAAAGAAACTTTATTATTTTAGTCATTAAAATGTGTCATTTACATAAATTAAAACTTACATATTAAATGTACTTTTTAACTTACATTTCTATTACAGTAAAGAGCATTTATCATTTAATCAATATTACACTAATTAAACTTACATTATCAAATGTACGTTTTAATTTACGTTTTATTACAAAAAGGGCATTTATTATTTTATTCAATATTACACTGATTAAGACTTACATGTTTCTTTCATTAATTAAGACTTTACATGTTTCTTTCATAAATTAAAAACTTTACATATTCTTCCATAAATTAAAACTTTACATGTCTCTTTCATAAATTAAAACTCTACATATTTCTTTCATTAATTAGAACTTTACACGTTTCTTTCACAATAAATTTCTTATAATAAAATCCAATTTTCAACAATTTACTTAATAAGTTTAAGTGCAAAAGTTTCCAATTCTTCACATTTCAACAAATAAACTTAACACTTCAAATTTAAATTACCATTTCACAAATTTAACTAAATTTCCAATTTTATTTAATTAACTTAAACTTTTAATTAAAACCAAATTTCACATTTCCAAGTCAAGTTATATTTTAAAAGATCACTTTTAAACATTCATTTATTTAACCACTTAAATTCATAGAAAAACCAATATTACTTTAATAAATCACTTAAATTCAAATTTAATCAAATTATCATATTTACCATTTCCAAATAAAATTTAATATCCATTTTATTTATATAACTTAAATATCATTTTTAACCAAAATTCCAAATTTCCAACTTAAGTTATCTTTCAAAAATCCAGTTAAACCTTTCATTAATTACATTTTTAACACATAGAAAAAATCACAATTTCTTTATTTTAAAACATTTCAAAATCTATTTAAATCAAATTTCATAAATTTATAATTTTTAAAATACTTAAAAATATCCAAAACACTTTATAAAATAACCACGGGCCTGTATATAATTTTCTAACTTAGGTCAAGTGATACGGATATGTATCATTTCAATCCGCAGTTAAAAAAGAAAAATCCGGGTTCTATCATTTCAAACCCGCAATCCCAAGTTAAAATAAATTAAATAAAAATCGTTCAGGCCTATCATTTCAGCCCATAACGATTTTTCCCTATTCTAAAGTCCGTTCGGGTATGTATCATTTCAACCCATAGTGATTCTAGTCTACAGGGAACTTGCAATGGTGATAACAGATATAAATAACAGAATAACATTAAATAAAAGTAACATATGATATAACAGGTGTAATAACAGGTGTGAACATCATATGATAATAATATAAGCATATATAACATGATAATATATTTTTACAGATTCGCAGGGTGTCAATTTACTAGTTATATAGGTACATATTGTCTGGTGAGAATAACTCACTTGTTTAAGCTGGAGATGACGACCAAACACACAACACAGAATCTTTGAAGGCACGACAACATGAGAGTGGAGAGCCAAATATAATTGCCTTGTATACATATAAACAAAACAAGACAATGTATACGTAAATATGTAACACAAAACAATATAGAAATGACTTGAAATAAAAACAAACAAAGGGCAAAGTGATTCGACCTTTCTTTAACCATTCAAGAGCATGACCAAGGGGATCTTTTTCTCAGCCATAGCTGGACATAATCTCAGGTTATGACATCAAAATAGCATGGCAACAAAGAGATGATGATGGTAGGAGTTACATATGAATAAGACAAAGGGTCAAGGCAAAATAAGTGGAGTTTTGGTGCATTTTTGGCTCAACCAAAGGCAAGTGGGGCTTGGCCCTTGCATGGTTCAGGTCTGGACAGTGGGTAGGTGGATGGCCAGAGGTGGTATCGAGGTGGTGGTGGAGCAATAGGACGCGGCCAAGGTGATGTATGGTGGTGGTGAAGCGATATAGGTCAGCTAGTGTTGTTTTTAAGGGGTTTCAACATTTGTTTGTGGTGTTTTCATCATCTAAAGGCCATGGCCTGATCTGGTCAGAGGGGATGTGAGGTGGTTGAAGCCAAGAATGATGAGGAGGAAGGTGGTGGAGGCTATGGTGGAGATGGTGGAAAGTTTGGCCAAGCAATTGTGGATGAAATCAAGGCAAAACAAAGTAAAAATGAAGAAGGAAGAGAAGAAAAAGAAGAGGCCATTACCAAATGTTTTCAGAGGTGTTTTGGCCGAAAATTTGATGAAATGAGAAGTGTATTCAGTTGAAAAACAAAATAAAACATATGGCTATCAATAAAGAGGGAACGGTCAAAATGTGAAAGGTCTAGCAAATGAAAAGTCATCGGTTTAAAGCCTTTATGTCTCTTCAAATTTCCTTCTTATATATTTTGTAATTTATAATTACATGTAAAACTGATAAATAAAGATAACAACTCAGAAATGAAAAAAATAAATAATTAAATTTTGATTAAATAGAATTTAAATTAAGAAAATGGCTTAAAAATGCAAACTAGGCTTTAAAAATTAGAAATAACTTCTATAACTTTGGAAAAATTATATTTTGATTTAAATACATGTAAAATGAATAAAATAAAGTAAAACACAGCAAATAAAAGTGAATGTATAAAATAAATAAATAAATTTTAAATTTAAATATAGTTTAGATGAAGAAAATAGCAGAAAAATAGAAACATCTTTTAAAAATAGGAAATCATCATAGTACATTTTGGAAAATTCGATTATTATTTTTAAAATATTTAGAGATTAAAATATACATAAATTAACATATTGATACATATAAAAAATATAAGAAAGAAAATATGATTTATAAAATTTAAAATAGGCAAAATTGCACAATAAAACAAATTATACTAAAATTTGAAATGTGCATAACTTCTACATTTTAACTCCATTTTTAACGAAACGAAAAGCAGTATTCATATTTTTAAATCTATTTTCATAATAAAAGATAAAATTTAAGATTATATATATTTAAATTTGAAATTTAACAGTTTGACCAGAATTTCCCTTTTAAGTAAAATATTTTAATTATACTAGTTTGAACTATAAATCACTTAATAATCAACATTTATATTTAAAAATGAAATGTTTTTAATAAAACATGTTTAAACTAATTTAAAATAAAAAAAATAAAGTTCAAATTTAAATAATATACAAAAATCTAGTGTAACGACCCAGAATTTTTGATAATTAAAATTCGAATATTTAATTGATTTTTAATATTAATAAATGGAATTTAGAAGTCGGAGGATTTATTTCTCGAATATTGGATTTATTTGGTCAATTTAATCGATAAATTAAATAGTGAAATTCCAGAGATAATTGAAAAACGAGCTTAAAGTGATTGAAAATGATTTGTAAAATTTTATTTAATCATACTGGAGTTATAGAAATATTTTAGAACTCTTAAAATTGAATTTGGAGTTAATCTGTGAAAATCGAATATTTTAATATTTAATTATCGACTGTAAAAATAGCCAATTTTCGAACAGTCTCAGAATTTGACGAGACCAGTTTCATTGGATCCGTAATAGTTAGTTATTATCGGATTTCAATTTTCGTATCCATCGGAGTTGTCGTTTGACCGTGGCAGCTCGAAACGCATCGATATCGTTGTAATTTTAAATCGTCGAGTTAAAATAGTCATTTTTCAAAAAGTCTCGGATTTCGACGAAACCAGTTTCATCGGATCCGTAATGTGATATTATTGTAAGATTTCAAATTTCGTAATTTTTGGATTTACCGTTTGTCCGGTACAAAGTAAAACGCCTCGAAATCGATTTAAATCGGTTTAATTTAAATTGATCGTTTTTTGTCATATCTCACACAGACGATCGAATTAGCTTCCGAAACACGTTCCATTGCGTTCGGAACGCGGGGTAAACCTTAGAAACGCTAACCGGCACGCTCGATTTCGAGTTCGGAAAATCCGGAGTGAATAGTGTTCGTCGTTTTTTCTATATAAACTCCTCCACTCTTTCATTTGCAAAGAAAATTCAACCCTAGGGCTTTTAAAAACTGCAGCCGCCTCCATTGAAACCCACGGCCAGGAAGCTCCCACGTTCATCCTCATTTATCTCCCAATCTGTCGACATCCACGCGAAGTGGTCAACTACAATCTTGTAGAGGGCAATGCAATCGATACATCCAACGGTAGATTTTTCGTATCGTCGTCGTTTGAAGGCAGGAGGCAGTCGCGTTTGGTGGCCGTTCGTCCTCGATTTGCGTGCGTTGGAAGGGACCGAGCTCAGCCATACTTGGCATGGTGGTGCACGGCGTAGAGGCGCTCGAAGGGATGGTTGTTGATCAAAGTCCGGTCGCGTGTGGTGGCCTCGAGCTTTAGGGTTTTAGGGCGGCTATGGGTACGTTGTTTCGAACGTGAGGCCTGGAATGCGTACGTGATTTGGGGGGAAGAAGCTTCACACGGTCAGATCTGGGAAGAAGAAAACGAACGGCAGATATCGAGTGGGTTTGAAATAAAATAGAAAATGTAAATTTAATTGTTTTATAATCCGTGTATGTTTAAAATAATGTATCTTGGTCATACGTTATCAGATTACGACGAGATTTTTTGCGATGGGATCGTATTGACGAGCTCTTCGCGATGCAATTGGTTTGGAGTCGTTTGGAGTCAATGAAAATTTCGGGTAAAATTAAACGCCCGTTTAATTTTATTCGAAATAAAACGCTGGATCAGAATTAAAATCACGGTGAGATCTTCTCACTCAATTGAATGTGGAATTATTTACAGTTATTGATTGATGATTGACTGTTTGAATGTGCTATTAGATATGATAGGATATATCTATATATATATAGCAGTATATACATATTGGCATATGTATATATTGGATTGATTGATTTCCCGCCTCGTATAGCGGATGAGACCCTATTGCGCCGTTAGTAAGCGGATTTATAAAAACCTATATACCGCGATAATTCCGTACTGGAGCGGAATTGGTATTGTGCTGACGTTTTTGGATGCAGGGAAACAGGTTGGAGGGATCCAACTGGATTCCTCACCAGTAGTTATTTATTTACAGATTTTGATATATTCTGTTATCATATTGATATATGATATTGACTGTTGTGATGGACTGATTGATGCTGTTGCATCATCGGATTCAGTTTTGAGATGTAAAAATAACGACTTTTACTTTAAAAAGAATTTTTAAAGTGATCTTTGAAATTATATGTTCTATTGAATTGTTGAATTGATTTATTTTTAATAAATAAACGTTTAAAATTTTGAAGTTATAAAAGTTAAGATTTTTGTGAATTATGACCGTAAGGGGATTTTTGAAATAAAAGTCGATTTATTTATAAAATGGTTTAAGTTGGGATTTTTGAATAACTATAAACGATTTGTATAAGAAGATTTATAAAATGGATATTTTATAAATCGAAATATTGGACTTATAAAACGAATTTTTATAAGTGTTGAAAAGAAGTATAAAAGGATTTCATAAGTGAATGAAATTAATAGATTTATAACGTGAAGTTATAAAGTGAATAGATGTTGTAGAATAAACGATTTATAAGTAATTTACTTATAAATTAGATTTTTGCACGTAATTGGGATATAAATAGAAATTGCCAAATGAAATGATTTCATAAGTTGAAGTTGTTATGAAGTATAAATGTGATTTATAAACGTTGTTTATAAATCTGAAATCACTTATTTTGATAAGTAAATTTAGAAGTCAATAAAAGGAAATTTTGTAAATCGAAGTTGTTAGAAAATATAAAGGTGAATTTATAAACGTTGTTTTACGAATTTGAAATCAATCAAATTTGATGAATGTAATATAGAAGTTATTAAGGAAATTTTATCCACGATTTTGGATAGTGGATAATTCTTGGAATAAAACGTGTAGAAAAGATTGAAATATAATTATTGAAGTATATTCACGATTTTGGACAGTGAATATATTATTAAATAAAATGGATATGTTTCGGGAAAGCGATATTTGAAATGAAGTGATTGTTTTAAAAGATGTTTTAAAACGTGTGAAATATCGAAATCATAGATTTCAACAGTTCTTGTTGAAAATAGACGTTTTCGAGAAATTTAAGGAAATGGTGGACTATAACACTGTTGTTATAGTAAATGATTTCCGAAAGGAAATGTTTTGAAGTAGTATTGGGATTTATATATCTATCTAAATCCGAATCCCTATACTAGTGATTTTGAGTCGTCGTAACGATGTTTTACGCAACATTCGTTTTGACTCAAATAGATGTAAAATTTATGATGTCCTTAAAGAATGAATGTATACTTAATATTGATTTAAGTATATCGAATATTTTCAAATGTTGAAAATAAATGATTTGTGAAGCACTTATTATTAAATAAGTATGGAATTGCTTTTCCAATATGAAACGAACGTTTTGAGAATTTATCTTCTTAAAGATAAATTGAAATTGAATATTTGAAATCGATTTGAAAATCGTATATCAGGGGGTATTTTGAAAATATGAATTCACTATGGAATTTATAAAGGAAATGGAAATTCGTTTTAAAAATAAACGTTGATTTATTTTTAAAGTGTGGAAATTTTATATCTAGTAAAGATATTTTTGAAGATAAATAATTTGGGAAAATTATTTGGAATCTGATGATGTTGCGCATCTTTATTGATAGTTAAATAACCGACTATCAATAATTACCTTTAGATAGGTATTTGTTGTGAATTGGATGAATTTGGATGCCACACTTATTTTTGAATAAACGCTCACTATTCGGGTTAACCGGGAAAGGACCATGGGGTCGTATAACCCATTCCGAATATGTGATACGTCGTTATGAATCGCATTTGAAGACCGGTGTTGAAGACCGGATATTTTTGAAAACGGAAGGATTACCGTCGAGTTACTCTACATCGACTGATCTTCGATTTAGAGGTTTTATCACCCTTAGTGACGGGAAGTCCTGACGTGATTAGAAAATTATCCGGAAATGCAAGGGCTTCGTGAGAAGTGCCTTCGGTTCTGTTCGATCCCGGAACAGACTTGTATGGATTGTGTGTCTGACGTTACAATTTGAGATATAAAGCTGATTTCTTTCAAATACATTTCTGTTGGTGGCGGAGAATTTATTCTCTTAGCTTAACACCCTTCTCTGAGACATACGAGCTCAGAGGTTATGTAGTTGAAATTTATCAGCGATATATCCCAATTTGGTAACGTGACATACTGAGTGTTGCTGTGAAATGATCAGTGTTTGATCATTTGGGATATGATCATTTGTTGATCTTATATCTTTGTGATCATAGATTGATCATTTTGTTTGACCCGAAGCAGGGCTTTTTATAGAAAGCG
The DNA here is from genome assembly GCA_030737815.1 of Allium fistulosum. Taxonomy (NCBI): domain Eukaryota; kingdom Viridiplantae; phylum Streptophyta; class Magnoliopsida; order Asparagales; family Amaryllidaceae; genus Allium; species Allium fistulosum. The sequence continues at coordinate 1,392,065,932 of CM060902.1, forward strand.
TAGCTTTGTGGACGAGACTTCGTCGAGCCTCACACCCCGGAAATGGTCGAAACAGGACGAATGCAGCAAGGTTCTAGGGAGTAGCGCCCCTTAGTGTATGTCATTCCTTCTGGATAAAGGTGGTATCATGGTATGGAGCCCAGATACTTAACCTCTGTGGTTACTGCATTATTATTTCTATGTGGTTTGTTGCGAATCGGGGATCCTCGGGAAGATCGGTGACGATCGGGGGATGGCATACGCGTGTCAGTAGTTACCTATTTTTGCAGAGGTAACCCGGCCTTGTGTTGGCAGAGATCTAACCGTAATGTTAGGTTATTTCTCGGGTCGTCTATTCCAGGGACGTACCCATCGTGGAAAAGGAAGTTCCTTAGCCTGACCATTTGTTGGAAATCCAAAGAAACAATACGCGACTTGTACGGTTTTAGTTGTATTACCTGCTATGGAATGTGGCGGTAACCTGCTATTGAACATAGTAGCTATAGTAGGCATACGATACTGGTCGTATGTTGGCTAAGATTAATATTATACTTTCGAAATGTTTTCTACACTATGCACTAATAATAATATCAAAAAGAATTTGTTTCTTTTGCGTAGTAAGCATCTTTGACTATCATAAGAAGAAATCTCCTCCAATTCTGCGTTTGCATTGTGTGTGTGGTGGGAGGTCTTATGGTAGTTTCATTTTCCAAAAGCATTTCGAATTGACTTTAAAATTTTCCTGTGGTTTATTTTTAAAAAATAACTGTTTTACGATCTCACACCAGTCACCATGACTGACTCGGAGTTTATTGTTCCCTTCTAAACTCTGGGTGCCCACCAATTTCCACACGGGCAGCCTAGAGTTATGTTATCAGGATATTCTGGATATTCTGGAGCTTTGGAGATAAGCTGGATGACGAGACGTAGTATTTGTATCTGATATATTTATTCCGCTGTGTATTCTGTATGAGGACAAGTTTATATAACTGTCCATTGTTGTATATTGACTCTGATGATTGATGTATGTATAAACTGATATAGTTCTTTGTTTTAAAAGACTAGTAATTATCTATTGTATATTGTTCCGCTGCGATATGTGAGATTCTGATATTGTTTTCTGCTTCTGTATCTGATGTTGTGTTGTTGTTCTTCTTTCTTTTTCTTGTATCTTCTTCTTCTTCTACTTTTTCTTTCTTAAAACCATAACTTTTCGGATTTCCGGCATTCGATGGCTCAGCAGTCGATAAGGTGAGTATCGATGTTGAATTTTCGAAAGTCGAAAATTTTCGGGATGTTACATTTGGTATCAGAGCTTATGGTTAAGCGACAACCCTGCTCTGTTGGGTGTTACTCGTTAGAGATAGAGTCAGTAGTACTCTAGAATGAGTTGAGTGTAATAATAGATACGAGTGCGTATTTGTTAGTGAATATAAAATTGTTTTATATTGTGATGATTGGTTTGTTGAGTGGTATATGGATTCTGGTCGGTATTGTCCGTACAACTCTATCGATAGGGATCTCTAAACACTTGAATAGAACAATTCGGCACAGTATTGTTTTAAATAGGGTAAATGAGATAATTTTGCCCAAAACTATTTTTGTATAGAAAAGAAATGTTTTTCTATGAAGTACTATAGTATATGGTTGCATGGATGTTAGGAAGTAGTAATGGTGAATTATCATCACTGAAATTGAATAAGAAATTGAAATCGTAACTCCAAAGTTAAGAAATAAATTCACATATGAATGAAATTTAAAGAATATGAATTATGAATGTGATTTGTAATTTGAAACGGAATTCCAGAGAAGTTTTGGAAATGTTTTGAAAAGAATTTGAAAATTTTGGAGATTTGGAAAGTTAAATCATTTTTGGAGTTGAAAATGAATTTCAAAGGTTTTGAAAAGTATTTTAGAGAGATGAAAGCTCTAAACTCTTTTCGGTCGCTGGAAAATAATTCCGATGATGATCGCGACATCACCGGTGTTCATTTTCGGGTTTCCAAAAGAGAAATTGCTGCCAAATTGTTTTAAAAGGAAGTTGTTTGAAAAATTTGAGTTTTGTTTTGGAAATTCAAAGGGATAATTTGAATTGTTTTCAAAAATGATTTTTGAAATGTTGGTAAACTCTGGAATACTATGTAGAAATATCTATGGAATATTATTAAGTTGATAACTTATACAAATTGGATTTTGATAGAATAAATTTAACTTAAAGGATGTGGTTAAATTAATGTAAGTACAAGTGAATCAATTTAATGAAAGTAAATTGAATATTGAAAAATTCATTTCAAATTTGTAAAGTAAAGTATTGAAATAAAATTAGTAACGGAAACTAATTGAAGAAATGACAAATTAATATGGTTTGAGATGAATTAAAATTCATATGGAATTTGAAATCCAATTTAATATGAGTGGGTATAAACCATAATAGTGAATTGAAAATAAATATAATGTGTATATGGAATATTTACATTGAACTTAAGAAATGAAGTGTGAAATTCTTAAGTAAAATTTGATGATTGAACAAAAGAATAAAACTGGAGTTAAAACTGAATATTGAAAACGAATTTGAATTGTGTGAAATAAAATGAAGTTTTGAAATTAGTTTGAAGTGAACTAAAGTTAATTGATAAAAAATTCAATATTCAGAAGTCGAACTGAATCCAAATAAGGTTGGAATTGTGAATTAAATTCAAATGAATTTGAAATGTGAAATTGAATGGATATGAATATGTATAACTTCAATAGTGAAGTAAAAATGATATAAGCAGTTATATTGAAAATTTTGTAATTGAATGTACGAAATGGTTTGAATATATGCAACTAGATATTATGGCTAGTAGGATATACAGGTGTTATGAATTGGAATTTAATTTTGAAGAGAATTTGAATCGCTCGACAAAAAGGTACGTATTTGAGTTTTAATATGAGTTTTTGATGATTTCTCTCTAGCCGCTTGGCTTTTTCTTTTTCTTTTTGAAATCTGAGAGTCCGTAGGGACGTTTTGTAGTCGTGCCATATTAACCGCGCAAAGGAGACGCTGGCGAAATTTTTCGAAAATTTAGGGCGTTAGAAAATTTTTGAGAAAATTTTGAAAGTTAAAATTTGAATTTGAATTTAAATTCGAATGGTTAAGTAAAACAATGTTGTTTTGAAACTTAGAGTTGAAGTTGAAATTAGTTGAGTAATAACGAATCTTTACTAGAAAGATTTGTTTTGATAAATTGATAAAACTATTTGAATTTGAGAAAATAGTAGACGAGTTAAGGACCTTTCTTCCTGACTTGTAATTTCGAGGACGAAATTCTTTTAAGGGGGGAAGTCTGTAACGACCCAGAATTTTTGATAATTAAAATTCGAATATTTAATTGATTTTTAATATTAATAAATGGAATTTAGAAGTCGGAGGATTTATTTCTCGAATATTGGATTTATTTGGTCAATTTAATCGATAAATTAAATAGTGAAATTCCAGAGATAATTGAAAAACGAGCTTAAAGTGATTGAAAATGATTTGTAAAATTTTATTTAATCATACTGGAGTTATAGAAATATTTTAGAACTCTTAAAATTGAATTTGGAGTTAATCTGTGAAAATCGAATATTTTAATATTTAATTATCGACTGTAAAAATAGCCAATTTTCGAACAGTCTCAGAATTTGACGAGACCAGTTTCATTGGATCCGTAATAGTTAGTTATTATCGGATTTCAATTTTCGTATCCATCGGAGTTGTCGTTTGACCGTGGCAGCTCGAAACGCATCGATATCGTTGTAATTTTAAATCGTCGAGTTAAAATAGTCATTTTTCAAAAAGTCTCGGATTTCGACGAAACCAGTTTCATCGGATCCGTAATGTGATATTATTGTAAGATTTCAAATTTCGTAATTTTTGGATTTACCGTTTGTCCGGTACAAAGTAAAACGCCTCGAAATCGATTTAAATCGGTTTAATTTAAATTGATCGTTTTTTGTCATATCTCACACAGACGATCGAATTAGCTTCCGAAACACGTTCCATTGCGTTCGGAACGCGGGGTAAACCTTAGAAACGCTAACCGGCACGCTCGATTTCGAGTTCGGAAAATCCGGAGTGAATAGTGTTCGTCGTTTTTTCTATATAAACTCCTCCACTCTTTCATTTGCAAAGAAAATTCAACCCTAGGGCTTTTAAAAACTGCAGCCGCCTCCATTGAAACCCACGGCCAGGAAGCTCCCACGTTCATCCTCATTTATCTCCCAATCTGTCGACATCCACGCGAAGTGGTCAACTACAATCTTGTAGAGGGCAATGCAATCGATACATCCAACGGTAGATTTTTCGTATCGTCGTCGTTTGAAGGCAGGAGGCAGTCGCGTTTGGTGGCCGTTCGTCCTCGATTTGCGTGCGTTGGAAGGGACCGAGCTCAGCCATACTTGGCATGGTGGTGCACGGCGTAGAGGCGCTCGAAGGGATGGTTGTTGATCAAAGTCCGGTCGCGTGTGGTGGCCTCGAGCTTTAGGGTTTTAGGGCGGCTATGGGTACGTTGTTTCGAACGTGAGGCCTGGAATGCGTACGTGATTTGGGGGGAAGAAGCTTCACACGGTCAGATCTGGGAAGAAGAAAACGAACGGCAGATATCGAGTGGGTTTGAAATAAAATAGAAAATGTAAATTTAATTGTTTTATAATCCGTGTATGTTTAAAATAATGTATCTTGGTCATACGTTATCAGATTACGACGAGATTTTTTGCGATGGGATCGTATTGACGAGCTCTTCGCGATGCAATTGGTTTGGAGTCGTTTGGAGTCAATGAAAATTTCGGGTAAAATTAAACGCCCGTTTAATTTTATTCGAAATAAAACGCTGGATCAGAATTAAAATCACGGTGAGATCTTCTCACTCAATTGAATGTGGAATTATTTACAGTTATTGATTGATGATTGACTGTTTGAATGTGCTATTAGATATGATAGGATATATCTATATATATATAGCAGTATATACATATTGGCATATGTATATATTGGATTGATTGATTTCCCGCCTCGTATAGCGGATGAGACCCTATTGCGCCGTTAGTAAGCGGATTTATAAAAACCTATATACCGCGATAATTCCGTACTGGAGCGGAATTGGTATTGTGCTGACGTTTTTGGATGCAGGGAAACAGGTTGGAGGGATCCAACTGGATTCCTCACCAGTAGTTATTTATTTACAGATTTTGATATATTCTGTTATCATATTGATATATGATATTGACTGTTGTGATGGACTGATTGATGCTGTTGCATCATCGGATTCAGTTTTGAGATGTAAAAATAACGACTTTTACTTTAAAAAGAATTTTTAAAGTGATCTTTGAAATTATATGTTCTATTGAATTGTTGAATTGATTTATTTTTAATAAATAAACGTTTAAAATTTTGAAGTTATAAAAGTTAAGATTTTTGTGAATTATGACCGTAAGGGGATTTTTGAAATAAAAGTCGATTTATTTATAAAATGGTTTAAGTTGGGATTTTTGAATAACTATAAATGATTTGTATAAGAAGATTTATAAAATGGATATTTTATAAATCGAAATATTGGACTTATAAAACGAATTTTTATAAGTGTTGAAAAGAAGTATAAAAGGATTTCATAAGTGAATGAAATTAATAGATTTATAACGTGAAGTTATAAAGTGAATAGATGTTGTAGAATAAACGATTTATAAGTAATTTACTTATAAATTAGATTTTTGCACGTAATTGGGATATAAATAGAAATTGCCAAATGAAATGATTTCATAAGTTGAAGTTGTTATGAAGTATAAATGTGATTTATAAACGTTGTTTATAAATCTGAAATCACTTATTTTGATAAGTAAATTTAGAAGTCAATAAAAGGAAATTTTGTAAATCGAAGTTGTTAGAAAATATAAAGGTGAATTTATAAACGTTGTTTTACGAATTTGAAATCAATCAAATTTGATGAATGTAATATAGAAGTTATTAAGGAAATTTTATCCACGATTTTGGATAGTGGATAATTCTTGGAATAAAACGTGTAGAAAAGATTGAAATATAATTATTGAAGTATATTCACGATTTTGGACAGTGAATATATTATTAAATAAAATGGATATGTTTCGGGAAAGCGATATTTGAAATGAAGTGATTGTTTTAAAAGATGTTTTAAAACGTGTGAAATATCGAAATCATAGATTTCAACAGTTCTTGTTGAAAATAGACGTTTTCGAGAAATTTAAGGAAATGGTGGACTATAACACTGTTGTTATAGTAAATGATTTCCGAAAGGAAATGTTTTGAAGTAGTATTGGGATTTATATATCTATCTAAATCCGAATCCCTATACTAGTGATTTTGAGTCGTCGTAACGATGTTTTACGCAACATTCGTTTTGACTCAAATAGATGTAAAATTTATGATGTCCTTAAAGAATGAATGTATACTTAATATTGATTTAAGTATATCGAATATTTTCAAATGTTGAAAATAAATGATTTGTGAAGCACTTATTATTAAATAAGTATGGAATTGCTTTTCCAATATGAAACGAACGTTTTGAGAATTTATCTTCTTAAAGATAAATTGAAATTGAATATTTGAAATCGATTTGAAAATCGTATATCAGGGGGTATTTTGAAAATATGAATTCACTATGGAATTTATAAAGGAAATGGAAATTCGTTTTAAAAATAAACGTTGATTTATTTTTAAAGTGTGGAAATTTTATATCTAGTAAAGATATTTTTGAAGATAAATAATTTGGGAAAATTATTTGGAATCTGATGATGTTGCGCATCTTTATTGATAGTTAAATAACCGACTATCAATAATTACCTTTAGATAGGTATTTGTTGTGAATTGGATGAATTTGGATGCCACACTTATTTTTGAATAAACGCTCACTATTCGGGTTAACCGGGAAAGGACCATGGGGTCGTATAACCCATTCCGAATATGTGATACGTCGTTATGAATCGCATTTGAAGACCGGTGTTGAAGACCGGATATTTTTGAAAACGGAAGGATTACCGTCGAGTTACTCTACATCGACTGATCTTCGATTTAGAGGTTTTATCACCCTTAGTGACGGGAAGTCCTGACGTGATTAGAAAATTATCCGGAAATGCAAGGGCTTCGTGAGAAGTGCCTTCGGTTCTGTTCGATCCCGGAACAGACTTGTATGGATTGTGTGTCTGACGTTACAATTTGAGATATAAAGCTGATTTCTTTCAAATACATTTCTGTTGGTGGCGGAGAATTTATTCTCTTAGCTTAACACCCTTCTCTGAGACATACGAGCTCAGAGGTTATGTAGTTGAAATTTATCAGCGATATATCCCAATTTGGTAACGTGACATACTGAGTGTTGCTGTGAAATGATCAGTGTTTGATCATTTGGGATATGATCATTTGTTGATCTTATATCTTTGTGATCATAGATTGATCATTTTGTTTGACCCGAAGCAGGGCTTTTTATAGAAAGCGTAGCTTTGTGGACGAGACTTCGTCGAGCCTCACACCCCGGAAATGGTCGAAACAGGACGAATGCAGCAAGGTTCTAGGGAGTAGCGCCCCTTAGTGTATGTCATTCCTTCTGGATAAAGGTGGTATCATGGTATGGAGCCCAGATACTTAACCTCTGTGGTTACTGCATTATTATTTCTATGTGGTTTGTTGCGAATCGGGGATCCTCGGGAAGATCGGTGACGATCGGGGGATGGCATACGCGTGTCAGTAGTTACCTATTTTTGCAGAGGTAACCCGGCCTTGTGTTGGCAGAGATCTAACCGTAATGTTAGGTTATTTCTCGGGTCGTCTATTCCAGGGACGTACCCATCGTGGAAAAGGAAGTTCCTTAGCCTGACCATTTGTTGGAAATCCAAAGAAACAATACGCGACTTGTACGGTTTTAGTTGTATTACCTGCTATGGAATGTGGCGGTAACCTGCTATTGAACATAGTAGCTATAGTAGGCATACGATACTGGTCGTATGTTGGCTAAGATTAATATTATACTTTCGAAATGTTTTCTACACTATGCACTAATAATAATATCAAAAAGAATTTGTTTCTTTTGCGTAGTAAGCATCTTTGACTATCATAAGAAGAAATCTCCTCCAATTCTGCGTTTGCATTGTGTGTGTGGTGGGAGGTCTTATGGTAGTTTCATTTTCCAAAAGCATTTCGAATTGACTTTAAAATTTTCCTGTGGTTTATTTTTAAAAAATAACTGTTTTACGATCTCACACCAGTCACCATGACTGACTCGGAGTTTATTGTTCCCTTCTAAACTCTGGGTGCCCACCAATTTCCACACGGGCAGCCTAGAGTTATGTTATCAGGATATTCTGGATATTCTGGAGCTTTGGAGATAAGCTGGATGACGAGACGTAGTATTTGTATCTGATATATTTATTCCGCTGTGTATTCTGTATGAGGACAAGTTTATATAACTGTCCATTGTTGTATATTGACTCTGATGATTGATGTATGTATAAACTGATATAGTTCTTTGTTTTAAAAGACTAGTAATTATCTATTGTATATTGTTCCGCTGCGATATGTGAGATTCTGATATTGTTTTCTGCTTCTGTATCTGATGTTGTGTTGTTGTTCTTCTTTCTTTTTCTTGTATCTTCTTCTTCTTCTACTTTTTCTTTCTTAAAACCATAACTTTTCGGATTTCCGGCATTCGATGGCTCAGCAGTCGATAAGGTGAGTATCGATGTTGAATTTTCGAAAGTCGAAAATTTTCGGGATGTTACATCTAGGGTTGTTACACTCTCCCCCACTCAAAACTTTTCGTCCCCGAAAAGGAATGAGGTACGGGAAAGCATAGAAAAAGATAAGTGAAATATGATTAGACAAGATGACAAGAAGATTTAAATTACACCTGATAACTATTGTTATAGGTAAGTTTAACAAGATGGAGGTGATCAAATCAAGAATACAAGCACGAAAAAGATCCTCTAGAGTCTGAATCTCCCTTTTCACTTGACCGACGGTCTATGAATGGAAAAACAGTGTTCAGATCTAGATGAGTAACAAAGATTATCAAAGATTACAGAAAGATTTCTAAACAGACTGGTATTAGCAATAGTCTTCCCATTCTGTAACAAGATAAGAGAAATAAGGACAAGCAAAAGATAGTTTGAAAAAAACAAAGTAAGATAATAAATTTGAAACCATAATGCTTTGAAATCATAACAATTTAGGGATGTTTATCATTTGGAAATCATACTACTAAAATCACAACACTTTGGAAATGTTATTCTTTTAAAAAAACATAATACTTTGAAAATCATAACACCTTTTAAAAATAATCTTCATTTAAACCATTTAAATTGTAACGACTCGGGTTTTGCCCGCTCGAAAATCAACATCCGTACTTCACATTGTACTAGAATGCCGCAGATTCGACCGTTCAAATCCGATTCGCCGGAGCTATAACACAATTAAGTAAATAACACAGCGGAAGAAAAGAATAATACATTGATATATAATATCTGATACAACAGAGTGATACAATGAATATCAATATACATCAGAGATATGATACAACAAATAGCAGCGGAAAAGAAAAAAATAGATAACTAACATCAGCGGAACAATATCAATAGAAATGATAACTCCAAAATGATCTTCAGACAAGAATGAATCCACAACTCCAAGATAAGCAACTCCGATGAATGAACTAGCTCCAGATAATCTACTAAACCTGAATATCTGAAAAGAAACCCAACTCTAGACTGCTCGTGTGGAAAATTATGAGCACCCAGAGTTTAGGAAGGGAACAATAAACTCCGGATCAGTCATGGGACTGGTGTGAGCAACAAAAACAGTTTATCTTTAAACAAACACAAAAGGTTTTAAACATTGAAATCCGCAATGCTTTTGGAAAATCAAACTACCATAAGACCTCCCGCCACACACACAATGCAAACGCAGAATTGGAGGAGATTTCTTCTTATGATAGTCAAAGATGCTTACTACGCAAAATCATTGAATATTATTATTAGTGCATAGTGCAGAAAACATTTCGAAAGTATAATATTAATCTTAGCCAGCATAGACATTTCGAACTATGCCTACTATAGCTACCATCCAAACAGTGGGGCGCCACCATAAGTGAATGGCAGGTTCTACAACTAAAACCGTACAAGTTCCGTATTGGAGAAATGGATTTCCAACAAATGGTCAGGCTAAGGAACTTCCTTCCGCCGCATGGGAACGCCTCTGGCGGGACGCCCCGAGAGACAAACTGCTCTCTGCCAACAAAGCCGGGTTACCCCTGTAACAGGTAACTCACGAATATGCCATCCCCCGGTCCTTTGGGACCTTTATCCGAGCTCGGTATCCAACATCACACATCATAAAGAAAGTGTATCCACATGAGTAAGTATCTGGGCTCCATACCATGATACCACCCCTTTCCAGAAGGAAATGACATACCCTAAAGGGCGCGACCCTCATAACCTTGCCGCAACGATCCTGTTTCGACCATTTCCGGGTTGTGAGGCCCTGACGAAGTCTCGTCCACAAAGCTACGCTTTTCCAAAAAGCCACGCGTTGGGTCAACAGATGATCAACCTATGATCACAAAGATAAATGATCAAACAAATGATCATATCACAAATGATCAAACGAGGATCATCACACAGCTACACTCAGCATGCCACATTACCAAATTGGGATATATTGCTGATAAATTTCAACTACATAACCTCTGAGCTCGTACGTCTCAGAGAAGGGTGTTAAGCTAAGAGAATAAATTCTCCGCCACCAACAGAAATGTATTTGAAAGAAATCGGCTTTATATCTCAAAGTGTAATGTCAGACATGTATCCATACAAGTCTGTTCCGGGTTCGAACAGAACCGAAGGCACTTCTCACGAAGCCCTTGCAAATCCGGATAATTTCCAATCACGTCCGGACTTCCCATCACAAAGGGTGATAAGATCTCTATACCGGGGACCAGTCGATGCAGAGACATTCGACGAGTTGTCCTTTCGTTTTCGAAAATATTCGGTCTTCACCACCGGTCTTCAAATGCTATCCATATACGACGTATCAGTATTCGGAACGGGTTATATGACACAAAGGTCCTCTCCCGGCTAAACCGAATAATGAGCGCGATACTTTAAAAACATATGGATATTGGGATTTCAATTAAGTCACAACTTATTACCCAAAACTTTTCTTTCAAATGGTTTAAACAAAATACCATTTCAAATCTTTAAACAAAAAGATTCATTTTAACAACCTTCAACGGTTTAACAATTTTCCACACTTTAATCTTTTAAACAAAAGATTTAATTACAGATTTTCCAAATTAATTTCCATTTCAATTTGATTAACTCGTTAAATCTTCAAATCAAAGATTTAACTTGTAGCTTTCAAAACAATCCCATTTCGGATGATTTAGATCAATCATTATTTTAAATCTGTTAAAGATAACAGATTCAAATCATAGCTTTTCAAAACAATTCATTTATAACTTGGAAAAACCATTTTTCACTTCAATCTTGAAATTCCTTTAATTAAACTGGAATTTCATTTCTTATATATATACGAAAGCTTTTATTCTTTTAAAACAAACAGTTTCATTTCAGAAAATCTGATTCATTCATACGAGTTGAAATCTTTGGGTTAAATCTAAATTCTCAAAATTACATTTTTAAATGGTTTAAATTTAGATAAACACACTTATAACATTTTCAATCCCTAGTTTCAAATCATAGGATTCAATTTCAAACTTGAATTCAAATTTAAATCCAATTATTTAAATTTTCAAAACTCGATTAAGTTATTCAAAACAACTTTTATCTTTGAAATTCTATTTCAAAAGTTTTTTTCACTTTAAACCCAAATTCCAATTTCAAAATCAATTGAAATTAAAATTTAAATTTCAAAAAAAACATCAGATTTAAATTATCTGTGACTTAACCGATTTCCACGTGAAATCCATATTTGTGTGTGTAAGAGTGTAGTCCAGGGGTTTTGTAACAGCCCGATATTTTAAAGCGAAATTTTTATTAAAAACAAAACATTTCGGAATATTAATTTAAATATAAATTGTAGAAATTCGTATAAAACGAAAATTTAAAACGTTACATTTCGTCACTTTTGTCCGTTCTTAATTTTTACATTAGAATCAAATTTTATTAACGTTGATTTTTGCTATTTTTAAATTTTGATTTAAAGATACGTTATATTTTAAGGAACCGTTAACATTTTTAAATTAATTAAAGAAAAGAAATAAAACAAAATTTGTACGTTACTTTGGGCGTTTTATAATCTCTCTTGTTTGTTTCCTTGTTAAAATTGACTTTTGTATGCGTTGGAAATTCAAAGCTTGAGCCGTTCAAATTCTTGCCCAAAGGCGTGCACTAAATCACTTCATTCCTTTGGCCTTCCATTCGTGTCCAATATTTAATATAATTAATTTTCCTTAGATTCCTCTACCGTTTCAAAAACCTTTTATTTTTCCTAAATTTTCTCTAACCGTTCAAGACCCTTTCCTTTTGCTTTCTCTACAAATCAGTAGATAGTTTTGACAGTCCTCGTTCAAGAAAAAAATTAAAAATATTTCAAAACCACAAATCATCTTCCTCTGCAAAGTTCTCTTGGGAAAAATCTCGTGAGTCTGTACAAGGTAGGAGGCACGTTTTTTCTTTCTTTTCACTTATCTTCAAATATTTTGTAAAAAAATTTGCTGTCCCCTGCTTTGTTTCAATCTGCCACCATCCCCACGTCATTCCACCCCTTCCATTTGCCTACACCAGTCAGCCTACGTCCCCGACCCTACTGCCCCATTCGCCTCCATGCCAATCACCACCGCCTCTGAAGCCTATCACCCTCCCATACCACCACGCCAATTCACCGGCCACAACACCAACCGAGTCCAACCCTACACCCACCAGCAGCCACCATCGCCTGACCAAACCCACCACCGACCCTAGATCCAACCCACCACCGACCCTAGATCCAACCCACCACCGACCCTAGATCCAACCCACCACCGACCCTACCCAGATCATCCCCACGTTCCACTGACCCATGCTGCAACCACGCCACCAGCCGAGAACCCAAGCCACCAGAACGCAACCCTTCGTCAGCCCTACACATTCCACCACCCACGCTTGAACCACCAGACCGAGAACCCTCGCTTGAACCACCTACTTTCCAGACCAACCACCCTAGCTGACCGTGACACCACCACCGGGCTGAGCCCTGCTACGTCCCCTCTCCAGTCGAGACTCTCCCTGCCGAGCCACACCATGAGGCAGCCTTCAACTTGCCTCGTTTCGTTTTGAGTTGTATTGGGTTTAGCCGAGATAATTTATAGTTTAATGGCATATTGATGAAAAAAATTGTTTTGTTTGTCACCTTGAATTGAGTAGTTTTGTTTGCAGAACTTTTGTTTTGAAGTAAATATGTACAGCTTCTAACTTTTGTTTGAAAACAAATATGTACTTTTGTTTTGTTTTAGTTGGTAACCGAGCCTATTATTTTTTTCTACTAGCATTTGTTTAGATTTGAAATTGTTGGTCACGTGTTGTTTCCTCTACCTACTTTTGTAGTTGGTTTCCAGAGCCTTTATTTCGAAGTTTTAAAAATACTGAACTTTGTTTTGGAAAATTTTGTTTTGTCACTTTGATAAATTTTAAAGTTATAATCGATTTTCAAAAGTAGGCGTGCTATTGTTTTTGATTTTTAACCTGTTATTTTTTTTCGTTGTTCGCTTCATTGAAAAATTCGTTATTCGTGCAATCTTAGATTTGATTATTTACTGTGTTTTGGTTTGAATCTAGTTGGCGCATCCACTAACGACTGATCGTGCTATCCGCGTGCTTTCGATTGACATCGTATTTCTTTCTTTCCGAATCTCCAGCTCCGTAGAGGTGAGTAAATCTCACACGAATATTCAGACTTATATAATTGTGAAACGACCGCAACTGAATGTGTAGAAATAAATAAATAAATAAATAAATGATGTTATAATTACCTGTGATTTATTTATAGTTGATGTTAATTGTTAAAACTGCATATCGTATCATCTGTTATATCTGTTCTTATTTTACTGTTATTCTATTCTGTTAAATCACACTGCAAGTTCCCTGTAGAATAGAATCACTATGGGTTGAAATGATACATACCCGAACGGACTTTAGAATAAGGGAAGGTCGTTATGGGCTGAAATGATAGGCCTGAGCGATTTTCAATTAAATTTTATTTACTTGGGATTGCGGGTTTGAAATGATAAAACCCGGATTTTTCTTTGTAAATTACGGATTGAAATGATATAGTATCCGTATCACTTGAATTAGGCTAGAAAATATTATACAGACCCGTGGTTATTTTTATGTATTTTATGAATATTTTTAGATAATTTAAAAATTGTAATAATATTTAATTTGATTTAAACCGAATTTTTAAATGATTTATTTAAAATAGAAATGATTTTCTATGTGATAAATATAAATAAGTGGAGGAATATTGATTTTAAAGCGAAACTTAATTTTTAAAATTTTGGAAAAAGGGAAAAAAAAAGAAAGATGGAAACTTAAGTTAATTTAATTGAAATTGAAAATTTAGTTTAAATTTGTGGAAAAATGAAGTTTAAGCTTAAGTGTTGAAATGAATGTAATAAGCAAATTGGTAAGTTGGTTTTAACTTGTAAAATTTCTTTGGAATAAAATTTGTTAAAGGATTGAAATGAACATTTTTAATGTATGATTTTATAAGTTTTAACTAGGTAGAATCTGTAGCACTTTTTAAGTGTCGTGGTTTTTATAAATAAACCAAAAGACTAAAATGGACTAAAGCTATGATAGTACTTGGTAAGTGCTGTTGTAGCATAAACTAAAATTGAACTTGAACTAATGGAAAGCTACTGTAGCACTTGTTAAGGACTGCAGTAGACTGAAATATGATTTTGTTTAAAACTGAACTGATGTAATTTTAAATATTGTTTTGTTGAAATAAAATGGTTTCGAATATAACTTACCGTCGCATTTTCTTAAATGCCGTGAAAGCTGAAATTTTTAACGTTATTGTTTTTAAGTGAATAAGTGGACTCCGAAAGGTTAGATTTTAGAAATTTAATATTTGATTTTTTTTAAAAAGAATAATGTCTTTGTTTTAAATGATTTAATTCGAAGTATATTTGATAAATTGTTTTTAAATCTATAACCACGGGTTATAATAACGATTGGTTGGCAAAGAGACCGGGATCGGATATGGACATACTCTCTGTCGATACCGAAAACCACTTTGACAACCGTGTACGCGGTGGAGATTCCAGAATGAAGTAGGATGGTGGCGACGTCCTTAAGGTATTACGTGGACCCAACTCCCGTGAGTTGGCATAAGGTGGCTAAAACAGGAGCGATCTCGGACCAGTGAGGTAGCACCTCTTCTCGGACACATTTCTTCGACATTATACTCTTACTGATTTGACTAGATGGCCATCCTCCGATTTGGGAATGTTGTTCGAGGTGGAACGGTAGTGGCTGCTATGCGTATCCATCAGTCCGTGTGCGTAATTGGTATATCTACCCTGGCATTGCCTAGTTGTGCCGTGTCACCTACCATATCGAGCTTTAGTACGATTATGATTTTAAGATCCGACCGCGTTAAGGTTCTCCATCCCCTTAACGCTATTTTCCGATATGATTATACTTTACTTATGTAGACACTATTATAATAGCGAATATTACTACATAGTAGATAGTTTAACGGATCCTTAGAGGATGGGCGGTCCCAAGCATCTTCTAAGTTACTTGTACCTTTACTACAGTTTCGTTTTGAGTTGGTTTACACTGTATAAGTATGTATATCCTGACTCGAGTGTTATGTTTTATTTTACGCTCGGGTCAGCCTGAGTATTCACAGCTTTGGATTCACCTTTCTGGAGCTCGGAATCACTGGAGATTCTGCCTATCTAGTTATCTTCCTATTTCAGTTTCAGTTGTCTTATTTCAGCTTTTGTTTTAGAGACTTGTGTATTTTGGATTTCTACTGTACTTGTTTCAGAATTATATTGGGTTTCAGACTATGTATTTTGTATTTGATTTTAGACTATGTATTTAGTGGCTTCATGAACCACTATGGTATTTTTTTAAATTCCGCTGCGAGTTATTCTGATATTTCTGTGTCTGTGATTCTGTGAATGATTTTATTTGCTCCAAATTTTATTACAATCTATTATTTTGCATTATTCAAGTCTGACATGTGTGGATTATTGTCGATTTGAATGGTCCAAAATAGTGGGTCGTTACATTTGGTATCAGAGCTTTGGTTTTAGGCAAACCCTAGCCTATGGAGCAAAACTCATTAGAGATAGGGTAGAAATACCCTAGAATGAGTGAAATCAAACTCAGAATCATTTCCTTGTGAGTGAACGTATTTTTCAAAGTATAAAATGATTTTAAAATGATTTTTTAAATAATTTTTCAAAGATTATTTTGATATAAAGTTTTCTTGTTTTAAGAAGAAATTTTCTAAACTTCCTTCTTTCCGTATCTACCTTGTTAGGAATTTTTAGGATATTCATCCAAGTGTTCTTATCGTGTTTTTATCTTAATTTATCTTAGTCTTCTTTGTACCTTGTCCTAAATTAATTCTTGATATTTCCAGGATGAATCGTGGAAATGCTAGAGGTAGGGGTCGTGGTATTGCCCCAGTTCCTCCACCTGTTGCACCCGTTAAGTTTACAGTCCTTTGCAAGGAATTCTCCCAGCTCGGTGGCACTAAGTTCACCGGTTCAGAAAGTATCATCGAAGCCCAGCAATGGCTAAGAAGTTTGGAAAGAATCTTTACGGGTTTGGAGATCACTGATGCCCAGAAGCGTCAGTTAGCAGCATGGCAGCTGCAAGAGTCAGCCCTAGATTGGTGGGAGTCTGTTACGACTCACACTAACGAAGGTGATCTTTCGTGGGAGCAGTTCAGGTATCCTTTGAGTTAACTTGAATTTTTCCCCATTTCCTTTCTTTTCGAATTCATCTTAAGTTCAGTTTCTGTATCTTCTTTTCAGGGAGGCTTTTGTGGCAAAATGGATGCCCGAAGCCGGGAAATCTCAGCTTTACCGTGAATTCATGGACCTCAAGCAGGGCACCATGTCTTTTTCAGAGTATGAACGGAAGTTCAATGAACTTTCAAAATTCGGTCCTGGTCTTATCGACACTCAGCTAAAGAAGAATGAGAAGTTCATTTCTAGAGCTCGCCCAGAGTTCTACGATCGCCTTATTACACATGTTCATGGCACATTTACTGAGCTCATGGATATGGCTATCCGCTATGAGAACCCTACTTCCAAGGGTCCTGCTACTTCTGGTACTCATGTCTCACAATCTTCCTCTGCAAATTCCAAGAAGAGAAAGCCCAACTTCCACCAGCAGAAGAAGAATTGGATCAAATATGCGGGCTTGGGATCTTCAGCATCTGCTCCTTCTCAGAGGCACCCTATTGATCTTTCCGCCATTACTTGCTTCAAATGTGACCAAAAGGGACACTATGCCAATAGTTGCCCTAATCCGTCCAGTGCTGCTGTTCCTCCACCCCAGGTTACCAGGAACGATCTTTGTCATGTCTGTCTTCAGCCGGGTCATTTTAGGAAGGACTGTCCTTTATATCAGAAGGGAAAGCCATCTGGCGTATTTGCTGTCACATCAGCTTCATCACCTGCTCCCGCACCTACTCCTGCTCCTAGCGATAGTCAAGGTACTCTTCAAGGCACCTTTACTTTATTTCATCATCCAGTTCGTGTTTTATTTGATACTGGTGCTTCGCATAGTTTTATTTCTGATGACCTGTGTAATAAGTTTGAACATCTCCTTTCCCCTGAGTATGCTTCTGTTCCTCTATGTGTTTCTAATCCTATTGGTGGTCCCGCAAACCTTAATAAGATTTGTAAACATGTGAAACTCCTCCATTCCGATCATAGTTTTAGTGGCGATTTCTATATCCTTGGTTTCGATGCTTTTGATTTGTTGCTTGGAAGTGATTGGCTTGATAGACACGATGCCCGTATCTTGTGTAAATCCCGAATTGTTTCTCTTAAGGATGATCGAGGAAATTCTTTGTTTATTCAAGGCTATATGCCTCATGATTATGCTGGTAGCTTTATCTTTTCTCTTGATGCTTCTATTGATGATCTTCAGTCGACCCGTGTAGTTAATCACTACCCGGATGTATTTGGTGAAGTTACTGCTTTACCTCCCAAGCGGGAAATTGATTTCCGCATTGATCTCATTCCTGGAGCTCGACCTATAGTTCTTCCTCCTAGAAGAATGGCACCCCGCGAGAAGGTTGAGTTAAGGAAACAAATTGAAGACCTATCGTCCAAGGGTCTGATCAGACCTAGTTTTTCTGAATGGGGAGCCGCGGTGGTTTTCGTCACCAAGTCCGATGGTTCTCTTCGGATGTGTGTTGATTATAGGGAGTTGAACAAACTCACTATGAAAAATAGATATCCAATGCCTCGCATCAATGACATGTTTGATCAGCTTTATGGTGCTACTGTTTTCTCTCAGCTTGATCTAGCCACAGGTTTTCACCAACTCAGAGTTGCCGAGGAAAGTATTCCTAAGACTGCTTTCCGTACTGAAAATGGATTTTTCGAATGGTTAGTCATGCCTTTTGGTTTGACTAATGCTCCTGCTTTCTTTGTTGACTTGATGAATCGTGTATTCCGTGATGTGCTTAATAAATTTGTTCTAGTCTTTGTGGATGATATCCTCATTTTCTCTAAGTCTGAAGAAGAACATGAGTCACATTTGAAATCTGTTCTTGAGACTCTTCGAAAGCATCAGTTAAAAGCTAAATTTTCCAAATGCCATTTCTGGAAGGATGAAGTCCGATTTCTTGGGCATATTGTTTCTAGTAATGGAGTTTCAGTTGATCCAGTCAAGATCGCTGCGATCAATGTAAGTTTTTCTTTCTTTCTCTTCATTTGCTTCATTTCAATTTACTCTATCTTTCCTATTATCCTTCTTTTTCCCTATTCTGTACAGGATTGGGAAACTCCTAAGACTCCTACTGATATCCGTAGTTTTCTGGGCCTCGCCGGTTATTACCGGAGATTCATTGAGAATTTCGCTCGGATTGCTGCACCTCTCACTGCTTTAACTCGGAAGAATGCTAAGTTTATTTGGAGTAGTAAGTGTGAAGCCGCATTCAATGAGTTAAAAGACAAGCTTACTTCCGCACCTGTTCTTACCGTTCCAAATGGAGATGAGGGATTAACGGTATACACTGATGCTTGTAGAGAAGGTTTGGGAGCTGTTCTGATGCAGGATGGTAGAGTGATTGCTTATGCTAGTAGACAGTTGAAGACTCATGAAGTAAATTATGCTGCCCATGATCTAGAGTTTCTTGCAGTTGTTTTAACTTTGAAGCTTTGGAGACATCATCTGTTGGGTACTAAGTTCGAGCTTTTCACAGATCATCAGTCTTTGAGGTATATTTTCTCTCAGAAGGATTTGAATCAGAGACAAGTTAGGTGGTTAGAGTTCCTTTCTTCTTATGACCTCGACATCAACTATACACCGGGAAAGGCTAATGTAGTGGCAGATGCTTTGAGTAGGAAGAAAGCTTTGTTGTGTCAGATTGTTGTTTCTTCGCCTCTTGTGGATCGTATTATGGCTAGACAGGATGAAGATCAGATGCTTAGGTTGATTAAGGAGAATGTTCGAAGTAGAGTTGGAGGTAGTAGTCTTGATGGTAATGGAGCTCAGATTGACGATAAGGGTGTATTGAGGATTAATAATAGGATTTGTGTCCCGAATGTTGATGGATTGAGACAGGAGTTACTTCGGGAGAATCATCAGTCCAGACTTTCTATTCATCCAGGCGTGACCAAGATGTATCAGGATATGAAGAAGTTATATTGGTGGAAAGGTTTGAAGCGAGATATTTCCATTTTCGTCAATAGGTGTGCGACTTGTCAGCAAGTCAAGGCAGATCATCAGAAGACTCCTGGTTTATTGCAGCCTCTTGAGATTCCCAATTGGAAGTGGGAACAAGTTTCTATGGATTTCATTGATGGTTTACCGAGGACTAGGAAGGGTAACGAGAGTATCTGGGTTATTGTGGATAGATTGACCAAATCAGCTCATTTCATTCCGGTCAAGTCTACCCGTTCAGCTTCTAGTTTGTCTGAGATTTACATGAGGGAGATTGTTCGTCTCCATGGTGTTCCTCTCAGTATTGTTTGTGATCGTGATCCTATCTTTACTAGTAGATTTTGGAAAGCCTTTCAGGATTCTTTGGGTACTCATCTAAATCTGAGCACTGCTTACCATCCACAGACCGATGGTCAAACGGAAAGGGTGAATCAGATTTTAGAAGATCTTCTTCGTGCTTGTGTACTTGATTATGGAGGGTCTTGGGAAGATCATCTCCATCTTGTCGAATTCACTTATAACAATAGTTATCAGGCCAGTATTGAGACATCTCCATTTTCTGCTCTTTACGGACGACCTTGTAGATCTCCTTCTTGTTGGATTGAATCCGGTAATCGTTTAGTTCTTGGTCCTGAGATGGTTTTGGAAGCTTCAGAGAGAGTCGAAGAGATTAAGAGGAAGATGAGGATTGCTCAGGATAGACAGAAGAAGTACGCCGATCGTCGAAGACGGAGTTTAGAGTTTGCTGTTGGTGATTTGGTTTTCCTTAAGGTCTCTCCCTTAAGGAATGTTATTCGTTTTGGTCGTAGAGGGAAGCTATCTCCTAGATTCGTTGGTCCTTTCCGCATTTTGGAAAGAATTGGTTCTCTTGCTTATCGTCTGGATTTACCCGAGAAATTTTCTGGAATACACAACGTCTTTCATGTATCTCATCTTCGTCGCTATCTGCATGATCCATCTCTTATTATTCAGCCTTCTGCTCTTGATAGTTTGGATATTGAGCCAAATCTGACTGTTGAGAGGAAGCCACTTCGTATCGTCGATCGAGGTACGAAGCAGCTAAGAAGAAAATCTGTCAACCTGGTCAAAGTGCAGTGGAGCACTGATGAACGGGATTGCACCTGGGAGACGGAGGAGAGCATTCGTGCTTCGAATCCGGAATTGTTTATTTCAGGTACTTTTGCTATTCTATCTTATCTTTCTTGTTTTCCTTCTTCGTTCCTTTTCGGGGACGAAAAGCTTTGAGTGGGGGAGAGTGTAACAGCCCGATATTTTAAAGCGAAATTTTTATTAAAAACAAAACATTTCGGAATATTAATTTAAATATAAATTGTAGAAATTTGTATAAAACGAAAATTTAAAACGTTACATTTCGTCACTTTTGTCCGTTCTTAATTTTTACATTAGAATCAAATTTTATTAACGTTGATTTTTGCTATTTTTAAATTTTGATTTAAAGATACGTTATATTTTAAGGAACCGTTAACATTTTTAAATTAATTAAAGAAAAGAAATAAAACAAAATTTGTACGTTACTTTGGGCGTTTTATAATCTCTCTTGTTTGTTTCCTTGTTAAAATTGACTTTTGTATGCGTTGGAAATTCAAAGCTTGAGCCGTTCAAATTCTTGCCCAAAGGCGTGCACTAAATCACTTCATTCCTTTAGCCTTCCATTCGTGTCCAATATTTAATATAATTAATTTTCCTTAGATTCCTCTACCGTTTCAAAAACCTTTTATTTTTCCTAAATTTTCTCTAACCGTTCAAGACCCTTTCCTTTTGCTTTCTCTACAAATCAGTAGATAGTTTTGACAGTCCTCGTTCAAGAAAAAAATTAAAAATATTTCAAAACCACAAATCATCTTCCTCTGCAAAGTTCTCTTGGGAAAAATCTCGTGAGTCTGTACAAGGTAGGAGGCACGTTTTTTCTTTCTTTTCACTTATCTTCAAATATTTTGTAAAAAAATTTGCTGTCCCCTGCTTTGTTTCAATCTGCCACCATCCCCACGTCATTCCACCCCTTCCATTTGCCTACACCAGTCAGCCTACGTCCCCGACCCTACTGCCCCATTCGCCTCCATGCCAATCACCACCGCCTCTGAAGCCTATCACCCTCCCATACCACCACGCCAATTCACCGGCCACAACACCAACCGAGTCCAACCCTACACCCACCAGCAGCCACCATCGCCTGACCAAACCCACCACCGACCCTAGATCCAACCCACCACCGACCCTAGATCCAACCCACCACCGACCCTAGATCCAACCCACCACCGACCCTACCCAGATCATCCCCACGTTCCACTGACCCATGCTGCAACCACGCCACCAGCCGAGAACCCAAGCCACCAGAACGCAACCCTTCGTCAGCCCTACACATTCCACCACCCACGCTTGAACCACCAGACCGAGAACCCTCGCTTGAACCACCTACTTTCCAGACCAACCACCCTAGCTGACCGTGACACCACCACCGGGCTGAGCCCTGCTACGTCCCCTCTCCAGTCGAGACTCTCCCTGCCGAGCCACACCATGAGGCAGCCTTCAACTTGCCTCGTTTCGTTTTGATTTGTATTGGGTTTAGCCGAGATAATTTATAGTTTAATGGCATATTGATGAAAAAAATTGTTTTGTTTGTCACCTTGAATTGAGTAGTTTTGTTTGCAGAACTTTTGTTTTGAAGTAAATATGTACAGCTTCTAACTTTTGTTTGAAAACAAATATGTACTTTTGTTTTGTTTTAGTTGGTAACCGAGCCTATTATTTTTTTCTACTAGCATTTGTTTAGATTTGAAATTGTTGGTCACGTGTTGTTTCCTCTACCTACTTTTGTATTTGGTTTCCAGAGCCTTTATTTCGAAGTTTTAAAAATACTGAACTTTGTTTTGGAAAATTTTGTTTTGTCACTTTGATAAATTTTAAAGTTATAATCGATTTTCAAAAGTAGGCGTGCTATTGTTTTTGATTTTTAACCTGTTATTTTTTTTCGTTGTTCGCTTCATTGAAAAATTCGTTATTCGTGCAATCTTAGATTTGATTATTTACTGTGTTTTGGTTTGAATCTAGTTGGCGCATCCGCTAACGACTGATCGTGCTATCCGCGTGCTTTCGATTGACATCGTATTTCTTTCTTTCCGAATCTCCAGCTCCGTAGAGGTGAGTAAATCTCACACGAATATTCATACTTATATAATTGTGAAACGACCGCAACTGAATGTGTAGAAATAAATAAATAAATAAATGATGTTATAATTACCTGTGATTTATTTATAGTTGATGTTAATTGTTAAAACTGCATATCGTATCATCTGTTATATCTGTTCTTATTTTACTGTTATTCTATTCTGTTAAATCACACTGCAAGTTCCCTGTAGAATAGAATCACTATGGGTTGAAATGATACATACCCGAACGGACTTTAGAATAAGGGAAGGTCGTTATGGGCTGAAATGATAGGCCTGAGCGATTTTCAATTAAATTTTATTTACTTGGGATTGCGGGTTTGAAATGATAAAACCCGGATTTTTCTTTGTAAATTACGGATTGAAATGATATAGTATCCGTATCACTTGAATTAGGCTAGAAAATATTATACAGACCCGTGGTTATTTTTATGTATTTTATGAATATTTTTAGATAATTTAAAAATTGTAATAATATTTAATTTGATTTAAACCGAATTTTTAAATGATTTATTTAAAATAGAAATGATTTTCTATGTGATAAATATAAATAAGTGGAGGAATATTGATTTTAAAGCGAAACTTAATTTTTAAAATTTTGGAAAAAGGGAAAAAAAAAGGAAAGATGGAAACTTAAGTTAATTTAATTGAAATTGAAAATTTATTTTAAATTTGTGGAAAAATGAAGTTTAAGCTTAAGTGTTGAAATGAATGTAATAAGCAAATTGGTAAGTTGGTTTTAACTTGTAAAATTTCTTTGGAATAAAATTTGTTAAAGGATTGAAATGAACATTTTTAATGTATGATTTTATAAGTTTTAACTAGGTAGAATCTGTAGCACTTTTTAAGTGTCGTGGTTTTTATAAATAAACCAAAAGACTAAAATGGACTAAAGCTATGATAGTACTTGGTAAGTGCTGTTGTAGCATAAACTAAAATTGAACTTGAACTAATGGAAAGCTACTGTAGCACTTGTTAAGGACTGCAGTAGACTGAAATATGATTTTGTTTAAAACTGAACTGATGTAATTTTAAATATTGTTTTGTTGAAATAAAATGGTTTCGAATATAACTTACCGTCGCATTTTCTTAAATGCCGTGAAAGCTGAAATTTTTAACGTTATTGTTTTTAAGTGAATAAGTGGACTCCGAAAGGTTAGATTTTAGAAATTTAATATTTGATTTTTTTTAAAAAGAATAATGTCTTTGTTTTAAATGATTTAATTCGAAGTATATTTGATAAATTGTTTTTAAATCTATAACCACGGGTTATAATAACGATTGGTTGGCAAAGAGACCGGGATCGGATATGGACATACTCTCTGTCGATACCGAAAACCACTTTGACAACCGTGTACGCGGTGGAGATTCCAGAATGAAGTAGGATGGTGGCGACGTCCTTAAGGTATTACGTGGACCCAACTCCCGTGAGTTGGCATAAGGTGGCTAAAACAGGAGCGATCTCGGACCAGTGAGGTAGCACCTCTTCTCGGACACATTTCTTCGACATTATACTCTTACTGATTTGACTAGATGGCCATCCTCCGATTTGGGAATGTTGTTCGAGGTGGAACGGTAGTGGCTGCTATGCGTATCCATCAGTCCGTGTGCGTAATTGGTATATCTACCCTGGCATTGCCTAGTTGTGCCGTGTCACCTACCATATCGAGCTTTAGTACGATTATGATTTTAAGATCCGACCGCGTTAAGGTTCTCCATCCCCTTAACGCTATTTTCCGATATGATTATACTTTACTTATGTAGACACTATTATAATAGCGAATATTACTACATAGTAGATAGTTTAACGGATCCTTAGAGGATGGGCGGTCCCAAGCATCTTCTAAGTTACTTGTACCTTTACTACAGTTTCGTTTTGAGTTGGTTTACACTGTATAAGTATGTATATCCTGACTCGAGTGTTATGTTTTATTTTACGCTCGGGTCAGCCTGAGTATTCACAGCTTTGGATTCACCTTTCTGGAGCTCGGAATCACTGGAGATTCTGCCTATCTAGTTATCTTCCTATTTCAGTTTCAGTTGTCTTATTTCAGCTTTTGTTTTAGAGACTTGTGTAATTGGGATTTCTACTGTACTTGTTTCAGAATTATATTGGGTTTCAGACTATGTATTTTGTATTTGATTTTAGACTATGTATTTAGTGGCTTCATGAACCACTATGGTATTTTTTTAAATTCCGCTGCGAGTTATTCTGATATTTCTGTGTCTGTGATTCTGTGAATGATTTTATTTGCTCCAAATTTTATTACAATCTGTTATTTTGCATTATTCAAGTCTGACATGTGTGGATTATTGTCGATTTGAATGGTCCAAAATAGTGGGTCGTTACAGGTTTTACACACAATAGTGCAACATCATAAATCATCACAGGTCAGGATACAGAAATATAGTTCGATAAGCGGTATAAGAACAACGCTTATCGTTCATTCACACAGATCATAGATATATAAAGGTCACAGATAATAAATTACAGATCACAACATAAATCAGGATGTATCACAAAGCATCATAGATCAGGTATATCAAACAATCAAATCATCCAATAAAATTCAAACATTCATAGGTAAGGTCAGTTAATTGTCCGATTATAATTAATTTATACCAGGTTAATTACTTATGAATAAACTATAAATCTTGGTTAATTAATCATAAATTAATTATAAACCATTTTAATTAATTAACCCTTAATCAATTAATTATCCACAAATTAATTACCTTAATTAATAAATCATATTAATTGATTATCCTTAATTAATTGTCCTTAATTATTTACCATTTAATTAATTATTCTCAATTAATTACTTAAGATTTTAATCAGTTAAAAGATAAACCATTTATCTTTATTAATTTGATTATTCTTTAATCCTCATTGAATAACCTTTGGAAATAAACATCATTAACACATTAATTTACTTTAAATGGTTAATTTAATTCTTAACTACAAACTGATTTACACAAGATTATTATCATCAATCTTTAATTACAAATTTAATTAATCTTAACTACTTATTTAATTATAAATATAAAGATAAATTACATTCTTAATTAACTTTCAATTTAAATTAACCATCCTACATTTGAAAACATTTCTTGATAAATTTAAAATCAAGTTTTAGCTTAAAACCCTGTCAACATTAATAACTTAATTAACATCAAATTTGTTTAAAGTTTTAACTTAGGATTTTTATTTGGCTAACCCCTGGAAGATTTAACCTCGAAGAAAACATCGTTCAATGCTCGAGCTAACCTCGTGAATTCCCAGAACTTTTCCCGCGTCACTCATGCATCCTTCTTCTTCTTCTACTTTGCCTTTCTCTTCTGTTTTAAAACTTAGATTAATTACAGTTTAAAAACTGGAACGTATCACTATCAAAATACTCGAGTACGAACTCGAGTTAATCCCAAAAATCCCGACCTTCGCTTCGAGTCACTCCCACACCATCACGAGCAATCACACGCGAAACTTCTTCTTCCCCAAAATCTCGAACGCAACAGATACGCAACTTGCACGTGTACGTGCACACGAACGCTGGCGAACTTCGATCGAATCGCCACCCACCACCAAGTCGGCGATATCCCCCTTGACCAACCTAAACACCCAGATCACCCAAACTCGTCGCCGATCGAAATCGAGTAACTCGATTTAAAAACTGGAACCAAGTAGTTCGTCAAAATCCCCTCGACTTGCCGCCACAGTTCGCCGGAACCCACGCGACTCCGACCCAAGCCTCGCCGCAGTCTCGAGCTTCCATTCCCTTGAGCCACGACGAACTCGATCGCCCACCCATGATGAACGAGACGAAATAGAAACCTATGACAAAACTAGGTTTTCGAACGAAAAACGTCTGCCGTTGCCTCCACGGTGATCGTGAGCACCACCGATCATTTTTCGTAGACTCCCCATTCGTTCCTCCACCTCCTGACGAATTCCCGAGGCCTCATCTCCCAGAGATCATCAGTAATTGCCTCGAAACCTATTTTCAGATCAACTGCAACTGCTCTTTGTATACTCAATGGAAAAATTCCATTTTAGTTTTAAAAATCTTATTTTCGAATGACGATTCAAGTTATAAAATTTAATTAATGTCCCATGACATTCAGATTTATCATGTAGTTAAGTTTCCCTGTAAGAATATAAATTTTCAGATGCTATAAAACACTAATTTCTACTGGAGACCATTTTCAGATCCTAAATCAAGTATAAACAACTTGTTTATTTTAAATTCTAGGCCTTAATTTAAGTTTAAACAAACCTACTATGTTTGAAAACCAAACCTATAGGAAATCAGTGAAGAAGAAGATGAATCTTTGGTTTTAAAACTTGAAAATTCTGTAACAGGAACAGAGGAGACAATATTTGTTTGATCAGTAAAGTCTAGAAGGAATTTGAAGATGAGATCTTTGTTTTTTTTTATTTTTTTTTATTTTAAAGGTTTGGAAACCTGTTTTAACAAGAACAGAAAACATCTTCATCTAGATGTGCACACATACATTTGTATAATATACACAGACATGCAAGAATACATAATCATTTAAGCCCATTTCAGGTCATGCTTCAAGGATTATTCAGATGCATCAAGTTTAATAATTTAAGGAGGAGAGTTGCTCACCTGAAATTATTCAGATGCATCTAGATGTCCCTGATAATCTGTTTTGCCTTGTTGAATGAAGTTGAGTTGATCAGCTTGCTTCCAGGTTTGCAAATTGATTTTGTTTAAGTGTAAAGATGATGTATTTTCTTTTAGTTCTGATCTTTTCTCAGTTAAAATGGTGGACAAAATCAAAATGAGGAAGGTTGATGTATAAAGAAGATTACAGGGTAATAGTTTGTACAGGCTATTAAAATTTTGTACAACATAAGCCAAAGATTTTTTTTTTCCATCTTTTGGCGGCTGATACAATTGAACGTGATGGCTTCATTTATTACCTTGTACAAACTTATATATATAAATTATCTATGTCTTCCTTTGTGTTGTGTACAATATTAACTTTGATCAGAGATTTTCTTAGGCTAAAATGATGTTGTAGTGTACTAAGGTCTCACGCATTAAATTATCTTGTACAAAATATATATATATATTTACCTATATGCTAATATCTTCCCTTGCAAGCCATTTCACTTAGATATATTTCCTTTGCTTGTTTGTTTTAATGTACATACTTATCTAGTTTGCTTTATATGTTGAGTTCATATTATCTATGTGTTTTTTTTATTTTTTTCTTTCTATGCTGTCTTGTTTACAAGCTATTCTCATGTACATGTTTTGTTTTCATACTTTGTTTGTTATCTCACCTTTACCTGCCTGCATACCATACAGCCTACAAACATATCTTACTTATTTTGCTTTTGCTTGTTCTACAAAACTGCCTATAGGCCTTACTCTTTTATTTATTTATTTTTATTTTATAAAACTATATACGTTCATTTTCAAAATATAGATAAATTTCTAGATTTTATTTTGTTGTTAAAATCTTAGTTAACGTATTTATTCTCTATTTTACAAACTATAAAATTTAGCTTGTATACATTTCTATTTCAATCTCTAACTCTAATACTAATTATTCAAAATCATTTATTTAAGAATTTATTTTAAATCCAATATATATATATATATTCACATATATACAAATTTTCAATTTAAATGATTCATCCAAAATTTATTCGAAGATCGGGGAAACTCGCATCACCTTATATCGATTTATTTCACAAATATTAATTCAAAAATTAATAAATTATCATTTTAAATATTTATAAAATTCGGGGTCATTACAGACTTCCCCCCTTAAAAGAATTTCGTCCTCGAAATTCACAGGCACGAAACAAAGACAGATAAAGAATGTTTCATTTAATCAACTGAACATCTATTCTGCATTTGGTTCACCAAATCAGAATATCAAGAACAGATACACGAACGAATCTGTTGAATTCTTTCACACGATACTCGGGTTATCTAGATCTACGAAATATGCAGGGGCATCGGTTAGTTCGAAAGGATAACTAACCATTCGTAGAATATACTGGGACCCAAAGAATATACAGATATATGGATACAATTTCAAAAATTTTAGTTTAGAACTAAAGTATACCTATCAACCATAGCAAACAAAGCAACCAATTCATCCAAACAAACAATTTTGACCATTCTGGAGTTTATGTCCCATTTTTATATATCGAATCTTCTTTCTGGATCTACCAGAAACTATCGAAGAATTGAGAAAAGATGACGAACAAAAGAGATCGATAGAGAAAAGATTGCTTCCTTGTTGTTACAGGATATTGACCATTTACAGTCGTATTCCCCTGTCCCCTATCTCATCCTCTTCTTGCACTCATACTCACTATCAGTGGATAGCAAGAGAATTTACTGAGGCATTCGAACGGATATCTGAGGAATACTCATTCTAGAGTTTACTTCACTCTATCTCTAATGAGCTACTTAACGTGTTATACTCCTGAGCTAAAGTTCAACCTTAGCTCTGATACCAAATGTGACGACTCGGGTTTTGCCCGCTCGAAAATCAACATCCGTACTTCACATTGTACTAGAATGCCGCAGATTCCACCGTTCAAATCCGATTCGCCGGAGCTATAACACAATTAAGTAAATAACACAGCGGAAGAAAAGAATAATACATTGATATATAATATCTGATACAACAGAGTGATACAATGAATATCAATATACATCAGAGATATGATACAACAAATAGCAGCGGAAAAGAAAAAAATAGATAACTAACATCAGCGGAACAATATCAATAGAAATGATAACTCCAAAATGATCTTCAGACAAGAATGAATCCACAACTCCAAGATAAGCAACTCCAATGAATGAACTAGCTCCAAATAATCTACTAAACCTGAATATCTGAAAAGAAACCCAACTCTAGACTGCTCGTGTGGAAAATTATGAGCACCCAGAGTTTAGGAAGGGAACAATAAACTCCGGATCAGTCATGGGACTGGTGTGAGCAACAAAAACAGTTTATCTTTAAACAAACACAAAAGGTTTTAAACATTGAAATCCGCAATGCTTTTGGAAAATGAAACTACCATAAGACTGTAACGACCCGTATTTTACGGATCGAAAAGTTTGTCAAAATCTGGAATTTTAGCACTTTCAAGTCATTTCAGATTTTTAGGCAGATTTGTCTAAGTCCTAGGTCGTGAACGACCTAAGAGCTAAGTCGTGACCGAGTTAAGGACTTCGGCGGGTTAGTGTTAGGTCGTGGGTTAGTTGGAGCGACCTATAGAATTATGCAACCTAGGATTTAGTTAAGTATTAGGTCGGCAGGACGAGTTAACGACCTAAAGAACTGACCGACTTAAGAAGTCTAGGCGGCCTAAGGAAGAGTAGTAGGCGACCTAAGTATTCTGGAGTTAGGTCGGCAACGACCTAAGGAATGTGGTGAGCGACCTAAGTGTGGTATTGGATAGTTAAGTCGTCTAGACGACTTAGTAGATAGGTCGTACCCCAGTTTGTTTGCGACTTATGTTAGGTCGCGTAGATGTTTAAGGGTTTAGGTTGTAGACAACCTAAGGTTAGAGTTAGGTCGTAGTAACCGAGTTAAGGGATAGGTCGTTATGTGTTAGGTCGTCTGGTAGCTTGGTTGGTTAGGTCGTAAGCGACCTAAGGGTTAAGTTGTTACCAAGTTAAGTCGACTGGGTGGGTTAGCGACCTAAGGAGTAACAAGTTGGCGACCTTAAGAGTTAGGCTATGTGTTAGGTCGTAACACTGTTAGGTCGCGTGGGTTGCTAAGTTGTTAGGTCGCAAGGTTTTATAAGTCGTAGGTCGTAGAAGCAGACTGTGTTAGGTCGCTGGGTTTCGTCTAAGTGTTAAGTCGAATGGTGCTAAGTTGTTAGGTCGTCCAGGCGACTTAGGAGGGAGCGCGCGTGTATTAGGTCGTGTAGCTCGAATAAGTTAGGTCGCGCGCATGTTAAGTCGTAGGCTTGTCTGTTAGGTCGGAGTTGTTGGCTAAGGCTTAGGTCGGTGGGAATCTAAGGTCGTAAGTCGGGGACGACCTATGGAGTTAGCCGAGTTACGACTTAGGCAGTTTTCAGCTATAAATAGGGGAGCTTCTCTTCATTTTTGGGATCCGGATTTTGAAGCGACGAAGTGCTGCCATTTTGAGAGCTCGACTTCTACACTTCTTCACTTCTTTTCTCCACTCTAATCTAGTGCTTCCATCCATCCAAATCGAAGATCAAGATTGAAGATTCAAGAGCTTAGATTGAAGATCTTCATCTTTTCAAGAGAGATTTCTTCATTTGAAGCGGATTTGTGATAGATCAAGCTTGATCCTTTGCTGTCCAGATTTGAAGTGTGTTGATTTGGGTTGGTTTAGGTGATTTGGTGAGTGGTGATTATCTCTCACACGGATCCAAAGGAGTATATCGGATTGTTGGCTCGTTTTGGTGTTAAAATAGTGATTTCCATGCATTTTTCTTCATCCTAAGTGTAGATCCATATAGATCCATTGTTCATGATGATGTTACATCCATTTTATCATATGTTAACCTATGCAAGTTCATTCATCAAGTTTGTAGAGATATAATCCATGTTTTCATGCTTATTGGACTTTCAACTCTTTAATTACGAAAATGCCATTATTGTTATAATTGTCTACTTAGATCAGATTTGAATGCTTGATTGCTTGGATTGATGTTTGATTTGATTGCTTGTTATGAACTAGATGATTGATGATTAGATTTAGGTCGAAGACGATTCAAAAGCTAAGGGAAAGGCTCTTGAATTGGGAAAGCTGCTCGTGGCATATGTAGCGGGATGATGAAGCTCTTATGCATAGATTTGATGATGTGATGATGAGATGAGGCTTTGCGAGGATGTAATGAAGCGAGGCAATCATGTGATGAAGACTTGGTCTAATCCAGACGGGATCATTCCAAGCATGTTGATAACTCGGTGATATGATTCGAGTTGAGGATAATGAATGAATATGAGAATAGTCGTCGAGGAGGATGACTAGGAGGCTTGGATAGCATCGTTGTTGAAGGTTCTAGCATGCTCTAAGCAAGGGTACGTTTGGGCAGATTCGATGGTCCCAACGGCCAACTGTTGATGGTCGAGTACTCTGGGCAGATTCGATAGTCCTAGGCACGGGCTGCGACGACGTGCGGGAGTTATGTCTAGAACCGGGGTTTTCGTTAGCCCTTGACGGACGGCTGAAAGAATGTGTCGGTCATTCAATTAACGGTGATATCGAAGCAATGATAACAGTGATGGCCAGAGTCATGGATGTTTGGTTGTATCATCATTCGGACTCAAGAGCGGTATTTTCTGGGTGCTTATCTGATTTAGGCCTTGGTACTTGGAAAACATCGCCCTTGATTCGAGTGATAGTAGCTTTACTTTAAATTGTATGCTCTGCTATGTTTGCTTCTGCTTAGTGTGTGTCTGGGGGCTATCACTGTAGAATGAGGTTGGAGTGGGAGGGTTGTATTCCTATTCCTTTATGCTCTTTTGGTATGTTGATAGTTAATTTACTGCTCACTAAGACTGTTGTCTGACTCAAGGCTTTATGTTTTTAATTCTTATTGCCTTGGGCTGTTCGTCCATTTTGGGACGGGCAGACTAGGTAGCAGGTGACAGGTGCTGTTCTCTTCTCACGATGCTGATATCGAAGACGAGCTAGAGGGTTGCATATTATCTTCTTATATGTACTGGTTTTTCCGCTGTTTTGTATTCTCTGAGAGATATGTAGTGAGGCTGGATGTATTGACTATGTGGATGCTTGTATTCAACTATTATGGAGTTTTATATGATGTCATTTTGTTCTGTAAAGCTTCACTATACATATGTTCTATTGTATTTTGTCCATGCGCTGTGAGTAATACGATAGATTCTGTTGTTTTTAATCTTACCTTGACAATCGTCCATGGTCGCCTGGCACACTTTATAGTGCTCTATCTTTAGATTCGGTGCAGGGGTCATGGGCGGTCGTCACATTTGGTATCAGAGCGAGGTTAATCGATTTTACCCAACGCTCGCTGTCGTAACTACGTATGAGAGACGTAATTGTATTTTGATGGATGATTACTATATATAATATAGTAGCTTAGCAGAGTTTAAGTCCTTTATGCAGTTGTTTCTCTAGATGTTCTAATCATTCCTTTTTATAGATATTGAGAATGAGTCGAAGAGGCAGACCAGCTGCTAGGGAAGGCCGTGCTACTGAAGAGACTACTGACTATGCAGCCATGTTCGAAGCTATGATGACTTCGATCATGAGAAGGATACCAGTTCCGGGGGCAGCAGTAGATGTTGGAGTTCAAGTCCAAACTCCGAAACCAGTGGATTTTGCTAAACTGTGCAAGGATTATACTGCTCTTGGAGGGAAGGTTTTCTTGGGAACAGAATCTACCATTGAGGTCCAGAGGTGGATAGATGCTTGTAGAAGGATCTTTGGTGATTTGGGAATTGATGATGCAACTAAGAGGAAGTTGGCATCAAGGCAGCTTCAAGGGAGAGCCTCTGATTGGTGGAACTCTATTACCATCAATACTGCGGAGGAAGAGATTACTTGGGAGCAATTCCAAGCTAGATTTGAAACTAAGTTCATTTCTACAGCTCAGAAGTCTGTTCTGTTCAAGAAGTTTGTAGAGCTCAAGCAGGGAGGGAGATCTGTTCTTGAGTATGTTTCTGAGTTTGAAGCTTTGTCCAAGTATGCTCGGTCATATATTGAATCTGCTTATCAGAAGAATGAGAAGTTTGTGACCGGCTTGGATAGTTATCTTGGGAGACAATTGGTGGATCATTTGGACGATTCATTTGAGAAGCTTGTGGAGAAAGCTCTTAGGCATGAGAGTCTGTTTCCTAAGGAAGGACCTGTTGTTGCTGTTACCGGGGGAGAATCTAAACCACAGCAGGGTGGAAACAAGAAGAGGAAGCAGCAGCAGCAGAAGGGTAAGGATGGTCAGAAGAAGCCGAAAGGCGAGGTGACTTGCTACAATTGTCAGCAGAAGGGCCATTTCTCGAAGGATTGTAAGAATCCTAAGGTGCCGATGAAGTGTCACAACTGTGACAAGCCGGGACATTTCAGGAAGAATTGTCCAGAACCAAGGAAGGACAGGCAGATTGTGCAAGCCTATGCTTTAGGAGCTGTTCCGTCGTCTTCGAAAGCTCCTACTGCTGAAGAAAAGGGAAAGAGTGTGGTTGTTCAAGGTACTCTTTTCCTATGTGGTGTTCCAGTTAGAGTTTTGTTTGATACTGGAGCGTCGCATTCGTTTTTTTGTAATGAACTAGTAGGCCGGTTAGGTTTGGAACCGGATATTGTTGATAGGCCATTGGTTGTGACTAATCCAGTTGGGGGTTCATCTTGTTTGTGTATGTTATGCCGTGGTCTAGTTGTATCGAGTCATGGTTGCTCTTTTGTTTGTGATTGCTTTGTTCTGAACTTTGCGGGGTTCGGAATTATTTTGGGTATGGACTGGCTTAGGAAGTATGCGGCTAAGGTTGATTGCGAAAGGTTGGAAGTGACAGTCGAGAATGTGGAGGGGCGAAAGATTGTGATACGATGTAAGCATGAAGAAGGCGTCTTCATGAGCTTCATGTATTCTCTAGTTGTTCCACGGGATGGACTGTCATCAGTGCCGATCGCTAATGGATTCGAGGATGTCTTTGACGAAGTCAAAGGGTTGCCGCCGCATAGAGAGATCGAGTTTTGTATAGATCTAGTTGAAGGAGCCAGACCTGTTGTGATGCCTCTTAGGCGGATGGCGCTTAGGGAACAGCAGGAGTTGAGGGTGCAAGTTGATGATCTTTTACAGAAAGGATTCATTCGGCGTAGTGTGTCCGAGTGGGGTGCACCAGTTGTGTTTGCAACCAAGGCAGATGGATCGTTGAGATTGTGTGTGGATTATCGTGAGCTGAATAAGGTGACTAAGAAGAACAAGTATCCATTGCCGAGAATAGATGACTTGTTTGATCAGCTTCACGAAGCCAAGGTGTTTTCTCAGATGGATTTGGCAACGGGATTTCACCAGTTGAGGGTGGCTAAGGATAGTGTACCGAAGACTGCTTTTAGGACACCATCCGGTTTCTTTGAGTGGCTGGTAATGCCGTTTGGATTGACTAACGCGCCAGCATATTTTGTGGATCTTATGAATAGAGTGTTCAGAGATCAGTTGAACAAATTTGTACTTGTGTTCGTGGATGATATCCTGATTTATTCCAGAACGGAGGAAGAGCACAAGACGCACTTGCGTATGGTTTTGGAAATCTTGCGGAAACATCAGCTGAAGGCTAAGTTTTTGAAGTGTCACTTCTGGAAGAGTGAAGTGAGGTTCTTAGGCCATGTGATTTCTGGAAATGGAATAGCGGTTGATCCCGCTAAGGTGGCAGCAATCCAGGATTGGGTTAGACCTAAGAATGCATCGGATGTGAGAAGTTTTCTTGGATTAGCAGGATATTATCGACGGTTTATCAAAGACTTCTCCAAGGTAGCTGCACCGTTAACAGGATTGACGAAAAAGAACCAAGTGTTCAGTTGGGATGCTAAGTGTGAGCAAGCTTTCGGAATCCTGAAAGAGAGATTGACGAGTGCTCCTGTTTTGACTATTCCAAGTGGGAATGATGAGATGGTGGTTTACACCGACGCATGTGGTACTGGACTTGGAGCAGTGCTGATGCAGAAGGATAAAGTTGTTGCGTATGCCAGTCGACAACTAAAGCCGCATGAAAGGAATTACCCTACTCATGATTTGGAGTTAGCGGCAATTGTATTTGCTCTGAAGATGTGGAGGCATTATTTGTTGGGAGTTCGATTCGAGTTGTTTACGGATCACAAGTCGTTGAAGTATCTTTTCTCCCAAAAGGATTTGAATCTTCGGCAGCAACGTTGGCTAGAGTTTTTGGCATCATATGATTTTGGTATAGCTTATACTCCGGGAAAAGGTAACGCAGTAGCAGATGCGTTAAGTCGAAGACATGCAGGATTGGGAGCCATGTTTTCAGAATGGAAGAGTCTCGAGTATTTAGCTGGATTTGACTTCAGGCCTAGATGCGAATTGGAACCTGAGATGTTGGCAAACTTATCAATAAGACCTTCTCTTGTGGAAAGGATTGGCGAGAGCCAAAAGCGAGACGATAAGCTTGTCAGGATTATTCGTGATTTGGAGTCTGGAGTGGATCCAGAAAAGGATAAAGGATTCAAGGTCGATCGAGAGGGTTGGCTTCGGAAGCAAGGACGACTAGTTGTTCCTGATATAGATGAATTGAGGAGTGAAGTTCTGAAGGAAAGTCATCACTCGAAGCTGACAATTCATCCAGGTGGAAACAAGATGTATCGGGATATGAAGAGAACCTACTACTGGGAAGGCATGAAGAAGGATGTTGGAGATTTTATTTCCAAGTGTATGAACTGCCAGTTGGTTAAAGCCGAACAGAAGAAGCCAAGTGGATTGCTTCAGCCATTAGAAGTTCCTACATGGAAGTGGGAACAAGTGTCGATGGATTTTATCGATGGATTGCCTAGAACCAGAACGGGAAATGAAGGAATTTGGGTCATTGTGGATCGTCTGACTAAGAGTGCACGATTCATTCCTGTTCGATCGACTAGGACTGCATCAAAGTTGGCTGAGTTGTATGTTAAGTGGATAGTTCGATTCCATGGTATTCCGAAGAGTATAGTGAGCGATAGAGATCCATTGTTCACTAGTGGATTCTGGAAGAGCTTCCAGGAAGTTTTGGG
The DNA here is from genome assembly GCA_030737815.1 of Allium fistulosum. Classification (NCBI taxonomy): domain Eukaryota; kingdom Viridiplantae; phylum Streptophyta; class Magnoliopsida; order Asparagales; family Amaryllidaceae; genus Allium; species Allium fistulosum. The sequence continues at coordinate 1,392,102,732 of CM060902.1, forward strand.
AACCGGGTTATGTTTGAGTACAGCTTATCACCCTCAAACAGATGGTCAGACCGAGAGAGTCAACCGAGTTTTGGAAGATCTCCTCAGGGCTTGTGTTTTGGATTTCGGAGGATCATGGGAAGATCACCTTCATTTGGTGGAGTTTGCATACAACAACAGTTACCAGTCAAGCATTGGAATGGCACCGTATGAGGCATTGTATGGAAGACCGTGTAACTCTCCGACATGTTGGTTGGAAACTAGAGAAAAGCTGATACTTGGGCCAGAAATGATTCGACAGACTTCAGATTGTATAGAAATCATTCGGCAAAGAATGAAGGCAGCCCAAGACCGTCAGAAGAGTTATGCCGATAAGCGTCGAAAGGATTTGGAATTTGACGTAGGGGATATGGTTTTTGTGAAGATTTCTCCACTAAAGAATGTTATTCGATTCGGGAAGAAAGGAAAATTGACTCCGAGATTTGTTGGACCATTCCCGATTATCGAGCGAATTGGAAAGCTTGCTTACAGATTGCAGTTACCAGAGAAGATGTCGAGTGTGCACAATGTTTTTCATGTATCATATCTACGGAAGTATGTGCACGACTCGAGTACGGTAGTTTCTGCTGATAGCTGTGAAGACTTAGAAGTTGATCCAGTTGATAGAAGACCTCGTAAACTGCTTCGTGTTGTTGAAACCGACACGAAACAGCTTAGGAGGAAGGTAGTTAAGTTGCTCAAGATACAATGGAGTGATGATGATAACGACTGTACGTGGGAGGTGGAAGAGAGGATGAAGGCAGCTCATCCTGAACTCTTCAAGGTATGGCCCTAAGGTGTCGTCTCATCTCGCGATATTGTAACTTGTTCAAAGTCTTAGAATTCTGTACGCTAAGCTAGAATTGGATGCATGGTTTGTTGATTGCTATGGATGGTAGGCGTACAGAATAGTCTTTGATTGCTATGATTGCTTGGAATTTCGGGGGCGAAATTCCTAAGGGGGAGAGAATGTAACGACCCGTATTTTACGGATCGAAAAGTTTGTCAAAATCTGGAATTTTAGCACTTTCAAGTCATTTCAGATTTTTAGGCAGATTTGTCTAAGTCCTAGGTCGTGAACGACCTAAGAGCTAAGTCGTGACCGAGTTAAGGACTTCGGCGGGTTAGTGTTAGGTCGTGGGTTAGTTGGAGCGACCTATAGAATTATGCAACCTAGGATTTAGTTAAGTATTAGGTCGGCAGGACGAGTTAACGACCTAAAGAACTGACCGACTTAAGAAGTCTAGGCGGCCTAAGGAAGAGTAGTAGGCGACCTAAGTATTCTGGAGTTAGGTCGGCAACGACCTAAGGAATGTGGTGAGCGACCTAAGTGTGGTATTGGATAGTTAAGTCGTCTAGACGACTTAGTAGATAGGTCGTACCCCAGTTTGTTCGCGACTTATGTTAAGTCACGTAGATGTTTAAGGGTTTAGGTTGTAGACAACCTAAGGTTAGAGTTAGGTCGTAGTAACCGAGTTAAGGGATAGGTCGTTATGTGTTAGGTCGTCTGGTAGCTTGGTTGGTTAGGTCGTAAGCGACCTAAGGGTTAAGTTGTTACCAAGTTAAGTCGACTGGGTGGGTTAGCGACCTAAGGAGTAACAAGTTGGCGACCTTAAGAGTTAGGCTATGTGTTAGGTCGTAACACTGTTAGGTCGCGTGGGTTGCTAAGTTGTTAGGTCGCAAGGTTTTATAAGTCGTAGGTCGTAGAAGCAGACTGTGTTAGGTCGCTGGGTTTCGTCTAAGTGTTAAGTCGAATGGTGCTAAGTTGTTAGGTCGTCCAGGCGACTTAGGAGGGAGCGCGCGTGTATTAGGTCGTGTAGCTCGAATAAGTTAGGTCGCGCGCATGTTAAGTCGTAGGCTTGTCTGTTAGGTCGGAGTTGTTGGCTAAGGCTTAGGTCGGTGGGAATCTTAGGTCGTAAGTCGGGGACGACCTATGGAGTTAGCCGAGTTACGACTTAGGAAGTTTTCAGCTATAAATAGGGGAGCTTCTCTTCATTTTTGGGATCCGGATTTTGAAGCGACGAAGTGCTGCCATTTTGAGAGCTCGACTTCTACACTTCTTCACTTCTTTTCTCCACTCTAATCTAGTACTTCCATCCATCCAAATCGAAGATCAAGATTGAAGATTCAAGAGCTTAGATTGAAGATCTTCATCTTTTCAAGAGAGATTTCTTCATTTGAAGCGGATTTGTGATAGATCAAGCTTGATCCTTTGCTGTCCAGATTTGAAGTGTGTTGATTTGGGTTGGTTTAGGTGATTTGGTGAGTGGTGATTATCTCTCACACGGATCCAAAGGAGTATATCGGATTGTTGGCTCGTTTTGGTGTTAAAATAGTGATTTCCATGCATTTTTCTTCATCCTAAGTGTAGATCCATATAGATCCATTGTTCATGATGATGTTACATCCATTTTATCATATGTTAACCTATGCAAGTTCATTCATCAAGTTTGTAGAGATATAATCCATGTTTTCATGCTTATTGGACTTTCAACTCTTTAATTACGAAAATGCCATTATTGTTATAATTGTCTACTTAGATCAGATTTGAATGCTTGATTGCTTGGATTGATGTTTGATTTGATTGCTTGTTATGAACTAGATGATTGATGATTAGATTTAGGTCGAAGACGATTCAAAAGCTAAGGGAAAGGCTCTTGAATTGGGAAAGCTGCTCGTGGCATATGTAGCGGGATGATGAAGCTCTTATGCATAGATTTGATGATGTGATGATGAGATGAGGCTTTGCGAGGATGTAATGAAGCGAGGCAATCATGTGATGAAGACTTGGTCTAATCCAGACGGGATCATTCCAAGCATGTTGATAACTCGGTGATATGATTCGAGTTGAGGATAATGAATGAATATGAGAATAGTCGTCGAGGAGGATGACTAGGAGGCTTGGATAGCATCGTTGTTGAAGGTTCTAGCATGCTCTAAGCAAGGGTACGTTTGGGCAGATTCAATAGTCCCAACGGCCAACTGTTGATGGTCGAGTACTCTGGGCAGATTCGATAGTCCTAAGCACGGGCTGCGACGACGTGTGGGAGTTATGTCTAGAACCGGGGTTTTCATTAGCCCTTGACGGACGGCTGAAAGAATGTGCCGGTCATTCAATTAACGGTGATATCGAAGCAATGATAACAGTGATGGCCAAAGTCATGGATGTTTGGTTGTATCGTCATTCGGACTCAAGAGCGGTATTTTCTGGGTGCTTATCTGATTTAGGCCTTGGTACTTGGAAAACATCGCCCTTGATTCGAGTGATAGTAGATTTACTTTAAATTGTATGCTCTGCTATGTTTGCTTCTGCTTAGTGTGTGTCTGGGGGCTATCACTGTAGAATGAGGTTGGAGTGGGAGGGTTGTATTCCTATTCCTTTATGCTCTTTTGGTATGTTGATAGTTAATTTACTGCTCACTAAGACTGTTGTCTGACTCAAGGCTTTATGTTTTTAATTCTTATTGCCTTGGGCTGTTCGTCCATTTTGGGACGGGCAGACTAGGTAGCAGGTGACAGGTGCTGTTCTCTTCTCACGATGCTGATATCGAAGACGAGCTAGAGGGTTGCATATTATCTTCTTATATGTACTGGTTTTTCCGCTGTTTTGTATTCTCTGAGAGATATGTAGTGAGGCTGGATGTATTGACTATGTGGATGCTTGTATTCAACTATTATGGAGTTTTATATGATGTCATTTTGTTCTGTAAAGCTTCACTATACATATGTTCTATTGTATTTTGTCCATGCGCTGTGAGTAATACGATAGATTCTGTTGTTTTTAATCTTACCTTGACAATCGTCCATGGTCGCCTGGCACACTTTACAGCGCTCTATCTTTAGATTCGGTGCAGGGGTCATGGGCGGTCGTCACAAAGACCTCCCGCCACACACACAATGCAAACGCAGAATTGGAGGAGATTTCTTCTTATGATAGTCAAAGATGCTTACTACGCAAAATCATTGAATATTATTTTTAGTGCATAGTGCAGAAAACATTTCGAAAGTATAATATTAATCTTAGCCAGCATAGACATTTCGAACTATGCCTACTATGGCTACCATCCAAATAGTGGGGCGCCACCATAAGTGAATGGCAGGTTCTACAACTAAAACCGTACAAGTTCCGTATTGGAGAAATGGATTTCCAACAAATGGTCAGGCTAAGGAACTTCCTTCCGCCGCATGGGAACGCCTCTGGCGGGACGCCCCGAGAGACAAACTGCTCTCTGCCAACAAAGCCGGGTTACCCCTGTAACAGGTAACTCACGAATATGCCATCCCCCGGTCCTTTGGGACCTTTATCCGAGCTCGGTATCCAACATCACACATCATAAAGAAAGTGTATCCACATGAGTAAGTATCTGGGCTCCATACCATGATACCACCCCTTTCCAGAAGGAAATGACATACCCTAAAGGGCGCGACCCTCATAACCTTGCCGCAACGATCCTGTTTCGACCATTTCCGGGTTGTGAGGCCCTGACGAAGTCTCGTCCACAAAGCTACGCTTTTTCAAAAAGCCACGCTTTGGGTCAACAGATGATCAACCTATGATCACAAAGATAAATGATCAAACAAATGATCATATCACAAATGATCAAACGATGATCATCACACAGCTACACTCAGCATGCCACATTACCAAATTGGGATATATTGCTGATAAATTTCAACTACATAACCTCTGAGCTCGTACGTCTCAGAGAAGGGTGTTAAGCTAAGAGAATAAATTCTCCGCCACCAACAGAAATGTATTTGAAAGAAATCGGCTTTATATCTCAAAGTGTAATGTCAGACATGTATCCATACAAGTCTGTTCCGGGTTCGAACAGAACCGAAGGCACTTCTCACGAAGCCCTTGCAAATCCGGATAATTTCCAATCACGTCCGGACTTCCCATCACAAAGGGTGATAAGATCTCTATACCGGGGACCAGTCGATGCAGAGACATTCGACGAGTTGTCCTTTCGTTTTCGAAAATATCCGGTCTTCACCACCGGTCTTCAAATGCTATCCATATACGACGTATCAGTATTCGGAACGGGTTATATGACACAAAGGTCCTCTCCCGGCTAAACCGAATAATGAGCGCGATACTTTAAAAACATATGGATATTGGGATTTCAATTAAGTCACAACTTATTACCCAAAACTTTTCTTTCAAATGGTTTAAACAAAATACCATTTCAAATCTTTAAACAAAAAGATTCATTTTAACAACCTTCAACGGTTTAACAATTTTCCACACTTTAATCTTTTAAACAAAAGATTTAATCACAGATTTTCCAAATTAATTTCCATTTCAATTTGATTAACTCGTTAAATCTTCAAATCAAAGATTTAACTTGTAGCTTTCAAAACAATCCCATTTCGGATGATTTAGATCAATCATTATTTTAAATCTGTTAAAGATAACAGATTCAAATCATAGCTTTTCAAAACAATTCATTTATAACTTGGAAAAACCATTTTTCACTTCAATCTTGAAATTCCTTTAATTAAACTGGAATTTCATTTCTTATATATATACGAAAGCTTTTATTCTTTTAAAACAAACAGTTTCATTTCAGAAAATCTGATTCATTCATACGAGTTGAAATCTTTGGGTTAAATCTAAATTCTCTAAATTACATTTTTAAATGGTTTAAATTTAGATAAACACACTTATAACATTTTCAATCCCTAGTTTCAAATCATAGGATTCAATTTCAAACTTGAATTCAAATTTAAATCCAATTATTTAAATTTTCAAAACTCGATTAAGTTATTCAAAACAACTTTTATCTTTGAAATTCTATTTCAAAAGTTTTTTTCACTTTAAACCCAAATTCCAATTTCAAAATCAATTGAAATTAAAATTTAAATTTCAAAAAAAACATCAGATTTAAATTATCTGTGACTTAACCGATTTCCACGTGAAATCCATATTTGTGTGTGTAAGAGTGTAGTCCAGGGGTTTTACACACAATAGTGCAACATCATAAATCATCACAGGTCAGGATACAGAAATATAGTTCGATAAGCGGTATAAGAACAACGCTTATCGTTCATTCACAGATCATAGATATATAAAGGTCACAGATAATAAATTACAGATCACAACATAAATCAGGATGTATCACAAAGCATCATAGATCAGGGATATCAAACAATCAAATCATCCAATAAAATTCAAACATTCATAGGTAAGGTCAGTTAATTGTCCGATTATAATTAATTTATACCAGGTTAATTACTTATGAATAAACTATAAATCTTGGTTAATTAATCATAAATTAATTATAAACCATTTTAATTAATTAACCCTTAATCAATTAATTATCCACAAATTAATTACCTTAATTAATAAATCATATTAATTGATTATCCTTAATTAATTGTCCTTAATTATTTACCATTTAATTAATTATTCTCAATTAATTACTTAAGATTTTAATCAGTTAAAAGATAAACCATTTATCTTTATTAATTTGATTATTCTTTAATCCTCATTGAATAACCTTTGGAAATAAACATCATTAACACATTAATTTACTTTAAATGGTTAATTTAATTCTTAACTACAAACTGATTTACACAAGATTATTATCATCAATCTTTAATTACAAATTTAATTAATCTTAACTACTTATTTAATTATAAATATAAAGATAAATTACATTCTTAATTAACTTTCAATTTAAATTAACCATCCTACATTTGAAAACATTTCTTGATAAATTTAAAATCAAGTTTTAGCTTAAAACCCTGTCAACATTAATAACTTAATTAACATCAAATTTGTTTAAAGTTTTAACTTAGGATTTTTATTTAGCTAACCCCTGGAAGATTTAACCTCGAAGAAAACATCGTTCAATGCTCGAGCTAACCTCGTGAATTCCCAGAACTTTTCCCGCGTCACTCATGCATCCTTCTTCTTCTTCTACTTTGCCTTTCTCTTCTGTTTTAAAACTTAGATTAATTACAGTTTAAAAACTGGAACGTATCACTATCAAAATACTCGAGTACGAACTCGAGTTAATCCCAAAAATCCCGACCTTCGCTTCGAGTCACTCCCACACCATCACGAGCAATCACACGCGAAACTTCTTCTTCCCCAAAATCTCGAACGCAACAGATACGCGACTTGCATGTGTACGTGCACACGAACGCTGGCGAACTTCGATCGAATCGCCACCCACCACCAAGTCGGCGATATCCCCCTTGACCAACCTAAACACCCAGATCACCCAAACTCGTCGCCGATCGAAATCGAGTAACTCGATTTAAAAACTGGAACCAAGTTGTTCGTCAAAATCCCCTCGACTTGCCGCCACAGTTCGCCGGAACCCACGCGACTCCGACCCAAGCCTCACCGCAGTCTCGAGCTTCCATTCCCTTGAGCCACGACGAACTCGATCGCCCACCCATGATGAACGAGACGAAATAGAAACCTATGACAAAACTAGGTTTTCGAACGAAAAACGTCTGCCGTTGCCTCCACGGTGATCGTGAGCACCACCGATCATTTTTCGTAGACTCCCCATTCGTTCCTCCACCTCCTGACGAATTCCCGAGGCCTCATCTCCCAGAGATCATCAGTAATTGCCTCGAAACCTATTTTCAGATCAACTGCAACTGCTCTTTGTATACTCAATGGAAAAATTCCATTTTAGTTTTAAAAATCTTATTTTCGAATGACGATTCAAGTTATAAAATTTAATTAATGTCCCATGACATTCAGATTTATCATGCAGTTAAGTTTCCCTGTAAGAATATAAATTTTCAGATGCTATAAAACACTAATTTCTACTGGAGACCATTTTCAGATCCTAAATCAAGTATAAACAACTTGTTTATTTTAAATTCTAGGCCTTAATTTAAGTTTAAACAAACCTACTATGTTTGAAAACCAAACCTATAGGAAATCAGTGAAGAAGAAGATGAATCTTTGGTTTTAAAACTTGAAAATTCTGTAACAGGAACAGAGGAGACAATATTTGTTTGATCAGTAAAGTCTAGAAGGAATTTGAAGATGAGATCTTTGTTTTTTTTTCTTCTTTTTTTTTATTTTAAAGGTTTGGAAACCTGTTTTAACAAGAACAGAAAACATCTTCATCTAGATGTGCACACATACATTTGTATAATATACACAGACATGCAAGAATACATAATCATTTAAGCCCATTTCAGGTCATGCTTCAAGGATTATTCAGATGCATCAAGTTTAATAATTTAAGGAGGAGAGTTGCTCACCTGAAATTATTTGAAACAGAAACAAGATTGTTGAAAAGCTACAGTTTGGTTGATTGTCCCTGAAAATCTTTTTGCCTTGTTGAATGAAGTTTAGTTGATCAGCTTGCTTCCAGGTTTGCAAATTGATTTTGTTTAAGTGTAAAGATGATGTATTTTCTTTTAGTTCTGATCTTTTCTCAGTTAAAATGGTGGACAAAATCGAAATGAGGAAGGTTGATGTATAAAGAAGATTACAGGGTAATAGTTTGTACAGGCTATTAAAATTTTGTACAACATAAGCCAGAGATTTTTTTTTTTTTTCATCTTTTGGCGGCTGATACAATTGAACGTGATGGCTTCATTTATTACCTTGTACAAACTTATATATATAAATTATCTATGTCTTCCTTTGTGTTGTGTACAATATTAACTTTGATCAGAGATTTTCTTAGGCTAAAATGATGTTGTAGTGTACTAAGGTCTCACGCATTAAATTATCTTGTACAAAATATATATATATATTTACCTATATGCTAATATCTTCCCTTGCAAGCCATTTCACTTAGATATATTTCCTTTGCTTGTTTGTTTTAATGTACATACTTATCTAGTTTGCTTTATATGTTGAATTCATATTATCTATGTGTTTTTTTATTTTTTCTTTCTATGCTGTCTTGTTTACAAGCTATTCTCATGTACATGTTTTGTTTTCATACTTTGTTTGTTATCTCACCTTTACCTGCCTGCATACCATACAGCCTACAAACATATCTTACTTATTTTGCTTTTGCTTGTTCTACAAAACTTCCTACAGGCCTTACTCTTTTATTTATTTATTTTTATTTTATAAAACTATATACGTTCATTTTCAAAATATAGATAAATTTCTAGATTTTATTTTGTTGTTAAAATCTTAGTTAACGTATTTATTCTCTATTTTACAAACTATAAAATTTAGCTTGTATACATTTCTATTTCAATCTCTAACTCTAATACTAATTATTCAAAATCATTTATTTAAGAATTTATTTTAAATCCAATATATATATATATATTCACATATATACAAATTTTCAATTTAAATGATTCATCCAAAATTTATTCGAAGATCGGGGAAACTCGCATCACCTTATATCGATTTATTTCACAAATATTAATTCAAAAATTAATAAATTATCATTTTAAATATTTATAAAATTCGGGGTCGTTACATAAATCCAATGTCAAATAATATTCATTTCAAAGCTGTAACATTTCTAAGTTCATTCAATTATAAAATTTCCAAAACATTGTATTTTCAAAACAGCAGCACTTATAAAATGCTACAGTAGATATATTAATATTTCAAATTAGTTTAATTTCAGAAATATTCATTTGGATATCATTTAACTTATGACTTATTAAAACAAACCTTTATGAATGAAATATCCAAATAAACTATACTTCATTTATTAAGTCAAAAGCTCACTATTTTAGTTAGCTCTTAATTTAACACATAACCTAACACTTATTTAAAATACCCATTTCATAAATAGATATTCCTTTAATAAGTTACACTTAAAATTCCATTTGAAAACCAAATTTTCAATTATCAAATTTTAGTGATGTTAAAATACATTTTAACTATTTAAATCATAAATATTCAATTTCCAAGACATATCTATTTCATAAATAAAACATTTATATAGCAAATATAACAATCAAATTTCTTTACACATTTATTCATTTAGACATCAATTAAACTATGAATTCAAGTTAAATAAACTTTATTACCAAAAGTCCAATTCAAATGTATTTTATTTTATCTATTCAAAGATACATTATTTATTATACAACATATTCATTTCAGGAAATAACCTTTATTAAAATTCCTATGTTAGACTTAAGGTTCCATATTAAATCAATTTGATTATTAAGTTATTTAAATAAAATCTCTTTAAATTCCTTTTTCACTATTTACCTCTGTTAATCTTTTATAACTAAAATTTAAGTGTATAAAATCCTTTTTATATTGTATATTATCCAATTACATTGTTAACTTCTAAAAAAATTTAAGGTAAGTTATATTTGAATGCAATTGTAATATACAAATAAAACTATCCAATTCAATTATCTCAAGTTTGAATCATTTATCCAAAATTTTGATTTTTCTTTTTATAATTGAAATTATTCTTTAAGAAAAAAAATGTAAGAATTAAATTTCCGATTTCCTTCAAACCATTTAGAGATAAATAAATATATGTACATAATATGTCAAATCAATTTAAATCATTTATCTATATATATTATAAATCAAATCATATTTAGAAATTCAAATAAATTAAATCTTTCAAAACAAAGCTGTAGTAAGACTATAGAACGGTCTCTTCAGTTCAAAACTCGAAAATGAATGTCGATGATGCTGCAGTCATCACCGAAATTATTTTCCAGCGACAAAGAGTAGAGCACTAAATTTTTAAACTTTAAAATCCATTAGAGACAAATTTTTATTCAAAAATACTTTAAATAATATCCTTTAAAAAAATTTTAAACACAAAGTTTGAAACCATCGGAAATTAAATTCTTAACTTTCTTGTTTTATATTCATTTCAGTTCCCAAATAAATTTATAAACAACTATTTATAAATTCATTTGTAGAACAATAAATGATAAATCAAGTATTATCATTTCAAATTATCAATTTAAATCAATTTATTAAGTTCCATAAAATTATATATCCAAATTTATTTCATAAACCAAATTTTAAAATAATATTGTGACAGTTTGTTCTGTCAAAGTCTTTTAGAAATCCTATCGATAGCGTTGATCAGACGAATCGATCGAAAACCCAAATCAACATCAACAACTCAAACAACACAATATAAAACAAAACATTAATTTACAAGTACAGTTCAAAATGTTTGGAAGATAGATTGGAACAAAAGACAAGATGATTTAACAGAGTAGAGAGATGGGTAAGCTTAGATAAATCGTGGACAACCTTAACCGGGTCAACCGTGACTTAATGGATAAGATCAAATGTGGATTTTCTGGGGTAAATCTACCTTCGATCTCAAGAGATAGAGTTTGGAATAACAAAAGATATTAGAATCTAAACCAAGGATAAATATAAATCTCTGGTTAATCGATGCTGATTGTAAAGGATTTTCACCCCTTTACAAGAAAATTAGAATATTGGCGAGACCGCCAATTTACTATAAAGATCATTCGAAGTGGGGTTATGTGATACTCCAAAATCAAAAGAAGATGAATAGTGAGGGACAAGAATGAATTTTGGAACCACGGGGAATGTTCCAAAAATTCAAAGGAATTTTGAATCAAGAGGAAAAGATTCAAACTCGAACGAAAGTGATTCTGTAAATAAATCTACTCCATATGCTGAGTTTTGCCTCAAAGCCAAAGCTCTGATACCAACTGTAACGACCCGATATCTTCAACCATTCGCATCCATTATAAGTGTATAGGTAGACACTCATGCCGGAGTTGAATTGCTCAAAATACCGCGTTGTAATTAAAATTTGGCAAATCTCAGAATATACAGTAAATAAATATAATCACAGATCACAGACACAGAGTAAAATAATGCAGCGGAAGTAAAAGAAATAGTAGTTCATGAAGCTACTATCTAAATATGTCAGAGTTACATAAGATACAACAGAAGAAATAGAGTACAACAAAAGTCTCAATAAAATAACCAAGTACAAGCTGAGTAGAACAACGGAATTGAAATAGATAGGACATGACAAGCAGATAATCTCCAGCAATTCAAATCTCCAAGAGAGTGGAAATCCAAATCTGTGAATAACTCAGGCTGACCCGAGCGTAAAGCAAAACACAAAACACTCGAGTCAGGACAAGATATACTTATATAATGTAAACCAACTCAAGCGAACTGTAATAAGGGTACAAGTAACTTAGAAGATGCTTGGGACCGCCCATCCTCTAAGGATCCGTTAAAATATCTACTATGTAGTAATATTCGCTATTATAATAGTGTCTAAATAAGTAAAGTATAATCATATCGGAAAATAGCGTTAAGGTGATGGAGAACCTTAACGCGGTCGGATCTAAAAATCATAATCGTAGTAAAGCTCGATATGGTAGGTGACACGGCACAACTAGGCAATGCCAGGGTAGATATACCAATTACGCACACGGACTGATGGATACGCATAGCAGCCACTACCGTTCCACCTCGAACAACATTCCCAAATCGGAGGATGGCCATCTAGTCAAATCACAAGTAAGAGTATAATATCGAAGAAATGTATCCGAGAAGAGGTGCTACCTCACTGGTCCGAGATCGCTCCTGTTTTAGCCACCTTATGCCAACTCACGGGAGTTGGGTCCACGTAACATACCTTAAGAACGTCGCCACCATCCTACTTCATTCTGGAATCTCCACCGCGTACACGGTTGTCAAAGTGGTTTTCGGTATCGACAGAGAGTATGTCCATATCCGATCCCGGTCTCTTTGCCAACCAATCGTTATTATAACCCGTGGTTATAACTTTTAAAATAGTTTATGTTTCAAATCAAAATACATCCTTTAAACCATTTCAAAATCATATCATTTATTTCAAACTAATACATACTTTCAAACCCAAAACATATCTATTCAAAACCAATTCAAAAATATATCATTTCCATTTCAAAACCAATTCAATAATATATCATTTCAATAAAACCCAAATTTCAAAATCACTGAATATTTCCTTTAATTTATTAAACTTGAAATCTTCCTTTAAATTATCATAGCATTTTGGTAATGTAACCTTAAGTAATCATAGCATTTTTGGAATGTAATACTTTCCAATTTAACATTTTATATAATCAAAGTATTTATATACTTACAAATTTTTAACATGGTCATTTTATCATAGCCTTATAGTTAAATAAACTTTGTTACTGTAATATCCAATTTAATGCTGAAATTCTTATGTTAAGTTAAGAATACCTTATTAACTTACATTATCATTACAATAAAGAAACTTTATTATTTTAGTCATTAAAATGTGTCATTTACATAAATTAAAACTTACATATTAAATGTACTTTTTAACTTACATTTCTATTACAGTAAAGAGCATTTATCATTTAATCAATATTACACTAATTAAACTTACATTATCAAATGTACGTTTTAATTTATGTTTTATTACAAAAAGGGCATTTATTATTTTATTCAATATTACACTGATTAAGACTTACATGTTTCTTTCATTAATTAAGACTTTACATGTTTCTTTCATAAATTAAAAACTTTACATATTCTTCCATAAATTAAAACTTTACATGTCTCTTTCATAAATTAAAACTCTACATATTTCTTTCATTAATTAGAACTTTACACGTTTCTTTCACAATAAATTTCTTATAATAAAATCCAATTTTCAACAATTTACTTAATAAGTTTAAGTGTAAAAGTTTCCAATTCTTCACATTTCAACAAATAAACTTAACACTTCAAATTTAAATTACCATTTCACAAATTTAACTAAATTTCCAATTTTATTTAATTAACTTAAACTTTTAATTAAAACCAAATTTCACATTTCCAAGTCAAGTTATATTTTAAAAGATCACTTTTAAACATTCATTTATTTAACCACTTAAATTCATAGAAAAATCAATAATACTTTAATAAATCACTTAAATTCAAATTTAATCAAATTATCATATTTACCATTTCCAAATAAAATTTAATATCCATTTTATTTATATAACTTAAATATCATTTTTAACCAAAATTCCAAATTTCCAGCTTAAGTTATCTTTCAAAAATCCAGTTAAACCTTTCATTAATTACATTTTTAACACATAGAAAAAATCACAATTTCTTTATTTTAAAACATTTCAAAATCTATTTAAATCAAATTTCATAAATTTATAATTTTTAAAATACTTAAAAATATCCAAAACACTTTATAAAATAACCACGGGCCTGTATATAATTTTCTAACTTAGGTCAAGTGATACGGATATGTATCATTTCAATCCGCAGTTAAAAAAGAAAAATCCGGGTTCTATCATTTCAAACCCGCAATCCCAAGTTAAAATAAATTAAATAAAAATCGTTCAGGCCTATCATTTCAGCCCATAACGATTTTTCCCTATTCTAAAGTCCGTTCGGGTATGTATCATTTCAACCCATAGTGATTCTAGTCTACAGGGAACTTGCAATGGTGATAACAGATATAAATAACAGAATAACATCAAATAAAAGTAACATATGATATAACAGGTGTAATAACAGGTGTGAACATCATATGATAATAATATAAGCATATATAACATGATAATATATTTTTACAGATTCGTAGGGTGTCAATTTACTAGTTATATAGGTACATATTGTCTGGTGAGAATAACTCACTTGTTTAAGCTGGAGATGACGACCAAACACACAACACAGAATCTTTGAAGGCACGACAACATGAGAGTGGAGAGCCAAATATAATTGCCTTGTATACATATAAACAAAACAAGACAATGTATACGTAAATATGTAACACAAAACAATATAGAAATGACTTGAAATAAAAAGCAACAAAGGGCAAAGTGATTCGACCTTTCTTTAACCATTCAAGAGCATGACCAAGGGGATCTTTTTCTCAGCCATAGCTGGACATAATCTCAGGTTATGACATCAAAATAGCATGGCAACAAAGAGATGATGATGGTAGGAGTTACATATGAATAAGACAAAGGGTCAAGGCAAAATAAGTGGAGTTTTGGTGCATTTTTGGCTCAACCAAAGGCAAGTGGGGCTTGGCCCTTGCATGGTTCAGGTCTAGACAGTGGGTAGGTGGATGGCCAGAGGTGGTATCGAGGTGGTGGTGGAGCAATAGGACGCGGCCAAGGTGATGTATGGTGGTGGTGAAGCGATATAGGTCAGCTAGTGTTGTTTTTAAGGGGTTTCAACATTTGTTTGTGGTGTTTTCATCATCTAAAGGCCATGGCCTGATCTGGTCAGAGGGGATGTGAGGTGGTTAAAGCCAAGAATGATGAGGAGGAAGGTGGTGGAGGCTATGGTGGAGATGGTGGAAAGTTTGGCCAAGCAATTGTGGATGAAATCAAGGCAAAACAAAGTAAAAATGAAGAAGGAAGAGAAGAAAAAGAAGAGGCCATTACCAAATGTTTTCAGAGGTGTTTTGGCCGAAAATTTGATGAAATGAGAAGTGTATTCAGTTGAAAAACAAAATAAAACATATGGCTATCAATAAAGAGGGAACGGTCAAAATGTGAAAGGTCTAGCAAATGAAAAGTCATCGGTTTAAAGCCTTTATGTCTCTTCAAATTTCCTTCTTATATATTTTGTAATTTATAATTACATGTAAAACTGATAAATAAAGATAACAACTCAGAAATGAAAAAAATAAATATAAAATAAATAATTAAATTTTGATTAAATAGAATTTAAATTAAGAAAATGGCTTAAAAATGCAAACTAGGCTTTAAAAATTAGAAATAACTTCTATAACTTTGGAAAAATTATATTTTGATTTAAATACATGTAAAATGAATAAAATAAAGTAAAACACAGCAAATAAAAGTGAATGTATAAAATAAATAAATAAATTTTAAATTTAAATATAGTTTAGATGAAGAAAATAGCAGAAAAATAGAAACATCTTTTAAAAATAGGAAATCATCATAGTACATTTTGGAAAATTCGATTATTATTTTTAAAATATTTAGAGATTAAAATATACATAAATTAACATATTGATACATATAAAAAAATATAAGAAAGAAAATATGATTTATAAAATTTAAAATAGGCAAAATTGCACAATAAAACAAATTATACTAAAATTTGAAATGTGCATAACTTCTACATTTTAACTCCATTTTTAACGAAACGAAAAGCAGTATTCATATTTTTAAATCTATTTTCATAATAAAAGATAAAATTTAAGATTACATATATTTAAATTTGAAATTTAAAAGTCAAAGATTGAACAGTTTGACCAGAATTTCCCTTTTAAGTAAAATATTTAAATTATACTAGTTTGAACTATAAATCACTTAATAATCAACATTTATATTTAAAAATGAAATGTTTTTAATAAAACATGTTTAAACTAATTTAAAATAAAAAAAATAAAGTTCAAATTTAAATAATATACAAAAATCTAGGGTTGTTACAGTAGGAGCTTGGCGAGGGGAAGCGGGGCAGATAGGCTGAGTTAGTGGGTTGTTTGGTCGGAGCAATGGTGATGACGGTCATGTTGCAAGGCGTGTGGATCTTTGGGTGGTGTTTGTTGCCATGGGAAGCTTCAAGTGGAGGGCGGCACGTGGTTGGTCAGCGTTGCTAGGCAGTGGGCGAGGCACTGGAGTAAGGCAGAGGGTTTATGGAGATGCGACAGGAGCGGGAAAGGTCGTTGGTGATGGGTGAGTGGAGGCAGGTTTGTGGCGACGTGGGCTGTCCGGTTCAAGGCTACGGTGAAGGAGGAGGTTGCATGAAGAAGAGCATGACATAAGCTTCTAGAAATGATGATAAGCCATGGGAAAAATAACGACAGGCAAATATGGTTGCCTCCATATATAATTTCTTTTCAAACTAAAACAGAACAGAAGAAAAAGGAAGGAGAGAAATAATGTAACGACCCTGAATTTTGAACAAATTTAATTGAGAATATTTAATTAATTTTAAATATTTGAACGATGATTTAATTTGAATCCCCGATTTCGCTTTAATATTTGCGATTAAACTTTAAAATTTAATCTATTGAACGGGATAAAAAAATTTATATCTTCAATTTTAGGCCGAAGAAAAATATTTCAAAGGCTTTGAAAATTCGTAATGATAACACTGGAGATAACAGCAGCTTTAGAATTGAAATTTAAACTGTTTCGCTCAGTTTTGAATTTAGTTGTTTGAACCGATATTTAAAAATAGTCATTTTTCAAATAGTCTCGGAATTCGACGAAACCAGTTCCATTGGGTCCGTAATATTGTATTATTACCGGATTTCAAATTTCGTATTGATCAGAGTTGTTATGTAACCGTACGATGAATAAACGCGTTAAAATTTTAAGACGAATTCGAATCTAAAATTTATATTTATATAAATTAATATTACACGTTACCTTTCCCTTACCTCACGCGCATAATCACGGGTACGAGATCGTGCAACCCAACGTGCAAACCATACCTTGTTAACTGTAGATATCTCGGCTCTCCCTCTCTCAAATTATTCGAACGAAACCAAGAAAGAAAAATGGCCGCATCCCTTATTAATTTCAAAATTCAACCTGTCCTCGTTCAAAAATTCAAATCGCTCCTCTCAAAAGAATCGCGGCAGGCAATGTTGATTTAGGGGGCGGTCGCGATAGCAATTTTCAGACGACGAAGCAGTGATGGCGTGGAAGTCTGGCGTTCGTGAGGGCAGCGATGGATTGCGAGCATCGCGATGTTTAGCTAGGGTTTCGTGAGCTGGTTGGCGGCGGCGTCTAGGGCAAAGGTGAGGATGAAGTCGCGAGCAGTGGTCTGGGGTTCGCGATCGATGGGCGCACGTATTAGGGCATATCGCGAGGCCAGTCATTGGCGAAGGTATCGGTCGCGAACAGCTAGGCGATGGCGTCTTCAAGGCGGCGTGAGAGGCAGAGGGTTCAACTCGAGATTGTCGCGCGCGTGGGCGATCTGGGCAGCGGCGATGAGTGGGGTGCTTGTGAATGTGGTGACGAGGAATGGCGAAGATGCTGAGGCGATTGCTCGGTGGGGTCAGGCAAATAGCGAGGCAGTCGGGGTTTCTATAGCAGGAGCAGTTGATGGTGATTCACGATACAGCAGTGAGGTATTAGCTTTTCGAGATTTTCAATTTGATTTAAATCTGGAAAAAATATAATAAAATAAATGTTACAGTTTAAAATAAATTGAAATAGATATACATGTAAATCGATTTGATAATTGCTGAAGTCAAGATTTTAAAGACGGTTTAAAAACAAACAACTGTTGAAAGAAGAAAAAATGAAAATGATGAGATGAAATTTTTATAAAAATAGATATCTTCACTTACTGGTTTATTTGTAAATATAGATTATGGAGATAGATTTGATTTTTTAAAACTTAATTTATTATCTTAATTAGTAAAATGAATATGTTTTTAGGGAATTTAGTTTTAAATATAAAATTTTGAATTTTATAAAATTTATTGAAAGAGAAATTTGATCATTCGATTTGTTCGAATATTAACAAATCATATATAATGTTTTACAAGGTCTTAAATAAAGAAATCAATTGAATTTGATAAAATTAAATAATTGGTTTAAAGAAATTGACAGATGATAATTTATTGCCAATTTATTCAAATATTGTAATATCCCGGAAATTTGGGGCAATATCAATTTAATAATCTGTTTAAATAATTAAATTGATTTGTTAATCTTTGATAAAAATATTTGAATTGGTTTAAAAATCTAATTAAATGAATATTTAATTAGTGAATTTTATCCTTGAAAAAACTAATAAAATGATTTCTATTTATAATGTATATATATATGTATATATTGTAAATAGATAAGCTTGGATTTGAAATTTAAATAATAAATGAAATCTTGTTTTAAATTTCTAATGTATATTTTTTATAGTTTGGAAATTATGATTTATTTAATATTAAGTTTTCAAAGCTATTTAAACAAATAACTATATGATTTTTAAATAAGATTAATAATAAGGTTTATTTAATTTTCTTTTTAAATATTGCTTAATAAATAGGATTTAAGAGTGTATATATATATATAAGTTTTGAAATTCAAAGATAAATATTTTAAATAGTTTTGGATTTTAAAATATACGTATAAACTTTTATTTATAAATATAATTAGTTTTGAAAGTAATTTATAAATAGATAAGCATTTAAATAAATAAAGAAAAGGCTTTTTTATTTACATTTAAAATAAATAAGTATTACTTAAAAGACAAGTGTAAATTCCTAAGGCTTTGTTTTAACAAGTGTTAACTAATTAACAACTCAAATGACAAATGTCAAGTTTTTAGATTTTTGTTTTCTTTTATTTTTAATAAACTACATTTTTCTTATATATATACAAATGCCTCTCATTTCATTCCTTTTCTATTCTTTTTCAAAAAGAAACTAAGAAACTTTCAGCCTGAAAATTTAAACAAATCCTCTCAAAACAAATCAGTAATCAATCTTCCTCAAATCCATAATCTCAGAACAATACCCTGAAACTCATTTCCAAATCTAAGTCTTCAGCATGTAAACAAAAATATGTATCTCAGTCCTCCTCTCAAAACCAGAAACTTTTATAACCTGTAATCAATCCTCTGAAAAGTTCTCCTTCAACTCTGTAATGCATTTTTTAAAATTTAAAGCTTGCATCATTTTCAAAAGATCATCAAGCCTGCATTTTTCAAAGTCTGGAATAAAGCCTGTAAATTCTTTTCAAAATCAAAAGCAAGTAAATCTGGAAGCTAAGCAACATCTCAACAAACAAGTTAGCATGCAGTTTAAATCAAAGCAAAGAGGCAATTCAAGTTTAAAATCAAAGCTTTAAAAGTGTCAAAAGTCTTTCAAATAAATCTGGAAGCCTGTTCATCATTTTCTGGTGAGTAACAATTTTTGTTAAAATAACTTAAGTATAATTGTGTTGCATGCTTAATTCTGTGATAAATATTGTTTTGATGTGAATGTTTATAGATGATTCTGCATGTACATGAATGTATATAGGTGTGTATGTTGTTTGTATCAGTGTGTCTCTGTTATTTTGAAATTCCAGGCTCCAGTTTGATATAAAATCATTATCCCATGATCTAGTGTTAAGTTGGATTTAATATTTAAACAAAATATGTTTGTTTTACCATAAACTAAAGTTTAAAATTTAAATTAAGTCAAATTCAAACCTGAGTGTCTCTGTAACCAAAAATAACAGAGCAATATTATAAAAAAGTGAAATTCCAAACTGGGTAATTTATAAATTCAGGATTATATATGGAATACATAAACTACAACATGATTTTTAGCATTAATATCATAATTTTTAGTTTAGTATTAAAGGAGCAGTTCTGGTTTAAGTTAGAAATGAATTTTTGGTAATTTTGATGATCTCAGTGAAATTGGGATGTTGTAATCTTCGGTAGTGATGGAGGAATGATCGAGGATATAAGGAAAATTACTGGAAATCGAATTAAAACATTGAGGAAGAAATGATTTAGAATTTGAATTTTTAACCCTAGAAAATGAAGCTTGGAAGAATCGATCGTCGTGATCCCTGTAGTGGATCGAGTTCGTCGAGTTTTTGGGAATGAGTAGTAGTCACGTAGACGGTGTCGCGGCCGAAAGGGTTGACCTGCAGATGATCGGAATGGCGAGCTTTGGGTGATGACAGGCTTTGGCGAATTCGAACTGATGAGTTCCAGGCCTGGGAGGTGATCGAATTTCGAATTCGAGCAGTGATCGAAGAAATCGCGATCGTGATATGGTGTAGGGATGAACGTCGAGATGGTGGAGTCGTCGTAGATGACCGGAGTTGACGCTGATGATCGTGCACGTGCACACGATTTGGATATCTGGTGAAGTTGAGTTCAACAGAGGGAAGTCTCGAGTTCTCGCGTGTAAGGCTCGGAGCAATTGAGTTTCGACTCGAAGTAAATTCAGTTTGTCTCGGGTAGATTTAGTGTTTCAGTTTAAAAGCCTGACAGTGGTTTTTAAATTTAAAATGAGTTTAAACTTTGAAAATAGGATTTAAATCCAGATTTAAATCAAGTTTAAGTATGGGTTCAAGTTTAAATGTGTATCCTAGAATTTGAGACAAAATAAAGTTTTATAAAAATAATGTTTTAACAAATTTAAATTGTTAAAAGTATATTTTAAAAAGGTTTTGAATTTAAATAAATTGGTTTAAAAATCTTGTAAATTTCTTTTATAAATGTTAAGTGTTCTTAACATTTGATTTAAAAAGATTTTGTATATTTGATTTAAATATTGGTTAAAATTAAATTGTAATCTATTTTAAATCTTTAATTTAAAATAAATTAAAAGAAAGATTTTAAAGTTAAATCTTTTAAAGTCTTTGTTAGTAATAATTAAAGTAGTTAAAGGTTAATACTTTAATTTAGAAAGTGATTAAGGTTTAATGATAAAGAAGTCATTAAATTAATAAGGTAATTAAAGAATAATTTGGTAATTTAATTAATTAATGATTTAGTGTTAATTAATTAAATAATTAGGATTATAAGTTAATAAATTAAGGTTAATTAATTTGGGATTAATCATTTATTTAGATAAGTATAGATTTTTAATAAATGATAAATCTTTTATGAATTGGTTAAGTATAATTACTTAATGAAAGTAATTAAAGGAAATAATTACTTAAGGTAATTAATTAAATAAATTTGATGAGTTAAATTAATTAATTTAATTAATTTAAGATAATCATTTGGTGATTTGAATAAGTATAATTACTTAAATGTAATTAGTGAAGTGTAATTACTTAGGAAAGTAATTAAAGGTAATTACTGGATGTAATTAACTAAAGATGATTTAATAATAAAAGTAATTTTAGTTTAATTAATTTTGTATAATTAATCAAAGGATTAATTAAAGGATAATTAATTTTGGAGAAATTAATTTATGGAAGAGTAATTAAGGGTAGTTAATTACTAAATGTTATTAATCAAAGGTGATTTATAAATGTGACTAATTAATTATTAATTTAAATAAGATAATTAATTAAGAATAATTAAGGATCATTAATTAATAAATGATGTAATTAAGGATTGGTTAATTAAGATTAATTAATAAATAATTAGTGATTAAAGTAATTAATTAATTGTAATTAATTAAGGATTAATGTAATTAAATATAGTTAATTAATTAATGAAGTAATTAAAGATTAATTACTGAATGGTTTAAGATAATTAATTTGTGAAATTAATTAAGTATTAATTACTTAAAGTAATTAAAGGGTAATTAATCAGGAATGATTAATTTAGATGGATACTTAGAGTAATGATTAATTAATTGGTTTAATTAATAATTAAGTAAGCAGGATTTATAGAATGAAGTAATTAGTTTAATTCACTTTAAATTAATTAGATGATATAAATCATTGCTTAAGGATGGATGAATGAGATTGAATGTATTTCATTGTTTGATATCTCTGATGAGATATGATTGATATATGATATGGATGTTTGGTTGAATTATAATGATAATGTGAATTATCGGTTTGGGATGATAATGTAGATTATCTATTGAATTATCTATCTTTGTGTATATAGATAAGAATTGAATTGTTTAACCTTAAAACAACTTGGCCCTTAAAAGATACGTTTTGGATTTCGATGAGACCGGGATCGGGTTTCCGTATACCGGAATTCCAGGTCTGGAGACCCGAATACCACATCGATCCAAATTAACGATAGGTCGTGAATCTCAAGTGAAGATGAAGATTCAGAGTGCAAGGGTTATTGTCGTTAACTCTGAGGGTGATTCCAAAACGAGTGTAACGAGATAATGCCTTCGGTTTCGTTCGAACCCGGAACGAACTTGTATGGATTGAATGCTTTCAGCACATCGTCAGGCGGACGATGAGCATTCTAAGTGATATGTTCTGATTAAAGGTAATCGTAACCTCAAGCCTCATCAACCGGGAATGGCTAAAACAGGGGAGGTGCAGCAAGGCTTCGTGGGTAGCACCCACTGAGAGCAAGATAGATCCCTGTCTAGAGGTCCCTTTTCTTTTATTCGGCTTAGTGTGTGGTTGGTCGCGCCAACTACGGGATTGTCTTGTTCGGGATTATCCAGTAAGGGATGGTTCCGGCTTTGTGTTGCAGGGGAGCGGGCGTACTCCTCGGTACGGTGATCTAGGCCACGTACTGTGACGGGCGGTACCCCAGTAGCCTTGCCATTGTATGGAATCCAAACTCCAATAAGTGCCGTACGTATTAGATGTGCCCAACTATGTTGGAATGTGAGATGTAAGCATTTCAGCTATTTCTATATTTTACTTGAAAACCCTAGACCCTATTATAATAAAATCAGATTTCCTATCAAATGTTTTGGTTAGCGTAAGGTAAAAACTTACCCATGTTTATTTGTGGGGAGTCTTACGTGATACCTTTTCTTTCTAAAGGTTTTGAAGTTAAGCAAGTTTAACCTATTACTCACACCAGACCCATGTCTGACCCAAGTGTTTATTTCTGTTTTATAAACTCTTGGGTACTCAAATTTTTACGAGTAGCCAAGGGATTCAGGTTTAGCTTTGACGAATATTCTGGAGGAGCAATGGAGCAGGAGGCTTCGGCGTTCGTAGATATAGTATTCCGCTGTGTTGATATCTGTGATAGTGTCTTGTCTTGTATTTGAGTTGTAATGTCTAGACAGATGATTATAACTGTCTAGTAAGTGATGTATATGCTGTGTAACTCTGTAAATTGTTGTATACTATGTAATAGTTTATGTTATTAATATAATTTATTCGTTCCGCTGTGAGATCGTTGTTGTTGTTTCTTTCTTTCTTCTCTTCTTTTCTATTTTCTACCCCTTTCTTTCTTATTAACGATGCGACTTTCTGTGGAGAGAAAGTCGTGGTCGTTACAGTGGTATCAGAGCATAGGTTGAGTGAATGCCTAAGCTTTTGGTTAAGTGAATATCAGAGCACTAGGTTGAGTGAATACCTAGGTTCGGAGGGATTGTTCATTAGAAATAGGATCTGTAGCAACCTGTTTGAGTCCGAGTGTATATATATATTCGAGAGTGCGTATTTGTTAGTTATATAAAATGGTTTTATATTGTGTTAATTGATCGGTTGAGTGGTATATGGATTCTGGTCAATACGAGTGGCTAACGTTATTGATAGGGATCTCTAAACACTTGACCAGGCCAACGGACACAATATTGTTTTAAAAAGGTAAATGAAATAATTTTACCCAGATATAATTTCTATATAAAAAAGTATCATTTTAAATGTATATGGTATTTGTAATGATTGGTTGAGATGATAACAATTTATCATCTAGGAGTCTGAGTGTTGAGATTGGAAGAGTATCTGTCGAGACTGTAAACCTAATACCGTCTCGAGTGAACTTTACACTTGTGTAAGGATTTCACAATCTCTGAAGGAAACCTGTTAAGGTTCGGAGTTCATCTTAGGAGTTGGATGAGTAGAGTTGGATCTGTCGGAGAACAGAAGCGAGTGATGGTATCTCAGGTAATAGTAGCTGTGTGATGAGACGCAGTGAATATGGATGTTCCCGAAGATGTTTTCTTTGGAACAAGTTGTGGAAGTGTGTCTGCTTCGGTGTTGTGGCTGAGTTCAGCATGGTGATTCTGTTTGGTTTGAAGTTCGAGTTTCTCGAAAAGCTTTGGTAAGGAAGTCTTTGGCATCTGTGGCAGCGGTGCGACTCGGAGTGTTCTATGTTGGCAGAAAGTTTTTGGCTAACCATTTTTCTGAAGGTGTAGTTCAGAAGCAGCAGAGTGGATCCATTTCTTCGATAGATTGGATAGTTAAGTATAAGCTGTTCTGATTGGTAAAGAGAGAACAGTTTTCTTTGCAGTTAGGCTGGGTTGGTCGCAAAAGTGACTTGCGATAGTTTGAGTATTCTCTTGAGTTATCTGAGATTTTCTAGGATGTGTTGTCCAGTTTGTGCTTGTATTCTTCATCATCATTTTCATTCTACTCCAGATCAGAGTGGTGCAGCAGAAGCAGTTTGGGAGTGCATCTCTAGGAGAAGTAAGTTTGGAATCTACTGATGTTTGTGAAGTAGAGTTGTGTTTTGGAGTATGAGTTGATCTTGAAGGGAATCATTTTGTTGAGTTATTTTTGGTCTTGTTTGTTTCGAAGAGCATCAGCGAAGGTTGAGCTGATCAGGAAGGATTTGTAGGAAGCCGAGATCGTCTGAAGGATTTTGAGGATAAGAGGCGGAGGAATTTGGAATTCGAAGTTGGAGACTTCGTTATTGTTGAAGTTTTCTCTGGTAAAAGGGAGCTATAAGATTGGGTAAGTCTGGGAAGTCACCTCCGAGTTGTTTTGGATCTTTTCTGTGATCTAATTTGGATAAGTACTTTGATACACAAGGTTGAATTGTCAGTTTGGATAACTGGAATTCAATGTATTTTACGTATCTCTGAGGGAGTACGTGTTTGATCTATCTCTGGTTTTGGAACCATCAGTTCTGGAAGATTTGGTTGTTGAGTCAGACTCGTCTGTAGTCTGATATCTTGTTTAGTTCTATAGATCTAGATGAGTAAGAACTCTATAGCTTAGTATTGTTGATTGTTTGGATTTTGTAGAGCGAGTATCCCGGTATATATATACTTGGGGAAACTCGAGGAAATTCTATTTAGAATTTTTCGCTTGATAGTTAGAATTGTTTGTTTGGATGATTGGTTGCTATGATTGTTAGCAAATGGATGATAATACATCCTTGTGATTTAAAAAGATTATTAAATTACCTTTGCTTTAAATTTCGGGGACGAAATTATTTTAAGGGGGGAGGAATGTAATATCCCGGAAATTTGGGGCAATATCAATTTAATAATCTGTTTAAATAATTAAATTGATTTGTTAATCTTTGATAAAAATATTTGAATTGGTTTAAAAATCTAATTAAATGAATATTTAATTAGTGAATTTTATCCTTTAAAAAACTAATAAAATGATTTCTATTTATAATGTATATATATATGTATATATTGTAAATAGATAAGCTTGGATTTGAAATTTAAATAATAAATGAAATCTTGTTTTAAATTTCTAATGTATATTTTTTATAGTTTGGAAATTATGATTTATTTAATATTAAGTTTTCAAAGCTATTTAAACAAATAACTATATGATTTTTAAATAAGATTAATAATAAGGTTTATTTTATTTTCTTTTTAAATATTGCTTAATAGGATTTAAGAGTGTATATATATATATATGTTTTGAAATTCAAAGATAAATATTTTAAATAGTTTTGGATTTTAAAATATACGTATAAACTTTTATTTATAAATATAATTAGTTTTGAAAGTAATTTATAAATAGATAAGCATTTAAATAAATAAAGAAAAGGCTTTTTTATTTACATTTAAAATAAATAAGTATTACTTAAAAGACAAGTGTAAATTCCTAAGGCTTTGTTTTAACAAGTGTTAACTAATTAACAACTCAAATGACAAATGTCAAGTTTTTAGATTTTTGTTTTCTTTTATTTTTAATAAACTACATTTTTCTTATATATATACAAATGCCTCTCATTTCATTCCTTTTCTATTCTTTTTCAAAAAGAAACTAAGAAACTTTCAGCCTGAAAATTTAAATAAATCCTCTCAAAACAAATCAGTAATCAATCTTCCTCAAATCCATAATCTCAGAACAATACCCTGAAACTCATTTCCAAATCTAAGTCTTCAGCATGTAAACAAAAATATGTATCTCAGTCCTCCTCTCAAAACCAGAAACTTTTATAACCTGTAATCAATCCTCTGAAAAGTTCTCCTTCAACTCTGTAATGCATTTTTTAAAATTTAAAGCTTGCATCATTTTCAAAAGATCATCAAGCCTGCATTTTTCAAAGTCTGGAATAAAGCCTGTAAATTCTTTTCAAAATCAAAAGCAAGTAAATCTGGAAGCTAAGCAACATCTCAACAAACAAGTTAGCATGCAGTTTAAATCAAAGCAAAGAGGCAATTCAAGTTTAAAATCAAAGCTTTAAAAGTGTCAAAAGTCTTTCAAATAAATCTGGAAGCCTGTTCATCATTTTCTGGTGAGTAACAATTTTTGTTAAAATAACTTAAGTATAATTGTGTTGCATGCTTAATTCTGTGATAAATATTGTTTTGATGTGAATGTTTATAGATGATTCTGCATGTACATGAATGTATATAGGTGTGTATGTTGTTTGTATCAGTGTGTCTCTGTTATTTTGAAATTCCAGGCTCCAGTTTGATATAAAATCATTATCCCATGATCTAGTGTTAAGTTGGATTTAATATTTAAACAAAATATGTTTGTTTTACCATAAACTAAAGTTTAAAATTTAAATTAAGTCAAATTCAAACCTGAGTGTCTCTGTAACCAAAAATAACAGAGCAATATTATAAAAAAGTGAAATTCCAAACTGGGTAATTTATAAATTCAGGATTATATATGGAATACATAAACTACAACATGATTTTTAGCATTAATATCATAATTTTTAGTTTAGTATTAAAGGAGCAGTTCTGGTTTAAGTTAGAAATGAATTTTTGGTAATTTTGATGATCTCAGTGAAATTGGGATGTTGTAATCTTCGGTAGTGATGGAGGAATGATCGAGGATATAAGGAAAATTACTGGAAATCGAATTAAAACATTGAGGAAGAAATGATTTAGAATTTGAATTTTTAACCCTAGAAAATGAAGCTTGGAAGAATCGATCGTCGTGATCCCTGTAGTGGATCGAGTTCGTCGAGATTTTGGGAATGAGTAGTAGTCACGTAGACGGTGTCGCGGCCGAAAGGGTTGACCTGCAGATGATCGGAACGGCGAGCTTTGGGTGATGACAGGCTTTGGCGAATTCGAACTGATGAGTTCCAGGCCTGGGAGGTGATCGAATTTCGAATTCGAGCAGTGATCGAAGAAATCGCGATCGTGATATGGTGTAGGGATGAACGTCGAGATGGTGGAGTTGTCGTAGATGACCGGAGTTGTGACGCCCCACCTCTATGCTCATAATAACAAAGAGTATTAAAAGAAATACTGTCTATTATTATGAAGAATAAGGCTGGATAGGAGCGACCATCCGTAATTGGCCTTACACTAATATTGGTTATCTCGGTAGGAGTGGTATATACTTTTTATTTTTCATCTATTATTTATTTACTCCCATCGACACACCCAATACTTGTATAAAACGAACTACGACGGTTCATAATAGTTTAGGACATTAGATATAACAATAACACAGATAATATAAATGCGGAACACAGATAAAAACAAAAGTCTCATATATATATAACTGATGTCAGTTAATACATAGTTGACACGATACATATGATACAACTACAACTGTCGACTCTAGAAGTTATATATACAAGTACATTATCGACTAATATACATGAATACATATCGTTCTATACAATGACACGACTACTACAAAATGACACTGACAACTTCAGAAGATGTGAAAAGTCTTCAAATCCCGAACAGCAACTCAGAGAAAGAAATCTACAACCTGAAATAACTCGGGTCTGACCCGAGTATTACATTCAAAAGAAAATAATACACGGGTCAGTCTAATTCAAACTCAGTTATTAGTGCACAGAAGCAATAATAATTAAATAGTCAAATAGACGACAATCCTAGAAATCTCGTATATCCAACTCTCGATACGAGAATTGGATAACGGCAAATGTAACACTAAATAGTGTTAAACAATAAATCAGCAATCCCAATCAAGTTAAATAATTGAAATGTCA
This sequence comes from Allium fistulosum, assembly GCA_030737815.1. Lineage (NCBI taxonomy): Eukaryota > Viridiplantae > Streptophyta > Magnoliopsida > Asparagales > Amaryllidaceae > Allium > Allium fistulosum. The sequence goes on from CM060902.1 coordinate 1,392,131,383, forward strand.
ATTTAAAAATAACAGTACTGATTGGCTGCAGTACACGCTAACGTGTACTGCCTCGCCAATACAGTCTATCAAATACTCAAAAGAACAATGAATCCAAAAGCCAACAAACCCAACTCAAATCAAAATGAGCCATTTCAAAATACGCTTAATAAAACAGAAACAGATGACATCAAATTAACTTAATCCTCGGTGTGGCTGCAGTACCCGCACGCGTGCACTGCCTCGCCACTACCGTACGTCGAAACTGCAAAGGTCAAACCCAAATATTGGGTTCAACTCATGTGTAAGAAAAGCAAATGCAGCAGTAATAAGTACTCAGTGCAAAAGGTATACAAACTGTCTCAAATGGTCAAGAGTCAAGACAGCTGAAAAGAATGACCAAACTCGATGAAACCCCACTGCAGATGTAGCATGGCCCACCTAAATGCCCACCCAACTAAACTACATGATATACAAAAGTGCAGTGACTACATTAATGAGTATATGCAGAGTCAAGGCCACAATGCAATCACAAACCAAAGGAGTGATACAAACAAAGATAAAATATGTATGCACTGTAAACTGGATAGTGCAACTATCTTACTCACGACCAAAGGCCGTAATACATCTCAACTCGACTGCAGGTGAGTTAGTGAACAACAAAGCCCAAAAGAAACTGGACTAGTAAACAAAACCCAAGTCAGGTGGATAACCAATGCAACAACTCAGGTCAGTGAGTGCTTCATAAATGCAGACCAGAGGCAACTGGCAACGAATAAAATAGTGAACCATACTACATAAATGTACAAGCATTAGTAGATTTTGGCTCAAAAGAAACTACCACATCAAGACTGGACGAATGAACCCAGAATGCAACATGCCTCGAATACCAGTGTACAACCAACTGCCCAGACGTCAAAGACCCAAAATAATACATATATCCACACATACTCATGTGTACATATGGATACACATATGTGACAGCCCCAACTAATAAAATACAAGTTCGCATATTCAATAAGAATCACAATTGATGTACAATGGGATATACAGGCAAAACAACTATACAATTTAATCTAATCAACCTGAATGCAAGACCAAACACAAATGTGCAGGTACATGAAGATGCAGTGAAGCCAAAGTCAGATGGTCAGAGAATTACAAACATGAATGCAGACTACAGCTCACAGAGAAGCAGTGTATATGTATACACGTATGAAACATCAAGTATAAAGAGTTCATTGAAACCAGAAACAACATAGTTGCCCAACTTGAAGTCAATCAAAGTTTAGTAATATCAAAATAAGCTGAAGCCATGAATTACTGACCGAAGTCAATTACTTAAGAAACTGCAAAGCCAAATAATTTTCATCAAAATAATTTCACGAAATTTCGCTTACCATCGAAGACAACTGCAGGTCGAATCAAGACCAGAGCAAATGAACAAGACAAAGAATAGCATACACAAAAGCAGATGGCAAAAGTCAAATGAAATCATCAACATCGTATAACGTAGATCACTTCGAATGAACGAAGTTATTAAAAATGCCAGCGATCAAAACCGCAGATGGCCAAAGAAATCAGCAAAACTCAAAAAAACATAGCAAAACTGTGGTGGCCAATGAACTCGAACAAAGTATAAGTGACAAGTCAATAACCATCTCGAACTTTCGAACGAAGATCGAATGGCATAGTGTAGTATTGTCAACCATGCAAACATCAACAAAATCAAAATGACTGTAGTCAATGACGAACTAGCAAGTCCACAACCGTGAGTATCGATTAAACAAACAACAAAAATCCCCAATTCGATTAAACCAGAAATCAACAAAAATCAAAACCAAATTTCACTCGAGCATGAAATTAGATGTGAGTAGCAATAAAATTACTCACCTATTGGTATCAGACAAGTAACGAATCGAAGTGAGAGTTGACCGGCCGCTTTCGATCGAGTAACCATGGCTACCAGAAAATCTCGAAGCCCCCAATTTCGCGAAGAGGAATTCAAGAAAACGAGCCTGCCCTAATTTCTTTTGAACGAGGCCACCATTTTTACTCGAATGATTTTATTTTTAGGGTTGCGAAGTAAAATGAGTCAGGAGGAGGGAACGACATAGGCCTTAGTAATATTCACGGCTACCATAGAGAAGGCCAAGACAAAAATGTGAAGCCCAATATCTTCTCTAATTTCCAAAAATAATTTCTATAGTAAACAACAATTTATTAAATAATCTTTACAATTTAAAAAAGAATTTCAACATGAATTTAAATCGTCATTTATAAACTGACGCGAAAAACCGGGTTGTTTCAGACTCCCCTCCTTAAAGAAATTGCGTCCACGCAATCATAGGGAATAAATGGATAAAAGGTAACAACCAAAAGAGCATGGCAATGTCAAATGTATAAGCAAAGCAAGTGTCAGCGAGGAAGTACTAGATAAGAAATCGAAAGGTTCGACTGCTTCAAATCAAAAGAATCAACATCGTGGGAATCAGGGATCAAAATCAGGCGACTAACAAAAGCAAGAATAATCGAGTTCCAGCAACTAAAAGAGAAGGAAAACAGAGCAAAAATCCCATACAGAGCACGAATTGAATGTGAGTGAATCAAATTACTCACCTGAATCGCCAGAGAAAAAGACGAAGCTCAATTCTCAAAAATCGCAAATATTCAATCATCAAAAACGATAATTGAATTTTCAAATTCAACTAATATTCGATTATCAAAAACGATAATCAAATTTCAAATTCAACAAATATTCGATTATCAAAACGATAATCAAATTTCAAATTCAACAAATATTCGATTATCAAAAACGATAATCAAATTTCAAATTCAACAAATATTCGATTATCAAAAACGATAATCAAATTTCTCAAATCAACAAATATTCGATTATCAAAACGATAATCAAATTTCAAATTCAACAAATATTCGATTATCAAAAACGATAATCAAATTCAAATTCAACAAATATTCGATTATCAAAAATGATAATCAAATTTCAAATTCAACAAATATTCGATTATCAAAACGATAATCAAATTTCTCAAATCAACAAATATTCGATTATCAAAACGATAATCAAATTTCAAATTCAACAAATATTCGATTATCAAAAACGATAATCAGAACTCATATCAACAAATATCTAATTATCACAAGCGATAATTAGAAACAACAAATATCTGATTATCAAAAACGATAATCAGAACTCATATCAACAAATATCTAATTATCACAAGCGATAATTAGAAACAACAAATATCTGATTATCAAAAACGATAATCAGAACTCATATCAACAAATATCTAATTATCACAAGCGATAATTAGAAACAACAAATATCTGATTATCAAAAACGATAATCAGAACTCATATCAACAAATATCTAATTATCACAAGCGATAATTAGAAACAACAAATATCTGATTATCAAAAACGATAATCAGAACTCATATCAACAAATATCTAATTATCACAAGCGATAATTAGAAACAACAAATATCTGATTATCAAAAACGATAATCAGAACTCATATCAACAAATATCTAATTATCACAAGCGATAATTAGAAACAACAAATATCTGATTATCAAAAACGATAATCAGAACTCATATCAACAAATATCCAATTACCTGCAGATAATTGGATGCAACAAATATCTAGAAATCAATTAAGAAGACTAGAAAATCAACATAAAAGCTTGGATCGATCCCATCAGATGGCGAGTTTTTAATTCGCCGCACGTGCATCTCAGAGTGGCCGAAGCCTACCAAGTACTCAACATAATTTTGGCGCCCATTAGATTGACCCGAAGGTCCGTAGAGTGACCCGAAGGTCTAGTACTGGTATTTGACCCGAAGGTCCGCAGAGTGGCCCGAAAGCCCAACAAATGACCCGAAGGTCCAACAAATGACCCGAAGGTCCTCATAGGGCTCGAAAGCACACGAAATCATAAAATATTTCAATTAACGAGTCCGGAATTAACGGAAATAGCAAACGCACATGTCCCATACCACGTGTTTTACTAAATCGTTTGATTCTCTTCATCGTTTCCTTGAAAGTGCAAAATTGTGTATTTTGTAAAAATACATTTCACATTCTCAAACGGACAAGTACGGAATTAAGCGAATCAGTAAAAGAAAGGGGTCATAGTCCTCGATTTTGCTGAAACGTTTAAATCGCTTCCTCATTCTTTTGAAAGCGCAAACTGTTAAAATTTCTAAAAACAATTTTATTTATTTTGTAAAAATAACAATTCACATTCTCAACTGGACAAGTCCGGAGTTAAGCGAATCAGTAAAAGAAAGGGGTCATAATCCTCGATTTTGCTGAATCGTTTAAGTCGCTTTCTCATTCTTTTGAAAACGCAAACTGTTAAAAATTTATAAAACAATTTTCATTTTAAAACGATTTTCCAATCACGTGATTAGAACAGTAAATCAGTAACAATTTCGGTAAGGAAATTGTACTTCTCAAAATACCGTAAAAACGGTTACACATCAGTATTGCGGAATAACCGCTTGAAAATCCACTTTTAAAAATTTGGTTGTTACTGAAGTCAAAGCGACAGTAATTTTAAAACATCAAATATCTCATCAAAAGAATTCACATCAAAATGTGACATCAGTGAATTTTCATTCATTAAAATTGTCAACAAAACACCGTGCCTCAAAAATTCAGCATTGGTGTAAAAATCCCGTTATAAAAATAACGGCAACAAAATACGTATCATAACCAAGCATCGGTTCAACGTAAAATAATTGCAATAACGTGCAATTCAAATTTTGCACGTATTATAAAATGAGCAAAGAAATCATTCGAATGTATCTTCAATGAAGATTAATCAAAACAGCTAAAAATCAAATCAATATATGATTAGTACAAGAAAAGCCAGCGGAAATTTCAACCAAAATCACATAACTGTAATTTCTTCAAATCCTCAATTCGGATTCGAAATTCTCAAAGAAACAAAATAATTACAGCTATGTAAACAACAAATGAAATTTACTTCAATTTCTAAATCAAATAGATTATCAGTTGTACTCAGCGAAGACAGTTTCACTGTTTCCGCTGCGCACTCTGATAAACAGTACTCAAATCAATTAAATCATCAGAACACCAATTCAGTTTTATTTTTAAATAAGGATATTTAAAAATTTCATCCAAATTTCAAAACTTTAGTTTTGACTCAAGCACAAATAAAACATCGACCGATAGTTGTAACATATGTTCCTTCCGAGTTAAGTTTTATATTATGTCCATAAACACCAAGCTCTGATACCAACTGTGACGCCCCACCTCTATGCTCATAATAACAAAGAGTATTAAAAGAAATACTGTCTATTATTATGAAGAATAAGGCTGGATAGGAGCGACCATCCGTAATTGGCCTTACACTAATATTGGTTATCTCGGTAGGAGTGGTATATACTTTTTATTTTTCATCTATTATTTATTTACTCCCATCGACACACCCAATACTTGTATAAAACGAACTACGACGGTTCATAATAGTTTAGGACATTAGATATAACAATAACACAGATAATATAAATGCGGAACACAGATAAAAACAAAAGTCTCATATATATATAACTGATGTCAGTTAATACATAGTTGACACGATACATATGATACAACTACAACTGTCGACTCTAGAAGTTATATATACAAGTACATTATCGACTAATATACATGAATACATATCGTTCTATACAATGACACGACTACTACAAAATGACACTGACAACTTCAGAAGATGTGAAAAGTCTTCAAATCCCGAACAGCAACTCAGAGAAAGAAATCTACAACCTGAAATAACTTGGGTCTGACCCGAGTATTACATTCAAAAGAAAATAATACACGGGTCAGTCTAATTCAAACTCAGTTATTAGTGCACAGAAGCAATAATAATTAAATAGTCAAATAGACGACAATCCTAGAAATCTCGTATATCCAACTCTCGATACGAGAATTGGATAACGGCAAATGTAACACTAAATAGTGTTAAACAATAAATCAGCAATCCCAATCAAGTTAAATAATTGAAATGTCAATTTAAAAATAACAGTACTGATTGGCTGCAGTACACGCTAACGTGTACTGCCTCGCCAATACAGTCTATCAAATACTCAAAAGAACAATGAATCCAAAAGCCAACAAACCCAACTCAAATCAAAATGAGCCATTTCAAAATACGCTTAATAAAACAGAAACAGATGACATCAAATTAACTTAATCCTCGGTGTGGCTGCAGTACCCGCACGCGTGCACTGCCTCGCCACTACCGTACGTCGAAACTGCAAAGGTCAAACCCAAATATTGGGTTCAACTCATGTGTAAGAAAAGCAAATGCAGCAGTAATAAGTACTCAGTGCAAAAGGTATACAAACTGTCTCAAATGGTCAAGAGTCAAGACAGCTGAAAAGAATGACCAAACTCGATGAAACCCCACTGCAGATGTAGCATGGCCCACCTAAATGCCCACCCAACTAAACTACATGATATACAAAAGTGCAGTGACTACATTAATGAGTATATGCAGAGTCAAGGCCACAATGCAATCACAAACCAAAGGAGTGATACAAACAAAGATAAAATATGTATGCACTGTAAACTGGATAGTGCAACTATCTTACTCACGACCAAAGGCCGTAATACATCTCAACTCGACTGCAGGTGAGTTAGTGAACAACAAAGCCCAAAAGAAACTGGACTAGTAAACAAAACCCAAGTCAGGTGGATAACCAATGCAACAACTCAGGTCAGTGAGTGCTTCATAAATGCAGACCAGAGGCAACTGGCAACGAATAAAATAGTGAACCATACTACATAAATGTACAAGCATTAGTAGATTTTGGCTCAAAAGAAACTACCACATCAAGACTGGACGAATGAACCCAGAATGCAACATGCCTCGAATACCAGTGTACAACCAACTGCCCAGACGTCAAAGACCCAAAATAATACATATATCCACACATACTCATGTGTACATATGGATACACATATGTGACAGCCCCAACTAATAAAATACAAGTTCGCATATTCAATAAGAATCACAATTGATGTACAATGGGATATACAGGCTAAACAACTATACAATTTAATCTAATCAACCTGAATGCAAGACCAAACACAAATGTGCAGGTACATGAAGATGCAGTGAAGCCAAAGTCAGATGGTCAGAGAATTACAAACATGAATGCAGACTACAGCTCACAGAGAAGCAGTGTATATGTATACACGTATGAAACATCAAGTATAAAGAGTTCATTGAAACCAGAAACAACATAGTTGCCCAACTTGAAGTCAATCAAAGTTTAGTAATATCAAAATAAGCTGAAGCCATGAATTACTGACCGAAGTCAATTACTTAAGAAACTGCAAAGCCAAATAATTTTCATCAAAATAATTTCACGAAATTTCACTTACCATCGAAGACAACTGCAGGTCGAATCAAGACCAGAGCAAATGAACAAGACAGAGAATAGCATACACAAAAGCAGATGGCAAAAGTCAAATGAAATCATCAACATCGTATAACGTAGATCACTTCGAATGAACGAAGTTATTAAAAATGCCAGCGATCAAAACCTTAGATGGCCAAAGAAATCAGCAAAACTCAAAAAAACATAGCGAAACTGTGGTGGCCAATGAACTCGAACAAAGTATAAGTGACAAGTCAATAACCATCTCGAACTTTCGAACGAAGATCGAATGGCATAGTGTAGTATTGTCAACCATGCAAACATCAACAAAATCAAAATGACTGTAGTCAATGACGAACTAGCAAGTCCACAACCGTGAGTATCGATTAAACAAACAACAAAAATCCTCAATTCGATTAAACCAGAAATCAACAAAAATCAAAACCAAATTTCACTCGAGCATGAAATTAGATGTGAGTAGCAATAAAATTACTCACCTATTGGTATCAGGCAAGCAACGAATCGAAGTGAGAGTTGACCGGCCGCTTTCGATCGAGTAACCATGGCTACCAGAAAATCTCGAAGCCCCCAATTTCGCGAAGAGGAATTCAAGAAAACGAGCCTGCCCTAATTTCTTTTGAACGAGGCCACCATTTTTACTCGAATGATTTTATTTTTAGGGTTGCGAAGTAAAATGAGTCAGGAGGAGGGAACGACATAGGCCTTAGTAATATTCACGGCTACCATAGAGAAGGCCAAGACAAAAATGTGAAGCCCAATATCTTCTCTAATTTCCAAAAATAATTTCTATAGTAAACAACAATTTATTAAATAATCTTTACAATTTAAAAAAGAATTTCAACATGAATTTAAATCGTCATTTATAAACTGACGCGAAAAACCGGGTTGTTTCAGGAGTTGACGCTGATGATCGTGCACGTGCACACGATTGGGATATCTGGTGAAGTTGAGTTCAACAGAGGGAAGTCTCGAGTTCTCGCGTGTAAGGCTCGGAGCAATTGAGTTTCGACTCGAAGTAAATTCAGTTTGTCTCGGGTAGATTTAGTGTTTCAGTTTAAAAGCCTGACAGTGGTTTTTAAATTTAAAATGAGTTTAAACTTTGAAAATAGGATTTAAATCCAGATTTAAATCAAGTTTAAGTATGGGTTCAAGTTTAAATGTGTATCCTAGAATTTGAGACAAAATAAAGTTTTATAAAAATAATGTTTTAACAAATTTAAATTGTTAAAAGTATATTTTAAAAAGGTTTTGAATTTAAATAAATTGGTTTAAAAATCTTGTAAATTTCTTTTATAAATGTTAAGTGTTCTTAACATTTGATTTAAAAAGATTTTGTATATTTGATTTAAATATTGGTTAAAATTAAATTGTAATCTATTTTAAATCTTTAATTTAAAATAAATTAAAAGAAAGATTTTAAAGTTAAATCTTTTAAAGTCTTTGTTAGTAATAATTAAAGTAGTTAAAGGTTAATACTTTAATTTAGAAAGTGATTAAGGTTTAATGATAAAGAAGTCATTAAATTAATAAGGTAATTAAAGAATAATTTGGTAATTTAATTAATTAATGATTTAGTGTTAATTAATTAAATAATTAGGATTATAAGTTAATAAATTAAGGTTAATTAATTTGGGATTAATCATTTATTTAGATAAGTATAGATTTTTAATAAATGATAAATCTTTTATGAATTGGTTAAGTATAATTACTTAATGAAAGTAATTAAAGGAAATAATTACTTAAGGTAATTAATTAAATAAATTTGATGAGTTAAATTAATTAATTTAATTAATTTAAGATAATCATTTGGTGATTTGAATAAGTATAATTACTTAAATGTAATTAGTGAAGTGTAATTACTTAGGAAAGTAATTAAAGGTAATTACTGGATGTAATTAACTAAAGATGATTTAATAATAAAAGTAATTTTAGTTTAATTACTTTTGTATAATTAATCAAAGGATTAATTAAAGGATAATTAATTTTGGAGAAATTAATTTATGGAAGAGTAATTAAGGGTAGTTAATTACTAAATGTTATTAATCAAAGGTGATTTATAAATGTGACTAATTAATTATTAATTTAAATAAGATAATTAATTAAGAATAATTAAGGATCATTAATTAATAAATGATGTAATTAAGGATTGGTTAATTAAGATTAATTAATAAATAATTAGTGATTAAAGTAATTAATTAATTGTAATTAATTAAGGATTAATGTAATTAAATATAGTTAATTAATTAATGAAGTAATTAAAGATTAATTACTGAATGGTTTAAGATAATTAATTTGTGAAATTAATTAAGTATTAATTACTTAAAGTAATTAAAGGGTAATTAATCAGGAATGATTAATTTAGATGGATACTTAGAGTAATGATTAATTAATTGGTTTAATTAATAATTAAGTAAGCAGGATTTATAGAATGAAGTAATTAGTTTAATTCACTTTAAATTAATTAGATGATATAAATCATTGCTTAAGGATGGATGAATGAGATTGAATGTATTTCATTGTTTGATATCTCTGATGAGATATGATTGATATATGATATGGATGTTTGGTTGAATTATAATGATAATGTGAATTATCGGTTTGGGATGATAATGTAGATTATCTATTGAATTATCTATCTTTGTGTATATAGATAAGAATTGAATTGTTTAACCTTAAAACAACTTGGCCCTTAAAAGATACGTTTTGGATTTCGATGAGACCGGGATCGGGTTTCCGTATACCGGAATTCCAGGTCTGGAGACCCGAATACCACATCGATCCAAATTAACGATAGGTCGTGAATCTCAAGTGAAGATGAAGATTCAGAGTGCAAGGGTTATTGTCGTTAACTCTGAGGGTGATTCCAAAACGAGTGTAACGAGATAATGCCTTCGGTTTCGTTCGAACCCGGAACGAACTTGTATGGATTGAATGCTTTCAGCACATCGTCAGGCGGACGATGAGCATTCTAAGTGATATGTTCTGATTAAAGGTAATCGTAACCTCAAGCCTCATCAACCGGGAATGGCTAAAACAGGGGAGGTGCAGCAAGGCTTCGTGGGTAGCACCCACTGAGAGCAAGATAGATCCCTGTCTAGAGGTCCCTTTTCTTTTATTCGGCTTAGTGTGTGGTTGGTCGCGCCAACTACGGGATTGTCTTGTTCGGGATTATCCAGTAAGGGATGGTTCCGGCTTTGTGTTGCAGGGGAGCGGGCGTACTCCTCGGTACGGTGATCTAGGCCACGTACTGTGGCGGGCGGTACCCCAGTAGCCTTGCCATTGTATGGAATCCAAACTCCAATAAGTGCCGTACGTATTAGATGTGCCCAACTATGTTGGAATGTGAGATGTAAGCATTTCAGCTATTTCTATATTTTACTTGAAAACCCTAGACCCTATTATAATAAAATCAGATTTCCTATCAAATGTTTTGGTTAGCGTAAGGTAAAAACTTACCCATGTTTATTTGTGGGGAGTCTTACGTGATACCTTTTCTTTCTAAAGGTTTTGAAGTTAAGCAAGTTTAACCTGTTACTCACACCAGACCCATGTCTGACCCAAGTGTTTATTTCTGTTTTATAAACTCTTGGGTACTCAAATTTTTACGAGTAGCCAAGGGATTCAGGTTTAGCTTTGACGAATATTCTGGAGGAGCAATGGAGCAGGAGGCTTCGGCATTCGTAGATATAGTATTCCGCTGTGTTGATATCTATGATAGTGTCTTGTCTTGTATTTGAGTTGTAATGTCTAGACAGATGATTATAACTGTCTAATAAGTGATGTATATGCTGTGTAACTCTGTAAATTGTTGTATACTATGTAATAGTTTATGTTATTAATATAATTTATTCGTTCCGCTGTGAGATCGTTGTTGTTGTTTCTTTCTTTCTTCTCTTCTTTTCTATTTTCTACCCCTTTCTTTCTTATTAACGATGCGACTTTCTGTGGAGAGAAAGTCGTGGTCGTTACAAATATTAATAGATTGTATAAATTGTTTATACAAGGTTAAAAATCGAGAAAACAAAAGAAGGATTGGATTGCAAAATAAATAGCTAAGGTGAGATCTTCTCACTCAGATTTATAATTGAATTGCAGTTATTGATTGATTTGTTTGAATGTGCTATTTGATATGATAGGATATATCTATATATATAGCAGTATATACATATTGGCATATGTATATATTGGATTGATGATTTCCCGCCTCGTATAGCGGATGAGACCCTATTGCGCCGTTAGTAAGCGGATTTTTATAAAAACCCATATACCGCGATATTCCACCTCGAAGTGGAATGGTATTGTGCTAACGTTTTTGGATGCAGGGAAACAGGTTGGAGGGATCCAACTGGATTCCTCACCAGTAGTTATTTATTTACAGATATTGTGATGTATTCTGTTATCATATGTTGATATATGATATTGACTGTTGTGATTGACAAATTGATGCGTTGCATCATCGGATTCAAATTTTGAAGTTTAAAAATAACGATTTTAACTTTAAAAAGAGATTTTAAAAGTGATTATTCGAAAGTATACGTTTTATTTGAAATTTTGAATTGATTTACTTTAAATAAATAACTTTGTCACATACCGAAATTTTCTATAACATCCCTCAAATTTTCGACTTTCGAAAATTCAACATCGATACTCACTTTATCGACTGCTGAGCCATCGAGTGTCGGAAACTCGAAAAGTTATGGTTTTAAGAAGAAGAAAAAGGTAGAAGAAGAAGAAAAGAGGAAAAAGATAGAAGAAGAGAAAATAAAGAGAAGAAGAAGAAAGAAGAACAACAGAACACACAGAACAGAAAACAATATCAGAATCTTACACATCGCAGCGGAATAACATATAATAGATAATCAATAGTCTTTTAAAACAAAGAACTATATCAGTTTATACATACATCAATCAGAGTCAATATACAACAATGGACAGTTATATAAACTTGTCCTCATACAGAATACACAGCGGAATAAATACTATCAGATACAAATACTACGTCTCGTCATCCAGCTTATCTCCAAAGCTCCAGAATATCCAGAATATCCTGATAATATAACTCTAGGCTGCCCGTGTGGAAATTTGTGGGCACCCAGAGTTTAGAAGGGAAACAATAAACTCCGAGTCAGTCATGGTGACTGGTGTGAGATCGTAAAACAGTTATTCTTTAAAATAAACAACAGGAAGATTTTTAAAGTAAATTTCGCAATGCTTTTGGAAAATGAAACTACCATAAGACCTCCCACCACACACACAATGCAAACGCAGACTTGGAGGAGATTTCTTCTTATGTTAGTCAAAAATGCTTACTACGCAAAAATCAAAACCTTTTTGATATTATTATTAGTGCATAGTGGAAAACATTTCGAAAGTATAATATAAATCTTAGCCAGCATAGGTACCATTATATTATGCCTGCTATAGCTGCCTCCTGAGGAGACAGGTTATACAATTGAAATCGTAAAGGCTCGTATTGTTTCTTTGGATTTCCAACAAATGGTCAGGCTAAGGAACTTCCTATCCACGGTGGGTACGTCCCTGGAATAGACGACCCGAGAACCTAACCGGATCTCTGCCAACACAAGGCCGGGTTACCTCTGCAAAAATAGGTAACTACTGACACGCGTATGCCATCCCCCGATCGTCACCGATCTTCCCGAGGATCCCCGATTCGCAACAAACCACTAGATAATAATAATGCAGTAACCACAGAGGTTAAGTATCTGGGCTCCATACCATGATACCACCTTTATCCAGAAGGAATGACATACACTAAGGGGCGCTACTCCCTAGAACCTTGCTGCATTCGTCCTGTTTCGACCATTTCCGGGGTGTGAGGCTCGACGAAGTCTCGTCCACAAAGCTACGTTTTCTACAAAAAAAGCCCCGCTTCGGGTCAACAAAATGATCAACCTATGATCACAAAGATATAAGATCAAAAAAATGATCATATCACAAATGATCAAACACCGATCATTTCACAGCAACACTCAGTATGCCACGTTACCAAATTGGGATATATCACTGATAAATTTCAACTACATAACCTCAGAGCTCGTACGTCTCAGAGAAGGGTGTTAAGCTAAGAGAATAAATTCTCCGCCACCAACAGAAATGTATTTGAAAGAAATCAGCTTTATATCTCAAATTGTAACGTCAGACACACAATCCATACAAGTCTGTTCCGGGATCGAACAGAACCGAAGGCACTTCTCACGAAGCCCTTGCATATCCGGATAATTTTCAATCACGTCAGGACTTCCCGTCACTAAGGGTGATAAAACCTCTAAACCGGAGATCAGCCGATGTAGAGTAACTCGACGGTAATCCTTCCGTTTTCAAAAATATCCGGTCTTCAACATCGGTCTTCAAATGTAATTCATAACGACGTATCACATATTCGGAATGGGTTATACGACCCCATGGTCCTTTCCCGGCTAACCCGAATAGTGAGCGCTTATTCAAAAATAAGTGTGGCATTCAAATTCATCCAATTCACAACAAATACCTATCTAAAGGTAATTATTGATAGTCGGTTATTTAACTATCAATAAAGATGCGCAACATCATCAGATTCCAAATAATTTTCCAAATTATTTCATCTTCAAAAATATCTTTTACTAGATATAAAATTTCCACACTTAACCATTTGAAAACAAATTTCAAATATTCACTTTTCAATTTATCTTTAAAAGATAAAATCTCTAAACAGTTCACTTATATTGGAAAAGCATTTCCATACTTATTTAAAAATAAGTAATTCACAAATCATTTATTTTCAACACTTAGAAAATATTCGATATACTTAAACCAAATTAAGTATATATTCATTCTTTAAGGAAATCATAAATTTCAACATCTATTTGAGTCAAAACGAATGTTGCGTAAAACATCGTTACGACGACTCGAAATCACTAGTATAGGGATTCAGATTTAGATAGATATATAAATCCCAATACTACATCAAAACATTTCCTTTCGGAAATCATTTACTATAACAACAGTGTTATAGTCCACCATTTCCTTAAATTTCTCGAAAACGTCTATTTCAACAAGAACTGCGGAAATCTCTGCTTTCGATTTATAATACATTTTAAAACATCTTTAAAATGTTTAACTTCATTTTTAATATCACTTCTTCAAAAATAAATCCATTTTACTTAACAATATATTCACTGTCCCAAAATTGTGAATATACTTCACTAACCAAATTTCAGTCTTTTCTACTCATTCAATTTAAGGATAATTCGCTATCCAAAATCGCGAATATATTTCCTTTAATAATCTTCTATATTTAATTTATCAAATCCAATTGATCTCGAATTTATAAAACAACGTTTATAAATTCTATTTCTATTTTCTAACGACTTCAATTTAATAAATCTCCTTTATTAAAAATTCGATAAATATTCCATCTAAAGGTAAAAATCCAATTTATAAGTAAATCTCTTATAAATCTTTTATTCTACAGTTTCATCCATTTTATAATTTCATAATGTATGAATCTATAAATTCCATATCCTCACGATTTATAATTCTATAAATTTCATCTTTAACACTTATCATCTCGTTTTAAAATTCCAATATTTTAAATTTATAAATATCAACTTTTTAAATCTTTTAAATAAACTGTTCACAAAAATTCGAAAATCTCAGTTCAAACCATTTTATAAATTGCTTAAACTATTTATTTCAAAAATCACCTTACGGTCATAATTCACAAAAATCTTAACTTTTATAACTTCAAAATTTTACGTTTATAAATCGATTCAAAAATTCCATAAAACGTATATTTTCAAAAATCACTTTAAAAACCCTTTTAAAGTAAAAGTCGTTATTTTTACATTTCAAAACTGAATCTGATGATGTAACAACACCAATCAGTCCATCACAACAGCCAAATATCATATATCATCATATGATAACAGAATATATCAGAATATCTGTAAATAAGTAAATACAGTTGAGGAATCCAGTTGGATCCCTCCAACCTGTTTCCCTGCATCCAAAGATGTTAGCACAATACCAATTCCGCTCCAGTACGGAATTATCGCGGTATATGGGTTTTATAAAAATCCGCTTACTAACGGCGCAATAGGGTCTCATCCGCTATACGAGGCGGGAAATCATCAATCCAATATATACATATGCCAATATGTATATATTGCTATATATAGATATATCCTATCATATCTAATAGCACATCCAATAACAATCATCAATCATTAATAACTGTAAATTCAAATTTCCTTCGAGTGAGAAAATCTCACCTTAGCTTTATAATTTGCAATCCAATTCCGTTTTGATCATTTCTTCATTCATAGACCTTGTATAAACAATTTATACATTTCGTTAATATTCGAAATAAATCGAACAACCGATTACCGTTTAATAGTTTTAATCCAACTAATATGTGTTCTTTAAAATTCCTTTTCAACCTTATATATTTTTCAAAGCCCTTTCCATATATAATTTTCTATTGGAAAATTTTAAATTAACAAGTGATCTTATCTTAACCCAATATTCTTTATGTTTCATTTTGAGCTAACTTCCTTTTTAGAAATTATATAAGTATTTTAAAAAGACAACCCATATACTAAAATAAAATCTATGCATATTTTAAAATAATCTATACAGATTTTTATAAATCTGGTTTTATACAAAAGTTTCTCAACTTTTAAAATTCTACTTCTTTTAATTCTAACATATTGCTTTTAACAATTTTGTCTAATTAAAAATAAATCTCAACTAACTTTTTACTTAATTAAATTATTCCTCCTTTTCAACCCACATATGTATAAATATACTTATAAAACAATTTTTATAGATTTAAGATCAAATCTTTATGTATTTTACTGTCTATATACAACTATTCAAATCCATTTTCAAATTATATATCTTCTCTAAATTTACCTCTAATTCTAAATTAAATTTTGAACAGAACTGACTTTATATTTAAAACTGTTTCCCTATATTATGTAAATAGATACGCATATATACTTACTGCTTACATGCATATATGAATATATTTCCTTTGTATACAAATTTATGAATTTAAACCGAAACAGAATTATTACCTTACTGTAAAAATTACCCAAGCCCAAATCGCTGAGTCTCCTTCATCGAGTCGACCCAACTAGCATCACCGCATGCCCCCAGTTTTCCAAGCGCCATCATCGCGATTTCGACCTGACCTGACATAGTTCGATGACGCCGTCACCTTGGCCTCATCGATGCCCACACGACATCGTCTTCCAGCTCAACGCGCGCGCCACCACTGGGTCGATCGACCAACCTTCGCCGAAACCATCGCCTCGCCCTTACGCGCACGCGAATAAATCGAACAGCCTCCAATCCCCTCTGGCCTCGTGTGCGCCGCGCCTGCTTCATCGCGGTGCTCGCGAAATCGAGCCAATCCCAGCGCGCCGCCTTGCCCACACGCTTCCAATCGTCGACCTATGCCGATGAGTCGAGTTCGCCTCGAGTTCGAATGAGTTTGCTCACTTCATTTTGACAAAACGAAACTGATTTCGTTTGAGAGGAGGTAGGGTTTAACTTCGATTTAGGAACAGAAAAGGGAAATGAGGCTCGACCATTCTTTTTTTCTTCGCTCTGATCTGAAATTGCCTTCGAAAAATTTAAAAGAGGAAAAGGAATGAAAGGGAAACTCGCGGCCATGATTTAGTTTTGAACGTAAGAAAATATCTCGTTCGATTTGAAGGAGGCAGGACATGATTTTACGACTAAAAGCTGAGGGTATCGTATATCAGAAGGGAGACAAGAAATCGTGATTCAACAGAGAATAGGTCTGCTTACTCAGGAGTAGGGTGGCAGTGATTTGATTTTACAAAATTTTAAATTAAATTTCAGTTTAATTCTTAACGCGTTTATGTGTCATACGCTCATATAACAACTCCGATTACTGCGAAATTTGAAATCCGATAATAATACAATATTACGGACCCAATGGAACTGGTTTCGTCAAATTCCGAGACTGTGCCTCGGACGGCTATTTTTAAATATCGATTCAAACCACTAAATTCAAAACTGATCAAATCGATTAAAATTTCGATTCTGAAGCTTCAATCATCTTCAGTATTATCATTACGGATTTTAAAAGCTTTTGAAATATTTTTCTTCAGCTTAAATTGAAGATTCAAATTTTTATTCAATTTACAATAGATTAAATTTTAAAGTTTAATCGCAAATTTCAAAGTTATATCGGGGATTCAAATTAAATCATCATTCAAATATTTAAAATTAATCAAATATTCTCAATTTAATTTGTTCAAAATTCTGGGTCGTTACAGACTTCCCCCCTTAAAAGAATTTCGTCCTCGAAATTACAAGTTAGGAAAAAATGTCCTTAACTCGTCTACTATTTTTCACAATCCAATAGTTTTCTCAAATTTTCAAAACAAATCTTTCTAATAAAGATTCGTTATCATTCAACTAGCTTTCTAACTTCGATTATGAGTTTTAAACAACATTGTTTGCTTCAAAATTCACATTCGAGTTTAAATTCAAATTTTAAACTTTCAAAATTTCTCAAAAATTTTCTAACGCCCTAAATTTCTGAAAAATTTCGCCAGCGTCTCCTTTGCGCGGCTAATACGGTACGACTATAAAATGTCCCTACGGACTCTCAGATTTCAAAAAGAAAAAGAAAAAACCAAGCGGCTAGAGAGAAATCATCAAAAACTCATATTAAAACTCAAATACATACCTTTTTCGAGCAATTCAAATTTATCTTTGAAATCAAAATTCCAATTCCTTTATACCTATATATCTACTAGCCATGATATCTAGTTACAACATTCAAATCATTTTGCAAATTTGATTACAAAATTTTCAATATAACTGCTTATATCATCTTCATTTCACTATTGAAGTTATATATCTATTTCATTCAATTTGAACTCTCATTCCAATTCATTTGTTACTACTCCAATTTATTTATTCAAATTCGGTTTCAACTTCATTTACTACCAAATTCAAAAGAAGTTTAACATTCAGTTTTAATCTCATTCACTTCATTCAATTAGCTTCACTTACAAATTTTTAGTTTAATAGTTCACTTTGTTTTCCACAAATCTAAATTCAATTCAGTCTTACTTACCAATTCAAAATGAAGTTTTACATTAAATTTCGTTTTCTTGCATTTGCTATTGCAAATTCATTTATTCATTCGTAATTTTATCCATTTTCAATTCGAATTCTCATTTCAATCGAATTTCAAATACTTTATAAGTCTTCGACTTATTTACAATTTGATTTATAAAGTCATTTGTACATTCATATTACTAATTTCATTCCTTTATGAATTTTATCTTCAAATATTTTTCTGGAACTTTATTTCAAACTATATATCACATTAATATTTCATATTCACAAATTCTATTCATATATGAATTCATTTCTTTTAAGTTAGATTTTTTATTTAAACTTAAACTTTACAAGTTATCGACTTCATAATATTTCATAAACATTTTCATATAGCATTCCAGAGTTTTTTTTTCAATCTTTTCAAAAATCATTTTGAAAACAATTCAAAGTATCCTTTGAATTTCCAAAACAAAAACCCAAATTTTTCAAACAACTTCCATTTAAAAATAATTTGGCAGCAATTTCTCTTTTGGAAACCCGAAAATGAACACCAATGATGCCGCGGTCATCATCGAAGTTATTTTCCAGCGACCGAAAAGAGTTTAGAGCTTTTCATCTCTTCAAAACATTTTTCAAAACCTTCGAAATCCATTTTCAAATCAAAAATGATTTAAACGTTCCAAATCTCCAAATTTTCAAATTCTTTTCAAAACATTTCCAAATACCCCTCTGGAATCTCATTTTAAATTACAAATTACATTTAAAATTTACATTCTCAAATTTCATTTGTATACGAATTCATTTCTTAACTTTGGAGTTACAATTTCAATTTCTTATCCAATTTCATATAATGATAACATTTCAACATTATCACTTTCCTAACATCCATGCAACCATATATTGTAATAATTTATAGAAAATCATTTCTTTTCTATACAAAAATAGTTTTGGGTAAAATTATTTCATTTATCCTACTTTAAAACAATACTGTGCCGAATTGTTCTATTTAAGTGTTTAGAAACCCCTTCGATACAGTTTTGCAAGACTGTGCCGACGAAGGTTCATATACCACTCAATAAACCAATCATCACAATACAAAACAATTTTATATTAACTAACAAATACGCGCTCATATCTATTATTACATTCACTCATTCTAGAGCACTACTGACTCTATCTCTAATGAGGAACACCCAACAGAGCAGGGTTGTCGCTTAACCATATGCTCTGATACCAAATGTAACATCCCTCAAATTTTCGACTTTCGAAAATTCAACATCGATACTCACTTTATCGACTGCTGAGCCATCGAGTGCCGGAAACTCGAAAAGTTATGGTTTTAAGAAGAAGAAAAAGGTAGAAGAAGAAGAAAAGAGGAAAAAGATAGAAGAAGAGAAAATAAAGAGAAGAAGAAGAAAGAAGAACAACAGAACACACAGAACAGAAAACAATATCAGAATCTTACACATCGCAGCGGAATAACATATAATAGATAATCAATAGTCTTTTAAAACAAAGAACTATATCAGTTTATACATACATCAACCAGAGTCAATATACAACAATGGACAGTTATATAAACTTGTCCTCATACAGAATACACAGCGGAATAAATACTATCAGATACAAATACTACGTCTCGTCATCCAGCTTATCTCCAAAGCTCCAGAATATCCAGAATATCCTGATAATATAACTCTAGGCTGCCCGTGTGGAAATTTGTGGGCACCCAGAGTTTAGAAGGGAAACAATAAACTCCGAGTCAGTCATGGTGACTGGTGTGAGATCGTAAAACAGTTATTCTTTAAAATAAACAACAGGAAGATTTTTAAAGTAAATTTCGCAATGCTTTAGGAAAATGAAACTACCATAAGACCTCCCACCACACACACAATGCAAACGCAGACTTGGAGGAGATTTCTTCTTATGTTAGTCAAAAATGCTTACTACGCAAAAATCAAAACCTTTTTGATATTATTATTAGTGCATAGTGGAAAACATTTCGAAAGTATAATATAAATCTTAGCCAGCATAGGTACCATTATATTATGCCTGCTATAGCTGCCTCCTGAGGAGACAGGTTATACAATTGAAATCGTAAAGGCTCGTATTGTTTCTTTGGATTTCCAACAAATGGTCAGGCTAAGGAACTTCCTATCCACGATGGGTACGTCCCTGGAATAGACGACCCGAGAACCTAACCGGATCTCTGCCAACACAAGGCCGGGTTACCTCTGCAAAAATAGGTAACTACTGACACGCGTATGCCATCCCCCGATCGTCACCGATCTTCCCGAGGATCCCCGATTCGCAACAAACCACATAGATAATAATAATGCAGTAACCACAGAGGTTAAGTATCTGGGCTCCATACCATGATACCACCTTTATCCAGAAGGAATGACATACACTAATGGGCGCTACTCCCTAGAACCTTGCTGCATTCGTCCTGTTTCGACCATTTCCGGGGTGTGAGGCTCGACGAAGTCTCGTCCACAAAGCTACGTTTTCTACAAAAAAAGCCCTACTTCGGGTCAACAAAATGATCAACCTATGATCACAAAGATATAAGATCAAACAAATGATCATATCACAAATGATCAAACACCGATCATTTCACAGCAACACTCAGTATGCCACGTTACCAAATTGGGATATATCGCTGATAAATTTCAACTACATAACCTCTGAGCTCGTACGTCTCAGAGAAGGGTGTTAAGCTAAGAGAATAAATTCTCCACCACCAACAGAAATGTATTTGAAAGAAATCAGCTTTATATCTCAAATTGTAACGTCAGACACACAATCCATACAAGTCTGTTCCGGGATCGAACAGAACCGAAGGCACTTCTCACGAAGCCCTTGCATATCCGGATAATTTTCAATCACGTCAGGACTTCCCGTCACTAAGGGTGATAAAACCTCTAAACCGGAGATCAGCCGATGTAGAGTAACTCGACGGTAATCCTTCCGTTTTCAAAAATATCCGGTCTTCAACACCGGTCTTCAAATGCAATTCATAACGACGTATCACATATTCGGAATGGGTTATACGACCCCATGGTCCTTTCCCGGCTAACCCGAATAGTGAGCGCTTATTCAAAAATAAGTGTGGCATTCAAATTCATCCAATTCACAACAAATACCTATCTAAAGGTAATTATTGATAGTCGGTTATTTAACTATCAATAAAGATGCGCAACATCATCAGATTCCAAATAATTTTCCAAATTATTTCATCTTCAAAAATATCTTTTACTAGATATAAAATTTCCACACTTAACCATTTGAAAACAAATTTCAAATATTCACTTTTCAATTTATCTTTAAAAGATAAAATCTCTAAACAGTTCACTTTATATTGGAAAAGCATTTCCATACTTATTTAAAAATAAGTAATTCACAAATCATTTATTTTCAACACTTAGAAAATATTCGATATACTTAAATCAAATTAAGTATATATTCATTCTTTAAGGAAATCATAAATTTCAACATCTATTTGAGTCAAAACGAATGTTGCGTAAAACATCGTTACGACGACTCGAAATCACTAGTATAGGGATTCGGATTTAGATAGATATATAAATCCCAATACTACATCAAAACATTTCCTTTCGGAAATCATTTACTATAACAACAGTGTTATAGTCCACCATTTCCTTAAATTTCTCGAAAACGTCTATTTCAACAAGAACTGCGGAAATCTCTGTTTTCGATTTATAATACATTTTAAAACATCTTTAAAATGTTTAACTTCATTTTTAATATCACTTCTTCAAAAATAAATCCATTTTACTTAACAATATATTCACTGTCCCAAAATTGTGAATATACTTCACTAACCAAATTTCAGTCTTTTCTACTCATTCAATTTAAGGATAATTCGCTATCCAAAATCGCGAATATATTTCCTTTAATAATCTTCTATATTTAATTTATCAAATCCAATTGATCTCGAATTTATAAAACAACGTTTATAAATTCTATTTCTATTTTCTAACGACTTCAATTTAATAAATCTCCTTTATTAAAAATTCGATAAATATTCCATCTAAAGGTAAAAATCCAATTTATAAGTAAATCTCTTATAAATCTTTTATTCTACAGTTTCATCCATTTTATAATTTCATAATGTATGAATCTATAAATTCCATATCCTCACGATTTATAATTCTATAAATTTCATCTTTAACACTTATCATCTCGTTTTAAAATTCCAATATTTTAAATTTATAAATATCAACTTTTTAAATCTTTTAAATAAACTGTTCACAAAAATTCGAAAATCTCAGTTCAAACCATTTTATAAATTGCTTAAACTATTTATTTCAAAAATCACCTTACGGTCATAATTCACAAAAATCTTAACTTTTATAACTTCAAAATTTTACGTTTATAAATCGATTCAAAAATTCCATAAAACGTATATTTTCAAAAATCACTTTAAAAACCCTTTTAAAGTAAAAGTCGTTATTTTTACATTTCAAAACTGAATCTGATGATGTAACAACACCAATCAGTCCATCACAACAGTCAAATATCATATATCATCATATGATAACAGAATATATCAGAATATCTGTAAATAAGTAAATACAGTTGAGGAATCCAGTTGGATCCCTCCAACCTGTTTCCCTGCATCCAAAGATGTTAGCACAATACCAATTCCGCTCCAGTACGGAATTATCGCGGTATATGGGTTTTATAAAAATCCGCTTACTAACGGCGCAATAGGGTCTCATCCGCTATACGAGGCGGGAAATCATCATTCCAATATATACATATGCCAATATGTATATATTGCTATATATAGATATATCCTATCATATCTAATAGCACATCCAATAACAATCATCAATCAATAATAACTGTAAATTCAAATTTCCTTCGAGTGAGAAAATCTCACCTTAGCTTTATAATTTGCAATCCAATTCCGTTTTGATCATTTCTTCATTCATAGACCTTGTATAAACAATTTATACATTTCGTTAATATTCGAAATAAATCGAACAACCGATTACCGTTTAATAGTTTTAATCCAACTAATATGTGTTCTTTAAAATTCCTTTTCAACCTTATATATTTTTCAAAGCCCTTTCCATATATAATTTTCTATTGGAAAATTTTAAATTAACAAGTGATCTTATCTTAACCCAATATTCTTTATGTTTCATTTTGAGCTAACTTCCTTTTTAGAAATTATATAAGTATTTTAAAAAGACAACCCATATACTAAAATAAAATCTATGCATATTTTAAAATAATCTATACAGATTTTTATAAATCTGGTTTTATACAAAAGTTTCTCAACTTTTAAAATTCTACTTCTTTTAATTCTAACATATTGCTTTTAACAATTTTGTCTAATTAAAAATAAATCTCAACTAACTTTTTACTTAATTAAATTATTCCTCCTTTTCAACCCACATATGTATAAATATACTTATAAAACAATTTTTATAGATTCAAGATCAAATCTTTATGTATTTTACTGTCTATATACAACTATTCAAATCCATTTTCAAATTATATATCTTCTCTAAATTTACCTCTAATTCTAAATTAAATTTTGAACAGAACTGACTTTATATTTAAAACTGTTTCCCTATATTATGTAAATAGATACGCATATATACTTACTGCTTACATGCATATATGAATATATTTCCTTTGTATACAAATTTATGAATTTAAACCGAAACAGAATTATTACCTTACTGTAAAAATTACCCAAGCCCAAATCGCTGAGTCTCCTTCATCGAGTCGACCCAACTAGCATCGCCGCACGCCCCCAGTTTTCCAAGCGCCATCATCGCGATTTCGACCTGACCTGACATAGTTCGACGACACCGTCACCTTGGCCTCATCGATGCCCACACGACATCGTCTTCCAGCTCAATGCGCGCGCCACCACCGGGTCGATCGACCAACCTTCGCCGAAACCATCGCCTCGCCCTTACGCGCACGCGAATAAATCGAACAGCCTCCAATCCCCTCTGGCCTCGTGTGCTCCGCGCCTGCTTCATCGCGGTGCTCGCGAAATCGAGCCAATCCCAGCGCGCCGCCTTGCCCACACGCTTCCAATCGTCGACCTATGCCGATGAGTCGAGTTCGCCTCGAGTTCGAATGAGTTCGCTCACTTCATTTTGACAAAACGAAACTGATTTCGTTTGAGAGGAGGTAGGGTTTAACTTCGATTTAGGAACAGAAAAGGGAAATGAGGCTCGACCATTCTTTTTTTCTTCGCTCTGATCTGAAATTGCCTTCGAAAAATTTAAAAGAGGAAAAGGAATGAAAGGGAAATTCGCGGCCATGATTTAGTTTTGAACGTAAGAAAATATCTCGTTCGATTTGAAGGAGGCAGGACATGATTTTACGACTAAAAGCTGAGGGTATCGTATATCAGAAGGGAGACAAGAAATCGTGATTCAACAGAGAATAGGTCTGCTTACTCAGGAGTAGGGTGGCAGTGATTTGATTTTACAAAATTTTAAATTAAATTTCAGTTTAATTCTTAACGCGTTTATGTGTCATACGCTCACATAACAACTCCGATTACTGCGAAATTTGAAATCCGATAATAATACAATATTACGGACCCAATGGAACTGGTTTCGTCAAATTCCGAGACTGTGCCTCGGACGGCTATTTTTAAATATCGATTCAAACCACTAAATTCAAAACTGATCAAATCGATTAAAATTTCGATTCTGAAGCTTCAATCATCTTCAGTATTATCATTACGGATTTTAAAAGCTTTTGAAATATTTTTCTTCAGCTTAAATTGAAGATTCAAATTTTTATTCAATTTACAATAGATTAAATTTTAAAGTTTAATCGCAAATTTCAAAGTTATATCGGGGATTCAAATTAAATCATCATTCAAATATTTAAAATTAATCAAATATTCTCAATTTAATTTGTTCAAAATTCTGGGTCGTTACATTTTCGACTTTCGAAAATTCGACATCGATACTCGCTTTATCGACTGCCGAGAAATCGAGTGCCGGAAACTCCAATAGTGATGGTTTAAGAAGAAGAAAAAGGCAGAAGAAGAAGAAAAAGGCAGAAGAAGAAGAAGATAGAAGAAGAAGAGCAAACAACAACAGAACAACATCAGAAACGAAAACAATATCAGAATCTTACACATCGCAGCGGTACAATATATAATAGATAATTGAATAATCTTTAAAACAAAGAACGATATCATTTTATACATACATCAATCATCAGAGTCAATATACAACAATGGACAGTTATATAACTTGTCCTCATACAGAATACACAGCGGAATAAATACTATCAGATACAAATACTACGTCTCGTCCTCCAGCTTATCTCCAAAGCTCCAGAATATCCTGATAATCTAACTCTAGACTGCCCGTGTGGAAATTGGTGGGCACTCGGAGTTTTTCGGTATGTGACAAAGTGGTATCAGAGCATATGGTTAAGCGACAACCCTGCTCTGTTGGGTGTTACTCATTAGAGATAGAGTCAGTAGTACTCTAGAATGAGTTGAGTGTAATAATAGATATGAGCGCGTATTTGTTAGTGAATATAAAAATTGTTTTATATTGTGATGATTGATTTGTTGAGTGGTATATGGATTCTGGTCAATACGAGTAATTAACGATCATTGATAGGGATCTCTAAACACTTGAATAGAACAATTCAGCACAGTATTGTTTTAAATGGGGTAAATGAAATAATTTTGCCCAAAACTATTTTTGTATAGAAAAGAAATGATTTTTCTATGAATTATCATAGTATATGGTTGCATGGTTGTTAGAAAGTGATAATATTGAAATGTTATCATTATTATATGAAATTGAATAACAAATTGAAATCGTAACTCCAAAGTTAAGAAATAAATTCACATATAATTGAAATGTGAGAATGTAAATTATAAATGTGAATTGTAATTTAAAACGGAATTCCAGAGAAGTATTTGGAAATGTTTTGAAAAGGATTTGAAAATTTTGGAGATTTGGAAGTTTAAATCATTTTTGATTTGAAAATGGATTTCAAAGGTTTTGAAAAGTATTTTGGAGAGATGAAAGCTCTAAACTCTTTTAGGTCGCTGGAAAATAATCCTGATGATGGTGGCCACATCATTAGAATTCATTTTCGGGTTTCCAAAAGAGGAATTGCTGCCAAACTGTTTTAAATGGAAAGTGTTTGGAAAAATTTGGGTTTTTTGTTTGGAAATTCAAATGGAATTTGAATTGTTTTCAAATGGTTTTGAAAAAGTGGAAACGACTATGGAATCCTATTTAAAATACTTACGAAATATTAATAAGTTGATAACTTATAGAATATTTGAATTTTGATTAGAATGAAATTCAAATTGAAAACGAATGAATTAGTGAATGAATGAATAAATTGCGATTGCAAGTGCCAGAAAATGAAATTGAATGTTAAAGTTCATTTTGAATTTGTAAGTAAATGAGACTGAATTGAATTCAAATAGAATTGAAAATGTGAATTATAAGTTCAAATGAATGTGAAATGTAAAATTGAATGAATAGGATATAACGAACTTAAGAATGATATAAGCAGTTTATATTGAAATTTTGTAATAGAATTTGCAAATTGGATTGAATGCTGTAACTAGATATAATGGCTAGTAGGACATACAGGTGTTATAAAAGGAATTGGAATTGAATTGCAAAGATAAATTTGAATTGCTCGACAAAAGGTAAGTATTTCAATTCGAATATGAGATTTGATGACTTATTTCTCTAGCCGCTTGGCTTTTTCTTTTTCTTTTTGAAATCTGAGAGTCCGTAGGGACGTTTTGTAGTCGTGCCGTATTAGCCACGCAAAGGAGACGCTGGCGAAATTTTTCGAAAATTTAGGGCGTTAGAAAATTTTTGAGAAATTTTGAAGGTTTAAATTTGAATTTGCATTTAAATTTGAATTGTTAAGGAAACAATGTTGTTTCAAACATAAAATTGAAATTGGAAAACTAGTTGAATTGATAACGAATCTTTATTAGAAAGATTTGTTTTGATAAATTGATAAAACTATTTAGATGTGGAAAGATAATAGACGACTTAGGGACTTTTTCTTCCTGACTTGTAATTTCGAGGAGGAAATTCTTTTAAGGGGGGAAGTCTGTAACGACCCTGAATTTTGAACAAATTTAATTGAGAATATTTAATTAATTTTAAATATTTGAACGATGATTTAATTTGAATCCCCGATTTCGCTTTAATATTTGCGATTAAACTTTAAAATTTAATCTATTGAACGGGATAAAAAAATTTATATCTTCAATTTTAGGCCGAAGAAAAATATTTCAAAGGCTTTGAAAATTCGTAATGATAACACTGGAGATAACAGCAGCTTTAGAATTGAAATTTAAACTGTTTCGCTCAGTTTTGAATTTAGTTGTTTGAACAGATATTTAAAAATAGTCATTTTTCAAACAGTCTCGGAATTCGACGAAACCAATTCCATTGGGTCCGTAATATTGTATTATTACCGGATTTCAAATTTCGTATTGATCAGAGTTGTTATGTAACCGTACGATGAATAAACGCGTTAAAATTTTAAGACGAATTCGAATCTAAAATTTATATTTATATAAATTAATATTACACGTTACCTTTCCCTTACCTCACGCGCACAATCACGGGTACGAGATCGTGCAACCCAACGTGCAAACCATACCTTGTTAACTGTAGATATCTCGGCTCTCCCTCTCTCAAATTATTCGAACGAAACCAAGAAAGAAAAATGGCCGCATCCCTTATTAATTTCAAAATTCAACCTGTCCTCGTTCAAAAATTCAAATCGCTCCTCTCAAAAGAATCGCGGCAGGCAATGTTGATTTAGGGGGCGGTCGTGATAGCAATTTTCAGACGATGAAGCAGTGATGGCGTGGAAGTCTGGCGTTCGTGAGAGCAGTGATGGATTGCGAGCATCACGATGTTTAGCTAGGGTTTCGTGAGCTGGTTGGCGGCGGCGTCTAGGGCAAAGGTGAGGATGAAGTCGCGAGCAGTGGTCTGGGGTTCGCGATCGATGGGCGCACGTATTAGGGCATATCGCGAGGCCAGTCATTGGCGAAGGTATCGGTCGCGAACAGCTAGGCGATGGCGTCTTCAAGGCGGCGCGAGAGGCAGAGGGTTCAACTGGAGATTGTCGCGCGCGTGGGCGATCTGGGCAGCGACGATGAGTGGGGTGCTTGTGAATGTGGTGACGAGGAATGGCGAAGATGCTGAGGCGATTGCTCGGTGGGGTCAGGCAAATAGCGAGGCAGTCGGGGTTTCTACAGCAGGAGCAGTTGATGGTGATTCACGATACAGCTGTGAGGTATTAGCTTTTCGAGATTTTCAATTTGATTTAAATCTGGAGAAAAATATAATAAAATAAATGTTACAGTTTAAAATAAATGGAAATAGATATACATGTAAATCGATTTGATAATTGCTGAAGTCAAGATTTTAAAGACGGTTTAAAAACAAACAACTGTTGAAAGAAGAAAAAATGAAAATGATGAGATGAAATTTTTATAAAAATAGATATCTTCACTTACTGGTTTATTTGTAAATATAGATTATGGAGATAGATTTGATTTTTTAAAACTTAATTTATTATCTTAATTAGTAAAATGAATATGTTTTTAGGGAATTTAGTTTTAAATATAAAATTTTGAATTTTATAAAATTTATTGAAAGAGAAATTTGATCATTCGATTTGTTCGAATATTAACAAATCATATATAATGTTTTACAAGGTCTTAAATAAAGAAATCAATTGAATTTGATAAAATTAAATAATTGGTTTAAAGAAATTGACAGATGATAATTTATTGCCAATTTATTCAAATATTAATAGATTGTATAAATTGTTTATACAAGGTTAAAAATCGAGAAAACAAAAGAAGGATTGGATTGCAAAATAAATAGCTAAGGTGAGATCTTCTCACTCAGATTTATAATTGAATTGCAGTTATTGATTGATTTGTTTGAATGTGCTATTTGATATGATAGGATATATCTATATATATAGCAGTATATACATATTGGCATATGTATATATTGGATTGATGATTTCCCGCCTCGTATAGCGGATGAGACCCTATTGCGCCGTTAGTAAGCGGATTTTTATAAAAACCCATATACCGCGATATTCCACCTCGAAGTGGAATGGTATTGTGCTAACGTTTTTGGATGCAGGGAAAC
Organism: Allium fistulosum; assembly: GCA_030737815.1. NCBI lineage: Eukaryota > Viridiplantae > Streptophyta > Magnoliopsida > Asparagales > Amaryllidaceae > Allium > Allium fistulosum. The sequence goes on from CM060902.1 coordinate 1,392,161,118, forward strand.
AGGTTGGAGGGATCCAACTGGATTCCTCACCAGTAGTTATTTATTTACAGATATTGTGATGTATTCTGTTATCATATGTTGATATATGATATTGACTGTTGTGATTGACAAATTGATGCGTTGCATCATCGGATTCAAATTTTGAAGTTTAAAAATAACGATTTTAACTTTAAAAAGAGATTTTAAAAGTGATTATTCGAAAGTATACGTTTTATTTGAAATTTTGAATTGATTTACTTTAAATAAATAACTTTGTCACATACCGAAATTTTCGACTTTCGAAAATTCGACATCGATACTCGCTTTATCGACTGCCGAGAAATCGAGTGCCGGAAACTCCAATAGTGATGGTTTAAGAAGAAGAAAAAGGCAGAAGAAGAAGAAAAAGGCAGAAGAAGAAGAAGATAGAAGAAGAAGAGCAAACAACAACAGAACAACATCAGAAACGAAAACAATATCAGAATCTTACACATTGCAGCGGTACAATATATAATAGATAATTGAATAATCTTTAAAACAAAGAACGATATCATTTTATACATACATCAATCATCAGAGTCAATATACAACAATGGACAGTTATATAACTTGTCCTCATACAGAATACACAGCGGAATAAATACTATCAGATACAAATACTACGTCTCGTCCTCCAGCTTATCTCCAAAGCTCCAGAATATCCAGAATATCCTGATAATCTAACTCTAGACTGCCCGTGTGGAAATTGGTGGGCACTCGGAGTTTATTGTTCCCTTCTAAACTCTGGGTGCCCACCAATTTCCACACGGGCAGTCTAGAGTTAGATTATCAGGATATTCTGGATATTCTGGAGCTTTGGAGATAAGCTGGAGGACGAGACGTAGTATTTGTATCTGATAGTATTTATTCCGCTGTGTATTCTGTATGAGGACAAGTTATATAACTGTCCATTGTTGTATATTGACTCTGATGATTGATGTATGTATAAAATGATATCGTTCTTTGTTTTAAAGATTATTCAATTATCTATTATATATTGTACCGCTGCGATGTGTAAGATTCTGATATTGTTTTCGTTTCTGATGTTGTTCTGTTGTTGTTTGCTCTTCTTCTTCTATCTTCTTCTTCTTCTGCCTTTTTCTTCTTCTTCTGCCTTTTTCTTCTTCTTAAACCATCACTATTGGAGTTTCCGGCACTCGATTTGTAACGACCCAGAATTTTTGATAATTAAAATTTGAATATTTAATTGATTTTAAATATTAATAAATGGAATTTAGAAGTCGAATGATTTATTTTTCGAATATTGGGTTTAATTTGATAATTAAATCGATAAATTAAATAGTGAAATTCCAGAGATAATTGAAAATCGAGTTTAAAATGATTGAAAATGATTTGGGAAATTTTATTTAATCATACTGGAGTTATAGAAATATTTTAGAACTCTTAAAAGTGAATTTGGAGTTAATTTGTGAAAATTGAATATTTTAATATTTAATTATCGACTGAAAAATAGCCAATTTTCGGACAGTCTCAGAATTGAACGAGACCAGTTCCATTGGATCCGTAATAGTTAGTTATTATCGGGTTTCAATTTTTGTAGCAATCAAAGTTATCGTTTGACCGTGGCAACTCGAAACGCATCGATATCTTTTTAATTTTAAATCGTCGAGTTAAAATAGTCATTTTTCAAAAAGTCTCGGATTTCGACGAAACCAGTTTCATCGGATCCGTAATGTGAAATTATTGCATGGTTTCAAATTTCGTAATTTTTGGATTTACCATTTGTCCGGTACAAATTAAAACGCCTCGAAATCGATTTAAATCGGTTTAATTTAAATTGATCGTTTAATTCCATATCTTGCACAGACGATCGAATTAGCTTCCGAAACCTGTTCCATTGCGTTCGGAACGTGGGGTAAACCCTAGAAACGCCAGTTTCGGCACGTAAATCGAAGTTCGGAAAAGTCGGATAAATAGTGTCGTTCAAAACTCTATAAATACCACCATTTATTCACAAAAATAAAAAAAAAAGAGAAACCCTAACCCTAATAATGGCCAGCCGTCACTTGCTATTTCGATGGCCAGGAATGTCCAGTTTTCTCCCCTCAATAACTCCAAATCCACGCATCTATTTGAAAGAATGTCAACTAGGAAAACGTAGGGGATTGCGAGAACTTCAAATCCATACGGTGGGTCGACGAATCATCGACCATATGGGGAGCTACGTGCTCGCGTTCGTGCCGAGTTGCGCACGCATTTCTGAGGCGATGGGGGCACTAGGGAGGTGCGGTCGGTGGCCGTGGGGTGGCGTGGTGATGGTTGTTCGAATGAAGGTGGGTTGATGAAGTTTCGTCGAGTCAAGCTAGGGGCGGCATCGAAAATTTTCAAACGGCAATGGGTTCTCGCGTGAAATACTGGAGCGGGAAGAAACGCGTGGGAGGGAAGAAGAGAAACACGGTCACGATTTGATCTAGGGGAATGGACGGCCAGATTAGGTTGATGTTTAAAAAATTATAAAAGAAATTGTATTTAAATTTGTATTAAGTTTAAAATATCATAACTTTGTCATATATTGTCAGAAAATTATGAATCCAGTTGCGTTGGAATCGCATTGTCGAGCTCTTCGATATGGAACTGGATTGGGAACGATCGGGGTCAGTGAAAATTTTGAGTGAAATTAAACGTCCGTTTAATTTCATTCGAAATAAACGCTGGAACGGAATTGAAATCAAGGTGAGATTGTTTTCTCACTCAAATTGAAAAGTGGAATTTTCAGTTATTATTTGATTGTCTGTTTGAATGTGCTATTAGATATGATAGGATATATCTATATATATAGCAGTATATACATATTGGCATATGTATATATTGGATTGATTGATTTCCCGCCTCGTATAGCGGATGAGACCCTATTGCGCCGTTAGTAAGCGGATTTATAAAAACCCATATACCGCGATAATTCCGTACTGGAGCGGAATTGGTATTGTGCTAACATCTGTGGATGCAGGGAAACAGGTTGGAGGGATCCAACTGGATTCCTCACCGTATTGATTATTTACAGATATTTTGATATATTCTGTTATCATATTGATATATGATATTGACTGTTGTGATGGACTGATTGGTGTTGTTGCATCATCGGATTCAGTTTTGAAATGTAAAAATAACGACTTTTAATTAAAAAGGATTTTTAAAGTGATTTTTGAAAATATACGTTTTATGGGATTTTTAAATCGATTTATAAACGTAAAATTTTAAAAGTTATACAAGTTATAATTTTTAGTGAAATATAACCGATGTGTCGTTTTTGAAAATAAAAGTCGATTTATTTATAAAATGGTTTAAGTTGGGATTTTTGAATAACTATAAACGATTTGTATAAAAAGATTTATAAAATTGATATTTTATAAATCGAAATATTGGACTTATAAAACGAATTTTTTATAAGTGTTAAAAAGAAGTATAAAAAGGATTTCATAAGTGAATGAAATAAATAGATTTATAACGTGAAGTTATAAAGTGAATAGATGTTGTAGAATAAACGATTTATAAGTAATTCACTTATAAATTTGACTTTTGCACTTAGATGGGATATAAATAGAAATTGCAAAATGAAATGATTTTGTAAGTTGAAATCGTTATAAAGTACAAATGTGATTTATAAACGTTGTTTTATAAATCCGAAATCACTCATTCTTATAAGTAAATTTTTGAAGATTAATAAAATGAGATTATAAACCGGAGTTGTTATAGAAAATAGAAAATGGAATTTATAAACGTTGTTTTATAAATTCGGAAACAAATCGATTGAATTTGATAAATTAAATATAGAAGATTATCAAAGGAGATATATTCGCGATTTTGGATAGCGAATTATTATCCAAATAAAACGTGTAGAAAATAGTGAAATGTAAATAGTAAAGTATATTCACGATTTTGGATAGTGAATATATTGTTAAGTAAAATGAACTTGTTTTGGGAAAGCGATATTACAGAAATGAAGTAATTGTTTTAAAAGATGTTTTAAAACGTGATAAGTATCGAATACATAGATTTCAACATTTATTGTTGAAATAGACGTTTTCGAGGAATAAGGAAATGATGGACTATAACACTGTTGTTATAGTAAATGGTTTCCGAAAGGAAATATTTTTGTAGGGTATTGGGATTCATATATCTATCTAAATTTCGAATCCCTATACTAGTGATTTTGAGTCGTCGTAACGATGTTTTACGCAACATCCGTTTTGACTCAAATAAATGTTAAAATGTATGATTTCCTTAAAGAATGAATATATACTTAATTTGATTTAAGTATATCGAATATTTTCCAAATGTTGAAAATAAATGATTTGTGAAATACTTATTATTATTAAATAAGTATGGAAATGCTTTTCCAATATGAAATGAACTGTTTAGGGATTTTATCTTTTAAAGATAAATTGAAAAGTGAATATTTGAAAATTTGTTTTCAAACGGTTAAGTGTGGAAATAATATATCTAGTAAAGATATGTTTGAAGATAAAATAATTTGGGAAAATTATTTGGAATCTGATGCTGTTGCGCATCTTTATTGATAGTTAAATAACCGACTATCGATAATTACCTTAGATAGGTATTTGTTGTGATTGGATGAATTTGAATGCCACACTTATTTTTAAAATAAACGCTCACTATTCGGGTTAGCCGGGAAAGGACCATGGGGTCGTATAACCCATTCCGAATATGTGATACGTCGTTATGAATCGCATTTGAAGACCGGTGTTGAAGACCGGATATTTTTGAAAACGGAAGGATTACCGTCGAGTTACTCTACATCGGCTGATCTCCGATTTAGAGGTTTTATCACCCTTAGTGACGGGAAGTCCTGACGTGATTAGAAATTTATCCGGAAATGCAAGGGCTTCGTGAGAAGTGCCTTCGGTTCTGTTCGATCCCGGAACAGACTTGTATGGATTGTGTGTCTGACGTTACAATTTGAGATATAAAGCTGATTTCTTTCAAATACATTTCTGTTGGTGGCGGAGAATTTATTCTCTTAGCTTAACACCCTTCTCTGAGACGTACGAGCTCAGAGGTTATGTAGTTGAAATTTATCAGCGATATATCCCAATTTGGTAACGTGGCATACTGAGTGTTGCTGTGAAATGATCAGTGTTTGATCATTTGTGATATGATCATTTGTTTGATCTTATATCTTTGTGATCATAGGTTGATCATTTTGTTTGACCCGAAGCAGGGCTTTTTGTAGAAAGCGTAGCTTTGTGGACGAGACTTCGTCGAGCCTCACACCCCGGAAATGGTCGAAACAGGAAAGATGCAGCAAGGTTCTAGGGAGTAGCGCCCCTTAGTGTATGTCATTCCTTCTGGATAAAGGTGGTATCATGGTATGGAGCCCAGATACTTAACCTCTGTGGTTACTGCATTATTATTATCTATGTGGTTTGTTGCGAATCGGGGATCCTCGGGAAGATCGGTTACGATCGGGGGATGGCATACGCGTGTCAGTAGTTACCTATTTTTGCAGAGGTAACCCGGCCTTGTGTTGGCAGAGATCCGGTTAGGTTCTCGGGTCGTCTATTCCAGGGACGTACCCATCGTGGATAGGAAGTTCCTTAGCCTGACCATTTGTTGGAAATCCAAACTCCAATACGAACTTTGTACGGTATTAGTTGTAGAACCTGCCATTTACGTACGGTGGTCACCACTGTTTAGATGGTAGCTATAGTAGGCATACGATACTGGTCGTATGTTGGCTAAGATTAATATTATACTTTCGAAATGTTTTCTACACTATGCACTAATAATAATATCAAAAAGAATTTGATTTTGCGTAGTAAGCATCTTTGACTATCATAAGAAGAAATCTCCTCCAATTCTGCGTTTGCATTGTGTGTGTGGTGGGAGGTCTTATGGTAGTTTCATTTTCCAAAAGCATTTCGAATTGACTTTAAAAATTATCCTGTTGTTTATTTTAAAGAATAACTGTTTTACGATCTCACACCAGTCACCATGACTGACTCGGAGTTTATTGTTTCCCTTCTAAACTCTGGGTGCCCACCAATTTCCACACGGGCAGCCTAGAGTTAGATTATCAGGATATTCTGGATATTCTGGAGCTTGGAGATATTCTGGATGACGAGACGTAGTATTTGTATCTGATTTATTTATTCCGCTGTGTATTCTGTATGAGGACAGGTTTATATAACTGTCCATTGATGTGATGTATTGTATTGAGTTGTATATTGACTCTGATTGATGTATATATAAAACTGATATAGTTCTTTGTTTTAAAAGACTAGTAATTATCTACTGTATATTGTTCCGCTGCGATATGTGAGATTCTGATATTGTCTCTGCTCTGTATCTGTTGTTGTTTTGTTGTTCTTCTTCTCCTTTTCTTCTATCTTCTTCTTCTTCTACTTCTTCTTTTTCTTAAAACCATAACTTTTCGAGTTTCCGGCATTCGATTGCTCAGCAGTCGATAAAGCGAGTATCGATGTTGAATTTTCGAAAGTCGAAAATTTTCGGGACGTTACATTTGGTATCAGAGCATATGGTTAAGCGACAACCCTGCTCTGTTGGGTGTTACTCATTAGAGATAGAGTCAGTAGTACTCTAGAATGAGTTGAGTGTTATAATAGATACGAGTGCGTATTTTTTAGTGAATATAAAATTGTTTTATATTGTGATGATTGGTTTGTTGGGTGGTATATGGATTCTGGTCGGTATTGTCCGTACAACTCTATCGATAGGGATCTCTAAACACTTGAATAGAACAATTCGACACAATATTGTTTTAAATAGGGTGAATGAAATAATTTTGCCCAAAACTATTTTTGTATAGAAAAGAAATGTTTTTCTATAAAGTACTATAGTATATGGTTGCATGGATGTTAGGAAGTAATAATAGTGAATTATCATCACTAAAATTGAATAAGAAATTGAAATTGTAACTCCAAAGTTAAGAAATAAATCCATGTACAAATGAAATTTGAGAATGTAAATTAGAAATGTAATTTGTAATTTAAAACGAAATTCCAGAGAAGTTTTTGGAAATGTTTTGAAAAGAATTTGAAAATTTTGGAGATTTGAAAAGTTTAAATCATTTTTGATTTGAAAATGGATTTCAAAGGTTTTGAAAAGTCTTTTGGAAAGATAAAAGCTCTAAACTCTTTTCGGTCGCTGGAAAATAACTTCGATGATGACCGCGGCATCGTTGGTGTTCATTTTCGGGTTTCCAAAAGAGGAATTGCTGCCAATTGTTTTAAATAGAAGTTGTTTGAAAAATTTGGATTTTGTTATGAAATTCAAAAGATAAATTTGAATTGTTTTCGAAAATGGTTTTTGAAATGTTGGTAAACTCTGGAATACTATGTAGAAATATTTATGAAATATTAATGTGAGATATAATTTGAAATAAAGTTCCAGAAAAATATTTGAAGATAAAATTCATAAAGGAATAGAATTAGTAATATGAATGTATAGATGATTTTATAAATCAAGATGTAAATAAGTCAAAGACTTATAAAATATTTGGAATTTGATAGAAATGAGATTCAAATTGAAAATGAAAGAATTTGTGAATGAGTAAATAAATTTGAATAAATGAAGTGAATAAGATTAAAATTGAATGTTGAAAAAAAAAAAAAATTCATTTCGAATTTGTAGAGTAAAGTATTGAAATAAAATTAGTAACTGAAACTAATTTAAAATGGTGCAGTATGAATGAAAGCTAATCAATAAAATTCAATATTCAGAAATTGAACTGAATCCAATTAAATGTTGGAATTGAATTCCAATAGAATTGAAATGTGAAATTGAATTCAAATAAATTGAAATGTAAAGTTGAATGAAAATTGAATATGTAACTTCAATAGTGAAGTGAAGATGATATAAGTAGTTTATATTGGAAAATTTTTGTAATAGAATTTGCAAATGGTTTGAATGTGTAACTAGATATAATGGCTAGTAGATATACAGGTATAAAAGGAATTGAAATTTATTTCACAGATAATTCGAATTGCTCGGAAAAGGTATGTATTTGAATTTCGATATGAGTTTTTGATGATTTCTTGTCTAGCCGCTTGGCTTTTTCTTTTTCTTTTTGAAATCTGAGAGTCCGTAGGGACGTTTTGTAGTTGTGCCGTATTAGCCGCGCAAAGGAGACGCTGGCGAAATTTTCTGAAAATTTAAGGCGTTAGAAAATTTTTGAGAAATTTTGAAAGTTTAAAATTTGAATTTAAACTGGAATTTGAATTTTGAAGTTAAACAATGTTGTTTGAAACTTAAAATTTAAGTTGGAAAGCTAGTATGAATGATAACGAATCTTTAGTAGAAAGATTTGTTTTGATAAATTGATAAAACTATTAGATGTTGAAAAATAGTAGACGAGTTAAGGACCTTTCTTCCTAACTTGTAATTTCGAGGACGAAATTCTTTTAAGGGGGGAAGTTTGTAACGACCCAGAATTTTTGATAATTAAAATTTGAATATTTAATTGATTTTAAATATTAATAAATGGAATTTAGAAGTCGAATGATTTATTTTTCGAATATTGGGTTTAATTTGATAATTAAATCGATAAATTAAATAGTGAAATTCCAGAGATAATTGAAAATCGAGTTTAAAATGATTGAAAATGATTTGGGAAATTTTATTTAATCATACTGGAGTTATAGAAATATTTTAGAACTCTTAAAAGTGAATTTGGAGTTAATTTGTGAAAATTGAATATTTTAATATTTAATTATCGACTGAAAAATAGCCAATTTTCGGACAGTCTCAGAATTGAACGAGACCAGTTCCATTGGATCCGTAATAGTTAGTTATTATCGGGTTTCAATTTTTGTAGCAATCAAAGTTATCGTTTGACCGTGGCAACTCGAAACGCATCGATATCTTTTTAATTTTAAATCGTCGAGTTAAAATAGTCATTTTTCAAAAAGTCTCGGATTTCGACGAAACCAGTTTCATCGGATCCGTAATGTGAAATTATTGCATGGTTTCAAATTTCGTAATTTTTGGATTTACCATTTGTCCGGTACAAATTAAAACGCCTCGAAATCGATTTAAATCGGTTTAATTTAAATTGATCGTTTAATTCCATATCTTGCACAGACGATCGAATTAGCTTCCGAAACCTGTTCCATTGCGTTCGGAACGTGGGGTAAACCCTAGAAACGCCAGTTTCGGCACGTAAATCGGAGTTCGGAAAAGTCGGATAAATAGTGTCGTTCAAAACTCTATAAATACCACCATTTATTCACAAAAATAAAAAAAAAGAGAAACCCTAACCCTAATAATGGCCAGCCGTCACTTGCTATTTCGATGGCCAGGAATGTCCAGTTTTCTCCCCTCAATAACTCCAAATCCACGCATCTATTTGAAAGAATGTCAACTAGGAAAACGTAGGGGATTGCGAGAACTTCAAATCCATACGGTGGGTCGACGAATCATCGACCATATGGGGAGCTACGTGCTCGCGTTCGTGCCGAGTTGCGCACGCATTTCTGAGGCGATGGGGGCACTAGGGAGGTGCGGTCGGTGGCCGTGGGGTGGCGTGGTGATGGTTGTTCGAATGAAGGTGGGTTGATGAAGTTTCGTCGAGTCAAGCTAGGGGCGGCATCGAAAATTTTCAAACGGCAATGGGTTCTCGCGTGAAATACTGGAGCGGGAAGAAACGCGTGGGAGGGAAGAAGAGAAACACGGTCACGATTTGATCTAGGGGAATGGACGGCCAGATTAGGTTGATGTTTAAAAAATTATAAAAGAAATTGTATTTAAATTTGTATTAAGTTTAAAATATCATAACTTTGTCATATATTGTCAGAAAATTATGAATCCAGTTGCGTTGGAATCGCATTGTCGAGCTCTTCGATATGGAACTGGATTGGGAACGATCGGGGTCAGTGAAAATTTTGAGTGAAATTAAACGTCCGTTTAATTTCATTCGAAATAAACGCTGGAACGGAATTGAAATCAAGGTGAGATTGTTTTCTCACTCAAATTGAAAAGTGGAATTTTCAGTTATTATTTGATTGTCTGTTTGAATGTGCTATTAGATATGATAGGATATATCTATATATATAGCAGTATATACATATTGGCATATGTATATATTGGATTGATTGATTTCCCGCCTCGTATAGCGGATGAGACCCTATTGCGCCGTTAGTAAGCGGATTTATAAAAACCCATATACCGCGATAATTCCGTACTGGAGCGGAATTGGTATTGTGCTAACATCTGTGGATGCAGGGAAACAGGTTGGAGGGATCCAACTGGATTCCTCACCGTATTGATTATTTACAGATATTTTGATATATTCTGTTATCATATTGATATATGATATTGACTGTTGTGATGGACTGATTGGTGTTGTTGCATCATCGGATTCAGTTTTGAAATGTAAAAATAACGACTTTTAATTCAAAAGGATTTTTAAAGTGATTTTTGAAAATATACGTTTTATGGGATTTTTAAATCGATTTATAAACGTAAAATTTTAAAAGTTATACAAGTTATAATTTTTAGTGAAATATAACCGATGTGTCGTTTTTGAAAATAAAAGTCGATTTATTTATAAAATGGTTTAAGTTGGGATTTTTGAATAACTATAAACGATTTGTATAAAAAGATTTATAAAATTGATATTTTATAAATCGAAATATTGGACTTATAAAACGAATTTTTTATAAGTGTTAAAAAGAAGTATAAAAAGGATTTCATAAGTGAATGAAATAAATAGATTTATAACGTGAAGTTATAAAGTGAATAGATGTTGTAGAATAAACGATTTATAAGTAATTCACTTATAAATTTGACTTTTGCACTTAGATGGGATATAAATAGAAATTGCAAAATGAAATGATTTTGTAAGTTGAAATCGTTATAAAGTACAAATGTGATTTATAAACGTTGTTTTATAAATCCGAAATCACTCATTCTTATAAGTAAATTTTTGAAGATTAATAAAATGAGATTATAAACCGGAGTTGTTATAGAAAATAGAAAATGGAATTTATAAACGTTGTTTTATAAATTCGGAAACAAATCGATTGAATTTGATAAATTAAATATAGAAGATTATCAAAGGAGATATATTCGCGATTTTGGATAGCGAATTATTATCCAAATAAAACGTGTAGAAAATAGTGAAATGTAAATAGTAAAGTATATTCACGATTTTGGATAGTGAATATATTGTTAAGTAAAATGAACTTGTTTTGGGAAAGCGATATTACAGAAATGAAGTAATTGTTTTAAAAGATGTTTTAAAACGTGATAAGTATCGAATACATAGATTTCAACATTTATTGTTGAAATAGACGTTTTCGAGGAATAAGGAAATGATGGACTATAACACTGTTGTTATAGTAAATGGTTTCCGAAAGGAAATATTTTTGTAGGGTATTGGGATTCATATATCTATCTAAATTTCGAATCCCTATACTAGTGATTTTGAGTCGTCGTAACGATGTTTTACGCAACATCCGTTTTGACTCAAATAAATGTTAAAATGTATGATTTCCTTAAAGAATGAATATATACTTAATTTGATTTAAGTATATCGAATATTTTCCAAATGTTGAAAATAAATGATTTGTGAAATACTTATTATTATTAAATAAGTATGGAAATGCTTTTCCAATATGAAATGAACTGTTTAGGGATTTTATCTTTTAAAGATAAATTGAAAAGTGAATATTTGAAAATTTGTTTTCAAACGGTTAAGTGTGGAAATAATATATCTAGTAAAGATATGTTTGAAGATAAAATAATTTGGGAAAATTATTTGGAATCTGATGCTGTTGCGCATCTTTATTGATAGTTAAATAACCGACTATCGATAATTACCTTAGATAGGTATTTGTTGTGATTGGATGAATTTGAATGCCACACTTATTTTTAAAATAAACGCTCACTATTCGGGTTAGCCGGGAAAGGACCATGGGGTCGTATAACCCATTCCGAATATGTGATACGTCGTTATGAATCGCATTTGAAGACCGGTGTTGAAGACCGGATATTTTTGAAAACGGAAGGATTACCGTCGAGTTACTCTACATCGGCTGATCTCCGATTTAGAGGTTTTATCACCCTTAGTGACGGGAAGTCCTGACGTGATTAGAAATTTATCCGGAAATGCAAGGGCTTCGTGAGAAGTGCCTTCGGTTCTGTTCGATCCCGGAACAGACTTGTATGGATTGTGTGTCTGACGTTACAATTTGAGATATAAAGCTGATTTCTTTCAAATACATTTCTGTTGGTGGCGGAGAATTTATTCTCTTAGCTTAACACCCTTCTCTGAGACGTACGAGCTCAGAGGTTATGTAGTTGAAATTTATCAGCGATATATCCCAATTTGGTAACGTGGCATACTGAGTGTTGCTGTGAAATGATCAGTGTTTGATCATTTGTGATATGATCATTTGTTTGATCTTATATCTTTGTGATCATAGGTTGATCATTTTGTTTGACCCGAAGCAGGGCTTTTTGTAGAAAGCGTAGCTTTGTGGACGAGACTTCGTCGAGCCTCACACCCCGGAAATGGTCGAAACAGGAAAGATGCAGCAAGGTTCTAGGGAGTAGCGCCCCTTAGTGTATGTCATTCCTTCTGGATAAAGGTGGTATCATGGTATGGAGCCCAGATACTTAACCTCTGTGGTTACTGCATTATTATTATCTATGTGGTTTGTTGCGAATCGGGGATCCTCGGGAAGATCGGTTACGATCGGGGGATGGCATACGCGTGTCAGTAGTTACCTATTTTTGCAGAGGTAACCCGGCCTTGTGTTGGCAGAGATCCGGTTAGGTTCTCGGGTCGTCTATTCCAGGGACGTACCCATCGTGGATAGGAAGTTCCTTAGCCTGACCATTTGTTGGAAATCCAAACTCCAATACGAACTTTGTACGGTATTAGTTGTAGAACCTGCCATTTACGTACGGTGGTCACCACTGTTTAGATGGTAGCTATAGTAGGCATACGATACTGGTCGTATGTTGGCTAAGATTAATATTATACTTTCGAAATGTTTTCTACACTATGCACTAATAATAATATCAAAAAGAATTTGATTTTGCGTAGTAAGCATCTTTGACTATCATAAGAAGAAATCTCCTCCAATTCTGCGTTTGCATTGTGTGTGTGGTGGGAGGTCTTATGGTAGTTTCATTTTCCAAAAGCATTTCGAATTGACTTTAAAAATTATCCTGTTGTTTATTTTAAAGAATAACTGTTTTACGATCTCACACCAGTCACCATGACTGACTCGGAGTTTATTGTTTCCCTTCTAAACTCTGGGTGCCCACCAATTTCCACACGGGCAGCCTAGAGTTAGATTATCAGGATATTCTGGATATTCTGGAGCTTGGAGATATTCTGGATGACGAGACGTAGTATTTGTATCTGATTTATTTATTCCGCTGTGTATTCTGTATGAGGACAGGTTTATATAACTGTCCATTGATGTGATGTATTGTATTGAGTTGTATATTGACTCTGATTGATGTATATATAAAACTGATATAGTTCTTTGTTTTAAAAGACTAGTAATTATCTACTGTATATTGTTCCGCTGCGATATGTGAGATTCTGATATTGTCTCTGCTCTGTATCTGTTGTTGTTTTGTTGTTCTTCTTCTCCTTTTCTTCTATCTTCTTCTTCTTCTACTTCTTCTTTTTCTTAAAACCATAACTTTTCGAGTTTCCGGCATTCGATGGCTCAGCAGTCGATAAAGTGAGTATCGATGTTGAATTTTCGAAAGTCGAAAATTTTCGGGACGTTACACGATTTCTCGGCAGTCGATAAAGCGAGTATCGATGTCGAATTTTCGAAAGTCGAAAATTTCGGTATGTGACAAATAAAGTGGAGATCGAAGGGACGAGCTGAAATATAAATTGAAAGTTGGAAACAGTGAAGAACATCAGTTGATTTAGTCGCTACTTGAAATTAGCAAATGAATATACACCCCAACAAAACAAATGAAAAGTCAACGAGTGAGAAAACTAAAAGTCACGCACGAATTCAGAGAATTTACATAAATATCTAACCTAGGGAAGAGCAGCAGCCTACTGTTGAATGAAGTAATTATATTAAAAGCAAACGGCTGTTTACTTCCTCTAGAACAAATGGAAACAGAACCCAAAATTTATAAACGGTACCGATACGGATAACTGTTTCGCAAAGTGCAACGTACACCGAACTCCGAATTTGACAATCGAATATACCGTAGAGATCTGCACGACGAGACGATCAAAACGGTATACAGATATCAGTGGTTTGATTGAATTATAAAAAGTCGAATTTTTCTACTATGGAAAATGCATGAAAAAACACAGAAAAATAAGATCGACGGAGCTAAAGAAGTCCGAATTGGAAAAACGAAAAATGACGTCTTGCTCAGAAGACGGAGAATTTTCTATGTAAAAATATTTAAGTTTCGAAAATGTTTTATTTTCATCGCTTTTTAACTGATTAAATTCAAATGAATTTACGCATGAAATAAACTTCCATATTTTCTGACGAAAATTTGCAGTTTGCTATGTTTAATTAGACGCATTCCAAAGAATAAATTTTTATCTCAAAATTTTATCATTTAAAATTTCACAAAATTTCAACTAATTACGTTATTAAAAAGGTTAAAATTTACGGGTCGTTACATTCTCCCCCACTCAAAACTTTTCGTCCCCGAAAAGAAAGGAGGTAGGAGAATAGAAATAACCAGAAGAAAATAGACTTGAATTACAAAATAAAACAATTAATTTAACCATATAAATTTCAAATTTTAAATTAATTAATATTTAACAATTTGGTTAAATCCCTTTGAGTTCACTTAAGTTAAATTAATCTATCTATTTCTAAATTCATTATCTTATTATTTAGTCATCCTCAATTAACAATTTCTAAATCATCAATTTGTATAATCATTTATTGTACTCATATTTTGTTCAACAAATTTAATTCTTTTCTTCCAAATTATTATTAAGTTTATTCCACTTAATATATCTTATTACATATATTTAAATCATATAAATTAATTTAAACCATATAAAGTTCAGTTTAAATCAATTTATATTCAATAATTGATTTTAAATTCAAGGTATTTCCATAAGTTAATCAAATTTCAATCTATCAATTTCTTCAAAACAAATTTATTTGTCTCATCTATTATTCAATTAACTTATTATTCTATTTCTCTCTATTAACATCTTTAAAATAAAATTTAAGTGTATACATTTACTATAACACCCAAATCTTTCCTTTTAAAGTCATTTTATATTGTATATTACCAATTAATTTTTTTTAACTTCTGAAAATTTTAGGTAAGTTATGTTGAAATGAAATTGAGTATTATACAAATAAAATTTTACGATCCAGTTATTTCAAGTTAAATATTTATCCAAGAATTTTGACTTCAGTTTATAATTGAAATCACCTTTAACCTAAAATTTAAGAATTTAAATCTCCAATTTACTTCAAACAATTTAGAGATATATTTATATCAAATCAAATTAAATTTTTAAAATAAGATACTTATATATATATATATATCAAATTATACAGAAGAAATTCAAATCAAAATATTTTTTCAAAACAAAACCGTAGCAAAGCTACAGAATAGTCTCTCCACTTCGAAACTCGAAAATGGATGTCGATGATGCGGCCGCCATCACCGAAATTATTTTCCAGCGACAAAGAGAAGAGTACTGGTTTCAACATTTTAAAATTCTTTGAAAACGATTTGTGTTCGAAAATATTTTAAATACTATACACTTTAAAACTTTCAAATCAAAGTTTGAAATCACTAGAAATTAAATTCTCAAATTCTTTATTTATATTCCTTTCAAATCCCAAATCAAATTATAACCAAGTTTCATAAATTCATTTATTTATATTATGTAATAATCAATGGTTTACAAAACAATAAATGAAAATCAAATATTATTATTTCAGACAACAAATTCATTAACAATTTAATTTCAGAAAACTTATATTTATATATAATATAATCATACAAAACTTTTATTTTATTTACCAAATTTGAAAACGATATTATGTCAGTTTGCTCTGCTCAAGTGTTTTGGAAATCCTATCGATAGTGTTGATCAGACGAATCGATCGAAAACCCAAATCAACATCAACAACTCAAACAACACAATGTATAAAACATTTTTAATATTTATGTACAAATACACTTCCTCGCTCGACGATACAAGAATGGATTTTAAAGCAAGGATATAGATTCAAATTTGATGGACTCAAATCAAAGAGAATCTTGATTCGAAGATAGGTTCGAAACAAAGATAAGATGATTAAATAACGAAATAGGAAGATGGATAAGTTTATATAAATCGCGGGCAACCTTAACCGGTCGACCGTGACTTCAAGAATAGGATCGATGCAGAATTTCGAGGCAAATCGACATTCGATCTCAAGAAATAGAATTCAGGTGTAGCAGGAGATAGATAGCATCGTAAACCAAGGATACAGAAATCTTCGGTAAATCGATGCCTACTGTAAAGGAGTTTCACCCCTTTACAAATCATTCGAAGTTTGGCGAGACCGCCAATTCATTATAAGGGTCATTCGAAGTGGAGTTATGGGATGCTCCAGAATTGAAAGAAGACGAATAGTGAGGGACACAAATGAATTTCGGAACCGCGGGGAATGTTCCAAAATTCAAAGGAATCGAGTCAAAAGGAAGAGATTCAACACGAGTGAAAGTGATTCTGTAGATACATTTACTATATATGCTCAATTTTGCCTAAAGCTACCAAAGCTCTGATACCAACTATAACGACCCGGTATTTTGCACCATTCGCATCCGCACATGTCGGACTTGAATAATTCAAAATACCGCGTTGTTAATTTAAATTTGGCAAAACTGAACATATACAGTAAATAAAATAATCACAGATCACAGACACAGAGTAATAATTGCAGCGGAAATAAAAGAGATAGTAGTTCATGAAGCTACTATATAAATATATAAGTTACATCAGAGTCAAACCAGATACAACGGAAGAGTAACACGATACATCAGATACAAATCAGAATACATCACTAGAATCATCGAATACTGAAAGCAGAATAGATGGCTGGATCTTCAAGCAAAGCTCCAACTCCAAAGGTGAGTCTCGAATACTGGTACACTCAGTCTGACCCGAGCGTAAAGCAAAACACAAGACACTCGAGTCAGGATTAACATTCTTATATCAATAAATCCAACTCAAGTGAAATAGCAACTGAAATACAAGTAACTCAAAGGATGTTTGGAATAACCATCCTTTAAGGATCCGTTAAACTATCTACTATGTAGTAGTGTACGTGTAACGACCCGACTTTCCAGACCCGGAAAATCGAACCATTTTAGTTAAGAAGAAGAGGTAGAAGAAGAAAAATAGAAAAAAACAACATCAGAATCTAACCATCGCAGCGGAATAAAATATAATATATATTAACAGATCTTTACACAAATCAAAACTATATCAGTTTTATATAATATAGCATCAGAGTATACACCAGAGAACACATAACATATAACTGGACAATAACCATATCATGTCCTCAATACAACAGAGTATAACAATCAACACAGCGGAATATATATATATAAACAAGTACGGGAGATACGTCTCGCCATCCAGCTCATCTCCTGAGCTCCACAGCATCATATCCTGTAACCTATAATACTCGGTCTGACCCGAGCATCATATAAAACAATACCCGAGTCAGTCTGGAATACCAGCATGAGAAATGTGATATCCCGGGTTTTTGGACAATTTAAATTTAATAATCGGTATTGATAATTTAATTGGATTGATAATTCTCTTTCTAATTTTAATTTAATTTGGTAATTTAATCCTTCATAGGCTAATAAATATTTAATTTGTAATATTAGATTTTTTCTAATAATTTAAAATGGATAAAATTTATCTTTCAAAGTTAATAAAAAAAAATAGATTCTATTTATAATGTATATATTGATATATATATTGTGAATAGAGAATCTTTTGTTTAAATAAAAGATGAATTTTCAAATTGTAATATATATGTATGTATATGTTATAATTTGGATTGTTTTGAATTTAATTTAATCTATTGATAATTTATATATGTATGAATTGTGATTTAAAGCTTTGTTTTAAAATTAATATTTTTCAAAGGTTAGTTTAGATTAATTCAATTGTTTTCAAAATATAAGATAATTGTTTATTTTAAAAATGATAGTTTAAATAAAGTTTTATTTTGTATTCTTTAAAGTGTTTAAATTTTAAATGGTTATATAAATGTTCTAGATTTTAAAATACATGTATAAGGAATTTATTTATATTTATAATTAATTTTAGCATATTTTCTTTTAAAGGTAAACTAATATTTATGAATTAAGTAACTTAAAAAGTAAGTTTATATTTACATTTAAATTAATTAAAATTTATATAAAAACACTTAAGTAATATGTGTAAACATATTAACATGATTAAAAGACACTTGTAAGCTAAATGAATTTACATGGACATTTGTCCAATTTATAAAATAAACAAGTGGCAACATTATCTTCATTTAAAATTTTATTTTATAAATATTGTAGTTAGAGAAACCTGGTCATTTCTTTCCCGTTCAAATTTTTCCAGTTCAAATCTTTTCCTCTCTAAAACATTTTCTTCTTCCTAAACTAAAAGCTGAAAACAAGAAACTCCAACCTGAAATTCAAATTAAGCAAGCTAGCAACTCAACAAGTAAATCGAACAACTGTTTCAAAGATCAACCTGAGGAGAAATTAATATCAAACAAGAATCAACATCAGTTTCAGTGCCAACATTAAACAACATGCAAAAGGATTTCAAATCTCAATAACAAAATCAAGAGCAGTTTCCAGAAATAAGAAATTTAAAAGCCTGTCTCTCTGTTTTGATATTAAGGTGAGTAAATATACTCTAAAAACAGTTTTAAATTAATACGTGTTTGAATGATAGTGCATGCAATGTATTTTCTATGATGATGAAGATTAATATATATGAATACTGGCATATATGTATGTTGTAAACAGGGAGTGTCTGAGTATTACAAACCTGTATATTTCATCTCTGTTTTTTTTAGTTGAATTCGTATGAAATTCAAAATCTCCCAAACAATTCAATATTAGATGTTGCTATACAAACGAAATCTGTTTGTTAACGTGTACTGAAGAAATTAAAAATAGTTTCTATAAAGTTAAATTTATAAATAATTTTTAAATTTGATATTACAGTAAACATCTGATATATGTCAAAAATGAATCATCTTGTTTTTACAATTGGATTTCATGAATGTATCAAGGACCCAAAATCATGATTTTTAAGATGTATATCATAATTTTTAATTGAGGAATTCTTGTGAATATGGGTTTTATTCGAAAATGGGGATTTTGTGAATTACTAATTATCCACGCTATAATATGATTCGAAATCTCGATCGAAGGTTGATTGTGGATTATAGATTAAGGGAAAAATGCATAAGAATTTTTCTGATGAATAAATTTTTCGAATTGGATCGAAGTAGGGTTTTAGGCTGCTTTTAAATGGGTTGAACTGTTGAGGAATTTGCGACGTGGGTGATGATGCGGAGGCGATCGCGAAGGGGTGGTAGGGTGGTTCGTGAAGTGGTGATGCTCTGGTGATGTTGGCCGAGTTCATCGATGAGGGAGTCGACGGCGTTGGGGGAAGTTGCGGTCGAAGTTGGGTTCAGTTTTTCGACCGAGGAGCGAAATTTCAATTCGCGAGTCATTTCTCCGATCTGGGTTGGGTTTCTTGATCGCGTGGATCCTTGTGATCGATGTCCATGGTTGCGGCGCCCCAGTTCGGCCGGAGGCGTTGGTGTAGGTGCACGAGTGCACGATTTTGTACACTGGGGAATTTGAAGTTGGGGAAGAAGCATGGACTTACGGTCGTTCTCGGGTAGTTGCCGTGTGTAACTCGAAGCAGAAGACGTTCGTGAGTTTCCTCGCGTGGATTCAGGGAAGGTCTCGAGTGTTTGAGTGTGGGGCTCGGGTGAGTGTTTGAGTGTGGGTTCTATGTTTGAGTGTTTGAGTGGGGAGGCTCGCACGCGATTGTTTTGTTTGAGTGTTTAAAAGCATTTGACTTATTTAAACAATTTGTTTTCAAAGGAAAATGTTTAAACAAGTTTAAATGTATATTGGAAATAATTTAGTTTAAACAAATGATTAACTAAGTTTTAAGCTGAATTTAAAGTGAGATGTTTTAAAAAGGAATGTTTAAATTGATTTTAAAATAGATTTAAATGAATAAAGAATATGAAATTTGGGATTTCAAAGTTACATAATTATTTTATTTAATTTAAATCAAACATGTTTGAAAGGATATTCAAAGATTTTAAGTGTATTAAATTAAGTTGTTTGAATGGGTTTTAATAAAGTAAGTAATTTGAGTTTAATTAAGGAGAATTAATAAATAAATTAAATTAAAGCTTAATTACTATTTGTAATTAAGGATAATTACTTAATGAAGTAATTAGTGGATGGATAATTAAAGATTTAGGGACGATTTATTGATTAATTAATTAATGTAATTAATGTTAGGTTAATTAATTAGTATAATTAATTAAAGATTAATCATTTATGATTAATTAAGTATAATTACTTAGTAAAGTAATTAAATGATAATTATTGAATGTAATTAAGAAAAGAGAAATTACTTATGGAAGTAAATTCAATGAAAGTAATTAAATAAGAAGTGATTAAGGTTAATTACTTAGTGTTATTAATTAAATAAATTATTTAATTAAGTTAATTAAAGGATTAAGATGAATTATAAGGTAATTAATTTTTTTTTTTGGTAATTAATTAAAAATAATTAATTAAGGAAGATAATTAATTAGAGTTAATTACTGGTTAAGTTTAATCAAAGGTGATTAATAAATTATGGTTTAATTAAAGGTTAATTACTTAATGTAATTAATAATTAATTAAAGGTGTAATTAGGGATCATTAGTTTATAATTAATGATGTGATTAAGAGTTGATTAATTAAGATTAATTAATCAAATGATAAGTGATTAATTATAATTAATTAAGGATTAAAGTAATTGATTATAATTAATTAATTAATGAAGTAATTAAAGGTTAATTACTGTATTTGGTTAAGAATAATTAATTTGTGAAATTAATTAGGAATAATTACTTAAATGTAATTAAAGTATAATTAATCAAGGTAATTAATTAAGTGGATAATTAGAGAAAGATTAATTAATTTATTTGTAATTAATTAATGATTATATAAGTAAGATTTATAATGAAGTAATTAATTTAATTAATTTTAAATTAATTAAGAGATGAAGTAATTAATTTAATTCACTTTAAATTAATTAAAGATAGAGATAGTTAATTTAATTCATTTTAAATTAATTATGTTGTGATTAAGTAAATCATTGCTTATATAAGAATGGATGACATTGATTGTCTTGAATGGATGTAATCTCAGAAATGAGATAAGATGTTGTGTGATATGAATGCTTGGTTGCATTATGATGATAATATAGATTAACTATTATGATGTTGATATGGATTACCTATTTGGTTATGAATCATCTGTTTAATTGATAATGTGATTATCAATGGTGAATTGTGAATTATCTATCTGTATGAATATAGATAAGTTAAATTGTTTAACCTTTAAACAACTTGGCCTTAAAAGATACGTTTTGGATTTCGATGAGACCGGGATCGGGTTTCCGTATACCGGTATTCCAGGTCTGGAGACCCGAATACCACATCGATCCAAATTAACGATAGGTCGTGAATCTCAAGTGAAGATGAAGATTCAGAGTGCAAGGGTTATTGTCGTTAACTCTGAGGGTGATTCCAAAATGAGTGTAACGAGATAATGCCTTCGGTTTCGTTCGAACCCGGAACGAACTTGTATGGATTGAATGCTTTCAGCACATCGTCAGGCGGACGATGAGCATTCTAAGTGATATGTTCTGATTAAAGGTAATCGTAAACCTCAAGCCTCATCAACCGGGAATGGCTAAAACAGGGGAGGTGCAGCAAGGCTTCGTGGGTAGCACCCACTGAGAGCAAGATAGATCCCTGTCTAGAGGTCCCTTTTCTTTTATTCGGCTTAGTGTGTGGTTGGTCGCGCCAACTACGGGATTATCTTGTTCGGGATTATCCAGTAAGGGATGGTTCCGGCTTTGTGTTGCAGGGGAGCGGGCGTACTCCTCGGTACGGTGATCTAGGCCACGTACTGTGACGGGCGGTACCCCAGTAGCCCTGCCATTGTATGGAATCCAAACTCCAATAAGTGCCGTACGTATTAGTTGTGCCCAACTATGTTGGAATGTGAGATGTAAGCATTTCAGCTATTTCTGTATTTTACTTGAAAACCCTAGACCCTATTATAATATAACTGGATTTCCTATCAAATGTTTTGGTTAGCGTAAGGTAAAAACTTTTCCATGTTTATGTGTGGGAAGTCTTACGTGATACCTTTGTTTTCAAAAGGTTTTGAAGTTAAACAATTTTAACCCGTTTACTCACACCAGACCCATGTCTGACCCAAGTGTTTATTTCTGTTTTATAAACTCTTGGGTACTCAAATTTTTACGAGTAGCCAAGGGATTCAGGTTTAGCTTTGACGAATATTCTGGAGGAGCAATGGAGCAGGAGGCTTCGGCGTTCGTAGATATAGTATTCCGCTGTGTTGATATCTGTGTTAGAGTCTTGTATTGTATTTGAGTTGTAATATCTAGACAGATGTTTATAACTGTCTAGTATGTGTTGTATAGTTGTGTAAACTCTGATAAGTGTTGTATACTATGTAATAGTTTATGTTATTAATATAATTTATTCGTTCCGCTGTGAGATTGTTGTTGTTATTTCTTTCTTTCTTCTCTTCTTTTCTATTTTCTACCCCTTTCTTTCTTCATAATGATGCGACTTTCTGGGCATAGGAAGTCGGGTCGTTACATATGGTATCAGAGCAGTAGGTTAAGTGAATACCTAGGCTCTGAAGTGGTGTCTATCTTGAGAGCGCGTATTTGTTAGTTATATAAAATGGTTTTATATTGTGTTAATTGATCGGTTGAGTGGTATATGGATTCTGGTCAATACGAGTAGCTAACGTTATTGATAGGGATCTCTAAACACTTGAACCAGGCCAACGGACACAATATTGTTTTAAAGAGGTAGATGAAATAATTCTACCCAGAAATAATTTCTATATAAAAAGTATCATTTTAAATATATATATTTATGTATTTCTACCTATTTGTTGGGTTACCTGTTCGGGTTTTCCAATATAAGTTATAAAGGTAGATAAGGTGGTAGTGTGAGTAACACGACTACCAATAGTTAGAATTTGAGTGTTGAGATTGGAAGTATATCTGACGAGACTGTAGACCAAATACCGTCTCGAGTAAACTTTGCTGTGGTGAAGGATTTCATCGATCTCCGAAGGAAACTATAATGGTTCGGAGTTTATCTTTGAAGTATGGATGAGTAGAGTTGGATCTGTCGGTTGAACAGAAGCGAGTGATGGTACCTTGATACCTCAGGTAATAGTAGCTGTATGATGAGATACAGTGACGATGGATGTTCCCGAAGATGTTTTCTTTGGAACAAGATTAAGGAAATGTGAATGCTTCGGTGTTGTGGCTGAGTTCAGCATGGTGTTTCTGCTTTGGTTTGAAGTTCGAGTTTCTCGAAGATCTTTGGAGTAGGAAGACCTTGGCATCAGTATCAACAGTGCAGCTCGGAGTGTTCTGTGATGGCAGGAAGTTTTCTGAATGAGCAATTTTTCTGGAAGTGAAGTTCAGAAGCAGTAAGAGGATCCATTTCTTCGATGGATTGGATAGTTAGTTGAGGATTCTTTGTGGTTCTTCTATCAACAGTCCGGGAAGATGGTGAAGGCTTTCTTGAAGGGTTAACCTTGTTTGAAAAAGTTTAAGGCTATTTTAATTGGTAAAGAGAGAATAGTTTCTTTGGAATCCGAACTAGGTAGGATCGCAAAAGTGACTTGCGATTAGTTTTGGAATTTATCTTGGGCAATCTTTTGTTTGAGATTGAGGTTTATCATATGGAAGTAGGAGCTACTGAAGTAGTCAGAGATTTTTCTAGATGTCTTCGAGGAAGTAGAAGTTGTCTGCATCTGGAGTTGAGTTCCGTATCGACTTGGTTCCAGAAGCGATACCGGTGGTTAGTCTGGTAGTAGGATGGTTCTTAGAGAAAGAAGAGTTGGTGTAGCAGCTCAGAAATTTTTAAAATGGATTGGTCATATCTATTTTTCAAGTTTGGATTTCAGCAAATTTTGGAAGGATCATCTTGTTGATAGGATCTAGAGATCATTTTGTTCTTGGTCCAGAATTGTTTCAAGAAGCATCAGCA
Source organism: Allium fistulosum (assembly GCA_030737815.1). NCBI lineage: Eukaryota > Viridiplantae > Streptophyta > Magnoliopsida > Asparagales > Amaryllidaceae > Allium > Allium fistulosum. Next base: position 1,392,185,483 of record CM060902.1, read on the forward strand.
AAGGTTAAGCTGATCAGGAAGAGATGAGGTAGCCCAGGAATCGTCTAGTGAGTTATGCAGATATGAGACAAGGAGTTTGGAATTCGGAGTTGGAGATTGGAAATTGTTTAAGTTTTTCTCCAATTAAAGAGCTATAAGATTTAGTAAGTTTGGAAGTTAGCACTGAAGTATTTTGGATTTTCCTGTGTTCTCGAGAGAAGTAGTTCTTTGATCTACAGGATTGAATGGCCAGTTTGGATAGCTGTAATTCATTGTATTTCACGTATCTCTAAGGGAGTACGTGTATGATGCATTGCTGGTGTGGAATCTGCAGTTCAGTTGGATTTGGAAGTTGAGCAGGATTTGAGTGTGATCTGATATTCTATTCAGACTGGTGAATCTAGAGAAGTGAGGAGCTCTAGATCATGGTGGTGTAGTTTGTTTAGCTTCTGTAGAGCGAGTCTCCCGGTGATTTATATCCGGGGAAACTCTAGATAGTGATAGTAGATCTATCCTGATTTGTATCAGAATAGTTAGTTAGGTTTGATTGTTTTATTGGTTGCTTTGGTTGTTAGAAATTGGATGATAGGTATGTGGTTGCTGTTTTAAAATCTTGGCTGGATAATTAAATTAACTTTGCTTTTAATTTCGGGGACGAAATTATTTTAAGGGGGGAGGAATGTGATATCCCTGGTTTTTGGACAATTTAAATTTAATAATCGGTATTGATAATTTAATTGGATTGATAATTCTCTTTCTAATTTTAATTTAATTTGGTAATTTAATCCTTCATAGGCTAATAAATATTTAATTTGTAATATTAGATTTTTTCTAATAATTTAAAATGGATAAAATTTATCTTTCAAAGTTAATAAAAAAAAAATAGATTCTATTTATAATGTATATATTGATATATATATTGTGAATAGAGAATCTTTTGTTTAAATAAAAGATGAATTTTCAAATTGTAATATATATGTATGTATATGTTATAATTTGGATTGTTTTGAATTTAATTTAATCTATTGATAATTTATATATGTATGAATTGTGATTTAAAGCTTTGTTTTAAAATTAATATTTTTCAAAGGTTAGTTTAGATTAATTCAATTGTTTTCAAAATATAAGATAATTGTTTATTTTAAAAATGATAGTTTAAATAAAGTTTTATTTTGTATTCTTTAAAGTGTTTAAATTTTAAATGGTTATATAAATGTTCTAGATTTTAAAATACATGTATAAGGAATTTATTTATATTTATAATTAATTTTAGCATATTTTCTTTTAAAGGTAAACTAATATTTATGAATTAAGTAACTTAAAAAGTAAGTTTATATTTACATTTAAATTAATTAAAATTTATATAAAAACACTTAAGTAATATGTGTAAACATATTAACATGATTAAAAGACACTTGTAAGCTAAATGAATTTACATGGACATTTGTCCAATTTATAAAATAAACAAGTGGCAACATTATCTTCATTTAAAATTTTATTTTATAAATATTGTAGTTAGAGAAACCTGGTCATTTCTTTCCCGTTCAAATTTTTCCAGTTCAAATCTTTTCCTCTCTAAAACATTTTCTTCTTCCTAAACTAAAAGCTGAAAACAAGAAACTCCAACCTGAAATTCAAATTAAGCAAGCTAGCAACTCAACAAGTAAATCGAACAACTGTTTCAAAGATCAACCTGAGGAGAAATTAATATCAAACAAGAATCAACATCAGTTTCAGTGCCAACATTAAACAACATGCAAAAGGATTTCAAATCTCAATAACAAAATCAAGAGCAGTTTCTAGAAATAAGAAATTTAAAAGCCTGTCTCTCTGTTTTGATATTAAGGTGAGTAAATATACTCTAAAAACAGTTTTAAATTAATACGTGTTTGAATGATAGTGCATGCAATGTATTTTCTATGATGATGAAGATTAATATATATGAATAATGGCATATATGTATGTTGTAAACAGGGAGTGTCTGAGTATTACAAACCTGTATATTTCATCTCTGTTTTTTTTAGTTGAATTCGTATGAAATTCAAAATCTCCCAAACAATTCAATATTAGATGTTGCTATACAAACGAAATCTGTTTGTTAACGTGTACTGAAGAAATTAAAAATAGTTTCTATAAAATTAAATTTATAAATAATTTTTAAATTTGATATTACAGTAAACATCTGATATATGTCAAAAATGAATCATCTTGTTTTTACAATTGGATTTCATGAATGTATCAAGGACCCAAAATCATGATTTTTAAGATGTATATCATAATTTTTAATTGAGGAATTCTTGTGAATATGGGTTTTATTCGAAAATGGGGATTTTGTGAATTACTAATTATCCACGCTATAATATGATTCGAAATCTCGATCGAAGGTTGATTGTGGATTATAGATTAAGGGAAAAATGCATAAGAATTTTTCTGATGAATAAATTTTTCGAATTGGATCGAAGTAGGGTTTTAGGCTGCTTTTAAATGGGTTGAACTGTTGAGGAATTTGCGACGTGGGTGATGATGCGGAGGCGATCGCGAAGGGGTGGTAGGGTGGTTCGTGAAGTGGTGATGCTCTGGTGATGTTGGCCGAGTTCATCGATGAGGGAGTCGACGGCGTTGGGGGAAGTTGCGGTCGAAGTTGGGTTTAGTTTTTCGACCGAGGAGCGAAATTTCGATTCGCGAGTCATTTCTCCGATCTGTGTTGGGTTTCTTGATCGCGTGGATCCTTGTGATCGATGTCCATGGTTGCGGCGCCCCAGTTCGGCCGGAGGCGTTGGTGTAGGTGCACGAGTGCACGATTTTGTACACTGGGGAATTTGAAGTTGGGGAAGAAGCATGGACTTAGGGTCGTTCTCGGGTAGTTGCCGTGTGTAACTCGAAGCAGAAGACGTTCGTGAGTTTCCTCGCGTGGATTCAGGGAAGGTCTCGAGTGTTTGAGTGTGGGGCTCGGGTGAGTGTTTGAGTGTGGGTTCTATGTTTGAGTGTTTGAGTGGGGAGGCTCGCACGCGATTGTTTTGTTTGAGTGTTTAAAAGCATTTGACTTATTTAAACAATTTGTTTTCAAAGGAAAATGTTTAAACAAGTTTAAATGTATATTGGAAATAATTTAGTTTAAACAAATGATTAACTAAGTTTTAAGCTGAATTTAAAGTGAGATGTTTTAAAAAGGAATGTTTAAATTGATTTTAAAATAGATTTAAATGAATAAAGAATATGAAATTTGGGATTTCAAAGTTACATAATTATTTTATTTAATTTAAATCAAACATGTTTGAAAGGATATTCAAAGATTTTAAGTGTATTAAATTAAGTTGTTTGAATGGGTTTTAATAAAGTAAGTAATTTGAGTTTAATTAAGGAGAATTAATAAATAAATTAAATTAAAGCTTAATTACTATTTGTAATTAAGGATAATTACTTAATGAAGTAATTAGTGGATGGATAATTAAAGATTTAGGGACGATTTATTGATTAATTAATTAATGTAATTAATGTTAGGTTAATTAATTAGTATAATTAATTAAAGATTAATCATTTATGATTAATTAAGTATAATTACTTAGTAAAGTAATTAAATGATAATTATTGAATGTAATTAAGAAAAGAGAAATTACTTATGGAAGTAAATTCAATGAAAGTAATTAAATAAGAAGTGATTAAGGTTAATTACTTAGTGTTATTAATTAAATAAATTATTTAATTAAGTTAATTAAAGGATTAAGATGAATTATAAGGTAATTAATTTTTTTTTTTTGGTAATTAATTAAAAATAATTAATTAAGGAAGATAATTAATTAGAGTTAATTACTGGTTAAGTTTAATCAAAGGTGATTAATAAATTATGGTTTAATTAAAGGTTAATTACTTAATGTAATTAATAATTAATTAAAGGTGTAATTAGGGATCATTAGTTTATAATTAATGATGTGATTAAGAGTTGATTAATTAAGATTAATTAATCAAATGATAAGTGATTAATTATAATTAATTAAGGATTAAAGTAATTGATTATAATTAATTAATTAATGAAGTAATTAAAGGTTAATTACTGTATTTGGTTAAGAATAATTAATTTGTGAAATTAATTAGGAATAATTACTTAAATGTAATTAAAGTATAATTAATCAAGGTAATTAATTAAGTGGATAATTAGAGAAAGATTAATTAATTTATTTGTAATTAATTAATGATTATATAAGTAAGATTTATAATGAAGTAATTAATTTAATTAATTTTAAATTAATTAAGAGATGAAGTAATTAAATTAATTCACTTTAAATTAATTAAAGATAGAGATAGTTAATTTAATTCATTTTAAATTAATTATGTTGTGATTAAGTAAATCATTGCTTATATAAGAATGGATGACATTGATTGTCTTGAATGGATGTAATCTCAGAAATGAGATAAGATGTTGTGTGATATGAATGCTTGGTTGCATTATGATGATAATATAGATTAACTATTATGATGTTGATATGGATTACCTATTTGGTTATGAATCATCTGTTTAATTGATAATGTGATTATCAATGGTGAATTGTGAATTATCTATCTGTATGAATATAGATAAGTTAAATTGTTTAACCTTTAAACAACTTGGCCTTAAAAGATACGTTTTGGATTTCGATGAGACCGGGATCGGGTTTCCGTATACCGGTATTCCAGGTCTGGAGACCCGAATACCACATCGATCCAAATTAACGATAGGTCGTGAATCTCAAGTGAAGATGAAGATTCAGAGTGCAAGGGTTATTGTCGTTAACTCTGAGGGTGATTCCAAAATGAGTGTAACGAGATAATGCCTTCGGTTTCGTTCGAACCCGGAATGAACTTGTATGGATTGAATGCTTTCAGCACATCGTCAGGCGGACGATGAGCATTCTAAGTGATATGTTCTGATTAAAGGTAATCGTAAACCTCAAGCCTCATCAACCGGGAATGGCTAAAACAGGGGAGGTGCAGCAAGGCTTCGTGGGTAGCACCCACTGAGAGCAAGATAGATCCCTGTCTAGAGGTCCCTTTTCTTTTATTCGGCTTAGTGTGTGGTTGGTCGCGCCAACTACGGGATTATCTTGTTCGGGATTATCCAGTAAGGGATGGTTCCGGCTTTGTGTTGCAGGGGAGCGGGCGTACTCCTCGGTACGGTGATCTAGGCCACGTACTGTGACGGGCGGTACCCCAGTAGCCCTGCCATTGTATGGAATCCAAACTCCAATAAGTGCCGTACGTATTAGTTGTGCCCAACTATGTTGGAATGTGAGATGTAAGCATTTCAGCTATTTCTGTATTTTACTTGAAAACCCTAGACCCTATTATAATATAACTGGATTTCCTATCAAATGTTTTGGTTAGCGTAAGGTAAAAACTTTTCCATGTTTATGTGTGGGAAGTCTTACGTGATACCTTTGTTTTCAAAAGGTTTTGAAGTTAAACAATTTTAACCCGTTTACTCACACCAGACCCATGTCTGACCCAAGTGTTTATTTCTGTTTTATAAACTCTTGGGTACTCAAATTTTTACGAGTAGCCAAGGGATTCAGGTTTAGCTTTGACGAATATTCTGGAGGAGCAATGGAGCAGGAGGCTTCGGCGTTCGTAGATATAGTATTCCGCTGTGTTGATATCTGTGTTAGAGTTTTGTATTGTATTTGAGTTGTAATATCTAGACAGATGTTTATAACTGTCTAGTATGTGTTGTATAGTTGTGTAAACTCTGATAAGTGTTGTATACTATGTAATAGTTTATGTTATTAATATAATTTATTCGTTCCGCTGTGAGATTGTTGTTGTTATTTCTTTCTTTCTTCTCTTCTTTTCTATTTTCTACCCCTTTCTTTCTTCATAATGATGCGACTTTCTGGGCATAGGAAGTCGGGTCGTTACATATCTTTAATTACTTGACTAATTTATTTCTAACCATTAATTAATAATCTTAACTTATTCTAATTAATGATCCTTAATTCAAATTAATTAGCCTTTAATTAATTTGATTAAATCTTAATTAATCAATTTAAACCCTTAATTATTAAATTTATTAATCCAAATCATAAATTAATTAAATTGATTAATTATCTTTTAATCAAATTAATTAAAGGCTAATTAATTTGAATTAAGGATCATTAATTAGAATAAGTTAAGATTATTAATTAATGGTTAGAAATAAATTAGTCAAGTAATTAAAGATTAATTAAGCATCTAACAATAACTTAATTAATCTTTAATTACTTGACTAATTTATTTCTAACCATTAATTAATAATCTTAACTTATTCTAATTAATGATCCTTAATTCAAATTAATTAGCCTTTAATTAATTTGATTAAAAGATAATTAATCAATTTAATTAATTTATGATTTGGATTAATAAATTTAATAATTAAGGGTTTAAATTGATTAATTAAGATTTAATCAAATTAATTAAAGGCTAATTAATTTGAATTAAGGATCATTAATTAGAATAAGTTAAGATTATTAATTAATGGTTAGAAATAAATTAGTCAAGTAATTAAAGATAAATTTTATTTTAAAATTTAAAAACTAGAAACAGGTCTCTGGTAAAACCTGTACAACATCTAACTCGAGACACCCCTTCAAAACCACGAGAGCTACTTCGAGTCTCCACCCAGAATTCACGAGTACCGCTTCGAGTCTCTTCTTCCCCAAAACACACAGATACCCAAACATATACGTGCACGTGCACAGTTCATCTGCGATGCTCCGACCATCGCTGCTGACGCCTACAAGTCGGCGACGATCTTCTCACTGGATTTCGACCACCCAGAGCCACGATCATGCTTGAATTCGAAAACGAGCTATTCAACTTGCCTGGAACAAAAGCCTTCGAACCACCCAAAGCCTGGAATCCCACATCGCTCTCGAGATTCCGATTATCAGATCGCCTGAAAATCGATCAGCACCTTCACCCACGTCCACGCTTCCATCTCCCTAAGTCCTGTAGAACACGATCCAACGTAGGAACCGTGACGATCAAATATACCTAATCTACCCAAACTAGGGCTACAGATTTCAATCTTCCACCACAACTACCATGATGATGAATTCACCTTCCTGGTAATTTTTCTTGACTCTCCTATCACTTCCCTACTTCCAGGAACAAACCCGACCATTCCGTCCTCTTTAGATCATCTAAATCACTCAAAATACAAAATTGTTCAAATCTCAAACTGCTCCTTCATTCTCTTTCTAAAAATCATGACTTTAGTTTTAAAAATCAAGTCTTTGATTAAGGTTTCAGATCATATACCTGACTTAATAAATTAGGATGTTTGAATTTTTCTTTATTCTAAGTTAACTCTGTTCTTCTTAAGTTTCCAGAGACATTCAAGTTTTATTCTAACTTGATTAACATTTTAAACTCTACTTCATGATTTACCAAACAAATTTTGTTTGAAATCCTAATTCTAACAGAGATTAGTTGGAAGAATTGGAATTTAGATCTAAATTTTAAACTGAGAACTTTAAACAGAGATGATCAACTGATACAACCAAACATACACATAGTATCTTCATTCATACATACATGTAACTAGATCTAAAACAAACATGCATACATAATTTCAAACATGCACCACAATTTTATTTCAGATATTTTACCACACAAATCAAATTTATCTGTTTTTAAAATCTAAGTTACTCACCTGTTTTGTTTTTGAAATAGCGTTTAAATCTTTAAAACTTGAGTGCCCCTGCTTTTGATTTGAAAACTTGAACTGTTTTAAAACTGGAAATTTGCATTGCCATTTGCTCTTGAACTTTAAACTTGAATTTACAGATGAATTTCTGCTTGCTTCTGTCTGCATTTCAGGTTGGAAAGAATTGCATGCAAGCTGAAATGATCCTGCTTCTCTGTTTTGATTTAAATTGCATGCTTTTGATTTTTGTTTCCAGATTGAAGAAAAGAGTTCAGGCTTTTGATTTGAAGAGAACTTGCAGGCTTTTGATTCACATTTTTGTTTTGAGGAGTAACACTCACTGATTTTTGTTTTGAAGAGTTTCTTATTCTATTTGTTTTCAGGTTTTGTTGATCTGAGATTACTTCATTTCTTTGTTTAGAAAGGAGGTTAGAAAATAAAAGAAAATGGAGATGTATGTTTATATAAAGGCTGAAATTATCTAAAAATAAAAATAAAAGAAAAACAAGATTAAATGACACTTGTCATATACATTAGCTATTTACATTACACATGTTTTATTTAAGTTTTAATATGGTGACATTTGTCTTTTAAGTATTTAATACATAATTTTTATTTATTTTAAAATGTTAATAAAACTTTTATACTAGTTTACTATTTAAAAATACTTACCTAAATGTATATATGTATATAAATTACTTTAAAGAAAATGTAAATAAAACCAATTATATAAATTTAAAAGATTTTTACTTAATTTATAAATTTACAAATACTTATTTATATATATAGATAACTTTTAATGAAATAAAACAAACCTTTTATTTAAATTTAAACTTAAGCTTAAATCTATTTAAACAATTAAACATTTATTTTATGTATTTTAAAACCATATAGTTATTTGTTAAATAACTTTGAAAAGCTTAATTTTAATTTAAATCATAATTTCCAAATTACCAAATATACATATATGAAATTTGAAAACATAATTTCATTTGTTAAATTCAAACCAACTCATCTATTTACAATATATACAATTATACATATATATTATAAATAGAAAATATTTTATTAAACTTTTAAAAGATAAATCACTAATTAAATATTTTATTTAATTAGATTATTAAATTAATTCAAATTTTTATTAACAAATTATCAAATCAATTTAATTTCCAATGCAGATTATTAAATTGATACTGTCCAAATTCCCGGGATATCACATTCCTCCCCCCTTAAAATAATTTCGTCCCCGAAATTTAAACAAAGGTAATTTAATAATCTATTCAATATTTAACAAGCATATATTATCAACCATATGCTAACAACCATAGCAAACAATCATCCAAATAAACAAACAATTCTAACTATCCAGACAAAATTCTGGATAGAATTTCCTCGAGTTTCCCCAAGTATATATATATACCGGAATACTCGCTCTACAAACAATCTAAACTACGAAGCTATAGAACTCCTACTCAACCAGATCTACACAACTAGACAGGATATCAGTCTACAGACGAGTCTGACTCAACTACCAAATCCTCCTGAACTGCTGATTCCAAAACTAGAGATAGATCAAACACGTACTCCCTCAGAGATACGTAAAATACATTGAATTCCAGTTATCCAAACTGACAATTCAATCCAGTAGATCAAACTCTTATCCAAATCAGAACATAGAAAAGATCCAAAATAACTCGGAGCTGACTTCCAAGACTTACCCAATCTTATAGCTCCCTTTAATCAGAGAAAAACTTCACAACAACGAAGTCTCCAACTTCGAATTTCAAATTGATTATTAAAGTTCCAAAAAGCCTTTTGAAAATAAAAGCGTCTCGTAAGACCACGCCACAAATAAACATGTCGGGTTTTTACCTTACGATAGCTAAAACACTTTTTATCAAAATCCTCTGATATTATAATAGTGTCTATTCACAAATACTTATTAAAATAGCCGAAATTGTTACATCTATTAAATTCCGGCATACTAGCCACAACGTGGGTAATACAAACAAAACTCGTACAAGGCACGTAGGGAGAATGGATTTCCAACGAATGACTAGGCACTGGGGTACCACCTGTCACAGTACGTGGCCTAGATCACAGTACCGAGGAGTACGCCCGCTCCCCTGCAACACAAGGCCGGAATCATCCCTTACTGGATAATTCCAAATAAAATCACCCCACGGTTGGGATCAGCAACCGCAACACTAAGCCGAAATAAAAGGGACATCTAGACAGGGATGACTTTACTCTCAAGTGGGGGCTACCCACGAAGCCTTGCTGCATAACCCCTGATTTTCAATCATTCCCGGTTGATGAGGCTTGAGGTTAAACATTACCTTTATAGAACATATCCCTTAGAATGCCCATCGTCCACCTGACGATGTCTCGAAAGCATTCGTCCATACAAGTCCGTCCCGGGTCCGAACGGAACCGAAGGCACTATTCCTACTACATCCATTTTGGAAATATCCTCAGGATTAGTAGTGACTAGCCCTTGCACTTCACTGCTCCATCTTCAACTCTGAACACGTTACACGAAACGTACAAACCGGATCGAAGTGGTATTCGAGTCTCCAGACCTAGAATCCCGGTATACGGAAACTCGATCCCGGTCTCTTCGAAACGATCAGCGCATTTGGCCAATATTGATAGTCGGTTATTTAACTATCAATTAACATCCACAAGCAACCATCACACAATAAATAATTTCCCACATTATTTATTTGCCCAAATATCTTTCCAAGATATATTTCCAAATTTTCAAAGCTCATTTGAAAACAATTTCAAACAGTTTCCGCTTACGGAATACATTTCCAAATATTTATTTCCTCTGAAAAACCAAGTACAAAACACTTTTAGATTTTAAAATAATTTAAAAACACTTTATTTTAAATATATCTTATAACATTGAAATCAAACTACTTTAATACTTTATTAAAAATATATACTTTAAAATAAACCACTTTATAATATAAACTAAATTTCTCCTTTTAAAACATAATAGCAAATCACTTTTATGTAATTACTACAATAATAGATTTTGAAAATCTTACTTTAAAGTTTAAACATTTAAAAAGAATAGATTTTTCCAAACATACTTACTTAGGAAATTAACATTTAGAAATAATCAATTTTCTAAAACATGCTTTTAAAAACACAATTAGAACTTTTAACTTATATTACAAATTTCTTTGAAAACGTACTTGGCTATCCAGAGAAATACACTTCTCATTTCCATCTTTTAAAAATAAATCAACATTTATTTTTAAACCAATTCATATTCCTTTATAAATTCCCACCTTGAATTTATATTTCAAATATCCACTGATATTCCATTTCACTTTATAAACCCAGTTTATATCTCCAAAATCTCATTTCTCTTAAATTTCAAATCCCAAAATATTTAAATCAATTTACAATTGATTTTCCAATTTACTTTGAAATAAATTTCCTTAATCCATTTATTTCCAAATTCATTAACTTCCAGATTTTATTTCTTATTATGATTTAAAATCTTTAAACTGAACACAAGTTTAAGATTTCCCAAATTACTTCTTCCTTTTTAATTACATTTAAACATTGAATTAAAATAAATTATTTATTCTTTTAAGTAATATCCCATAAGTTTTCTTTAAATTCAATATTTCTCTGTTTATTCAAAATTCCTCTTTCCCATATTTATTAGAATTTTGGAAATCACTTTTATTCTTAATCAGATTCATTCTCCAATTTATTCCAAAATCTTTATAATTATTTTACTTAAGAATTTACTCTTTTATTTCTTTTCAAAAATTCCATTCTAAAGATTTTGATAACTCAGCATTATCCAAATCGGTCCAACCAAACCATAACATCCAATTATCCATATAAGTCATCACAGGATATCAAAATCATATCACAGAATATTTAACAAAATTAAATATTTTGAGGAATCCAGTTGGATCCCTCCAACCTGTTTCCCTGCATCCACAGATGTTAGCACAATACCAATTTCACTTCAAAGTGGAATATCGCGGTATATGGATTTAATATAAAATCATCCGCTATTATGCGGCGCATAGGGTCTCATCCGCTATATAATGCGGGAATATCAACAACTCCAATATATACATATGCCAATATATATATATTGGTATATACTACTATATATAGTATAGCACATCAATCAATGCAATCATCCAATCAATTATTTAAATTTAACCATTTAAATTTAAATTCAACTGAGTGAGATTAACTCACCTTTGCTTTTATATTTGCAATCCAATCCACCTTGACTTGTTTCCTTATGATTTCAGACTGTATAAACATTAATATGATTTATTAATATTCAAACCAATCGAATGGTTAAATTTCCATTTGATAAATTTAATTTAAATTAAATCTAAATTTTTCTTAAATAAATTACATGGTAACTAAGATGATTTAACTAGATTGATCTGGACAAATTTATCACTAAATCCATTGTTTAAAAAAGTTAGTATATTAGGATATGTAAATGTATATTTATTTGTTTTTGAAAACACATACCCTTATGGAAATAGTCTGTATAGACTTCGAAAATCTATATACATATATACCTATAAAAATTACCTATCTTACCATTCAAACATTTCTATTTCCTAAATCTTAACTGTATATATCATTTTCTTTTTGTTTAAACTCTATCTATATATTTCTCTATTTATCTATGTATATATATTTAAAATAAAATATGTATGCGTATTTATATATATCTATACTTATATATCTTCCTGGAAAAATAGTAATTTCCTTTACAGTAAGAATTTCCTTTTCTTCTTTAATTTGTAAAAACAAAGATCTGATTTTGAAATTCTTCCTCTGTACATATGTAAATATATATGACATATAAATAAATGAAAATCCCAAAACTGCTATACCTAGAATGCTTGCAGCTTCCCTTACGTCTTGACTTCGTCAGAGCAACGTGATCGATCGCCAACCCCACCTTGTTATTGAAAAACGCAACCCATTCCACAACGCTAACAGCCGCCGCAACCTCCTGAGCTTCACGACCCCCTACGCGACATCGTCGCCTGCCATCTCGACTTCGAGCTCCCACTGCTAATCTTGCGCCTCCCCAATCCTTGCGAACAGGCCGCCGCCTTGAACTATTGCGACGCCATCATAGCCAACTCGCGAGTGCGAGATACTCGATCGCGACTTCGATCATCGCGGCAGACCACTGCTATTGATCTTCGTATAAGGCTGAAACGATTTGGCTTCGAACGAGTGGATTTTGATTTTCGATTTTTAAACGAGGCGAGAACGATTCGAACTGTGGGGAGAAGGGTTCCTGATTGCTCAGTTTTGCCTTGGTTTCGTTCTGCCATTTTTTTTCTTTTTTTTTTCGATTTAATTCCATTTTGATGAAGCCCGATTAAATTTAGGGCTCGGCTGCAAAAATAAAGGGAACGAGATATTTTTTTGTTTTAAATTTTTTTTCACGAGTTCAATTTGAAGCAATGAACAGGCACGCGACACAATGATGAAGAAAGACAGCTTCGTACCCTATAAAGTGGCTTGCTCTGGAAGTCAAAACAAATTATATTATATTTACTTTTACTTTTATTAAAATGATTTATTATCTCTAGACGTTTCCACTTCGTACAATCCCGATAACTCCAAAAATTACAAAACTTGAAATCCGGTAATAATATAGTATTACGGATCCAAGGAAACTGGTTTCGTCAAATTCCGAGACTGTGCCTCGGAAGGCTATTTTTAAATTCAATTTAACAATATATTTATAAAATCTGATCAAAACATCTTTAAATTCAATTCTATCACTTTTATTATCTTCAATATTATCGATCTAAATTTTACAAACCTTTAAATTATTTTTAACAAGCTTGAAATTTCAGATTCAACAAATTTACCAAATTTCCAATCGTTTGATTCAATAAATAAATTCAACAATTAAATTATCCAACAATTATTGATATTTGAAATTCAAGTTAAAATTAACCCTTGAATATTTAAAATTAATTAAATATTCCGATTTCAAATATTCAAAAAATTCCGGGTCGTCACATTCCTCCCCCCTTAAAAGAATTTCGTCCCCGAAATTACTAGTTAAGAAGAATGTCCCATATCCCGTTAGCTATTTCCCAAGTTAGCTATTTCCCAAATTCAAACAGTTTTAACAATACCCAAACAATCTTTTGTCAATGATACACTAATCATCTTTTAACTTTCTAAACTTATTTATAAGTTCAACCCATATCACCTACTTATCAATTCAAATTTAAATTTGAATTCAAATTTTAACTTATTAAAATTTTTCTAACTCCCTAAATTTTCGAAAAATTTGGCCAGAGTCTCCTTTGCGCGACTAGCTCGGTACTACTACAAAATGGCTCTACGGCCTCCCAATCTCAAAAAGAAACAAAAAGCCAAGTGGCTGGATCAAAAACCCAATCAAATTTCATACAGAAATTCACATACATACCTTTTGTCGGGCCATTAAATTTTTATCTTCTAAAATCAAAAATCCCAATTATCCATTGCTTTTATACACCTGTATATCCTACTAAGCAATAATATTCAATCACAATTCCAAAGTCATTTTATACTTTCCTTTACAAATTTTCAATATTTGCTTTACTTAAGCCCGTACGATGCACATATATCATCCGTACGCAATATCACATTCGATCGCTCAATCGATCACACAATTTCACTTCCGAACTAGTATCGTCCACCCGACTTCCTAGTGCGGACTCAGTTCTGGTTTCTTGATCAGAAACCTTCATTCTCCTTGCATAGCCATCAACTATGATAGAGAATATTCAGAATCAATCAACAATCCATATCCAGGCTCGCCGTTGAAAATCGAGTGAAAAATCCTGATTCGGATCGATAAAACTATCTCGAAATTCTGTGTTCGACATCTGGACCAAATAGCTATGCGAATAAAATAATATACGTACATCTTACGTATAAATTCCAATTGATTATCAGTTATATCAATTCTCCTTTATTCACATTCCTTTTTTATTGTTATCCCTTTATTCATAACTATCCCATTTCACAACTTCAATTTTAGTCTTCATTCAACTATTTACTTAGTATATTTATTTTATTTTTCCATTCCAAAATTACTAAGTATATTTCCAATAAAAATTTTCTTAAGAATTTCATTCTTCAATTCTTAAGTTCATATAAATTTTCTTATATTTATTTACTACTCCACCACTGAAGTGTATATATTCAAATTGAACTCCCATTTCATATGAATTTCAACTTACTTCAATTTACTACTTCACTTCAAATATAAATACTTATTCCACATTTCATTCAGATTTTCATTTCCATTTTTTCTGTAACGACCCGATATTTTGGACCATTCGCATCCATTATAAGTGTATAGGTAGACACTCATGCCGGAGTTGAATTGCTCAAAATACCGCGTTGTAAATAAAATTTGGCAAATCTCAGAATATACAGTAAATAAATATAATCACAGATCACAGACACAGAGTAAAATAATGCAGCGGAAGTAAAAGAAATAGTAGTTCATGAAGCTACTATATAAATATATCAGAGTTACATAAGATACAACAGAAGAAATAGAGTACAACAAAAGTCTCAATAAAATAACCAAGTACAAGCTGAGTAGAACAACGGAACTGAAATAGATAGGACATGCAAGCAGATAATCTCCAGCGATTCAAATCTCCAAGAGAGTGGAAATCCAAATCTGTGAATAACTCAGGCTGACCCGAGCGTAAAGCAAAACACAAAACACTCGAGTCAGGACAATATATACTTATATAATGTAAACCAACTCAAGTGAACTGTAATAAAGGTACAAGTAACTTAGAAGATGCTTGGGACCGCCCATCCTCTAAGGATCCGTTAAACTATCTACTATGTAGTAATATTCGATATTATAATAGTGTCTAAATAAGTAAAGTATAATCATATCGGAAAATAGCGTTAAGGGGATGGAGAACCTTAACGCGGTCGGATCTTAAAATCATAATCGTAGTAAAGCTCGATATGGTAGGTGACACGGCACAACTAGGCAATGCCAGGGTAGATATACCAATTACGCATCCGGACTGGTGGTGACGCATAGCAGCCACTACCGCCCACCTCGAACAACACTCCCAAATCAAGGGTGCGCACCAAATCAATCACAAGTAATAGAATGGTATCGAAGAAGTGTGTCCGATCAGAGGTGCTACCTCATTGGTCCGTCAATCGCTCCTGTTTTAGCCACCTTATGCCAACTCACGGGAGTTGGGTCCACGTATATACCTTAGGATCGTCGCCACCATCCTACTTCATTCTGGAATCTCCACCGCGTACACGGTTGCCAAAGTGGTTTTCGGTAAGACAGAGAGTATGTCCATATCCGATCCCGGTCTCTTTAACAACCCAACGTTATTATAACCCGTGGTTATAACTTTTAAAAACAATACTTTTCTTCAAAATAAAATATCATTTCAAACCATATCTTTATCAAAATAAAGATTAAATCAATTCCAAACCATTTCCATATATTTAAATTTTCATATAATTTCAAAACTTCATTTCAAATCATTTTAATATAATAAAATATCATATCCTTACAAAACTTCATTTCAAATCATTTTAATAAAATAAAATATCCTATCAGTTCAAATCCAATATTCAACTTTAAATACCTTTTAAATTCAAAGATATCGTTCATTTACTATCATTTCAAATCACCTTTAAATAGTTTATATTCCAATCAAAATAATTCATTTAAACCTTTTAAAAGTGTAATTATTATATTTTCAAATCAAGTATTCAATTTCCACAGTTTCAAACCATTCTGAGTTCGTTTACTAAGTCAAAAACCCTAATTATTAAAATTTCAGCATTTCACAGCATTTAAAAACAACTGCTATAAGTTATATTTGAAAACATTTTTAATTCAGCAAAGACAGCACTTAAAACTGCTGTTAAAACTCAGTTTTAGTTGAATTATAGTTCAAAACAGAAAAGACAGCAATTCAGAAGTGCTGCGGTAGTTCAGATTTCAAAACAAGGGTTAAATTTGGTTTCAGCAAAGACTACAGACCATTATAGCATTTCCAGAGAATGCTATAATAGACCTGGGTTCAATATTAGCCTATAAGTTCAACTGCAGCAACTGCAGCATTTCAGAAATGCTGTAGTAGCCCTTTTATTCAAATTTTAGTGTAATTCAGAACCATAGCATTTCTGAATGCTATTAAAAGTGATTTCCAGCTTTTTAGTGTATTTCCAGCAATTAAATAACTTCATTTTAAACTCTTTAAACATTTTAAAAATCATAATTTAACATTTAAAATGTTTATTTACATATCATTTAACATGTATCTTTTTCACAATAAATTTCTTATAATTAAATCCAATTTTCAACAATTTACTTAATAAATTTAAGTGTAAAAGTTTCCAATTCTTCACATTTCAACAAATAACTTAACACTTCAAATTTAAATTACCATTTCACAAATTTAACTAAATTTCCAATTTTATTTAATTAACTAAAACCTTTAATTAAAACCAAATTTCACATTTCCAAGTCAAGTTATATTTTAAAAGATCACTTTTAAACATTCATTTATTTAACCACTTAAATTCATAGAAAAAAAAATCAATAATACTTTAATAAATCACTTAAATTCACATTTAATCAAATTATCATATTTACCATTTCCAAATAAAATTTAATATCCATTTTATTTATATAACTTAAATATCATTTTTAACCAAATTCCAAATTTCCAACTTAAGTTATATTTCAAAAATCCAGTTAAACCATTCATTAATTACATTTTTAACACATAGAAAAATCATAATTTCTTTATTTTAAACATTTCAAAATCTATTTAAATCAAATTTCATAAATTTATATTTTTAAAATACTTAAAAATATTCAAAACACTTTATAAAATAACCACGGGCCTGTATATAATTTTCTAACCTAGGTCAAGTGATACGGATATGTATCATTTCAATCCGCAGTTAAAAAAGAAAAATCCGGGTTCTATCATTTCAAACCCGCAATCCCAAGTTAAAATAATTTAAATAAAAATCATTCAGGCCTATCATTTCAGCCCATAACGATTTTTCCCTATTCTAAAGTCCGTTCGGGTATGTATCATTTCAACCCATAGTGATTCTAATCTACAGGGAACTTGCAATGGTGATAACAGATATAAATAACAGAATAACATTAAATAATAGTGACATATGATATAATAAGTGTAATAACAGGTGTGAACATCATATGATAATAATATAAACATATATAACATGATGATATACATTACAGATTCAAATGGTGTCGGTTTATCAGTTATATAGGTACATATTGTCTGGTGAGAATAACTCACCTGTTCAGAGCTGGAGATATCCACCAAACACACAACACAAACAAAATGAAGGCATGATGACATGGATATGACTTGAGAGTGGAGAGCCAAAGCAATTGGACTTGTTCAAATATTTACACAAAACAATACAAGCATATGTAAGTTTCAACTCGAATTAAACATCAAATAACATTAGAATTCAAAGCCCAAAACAATGCCAATTTCTTTGCACTTGTTCTCAACCTCATATGCTTCAGTTAGACATGTGTTAAGCTCAGCCAAGGCAGGTGATTGGGTCTGGTTTGGGTCACAAAAGGGTCGGCCATCATGGGTTATCAAGGTGAATAGGTATAGGTGCAACACTTTACAAAACAAGGCAAATATCATCACATCTTGGCTCTTATTGGGCTCGGCCTCAAGCTCTATGTTCATGGCCTGATGTCCAGATGGTGGTGGCTGATGTGGCAGAGGTTGGAGGTTAGGTCAGAGGTGGTGGTGGTGGAGGAAGTGGTGGCTAGAGGTTGATTGAAGGTGGTGGAGCAAAACTAGGTCATCTAGTGTACATAGGAATGGTTTTGGTGCAATTTTGTGATGATCTCATGCCATGGTGTGGTCGACCTGGTGGGGTGATGGTCTGGAGGTGGTGATGGTCAGCATACGTGGTGGTGGAGGTCGGCCAAGGGCTGGTGTAGGAGGAGCTGATCAAAATAGTGGAGAACAAATGCAAAGATCAAGTAGAAATATAGGAAAAACAAAGAAAAAGAGAAGAGATTACCTAACTTTTGATCAAACAAATGATGATAGCCGTATATTTTTGTTTGAGGAATGATAAGTTCACGTGAAAGAGAAAAGAAATTAAGGAGGTACGGCTGAAAATGAGAAACAAAGGCACGGCTAAGCAATTAAGAAAGGAGTTTGGAAAGGGAAAGGTCGGAAATGCAAAGAGACTTTGGAATTTCAAAAGTTTAAAACTCTTCGAATTTCTTCTATTCTCTTTTTATAAGTTTAAATATCTAAATATAATTAAAAATTCAGTTTCAATTCGAAAATGTAACAAAAAAAAAAAAATATAAATAAATAAATATTAATAATATATGATAAAATAAGAAATTAGCACAAAAATGAAAACTAGTCTAGAAAATTTGAAAATAAACAGAATAAAATTTGGAAAATTCATATGGACTTGTAAAACATTTATAAACAAAGATAATAACATAAAATAAAAATGCATTCACAAAATGAATAAATAAATTTTAATTAAATATAATTTAATTGAACAAAATAGCAGAAAAATAGAAACTAGCCTTTAAAAATAGAAAATAAATTCAATACGCTTTGGAAAAATTATATAATCACTTTAAATTATTTAAAAGACAAAATTATACATAAAATAAAATATTAACATATATTAGAACAAAATATGACAAATAAAATATAATTTATATGTTTTTAAAATAAATAATATTGCAAAATAAACAGTTTATACACAAAATTGAAAATTACATAACTTCTACAATATAAGTCCGTTTTCAACGAAACGAAAAGCAGTATTCATGGAATTAAATCTATTTTCATAATAAAAGATAAAATTTAAGAATTTTAAATATTTAAATTTAAAGTTTAAAAGTCAAAGTTTGACCAGTTTGAACAGAAATTCACTTTACAGTAAAATATCCAATTTTTACCAGTTTGAAATTATAATTTACATAACAATCAAAATATATATTTAGAAATGAAATATTTGAAACAAAACAAGTTTAAAATAATTTCAAATTAAAATAAAGTTTTTCAATCAGGAAATTCAATTTAACAGAAATAAAATATAAAATAAAATAAGCCTAAAATGTAGGGTTGTTACACTCTCCCCCACTCAAAACTTTTCGTCCCCGAAAAGGAATGAGGTACAGGAAAGCACAGAAAAAGAAAAAAAATGAAATAGAATTAAGACAAGATGATAAGAAGATTGGAATTACACCTGATAACTATTGTTATAGGTAAGTTTGACAAGATGGAGGTGATCAAATCAAGAATATAAGCACGAAAAAGATCCTCTAGAGTCTGAATCTCCCTTTTCACTTGACTGACGGTCTATGAATGGAAAAACAGTATTCAGATCCAGATGAGTAACAAAGATTATCAAAGATTACAGAAAGATTTCTAAATAGACTGGTATAAGCAATAGCCTTCCCATTCTGTAACAAGATAAGAGAAATAAGGACAACCAAAAGATAGTTTGGAAAAACAAAACAAGATAATAAATTTAAAACCATAATGCTTTGAAATCATAACAATTTAGGGATGTTTATCATTTGGAAATCACACTACTAAAATCATAATACTTTGGAAAAGTTATTCTTTTAAAAAACCTAATACTTAGAAAATCATAACACCCTAAAAAAATCTTCATTTAAACCATTTTAATTCAAGGTCAAATAATATTCATTTTAAAGTTGTAACATTTCTAAGTTCATTCAATTATAAAATTTCCAAAACATTGTATTTTCAAAACAGCAGCACTTATAAAATGCTACAGTAGATATATTAATATTTCAAATCAGTTTAATTTCAGAAATATTCATTTGGATATCATTTAACTTATGACTTATTAAAACAAACCTTTATGAATGGAATATCCAAATTAAACTATACTTCGTTTATTAAGTTAAAAGTTCACTATTTTAGTTAGCTCTTAATTTAACACATAACCTAACACTTTATTTAAAATACCCATTTCATAAATAAATATTCCTTTAATAAGTTACACTTAAAATTCCATTTGAAAACCAAATTTTCAATTATCAAATTTTAGTGATGTTAAAATACATTTTAACTATTTAAATCATAATTATTCAATTTCCAAGACATATCTATTTCATAAATAAACATTTATATAGCAAATATAACAATCAAATTTCTTTACACATTTATTCATTTAGACATCAATTAAACTATGAATTCAAGTTAAATAAACTTTATTACCAAAAGTCCAATTCAAATGTATTTTATTTTATCTATTCAAAGATACATTATTTATTATACAACATATTCATTTCAGGAAATAACCTTTATTAAAATTCCTAGGTTAGACTTAAGGTTCCATATTAAATCAATTTGATTATTAAGTTATTTAAATAAAATCTCTTTAAATTCCTTTTTCACTATTTACCTCTGTTAATCTTTTATAACTAATATTTAAGTGTATAAAAATCCTTTTTATATTGTATATTATCCAATTACATTGTTAACTTCAAAAAAAATTTAAGGTAAGTTATATTTGAATGCAATTGTAATATACAAATAAAACTATCCAATTCAATTATCTCAAGTTTGAATCATTTATCCAAAATTTTGATTTTTCTTTTTATAATTGAAATTATTCTTTAAGAAAAATTTAAGAATTTGAATCTTCGAACATCTTCAAACCATTTGGAGATAAGTAATTATATATACATAATATGTTAAATCAAATTTAAATCATATATCTTTATATATATTATAATCCAGTCATATTTTAGAAATTCAAATCAATCAGATTTTCCAAAACAAAGCTGTAGCAAGACTACAGAATGGTTTCTTCACTTCGAAACTCGAAAATGAACGTCGATGATGCTGCAGTCATCACCGAAATTATTTTCCAGCGACAAAGAGAAGAGCACTAAATTTTTAAACTTTAAAATTCTTTAGAGACAAATTTTTATTCAAAATACTTTAAATAATATCCTTTTAAAAATTTTAAACACAAGGTTTGAAACCATCGGAAATTAAATTCTTTAACTTTCTTGTTTTAAATTCATTTCAGTTCCCAGATAAATTTATAAACAACTATTTATAAATTCATTTGTAGAACAATAAATGATAAATCAAGTATTATCATTTCAAATTATCAATTTAAATCAATTTATTAAGTTCCATAAAATTATATATCCAAATTTATTTCATAAACCAAATTTTAAAATAATATTGTGTCAGTTTGTTCTGTCAAAGTGTTTTAGAAATCCTATCGATAGCGTTGATCAGACGAATCGATCGGAAACCCAAATCAACATTAACAACTCAAACAACACAATATAAAACAAAACATTAATTTACAA
Source organism: Allium fistulosum (assembly GCA_030737815.1). Classification (NCBI taxonomy): domain Eukaryota; kingdom Viridiplantae; phylum Streptophyta; class Magnoliopsida; order Asparagales; family Amaryllidaceae; genus Allium; species Allium fistulosum. Next base: position 1,392,207,565 of record CM060902.1, read on the forward strand.
GTACAGTTCAAAATGTTTGGAAGATAGATTGGAACAAAAGACAAGATGATTAAACAGAGTAGAGAGATGGGTAAGCTTAGATAAATCGCGGACAACCTTAACCGGGTCAACCGTGACTCAATGGATAAGATCAAATGTGGATTTTCCGGGGTAAATCTACCTTAAATCTCAAGAGATAGAGTTTGGAATAATAAAAGATATTAGCATCTAAACCAAGGATAAATATAAATCTCTGGTGAATCGATGCTGATTAAAAAGAATTTTCACCCTTTTACAAGAAAATTAGAATATTGGCGAGACCGCCAATTCACTATAAAGATCATTGGAAGTGGAGTCATGGGATACTCCAGAATCAAAAGATGATGAATAGTGAGGGACACGAATGAATTTCGGAACCGTAGGGAACGTTCCAAAATTCAAAGGAAAACGAATCAAAGGAAGAGATTCAAACTCGAACGAAAGTGATTCTGTAAATAAATTTACCATACATTCTAAGTTTTGCCTCAAAGCCAAAGCTCTGATACCAACTGTAACGACCCGATATTTTGGACCATTCGCATCCATTATAAGTGTATAGGTAGACACTCATGCCGGAGTTGAATTGCTCAAAATACCGCGTTGTAAATAAAATTTGGCAAATCTCAGAATATACAGTAAATAAATATAATCACAGATCACAGACACAGAGTAAAATAATGCAGCGGAAGTAAAAGAAATAGTAGTTCATGAAGCTACTATATAAATATATCAGAGTTACATAAGATACAACAGAAGAAATAGAGTACAACAAAAGTCTCAATAAAATAACCAAGTACAAGCTGAGTAGAACAACGGAACTGAAATAGATAGGACATGCAAGCAGATAATCTCCAGCGATTCAAATCTCCAAGAGAGTGGAAATCCAAATCTGTGAATAACTCAGGCTGACCCGAGCGTAAAGCAAAACACAAAACACTCGAGTCAGGACAATATATACTTATATAATGTAAACCAACTCAAGTGAACTGTAATAAAGGTACAAGTAACTTAGAAGATGCTTGGGACCGCCCATCCTCTAAGGATCCGTTAAACTATCTACTATGTAGTAATATTCGATATTATAATAGTGTCTAAATAAGTAAAGTATAATCATATCGGAAAATAGCGTTAAGGGGATGGAGAACCTTAACGCGGTCGGATCTTAAAATCATAATCGTAGTAAAGCTCGATATGGTAGGTGACACGGCACAACTAGGCAATGCCAGGGTAGATATACCAATTACGCATCCGGACTGGTGGTGACGCATAGCAGCCACTACCGCCCACCTCGAACAACACTCCCAAATCAAGGGTGCGCACCAAATCAATCACAAGTAATAGAATGGTATCGAAGAAGTGTGTCCGATCAGAGGTGCTACCTCATTGGTCCGTCAATCGCTCCTGTTTTAGCCACCTTATGCCAACTCACGGGAGTTGGGTCCACGTATATACCTTAGGATCGTCGCCACCATCCTACTTCATTCTGGAATCTCCACCGCGTACACGGTTGCCAAAGTGGTTTTCGGTAAGACAGAGAGTATGTCCATATCCGATCCCGGTCTCTTTAACAACCCAACGTTATTATAACCCGTGGTTATAACTTTTAAAAACAATACTTTTCTTCAAAATAAAATATCATTTCAAACCATATCTTTATCAAAATAAAGATTAAATCAATTCCAAACCATTTCCATATATTTAAATTTTCATATAATTTCAAAACTTCATTTCAAATCATTTTAATATAATAAAATATCATATCCTTACAAAACTTCATTTCAAATCATTTTAATAAAATAAAATATCCTATCAGTTCAAATCCAATATTCAACTTTAAATACCTTTTAAATTCAAAGATATCGTTCATTTACTATCATTTCAAATCACCTTTAAATAGTTTATATTCCAATCAAAATAATTCATTTAAACCTTTTAAAAGTGTAATTATTATATTTTCAAATCAAGTATTCAATTTCCACAGTTTCAAACCATTCTGAGTTCGTTTACTAAGTCAAAAACCCTAATTATTAAAATTTCAGCATTTCACAGCATTTAAAAACAACTGCTATAAGTTATATTTGAAAACATTTTTAATTCAGCAAAGACAGCACTTAAAACTGCTGTTAAAACTCAGTTTTAGTTGAATTATAGTTCAAAACAGAAAAGACAGCAATTCAGAAGTGCTGCGGTAGTTCAGATTTCAAAACAAGGGTTAAATTTGGTTTCAGCAAAGACTACAGACCATTATAGCATTTCCAGAGAATGCTATAATAGACCTGGGTTCAATATTAGCCTATAAGTTCAACTGCAGCAACTGCAGCATTTCAGAAATGCTGTAGTAGCCCTTTTATTCAAATTTTAGTGTAATTCAGAACCATAGCATTTCTGAATGCTATTAAAAGTGATTTCCAGCTTTTTAGTGTATTTCCAGCAATTAAATAACTTCATTTTAAACTCTTTAAACATTTTAAAAATCATAATTTAACATTTAAAATGTTTATTTACATATCATTTAACATGTATCTTTTTCACAATAAATTTCTTATAATTAAATCCAATTTTCAACAATTTACTTAATAAATTTAAGTGTAAAAGTTTCCAATTCTTCACATTTCAACAAATAACTTAACACTTCAAATTTAAATTACCATTTCACAAATTTAACTAAATTTCCAATTTTATTTAATTAACTAAAACCTTTAATTAAAACCAAATTTCACATTTCCAAGTCAAGTTATATTTTAAAAGATCACTTTTAAACATTCATTTATTTAACCACTTAAATTCATAGAAAAAAAAATCAATAATACTTTAATAAATCACTTAAATTCACATTTAATCAAATTATCATATTTACCATTTCCAAATAAAATTTAATATCCATTTTATTTATATAACTTAAATATCATTTTTAACCAAATTCCAAATTTCCAACTTAAGTTATATTTCAAAAATCCAGTTAAACCATTCATTAATTACATTTTTAACACATAGAAAAATCATAATTTCTTTATTTTAAACATTTCAAAATCTATTTAAATCAAATTTCATAAATTTATATTTTTAAAATACTTAAAAATATTCAAAACACTTTATAAAATAACCACGGGCCTGTATATAATTTTCTAACCTAGGTCAAGTGATACGGATATGTATCATTTCAATCCGCAGTTAAAAAAGAAAAATCCGGGTTCTATCATTTCAAACCCGCAATCCCAAGTTAAAATAATTTAAATAAAAATCATTCAGGCCTATCATTTCAGCCCATAACGATTTTTCCCTATTCTAAAGTCCGTTCGGGTATGTATCATTTCAACCCATAGTGATTCTAATCTACAGGGAACTTGCAATGGTGATAACAGATATAAATAACAGAATAACATTAAATAATAGTGACATATGATATAATAAGTGTAATAACAGGTGTGAACATCATATGATAATAATATAAACATATATAACATGATGATATACATTACAGATTCAAATGGTGTCGGTTTATCAGTTATATAGGTACATATTGTCTGGTGAGAATAACTCACCTGTTCAGAGCTGGAGATATCCACCAAACACACAACACAAACAAAATGAAGGCATGATGACATGGATATGACTTGAGAGTGGAGAGCCAAAGCAATTGGACTTGTTCAAATATTTACACAAAACAATACAAGCATATGTAAGTTTCAACTCGAATTAAACATCAAATAACATTAGAATTCAAAGCCCAAAACAATGCCAATTTCTTTGCACTTGTTCTCAACCTCATATGCTTCAGTTAGACATGTGTTAAGCTCAGCCAAGGCAGGTGATTGGGTCTGGTTTGGGTCACAAAAGGGTCGGCCATCATGGGTTATCAAGGTGAATAGGTATAGGTGCAACACTTTACAAAACAAGGCAAATATCATCACATCTTGGCTCTTATTGGGCTCGGCCTCAAGCTCTATGTTCATGGCCTGATGTCCAGATGGTGGTGGCTGATGTGGCAGAGGTTGGAGGTTAGGTCAGAGGTGGTGGTGGTGGAGGAAGTGGTGGCTAGAGGTTGATTGAAGGTGGTGGAGCAAAACTAGGTCATCTAGTGTACATAGGAATGGTTTTGGTGCAATTTTGTGATGATCTCATGCCATGGTGTGGTCGACCTGGTGGGGTGATGGTCTGGAGGTGGTGATGGTCAGCATACGTGGTGGTGGAGGTCGGCCAAGGGCTGGTGTAGGAGGAGCTGATCAAAATAGTGGAGAACAAATGCAAAGATCAAGTAGAAATATAGGAAAAACAAAGAAAAAGAGAAGAGATTACCTAACTTTTGATCAAACAAATGATGATAGCCGTATATTTTTGTTTGAGGAATGATAAGTTCACGTGAAAGAGAAAAGAAATTAAGGAGGTACGGCTGAAAATGAGAAACAAAGGCACGGCTAAGCAATTAAGAAAGGAGTTTGGAAAGGGAAAGGTCGGAAATGCAAAGAGACTTTGGAATTTCAAAAGTTTAAAACTCTTCGAATTTCTTCTATTCTCTTTTTATAAGTTTAAATATCTAAATATAATTAAAAATTCAGTTTCAATTCGAAAATGTAACAAAAATAAAAAAATATAAATAAATAAATATTAATAATATATGATAAAATAAGAAATTAGCACAAAAATGAAAACTAGTCTAGAAAATTTGAAAATAAACAGAATAAAATTTGGAAAATTCATATGGACTTGTAAAACATTTATAAACAAAGATAATAACATAAAATAAAAATGCATTCACAAAATGAATAAATAAATTTTAATTAAATATAATTTAATTGAACAAAATAGCAGAAAAATAGAAACTAGCCTTTAAAAATAGAAAATAAATTCAATACGCTTTGGAAAAATTATATAATCACTTTAAATTATTTAAAAGACAAAATTATACATAAAATAAAATATTAACATATATTAGAACAAAATATGACAAATAAAATATAATTTATATGTTTTTAAAATAAATAATATTGCAAAATAAACAGTTTATACACAAAATTGAAAATTACATAACTTCTACAATATAAGTCCGTTTTCAACGAAACGAAAAGCAGTATTCATGGAATTAAATCTATTTTCATAATAAAAGATAAAATTTAAGAATTTTAAATATTTAAATTTAAAGTTTAAAAGTCAAAGTTTGACCAGTTTGAACAGAAATTCACTTTACAGTAAAATATCCAATTTTTACCAGTTTGAAATTATAATTTACATAACAATCAAAATATATATTTAGAAATGAAATATTTGAAACAAAACAAGTTTAAAATAATTTCAAATTAAAATAAAGTTTTTCAATCAGGAAATTCAATTTAACAGAAATAAAATATAAAATAAAATAAGCCTAAAATGTAGGGTTGTTACATTTTCTTTCTTAAATTCAATTCATCTCCAACTTCCAAAAATTGAATTTTATTTAGCTCGAAAACAATCCAAGTTAATTCATTCAATAACTATTTCTCAACTTATTTAAACCACTCTTCTGTTTGAGTTCAGTTTCCATTCAATATTTACTTAAGTCAATAACTTAAGTTTATTTTCCATTTAACCAACCCTTTAAAGTTTTATTTCCATCTTTCATTTGATTCTTATTTAATCAAATTCCATCCATTTATTTATTTAATATAAGTGGTTCATTCACTCAATCATTATGAATTTTATTTTCCATACTCAATTCATCTGGAATTATTTTATTAATAACCAGGTCATTTCCAATTTATTTTTACTTATTTGGATTCCATTCGCAATCCAAACCATCACTATTTTAATCCAATTCCATTAACTAATTTATTATCTAATTAGTTCCTCCGCTGGTTAAAATTAAATACTTGCTTTTTAAATCCCAAATATCACTTCACTTAATATTCTTAAGTTCAATTTATTTTATAATTCAAGTTTGGATTTATTTAAAAATTAAGATTGCTCATCTTATCGTTTCCATTTGATAATTACAATTTCAAATTATAACTCTTAATGGTTCAAAGTACTGGATTCCCATTTATGACTTACAATTTCATTTCTATTCATAAGTTTAACTTACTTGCTGAAGATCTGGGACTATTCATTTAAGTCCATTTTCATCTTTACAATCAAATTTCAAATTATTACACTTAAGAACTTAAGAATATGAATTTCTTTACACAATTATAAGCATTTTACATTACCTTTATATCCAATTCAATTTGACTTCAACTTATTTACATTTAATTCAATTCCAGTTCTCAATTTTTATTTAACTTATCTTAAGTTAAATTCAAATATATTTTATTCACCTTCATATACTTGAATTAAATTTTAATTCTAGGATACAATTTTATACAAGTTTTACAATTCATTCACCTTCAAGTTCTCTAACTCTTTTATCTACCAACTTATATTACTCATTGAGTTATTTTCATCTCATAATTATAATCCCATAATTAAACTTTCATTTCCTTCTTATTTCAATCAACTTCATTCTATACTTTATATTGTTGATTCATTTAAATTTACACAATTATATTTTAAATAGAATTCCCAGAATTCAATTGCCCGGTTTTATTTCAAAACCATTTTGAATCCATAAATAACTCACACACCTGGTATATCACATCAAATCCCAATTTCCAAAACAATCTGCTTTTACCAACCAATTTTCCCTTTGAATTTCAAAACCAACCCAGTTCACAATCATTTCCAATTTAAAACAGTTTGGTAGCAATTTCTCTTTGGAAACTCGAAAATAGACATCGATGATGCTGCATTCATCACCGAAATTATTTTCCAGCGACCGAAAGAGAATTTAATGCTTTTATCACTTTAAAACCTTTCAAACATTTTTAAATCCCAAATCCCACCAGATTTCGATTCAATTTAAAAATATTCATGAAATAATATCACCATTATTTCCCCAAAACCTTTAAAAACTATTTTTGAAATCCAAAGGAATTTAAACCTTTCCCAAAACTTCAAATTCAAAATCCATTCAATTTTATATCCAAACATTACTCTGGAATTCTATCACATTTTATTTCAAGTTATAAGTCACATTTACAAATTTCATTTGTTTATGAATTTATCTCATTTGATTATAAATCACATTTGTAATTCACATTTGTATATAAAGTTTATCTCAATTTATAAATTTCATTTATAATCTACATTCCAAATTCCATTTTGTTATATAAATTTATTCTTCAACTTAGGTTATAAGTTTTCAATTTCTACTCAATAATGAGACTAACTCATTATGGTCATTTTCTAACAACCAAGCATCCAAATATAACTATAATAAATTTCGAATAATTATTTCTTTTATATACAAAATAATTTGGGCAAAATTATTTCATTCACCCTATTTAAAACAATATTGTGTCGAATTGTTCTATTCAAGTGTTTAGAAACCCCTTCGATACAGTTGCGCAGACTGTGCCGACGAAGGTTCATATGCCACTCAATAGATCAACCAACACAATATAAAACCATTTTATATTCACTAACAAATACGCGCTCATATCTATTAATACTCTCAAAATTCCCACCAGAGCCAAGGTTATCGCCAACCTTCGCTCTGATACCACTTGTAACGACCCGACTTTCCAGACCCGGAAAATCGAACCATTTTAGTTAAGAAGAAGAGGTAGAAGAAGAAAAATAGAAAAAAACAACATCAGAATCTAACCATCGCAGCGGAATAAAATATAATATATATTAACAGATCTTTACACAAATCAAAACTATATCAGTTTTATATAATATAGCATCAGAGTATACACCAGAGAACACATAACATATAACTGGACAATAACCATATCATGTCCTCAATACAACAGAGTACAACAATCAACACAGCGGAATATATATATATAAACAAGTACGGGAGATACGTCTCGCCATCCAGCTCATCTCCTGAGCTCCACAGCACCATATCCTGTAACCTATAATACTCGGTCTGACCCGAGCATCATATAAAACAATACCCGAGTCAGTCTGGAATACCAGCGTGAGAAAACCACACTCAAATTGATTATTAAAGTTTCAAAAATCCTTTTGAAAATAAAAGCGTCTCGTAAGACCACGCCACAAATAAACATGTCGGGTTTTTACCTTACGATAGCTAAAACACTTTTTATCAAAATCCTCTGATATTATAATAGTGTCTATTCACAAATACTTATTAAAATAGCCGAAATTGTTACATCTATTAAATTCCGGCATACTAGCCACAACGTGGGTAATACAAACAAAACTCGTACAAGGCACGTAGGGAGAATGGATTTCCAACGAATGACTAGGCACTGGGGTACCACCTGTCACAGTACGTGGCCTAGATCACAGTACCGAGGAGTACGCCCGCTCCCCTGCAACACAAGGCCGGAATCATCCCTTACTGGATAATTCCAAATAAAATCACCCCACGGTTGGGATCAGCAACCGCAACACTAAGCCGAAATAAAAGGGACATCTAGACAGGGATGACTTTACTCTCAAGTGGGGGCTACCCACGAAGCCTTGCTGCATAACCCCTGATTTTCAGTCATTCCCGGTTGATGAGGCTTGAGGTTAAACGTTACCTTTATAGAACATATCCCTTAGAATGCCCATCGTCCACCTGACGATGTCTCGAAAGCATTCGTCCATACAAGTCCGTCCCGGGTCCGAACGGAACCGAAGGCACTATTCCTACTACATCCATTTTGGAAATATCCTCAGGATTAGTAGCGACTAGCCCTTGCACTTCACTGCTCCATCTTCAACTCTGAACACGTTACACGAAACGTACAAACCGGATCGAAGTGGTATTCGAGTCTCCAGACCTAGAATCCCGGTATACGGAAACTCGATCCCGGTCTCTTCGAAACGATCAGCGCATTTGGCCAATATTGATAGTCGGTTATTTAACTATCAATTAACATCCACAAGCAACCATCACACAATAAATAATTTCCCACATTATTTATTTGCCCAAATATCTTTCTAAGATATATTTCCAAATTTTCAAAGCTCATTTGAAAACAATTTCAAACAGTTTCCGCTTACGGAATACATTTCCAAATATTTATTTCCTCTGAAACACCAAGTACAAAACACTTTTAGATTTTAAAATAATTTAAAAACACTTTATTTTAAATATATCTTATAACATTGAAATCAAACTACTTTAATACTTTATTAAAAATATATACTTTAAAATAAACCACTTTATAATATAAACTAAATTTCTCCTTTTAAAATATAATAGCAAATCACTTTTATGTAATTACTACAATAATAGATTTTGAAAATCTTACTTTAAAGTTTAAACATTTAAAAAGAATAGATTTTTCCAAACATACTTACTTAGGAAATTAACATTTAGAAATAATCAATTTTCTAAAACATGCTTTTAAAAACACAATTAGAACTTTTAACATATATTAAAAATTTCTTTGAAAACGTACTTGGCTATCCAGAGAAATACACTTCTCATTTCCATCTTTTAAAAATAAATCAACATTTATTTTTAAACCAATTCATATTCCTTTATAAATTCCCACCTTGAATTTATATTTCAAATATCCACTGATATTCCATTTCACTTTATAAACCCAGTTTATATCTCCAAAATCTCATTTCTCTTAAATTTCAAATCCCAAAATATTTAAATCAATTTACAATTGATTTTCCAATTTACTTTGAAATAAATTTCCTTAATCCATTTATTTCCAAATTCATTAACTTCCAGATTTTATTTCTTATTATGATTTAAAATCTTTAAACTGAACACAAGTTTCAGATTTCCCAAATTACTTCTTCCTTTTTAATTACATTTAAACATTGAATTAAAATAAATTATTTATTCTTTTAAGTAATATCCCATAAGTTTTCTTTAAATTCAATATTTCTCTGTTTATTCAAAATTCCTCTTTCCCATATTTATTAGAATTTTGGAAATCACTTTTATTCTTAATCAGATTCATTCTCCAATTTATTCCAAACTCTTTATAATTATTTTACTTAAGAATTTACTCTTTTATTTCTTTTCAAAAATTCCATTCTAGAGATTTTAATAACTCAGCATTATCCAAATCGGTCCAACCAAACCATAACATCCAATTATCCATATAAGTCATCACAGGATATCAAAATCATATCACAGAATATTTAACAAAATTAAATATTTTGAGGAATCCAGTTGGATCCCTCCAACCTGTTTCCCTGCATCCACAGATGTTAGCACAATACCAATTTCACTTCAAAGTGGAATATCGCGGTATATGGATTTAATATAAAATCATCCACTATTATGCGGCGCATAGGGTCTCATCCGCTATATAATGCAGGAATATCAACAACTCCAATATATACATATGCCAATATATATTGGTATATACTACTATATATAGTATAGCACATCAATCAATGCAATCATCCAATCAATTATTTAAATTTAACCATTTAAATTTAAATTCAACTGAGTGAGATTAACTCACCTTTGCTTTTATATTTGCAATCCAATCCACCTTGACTTGTTTCCTTATGATTTCAGACTGTATAAACATTAATATGATTTATTAATATTCAAACCAATCGAATGGTTAAATTTCCATTTGATAAATTTAATTTAAATTAAATCTAAATTTTTCTTAAATAAATTACATGGTAACTAAGATGATTTAACTAGATTGATCTGGACAAATTTATCACTAAATCCATTGTTTAAAAAAGTTAGTATATTAGGATATGTAAATGTATATTTATTTGTTTTTGAAAACACATACCCTTATGGAAATAGTCTATATAGACTTCGAAAATCTATATACATATATACCTATAAAAATTACCTATCTTACCATTCAAACATTTCTATTTCCTAAATCTTAACTGTATATATCATTTTCTTTTTGTTTAAACTCTATCTATATATTTCTCTATTTATCTATGTATATATATTTAAAATAAAATATGTATGCGTATTTATATATATCTATACTTATATATCTTCCTGGAAAAATAGTAATTTCCTTTACAGTAAGAATTTCCTTTTCTTCTTTAATTTGTAAAAACAAAGATCTGATTTTGAAATTCTTCCTCTGTACATATGTAAACATATATGACATATAAATAAATGAAAATCCCAAAACTGCTATACCTAGAATGCTTGCAGCTTCCCTTACGTCTTGACTTCGTCAGAGCAACGTGATCGATCGCCAACCCCACCTTGTTATTGAAAAACGCGACCCATTCCACAACGCTAACAGCCGCCGCAACCTCCTGAGCTTCACGCCCCCCTACGCGACATCGTCGCCTGCCATCTCGACTTCGAGCTCCCACTGCTAATCTTGCGCCTCCCCAATCCTTGCGAACAGGCCGCCGCCTTGAACTATTGCGACGCCATCATAGCCAACCCGCGAGTGCGAGATACTCGATCGCGACTTCGATCATCGCGGCAGACCACTGCTATTGATCTTCGTATGAGGCTGAAACGATTTGGCTTCGAACGAGTGGATTTTGATTTTCGATTTTTAAACGAGGCGAGAACGATTCGAACTGTGGGGAGAAGGGTTCCTGATTGCTCAGTTTTGCTTTGGTTTCGTTCTTCCATTTTTTTCTTTTTTTTTCGATTTAATTCCATTTTGATGAAGCCCGATTAAATTTAGGGCTCGGCTGCAAAAATAAAGGGAACGAGATATTTTTTTGTTTTAAATTTTTTTTCACAAGTTCAATTTGAAGCAATGAACAGGCACGCGACACAATGATGAAGAAAGACAGCTTCGTACCCTATAAAGTGGCTTGCTCTGGAAGTCAAAACAAATTATATTATATTTACTTTTACTTTTATTAAAATGATTTATTATCTCTAGACGTTTCCACTTCGTACAATCCCGATAACTCCAAAAATTACAAAACTTGAAATCCGGTAATAATACAGTATTACGGATCCAAGGAAACTGGTTTCGTCAAATTCCGAGACTGTGCCTCGGAAGGCTATTTTTAAATTCAATTTAACAATATATTTTTAAAATCTGATCAAAACATCTTTAAATTCAATTCTATCACTTTTATTATCTTCAATATTATCGATATAAATTTTACAAACCTTTAAATTATTTTTAACAAGCTTGAAATTTCAGATTCAACAAATTTACCAAATTTCCAATCGTTTGATTCAATAAATAAATTCAACAATTAAATTATCCAACAATTATTGATATTTGAAATTCAAGTTAAAATTAACCCTTGAATATTTAAAATTAATTAAATATTCCGATTTCAAATATTCAAAAAATTCCGGGTCATCACAGTACGATAAGTAGATAATGCCTATCAGTAATATAAAGTATCAAAATAGTGTTAAGGCGTTACCATTATCCCCCTTAACACATTTTATATAAGCGTTATAGTCTATACAGTACTGTAAACTCCACCGTAAACTAGTGGGATATCAGGGAGTACTCCATAGGTATAACACAAAACAAATCGTAGTGGTCGCGTATATAGGGATCCAAGTATGACAAGGCACATGAGGCAATACCCAAGGTAGTGAAACTACCGTTTGCCTGATCCGGACTGGTGAGAACGCATCGCCGCAGCGATCGCAACACCGCGAAACAACACTCCCAAAATCAAGGGTGCACCAATCGACAACAAGTAATGAGTAGTTCGAAGAAGTGTGTTCGCTCGAGGTAGCTAGCCCCCATTTGGCATAGCACGGCTCCTGTTTTAGTCATTTCCAATTTGACACAAGTGTCAAGGCTATCCATTATCGTTCTCTTTCTTCAGTCATCACGTACATCATTCCAACCACTTCATTCTGGATCACCACTCCGCGTATAGTTATTAAAGTGGTTTTCGGTTTAGACAGAGAGTATGTCCATAACCGATTCCGGTCTCTTTAATAACTTTCGTCATTATTTCACCGATTGGTCGTTTATATATTTCAAAACCAAATCAAATTCAATTTCAAATAGAATTCGTAAACCAACATTTCATTTGTCTTTCTAAATCAATTTCCATAATTTACGTTTCAGAACTTCCAAATTACCATTTCAAAATCTTATAATACAATTTCAATTTTTATTTAAACCATTCAAATATTGATTCAAGTTCGTATATAAGATTCATTTCGAAATCATTTAAATTAATTTAATTTAACATTCAAATCAATTTAAATTCGTTTATCGATTTCGTTCAATATTCGTTAAATAAATTTATCATTTAAAACCATTTCCATTTAATTTCCAATTCATTAAATCAATCACTTACGTTCAACTTCATTATATCAAACCTTCAAATTTAATTAAATTAGCTTCAACAAATCAACCCTTTAAATTACAAGTCTTACATTAATTTCAATAAAACACATTTTTTTTCTTGTTAGAAAAATTCACTTTCACTTATTTATTTACTTAGTTACAATTTCAAAACTCAATTTATAAAGAAACTTAAATTCACTTATACAAGAAGTTCAATTTTACTTAATAAAGAATTCAATTCAATTATTAAATAATTCAATCTTATTTAATTATTAAATAATTTCAAAACTTAATTATTTACTAATTTCAAAACTTAATTATTAAATAATTCCAAACATAATTATTAAATAAATAATTTTAAAACAACGTTCATTCATCATCTACTATGTTAATATTTTGATTCAGATTATTAAATATTAACATTTCCTTTCATTAAAATTCGCATTCCAACTTCGTTTCGAAACCATATTATTTATTCAAATAAAATCTTTATTTTATTTTTAAATCAAATCATTGACCAATCTGGTTTTATTTAATTCTCTATCCTAAGTCAAAGTTCAATTTGGGTATTTATCATTTCAACCCGATTCCATTCCAATTCAAAAATCAAAGCATAACAAAGGGAACTTGCAGTGTGATAACTGGGATGGTGTCAAAGTAAATAAACAAGCAATAACAACAATCAATAACAATCCAATAATCAATTCAAATAATCCCGAAATAACCATATTAATTCACATTGTTGTTTGTGCGAATTAATATAATTATTTCTAGAATCTACATTATCATTTCATGTAGATTAAAGATTATTACATTACGGTTCTTCACTTGTCATCTATTTACAATTTCATACATCATCAATTTAACAACATACATTCAGTGGTTCACGGTGTAATTAAACAAATCCTACGTGTCAATAAATTTAACATTTAAAAGGGTCATATTATACAAATGTCATTTAATCAAATTTAACACATATATCAAATCTAACTATCCTACGTCAATTCCAATTTCAAATTATTTATCACTTATAACATTAACAAATTTAACGTCCAATTGTAAACATCAAACAATCAATCATTTAACAGCCAAACTGGATTATCATTGCATATATAACAGATAATGGTGTCAGATGTCACAGGTGAACTGATACAGGTAATAACAGTGTAAATATCTAACAGCAGCATATTTCAATTGTCGTTTCAATTTAAATCAAATTTAATAAATAAAAGAACATTAATCGTGAGTGATTGCTCACCTTTCAAGGCTAGAGAGATGCACGAGAATGGAAGCGAATAGACAAAGATGAGCATACAAATCGAGCGAGCGGAACAGCGACAAGTTTGGATTTTACTGCGATAGATTCGATGTTGAGGATGTCAGTCAAAAGAGCATTAGATCAATGAAAAAGGATATATTACATATATAATATTTTCCTTTTCTCTTTTATTTTAAATCAGTTTAAACATATTTTAAAATAAAATATATATTTATTCTCAAACCAACATTAAATACTACATATAAAATATCCACATGCATATTTGAAAACAATTTCACGTATACTTATATGTGACAAATGTATATAATCTTATCTACAAACTCACATATTTATAATAATAAAATCAATATTATTATAAACCAGTATTTTATACTTAAATCGATAACAATGTACACGACACTTGTGTAAATATATATATGCTATATGCAATACAAAAGCGATGCAAAGAAATTGTACTAACATAATAATATACAATAAAATAAACTGATATATATACCCTGTAAACCTAGGAAAATAATCACTTTTACAATGAAAAGAGAATAAGCTCTGATTGTATAAACATATATATATATATATATATATATATATATACGAACAGGCCTAAGCCCACAGATATACAGAACTGACACATACATTGTAGATTGTAAAGTTTGTATTAAACCATAGTATCAACAACAAGTAAAATAACATATATCCTATATATTAAACCATAGTATCAGCAAGCATAACACCTATAAAAATAACTTTATAAACTTTTACATTAAAACTCAACATACTGAAACAAATAATATATTGTACGATAATAAAATATAATATAACCAAATATATAAACATACCATACAAAAAAAGAGGCTCGATTGCCGATGGATGAACATTTGGTGGTGAGAGGAAGCAGGATGTAGCCGAGGGAAGGAAGTTTGGCTGGCTGAGGGGAAAACATGGCCGTGGTTGACTGGCTCGAGTCGCCGGGGTGTTTCTCGGAGTTTGGGTTGCAATTGCGGAGGGCTATCGAATGTGAGGGATGATGGCGGCTGGAGGGGATGATGGGATCGGCGGCTTGGTCGAGGGTTGCAGACGTGGGGTGGAAGGAGGTCGGTGCACTGACGTGGCGAGTCAGGGCCGGTGGTGGCTACCATGGCCGAAGAGGGTCGGTGAGAGAGGGAGAGTTTGAGGCAGACGTGTGGGAGGTTGAACGACTGATGGTGGTGCCGAAGCCGGAGGTGGCTGGCTGTGCTCGGGGTGGAGGATCTTGGAGGGACAGGTGGATCTATATGACAGTGGAGGAGCTTGGCGAGGGGAAGCGGGGCAGATAGGCTGAGTTAGTGGGTTGTTTGGTCGGAGCAATGGTGATGACGGTCACGTTGCAAGGCGTGTGGATCTTTGGGTGGTGTTTGTTGCCGTGGGCGAGGCACTGGAGTAAGGCAGAGGGTTTATGGAGATGTGACAGGAGCGGGAAAGGCCGTTGGTGATGGGTGAGTAGAGGCTGGTTTGTGGCGACGTGGGCTGTCCGGTTCAAGGCTACGGTGAAGGAGGAGGTTGCATGAAGAAGAGCATGACATAAGCTTCTAGAAATGATGATAAGCCATGGGAAAAATAACGATAGGCAAATATGGTTGCCTCCATATATAATTTCTTTTCAAACTAAAACAGAACAGAAGAAAAAGGAAGGAGAGAAATAAAGTGGAGATCGAAGGGACGAGCTGAAATTTAAATTGAAAGTTGGAAACAGTGAAGGACATCAGTTGATTTAGTGGCTACTTGAAATTAGCAAATGAATATACACCCCAGCAAAACAAATGAAAAGTGAACGGGTGAGAAAACTAAAAGTCACGCACGAATTCAGAGAATCTACATAAATATCTAACCTAGGGAAGAGCAGCAGCCTACTGTTGAATGAAGTAATTATATTAAAAGCAAACGGCTGTTTACTTCCTCCAGAACAAATGGAAACAGAACCCAAAATTTATAAACGGTACCAATACGGATAACTGTTTCGCAAAGTGCAACGTACACCGAACTCCGAATTTGACAATCGAATATACCGTAGAGATCCGCACGACGAGATGATCAAAATGGTATACAGATATCAGTGGTTTGATTGAATTATAAAAATTCGAATTTTTCTACTATGGAAAATGCATAAAAACACAGAAAAATAAGATCGACGGAGCTAAAGAAGTCCGAATTTGAAAAACGAAAAATGACGTCTTGCTCAGAAGACGGTTTAGAATTTTCTATGTAAAAATATTTAAGTTTTGAAAATGTTTTATTTTCATCGCTTTTTAACTGATTAAATTCAAATGAATTTACGCACGAAATAAACTTCCATATTTTCTGACGAAAATTTGCAGTTTGCTATGTTTAATTAGACGCATTCCAAAGAATAAATTTTTATCTCAAAATTTTATCGTTTAAAATTTCATAAAATTTCAACTAATTACGTTATTAAAAAGGTTAAATTTTATGGGTCGTTACAGTTTGCTTCGAGGCAGATGTGCGTACAAAGGGTCATCCGCTCATGCACGGGAACGTATAGGGTCTCATCTGCTAAAATATGTGGGAATATATCCAAACGACCAATATATATATATATATATATATATATATATATATATATATATATATATATATATGCAGACACACATATCCAAACAATCATCAAAACAGCATAATAAAAATATTCCCACTTATATAAAAATATAAGCGGGCCAGAGAGTCTGGCTTTTACTCACTTTGATTGCAGTCGTCGTTGCAGAGTTTTACTTTGATTAAAAACGAACTGGCATTCGAATTTAACCAAAATTTTCATTAGCTCCAAATTCATCCAAACTAGCTCTAAAATGTAGTGCTCGATAATATGAATTCAATGCAATTCGTTTCGTGCGAAACGGACCTCGTATGAAAAAGTTATGCTATTTTAAACATTCGAATTATATAATATAATTAACGTTTAAACTAATTATGTAATTAATAAAATTAACCCACGTTTAAACCTTAATCCTGCCTCTCCATCATCATTTGCACGTTACAGCCGTACCTAACTCGTCGTTCAACTTCATCCATCGCCGTGGCCTCCACGATCGCCTAGAACACGATTAACCATCACCATCGCATGAGCCTGCGCGAGCTCTACCCATGGCCTCCGACCACACCCCCTAGCTCCGCCTCCACCTCATAAAACGCCCTAAAACGCACGACCTTCATGAGCCATTTTCTCCTTGATCGTCATGCCGCTTTAGATCATAGCCGTTGATCTTAAATATCTCGACGAGATCTTCATTTTCCATGTAGAAGTCGAGATGTATAAGTCGATGGATGTGGAGATATTAGAGGATAAAGATCGGATGATTCTGGCCATTGAATTCAAAGTGGCGGCCGGGTATGGAACCCTAGGGTTTGTGAAAAAAGGAAAAAATGAGTGGCTTTTATAGAAAACTTTCGTGCACTATTCATCCGAAAATATTTCGAACTCCAAACAAAGCATGCCGCCTGGCGTTCATAATGTTTTACCCCAATTCTGAACACAATGGAATATGTATCGTAGGTTAATTCCATCGTATTTGGAAGATAGGTTTTCGAATCGAGTTATTTTAATTAAAATTTCTTAAATAAATTTCTATGCGTTTCACCTTCGCACGATCAAACCATAAGTCCGATTGACACGAAATTTGAAATCCTATAAAAATATACTATTACGGATCCAATGAAACTGGTTTCGTCCAATCCCGAGACAGTGTCAAAAATGACTATTTTTCGCGTATTAATTAAATATCAAAATTTTCCAATTTCTGCAAATTTACTTTTAATTCAATTTTAAAAGTTTACTATCTCTATTCTAATTCAAATAGGATTTAAATTAAAATTAGAAATCATTTTTATTCACATTAGATTCCAAAATTCAATTAATTAACTAATTTAACTTATAATATTCATTTTTCAATATTTAAATTCAATTAAATGTTCTAAATTCAGGCGATTGAAAAACTAGGTCGTTACATTTATGATGATGATTTTGAAGACGAAGATCTTCATGATGCAGGGCTACTTTCCACTAGACCCGCGATGCATATTATATATATAGTGGCAGTAGTGCTTTGTTATGGAAATCTATGATATGCAAGGACCTCTCGCTACTAATCCTAGGGGTAATTCCCGATAGAATTTGATAGGAGAGTGCCTTCGGTTTTTCCTGTTCTTGGACAACTTTTATGGACGAATGTCTGACGTTGCATTTCTAATTACATGAATTGATCCCTTTGAATGTATCATCTGTTTGGTGGCGGAGAAGGCAACTTCTCTTAGCTTAACACCCTTTCCAGAGACGTATGAGTTCAAGAGTTATACATTTGTAGAAATCAGTTGTGTGATTGTGGGAATGGAAAAGTGGCATTCAAAGTAGAATGTGCTATGTGAAAGGTAATCGTTACCTCTAGCCTCATCACCTAGAAATAATAGAAACAGGGTAAAAGCGATAGGGCTATATGGGTCGCTCCCATGAGGATATGGTAATCACCTTTCTACATTACTCTCTATATATCGAGTATGTTGTGTATGATGTAGCCACGGATAGGTCGAGAATGACTGGGCGATGTCATATTCGGTACTATCCAGCGAAGGGGTAGGCTAGTTCTGTGTTGGTTTAGGCGTTCAGTATCTGGACCCTAGGTACATTTTTCTATTGGTGCACTGTTGGAAGGTAGTCCCTTACCTTGTCATTTGTATAGATTCCATTCTCCAATACATGCTTGCCATTTTGTTTGTATAACCTAACCTGCAGCTAGTATGCTGGAATTTAGTAATGTAACAATTTCGACTATGATTAATATTATTTATATACTAGGCACTAGTATAATATCAGATGATTTGTTATAAAATGTTTTGGTTATCATAAGGTAAAAACATGTCCGTGTTTATGTGCAGTGTGGTCTTATGAGACACGTATATTTTTATAAAGAAAATGTTTGATAACTTTAAAATAAATTTCAGATGTTTTTTTCTCACGCTGGTTTACCAGACTGATCCGGGCGTTCTTCCCTTTCAATGCCCGGGACCGAGCATATTTATAGATTTAAATTTGCATGCTTTGGAGTTTTAGCAGACAAGATGGTGGTCTTAAGGTCGTATTCACGTATATGTTTATTTTCCGCTGCATTGTTATTTAAATTATCAGCATTTGTTTGGACAGGTTATTATAACTATCCAGGCTGATGATTGTGATTGGTTATTGTACTCTGAGGGATGTATGTATGTTGATAGTTTCTCTTTTGCAAAGTTCGTTGATATTATATTATTTGTTGTTTTGTTGCGATTATGAGATTCTGTGTTGTTTTAGTTTCTCTTTCTCTCCTTCTTCTTTTCTCTTCTTCTTTCTTCTTTCTTTCTCATAACAATCGGGCTTTTTGGCACTTGGATTTGCCGCACGTGAATACCAAGGATGTATTAGTGTCAATTTTCGAGGGTCGAAAAATCCATTCGTCACATTTACCCTAACTGTTGATTTGGTTTAAAAGAGAACTAGTCAAATCAACCTTCTTATATTAATGTTGCTAAAGTGGGTGTTAAGACTCTCTTGCCTTAAGACTTTGACCTTGAGCAAAGCTCAACAAATCATAGCCCTACATGTGATGGGTAGCATCTTATCAGTTGTATCATATATAACTCTAACCCGTGGTCCTTGTCTCATCTCGACCTTGAGAAAAGCTCAAAAAATCAAGAGAGATTATTCACTCGTACCTATTATTTAGCGAAAACCTAAGTATAATTGTAACGACCCGACTTTCTTTGCCCAGAAAGACGCATCATTAATAAGAAAGAAAGGGATAGAAGAAGAAAGAAGAGAAAGAAAGAACAACAACACATCAGAAATCTCACAGCGGAACGAGAAATATATTATATCACATAAGATATTACATAGTATCATATACATCAGAGTACACAACTTATACATAAAAATATAGACAGTTATAAACTTCTGTCTATTATACAACACAACTATATCAATACAATACATCATACACAGCGGAAACTCTATATATCTACACGCTGAAGCCTCCTGCTCCACAGCTCCTCCAGTATTCGTCAAGACTAACCTGAATCCCTCGACTACTCAATACAATATTGAGTACCCAAGAGTTTAATAAAACAGAAAATAAACACTTGGGTCAGACATGGGTCTGGTGTGAGTAAACGGTTTAAATTGCTTAACTTTGAAAACCTTTGAAACAAAAGTATCACGTAAGACTCCCCACACATAAACATGGGTAAGTTTTTACCTTACGCTAACTAAAACATTTGATAGGAAATCTGATTGTATTATAATAGGGTCTAGGGTCTTCAAGTAAAATACAGAAATAGCTGAAATGCTTACATCTCACATTTCAACATAGTTGGGCACAACTAATACGTACGGCACTTATTGGAGTTTGGATTCCATACAATGGCAGGGCTACCGGGGTACCGCCCGTCACAGTACGTGGCCTAGATCACCGTACCGAGGATCACTCCCAATCCCCTGCAACACAAGGCCGGAACATCCCTTACTGGATAATTCCCGCACAAGATACCTCACGGTTGGGATCAGCAACCGCACCACTAAGTCGAAAATAGAAAGGGACATCTAGACAGAGGTAACCTTGTCCTACTTGGGTGCTACCCACTAACCTTGCTGCACCTCCCCTGTTTTAGCCATTCCCGGTTTGTGAGGCTTGAGGTCACGATTACCTTTAAACAGAACACATCTATCTTAGAATGCTCATCGTCCACCTGACGATGTGCTGAAAGCATTCAATCCATACAAGTTCGTTCCGGGTTCGAACGAAACCGAAGGCATTATCTCGTTACACTCGTTTTGGAATCACCCTCAGAGTTAACGACAATAACCCTTGCACTCTGAATCTTCATCTTCACTTGATTCACGACCTATCGTTAATTTGGATCGATGTGGTATTCGGGTCTCCAGACCTGGAAATCCGGTATACGGAAACCCGATCCCGGTCTCATCGAAATCCAAAGCGTATCTTTTAAAGGCCAAGTTGTTTTAAAGTTAAAACAATTCAATTCAATTATCTTTATACACAAAGAAAGATAATTCACAATAGATAATCAACATTATCAGATAATCCATATTATCATCACAATTCAACTAACATCCATATCATACAGCATATATCTCATCAGAGATATCAATCAATGCAAAGCATTCAGTATTATCATCCATCCATAAGTAATGATTTATATCATCTCTAATTAATTTAAAGTGAATTAAATTAATTACTTCATTTTATAAATCCTTCTTACATAACCATTAATTAATTATAATTTAATTAATTAATTATCTTCTAATATTTCATTTCAATTAATCATCTTTGATTAATTATCTTTTAATTACATCCAAGTAATTTATCTTTAATTAATTATTTAAATTAATTATCCTTAACCACTTATAGTAATTAACCTTTAATTACTTCATAAATTAATTAACTATAATTAATTAAATTAATCAACTATAATTAATTACATTAATTCTTAATTAATTACATTAATTAATTACTTTATTTATTAATTATTACTAAATTAACCAATCTTAATTACATCATTAATTATATTAATTAATGATCCTTAATTACAATTTAATTATTAATTACTTTAATTAAGTTAATTACATTAAGTAATTAACCTTTAATTAAACAACATTTATTAATCACCTTGATTAATCTTCAATCAGTAATTAACTACCCTTAATTACTTTCATTAACTAAATTAATTACTTCCTTAATACATAACCAATCCATTAATTACCTCAAGTAATTATCTATTATTTACTTCCTAAATAATCACACCTTAATAATTACATTAATAATTATTATCAAATCATCTCTTGATTATTCTAAATTAATTAAACTTAATTAATTAACTTAACTAAATCAAATTAATTTAATTAATTACAATATGTAATTAATTTCTTAATTACTTCCAATAAGTAATTCATTTAAAACAAATTCTATAATTGATTATCTTAAATTAATTAAACTAATTAATTATCAAAATTTATCCTATTAATTCATTATTTAATAACCCATAGTTAATGACCTCATTAACTATTATTTAATTACTTTCCTTAAGTAATTAACTTATATTAATTATTATTAATTCTAAATTAATAAATCTTAATAACTAATTTATTAATCTCTAATTACTAAATTAATTAAGTGTTAACCATAACTTAATTAATATTTAATTACACTTATTAATTAATTCTTAATCATTAATTAATACTCTAATTTATAATCCCTAACTACAAATTAATCATCCCTAATTAATTTATCCTAATCATAAATAAATTAGTTTAACCTTTAATTACCTATTTAATTAATCCAAATGATTAATTAATCAAATTAAACTAATTATCTATTAAATCTCTTAATAAATTAAATAAACACAAGTCTTTAATTAATTTAAGATAAACTTTATTTTTATTGATAAACAAGTTATCATTTACAATTTATATTTGAAATATTCATTTCAAATCTACTTTTAAATTTCATTTTAAATGTTGTATTTAAAATGAATACCAATTTATCTTTAACTAAGTTTTTAACCAATTTAAAAACTTTTACTTATTAAAAATCTTATCTCTTATAAAAGAAATTTAAGAAGAGTTTAAACCAATTTCCTTTTTAATTTCAAACAATTTAAACCCAGATTAAAGTTTTAAAACCAGACAGTTTTAAAAACCTGTCAACACAAAAGTGCTCAAGTCTAACCTAATCTGCTTCGAGTCCCCACCCTAGTTTCCCCGAGTCTCCCTCGCAAAAACACTCAAAAGTCTCGAGTCCTTCCTGTCACTTGAGTCCAACCTTCCAGCTACACTACTTCGAGTCGCCTCTCCCATTTCTTCGAACATCACCTCCAGCTTCGCTCCCATCCATCAGTTCCCCTCCGATCCCTCTCGAACTCGAACTCGACTAAATCCAAACCTGGCAACACTGACTCGCGACCAACCAACCACCTGTCATCGCCTCGTCTTCGCAAACCCGTCCACCAGAACTCCTCCAACTCCGGTCATGACTACGACTACCTTAGAGCTTCAATTCCCCAAAATATCTCAAGGCTCGATCCATCAACGAAGTCAAACGAAACAAATTCGTATCCTAACTTAAAACTAGGGCTACAGGAAAGAAACCATCACCACGGCTACCAAAAGAATTTGCATCACCATCGACTATTTTTCCAAGCTTCTCTGATGGCTCCTCTACCCACAAGAACAATCCCGGCCCTTCACTATCAATAGATCACCAGAATTTACAAGTTTTCCCCTTTTTGTTAAAACTAGAACTGCTCTTATTATACTAGACTAAAAACTATGATATTCATGCTAAAAATCATATTATCATTTATGTTTTCGATTTATAAGTCTGAATATATAAATTATAATGTTCAAATTTTCAC
Organism: Allium fistulosum; assembly: GCA_030737815.1. Taxonomy (NCBI): domain Eukaryota; kingdom Viridiplantae; phylum Streptophyta; class Magnoliopsida; order Asparagales; family Amaryllidaceae; genus Allium; species Allium fistulosum. The sequence continues at coordinate 1,392,231,538 of CM060902.1, forward strand.
TTTATTATAACATGCCTCTGTTGTTTTAGATTACAGGGGCAACCAGGTATGAATTTTGACTTAACTAGGCTTTTAAACCTTAGTATATGATAATTAAACAATACTTACTTATAAGTTAAATCCTAATAAAAACTAAATCAAGTAGAAAGAGATTTAAAGGAGAATTCTGGAGTCTGGCAATAAACAGATCAGAGAACAATATCATACATGCACACTTATATACATTCATGTATATACAAAATCATCAACAAACATTCACATCCAAACAATATTTATCACCGGGTTAAACATGCATCATGATTTCCTAATTTAATTTAAGTAAAAATGTTACTCACCACTAAAATGGAGACAGAGCCTATCTTTTGAAAACTGTTTTGAAGACTGTTTTGCTTAAGACTGGAAAATGATTTGATCTTTTAAAACTTGGAACTGAAATGCTTTAAATCCCCAGAAGCTTTGCATGCTACTGAAGCTTGGTTACAGACAGTCTTGAAGAACAACTGCAGGCTTCCAGATTTGAAGAATGAATGCAGACAGTCTTTGAGTTGGTTCCAGATTGAAAAGAATGCAGACTGGTTTCTCGAATTAGGAAATTTGGTTACAGGTTGGTCTTTTGATTTGAAAGATTGTAACTTGGTTACAGATTGAAGGATTTGGCTTAAGGAAGATTTGCAGATTTTCTTTTGAAGTGTAGAAATGAATTAAGGCCGAGGATTTGATATTTGCAAATGGAAATGAGATTACAGGGTCTTTGATTTTGGTTGAAGAAGATTTACATGTCTTTGCTTTAGGATTTGGAAATTTGGTTACTGATTTGTTTTGAATAAATTTCCAGCTGAAACTTTTATCTTAGCTTTTGAAAAATGAAGATTAGAAAAGAATGGGAAATGAAGAAAGCATGTTTTTATAAGTATAATTGATTTATTTAGAAATTAAAAGAAAAATCAAAAATAAAAGGACACTTGTCTCAAATTTTAACAATTGTCAATTTGTAATGTTTGTTGATTAACACTTGTCAAAACAAAGACTTAAGATAATGACATATGTCTCTTAAGTAATTTTTACATATTTAACTTATTTTAAAAATGCCTTTTCTTATTTATAAAATACTTATCTATATATATATATTACTTTTTAAAGAAACAAAAACAAATTATATCTTAAAATAAAAGTGTATACAAATATTCTAAGATCTAAAACAATTTAAATATTTATTCTTTGAATTTCAAAACTTAAATTCAAATCCAAATTAAATTAAATCCTAAGATTCAATTTAAAAGCTAAGTTATATATATTTATATATAACTATTTATTCATTTTAAGCTTAAGTTAAAATATATCTTAAACAATTTAAACATTTATCTAAAGTATATTTAAAACTATAAAGTTATTTATTTAAATAACTTTGAAAGCTCATATTAAACTAAATCTAAATTTCCAATTTACCCAAAGCTTCTATTTACAATATATATAAATAAATATATATATTCAAATAGGAAATATCTTATTAACTTTTAAAAGATAAAATCACCAATTAATACTAATTTAATCAGATTATTAAATTAAATTCAAATCTTATTATCAAAGATCATCAATATCAATTTAATTATTTAACAGATTATTAAATTGATATTGTTAAAATTTCCGGGATATTACATTCCTTCCCCCTTAAAATAATTTCGTCCCCGAAATTTAAACAAAGGTAATTTAATAATCTTATTAAAGATTTTAAATTTTAAAACACAAGCATATACTATCATCCATATGCTAACAACCATAGCAACCAATTCATCCAATCAATCAAATCTAACTATCCAGACAAAATTCTAGATAGAATTCCTCGAGTTTCCCCAAGTATATATATACCGGGATACTCGCTCTACAACAATCTAAACTACTAAGCTATAGATCTCCTACTCATCTAGATCTACAGAACTAAACAGAATATCAGACTACAGACGAGTCTGACTCAACAATCACACCTCCAGAACTGCAGATTCCAAAACCAAAGATAAATCAACTACGTACTCCCTCAGAGATACGTAAAACACAATGAATTCCAGTTATCCAAACTGACAATTCAATTCAGAAGACCAAATACTTATTTAGGTCAGAACACAGAAGAGATCCAAACTTACTTCTCCCATCCAGAGATACACTCCAAACTGCTTTCGCTGCTCAACTCTGATCTGAGGTAGAACACAAGCACAGACTGGACAACTCATTCCAGAAATAAGATTCACTGATCCATAAAGAAAACTCAGATATTCCAGCAAAACTTGAGCTGCTTCACCAACTCCATCTCTAGGAAACATCCTTCCACTAGACTGAACCACCGGTATCACTCATGGAATCCAGTCGATAAGAAAACTCAACCTCCAGATGCGGACAAACTTCTGACTTCCCTGAAAACATCAGAAAAACTCTGACAACCCAAGAGAACACTCAGACAATCGCAAGTCACTTTTGCGATCAACCCAACCTAATTCCAAACAGACTGTTCTCTCTTTACCAATCAAAACAGCTTACACTTATTTATCCAATTTATCGAAGAATTGGATCCACTCTGCTGCTTCTGAACTTCACTTCCAGAAAACTGCTCATCCAGAAAAACTTTCTGCCAATCCAAGAATACTCCGAGCTGCAACGCTGCCACAATGCCAAAGACTTCCTAACCAAAGCTCTTCGAGAAACTCGGACTCCAAACCAAACAGAAACACCATGCTGAACTCAGCCACAACACCGAAGCATACACACTTCCTTAATCTTGTTCCAAAGAAAACATCTTCGGGAATATCCATCGTCACTGTATCTCATCATACAGCTACTATTACCTGAGGTATCAAGGTACCATCACTCGCTTCTGTTCAACCGACAGATCCAACTTTACTCATCCAAACTTCAAAGATAAACTCCGAACCATTACAGTTTCCTTCGGAGATCGATGAAATTCTTCACCACAGCAAAGCTTACTCGAGACGGTATTAGGTCTACAGTCTCGACAGTTACACTTCCAACCTCAACACTCAAATTCTAACTATTGGTAGTCGTGTTACTCACACTACCACCTTATCTACCTTTATAACTTATATTGGAAAACCCGAACAGGTAACCCAACAAATAGGTAGAAATATATATATATATATATTTAAAATGATACTTTTTATATAGAAATTATTTCTGGGTAAAATTATTTCATTTACCTCTTTAAAACAATATTGTGTCGAATTGTTCTATACAAGTGTTTAGAGATCCCTATCAATGTTGTGGCGTCCCACACATCGACCAGAATCCATAAACTACTCAATAAACCAATCAACACAATATAAAACAATTTTATATTCACTAACAATTACGCGCTCATATCTATTAATACTCTCAAAATTCCCACCAGAGCCAAGGTTGTCGCCAGCCTAAGCTCTGATACCATATGTAACGACCCGACTTTCTTTGCCCAGAAAGACGCATCATTAATAAGAAAGAAAGGGATAGAAGAAGAAAGAAGAGAAAGAAAGAACAACAACACATCAGAAATCTCACAGCGGAACGAGAAATATATTATATCACATAAGATATTACATAGTATCATATACATCAGAGTACACAACTTATACATCACAATATAGACAGTTATAAACTTCTGTCTATTATACAACACAACTATATCAATACAATACATCATACACAGCGGAAACTCTATATATCTACACGTTGAAGCCTCCTGCTCCACAGCTCCTCCAGTATTCGTCAAGACTAACCTGAATCCCTCGACTACTCAATACAATATTGAGTACCCAAGAGTTTAATAAAACAGAAAATAAACACTTGGGTCAGACATGGGTCTGGTGTGAGTAAACGGTTTAAATTGCTTAACTTTGAAAACCTTTGAAACAAAAGTATCACGTAAGACTCCCCACACATAAACATGGGTAAGTTTTTACCTTACGCTAACTAAAACATTTGATAGGAAATCTGATTGTATTATAATAGGGTCTAGGGTCTTCAAGTAAAATACAGAAATAGCTGAAATGCTTACATCTCACATTTCAACATAGTTGGGCACAACTAATACGTACGGCACTTATTGGAGTTTGGATTCCATACAATGGCAGGGCTACCGGGGTACCGCCCGTCACAGTACGTGGCCTAGATCACCGTACCGAGGATCACTCCCAATCCCCTGCAACACAAGGCCGGAACATCCCTTACTGGATAATTCCCGCACAAGATACCTCACGGTTGGGATCAGCAACCGCACCACTAAGTCGAAAATAGAAAGGGACATCTAGACAGAGGTAACCTTGTCCTACTTGGGTGCTACCCACTAACCTTGCTGCACCTCCCCTGTTTTAGCCATTCCCGGTTTGTGAGGCTTGAGGTCACGATTACCTTTAAACAGAACACATCTATCTTAGAATGCTCATCGTCCACCTGACGATGTGCTGAAAGCATTCAATCCATACAAGTTCGTTCCGGGTTCGAACGAAACCGAAGGCATTATCTCGTTACACTCGTTTTGGAATCACCCTCAGAGTTAACGACAATAACCCTTGCACTCTGAATCTTCATCTTCACTTGATTCACGACCTATCGTTAATTTGGATCGATGTGGTATTCGGGTCTCCAGACCTGGAAATCCGGTATACGGAAACCCGATCCCGGTCTCATCGAAATCCAAAGCGTATCTTTTAAAGGCCAAGTTGTTTTAAAGTTAAAACAATTCAATTCAATTATCTTTATACACAAAGAATGATAATTCACAATAGATAATCAACATTATCAGATAATCCATATTATCATCACAATTCAACTAACATCCATATCATACAGCATATATCTCATCAGAGATATCAATCAATGCAAAGCATTCAGTATTATCATCCATCCATAAGTAATGATTTATATCATCTCTAATTAATTTAAAGTGAATTAAATTAATTACTTCATTTTATAAATCCTTCTTACATAACCATTAATTAATTATAATTTAATTAATTAATTATCTTCTAATATTTCATTTCAATTAATCATCTTTGATTAATTATCTTTTAATTACATCCAAGTAATTTATCTTTAATTAATTATTTAAATTAATTATCCTTAACCACTTATAGTAATTAACCTTTAATTACTTCATAAATTAATTAACTATAATTAATTAAATTAATCAACTATAATTAATTACATTAATTCTTAATTAATTACATTAATTAATTACTTTATTTATTAATTATTACTAAATTAACCAATCTTAATTACATCATTAATTATATTAATTAATGATCCTTAATTACAATTTAATTATTAATTACTTTAATTAAGTTAATTACATTAAGTAATTAACCTTTAATTAAACAACATTTATTAATCACCTTGATTAATCTTCAATCAGTAATTAACTACCCTTAATTACTTTCATTAACTAAATTAATTACTTCCTTAATACATAACCAATCCATTAATTACCTCAAGTAATTATCTATTATTTACTTCCTAAATAATCACACCTTAATAATTACATTAATAATTATTATCAAATCATCTCTTGATTATTCTAAATTAATTAAACTTAATTAATTAACTTAACTAAATCAAATTAATTTAATTAATTACAATATGTAATTAATTTCTTAATTACTTCCAATAAGTAATTCATTTAAAACAAATTCTATAATTGATTATCTTAAATTAATTAAACTAATTAATTATCAAAATTTATCCTATTAATTCATTATTTAATAACCCATAGTTAATGACCTCATTAACTATTATTTAATTACTTTCCTTAAGTAATTAACTTATATTAATTATTATTAATTCTAAATTAATAAATCTTAATAACTAATTTATTAATCTCTAATTACTAAATTAATTAAGTGTTAACCATAACTTAATTAATATTTAATTACACTTATTAATTAATTCTTAATCATTAATTAATACTCTAATTTATAATCCCTAACTACAAATTAATCATCCCTAATTAATTTATCCTAATCATAAATAAATTAGTTTAACCTTTAATTACCTATTTAATTAATCCAAATGATTAATTAATCAAATTAAACTAATTATCTATTAAATCTCTTAATAAATTAAATAAACACAAGTCTTTAATTAATTTAAGATAAACTTTATTTTTATTGATAAACAAGTTATCATTTACAATTTATATTTGAAATATTCATTTCAAATCTACTTTTAAATTTCATTTTAAATGTTGTATTTAAAATGAATACCAATTTATCTTTAACTAAGTTTTTAACCAATTTAAAAACTTTTACTTATTAAAAATCTTATCTCTTATAAAAGAAATTTAAGAAGAGTTTAAACCAATTTCCTTTTTAATTTCAAACAATTTAAACCCAGATTAAAGTTTTAAAACCAGACAGTTTTAAAAACCTGTCAACACAAAAGTGCTCAAGTCTAACCTAATCTGCTTCGAGTCCCCACCCTAGTTTCCCCGAGTCTCCCTCGCAAAAACACTCAAAAGTCTCGAGTCCTTCCTGTCACTTGAGTCCAACCTTCCAGCTACACTACTTCGAGTCACCTCTCCCATTTCTTCGAACATCACCTCCAGCTTCGCTCCCATCCATCAGTTCCCCTCCGATCCCTCTCGAACTCGAACTCGACTAAATCCAAACCTGGCAACACTGACTCGCGACCAACCAACCACCTGTCATCGCCTCGTCTTCGCAAACCCGTCCACCAGAACTCCTCCAACTCCGGTCATGACTACGACTACCTTAGAGCTTCAATTCCCCAAAATATCTCAAGGCTCGATCCATCAACGAAGTCAAACGAAACAAATTCGTATCCTAACTTAAAACTAGGGCTACAGGAAAGAAACCATCACCACGGCTACCAAAAGAATTTGCATCACCATCGACTATTTTTCCAAGCTTCTCTGATGGCTCCTCTACCCACAAGAACAATCCCGGCCCTTCACTATCAATAGATCACCAGAATTTACAAGTTTTCCCCTTTTTGTTAAAACTAGAACTGCTCTTATTATACTAGACTAAAAACTATGATATTCATGCTAAAAATCATATTATCATTTATGTTTTCGATTTATAAGTCTGAATATATAAATTATAATGTTCAAATTTTCACTTTATTATAACATGCCTCTGTTGTTTTAGATTACAGGGGCAACCAGGTATGAATTTTGACTTAACTAGGCTTTTAAACCTTAGTATATGATAATTAAACAATACTTACTTATAAGTTAAATCCTAAAAAAAAATAAATCAAGTAGAAAGAGATTTAAAGGAGAATTCTGGAGTCTGGCAATAAACAGATCAGAGAACAATATCATACATGCACACTTATATACATTCATGTATATACAAAATCATCAACAAACATTCACATCCAAACAATATTTATCACCGGGTTAAACATGCATCATGATTTCCTAATTTAATTTAAGTAAAAATGTTACTCACCACTAAAATGGAGACAGAGCCTATCTTTTGAAAACTGTTTTGAAGACTGTTTTGCTTAAGACTGGAAAATGATTTGATCTTTTAAAACTTGGAACTGAAATGCTTTAAATCCCCAGAAGCTTTGCATGCTACTGAAGCTTGGTTACAGACAGTCTTGAAGAACAACTGCAGGCTTCCAGATTTGAAGAATGAATGCAGACAGTCTTTGAGTTGGTTCCAGATTGAAAAGAATGCAGACTGGTTTCTCGAATTAGGAAATTTGGTTACAGGTTGGTCTTTTGATTTGAAAGATTGTAACTTGGTTACAGATTGAAGGATTTGGCTTAAGGAAGATTTGCAGATTTTCTTTTGAAGTGTAGAAATGAATTAAGGCCGAGGATTTGATATTTGCAAATGGAAATGAGATTACAGGGTCTTTGATTTTGGTTGAAGAAGATTTACATGTCTTTGCTTTAGGATTTGGAAATTTGGTTACTGATTTGTTTTGAATAAATTTCCAGCTGAAACTTTTATCTTAGCTTTTGAAAAATGAAGATTAGAAAAGAATGGGAAATGAAGAAAGCATGTTTTTATAAGTATAATTGATTTATTTAGAAATTAAAAGAAAAATCAAAAATAAAAGGACACTTGTCTCAAATTTTAACAATTGTCAATTTGTAATGTTTGTTGATTAACACTTGTCAAAACAAAGACTTAAGATAATGACATATGTCTCTTAAGTAATTTTTACATATTTAACTTATTTTAAAACTTAATATTTATTAGAAAGAAATATCATTTTATATATCAAAATATATTCTTATATAAAATCATTTAAAATCCTTATATAAGAAAATAACAATTACGCTCTCATATATATATATATATATACACTCAACTCGTTCTAGGGTACCATTGACCCTATCCTTAACGAGTAATCCCAACAGAGCCAAGGTTCTCGCTTAACCTTTAGCTCTGATACCAAATGTAACAACCCGGAATTTTCGAACCCGAAAATTCCAGATAGTTAGAAGAAAAAGAAAGAGATAGAAGAAAGAAACAGAAAGAAGAAATAAGAACAGAGAACACAACATCTCACATTCGCAGCGGATTAAATATAATAACAAATAATAATATCAGTTATACAAAGAAAATTGTATTTGTTAATTACATTTTAACACATCAGAGTTACAACATTCACAAATATACTAGACAGTTAAAATTAACATGTCTCAGACAACTATAATATCACAGCGGAATATACTCCATACGTTCCTGCCATCCAGCTCGCCTTTTGAGCTCCAGAACGTCCTTACCTGAAATCTGTAATACTCGGTCTGACCCGAGCATTACATCAAAGTAACACCCGAGTCAGGCTGGAAACCAGCGTGAGTAAACCCATCTAACATGGAATACTAATGCATACAACTTATTTAAAACCTGGGGTAACTCGTACCTTATTACGAGTTCTTAACTTGTCGTAGTCAAATACATATCTTACAATCATATCTAAGCATTATTACTCAGATTAAATGACCAAGTTTATATCATTTATTCCATTCCAACCTATTTGATTTCACATATCAAATCTATAAAGAATTATAGATTACTAATCGAAGTGGTTCCGGATATCGCTGATATCTGATCCCGGTCTCTTCGAATTCAAATGTCATCTTAATTTATTCTTAATTACAAGTTAATCAATCCTTAATTATCAATTGATTAATCTCTAATTATTTAATTAACTAAGACTTAATTACAAATTAATTAACCTCTAATTAATTAACTTTTAACCCTTAATTATTAATTTATTAATCCTTAATCATTAATTAAATTAATTAATTAATTACTCCTTAATTATTTCATTAATTACTAAACCTTAATTATGAAGTTAATTAACCTTAATCAATCTTTAATCTCTTAAGATTTAATCAATTAAAAGATAAACCATTTATCTTTATTATTTAATCCTTATTTAATAACCTTTGGAAATAAATCATCATCAATACATTAATTAACTTAATATCTTTAAGTTAGATTAAGGATTATAAAATACTTCATTTTCTCAATTATTCACTTAATTAAAAAATTTAAGTTTATAAACTTTAAAACAAAAGTTATATAGATTAAAACACTTTTAACTTAATAAATTTGGAATAATTTATTTTGAAAACCATTAAATTAAATAACCACCTAATATTTAATTATTCAAATCAAGATAATTTAATTTCAAAACAATTTGCATTTATAATCTCTAAAATTTGGAAATTTGTTTTAAAGTTGATCAATATCTTTGTTTTAAAACTTATTTTTAAATCTTTGCCATCTCTTTTTGTTTATAAACTAGTCAACCATTTACTTTAAATTTTGAAAACTGTAAAAATTTAAAAATCTGGAAGTTTAACTCCACTAGCCCGAGACAACGAACAAAACCCGGGCCATTACTAGATTTCCTCGAGTCCTACTTCGAGTTAACCCACATACTTCTTTTGCTTCGAGCAAAACCATTATTTCCCCGAGTTCGACCTGATGAAAAACTCGTCTTCCCCAATTCCACAAACAACCCAGACAACAATATGTGCACGCGTGCACATGCACCAACGATCATCGTCGCTCCGTCCAACTACAATAGCTTCATCACATCACCGTCGACTCCCCCAGTCCCTCCGACCACCCAGAGTTTTCGATTTCACCTGAATTCGAAATCGAGACATCGAGCACACCCGATCCCAAACTTCGATCGCCAAAAACCATCAAGTAACGCCACCACCGTTCGTCAGCGACCCCGTAATCATTACCAGGGCTCCACCGATAACCCACGCCATTTTTCCCTCCAGTCCAGTGCAACTCGATTCATCAGAGACGATGAAATTCGACTCTCTGACATCCTTAACCAAAACAACTGCTAAACCCTAAATCATCGACGCCACGCCTTACCGTTGATCAGAAAATTCGACCACCAATTTTTCCTGAGTTCGCTAACCATCAAGCTACCCTCGACATCAACCTCAACCCATGAATTGCCGTCGATCATCAGATTTAGATAAAAACGTGTTTTCCGTTCAACCTTAAATTTCTTGGTCAATTTAAACCTAAAAATTCTGAAATGATTATTAGAATTCATGATTTGAACTACGAATTTATTCCTATAATCAATACTTGAAAATTCGATCCTCGAATTTTTCCAGTTTGAACCATTTCCTCTGTAATCTTAACTTTTTGATAACTTACTTAATATAAATTCTTAAAACTATTTTTACAATTCTTATTATAGTCTTATCATCAACTTTTGTTTAGATATCAAAGCCTATAATTAATTCTTTTGGGTGATATAGATTTTTGAACAGGTTTTAAACCCTGTAAACCTGAAATCAGAGGAACATACAGACATGCACACATCTTTCAATGTATATATACACATATACACAGGCATGCCCTATCAACATCATATGAAATCTAGATTCAATCAAATTTCAAGCTTTTATAAGGTAGTTTGCTCACAGGATATTGAAACAGAGAAGATTGTTAACATGCAAACCTATATATAACAGATTCAGTTTTAAAGATAGAAGTTTGCTCACATAAATATCAGTTGTATACCCAGGCATCACATCCTTTCACTCATGCAAGTAATATTTGAGACATTTCTATAATCAAATCTTGCATGCATTAAATTTTAAAGTAGAATTTTTTTTTCAAGAGGTAGAGTTACTCACTGATATTATTAAACAGAGGATAAGCTGAGTTGTAGTTGCATCACAAGCTTTTGAAAACAGGACTGCCCTTTTGATTTTTTTATTTACTGCTAGTCTGTTGATCCTTGGCCTAAAATGCTTGGGTTGATTCTTCCCTTGATTTAGTTTTGAAGTTGCTTGAAGATTGCTTTTGTTTAAAACTCAGGTTTGCTTGCAGGCTAATTATCACTGATTGAAGAAATGCAGGCTAGTTCCCTTTTAAAACAAATGATTTGCAGTTTTTGATAGATTATTGGATTTTATTCAGGTTTGAGGAAGATGTTAATTTCCGATCTTGATTCTGGTTTTGAAAAGGGTTTGAGGAGTGTTATTTACATATTTGTTTCTTGTTTTGAAAAGAAAATAGGAAAAGAGAAATGGAGAGAAGAAATGGGTGAATATATAGGCTAAATTTATGATTATTTAAAATAAAATTAAAATAGTGACACTTGTTTATTCATCTAACATTTGTCATTTATACTTATAAATCAACTTACATTTGTTAAATTCTATCTATTTAACTTACATGTGTACTTATGCATGTTTTATTTATTTTTGAATGTTTTTATAAAGCTTTTATTTAATTTACTATTTAATAAATACATTACTTAATTTATATAAATACAATCCTTTAAAGAAAATAATATAAAACAAATTACATTCTAATAAAATCATACATACATATTTTTAAATCCAAATATTTTAAGGTATCTATGTTTTGAATTTGAATTTAATAAAAGAAGTTTATTAAATTAATATTGTCAAACTTAAATAATTATATTAGGAGATTATCAATTAAATATTTATCCAGATATTTATAATCCAACTTTTATAATATTTTCAAATTCATTTACATATTCAGATATCCTTTATTTTCATAATTTTTTTTTTTTTTTTTCTGTTCAATTGTATAACCCAGTTAATCTTTCAATTATCAGATGTTCAAAATACGGGTTATCACATTCTTCCCCCCTTTAAATTTTTTCGTCCTCGAAAAGGAACGAAGCTAAAATTTCTTCTATACTTAAAATCAGATAAATTATCTTTTGATTATTTTTTAAAACACTTTAAAATTTATATAGTATTACAAAAATAGTTTTTATAAAAATACTTTTATAACTCGATGTTTCAACAAATCCATCCTCGTTCTCACAGAAATTCGGTCATACGTTGATCAGGCGTAAGACTGAAAATCTATAAGTACTTGGTATACCCGTTTTCAACACCGAGTGAAAATACTTGGAAAATATTTTATTGAAAATATGGAAAACATTTTTGAAATCGAGGAAATATTTTTGGTGAGAATGCTCTGGAAATCATCACCCCCATCCATGGTCACAGTTACATCACGGGTTACGTTGCCATCGCAGCAAAAGTCCATGTAACTGATGACAGCATGGAACCCACAACAGATCGCAGTTACATTCCAGGGTTACGTTGCCATCGCAGCAAAAGTCCATGTAACTGTTGGCTCTCAGCGGCACACACGATTTCGCTGTCAAAATGAAACTTCTCCCACATAGGTCGCAGTCTACCGATATAAAATCAAACGCAGACTGTTGGCTCTCAGCGGCACAAACGACTTTCGCTATGTTACCATAGTGTCACAGTCTACCGATATAAAATCAAACGTAGACAGTTGGCTCTCAGCGGCACACATGACTTTCGCTATGGTCTGCAGTAGATCGCAGTGACATTGAGTTAAATTGTTGTCACAGCATAACTCAAATGCCTCTGTGGGCACCAGCCCCTCGACTTTCGCTACACAAATAATCCTCAGGAACTAGTTTTGTCCGGACTCCTCACAGGATCAACTTTAGAAACCCCCCATTGGGGCTCAAGGCAGTACCACCCAGTGGTACTCCTGAGAAGTTCATTTCAAGGAAGCGCCTTTTTCCCCAGAGCTATTCTCAAAACACTTTATACTATATACTTATAGTATCTTCAAATCATACCCTTTATGATTTATCAAAATCTCCTTTACACAAAATCGATTACCAAAATCGAAATTCTCAAACTAGGCTTTTCAAAATCCAAAATTGATTTTCCCAAAAATCAAAAGCCTTTCCCAAATTCATAGGTTCCCAAAACCTTTTCCAAAATCATTCTCATAAGATCCTTTATATATATATATAGATATAGATATATATAACTTTTAAAATCTTTGGATCATTTCAACTTTGTATAAAACCTCTTTTATACTTCAAATATTTCAAAACCCTTTTCTTTTAGCAATAGATTCAACAAGAGAAGATTTACCTTATATAACAAGGATATATAACTTTATTTTATTCTAAATCAAATATTCACATTTGATAAATCTTTTATAAAGTTATTAACCATATTTCTTTTCAAAAACCATTTTACAGTTCTTATCCACAAATCTTCAATATCAATTTCATTCAAATCCGTACGATGTACACATATCATCCGTACACAATATCAATCTGATCGCTCAATCGATCACACAATTTCACTTCCGAACTAGTATCGTCCACCCGACTTCCTAGTGCGGACTCAGATCTGGTTTCTTGATTAGAAACCGTCATTCTCCTTGCATAGTCACAACTATGATAGAGAATATCCAGAACCAATCAAAAATCCATATCCAGGTTCGCCGTCAAAAATCGAGCGAAAAGAATCCCAACTCGGATCGATAATACTATCTCGAAATTCTGTGTTCGAATCTGGATCAAATCATTATGCGAATAGATTAATATACGTACATCCTACATATTGATTTTTAGCTAAATCAATTCTCTTTTCTATTCACATTTCCTTTAATTCCATTCACTTATTCTCAATTGCTTCCATTTCCAATTGAGTTATTACTTCAATTACAAACAGTTTGAACTCTGACCTATTTAAATTTAAAAATAGTTTGAAAAAGTTTAAAGTAGATAAGTAGTTGAAAAATAGTTATTAGTTTGTAAAATAGCTGTAATATAGTTAAGTAGGTATAAAATAGTTAGATAATTGCAAAATAGTTATTTAAAATAGCGATTAGATATAAGTAACTGAAAAATAGTAATTAGTTTATAAGACAGTTTCAAAATAGTTAAATAATTTCGAAATAATTAAATAGTTTCAAAATAATTGTAAAATAAGTATAAGATAGTTTGGGGTTTAAGAAGAAAAATTGTATAGTAAATAGTTTGGAAACATATACTTGTATTAAAACAATTTGAAAATAATCCAGAGCCAAACTGTTTAATTTCCCAATCTCCATTTCCAATTAATTTCCCATTAATTCAATTTAAATTTCCACTTCCATTTAAATTGACTCAATACTTCAATTTCCATTGAATTTTATTCAATCCCAATTCAAGTTGAATTAATCTTAATTCCTTTCCAAATTTCAAATCAAATTCCATTTGATTTTAAACATATTCATTTTAATTACAATTTCAAATTATTCAAACTAATTTCAAATTGAATCCACTTAAATTTCAAATCATTTCAATTCCTATATGAATTAATCCCAATTCCCATTTGAATTTTTTTTTTTTTGAACTCATTCAATCTTCAATTTTTATTTTAAATTAATTCAATTCAAATTTTCCATTTGAATTTTAAACTTATTTATCTTAAATCACAATTCCCATTTATTCAAATCAAATTCAGTTTGAACTAATTCAATTTAAATCTCAATTTTAAAATATCTCGAATTATATAAATTCGAGTTAAAATTTTTAAATATTGATTTAGTTCCTTAAATAAAATTAACCCTTATTTTTAAACCAACAATCTAAATTTTTAAACAATTAAATTTTGAGTCCAAATTTCAAAACTTCATTTTAAAGTATCTTTACTTAGCTTATTTCAAAGTTCAAATTAAAAGTTCAAAAAACAATTTAATCTTCAGATTCTAATTTATTATTCATTTTCAATTTCCAGATCTCAAACCCATTTTGAGATCACTCATAACTCCCATTTAAATTAACCATTTAACTACCCAAGTTAAATTTAAATTTCATCTTGAAATTTCCAATTCAAGTTATTTATTCAACTTATTTAACTTCCTTCAAGTTAAATTTACTTAATCCGGTCAACTTTTCACAATTTGAATTCCATTCAAATTTTAAACTTTAGATTAATAGTCTTTTCCCCTTTTAAGTTTAAAAACTTACTTTACTTTGGATTTTACATCACATTCCAATTTAAAACTCAACACTAAGTGTTTATTTCAAATCATCATTGGTATTATATATATTCCTCATATATACATTTTCTTTACACACCAAGTTATACTTTAAATTTTTAAACCACCTTTGGTTTTAATTCAAAATAACTTTTTTTAAAACAATTTCAAGTTTTCTGGATTTAGATTTAAAATTTCACAATTTTAAATTCTCTTCAATTCCAATTTATAAGTTATACTCACTTAGATGTTTACTTCCCTAAACATTTCATTTTGCTAAATCATTAACAACATTCATTATTAAACATAATTACCATTTTTGATAATAACCAAGATTATCATATCTGGAAACCAATTCATTATTACCTTTATTTTTGATAACATTTCTACAAATTCAAGATTTTAATTTTAGTTTGAATTCATTTCAAACTTATCTTTATCCAATTTTAATTTGGCTTTATTCCTATTACTACTTAATTTAATTCCAATATTTTAACAACCAATTACCTTAATATTTATTAGAAAGAAATATCATTTTATATATCAAAATATATTCTTATATAAAATCATTTAAAATCCTTATATAAGAAAATAACAATTACGCTCTCATATATATATATATATATATATATACACTCAACTCGTTCTAGGGTACCATTGACCCTATCCTTAACGAGTAATCCCAACAGAGCCAAGGTTCTCGCTTAACCTTTAGCTCTGATACCAAATGTAACAACCCGGAATTTTCGAACCCGAAAATTCCAGATAGTTAGAAGAAAAAGAAAGAGATAGAAGAAAGAAACAAAAAGAAGAAATAAGAACAGAGAACACAACATCTCACATTCGCAGCGGATTAAATATAATAACAAATAATAATATCAGTTATACAAAGAAAATTGTATTTGTTAATTACATTTTAACACATCAGAGTTACAACATTCACAAATATACTAGACAGTTAAAATTAACATGTCTCAGACAACTATAATATCACAGCGGAATATACTCCATACGTTCCTGCCATCCAGCTCGCCTTTTGAGCTCCAGAACGTCCTTACCTGAAATCTGTAATACTCGGTCTGACCCGAGCATTACATCAAAGTAACACCCGAGTCAGGCTGGAAACCAGCGTGAGTAAACCCATCTAACATGGAATACTAATGCATACAACTTATTTAAAACCTGGGGTAACTCGTACCTTATTACGAGTTCTTAACTTGTCGTAGTCAAATACATATCTTACAATCATATCTAAGCATTATTACTCAGATTAAATGACCAAGTTTATATCATTTATTCCATTCCAACCTATTTGATTTCACATATCAAATCTATAAAGAATTATAGATTACTAATCGAAGTGGTTCCGGATATCGCTGATATCTGATCCCGGTCTCTTCGAATTCAAATGTCATCTTAATTTATTCTTAATTACAAGTTAATCAATCCTTAATTATCAATTGATTAATCTCTAATTATTTAATTAACTAAGACTTAATTACAAATTAATTAACCTCTAATTAATTAACTTTTAACCCT
Organism: Allium fistulosum; assembly: GCA_030737815.1. Classification (NCBI taxonomy): domain Eukaryota; kingdom Viridiplantae; phylum Streptophyta; class Magnoliopsida; order Asparagales; family Amaryllidaceae; genus Allium; species Allium fistulosum. The sequence goes on from CM060902.1 coordinate 1,392,248,382, forward strand.
TAATTATTAATTTATTAATCCTTAATCATTAATTAAATTAATTAATTAATTACTCCTTAATTATTTCATTAATTACTAAACCTTAATTATGAAGTTAATTAACCTTAATCAATCTTTAATCTCTTAAGATTTAATCAATTAAAAGATAAACCATTTATCTTTATTATTTAATCCTTATTTAATAACCTTTGGAAATAAATCATCATCAATACATTAATTAACTTAATATCTTTAAGTTAGATTAAGGATTATAAAATACTTCATTTTCTCAATTATTCACTTAATTAAAAAATTTAAGTTTATAAACTTTAAAACAAAAGTTATATAGATTAAAACACTTTTAACTTAATAAATTTGGAATAATTTATTTTGAAAACCATTAAATTAAATAACCACCTAATATTTAATTATTCAAATCAAGATAATTTAATTTCAAAACAATTTGCATTTATAATCTCTAAAATTTGGAAATTTGTTTTAAAGTTGATCAATATCTTTGTTTTAAAACTTATTTTTAAATCTTTGCCATCTCTTTTTGTTTATAAACTAGTCAACCATTTACTTTAAATTTTGAAAACTGTAAAAATTTAAAAATCTGGAAGTTTAACTCCACTAGCCCGAGACAACGAACAAAACCGGGGCCATTACTAGATTTCCTCGAGTCCTACTTCGAGTTAACCCACATACTTCTTTTGCTTCGAGCAAAACCATTATTTCCCCGAGTTCGACCTGATGAAAAACTCGTCTTCCCCAATTCCACAAACAACCCAGACAACAATATGTGCACGCGTGCACATGCACCAACGATCATCGTCGCTCCGTCCAACTACAATAGCTTCATCACATCACCGTCGACTCCCCAGTCCCTCCGACCACCCAGAGTTTTCGATTTCACCTGAATTCGAAATCGAGACATCGAGCACACCCGATCCCAAACTTCGATCGCCAAAAACCATCAAGTACCGCCACCACCGTTCGTCAGCGACCCCGTAATCATTACCAGGGCTCCACCGATAACCCACGCCATTTTTCCCTCCAGTCCAGTGCAACTCGATTCATCAGAGACGATGAAATTCGACTCTCTGACATCCTTAACCAAAACAACTGCTAAACCCTAAATCATCGACGCCACGCCTTACCGTTGATCAGAAAATTCGACCACCAATTTTTCCTGAGTTCGCTAACCATCAAGCTACCCTCGACATCAACCTCAACCCATGAATTGCCGTCGATCATCAGATTTAGATAAAAACGTGTTTTCCGTTCAACCTTAAATTTCTTGGTCAATTTAAACCTAAAAATTCTGAAATGATTATTAGAATTCATGATTTGAACTACGAATTTATTCCTATAATCAATACTTGAAAATTCGATCCTCGAATTTTTCCAGTTTGAACCATTTCCTCTGTAATCTTAACTTTTTGATAACTTACTTAATATAAATTCTTAAAACTATTTTTACAATTCTTATTATAGTCTTATCATCAACTTTTGTTTAGATATCAAAGCCTATAATTAATTCTTTTGGGTGATATAGATTTTTGAACAGGTTTTAAACCCTGTAAACCTGAAATCAGAGGAACATACAGACATGCACACATCTTTCAATGTATATATACACATATACACAGGCATGCCCTATCAACATCATATGAAATCTAGATTCAATCAAATTTCAAGCTTTTATAAGGTAGTTTGCTCACAGGATATTGAAACAGAGAAGATTGTTAACATGCAAACCTATATATAACAGATTCAGTTTTAAAGATAGAAGTTTGCTCACATAAATATCAGTTGTATACCCAGGCATCACATCCTTTCACTCATGCAAGTAATATTTGAGACATTTCTATAATCAAATCTTGCATGCATTAAATTTTAAAGTAGAATTTTTTTTTCAAGAGGTAGAGTTACTCACTGATATTATTAAACAGAGGATAAGCTGAGTTGTAGTTGCATCACAAGCTTTTGAAAACAGGACTGCCCTTTTGATTTTTTTATTTACTGCTAGTCTGTTGATCCTTGGCCTAAAATGCTTGGGTTGATTCTTCCCTTGATTTAGTTTTGAAGTTGCTTGAAGATTGCTTTTGTTTAAAACTCAGGTTTGCTTGCAGGCTAATTATCACTGATTGAAGAAATGCAGGCTAGTTCCCTTTTAAAACAAATGATTTGCAGTTTTTGATAGATTATTGGATTTTATTCAGGTTTGAGGAAGATGTTAATTTCCGATCTTGATTCTGGTTTTGAAAAGGGTTTGAGGAGTGTTATTTACATATTTGTTTCTTGTTTTGAAAAGAAAATAGGAAAAGAGAAATGGAGAGAAGAAATGGGTGAATATATAGGCTAAATTTATGATTATTTAAAATAAAATTAAAATAGTGACACTTGTTTATTCATCTAACATTTGTCATTTATACTTATAAATCAACTTACATTTGTTAAATTCTATCTATTTAACTTACATGTGTACTTATGCATGTTTTATTTATTTTTGAATGTTTTTATAAAGCTTTTATTTAATTTACTATTTAATAAATACATTACTTAATTTATATAAATACAATCCTTTAAAGAAAATAATATAAAACAAATTACATTCTAATAAAATCATACATACATATTTTTAAATCCAAATATTTTAAGGTATCTATGTTTTGAATTTGAATTTAATAAAAGAAGTTTATTAAATTAATATTGTCAAACTTAAATAATTATATTAGGAGATTATCAATTAAATATTTATCCAGATATTTATAATCCAACTTTTATAATATTTTCAAATTCATTTACATATTCAGATATCCTTTATTTTCATAAAATTTTTTTTTTTTTTTCTGTTCAATTGTATAACCCAGTTAATCTTTCAATTATCAGATGTTCAAAATACGGGTTATCACATTAAGGAAAGTTCAACAACTAAAGAGTATGCAAGTAATCATTAATATATAAATAGTAGATGATAACTTATATTATAGATTAATAATTTTTAATATATATTTTAAACAATAATTATTTAGGGAATAATGTATCTTTTACGAAATACTTTCGTGGTCAAGTGTTAAACACATTTGAAATCACGGTATATGTACAATACATATGTAGTTGCTCCTTAAACCTAAATTGGTTTTAATACAGTTCCACTTAAGATTTATACATTCATTGTACATAAGTTTAACTCACATATAATAGTTTATAATTAAGTTAATTTATTTATATATATATTTCTTATGTGTGTGTGTTAGTTAAATCTTATTTAATTAATTTTAATTTACCAATTCACTTAAAAATCAACTAAAATATTTTCAATTTTCAAAAATTTATTTTATTCATCTTAAACAATTAAAAAGAATATAAGCTATAACATTTATAGTTTTCTTTACACATGTCATTATATACTTATATTGATTTATTATTAACCTTTAATTAATATATATTTATCAAACAAATATTCATTTAATTAAATATTTTTAATTAAATTATTTCTAATTAAATTTCAAAAATTAATTTTTTATATACCTTAACCATTTTAAGAGATATATATACATATGCACATATATACATATACACATATACATATACATATATACACATATACATATGCATATACATATATATATGCATATATATATATATATTTATTTATTTTAATTAATTAATTAACTTTTTATTAATTAATTAATTAATTACATTATTAAATAATTTTCAGAAAATATTATATTATTTTCGTAGCACTTTTGAAAAATATTTTATAACTTTTATAAAATTTGGAGGATCACACATTTTTCTCAAAAAAAAACTTTTTTAATTTGTTTTATATTTTAAATTGAACTTTTAAATTCGAAATATATTTTAACTTTTCAAACCAAAATTTAAAAATTAGCCTAAAGCTTAAAATCAATTAGGGCCTTTATATTAGGGATAACCTTTGGGCTTACATCATTTTTCGAGCTAGGTCAAGAGCCAGGAATGACAGAGTACTTAGTTAACTAAACCCAACCTTAGAGACCACCTTTCTAGACACCCTACTAAATTGATAAGCTTTAATAAGTTAGCCATAATATTGCTAGTTTATGCTATATAGATCATTAGGGCCCTGATAATATTAAAGGCCCGACCAAACTCCTTTGGGGTGACCCAACTGAATACCTCACAATCGATTTTTTTCATGTAGCCTTTCCACTAGCACAACCGTCAGAGGACATGTAGGGGTAGAGGCAATGGTTCGTCATAGATCACAATGCGAGAAACCTTATCATGCTTATTGTAGGGATCAAACCTGGGAGATCCAGTGTACTTGGTGAACCCCTCAACCAACCTCATTCTGATGTCACTGAAGAAATTGGGCTAGTCGGAAGTGGGTTAAATGAGTGAATTTCAAAATAGATCCAATTTGGATATTTGTTGGGCCTATGAAGTCTAATATATATTAGATCTCATCTAAAATTTGTTTTACTCTAAATCTTATTTTATTTAATTTGTTTAAAAGAAGTTTAATTTAAATTAAATTAAATACATTATAATGAGCATATCAAATACACCCATATATGTATAGTGCACGTGCAACATATAGATAATGTACATGATTAATGTGTACGTTTATAGGCGCTAGGATTTACATCGCAATGGACGCATTCGCCCTTTATATATGCCTTTGTGGTCCATAGTTTTATTCTGAAATTATAAAAATAGTAATTATATACATACATAGTTTACTTTATGTATATATACTATGTTATAAAATTATTTTATCTAATTAACAAAAGTTTACATGTATTTATATTATGATAATTAATGAGGTTAGGTAAGCATTTAAGAAGAGGAAAATGTGGAGGTCTTTTAATAAAAGTTTATAAATATTTATAATATGATAATTAATAAGCTTAAGTAGGCAATTAAGAAAGGGAAAAGAGGAGTTCCTTTTTCCTTCCTTTACTCATTCTTTTGTTTGATTTTCAAATTTCATTTGAACACTCACACCCTTATTAATACTAAAATTAATTATGACTAATTTTATGTGTTTTAAAATTTAAAAATAACAATTTGAATTCTAGTTTTGCATTAGGAAGAATTCAAGATTAGATCCATGACTTTAAACAAATGTCCTTTTATAAACCTATGAATTAAAATAAAACATACATACATACATAAATAATAATAAAATATGTTTTATATTTGAAAATAACATATATACATAAAAAATCTATTCAATTTTATAAAATAATTATACATAATCAATACATGTAGTTTACTTATATTTATTCATATATAATATATTACAAAATTATTTCAACTAATTTAAATAGTTTTAAATCCAATTTTTTTAAGATTATGGCAGAAAACCATTTCAATATAATATTGTTATGAATGGTTTTTTTATATTAAACATTAACTTTGAAAGCAACAACAAACAATAGATTGGATAACATAGGCATATGTAAATTCGTTGTATAAGATATGGAATGTAAACTATACTAACATGATGTAATATATAATAATCAAGGACCTCTAGCTTAACTGGTTAGAGTTATTGTAGTTTAGATAAAGATTCTAGAGGTAATGGGTTCAAGCCACTAAGACATCATAACGAGTGCTCTTCTTGAATAAAATATCATTCTTGTTATCGAAAAAACATGATGTAATATGTAAAGACCCAAAAGTTGGCCTTCGAAAATCGGCACCCGTACTCCACTCGTACTCAAAATGCCGTAGATTCAAATGCCAAATCTGGTTCTCCGGAGCTTATAACAACATTAAGTAAATAACACAGCGGAATAAAAGAATATAGATATACAACATCTGATACAATATCCAGATACAATGATGATACAATGAATATCTATATATATCAGAGATATGATACAACAAATAGCAGCGGAAAAGAAACGATAACATCAGCAGCGGATAATCTCCATCTTCAAAGCACCAATCCAGAAATAGCTTGAACTCCCAATAACGATGCACAAAGATAAGCAAGTGCAGTCCGATCCAAAGACTGAACTAGCTCCAGAAAAATCTACTAATCTGACTATCTGAAAAACCAAACTCTAGACTGCTCGTGTAGAAAATTATGAGCACCCAGAGTTTAGGAAATAAACAATAAACTCCGGATCAGTCATGGGACTGGTGTGAGCAACAAAAACAGTTTATCTTTAAACAACACAAAAGAATTTAAACATTGAAAACCGCAATGCTTTTGGAAAATGAAACTACCATAAGACCTCCCACCACACACACAATGCAAACGCAGAATTGGAGGAGATTTCTTCTTATGATAGTCAAAGATGCTTACTACGCAAAAATCAAATCATTTTTGATATTATTATTAGTGCATAGTGTAGAAAACATTTCGAAAGTAGAATATAAATCTTAGCCAACATACAACCATTATTGTATGCCTACTATAGCTACTATGTTCAATAGCAGGTTACCGCCACATTCCATAGCAGGTAATACAACTAAAACCGTACAAGTCTCGTATTGTTTCTTTGGATTTCCAACAAATGGTCAGGCTAAGGAACTTCCTATCCACGATGGGTACGTCCCTGGAATAGACGACCCGAGAACCTAACCGGATCTCTGCCAACACAAGGCCGGGTTACCTCTGCAAAAATAGGTAACTACTGACACGCGTATGCCATCCCCCGATCGTCACCGATCTTCCCGAGGATCCCCGATTCGCAACAAACCACATAGAAAAATAATGCAGTAACCACAGAGGTTAAGTATCTGGGCTCCATACCATGATACCACCTTTATCCAGAAGGAATGACATACACTAAGGGGCGCTACTCCCTAGAACCTTGCTGCATCCTTCCTGTTTTGACCATTTCCGGGGTGTGAGGCTCGACGAAGTCTCGTCCACAAAGCTACGCTTTATCACAAAGCCATGCTTCGGGTCAAACAAATGATCAACCTATGATCACAAAGATATAAGATCAAATAAATGATCATATCACAAATGATCAAACACTGATCATTTCACAGCAACACTCAGCATGCCACATTACCAAATTGGGATATATCGCTGATAAATTTCAACTACATAACCTCTGAGCTCGTACGTCTCAGAGAAGGGTGTTAAGCTAAAAGAATAAATTCTCCGCCACCAACAGATATGTATTTGAAAGAAATCGGCTTTATATCTCAAAGTGTAATGTCAGACATGTATCCATACAAGTCTGTTCCGGGTTCGAACAGAACCGAAGGCACTTCTTACGAAGCCCTTGCAATTCCGGGTATTCACAATCCCGTCCGGACTTCTCATCACAAAGGGTGATAAAATCTCTATACCGGGGACCAGTCGGTGCAGAGACATTCGACGAGTTGTCCTTTCGTTTTCGTGAATATCCGGTCTTCAACACCGGTCTTCAATTGCTATCCATATACGACGTATCATTATTCGGAATGGGTTATATGACACAAATGTCTTTTCCCGGCTAACCCGAATAACGAGCGAAATCTTTAAAAACATATGGATATGGGATTTCAATTAAGTCACAACTTAATAATTCAACTTCTTTCTTCCAAAATAGTTTAAACCAATCATCATTTCAAATCTTTAAATAAAAAGATTTATTTCACACCGTTCACCTCGTTTCATAAAGATCTATTCATAGGTTTCAAAACACTTCAATTTCCAATTGGATTAACTCGTTAACTCGTTAAATCTTTAAAACAAAGATTCAACTTATAGCTTTCAAAACAATGTCATGTCGAATGGTTTAAACAAATCATCATTTTAAATCTGTTAAAAATAAACAGATTCAATTCATAGCTTTCAAAAGAATTCATTTATAACTTGGAAAACCATCTTTCAATTCATACTTGAAATTCCTTTAAATTGGAATTTCATTTCTTATATATATACGAAAGCTTTTATCATTTGAAAACAAACAGTTTTCGTTTAAGAAAAATCCAATTTTATTTACACGAGTTAAAGTCTTTGAATTACATTCACATTTCAAAATCAATACTTTTAAAATGGTTTAACCCTTATATAACGATATAACTTCTTTAATCCCTAGTTTCAAATTATAGAATTCGATTTCAAATCTTGAATTTTAGTTTAAATCAATTATTTAGATTTTTAAAACTCGATTAAGTTATTCAAAATAACTTTTATCTCTGAAATTCCATTTCAAAAGCTTTTCACATTTAAACCCAAATTTCTAATTTCAAAATCAATTGAAATTAAAATTTCCATTTCAAAAACATCAAATTTAAATTATCTGTGACTTAACCGATTTCCACGTGAAATTCATATTTGTGTGTGTAACAGTGTGGTCCAGGGGTTTTACACACAATAGTGCAACATCAATCATCACAGATATATCGATAAGCGGTATAATCGATAACGCTTATCTTCATTCACAGATTCATAGATAAAATAAATTTATCAGTCACAAAGATCCACAATTACAATTCGATGTGGGTTTCGGATAACCAACTGAAATCCGACTCCCTGTCACATCGAAATTCAAATGCCGTTTTACGGGCCAAGGGTTTCATATTCACATAACAATATATATACATCACAGATAAGTAAATTACAGATCATAACGTAATCAGGATATATCACAAAGTATCACAATCAGGGATATCAAACAATCAAATCAATAGAATCCAAATATTCATAAGTAAGGTCAGTTAATATCAGATTAATTCAAATCAGATTTATTTCTTATGAATAAATTTCTAATCCTGGTTAATTAACTTCAAAAATTTACAAATCATCTTGGTAAATTACTCTTTAATCATTTATTTATTAACCGTTAACAATAAATTAATTAACCTTTAATTATAGTTCATCAATCTTTAATTATTTAAATAATTAATTTTTTTATTATAAATTTCACCATTTAATTGATTGTCTTCAATTAATAATTTGACCTTTAATTAATTACCATTTAATTAATTATCCTTAATTATAAATTAATCAGCTTTAAGTTAATAATTTAAACATTAAATCCACTTCTCAATTACTTAATTAAGTTTTCTTTAAATTAAATCCCTTTCGAATATAAGTTTAAAACATTTTAATTAACTTAATTAACTTCAGAAATATTGTTATTTCAAAACCTTTCAAAACAAATTCATATTTGTACTTAACAACAATCTTTATTTTTAAGAAAAATAAGTTTAGAAATTAAATTGACTTAAATTGTTCAAGTTACAAAAACTGGAAATCAACAACTAACCCGAGGCAAATAGAAACTGCTTCGAGTCATCCTCCCTCCTGCTTCGAGTCAAACGTTCAAATTACCCGAGTCAATTTACGTTTCCCCGAGCCTATTGCCCAATCACTCGCGAATCACCCAGCTGCTTCGAGCAATTTCATGAATTCCCCCAGTCGCCCCCGAGTTCCAGCTCGTCTTCATCTTCCCCAAATTCTCGAACGCACAGATACGCCACTCCAAACGTGCACGTGCACGTGCACCTTCCCTCCGTTCGACTCCAGTCCGTGTCGAGACCTCCAGCACGTCGCCACGGCCACACTCAAACGTCCCCACCAACTGGAACCCATTGATTCACTGGCCATCGAAATCGAGGCCACTCGATCAAACTAGAACGAGACCTTCAATCGGAAATCCCCTCGCACACCATCCTCCGACCACAAACGCGCCACCTCCTCCGACTACGTCTCCGTCCAACCCCACACTAGCCTTCCCCTGAGTGCTGTAACACTCGATCATCTCAGCAAGCCTCATCGATCAAAATTCTAACACCCTCCAAAACTAGGTTACCAGAATTAGATTACCTTCTGCCGCCACCCCAACACTTTGTTCAACCACCCAGTATTTTTCCCATGACCATCCTAGGCCCCTCCATTCCCACGAGGCATCTCGACCTCCCTAGATCATCACATTGCCGGAAATCAGTCGAGATTCCCAAACCAGATGAACACAAACTGCTCTCAATCCCTCTCACTAAAAATCATGATACCACCTTTAAAAATCATGTTATCGTATGGGGATTTAGTTTAGATATCTGAATTCGAAAATTAAGACATTCGAAAATGGACAATTTTGAGTGGATTCAGATAATTTTGGGTTCCCAGTGACAAGCTTAAGTTGTTTTAACCTTAAATAAATTTTAAAACCTAGTTTATGATGATACAAACATCCTTTGTTTGAATTTGAAGTTCAGTCATCAATCAGAAAAGGAGTTAATGATTTTTTGAATCAACAGTTTGAGTTTTAAGCTGGAAACAGGTTTGATCTCTGTAAGTATGGAACAGAACTAAGGTTTTATAACCTCCAGACATGTACATATACAAATATACACTTATACCAGCATTCTTCACATACATCAAGCATAAAAACAGATTCAGATATACTTATAGTTTAAAAAAAGAAAGTTACTCACATGGTTTTATTGAAGCAGAGAAGAACAGAGAAGCTCTACCACCTTAAACAGGCTTGAGAAACTGAAAGCTGGAAACCTTTCCTTGTATTGATTTGGATTGATCTAAGTTGTTTGATTTTGTTTTACTCCTTTCATTTTTTTTCTTTGTTTCTCAGTTTCGAATGAATGAAGTTGATGTATACAATTTGAATGTATATGGTGATGTTGTTTGTACTGGGTGATGTTGGAGGTATGGCTGAGAAGGTACTAAGTCGTGCTTGCATTTATTATCATGTACACACTTACCTTTATTTTACTTTACTTTATTTTGTATCTTGCTTCATTTCGGCTGGGAAGATGATTTTGTGTGCTAGAGGATATGCTTTGTTTTGTTTACTTGAGTATATTTTATTTCTTGTTTTGTTTACAACTTATACTTGTTGTCTTGTTTTACTTAATTATGCATTGGTTCAAAAATATGTTTATTTGTTTTATTACTTTGCAATGTTATCTTACTTATATATTTATTATCTTATATTTAATTTATAATTTCAAATTATTATTAACCATCAATTATTAATATTTATTATTATCAATTATTTATTTACAATTTAAACTCAAGTCAAAATATATATATCTATATATTTATTATTTTCAAATTCACTCATATTTAAGTCGGGGAAACTCGCTACAATTTAAACTCAATTTTACAATTTTTTATTCAAAAATTTATTTAATCATAAATTTAACTCAAAATTTCATTTAATTATTAATTTAAATAAATTCAAAATTTCAGGGTCGTGACATAATATGTAATCAAAATGAGATTGGATAATTAACTTGTGAAGTAGCAAAAGATTCACACCTTGAATGATTGAATAACTCCTATATTTAACCAAATCAGCCTCCAGATTTTGCTACGATATAGAGATGAACACCACTTTTGTATTGATTCTATTTTATATTGATTTTCTTTTTGGATTTTAATGGCTATGGAGCCATGAATTTTAAATGAAGTGGAGGAGAGGAAGAAACAATGACAATTAATTGTGTTTAAGTAAGGATTTAAGAAGATGAAAAGGTGGATGACTTTTCTCCTTCCTTTACTCATTCATGCAATACCATTTCAAAAAAATTGAACACTCAAACCATTCCTATATTACATCCTATAGCCAACCATGCTAAAGCCATGATGGGCCCTCAAACGTTCCCAAACTCATTTAGTAATTAACCGATTTAAATTAAATTTAAATATTTTATCGATACCGCACTCGATATGTGCATATATAAATTTTATATATCCATCTCATCAAATACTAATGGCGTTCAAAAATCAAATAAAATTTAATAATTAATATTTCATAAATATAAACTAATTTAATTTATTTACAATAATTATTGTTACTCATTTTTTCTTAAGTAAAAAGATAAACTAATCAAGGCTTCATAGTCTCGCCCGGCCCGGGCCAAGCTAGCACGAGTTTGGGCCAATCCACTGCAAAACAACCAAGAGTAGGGATAACCTGGCTAGACCTCCGTCTTAGATGTTAGCCCAGTCCTAAGCCGGGCCCGTGCCCGCCTATTTACTCAATAAGCACCTTAGGTGTAACAACCCTGTATTTTACAATTAATTTTAATTTGATTTTTCCAAATTTAAGAGCTTTATTTATGAAAAGAATAAATGTTGTTATTGTAAATATAAAAAAAAACTTTGATTTTGTATGTGGATTTGAATTCCAAATATGACTAAATTTAATATTTCCAGAAAATGTGAATTTTGGTCAAATAGTCAAACTTCGACTTTTAACTTGAAAATTAAAAAGTTTGAAATTTATGAATTTTATCTTTTATGATAAAAATAGATTTAATAACTTGAATACTGCTTTTCGTTTCGTTGCAAACGGATTTAAATTGCAAAAGTTATACTATTTTCAATATTGTGTGTATATTGGGTTATTCAGCAATATTCTTTATTTTAAAATTATATAAATAACATTTTTATTTGATATATTTTATTCTAATTTGTACATTTATGTTATATAAAATATATTTTGGCTTTTAAATATTTTTAAAGTAAGGTAGGAATTTTTCCAGAGTTAGTAGTATTTTTCTTGCAAATTTCCATGCCCTGTTTGTAAATTTTAAACATTTTTCTTTAATCCTTTTATATTTTCTCCAATTTAATTATCTATTTTATTTTGAAAATGATAAATAAATTATTTTAATTCAAATTTTCACTTCATAATATTTTTATAATGAAGTGTATAGTTTTTCAAGACTGACAGTGATTTATTTATAATTTTTGGACACTATTTGGTATTTTTAAGTAATTTTCTTCATTCTTTTTATATTTTTCCAAAATTTATTATTTGTTTTCTCATATTTATAATTGATTTCGGTTTGTAAATTATTTTTCTGAATATTTTTGTTTATATAAAGATTAAAAAGAAAAGAAATATGAAAGGTTGTAAAACACTTTGAAACTTAAGCCCTTTTTTGTCCAAACCCTTCATTTTCTTTAACTCCTCAAATTTTGCCCTAGCCATCTAAAACCCTAGTGTAGCCGCCACTTTTTGTTTCTCATCTTTTCACGTGAAAACAAATCAGCTCCTCATTTCTCATGGCTTCATCCAAAAATAGGTAATGGCCTCTCCTTCTTTTTCTTCTTTTCTCTTCATTTTCAATGATTTTTTCCATGTTTCTCTTGCTTTGCTTGGCCTAACACCTCCACCATCTCCTCCACCGACCACCACCACTTCCTTCCCCACACCATCCACGACCAAACCCCCTCCTCCTCTGACCATGACAGGCCATGCACTCCTTTTGACTAAAAACCACACAAAACCTTGCACAAATCCCTTAAAACAATGCATAGCCACCACTAGTTGCAACATACCTTCGCCCACCACCTTGGACACCACCTCTACCCGCCACCACCACCTTGCTACCACCACTACACATCACCATCTTCTCTGTCCAGACCTGTAGCAAGTCATGGCCAAGCCTAGGACCTTGTAGACCGAGCCAAAGATGAACCAAAACTCCACCATATTGCATAAAACTCTTCACATGCCTATGTTGTAACTTCCCCATCATCTCTAGCTTGTAGCCGTGCATCCCTTGGTCCAAACCAGACCCAAACCATGTCCAAACCTGAACCAAAACATTCCCTAGGCCATGCAAAAGGATAGAGAAAGCAAGGCAAAAGATTTGACATTCAAATCTCTTTTCGTTTAAAAGTTATTCCATTTCAAGTGCGTTGAAATTGTGTTTGTTTTGATGTATGTTTTGGGTTGTAATACAAGAGTTGTAGCTTTGGATCTTCCTCTCCACTCAAGTCCGTAGTCTTGTCATCGTGCTTTTGTTCCATTGTGTCATTGGTTTTGATATCTCCAGCACAAATAGGTGAGTTATGCTCACCAGACAATATGTACCTATATAACTGATAAACCGACACCATTTGAATCTGTAATGTATATCATCATGTTATATATGTTTATATTATTATCATATGATGTTCACACCTGTTATTACACTTATTATATCATATGTTACTATTATTTAATGTTATTCTGTTATTTATATCTGTTATCACCATTGCAAGTTCCCTGTAGATTAGAATCACTATGGGTTGAAATGATACATACCCGAACGGACTTTAGAATAGGGAAAAATCGTTATGGGCTGAAATGATAGGCCTGAATGATTTTTATTTAAATTATTTTAACTTGGGATTGCGGGTTTGAAATGATAGAACTCGGATTTTTCTTTTTTAACTGCGGATTGAAATGATACATATCCGTATCACTTGACCTAGGTTAGAAAATTATATACAGGCCCGTGGTTATTTTATAAAGTGTTTTGAATATTTTTAAGTATTTTAAAAATATAAATTTATGAAATTTGATTTAAACAGATTTTGAAATATTTTGAATTAAAGAAATTATGATTTTTCTATGTGTTAAAAATGTAATTAATGAATGGTTTAACTGGATTTTTGAAATATAACTTAAGTAGGAAATTTGGAATTTTGGTTAAAAATGATATTTAAGTTATATAAATAAAATGGATATTAAATTTTATTTGGAAATGGTAAATATGATAATTTGATTAAATTTGAATTTAAGTGATTATTAAGTATTATTGATTTTTCTATGAATTTAAGTGGTTAAATAAATGAATGTTTAAAAGTGATCTTTTAAAATATAACTTGACTAGGAAATGTGAAATTTGGTTTTAATTAAAGGTTTAAGTTAATTAAATAAAATTGGCAATTTTGTTAAATTGTGAAATGGTAATTTAAATTTGAAGTGTTAAGTCTATTTGTTGAAATGTGAAGAATTGGAACTTTTACACTTAAACTTATTAAGTAAATTGTTGAAAATTGGATTTAATTATAAGAAATTTATTGTGAAAGAAACGTGTAAAGTTCTAATTAATGAAAGAAATATGTAAAGTTTAATTTATGAAAGAAACGTGTAAAGTTCTAATTAATGAAAGAAATATGTAAAGTTTTACATACTGAAAGAAACATGTAAAGTCTTAATTAATGAAAGAAACATGTAAGTCTTAATTTGTGTAATATTGATTTAAAATAATAAATGCCCCTTTTGTAATAAAACGTAAATTAAAACGTACATTCGATAATGTAAGTTTAATTAGTGTAATATTGATTAAATGATAAATGCTCTTTACTGTAATAGGAATGTAAGTTAAAAAGTACATTTAATATGTAAGTTTTAATTAATGTAAATGACATATTTTAATGACTAAAATAATAAAGTTTCTTTATTGTAATGATAATGTAAGTTAATAAGGTACTTTTAACTTAACATAAGAATTTTAGCATTAAATTGGATATTACAGTAACAAAGTTTATTTAACTATAAGACTATGATAAAATGACCATGTTAAAAATTTGTAAGTATATAAATACTTTGATTATATAAAATGTTAAATTGGGAAGTATTACATTCCAAAAATGCTATGATTCCTTAAGGTTACATTACCAAAATGCTATGATAATTTAAAGGAAGATTTCAAATTTAATAAATTAAAGGAAATATTCAGTGATTTTGAAATTTGGGTTTTATTGAAATGATATATTATTGAATTGGTTTTGAAATGGAAATGATATATTTTTTGAATTGGTTTTGAATAGATATGTTTTGGGTTTGAAAGTATGTATTAGTTTGAAATAAATGATATGATTTTGAAATGGTTTAAAGGATGTATTTTGATTTGAAACACAAACTATTTTTAAAAGTTATAACCACGGGTTATAATAACGATTGGTTGGCAAAGAGACCGGAATCGGATATGGACATACTCTCTGTCGATACCGAAAACCACTTTGACAACCGTGTACGCGGTGGAGATTCCAGAATGAAGTAGGATGGTGGCGACGTTCTTAAGGTATGTTACGTGGACCCAACTCCCGTGAGTTGGCATAAGGTGGCTAAAACAGGAGCGATCTCGGACCAGTGAGGTAGCACCTCTTCTCGGACACATTTCTTCGATATTATACTCTTACTTGTGATTGATTAGATGGCCATCCTCCGATTTGGGAGTGTTGTTCGAGGTGGAACGGTAGTGGCTGCTATGCGTATCCATCAGTCCGTGTGCGTAATTGGTATATCAACCCTGGCATTGCCTAGTTGTGCCGTGTCACCTACCATATCGAGCTTTACTACGATTATGATTTTAAGATCCGACCGCGTTAAGGTTCTCCATCCCCTTAACGCTATTTTCTATATGATTATACTTTACTTATTTAGACACTATTATAATATCGAATATTACTACATAGTAGATAGTTTAACGGATCCTTAGAGGATGGGCGGTCCCAAGCATCTTCTAAGTTACTTGTACCTTTATTACAGTTCACTTGAGTTAGTTTACATTATATAAGTATATATTGTCCTGACTCGAGTGTTTTGTGTTTTGTTTTACGCTCGGGTCAGCCTGAGTTATTCACAGATTTGGATTTCCACTCTCTTGGAGATTTGAATCGCTGGAGATTATCTGCTTGTCATGTCCTATCTATTTCAGTTCCGTTGTTCTACTCAGCTTGTACTTGGTTATTTTATTGAGACTTTTGTTGTACTCTATTTCTTCTATTGTATCTTATGTAACTCTGATATATTTATATAGTAGCTTCATGAACTACTATTTCTTTTACTTCCGCTGCATTATTTTACTCTGTGTCTGTGATCTGTGATTATATTTATTTACTGTATATTCTGAGATTTGCCAAATTTTATTTACAACGCGGTATTTTGAGCAATTCAACTCCGGCATGAGTGTCTACCTATACACTTATAATGGATGCGAATGGTTGAAAATATCGGGTTGTTACATTAGGCCAGCATTTAGATGGCATACCCCGAAGCGGCTTCAACAACCAAATCAATAATCTAAGCCAGACCAAAACCGAACCAAACCCGGTCCACATCATCCCGTTACACTCACTACTGACTCTCTCAAGCCATTCATGCTTAGCATGGCTCCAGATTGGTTTATCTACTCAAGCGCTTCTCCCATCTATGTGCCGATTGTTATAGCTCAACTCGGTACGGCCTCAACGGCCAGCCCATCTTTGGCCGGGCTACAATAAAGCTACCTCTGACCTGTCTCAGGCAGCATGTCTCATCGCATAATGCCCGTCTTGATGCATCCTCTATGGCTTGGTCCTTGGCAACTTTCTGTTTTCTTCACGTCTTCAACTATCTACCAGACAGCTCTGTAATCCATGCTACATCAGCATGCAAAAGTAAATAGTAAGAGGCATAACCAGGTGTGCCTTTTCTAAAATAAAGTACAACATACTCCTACAGCATGCCACCACATTACATATGAATTAAATACGTAGTAAAGGCAAGGAATGCACCTTGATCGATTCCCCTATGGACAATCATCTCAATCGCACGGTCCTTTCACTTTTCCAACTCCATCTTATCATCCGACCAGATCAACGGCCAAGCACGCTTTTCACCTAATTCATATCACAGTCTCAGCCTTCCAAGCATTATTTTCAGCTACTATAAATGCCTAATGCATTACCCCTTCAAAAGGGTGGAACTACACTAGCTTTCAAGTATCTTAGTATTATCACTATCTTATAATCCAGGTTTTTGTAATATAAGCATATCCAATAAAACATTTCTCTTAGTGGACGTAGATCATCTTTGATCGAACCGCTCTAAACTTTTATCTCCCTACTTTTAGCATATCGGTATTTCCACATTTTTCATTTTTAACTAGGGTATTAGTAACTAACCTTTTGTTCGTATCATCCCTCAAACACACTTTCAAGATTGGCTAAAAATCTATCCAATATTTTGGAGCTAGAAAGAAGGTCGTTCTCCTAGAGCTCTTACCTCACCTTCTCTTTCCTTCTCTTTAAACTTATTTCACATAGTTTGCACTATTCTAACCCTAGTGGTAACAATGGAAAACTATGTTCCACCACCTCCTCCAACCGCTGAGTAAATTCCTTTAAGGATTTGGATCCTAATCCCAATTTGGTATTGTATTGTGCATAGCCACGATGCATGCTCTTTCACTCCTTAACATCACTACCATCAACTAAGTGATAGTAATTATGCATGTATATTGCATGGGGATTACACCAACCGCTCGGAAAATTCATCCGACCCTGAACCTTCACTAAGTGACGATGGCCATACTCCTGTAGGTAGCATTACCTTTTGCGCACAGGGAAAGAGTACGCTCTCATTCCCCCCCCCCCCGAGAGCGCTCTCCTCACAACAACACCTGAGCCGAACGGCACTCGCAGCAAAGCTAAGGGGCAAGGCAACCTACCTGATGATCACAGCTACCAATCGAAGGTCCTAGAGTCGCAACACTTTAGTTTGCATCCGAGTTAGCCTCCCCCGCAAATGCTAAGCGGCTAGGCCAGAGCAAGTTGTCCTATAGAGCTGAGGCCCACCTACGACTTGTCTACTCCATCAACAGGTCACCGGACAACCACCTCATTTGTCTTCACCTTCATCTTGGTCCACCCTCGCTCGTAAGTTCCTCTAGCAGCCTTCAACCATGTCCGCTAGCAGCCAGATGTCCATATGCATATTTGAAGACGGTCAAGCTTAACAATTGACGCTCTTCTAAAGCTTGCTTAAAAGCCCAGCCCATCACCATAGATAAGTTCTCACTTCAGACAATAAATTCTCTTAAGTTCTGTAACATCCCAAAAATTTTCGACTTTCGAAAATTCAACATCGATACTCACTTTATCGACTGCTGAGCCATCGAATGCCGGAAACCCGAAAGGTTATGGTTTTAAGAAAGAAGAAAAGGTAGAAGAAGAAGATAGAAGAAAAAGAAAGAAAAACAACAACAGAACAAGAGCAGAAACAGAAACCAATATCAGAATCTCACATATCGCAGCGGAACAATATATAATAGATAAATGAATATCATTTAAAAACAAAAGAATTATATCTGTTATTACATTACATCACATCATATCATCAGAGTCAATAAACAACATTGGACAGTTATATAACCTTGTCCTCATACAGAATACACAGCGGAATAAATACTATCAGATACAAATACTACGTCTCGTCGTCCAGCTTATCTCCAAAGCTCCAGAATATCCAGATAACCTGATAATCTAACTCTAGACTGCCCGTGTGGAAATTGGTGGGCACCCAGAGTTTAGAAGGGAAACAATAAACTCCGAGTCAGTCATGGTGACTGGTGTGAGATCGTAAAACAGTTATTCTTTTAAAATAAACAATAGAGAATTTTAAAGTAAATTCGCAATGCTTTTGGAAAAATGAGACTACCATAAGACCTCCCACCACACACACAATGCAAACGCAGAATTGGAGGAGATTTCTTCTTATGATAGTCAAAGATGCTTACTACGCAAAAGAAACAAATTCTTTTTGATATTATTATTAGTGCATAGTGTAGAAACATTTCGAAAGTATAATATTAATCTTAGCCAACATACGACCAGTATCGTATGCCTACTATAGCTACCATCTAAACAGTGGTGACCACCGTACGTAAATGGCAGGTTCTACAACTAATACCGTACAAAGTTCGTATTGGAGTTTGGATTTCCAACAAATGGTCAGGCTAAGGAACTTCCTTTTCCACGATGGGTACGTCCCTGGAATAGACGACCCGAGAAATAACCTAACATTACGGTTAGATCTCTGCCAACACAAGGCCGGGTTACCTCTGCAAAAATAGGTAACTACTGACACGCGTATGCCATCCCCCGATCGTAACCGATCTTCCCGAGGATCCCCGATTTCCAACAAACCACATAGATAATAATAATGCAGTAACCACATAGGTTAAGTATCTGGGCTCCATACCATGATACCACCTCTATCCAGAAGGAATGACATACACTAAGGGGCGCTACTCCCTAGAACCTTGCCGCATCCTTCCTGTTTCGACCATTTCCGGGGTGTGAGGCTCGACGAAGTCTCGTCCACAAAGCTACGCTTTCTACAAAAAGCCCTGCTTCGGGTCAAACAAAAATGATCAACCTATGATCACAAAGATATAAGATCAAACAAATGATCATATCACAAATGATCAAACACTGATCATTTCACAGCAACACTCAGTATGCCACGTTACCAAATTGGGATATATCGCTGATAAATTTCAACTACATAACCTCTGAGCTCGTACGTCTCAGAGAAGGGTGTTAAGCTAAGAGAATAAATTCTCCGCCACCAACAGAAATGTATTTGAAAGAAATCAGCTTTATATCTCAAATTGTAACGTCAGACACACAATCCATACAAGTCTGTTCCGGGATCGAACAGAACCGAAGGCACTTCTCACGAAGCCCTTGCACATCCGGATAAATTTCTAACCACGTCAGGACTTCCCGTCACTAAGGGTGATAAAACCTCTAAATCGGAGATCAGCCGATGTAGAGTAACTCGACGGTAATCCTTCCGTTTTCAAAAATATCCGGTCTTCAACACCGGTCTTCGAATGCAATTCATAACGACGTATCACATATTCGGTATGGGTTATACGACCCCATGGTCCTTTCCCGGCTAACCCGAATAGTGAGCGATTATTTAAAAATAAGTGTGGCATTCAAATTCATCCAATTCACAACAAATACCATATTCAAGGTAATTATTGATAGTCGGTTATTTAACTATCAATAAAGATGCGCAACATCATCAGATTCCAAATAATTTTCCCAAATTATTTATCTTCAAAAATATCTTTACTAGATATATAATTTCCACACTTAACCGTTTGAAAACAAATTTTCAAATATTCACTTTTCAATTTATCTTTAAAAGATAAAATCTCTAAACAGTTCACTTCATATTGGAAAAGCATTTCCATACTTATTTAAAAATAAGTAATTCACAAATCATTTATTTTCAACACTTAGAAAATATTCGATATACTTAAATCAAATTAAGTATATATTCACTCTTTAAGGAAATCATAAATTTCAACATCTATTTGAGTCAAAACGAATGTTGCGTAAAACATCGTTACGACGACTCGAAGTCACTAGTATAGGGATTCGGATTTAGATAGATATATAAATCCCAATACTACATCAAAACATTTCCTTTCGGAAATCATTTACTATAACAACAGTGTTATAGTCCACCATTTCCTTAAATTTCTCGAAAACGTCTATTTCAACAAGAACTGCGGAAATCTCTGCTTTCAATTTATAATACATTTTAAAACATCTTTAAAATGTTTAACTTCATTTTTAATATCCCTTTTCCAAAACTATCCATTTTACTTAACGATATATTCACTATCCAAAATCGTGAATATACTTCAATAATTACATTTCAATCTTTTCTACACGTTTTATTCCAAGAATTATCCACTATCCAAAATCGTGGATAAAATTCCCTTAATAACTTCTATATTACATTCATCAAATTTGATTGATTTCGAATTCATAAAACAACGTTTATAAATTCACCTTTATATTTTCTAACAACTTCGATTTATAAAATTCTCCTCTTATTAACTTCTAAAATTACTTATCAAAATAAGTGATTCCAGATTTATAAACAACGTTTATAAATCACATTTATACTTCATAACAATTTCAACTTATGAAATCATTTCATTTAGCAATTTCTATTTATATCCCAATTAAGTGCAAAAATCTAATTTATAAGTAAATTACTTATAAATTGTTTATTCTACAACATCTATTCACTTTATAACTTCACGTTATAAATCTATAAATTTCATTCACTTATGAAATCCTTTTATACTTCTTTTCAACACTTATAAAAATTCGTTTTATAAGTCCAATATTTTTATTAATAAAATATCCATTTTATAAATCTTCCTATACAAATCGTTTATAGTTATTCAAAAATCCCAGCTTAAACCATTTTATAAATAAATCGACTTTTATTTCAAAAATCACCTTACGGTCATAATTCACAAAAATCTTAACTTTTATAACTTCAAAATTTTAAACGTTTATTTATTTAAAATAAATCAATTCAACAATTCAATAGAACATATAATTTCAAAGATCACTTTAAAAATCCTTTTTAAAGTAAAAGTCGTTATTTTTACTTTTCAAAACTGAATCCGATGATGCAACAGCATCAATTAGTCCATCACAACAGTCAATATCATATATCAATATGATAACAGAATATATCAAAATATCTGTAAATAATCAATACGGTGAGGAATCCAGTTGGATCCCTCCAACCTGTTTCCCTGCATCCAAATATGTTAGCACAATACCAATTCCGCTCCAGTACGGAATTATCGCGGTATATAGGTTTTTATAAATCCGCTTACTAACGGCGCAATAGGGTCTCATCCGCTATATGAGGCGGGAAATCAATCAATCCAATATATACATATGCCAATATGTATATATTGCTATATATATATAGATATATCCTATCATATCTAATATCACATCCAAACAGACAATCATCAATAACTGTAAAAATTCCACATTCAATTTGAGTGAGAAGATCTCACCGTGATTTTAAATTCCGTTCCAGCGTTTATTTCGAATAAAATTAAACGCGCGTTTAATTTTACCCGAAATTCAAACTAGCTCCAAATGGCTCCAATTCAGTTGCATCGCGAAGTATTCGACGATACGATTCCAACGCATTTTGTTTCGTTCCATTCTGACCTCGCAGCAAAAAGATATTCATTTTTAAAGTTACACGAATTTTAAATATAATAATTTATATTTTCTCTTTATTTATTCTATACCAAAACAGATCTGGGCCTTTGATTTCGAATTGAGAAAATCGTGGCCGCATACACCTTTTCTTCCTCACGTACATCCCCTAGGCAAAACAGTGAACGCGAGAAACCCATTGCCGTTTGAAAAATTTCGATGCCGCCCCTAGCTCGACTCGACCGGAATATGATCAGAGGCCATCAACGTGTTCGTCCCCCTGAGCCTCACCCACGGCCAGAGTCACGTGCGACTCGGTCGCACCTACCACCAGAAAAACGCACGCGAACAGTCGTCGTTTAACATCGAACTGCCGCCACGTCACTGCCTGGAAGACCATCATCACCGTATGGATGTTTAGACCTCGTCACCCTCTTCCATTTCTTAGTTAAGCATTTTCGAATTAAACGAGAGGATTGAGAGGAAATTGAAGGGAAGGCTCGTGAATTTCTGGCCTTCGACTTTGAAGATGGCGGCCTGGGTTCAAAACCCTAGTTTGTTTTTTTTTCTTTTATTTTTTTGTGAGAAAAATGGGTATATTTATAGAGTTTTATCAAACACTATTCATCCGGGTTTTCCGGAATCCAATTTACGCGCAGTGACTAGCATTCCTGGGGTTTACCCCGCGTTCCGGACACAATGGAACAGGTTTCGGAAGCTAATTCGATCGTCTGTGTGAGATTTGACAATAAACGATCAATTTAAATTAACCCGATTTAAATCGATTTCGAGGCGTTTTAATTTGTACCGGACAAATGGTAAATCCAAAAATTACGAAATTTGAAATCTTACAATAATATCACATTACGGATCCGATGAAACTGGTTTCGTCGAAATCCGAGACCGTTTGAAAAATGACTATTTTAACTCGACGATTTAAAATTAAAACGATATCGATGCGTTTCGAGTTGCCACGATCAAACGACAACTCCGATTGATACGAAAATTGAAATCCGATAATAACTAACTATTACGGATCCAATGGAACTGGTCTCGTTCAATTCTGAGACTGTTCGAAAATTGGCTATTTTTACAGTCGATAATTAAATATTAAAATATTCGATTTTCACAGATTAACTCCAAATTCAATTTTAAGAGTTCTAAAATATTTCTATAACTCCAGTATGATTAAATAAAACTTTTCAAATCATTTTCAATCACTTTAAACTCGATTTACAATTATCTCTGGAATTTCACTATTTAATTTATCGATTTAAATTATCCAATTAAATCCAATATTCGAGAAATAAATCATTCGACTTCTAAATTCCATTTATTAATATTTAAAATTAACTAAATATTCGAATTTTAATTATCAAAAATTTTGGGTCGTTACAGACTTCCCCCCTTAAAAGAATTTCGTCCTCGAAATTACAAGTTAGGAAGAAGATACAAAATCCGTTAACTTTCCAAAACAAACCGTTCAAATTAGATTTTCAAATCTGTTAAGTGTTTAACTTCTCCAAAATTCATAGTTAACTTCTCACAAAATCTTTACTAAGTTTTCAAAATTTTCAAATTTCTCAAAAATATTCTAACGCCTTAAATTTTCAGAAAATTTCGCCAGCGTCTCCTTTGCGCGGCTCGATCCGAAAAAAAAAATGACAGTGTATATATATCACAAATATACATCCCATCAAGTGATGAGGCATCCCGTAGGGAAAAAAGTGTAAAAGTACAATATTTAATCCGAGATATGTACCTTATTATATTTTTAGCGAGCGTATACGGCTAATATAGCGCGAAAGCGAGCTCCAAATGCGAAGCAACGCCATCTGCACCTACTAAACACTCAACAAACCATATGAGAACATGTAGATATGAAAATAAAATCAATATACATCGTATAGCAACATAACTACATATGCTAACATAACAATGCATTCAAAAGCAACAATGCAACCATCAAACAATCATCCAACTATCATCCAACAACTTCATAACCAAATCAATATAGATTCACTTCTCATTAACATTCATTGAATTGGTTTTCAATTTTAAATCATATTCGATTCATTTACATTGGATTTAATCAACATTCTCTTTCAATTCAATTAGTTTACATTCACTAATTCACATTCGTTCACTTCCAATTTGAATTTAATCACATAGCTTTCCAATTTGCTAATTCAATTTCATTAATACTTAATGAATTTTTTTATACACAATCAACTAACAATCAAATAACAACCAATGTATATTCAACACAACTAAATTATAAATTTTACATTCGATTTGGTTCAACACTTTTAAATTAAATTGACTTCCATTCAATTTATTTAATTTCTCAACTTCATTAGCTTTTAATGAATTAACACTTATATTCATCATTTCATATCAGTACTTCACATTAGATTGATTAACATCCAATCCATTTATTCAATTCAATTGCTAATTCATTTAACAAATAAAGTTGAATTTCATTTATATAACTCAAGTTCACATTCATTTAATAAATTCCCTTTATTAATTTACTTTGATATCAAAATCAACTACAATCAACACTTAAGTTATATCCCATTAAACATCGTTTGTTTAACTTAACTTACATTTCCACTTATAAATCCAAATTCAAATTTCAATCCTATTTAACTTTTACCAAGGTCAAATTTCTTCACTTATTCAAAATTCATATTAGATCCAGATTTCATATTCCACAATCTCAACTTAGATTTAATTGATTCACTTATACTTACTTTAATTTAACTTCATCCTTTAAGTTAAATTTATTCTATCAGAATTTAAATTATATAAGTTATCAATCCATTCAATTCCAGAGTCTTTTCAATCTTTTAAAACTATTTTGAAATCTGTTCAAATTTATCTTTTGAATTCCCAAAACAAAATCCAAAATTTCCCAATCAACTTTTATTCAAAATATTCTGGCAGCAATTCCTCTTTTGGAAACCCGAAAATGAATTCTAATGATGTGGCCATCATCATCAGGATTATTTTCCAGCGACCTGAAAAGAGTTTAGAGCTTTCATCACTCTAAAACATTTTTCCAAAATATCAAATTCTTTCAAAACACTTCTCTGGAATTTTATTTCAGATTATAAATCACAATTACAAATCTTTTACTTATATAACTTCACTTTATATATATAAGATTATTCCACAATTGTAAATCATATTAATTATAACTTCATACATTATAATTCATTGGTTTATACAATTTACTCTTTCACAATTGTTGTTTTCATTTACTTATTCAAACAACTTTAACTAACTTGTATATATTTACATTTTCAAACAATCAAACAATCAATTATATACACTTTAACACCGAAAAATTATTTCTTTATATATAAAATATAATCGAGGTAAAATTATTCCATTTACCCAATTTAAAACAATACTGTGCCGAATTGTTCTATATAAGTGTTTAGAGATCCCTATCGATAGAGTTGTACGGACAATACCGACCAGAATCCATATACCACTCAACAAACCAATCATCACAATATAAAACAATTTTATATTCACTAACAAATACGCACTCGTATCTATTATTACACTCAACTCATTCTAGAGCACTGCTGACTCTATCTCAAATGAGTAACACCCAACAGAGCAGGGTTGTCGCTTAACCATATGCTCTGATACCAAATGTAACATCCCGAAAATTTTCGACTTTCGAAAATTCAACATCGATACTCACTTTATCGACTGCTGAGCCATCGAATGCCGGAAACCCGAAAGGTTATGGTTTTAAGAAAGAAGAAAAGGTAGAAGAAGAAGATAGAAGAAAAAGAAAGAAAAACAACAACAGAACAAGAGCAGAAACAGAAACCAATATCAGAATCTCACATATCGCAGCGGAACAATATATAATAGATAAATGAATATCATTTAAAAACAAAAGAATTATATCTGTTATTACATTACATCACATCATATCATCAGAGTCAATAAACAACATTGGACAGTTATATAACCTTGTCCTCATACAGAATACACAGCGGAATAAATACTATCAGATACAAATACTACGTCTCGTCGTCCAGCTTATCTCCAAAGCTCCAGAATATCCAGATAACCTGATAATCTAACTCTAGACTGCCCGTGTGGAAATTGGTGGGCACCCAGAGTTTAGAAGGGAAACAATGAAGTGACCCACTTCTTTATGATTTATTTTTAGTGAATTTTCTGTTGAGTTTTTTTTTTCACACTGTATATACATATATATACATGTCAATGGATCACTATCCTTAATTTAATTCTTCCCAAGATCCTGAATTTTACTAATATAAATATATCAGTATTTAAAATAAATCCTATCATTTATATATGTGAAGATATATAAATGGTTCTTTGCTTATCAGAGTGATTAAAATAGCAAAGCAACTCATTCCTACCTTATTTCTCATATTTAAGAGATTTGGTGTCACATAGCCATTCCTATATATTATATTATTATTATTTATTTTTATCAAACAATCCACTGGGAACAAACACATTAGTCTGTTTATACTAACTAAGAAGTGATCAAGAAATAATCAGTAGTAAACAAGCTTTTAATATAGATGTTTGTGTTAAGTTCTGAATAGTGTCAAAATCAGTATAAAATAAAGTGGATCCTAAGGAAACACAAGCAACATCTAGGCGTAATGGAAACGCGCCTAACTTATACATACAAGGTCACGAGTTCGAGTGCTATGCAGGTCGGTTCAAACACAATTTTTGTTTTTCATTTTTTTTTTAGAACTCAAGCCTGATTAACCTTAGGATTAGATACCACTAGTTCTCTTATTTTCTTATCCTATCTCACCTATTAATTGATCCCTGAATCTATAAGCCATACAATTTAATCCTGGGATTTTGTAATATGATACTTATTGTTCTATATTAAGTAAAAAGTGTTCAACCTAACCCATGCTTACTAGTTTAGCTTGTGTTACTCATTTCAACTTCAAACAATTTTTATATCAGATGAAATACCCATGCTTTAATTTATTAAGTTGCAATAATCAGGTGAACATTGAAATTACAAACTGATTTAAAGGCTAAGCAGAGGAAAACAATACAGTCAGACTAGAGTGCTAACTCAAACTATCATGCTAAATGGAGACTAAGAACATGTGTGCATACAGTGTGTCTAAAGGCAAAATGACCTGACAAAATGCAAGACTTCCCGGTGAACTTATAATGAAAACAACTGATGATTTTCTAGGAAAGATAACAAATGTTAGTGGTCATTATTCTATTGAATGGTGGAGATGCTCATTACAAACAAGACCACATGCCTCTACAAATTACTACTGGTTTTGACTATGACTCAATATTACCAGATTTGAATTAAGTATCCAGATAACAAGAATTAGATAAGTCTAATTTGCAGTGATGCCTACAAGTATCTAGCATACATATGAGCTTATTACACCAAGCAATACAAGTTTTTGCTGGGGAAAAATCAAATGCCCAAAAACAGATTACAGCTATGCCTTCCAGCCTTTGCATGGACTTATATCAATTATAAGTCATGGTCAAGCCTTACTGGTTAGCCAGGACCAGATACAACCTATCCACTTAACAAAATTCATAGCATACTTTTCAATAACAGCCTTATCTTTATAATTTAAAATCACTTAAACCTTGTCAAGGGATGTATGTCCACATATCATTTTATATGGCATACTTCCTTCATCACTTTTCCACCAGAAATCATATAAATAAGTTGCTTAAATCAGTAACTCACAAACCCCACAGAATACTTAAGTTTTTACATGTTCTTTTCAAGTGAACAAAATAAGCATCATTGCTGAGAATACACAAAATAAAAGGAAGTTTGCCTAGATTATCTATTACAGATTATACTGCTACTTCCTTAAGCATTTATTTTTCCTTAATTCATGAAGATCTTCAAATATCCATGCAAGCAAGCCACTTATACATCTTTTCCTGCGGCAATATTTTGGACTGCCTCCATAAAAATGAGACACCCCAATTATTGCAAGGCAACAAATAGGGTCAGAATAAAATTCTGGTATGAGTGAAATCAAAATATAATAACTTGACATTTAAATTATTGTGCAGAGAATTTATGTGCTTGATGCTTATTTGGATTCATAATGTAAACTGGGTATATGAACATGTATAAGCCCCTACTAACACATATGCACACAAGCATCCATTCATCCATCCAATACAGTATACATGTACACATACTCCTATGGAATTAACTCATTTTAATTTCCATAGCTCAGCTCTCAATCTCAATTTAAAAATTTAATTTGGTCTTAACTCTTTGCCATTGAACACCATGTGTGCATTGCAAGGGACTCAATTCTGTTAACCCTTGCACAAAGGCCTATAGGACTTAAACAAGTCATGCACATACCCATCATCCCCCTTATGATGGATAGATCAAGGCTTTACTCCTAGATTAGTTTTTATAATCTAGAGACCATTCTCATTTTCTTTCAGAAAAATTTATTAACTCTTGAAATGCTGCTATATTCTTTTCTTCTTCTTTTTTTAAATCAGAGAGGGTTAACTCACTCAGGAATTTCAGCTAACCATAGTAAACATTCATGAAAAGAATACCACATCTCATTTTCCAGTTGTTTTATTCAAAATTTGTTTTAACACTGCATATCTTCTATATTCAGGAATATCATGATCACTTAAACAAATCCTGTAAAATCATATAGAAATTCTTATACTCGATTCTACTGTGAACATAGGGTAAGGTTTTTGAGAAAAACCCATAAAACATTTTAGCTTAAGATCTGAACAAATCAGCACATAAATGATTTATTGCATTGTTCACCTTAAGTTTAAAACAATCCAGACATGAGCATGAACCTCCTTTATTCACACTGCCTAGTTCATTTTTCAGTAATACCCTACTTCACAATAAAATGTATTTATCTTACTAACCATATTTATAAACTGGTGTTTTAAGGTGCTGGATCTATTTCAGTGATCATGGTATTTTTCTTATCAAACAATCAAACAGAGCAAACCAAAGCATCAACCAAAGATTTATCAAAACACCTACCATTTTCAGCATTCATTTATACTGAAAAATAGATCAAGCACAAACATAATATGGTTTTTATAAAATAATATGGCTGCCCTTAACTTGGGTCTTAATGCCTTAAGCCTCATAGATTGATTAATCACTCACCTTCCTGCCTCTTTTCCCTGAGAATTCTTTAACTTGAACAATGGCTTTGGATTGCTCTCCTTTCTTTTCTTAATATTTTCTGTTTTTTCTGCAGTGAGACTGCTGCTTCCCCTTTAATTTTTAAAACATTGTTTAGGGTTTTAGTAGAGTGAAAAACCCATCTTATCCCCATACAGTTGAGAGAATTTTACATATGATGTCATGGCTAGAAATGCCATTTTCTTTCTGATTTCCAATTCGGGTATTTTCAGTTGCTTTAACTTTTCTTTTCTTTTCTGATTTGCATGCTATTTGCATGTTTCATACACACACCTTATTCTCATGTGACTTTCTTGCATTGTTTATTTTCTTTATGCTAAACTGTAATGTATACATGTATATCCTTTTATGAATTGATTCCTTGTTAATGCTTCAAGCTATTTATTTTCTCTTGATGTACAAATGTATTCATATATTTAATTACCATTTTCATTTTTGTTTTACTGAAAACAACTATTCCCTTCATTATATTTTTAACTTATTCTCACTATTTATTTTCAGGCTGTATTATTTCTTTCTTCCTTGAAAATTCTCCTTTTTCTGACTTTATTTAAATTATTCTTATCTCAATAATTTTGGGTCTTCACATACTCTCCTCCTAAAAGGAATTGTGTCCCACAATTATTCTCTCATACATTTCCATCCAAATGTATACAAAGCATAATTTCAATCGAATGAATTTTCAGAAACTCATTCATTTTAAATCAATCAAACACACAAAAAAATTTTTTTTAAGGTTTCATCATAGTTTTAAACATACCTTTTAAGCAGAAAATAGATTAGGATATTTATCCCTCATTCTATCTTCAGCCTCCCATGTACAATCATTCTCATCCAGACTCCACTGAATTTTTACCAATTTAATTATTTTGTTTCTTAATTTCTTCTCTTCTCTAGCCACTATGCCCACTGGTTCCTTTGTATAAACAAGGTTTTCTTGAATTTCAACATGTGTAGGGGATTCAAGAATAGTTTTCTTATCATGCACCCACTTTCTTAATTGAGATACATGAAATACATCATGTATTTTGCTCAATTCCTCTGGTAACTTCAACCTATAAGCTAAAGTCCCTATTCTTTGAACAATTTCATATGGTCCTACATACCTTGGTGACAGTTTCCCTGCTTTTCCAAATCTCAATATTTTCCTCATTGGTGAAACTTTGAGAAACACATAGTCTCCCACCTCAAACTCTACTGGCCTTCTCTTTTTATCTGCATAAGCTTTCTGTCTCTCTTGAGCCACTCTCATTCTTTGCCTTACTAATTCAATTCTTGCAGAAGTTTCTTTTACCTGGTCTGGTCCAAGCAACACCCTTCCACCAGCCTCCATCCAACATGCAGGAGATAAACAAGGCTTCCCATATAAAGCCTCAAATGGAGCCATTCCTATAGTGGACTGGTAGCTATTATTATAAGCAAACTCAGCTAAATAAATATGATCTTCCCAGTTGCCTCCAAAATCAAGTATGCATGCTCTCAACAAATCCTCTAAAACTTTATTAACAATCTCAGTTTGCCCATCAGTTTGTGGATGGTAGGATGTGCTTAAGCTTAATTCTATCCCCATAGCTTCTTGAAAGCTACTCCAAAACCTTGAAGTAAACAAAGTATCTCTATCACTAATGATAGTCTTGGGGATGCCATGCAATCTTACTATCTCCTTTACAAATAATTGAGCTAGCTTGTGAGCATTTCTGTTTGAACTTATTGGGATGAAGTGTGCTGTTTTTGTGAGTCTATCAACCACTACCCAAATACTATCATTTCCCCTTCTTGTTCTTGGCAAACCATCCACAAAATCCATTGATATACTCTCCCATTTCCAGGTAGGCACTTCCAAAGGTTGCAATAGGCCTGAGGGTCTTTGATAGTCTGCCTTTACTTGTTGGCATGTTAAGCAATTTGCCACATATTTTGCTACTGCCCCTTTCATTCCTGGCCACCAATAATTTCTCTTGAGATCATGGTACATTTTTGTACCACCAGGATGGATAGTATACTTTGTTTTGTGATGCTCATCCATAACTTCTTGCTTTAGTTCCTCTACATTTGGTATGCAGAGTTTCCCCTTTTTCCTTAAGTATCCTTTACCATCTACCTCATAGT
This sequence comes from Allium fistulosum, assembly GCA_030737815.1. NCBI lineage: Eukaryota > Viridiplantae > Streptophyta > Magnoliopsida > Asparagales > Amaryllidaceae > Allium > Allium fistulosum. The sequence goes on from CM060902.1 coordinate 1,392,280,223, forward strand.
TTTCCACTGTCATGCCTTGGGATATCATGTTCTTTTTCTCCTTCAAATTTATATCTTGATTCTGCATTTGTCCTATTTTATCAACCAGTGTTGAATTTAAGGATATGAGGCTTAATTTACCATATTCAATCATCTTACTGTGTGTCTTATCTGATACACTAGTTTCTTCTTTCACTTCCACCTCACTAAGAATTGTCAAATCCTTGAACTCTGCCATCATTAAGCTTGCCAATTTAGCTTGATGTCTACTTAATGCATCTGCTACTTTATTAGCTTTTCCAGGGGTATACAATATATCAAGATCATAGGCAGCTAGAAATTCTACCCACCTATGTTGCCTCATGTTCAAGTCTTTTTGGGAAAACAAATATTTAAGTGACTTGTGATCAGTAAACAATTCAAACTTAGCACCCAATAAATAATGTCTCCATAGTTTCAATGCATACACCACAGCAGCTAGTTCTAAGTCATGTGTAGCATACCTAGTTTCATTTGGCTTGAGTTGCCTTGATGCATAAGCTATGACTCTACCATGTTGCATAAGCACTGCCCCCAATCCAGATCCACTAGCATCTGTGTAAACTACTAATTCTTCATTGCCTTCTGGCACTTGTAAAACTGGAGCTTCTACCAGTGCCTTCTTTAGTGATATGAAAGCTTGTTCACACTTCTCTGTCCACACATAGGGTTGCTCCTTTTTAGTTAGCTTGGTCAATGGGATAGCTATCCTTGCAAAATCTTTTATAAATCTCCTATAATAGCCTGCCATTCCCAAAAATGACCTCACCTCAGTTACTGATTTGGGTCTGCTCCAAGATTGCACTGCCATCACCTTATTTGGGTCTACACTAACCCCTTGTTGTGATACTATGTGCCCCAAAAATTTTACTTCCTTCTGCCAAAATGTGCACTTAGAGAATTTGGCTTTTAAATCATGTGCCCTCAGTCTAGACAAAACCAGATGCAAGTGTTTTGCATGTTCTTCTTCTGATTTTGAATACACTAATATGTCATCAATAAAGACAACCACAAATTTATCTAGAAAATCTCTAAATGTTCTATTCATTAAATCTACAAAATATGATGGTGCATTTGTCAATCCAAAAGGCATTACTAAATATTCATATAGCCCATACCTTGTGTTGAATGCTGTGTATTTAATACTTTCCTCTTCAACCTTCATTTGGTGAAATCCAGAGGCTAAGTCTAGCCTTGAGAAAATCCTTGCTCCATTTAATTGATCAAACAAATCATCAATTCTGGGAAGTGGATATTTATTTTTAATGGTGACTTTGTTTAATTCCCTATAATCTATGCACATTCTCAAAGTACCATCATGCTTTTTCACAAATACAACTGGAGAACCCCAGTTTGAACTACTAGGCCTTATGAAGCCTTTCTACTCCAGTTCTTCCAACTGATGTTTTAATTCCACTAATTCTTTAGGACCCATCCTAGTAGGCTTCTTGATGATTGGGCTTGCTCCTGGGATTAGCCTTATTTGAAATTCTACTTGCCTATTTTCTGGAACACCTATGACTTCACCAAAGACATCTGGGTATTCATTTATAATTTTTATGTCTTCAAGTGTTAATTCTTTCTCAGTCATGCTACAAATTTGGTTAAGGTAATTGATTTTAGCAATTTCACTCATGACTATAATATTTTTACCATTTTCTGTTTTCAGAGAAATAGTAAAATTTTCCAAATTCAAAATTGCTTTGAATTTGCTCAACCAATCTACCCCTAAAATAATTCCTATTCCAGGGTATTTTAATACAAACAAATCAGATTTAAACACATTTCCTCCTATGTTTAATTCTACTCCCAAACATTTCAATCCTAGCAAACAAGAGCTACCCAGGGGACTTTGAATAGACAAGGGATTATCAACTAAATAGCATGTGAGAGTTAATTTATTCACTATGTCTTGGGATATTAGTGAATGTGTTGCTCCAGTGTCATATATAACTGAGATGGGGTGATCTTTAATTAGAAGTATACCTTCCAATTGTCCAGAACTTCCCACTGCAGTTGCTTTTCCCTCAAGTGCTCCTACCTTTGCTCCCTTTTTGAATTCTGGGCAATTCTTTTTAATATGACCCTCTTTCCCACAGTTGTAGCAACTGAATGGGGTTTTCTTAGCTGCCTGACACCTATTACTCATGTGTCCTTCTTTACCACAATTGTAGCAAATAATCTTCTTCTTGACTTCTCCACTGGTTGCTCCTTCAACCTTCTGATTTGAATTTCTCTTATCATAAGGGTGAGTTCTATTTTTCCCTTTTTTATTGTTGTTGTTAGCCCTCATGCTCCTGAATTTTTCTCTGGCATTATCATGTTGTTCAAAAGAGAGAGTAGATCTATGACTTGATCAAAGGTTTTGTCTTTGTAGGGTAGCATTGCTCTACTTAAATTAGCATTAAGTCCTTGAATAAATCTGGAATTCTTTAATTCTTCATTCCCTATGAGCATGGTTCCATACTTGGATAAGCTCTCAAATTTTTGTGTGTATTCAGTTACACTCATTGGCCCTTGCCTCAGCCTTATAAATTCCTCCAGCAGTGTTGCCTTGGCTGTTGCTGGGACAAATCTTGCCTCAAGCATCTCCTTGAATTGATCCCATGTTATCTCATTTTCTGGCCTCCCTGTGATAATGACCTCCCACCAATCAAGTGCTGCTCCCTTGAGTCTTCTGGAAGCAATTTGCCTCTTCCTTTGATCATTTATTTGCATATCTGCAAATATCCTATCCAAAGTTCTCAACCATGTCTGCACTCCCATAACTCCCTCAGTGCCTTCAAAATCCTTGCCTCCTAAATTTGAAAATGTCTTCAATAGCTTAGATAATTCCTCATGAGGATTTTCTTCTCTATGCACTGCTCCTTCTCTAAATGCCCTCACCAAATCTTGCAAATTGACCATTGGTGTTGTATTGGAGGGTCCTGCTCCATGACTTGGTGGTCTTCCTACCATGATTCACTATTCAATTGCATAGCTAATTAGTCATATTTCTAATTCAATTATTTTCTGCAATTTATTTCTACTGTGAATATTTATTTCTATCATTACTATATATTTATGCTATGTTTTAACAACATAGCTCTGATACCAACTGAAGTGACCCACTTCTTTATGATTTATTTTTAGTGAATTTTCTGTTGAGTTTTTTTTTTTCACACTGTATATACATATATATACATGTCAATGGATCACTATCCTTAATTTAATTCTTCCCAAGATCCTGAATTTTACTAATATAAATATATCAGTATTTAAAATAAATCCTATCATTTATATATGTGAAGATATATAAATGGTTCTTTGCTTATCAGAGTGATTAAAATAGCAAAGCAACTCATTCCTACCTTATTTCTCATATTTAAGAGATTTGGTGTCACATAGCCATTCCTATATATTATATTATTATTATTATTTTTTATCAAACAATCCACTGGGAACAAACACATTAGTCTGTTTATACTAACTAAGAAGTGATCAAGAAATAATCAGTAGTAAACAAGCTTTTAATATAGATGTTTGTGTTAAGTTTTGAATAGTGTCAAAATCAGTATAAAATAAAGTGGATCCTAAGGAAACACAAGCAACATCTAGGCGTAATGGAAACGCGCCTAACTTATACATACAAGGTCACGAGTTCGAGTGCTATGCAGGTCGGTTCAAACACAATTTTTGTTTTTCATTTTTTTTTTTAGAACTCAAGCCTGATTAACCTTAGGATTAGATACCACTAGTTCTCTTATTTTCTTATCCTATCTCACCTATTAATTGATCCCTGAATCTATAAGCCATACAATTTAATCCTGGGATTTTGTAATATGATACTTATTGTTCTATATTAAGTAAAAAGTGTTCAACCTAACCCATGCTTACTAGTTTAGCTTGTGTTACTCATTTCAACTTCAAACAATTTTTATATCAGATGAAATACCCATGCTTTAATTTATTAAGTTGCAATAATCAGGTGAACATTGAAATTACAAACTGATTTAAAGGCTAAGCAGAGGAAAACAATACAGTCAGACTAGAGTGCTAACTCAAACTATCATGCTAAATGGAGACTAAGAACATGTGTGCAGACAGTGTGTCTAAAGGCAAAATGACCTGACAAAATGCAAGACTTCCCGGTGAACTTATAATGAAAACAACTGATGATTTTCTAGGAAAGATAACAAATGTTAGTGGTCATTATTCTATTGAATGGTGGAGATGCTCATTACAAACAAGACCACATGCCTCTACAAATTACTACTGGTTTTGACTATGACTCAATATTACCAGATTTGAATTAAGTATCCAGATAACAAGAATTAGATAAGTCTATTTGCAGTGATGCCTACAAGTATCTAGCATACATATGAGCTTATTACACCAAGCAATACAAGTTTTTGCTGGGGAAAAATCAAATGCCCAAAAACAGATTACAGGCTATGCCTTCCAGCCTTTGCATGGACTTATATCAATTATAAGTCATGGTCAAGCCTTACTGGTTAGCCAGGACCAGATTCAACCTATCCACTTAACAAAATTCATAGCATACTTTTCAATAACAGCCTTATCTTTATAATTTAAAATCACTTAAACCTTGCCAAGGGATGTATGTCCACATATCATTTTATATGGCATACTTCCTTCATCACTTTTCCACCAGAAATCATATAAATAAGTTGCTTAAATCAGTAACTCACAAACCCCACAGAATACTTAAGTTTTTACATGTTCTTTTCAAGTGAACAAAATAAGCATCATTGCTGAGAATACACAAAATAAAAGGAAGTTTGCCTAGATTATCTATTACAGATTATACTGCTACTTCCTTAAGCATTTATTTTTCCTTAATTCATGAAGATCTTCAAATATCCATGCAAGCAAGCCACTTATACATCTTTTCCTGCAGCAATATTTTGGACTGCCTCCATAAAAATGAGACACCCCAATTATTGCAAGGCAACAAATAGGGTCAGAATAAAATTCTGGTATGAGTGAAATCAAAATATAATAACTTGACATTTAAATTATTGTGCAAAGAATTTATGTGCTTGATGCTTATTTGGATTCATAATGTAAACTGGGTATATGAACATGTATAAGCCCCTACTAACACATATGCACACAAGCATCCATTCATCCATCCAATACAGTATACATGTACACATACTCCTATGGAATTAACTCATTTTAATTTCCATAGCTCAGCTCTCAATCTCAATTTAAAAATTTAATTTGGTCTTAACTCTTTGCCATTGAACACCATGTGTGCATTGCAAGGGACTCAATTCTGTTAACCCTTGCACAAAGGCCTATAGGAGTTAAACAAGTCATGCACATACCCATCATCCCCCTTATGATGGATAGATCAAGGCTTTACTCCTAGATTAGTTTTTATAATCTAGAGACCATTCTCATTTTCTTTCGGAAAAATTTATTAACTCTTGAAATGCTGCTATATTCTTTTCTTCTTTTTTTTAAAATCAGAGAGGGTTAACTCACTCAAGAATTTCAGCTAACCATAGTAAACATTCATGAAAAGAATACCACATCTCATTTTCCAGTTGTTTTATTCAAAATTTGTTTTAACACTGCATATCTTCTATATTCAGGAATATCATGATCACTTAAACAAATCCTGTAAAATCATATAGAAATTCTTATACTCGATTCTACTGTGAACATAGGGTAAGGTTTTTGAGAAAAACCCATAAAACATTTTAGCTTAAGATCTGAACAAATCAGCACATAAATGATTTATTGCATTGTTCACCTTAAGTTTAAAACAATCCAGACATGAGCATGAACCTCCTTTATTCACACTGCCTAGTTCATTTTTCAGTAATACCCTACTTCACAATAAAATGTATTTATCTTACTAACCATATTTATAAACTGGTGTTTTAAGGTGCTGGATCTATTTCAGTGATCATGGTATTTTTCTTATCAAACAATCAAACAGAGCAAACCAAAGCATCAACCAAAGATTTATCAAAACACCTACCATTTTCAGCATTCATTTATACTGAAAAATAGATCAAGCACAAACATAATATGGTTTTTATAAAATAATATGGCTGCCCTTAACTTGGGTCTTAATGCCTTAAGCCTCATAGATTGATTAATCACTCACCTTCCTGCCTCTTTTCCCTGAGAATTCTTTAACTTGAACAATGGCTTTGGATTGCTCTCCTTTCTTTTCTTAATATTTTCTGTTTTTTCTGCAGTGAGACTGCTGCTTCCCCTTTAATTTTTAAAACATTGTTTAGGGTTTTAGTAGAGTGAAAAACCCATCTTATCCCCATACAGTTGAGAGAATTTTACATATGATGTCATGGCTAGAAATGCCATTTTCTTTCTGATTTCCAATTCGGGTATTTTCAGTTGCTTTAACTTTTCTTTTCTTTTCTGATTTGCATGCTATTTGCATGTTTCATACACACACCTTATTCTCATGTGACTTTCTTGCATTGTTTATTTTCTTTATGCTAAACTGTAATGTATACATGTATATCCTTTTATGAATTGATTCCTTGTTAATGCTTCAAGCTATTTATTTTCTCTTGATGTACAAATGTATTCATATATTTAATTACCATTTTCATTTTTGTTTTACTGAAAACAACTATTCCCTTCATTATATTTTTAACTTATTCTCACTATTTATTTTCAGGCTGTATTATTTCTTTCTTCCTTGAAAATTCTCCTTTTTCTGACTTTATTTAAATTATTCTTATCTCAATAATTTTGGGTCTTCACAAACAATAAACTCCGAGTCAGTCATGGTGACTGGTGTGAGATCGTAAAACAGTTATTCTTTTAAAATAAACAATAGAGAATTTTAAAGTAAATTCGCAATGCTTTTGGAAAAATGAGACTACCATAAGACCTCCCACCACACACACAATGCAAACGCAGAATTGGAGGAGATTTCTTCTTATGATAGTCAAAGATGCTTACTACGCAAAAGAAACAAATTCTTTTTGATATTATTATTAGTGCATAGTGTAGAAACATTTCGAAAGTATAATATTAATCTTAGCCAACATACGACCAGTATCGTATGCCTACTATAGCTACCATCTAAACAGTGGTGACCACCGTACGTAAATGGCAGGTTCTACAACTAATACCGTACAAAGTTCGTATTGGAGTTTGGATTTCCAATAAATGGTCAGGCTAAGGAACTTCCTTTTCCACGATGGGTACGTCCCTGGAATAGACGACCCGAGAAATAACCTAACATTACGGTTAGATCTCTGCCAACACAAGGCCGGGTTACCTCTGCAAAAATAGGTAACTACTGACACGCGTATGCCATCCCCCGATCGTAACCGATCTTCCCGAGGATCCCCGATTTCCAACAAACCACATAGATAATAATAATGCAGTAACCACATAGGTTAAGTATCTGGGCTCCATACCATGATACCACCTCTATCCAGAAGGAATGACATACACTAAGGGGCGCTACTCCCTAGAACCTTGCCGCATCCTTCCTGTTTCGACCATTTCCGGGGTGTGAGGCTCGACGAAGTCTCGTCCACAAAGCTACGCTTTCTACAAAAAGCCCTGCTTCGGGTCAAACAAAAATGATCAACCTATGATCACAAAGATATAAGATCAAACAAATGATCATATCACAAATGATCAAACACTGATCATTTCACAGCAACACTCAGTATGCCACATTACCAAATTGGGATATATCGCTGATAAATTTCAACTACATAACCTCTGAGCTCGTACGTCTCAGAGAAGGGTGTTAAGCTAAGAGAATAAATTCTCCGCCACCAACAGAAATGTATTTGAAAGAAATCAGCTTTATATCTCAAATTGTAACGTCAGACACACAATCCATACAAGTCTGTTCCGGGATCGAACAGAACCGAAGGCACTTCTCACGAAGCCCTTGCACATCCGGATAAATTTCTAATCACGTCAGGACTTCCCGTCACTAAGGGTGATAAAACCTCTAAATCGGAGATCAGCCGATGTAGAGTAACTCGACGGTAATCCTTCCGTTTTCAAAAATATCCGGTCTTCAACACCGATCTTCGAATGCAATTCATAACGACGTATCACATATTCGGTATGGGTTATACGACCCCATGGTCCTTTCCCGGCTAACCCGAATAGTGAGCGATTATTTAAAAATAAGTGTGGCATTCAAATTCATCCAATTCACAACAAATACCATATTCAAGGTAATTATTGATAGTCGGTTATTTAACTATCAATAAAGATGCGCAACATCATCAGATTCCAAATAATTTTCCCAAATTATTTATCTTCAAAAATATCTTTACTAGATATATAATTTCCACACTTAACCGTTTGAAAACAAATTTTCAAATATTCACTTTTCAATTTATCTTTAAAAGATAAAATCTCTAAACAGTTCACTTCATATTGGAAAAGCATTTCCATACTTATTTAAAAATAAGTGATTCACAAATCATTTATTTTCAACACTTAGAAAATATTCGATATACTTAAATCAAATTAAGTATATATTCACTCTTTAAGGAAATCATAAATTTCAACATCTATTTGAGTCAAAACGAATGTTGCGTAAAACATCGTTACGACGACTCGAAGTCACTAGTATAGGGATTCGGATTTAGATAGATATATAAATCCCAATACTACATCAAAACATTTCCTTTCGGAAATCATTTACTATAACAACAGTGTTATAGTCCACCATTTCCTTAAATTTCTTGAAAACGTCTATTTCAACAAGAACTGCGGAAATCTCTGCTTTCGATTTATAATACATTTTAAAACATCTTTAAAATGTTTAACTTCATTTTTAATATCCCTTTTCCAAAACTATCCATTTTACTTAACGATATATTCACTATCCAAAATCGTGAATATACTTCAATAATTACATTTCAATCTTTTCTACACGTTTTATTCCAAGAATTATCCACTATCCAAAATCGTGGATAAAATTCCCTTAATAACTTCTATATTACATTCATCAAATTTGATTGATTTCGAATTCATAAAACAACGTTTATAAATTCACCTTTATATTTTCTAACAACTTCGATTTATAAAATTCTCCTCTTATTAACTTCTAAAATTACTTATCAAAATAAGTGATTCCAGATTTATAAACAACGTTTATAAATCACATTTATACTTCATAACAATTTCAACTTATGAAATCATTTCATTTAGCAATTTCTATTTATATCCCAATTAAGTGCAAAAATCTAATTTATAAGTAAATTACTTATAAATTGTTTATTCTACAACATCTATTCACTTTATAACTTCACGTTATAAATCTATAAATTTCATTCACTTATGAAATCCTTTTATACTTCTTTTCAACACTTATAAAAATTCGTTTTATAAGTCCAATATTTTTATTAATAAAATATCCATTTTATAAATCTTCCTATACAAATCGTTTATAGTTATTCAAAAATCCCAGCTTAAACCATTTTATAAATAAATCGACTTTTATTTCAAAAATCACCTTACGGTCATAATTCACAAAAATCTTAACTTTTATAACTTCAAAATTTTAAACGTTTATTTATTTAAAATAAATCAATTCAACAATTCAATAGAACATATAATTTCAAAGATCACTTTAAAAATCCTTTTTAAAGTAAAAGTCGTTATTTTTACTTTTCAAAACTGAATCTGATGATGCAACAGCATCAATTAGTCCATCACAACAGTCAATATCATATATCAATATGATAAAAGAATATATCAAAATATCTGTAAATAATCAATACGGTGAGGAATCTAGTTGGATCCCTCCAACCTGTTTCCCTGCATCCAAATATGTTAGCACAATACCAATTCCGCTCCAGTACGGAATTATCGCGGTATATAGGTTTTTATAAATCCGCTTACTAACGGCGCAATAGGGTCTCATCCGCTATACGAGGCGGGAAATCAATCAATCCAATATATACATATGCCAATATGTATATATTGCTATATATATATAGATATATCCTATCATATCTAATATCACATCCAAACAGACAATCATCAATAACTGTAAAAATTCCACATTCAATTTGAGTGAGAAGATCTCACCGTGATTTTAAATTCCGTTCCAGCGTTTATTTCGAATAAAATTAAACGCGCGTTTAATTTTACCCGAAATTCAAACTAGCTCCAAATGGCTCCAATTCAGTTGCATCGCGAAGTATTCGACGATACGATTCCAACGCATTTTGTTTCGTTCCATTCCGACCTCGCAGCAAAAAGATATTCATTTTTAAAGTTACACGAATTTTAAATATAATAATTTATATTTTCTCTTTATTTATTCTATACCAAAACAGATCTGGGCCTTTGATTTCGAATTGAGAAAATCGTGGCCGCGTACACCTTTTCTTCCTCACGTACATCCCCTAGGCAAAACAGTGAACGCGAGAAACCCATTGCCGTTTGAAAAATTTCGATGCCGCCCCTAGCTCGACTCGACCGGAATATGATCAGAGGCCATCAACGTGTTCGTCCCCCTGAGCCTCACCCACGGCCAGAGTCACGTGCGACTCGGTCGCACCTACCACCAGAAAAACGCATGCAAATGGTCGTCGTTTAACATCGAACTGCCGCCACGTCACTGCCTGGAAGACCATCATCACCGTATGGATGTTTAGACCTCGTCACCCTCTTCCATTTCTTAGTTAAGCATTTTCGAATTAAACGAGAGGATTGAGAGGAAATTGAAGGGAAGGCTCGTGAATTTCTGGCCTTCGACTTTGAAGATGGCGGCCTGGGTTCAAAACCCTAGTTTGTTTTTTTTTCTTTTATTTTTTTGTGAGAAAAATGGGTATATTTATAGAGTTTTATCAAACACTATTCATCCGGGTTTTCCGGAATCCAATTTACGCGCAGTGACTAGCATTCCTGGGGTTTACCCCGCGTTCCGGACACAATGGAACAGGTTTCGGAAGCTAATTCGATCGTCTGTGTGAGATATGACAATAAACGATCAATTTAAATTAACCCGATTTAAATCGATTTCGAGGCGTTTTAATTTGTACCGGACAAATGGTAAATCCAAAAATTACGAAATTTGAAATCTTACAATAATATCACATTACGGATCCGATGAAACTGGTTTCGTCGAAATCCGAGACCGTTTGAAAAATGACTATTTTAACTCGACGATTTAAAATTAAAACGATATCGATGCGTTTCGAGTTGCCACGGTCAAACGACAACTCCGATTGATACGAAAATTGAAATCCGATAATAACTAACTATTACGGATCCAATGGAACTGGTCTCGTTCAATTCTGAGACTGTTCGAAAATTGGCTATTTTTACAGTCGATAATTAAATATTAAAATATTCGATTTTCACAGATTAACTCCAAATTCAATTTTAAGAGTTCTAAAATATTTCTATAACTCCAGTATGATTAAATAAAACTTTACAAATCATTTTCAATCACTTTAAACTCGATTTACAATTATCTCTGGAATTTCACTATTTAATTTATCGATTTAAATTATCCAATTAAATCCAATATTCGAGAAATAAATCATTCGACTTCTAAATTCCATTTATTAATATTTAAAATTAATTAAATATTCGAATTTTAATTATCAAAAATTCTGGGTCGTTACAAGTTCTTATGGACAAGAAGCAAACGTTGTTTGTCTCATCATCATGCACACATTAACAAAGATGCTTGAGCCAACCATGCATTCCAATTCGTGTCAGGCCCCGCGGTCACCTTAGATTGGCGATGTGTTATCCAGGAGAACCCTTGAGCCCTCATGTGATTCGGTTCGAGCTGGGCCCTTCCATCATTCTTCATTTGACAATATGTCACCCAGAAGAACTCACGAGCTAGGATGTGCTCCAGCCCGTGCCAGTGCCACCTACCACACTACATCCGGTTGGCACCCAACTAACATAAATAACCGGGCCAAAATTGTCTTATTAACATGCATTGCTATTTAATCTATCTTAAAAAAGAAACATTTATACAAATAATGCAGGGACTATGCTTGCTATTTAGTATACGCTACTTTACAAGTCATACACAAACAAACAAGAAAATTTGAAGCAACAAAATTCTTAGATAAGATTCACAACAAAAGATATGCTTTATTCAGTCCAAAACTGCGGGGGCACAACACCCGCCCCACTAGGTATACAATGATATTTTATCACCAACTAGCTAAAAAGAAGAAAACGAAGAAGAAGAGGCACCCACCATGGAACATCCTAAGAGATCCAACTTCAAATGTGCAGATGAAGCTTACCAACCTATGCTCTTAGCCTTGCCAGGTCAGTATTTTGCAATAGAAGTAGGGCTCCACTGCCACCCTTGTAGCTTTCCACTTCGAATCTCATAAGAGACCTCAAAACGATACTAGTCGATGATGCAAAGGAGCATCCAGAGACTTTAGCTATGACATCAGAGGTAGAGGCAACAACTGCTACTCTTTCCAACAAGGCATTAAAGCATCCAAGTCGAACTAGATTCGGTACTATTAGAGCAAGATGGCGAGGAAATCCACTAGCATTATTTGACATGATGGTCGATCGACGTGGGAAAAATGACCAAAGAGCGTGAGCTCGGGCCAAGCAACGGTGCAAGATCCATCTCTAAACAATGTTCAAAATAGCAGTACAAAAATGAAATCAACAAGAGTGGTTCAGCACTAAGAAACCCTTCCTATTCTTTAAAAAAGCAAGCACAAATTTTAGGAAATGTTCAAAAGCACTTGGAGAGAAGAGGAAGATGAAGATAACTACTTTTACCAACAGAAAACCATGAAAAGTTTGGAGCTTCTAAGAGAATTTACATGGCAAAAGCTTTATGGGTTTCGGGTGAAGGGGAAGGGTGTATTTATATATCTACAACTCCAATCATGGTTGTTATACTAGAAAAAGCAAAAAGAATCTCAACCGTTTGGAAGCAATCAAGTGATATGTCACACCATGCATGTGGGAGATGTGAAACATCTTTGCACATCTTGAGAAGCGAACCGACATCCCAAAGGCATAATGTCACATGGTGGGTGCGTTAAATGCATAACTGAGTGGCAAATCGGTTAGGTCTTTGTGATTTTACAAGTCAGGCCCCACGTATGAGCATGGACTTGTTTGGCAAAATGTTACTCGATTTTTTTATAAGTAAAAAGATAAACCAATCAAGGCTTCATAGCCTGGCCTGGCCCAGGCCTGGCTAGCACGAATCCGGGCCAATTCACCATAAAACAACCAAGACAAGGAACAAGACAATTATACCTCCCTCTCAGATGTTGGCCTAATCCCAAGCTAGGCACTTGCTCGCCCTTTTACTCAATAAGCACCTCAGGCAAGTAGTCGGACAACAACCCCGAAGCAGCTTTAATAGCCAATTCATCAACCGAACCAAGACCTAAGCCTAACCTAGTCCACACTAGCCAGTACTTACAACTGGCTCTCTCAAGCCGATCCATGCTTAGCTTGGCTCCAAATCGGCATGTTTACTCAAGCGCATCGCCAAGCTATGGGCCGATTGTCACAGCTCAACTCGGTGTGGCCTCAACTGCCAGCCCATCTTTGGCCCGAATTTATTACAACCGCCTCTAACCAAGGCAGCCCATCTCGTTGCCTTACGCCTGGCTCGACGCATTCTGCATGGTTTAGTCCTTAGCCACTTTCCATTTTCTTTATTTTTTCAGCTATCCACCAGATAGCTCGGCATTCCATGCCACATTAGCATGCAAAAGTAAATGGTAGGGACATAACCAGGCATACCTTCTTGTGACAAAAAGTATAACATACTTCCACAGCATGCCACCATAGTACATATGCATTAAATACACAGTAAAGGCAAGACATGCACCTTGTACGGCTCCCATATGGATGCTGATATCAACCGCACAGTCCTTTCGCTTTTCCAATTGTCCCATATCTACTTGTTCAACCAGCGCCAGGCACCTCTGTCTGATTCGTAGCGTAATCTCAACTATGCAAGCATTAGTTTCAACTACTACAAATTTCCCATGCATTATGCCCCTTTAAAAGGGTGGAGCAACACTAGATTTCAAGTATATTAGTAATATCACTATCTTGTAATCTATGTTGTTGTAATCTAAGCATAAGCAATAAGAAATTTTTCATAGTGGACCTAGATCATCATTGATCAGACCACTCTAAACACTAATCTCTCTACTTTTAGTACATTGGTATTTCCTTATTTTCATTTTTAACTAGGGTATTAGTAACCGATCTTTTGCTAATATCATCCCAAAAAACACTTTCGAGGTTGGTTTAAAATCTATCCAAAAGTTATATTTTAATTAAATTATGTGGTGTTTCGGAGTATTCATCATTACGGTTATGCGTCTCAAAGGTGTGAATTCAGTCAGCGATTAAATACTGAACAATTCGAATATTAACATTCACATGTCACATTAACTAGTGAAGTGACATTTTGACTGAATTTATCGCTTACAATCTTTTAGTACAATCCAATTTTATTATTATAAGTGATACCCGGTGGTATGATTGTCTACACTAATTCTCTTCATCAAAACCGTATCACTTTAGGCTTTCACAATTTGATTTTTTTCAAAACTTGAATATCGTCCACATTTAACTTGGTTAATCTAAACACGGAATCCTTAGTTCAATAATAACATTTACTATTAACTATACTACTCCGGCTAGAGACTTTGACTTCGAGTTGACTACAATTAACCATGATACTTACCACTTATAAACGTGGAGACAAATTCTCTATTGATTAGTGTTTCACTTACAATGCTTCAAATCAAACCCAACTATAATCCCTTTACAGATCGCCATGCCATGAATTAAGTATGATCAAAGTGGAATACCCACATTGAAGTTCCATAGTACTCTCAAGTCGAAGGAACTGTGTAACATCGTCACTTCGAGATTTCATGTTTGACCCTGGTTATTATTAACCAACAGGAAACTCTTAAGTGAGAAATTTAATAGTTATCCAATAACTCTAAGTACATAACCTCTTGGTGCCTCCAACAATTATGAGTAATATACTGTCCAACGTTTTTTAGGGCGTTACATACTCTAGTCTCAACGGATGTATCGATAACCTATCACAAACTTGGCTAGGAATATTTAAAATAATATGTTAATTTAATGTGATAAATTTCTCATGATTACAACACATTGTAATTACTATTGCATAACGTCATTTAAGGATTTTCTATTTATATATATTTTTAGTTAATTGTTTAATTAATTATATCACAATATAACAATGTATATTACAAAAATCAAACACATTTATTATAAACAAGATTGGTTATCGAGATATATATATATATATATATATAACAAATTACATTATTTCCCTTAGGGCATATCCCTAACTCTATCAGTTTAAACTTGACAAATTTCACGTATATGTATATTGAATAGCCACTTATTGAATTTAACCAAAATCTCATGTGTGTTGTCACTTAATTATAAAATCAGTTCCATGTTTATTTTGTTTTGTGTATTGCTATTGTCTACTGGATCTGAAACAATTATCAATGTATATTAGATTTACTATAATAGAGTTCACATTTGTTTTTCACAATTTAATTTAGTTTATTCATGGATATAATATTTAATTAATTTAATTGTGTATGTATATGTCCATATGCCTCATCATCATGGTAAACCAACTTCAAGTTAAATTATGGTATAGTTAATTTTATTTAAAAAATTAATATATATTCAATGAATGTGTGTTTTAATTATAAATGTTTAATTGAAATATATACATAAACATAAATGTATATATATAACAAAAAATATATGTTTTTTTCAAAAATAACACACACGTGTATATACATAACTTATATTCAATTTAATAAAATAACTTCAAATAATTAATGTATGTAGTTTTCTTATATATATATATATATATATTATGTTATAGAATTGTTTTAACTAATTAAAATAGTTTTAAGTCCAACTTTTCTTAAAAACATTTTCAATATAATTTTGTTACAAGTATTATTTTTTTCTTTTGTTATTAAACATTAATTTCCAAAATAGTAGCAAACAATAGATCGGACAACATAGGCATATGTAAATTCATTGTATAAGTTATGGTATCTAAACTATACTAACATGACGTAATATATAATCAAATGAGATTGAATAGTTACCATATGAAGTATCCTAATATTCACACCTTGAATCATTGAATAATTCCTAGATTTAACCGAATCAACCTTCGGACTTTGCTAAGATCTAGAGATGAACACCACCTTGTATTAATTTGATTTTGTTTTGTTTTACTTTTTGAAATTTTATGGCCTTGTAGCCGTGGAATATTTGGTAGAAAATTAACCGGGGAAGAGTCATAAAATAATCATTATTAATGTTCATAAGTAGGCATTTTAAAAGAGGAAAAGTTGGAGGTCTTTTCTCCTTCCTTTACTCATTCTTTTTGTACCATTTCAAAACTATTTTTGTACACTCAAACCCTTCCTCTCCTTATACCCTAGGCCATCCAGGATTGAGGATATATAGGCCTTCAATAATTTCCAAATCAATTTAGTAACTAAATGATTTAAATCAAATTTAAACATTTATCAATATCATATATTGATACGTACATATACTACTTATATACACGCAATTCATTAAATACTAATGGTACCCAAAATTCAAATAAAATTTAATAATAAATATTTCATAAGTATTGATTAATTTAATAATTTAATTAATTTACAATAATTATAAATTAATTAAAACCTGTGATATTTTGGAGTATTCATTATTATGGTTGTGCGACTCAAAGGTGTAAATTTAGTTAGCGATTAATATCAAACAATTCAAATATTAACATTCACATGTCACCTTAGCTAGTGGTGTGACAGTTTGGTCGAATTCATCGCTTACACAATTTCAATAAAATCCAATTTTACTATTTTAAGCGGTACCGAGTAGTAACAATTATTATGTCAATTCTCTTCATCATAACTATATCAATTTAAGACATACAGAAATTTAGCTTTGGTCCGACATCGTCCACATTAAACTCGATTAGTCCAAACACAACGTCATTTGTTCAATAATAACAATTATTATTAATGTACTACTATGGCCAGATACTTTGACTTTAAGTTGACTACACTTGACCATGATACTAACCTCATATAATCGAGGAGATTAATCCTCTATTAAATATTATACCATTTCCAATGCTTCCACTCAGACCCAACTATATTCATTCAATAGTCACTATGCCATGATTTAACCATGATTAAAATGGAGTGTCCACATTAAAGATCAATGGTGTTTTCAAGTCTAGAGAGTTGTATAATATCATCACTTTGGGATTCCCCATTTGACCTTCAGTTATATTAACCAACAGAAACTCTCGAGTGAGTCATTCCATAGTTATCCAATAACTACCAGTATGTAACCCCTTAGTGCCCATAGCAGGTTTGGAAGGTCTATTAATGCCCAATGATGACACTCACTCAAATGATCCCCTACGGTGTAGGATTCGGCATTCGACTTCCGAAGGGGTGTGTAATGTCCATGCAATTTGTATTCTTTATTGGGAGTGGTTTTAACTCTCACATGGGGTTCAAGCTTTAAAAAAGAAAATAATACTACTTAAGATTTTTACTTTGTAGCATAAAACTAAAGAAACTGAGATTGCTTAGGGGTGTATTCTGCAATATAAACTAAAGAAGTCAGGACTACTTAGGGTTGTACGTTGCACTATTAAACTTAAAAAACTCAGATTGCTCGAGGGTGTACCTTGTTGAATAAACCAAGTTAAAGACTAAACGAGACCATTTGTGTGTGGTACCTTGTAATATTAGACTAACTAATAGGTTACCAAGATTAGGAGGAGTTGTAACTTTAGGTACATAAACTATAATATGCAAAATCAAAAAGAGAGTTTCGGGTGCAGTTTGTTGAGACATGTTTTCCATGTTTATGTTAACACAAGTTTTGATGTGACTTACGACTAATGACTTATGATAGACTTATATTGATTGTGTAATCATGGCTAGTGTGGGGGAAAACCTATTCCATGCTTTAGTGGCGTGGTCTCTCTAGCGGAGGAACTTAGATGGAAATGATATTATTCATACCAGACTTATGCCTAACCCATGTGTTTATTATTTTTCCTTATAAACACATAGATGCTCAATTGAGTTGGCTGAGTTTATTATTTTTTAGATTTTAGTTATTAGCCGAGGATAGGATTTTTACCTAGACTATGTTGAAAATGAAGATGGACAGGTGGTCATACTATTATTGTCTTTTGTATTAGCTAAAATTCCGCTATGTAATGTAAATAATATTTAAGACAGGAGAGTGCAAGTTCCAACATCTTCATATGTCGGATCTTTGATGATAATATGTAAAAAAAATTGTAATTACCCCCACGTAGGCATGATTTGGGATTTGGAATATATAAAGACATTTATCTATGATGAAATTAATTTAGTTGCTCTATTTGCTTAAATTGTTGAAATAAATTATACTGATCTCATTCCATCATCAAAAAATAGTTCCAAGGTGACTACAACACATTGGGTTCCATCTCTGGGTTTCGGAGTGGGAGAGGCGGTGCCTGAAGAGATAAAAATCCATCGGCTACAAGTGTATCTTCAAGAAGATCAATGCTATTGAAATTATGTAGAGCAGAGTTAATCAGAAATCACTTCATTCATTTCAAATGATGAAATAGTGATGCAATTTTTCTAGTCAACATATTCAAAACCTTTTAGATTCTACACGCGGTTATCATAAAAATTTATTTGGAGTTTTGGCACTTGATGTTTAAGCAGAATTTCTAAATAATGATTTAGAAGAGATTGTCGTGCTTAACAACCAAATGTCTCGAAGTCAATGGGAGCGATAACATGATTTATATATTATGGATATGATCCAAAAGCGGATAAAACGATCGCAGGCGGTAAGCAGCAAAGTTGAATAAGTATTTTGATAGAGAAATCAAATAGTTTGATTTTTAGTCAAATGCAAAGGAAGTGTGTTTCTATAAAAAAAAGAACATTAAAGGTACTCAAATATTTCTTAAACTATAGGTAAACTACAAAATTATGATTCCATGTTAAAATCATTTTAGCTTGGCTATTTAATCCTCGACGTTGGATTTGAAAATGAAATTTTTCTATAATTTGTATATAAGGATGTTGGGATAGTCCCGGATAATATACATAGACACCTTCTAACATTGTGCATATGAGATGGATTCCTTATGCATTGGAAACAAGAGTTATCACAAATGATATGTAGTCTACAATATCACATTTTTCTTATGTACTTGGTACACTGAGCGAATATGAAATCCAAATTAAGATCACTAGACGGTAGTTAAGAGTATTCTCAAGTGTTTTTGAAATACTAGAGAATAGTTTATGGAAATGATAAACTCCTTATAAAGAAATATTCAAACTCCCATTCCATTAGTGTTATCGAGTATAATATGTCGATCTTAAACTAATGTTCAGTTTTACTTAAGGAGCTTTAAGTTGGAATTGTTCCAAACGAAAGGTTATGGCTGATTCAATCAAAAGGCTATTTACTCACGTAGAATAATGCTATATCAAAAGCTACATACATAAAACATACAAATTTATAACTAAGCTTGGGGTGATCCAAATATTGAGAACCCCATGACTTCTTTTTATGAAAACAATGTCGCGATAAAGATTGTGAAATTGGAGCTCATTAGAAGTTGAGCAACATACCGTAAAGAAGTTCCATATGTGAAAGGTAGTTTATTAGCATTAGAGAGAGTTGATTAATAGAATAGATAAATAAGAAAATATAGCATTTCCATTCACTAAGGGATTAACTTGATCGTTTTTGGGAAACTGATCGAAGAAATGTGGTAAATTCTATAATTGATGCCAAGTGCAAGTGTGAGATTGAGAGAGTTAAGGATATGTCCTAGGGACAATTTTGTAATTTGTTACATATATCTAACTTTATAATCAATCATATTCATAATAAAGGTTTTTAATTTTCTATTATATTCTTGTTATATTGTGATATATTAATTAAATGATTAATTAAGTATACTAATATAGAATATCCTTAAATGATATGCAATGTGATAATAAGTTATTCATTAATGTTGAATTTTTTCATTCATATATTGAAAATATTAAAAAATATGTTATTTTCTACCAATTTATTTTGAAATTTCAAAAAAGGAAATCAAAATTTGAAAATATATCATGCTTATTTAAAAACACTATATAAGATAATGTATTGCACAAGATTAGTATTTTCAATTATATATTTTTGGGACGTAGTAAAGTTAATGGTAAAAACTAAGTGGACATACTTTATATCTTATATGTTAAAGAAAAATAAGATCAATGATTGAAATCTCGATCTTTCACAAAAATAGCGTTAATTATGAAAATAACTTAAAATGAAATATAACTTTCAAACCAAACAGACATATAAATTTTTTGATTATTATATTTGGCATTGTTATATATCATTTCTTATGTTGTAAGTTACTTATTAGTTTTATTTTTTTCCATTCTTATGGTTCTTTCTTATAAGTGTTTAAAAGCAAGTTATTTCTATCATTTGTATATTCAAAAAATTTGAACCAATGCAATTGAATGTGCTTACTTGTTAAAAATGAACATGCTTACTTATTCAAAATACCTACAAAATAATTAGTTGTTGAATTCAAAAAAACATAGTGAGCACACTTTAAATGTAACGACCCGTAAATTTTAACGGTTTAAACAATGTAATTAACTGAAATTTTGCTTGAAATTAAATAACTAAATTTAGCAATGAAAATTTGGTATTTGGTATGCGTCTATTCAAACATAGCAAATGGCATATTTTCATTGATAAATATGGAAGTTAGTTTTATTGTATAATTTTCAATTTTAAATCAGTTAAAATTGATAGAAATTAAATGTTTTCGAAATCTGAATATTTTTATATTATAAAAATGTAAACTATTTTATGAGTGAGATGCCATATTTCGTTTCGCCAAATTCGGACTGCCCTAGCCCCGTTTATCGTATTTTCGACGAATTTGCAACAGTTTAGCAGCAAAATATCGACTTTTGATAGGATGGTCGTATCGCTGATATATGTGTACCATTTTGATCGTCTCGTCGTGCTGATCTCCGAGTATATTCATTTGTGTGTTTCGGAGCCCGATACGCGGTGGAATATGGGAAAATGGTAATCGTATCGGTACCCGTTTCGTGCCTTTTGGATTGTTGTGTCCATTTAATTTCCATCGTCTATTAACCCAACAACCACTAGCCAGAAATTATTCTTTGAATTCATTAACAGGATTTTACTATTCCGTCATTTCATTTGCATTCTCTGGATCATTGAAACAAAACGTTTATATAAAAAATAAGGGATATAAAAGGTTTATATTATAAAGCCTTCTGACAATTGCTTCCTCCTGCTCCAGTTTCTCATGGTCTCTCTCTCTCTCACGTCCTAGCCTGTCCACCTATTTTTGCACGCCCCTGCCACCTTGCAACCTCCGCCTGTGCCAAGCTTACCTATGACCGAACCTTGTTCGCACCTAGGAGCCGCTCCGATAACCCATACCACACGAAGCCAGATCCACTTCACCCAAACCATTTGCCTCCCTCTTCCACGTCATCTCACTCGACCACCCTCTGGCCTATCACCAACCCGAGCTCAATGACCGGCCGCCAAGCAAGCACAGACTCCACATCAACCTCCTTAACACATTTTGAAAGTATAGATTTTTAATTTTCACTTATGATTTTATTATTTTCAAATATGTATAAAATAAGATAAAAAAATAGATTTAATTTAATAAAATTTAATTTACTTAATATATATATAATATATTTAAAATATTTAATTAAATTTATATTAATATTTTAAAAATAATTTTTTGTAATAACTTTAATAAATTAAGGTTGGAAAGATAAATTGAAATTGATTTGTAACTTAATTTATTTAAGAATTGTATTTAAATAGAAATTAATTTGAAACCTATTAATTTGAGATTTTTAAAGACAGGATTTTATAACCTGATTTTGAAAAGTGACGAAATAAATATGTTCAAATTTAAATAATTTAAAATTTTAATATTTAGGTGTAATTGGAGATTTTATTTAATTGCTATTAAAATGATTAAGTGAATATTTAAATTGAAATGGTTTATTAAGAATTTGAATTGAATCTTTAACCTTTTAAATTGAAAGTGTTGAACATGGATTTATTTAGATTGAATTTTGGAATTTAAGCTGATTTGAATCGATTTGTGAAATTAGAGGAAACTATTTTTATCATATAAAAGTACTTTTAATATATATAAACTATTTTAATATATAAATTATTTTATTATATAAAATATTTTAATTTATAACTATTTTAATATATATACCATTTTCAATATCTAAATTGTTTAAGTTGGAAGTGTTATGATTTTAAAAGTGTTATGATCTCAAAAGTTATATGATTTCAAAAGTGTTATGATTTCAAAAATGGGATGATCTCGAAAGTGCTATGATTTCGAAAGTGTTATAATTTTGAAAGTGTTAGGATTCTGGAAATGAATATTATTTAAAGTGAATAATAATATCGAATTGATATGGTTTTGAAATGAATATGATATTTTGATACAAAGTATGAACTAATTGAAATGAAATGACCATGGTGTGAAATAAGTGTTTGGTTGTTAAAGAGACCGAGATCGGATATTGTCATACTCTCTGCCAATACCGAAAACCACTTTAACAACCGTGTACGTGATGGAGATTCCAAAATGAAGTAGGAAGGTTTGGCGACGATTATATATGAGTTTTTAGTGCAGCCCTGACTCCCGTGAGTCGGCTTGATGTGGGTAAAACATGAGCTATACCGGGCCAAGTGGGGGTCATTCCCCCTATCGGGCACATTTCATCGATACCATTCTATTGCTTTTGTGATTCGATTGGGTGCACCTTTGATTTTTGAGTGTGTCTCGAGGTGGGTGGTAGTAGCTGCTATGCGTTACCACCAGTCCGGGAGTGCAAACGGTATTTCTACCCTGTCATTGCCTCGCGTGCCTTGTCACATGCCTTATCGCGCCTTCTACGAGTTTGGTTTGTACCATACCTATGGAGTGCCCTCTGATAGCCCTCCAGATTACGGAGTAATTACGGTACTGTATAGACTATGGGAATATATAAAATGTGTTAAGGGGGATATGGGTAATGCCTTAACGCTATTTTTATACTTTACTTTACTGATAGACATATTATAATAGTGTATATTACTACATAGTAGATAGTTCCAAGGATCCTTAGAGGATGGAAATCCCAAACATCCTTTAAGTTACTTGTATTTTAGTTGAAATTTCACTTGAGTTGAATTTACTGATATAAGAATGTTAATCCTGACTAGAGTGTTTTGTTTTTTGTTTTATGCTCGGGCCAGACTGAGTGTCACAGCATTTGAGACTCACCTTTGGAGATTGGAGCTTTGTTTGAAGATCTATCTATCCAGCCGAGTTCACAACCCATACCACACAAAGCCAGATCCACTTCACCCAAACCATTTGCCGCCCTCTTCCACGTCATCTCACTCGACCACCCTCTGGCCTATCACCAACCCGAGCTCAATGACCGGCCGCCAAGCAAGCACAGACTCCACATCAACCTCCGCACCCGACAGCACTCGAGCCTACATCTCTGAACTTCCTTGACAGTCGTGTGCAATAGCCTCTCTGCCTCGTATCCAACTTCTTATCCTTTATATATAAAAAGAGTTTATATGTGAAAGCATGCATGTTATAAGCCTACTCTATCATCATTCCAGCCGTTTTTCCTTGGAAGCCTTCTCTTTTGGGTAATATATATATGTGTCTTATAAATAGTGTTATTTCATGTGTTTTGAAGTATGTATGTTTTAAAGCATACACGTTAACCTTTTTTTAAAGTAAGTTTTTGTAATTTATGCTTGATATTTTAAAATATATTTAATTACATATATGCTACCCACTCATATATAAAGTAACACTGGATATTTATCCAGCCTAGCAGCCTCTGGCATAGGTTGAATGTAGGTAGCATGCAATGGTGTTATTTTATATATATATTACCTATATATATGGTACATATGGATATATATTTTGATATATATATATATATATATATATATATATATCTAGAAAAAATAAAAGAAAAAGAGGATCTATATGTAATATATAGGTTGTTTTCATTTTGTCTGCACTGTTCTTGTTATGAATTTTCTTTTCCTTTTTATGTTAAGATTTCTAAATCAGTTTTTGGTAGTAACTTTAATATACATAAATTTATATAAGCTATATGTAAATTGTTTATTCGTACTTATGAATTTACATAAGTTATACGTGATATGTTTGAGTTTATATATATATATATATATATATATTATAATAAAATAAGTTATATTGATTTTTATAATAAATATTGAAATATATATATATATATATATTTTATGTAAGTATATATATTAGTTTATATACATAAGTATATATATAAATATATATGCGTTTGGTTTCAAACATTTAGACTTTATTTTATACGTGCTTGAATCAAATATCGATTTAAAATTATATGTTTAAAATTAATTTAGAAACACATTGTGACGCCCCACCTCTATACCCACGCTAGCCAAGGACACTACGAGGTAATGCCGTCAACTAGCATGGAGAATAAGGCTGTTGAGGAGCGACCATCTGTATAATTGCTTTGTGCGAGTACCGATATGCCAAATAAAAATATAACTTTTCATCTCAAGAGGAAATCCGACATACCGATACAAACTCAAAGCTACTACACAGTGGCTATATGGACTTCGGAAACAAATATAGAAATAAACATAACATAAATCAGTCACAGACAGTTCATATCACAAAGGCGGAAATAGATATGAATATAACACATGAAAGTGTACATCAGAGTAGTGGTCAAATAAGATCCACAATAACACAAAATAATAGATACAAGTGCTAGCAAAAGAATATGTATACATCAAGGAGTCTAATCTCAAATGTACACAACAAAAACTACTAAACTAGAGTAGTTAGCCAAAACTCAGAATATGGCTCCAGATACGAAGTCATGAGGAAGCACCTGTAAAATCTCAGTCTGACCCGAGTATTATTTAAGAAGAAAATAATAAACGGATCAGTCTAGCTATAAATATCAGATAAAGTGATACAGAATAAGAGATATGACAAAAACGTATCGTAACCATAATACCATACTGTGATAAGTACGTAATTGAAAATCAACAAGAGATTAATCAATATCACAAGAATCTTCTCAAAGATTAAAAAGAATGTCATATTCTTTATTTAATTCACCAAGCCACAATAATGACATACATATTAATGCCAATTGTAAAAGTTGGTGAAACATAAATTCCAGAAATCAACCATTAGAAATCCAGAAATCAAATAATCCGAAGCAACGACGTCGTACAGCGTAACGTCCGATGATCCAAAGACACAATAAATAGGAACAACGACGTCGTATAGCGTAACGTCCGATGAACCAAAGAAACAATAAATAGGAACAACGATGTCGTACAGCGTAACGTCCGATGAACCAAATCACAATAAAAAGGAACAACGATGTCGTACAGCGTAACATCCGATGAACCAACACATAAGAAAATGGAACAACGACGTCGTACAGCGTAACGTCCGATGAACCAACACATAGTAAAATGGAACAACGACGTCGTACAGCGTAACATCCGATGAACCAAATCACTATAAAACGGAACAACGACGTCGTACAGCGTAACGTCCGATGATCCAACACATAAGAAAATGGAACAACGACGTCGTACAGCGTAACGTCCGATGAACCAACACATAGTAAAATGGAACAACGACGTCGTACAGCGTAACGTCCGAAGAACCAACACATAGTAAAATGGAACAACGACGTCGTACAGCGTAACGTCCGATGAACCAAATCACGATAAAACGGAACAACGACGTCGTACAGCGTAACGTCCGATGAACCGAATCAAAGAGACATCGCACATTGCTAGTCTAAACCATAAAATGATCATCATCGATCATCAAGAAGTGTCGATTACACTAAGCTAGTAAATATAAGAGTTTAGCTTCATGTCCCATAACCACTTGCTTACTCAAATATTTACGAACAGATTGTAGGTCTCCACTAGAAAATTGTCACAAGAGTTTCAATCGAACAAGTCCATCAATTAACCGACGAAGTAAACACAAGCGTTTCATACCACTTGTTTTGCTAAGCCATTTAATTATATTTTCTCATACGAATGAGGTAAAGGTTTGTATATACTAGTAGATTGGAAAACGGTTTAAGAAACGAGCTTTTGATATTTAAAATAGTGTTGAAATCGCTTTGATGAAAGAGTTTTGATATTTACTACTAGTATAGAAAACCTTTATATTTTTAAAGTGACAAATCATAGAAATGAATGTAGAAACAATCAATCATAAAAATTCACATTCGAAGACGTGAATAAAATCCAAAGAAATCGATTCCAAATCCATCAAAATGGATGTTCTGTTGAATGTTTTTCAGATAAGATCCCCTACGGAGGGGGGTCCAGGGGGGTGGCAACCCCCTAGGTAGGAGTGCGGGGGAAAATAGAGCAGTTCACAGATGGCAACCCCATAGGTAGGGGTACGGTGTTCGACCAAAACGGTACGACCTATCGGATAACCTTGAATCGATGGAAATTGAAATCTCGAGACAAATAGGCAAAAACAGGCAAAATAGAGCAGTTCACAGACTCCAGACGTCTGAGGTAAATACTCAGACATCTGCAGGAAGTTTCGGGGACTTCCTGAAACAGACCCCAGACGTCTGAGCCTACCTGCAGACGTCTGGTGATGAGCTGAAATCGTTTTTCAGCCTAGTGGGAGAGAAATCTCCCACACTTTCACCCGGTCGAGCAATGGAGTTCGGGGCTTTTGTCAATCGATAATACGGCCCTATAGACTCTCCGATTCACAACCAAAAACATGTTCACAATACAAAGCAAGGAGTTTCAAAGTTTTGAATTCAAAACATCAAAAATTGAAATGTTCGCCAAAGCAATTCAAACCAAAAGAAATTGAACATGAAATAGTGTTAGGAATTCATACCTAACAATCAAAGATAATTATAGGCTAAGATGTGAGATAAAAATCTCACCTTTGAACCCAAAAACAATGAATGAGAAGCTTGAAGACAAGCTAAGATCAATTCCTCTTCAATAACAACTCAAGAAGCTTCAATCTAAGCTTTAAATGAAGAACATTCCCAAAGTTAGGTTTAGGAATTTCTGAAATTGGAATGAGAAAGAGTTGGAGAAGAAGAAGGAGATGCTTACCAATGGGTTCTCTTTGAATTTGGAGCTAAACTTGGATTTGCAAAATGAAATTAGGGCTTAGGAATTTCCATTTCTAATCTTTTCCCCCATTGCTCTCTTTAGAGCTGAAATAT
This sequence comes from Allium fistulosum, assembly GCA_030737815.1. Lineage (NCBI taxonomy): Eukaryota > Viridiplantae > Streptophyta > Magnoliopsida > Asparagales > Amaryllidaceae > Allium > Allium fistulosum. The sequence goes on from CM060902.1 coordinate 1,392,307,693, forward strand.
TAGGAATGAAAATGAATGAGGGGAGAGGGGTTCAGTTTGGGTATTAGTGGGCTAGTGGGTTGAACCCAAACTCAAACTTCAAGTGGAAAAAGGTCGAAATTTTAGCTAGCTCCAAACATATCGAAGTTTATACTCAAAAAGGTTGCAAATGTCATTTTGAACTCAATGAAGGTGGTCTCGAGTCCTAATTTGACCGTATGCAAAAAGTAGCTTTTCGGACTAACATCCGACTAGCGATAAAATATTTAAATAAAATATTTAAATATAAAATCGATAAATATGCGGGTTGTTACACACATATATATATATAACATATATTTTTGTTTCATCGATCTCTAGCCCACCTTGACTTACTTTCTCAATATCGAAATTGTCGCAGCAATTCCTAGCCTGTTGCTGTCCCACTAGTCCGTGTGCGTGTCTATGTCATCTTCTTGTTTCTCTAGCCTCGAAAGGTGAGCAATCGCTCACGATTAACATTCATATATTCAATAAATTTAATTCACCTTGAAATGACAATTGAAATATGCTGTTAAATTTGAACTGTTAATTGTATAATTGCTATATATATGATATGCCATTATTTATAACTGTTCACCTGTGACATATGACACCATAACCTGTTATTTATATTATGATTAAATTTGTTATTAATGATATATGCATGTGTTGATATATTATATTATTATTATATTTATTCTCACTCTACAAGTTCCCTGTTAGTTTAGAAATCCCTATGGGTTGAAATGATGCATACTCGAACGATATTATAGATTAAGGGAAAATCGTTATGGGTTGAAATGATAAACCCAAGCGATTTTCATTGATTTTGAATTTTGGGATTGCGGGTTGAAATGATATACACCTGTAAATATTAAATTGCGGATTAAAATGATAAATATCCATATCCCTTGACCATAGGATAGAAAATTATATACTAACACCGTCGGTCTATTTTGAAAAAAAATGAGTTTTAGAGTTTGGAAGGAAACATATGGATTTTAATAAATAATTATTTTAATATAAGGTAAACATATTTTATTTTGTAAAATTTAGATTCTTAATTATATGTTTGGAAATTTTAAACTTATAAGTTAGTTTTGAAAGTACAGATTTTTAATTTTCACTTATGATTTTATTATTTTCAAATATGTTTAAAATAAGATAAAAAAATAGATTTAATTTAATAAAATTTAATTTACTTAATATATATATAATATATTTAAAATATTTAATTAAATTTATATTAATATTTTAAAAATATATTTTTGTAATAACTTTAATAAATTAAGGTTGGAAAGATAAATTGAAATTGATTTGTAACTTAATTTGTTTAAGAATTGTATTTAAATAGAAATTAATTTGAAACCTATTAATTTGAGATTTTTAAAGACAGGATTTTATAACCTGATTTTGAAAAGTGACGAAATAAATATGTTCAAAATTAAATAATTTAAAATTTTAATATTTAGGTGTAATTGGAGATTTTATTTATTTGCTATCAAAATGATTAAGTGAATATTTAAATTGAAATGGTTTATTAAGAATTTGAATTGAATCTTTAACCTTTAAAATTGAAAGTGTTGAACATGGATTTATTTAGATTGAATTTTGGAATTTAAGCTGATTTGAATCGATTTGTGAAATTAGAGGAAACTATTTTTATCATATAAAAGTACTTTTAATATATATAAACTATTTTAATATATAAATTATTTTATTATATAAAATATTTTAATTTATAACTATTTTAATATATATACTATTTTCAATATCTAAATTGTTTAAGTTGGAAGTGTTATGATTTTAAAAGTGTTATGATCTCAAAAGTGTTATGATTTCAAAAGTGTTATGATTTCAAAAGTGTTATGATTTCAAAAATGGGATGATCTCGAAAGTGCTATGATTTCGAAAGTGTTATAATTTTGAAAGTGTTACGATTCTGGAAATGAATATTATTTAAAGTGAATAATGATATCGAATTGATATGGTTTTGAAATGAATATGATATTTTGATACAAAGTATGAACTAATTGAAATGAAATGACCATGGTGTGAAATAAGTGTTTGGTTGTTAAAGAGACCGAGATCGGATATTGTCATACTCTCTGCCAATATCGAAAACCACTTTAACAACCGTGTACGTGATGGAGATTCCAGAACGAAGTAGGATGGTTTGGCGACGATTATATATGAGCTTTTAGTGCAGCCCTGACTCCCGTGAGTCGGCTTGATGTGGCTAAAACAGGAGCTATACCGGGCCAAGTGGGGGTCATTCCCCCTATCGGGCACATTTCATCGATACCATTCTATTGCTTTTGTGATTCGATTGGGTGCACCTTTGATTTGTGAGTGTGTCTCGAGGTGGGTGGTAGTAGCTGCTATGCGTTACCACCAGTCCGGGAGTGCAAACGGTATTTCTACCCTGTCATTGCCTCGCGTGCCTTATCACATACCTTATCGCGCCTTCTACGAGTTTGGTTTGTACCATACCTATGGAGTGCCCTCTGATAGCCCTCCAGATTACGGAGTAATTACGGTACTGTATAGACTATGGGAATATATAAAATGTGTTAAGGGGGATATGGGTAATGCCTTAACGCTATTTGAATACTTTACTTTACTGATAGACATATTATAATAGTGTATATTACTACATAGTAGATAGTTCCAAGGATCCTTAGAGGATGGAAATCCCAAACATCCTTTAAGTTACTTGTATTTTAGTTGAAATTTCACTTGAGTTGAATTTACTGATATAAGAATGTTAATCCTGACTAGAGTGTTTTGTTTTTTGTTTTATGCTCGGGTCAGACTGAGTGTCACAGCATTTGAGACTCACCTTTGGAGATTGGAGCTTTGTTTGAAGATCTATCTTTCCACCGTGTATTAACCCAACAACCACTAGCCAGAAATTATTCTCTGAATTCGTTAATAGGCTTTTACTATTCCGTCATTTCATTTGCATTCTCTGGATTATTGAAAAAAAATCGTTTATATAGAAAATTAAGGGATATAAAAGGTTTATATTATAAAGCCTTCTGACAATTGCTTCCTCCTGCTCCAGTTTCACATGGCCTCACTCTCTCTCTCTCACGTCCTTGCCCGCCAACCTATTTTGCACGTCCCTGCCACCTTGCAACCTCCACCTATGCCAAGCTTACCTACGACCAAACCTTGTTCGCACCTAGCAGCCGCTCAGACAACCCACACCGCACGAAGCCAGATCCACTTCACCCAAACCATTTGCCGCCCTCTTCCACTTCATCTCACTCGACCACCCTCTGGTCTATCACCACCCCGAGCTCAATGACCGGCCGCCAAGCAAGCATAGACTCCACATCAACCTCCGCACCCGACAGCACTCAAGCCTACATCTTCGAACTTCCTTTGACAGTCGTGTGCAATAGCCACTCTGCCTCGTATCCAACTTCTCATCCTTTATATATATAAAAAGAGTTTATATGTGAAAGCATGCATATTAGAAGCCTGCTCTATCATCATTCGAGCCGTTTTTCCGTGGAAGCCTTCTCTTTTGGGTAATATATACGTGTCTTATAAATAGTGTTATTTCATGTATTTTGAAGTATGTATGTTTTAAAGCATACACGTTAACATTTTTTTAAAGTAAGTTTTTGTAATTTATGTTTGATATTTTAAAATATATTTAATTACATATATGTTACCCACTCATATATATAAAGCGACACTGGATATTTGTCCAGCCTAGCAGCCTCTGGCATAGGTTGAATGCAGGTAGCATGCAATGGTGTTATTTTATATAAATATATATTATCTATATATATATAGTATGTATGGATATATATTTTGATATATATGTATATATATTTAGAAAAAAGAAAAGAAAACGAGGATCTATATATAATATATAGGTTGTTTTCATTTTGTCTGCACTGTTCTTATTATGAATTTCCTTTTCCTTTTTATGTTAAGATTTCTAAATAAGTTTTTGGTAGTAACTTTAATATACATAAATTTATATAAGCTATATGTAAATTGTTTATTCGTACTTATGAGTTTACAAAAGTTATATGTGATTTGTTTGAGTTTGTATATATATATATATTATAATAAAATAAGTTATATTGATTTTTATAATAAATATTGAAATATATATATATATATATATTATGTAAGTTTATATATATGTTTATATATTAGTTTATATACATAAGAATATATATGCGTTTGGTTTCAAATATGTAGACTTTATTTTATACGTGGTTGAATCAAATATCGATTTGAAATTATATGTTTTAAGTTGATTTAGAAACAAATATATATATATATATATAACATTTTTTTTTCATCGATCTCTATCCCATCTTGACTTACTTTCTCAATATCGAAATTGTCGCAGCAATTCCTAGCCTGTTGTTGTCCAACTAGTCCGTGTGCGTGCCTGTGTCATCTTCTTGTTTCTCTAGCCTCAAAAGGTGAGTAATCACTCACGATTAACATTCGTATATTCAATAAATTTAATTCACCTTGAAATAACAATTGAAATATGTTGTTAAATTTGAACTATTAATTATTTAATTGCTATATATATGATATGCCATTATTTATAACTGTTCACCTGTGACATATGACACCATAACCTGTTATTTATATTATGATTAAATTTGTTATTGATGACATATGCCTATGTTGATATATTATATTATTATCATATTCGTTCTCACTCTACAAGTTCCCTGTTAGTTTAGAAATCCCTGTGGGTTGAAATGATACATACCCGAACAATATTATAGATTAAGGGAAAATTGTTATGGGTTGAAATGCTAAACTGTAACGGCCCGGAATTTTCGATCCCGAAAATTCCAGATAGTTACGGGAAAGAAGAAAAGAGGTAGAAGAAGAAACATAAAACAAAACACAGAATCTCACATTCGCAGCGGATCAAAATATAATATCAAATAATAGCATTTTGCCAATTCATATACAATACATCAAAGTTACAACATATACACAAATCACTGGACAGATACAATTAACATGTCCCAAACAACTACAATATATCACAGCGGAATACACTCCATACGTTCCTGCCATCCAGCTCGCCTCCTGAGCTCCAAAACGTCCTTACCTGGAAATCTGTAATACTCGGTCTGACCCGAGCATTACATCAAAGTAACACCCGGGTCAGGCTGGAAACCAGCGTGAGTAAACCCATAATATGAAATACCAAGCTATATAACTTAAGTGAATTACCACGGTAACTTGTACTTTTCTACGAGTTCTAATCTTATTTAAGTCAATTATTTATCTCAAAACAATATCCAAGAATTGTTATCCAGTTTTAAATATCCATGATACTTAACTTATTTTATTCTAGACTGTTTTCTTCCAAACTCACATTTATAAAGAATCGAAGTGGCCGTTCGCCAGGAATTGAGTAATTACTCGATTCCGTTCAACTTGAAATTCCCCTCGATTCCCAAACCTAAAAATCTTGAAATTCAAACCAAAAATCATGGTTTCGAAGCTCGAATTCAATCATGCATTCAAAACTAGAAATTTTAATACTTGATTTTTCTGTTTTAAAATGCTTATTACTGTAATTTCAAATTTTAAAAATATTTATTCAATAAATACACTAGGAAACATTTTGAAATTGGTATTACATTGCTATAATCATTTTCTATTTAGAGATTGAAACCTAAAATAATCTAGATGGGATGATTTGAATTTTTGATCAGGTTTTGAAAACCTGTAAACACAGACAAAGGCATTCTTTTGAAAACAGAATGCCTGAAACCTGCTCTGATTCAATCTGGATTTTGAACTGTTACTCGATTTGTTGAATTGAACTTTAATTTGTTGCTTGATTTTAGTTGAATTTGAATTGTGTTGAGCTTCAGGTTTAAGATTGCAAAAGCTTGATGTAGTTTTAATTTTAATTTCTTCTCTGGTTTCAAGTATAAGGGTCTTCTTTTCTTTTGAACAGAATTACTTTTGTTTTGATTTGTTTCCAGGTTTTGTCCTCTGAGATGAATGAAAAATTATAGCCTGGTTTTACTTTTAAACCTATTTTACTTAAAATTCAAATTAAAGAAAATGCTAGTTTGCCACTTGTTCACTTGTGAGTCAAATTAAATTACACTTGTAGATTTGTTTATATTTAGTATTTTACAAATGTATTTTGCATGTCTTTGTATATTTACAAATGTCTTAATTTGTATTTTTTTTATATGGTTTCTTTATGTTTTTATCTCTAAGTTTATTAATATATATGTAATAAAGCTTTTTATTAAACCTTGTTTTCATAATTATATTTTTAATTTCAAAATAAAACTTCCAAATCACAATATATATATATATATATATTATATACTTACTTTATATACTTATATATGTATACTTAAAGTTTTCAACACTATAAAGTTTACATTTTATCTATTTATGGGATTTATTATTACAAAATTTATCATATATATCCATGTTTCAATAGTTAAAATCTGATAATTACCAATTATCAGATGCCCAAAAATCCGGGTTATCACATTCCACCCCCCTTTAAAACTTTTCGTCCTCGAAAAGGAATGAAGCAAAAATTTTATTAAAATGTTCATTATCATTTAAATTACTCTTTGAACATATTTAACTCTTAACTCTTTTTATTTAAATTTTTAAAACACTTTAAAAATCTACATAATATTTTCAAAATAGCTTTAAAAATACTTTTTATAACTCGATGTCTCAACAAATCCATCCTCGTTCTCACAGAAATTCGGTCATACGTTGATCAGGCGTAAGACTGAAAAGCTATAAGTACTTGGTAAACCCGTTTTCAAAATCCAGTGAAAATACTTGGAATATAATTTATGAAAATATAGAAAACAGTTTTGAAAATAGAGGAAATATCTTTGGTGAGAATGCTTTGGAAATCACCACCCCCATCCATGGTCGCAGTTATCCCGATGGTTACGTTGCCATCCCGACAAAATCCATAGGTAACTGTAGGCCTCCGCACCCCTCGATTACACCATGGAACACGCTACAGATCGCAGTTACATCCAGGGTTACGCTGCCATCACAGCAAAAGTCAATGTAACTGTAGGCATCAGCGCCCTCGAATTTTGCTACCAAAAGATGAAACTTCTCCACTCCCACATAGGTCGCAGACTACATCAGTCAAGTCCCAATGTAGCCTTAGGCTCTCACGGCCTCTCAACTTTCGCTATGTCTTCATAGATCGTAGTCTACCGACATTACGTTGCCATCCCGGCAAAATCAAACGTAGACCGTTGGCTCTTACCAGCACACATGACTTCCGTTATGGTCCGTAGTAGATCGCAATGACATCGAGCTACACTGTCGTCATAGCATAATCCAATGTCTCTGTAGGCCTCAGCGCCCTCGACTTTCGCTACCCACTACACATAATCCTCAGGAACTAGTTTGTCCGGACTCCTCACAGGATCAACTTTAGAACCCCCCCTAGGGTTCAAGGCAGTACCACCCTGTGGCACTCCTGAGAAGTTCATTTCAAGGGAGCGCCTTTTTCCCCAAAGCCATTCTCAAAACACTTTATACTATACACTTATAGTATCTTAAAATCATACCCTTTATGATTTATATCAAAATCTTCTTTACACAAAATCGATATCCCAAATCGATAGTTCCAAACTTGGCTTTCCAAATTCCCAAAACTGATATTTCTCAAAAATCAAAAGCCTTTCCAAAATCCATAGGTTCCAAAAACCTTTCCTCAAATCATTCTCATAAGATCCTTTATATATATATATAGATATATATAACTTTAAAAATCTTTGGATCACTTCAAACTTGTATAAATTCCCTTTTAATACTTCAAATACTTTCAAAAACCCTTTTCTTCTGGCTATAGATTCAATCAAAGGGAGTTTATCATATATACAAAGATATATAACTTTGTTTATTCCAAATCAAATATTCAAGTTTGATTGCTTTTATAAAGTTGTTTACCACCTTACTTACTCTTCATAAAGTGAATTTCAATTATAAAGATATCCATCTTCCACTTTCATTAAATTGATTCAATTTTCAATTCAATTTGAATTAACTTCGATTCCCATTCCAAATTCAAATCAATTCCCCTTTGAATTTAAACTTATTCAACTTCAAGCTTACTTCCCGATTATTCAAATCAAATTCAATTTGAACTAATTTCAATTCCAATCTCAACTTTAAAACATCTCGAATTATATAAATTCGAGTTAAATTTTCAAATGTTGATTTAGTCCCTTAAATCAAATTAAACTTTACTTTTAAATCAACAACCTAAATTTTTAAACAATTTAATTCTGAGTCCAAATTTCAAAATTCCATTTTAAATTACCTTTACTTAACTTATTTCAAAGTTCAAATAAGAGTTCAAAAAAAACAATTTAATCTTCAGAATCCAATCAACCTTACTCAAATTTGAATTCTCCATTTCAAATTTTAAACTTCTTATTAATAAACTTCCCACTTAAGTTTTAAAAACTTATCACATTTCCGGAAAATCCAAAACTCAACACTTAGTGTTTACTTCCAATCAACTTTGACCTTATGTATATCTACTTATATATACATATTTATTTTATTTGCACACTATGTTATACTTTAAATTTTAAACCACCTTTGGTTTTAATCCAAAACAAATTTCTTTTAACACTATGAAACAATTTAAATTTTCTGGACTTAGATTTAAAACTTCACAATTTAAATCTATTCAAATTTACAAGTCATACTTATCTAAATTGTTACTTCCTTAAAACATTTCATTTGCTTTATCATTGTTATCATTAGAAAACAAACATCCCATTATTAGACACAATAACCATTTTTGGTTTTATCTTATCTGTATAGTTCATATTATCCAATTCATATTTGGTTGTATTTCCATTACCCCTTAAATTTATTATATTTAATTATAATAATTCAACAACCAATTACCTTAATATATAATAATTAGAAAAACTATTGCTTTATATATCAAAATATAAGCTTATATGCAAATCATTTTTAAAACCGTTTTAAAATCTTTATATAAGAAATGAACAAGTACGCCCTCATATATATATACACTCAACTCATTCTAGGGTACTACTGACCCTTTCCTTAATGAGTAATCCCCGGCAAAGCCAAGGTTCTCGCTTAACCTTCAGCTCTGATACCAACTGTAACGACCCGGAATTTTCGATCCCGAAAATTCCAGATAGTTAGGGAAAAGAAGAAAAGAGGTAGAAGAAGAAACATAAAACAAAACATAGAATCTCACATTCGCAGCGGATCAAAATATAATATCAAATAATAGCATTTTGCCAATTCATATACAATACATCAGAGTTACAACATATACACAAATGACTGGACAGATGAAATTAACATGTCCCAAACAACTACAATATATCACAGCGGAATACACTCCATACGTTCCTGCCATCCAGCTCGCCTCCTGAGCTCCAAAACATCCTTACCTGGAAATCTGTAATACTCGGTCTGACCCAAGCATTACATCAAAGTAACACCCGGGTCAGGCTGGAAACCAGCATGAGTAAACCCATAATATGAAATACCAAGCTATATAACTTACGTGAATCGCCAGGGTAACTCGTACTTTTCTACGAGTTCTAATCTTATTTAAGTCAATTATTTATCTCAAAACAATATCCAAGAATCGTTATCCAGTTTTAAATATCCATGATACTTAACTTATTTCATTCTAGCCTGTTTGCTTCCAAACTCACATTTATAAAGAATCGAAGTGGTTTTGGGTATTTACTGATACCCGACCCCGGTCTCTTCGAATTCAATGTCATCTCTAATCCAAGTTGTTAAGTTTTAAACAATACAATTCAAATCCAGGATATCATACAACAATTCAACTCAGATAGGTAACCTACATCATCACTGTTTAACCCATTCATATCACAGCACATCTCAATCGCCCATCAGAGATAAAATCAATCCAAGTCATCCAATATCATTCAACCATCCATAACAAGATTTATTAGATATATAATTCCTAATTAATTTAATTAATCTCCAATTAAATTAATTACCAACTTTAATCATTTAGATTACCTTAATCCTGCATACTCAACATTTATTAGTTACAACCCAATTAATAAATCATTCTTTAATCATCCATCTTAATTAATCATCCTTGATTAATTATCCTTTAATTACATTAAGTAATTAACCCTTAATTACCCCATAGATTAATTAGCCTTAACCATTCACATTAACTTTTAATTAATCTCCTTAATTAATTAATCGCATTAATTAATGATTCTCTAATTACTTAATTAAAGTAATTACTTAAGAATTAATCACTTAACCCTGCTTAATCAATCATTAATTAACTACAAACCATTTAATTAATTAATCATTCCTTGATTACCTTACAAATCAATTAATTAATCTTTAATTACCTAATTAATTACCCCTTAATTATTAATTAATAACCTTAATTTTTAATTAATAAAACTTAATTACAAATTAATTAATTCTTAATTACAGGTTAATCAATCCTTAATTACCAATTGATTAACCTCTAATTACTTAATTAAATAATGCTTAATCACAATTTAATTATTTAATTAATTAATCTCTAATCAATTAATTAATAATCTCTAATTATCTAATTAACAACCCTTTATTACAAATTCAATTAATCTTTAATTAATTAACTTAAAACTGCAACGTTAAAACACTCACGAACTTATCTCCTTACTTCAATACTTCGAGACAAACACGCAACCGTCCCTAACTAAACCCAGGCAAAAGCTTCATCCCAATCTTGAACACACTGCCATGCTCAAACCTGCCACAAACGTGCACACATGCACGTGAACGTTGGTCAGACGTTCCTCCAACCAACTCTCAGGTCCTCGACCAGTCGCCGACAACCCTCCCTAGTGCTCCGATCACCCATCACCATTTATCTCGCACGAATCGAAAACGAGCTACCTAGAACCTGCTGGAACACCAAAACCAAACAACAAATCTCCCTCGCACCGCCGCCTATGACCATTTGAGACATCGCCATCCCGTCCAAACTACGACACTTGACTATACTCCAATTTCCCCCACCTTCGATCCCTTCCAGTGCGCCCTCAATGGCGAAATTTCTTCGCGTAAAACATCGACCAAACAGAAACTTAAAACCCTAGTTCACTGTCGTTCGTCCCCTACGGTGATCTATAAAACCCATCACCATTTTTCCCAAAATCCAAGACCTCTAAACTTGCTCCGATCAAAAACTCGATCCATAACCGTTCGCTGTTCACCAGGAATTGAGTAATTACTCGATTCCGTTCAACTTGAAATTCCCCTTGATTCCCAAACCTTAAAATCTTGAAATTCAAACCAAAAATCATGGTTTCGAAGCTCGAATTCAATCGTGCATTCAAAACTAGAAATTTTAATACTTGATTTTTCAGTTTTAAAATGCTTATTACTGTAATTTCAAATTTTAAAAATATTTATCCAATAAATACACTAGGAAACATTTTGAAATTGGTATTACATTGTTGTAATCATTTTCTATTTAGAGATCGAAACCTAAAGTAATCTAGATGGGATGATTTGAATTTTTGATCAGGTTTTGAAAACCTATAAACACAGACAAAGGCATTCTTTTGCCTTCCTCAGACATGCATACCATTATTTACAAAAATATAAACATATATACAACACATTTACCTTTCTGCAAAACAATTTTTACTACTTAATTCACAAATAACAAGCATATACACAAATTAAAGCCTAAAGGGGATTAGTTTACTCACCTTGATTTTTGAAAATAGAATGCCTGAAACCTGCTCTGATTCAATCTGGATTTTGAACTGTTACTCGATTTGTTGAATTGAACTTTAATTTGTTGCTTGATTTTAGTTGAATTTGAATTGTGTTGAGCTTCAGGTTTAAGATTGCAAAAGCTTGATGTAGTTTTGATTTTAATTTCTTCTATGGTTTCAAGTATAAGGGTCTTCTTTTCTTTTGAACGGAATTACTTTTGTTTTGATTTGTTTCCATGTTTTATCCTTTGAGATGAATGAAAAATTATAGCCTGGTTTTACTTTTAAACCTATTTTACTTAAAATTCAAATTAAAGAAAATGCTAGTTTGCCACTTGTTCACCTGTGAGTCAAATTAAATTACACTTGTAGATTTGTTTATATTTAATATTTTACAAATGTATTTTGCATGTCTTTGTATATTTACAAATGTCTTAATTTGTATTATTATTATTTATTTTTTTATATGGTTTCTTTATGTCTTTATCTCTAAGTTTATTAATATATATGTAATAAAGCTTTTTATTAAACCTTGTTTTCATAATTATATTTTTAATTTCAAAATAAAACTTCCAAATCATAATATATATATATATTATATATACTTACTTTATATACTTATATATGTATACTTAAAGTTTTTAACACTATAAAGTTTACATTTTATCTATTTATGGGATTTATTATTACAAAATTTATCAAATATATCCATGTTTCAATAGTTAAAATCTGATAATTACCAATTATCAGATGCCCAAAAATTCGGGTTATCACATAAACCCAAGCGATTTTCATTGATTTTGAATTTTGGGATTGCGGGTTGAAATGATATACACTCGTAAATATTAACTTGCGTATTGAAATGATAAATATATGTATCACTTGACCATAGGATAGAAAATTACATACAGACACCGTCGGTCTATTTTGAAAAAAAACTTCATTTTTAGAGTTTGGAAGGAAACATATGGATTTTAATAAATATTCTTTTTAATATAAGGTAAAGATATTTTATTTTTTAAAATTTAGATTCTTAATTATATGTTTGGAAATTTTAAACTTATAAGTTAGTTTAGAAAGTATAGATTTTTAATTTTCACTTAAGATTTTATTATTTTCAAATATGTATAAAATAAGATAAAATAAGATAAAATAATAGATTTAATTTAATAAAATTTAATTTACTTAATATATATGTAATATATTTAAAATATTTAATTAAATTTATATTAATATTTTAAAAATAGATTTTTGTAATTACTTTAATAAATTAAGGTTGGAAAGATATATTGAAATTGATTTGTAACTTAATTTGTTTAAGAATTGTCTTTAAATAGAAATTAATTTGAAACCTATAAATTTGAGGATTTTAAAGATAGGATTTTATAACTTGATTTTGAAAAGTGACGAAATGAATATTTTCAAATTTAAATAATTTAAAATTTTAATATTTAGGTGTAATTGGAGATTTTATTTAATTGCTATTAAAATGATTAAGTGAATATTTAAATTGAAATGGTTTATTGAGAATTTGAATTGAATCTTTAACCTTTTAAATTGAAAGAGTTAAACAGGGATTTATTTAGATTGAATTTTGGAATTTAAGTTGATTTGAATCGATTTGTGAAATTAGAGAAAACTGTTTTTATCATATAAAAGTATTTTTAATATATATAAACTATTTTAATATATAAATTATTTTAATATATAAACTATTTTAATTTATTACTATTTTAATATATATACTATTTTCAATATCTAAACTGTTTAAGTTGGAAGTGTTATGATTTTAAAAGTGTTATGATCTCAAAAGTGTTATGATTTCAAAAGTGCTATGATTTCAAAAGTGGTATGATCTCGAAAGTGCTATGATTTCGAAAGTGTTATAATTTTGGAAGTGTTACGATTCTAGAAATGAATATTATTTAAAGTGAATAATGATATCGAATTGATATTGTTTTGAAATGAATATGATATTTTGATACGAAGTATGAACTAAGTGAAAGGAAATGACCACCGTGTGAAATAAGCGTTTGGTTGTTAAAGAGACCGGGATCGAATATTGTCATACTCTCTGCCAATACCAAAAACCACTTTAACAACTATGTACGTGGTGGAGATTCCAGAACAAAGTAGGATGGTTTGGCGACGATTCTATATGAGGTTTTAGCGCAGCCCTGACTCCCGTGAGTCAGCTTGATGTGGCTAAAACAGGTGCTATACCGGGCCAAGTGGGGTCATTCCCCATATCGGGCACATTTCATCGATACCATTCTATTGCTTTTGTGATTCGATTGGGTGCACCTTTGATTTGGGAGTGTGTCTCGAGGTGGGCGGTAGTAGCTGCTATGTGTTACCACTAGTCCGGGAGTGCAAACGGTATTTCTACCCTAGCATTTCCTTGCGTGTCTTGTCACATGCCTTATCACGCCTTCTACGAGTTTGGTTTGTACCATACCTATGGAGTGCCCTCTGATAGCCCTCTAGTTTACGGGGGAATTACGGTACTGTATAGACTATGGGAATATATAAAATGTGTTAAGGGGGATATGGGTAACGCCTTAACTCTATTTTAATACTTTACTGATAGACATATTATAATAGCGTATATTACTACATAGTAGATAGTTCCACGGATCCTTAGAGGATGGAAATCCCAAACATCCTTTAAGTTACTTGTATTTCAGTTGATATTTCACTTGAGTTGAATTTACTGATATAGGAATGTTAATCCTGACTCGAGTGTTTTATGTTTTGCTTTATGCTCGGGTCAGACTAAGTGTCACAACATTTGAGACACACCTTTGGAGATTGGAGCTTTGGTTAAAGATCTATCTATCCAGCTTTTAGTTATTTTAGTTTATTTCAGTCATTTATGTTCAGACTCGTTAGTTGCTTATGTATTAGAGATTCCTTTGTATTTGAGATTTTGTTGTATTTTGTTTTAGACTCTGATGTTCATAGTAGCTTCATGAACTACTATTTATCTATTTCGCTGCTTATTGTTGTAATAATTTGTGTCTGTGATTCTGTGATTGATTTATATACTGTATATGTTGAGTTTTGTCAAATATAAATTAACAATCTGTTGTTTTGATCAATTCAAGTCTGACATGTGCGGATGCGAATGGTTCAAAATACCAGGTCGTTACATTAAATTTTATATATTACAAGTAATGAGATTAGTTATTGGCTTTGAATCATTCTTCAAATAGATTTAATTTACGTTCTAAACTGAATAAATATACACATTTTCTTATCATTATAATTACCATATTATTATTCATTTTGTAATTTGTTTATTGGTCTAAAATGGTTACCATTCTATTAAGATTATCGCAAGTATTTGAAAACATGCTATTAGTAAAGTTTATAATTTCGAAAATGAAACCAAAATTAGAAAATAGATCATGAATTTTCAACTTTATATTTTTGAGACTTAGTAAACTTCATGGTAAAAACTAAGTCGGGTTACTTGATCCCTTGTATGTCAAAGAAAAATGAGAGTAGTGGTTGAGATTGGGATCTTTGTAGAAAGTACTTGAATTACGTAAATAATTTAGAAATAAATATAGTGCTCCAACTAAATAGATATGGGAATTTCTTGATCATTATAATTTGGCATTATTATTTACTATTTCTTATGTTATAAGTTACTTATAAGCCTTAGCATTCTTTTATTCTTATAGTTCTTCTTACGAGTGTTCAAAATTATGTTAATTCAAATTAATGTATATTTCAAAAAGTCAAACCAATGAAACCGAACATTCTTACTTATTCGAAATTCTACATGCTTATTTATTCAAAATAAATATATAATAGTTAGTGGTTGAATTTCATAAACTGAATGAGCCTGCTTTAAATTTTATACTAGTAAAATGAGATTAGCTGCTAACTATAACGACTCGGAATTTTACTACATTAATTTTTAAATATTTAATTAATTTTAAATATTCAAATAATAGATTTTATAATTAAAATAAAAAATCTTTTAAATATAAATACCAAAGATAAAAATCATTTTCAAAATATGTTTACCAAAATAATTAGTTCAAATAAAAATTGAAAATGTGCTCGGAATTCGTTTTTCGAATTTTTGACTTTTCATAGGCTAAAAGTTATCACAAATGTTGTGTGACGACCGCCCATGACCCCTGCACCGAATCTAGAGATAGTGCGCTGTAAAGTGTGCCAGGCGACCATGGACAATTGTCAAGGTAAGATTTAAAACGAAAGAATCTATCGTATTACTCACAGCGCATGGACAAAATACAATAGAACATATGTATAGTGAAGCTTTACAGAACAGAATGACATCATATAAAACTCCATAATAGTTGAATACAAGCATCCACATAGTCAATACATCCAGCCTCACTACATATCTCTCAGAGAATACAAAACAGCGGAATATCCAGTACATATAATAAGAAGATAATATGCAATCCTCCAGCTCGTCTTCGATATCAGCATCGTGAGAAGAGAACAGCACCTGTCACCTGCTACCTAGTCTGCCCGTCCCAAAATGGACGAACAGCCCAAGGCAATAAGAATTAAAAACATAAAGCCTTGAGTCAGACAACAGTCTTAGTGAGCAGTAAATTAACTAACAACATACCAAAAGAGCATAAAGGAAAAGGAATAGGAATACAACCCTCCCACTCCAACCTCATTCTACAGTGATAGCCCCCAGACACACACTAAGCAGAAGCAAACATAGCAGAGCATACAATTTAAAGTAAAGCAATTGTCACTCGAGTCAAGAGCGATGTTTTCCAAGTACAAATCCCAAGGTCTAAAACCAAGGTCAGATAAGCACCCAGGAAATACCGCTCTTGAGACCGAATGACGATACAACCAAACATCCATGACTCGGCTATCACTGTTATCATTGTTGCGATATCACCGTTAATTGAATGACCGGCACATTCTTTCAGCCGTCCGTCAAGGGCTAATGGTAACCCCGGTTCTAGACATAACTCCCGCACGTCATCGTGACCCGTGCCTAGGATTATCGAATCTACCCAGAGTACTTGACCATCAACTTAGTCTTTTGGGCGTCCCCATGTACTCTTGCTTAGAGCATGCTAGAACCTTCAACAACGATGAGATCTCAACCTCCTAGTCATCCTCCTCGACGACTATTGCCATACTAGCTCAAGCGCCTCTCGAGCATCCATTATCCTCAACTCGAATCATATCACCGAGTTATCAACATGCTTGGAATGATCCCGCCTGGATTAGACCAAGTCTTCATCATATGATGCCTCGCTTCATTACATCCTCGCAAAGCTTCATCTCAACTTCACATCATCAAATCTATGCATAGGAGCTTCATCATCCCGCTACATATGCCACGAGCATCTTTTCCAATTCAAGAGCCTTTCCCTTAGCTTTTTGAATCACCTTCGATCTAAATCTAATCATCAATCATCTAGTTCATAACAATCAATCAAATCAAACATCAATCCAAGCAATCAAGCATTCAAAAATGATCTAAGTAGACAATTATAACAATAATGGCATTTTCGTAATTAAAGAGTTGAAAGTCCAATAAGCATGAAAACATGGATTATATCTCTACAAACTTGATGAATGAACTTGCATAGGTTAACATATGATAAAATGGATGTAACATCATCATGAACAATGGATCTATATGGATCTACACATAGGATGAAGAAAATGCATGGAAATCACTATTTTAACACCATAACGAGCCAACAATCCGATATACTCCTTTGGATCCGTGTGAGAGATAATCACCACTCACCAAATCACCTAAACAATCCAAAAGATATCAACTACAGATCTGGACAGCGAAGAACTAAGCTAGATCCGACAAGATCTCACTTCAAACGACGAAATCTCTCTTGAAAAGATGAAGATCTTCAATCTAAGCTCTTGAATCTTCAATCTTGATCTTCGATTTGGATGGATGGAAGCACTAAATTAGAGTGGAGAAAAGAAGTGAAGAAGTGTAGAAGTCGAGCTCTAAAAATGGCAGCACTTCGTCGCTTCAAAATCCGGATCCCAAAAATGAAGAGAAGCTCTCCTATTTATAGCTGAAAACTGCCCCTAAGTCGTAACTCAGCTATCTCCTTAAGTCGCTGCCGACTTAACACTGCCGACCTACGACCTAACACTTAGCCATCCTACGACTTAACCAGAAGCATCTGCGACCTAACAACTGCTACGACCTAAGTCGGTCACGACTTAACAACTTATACGACTTATAAAACCTTGCGACCTAACAGAACCCAACGACTCATGACCTAACAAGGCTACGACCTATAACCTCAGCGACCTAACACCTAGGCAAAACCCAGCGACCTAACACTTATGCGACTTAACTCCACATGCTAACTCCTTAGGTCGCTAACACGCTAACTCCTTAGGTCGCTAACACACTAACTCCTTAGGTCGCTAACACGCTAACTCCTTAGGTCGCTAACCCACCCAGTCGACCTAACCTGGTAACAACCTAACCCTTAGGTCGCTTACGACCTAACCAACCAAGCTACCAGACGTCCTAACACAGCGACCTATCCCTTAACTCGGTTACTACGACCTAACTCTAACCTTAGGTCGTCTACAACCATAAGTCGGTCAACCCACTAACTCGTCCAACCGACCTAACTTCTATACGCTCTAAGTCGTTGCCGACCTAACCACACTAACCCAGTAACCACTAGGTCGCTTACTCCACTAGGTCTGCCTACCCTTGAGTCGCCATACCCTTAAGTCGGTCAGTTCTTTAGGTCGTTAACTCACCCTGCCGACCTAATACTTAACCAAATCCTAGGTTGCATAATTTTATAGGTCGCTCCAACTAACCCACGACCTAACACTAACTCGCCGAATTCCTTAACTCGGTCACGACTTAGCTCTTAGGTCGTCCACGACCTAGGACTTAGACAAATTTTCCTAAAAATCTGAAATGACTTAAAAATGCAAAAAATCCAGATTTGACGAACTTTTCGATCCGTGAAAAATACGGGTCGTTACATTCTCTCCCCCTTAGGAATTTCGCCCCCGAAATTCCAAGCAAACAAAGCAATCAAAGACTATTCTGTACGCCTACCATCCATAGCAATCAACAAACCATGCATCCAATTCTAGCTTAGCGTACAGAATTCTAAGACTTAGAACAAGTTACAATATCGCGAGATGAGACGACACCTTAGGGCCATACCTTGAAGAGTTCAGGATGAGCTGCCTTCATCCTCTCTTCCACCTCCCACATACAGTCGTTATCATCTTCACTCCATTGTATCTTGAGCAACTTAACTACCTTTCTCCTAAGCTGTTTCGTGTCAGTTCCAACAACACGAAGCGGCTTACGAGGTCTTCTATCAACTGGATCAACTTCTAAGTCTTCACAGCTTATCAGCAGAAACCACTGTATTCGAGTCGTGCACATACTTCCGTAGATAAGATACATGAAAAACATTGTGCACACCCGACATCTTCTCAGGTAACTCCAATCTGTAGGCGAGCTTTCCAATTCGCTCGATGATCGGGAATGGTCCAACAAATCTCGGAGTCAATTTTCCTTTCTTCCCGAATCGGATAACATTCTTCAGTGGAGAAATCTTCACAAAAACCATTTCACCTACGTCGAACTCCAAATCCTTACAACGTTTATCAGCATAACTCTTCTGACGATCTTGGGCTGCCTTCATTCGTTGCCGAATGATCTCTATACAATCTGAAGTCTGACGAATCATCTCTGGCCCAAGCATCAACTTTTCCCCAGTTTCCAACCAACATGTCGGAGAGTTACACGGTCTTCCATACAATGCCTCATATGGTGCCATACCAATACTTGACTGGTAACTGTTGTTGTAGGCAAACTCCACCAAATGAAGGTGATCTTCCCATGATCCTCCGAAATCCAAAACACAAGCTCTGAGGAGATCTTCCAAAACTCGGTTGACTCTCTCGGTCTGACCATCCGTTTGGGGATGATAAGCTGTACTCAAACACAACTCGGTTCCCAAAACTTCCTGGAAGCTCTTCCAAAATCCACTAGTGAACAACGGATCCCGATCGCTCACTATACTCTTCGGAATACCATGGAATCGAACTATCCACTTGACATACAACTCAGCCAACTTTGATGCAGTCCTAGTCGATCGAACAGGAATGAATCTAGCACTCTTAGTCAGACGATCCACAATGACCCAAATCCCTTCATTTCCCGTTCTGGTTCTAGGCAATCCATCGATAAAATCCATCGACACTTGTTCCCACCTCCATGTAGGAACTTCTAATGGCTGAAGCAATCCGCTTGGCTTCTTCTGTTCGGCTTTTACCAACTGGCAATTCATACACTTGGAAATGAAATCTCCAACATCCTTCTTCATACCTTCCCAGTAGTAGGTTCTCTTCATATCCCGATACATCTTATTTCCTCCTGGATGAATTGTCAACTTTGAGTGATGACTTTCCTTCAGAACTTCACTCCTCAATTCATCTATATCGGGAACATCTAGTCGTCCTTGCTTCCGAAGCCAACCCTCTCGATCGACCTCGAATCCTTTATCCTTTTCTGGATCCAATCCAGATTCCAAATCACGGATAATCTTGACGAGCTTATCATCTCGCTTTTGGCTCTCGCCAATCCTTCCCACAAGAGTAGGTCTTATCGATAAGTTTGCCAACATCTCAGGTTCCAATTCACATCTAGGCCTGAAGTCAAATCCAGCTAAATACTCGAGACTCTTCCATTCTGAAAACATGGCTCCCAATCCTGCATGTCTTCGACTTAACGCATCTGCCACTGCGTTACCTTTTCCCGGAGTATAAGCTATACCAAAATCATATGATGCCAAAAACTCTAGCCAACGTTGCTGCCGAAGATTCAAATCCTTTTGGGAGAAAAGGTACTTCAACGACTTGTGATCCGTAAACAACTCGAATCGAACTCCCAACAGATAATGTCTCCACATCTTCAGAGCAAATACAATCGCCGCTAACTCCAAATCATGAGTTGGGTAATTCCTTTCATGCGGCTTCAGTTGTCGACTGGCATACGCAACAACTTTATCCTTCTGCATCAGAACTGCTCCAAGTCCCGTACCACATGCGTCGGTGTAAACCACCATCTCATCATTTCCACTTGGAATAGTCAAAACAGGAGCACTTGTCAATCTCTCTTTCAGGATTCCGAAGGCTTGCTCACACTTAGCATCCCAACTGAACACTTGGTTCTTCTTCGTCAATCCTGTTAACGGTGCAGCTATCTTGGAGAAGTCTTTGATAAACCGTCGATAATATCCTGCTAATCCAAGAAAACTTCTCACATCAGATGCATTCTTAGGTCTAACCCAATCCTGGATTGCTGCCACCTTAGCGGGATCAACCGCTATTCCATTTCCAGAAATCACATGGCCTAAGAACCTCACTTCACTCTTCCAGAAGTGACACTTCGAAAACTTAGCCTTCAGCTGATGTCTCCGTAAGATCTCCAAAACAATACGCAAGTGCGTCTTGTGCTCTTCTTCCGTTCTGGAATAAATCAGAATATCATCCACGAACACAAGTACGAACTTGTTCAACTGATCTCTGAACACTCTATTCATAAGATCCACAAAATATGCTGGCGCGTTAGTCAATCCAAACGGCATTACCAGCCACTCAAAGAAACCGGATGGTGTCCTAAAAGCAGTCTTCGGTACACTATCCTCTGCTACTCTCAACTGGTGAAATCCCGTTGCCAAATCCATCTGAGAAAACACCTTAGCTTCGTGAAGCTGATCAAACAAGTCATCTATTCTCGGCAATGGATACTTGTTCTTCTTAGTCACCTTATTCAGCTCACGATAATCAACGCACAATCTCAACGACCCATCTGCCTTGGTTGCAAACACAACTGGTGCACCCCACTCGGACACACTACGCCGAATGAATCCTTTCTGTAAAAGGTCATCAACTTGCACCCTCAACTCCTGCTGCTCCCTAGGCGCCATCCGCCTAAGAGGCATCACAACAGGTCTGGCTCCTTCAACTAGATCTATACGAAACTCGATCTCTCTATGCGGCGGCAACCCTTTGACTTCGTCAAAGACATCCTCGAATCTATTTGCGATCGGAACTAAAGACAGTCCATCCCGTGGAACAACTAGCGAATACATGAAGCTCATGAAGACGCCTTCCTCATGCTTACATCGTATCACAATCTTTCGCCCTTCCACATTCTCGACTGCCACCTCTAGCCTCTCACAATCAACCTTAGCCGCATACTTCCTAAGCCAGTCCATACCCAAGATAATTCCGAACCCCGCAAAGTTCAGAACAAAGCAATCACAAACAAAAGAGCAACCATGACTCGATACAACTAGACCACGGCATAACATACACAAACAAGACGAACCCCCAACTGGATTAGTCACAACCCATGGCCTATCAACAATACCCGGTTCCAAACCTAACCGGCCTATGAGTTCACTACAAACAAACGAGTGCGACGCTCCGGTATCCAACAAAACTCTAACTGGAACACCACATAGGAAAAGAGTACCTTGAACCACCACACTCTTTCCCTTCTCTTCTGCAGTAGGAGCTTTTGAAGATGACGGAACAGCTCCCAAAGTATAAGCCTGCACAATCTGCTTGTCCCTACTCGGTTCTGGACAATTCTTCCTGAAATGCCCTGGCTTGTCACAGTTGTGGCACTTCGCCGGCGCCTTCGGATTCTTGCAATCCTTGGAGAGATGGCCTTTCTGCTGACAGTTGTAGCAAGTCACTTCGCCTTTCGGCCTCTTCTGACCATCCTTACCCTTCTGCTGCTGCTACTTCCTTTTCTTGTTTCTACCCTGCTGGGGTTTAGACTCTTCCCTGGTTACAGCAACAACAGATCCTTCCTTAGGAAACAGATTCTCGTGTCTGAGAGCTTCCTCCACAAGCTTCCTAAATGAATCGTCCAAGTGATCCATCAATCTTGGGGCCTGTACTTGATCTCCAACATCTACTGATGGCCCCGGGGCTGACATCCTTCTCCTGATCGAAGTCATCATGGTTTCGAACATAGCAACATAATCAGCAGCCCCTTCAGTAGCACGGCCTCCCCTAGCAGCTGGTCTCCCTCTTCGACTCATTCTCAATATCTATAAAAAGGAATGATTAGAACATCTAGAGAAACAACTGCATAAAGGACTCAAACCCTACTAAGCGACTATATTATATATAGTATTCATCCATCAAAATACAATTACGTCTCTCATACGTAGTTACTTCAGCGAGCGTTGGGTAAAATCGATTAACCAATGCTCTGATACCAAATGTGACGACCGCCCATGACCCCTGCACCGAATCTAGAGATAGTGCGCTGTAAAGTGTGCCAGGCGACCATGGACGATTGTCAAGGTAAGATTTAAAACGAAAGAATCTATCGTATTACTCACAGCGCATGGACAAAATACAATAGAACATATGTATAGTGAAGCTTTACAGAACAGAATGACATCATATAAAACTCCATAATAGTTGAATACAAGCATCCACATAGTCAATACATCCAGCCTCACTACATATCTCTCAGAGAATACAAAACAGCGGAATATCCAGTACATATAATAAGAAGATAATATGCAATCCTCCAGCTCGTCTTCGATATCAGCATCGTGAGAAGAGAACAGCACCTGTCACCTGCTACCTAGTCTGCCCGTCCCAAAATGGACGAACAGCCCAAGGCAATAAGAATTAAAAACATAAAGCCTTGAGTCAGACAACAGTCTTAGTGAGCAGTAAATTAACTAACAACATACCAAAAGAGCATAAAGGAAAAGGAATAGGAATACAACCCTCCCACTCCAACCTCATTCTACAGTGATAGCCCCCAGACACACACTAAGCAGAAGCAAACATAGCAGAGCATATAATTTAAAGTAAAGCAATTGTCACTCGAGTCAAGAGCGATGTTTTCCATGTACAAATCCCAAGGTCTAAAACCAAGGTCAGATAAGCACCCAGGAAATACCGCTCTTGAGACCGAATGACGATACAACCAAACATCCATGACTCGGCTATCACTGTTATCATTGTTGCGATATCACCGTTAATTGAATGACCGACACATTCTTTCAGCCGTCCGTCAAGGGCTAATGGTAACCCCGGTTCTAGACATAACTCCCGCACGTCATCGTGACCCGTGCCTAGGATTATCGAATCTACCCAGAGTACTTGACCATCAACTTAGTCTTTTGGGCGTCCCCATGTACTCTTGCTTAGAGCATGCTAGAACCTTCAACAACAATGAGATCTCAACCTCCTAGTCATCCTCCTCGACGACTATTGCCATACTAGCTCAAGCGCCTCTCGAGCATCCATTATCCTCAACTCGAATCATATCACCGAGTTATCAACATGCTTGGAATGATCCCGCCTGGATTAGACCAAGTCTTCATCATATGATGCCTCGCTTCATTACATCCTCGCAAAGCTTCATCTCAACTTCACATCATCAAATCTATGCATAGGAGCTTCATCATCCCGCTACATATGCCACGAGCAGCTTTTCCAATTCAAGAGCCTTTCCCTTAGCTTTTTGAATCACCTTCGATCTAAATCTAATCATCAATCATCTAGTTCATAACAATCAATCAAATCAAACATCAATCCAAGCAATCAAGCATTCAAAAATGATCTAAGTAGACAATTATAACAATAATGGCATTTTCGTAATTAAAGGGTTGAAAGTCCAATAAGCATGAAAACATGGATTATATCTCTACAAACTTGATGAATGAACTTGCATAGGTTAACATATGATAAAATGGATGTAACATCATCATGAACAATGGATCTATATGGATCTACACATAGGATGAAGAAAATGCATGGAAATCACTATTTTAACACCATAACGAGCCAACAATCCGATATACTCCTTTGGATCCGTGTGAGAGATAATCACCACTCACCAAATCACCTAAACAATCCAAAAGATATCAACTACAGATCTGGACAGCGAAGAACTAAGCTAGATCCGACAAGATCTCACTTCAAACGACGAAATCTCTCTTGAAAAGATGAAGATCTTCAATCTAAGCTCTTGAATCTTCAATCTTGATCTTCGATTTGGATGGATGGAAGCACTAAATTAGAGTGGAGAAAAGAAGTGAAGAAGTGTAGAAGTCGAGCTCTAAAAATGGCAGCACTTCGTCGCTTCAAAATCCGGATCCCAAAAATGAAGAGAAGCTCTCCTATTTATAGCTGAAAACTGCCCCTAAGTCGTAACTCGGCTATCTCCTTAAGTCGCTGCCGACTTAACACTGCCGACCTACGACCTAACACTTAGCCATCCTACGACTTAACCAGAAGCATCTGCGACCTAACAACTGCTACGACCTAAGTCGGTCACGACTTAACAACTTATACGACTTATAAAACCTTGCGACCTAACAGAACCCAACGACTCATGACCTAACAAGGCTACGACCTATAACCTCAGCGACCTAACACCTAGGCAAAACCCAGCGACCTAACACTTATGCGACTTAACTCCACATGCTAACTCCTTAGGTCGCTAACACGCTAACTCCTTAGGTCGCTAACACACTAACTCCTTAGGTCGCTAACACGCTAACTCCTTAGGTCGCTAACCCACCCAGTCGACCTAACCTGGTAACAACCTAACCCTTAGGTCGCTTACGACCTAACCAACCAAGCTACCAGACGTCCTAACACAGCGACCTATCCCTTAACTCGGTTACTACGACCTAACTCTAACCTTAGGTCGTCTACAACCATAAGTCGGTCAACCCACTAACTCGTCCAACCGACCTAACTTCTATACGCTCTAAGTCGTTGCCGACCTAACCACACTAACCCAGTAACCACTAGGTCGCTTACTCCACTAGGTCTGCCTACCCTTGAGTCGCCATACCCTTAAGTCGGTCAGTTCTTTAGGTCGTTAACTCACCCTACCGACCTAATACTTAACCAAATCCTAGGTTGCATAATTTTATAGGTCGCTCCAACTAACCCACGACCTAACACTAACTCGCCGAATTCCTTAACTCGGTCACGACTTAGCTCTTAGGTCGTCCACGACCTAGGACTTAGACAAATTTTCCTAAAAATCTGAAATGACTTAAAAATGCAAAAATTCCAGATTTGACGAACTTTTCGATCCGTGAAAAATACGGGTCGTTACATGTTGTGAACTCTTTAGCATAAGTATACACATTTATAAATGAGTTAGCACATATACATATATATATGTATGTATATATATCTGTGTGTGTGTGTTAGTGTATGTGTATATGTATTCATACCTAAGTATATAAAGTTTAAAATAAAAATATAAATGTGACATCACTAGAAACATTTTGGCAACTAAGTACAAAACATGTTTAAACATGTTTTCTCGTGAAATGGAGGGAGGAGAACCAAATGGGGGCAGGAGTACATGAGGTGGATGTAACGTATCGGGTTTTGCCCGCTCGAAAATCAACATCCGTACTTCACATTGTACTAGAATGTCGCAGATTCGACCGTTCAAATCCGATTCGCCGGAGCTATAACACACTTAAGTAAATAACACAGCGGAAGAAAAGAATAATACATTGATATACAATATCTTATACAACAGAATGATACAATGAATATCAATATACATCAGAGATATGATACAAGAAATAGCAGCGGAAAAGAAAAGATAACAACAGCAGCGGAACAATATCAATAGAAATGATAACTCCAAAATGATCTTCAGACAAGAATGAATCCACAACTCCAAGATAACCAACTCCGATGAATGAACTAGCTCCAGATAATCTACTAAACCTGAATATCTGAAAAGAAACCCAACTCTAGACTGCTCGTGTGGAAAATTATGAGCACCCAGAGTTTAGGAAGGGAACAATAAACTCCGGATCAGTCATGGGACTGGTGTGAGCAACAAAAACAGTTTATTTTTAAACAACAACAAAAGGATTTAAACATTGAAATCCGCAATGCTTTTGGAAAATGAAACTACCATAAGGCCTCCCGCACACACACACAATGCAAACGCAGAATCGGAGGAGATTTCTCCTTATGATAGTCAAAGATGCTTACTACGCAAAACATTGGATATTATTACTAGTGCATAGTGAAAACCATTTTGAAAGTATAATATTAATCTTAGCCAGCATAGACATTCCGAACTATGCCTACTATAGCTACCATCTAAACAGTGGGGCGCCACCATAAGTAAATGGCAGGTTCTACAACTAATACCGTACAAAGTTCGTATTGGAAGAATGGATTTCCAACAAATGGTCAGGCTAAGGAACTTCCTTTCCTCCTTCCGAATGGGATCGCCTCTGGCTGGACGTCCCTAGAGACAAACTGCTCTCTGCCAAACAAGGCCGGGTTACTCCTGTAACAAGTAACTCACGACTATGCCATCCCCCGGTCCTTTGGGACCTTTATCTGAGCGCTCGGTAACCAACATCACACATAATAAATACGTGTATCCACATGAGTAAGTATCAGGGCTCCATACCATAATACCACCCCTTTCCAGAAGGAAATGACATACCCTAAAGGGCGCGACCCTCATAACCTTGCCGCAACATTCCTGTTTTGACCATTTCCGGTTGTGAGCCCTTAAGAAGTCTCGTCCACAAAGCTACGCTTTTTCAAAAAGCCACGCTTTGGGTCAACAGATGATCAACCTATGATCACAAAGATAAATGATCAAACAAATGATCATATCACAAATGATCAAACACTGATCATCACACAGCAACACTCAGCATGTCACATTACCAAATTGGGAATATATCGCTGATAAATTTCAACTACCTAACCTCTGAGCTCGTACGTCTCAGAGAAGGGTGTTAAGCTAAGAGAATAAATTCTCCGCCACCAACAGAGATGTATTTGAAAGAAATCGGCTTTATATCTCAAAGTGTAATGTCAGACATACAATCCATACAAGTCTGTTCCGGGTTCGAACAGAACCGAAGGCACTTCTCACGAAGCCCTTGCAAATCCGGATAATTTCCAATCACGTCCGGACTTCCCGTCACTAAGGGTGATAAAACCTCTATATCGGGGATCAGCCGATGCAGAGTAACTCGACGGTAATCCTTCCGTTTTCAAAAATATCCGGTCTTCAACACCGGTCTTCAAATGACATCCATATACGACGTATCACATATTCGGAATGGGTTATACGACCCAAAGGTCCTCTCCCGGCTAAACCGAATAGTGAGCGTAATATTTAAAAACATATGGATATTGGGATTTCAGTTAAGTCACAGCTTATTACCCAAAATCTTTCTTTTCAAATGGTTAAAAAAATTACCATTTTAAATCTTCTAAACAAAAAGATTCATTTCACAAAGTTAACCCTATTCACAAAGATTCATTCATATATTTCAAAACAATTTCCATTTTACTTGGATTAACTCATTAAATCTTTTAAATCAAGATTTAACTTATAGCTTTCAAAACAATTTCATTGCGAATGGTTTAAACAAATCACCATTTTAAATCTGTTAAAAATAAACAGATTTAATTCATAGCTTTCAAAACAATTTCATTTCGAATGGGTTAAACAAAACATCATTTTAAATCAGTTGAAAATAACAGATTCAATTCATAGCTTTCAAAAAGAAGAATTCATTCATAACTTGGAAAACCATTTTTCAATTCAATCTTGAAATTCCTTTAACTAAATTGGAATTTCATTTCTTATATGAAAGCTTTTATCATTTAAAAACAAACAGTTTCATTTCAGAAAATCTGATTCATTCATACGAGTGGAAATCCTTAGGTTAAATCCAAATTCTCAAAATTATACTTTTAAATGGTTTAACTTTATATAAACACATTTATATCATCTTTAATCCCTAGTTTCAAATCATAGGATTCAATTCCAAACTTGAATTCAAATTTAAATCAAATTATTTAAATTTTCAAAACTCGATTAAGTTACTCAAAATAACTTTTATCTTTGAAATTCCATTTCAAAAACCTATTCACTTTAAACCCAAATTTCCAATTTCAAAATCAATTGAAATTAAAATTTCAATTTCAAAAACATCAAATTTACATTATCTGTGACTTAACCGATTTCCACGTGAAATCCATATTTGTGTGTGTAAAAGTGTAGTCCAGGGGTTTCACACAATAGTGCAACATCATACAATCATCACAGATATATCGATATCGATAAGCGGTACGCTTATCTTCATTCACAGTTTCACAGATAAAATAAATCGCAGATAAGTAAATTACAGATCACAACATAAATCAGGGTATATCACAAAGCATCATATATCAGGGATATCAAACAATTTAACATTCAATAGAATCTAAACATTCACAAGTGAATTTATTAATCAACTGATTAATTTAAATCAGATGTATCAATTTATTAATCCAGGTTAATTATTGTAATTTAATTACAAATTATTTGAAATAAATCTTCTTTCAAATTTATTAGTTAACTCTTAATTATTAACTAATCAGTTCTTAATTCATGAATTAGTTGATCTTTAATTATTAATTAATAAACCTTAATTATCAATTAATAAACTTGATAACAAATCACTTAATCCTTAATTAATCTCTATAGATCAACCATTTCTTATTCATTAATTAATTAATAAAACCAAGTTATTAAGCAATACACTCAATTCCACTAAGTACTTCTTAATTACAAATTAATTAACCTTAAATTTTCTTAATTAATAAATTTTCAATTTATTAATCTCTAATTATTAGTTAATCAATCATAATCATTAATCAATTAAATTACTTAATTATTCTTAAATTAATCACTTAATTAACCTTTATCTTTAATTAATTAAATCAACCAATTATACTTAATTTCCTAATTAACTTAAGTAATTTCCAAGATAATAAAACTCCTTTTAACTTAAGCTACATTATCTTGTAAATACACTAATTACCATTTACATTTAAAACCCCTTTAAATCTTTAAAATTAACTTAAACAAATTTTAGATTAAATAAATTCTAAAACTCTTTAACAAATGTTAAGAAACCATTTGATATTCATAAAGTAATGTTTTAAAGAAAGTTTTAATAAAATTTGTTTAAATTTCGAAAATAACATTTTTAAACTTTTTATAAAAACTGGGTTCTTCCTTCACTTCGGGTCATACCCGAATGATACTCGGGACCATCTCTGAGTTTCTCTACTTCTTTCCCTTATCTTCAAAACTTAGTTAAACTACTGTTTTAAAAACTGAAGCTCTAACACCTTCAAATCACTCGAGTTCGTACTCGCGTTATACCCCAAAACCCCCGAGTCCATCTTCGAGTCGACCCCCATACTCTCGAGCAATCACACGCGAGACAAAACTTCGTCTTCCCCTAACCGAAACTACTGACACCCCACATCCACGCGTGCACATGCACGGACGAACGCCGACCATCCAGCCAGCCGGTTCACCTGCGACACATCACTTCCTACCCATACTTGCCATCCGGCCACCCAGAAACGCCAACCAACGTCGACAACGAAATCGAGCTACCTCGACCAAAACGTTCAGCAACCCACGCCTGGGAATCGCCTCGAACTCTAAATGACAACCACCGGAAGACCCCAGACTTCGACCTCACACTCTCCGACCATCTACGAAGCCATTTCCAAAGCCTCGTGACACTCGATCGTGTGATGGCCTCGTACGAACGAAATTTCACAGCACACTAAAACTAGGTTTACGAAAATGAAAACGTTGCCATCGCCTCCACGTTGATCTGGCCACACTCCTACTATTTTTCCAAGCTTCCCCTATCACTTCTCCACCTCCAGGCCAAAACTCAACCTCTCCAGACGACGAGATCGTCCACGGCAACTCGGAAAGGCGAAAATGGACGAACTAAAACTGCTCTCTAACCCAAACTCTAAAAATATTAATTCTTGTCTTAAAAATCCTATTTTGGTATGTAGTTTCACCTGATACGACTGAATTCTTAAAGCAAGAATTTTGTTTTTACACATATTTAAAGTTGTACAGGCTTTCTTGGTTCTACAGAGACACATATCTGTTGGTTCAACTTATTTTAAATTTTAACATCTAGATTATAGTTAAACAAACAATTATTGTTTATATCTTACATTCAAATAATTGTTAGATCAAGAGAAAAGGGTTTGTTTCCAGATCTACTTAGAATAAAGGAGCAACAAGCAACCGAAAATCATAGAGCAGATATAGATATGCACAGACATATGTACATATATAAGATACATGTCATCACATAGAAAAACATGCCGTATTAACCTAAGTTATAAGTTTAAAATAAAAAGTTACTCACCTAGTGGGAAAGAACAGAGTTTGCTCACTGTGATTTTGAAGAAGAACAGAGCCTGCTTCATGTTGAACAGGTTGTATAAATACAAGCTGAAACCATCTTGATTTTCTGGTTATATGCAGTTGTATTGTTGTTTGTTAATTGAAGTTTTAAAGATGTTGCTTTTGTTTTGTTATTTTGAAAATATAAATAAACTTCTATAGTTGTTAGAATTTGCTAATGTGTTAATTTTATATTTTATTTTTTTGCTTAACTTACATTAATTGCCTTGTATTATTTTATAAACTCAATTATTATTAAACCATTTGTCTACAATTTAAATTCAAGTCAAATATATATATATATATTTACAATTATTTTAAATAAAAATGATTCATACAGAATATACTTGAATCCGGGGAAACCCGCATCACTTTAATCCATTTATTCTACTATTTTTATTCAAAAATTAATTAATTATTAATTTAAATATATATAAAATTCGGGGTCGTTACAGACTTCCCCCCTTAAAAGAATTTCGTCCTCGAAATTGCCAAGGAGACACAAAAAGATAGATGAAGAATATTTCATCAAATCAACTGAACAT
Organism: Allium fistulosum; assembly: GCA_030737815.1. Lineage (NCBI taxonomy): Eukaryota > Viridiplantae > Streptophyta > Magnoliopsida > Asparagales > Amaryllidaceae > Allium > Allium fistulosum. The sequence goes on from CM060902.1 coordinate 1,392,339,354, forward strand.
CTATTCTGCATTTGGCTTATCAAATCAGAATATCAATAACAGATACAAGAACGAATCTGTTTAACACTTCACAAGATACTCGGGTTATCCAGATTTACGAAATATGCAGTGGCATCGGTTAGTTCGAAGTGATAACTAACCATTCGTAGAATATACTGGGACCCAAAAGAATAGATAGATATATCGATACAATTTCAAAATTTTCAGTTCAGAACTAAAGTATACCTATCAACCATAGCAATCAAAGCAACCAAGGCAACCAATACATCCAAACAAACAATTTGGCCTATCTGGAGTTTATGTCCCATTTTAATATATCGAATTCCTTTCAGGATCTACCAGAAATTATCGAAGAATTGAGAAAAGATGACGAACAAAGAGATCGATAGAGAAAAGATTGATTTCTTGTTGTTACAGAGTATTGACCATTTATAGTCGTATTTCTCTGTCCCCTATCTCATCCTCTTCTTGCACTCATACTCACTATCAGTGGATAGTGAGAGAATTTACTAAGACGTTCAGACGGATATCTTAGAGATTACTCATTCTAGAGTTTACTTCACTCTATCTCTAATGAACTACTTAACGTGTTACACTCCTGAGCTAAAGTTCAACCTTAGCTCTGATACCACATGTAACGATACCGAAACCAGTGGCAACCGGTAGGCTTTGCAACCATCCCAGTCCCACCGTGGCTTACACTGGCACCTCGCATTTACTTTTACGGCCAGCCTCTCGACTGTCACAACCAACCCATCCCACTCAGGGACATGTAGGGGTAAGAGTCTCCCGTTCGCCACCAAACCGCGAAGCGAGAACCCCCTATCATTTTGCCCATTCGAAAATCAACATCCGTACTTCACATTGTACTAGAATGCCGCAGATTCGACCGTTCAAATCCGATTCGCCGGAGCTATAACACACTTAAGTAAATAACACAGCGGAAGAAAAGAATAATACATTGATATACAATATCTGATACAACAGAATGATACAATGAATATCAATATACATCAGAGATATGATACAAGAAATAGCAGCGGAAAAGAAAAGATAACAACAGCAGCGGAACAATATCAATAGAAATGATAACTCCAAAATGATCTTCAGACAAGAATGAATCCACAACTCCAAGATAAGCAACTCCGATGAATGAACTAGCTCCAGATAATCTACTAAACCTGAATATCTGAAAAGAAACCCAACTCTAGACTGCTCGTGTGGAAAATTATGAGCACCCAGAGTTTAGGAAGGGAACAATAAACTCCGGATCAGTCATAGGACAGGTGTGAGCAACAAAAACAGTTTATTTTTAAACAACAACAAAAGGATTTAAACATTGAAATCCGCAATGCTTTTGGAAAATGAAACTACCATAAGGCCTCCCGCACGCACACACAATGCAAACGCAGAATCAGAGGAGATTTCTCCTTATGATAGTCAAAGATGCTTACTACGCAAAACATTGGATATTATTACTAGTGCATAGTGGAAACCATTTTGAAAGTATAATATTAATCTTAGCCAGCATAGACATTCCGAACTATGCCTACTATAGCTACCATCTAAACAGTGGGGCGCCACCATAAGTAAATGGCAGGTTCTACAACTAATACCGTACAAAGTTCGTATTGGAAGAATGGATTTCCAACAAATGGTCAGGCTAAGGAACTTCCTTTCCTCCTGCCGAATGGGATCGCCTCTGGCTGGACGTCCCGAGAGACAAACTGCTCTCTGCCAAACAAGGCCGGGTTACTCCTGTAACAAGTAACTCACGACTATGCCATCCCCTGGTCCTTTGGGACCTTTATCCGAGCGCTCGGTAACCAACATCACACATAATAAATACGTGTATCCACATGAGTAAGTATCAGGGCTCCATACCATAATACCACCCCTTTCCAGAAGGAAATGACATACCCTAAAGGGCGCGACCCTCATAACCTTGCCGCAACATTCCTGTTTCGACCATTTCCGGTTTGTGAGGCCCTGACGAAGTCTCGTCCACAAAGCTACGCTTTTTCAAAAAGCCATGCTTTGGGTCAACAGATGATCAACCTATGATCACAAAGATAAATGATCAAACAAATGATCATATCACAAATGATCAAACACTGATCATCACACAGCAACACTCAGCATGTCACATTACCAAATTGGGAATATATCGCTGATAAATTTCAACTACATAACCTCTGAGCTCGTACGTCTCAGAGAAGGGTGTTAAGCTAAGAGAATAAATTCTCCGCCACCAACAGAGATGTATTTGAAAGAAATCGGCTTTATATCTCAAAGTGTAATGTCAGACATACAATCCATACAAGTCTGTTCCGGGTTCGAACAGAACCGAAGGCACTTCTCACGAAGCCCATGCAAATCTGGATAATTTCCAATCACGTCCGGACTTCCCGTCACTAAGGGTGATAAAACCTCTATATCGGGGATCAGCTGATGCAGAGTAACTCGACGGTAATCCTTCCGTTTTCAAAAATATCCGGTCTTCAACACCGGTCTTCAAATGCTATCCATATACGACGTATCACATATTCGGAATGGGTTATACGACCCAAAGGTCCTCTCCCGGCTAAACCGAATAGTGAGCGTAATATTTAAAAACATATGGATATTGGGATTTCAGTTAAGTCACGGCTTATTACCCAAAATCTTTCTTTTCAAATGGTTAAACAAATTACCATTTTAAATCTTCTAAACAAAAAGATTCATTTCACAAAGTTAACCCCATTCACAAAGATTCATTCATATATTTCAAAACAATTTCCATTTTACTTGGATTAACTCATTAAATCTTTTAAATCAAGATTTAACTTATAGCTTTCAAAACAATTTCATTTCGAATGGTTTAAACAAATCACCATTTTAAATCTGTTAAAAATAAACAGATTTAATTCATAGCTTTCAAAACAATTTCATTTCGAATGGGTTAAACAAAACATCATTTTAAATCTGTTGAAAATAACAGATTCAATTCATAGCTTTCAAAAAGAAGAATTCATTCATAACTTGGAAAACCATTTTTCAATTCAATCTTGAAATTCCTTTAACTAAATTGGAATTTCATTTCTTATATGAAAGCTTTTATCATTTAAAAACAAACAGTTTCATTTCAGAAAATCTGATTCATTCATACGAGTGGAAATCCTTGGGTTAAATCCAAATTCTCAAAATTATACTTTTAAATGGTTTAACTTTATATAAACACATTTATATCATCTTTAATCCCTAGTTTCAAATCATAGGATTCAATTCCAAACTTGAATTCAAATTTAAATCAAATTATTTAAATTTTCAAAACTCGATTAAGTTACTCAAAATAACTTTTATCTTTGAAATTCCATTTCAAAAACCTTTTCACTTTAAACCCAAATTTCCAATTTCAAAATCAATTGAAATTAAAATTTCAATTTCAAAAACATCAAATTTACATTATCTGTGACTTAACCGATTTCCACGTGAAATCCATATTTGTGTGTGTAAAAGTGTAGTCCAGGGGTTTCACACAATAGTGCAACATCATACAATCATCACAGATATATCGATATCGATAAGCGGTACGCTTATCTTCATTCACAGTTTCACAGATAAAATAAATCGCAGATAAGTAAATTACAGATCACAACATAAATCAGGGTATATCACAAAGCATCATATATCAGGGATATCAAACAATTTAACATTCAATAGAATCTAAACATTCACAAGTGAATTTATTAATCAACTGATTAATTTAAATCAGATGTATCAATTTATTAATCCAGGTTAATTATTGTAATTTAATTACAAATTATTTGAAATAAATCTTCTTTCAAATTTATTAGTTAACTCTTAATTATTAACTAATCAGTTCTTAATTCATGAATTAGTTGATCTTTAATTATTAATTAATAAACCTTAATTATCAATTAATAAACTTGATAACAAATCACTTAATCCTTAATTAATCTCGATAGATCAATCATTTCTTATTCATTAATTAATTAATAAAACCAAGTTATTAAGCAATACACTCAATTCCACTAAGTACTTCTTAATTACAAATTAATTAACCTTAAATTTTCTTAATTAATAAATTTTCAATTTATTAATCTCTAATTATTAGTTAATCAATCATAATCATTAATCAATTAAATTACTTAATTATTCTTAAATTAATCACTTAATTAACCTTTATCTTTAATTAATTAAATCAACCAATTATACTTAATTTCCTAATTAACTTAAGTAATTTCCAAGATAATAAAACTCCTTTTAACTTAAGCTACATTATCTTGTAAATACACTAATTACCATTTACATTTAAAACCCCTTTAAATCTTTAAAATTAACTTAAACAAATTTTAGATTAAATAAATTCTAAAACTCTTTAACAAATGTTAAGAAACCATTTGATATTCATAAAGTAATGTTTTAAAGAAAGTTTTAATAAAATTTGTTTAAATTTCGAAAATAACATTTTTAAACTTTTTATAAAAACTGGGTTCTTCCTTCACTTCGGGTCATACCCGAATGATACTCGGGACTATCTCTGAGTTTCTCTACTTCTTTCCCTTATCTTCAAAACTTAGTTAAACTACTGTTTTAAAAACTGAAGCTCTAACACCTTCAAATCACTCGAGTTCGTACTCGCGTTATACCCCAAAACCCCCGAGTCCATCATCGAGTCGACCCCCATACTCTCGAGCAATCACACGCGAGACAAAACTTCGTCTTCCCCAAACCGAAACTACTGACACCCCACATCCACGCGTGCACATGCACGGACGAACGCCGACCATCCAGCCAGTCGGTTCACCTGCGACACATCACTTCCTACCCATACTTGCCATCCGGCCACCCAGAAACGCCAACCAACGTCGACAACGAAATCGAGCTACCTCGACCAAAACGTTCAGCAACCCACGCCTGGGAATCGCCTTGAACTCTCAATGGCAACCACCGGAAGACCCCAGACTTCGACCTTACACTCTCCGACCATCTACGAAGCCATTTCCAAAGCCTCGTGACACTCGATCGCGTGATGGCCTCGTACGAACGAAATTTCACAGCACACTAAAACTAGGTTTACGAAAATGAAAACGTTGCCATCGCCTCCACGTTGATCTGGCCACACTCCTACTATTTTTCCAAGCTTTCCCTATCACTCCTCCACCTCCAGGCCAAAACTCAACCTCTCCAGACGACGAGATCGTCCACGGCAACTCGGAAAGGCGAAAATGGATGAACTAAAACTGCTCTCTAACCCAAACTCTAAAAATATTAATTCTTGTCTTAAAAATCCTATTTTGGTATGTAGTTTCACCTGATACAACTGAATTCTTAAAGCAAGAATTTTGTTTTTACACATATTTAAAGTTGTACAGGCTTTCTTGGTTCTACAGAGACACATATCTGTTGGTTCAACTTATTTTAAATTTTAACATCTAGATTATAGTTAAACAAACAATTATTGTTTATATCTTACATTCAAATAATTGTTAGATCAAGAGAAAAGGGTTTGTTTCCAGATCTACTTAGAATAAAGGAGCAACAAGCAACCGAAAATCATAGAGCAGATATAGATATGCACAGACATATGTACATATATAAGATACATGTCATCACATAGAAAAACATGTCGTATTAACCTAAGTTATAAGTTTAAAATAAAAAGTTACTCACCTAGTGGGAAAGAACAGAGTTTGCTCACTGTGATTTTGAAGAAGAACAGAGCTTGCTTCATGTTGAACAGGTTGTATAAATACAAGCTGAAACCATCTTGATTTTCTGGTTATATGCAGTTGTATTGTTGTTTGTTGATTGAAGTTTTAAAGATGTTGCTTTTGTTTTGTTATTTTGAAAATATAAATAAACTTCTATAGTTGTTAGAATTTGCTAATGTGTTAATTTTATATTTTATTTTTTTGCTTAACTTACATTAATTGCCTTGTATTATTTTATAAACTCAATTATTATTAAACCATTTGTCTATAATTTAAATTCAAGTCAAATATATATATATATATATATATATATTTACAATTATTTTAAATAAAAATGATTCATACAGAATATACTTGAATCCGGGGAAACCCGCATCACTTTAATCCATTTATTCTACTATTTTTATTCAAAAATTAATTAATTATTAATTTAAATATATATAAAATTCGGGGTCGTTACAGTGGAGGAGACTAGGTAAGGTGGCAAGAGGGTAGTGGAGGGTAAAGGACAAGGGCATTTAGGTAATTTACATTTTCACTTGCTTATAAATAGCATTTCATCTCTCTAAATTTTACTCTTCTTCGACCGATCAGTTCTCTCTCATATCTTGTCCAAATGAAGATACACTTTTTTTTAAACCATGTAAAATTCCAGTGACTACAACTGTTATGTTGATCACTTCTTCATATTTCGAGCTTAGCTATGTCAAAATATCAATTGTTTACAAAGTGTTTTTGGACCCAAAATTTCTAGTCCGAAAATGGTCCTTCTTCTTTTGACCATATCTTCTTCCAAAATAATCAAAATTGAATGATCCTTTTTTGAAACTGTAGAGAAAATAAATTTCTAAAACTTTTTTCTTTACCAATTTTCCAAATTCTGAGTGTAAGTAGTCCAAAAACCAATTGGAAAATGACCTATTTCCGGGTTCATTTTTGAGAATTCGATGATTATCCAAAGTCACTCTACCTTACCAAAACAAGTTTCACTTCTTTCTTCTTTCTAGGCCGAGTGTACCTAGTGCATTAAGGGTCAAAGACTCCATCTTTTACTTAGGAATGAAAGTGCATTGGTTTTTATAACGTATTTAACTGATTTTGTGAAAATTTTAAATAATTGAATTTTGAAATAAAAATTTATTATTTGGAATACGTCTATTTAAACATAGCAAATGGTAAATTTTCATCAGAAATTATGAAAGTAAATTTTATTGTGTAATTCTATTTTAATTTAAACCAGTTATAATTTGAAGATGATAAAATGTTTTTCAAACCTGAATATTTTTCTATAGGAAATTTCTAAATCCTCTTCTGAGTGGGACGTCATCTTTCCTTTTTTCAAATTTTGACTTCTATTGCTCCGTTTATCTTAATTCTGGAAAAATAGCAGCATTTTCGGTACCGGTTATCAATTTTTGATCGGATGATTGTACCACCAATATCTGTATACCGTTTTGATCGTCTCGTCGTGTTGATCTCTATGGTATATTTATTTGTGTGTTCTGAGGCCCGGTACGCGACGAGACGATGAAATCGTACGTCGTATCGATACCAAAATTAGTGCCTTTTGGAATTTTCTTCCTTTTCAAAATTTGAACCGCTGGCCACATCAATAAATTGCTTTAAACTTTTCAGCTGAATCAATGGGAGACTGTTGCCATTTCCTTTCCTTTACCGTTGCTTTTATTTATTTCATACGTTTTGCTTTACATTTAGATCTGCTTTTAATTCTTCCTCAAATCTGGTTCTAATCTCCTTCTTCAATACTCGGCCCTCCTCCATTTTTGTTGTGCCTCCAAAATATCCAGCTTTGCATCGTCACCAACGCAACTTTCATTGCCTAATTTTCCTCTCTCCCCTCCAACCTCTTCGGCAAACACAGGCTACTACCTCCGACCGAACTCCGCCCTCCCCATCTCCTCAGACCCGTGCAAATCCCTGTGCCGAAAGCATCTATCGCTTCCCCTCATTTTTGCCACGCGAGCCCAACCATCGCCAACCTACTTCTCCCCTTCCTCCGGCCTTTGCCTTGCTTGGCCCCAAACCCACTGTGCTCGGCCACCATCTTTTCATTTCGCTTGGCATATAGTGCTTCAGGTCAGTATATATATATGTGGGTACATATATACTTTTATGTTTGTTAATGATTTTTCGTTTTATATACATAGGTATTGCATTCGAACGTGTATATATATACACACACGTTATATATATTAGCTTTTAAAGTATATATACTTTCGAGTATTTAGTTACTGCAAATATCATTGGCCTTGTTCCGTGACTTATGCAAGTTTATATTGTATAACTTTTGTGCATGTTAATTTATAAAGTCAGTATCTTATGTATGTTGTATATAATATTATACATATATATTATCATAGTATATTTTATTACATCTTATTTTATTTTATTATATTATATGATTTGGTCTTGTCTATATAAAGTATATAAGTTATAAGATCTTCATATCTGTGTTTTAAAGCAAATTATATATTGTAAAGGTTCATATATACAGTATAGTATATATGCTTATCTTCGCTGTATGTTAGCAACTGGCATGACAAACTTGCTCAGTTATAAATATTTATAATATGTTAATGGTATAGTATAAAAAAATTTAAAAAGTTGATGTTCAATATTTGCTATAACATATATACGTTATATGTAGGCTGTTGATGTAGGCCAAGCTATAATTGCCCAAGGCATAAGTCGTGACATAAGTCGTGATCGACTCAAAGAAGGCAAAGACATAAGTCAAGTAAGTAGTGAGGAAGGTGAAGGCATAAGTCGTAAACGACTTAAGGAAAGGGGTATAAGTCGTGACCGACTTAAGGAAAGAGCTACGAGCTATCAACGACTCAAGGGACGTGCTGGGTTATGACCTAAGAACACGGGAAGAACATCACCAATTAGAAAATGCGAAGGTTTAAGTCGTTGCCGAGTTAACAACTTAGTTTTGGTGAGTGTACGACTTAACAAGGCAGGGAATAAGTCGTTGCCGAGTTACGACTTAGTTAAGTCTCGTGAACGACCTAACGAGTCAGGAGTTAAGTCGCTGAAGACTGAAGCATGGGATCTTCCTCCGAGTTAATCTCTACTGTTGTTCTTTAGGTCGCTGATATGAGATGCGCCTATTCTTAAGTCGCTGAAGCACATTGCCGTTGATCCTTCTACGAGTTAATCCCTACCGTTGTTCTTTAGGTCGCGGATATGGGATGCGCATGTTCTTAAGTCGCTAAAGCCTGTTGCCGTAGATTCTTATGCGAGTTAATCTACACCGTGGATTCTTAAGTCGAAGGAAGTGGCTGTTGTGTTGGTTGTTAAGTCGCATCTGTTATAAGTCGTTTGTAATTTTGTTTTTAAGTCGTATGATTGTGTTGTAATCTGATAAGCCGTAAACGACTTAAGATGAGTCGTCTGTTATGAGTCGTTTACTTTTGAGTCGTGTTGTAGGTTGATAAGTCGTTAAAGACTAGTATTGTAACTGTTTGTCTTAAGTCTTGAGTCGTGAGCTATGAGTCGGAAACGACTTAGGAGTTAGAGAAATTTCTGTTGTAAAATTGTTTGCCTATAAATAGGCGTGTATGATCATTTTGTAAAGGTTGTTGATTTTTGAATAAAATTCTCTTTTGATTGCTTTGTGCTTTCATTCAAATTGGTAGTTGAGTGTAATCTCCTATCTCCTCTTTCGGATAATCGAGTGCGCTCGATTCAACGATTGTAGAAGCCGATTTGCGGAATCAAGTGCGCTTGATCAACGCTTGAAGAATTGAAGATCTTCGAACCCGGTATCGTGCGCGATCAATGAGTTCAGGATAGCTAGAATTCGGTATCTTCGGATCAACGAATTTGGGCATTTCAGCATCTTCCAATCCACTGATTGCTACATTCAACGATCTACATTGTTTTTGTAATAACCGCTGCGTCAGTTTTGGTATCAGAGCTTGTTCTAGCCAATCATAGCTAGATCGAGACTTGGAGCCTAACCATTGAGAAGTTTGAAGTTGAGCCGTGAGTAAGTGAAGTTGTTCATCATTATTCGAAGTTGTTTGATCGGATTTGAATTGGAGGCCGAAACTTTGTCCATCGTGTTCATCGCGATTTGCTACAAAGTGGAAGTTTTCGATCCGTTTCATTTTGGATCAAAGTCCGAAAAACGTTTGAAATTTGAAGTGTTGAAGAGTTTGAGAAGTTTTCAAGTATGCCGCCAAGGAGAGCTAATCGCCACCAAAACGTAGAAGCTTTGTATCGAAGAGAAGAAGCTGATGAGATGGAGCAAAGAATCAATGAGAATTTTAGTGGAAAGCTTAACGAAGGAATTGGCCGGTTAGAGAAACTTATGACGGAGATGAATCAAAACCGGAGAAGGATTTCACCAGAATCTAACCATGGGGGTAGTAGAGTCTCGCCACATTCCAATCGAGACAGAAGTGTTGAAAATGATCAAGGGCGTGGGAGGAACGTGAATGATCGTGAACGAAGGAATGTAGATCGAAGGGAAGATGGTAGGCGTAATGGTAGTAGAGATGTGGGTGGACGAGATAGACAACGATATACATCTGATTTTGAAGAGGAGTATGATGGTGGTAGTGTTCGAGGACAAGGGAGAAATTACTCTGAGTATGATCACAAGTGGGAGTCGGGAATGAAGACTGAAATTCCTGAATTCAAAGGTGGTATGCAAGCAGAGGAGTTTCTAGATTGGGTAGCTAATGTTGAAGAGATTTTTGACTTCAAAGAAGTTCCAGAACATCGTAGAGTGAAGTTGGTTGCTACGAGGCTGAGGGGTAGAGCTTTGGCATGGTGGCAGCAGACCAAACTTACACGTGATCGGATGGGAAAGTCAAAAGTTGAATCTTGGGAGAAGATGAAGAAATTGATGAAAGCAACGTTCTTACCATACAATTATCAATCTTTGATGTATCAACGTTTGCAGAACTTGAGGCAGGGCACAAAGACAGTTAATGACTATGCTGATGAATTTTACCAACTGATTGCTCGAAATGATATTATGGAGAAGGAAGAACAGCTGACAGCTAGATTTGTTGGGGGACTACGAATGCAGATCCAAGATATGGTTAATATGTTTGATCCAAGATCTGTAGCGGAAGCACATCAGAAAGCATTGGCTTGGGAGAAACAGGGACGACGAGGAAGTGGTGTGTTTACAAATTCCAACAATCCAGTGAAGGGAGTTAGTGGGAGTTCTAATGTTTCAAAAGCTGTTGCAAAATCAGTTGTGAATGAGGTTGGGAAGGCGAAAGTCAATAACAGTTTCAAATGTTATAATTGCCAAGAGTTGGGCCACAAAAGTAATGAATGTCCAAAGCCGAAGAAGAGAGCTATGATAGCTGAGGTGGAGGATGAGGATGAAGAAGCTGAATGCTCTAATTCTTTCCCAGTTGAGGAGGAAGACTTACTGTCAGGAGATGATGGGTACGCATTGATGATGAGGCGAAGTTGTTTAACACCGAAGCAAGAGGAGGAAAGTAGTTGGTTGAGGAACAATATCTTTCAATCTACATGCACTATTCTTGGAAGAGTTTGTAAATTTTTTATTGATGCTGGGAGTTGTGATAATATTATCTCTACAGAAGCAGTGAAGAAGTTGGAGTTGAAAACCGAGAAACATCCTAAACCGTACAAGTTAGCATGGTTGAGGAAGGGTGGTGAAGTGAAAGTTGGGCGTAGAGCTTGTGTGAAGTTTTCAATTGGGAAGAAATACAAAGATGAAATCTGGTGTGATGTCGTAGATATGGACGTTTGTCATTTGTTGCTGGGAAGACCGTGGCAGTATGATCGAGCTGTGCAGCATGACGGACGAACCAACAGTTACAGTTTCATGTTCGAAGGCACAAAGATTACTCTAGTTCCAAAGAAGCGACAACAGGAGGAAAACAAGTTGGAGGAGATTGAAGAGCTCAAAACTTTGTTATCATTGAAAGAGTTTGTGAAGGAAGTAGAGGAGGAACCTAAAGTGTTTTTGTTAATTGGGCGAGAGAGTCAGGAAGTGGTTGAAATTCCCGAAGAAGTAAAACCAGTACTGAAAGAATTTGACGATGTATTTCCAGAGGAGTTACCAACGGAGTTGCCACCGTTGAGGGATATACAACATCAGATCGATCTTGTTCCAGGTGCTGTGTTGCCACACAGACCACATTATCGAATGAGTCCGAAGGAACATGAAGAGTTGCGGAGGCAGGTAGAGGAATTGCTTGAACAGGGGCGTGTGCAGGAGAGTTTAAGTCCTTGTGCTGTACCAGCTTTATTGGTACCCAAAAAGGATGGAACGTGGAGGATGTGCACTGACAGTCGAGCATTGAATAAGATTACTGTGAGATATAGATTTCCAATGCCGAGGTTGGATGACTTGTTAGATCAAATAAGCAGAGCTACTATCTTTTCGAAGATTGATTTGAAGAGCGGATATCATCAAATTCGTATCAGACCAGGCGATGAGTGGAAAACTGCTTTTAAAACCAGGGAGGGTCTATACGAATGGTTGGTCATGCCAATTGGTTTATCCAATGCACCAAGTACATTTATGAGGGTGATGAATCAGATTTTTCGACCGTTCATTGGGAAATTTGTGGTGGTGTATTTTGATGATATTCTGATTTACAGTGGGAGTCCAGAGGAACATCTGAATCATCTTAGAGAAGTGCTGATGGTACTGAGACAAGAACAATTTTATGCTGCTACGAAGAAATGCGTGTTCATGACACACGGTGTTTTATTTCTGGGGTATGTTGTTTCAGAGAAAGGAATACAGGTTGACCAAAGTAAAGTTGAGGCGATCAGAAATTGGCCGCAGCCCAAGACGATAACAGAAGTTCGTAGTTTTCATGGGTTGGCTTCATTTTATCGAAGGTTTATTCCACATTTTAGTAGTGTGATGGCGCCTGTTACAGATTGTATGAAAGGCAAACAGTTTTCATGGTCAGAAGAAGCAGGGGATGCTTTTGGGAAGATCAAGGAGTTGCTGACGACTGCACCAAATCTTGTATTACCTGATTTTCAGTTAGTGTTTGAATTACATACTGATGCATCCAAGGTTGGGATTGGAGGGGTGTTGAGTCAGAAGGGGCGTCCTATTGCATATTTCAGTGAGAAGTTGTCAGGAGCGAAGATGCGATACAGTACAAATGATGTGGAATTCTATGCTGTTGTACAATCTATTAAACACTGGAGACACTATCTATTTCAGAAGGAGTTTGTTCTGTATACTGATCATGAAGCGTTGAAGCATTTACAAGGGCAGGACAAGATTTCAACAAGACATGCATTGTGGATTGCGTATCTACAATAGTTTACTTTTGTTGTTAAACACAAATCAGGGGTGACAAATCGTGTGGCTGATGCTTGGAGTAGGAGGAGTCATTTGTTGACTACACTAAAGGTTGAAGTGACGGGGTTTGAAATATTGCCAGAATTATTTACTGATGATCCTTACTTTGCAAAAATTGTTGATAAAGTCAAGGAGGGAGAGACGGATGACTTCGTGATGGTAGATGGTTTTCTGTTCAAAGGAAATCGAATGTGCATACCGGAGGGTAGTTTGAGAATGAAGATTATCAAGGAGTTACATGAAGAAGGGCATGTTGGAAGAGACCGTACCTTACAGTTAATTTCACAATCCTACTTTTGGCCATCGATGAGGAAAGAAGTGGAGAGGTTTGTTGAGAGATGTCATATCTGTCAAGTTTCGAAAGGAACTACGACTAATGCGGGTTTATATATGCCGTTACCGGTACCAACTAAACCATGGGTTGATGTGAGTATGGACTTCGTATTGGGATTGCCAAGAACACAGCGAGGAAACGATTCCATCTATGTGGTAGTGGATCGATTTTCGAAGATGGCACATTTTATTGCTTGTAAGAAGACGGCGGATGCTGTTCATGTTGCTCAGTTGTTTTTCAAGGAGATCTATCGACTTCATGGATTTCCAGAATCTATTGTGTCGGATAGAGATACTCGATTTCTGAGTCACTTTTGGTTGAGTTTGTGGAAAATGGTGGGAACGAAGCTGAAATTTAGTAGTGCTTATCATCCGCAAACTGATGGACAAACATAGGTGGTTAATAGATCATTGGGAAATTTGTTGAGGTGTCTTGTTCAAGATAATCTGAAGAGTTGGGATGTGAAGTTATGCCAAGCAGAGTTTCCCATAATCATGCTGTGAATCGAAGTACTGGGTTCAGTCCATTCCAGATTGTTTATTCGAGCTTACCAAAGGGACCGTTGGATCTAACGGTAGTGCCACAATCAAAGAAGACAATTAAGAAAGCTGCTGATTTTGTTGAAGGGCTGACAGAGTGTCATAAAATCGTTCAAGAACGATTAGAGAAAGCAAATGAGAAATATAAACAATCTGCAGATTTGAAACGAAGGAGTGTTGAATTTCATGAAGGTGATATGGTTTATGCAGTGTTAACAAAAGATCGTTTTCCAGTGGGCGCTTACAACAAGTTGAAAGCCAGGAAAATTGGTCCGGTGGAAGTTGTGAAACGAATCAATGAAAATGCTTATAAACTGAAGCTGCCAGATGATGTGTATACGTCTGACGTGTTCAATGTTAAACATCTCGTACCATATCACGGGGATGAACGAACTGATGTTGAGGAAGATGCAAATTCGAGGACGAATCTCTTTCAACCTGGGGAGGATGATGTAGGCCAAGCTATAATTGCCCAAGGCATAAGTCGTGACATAAGTCGTGATCGACTCAAAGAAGGCAAAGACATAAGTCAAGTAAGTAGTGAGGAAGGTGAAGGCATAAGTCGTAAACGACTTAAGGAAAGGGGTATAAGTCGTGACCGACTTAAGGAAAGAGCTACGAGCTATCAACGACTCAAGGGACGTGCTGGGTTACGACCTAAGAACACGGGAAGAACATCACCAATTGGAAAATGCGAAGGTTTAAGTCGTTGTCGAGTTAACAACTTAGTTTTGGTGAGTGTACGACTTAACAAGGCAGGGAATAAGTCGTTGCCGAGTTACGACTTAGTTAAGTCTCGTGAACGACCTAACGAGTCAGGAGTTAAGTCGCTGAAGACTGAAGCGTGGGATCTTCCTCCGAGTTAATCTCTACCGTTGTTCTTTAGGTCGCTGATATGAGATGCGCCTATTCTTAAGTCGCTGAAGCACATTGCCGTTGATCCTTCTACGAGTTAATCCCTACCGTTGTTCTTTAGGTCGCTGATATGGGATGCGCATGTTCTTAAGTTGCTAAAGCCTGTTGCCGTAGATTCTTATCCGAGTTAATCTACACCGTGGATTCTTAAGTCGAAGGAAGTGGCTGTTGTGTTGGTTGTTAAGTCGCATCTGTTATAAGTCGTTTGTAATTTTGTTTTTAAGTCGTAAGATTGTGTTGTAATCTGATAAGTCGTAAACAACTTAAGATGAGTCGTCTGTTATGAGTCGTTTACTTTTGAGTCGTGTTGTAGGTTGATAAGTCGTTAATGGCTAGTATTGTAACTGTTTGTCTTAAGTCTTGAGTCGTGAGCTATGAGTCGGAAACGACTTAGGAGTTAGAGAAATTTCTATTGTAAAATTGTTCACCTATAAATAGTCGTGTATGATCATTTTGTAAAGGTTGTTGATTTTTGAATAAAATTCTCTTTTGATTGCTTTGTGCTTTCATTCAAATTGGTAGTTGAGTGTAATCTCCTATCTCCTCTTTCGGATAATCGAGTGCGCTCGATTCAACGATTGTAGAAGCCGATTCGCGGAATCAAGTGCGCTTGATCAACGCTTGAAGAATTGAAGATCTTCGAACCCGGTATCATGCGCGATCAACGAGTTCAGGATAACTAGAATTCGGTATCTTCGGATCAACGAATTTGGGCATTTCAGCATCTTCCAATCCACCGATTGCTACATTCAACGATCTACATTGTTTTTGTAATATCCGCTGCGTCAGCTGTTCATATTCATATATATATATATAATACTTAAACTATGATAAAGCATTTCCCATATCTTTGTAATGAGATGGCATGTGCGTTGAAGAGACATTTATGATTATATATGTTTTATAAAAACTTCCTTTGACTGTTTAAAGAACTGAAGGCATTATGTATATTATTTGTTGAAGTGGTATAATGTATAAAAAATTTATATAAGTTATATAGGCCTGTTTTAAAAATTTATACGGGTATATAGTGGGGTATATATTATATATATATTAGCCGTGATTCGAGATTTTTACGGTATATATTTATTTAGAGCAAATAGTTACATATGTATTTGAACTGTTGGGTTTTAGTACAAGTTTATAAAGTTTAGTCTACATATAAATATATATTATTTTGTAGAGTGTATGTATTAAATATAGCTGCATACGTACTGAGTAGCGTGCTTGTACTGTGTTTGTAAAGTTATAGTATGTACCGATATTAAGTTTTCAATATATGCGTTGATTTTGAGTAAACTATAATTTATAAATATGTTTATACAAGTGCAATGTTGGTTTGCATAGACTGTGGGTCACATGTGTGGTTTGCATAGTTTATTAGTTATCAATACAGTTTATATATATATACTTTTATATAAGTTACATTATGGCAGAATATATATAGGTTCATTTGACTTGTTTGAGTTTATAGATATATCATAACAAGTAAGTCATTTGGTTTTATAACTGTTATTGATTTTAAATTATATACTTGATGTGTATTCTAAACATATGAATTCAAATATAATAACGATTTCGGTATATACCTATAAACATTATTTTATTTTAATAATATTGGGTTTTTAAGTATATTAACATGCAGTGAGTTATTGGTTTTATAAGGGATATTGATTTAAAATATATTAGGAATATTTTCTAATATATGGGTTTAAATTTAACAATGGATTTTGAAATTCCTATATATATTTAATTTAATATATATTTGAATTTAGAATTTGATTATATATATATATATATAGTTATATATATAAGTTCACTTATACCATTATCTTCATCGATTCCGTTCTGATTTGACTTTGTAAATTTCTATTTATCGGCTTTGTCCGTCGTGCTTGTTTTCTTCATCAAATTTGTGCCTACCTGACTTTGTGCTTGGAATCGTAACTCGTTTCATCTGTCAAACCTATCTAGCCTCGAAAGGTGAGCAATCACTCACGATTAACGTTCTTATATTTATTAAATTTGATTCCAATTGAAACGAAAATTGAAATATGCTGCTGTAGGTATTTAAATTGTTATATATGCTATTATCTGTAACTGTTCACCTGTGGGATATGACACCATATCCTGTTGTTTATATTATATTGTTATTTATGATATATGCATGTTATTGTATTTTATATTATCTGTTATCACTTTGCAAGTTCCCTGTTAGTATAGAATTCACTATAGGTTGAAATGATACATACCCGAACGGACTTTAGAATAGGAGAAAATCGTTATGGGTTGAAATGATAAACCCAAGCGATTTTCATTTGAATTGAAATTGGGATTACGGGTTGAAATGATATCTACCCGTATATATTTAAATTATGGATTGAAATGATAAATATCCGTATCACTTAACCATACGATAGAATTATATACAGACACCGTTGGTCCATATATATATAAATATTTTGAAAATAAATTCTATGGATTTGGGAAGAAATATATATGGTTTTAATAAATGTTGATTCTTAAATTATTATGTATAAATGGTAATGATATATATATAGATTTAATAATAATATTTAATTTAATTAAGATTGATTTAATACATATAATATGGTTACGTATTTAAATTTATGTTTCAAAATAGATTTCGGTAATAATTTGAATAAGTTAAGGTTGGGAAGATAATTTTATTTAATTAAACTGATTTGAAACTTATTGAAATTGAGATTTAAGATATGATTTATAACTTGGGTTTGATTCAAGTAATTTAATGAATATTTCTTGTTGAAATAAATTTAAGGAAATATTTAGTAAAAATGTAATTTAAGGCTAGTTAAATGATATTGAATTTATTAAGTGAATATTCCCTGATTAAATAATAATGAAGTTAAACCAAGAGCTATATGAAACTGTTAAACTTAACTTTGAAAAGTTGAATATTAAAGCTTTGAAATATATTGAAAATTTAAATGGTCTATTTAGAACTGAATTGAATTGATGAATTGAGCTTTGAATAATTTGAATTTAGAATTTGAGTTGATTTGAATCGATTTGTGAAATTTGAGGAAATTGCAAATACTTTACTTTATAAATTATATAATATAAATATACTATTTTGGAAAATAGATATATTTGAAATGAAAATGATATCTTGGCTTTGAAGTATAAATTAATTTGAAATGGCCATGGTGTTATAGTGTATATTTCTACATTGTAGATAGTTCCACAGATCCTTAGAGGATGGTTATCCCAAACATCCTTTAAGTTACTTGTATTTTAGTTGATATTTCACTTGAGTTGGATTTATTAGTATAAGAATGTTAATCCTGACTCGTGTTTTGTGTTTTGCTTTACGCTCGGGTCAGACTGAGTGGTACAGCATTTGAGACTCACCTTTGGAGTTTGGAGCTTCGTTTGGAGATCCAACTATCGATTCAACTTTCTGCTTTTCCAGTTGATTTGTTCAGAGAGGTCATCTACTCGTACTGGAGACTTCACTGCATTTGAGATATTCTATTGTATTTTATTTCTAACTCTGATGTTTATATAGTAGCTTCATGAACAACTATTTTTATCTATTCCGCTGCGTATTATTGTATTACTCCGTGTCTGTGATTCTATGATTGATTTATTTACTGTATATGCTCAGTTTTTGCCAAATTTTAAATTAAAAATCTGATATTTTGAGCAATTCAAGTCCGACATGTGCGGATGCGAATGGTTGAAAATACCGGGTCGTTACAGTTGGTATCAGAGCTTTGGCTCTAGGCAAACTTAGCATATGTAGTAGATTTGATTACAGAATTACTTTCGTTTGTGCTTGAAACTCTCCCTCTTTGGTTCGGTTTTCCTTGAAATTTTGGGACGATTCACTCGGTTCCAAAATCCATTCTTGTGTTCTTATATTCGTGTTTTCTGATTCTGGAGTATCCCATAAACTCCACTTCGAATGATCTCGGTAAGAATAGGCGATCCCACCCATCTTTAAATGATTTGTAAAGGGTTGAAACTCCTTTACTATGGCCATCGACTCACCGAAGATTTCTATATCCTCGGTTTGGATGCTGCTATCTCTTGTTATGTTGAATTCTATCTTTGGTGATCGAATGTCGATTTGCCTTAGAATTCCGCATCGATCATATTCCTGAAATCACGGTTGACTTGGTTAAGGTCGCCCGCAATTTATATAAGTACCCATCCTCTGTTTTGTAATTAATTATCTCATTTTCGTTCGAACTTATCTTCTAATCAGAATCCTATTTGATTAGAGTCCCTCTAATTCGAATTTCTATCTTTGTTTTGAAATCCATTCTTGAATCATCCTTTGAAAATTGGGCTTGTTAGTATTTTAGAAATTGTTTTATATATCGAAATTATTACTTTGATAAGTATGATCATATTCTATATATAATAGTGAAATGCTTTCGATAAATATATATACCTTTTAAAATGAGAATTTGAGATTTCGAAAGGATTTAAAATTTTGAAATTTTATAAGTAATTGATTCATATAAAATGATTTATAACTGAATGGTTTGGATTTGAAACTTTAGAGATTGAACTCCGGCATTTTTGAAATTGGTTTAAGATTTTGGAAAATATATAATAATACGATTTAAAAGTATTTCTGAATAAGAAATGTTTCAAAAGACTTCGAATGAGTTCTTATGATTTCAAAGAAATTTAAAGAAGTTTTCAAGAAAATAGAAGTCCAGAACTCACTCATGTCGCTGGAGAATAATTTCGGTGATGAGTGCACGCATCATCGACATTGATTTTCGAGTTTCAGAGTGGGGGAGAGGCCACTTTAGTAGCATTGCTATGCGAGTGATTTTTGCGAAACCAACTTTGATTTCAAATTTTGAAGTATGATTTGATATTCGAAAGATATATGTATATGTATTTGAAATGATTTGAAATGAGCCGGTGTTCAGTCCTTGAGTTTCGGATTTGATTTGATATAACCCTATCTTTTGGAATTGATTTACTGATTTGTTGGTGATTCCCAACTCTTGGATTGAAATATGATTTCTTCGACTATTTTGAAGGTTCGAGCACTTCCAAATCAAGGTTAACCTTTCAAAGCTAAGTAATTTTGAAAAGTATAAAGTATATAAGTTTGGTATGTATGATTAAAGTATGTAGTAATGATTTAAATAAGTTGAAACTATTTTGTTAAGAAAATGAATAAGGCTATTTTGAATTTTTCTAATATGAAAATTTGATTTGAAATGTTTTGAATTTTTTTTTCTTTTTTCATGAAATTATATATTTAACAAGTTGGAATAGATACGTAAGTTGTACGTATGCTGTTTTATTCACATAATTAATTTGATCCTAGTTTAGTGCACAAGTTCGAGGTGAATTACACCATTTCGTGTTAGGATTTTTCATTCAATTCTTGACGGCGAATATTTGATATGGATTTTGGGCTTGATTCTATAATTCTCTAGCATGGTATATGGCTATGCAAGGAGATTGATGGTTTCTAGTCAAGAAACCATATCAAAATTTGCATTAGGAAAGTCGAATGGACAATACAAGTTCGAAAGCGAACTTGTGTGATCGAGAAAGCGATCGAATGTGATTTTTCGAAATGGTGATGTGACGACCGCCCATGACCCCTGCACCGAATCTAGTGATAGTGCGCTGTAAAGTGTGCCAGGCGACCATGGACGATTGTCAGGGTAGATTAAAACAACAGAATCTATCGTATTACTCACAGCGCATGGACAAAATACAATAGAACATATACATAGTGAAGCTTTACATAATAAAATACCATCATATAAAACTTCATAATAGTTGAATACAAGCATCCAAATAGCCAATACATCAAGCCTCACTACATAACACTCAGAGAATACAAAACAGCGGAACATCCAGTACATATAATAAGAAGATAATATGCAACCCTCCAGCTCGTCTTCGATATCAGCATCGTGAGAAGAGAACAGCACCTGTCACCTGCTACCTAGTCTGCCCGTCCCAAAAATGGACGAACAGCCCAAGGCAATAAGAATTAAAAACATAAAGCCTTGAGTCAGACAACAGTCTTAGTGAGCAGTAAATTAACTAACAACATACCAAAAGAGCATAAAGGAAAAGGAATAGGAATACAACTCTCCCACTCCACCTCTTTCTACAGTGATAGCCCCAGACACACACTAAGCAGAAGCAACATAGCAGAGCATACCATTTAAAGTAAAGTAATAATCATTCGAGTCAAGGGCGATGTTTTCCAAGTACCAAGGCCTAAATCAGATAAGCACCCAGAAAATACTGCTCTTGAGTCCGAACGACGATACAACCAAACATCCATGACTCTGGCTATCACTGTTATCACTGCTTCGATATCACCGTTAATTGAATGACCGGCACATTCTTTCAGCCGTCCGTCAAGGGCTAATGGAAACCCCGGTTCTAGACATAACTCCCGCACGTCGTCGCAGCCCGTGCCTAGGACTATCGAATCTGCCCAGAGTACTCGACCATCAACAGTTGGCCGTTGGGACTATCGAATCTGCCCAAACGTACTCTTGCTTAGAGCATGCTAGAACCTTCAACAACGATGCTATCCAAGCCTCCTAGTCATCCTCCTCGACGACTATTCTCATATCCATTCATTATCCTCAACTCGAATCATATCACCGAGCTATCAACATGTTTGGAATGATCCCGTCTGGATTAGACCAAGTCTTCATCACATGATTGCCTCGCTTCATCACATCCTCGCAAGGCCTCATCTCAACATCACATCATCAAATCTACGCATAAGAGCTTCATCATCCCGCTACATATGCCACGAGCAGCTTACCCAATTCAAGAGCCTTTCTCTTAGCTCTTGAATCATCTTCGGTCTAAATCAAACCATCAATCATCTAATTCATAACAATCAATCAAACCAAACATTAATCCAAGCAATCAAGCATTCAAATATGATCTAAGTAGATAATTATAACAATAATGGCATTTTGGTAATTAAAGAGTTGAAAGTCTAACATGCATGAAATCATAAGAAATATCTCTACAATCTTGATGAATGAACTTGCATAGGTTAACACTTAGTAAAATGGTTGTCAAATCATTATGAACAATGGATCTACATGGATCTACACTTAGGATGAAGAAAATGCATGGAAATCACTATTTTAACACCAAATCGAGCCAACAATCCGATATACTCCTTTGGATCCGTGTGAAAGATAATCACCACTCACCAAATCACCTAAACAACCTCAAATAAACATGCTTCAGATCTGGACAGCGAAGGATCAAGCTTGATCTATCACCAATCCGCTTCAAACGAAGAAATCTCACTTCAACGGATGAAGATCTTCAACTTTAGCTCTTGGATCTTCAATCTTGATCTTCGATTTGGATGGATGGAAGCACTAGATTAGAGTGGAGAAAAGAAGTGAAGAAGTGTAGAAGTCGAGCTCTCAAAATGGCAGCACTTCGTCGCTTCAAAATCCAGATCCCAAAAAGTGAGAACAACCCCCTCTATTTATAGCAGAAATTTCCTTAGGTCGCTCGGAGTTAGGTCGTCCACGACCTACGACCTAGCAACATCTTCGACCTAACCAAAGCCAGACGACTTAAAAAAAATGCGCATCTGCGACTTAATCTGCCAACGACCTACGACCTAATGCGCTCGACTTAACTATTGCCGACCTAACGGCTTAGCATATGCGCGCTTCCTACGACTTAACAGATAACTGGGTTACGACTTAACAACTAATCTCCTAGGTCGCTCGCGACTTAAAACATAGGCTACGACCTAACACTAAGCCAAAACCCAACGACCTAACACCTTAAGTCCTCACACGACCTAAAACATCACGTGACTTACGACTTACCAATCACGCGTCCTAACACTTAAGTTTCCTCGCGACCTAACGTAAGTCGCGAACAACTGGGATGCGACCTAACACTCACGCGCCTTAACAACCCAGCGACCTACCAGTGTTACGACTTAACACTTAGATCCACGCGACCTAACTAACACGGCACCCCATAGGTCGTTTACGACCTAACTACCCTAACCAGCCAACCCCTAAACAGCTTAACTCTAAGGTCGCTAACAATTAGATCGCTAACTCCTATAGGTCGCGAACTACTAGTTTCCTTAGGTCGCTGCCTTCCTAGCTCCTTCGTCCTATAGGTCGCTCCAATGCTTAGGTCGTTCACAACACTAGGTCGCTAACTCTCCCAGCCGACCTAACACTAAACCAAAACTTAGGTCGCATAATTCTATAGGTCGCTCTAACTAACCCATGACCTAAACCACCATACGACTTAAGACAATACGACCTATTTCTTAACTCGGTCAAAACCTTAAGTCGGCAACTCGACCCAGACTTTTATCTCTTAACTCGTCCAAACCGACTTAGGACTTAGAAAAATTCTGAACGACTTATCAACAATACAACCAATTGTTAATTATTTTACGATGTTTCGATCCATAAAATACGGGTCGTTACATTCTCTCCCCCTTAGGAATTTTGCCCCCGAAATTCCAAGCAAACAAAGCAATCAAAGGCTATTCTGTACGCCCACCATCCATAGCAATCAACAAACCATGCATCCAATTCTAACTTAGCGTACAGAATTCTAAGACTTAGAACAAGTTACAATATCGCGAGATGGGATGACACCTTAGGGCCATACCTTGAAGAGCTCAGGATGAGCTGCCTTCATCCTCTCTTCCACCTCCCACGTACAGTCGTTATCATCATCACTCCATTGTATCTTGAGCAACTTAACTACCTTCCTCCTAAGCTGTTTCGTGTCGGTTTCAACAACACGAAGCGGCTTACGAGGTCTTCTATCAACTGGATCAACTTCGAAATCTTCACAGCTATCAGTAGAAACCACCGTACTCGAGTCGTGCACATACTTCCGTAGATATGATACGTGAAAAACATTGTGCACACCCGACATCTTCTCCGGTAACTCCAATCTATAGGCGAGCTTTCCAATTCGCTCGATAATCGGGAATGGTCCAACAAATCTCGGAGTCAATTTTCCTTTCTTCCCGAATCGAATAACATTCTTCAGTGGAGAAATCTTCACAAAAACCATATCAACAACGTCGAATTCCAAATCCTTTCGACGCCTATCGGCATAACTTTTCTGACGGTCTTGGGATGCCTTCATTCGTTGTCGAATGATCTCTATACAATCTGAAGTCTGTCGAATCATCTCTGGCCCAAGCATCAGCTTTTCTCCAGTTTCCAACCAACATGTTGGAGAGTTACACGGTCTTCCATACAATGCCTCATACGGTGCCATACCAATGCTTGACTGGTAAATGTTGTTGTATGAAAACTCTACCAAATGAAGGTGATCTTCCCATGATCCTCCGAAGTCCAAAACACATGCTCGAAGAAGATCTTCCAAAACTCGGTTGACTCTCTCGGTCTGACCATCTGTTTAAGGGTGATAAGCTGTACTCAAACACAACTCGGTTCCCAAAACTTTCTGGAAGCTCTTCCAAAATCCACTAGTGAACAATGGGTCTCGATCGCTCACTATACTCTTCGGAATACCATGGAATCGAACTATCCACTTAACATACAACTCAGCCAACTTTGATGCAGTCCTAGTCGATCGAACAGGAATAAATCTAGCACTCTTAGTCAGACGATCTACAATGACCCAAATCCCTTCATTTCCCGTTCTGGTTCTAGGCAATCCATCAATAAAATCCATCGATACCTGCTCCCACTTCCATGTAGGAACTTCTAATGGCTGTAGTAATCCACTTGGCTTCTTCTGTTCAGCTTTAACCAACTGGCAGTTCATACATTTGGAAATAAAATTTCCAACATCCTTCTTCATGCCTTCCCAGTAGTAGGTTCTCTTCATATCCCGATACATCTTATTTCCACATGGATGAATTGTCAACTTCGAGTGATGACTTTCCTTCAGAACCTCACTCCTCAAGTCATCTATATCGGGAACAACTAGTCGTCCTTGCTTCCGAAGCCAACCCTCTCGATCGACCTCGAATCCTTTATCCTTTTCTGGATCCAATCCAGATTCCAAATCACGGATAATACTGACAAGCTTATCGTCTCGCCTTTGGCTCTCGCCAATCCTTTCCACAAGAGAAGGTCTTATCGATAAGTTTGCCAACATCTCAGGTTCCAATTCACATCTAGGCCTGAAGTCAAATCCAGCTAAATACTCAAGATTCTTCCATTCTGAAAACATGGCTCCCAATCCTGCATGTCTTCGACTTAACGCATCTGCCACTGCGTTACCTTTTCCCGGAGTATAAGCTATACCAAAATCATATGATGCCAAAAACTCTAGCCAACGTTGCTGCTGAAGATTCAAATCCTTTTGGGAGAAAAGATACTTCAATGACTTGTGATCCGTAAACAACTCGAATCGAACTCCCAATAGATAATGTCTCCACATCTTCAGAGCAAATACAATCGCCGCTAACTCCAAATCATGAGTTGGGTAATTCCTTTCATGCGGCTTCAGTTGTCGACTGGCATACGCAACAACTTTTTCCCTCTGCATCAGCACTGCTCCAAGTCCAGTACCACATGCATCGGTGTAAACCACCATCTCATCATTCCCACTTGGAATAGTCAAAACAGGAGCACTCGTCAATCTCTCTTTCAGGATTCCGAAAGCTTGCTCACACTTAGCATCCCAACCGAACACTTGGTTCTTTTTCGTCAATCCTGTTAACGGTGCAGCTACCTTGGAGAAGTCTTTGATAAACCGTCGATAATATCCTGCTAATCCAAGAAAACTTCTCACATCAGATGCATTCTTAGGTCTAACCCAATCCTGCATTGCTGCCACCTTAGCGGGATCAACCGCTATTCCATTTCCAGAAATCAAATGGCCTAAGAACCTCACTTCACTCTTCCAGAAGTGACACTTCGAAAACTTAGCCTTCAGCTGATGCTTCCGCAAGATTTCCAAAACAATACGCAAGTGCGTCTTGTGCTCCTCTTCCGTTCTAGAATAAATCAGAATATCATCCACGAACATAAGTACGAACTTGTTCAACTGATCTCTGAACACTTTATTCATAAGATCCACAAAATATGCTGGCGCGTTAGTCAATCCAAACGGCATTACCAGCCACTCAAAGAAACCCGATGGTGTCCGAAAAGCAGTCTTCGGCACACTATCCTTAGCCACTCTCAACTGGTGAAATCCCGTTGCCAAATCCATCTGAGAAAACACCTTGGCTTTGTGAAGTTGATCAAACAAGTCATCTATTCTCGGCAACGGATACTTGTTCTTCTTAGTCACCTTATTCAGCTCACGATAATCCACACACAATCTCAATGACCCATCTGCCTTGGTTGCAAACACAACTGGTGCACCCCACTCGGACACACTACGCCGAATGAATCCTTTCTGCAAAAGATCATCAACTTGCACCCTCAACTCCTGCTGTTCCCTAGGCGCCATCCGCCTAAGAGGCATCACAACAGGTCTGGCTCCTTCTACTAGATCTATACGAAACTCGATCTCTCTATGCGGTGGCAACCCTTTGACTTCGTCAAAGACATCCTCGAATCCATTAGCGATTGGCACCGATGACAGTCCATCCCGTGGAACAACCAGCGAATACATGAAGCTCATGAAGATGCCTTCTTCATGCTTACATCGTATTACAACCTTTCGCCCCTCCACATTCTCGACTGTCACTTCCAACCTCTCGCAATCAACCTTTGCCGCACACTTCCTAAGCCAGTCCATACCCAAAATAATTCCGAACCCCGCAAAGTTCAGAACAAAGCAATCACAAACAAAAGAGCAACCATGACTCGATACAACTAGACCACGGCATAACATACACAAACAAGACGAACCCCCAACTGGATTAGTCACAACCAATGGCCTATCAACAATATTCGGCTTCAAATCTAACCGGCCTACGAGTTCATTACAAACAAACGAATGCGACGCTCCAGTATCAAACAAAACTCTAACTGGAACACCACATAGGAAAAGAGTACCTTGAACAACCACACTCTTTCCTTTCTCTTCAGCAGTAGGAGCTTTCGAAGACGACGGAACAGCTCCCAAAGCATAAGCTTGCACAATCTGCTTGTCCCTCCTCGGTTCTGGACAATTCTTCCTGAAATGCCCTGGCTTGTCACAGTTGTGACACTTCATTGGCACCTTCGGATTCTTACAATCCTTAGAGAAATGGCCCTTCTGCTGACAATTGTAGCAAGTCACCTCGCCTTTCGGCTTCTTCTGGCCATCCTTACCCTTCTGCTGCTGCTGCTTCCTCTTCTGGTTTCCACCCTGCTGTGGTTTAGACTCTCCCCTGGTAACAGCAACAACAGGTCCTTCCTTAGGAAACAGACTCTCATGCCTAAGAGCTTTCTCCACAAGCTTCTCAAATGAATCGTCCAAATGATCCACCAACTGTCTCCCAAGATAACTATCCAAGCCGGTCACAAACTTCTCATTCTTCTGATAAGCAGATTCAATATACGACCGAGCATACTTGGACAAAGCTTCGAACTCAGAAACATACTCAAGAACAGATCTTCCACCTTGCTTGAGCTCCACAAACCTCTTGAACAGAACAGACTTCTGAGCTGTAGAAATGAACTTAGCTTCAAATCTAGCTTGGAATTGCTCCCAAGTAATCTCTTCCTCCGTAGTATTGATGGTAATAGAGTTCCACCAATCAGAGGCTCTCCCTTGAAGCTGCCTTGATGCCAACTTCCTCTTAGTTGCATCATCAATTCCCAAATCACCAAAGATCCTTCTACAAGCATCGATCCATCTCTGGACTTCAATAGTTGATTCTGTTCCCAAGAAAACTTTCCCTCCAAGAGCAGTATAGTCTTTGCACAACTTAGCAAAATCCACTGGTTTCGGAGTTTGGACTTGAACTCCAACATCTACTGCTGCCCCCGGAACTGGTATCCTTCTCATGATCGAAGTCATCATAGCTTCGAACATAGCTGCATTATCAGCAGTCCCTTCAGTAGCTCGGCCTTCCCTAGCAGCTGGTCTCCCTCTTCGACTCAAACTCTACTAAGCTACTATATTATATATAGTATTCATCCATCAAAATACAATTACGTCTCTCATACGTAGTTACGTCAGCGAGCGTTGGGTAAAATCGATTAACCAATGCTCTGATACCAAATGTGACGACCGCCCATGACCCCTGCACCGAATCTAGTGATAGTGCGCTGTAAAGTGTGCCAGGCGACCATGGACGATTGTCAGGGTAGATTAAAACAACAGAATCTATCGTATTACTCACAGCGCATGGACAAAATACAATAGAACATATACATAGTGAAGCTTTACAGAATAAAATGCCATCATATAAAACTTCATAATAGTTGAATACAAGCATCCAAATAGCCAATACATCAAGCCTCACTACATAACACTCAGAGAATACAAAACAGCGGAACATCCAGTACATATAATAAGAAGATAATATGCAACCCTCCAGCTCGTCTTCGATATCAGCATCGTGAGAAGAGAACAGCACCTGTCACCTGCTACCTAGTCTGCCCGTCCCAAAAATGGACGAACAGCCCAAGGCAATAAGAATTAAAAACATAAAGCCTTGAGTCAGATAACAGTCTTAGTGAGCAGTAAATTAACTAACAACATACCAAAAGAGCATAAAGGAAAAGGAATAGGAATACAACCCTCCCACTCCACCTCTTTCTACAGTGATAGACCCAGACACACACTAAGCAGAAGCAACATAGCAGAGCATACCATTTAAAGTAAAGTAATAATCATTCGAGTCAAGGGCGATGTTTTCCAAGTACCAATTCCTAAATCAAATAAGCACCCAGAAAATACCGCTCTTGAGTCCGAACGACGATACAACCAAACATCCATGACTCTGGCTATCACTGTTATCACTGCTTCGATATCACCGTTAATTGAAT
This sequence comes from Allium fistulosum, assembly GCA_030737815.1. Classification (NCBI taxonomy): domain Eukaryota; kingdom Viridiplantae; phylum Streptophyta; class Magnoliopsida; order Asparagales; family Amaryllidaceae; genus Allium; species Allium fistulosum. The sequence goes on from CM060902.1 coordinate 1,392,368,129, forward strand.
GACCGGCACATTCTTTCAGCCGTCCGTCAAGGGCTGATGGAAACCCCGGTTCTAGACATAACTCCCGCACGTCGTCGCAGCCCGTGCCTAGGACTATCGAATCTGCCCAGAGTACTCGACCATCAACAGTTGGCCGTTGGGACTATCGAATCTGCCCAAACGTACTCTTGCTTAGAGCATGCTAGAACCTTCAACAACGATGCTATCCAAGCCTCCTAGTCATCCTCCTCGACGACTATTCTCATATCCATTCATTATCCTCAACTCGAATCATATCACCGAGTTATCAACATGTTTGGAATGATCCCGTCTGGATTAGACCAAGTCTTCATCACATGATTGCCTCGCTTCATCACATCCTCGCAAGGCCTCATCTCAACATCACATCATCAAATCTACACATAAGAGCTTCATCATCCCGCTACATATGCCACGAGCAGCTTACCCAATTCAAGAGCCTTTCTCTTAGCTCTTGAATCATCTTCGGTCTAAATCAAACCATCAGTCATCTAATTCATAACAATCAATCAAACCAAACATTAATCCAAGCAATCAAGCATTCAAATATGATCTAAGTAGATAATTATAACAATAATGGCATTTTCGTAATTAAAGAGTTGAAAGTCTAACATGCATGAAATCATAAGAAATATCTCTACAATCTTGATGAATGAACTTGCATAGGTTAACACTTAGTAAAATGGTTGTCAAATCATTATGAACAATGGATCTACATGGATCTACACTTAGGATGAAGAAAATGCATGGAAATCACTATTTTAACACCAAATCGAGCCAACAATCCGATATACTCCTTTGGATTCGTGTGAGAGATAATCACCACTCACCAAATCACCTAAACAACCTCAAATAAACACGCTTCAGATCTGGACAGCGAAGGATCAAGCTTGATCTATCACCAATCCGCTTCAAACGAAGAAATCTCACTTCAACGGATGAAGATCTTCAACTTTAGCTCTTGGATCTTCAATCTTGATCTTCGATTTGGATGGATGGAAGCACTAGATTAGAGTGGAGAAAAGAAGTGTAGAAGTCGAGCTCTCAAAATGGCAGCACTTTGTCGCTTCAAAATCCGATTCCCAAAAAGTGAGAACAACCTCCTCTATTTATAGCAGAAATTTCCTTAGGTCGCTCGGAGTTAGGTCGTCCACGACCTACGACCTAGCAACATCTTCGACCTAACCAAAGCCAGACGACTTAAAACAAATGCGCATCTGCGACTTAATCTGCCAACGACCTACGACCTAATGCGCTCGACTTAACTATTGCCGACCTAACGGCTTAGCATATGCGCGCATCCTACGACTTAACAGATAACTGGGTTACGACTTAACAACTAATCTCCTAGGTCGCTCGCGACTTAAAACATAGGCTACGACCTAACACTAAGCCAAAACCCAACGACCTAACACCTTAAGTCCTCACACGACCTAAAACATCACGCGACTTACGACTTACCAATCACGCGTCCTAACACTTAAGTTTCCTCGCGACCTAACGTAAGTCGCGAACAACTGGGATGCGACCTAACACTCACGCGCCTTAACAACCCAGCGACCTACCAGTGTTACGACTTAACACTTAGATCCACGCGACCTAACTAACACGGCACCCCATAGGTCGTTTACGACCTAACTACCCTAACCAGCCAACCCCTAAACAGCTTAACTCTAAGGTCGCTAACAATTAGATCGCTAACTCCTATAGGTCGCGAACTACTATAGGTCGCTAACTACTAGTTTCCTTAGGTCGCTGCCTTCCTAGCTCCTTCGTCCTATAGGTCGCTCCAATGCTTAGGTCGTTCACAACACTAGGTCGCTAACTCTCCCAGCCGACCTAACACTTAACCAAAACTTAGGTCGCATAATTCTATAGGTCGCTCTAACTAACCCACGACCTAAACCACCATACGACTTAAGACAATACGACCTATTTCTTAACTCGGTCAAAACCTTAAGTCGGCAACTCGACCCAGACTTTTATCTCTTAACTCGTCCAAACCGACTTAGGACTTAGAAAAATTCTGAACGACTTATCAACAATACAACCAATTGTTAATTATTTTACGATGTTTCGATCCGTATAATACGGGTCGTTACAGGTGATGTATGTACATCTTATGTTCTAATATCATTGACATACTTGACATTGAAATTGGAAGTTGTTGGGTTGGATATCTTTGTAATTTAATTGGAATTTTTTTCTTTTATGCAAAACTACTATCAATTTAAAACCATTTTCAAACCATTTTTTTTTATTCTTCTTATAAACAAAACAATTTTACAAAACAATTTTAATTACAAAGCTATTTTACAAACTATTTTATATAGAAAACTATTCTAAATTCAAAACCTTTTAGTAAGCAAAGATGTTCAATCCCATATAGCTTTTCGTACAGCAAAATTTATTTTTGAAAAAAATTGATCCTTATATAAGATGGACCTTATGTAAGTATAAGATGATTTTTGAAAACCAGTGATTTTAGAAATGAATTGGTTGACTTAAATTATATTGATTTGGAAATTTGGATTTATTTTCTAAATTTATTAGTTTGGAAACTTTGGAACTGAAGATATTTAATTTGGAAGAATAATTTGGTGAAAGCGTATATGATTTTGAAAATTGTATTGATATTGAAACAAATTGAAATTTGAGAACCTTGTGTTACTAAATACTTGATTTGGGAGTTATCGAACTTATATAAAAATTGGTTTGTATAAGTATGATGTTGATTCGAAAACTATGGATTTGAAAAGGTACTCAATTTGAAAAGTGAAATCTTATATAATTGAAGTCTATATAAGTGTGATTTGATATACTATTGATTTTGGAAAGTATTTGATTTGAAAATAAAATCTTATATAAAATGGACCTTATATAAGTATGATATTTGAAAGTGATTTGAAAAGGTACTATATGATACATATTTTCGAAGTAAAGATATGGAAAGTGCTTTCTGCTTGATATCCGCTTTGTGGCCACATTGTGGATTCATTCTATCGATATTTCTCTGATTTTTGGTTTTCCGGATATGATACTCGAGTTTCCATCGAATTCCATGGCAATCTCCATGGTCTTACGAGCTCGACTCCATGGCGTAATCGCAGGGTAGGGGGTGGCCTACGGGTACAGATGTTTCCTGGGAGATCCAGGCGTAACCATTGTTTATCTGCGATCTATTGGGTTGCTTGGTAGCGTAATCAGCAGTGGCTGCGAGAGCCTAAGGTACGGATGTTTCCTGGGAGATCCAGGCGTAACCATTGTGTATCTGCAGTACTACCAGTCTTCATGGCGTAATCGCAAGGTTGGGGGGCGGCCTACGGGTACGGATGTTTCCTGGGGGATCTAGGCGTAACCATTGTGTATCCGCGATCCATGATCGACATGTTTTTTTTGGATTGTACTTTCCATATCTGTTTTTAAAAGTTTTCTAGTATTTTCACTGGGTGTTGAAACAAGTCTACTAAGTACCTGGAGAATTCTAGCTTTGCGCCTGATCAACGCACTGCCAGAGTCTGCAGGAACTAGGATAAACTTGTTAAGACATCAAGTTATAAAGGTATTTTCGAAAGGAAAATTTGTTTCGTTATAAAAGTATTTTGTTATAAAGGTATTTTATTATAAAAGTATTTCCAACAAAGAAATTTTGTATTAATAGTTGAAATTGAAATTCTTATGGTTTGAATAAATTATTCATGCCCGATACTAATTCTTTTGAATCTACCTTATCTGCTCAGCTTTATTTATTAACCTATATTCTGTTTTTCCAAATCCTCCTTCTTTTCCTTATTGACTATATCCTTTTTAAATATTGTTTATTTATATACTACATGGTTTAATAGAAAATTTTAGTGTAATAAATATTTTAGAAGTTATTAATTAAATAAAACATATTTAAAGTAAATGATTAGTGATAATATTTGAAAAGTATCTTGAGATAAAATGTATAAAATTATGAATTATGAATTAGGTTTTCAATGGCTTCTTTGTAAATATAAGTAATGGGGTAAATAATTGTTTTCAAATAGTTTTCATATATTTATAAAGTTGTAAATGGTATTTATAAAGGAAGCAAGAAGTTTTACAAATAGATTTTGAAAAGTTTTAAAGTATTAAAGATAATTGAATTACAAATGAAGTTTTCAAATGAATATTTTAAGAAAAATTTATATAGTTTGAATTAATTGTTTATCCTTGTCTTTTAATCTAATTTTTCTGTCTGGTTGTTTCTATTCTCCTACCCCTTCCTGTTCGGGGACGAAAAGTTTTGAGTGGGGGAGAGTGTAACGACCCATAAAATTTTGATTGGTTTTTATAACGTATTCAACTGATTTTGTGAAAATTTTAAATAATTGAATTTTGAAATAAAAATTTATTATTTGGAATACTTCTATTTAAACATGGCAAATGGTAAATTTTCATCAGAAATTATGAAAGTAAATTTTATTGTGTAATTCTATTTCAATTTAAACCAGTTAGAATTTGAAGATAATAAAATGTTTTTCAAACCTGAATATTTTTCTATAGGAAATTTCTAAATCCTCTTCTGAGTGGGACATCATGTTTCCTTTTTTCAAATTTTGACTTCTATTGCTCCGTTTATCTTAATTCTGGCAAAATAGCAGCATTTTCGGTACCGGTTATCGATTTTTGATCGGATGATCGTACCACCAATATCTGTATACCGTTTTGATCGTCTCGTCGTGTTGATCTCTACGGTATATTTATTTGTGTGTTCTGAGGCCCGGTACGCGACGAGACGATGAGATCGTACGTCGTATCGATACCAAAATTAGTGACTTTTGGAATTTTCTTCCTTTTCAAAATTTGAACCGCTGGCCACATCAATAAATTGCTTTAAACTTTTCAGCTGAATCAATGGGAGACTGTTGCCATTTCCTTTGCTTTACCGTTACTTTTATTTATTTCATACGTTTTGCTTTACATTTAGATCTGCTTTTCATTCTTCCTCAAATCTGGTTCTAATCTCCTTCTTCAATACTCGGCCCTCCTCCATTTTTGTTGTGCCTCCAAAATATCCAGCTTTGCATCGTCACCAACGCAACTTTCATCGCCTAATTTTCCTCTCTCCCCTCCATCCTCTTCGGCAAACACATGCTACTACCTCCAACCGAACTCCGCCCTCCCCATCTCTTCAGACCTGTGCAAATCCCTGTGCCGAAAGCATCTATCGCTTCCCCTCATTTTTGCCATGCGAGCCCAACCATCGCCAGCCTACTTCTCCCCTTCCTCCGGCCTTTGCCTTGCTCGGCCCCAAACCCACTGTGACCGGCCACCATCTCTTCATTTCACTCGGCATATAGGGCTTCAGGTCTGTATATATATATGTGGGTACATATATACTTTTATGTTTGTTAATGATTTTTCGTTTTATATACATAGGTATTGCATTCGAACGTATATATATATACATTATATATATTAGCTTTTAAAGTATATATACTTTCGAGTATTTAGTTACTACAAATATCATTGGCCTTGTTCTGTGACTTATGCGAGTTTATATTGTATAACTTTTGTGTATGTTAATTTATAAAGTCAGTATCTTATGTATGTTGTATATAATATTATACATATATATTATCATAGTATATTTTATTACATCTTATTTTATTATATTATATTATATGATTTGGTCTTGTCTATATAAAGTATATAAGTTATAAGATCTTCATATCTGTGTTTTAAAGCAAATTATATATTGTAAAGGTTCATATATACAGTATAGTATATATGCTTATCTTCGTTGTATGTTAGCAACTGGCGTGACAAACTTGCTCAGTTATAGATATTTATAATATGTTAATGGTATAGTATTAATAAAATTTAAAAAGTTGATGTTCAATATTTGTTATAATATATATACGTTATATGTAGGCTGTTCATATGCGTATATATATATATATAATACTTAAACTATGATAAAGCATTTCCCATATCTTTGTAATGAGATGGCATGTGCGTTGAAGAGACATTTATGATTATATATGTTTTATACAAACTTCCTTTGACTGTTTAAAGAACTGAAGGCATTATGTATATTATTTGTTGAAGTGGTATAATGTATAAAAAATTTATATAAGTTATATAGGTCTGTTTTAAAATTTTATACGGGTATATAGTGGGGTATATTATATATATATATATATATATATTAGCTGTGATTCGAGATTTTTACAGTATATATTTATTTAGAGCAAATAGTTACATGTGTATTTGAACTGTTGGGTTTTAGTACAAGTTTATAAAGTTTAGTCTACATATAAATATATATTATTTTGTAGAGTGTATGTATTAAATATAGCTGCATACGTACTGAGTAGCGTGCTTGTACTGTGTTTATAAAGTTATAGTATGTACCGATATTAAGTTTTCAATATATGCGTTGATTTTGAGTAAACTATAATATATAAATATGTTTATACAAGTGCAATATTGGTTTGCATAGACTGTGGGTCACATGTGTAGTCTGCATAGTTTATTAGTTATCAAGACAGTTTATATATATACACTTTTATATAAGTTACATTATGGCAGAATATATATAGGTTCATTTGACTTGTTTGAGTTTATAGATATATCATAACAAGTAAGTCATTTGGTTTTAGAACTGTTATTGATTTTAAATTATATACTTGATGTGTATTCTAAACATATGAATTCAAATAGAATAACGATTTTGGTATATACCTATAAACTTTTTTTTATTTTAATAATATTGGGTTTTTAAGTATATTAACATGCAGTGAGTTATTTGGTTTTATAAGGGATATTGATTTAAAATATATTAGGAATATTTTCTAATATATAGGTTTAAATTTAACAATGGATTTTAAAATTCCTATATATATTTAATTTAATATATGTTTGAATTTAGAATTTGAGTATATATATATATAGTTATATATATAAGTTTACTTATACCATTATCTTCATCGATTCCGTTTTGATTTGACTTTGTAAATTTATATTTATCAGCTTTGTCCGTCGTGCTTGTTTTCTTCATCAAATTCATGCCTAGCTCACTTTGTGCTTGGAATCGTAACTCGTTTCAACTGTCAAACCTATCTAGCTTCGAAAAGTTAGCAATCACTCACGATTAACGTTCTTATATTTATTAAATTTGATTTCAATTGAAACGACAATTGAAATATGCTGCTGTAGTTATTTAAATTGTTATATATGCTATTATCTGTAACTGTTCACCTGTGGGATATGACACCATATCCTGTTGTTTATATTATATTGTTATTTATGATATATGCCTGTTGTTGTATTTTATATTATCTGTTATCACTCTGTAAGTTCCCTGTTAGTATAGAATTCACTATGGGTTGAAATGATACATACCCGAACGGACTTTAGAATAGGAGAAAATCGTTATCGGTTGAAATGATAAACCCAAGCGATTTTCATTTTAATTGAAATTGGGATTATGGGTTGAAATAATATCTACCCATATATATTTAAATTACGGATTGAAATGATAAATATCTGTATCACTTAACCATATGATAGAATTATATACAGACACCGTTGGTCCCTATATATAAATATTTTGAAAATAAATTCTATGGATTTGGGAAGAAATATATATGGTTTTAATAAATGTTGATTCTTAAATTATTATATATAAATGGTAATGATATATATATATAGATTTAATAATAATATTTAATTTAATTAAGATTGATTTAATACATATAATATGGTTAAGTATTTAAATTTATGTTTCAAAATAGATTTCGGTAATAATTTGAATAAGTTAAGGTTGGGAAGATAATTTTATTTAATTAAACCGATTTGAAACTTGTTGAAATTGAGATTTAAGATATGATTTATAACTTAGGTTTGATTCATGTAATTTAATGAATATTTCTTGTTTAAATAAATTTAAGGAAATATTTAGTAAAAATGTAATTTAAGGCTAGTTAAATGATATTGAATTTATTAAGTGAATATTCCCTGATTAAATAATAATGAAGTTAAACCAAGAGCTATATGAAACTGTTAAATTTAACTTTGAAAATTTGAATATTAAAGCTTTGAAATATATTGAAAATTTAAATGGTCTATTTAGAACTGAACTGAATTGATGAATTGAGCTTTGAATAATTTGAATTTGGAATTTGAGTTGATTTGAATCGATTTGTGAAATTTGAGGAAATTGCAAATACTTTACTTTATAAATTATATAATATAAATATACTATTTTGTAAAATAGATATATTTGAAATGAAAATGATATCTTGGCTTTGAAGTATAAATTAATTTGAAATGGCCACGGTGTTATAGTGTATATTTCTACATTGTAGATAGTTCCACGGATCCTTAGAGGATGGTTATCCCAAACATCCTTTAAGTTACTTGTATTTCAGTTGATATTTCGCTTGAGTTGGATTTATTAGTATAAGAATGTTAATCCTGACTCGAGTGTTTTGTGTTTTGCTTTACGCTTGGGTCAGACTGAGTAATACAGCATTTGAGACTCACCTTTGGAGTTTGGAGCTTCGTTTGGAGATCCAACTATCGATTCAGCTTTCTGCTTTTCCAGTTGATTTGTTCAGAGAGGTCATCTGCTCGTACTGGAGACTTCACTGCATTTGAGATATTCTATTGTATTTATTTCTAACTCTGATGTTTATATAGTAGCTTCATGAACTACTATTTTTATCTATTTCGCTGTGTATTATTGTATTACTCCGTGTCTGTGATTCTGTATTGATTTATTTACTGTATATGCTCAGTTTTTGCCAAATTTTAAATTAACAATGTGATATTTTGAGCAATTCAAGTCCGACATGTGCGGATGCGAATGGTTGAAAATACCGGGTCGTTACACATACCCTAAGTTAGCGAGGGTTTGGATAGCTTTCGGTGAGTAAAACTACACCTTCTTAAACCAAGTTCATACTATGTTAATGTTCATGTTAATAGCCTATAAATGCTTGCTATATATGTGAAGTGACAATTTGGTTGTTTGTTTGTTTCATGCTTTGAAAAGTTGTCGCATTTGAAAGTTAGTAAGCATGTGGTTAGCTATATGAAAAGTTGGTAGTTAAAGTTAATATAATTGTTAGTAAATACTTATTACATGTTGTATCATCATTATTTACCTTGTAATATGCTTAAACCATTGCTATTTGATGTTTGGTTGTATGGCTAATGCCATAAGTTTGTTTGTCGAACTGCCCGTATAGCGATAATCGTTATATCGGCACTTTCGAAAAATCACCTTTTATTGAAACCGTTTGGTTTCATTATCGTGCTTGGAATTATTTTAAAAGTTAAGCAAGTTTTTGATTAGTGATGTTTTCAAAAAAAGAAAAAATAATTAATTGTTTTAATAATGATTATTTTAATTAATTACTTAGTTAATCAATTACTTAATTAATAAGGATAAAGTTTAACAAATTACTTGGTTAATGATGTGTTTTAAATTTAACTAATTACATGGTTAATGATTGTTTAAATAAATTAATCATTTTTATTTAATGATGTTTAAATTTAATTAATCATTTTATTTAATGATGTTTAAGGATAATTACTCATTCAATAATGATGAATTAAAGTTAATTAATCAATTTGTTAATGATACTTTTAAACTAATGAATATTTTTAATAATTGATTTTTAAAATTTATCAACTTTTTTAACTCAAATTAATCTTTCCTTTATTGATGTTTATAATTAAAGAATCATTTTCAAATTATGAGAATTAATTAATTATTTATATAATTTAATTAATTATATTTAAATTTTTAATTAATTGAATTAATGATGTTTTAAAGGTGATTTACCCTTTTTAATCAAAGGTTATTGGAGTTAATTAATCGACTTAATTTATGAAGTTTCAAACTGAATTTATCAAAGTAACAAGGATGTTTTGACTTTGTTATTCATTTTAAATAATGATAATTAATTATTTATTAATTTAATTAATTATATTTTACTAATTAATTGAATTAATAAGGTTTAAAGTGGTTCAGCCTTTTTATTATTTAAAGACATTTGAAGTTAAAAAAAATCAAATTGTGTGATGAAGTTTAAAGTTAATTAATCGATGTAATAAGGATGTTTTAAGTTATTAAATCCTTTTTAAATTAATGTTTTGAAGTTAGCGAACTCTTTTAGCAAAGTGTTTTAAAGCTAATACTCGTAATGTGAGGCCAAGCATGAATTCGGGTTTTTAAAAGAAAAGGTTTTGGTTCGTTTATGGAATTGAATTAATTTCTGTAAAGCGATTCACTTATATGGGAATGATTTATTTGTATACTTAGCACTCAACGTCGAAGAAATAGACTTGTCACTATTTCGAAAGTTAAGAATAATCACGAGACATGACTTTGAGGTAACACTACCTTGACTTGTCTGGTATTATTGTTAACCAAGAAATAGTACAAGTTGGAATTCGAAAAGGGATAATAAGTATACAAGACTTAATTTCCATATACGATCGTTTTACATCCTCGATAGTTGGTTTCTTAGCTATCGGTAACTTCAGCTTCTTTATTACCATTATTCTAAGACGATATGTTCCTCCACAGAGCTTTGTTATCCTTTGTCGAAAATGACTAAACAAAAAGCGCGAGAGGAAGACAAGTTATGTGGGGTTGCTCTGTAACGACCCAGATTTCCCATCGTTTGATTTTGAATATTTACATTTTTTAAAATATTGGATTTGGAATATAAGTTGATTTTGAATATGGAATTATGGTTGAATTCGAGAAATAAGTTTAAATTTCAAATATAGATTTATCATAATACAAAAATGGTGGATAATTGAAATTTGAGTTGAATATGAATCGAAACGATTTCTAATATGAATGTAAATTCTATTTTAATTTTTAATTTAGTTAATAAGTTTTTTAAAGTAGAATTTAAAGTGATTTCGTCGATATTTGAAATCGTCGATTTTATCGACGCGTTAAATAGCCTTCCGGAGCACAGTCTTGGAATTCGACAAAACAGTTTCGTTGGATCCGTGATGGTGTATTATTATCAGATTTAAAATTTCATAGCATTTGGAGTTACCGTTTAGTCGTACGAGATAGAAACGCGTAGAAATTAAAATTGAAATTTAATATAATAACTGGATTCGAAAAGCTAACTTCCACATACGATCGAATTAGGCCCATAATTTGTTCCATTGCGTTCGAAATAGGAGTATAACATTAGGAACGCCAAGCGGTATGCCCCGATAGGAGTTTAGGGTTTCGAGGTACGTAAACGAGATATTTTTGAATATAAAAATTTTAAATTTTAAATCATATCCAGCCTAAGTCTATACGGGCCACCCTACAAACTGAACTGTGCCGCCCTATTTGTACAGCGAGCTGCCTTCTTTCCTTTTAAATTGGGATGCCTTCTTCTTCATTCAAATCGAAGCTCGGAAAGGAGAAAAAAACACCGCGATTACATCACGATGGCGGAGCAAGGGCGAGCATGCGTGAGTGCGATTGGGCAGTTGCACGAGGACGAGTCACGGTAGGTTGGAGAGAATAACGAGGGTCGCAGACAGTCGCTCCTCTTCCAGTGGCAAGCGCGATGGGCGCGAGGAGGCGGTGTTTACGAGCAGCTTTAGGGTTTTCGATTTCGCGAGGCAAGGAGATCGAGCCAGCGACGTTGGTTGTGGGCGCGGGTTGCCGTGGCGGTCGGCGACAGAAGTTGAGGTCGCGTGTGAGGAAAAAAAATCGCGTAAGGGAAGAGGAGCGACCTGGAACGGCAGTGAGAGGGAATAGGTTAGGCTAATCTTTTTATTAGGTTTATTAATTAGTCTAATTACATTGATATTAATTTAATCATAATTTCTCCATACGAGGTCCAAAAATCACGAAATCAGTCACGTTGGAATCGTAGCTGCGAAATATACAATCTGGGTTGGTTTGGGATTTTTTCGAGGTTAGCTAGGATTTTAGATAAATTAAAATCTGAATGTTCGGAAAATTTAAAATTAAGGTGAGTATATCTCACTCATTTGGATTACTCTGGATGATTGGTTGAATTAATATATTATTATCAGTTGAATGTTATATTATATATATTAGTATATATATTAGCAGTTAGATATATTTTGCACAGTTGGAGCGGATGAGACACTATGCGCCCCGCATAATAGCGGATGACCCTATATTACCGCGATATCCCGCCTCGAAGCGGGATGTAACATCCCACTATTTTGGACCATTCAAATCGACAATAAATCCACACATGTCAGACTTGAATACTTCAAAACAGTGGATTGTCAAGAAAATTTGGAGCAAATAAAATCAAACATAGAATCACAGACACATAATATCAGAATAACTCGCAGTGGAAAATAAAATACCATAGTAGTTCATGAAGCTACTATATACATACTCTCAAAACATATACAAAATCTCATAGTCTAAAAATGATACAATAGAAATCTGGATACAAAAGTCACTAATATAGAAGCAATACCGAATATGAAATAACTGGAATAGAAACAGATGGAAGATAGATAAATAAGCTCCAACAAATCTCTAGCTCCAGAAGATGAATCCAAAGCTGTGTTACTCAGGCTGACCCGAGCGTAAAGTAAAACACAAACACTCGAGTCAGGACATACATACTTATACAATGTAAACCAACTCAAGTGAACTGTAATAGCAATGCACAATAACTTAAAGGATGCTTAGGATCGCACGTCCTTTAAGGATCCGTTAAACCATAAATTAAGCAGGAATAAACGCTATCATAGAAATGTCCATATTAAAGTAAACAATGCAAATAACAGTGTTAATGTGTGCATCAAAACAAACACAAGGAAATCAAATGGCCCACAAAGAAGTGTACCCATGGTTATAGATTTCAAAATGGTTTATAATTTCGAATTAAAATCATTCATTTAAACCATTAAAAGATGAAGTCATTATACCTTCAAATCAAATATTAAATTCCCAAAATTTTAGCCTTTTCTGAACACATTTATTTAGTTAATATTCCAAAACAATGAAATTTTCAGCTTTCGCAGCACTTAGGAAATGCTGCGGTAAGTTATATTTGAAACAATTCAATTCAGCAAAGATAGCATTTATAAACTGCTGCAGTAGTTCAGTTACAATTAGAAATCTTATTTCAGCCAACTACAGCACTTATCAAGTGCTACTGTTGCCCCTTTATTAGTTTCAGATTTTAGATTTTCTTTCTGCAACCACAGCACTTACCAAGTGCTGCAGTAGCCCTTAGTTAATTTAGCCTTTAGTTCATTTGCATCAACCATGGCGCAGCGGATATTTCAAAACAATGTAGATCGGTGAAAGTAGCAGTCGATGGATTGATGAATGCTGAATTGCCCGAATTCGTTGATTCGAAGATACCGAACTCTAGCTATCTCGAACTCGTTGATCGCGCACGATACCGGGTTCAAAGATCTTCAATTCTTCAAGCGTTGATCAAGCGCACTTGATTCCGCGAATCGGCTTCTACAATCGTTGAATCGAGCGCACTCGATTAACCGAAAGAGGAGATAGGAGAATACACTCAACTACCAATTTGGAATGAAAGCACAAAGCAATCAAAAGAGAATTTTATTCAAAAATCAACAACCTTTACAAATGAGAGACTCGGCCTATTTATAGGCGTTTTACAACTCACACAAAAAAAAACAACAAATTTACACAAGTCCTAAGTCGGTTCCGACTTACCACCTTCCGACTTACGACTCATAACATCTTCCGACTTAGCCTATGCACACGTCTTACGAATTACCACACAGAAAGACAACTCGGCGACTTATCTCTTAAGTACAACGACTCAGGACTTATACAAAACATACGACTTAAAGAAAATACAACACAGTACCACAACCCTTAACTCGGCTCCGACTTAAGATATCCTCCGACTTAGCATATGGCGACATACGACTTAAAGACAGACAAGTACAAACAGAACATTACTTAAGTCGTCGCCGACTTAACAACATATCATGATTCATCAATAGCAGTGACTTCAGAAACAACGGTCCAGATTAACTCGGCAGGAAATCCATGGCTTCAGGGCTTTCGCGACTTAAAATTTCGACCGACTTAAATAAGTCGTAACTCGGTGACGACTTATAACCTGCTCCGATAAGTCGTACATTAAACAAAACATTTCCCTTAAGTCGGTCACGACTTATGCATTCGCCTTTCTTAAGTCGGTCACGACTTATGCATTCGCCTTTCTTAAGTCGGTCACGACTTATGTCCTTTGCTCCGATAAGTCGGCTACGACTTATGCCTTGGGAAATTATAGCTTGGCCTACATCATACTCCAGGTTGAAAGAAATTCGTCCTCGAATTTGCACTTTCCTCCCCCTCTATATGCTCATCCCCGTGATATGGTACGAGATGCTTCACATTGAATACGTCGGATGTATACACATCATCTGGCAGCTTCAATTTATAAGCATTTTCATTAATTCGTTTCACGACTTCCACCGGACCAATTTTCCGTGCTTTCAATTTATTGTAAGCGCCTACTGGAAAACGATCTTTCGTTAAAACTGCATAAACAAAATCACCTTCATGAAATTCAACACTTCGTCGTTTCAAATCTGCAGAACGCTTATACTTCTCATTTGCTTTTTCTAATCGTTCTTGAACGATTTTATGACATTCCGTCAGCCCTTCAACAAAATCAGCAGCTTTCTTAATTGTCCCCTTTGAATGTGGTATCACCGTTAAATCTAACGGTCCTTTCGGTAAGCTCGAATAGACAATCTGGAATGGACTAAACCCTGTGCTACGATTCACCGCATGATTATGAGCAAATTCTGCCTGGCATAACTTCACATCCCAACTCTTCAGATTGTCTTGAACAAGACACCTCAACAAGTTTCCCAACGATCGATTAACCACCTCCGTTTGTCCATCAGTTTGCGGGTGATAAGCACTACTAAACTTCAGCTTTGTTCCCACCATTTTCCACAAACTCAACCAAAAGTGACTCAGAAATCGAGTATCTCTATCCGACACAATAGATTCTGGCAATCCATGAAGTCGATAGATTTCCTTGAAAAACAATTGAGCAACATGAACAGCGTCTGCCGTCTTCTTACAAGCAATAAAATGTGCCATCTTCGAAAATCTGTCAACCACCACATAAATGGAATCATTACCACGCTGCGTTCTCGGTAATCCCAACACAAAGTCCATACTCACATCAATCCATGGTTTAGTTGGTACAGGTAACGGCATATACAACCCAGCATTAGTAGCAGTTCCCTTCGAAACCTGACAAATATGACAACGCTCCACAAATCTTTCCACCTCTTTCCTCATTGATGGCCAAAAGTAGGACTGTGAAATCAACTGTAAGGTACGGTCTCTTCCAACATGTCCTTCTTCATGTAACTCCTTGATAATCTTCATTCTCAAACTACCCTCCGGAATGCACAATCGACTTCCTTTAAAAAGAAAACCATCTACCATCAAAAACTCATCCGTCTTTCCCTCCTTAACTTTATCAACAAACTTCTTGAAGTAAGGATCTTCAACAAATAATTCTGGCAACATTTCAAACCCCGTCACTTCAACTTTCAGCGTAGTCAACAAATGACTCCTTCTACTCAAAGCATCAGCCACACGATTTGTCACCCCTGACTTGTGTTTCACAACAAAAGTAAACTGTTGCAGATATGCAATCCACGATGCATGTCTCGCTGAAATCTTGTCTTGCCCTTGCAAATGCTTCAATGCTTCATGATCAGTATACAGAACAAACTCCTTCTGAAATAGATAATGTCTCCAGTGTTTAATAGATTGCACAACAGCATAAAACTCCACATCATATGTACTGTATCGCATCTTTGCTCCTGACAACTTCTCACTGAAATATGCAATAGGACGCCCCTTCTGACTCAACACTCCTCCAATCCCAACCTTGGATGCATCAGTATGTAGTTCAAATACCAACTGAAAATCAGGTAGCACTAGAATTGGTGCAGACGTCAGCAATTCCTTGATCTTCCCAAAAGCACTCCCTGCTTCCTCTGTCCATGCAAACTGTTTACCCTTCATACAATCAGTAACAGGTGCCATCACACTACTGAAGTGTGGTATAAACCTTCGATAGAATGAAGCCAACCCATGAAAACTGCGAACTTCTGTTATCGTCTTGGGCTGCGGCCATTCTCTGATAGCTTCAACTTTACTTTGGTCAACCTGTATTCCTTTCTCTGAAACAACATACCCCAGAAATAAAACACTATGCGTCATGAACACGCATTTCTTCGTTGCAGCATAGAATTGTTCTTGTCGCAATACCATCAGCACTTCTCTAAGATGATTCAAATGTTCCTCTGGACTCCCACTGTAAATAAGAATATCATCGAAATACACCACCACGAATTTCCCAATGAACGGTCGAAAAATCTGATTCATCACCCTCATGAAAGTACTTGGTGCATTTGATAAGCCAAACGGCATGACCAACCACTCGTATAGACCCTCTCTGGTTTTAAAAGCAGTCTTCCACTCATCTCCTGGTCTGATACGAATTTGATGATATCCGCTCTTCAAATCAATCTTCGAAAAGATAGTAGCTCCGCTTATCTGATCCAACAAGTCATCCAACCTCGGCATTGGAAATCTATATCTCACGGTAATCTTATTCAATGCTCGACTGTCAGTGCACATCCTCCACGTCCCATCCTTCTTGGGTACCAATAAAGCTGGTACAGCACAAGGACTTAGACTCTCCTGCACACTCCCATGCTCAAGCAATTCCTCTACCTGCCTCCGCAACTCTTCATGTTCCTTCGGACTCATTCGATAATGTGGTCTGTGTGGCAATACAGCACCTGGAACAAGATCTATCTGATGTTGTATATCCCTCAACGGTGGCAACTCCGTTGGTAATTCCTCTGGAAATACATCGTCAAATTCTTTCAAAACTGGTTTAACTTCTTCTGGAATTTCAACTTCTTCACTGCTCTCACGCCCAATCAACAAGAATACTTCCGGCTCTTCTTCAACTTCTTTAACAAACTCCTTTAAAGTCAATAAAGTTTTCAGCTCTTCAATTTCTTCTGACTTACTTTCTTCTTGTGGTCTCTTCTTCGGAACTAAGATAATCTTCGTGCCTTTAAACATAAAACTGTAGCTATTGGTCCGATCGTCATGTAGTACTGCTCGATCATATTGCCATGGTCTTCCCAATAATAAGTGGCAAACATCCATCTCTACTACATCACACCATATTTCGTCTTTGTATTTCTTCCCAATAGAGAATGGTACACGAACTCGTCTATCCACTTTCACTTCTCCTCCTTTTCTCAACCATGCTAACTTGTATGGACTCGGATGTTTCTCTGTTTTCAATTTCAACTTTGTCACAGCTTCGGTTGAAATAATATTATCACAGCTTCCTGCATCAATCACAAACTTACACACCTTCCCCAGAATAGTACATGTTGACTGAAAGATATTACTCCTCAACCAACTAGCTTCTTCCTGTTTCGGTGTTAAACACGATCTTCTTAGCATTAGATTACAACCTTCATCCCCCGATGCAATATCCTGCTCATCCTCCTCAACTGGACTAGAACAATCCCCATCAACATCCTCATCGTCAACTTCTGCAATCATGGTTCTCTTCTTTGGCTTTGGACACTCACTGCTTTTATGACCCAATTCCTGACAATTGTAACATTTGAAACCATTGTTAACCCTAGTCTTCTCAGCCTCCTTCAACACTGGTCTACTGATAGGTTTGGAAACATTAGAACTTCCTCCAACACCCTTCGCTTGATGGTTAGAATTAGTAAACACACCACTTCCTCGTCTCCCTTGTTTTTCCCAAGCCAACGCTTTCTAATGTGCTTCTGCTACAGATCTTGGATCGAACATATTCACCATATCCTGAATCTGCATTCTCAATCCCCCAATGAATCTAGATGTCAGCTGCTCTTCCGTTTCTGTAACGTCCCGCCCTTCTTTGCCCAGAAAGACGCATCGTTATAAAGAAAGAAAGGGATAGAAGAAGAAAAGAAAAGAAGAGAGAACAACAACACATCAGAAATCTCACAGCGGAACGAGAAATATATTATCACATAAGATATTACATAGTATCATATACATCAGAGTACACAATTTATACATCACAGAATAGACAGTTATAAACTTCTGTCTATTATACAACACAAGTACATCAGTACAATACAGACTAATACAGACTAATACAATCACAGCGGAAACTCTATATATATTTTTACAAACCCATTTTTACTTAACAATTTATCTTATGTTTGAAATTTAAAAATGAAAGAATATTAAAACAAATAAACTTCTTAATTTAAATCTTAACTAAAATAAAAACTTAAAATATATTCTTATAATAAATAAGAAATTATTCTTGTTATTTAAATCTCAAATATCATTTTCAAAAATTATTAAGTCAAATTAAAAATTTCCAAATTACAAATTATATAAATATTAAAGTTTGAAAATACTTTATTAAATTCAAATCCAATATTCTTTCCATTTCAATATATACAAATATATATATATATTCAAATAGAAAATATCTTATTAGATTTTAAAAGATAAAATTACCAATTAATACTAATTTAATCAGATTATTAAATTAAATTCAAATCTTATTATCAAACATTATCCATATCAATTTAATTATTCAACAGATTATTAAATTGATATTGTTAAAATTTCCGGGATATTACAGTTTCCATAATGTCATTTCTCGCAATAAGTTGATAAAATTCATCAGCATAGTCGTTAACTGTCTTCGTGCCCTGCCTCAAGTTCTGCAAACGTTGATACATCAAAGATTGATAATTGTATGGTAAGAACGTTGCTTTCATCAACTTCTTCATCTTCTCCCAAGATTCAACTTTTGACTTCCCCATCCGTTCACGTGTAAGCTTGGTTTGCTGCCACCATGCCAAAGCTCTACCCCTCAGCCTCGTAGCAACCAACTTCACTCTACGATGTTCTGGAACTTCTTTAA
This sequence comes from Allium fistulosum, assembly GCA_030737815.1. Taxonomy (NCBI): domain Eukaryota; kingdom Viridiplantae; phylum Streptophyta; class Magnoliopsida; order Asparagales; family Amaryllidaceae; genus Allium; species Allium fistulosum. The sequence goes on from CM060902.1 coordinate 1,392,387,142, forward strand.
AGTCAAAAATTTCCTCAACATTAGCTACCCAATCTAGAAACTCTTCCGCTTGCATACCACCTTTGAATTCAGGAATTTCTGTCTTCATCCCCGATTCCCACTTGTGATCATACTCAGAATAGTTTCTTCCTTGGCCTCTTCCTTGAATACTACCACCATCATACTCCTCTTCAAAATCAGATGCATAACGATGTCGATTCTGACCACCAACATCTCTACTACCATTACGCCTTCCACCTTCATCCCTTCTATCGACATTCCCCCGTTCACGATCATTCACGTTCCTTCCACGCCCTTGATCATTTTCAACACTTCGGTCTCGATTAGAATGCGGTGAGACTCTACTACCCCCATGGTTAGATTCAGGTGAAACCCTTCTCCGATTTTGATTCATCTCTGTCATAAGCTTCTCTAACCGGCCAATTCCTTCGTTAAGCTTTTCACTAAAATTCTCATTGATTCTTTGCTCCATCTCATCAGCTTCTTCTCTTCGATACAAAGCTTCTACGTTTTGGTGGCGATTAGCTCTTCTTGGCGGCATACTTGAAAACTTCACAAATTCTTCAACACTTCAAATTCGAACACTTTCCGGATTTTGATCCAAAATGAAACGGATCGAAAACTTCCACTTTGTAGCAAATCGCGATGAACACGATGGACAAAGTTTCGGCCTCCAATGCAATTCCGATCAAACAATCTTCGACAATGATGACTCTTTTTCCTCTCGGCCACGGTTTTACACTTCAAGCACTCGGCTTCTCCTCAAACTTCAAAATGAATAGGCTCCAAGTCTCGATCTAGCTATGATTGGCTAGAACAAGCTCTGATACCAAAACTGGCGCAGCGGATATTTCAAAACAATGTAGATCGGTGAAAGTAGCAGTCGATGGATTGATGAATGCTGAATTGCCCGAATTCGTTGATCCGAAGATACCGAACTCTACCTATCTCGAACTCGTTGATCGCGCACGATACCGGGTTCAAAGATCTTCAATTCTTCAAGCGTTGATCAAGCGCACTTGATTCCGCGAATCGGCTTCTACAATCGTTGAATCGAGCGCACTCGATTAACCGAAAGAGGAGATAGGAGATTACACTCAACTACCAATTTGGAATGAAAGCACAAAGCAATCAAAAGAGAATTTTATTCAAAAATCAACAACCTTTACAAATGAGAGACTCGGCCTATTTATAGGCGTTTTACAACTCACACAAAAAAAACAACAAATTTACACAAGTCCTAAGTCGGTTCCGACTTACCACCTTCCGACTTACGACTCATAACATCTTCCGACTTAGCCTATGCACACGTCTTACGAATTACCACACAGAAAGACAACTCGGCGACTTATCTCTTAAGTACAACGACTCACGACTTATACAAAACATACGACTTAAAGAAAATACAACACAGTACCACAACCCTTAACTCGGCTCCGACTTAAGATATCCTCCGACTTAGCATATGGCGACATACGACTTAAAGACAGACAAGTACAAACAGAACATTACTTAAGTCGTCGCCGACTTAACAACATATCATGATTCATCAATAGCAGTGACTTCAGAAACAACGGTCCAGATTAACTCGGCAGGAAATCCATGGCTTCAGGGCTTTCGCGACTTAAAATTTCGACCGACTTAAATAAGTCGTAACTCGGTGACGACTTATAACCTGCTCCGATAAGTCGTACATTAAACAAAACATTTCCCTTAAGTCGGTCACGACTTATGCATTCGCCTTTCTTAAGTCGGTCACGACTTATGCATTCGCCTTTCTTAAGTCGGTCACGACTTATGTCCTTTGCTCCGATAAGTCGGCTACGACTTATGCCTTGGGAAATTATAGCTTGGCCTACATCAAACCACAACACTTACAGAGTGTTGCAGTACCTTTTACTTCAGATTTTAAGTTAATTTCATAAATGATAACATTTCTGAAGTGCTACAAATTCAATTTCCAAATTTATAATAAAATTTCAGAAACAATTAAACTTCAATTTTAACCATTTTAACTTATAAAAAATCAAATTTTTCCACTTCAATATTGTGCATTTAAATACCCTTTAACTTATGATTTTATAAAGAAAATTTTACAATAAAAATCAAATTTTCCAATAATTTCACTTATTAAATTCAAGTTTACCATTTTCCCATTCTTTTCATTTTTTTTACAATTTACCTTAACACTTAAATTTAAATTTCCATTTCATTAATAAAACTTAATTTCCATTTTTATTTAATTAACTTAAACTTCCATTTAAAAATCAAATCACAAATTTCTAAATTAGTTATGTTTCAAATCACAATTTTTCCATTCATTTATTTAACATTTTTAATTCATAGAAAAATCATTATCACTTTATTAAATCATTTTAAATCCAAATTTAGCTCAAAATATCAAATTTTACATTTTAAAAATACTTAAATTTTCCAGAAACTATATAAATTACCACGGGTCTGTATAATATTTTCTAGCTTAAGTCAAGTGATACGGATAATATATCATTTCAATCCGTAATTTACAAAGAAAAATCCGGGTTCTATCATTTCAAACCCGCAATCCCAAGTTAAATAAAATAAATAAAAATCGCTCAGGCATATCATTTCATCCCATAACGATTTTTCCCTATTTTAAACTCCGTTCGGGTATGTATCATTTCAACCCATAGTGATTCTATTCTACAGGGAATTTGCAGTGTGAGAAATAGGAATAAATAAACAGTATAGCAAAATATAACATATTAGATGATGTGACAGGTTTATAACAGGGTTTAACATCATATAATACATATCACAGGAAGGTATAACATAATATAACAGTTTCTATACATTCACTTGTTGTCACTTCACAAATTCGATAAGTATGAATGTCAAGCGTGAATAACTCACCTTTTTAAGCTGGAGTTCGCAAATCAAAACACACAGATAAATTCCAGAAAGAACGATATAGCACAACTTTGGATTCAAGTGGAGAGAGAGTCAAGATATTAATCTTGTATACAAAATAAAACAAAAAACTATAAAAATGTATATACAATACAAAGATTAATTGAAACAAATGGAAATAAAATTTACAAAAGACATCACCAAGTTTTTAACACAAGATTGCTTGACCATTCTCTCAGCATGGCTCGGCCATACATGTTTTGTTGATGGTAAGGCTTGGTTTTGGACTCAAAATGGCACAGCTAGCATAGAAGATGAAGAGTTTGGAGTTACAAGGCATGGAATGCTAAAGGTCAAAGCAAGAGAGATGGGTTTGGTTCAACATAGGCGCGGCCTATGGTCAATATGGCTCGGCCATGGTCAGGTACAGGTCAGGTCAGAGGCTGATGTGATTTCCAGAGGTGATGCACGTGGTGGTGGTGGAGCTAGAGGTGGTGGCCGAAGTGAAAAATGAAGGGGATGGTGGAATTATGGCTCGGCTATGTAGTTTTCAAGGAGTTTATGCAAAGTTTTGGAGGTGTTTGGTCCACTTGAAGGTCACGGCCAGGTCTGGTCAGAGGAGGAGGGTTGTTAGCCATGGAAGATGAGGGGGAGGAGGGTTGTTGGCCATGGAAGATGAGGGGGAGGAGGTGATGGTGGTGGTCGGTGGAGGAGTGGATGGGTAGTGGCCGAGTAAAGCTAGAGAGATCAAGCAAAAATACAAAGAAAAAATGAAGAAGAAAAAGAGAAAATGGAAGCCATTACTTACTTTAATATTTTCCAGAAATGTTATGGCCGTGAATTGTGATGAGAATGAGGAAGTATTCACGTGAAAAGCAAATGAAATGCACGGCTAAACAAGAGAAAATGAAAGGCCAAGATAATGAAAAGTCTAGAAATGAAAAGTCACAAGCAAATGAAAAGACTTTGTCTCTTTGAATTTCCAATTCATTTTAATTCAATATGAACAAATAAAATCAATTAATAAAAATAAAAGTTAAAACAAAATAAAGTAGAAATGAAAATAAATAAATAGTCTTAGGAAAATAAGAAAATAAATAAAGAAAATAGTTTAATTTATTGAAACTAGAATTAAAAATTGTAAACAAAATACAACTAATATAGGAAAATTCCAAACACAACAAAATTCACACAATTTAATTCAAAACCCAAAATAAAATAAAAGATGGCAAAAAAATAGAAAGTGGATAATAAAATGCAGATAAAATTCTACGTGTAAAAAGTTGAATTCATCAAATTCTAAAAAGTTTAAAACGGAATTCGACGAAACGAAAAACAGAACGGATATCAGAACCAATTACTGTTTCAAAGAAAAAGATTAAAATCTAAAATTTAAAATTTCAATTTAAAAGTCACAGTTTGACAAAATATAACATTTCCAGAAAATCAATATTTAATTGTATTTGGAAAAATAAAATAGAAACAAAAATCCAAAATACATTGGAAAAATTCCAAACTTCAATTTAAAATTATTTAAAAATATTTAATAAAATTATGGGTTGTTACACTCTTCCCCACTCAAAGATTTTCGTCCCCGAAAAGGAAGAAGGTAGGAGCATAGGAATAGCTAGCAGGAAAAATGGTGAATCGGGAATAGCTAGCAGGAAAATATAGGTTGAAAGACAAGGATGAACCATTAATTTAAAAGTATATAATTTCAATTAGAATTCTTTAATATTTAATAATTTGGTTAAATCCATTTTATTATCCATAAAAGTCATTTAATTCAAATTGTTAGTTAAAGAGGTAAACAATATTTAAAACACTTTAAAATCCTTTAGAAAGGAAAATAACTGATCAAAATATCCTTTATATAATACTTTACCAAAATACTTTTATAACTCGGTGTCTTAACAAGTTTATCCTCATTCCTGCAGACTCTGGCCATGCGTTGATCAGGCGCAAAGCTAGAATTCTCCAGGTACTTAGTAGACTTGTTTCAACACACAGTGAAATACTGGAAAACTTTGAAAAACATATATGGAAAGTACAATCCAAACAAATCAACCAAAACATTGTATAACCATGGATCGCAGATACACAATGGTTACGCCTGGATCCCCCAGGAAACATTAGTATCCGTAAGCTTTCCCAGCCCTGCGAATTTCGCCATGATGACTAGTAGACCGCAGATACACAATGGTTACGCCTGGATCCCCCAGGAAACATCCGTATCCGTAAGCTATCTTAGCCCTGCAGATTTCGCTACTAAGAATGACCTACATAGATCGCAAATACACAATGGTTACGCTTGGATCCCCCAGGAAACATCTGTACCCGTAGGCCATCTCAGCCAAGCGAATTATGCTATGCAGTCGCGCTCGTAAGACCATGGAGATCGCCATGGAATTCGATGGACACTCGAGTATCATATCCGGAAAACCAATTCAGAGAGAATAATATCGATAGAATGAATCCACAATGTGGCCACAAAGCGGATATCAAGCAGAAGGCACTTTCCATATCTTTACTTCGAAAATATGTATCATATAGTACCTTTTCAAATCACTTTCAAATATCATACTTATATAAAGTCCATTATATATAAGATTCATTTTTAAATCGAATACTTTCCAAAATCAATAGTTTTCGAATCAACCTCATACTTATACAAATCAATTTTATATTAGTTCGGTAACTCCCAAATCAAGTATTTAGTAACACAAGGTTCTCAAATTTCAATTTGTTTCAATATCAATACAATTTTCAAAATCGCATACGCTTTCACCAAATTATTCTTCCAAATCAAATATCTTCAGTTTCAAAGTTTCCAAAATAATAAATTTAGAAAATAATCCAAGTTTCTAAATCAATTTAATTTAAGTCAACCAATTCATTTCCAAAATCAATGGTTTTCAAAATCATCTTATACTTACATAAGGTCCGTCTTATACCATGATCAAAAATTTTCAAAATCAATTACGCTGCATGAAGAGTCATATGGGATTGAACATCTTTGCTTTATAAAAGGTTTTGAATTTAGAATAGTTTTGTATATAAAATAGTTTGTAAAATAGTTTTGTAAATAAAATAGTTTGTAAAATAGTTTTGTATATAAAATAGTTTTGTAAAATAGTTTTGTATGTAAAATGGAATAAAATAGTTTGTTTAAGAAAAATAAAAGAAAATAGTTTTAAAAAAATGGTTTTAAATTAATAGTAGTTTTGCATAAAAGAAAAAAAATTCCAATTAAATTACAAAGATATCCAACCCAACAACTTCCAATTTCATCGTCAAGTATATCAATGATATTAGAATATAAGATGTACATATGTCATCATTTTGCAACATCACATTCGATCGCTCGCTCGATCACACAAGTTCGCTTTCAAACTAGTATTGTCCATTCGACTTCCATAATGCGGACTTCGATATGGTTTCTCGACTAGAAGCCATCAATCTCCTTGCATAGCCATATACTATGATAGAGAATTTTAGAATCAAGCCCAAAATCCATATCAAATATTCGCCATCAAGAATCAAATGAAAAATCCTAACACGAAATGGTGTAATTCACCTCGAACTTGTGTACTCAAACCTGGATCAATTTAATTATGCGAATAAAACAACATACATACAACTTATGTATATATTCCAACTTGTTGAATATATAGTTTTATAAAGATGTTACTAAGTTAAAACATTTAAACTAAATTTTATTCAAAATATTTTTAAAACTAAATTTCATATTAGTATAATTCAAAATAGTCTTATTCATTTACTTAACAAAACAGTTTAAAACTTATTTAAATCATATTACTACATACTTTAAACATACATACCAAACTTATATACTTTATACTTTTCAAAATTACTTAGCTTTGAAAAGTTAACCTTGATTTGGAAGTGCTCGAACCTTCAAAATAGTCGAAGAAATCATATTTTCAATCCAAGAGTTGGAAATCATCAACAAATCAGTACATCAATTCCAAAAGATAGGTTATATCAATCAAATCCGAAACTCAAGGACTGAACACCAGCTCATTCTAAACTGTTCAAATATATACATATATCTTTCGAATATCAAATCATACTTCATAATTTGAAATCAAAATTGGTTTCACAAATCAATCGCATAGCAAAGCTACCGAAGTGGCCTCTCCCCCACTCAGAAACTCAAAAATCAATGTCGATGATGCATGCATTCATCATCGAAATTATTTTCCAGCGACATAAGTGGGTTCTGGACTTCTATTTTCTCGGAAACTTCTTTTGGAATTTCTTCAAAATCATTTGAAACTTATTAAAATCATTTGAAACATTTCTTATTGGGAAAATACTTTCAAATCGTATTATTATATATTTTCAAAACCTTAAACCAATTTAAAAATGTCGGAATTTAATCACTCAAATTCACATTCAAAACCTTCAGTCATAAATCATTTTATATGAATCAATTTCTTATATAATTTTCAAATTTTCAAATCCTTTTGAAACTTCAAATTATCATTTTAAAAAGGTATATAATCCTTATCGAAAACATTTCACCTTTATATAAAAATATGGTCATCTTTATCAAAATAATAACTTCGATGTATACACAATTTCCAAAAATACAATCAACCACAAATTTTCCAAGGGATGATTCAAGGATGGATTTCAAAACAAAACAGAGATTCAAATTTAAAGGTACCCTAATCAAATAGAATTCTGATTCGAAGATAAGCTCGAACGAAGATGAGATAATTAAAGTACCAATTAGAAGATGGATAACCCTATATAAATCGCGGGCGACCTTAACCGGGTCAACCGTGACTTCATGAATATAATAAATGCGGAAATCTAAGGCAAATCGACCTTCGATTTCAAGAGATAGAATCCAGGTATAGCATAAGATAGATAGCATCGTAAACCGAGGATACAGAAATCTCTGGTGAATCAATGCCAATTGTAAGGGAGTTTCACCCCTTTACAAATCATTCAAAGATTGGCGGAATCGCTGATCTTTATAAAGGTCATTCAAAGTGGGGTTATGCAATGCTCCAAATTCAAAAGAATACAGATAGGGGAGACAGGAATGGATTTCAGAACAAGTGGGAGCGTTCCAAAGTTCAAAGGAATCCTAATCGATAAAAATCCAAACCAAGATTAGAGATATATAACCTATATCAATACGAAAGAATTACCATTCATAATTTGGAAAAAGCTCAAATTCATATCATACGAAAAACAGAAGCATAAATATCTTTAGTTTGACAACTTCAGCTAAGCAAAAGATACAATAGAGTTTACTCCATGCAACCTAACATACTACTGATAACAAACAGATCCATAGATTACCACTCCTACATGAACAAAGCATCAATATTAATTCTTCCGGGTGGTACTTCAACAGGTCCAGAACACTCTCCCTCAATGTTCCCCCAACTTCTACTTTTGAGGCACAAGTGCACTACACTCCCATCTTCCTTAGTGAACTGCGGGTACACAGCTTTCTTTCCATGCTGTCTCTCAAAACAATTCTTTTGCTATATGCCCATCCCTCCTACAATGGTAGCAAATAGTTGAAAAGGCAATTGATGTAGTGGGTGCAGATTTCACTTTCTTCACCTTCTGGCAGCGACTTGGAAAGTGCCCCTCCTCATAGCATCTAAAACTGAAGATCTTGGATCAAAAACGCTGGCCCTCCTTCTTCTTTCCCTTATCTCTCTTCCCACACATGGCGGCATAGTGTCCCTTTTCCTGACACCGATAACAAATGCCATGGTCATAAGGACCAGGTCCTGCCCTTTCCCTCCACTGCTTTTCCCACTTCTCGATCACTTCCTCTCGTTCCTTACGGGCTAGGGCTCTTCGTGCTCTACGAGCTGCTTTCTACTCTTCCGATTTTGCCATACTCAAATAGCTTCCTATCAACAAAGAATCTGAATCAAACAAGATAGAAGTTCAAAATTATAGCGAATCCTAACCGAAGAGATTACTAACAAGGTGGATACAGAATGGATGAAGTTTAGAAAATTTTGCTTTCGAAATAAAAATTTATACCAAAATAATCTTTAAAAATCCTTTAAAATCATTTGAAAAATCATTTTATACTTCGAAAATACGTTCTCTCTCAAAGGAATGATTCTGAGATTGATTTCACTCATTCTAGGGTATTTCTACCATATCTCTAATGAGTTTTTGCTCCGCATGCTAAGGTTTGCCTAAAACCAATGCTTCGATAGCAAATGTAACATCCCACTATTTTGGACCATTCAAATCGACAATAAATCCACACATGTCAGACTTGCATACTTCAAAATAGTGGATTGTCAAGAAAATTTGGAGCAAATAAAATCAAACACAGAATCAGAAACACAGAATATCAGAATAACTCGCAGCGGAAAATAAAATACCATAGTAGTTCATGAAGCTACTATATACATACTCTCAAAACATGTACAAAATCTCATAGTCTAAAAATGATACAATAGAAATCTGGATACAAAAGTCACTAATATAGAAGCAATACCGAATAGGAAATAACTGGAATAGAAACAGATGGCAGATGATAAATAAGCTCCAACAAATCTCTAGCTCCAGAAGATGAATCCAAAGCTGTGTTACTCAGGCTGACTCGAGCGTAAAGTAAAACACAAACACTCGAGTCAGGACATACATACTTATACAATGTAAACCAACTCAAGTGAACTGTAATAGCAATGCACAATAACTTAAAGGATGCTTGGGATCGCCCGCCCTTTAAGGATCCGTTAAACCATCAATTAAGCAGGAATAAACGCTATCATAAAAATGTCCATATTAAAGTAAACAATGAAAATAACAGTGTTAATGTGTGCATTAAAACAAACACAAGGAAATCAAATGGCCCACAAAGAAGTGTACCCGTGGTTATAGATTTCAAAATGGTTTATAATTTCGAATTAAAATCATTCATTTAAACCATTAAAAGATGAAGTCATTATACCTTCAAATCAAATATTAAATTCCCAAAATTTTAGCCTTTTCTGAACTCATTTATTTAGTTAATATTCCAAAACAATGAAATTTTTAGCTTTCGCAGCACTTAGGAAATGCTGCGGTAAGTTATATTTGAAACAATTCAATTCAGCAAAGACAGCATTTATAAACTGCTGCAGTAGTTCAGTTACAATTAAAAATCTTATTTCAGCCAACTGCAGCACTTATCAAGTGCTACTGTTGCCCCTTTATTAGATTCAGATTTTAGATTTTCTTTCTGCAACCACAACACTTACCAAGTGCTGCAGTAGCCCTTAGTTAATTTAGCCTTTAGTTCATTTGCATCAACCACAACACTTACAGAGTGCTGCAGTAACTTTTACTTCAGATTTTAAGTTAATTTCAGAAATGATAGCATTTCTGAAGTGCTACAAATTCAATTTCCAGATTTATAATAAAATTTCAGAAACAATTAAACTTCAATTTTAACCATTTTAACTTATAAAAAATCAAATTTTTCCACTTCAAAAATGTCCATTTAAATACCCTTTAACTTATGATTTTATAAAGAAAATTTTACAATAAAAATCAAACTTTCCAATAATTTCAATTATTAAATTCAAGTGTACCATTTTCCCATTCTTTTCATTTTTTTACAATTTACCTTAACACTTAAATTTAAATTTCCATTTCATAAATAAAACTTAATTTCCATTTTTATTTAATTAACTTCAACTTCCATTTAAAAATCAAATCACAAATTTCCAAATTAGTTATGTTTCAAATCACAATTTTTCCATTCATTTATTTAACATTTTTAATACATAGAAAAATCATTATCACTTTATTAAATCATTTTAAATCCAAATTTAACTCAAAATATCAAATTTTACATTTTAAAAATACTTAAAATTTTCCAAAAACTATATAAATAACCATGGGTCTGTATAATATTTTCTAGCCTAAGCCAAGTGATAAGGATAATATATCATTTCAATCCGTAATTTACAAAGAAAAATTCGGGTTCTATCATTTCAAACCCGCAATCCCAAGTTAAATAAAATAAATAAAAATCGCTCAAGCCTATCATTTCAGCCCATAATGATTTTTCCCTATTCTAAAGTCCATTCGGGTATGTATCATTTCAACCCATAGTGATTCTATTCTACAGGGAACTTGGAGTGTGAGAAACAGGAATAAATAAACAGTATAGCAAAATATAACATATCATATGATGTGATAGGTTTATAACAGGGTTTAACATCATATAATACATATCACAGGCAGGTATAACATGATATAACAGTTTCTACACATTCACTTGTTGTCACTTCACAAATTCTATAAGTATGAATGTCAAGCGTGAATAACTCACCTTTTTAAGCTGGAGTTCGCAAATCAAAACACACGGATAAATTCCAAAAAGCATGATATAGCATGACTTTGGATTCAAGTGGAGAGAGAGTCATGATATTAATCTTGTATACAAAATAAAACAAAACACTATATAAATGTATATACAATACAAAGATTAATTGAAACAAATGGAAATAGAATTTACAAAAGACTTCACCAAGTTTTTAACACAAGATTGCTTGACCATTCTCTCAACATGGCTCGGCCATACATGTTTTGTTGATGGTAAGGCTTAGTTTTGGACTCAAAATGGCACGGCTAACATAGAAGATGAAGAGTTTGGAGTTACAAGGCATGGAATGCTAAAGGTCAAAGCAAGAGAGAGGGGTTTGGTTCAACATAGGCTCGGCCTATGGTCAATATGGCTCGGCCATGGTTAGGTACAAGTCAGAGTCAGAGGCTGATGTGATGTCTAGAGGTGATGCACGTGGTGGTGGTGGAGCTAAAGGTGGTGGCCGAAGTGAAAAATGAAGAGGATGGTGTAATTATGGCTCGGCTATGTAGTTTTCAAGGAGTTTATGCAAAGTTTTTGAGGTGTTTGGTCCACTTGAAGGTCACGGCCTGGTCTGGTCAGAGGAGGAGGGTTGTTGGCCATGGAAGATGAGGGGGAGGAGGTGATGGTGGAGGTCAGTGGAGGAGTGGATGGGTAATGGCCGAGCAAAGCTAGAGAGATCAAGCAAAAATACAAAGAAAAAATGAAGAAGAAAAAGAGAAAATTGAAGCCATTACTTACTTTAATTTTTTCCAGAAATGTTATGGCCGTGAATTGTGATGAGAATGAGGAAGTATTCACGTGAAAAGCAAATGAAATGCATGGCTAAACAAGAGAAAATGAAAGGCCAAGACAATGAAAAGTCTAGATGTAATAACCCGCAAACCCGTACCCCTTAAATCGACACTATTCTCCAACATATCGACTCAAAGAGAACGGAAATACGAACCATTAGGGTTAAAGAAGAAGGAGCTAGAAGAAGAAGAAATAAAATAACATCATAATCTCACATCGCAGCGGAATAAAATATGATAGATAATAACTGATCTTTACAGAAAAGAAACTATATCTGTTTATACATACGTCACCAGAATACAACATCAAAGTACAATATAATCAACATCACGATTCAGGACAGTTATAATAACTTGTCCCACATACAGAATACACAACATACACAACACAGCGGAATATACATCATATACGTGTGATACGTCTCGCCATCCAGCTCGTCTCCTGAGCTCCACAACATCATAACCTATATCCTACAATACTCGGTCTAACCCGAGCATTATAATAAAATAACACCCAAGTGAGTCTGGAAAACCAGCGTGAGAAAACACACTCAATTGGATTATTAAAGTTTTCTAAACCCTTTAAAATCAAAAGCATCTCGTAAGACCACGCCACAAATAAACATGTCGGGTTTTTATCTTACGATAGCCAAAACACTTTATCAAAATCCTCTGATATTATAGTAGTGTCTATATACAAATACTTATTCAAATAGCTGAAATTGTTACATGATTAAATTCCATCATACTAGCCACAAAGTGGGTTCTACAAACAAAAACCGTAAAGGCACGTAGAGAGAATGTATTTCCAACTAATGAGTAGGCACTGGGGTACCACCTGTCACACTACCTGGTCTAGATCAGCGTACCGAGGACCACGCCCGATCCCCTGCAACACAAGGCCGGGACTACCCCTTACTGGATAATCCCGAGTAAGATCACCCCGCGGTTGGGATCAGCAACCGCACCATACAGCCGAAATAAAAAGGGACATCTAGACAGGGATGACCTCACCCTAATGGGTGCTACCCACATAGCCTTGCTGCATAACCCTTGACTTTCAGTCATTCCCGGTTAATGAGGCTCGAGGCTAAGCGTTACCTTTTTAGAACACATCTCTTAGAATGCCCACCGTCCGCCTGACGATGTTCCGAAAGCATTCATCCATACAAGTCTGTTCCGGGTTCGAACGGAACCGAAGGCACTACTCCTACTACTTCCATTTTGGAATCACCCTCAGGATTAGTAGCGATTAGCCCTTGCACTTCACTGCTCCATCTTCGATTCCAAACTCGTTTTCCTCACGAAAACGTACAAACCGGATCGAAGTGGTTTTCGGGAGATGAATCCCGATCCCGGTCTCTTTGAAACAATCAGCGCATTTGCCAATATTTGATAGTCGGTTATTTAACTATCAATTACATTCACAACCAATCATCAAGCCACAATAGTTTCACCCAAATTATTTATTTATCTCAAATATCTTCGCAAGATGTATTTCCACCTTTTAACCCTTTGAAAATAGTTTCAAACCGTCTCTCTCTCATGGAATAAATTCCATAAATAATTTCTATTTCCACTGAAATCACCAAGTACAAATACTTTAGATTTTAAAAATAACTTAAAACACTTTATTATAAAATATACTTTAAACATTTAAATTAAAAACTACTTTAATACTTTATTCAAAAATATATACTTTAGGAATATTTAAAATTAAACTACTTTATAAAATATAAAACTAACTTTTTATCTTTTAAAACATAATACCCAGTCACCTTTAAATAATTACTACTAAATAAATTTGGAAAATACTTACTTTAAAACTTAAACGTTTAAAAATAATAAATTTTCTAAAACATGCTTTTAAAACAATCCTTAAAACTTTTAACTTATACTTAAAAATTTGCTTTGAAAACGTACTTGGCAATCCTGGGAAATACACTTCTCTTTCACATCTTTTAAAAATAAATCACTATTTATTTTTAACCAAATTACCCATTCCTTTAATAAATTCCCACTGTGAATTTATTCTTCCAAATATCCACTGATATATTACTTCACTTTTATAAACCCAGTTTATAAATTTCATAGTCTCATCTTCCTTTTAAGTTCCTAGTTTTCAAACATTTAATCAATTTTCAAATTGATTTCCAAAATTTACTCCATTTTAAAATAATTCCTTTACTTCTCAATTTTATTTCAAAATCCATTAACTTCCAATTTTATTTCTTTATTATGATTTAAAACCCCTTTGTATCCGAAAATACCAATTTCATATTTTTTTTCCAAATTCCTTCTTTATCCTTTTTAAATAAATTTAAAACCTTGAATTTTAAAGTAAATTCTTTATTACATTAAATAATATCACGTAAGTTTAATTTTCCATTATTTCTTTGTTTGCTCAAAATCCTCTTTTCCCATACTCGGAATTTATTTATTAGGATTTTAAAATCACTTATATTCTTCCAATTCATTCTTAAATTTATTCAAATTCTCTATAATTATTTTACTTGAAAATTTACTCTTTTATTTTCTTTTCAAAAATTCAATTCTATATTTTGATAGCTCAGAGTATCGAAATATATTCAAGCAAACCATAGCATTCAATCTCAATTGTCCATATAGTCCATCACTGAAAAATCAAATATTCATAACACAGAATATTAAACAATCTAAATGATTTTGAGGAATCCAGTTGGATCCCTCCAACTTGTTTCCCTGCATCCACAGATGTTAGCACAATACCAATTCCACTTTGAGGTGGAATATCGCGGTATATGGGTTTATATAATATCATCCGCTATTATGCGGCGCATAGGGTCTCATCCGCTATATAATGCGGGAAATCAATCACTCCAATATATATATATACTATATATAATATACCACATCCAATCAATTTAATCATTCAACCAAAGATTTAAATTTAACTATTTAAATTTAAATAACAATCCAGAAGAGTGAGATTAACTCACCTTTGCTTTTTATTTGCAATCCACTTCATTACTGCTTTGGTTTTCCGATATTTGACCTTGAATAAACAATTTATATGATTTATTAATATTCGAATTAACCACACTATTTATTACCATTTAACAAATTTAATTTACTTAATTAAATTTTAAACTAATAATTTCCCTTTAAAAATCTTTTATTAACTATAATAAATCAGATAAGTTAATTTAACTAATTAATCACCAAATCCATTATTTAAAATAAACTAGTAAATTAAAAATGTGTATAATTATTCCCCCCTTAAACTACATATACTAAAAATAACTATATACATTTAAAAATCTAACTTTTATATAAACTCTATAACAATTTTTAAATTCCTACTTCTTTCAAACTTTTCAATATAAACTAATTTCTGTGTTCATAAATTCATATATTTATTAAATTTTAAATGAAAATAGAATCTCTTTCCAACGTATATATCTTACTATCTATACATATATACATGCATAGCTGATACAACACACACTTTTTTTTATATAAACACACAAAATTAAAACCGAAATAGTAATTACCTTACTACCCTCTCTACCGAACCCTAGCTTCGACCAGCCGCCGCTCGAAGCCCTGAGTAGTTACCTCTAATCGAGCATGGAAGCTCCACCTCCCTCATCAAACTCAGTATTGGTCTCGATCGCCATCGCTACCCAATCGAACTTGCCGACAAAGGATGCCCTAGATCGAGCCCGCAGAATCGATCGATGTAAAATCGATTTTGATTCCGTTAATCTCCACTTTTGCTTGAACGATTTGGGAATGCAGAGATCGGCTTCGACTCCTATATGTTTTGGTAGGAACAAATACGACTTCGCTCAGTAATTTCTTTTCAAATTCGATTTCGAACTCTCGTTCCGCCCTCCGATCCCCTTTGAGAAATTTGAACTGATCATTTCTTCCTTATTATTTATATTTTTTTTATAGCTTGGAAATTTACTTTGAATCGGCCAATATTTATAAAACTCCAATTGATTATGAACTGAGCAAATTGAAGAGGAACGAAAGAATTCGTTTAAGAAGAAAGGGGAATTACAAGCATTCGCCCCTTTTTCTTTTTAGTTTTTGAAATTAAATGAAGCTCGGTTGTTCTATTAAAAAATGAGGAGGGGAAAAGAAGGGATAGTTGCATGAGGAAGATGTCTTGCTACAGTAGCATGAAGTGAATAGAAATACAACTGATGTGAAGGAATTTCAACTGATGTTTGACCAGGATATAAATATATATATATATTAATTCAAATTCAAATCCAAATTGACTCGATAACCGTAACTCAAAATCTTGACCTCCTATCGAGGCGTGCCACTCGGCGTCCATAATGTAATACCCCTATTACGAACGCAATGGAAAAGGTTTCGAGTCCTAACTCGATCGTATGGAGAAGATAGCCTTTTGGACCTAGTTATAATATTAAATTCTCGATATAAATTTCAGCGCGTTTATCTACCGTACGATCACACGACAACTCCAAACATTACAAAATTTGAAATCCGATAATAATACATTATTACGAATCCAATAGAACATGTTTCGTTGAATTCCGAGACTGTGCCTAGGAAGGCTATTTTTAAATATCAATTTAAACGATAAAATTTCAAAATTTAACAAAACACTTCCAAATTCAATTTTAGCACATTTAATATCTTTAGTATTATCAATATAAATTTCATAAGCCTTTAAAATATATTTTTAACAGGCTTAAAACTCCAGATTCAACATTTACCCAATTTCAAAATATTTAATTTAAAAATTAAATTACCCCTATAAGTAATGATATTTGAAATTCAAGTTAAAAATTACATTTTTAAATATTTAAAATTAATTAAATATTCCAATTTCAAATATCCAAAATTCCGGGTTGTCACATTCCTCCCCCCTTAAAAGAATTTCGTCCCCGAAATTGCTAGTTATGAAGAATGGTCCAATACCCGTTTTCTTTTTCCCAAAACCAAACAGTTTTCAATGACTTCCCAAAACAATCTTTTTATTAAAGACACACTAACCCTCTTTCTAACTTTCCGAACTTATCCATAAGTCCCAAACAATATTACTTAATAATTCAAATTTAAATTTGAAACCAAATCTTGAATTATCGAAATTTCCTCAAAAATTTTCTAACTCCCTAAATTTCCAAAAAAATTCGCCAGCGTCTCCTTTGCGCGGCTAGCTCGGTACAACTACAAAATGCCTCTACGGGCTCCCAAGTTTCAAAAGAAAACAAAATGCCAAGTGGCTAGATCAGAAAATCATCAAATTTCATACAGAAATTGAAACACATACCCTTTGTTGGACAATTCAAATTTATCTTCGAAAATCATAACGTACATTTATCCTTTGCCTTTAGATACCTGTGTATCCTACTTAGCAATAATATCCAATTACAACATTCAAAATCGCTTTACACATTTCTTTACAAAAGTTTTCATATCTATTTCATTCACATTCGTACAATGCACATATATCATTCGTACGCAATACCAAATTCGATCGCTCACTCGATCACACAATCTCACTTTCGAACTAGTATCGTCCACCCGACTTCCTAGTGCGAACTCAGATCTGGTTTCTTGATCAGAAACCGTCATCCTCCTTGCATAGCCACAAACTATGAAAGAGAATTTCCAGAATCAATCAAAATCCATATCCAGGGTTCGCCGTCAAAAATCGAGTGAAAAATCCTAACTCGGATCGATATAACTATCTCGAAATTTTGTGCTCAAATCTGGATCAAATAGTTATGCGAATAAAATAATATATGTACATCCTACGTATTAATTCCAATTGATTATCAACTATATCAATTTTCTTTTTTATTCACATTTATTTCGATTTCCATTCACTTATTCACAATTATCCCATCTCACAACTTCCAGTTTTAATCTTCATTCAATTATTCACTTAGTATATTCCTCCATTCCAAAATTACTCAGTATATTCCCTGTAACGACCCGCAAAATTTAATGGTTTTAAAAGTATATTTAACTGGAAATTTGTGAAATTTTAAACAATAAAATTTGAAATTAAAAATTTATTATTTGGAATACGTATATTTTAATATAGCAACTGGTAAATTTTCATATGATAATATTGAAGTTTATTTTCCTGTGAAATTTCATTTCAAATCAAACCGGTTAATAAAAGTGAATTTAAAAGTTTTCCGAAACCAAAATATGTCAACAGGAGAAAATTTATTCAGACTATTCTGAATCAGACTGCGAAATTCGTTTTTCCAAATTGGACTTCTACTGCTCCGTTTATCTTAATTTTGGCAAAATAACAGCATTTCTGGTACCGGTTATCGACTTTTGATCGGATGACTGTACCACAGATATCTGTGTACCGTTTTGATCATCTCGTCACGCTGATCACCACGGTATATTTATTTTTGTATTTTGAGGTCCGGTACGCGTGTGAAGCAATAAACTGTTCGTTGTAACGGTATCGTAAATTATGACTTTATTTCTTTCTTTGGTTTTAAAATTTGAAGCGTGCTGTCCAATCAAACCTTTAAATTGCTTTTATTTTTTTCAGCTCAATCTAAGGATGACCGTTGCCATCCCATACCATTTCATTTATTTGGGTACATTTTGTTTTATTTATTTGTGCGTTACATTCCCATTTTGAACTGTTCATCCCTTTATAAATTCATCTTCCAGCAACTATTCATTTTCCCCGATTCACTTTTTCTCTGACCATGGCTTGTCTCCATAGGCCTTCGGCCTTCACTCTTTAGCCAACCATCTCGAGATCCCACACCCCACATTAATTGTGCCTCCTCCGGCCTCAACACTTCCATCTCACAGAAGCCCAGCTGAAGCCACTTCCTCCCCTCACCTTGTCGTAGATCATCCTCCTCCTCCTTCCCTGATCCGCGACCCCACAAAACCTACTCAACTCCGATCAACCCCAACATCTCCTCTCTCGGCCGTGCGCCTTCCCTCCGCAATCACCCACCACACCAACCACCAAACTCGCCACTTCCTCACGGTAGCCATACAACTACACAACCGTGTGTTTCATATTAGCATCCCACCTCCTCCATTCGAGATTTGTGAGTATATATCTATATGTATAAGTTTATATATATTATAGATAATGATTTTATAATAACTGTACTTATAGGCTAAGTATATGTGGCAGTGTTATAAAAGTATATACATGAATTTCAAACATTAGTTAATATATAAAAAGGGTTATATATATAGTATGTCTGTTGGTTTTACTTTGCATGTTATATTTGTTTATATATATATAATCTGTTATAGATGCGTAAGTTGTATACTTTTATATATATATAGTTTTATAAGTCTTGTTACAGTATGGTTGTTATATTTATAATATAGTAATATATTAGTATATTATATAATATTTTATTTAGGTATGTTATATTTTTACTATACTTGATTCCAAAAAAAAAAGGGGTATGTTATGGCTTTAGTTATATATGTGCGTGTGTAGTGTATATATGTGTTGCGTGTGTATATATATTTGTATATAGGTGTTGTTTTGTTATAATATAAATTATATGATTTACACTATATGTTGTTGCTTGTAAGTAGGATGTATACAGTGTTCACAAAGTTGGTATAAACTGATCTACAATATAATTAAATAAACATTGGCATTTTAATGTAAATGTACAACTGTACGTGTATATTTTAGATATATATATATAAAGTCTGTTAATATTTAAGCGTATGTTGTATGTTTAATAACATATGTATAAGAAGTGGAATTTTATGGCTTCTGTATATAGGATAAATGTTTACAGTCTATAATATTTGTAGTTTTATACTGATTTTTTTTTGTGTGCTATAAGGATATAGATATACCAGTTTATATATATAGGTTTATTTTGCATATATATTTGTATTACGTGTATATTTATAAACGGGTCTGCATATATTTATAATGGGTCTGCATATATATTTGTGTATGTATTAATTGTGCATACATTTTGAGTAGCAGTGTTTGCATATCTAAATAGCTTACATATATTGTTTATATATATCACTAATTTGGATTTAAGTTGATTTTATCAATACCAAATTATAATAATTAAGTGTTGTTTTAAATATAGCATACAATTTATTTTTATATGTTGACTTTAGTATTTAAGTTTAGTTAAAACAATAGATTTTTAAACTTCTATATATATTTAATATAAAATATGTTTGAATTTAGATTTGATTTTATACATATATATATAGATATATATAGTTGTATATATATTAATTCACTTATACCATTTATCTTCATCGATCCAACTCTGAGTTGATTTTCGTCTATTCCTATTGATCAGATCTGTTCGTTAAACTCGTGCCAATCTTACTTTGCTTTGGAATTTCGTGCTTGGATTCGTAGCTCGTTTCATTGTCTTTTCTTCTCTGGCCTCGAAAGGTGAGCAATCACTCACGATTAACATTCTTGTATTTATTAAATTTGATTTCAATTGAAACGACAATTGAAATATGATGCTGTAGTTATTTAAATTGTTATATATGCTATTATCTGTATATGTTCACCTGTGACATCTGACACCAGTATTTAGTATTTATATGCTTGTTATTACTATTATATGTATATGTTCACCTATGACATCTGACACCAGTATCTGTTATTTATTGATGATATATGCCTGTTGTTATATTTTATATTATCTGTTATCACTCTGCAAGTTCCCTGTTAGTATAGAATTCACTATGGGTTGAAATGATACATACCCGAACGGACTTTAGAATAGGAGAAAATCGTTATGGGTTGAAATGATAAACCCAAGCGATTTTCATTTGAATTGAATTGGGATTACGGGTCGAAATGATATCTACCCGTATATATTTAAATTTCGGATTGAAATGATAAATATCCGTATCACTTAACCATATGAGAAATATATATACAAACACCGTTGGTCCATATATATATAAATATTTTGAAATTGAATTCTATGGTTTTGGAAAGAAATATATGGTTTTAACAAATGTTGATTCTTAAATTTTTATATATAAATAGTAATAATATATATATAGATTTAATTATAATATTAAAAATGGGAATGATTGATTAAATACATATAATATGGTCGAGTATTTAAAATTTATATTTCAAAATAGATTTGGTAATAATTTGAATAAGTTAAGATTGGGAAGGTAATTTGAATTTAGTTGAAATTGTATTCAATAAAGAATTTTATTTAATTAAACCGATTTGAAACTTATTGAAATTGAGATGTAAGATATGATTTATAACTCGGGTTTTGATTTAAGTAATTTAATGAATATTTCTTGTTTAAATAAAGTTTAAGGAAATATTTAATAAAAGTGTAATTTAAGGCTAGTTAAATGATATTGAATTTATTGAGTGAATATTCCCTGATTAAATAATAATGAAGTTAAATCAAGAGCTATATGAAACTGTTAAATTTAACTTTGAAAATGTTGAATATTAAAGCTTTGAAATATATTGAAAATTTAAATGATCTGTTTAGAAATGAATTGATGAATTGAGCTTTGAATAAATTTGAATTTGGAATTTGAAGTTGATTTGAATAGATTTGCTAGACTTGAGGAAATTAAATACTTTACTTTTCAAATCATTTAATATATATATATATACCATTTTGGAAAATAGATATATTTGAAATGAAATGATATTTGGGTTTTGAAGTATAAATTTAATTGAAATGACCACGGTGTTAAAATGTATATTTCCACCTTGTAGATAGTTCTGAAGATCCTTAGAGGATGGTTATCCCAACATTCTTTAAGTTACTCGTATTTCAATTGATATTTCACTTGAGTTGGATTTATTTATATAAGAATGTTAATCCTGACTCGAGTGTTTTGTGTTTTGCTTTACGCTCGGGTCAGACCGAGTGATACAGCATCTGAGACTCACCTTTGGAGTTTGAAGCTTCCTTTGGAGATCCAACTATCGCCTCAGCTTTCAGCTCTTCTAGTTGATTCGTTCAGAGAAGTCATCTGTTGTATTGGAAACTTCACTACATTTGAGATATTCTGTTGTATTTTATTTAACTCTGATGTTTATATAGTAGCTTCATGAACTACTATTTTATCTATTCCGCTGCGTATTATAGTATTACTCTGTGTCTGTGATTCTGTGTTTGATTTATTTACTGCATATGCTGAGTTTTGCCAAATTTTTATTACAATCTGTTATTTTGAATTATTCAAGTCAGACATGTGTGGATTTATTGTCGATTTGAATGGTCCAAAATAACGGGTCGTTACAGTTGGTATCAGAGCCAGGTTCTAGGCAAACTTAGCATATATAGTAAATTTATTTACAGAATCGCTTTCGTTCGAGTTTAATCTTTTCCTTTTGACTCGACTTCCTTTGAACTTTGGAACGTTCCCTACAGTTCCAAAATTCATTCTTGTCTCTCCCTATTTGTATTCTTTTGATTGTGGAGTATCCCATAACTCCACTTCGAATGATCTCTATAAGAATAGGATCCCGCCAATCTTTGAATGATTGTAAAGGGGTCATTGATTCACCGGAGATTTATATATCCCTCGGTTTTGATGTTGCCATCTCTTGTTATGCCGAATTCTATCTTTGGCGATCGAATGTCGATTTGCCTTAGATTTCCACATCGATTATATTCTTGAAGTCACGGTTGACCCGGTTAAGGTCGCCCGCGATTTATATAAGTGTATCCGACTTCTGTTTTATAATTAATTATCTCTTTTTCGTTCGAACCAATCTTCGAATTAGAATCCTAATTGATTAGAGTCCCTCTAATTTGAATCTCTATCTTTGTTTGAAATCCATTCTTAAATCATCCTTTGAAAATCAGGCTTGTTTATATTTTAGAAATTGTTTTATATATCGGAAATTTTATAAGTATGACTATATTCTATATATAAAAGTGAAAATGTTTTCGATAAGGATTATATATACCTCTTAAAATTAAGAATTTGAATTTATGAAAAGATTTGAAATTTTGAAGTTATATAAGAAATTGATTTATATAAAAATGATTTATAACTAAAGGATTTTAAATTTGAAATTCGAGAATTGAACTCCGGTATTTTGAAATTGGTTTTAAGATTTTGAAATATATAATAATAATATGATTTAAAAGTATTTTCCGAATAAGGAAGGTTTCCAATGATTTTATTGAGTTTTGAATGATTTCGATGAAATTTCAAAGAAGTTTTCAAGTAAATAGAAGTCCAGAACCAACTTATGTCGCTGGAAAATAATTTCGGTGATGAGTGCACGCATCATCGACATTGATTTTCGAGTTTCATAGTGGGGAGAGGCCACTTTAGTAGCATTGCTACGCGAGTGATTTTGCGAAACCAATTTTTGACTTCAAATTCCGAAGTAAGATTTGATATTCAAAGGATGTATGTATATATATTTGAAATGATTTGAAGTAAGCCGGTGTTCAGTCCTTGAGTTTCGGATTTGATATAAACCTATCTTTTGAAATTGATTTATTGATTTGTTGTTGATTTGCAGCTCTTGAATTTGAAAATGATTTCTTCAACTATTTTGAAGGTTCGAGCACTTCCAAACTAAGGTTAACTTTTCAAAGCTAAGAAATTTTGAAAAGTATGAATTATTTGATAAAGTATATAAAATTGTTTTGAATGATTAAGTATGAAGTAATATGATTTAAATAAGTTGAAACTGTTTTGTTAAGTATATGAATAAGGCAATTTTAAAATTTTCTAATATGAAATTTAGATTTGAAATGTTTTGAAAAGAATTTGGTCTTCAAAATATTTGAATAAAATTTAGTTTAAATGTTTTAACTTAGTAACATCTTTATGAAACTATATATTTAACAAGTTGGAATAAATATATAAGTTGTGCGTATGTTGTTTTATTCGCATAATTAATTTGATCCAAGTTTGAGTACACAAGTTCGAGGTGGATTACACCATTTCGTGTTAGGATTTTTCATTCGATTCTTAATGGCGAATATTTGATATGGATTTTGGGCTCGATTCTAGAATTCTCTATCATAGTATATGGCTATGCAAGGAGACTGATGGCTTCTAGTCGAGAAACCATATCGAAATCCGCATTAGGGAAGTCGAATGGACAATACTAGTTCGAAAGCGAACTTGTGTGATTCGAGCGAGCGATCAAATGAGATTCTGCGAAATGATGACGTATGTACATCTTATGTTCTAATATCAGTGATATATTTTGACATTGAAATTGAAAGCTGTCGGGTTAGAATATCTTTACTTACTAAAAGAAAATTTCCAATTTAAATTACAAAGATATATAACCCATAAAAGCAAAGATATTAAATCCCAGATGGCTCTTCATACAGCGAAATTTATTTTGAAAAATTTGATCTTTATATAAGATGGACCTTACATAAGTATAAGATGATTTTGAAAACATTTGATTTTGGAAATGAATTGGTTGACTTAAATTATATTGATTTGGAAATTTGGATTTATTTTCTAAATCTATTATTTTGGAAACTTTGAAACTAAAGATATTTAAATTGAGAAGAAATAATTTAGTGAGATTGTATATGATTTTGAAACTAAACCAATATTGAAACAAATTGAAATTTGAGAACCTTATGTTACTAAAAACTTGATTTGGGAGTTGTCGAACTTATATAAAATTGATTTGTATGAGTATGAAATTGATTCGAAAACTATAGATTTGAAAAGGTACTCAATTTGAAAGTGAAATCTTATATAATTGAAGTCTATATAAGTATGATTTGATATACTATTGATTTTGGAAAGTATTTGATTTGAAAATTTAATCTTATATATAATGGATTTTATATAAGTACGATATTTGAAAGTGATTTGAAAAGGTACTATATGATACATATTTTCGAAGTAAAGATATGGAAAGTGCCTTCTGCTTGATATCCGATTTGTGGCCACATCTTGGATTCATTCTATCGATATTATTCTCTCTGATTTTGTTTTTCCGGATATGATACTCGAGTGTCCTTCGAATTCCATGGCGTTACCCATGGTCTTATTGTTCTCTCGTGACTGCATAGCGCAACTGCCTGGCTGAGTCTTGCCTAGGGGTACGGATTGTTTCCTGGGGGATCCAGGCGTAACCATTGTGTATCCTGCAATCTGTGTAGGTCGCGAATAGTAGCGCAAATGCTTGGCTGAGTCTTGCCTGGGGGTACGGATTGTTTCCTGGGGGATCCAGGCGTAACCATTGTGTATCCTGCATTCTACTAGTCATCATGGCGTAACTCGCAGGGCTGAGAAAGCTTACGGATATGGATTGTTTCCTGGGGGATCCAGGCGTAACCATTGTGTATCTGCGAACCATGGTTAGACAAAGGTTTTGTTTGTTGTTTGTTTGGATTGTACTTTCCATATCTGTTTTAAAAAAAAAAAAAGTTTTTCCAGTATTTTCACTGGGTGTTGAAACAGGTCTACTAAGTACCTGGAGAATTCTAGTTTTGCGCCTGATCAACGCACTACCAGAGTCTACAGGAACAAGGATACACTTGTCGAAACATCGAGTTATAAAAGTATTTTCGAAATGAAATTTGTTTCGTTATAAAAAAAATATATTTTATTTTAAAAGTATTTCTAAAAAAGAAATTCTATATTAATATTTGAAATTCTAATGGTTTGAATTAATTATTCATGCCCGATTCTGTTCTTTTGAATCTACCTTATCTGCTCAGCTTTATTTATTCACCTATATTCGGTTTTTCCAAGTCCTCCTTCTTTTCCTTGTTGACTATATCCTTTTAAACATGGTTTAATAGAAATTTTAGTGTTATAAATATTTTAGAAGTTATTAATTAAATAAAACAGATTTAAAGAAATGATTATTGATTTATTAATAATATTTGAAAAGTATTTTAGATAGAATTAATAAATTTATGAATTGTGGATTTAATAGCTTCTTTGTAAATATAAGTAATAATGTAAATAATTGTTTTCAAATGGGTTTCATACATTTATAAAGGTGTCATTTAAACATAAATGGTAGTATAAAGGAAGCAAGAAATTTTACAAATGGATTTTTGAAAGGTTTTAAAGTATATAGGATAATTGAATTGCAAATGAAGTTTTAAAATTTTTAGTAAAATTTATATAGTTCAAATTTATTGTTTAATTTTGACTTTCAATCTATCTTTTCTGTCTGGTTGTTTCTATTCTTCTACCTCCTTCCTTTTCGGGGACGAAAAGTTTTGAGTGGGGGAGAGTGTAACGACCCGCAAAATTTAATGGTTTTAAAAGTATATTTAACTGGAAATTTGTGAAATTTTAAACAATAAAATTTGAAATTAAAAATTTATTATTTGGAATACGTATATTTTAATATAGCAACTGGTAAATTTTCATATGATAATATTGAAGTTTATTTTCCTGTGAAATTTCATTTCAAATCAAACCGGTTAATAAAAGTGAATTTAAAAGTTTTCCGAAACCAAAATATGTCAACAGGAGAAAATTTATTCAGACTATTCTGAATCAGACTGCGAAATTCGTTTTTCCAAATTGGACTTCTACTGCTCCGTTTATCTTAATTCTGGCAAAATAACAGCATTTCTGGTACCGGTTATCGACTTTTGATCGGATGACTGTACCACAGATATCTGTGTACCGTTTTGATCGTCTCGTCACGCTGATCACCACGGTATATTTATTTTTGTATTTTGAGGTCTGGTACGCGTGTGAAGCAATAAACTGTTCGTTGTAACGGTATCGTAAATTGTGACTTTATTTCTTTCTTTGGTTTTAAAATTTGAAGCGTGCTGTCCAATCAAACCTTTAAATTGCTTTTATTTTTTTCAGCTCAATCTAAGGATGACCGTTGCCATCCCATACCATTTCATTTATTTGGGTACATTTTGTTTTATTTATTTGTGCGTTACATTCCCATTTTGAACTGTTCATCCCTTTATAAATTCATCTTCCAGCAACTATTCATTTTCCCCGATTCACTTTTTCTCTGACCATGGCTTGTCTCCATAGGCCTTCGGCCTTCACTCTTTAGCCAACCATCTCGAGATCCCACACCCCACATTAATTGTGCCTCCTCCGGCCTCAACACTTCCATCTCACAGAAGCCCAGCTGAAGCCACTTCCTCCCCTCACCTTGTCGTAGATCATCCTCCTCCTCCTTCCCTGATCCGCGACCCCACAAAACCTACTCAACTCCGATCAACCCCAACATCTCCTCTCTCGGCCGTGCGCCTTCCCTCCGCAATCACCCACCACACCAACCACCAAACTCGCCACTTCCTCACGGTAGCCATACAACTACACAACCGTGTGTTTCATATTAGCATCCCACCTCCTCCATTCGAGATTTGTGAGTATATATCTATATGTATAAGTTTATATATATTATAGATAATGATTTTATAATAACTGTACTTATAGGCTAAGTATATGTGGCAGTGTTATAAAAGTATATACATGAATTTCAAACATTAGTTAATATATAAAAAGGGTTATATATATAGTATGTCTGTTGGTTTTACTTTGCATGTTATATTTGTTTATATATATATAATCTGTTATAGATGCGTAAGTTGTATACTTTTATATATATATAGTTTTATAAGTCTTGTTACAGTATGGTTGTTATATTTATAATATAGTAATATATTAGTATATTATATAATATTTTATTTAGGTATGTTATATTTTTACTATACTTGATTCCAAAAAAAAAGGGGTATGTTATGGCTTTAGTTATATATGTGCGTGTGTAGTGTATATATGTGTTGCGTGTGTATATATATTTGTATATAGGTGTTGTTTTGTTATAATATAAATTATATGATTTACACTATATGTTGTTGCTTGTAAGTAGGATGTATACAGTGTTCACAAAGTTGGTATAAACTGATCTACAATATAATTAAATAAACATTGGCATTTTAATGTAAATGTACAACTGTACGTGTATATTTTAGATATATATATATAAAGTCTGTTAATATTTAAGCGTATGTTGTATGTTTAATAACATATGTATAAGAAGTGGAATTTTATGGCTTCTGTATATAGGATAAATGTTTACAGTCTATAATATTTGTAGTTTTATACTGATTTTTTTTTGTGTGCTATAAGGATATAGATATACCAGTTTATATATATAGGTTTATTTTGCATATATATTTGTATTACGTGTATATTTATAAACGGGTCTGCATATATTTATAATGGGTCTGCATATATATTTGTGTATGTATTAATTGTGCATACATTTTGAGTAGCAGTGTTTGCATATCTAAATAGCTTACATATATTGTTTATATATATCACTAATTTGGATTTAAGTTGATTTTATCAATACCAAATTATAATAATTAAGTGTTGTTTTAAATATAGCATACAATTTATTTTTATATGTTGACTTTAGTATTTAAGTTTAGTTAAAACAATAGATTTTTAAACTTCTATATATATTTAATATAAAATATGTTTGAATTTAGATTTGATTTTATACATATATATATAGATATATATAGTTGTATATATATTAATTCACTTATACCATTTATCTACATCGATCCAACTCTGAGTTGATTTTCGTCTATTCCTATTGATCAGATCTGTTCGTTAAACTCGTGCCAATCTTACTTTGCTTTGGAATTTCGTGCTTGGATTCGTAGCTCGTTTCATTGTCTTTTCTTCTCTGGCCTCGAAAGGTGAGCAATCACTCACGATTAACATTCTTGTATTTATTAAATTTGATTTCAATTGAAACGACAATTGAAATATGATGCTGTAGTTATTTAAATTGTTATATATGCTATTATCTGTATATGTTCACCTGTGACATCTGACACCAGTATTTAGTATTTATATGCTTGTTATTACTATTATATGTATATGTTCACCTATGACATCTGACACCAGTATCTGTTATTTATTGATGATATATGCCTGTTGTTATATTTTATATTATCTGTTATCACTCTGCAAGTTCCCTGTTAGTATAGAATTCACTATGGGTTGAAATGATACATACCCGAACGGACTTTAGAATAGGAGAAAATCGTTATGGGTTGAAATGATAAACCCAAGCGATTTTCATTTGAATTGAATTGGGATTACGGGTCGAAATGATATCTACCCGTATATATTTAAATTTCGGATTGAAATGATAAATATCCGTATCACTTAACCATATGAGAAATATATATACAAACACCGTTGGTCCATATATATATAAATATTTTGAAATTGAATTCTATGGTTTTGGAAAGAAATATATGGTTTTAACAAATGTTGATTCTTAAATTTTTATATATAAATAGTAATAATATATATATAGATTTAATTATAATATTAAAAATGGGAATGATTGATTAAATACATATAATATGGTCGAGTATTTAAAATTTATATTTCAAAATAGATTTGGTAATAATTTGAATAAGTTAAGATTGGGAAGGTAATTTGAATTTAGTTGAAATTGTATTCAATAAAGAATTTTATTTAATTAAACCGATTTGAAACTTATTGAAATTGAGATGTAAGATATGATTTATAACTCGGGTTTTGATTTAAGTAATTTAATGAATATTTCTTGTTTAAATAAAGTTTAAGGAAATATTTAATAAAAGTGTAATTTAAGGCTAGTTAAATGATATTGAATTTATTGAGTGAATATTCCCTGATTAAATAATAATGAAGTTAAATCAAGAGCTATATGAAACTGTTAAATTTAACTTTGAAAATGTTGAATATTAAAGCTTTGAAATATATTGAAAATTTAAATGATCTGTTTAGAAATGAATTGATGAATTAAGCTTTGAATAAATTTGAATTTGGAATTTGAAGTTGATTTGAATAGATTTGCTAGACTTGAGGAAATTAAATACTTTACTTTTCAAATCATTTAATATATATATATATATACCATTTTGGAAAATAGATATATTTGAAATGAAATGATATTTGGGTTTTGAAGTATAAATTTAATTGAAATGACCACGGTGTTAAAATGTATA
The DNA here is from genome assembly GCA_030737815.1 of Allium fistulosum. Taxonomy (NCBI): domain Eukaryota; kingdom Viridiplantae; phylum Streptophyta; class Magnoliopsida; order Asparagales; family Amaryllidaceae; genus Allium; species Allium fistulosum. The sequence goes on from CM060902.1 coordinate 1,392,417,174, forward strand.
TTTCCACCTTGTAGATAGTTCTGAAGATCCTTAGAGGATGGTTATCCCAACATTCTTTAAGTTACTCGTATTTCAATTGATATTTCACTTGAGTTGGATTTATTTATATAAGAATGTTAATCCTGACTCGAGTGTTTTGTGTTTTGCTTTACGCTCGGGTCAGACCGAGTGATACAGCATCTGAGACTCACCTTTGGAGTTTGAAGCTTCCTTTGGAGATCCAACTATCGCCTCAGCTTTCAGCTCTTCTAGTTGATTCATTCAGAGAAGTCATCTGTTGTATTGGAAACTTCACTACATTTGAGATATTCTGTTGTATTTTATTTAACTCTGATGTTTATATAGTAGCTTCATGAACTACTATTTTATCTATTCCGCTACGTATTATAGTATTACTCTGTGTCTGTGATTCTGTGTTTGATTTATTTACTGCATATGCTGAGTTTTGCCAAATTTTTATTACAATCTGTTATTTTGAATTATTCAAGTCAGACATGTGTGGATTTATTGTCGATTTGAATGGTCCAAAATAACGGGTCGTTACATTCCCAATACCAATTTACTTAAGAACTTCATTCTTCATTTCTTAAGTTCAATATAAATATTTCTTATATTTATTTTACTTCTTCACTGCTGAAGTTTATATTCAAATTGAATTCCAATTCCATATAAAATCTATTTGCTTCAATTTATTAGTTATTTTCAAATCTAAATACTTTCTCCCAATTTTCATTTAGATTTTCATCTTCAATTTTTCTTGAATTCAATTTATCTTCAAACTCTGAATATTGAATTTTGTTCACCTTATCTCAACCCATATTTAATTAACCATTTCCTTTTATTAGTTTCACTTACTAATTTATTTAAAATCTCAAATAAAAGTTTATTTGCAAACTTTTTCTTCCTTTAGTTTCTTCGAACAATTTCTTCAATTTTCACTTTACTTAACATACACACTTTAAATTAATTACCATTCCAAAATTCAATTAAATTCATTTTCTTACCAATTTAAATCATTTGTCGTTAGTGAAAAAATTTAAAAAAAAATTCTAACTCCCAAAATTTCCAGAAATTTTGGCAGAGTCTCCTTTGTACAGAGGAGCTTTTGCAATTTGACAAGAGATATAAATATATATACATCGACCCACACGGTCGGAAAACTAAAAAAACAAACAACAATTCATATTTCCTATCTTTTTTTTATTGCGTAGGCGTACCTTTATTTAGCATTTTTAAGCAAGCGGCTTAATTATTTAGCATTTTGCGCGATCAAAACCAGCCAAACGGCTTTCTTGTACCTGTATTTACTCAATTCAAACATGTAAGTGCCAAATATATGCAATTTACAACATTTCATTTGCGTTTACAAAGCTAATACATGAATTCTATAAACAATGCATGTTATATAGTTTTTCATAAGCACATATAAGGTTTCGACACCTATTTCAATTGCATATTTGCATAATTTTCATTCGAAACCATTTTATTTAGACTCGACAACATTCCTTGCTTGTATATTAATAACCATTTCCAAAATTAATTCATCTCTACCACTTTTATTTAATGGACTTTCATTTTCACCCGAAACCAAGCTTCCATAAATTTAAACTTAAGTTAATTTACTACAAATCATTCCAATTTCATAACTTAAGTTCATTCTCATTTTATTTGATTCTCATCAAATTTCATCTAATTCAAATTGTCCATTCTCTTTATCCATTTTAAATTTTAATTCACACTCTCAATTTATTTCTAAACTTATTTCATTAATAACAAGACCAATTAAAATTCTATTTAGGTAACCATTTTACTCAATTTACTAAAAAAATTCAGATTCACTAGTATTTTACTTATTTAAAATAGCTAAAACATGCATTTGATAAACAATGCATGCTAAACAGTCCTTCAGAAGAAATTGCCAATGTTCCAACATTAATTTTAATTGTTGACAACCAATTCATATACTATTTCAATTGTTTCAATCTACCCATATACTATTTTCATTTAATTTAAATAGTTTACAACTTAATTGCTTACATTCAATTCATTTTTAACTCAAACAATCCCATTTATATTACCATAATATTTTAAATAAGCTTCCAGAGTTTAAACATTCAAAATCAGATTTGAAAAATATACATATCCAAATCAACCATTCTTCGAATCTCAATACCAGACCCCATTTTCAAAACCATTCCAATTTAAAACAATTTGGCAGCAATTTCTCTTCTGGAAACTCGAAAATGAACATCAATGATGCTTCAATCATCACCGAAGTTATTTTCCAACGACCGAAAGAGTCAATGCTTTTATCTCTTTAAAAACGATTCAAATATTTTTAATTTTAAATTTCACTAGATTTCAAATCCAATTCAAAATATTTCTCAACTACTATCACCATTATTACTCCAAATCTTTTGAAAACCTTTTTCAATCCAAGGAATTTAAACTTTTCCCAAAAAATATCAAATTCCAAATCCATCCAATTCATCTTCAACATTACTCTGAAAATTTCAACTCAATTTATTTTCAAATATTTCTTTGGGATTCTATTTCAGATTATAAATCACATTTATAGTTTACATTTACATATCTCATTTGTATATGAATTTATTTCTTAGCTGTTAGTTATGATTTCAATTTCTTATTCAATTTCCTCACAATAGTGATAATAATTTAATATTATCACTCCCTAACAACCAAGCAACCAAATATAACTATAATGATTTACGGAAAATTACTTCTTTTATATACAAAAATAATTTGGGTAAAATTATTTCATTTACCCTATTTTAAAACAATACTGTGTCGAATTGTTCTATTCAAGTGTTTAGAAAATCCTTCGATACAGTTGTCCAGACTGTGCCGATGAAGGTTCATATACCACTCAATAAATCAATCAACACAATATAAAACCATTTTATTCGCTAACAAATACGCGCTAATATCTATTATTACACTCAAACTCATTCTAGAGTACTACTGACTCTATCTCTAATGAGTAATCCCCACCAGAGCCAAGGTTCTCGCTTAACCTTTCAGCTCGGATACCACTGTAATAACCCGCAAACCCATACCCCTTAAATCGACACTATTCTCCAACATATCGACTCAAAGAGAACATAAATATGAACCATTAGGGTTAAAGAAGAAGGAGGTAGAAGAAGAAGAAATAAAATAACACCAGAATCTCACATCGCAGCGGAATAAAATATAATAGATAATAACTGATCTTTACAGAAAAGAAACTATATCTGTTTATACATACGTCACCAGAATACAACATCAGAGTACAATAAAATCAACATCACGATTTAGGACAGTTATAATAACTTGTCCCACATACAGAATACACAACATACACAACACAGCGGAATATACATCATATACGTGTGATAAGTCTCACCATCCAGCTCGTCTCTTGAGCTCCACAGCATCATAACATGTATCCTACAATACTCGGTCTGACCCGAGCATTATAATAAAATAACACCCGAGTCAGTTTGGAAAACCAGCGTGAGAAAACACACTCAATTGGATTATTAAAGTTTTCCAAACCCTTTGAAATCAAAAGCATCTCGTAAGACCACGCCACAAATAAACATGTCGGGTTTTTACCTTACGATAGCCAAAACACTTTTATCAAAATCCTCTGATATTATAGTAGTGTCTATATACAAATACTTATTCAAATAGCTGAAATTGTTACATGATTAAATTCCATCATACTAGCCACAAAGTGGGTTCTACAAACAAAAACCGTAAAGGCACGTAGGGAGAATGGATTTCCAACTAATGAGTACGCACTGGGGTACCACCTGTCATAGTACCTGGTCTAGATCAGCGTACCAAGGACCACGCCCGATCCCCTGCAACACAAGGCCGGAACTACCCCTTACTGGATAATCCCGAGTAAGATCACCCCGCGGTTGGGGTCAGCAACCGCACCACACAGCCGAAATAAAAAGGGACATCTAGGCAGGGATGACCTCACCCTAATGGGTGCTACCCACATAGCCTTGCTGCATAACCCCTGATTTTAAGTCATTCCCGATTGATGAGGCTCGAGGCTAAGCGTTACCTTTTTAGAACACATCTCTTAGAATGCCCACCGTCTACCTGACGATGTTCCGAAAGCATTCATCCATACAAGTCCGTCCCGGGTTCGAACGGAACCGAAGGCACTACTCCTACTACATCCATTTTGGAATCACCCTCAGGATTAGTAGCGATTAGCCCTTGCACTTCACTGCTACATCTTCGATTCCAAACACGTTTTCCTCATGAAAACGTACAAACCGGATCGAAGTGGTTTTCGGGAGATGAATCCCGATCCCGGTCTCTTCGAAACGATCGGCGCATTGGCCAATATTTGATAGTCATTTATTTAACTATCAATTACATCCACAACAAATCATTAAGCCACAATAATTTCTCCCAGATTATTTATTTATCTCAAATATCTTCGCAAGATATATTTCCACCTTTTAACCCTTTGAAAACAGTTTCAAACTGTCTCTCTCTCATGGAATAAATTCCCCAAATAATTTCTATTTCCACTGAAATCACCTAGTACAAATACTTTAGATTTTAAAAATAACTTAAAAACACTTTATTATAAAATATACTTTAAACATTTAAATTAAAAACTACTTTAATACTTTACTAAAAAATATATACTTTAAGAATATTTAAAATAAAACTACTTTATAAAATATAAAACTAACTTTTTATCTTTTAAAACATAATACCCAGTCACCTTTAAATAATTACTACTAAATAAATTTGGAAAATACTTACTTTAAAACTTAAACGTTTAAAAATAATAAATTTTCTAAAACATGCATTTAAAACAATCCTTAAAACTTTTAACTTATACTTAAAAATTTGCTTTGAAAACGTACTTGGCTATCTTGGGAAATACACTTCCCTTTCACATCTTTTAAAAATAAATCACTATTTATTTTTAACCAAATTTACCCATTCCTTTGATAAATTCCCACCGTGAATTTATTCTTCCAAATATCCACCAATATATTACTTCACTTTTATAAACCCAGTTTATAAATTTCATAGTCTCATCTTCCTTTTAAGATCCCAGTTTTCAAACATTTAATCAATTTTCAAATTGATTTCCAAAATTTACTCCATTTTAAAATAATTCCTTTACTTCACAATTTTATTTCAAAATCCATTAACTTCCGATTTTATTTCTTTATTATGATTTAAAACCCCTTTGTATCTGAAAATACCAATTCCATATTTTTTTTCCAAATTCCTTCTTTATCCTTTTTAAATAAATTTAAAACCTTGAATTTTAAAGTAAATTCTTTATTAATTTAAATAAAATCACGTAAGTTTAAATTTCCATTATTTCTCTGTTTGCTCAAAATCCTCTTTTACCATATTCGAAATTTATTTATTAGGATTTTAAAATTACTTATATTCTTTTCCAATTCATTCTTAAATTTATTCAAATTCTCTATAATTATTTTACTTGAAAATTTACTCTTTTATTTTCTTTTCAAAAATTCAATTCTATATATTTTGATAGCTTAGAGTATCGAAATATATTCAAACAAACCATAGCATTCAATCTCAATTGTCCATATAATCCATCACAGGAAAATCAAATATTCATAACACAGAATATTAAACAATCTAAATGATTTTGAGGAATCCAGTTGGATCCCTCCAACTTGTTTCCCTGCATCCACAGATGTTAGCACAATACCAATTCCACTTCGAGGTGGAATATCGCGGTATATGGGTTTATATAATATCATCCGCTATTATGCGGCGCATAGGGTCTCATCCGCTATATAATGTGGGAAATCAACTACGACCGGCCCAATTTGTAAAGAAGAAGCATTCCTCTCTATTTTTACTTCTGTGCAAAAAAATCCGGCCGATCCTTTTCGTTTCTTTGTTCCTTTTCAAAAGCTAGGGTTTCTGGTAAAATTAAAGACGCCGATTTGACTCGATCGATTGCAGTGATGAGTTTAGGTCGATTTGCCTTGTCAATCGATTCTCTGGCTTTGATAGGCTTGCGGCTGCTCCAATTGTCGAGTATGATTCCTGCTTTTAATTGGTACGTGTTTTCCCTTTTTCAATTTATACTTACACTCGACTTGATTCGAGTTCTGGACGATGCTTGCTCTCCGATTTATTTGAACTCGAATGATTCACTGCCGATAATGATGGTTGGGATTTTATAGGGATCGAACACCTTATATTTACGTTCGTATATTTGTGTTGAATTCTTCAAATATTTTTGCTTGGCCATTCGATTTTGCTTGAATACTTGTGATTTATCTTGACTGGTTTATTTGTTTACACGTTACTGATACATTTTTATTTGCTTGGGTCGGTTCCTTATTTTGCTCCTACGATCATGGACATTTTAATTTTGAGATAATTTGGAAATTTTGCATCTTGACTTGTTCAATTTGAAATTCACTGCAACGTTGTTTTGACCCATGGTTTTGCTGTTCCATTTATTTGCTGGCAAATTTCTAATTTTTTTGAACTGCTGTTACATTCTCTTTTCGAACCATGACTTTGTTTCTACTGCTTGCTTGCATCTGTAGTTGTATCAGTCTTCAATTCATTTATGTTGAACTGCTTCACTATCATTTCATTTCTATATTTACTGATGCTTGAGTTTTAATGATGATGTATCCATGTTGCATATGCATATACTTGTGTATCACCATATATGTACATACATACAAATGTATGTGTGTGTATATGTGTTGTGATGTCACTGGAATCTTGTTTTACTTGAAGTCAAGTCTGGTTGAAATTGTTGTCTTTGTTATGCTCGTACACATCCATACCGTGGTCAGTTTGCTTCACGTCGTAACTGGACTTGTTCCATTTAACTGGTGTATTGTGGTCTACACTTGATTTCTGGTCTGGTTGCACTTTTTCATTCATTTCTTCATTATCATATTTGACTGTGTTGATTTAGAGAGCTAGTTGTTATGTTTTGTTGAAGCTCCATGTCTTATGTGTTGCATATTGAACTGAGTCTGTTGAACTGCTTGTATTATTCGATGTCTCCTCTATTGCACATGTTTGTCACTGTGTATACATTCATGTCTAGTTGTGTGATCTAGTCAGTGATTATTCAATTTCATTATTTTGTCTATGAACTTGAATTTGTGTAGTCCTGCACTTGTCTTGTGTTCATGACTTCGTAACATTGCAGTTGCATGTGTGGTTGTGTCCTCTTGGAGTCTGGTATACTTGTGATTCTGACTTCTATTTCATGTGCACTTGGTTCTTGCATTTGGTGTCATATGCATGTCTGATTGTCACTGGTTCATCTTGATTTGTGCATTTGTTGAATCATGTTGGTGTGAAATGACCCTAGCTATTTCACCTAATTTTTACTAGGATTTTTTTTTACATCAATAATTTCCTAGAGTCATTTAGCCTTTCCACTAAATTATCCAGGATCCTAATTTTCTACTAATATATTTATATCAGTTCATTAATAGATATTTTCACATACATATGAAGATGTATGTGACCCTCTTGCTTGGATCAGAGTGTTGTTTAACAAGAGTGCATCCTGATTGAATTTGAATTTCTAATCAACCATTACATAGCTCATTTTCCATGCCTATTGATATTTGAGTCAGGGTAATGAATCCCATAATCATATGAAATCTATACTTAGTAATTTTTGACCATTCCTATAGTGATTGTCTGTTAGTTTGAGATAGCAAAGTGATCTAAGATTATATAGCAAGCCACCATAATTTTAGTTTAATTGTTTGGTATTTGATTAAAGCCAGAAAGGAAAATGATATACTCATTTATCATTTTCAACACAAGTGATTTTATCCAAATTTCTTTACTTATAACCAAGTTAGTTTAGTAATTCTTTCATAATCTATATAGTTGTATTTTTCTGAACCAAATTTATTCCCTAATCCCTGAGTTACCTCAGCTTGCATCTAATTTACAGGTTGCTTTACTGGATTTAGAGGATCCAGATTTTATGGTCATAAAGCATGGGTGGTGTCTATGTGGTTTGTGTATATTTCAGATGTGTTGGGCTATCTGAACTAAGAATGCTACTCAACAATACAAGTGAATTGCTTAAATAGTTGGTCTTATCTTTATATATACATTTTGCAAAGAAAGCTTCAGATTTCTACAAATGCATTTTCTTCCTTTACACTCAAAAACTCTGGTCATCTTGATCAACCCAGGCCTCACTATTTTTGAAGTGGGTTAACCTCATGACTAGATCATCAAAACATTAGTGCCTGGCTATTGCAATGTGAATTCAGATTTAAGATACTTGGAAAATCTCTTAGAACATGTACACCTTTTTATAAAATGCGCAAATATATATATATATATATATATATATATATATATATTCTTCTTTTATCAAAACACTTCTGCATATTATTTCTAAATTCTTGAGATATTACTTCTAGCTAAAAATTCAGATTTTTAACTTTCAAACTTAAAGTTTTAAGTAACTTGAAATTAACTAATACAGTATATGTATATACATATCCATTCTCAATTACAGGCATATATCATTTACAGATTTCCACCATAATACTCAAATATATATATTCTTGCAGGTTAATCCCAAACTTAATACATTACTAGATTCAGTTAGAACAACTAAATAAATTCAAGCATTCAAGATCATTACATAACAACCAAAGCAGAACTGTAAAAACTTCCCAGATTACATGCAAATAATTCATTCTAAGTTCTTATTTAATTCTAATTTAGCATGCTTATTGTAACGACCCGTAAATTTCAACTGTTTTAATAACGTAATTAGTTGAAATTTTGTGAAATTTTAAACGATAAAATTTTGAAATAAAAATTTATTATTTGGAATGCGTCTAATTAAACATAACAACTGGTAAATTTTCGTCCGAAAATATTAAAATTTATATCGCGCGTAAACTTACTTCAATATAATCAGTTAAAAAGCGATGAAAATAAAATGTTTTCGAAACCTAAATATTTTTACATAGAAAAATTCTAAACCATCTTCTGAGCAAGACGTCAGTTTGTCGTTTTTCCAAATTCGGACATCTTTGGCTCCGTCGATCTTATTTTTCAACGTTTTTCTTGCATTTTCCGCTGGTAGAAAATTCGAATTTTTAAAATTAAATCATACCACTGAAATCTGTATACCGCTTTGATCGTCTCGTCGTGTTGATCTCTGTGGTATATTCAACTCTGTGTTTTGAATTTCGGTGCGCGACGAAATCGGCGTAACGGTTCGTCGTATCGGTTCCGTATTTGTGGCGTTTTGTTTCATGTGCCTTTTCAAATCTTCATCCGTGTAAAACAATCAGTAACTGCTCTATTAAATTCCCGAAACAACTCTTGACCTTTGGTTAGCTTGCTGCATTCAATATCTATTGGTTAGTTTCAAGTTCTATGGGTTGCCATTCATTTTACTCATTCCTTCATTTTACTCATTCCTCCTCACGTCCTTTATTTGCCTGAGACTTCCCATTTTCCATTTTCCTTCTCTCGGCTCAATCTCTCCTCTTCCCCTTTCTCCTGCAAGCCTCACACGCACACTCCCTCGACCTTGCTTTTCACTCGAAGCAGATCATCCTCGGCATCTCCATCCACCTCCCTTATATTGACATCAACCCACGCGTAAGCCTACATGACCCATCCGCCACCTGAATCCCCTCCACAACCCGAGCAGCGTTCACTCACCGAAGGACACCGTCCTCTGGCCACGACCCACCAGCTCGCTCGAGCACCCCTGAACCCCATCACCAACCAGCAGTGAAAACCCACTTCGCAGCATCTCTCTCATGCCGAACCCACTCTCCCTTGCTCCTCTCGCCTCCAAAGCCACATGCCTGCAACCTGACACCACAACCGAGCATCTCCATTTCCCCACCTCCACCCTCCATCAACGCCGGCCCATCAGTAGTTGCCACCACCACCTCCTCCGCTTGCCTCCTTTTCTCACGCAAACCCATGCGTTCCACCACTGTTCATTTCCCTCATTTGTTTCACGCGTGGCAGCCCACAACCCTGACCTGTCCTCCTCCTCTTTTACGCAAACCTCCGCTGGCTCCTCTCCTACGTGCCTGCCCTCCTCTGCTCGTTTTATATAGGTTTGTTTTTTTTGTTTTGTTTTTTTTAAAGAAAAAAAAAACCTGTCAGAAAAACCAATACTAAATATATGTTAGATTTAATATACTAGTTGTCTGCATACATCCCTATAGTCTACGTGTATTTAGCTGTTGTGTGGCATGCATGTGTTTGTATAAGGTTATATTAGTTTAAAGTATATTAGTATAGTCTATTACGTATGCTAGTAAATATTTGTTTATAAATATACTTTACATATGGGGTTTAAAGTCTAGCAGCTTATGCATATATTGTATATAAATGGAACCTGCACTCGTAATTTGTTGTTGCCATGTGTTGACCACTTTTGCATGCTTTTCATCATACCTTATATTCTTATTTATCATACGTGGGCTTCGAGCATAGGAATCTTAAAATATGTATCTTATTTTTTTGTTGAACATGAATAGGTGGTTCGAGATGTGTGTTGTGATTTAAAAAAAAAACTTAGTTATTATATGATATTTATACATTAGTTAACTTTACACGTTCTGTTATATACGATTTTATTTTACTGAAGTATTGTTTTTCTGAATTTTTTTTTTAGTTTCAACCGAATGGTATATATATTGACTTTTACTAATTCAGTCGTAGCTATTCATTTGAACCATACTTCTACAGAAGGCTATTTGAAATTCTGATTTAAAACACTGATTTCAAAGCCTACATGAACTGAAGGTGAGCATAAACATAAAGCACCCTAAAATTCCACAAGTAATAGAATATCTGAGAGGATCAACATGTGTATTTCTAAGTGATTAGTGTACATAACTGTAATTTGATTTTATAATTTATCATATTTGTAACTTACCATACGTAAGGAAAAATAACATGATGGACAAGCTATGAAATTTCAGGAATCAAATGTTCTTTGTTTACTCTAAAAAAAATATATATAGGTTCACAGATACCATTTTATTCATCGATCCAATTCTGATTTTATTTCGTCTATTTCTATTGACCAGCTTTGATTGTCGAATTCATGCCAATCTAGCTTTGTTTTGGGATTCGTGCATGGATTCGTAACTCAATTTCAACATCCGTATCAGTGTGCGTATCCGTGTCATCTTCTCGTTCATCTCTAGCCTCGAAAGGTGAGCAATCACTCACGATTTACATTCTTTTATTTATTAAATTTGATTTCAATTGAAACGACAATTGAAATATGCAACTGTTAGTTATTTACACTGTTATATCTGTTATTACCTGAATCAGTTCATCTGTGACATCTGACACCATTATCTGTTATATATGCAATGATAATCCAGTTTGGTTGTTAAATGATTGATTGTTTGATGTTTAACGTTAAATTGTTAATGATGTAAGTGATAAATAATTTGAAATTGAAATTTACGTAGGATAGTTAGATTTGATATATATGTTAAATTTGATTAACTAACATTTGTATAATATGACCCCTTTAACTGTTAAAGTTATTGACACGTAGGATCTGTTTAATTACATCTTGAACCACTGAATGTATGTTGTTAAATTGATGATGGATGAAATTGTAATAGATGACAAGTGAAAACCGTAATGTAATAATCTTTAATCTACATGAAATGATAGTGTAGATTCTAGAAATAATTATATTAATTTACACAAATAACAATGTGAATTAATACGGTTATTTCGGGATTATTTGAATTGATTATTGGATTGTTATTGTTTGTTGTTATTGTTTGTTTATTTACTTTGACACCATCCCAGTTATCACACTGCAAGTTCCCTTTGTTATGCTTTGATTTTGAATTGAATTGGAATCGGGTTGAAATGATAAATACCCAATTGAACTTGACCTAGGATAGGAAATTAAATAAAACCCGATTGGTCAATAATTTGATTTAAAAATAAACGAAGATTTTATTGGAATAAATAATATGGTTTGAAATAAAGTTGAAATTTGGATTTTAATGAAAGGAAAAGGTTAATATTTAATAATCGGAAACAAAATGTTAATAATGAAATTGATGGAAAAATGTTGTTTAAATTTGAGAAATGAATGAATTAAACTTTGAAATGATTTAATAATTAAGTTGAAAATTATAATTAAGCTGAAATTATTAAACTTTGAAATTATGTAATAATTAAGTTTGAATTATTTAATAATTAAATAAGATTGAATTATTTAACGATTAAATTAAATTGAATTTTTGAATAAGTGAATTTTACTTCGTAATAATTGAAATTGAGATTTCTTTATTAATTAAGTTTTGGAAATTATTTAAAGTAAGTAAATAAATAATTGAAATTGAACTTCTTTAACAAGAAATGAAAATGTGATATTTTGGAATAAATGTAAGACTTGTAATTGAAAGAATTGATTTGACGAATTTAACGTAATTCAAAATTGTAAGTTTTGATTTAATGAAGTTGAATTTAAGAAGTTGATTTAATGAATTGGAAATTTAATAGAAATTGTTTTGAATGATAAAGTAACTTAACGAATATTGATTAAAATCGATAAATGAAGTTAAATTGATTTGAATGTTAAATTAAATGGATTTAAATGATTTCGGAATGAATCTTATGTACGAATTTAAATTGATATTTGAATTGTTTAAATAAAGATTGAAATTGAATTATAAGATTTTGAAATTATGAATTTGGAAGTTTTGAAACGTAAATTTTGGAAATTGGTTTTTGAAAGACAAATGAAATGTTGGTTTATGAATTGAAATTGAAATTGAAATTGATTTGGTTTTGAAATAAACAAACGACCAATTGGTGTAATAATTACGAAAGTTATTAAAGAGACCGGAATTCGGTTATGGATATACTCTCTATCTAAACCGAAAACCACTTTAATAACTATACGCGGAGTGATGATCCAGAATGAAGTGGTTGGAATGATGTACGTGATGACTGAAGAAAGTGAACGATAATGGATAGCCTTGACACTTGTGTCAAATTGGAAATGACTAAAACAGGAGCTGTGCCGGGCCAATGGAGGATTGATACCTCAAGTGGACACACTTCTTCGAACTACTTATACTTGTTGTCGATTGGTGCACCCTTGATTTTGGGAGTGTTGTCTCACGGTGTTGCGGGCGCTGCGGCGTTGCGTTCTCACCAGCCCGGATCAGGCGAACGGTAGTATCACTATCTTGGGTATAGCCTCATGTGCCTTGTCATACTTGTATTCCATTTATGCGCGACCACTATGATTTTGATTTGTACCTTGAGTATATGGATTGCCCTCTGGTGACTTCCGGTTTTGGGGAAACTACGGTCTTGTATATACTTGTGGGAATAAAAATGTGTTAAGGGTGGAATGGGCCATGACTTAACGCTATTTTGATATCTTCTTATATTACTGATAGACATTATCTACTTATCGTACATTACTACATAGTAGATAGTTTGACGGATCCTTAAAGGATGGTTATTCCAACATCCTTTGAGTTACTTGTATTTCAATTGCTATTTCACTTGAGTTGGATTTATTAATATGAGAATGTTAATCCTGACTCGAGTGTCTTGTGTTTTGCTTTACGCTCGGGTCAGACTGAGTGGTTCAGCTTTCGAGACTCACCTTTGGAGTTGGAGCTTCGCTTGGAGATCCAGCTATCTATCCAGTTTTTAGATATTCGATGATTCCAGTGATGTATTCTGATTTGTATCTGATGTATTGTATTACTCTTCTGTTGTAAACTCTGATGTATTTTATATATTCATATAGTAGCTTCATGAACTACTATCTCTTTTATTTCCGCTGCACTTATTACTCTATGTCTGTGATCTGTGATTATTCATTTATTTACTGTATATGTTCAGTTTGCCAAATTTAAATTAACAACGCGGTATTTTGAGCAATTCAATTCCGGCATGAGTGTCTACCTATACACTTATAATGGATGCGAATGGTCCAAAATGGCGGGTCGTTACAGTTGGTATCAGAGCTTTGGTAGCTCTAGGCAAAACTTAACATATAAAGTAAATGTATTTACAGATCACTCTCATTCGAGTTTCAATCTCTTCCTTTGACTCAATTCCTTTGAATTTTGGAACGTTCCCCTCGGTTCCAAAAATTTATTCGGGTCCCTCACTATTCGTCTCCTTTCTATTCTGGAGCACCCCATAACTCCATTCCGAAGGTTATCTATAATAGATCGGCGGTCTCGCCAATCTTCGAATGATTCGTAAAGGATTAAACTCCTTTACAATAGGCATTGATTTACCGGAGATTTCTGTATCCTCGGTTTACGATGCTATCTATCTCCTGCTATACCTGAATTTTATTTCTTGAGATCGAATGTCGATTTACCTCGGAATTCAGCATCGATCTTATTCTTGAAGTTACGGACGACCCGGTTAAGGTTGTCCGTGAATTAAATAAACTCATCCATCTCCCGATTGTGGTAATTGAATTATCTCATCTTCTGTTTCAAACTTATCTTCGAATCAGAATTCTTTTTGATTTGAGTCTTGCAAAAATTTGAATCTCTACCCTTGCTTTAAAATCCATTCTTGAATCGTCGAGCGAGGAAGAGTATTTGTAAATTAATATTTAAAATGTTTTATATATTGTGTTGTTTGAGTTGTTGATGTGATTTGGATTTTCGATCGATTCGTCTGATCAACGCTATCGATAGGATTTCTAAAACACTTGAACAGAGCAAACTGACACAATATTATTTTCAAATTTGGAAAATGAAATAAATTTGTCTGATTATATTGTGAAAATATAAGTAAAAATTTTTCTGGAATTTAATAGGTAAATTAAATTGTTGTTTGAAATGATAATATTTGATTATCATTTATTGTTCTGAATAAATTTATAAATACAGTGTATAAATTTATTGGAATTTGAAATGAATTTAGTTCAGAAATTTGAGAATTTATTAGTTTCCGGTGATTTCAAACTTTGGTTCTTAGAATTTTAAAATATATTGTATTGAAAGTATTTTCGAATAGAAACCGTTTTCAAAGAATTTTAAAATGTTGAAATCAGTGCTCTTCTCTTTGTCGCTGGAAAATAATTTCAGTGATGGCGGCCGCATCATCGACATTCATTTTCGAGTTTCGAAGTGGAGAAACCATTCTGTAGCTTTGCTACGGTTTTGTTTTGAAAAAAATATATTTTGATTTAAGTTTCTTCAGTATAATTTGATTTATATATATATATATGTATCTTATTTTAAAATTTAATTTGATTTGATATAAATATATTATATATATCTCTAAATTGTTTAAAGTTAATCAGAAATCTAATTCTTAAATTTTGTTAAAGGATGATTTTAATTATATATAAAACCAAAATTTGGAATAAATATTTAAACTTGAATAATTGAATTGGGAAAATTTTATTGTAGATTGTTCAACTGCATTCTAATACAACTTACCTAAATCATTCAAAAGTTGAATATGTAATTGGATAAAATATAATATAAATTGAATTTATAAATAAAATTTGAGTGTTTATAATAAATGGTATACACTAAATTTTGATTATAAAGATGTTAATAGAGTTAGATAGGATAATAAAGTAAAACTCAGATAAATTGAAAAATAAATTTGTTTTGAAAGAATTAATAAATTGAAATTAGATCAATTTATGAAAATACCTTGAATTTAAAAGCAATTAGTAAATATAAATTAATTTAAATTCGAAACTTTTATGTTTTAAATAAATTTATATGGGTTAAATATATGTGATTAGATATGTTAAGTAGAATAAATTTAATTATAATTTGGAATAAAGAAGAATTTAAAATTGTTGAAGAAAATATGATTATAATAAAAGACCATTCAAATTTATGGTTTTTATAAATTGTAAATTGAAGATAAATGGGATAATAAGATAATGAATTTATAAATAGTTGAGATTGATTTTAGTAAAATCAAATAGATTAAATCAATTATTGAATATCAATTAATTTAAATTTCAATTTATATGGTTTAAATTAATTGTTATTTTGTATTTCAAATCTGTTTTCTTTCTAGTTGTTTCTATTCTCCTACCTCGTTCCTTTTCGGGGACGAAAAGTTTTGAGTGGGGGAGAGTGTAACGACCCGTAAATTTCAACTGTTTTAATAACGTAATTAGTTGAAATTTTGTGAAATTTTAAACGATAAAATTTTGAAATAAAAATTTATTATTTGGAATGCGTCTAATTAAACATAACAACTGGTAAATTTTCGTCCGAAAATATTAAAATTTATATCGCGCGTAAACTTACTTCAATATAATCAGTTAAAAAGCGATGAAAATAAAATGTTTTCGAAACCTAAATATTTTTACATAGAAAAATTCTAAACCATCTTCTGAGCAAGACGTCAGTTTGTCGTTTTTCCAAATTCGGACATCTTTGGCTCCGTCGATCTTATTTTTCAACGTTTTTCTTGCATTTTCCGCTGGTAGAAAATTCGAATTTTTAAAATTAAATCATACCACTGAAATCTGTATACCGCTTTGATCGTCTCGTCGTGTTGATCTCTGTGGTATATTCAACTCTGTGTTTTGAATTTCGGTGCGCGACGAAATCGGCGTAACGGTTCGTCGTATCGGTTCCGTATTTGTGGCGTTTTGTTTCATGTGCCTTTTCAAATCTTCATCCGTGTAAAACAATCAGTAACTGCTCTATTAAATTCCCGAAACAACTCTTGACCTTTGGTTAGCTTGCTGCATTCAATATCTATTGGTTAGTTTCAAGTTCTATGGGTTGCCATTCATTTTACTCATTCCTTCATTTTACTCATTCCTCCTCACGTCCTTTATTTGCCTGAGACTTCCCATTTTCCATTTTCCTTCTCTCGGCTCAATCTCTCCTCTTCCCCTTTCTCCTGCAAGCCTCACACGCACACTCCCTCGACCTTGCTTTTCACTCGAAGCAGATCATCCTCGGCATCTCCATCCACCTCCCTTATATTGACATCAACCCACGCGTAAGCCTACATGACCCATCCGCCACCTGAATCCCCTCCACAACCCGAGCAGCGTTCACTCACCGAAGGACATCGTCCTCTGGCCACGACCCACCAGCTCGCTCGAGCACCCCTGAACCCCATCACCAACCAGCAGTGAAAACCCACTTCGCAGCATCTCTCTCATGCCGAACCCACTCTCCCTTGCTCCTCTCGCCTCCAAAGCCACATGCCTGCAACCTGACACCACAACCGAGCATCTCCATTTCCCCACCTCCACCCTCCATCAACGCCGGCCCATCAGTAGTTGCCACCACCACCTCCTCCGCTTGCCTCCTTTTCTCACGCAAACCCATGCGTTCCACCACTGTTCATTTCCCTCATTTGTTTCACGCGTGGCAGCCCACAACCCTGACCTGTCCTCCTCCTCTTTTACGCAAACCTCCGCTGGCTCCTCTCCGACGTGCCTGCCCTCCTCTGCTCGTTTTATATAGGTTTGTTTTTTTTGTTTTGTTTTTTTTAAAGAAAAAAAAACCTGTCAGAAAAACCAATACTAAATATATGTTAGATTTAATATACTAGTTGTCTGCATACATCCCTATAGTCTACGTGTATTTAGCTGTTGTGTGGCATGCATGTGTTTGTATAAGGTTATATTAGTTTAAAGTATATTAGTATAGTCTATTACGTATGCTAGTAAATATTTGTTTATAAATATACTTTACATATGGGGTTTAAAGTCTAGCAGCTTATGCATATATTGTATATAAATGGAACCTGCACTCGTAATTTGTTGTTGCCATGTGTTGACCACTTTTGCATGCTTTTCATCATACCTTATATTCTTATTTATCATACGTGGGCTTCGAGCATAGGAATCTTAAAATATGTATCTTATTTTTTTGTTGAACATGAATAGGTGGTTCGAGATGTGTGTTGTGATTTAAAAAAAAAAACTTAGTTATTATATGATATTTATACATTAGTTAATTTTACACGTTCTGTTATATACGATTTTATTTTACTGAAGTATTGTTTTGCTGAATTTTTTTTTTAGTTTCAACCGAATGGTATATATATTGACTTTTACTAATTCAGTCGTAGCTATTCATTTGAACCATACTTCTACAGAAGGCTATTTGAAATTCTGATTTAAAACACTGATTTCAAAGCCTACATGAACTGAAGGTGAGCATAAACATAAAGCACCCTAAAATTCCACAAGTAATAGAATATCTGAGAGGATCAACATGTGTATTTCTAAGTGATTAGTGTACATAACTGTAATTTGATTTTATAATTTATCATATTTGTAACTTACCATACGTAAGGAAAAATAACATGATGGACAAGCTATGAAATTTCAGGAATCAAATGTTCTTTGTTTACTCTAAAAAAAATATATATAGGTTCACAGATACCATTTTATTCATCGATCCAATTCTGATTTTATTTCGTCTATTTCTATTGACCAGCTTTGATTGTCGAATTCATGCCAATCTAGCTTTGTTTTGGGATTCGTGCATGGATTCGTAACTCAATTTCAACATCCGTATCAGTGTGCGTATCCGTGTCATCTTCTCGTTCATCTCTAGCCTCGAAAGGTGAGCAATCACTCACGATTTACATTCTTTTATTTATTAAATTTGATTTCAATTGAAACGACAATTGAAATATGCAACTGTTAGTTATTTACACTGTTATATCTGTTATTACCTGAATCAGTTCATCTGTGACATCTGACACCATTATCTGTTATATATGCAATGATAATCCAGTTTGGTTGTTAAATGATTGATTGTTTGATGTTTAACGTTAAATTGTTAATGATGTAAGTGATAAATAATTTGAAATTGAAATTTACGTAGGATAGTTAGATTTGATATATATGTTAAATTTGATTAACTAACATTTGTATAATATGACCCCTTTAACTGTTAAAGTTATTGACACGTAGGATCTGTTTAATTACATCTTGAACCACTGAATGTATGTTGTTAAATTGATGATGGATGAAATTGTAATAGATGACAAGTGAAAACCGTAATGTAATAATCTTTAATCTACATGAAATGATAGTGTAGATTCTAGAAATAATTATATTAATTTACACAAATAACAATGTGAATTAATACGGTTATTTCGGGATTATTTGAATTGATTATTGGATTGTTATTGTTTGTTGTTATTGTTTGTTTATTTACTTTGACACCATCCCAGTTATCACACTGCAAGTTCCCTTTGTTATGCTTTGATTTTGAATTGAATTGGAATCGGGTTGAAATGATAAATACCCAATTGAACTTGACCTAGGATAGGAAATTAAATAAAACCCGATTGGTCAATAATTTGATTTAAAAATAAACGAAGATTTTATTGGAATAAATAATATGGTTTGAAATAAAGTTGAAATTTGGATTTTAATGAAAGGAAAAGGTTAATATTTAATAATCGGAAACAAAATGTTAATAATGAAATTGATGGAAAAATGTTGTTTAAATTTGAGAAATGAATGAATTAAACTTTGAAATGATTTAATAATTAAGTTGAAAATTATAATTAAGCTGAAATTATTAAACTTTGAAATTATGTAATAATTAAGTTTGAATTATTTAATAATTAAATAAGATTGAATTATTTAACGATTAAATTAAATTGAATTTTTGAATAAGTGAATTTTACTTCGTAATAATTGAAATTGAGATTTCTTTATTAATTAAGTTTTGGAAATTATTTAAAGTAAGTAAATAAATAATTGAAATTGAACTTCTTTAACAAGAAATGAAAATGTGATATTTTGGAATAAATGTAAGACTTGTAATTGAAAGAATTGATTTGACGAATTTAACGTAATTCAAAATTGTAAGTTTTGATTTAATGAAGTTGAATTTAAGAAGTTGATTTAATGAATTGGAAATTTAATAGAAATTGTTTTGAATGATAAAGTAACTTAACGAATATTGATTAAAATCGATAAATGAAGTTAAATTGATTTGAATGTTAAATTAAATGGATTTAAATGATTTCGGAATGAATCTTATGTACGAATTTAAATTGATATTTGAATTGTTTAAATAAAGATTGAAATTGAATTATAAGATTTTGAAATTATGAATTTGGAAGTTTTGAAACGTAAATTTTGGAAATTGGTTTTTGAAAGACAAATGAAATGTTGGTTTATGAATTGAAATTGAAATTGAAATTGATTTGGTTTTGAAATAAACAAACGACCAATTGGTGTAATAATTACGAAAGTTATTAAAGAGACCGGAATTCGGTTATGGATATACTCTCTATCTAAACCGAAAACCACTTTAATAACTATACGCGGAGTGATGATCCAGAATGAAGTGGTTGGAATGATGTACGTGATGACTGAAGAAAGTGAACGATAATGGATAGCCTTGACACTTGTGTCAAATTGGAAATGACTAAAACAGGAGCTGTGCCGGGCCAATGGAGGATTGATACCTCAAGTGGACACACTTCTTCGAACTACTTATACTTGTTGTCGATTGGTGCACCCTTGATTTTGGGAGTGTTGTCTCACGGTGTTGCGGGCGCTGCGGCGTTGCGTTCTCACCAGCCCGGATCAGGCGAACGGTAGTATCACTATCTTGGGTATAGCCTCATGTGCCTTGTCATACTTGTATTCCATTTATGCGCGACCACTACGATTTTGATTTGTACCTTGAGTATATGGATTGCCCTCTGGTGACTTCCGGTTTTGGGGAAACTACGGTCTTGTATATACTTGTGGGAATAAAAATGTGTTAAGGGTGGAATGGGCCATGACTTAACGCTATTTTGATATCTTCTTATATTACTGATAGACATTATCTACTTATCGTACATTACTACATAGTAGATAGTTTGACGGATCCTTAAAGGATGGTTATTCCAACATCCTTTGAGTTACTTGTATTTCAATTGCTATTTCACTTGAGTTGGATTTATTAATATGAGAATGCTAATCCTGACTCGAGTGTCTTGTGTTTTGCTTTACGCTCGGGTCAGACTGAGTGGTTCAGCTTTCGAGACTCACCTTTGGAGTTGGAGCTTCGCTTGGAGATCCAGCTATCTATCCAGTTTTCAGATATTCGATGATTCCAATGATGTATTCTGATTTGTATCTGATGTATTGTATTACTCTTCTGTTGTAAACTCTGATGTATTTTATATATTCATATAGTAGCTTCATGAACTACTATCTCTTTTATTTCCGCTGCACTTATTACTCTATGTCTGTGATCTGTGATTATTCATTTATTTACTGTATATGTTCAGTTTGCCAAATTTAAATTAACAACGCGGTATTTTGAGCAATTCAATTCCGGCATGAGTGTCTACCTATACACTTATAATGGATGCGAATGGTCCAAAATGGCGGGTCGTTACACTTATCCAATCATTCTCATTAGCCATAGCAGCTTCCTATTTAGAACCAGCATTCCCTGAAAGAGCATTAGAGGCTGCCCCAATTTAAATGAGACACCCCAGATGCCATAAGCAAACAAGGGTCAGATACAAGATCTGGTATGAGCAATATCAAAAATTCCATGATATTAAGTAAATGAGTGAGACATAAACATTTTGTATAAGTGGGCATAGCTTCTTTGATCAATTTGCCTGACTTGTTTATGATATATTGTGCATATATGATCAGTATTTAAGACTAATTATGTACACACATTCAACTATGCAAACATACATTTCAAATAGAAATACTCAGGAACTATCATAGCTCCAGACCAACCAACCTAGGAATAACACAAGTTCCTACTTCATCAATTTGAGGTTGCATTTACCAAATTTCTTCCTAGCCTCATCTGCCATAAGGAATCACGGGGACACATTGCAATAAAATAATTCACAATATTGCACAAAGATCTCAGGGCTTAAACAAACCATGTGCCAACTTGCATACTTTAAATACAACAAGCATTCCACCAGTCCTCTTGGCTCACAATCCTTAGTTTATTTACTAAGTGTTCATGTTTAATCCTATCATGAGATAGCTAGGTGACTAAATCCCAGTATACATGAAACATTACATAGAGTTTACAAGCATAATTCAAGAACAAGCTAACATTCATGTCCAGGGAAATCATATTTTCAAATATTCTAGCTCAAAGAAAATACAAGAATATTTACAACTGGAAATGAAGACTAGGCATGTGGGTTACTATTGTTTCATAAGCAACCATGTTTGAACTAAATTCAAGATCTAGTTTAAACAAGATTTCTGGCTCATGGGTTTCTATTTGATCAAGGGTTCAGCACTTTTGGATATTTCCATTGCAACCTTGAGTCTTTCATTTGAGCCTCGGCACTTACACAAGTGTAATGCAACTCATATACATTTTGATTTCTATTTTTTATGCCATATCTGAACCAGTTACAAGTATTCTCTATTTACTTTCATAATTTCATACTTTAACAATTTTGGGTATAACCAAACAGAGCAAAATACTCAACTATCAAAACATTCAGAAACACCCATTAAAGCATCCATTAAAACCATAGTATAAAATCAAAAATATGTAGAAAAATAACATAAGCTTGGCTGCCTCATAACAGGACTTAATGCCATGGGTTTAGTGAGATTACTCACTGAAAAATGCTTCTCTTGCTTAATCCAGAAAAGAAACCTTTTAAAACTTGCTTTTCTGCTTGCAAATATTTTCTTCTTTGTTTTCTTAAATGTCTTAGGTAGCAAATGATTTTTCTGGTTTATACTTGGATTTATAAGAGAGGTTTTTCTAGAGTTTTATCATTGTAAAATCCCATTCCTACCCTGGCCAAGACTCATGCATTCTGCATTTCAGATTTGCTTATTTTTCACCCTTAATACCCCGACCATATGTGATGCTTACCTCCCCTTTTTACTTTTTCCAAAATATCATATTCTTATCAAGTCATGATAATTGTGTGACATTGTCACTTGTTTATTTTCTAAAAATCCTCCTTTCTATTTTCTGCCTAAAGAAATTATTTTGCTTGCAATTTGTCTTTTGCTATTTTAGTGTTACAATTTCACTTGCTTATTTCTTTTTCTTTTTTAATATTTTCAATACTTACAGAAATGCACATTTGCATACATATCTTGTCTAGGCTTATTTAACTCCTCCTTAATTTCAGAAAGATATGCACCTATATGTGCATACAGGTTTTTTTTTCAAATCTTTATAACATATATTTTTTTCCTGGGTTTTAAAATAAAATCTGTTTACTGATTCAAAACAAAACTTACTTTTCTTATTTTCTGGGATGATTCATATAATTCCAGAAATCAAATATCCATATCACAAAATCATGTTTGTAATGCTTTTTAATTCTTGTTTTAATTTCAGGAGATTTGGAGTTCTTCCTTGTGCCATATCAGTGTGCACATGCACACATGCACACACACTTGCACACAATTAATTCCATATATTCTTATACAAATAAATTCATATATTTTCAAAATTCAACCAAAATAAGGTTCCATGAATTTCTGGGGCATTACAATCACCCCACCTTTTTAGGAATTGTGTCCTCACAATTTTCTCATTTTGACTTTAAACATTTCCAGATTTTATAAAATCCATTAAACATTGCATAAGCAAACAATTCAGTCAAAACAACCATACATATTAAACTTTTTTAGGAATTTAGATTTTACCTTCCACTGCAAAAAGCTTAGGGTAATCCATCTTTATCTTATCCTCTAACTCCCATGTACAATCATTAGGGTCTAGGCTCCATTGAACCTTTACCAATTTCAAAGTTTTGCTCCTCAACTTCTTTTCCTCTTTAGCTAAAATCCCCACTGGTTCTTTCTCATAGACCAAATCAGGATTTATTTGAACTTGAGTTGGTTTCTCTAGAATTTCCTCTTTATCATGCACCCATCTCCTAAGTTGTGATACATGAAATACATTGTGCATTGCACTCATCTCTTCTGGTAGCTCCAACTTGTATGCTAATGAACCTACTCTTTCCAAAATCTTGTAGGGTCCAACATACCTCGGGGTAAGTTTTCCCTGCTTGCCAAACCTCAACACCTTCTTTATAGGTGAAACTTTGATGAAAACATAATCACCAACTTCATATTCTACCTGCTTCCTCCTTACATCTGCAAACTTCTTTTGCCTATCTTGAGTTGCTGCCATTCTTCTCCTTACAAGTTCAATTTTCTCTGTTGTTTATTTAACATACTCAGGCCCTAAGACAGCCTTTTCTCCTGCTTCAACCCAACATATTTGTAACAACTCGGGGGTTTTGCACCGGTTAAATTATCATCATTTGGCGATTTATTCTGTTGGCTTACTGCTATTGAGAGCTTCGAATCCAGTTTAAATTCTTTTGAAAATCGTTATGGGTTAAGCGGGCTTTAAAGTTAATCTCGACCCACATATTTTTGGTTGCGGTGACTATTAACTAAGGCCTATGCCCGTTCCCTCCTCCTCACTCATTTTCTTTTCATTTCGCAACCCTAAAAATTAAATCAAACAAACGAAAATTTATGGCGGCCTCGTTCAAATAAAAATGGTGGCGGCTTCGATCTCGTGCATCCCTCTTCAACAAAAATTAGGGCTTTGCCGCTGCCTTCAATTTGTTCGATCAAGTGATCGATTTCGTGGCTAGCTTCGGCGATCCGGGGGAGTGTTTTCGCGATTGCTGGCGTCAATTTTATCGCCTCGACCGAATGCTAAGGTGAGTGATTTTTCACTCACACTCTAATTCAAGTTCAGTGCTATATTTCGATTGTTCGATTTCGTTTCAAAGCCGATATCGTATTTATTGATGCTTGTTTCTCGAGTTGATTTTGAACTGTCGTTTGAGTGATTTTGATTTCCACTCACATCACGTTCGAGTTCATATAATTCTTTGTCACTTAATTGCTATGGTTTTGATTTTGGGTTGAAACTGTAGATTTGAATTCCCTGATATTCGATTTGAACCTATTTGGCCTTCGGCCATTTTTGAAATTTACTGTTAGATTATTTTGAAACTGCTATTTAACCTTGACTTCGATCTTGACTTGATACTGCTGACTCCGATCTCGATTCGCCCGCAGTTGTCTTCGACTGCAAGCTAAATTTTGTGAATGTATTTTGACTTCGCAATTGCTTTAAGTACTTGACTTCAGTCATTTTGGAACTTGCTGTGAGTGACATTCTTCACTCACATCTAATTTAATCTCGTTTATTCATGAATATAATTCGAGAACTGCCGATGATGATATAGGGTTTTATATAGGATTCCAGTTCCTATAATTTCGTCGTATATATTTATTTGACTTCGTCTGATAATTATGCTTGAATTCTTCTTGGCTGTACGATTTTGATCGAATGCTGTGTTTCATTTTTGACTTATTCAAATTCGTATAACTGATGGCTTGGCTACTTGATAATCACGGCTTTGAATTATTCTTGCTCGATTCAGTTTCTTGACCACCACGATTGTGAATTTCTGGCATTTAATTCATGATAGTAGTTTCGATCGTGGTTGACTTTGGCTCTGTGATATTTTTGGGATGAGAATTTTATTTTGACCCATTCATTTCTCTAATTAAACTTGAATAACCGTAACGTAGTCATTGCGCAACCCAAGCAGTGTTTTCTCCAATGACTGAAGAGTTGAAAGCAATCCATACATTATATTATTTTGATTTTTTTTTAGCTTAATGAAATTTTTTAAGAAGATCCTCAGTCTGCCTTTAAGTGCAGCTATGTTGAGTTTCACTTGATCATAATTTTGCATTCCATTATTGTTTGATTTGCTATGATGAGATTTTAGCATCTTTATACTTGATATGCTGTCACGGGAAAATATCTGACCACGGCTCAGATTTTTACCTTGCCTTTCTTTTGGTTTGAGCTTTGCCTTCAAGTTTGGTTTTGTGGTTGAAGTTGTAGCTCTGACAGAATTTGGCATGTACTTGTGCATTACATAATGTGTAGTTGTATCGTGACATTTTTCTGGGTTGCATTGAGTACATCCATACTTATGTTTAGTGCTGGTGTACTTGATATCTTTACTAAACTCTAGCCTCAAATATACTTCTGTCTAGTGCTGGTGGACTTTCACTTTGTGGTTCACTTGTTCATCTGGGGTCGTGGCATTCATACTTTACTGTCATGTAAACTTGTTGTCTTCATGTATAGTTGCTGTCTACATTCATGTTTGGTTGCCACTGAATTTTGATGTTTTTGCCATTCACTTGTGTACCATATGGAGCTTGTTGTATATATGATATGCTAGCTCGAGTTGCTTCACCATTGAGTGTTTCATTGCGTTCATGTACATTTGGGTCTGGTCTCTATAGGATTGACTCATGTGTTCATTTTGTAGTCTGGTTTCTTTATCCACACTTTGTTGATTAATATACACTGCTCTGTGTACATCTCCACTACTTCATTTTGTTGCACTGTATATTCCAGTGTGCCTTTGGTCATTTTATTGAACTTGAGTCTGAGCTTGTATGAACTTGTTCATTGTATTGCTCCTTGATTTTCTGGCCTTCACTTGATATCTGCTGCACCATGTAGAGACTTTGCTTGCATATAGTCTTGTTGCCTCTGTTTCATGTTGTATGGTCTGGTCTTATTCTGGACAGTTGTAATTGGGTGCAGTTTTACCCGTATAGTTTCTGGCCACTGTCTTGCATTCACTCGAAATCTTGTTGATACTGGGTTATACCCCATACTTGCATTCACTCCAAATCTTGTTGATACTGGGTTTATACCCCAGTGTTCCTTTGCATATTTGAATTGAGACGCATCATGGGTTCTCTGACCCGCCTTGAACACTTTGCATTTTGTTTGTTGTTTGGTGCCTCCTTGAATTTGTGTGGACTGTTTTGACCATTCAATTGTATTCGAATTTGATTTTCGAATTTCACCTGAGTTGAATCCGATCTGGATTTGACCTTGTGACATTATTTTATTGCACTTGAGTTAAACCCGATTTCGGGGTTTGACCTTGCGATCCTTGTGACTTTCATTGAGCTTTTGTGTATCTCCTGCGATAGTGGCGAGGCAGTGCACGCGTGCGTGTACTGCAGCCCTATCAGATTTGACAGTTTTAAATTGACGTTTCAATTGTTTAAATTGCTTTGGATTTCTGATTTGTGGATTAACACTGTTTAGTGTTATATCTGCCGTTATCCAGTTCTCTTATCGAGAAGTTGGGTATACGAGATTTCTGTGACTGTCGTCTATGTGATATTTGATTATTACTGCCTATATGCACTAATAAACTGGTTTGAATTAGACTGACCTGGGTATTATTTTCTTTTGAATGTAATACTCGGGTCAGACCCGAGTTATTTCAGGTTGTAGATTTCCTTCTTTGAGTTGCTGTTCGGGATTTGAAGACTTTTCACATCTTCTGAAGTTGTCAGTGTCATTTTGTAGTAGTCGTGTCATTGTATAGAACGTTATGTATTCATGTATATTAGTCGATAATGTACTTGTATATATAACTTCTAGAGTCGACAGTTGTAGTTGTATCATATGTATCGTGTCAACTATATTGTAACTGACATCGGTTATATATATATGAGATTTTTGTTAATTTGTGTTCCGCATTTATATTACCTGTGTTATTGTTATATCTAATGTCCTAAACTATTATGAACTATCGTAGTTTTTTTTATACTGATAATTGGATATGTCGATGGGAGTAAATAAATAATAGATGAAAAAAAAAGTATATACCACTCCTATCGAGATAACCAATATTAGTGTAAGGCCAATTACGGATGGTCGCTCCTATCCAGCCTTATTCTTCGTAATAATAGACAGTGTTTCTTTAATACTCTTTGTTATTATGAGCATAGAGGTGGGGCGTTACAGTTGGTATCAGAGCTTGGGGTTTATGGACATAATATAAAACTTAACTCGGATGGAACATATGTTACAACTATTGGTCGATGTTTTATCTGTGATTTGAGTCAAAACTAAAGTTTTGAAATTTTGATGAAATTTTTAAATACCTTTATTTAAAAATAAAAGTGGAATTGTGTTTTGTTGTTTTGATGAAATTATGTTTCGATGATTTGATTGATTTGTGTTCTATTTATCAGAGTGCGTAGCGGAAACAGTGAAACTGTCCTCGCTGAGTACAACTGATAATCTTTTTGATTTAAAAATCGAAATACGAAATTGATATTAATTTCATCTGTTGTTTACATAGCAGTAATTATTTTGTTCCTTTGAAAATTTCGAATCCAAATTGAGGATTCGAAGAAATTACAATTATGTGATTCTTGTTAAAATTTCCACTGGCTTTCTTTTGTACTAATCATCTATCGATTAGCTTTTGCTGTTTTGAATTATCTTCATGGAAGATACCTTCGAATAATTTCTTTGTTCATTTTGTAGTACGTGCAAAATTTGAATTGCACGTTATTGCATTTATTTTACGTTGAACCGATGCTTGGTTATGAAACGTATTTTGTTGCCATTATTTTTATAACGGGATTTTTACACCAATGCTAAATTTTTGAAGCACGGTGTTTTGTGACATTTTGATGAATGAAAATTCTCTGATATTACATTTTGATGTAAATTGTTTTAATGTGATTTTGACGTTTTAAAATTACTGTCGCTTTGGCTTCAGTAACCGTCAAATTTTAAAAGTGGATTTTCAAGCGGTTATTCCGCAATGCTGTTTTGTGACCGTATTTACGGTATTTTGAGAAGTACAATTTCCTTACCAAAATTGTTACTGATTTGCTGTTTTAATCACGCGATTGGAAAATCTTTTTAAAATGAAAATTGTTTTATAAAATTTTAGCAGTTTGCGTTTTCAAAAGAATGAGAAAGCGACTTAAACGATTCAGCAAAATCGAGGATTATGACCCCTTTATTTTACTGTTTCGCTTAACTCCGGACTTGTTCAGTTGAGAATGCGAATTGTTAATTTTACAAAATAAATAAAATTGTTTTCAAAAATTTTACAGTTTGCGATTTCAAAAGAATGAGGAAGCGATTTAAACGTTTCAGCAAAATCGAGGACTATGACCCCTTTCTTTTACTGATTCGCTTAATTCCGGACTTGTCCGTTTGAGAATGTAAAGTGTATTTTTACAAAATACACAATTTTGCACTTTCAAGGAAACGATGAAGAGATTTAAACGATTTAGCAAAAGTGCGGAGTATGGAACCACACTTTTACTATTTCGGTTAATTCCGACTCGTTAATTGAATATCTGTTGTTTTGATGAATTTGATGATTTCACACTTTCAAGGAAACGATGAAGAGAATCAAACGATTTAGTAAAACACGTGGTATGGGACATGTGCGTTTGCTATTTCGGTTAATTCCGGACTCGTTAATTGAAACATTTTGATGCTTTCGTGTGCTTTCGAGCCACTATGAGGACCTTCGGGTCATTTGTTGGACCTTCGGGTCATTTGTTGGACCTTCGGGTCAAATACCAGTACTAGACCTTCGGGTCACTCTGCGGACCTTCGGGTCATTTGTTGGGCGCCAAAAATTATGTTGAGTACTTGGTAGGCTTCGGCCATTTGTTGATGCACGTGCGGCGAATTAAAAACTCGCCATCTGATGGGATCGATCCAAGCTTCTATGTTGATTTTCTAGTCTTCTTAATTGATTTCTAGATATTTGTTGTTTCCAATTATCTGCAGGTAATTGGATATTTGTTGATATGAGTTCTGATTATCGTTTTTGATAATCGGATATTTGTTGTTTCTAATTATCGCTTGTGATAATTAGATATTTGTTGATATGAGTTCTGATTATCGTTTTTGATAATCGGATATTTGTTGTTTCTAATTATCGCTTGTGATAATTAGATATTTGTTGATATGAGTTCTGATTATCGTTTTTGATAATCGGATATTTGTTGTTTCTAATTATCGCTTGTGATAATTAGATATTTGTTGATATGGGTTCTGATTATCGTTTTCGATAATCGGATAATTGTTGCTTTTAATTATCGTTTTTGATAATTAAATATTTGTTGATTTGAGATTTAATTATCGCTTCAGATAATTAAATAATTGTTGATTTGAGATTTAATTATCGCTTCAGATAATTAAATATTTGTTGATTTTAGATTTAATTATCGCTTGAGATAATTAAATATTTGTTGATTTGAGATTTAATTATCGCTTTAGATAATTAAATATTTGTTGATTTGAGATTTAATTATCGCTTCAGATAATTAAATAATTGTTGATTTGAGATTTAATTATCGCTTCAGATAATTAAATAATTGTTGATTTGAGATTTAATTATCGCTTCAGATAATTAAATATTTGTTGATTTTAGATTTAATTATCGCTTGAGATAATTAAATATTTGTTGATTTGAGATTTAATTATCGCTTCAGATAATTAAATAATTGTTGATTTGAGATTTAATTATCGCTTCAGATAATTAAATATTTGTTGATTTTAGGTTTAATTATCGCCTGAGATAATTAAATATTTATTGATTTTAGATTTAATTATTGTTTGAGATAATTAAATATTTGCTGATTTGAAATTTAATTATCGCTTTAGATAATTAAATATTGGTTGATTTGAATTTGATTATCGCTTGAGATAATCAAGTAATTGTTAAATTTGAAGTTTGATTATCGCTTGAGATAATCAAATATTTATTGAATTTGGAAATTTGATTATCGTTTGTGATAATCGAATATTTGTTGAATTTGAAATTTGATTACCGTTTGTGGTAATTAAACATTTGTTGATTGATTTTGGCTATCGTTTGGATAATTAGGTGTTTGCTGATTTTATTGATATACGGTTTTCTAGTTTCGTATTGATTCTAGATTACGTTGACTGAATTGAATGCGCTGATAATTGTATTTTTCAGTTCTGCTGTTTTCTGATTATCTATCTGATAATCAGACTTTGTTGAGAATTTGGAAAAATTGCTTTTATGGAATTGAAAGATTTCTTTGGCGTTTGTATTCTCGTCTTTTATTTTTCTAGCTTAACCAAGTTAGGTTAGAAAATTTATTGTTAGTGACAACCATAATTATGAAAATTGCGGGGACGCAATTTTTATAAGGAGGGGAGTCTGTAACAACCCGGGGGTTTTGCACCGGTTAAATTATCATCATTTGGCGATTTATTCTGTTGGCTTACTGCTATTGAGAGCTTCGAATCCAGTTTAAATTCTTTTGAAAATCGTTATGGGTTAAGCGGGCTTTAAAGTTAATCTCGACCCACATATTTTTGGTTGCGGTGACTATTAACTAAGGCCTATGCCCGTTCCCTCCTCCTCACTCATTTTCTTTTCATTTCGCAACCCTAAAAATTAAATCAAACAAACGAAAATTTATGGCGGCCTCGTTCAAATAAAAATGGTGGCGGCTTCGATCTCGTGCATCCCTCTTCAACAAAAATTAGGGCTTTGCCGCTGCCTTCAATTTGTTCGATCAAGTGATCGATTTCGTGGCTAGCTTCGGCGATCCGGGGGAGTGTTTTCGCGATTGCTGACGTCAATTTTATCGCCTCGACCGAATGCTAAGGTGAGTGATTTTTCACTCACACTCTAATTCAAGTTCAGTGCTATATTTCGATTGTTCGATTTCGTTTCAAAGCCGATATCGTATTTATTGATGCTTGTTTCTCGAGTTGATTTTGAACTGTCGTTTGAGTGATTTTGATTTCCACTCACATCACGTTCGAGTTCATATAATTCTTTGTCACTTAATTGCTATGGTTCTGATTTTGGGTTGAAACTGTAGCTTTGAATTCCCTGATATTCGATTTGAACCTATTTGGCCTTCGGCCAGTTTTGAAATTTACTGTTAGATTATTTTGAAACTGCTATTTAACCTTGACTTCGATCTTGACTTGATACTGCTGACTCCGGTCTCGATTCGCCCGCAGTTGTCTTCGACTGCAAGCTAAATTTTGTGAATGTATTTTGACTTCGCAATTGCTTTAAGTACTTGACTTCAGTCATTTTGGAACTTGCTGTGAGTGACATTCTTCACTCACATCTAATTTAATCTCGTTTATTCATGAATATAATTCGAGAACTGCCGATGATGATATAGGGGTTTATATAGGATTCCAGTTCCTATAATTTCATCGTATATATTTATTTGACTTCGTCTGATAATTATGCTTGAATTCTTCTTGGCTGTACGATTTTGATCGAATGCTGTGATTCATTTTTGACTTATTCAAATTCGTATAACTGATGGCTTGGCTACTTGATAATCACGGCTTTGAATTATTCTTGCTCGATTCAGTTTCTTGACCACCACGATTGTGAATTTCTGGCATTTAATTCATGATAGTAGTTTCGATCGTGGTTGACTTTGGCTCTGTGATATTTTTGGGATGAGAATTTTATTTTGACCCATTCATTTCTCTGATTAAACTTGAATAACCGTAACGTAGTCATTGCGCAACCCAAGCAGTGTTTTCTCCAATGACTGAAGAGTTGAAAGCAATCCCTACATTATATTATTTTGATTTTTTTAGCTTAATGAAATTTTTGAACAAGATCCTCAGTCTGCCTTTAAGTGCAGCTATGTTGAGTTTCACTTGATCATAATTTTGCATTCCATTATTGTTTGATTTGCTATGATGAGATTTTAGCATCTTTATACTTGATATGCTGTCACGGGAAAATATCTGACCATAGCTCAGATTTTTACCTTGCCTTTCTTTTGGTTTGAGCTTTGCCTTCAAGTTTGGTTTTGTGGTTGAAGTTGTAGCTCTGACAGAATTTGGCATGTACTTGTGCATTACATAATGTGTAGTTGTATCGTGACATTTTTCTGGGTTGCATTGAGTACATCCATACTTATGTTTAGTGCTGGTGTACTTGATATCTTTACTAAACTCTAGCCTCAAATATACTTCTGTCTAGTGCTGGTGGACTTTCACTTTGTGGTTCACTTGTTCATCTGGGGTCGTGGCATTCATACTTTACTGTCATGTAAACTTGTTGTCTTCATGTATAGTTGCTGTCTACATTCATGTTTGGTTGCCACTGAATTTTGATGTTTTTGCCATTCACTTGTGTACCATATGGAGCTTGTTGTATATATGATATGCTAGCTCGAGTTGCTTCACCATTGAGTGTTTCATTGCGTTCATGTACATTTGGGTCTGGTCTCTATAGCATTGACTCATGTGTTCATTTTGTAGTCTGGTTTCTTTATCCACACTTTGTTGATTAATATACACTGCTCTGTGTACATCTCCACTACTTCATTTTGTTGCACTGTATATTCCAGTGTGCCTTTGGTCATTTTATTGAACTTGAGTCTGAGCTTGTATGAACTTGTTCATTGTATTGCTCCTTGATTTTCTGGCCTTCACTTGATATCTGCTGCACCATGTAGAGACTTTGCTTGCATATAGTCTTGTTGCCTCTGTTTCATGTTGTATGGTCTGGTCTTATTCTGGACAGTTGTAATTGGGTGCAGTTTTACCCGTACAGTTTCTGGCCACTGTCTTGCATTCACTCGAAATCTTGTTGATACTGGGTTATACCCCATACTTGCATTCACTCCAAATCTTGTTGATACTGGGTTTATACCCCAGTGTTCCTTTGCATATTTGAATTGAGACGCATCATGGGTTCTCTGACCCGCCTTGAACACTTTGCATTTTGTTTGTTGTTTGGTGCCTCCTTGAATTTGTGTGGACTGTTTTGACCATTCAATTGTATTCGAATTTGATTTTCGAATTTCACCTGAGTTGAATCCGATCTGGATTTGACCTTGTGACATTATTTTATTGCACTTGAGTTAAACCCGATTTCGGGGTTTGACCTTGCGATCCTTGTGACTTTCATTGAGCTTTTGTGTATCTCCTGCGATAGTGGCGAGGCAGTACACGCGTGCGTGTATTGCAGCCCTATCAGATTTGACAGTTTTAAATTGACGTTTCAATTGTTTAAATTGCTTTGGATTTCTGTTTTGTGGATTAACACTGTTTAGTGTTATATCTGCCGTTATCCGGTTCTCTTATCGAGAAGTTGGGTATACGAGATTTCTGTGACTGTCGTCTATGTGATATTTGATTATTACTGCCTATATGCACTAATAAACTGGTTTGAATTAGACTGACCTGGGTATTATTTTCTTTTGAATGTAATACTCGGGTCAGACCCGAGTTATTTCAGGTTGTAGATTTCCTTCTTTGAGTTGTTGTTCGGGATTTGAAGACTTTTCACATCTTCTGAAGTTGTCAGTGTCATTTTGTAGTAGTCGTGTCATTGTATAGAACGTTATGTATTCATGTATATTAGTCGATAATGTACTTGTATATATAACTTCTAGAGTCGACAGTTGTAGTTGTATCATATGTATCGTGTCAACTATATTGTAACTGACATCGGTTATATATATATGAGATTTTTGTTAATTTGTGTTCCGCATTTATATTACCTGTGTTATTGTTATATCTAATGTCCTAAACTATTATGAACTATCGTAGTTTGTTTTATACTGATAATTGGATATGTCGATGGGAGTAAATAAATAATAGATGAAAAATAAAAAAAAAGTATATACCACTCCTATCGAGATAACCAATATTAGTGTAAGGCCAATTACGGATGGTCGCTCCTATCCAGCCTTATTCTTCGTAATAATAGACAGTGTTTCTTTAATACTCTTTGTTATTATGAGCATAGAGGTGGGGCGTTACAATATTGGTGACAAACATGGTTTGCCATACAAGGCTTCAAATGGTGCCATGCCTATGGTGCTTTGATAACTATTGTTATATGTAAATTCAGCCAAATGGAGGTGATCTTCCCAATTGCCTCCAAAGTCCAATGCACATGCCCTCAACAAATCCTCCAAAAATTTATTTATTACTTCAGTTTGACCATCTGATTGGGGGTGGTATGCAGTACTCAAGCATAACTCACTCCACATGGCTTCTTGAAAGCTCTTCCAAAATCTGGATGTAAAGATTGTGTCCCTATCACTCACTATAGTCTTAGGAATTCCATGCAACCTTACTACTTCTTTCATGAATATTTGAGCTAGTTTAGGTGCATTTCTTTCTGTCTTCACTGGTATAAAGTGTGCCACTTTAGTCAATCTATCAACTACTACCCAAATGCTTGTATTTCCTCTCTTTGATCTAGGCAGACCATCTATGAAATCCATAGATATATCTTCCCACTTTCACTGTGGTATGCTTAGAGGTTGTAATAGGCCTGAGGGTCTTTGGGTTTCTGCTTTGACTTGTTGGCAAGTCATACACTTTGCAACATGTTTGGCCATATCAGTTTTCATCCCTTTCCACCAATAATCCCTCTTCAAGTTTTGGTACATCTTGGTGCTGCCTGGATGTATAGAATATTTGCTCCTATGATATTCATTAAGTATCTCTTCCTTCAATCCTATATCCTTTGGAACACATATTCTACCTTTATTCCTTAAGTAACCATTCTTATCAATGTGGTAGTTTGCTACTTCTTCTCCTTTTTCTATTAGAGTTTTCTTTTCTAATAAATCTGAATCTTTCTCTTGCATTTTCCCCACTTTCAAAATTAAATCTGATTGCAAAGTTATCAAACTTAATTTTCCTCTACTCCCTTCTTCAATCATCTTCATGTTTACCTCACTGTTTTCCTCAATTTCCAAATCAGTAAGTAGAGATAAATTTCTAAACTCTTCTATCATTAACATGGGTACTTTTGCATGCTGCCTGCTCAAAGCATGTAACGACCCGTATTTTTAACACTTTTAAAATACGAATTAAAATGAAAATTTTGGATAAAAATCCGAAGGAAATAAAATTTTGTGTTGTTAAATGCGAATTACAAGTTAAAATACAAAACTGAATTCTGAAATAACTTATTTGTAAAATAAATATGGATGTTAACTTGTAGTGAATGTAAATAATGAATTGAATTTGATTGTAAACCAAATTGGTTATGATTGTAAACAAAGAATAATAAAATGGTAGATTTAATAATGGAAGTTTATGTTATTTAAACTAATATAAATAAATGTAACTTAATATTACAGTTGATTGAAAGCAGATAACAACTGAAACTGTAATTCGATAAAGATGTTAACTTGTAATTGAACGTAAGTAAAGATTTAAATTTGAATGTAACAAGTAATTGAATTAAATTGAATTTGATTGTAAACAACGAAATAAATAAAATGTTACATTTAATATTGAAGTTATAATATGGAAATCAACGTAAATGAATGTAATTTAATATTACTATGAATTTAAATAAGATGATAGCTGAAGAAAATGAAAGTAAATGAATTATAAACTATTGATAATAATGTATAAATGGTTGATTCAATAATGAAAGTGTAAATCGAAATAAAAGAATTCATTTGGAATTAAGTAACTTGAATTTGAATTACAATATAATTGAACGTTGAATCTAATATAATATTTTATATTGGATTTATAATGGAAAACTACATTGTAGAAGATTGTTAATTACTGTGAAATTAAAAATGGAATTTGTAAACAATGGAAATTTGATTTAAAAGTTAATAATTTAAAATTGGGAATTTTATATTGAAATTAAACAGTCGAATAATTTATTTTTCGAATATTGGATTTAATTAGACAATTAAATCGATAATTTAATAAGTTAAATTTCAGAAATAATTGAAAATCGAGTGGAATATGATTGAAAATGATTTGTAAAATTTTATCTTATCATATTGGAGTTATAGTAATATTATAGAACTTTTAAAATTGAATTTAAAGTTAATTTGTGAAAATTGAATATTTTAATATTTAATTATCGACTGAAAAATAGCCATTTTTCGAACAGTCTCAGAATTGAACGAAACTAGTTCCATTAGATCCGTAATAGTTTGTTATTGTAGGATTTCAATTTTCATAGCAATCGGAGTTATCGTTTGATCGTGGCAGCTCGAAACGCATCGAATTGTTTTTAATATTAATTCGGCGAGAGAAAATAGTCATTTTTCAAAAAGTCTCAGATTTCGACGAAACCAGTTTCATCGGATCCGTAATGTCATATTATTGTAAAGTTTCAAATTTCGTGTGAATCAGATTTACCGTTTGTCCGGGGCGAGCCCAAACGCACAGAAATTTGATTAACCGATTTATTTTAAATCGACCGTTTATTGCCGTAACTCGCACAGATGATCGAATTAGCTTCCGAAACCTATTCCATTGTGTTCGGAACGTGGGGGTAAACCTTAGAAACGTCAGCCGGCACGCTTCGTTTGGAGTTCGGAAAATTCGAGATGAATAGTGTCGCGTATTTTTCTATAAAAGCCCCTCACTTTCTCTATTTTCCAAAAACCCTAGGGTTTCAGCCCTTAGCCGCCACTTTTAATTCAATGGCCAGAAAATTTCGAAACTTCTTCCTCATTTTCCTCTCAATCCATCAACAATTAGCAAAAGTCGTCAACTACAAAGTTGTAGAGGACGACGAGAGCTTCAAATCCATACGGAGATGATCGAAAACGGAGCAACGGATCAACGGGAATTTGCATTTAAAGTTTCGTGTTTGTCCTCGATTTGCGTGCAGCAGAGATGACCGAGCTCCACCCTACTCTGGCCGATGGTAGCTTCCTTGAAGGCCTTCGACGTGGTATTCCCTGATCGTTCTGGAAGTCGTCGTGGAGGTCGTGAAAATTGATGGAAGAAACGACGGCCTATGGGTTTCATTTTCTGGGAGTTACGTGAGGGAGAAGAGAAGAGGGGGAGGGACGGCCTGATCTGGTGGAAGAAAAAATGGACGGCCCAGATCTGATGAGGTTTAAAATTATAAAAGAAAATTGTAAATATTTATAATATAAATTCATGTTAATTTCAAAAATGTATAACTTTTTCATACGAGGTCCGATTGGAACGAAACCTTTTGCGTTGCGATCGTAATGACGAGAGCTTCAAAATGAAACTAGTTTGAATGGATTTGGAGATGGTGGAAATTTGGGCTAAAGTTGGGCGTCGTCCAGTATTAGTTCCAAACCGGAACGTCTCGGCGACAACAGAAAATCAAAGTGAGTGTTTATAACGCTCACAACGTACTGAATATCTTTATGGTAGTTAAATTTGACATTATGAAGTGATATGAATTTATTTGTCGTTGTTTGATAAAAATTTAATTGTCATATAGATTGTCGTGTGAATTCACCGTTGAAAATTGAAATTAGGATTTAATTGAAATCAAATTTCCCGATATTGATAACTATGAAATTGCCGTGAATTGTATTTGACTATTGGATGATTTATTTCGATGGATGCTATTGGTTGATATTTAAATGTTTGGATGTTTATTTGCTTATATATATCCTGTTATACATGCACATGACACTGTGATTGGTTTAAGTAATATATATTCATCCCTGACATTTAATTGAAATAATTAACCACTTGGCCATAGGTTAGAGAATTATATACGGACACCGGGTTGGTTAAATTAAATGATTTTAAAGTTGTTTTGAAATTATTTAAATGAATTGATTTTAAGAATAAAATCCAATTTATGGAAATTGAATTATTTTGAATTGAAGCTCGAGATGTTGGAATTTAAACTTGGTAAATGAAATTGCTTAATTATTCGAAGTTTAGATTTTTAAGAAAAAAAAATTGAAATACGGCGTAAATTTCGAAAGTTGATTTGTTTTAAAAGATTGGACTTTTAATCGAACTCTGAATATTTCTAAGAAAATTTATGTGAAATGATATTTCAAGTTTGAGTTTGGAATTGAAAATTGATTTGAAATTGAGATTTAATTAATTTGGAATTTAATTGAAATTCAAAGAAATTTGTGAATTGGACTAAATTGAAACTATTGAATTAAATTTGAAGATAAAATTGATTTGAATAGGATTTGAACTGAAATTGATTTGGAAGTTAATACTTAAATGAATTCTTGAAATCCGAATGTTAATCTAAGTTTATTGAATTGGAATTGTTCCAAAAATTAAGTAAACTACTTAATACGGATGTTTAATTTGAAGTATATTCTAATTTGAATACGAAATGGTTTTAAAGCGAATCTTATATTCTTATATAAATATATGAACTGTTTTGAAATGTGAAATATTTAAAGTTTCGAAATATATTGGAAGTGAAATTGTTTATTTTGTGGTTCAAATATGTATTTGAAATTGATAATTTGAAATGGTTTATTGAGAAGCTGAATCGAGTTGAAATTGATGATTTGAAATTGGATTAAATTTTAAATTTTGGAATTCGAGTTTATGTGAATCGTTTTGTGAAAAGTAAGCCGAAAATGATTTTTGAAATGAAATCGTATATTTTGAGTAGATAGGATGATTTTGAAATTGAAATGAGATATTGAGGCAAAAATGATTTTGAAATGAAATCGTATACTTTGAGTAGATATGATGATTTTGAAAAGGCTTTTATTTTTGAAGAGAATATGATATTCTTGATAATCAATTATGAATTGATTTTGAAAATGTAAAAGAGCCATCGGTGTAATAATACGTAGTTATTAAAGAGACCGGGATCGGATATGGACATACTCTTTGTCGATACCGAAAACCACTTTAATAACTAGTATACGCGGAGTGTTGATCCAGAACGAAGTGGATGGTTTGATGAACGCGTTGATTGAAGAAAGAGAACGATATTGGATGACCCCTGTAACGACCCGTAAATTTTAACTGTTAATGTTAACGGTAAAAAGTGAACGCTAACACCCGGTGTGTGTAATAAATTTGTGAAAGCACCACCCGTTGGTACGGGAACAGAATATGAGCTGTGAATAGCAGAAAAACAGTAAATGAACAACGGATTTATAGTGGTTCGGCCCGTAATTGAGCCTACATCCACTTTATAGTCTTTTATTGCTGATTTGATTACAATTCGATACAATATCCCTCTAAATACAATACAATTTGATCATGAAATCATTCTTGACTACTAGCTCGATCTTTAATGATGAAACTCGACGAATCCGCGTTGGATGTTAGGAGCTCTTCTCGAAGATCGTTGTAGTGTCTTGAATGCTTGAAGATCTTTGATTGCTGAATGAGAGGAAGCTTCGACAGCGTAACGGCGCTTGGAGAAAATGAATGACCAAAAGTCCTGTCCATGTTGGAAGTGGTGGGGTATTTATAGGAGCTGATCTGGACTCAGGAATTTTCTCTAAGTATTTAAGTCGTCTGCCGACCTATGGTAGATCGGTGGCGAGTTAAGGAATAGGCTTAGGTCGGCGGCGAGTTAAGGAATAGGCTTAGGTCGGTGGCGAGTTAAGGAATAGGCTTAGGTCGGTGGCGAGTTAAGGAATAGGCTTAGGTCGGAACCTTCTTAAGTCGGAGCCTTTCATAACTCGGCATGCTTTCTTAGGTCGGCAAGCACCTTAACTCGGCATGCTTCTTAGGTCGGCAAGCACCTTAACTCGGCATGCTTTCTTAGGTCGGCAAGCACCTTAACTCGGCATACCTCTTAAGTCGGCAGGCTCCTAACTCGGCATCCCTCTTAAGTCGGTTACGCCTTTAGATTGTTAGGTCGTCCTCTTTCTTAGGTCGGCAAGCACCTTAACTTGGCATACCTCTTAAGTCGGCAGGCTCCTAACTCGGCATGCTGCTAGGTCGTGAGTCAAAAAGGAGTTAACATTTGCCCCTCGAAGTATATGCCTAATCCATAAGTCGTATGCTTCGATTCTCTTAACTCTTTGGTTAGGTCGGTGCCGACTTAACAAGTGCCTTAGGTCGTACACCGTGTGTCGATTCGTCTTTCACTGCCCCAGATTATAAATAGCTTAAGTCGCCCCTTCTCTTCCTTCACCTGTTCTTCTTTTCGAATCAGCCGTTGACGCAACTTAGAGCTTTCAGAGATAAACTCCAATCATCCAATCGCCGATCATCTTCCTGTTAAACTTCGTAAGTCGATCTGGTGATTGTTCACCCATGCTCACTGTCGAATCGATAACTCCCCAATTTTTGACTTCCACTTGTGTTTAGATGCTGCGATTCATTATGCATAACTCTTTGATTGTTCTGCAATCGCCATCGACCATGTTGTAGTTGTGATAGGGCAGTAATACATCGGATTCGCAGCAAATTCGATTCGACTTGAATTGGCTCCTTGGGTGGTCCAATGGTGTGATGGAATGAGGGTCGTTCCTGACTGTGAGGCTATTGGGCTATTGGGTTAAGAGATAGAGAGGAAAATTGGTTGAGGTATTGGCTCGGTCATGGCTTAAGGATTTTCGCGCGATTCAGTGACTTTCATGGTTTAAGTCGGAACCGACTTAGCAGTTTCATGTGACCTAGGTTTTGAGTCGCTTCCGAGTTAGGACTTAGAGAATTTCTGTTTGCCTCGAACTAATTTTGTGCTTCTTTATTCGACCTAAGACTCGGGGACAGCCGACCTAGACCCATAGGGAATCTCTTAAGTCGTCACCGAGTTAATACTTGGGTTTTCAGCAAACTAAGCAGATGACTTTTGAATTGTGCCTGGACTTTGAAC
The DNA here is from genome assembly GCA_030737815.1 of Allium fistulosum. Taxonomy (NCBI): domain Eukaryota; kingdom Viridiplantae; phylum Streptophyta; class Magnoliopsida; order Asparagales; family Amaryllidaceae; genus Allium; species Allium fistulosum. The sequence continues at coordinate 1,392,458,607 of CM060902.1, forward strand.
TGTTGAACTATGAACCATGTTGCATGCCTTTTTTACATATTGCTTCAATCTTGCAAACTAACAATCCTGCTTAATACAACATTCACAGAATACTGGGACGAATATACTGTCACTGACTGCCCATATCGAATGACAGATTAGTTGGTAAAGAGAAAGCTAAATTAAATGAATATGAATGAGATGTTGTACAATAACCAATTCAAGTGAAGTATTAAAACAAAATCATAATAGTCAAATGAAACTGACTTGTCTGTATTAACACTGCACTTGATCATTGACAAGTTCTGAAATTCTGTAATCGATTGATTGTCAACTAATTTAATTCCAGTTATGCTTGTCTTTTATTTTCATTAGTTTTTGCACAACACTTCACACTTTTAGGGAACGTGCACCTTCACATTTGAACATTCAGCTGATTGTGTAGAATGGCTTCTCCACAAGAAGGAACAGAGCAAGCTGAAGATGTATTTCCAGTTGCTATCCCGCTGAACGATCCTCCAGAGAGGACTCCTACTACCTTGAGCCATAAAGCCTTTCGTCAACTATGCACCCAGTTTGGCATTGCTGAAGCTGACGCTTTGCTTCCCGAAACAAATGATACTGCTGACAGGCCGCCCCGTGGCTTCGTTGCAGTTAACCGCCAAATGTGCTTGAGCGGAGCTATCCCCCCATTCAATGACTGCATTCGAGAACTTCTTCTCCAACTATCCATCTCCCCTTTTCAGTTACATCCCAATGGCTACGCCATCTTGCTGGGACTATGCGTGCTTTTTAGGAGAACGCTGGGCCGCTTTCCTACCTTCGGAGAAATTCGCTATCTTTGTACTTTTACCAAAAATAAAGATCATCCCTCCATCATAGTTGTAAGGAGTGCGAGAAATCGTAAGCTGATCACCGGCCTCCCTGAAAGTGTTCATAGTTTCCTGAGCCCGTTCTTCTATGTTCGTTGTCCCCCAGGATTTTACGCCATTTGGAGAGTGGGAAGTACGATTATCTATCTTTTCCCTGTGTTTTTCTGAAATTCTTCGAAGTTCAAATTGTCAAGTGCTAACCTCTTTCTCTATTGTTTCAGCACTTCCTTCCCCCTCTAGGGAATCTCGTCACAAGACTACCTTTGAGAGGCTTATGGCCGTACCGGTTGAGGAGAGGAGCGTTCAATTTCTATTGAGAGATGAGTTCCTCCATGAATTTGAACTCTTACATCCTTCCCGTTCCACTCAGCCATATGAAGTCCCTGATTCTCCTGCTAAGGAGTCAGATGCCCCTGTTCTTGCTAGAGAGTTTTTACAGCAGAATCTTACCGCTGAAACTCCATTGGTAAAGTGTTCTACTTCTACTGACATTGCTGAACCGTCCAGTAAGTTAGCACTTGCCCCAGTTGTTGAAGAGGAGGAAAATCTTCACACTCTTGAAAAGACGGCTGAAGTGGAAGTTGAAAAAGAGAATTCTCCCCCGCACCATGGCGATGATACTTTCGACAGTCTGAGCGACATCATGATAACCTCTCAGGAGCTCTTTAAAGATGATGTTTCTAAAGTGGTTCCTCCTGTTATCGAAGCAACTTCTTCTTTGCAACAAACCACAATGCCATCCACACAACTTATTGCCATTTCTACACCCAAAAGTGGTTTGTAGTCTGACGCGCGTAGTTTGCACATCACACACACTTAGAACTTTGGCACTTATATGCACTTAGCTTCTTCAACTTAAGGATTTCTAAAACTGGTCTTTTTCTTCGATTTCAGGTTCTCTGATGGGGCGAAGCGGCTCTTACTACAACAAATTCCAGCGTTACGGAAGCCGTGAGGCTTATGACTTTAGGAGTTATATCAGTGCCGTGAAAGAAACTGATGAGGAGAGAGCTGCTCGAAAGGCTCATGAGAGGCGAGCTCATGAAGAGCGTCGCCGGAGAGAAGATGAGGAATACTACGGGAGAAGGGACGAGCAACGTGACTCTTCTCGCAGAAGCGACGATCCTTATAAAAGGAAATCTTACGACGATAAGGGGAAGAGTCACACTTCTGATGATTCCAGTAAACGTGCCAGACTTGGTGAGAAGGACACATCTAACATCTCGGAAAAGACAACCGCTTCTGTTCCTCCTAATACATCTTCCGGTTCTCCTGCCCTTAAGGAATCTGACATCCAGACCATCATTAATAGGCCACAGTACCAAGCTGGAGATGGTCCTCCCACACTCCAGAGCCGATTTCCGAATTGGTGTCTGAAAGGAGTGCGTTTTGACTTGGACTTGGTTCCCATTGATAAGCAGGCGATGCTGAAAAATGTCGATGCTGTAAAGCTTGACATCGAAAGAATGTCTGGATGGCAGAAGCTGGTTGATGAACTTCAAAGGGTCAACCATCTGAATCTTGAAGCGATGATGACCATGGAAAATGATAAGTCTGAGTGGGATAAATGGCGTAAGCAGCATGACTCGGAGATGAAAAGCATTAGCGATGGTTATGTAAAGCTCGAAGCTGAAGTTGAAAGACTTAAAAAAGAGCTTGCTACTTCTTCCACTTCTTATTCTCAGAAAGAAGAAATGCTTCAAAAACAAGTTCGAGACGCCCACGCTGCTCAGAGAGATACTGAAGTCAAACTTGAAGCAGAACAACATGTTACTAGAAAATATCGTGATGACGCTGCTCAACTTCTGGAGAAACTCAGCTCTCGAGACTTAGAAATTGCTAGGCTACAATCCCAGTTACTGAAGGCTGAAAGAGAACGTGATGAAGTTCTCTCTGGTAAAGCTGCAGCCGAAGAATCCCACAGGGCGACCATAGCCACCGTTGACGCGACTTTGTTTGACTTTTATATGCATTGTGTCCTGGGGCGTGGGAGCCTTTCATTTTTGGGACCAGAGTATGAAGTCACCCTAGCGGAGGTATGGGAGGCAATCATTGACTTATTTGGTGGTGCTGGATATTCTGAAACAGATCTTCAAGCTACCTACTTAAGTGAGAACGATCGCGATGCCCTTGCCAAAGGAAAAGAGCAGCTCGTCCGAGTGCGGGCCGAAGCGACGGGAGAGAAGCTTCCTGAGAAAGAAACACCCCCTATTGCTCCTGTTTATACTTCGGCTTTAGCTCATGCGGATATTGCTGGCTCTAGTTCTCATTCCACGCCTCCCGCTAAAGTTGACACAGAAACTGTAACCACCCCTACAGAGGAAGAGGCAATGAAAGACTTCCAAGCTCGGGAATTTGAGATCGATCTGGCTAAACCGGCTTCTCCAGGTAACTTTGACGATTCACAGTCTTCTTTTTTCTCGGAGAATACTGATTTTGATTTCTTTCATTATGCAGCAGTCGTGCCGGAAACTGCACCACTTCTTCCTTCTTCAGCCGTCGTTCCTTTTCCTCCTCAAGTTATACTTCTTCCAGCTTCTCAACCTGGTTCACAGGAAGAACCAATAGCGGCCCTTCAAGGTTTAGATGAACCACCTACTTCCGAAGAACACAAGGCAGAAGATCTGGAGGATAGCGAGAAGACCCCGGAGCAGTCTTTCGATTATGACACAAAGCTTTCTACATTTCTTGCTCCGGGGAGTGAGTCTTCTTCCAAGAAGAAGGGGAAGCGTGTGGTTTCAAAGAAAGGAAAGAGGAGTTCTTCTGCTGTTGGGGATGAGGCAGAGATTGATCCGGCTGAGTCTCTTTCTCCTTCTTCTCCGATGCGGCCTACGAAGCTAGTTACCAGGCCGGGTAAAAGCTCCAAGGGTGGGAAGAAGGAGAAATGAGTTTGATTTTGCATTTTCTGCTTTTTGTATTGACCGGGGATTGTGCGGATACCGGTCTCCGCTTCTTTTTGTAACCTGTACAATGTAAAAATTTCTCATAGTGTTGAAATAAAATAGATATTTTTCTTGTACAAATCCTTGTGTATGTAGGAATACATCTGTTTTTCATTTGAAGTGTAGAGTAAACGATTCTTTTCACTTGTACAAAATTTTTTGTCTGTGTTTCAAGAACGCATTTACTCCACATCTTTATTACATGATATTGCGATGAACTTGTGGTATGTTGCTTGTATATTACTTTTATTAATGTAACTGAATTGTATAATGTTGCCCCCATGCCACAAGTATATTGTAATATTTCTCGATTTCACAAGACCGATACTCTTATTTTAGAGAATAACTTTCCACTTTTTCAGGGAAGAATTGTTCTGCTTTTAATAGAGTATTTCTTGTCTTTGGAGGAATCTTTATTTTCTTTTTCTTCCTGAAGAACACTTCGACTTTTGGGAATGATCACTTTTATTTGTTTGAAAGTGAATTTTCCTGCACAGTGAAATGAACTTCTGAAGAAGGTTTTGATTTTTGTGCCCCAATAAAGGGTTTATTTTTGGTACTTCAAGCAAGGTGAAGTACGCCTCTGAGGAGGTCTTTTTGGTCTCTGAAGAGAAGCAATTTTGGCATTTTAACTCTGGTGAAGTGTGCCTCCGAAAAGGGCTTTTGCCTCCGAAGAGGGCTGGTGCCTCCGAAGAGGGCTTGTGCCTCCGAAGAGGGCTTGTGCCTCCGAAGAGGGCTTGTGCCTCCGAAGAGGGCTTGTGATTGCCTGGAAGTTACTTTCTCATGGTCGGAAGGGTCCACGAGACAAGCGCAAGTTGCTTGATTGGACGTTTGTTTGTACAAACGATCGCAATCAATTAACGAGGTGCCCCTTCGGTGGTCCTACCAATCTTTTTGATTGAGTAAAGCACTCCCATTTATTGGCGTGCCTCGTTAGAGGGCTTTGTAATATTTCATCTCTGGTGAAGTGGGTCTCCGAAGAGAAGCATTTTGCACTTCTACACGGGTGAAATGTGCCTCCGAAAAGGGCTTTTGCCTCCGAAGAGGGCTTGTGCCTCCGAAGAGGGCTTGTGATTGCCTGGAAGTTACTTTCTCATGGTCGGAAGGGTCCACGAGACAAGCGCAAGTTGCTTGATTGGACGTTTGTTTGTACAAACGATCGCAATCAATTAACGAGGTGCCCCTTCGGTGGTCCTACCAATCTTTTTGATTGAGTAAAGCACTCCCATTTATTGGCGTGCCTCGTTAGAGGGCTTTGTTGACCCTTGGGAAGGAGCATCAGTTGGTTGGTGTGCCAGGAAGGTTGCGTCTTAGGGGCAAGTAGATCCATGAGGTGGACACAAGCTGCCTGATCGGATGCATCACAATCAGCCAGCGAGGGTCTTATTCCTTCTGCTCGGGAAGGTATCCCTTTAGTGGATCTACCTGCTTTCCTGTTGAGAGGCATACCTTCCTTTGGCTGCTTCCATGTTTGCCTGCTCATGTTGTATCATCATCCGCCAATCTGCGATCCTTTATCATCGTTTCCAAGCGCGTGTTCCTTTCTTTTGCAAGTGAATTGCTTTATCCGAAGAAGTAGACTTCACTGTTGAATGACTCCACAGAGTAAACGCAAGTTATTTGGTTGGATGCCTTTTTATATTAATGATCGCAACCAGTTAACGAGGGTTTGACATAGCGGAGCCGTCAACTTTTTATGTGAAGCTTCTCTTATATGGGATTTGAGTTTGAAATTTTTGTTGCTTGAAATTTGCTAAATGATTTGTAAGGCTCGCTTAGCTTTGCGATGGGTGAGCTTTGCTTTAATGGCCTGCAGTATTAGATCGATATTTTAGCAATACATTTAGAGTATTTACACATCGAAATATAACAGGCATTTTATAACAGAAAACACAATGCATAGTTTTTCATTATTGAGTCACGCTGATTTCTCAGCGGTTTACAATGCAGAAGTTACACATCCATCATTATCTTTACAAATTTAAGCAATGCTGTTAAGTAAAAAATGAATGCTAGTTATTGTTGTTTCAGAATCTCCAAGCTGGATTTCCATTTGTGCTTGATTCATAGCTTTTGGATTTTTATGCCAGAGAAAGTGAGAGATGCCCCAGCCGCAGTTCTGTGGGTAATTAGTAGTCATCCCAACTTCTGCTTGCTGGGTATGGTCCGCCTGTGATAGCATTAATGACAAGCTTTTCTGAATCTTGCACTGCAGGGTTGTTATGAGAATCGGATTGATGGGTAGGGTGTTGTTGATCCCGAGTGGATGAGGTTGGATCGACCCCGCTTCTCTTAACGTATTGTTGGAGTTTACCCTGCTCTAGTAATTCTTCAATCACCTTCTTTAATTGGCGACATTGGTCAGTGTCATGGCCAGGTTGATTGTGAAATTGGCAGAATTTTCCATTACGCTTTGCCCCTTTCTTCATCTCAGGTGGCTTAGGATACCTGACAACGTCCTTTGTTGCAAAAAAGATATTTCTTGGTGTATCAGTTAAAGGAGTAAAGTCCGAAGGATTAAAGCGGCGAGGTTTCTTTTCATTTCTTTGGCTTTTTCCTCCTTCATTCTCCCTTTTCTGACTTTCAGATTCTCTTTTCTTAGGTGGGACATTGTCTTTATCTGTCTGGGCAATATCCACTTTCGATGTTGCAGAAAGGCTTTCAAGGCGAATGAACTCATCGGCCTTTTTATAAAATTTATCAAGTGAATTCGGTTCCTTCATCTTTAGCCATATCCCGAATTTACTCGATTTATCAATGGCTCGCATCAGATAAGTCAGGATCATGCGTGGTTCTGCATTTTCTACTTCGGCTAAAGCTATATTGAAACGGCTCAAGAAAGATTTGATTGATTCTCCGGGCGCTTGTTCAAGGTTAGACAGTGACATTATATCCCTAGCTTTTGAAGCATACAATCTAAACTGTTCTTTAAACTTTTGCGTTAAGTCGGAGAATTTATCTACAGACCGAACTGGAAGCTTTGTGAACCAAAGTAAAGCCACACCTTCTAGGTATACCGGAAAATATCGGCACTTGATCTCGTCTGATGCTCTTGCACCAGTCATATGCCAATCGTACTTGTAGAGGAAATGATTAGGGTCACTGGTTCCCCTATAGGCTTGGATAGTAGGAGGTGCAAATTTCCTTGGAAACTCCGCTCTTAGGATCCTTTCAGTAAACGGAGTTCTGCTTGGCGCGAAACCCCAGTCAGCCTCATCCTCTTCCCTTTGCATGCTTTCTTTCATGATGCGGCCAACCATTTCAGACAGGTACTCTTTATTGTTCAAAGACACCTCCGGGCAAGCACCAGTTCTTCCCTCGGAAGTTTGCCCGGGTATATGTTCATGACAAGTTGGTTGCGGCCTAGAACCATCAGCTTGGAAAGGTGGCGTTTCAGGAAGGGTGGTTTGATGGTTTTCTGGCTGACGATTTGCCCCAAGTAGGGCAGTTATTCTATCCATCATCAAAGCGTTTTGAGTTTCAATTTGCTGGTATAATCCAGAAACTTCGTTATCCAATTCAGCTCTGGTGACTCCAACGGTTGGAGTTGCTTGGTCTGTTATTGGGGAAGCGGAAGTTCCTTCGTGAGCATTTCCGGATCTGATAGGTCTACCTCTTCTTCCAAGAGCCATTACTTCGGATCTGGTTTTTAAGAGAGGTTCTTTTTTTTTGAATCCTTGCGAAGCAACGGTGGATGATCTCCTGAGTTCAATTCTCAGTGAAAGCACCAAAATGTTAACGGTAAAAAGTGAACGCTAACACCCAGTGTGTGTAATAAATTTGTGAAAGCACCACCCGTTGGTACGGGAACAGAATATGAGCTGTGAATAGCAGAAAAACAGTAAATGAACAACGGATTTATAGTGGTTCGGCCCGTAATTGAGCCTACATCCACTTTATAGTCTTTTATTGCTGATTTGATTACAATTCGATACAATATCCCTCTAAATACAATACAATTTGATCATGAAATCATTCTTGACTACTAGCTCGATCTTTAATGATGAAACTCGACGAATCCGCGTTGGATGTTAGGAGCTCTTCTCGAAGATCGTTGTAGTGTCTTGAATGCTTGAAGATCTTTGATTGCTGAATGAGAGGAAGCTTCGACAGCGTAACGGCGCTTGGAGAAAATGAATGGCCAAAAGTCCTGTCCATGTTGGAAGTGGTGGGGTATTTATAGGAGCTGATCTGGACTCAGGAATTTTCTCTAAGTATTTAAGTCGTCTGCCGACCTATGGTAGATCGGTGGCGAGTTAAGGAATAGGCTTAGGTCGGCGGCGAGTTAAGGAATAGGCTTAGGTCGGTGGCGAGTTAAGGAATAGGCTTAGGTCGGTGGCGAGTTAAGGAATAGGCTTAGGTCGGAACCTTCTTAAGTCGGAGCCTTTCATAACTCGGCATGCTTTCTTAGGTCGGCAAGCACCTTAACTCGGCATGCTTCTTAGGTCGGCAAGCACCTTAACTCGGCATGCTTTCTTAGGTCGGCAAGCACCTTAACTCGGCATACCTCTTAAGTCGGCAGGCTCCTAACTCGGCATCCCTCTTAAGTCGGTTACGCCTTTAGATTGTTAGGTCGTCCTCTTTCTTAGGTCGGCAAGCACCTTAACTCGGCATACCTCTTAAGTCGGCAGGCTCCTAACTCGGCATGCTGCTAGGTCGTGAGTCAAAAAGGAGTTAACAGTTAAATAATGTGATTAGTTAAATTTTGTGAAATTTTAAACAGTAAAATTTTGAAATATAAATTTGATAGTTGGAATGCGTCTAATTAAACATAGCAACTGGTAAATTTTCGTCCGAAAATATGAAAATTTATTTCGAGCGTAAATTTACTTCAATTTAATCAGTTAAAAATAGGTGATAATAAAATGTTTTCCAAACCTAAATATTTTTACATGGGAAATTTGTAAATCATCTTCTGAGTGAGACGTCATCTTTCGTTTCGTCAAATTTGGACTTCTGTTGCTCCGTTTATCTTAATTCGGTTAGAATAGCAGCATTTCTAGTACCGGTATCGACTTTTGGTCGGATAACCGTACCACTGACATCTGTATACCGTTTTGGTCGTCTCGTTGCGCTGACCTCTACGGTATATTCAACTCTGTATTTTGAGGTCCGGTACGCGACAGAAACAATAAAACAGTGCGTCGTACCGGTACCCTGAATTGTGACCGTTAGCTTTCGTTTGCCTTTTTAAGTTTGAACGTGCAGGCCAAGTAATATAATAAATTGCTTTAATATTCCACTTAATTCCAGGGTGACCATTTCCATCCCATACTATTTTTGAAAAAAATCAAAACGTATGAATTGGTATACGTTTGAACGGTTCTCTGGTTATCTATTTATTATTTTTACTAGCCTGCATTTTTAAAACCTTTCCTCTGCAGTTTTTCCCCTTCCAAACGTTATTCCACTTTCTACTTTCTCTCAAAAAATTTATACCATGTCAGCCACCACAGTTACGGTCGAGAATCACCACGACCATCCCCTACACGCAGTACCACATCCCCGCCATCTTTGCTCCATGCAACCCCAGATCTGGCCGAAGTCGCCAAATGGCCTCCAGCCTCGCTCGAGCCTTCCTCCACCTAACACACCTTCCTCCACTTCGTGCCTCACAACCCACGACCGCCACCAACCCACCACCACGACGTGCCAGTCCACCACCGCGCCATCTCCTTCGGCAGCCTCGGCCACACTCGCAACTACCTCTCTTCTCCGCTGCCCTGAACACCAGAGTAACCCGGACCTCGAAGCCACCTTTCACCTACCCTCCGCGTCCACTTGTTGCCAAGGAATCGTCCCACATCTGCACCTCCGCTTCCATGCTACCTGAGCCTTCTTTTAAAGCATTGTTTGTACTTTATATGGTAAGTATTTATATAGTTGTTAATTTATATGTATAAGTTTGGGTTTATATTATTATATAAAGGTTTTATAATAGCGTTATATATATGCTAATGTACTATATGTATGTATTACGTCTACTATCTGTTTGGGTTTTATAGTGTAAAGTTACATTGTCTATATGTATGTAAATAATACCAGTATGATTTCGCATGAGGACTGTTTGAAATTTTATTGTATAGTATGTTCTTATATTTAAGTTGCTTGTGTCATAAAGTATAAAGTATATATATATGTATACGAATACAATATGTTTCTACTTTGTTTTTTTATTTTATTTTGTATAAGTTTCGTGATATGTTTGTTATATAAGTCATAGTATATAGTACAGTATACATTAGTTTTATAAAGTAAAGTTATAAAGTATAACTTGTAATTTGAAGTATAATGTCTGTATGTGTCTATTTGTTTATATATGCGTATGACCGTTTACAATATTGTAACATGTTAGTATAGGTATTTTAATAGCGGATATTTTTAAAATATATAATATAAGTCGACATGATTTGGGTAAATGCTTTGTATAAGAAAGTGAATGTATATGTACGGTATATATTAGCCTAGCTATTTTTGTTCATACTTATATAGAACTGTATACTAGATCTGGGAGGAAGTGTCATGTGTCGAGTATTATATTAGTTACTTTTCAGCTTATGTATATTGTATATGTAATACATCATGTTAGTATATTTAAGTTTTATAATCGGCTACTTTATAAATATAAGTTGCACATTTTGGTTAATAACATATTTTATGTTGGTTTATAAATTTTATGTATATAATTATAGATTTAATATGTTAGTTTATATGTTATCAGTGTATATATATAGTAGTTATTTTGTTTGTTGATTTACGTTATTCGATGTGAATCTATGTAGTTCTCTATAAGTTATGAACTATGTATGCCAGTTTATTTATTAGTTGAGTGAGTGGTATAGTATGTTAAATATATAGGTTTAAATTTCTCAATTTCTGTCTAAGTTATATATATTATAATAAATTGTTTATATTGGTTTTATAACAAATATTGGTATTTGGACTTTTTCTTTAGTAATATATATATATATTATTTTAAAATATGAGTTTAAAACTTATATTAACTATTAGAGATATATGGATATAATATTTATTTTTGTTTTGGTTTATGTTAAAAACAAATTTTGATTTCTTTCCATCGATTCCTGTTATCAGATCTATTCATCGAATTCGTGCCAATGTAGCTTTGCTTTGGAAGTCGTGCTTGCATTTCATAACTAGATTCCTTTGTCTATCCTCTAGCCTCGAAAGGTGAGCAATCACTCACGATTAATGTTCTTATATTTATTAAGTTTGATTTCAATTGAAATGTTAATTGAAATATGCTGATGTTAGTTATGTACATTGTTATATATGTCATTATCTGTATCTGTTCACCTATGACATCCGACACCATTATCTGTTATTTATATTGTTGATATATGCCTGTTTCTGTTGTTATTTTATTATCATATCTGTTATCACTCTGCAAGTTCCCTGTTAGTATAGAATCACTATGGGTTGAAATGATACATACCCGAACGATCTGTAGAATAGGAGAAAATCGTTATGGGTTGAAATGATAAACCCAAGCGATTTTCATTGAATTGAATTTGGGATTTCGGGTTGAAAAGATATATACCCGAATATGTTTAAATTGCTGATTGAAATGATAAATATCCGTATCACTTGACCATAGGATAGAAAATTATATACAGGCACCGTTGGTCTATATATAAACGTTTTGAAAATGATTTCTATGGTTTTGAAAGAAATATATGGTTTTGATAAATATTGAGTTTTAAGATTTATTAAAGTTGATAAATAATATGTTAAGTATTTATTTAATTCTATATTTTCAAATATAGAATTTAAAATGATTTGAAATTGATTGAAATTATGGTTATTTAAGAATTATACTTAAATAAGTTAGATTTGAAAGGTATTGAATTTGAAATTTAAAGAATTGATTTACAACTTGAAATTTGAAAAGGGTGACTTAAATGGATATTCCAAATGTATAAATATTTAAATGAGATATTTGTTTATTTAAATTGAAAATTGAAATTGAATCCAAATGTTATGGAAATGTTAAGTTAATATTTTAAAACTAAATAATTGTAATGTGAATCTGATATGTATATAAATTTAGTGAATTTAGTTTTGAAATGTTGAATATTTAAAGCTTTGATATATATTAAAATTGAAATGGCTTATTTTATGGTTCAGATATGTATTTGAAATCGATAATTTGAAATGGTTTATTTAGAAGCTAAATCGAGTTGAAACGGATGATTTGTGATTTGATTTAAAATAAATTAAATTTTGGAATTCGAGTTAATTTGAATTGATTTGTGAAATTTGAGGAAACTAATTTATTTTATAACGAAATTTTTATATCTAAACTGTTAATAGGAAAGTGTTATGATTTCCAAAATACTGTGATTTCCAGACTTTGATTTCAAAAGCATTATAACTTTGGAAATAATATGATTTTGAAAATGGATATATTTGAAGCGAAAATGATATCGTATTAAATTGGGTTTGAAATGATAATGATATTCTAGTTTTGAAGTATAAACTATTTTGAAATGACCACGGTGTTATAATAACGATTGGTTGGCAAAGAGACCGGGATCGGATATGGACATACTCTCTGTCGATACCGAAACCACTTTGACAACCGTGTACGCGGTGGAGATTCCAGAATGAAGTAGGATGGTGGCGACGTTCTTAAGGTATGTTACGTGGACCCAACTCCCGTGAGTTGGCAATAAGGTGGCTAAAACAGGAGCGATCTCGGACCAGTGAGGTAGCACCTCTTCTCGGACGCATTTCTTCGATATTATACTCTTACTTGTGATTTGACTAGATGGCCATCCTCCAATTGGGAATGTTGTTCGAGGTGGAACGGTAGTGGCTGCTATGCGTATCCATCAGTCCGTGTGCGTAATTGGTATATCTACCCTGGCATTGCCTAGTTGTGCCGTGTCACCTACCATACCGAGCCTTTACTACGATTATGATTTTAAGATCCGACCGCGTTAAGGTTTTCCATCCCCTTAACGCTATTTTCCGATATGATTATACTTTACTTATTTAGACACTATTGTATATAGCGCATATTACTACATAGTAAATAGTTTAACGGATCCTTAGAGGATGGTTATCCCAAACATCCTTTAAGTTACTTGTATTTCAGTTGATATTTCACTTGAGTTGGATTTATTAATATAAGAATGTTAATCCTGACTCGAGTGTTTTGTGTTTTGCTTTACGCTCGGGTCAGACTGAGTGATACAGCATTTGAGACTCACCTTTGGAGTTGGAGCTTCGCTTGGAGATCCAGCAATCTATCGATCCTGCTTTCAGTTATTCTGTTGATTCCAGTGATGAATTCAGATCTGGTATTTGATTATTGTATTGAGACATCTATTGTATTCGAGACCTCTGTTGTATCTTGTTTAACTCTGTTATATATATATAGTAGCTTCATGAACTACTATCCTTTGTTTCCGCTGCAGTATTGCTATATTACTCTGTGTCTGTGATCTGTAATTATTTTATTTACTGTATATGTTGAGTTTTGCCAAATTTTATTTACAACGCGGTATTTTGAGCAATTCAACTCCGGCATGAGTGTCTACCTATACACTTATAATGGATGCGAATGGTCCAAAATACTGGGTCGTTATAGTTGGTATCAGAGCTCTGGTTTTAGGCAAAACTCAGCATATGTAGTAAATTCGATTACAGAATCACTTTCGTTCGAGCTTGAATTCCTTCTTCTTTGACTCGGTTCTTTTGAATTTTGGAATGTTCACTTCGGTTCCAAAGTCCATTCGTGTCTCCCCTATTCGTGTCTTCCTGATTCTGGAGTACCCCATAACTCCACTTCGAATGATCTCTATAATAAATTGGCGGTCTCGCCAATCTTCGAATAATTTGTACTGGGGTGAAACTCCTTTACAATCGGTATTGATTTACCGGAGATTTATGTATCCTCGGTTTACGATGCTGTTATCTTATGCTATACCCGAATTCTACATCTGGTAATCGAATGTCGATTCGCTTCAGAATTCTACATCGATCTTATCTATGAAGTCACGGTTGACCCGGTTAAGGTTGCCCGCGATTTATACAACTTTTTCCATCTTCCTGTTTGAAATGCAATCATCTAACCTTCGTTTCGAGCCAATCTATTTTAGATTAGAATTCTCTTTGATAAGAGCCCTTCTATATTTGGATCTCTATCCTTGTGTTGGAATCCAATTCTGAAATTATCGTGTGAGGGAGTGTATTTGAAATTAATATAAAATTGTTGATGTTTATAGTGTGTTGTTTGAGTTGTTGATGTTGGTTTGGATTTTCGATCGATTCGTCTGATCAACGCTATCGATAGGATTTCCAAAACACTTGAATAGAGCAAACTGACACAATATAATCTCCAAATTTGATAAGTGAAATAAATTTGTATGATTATGTTATAAATATATAGGAAAATTTTCTAGAATTGAAAGTTAAATAATTTGGTTGTTGAAATGATAACATTTGATTATCATTTTACTGTTTTGTAAGTCATTGACTATTGCAAAATGATAACTGTTTTGAATTTATTTGGAATTGAAATGAATTTAAATTGAGAATTTAAGAATTAAATTTCTGGTGATTTCAAACTTTGTTTTAAGTCTTAAAATGTATATTAGTTAAAGTATTTTCGCATAAAATGTTTCTTTAAAGAATTTTAAATGTTTAAACCAGTGCTTTTCTCTTTGTCGCTGGAAAATAATTTCGGTGATGACGGCCGCATCATCGACTTTCATTTTCGAGTTTCGAAGAGGAGAAACTATTCTGTAGCTTTGCTACGGTTTTGTTTTGAAAAAAATACTTTTGATTTGAATTTCTTCAGTATAATTTGATTTATATATATGTATAGGTATCTCATTCTTAAATTTAATTTGATTTGATATAAATATATTATATATATCTCTAAATTGTTTGAAGTAAATCGGAGATTTAAATTCTTAAATTTTAGATTTAAGATGATTTCAATTATAAACTAAAGTCAAATTTCTTGGATAAATAGTTAACTGGGAATAACTGAATTGTAAAATCTTATTTGTATAATACTCAATTACATCTTAACATAACTTACCTAAAAATTTCAGAAGTAGAAAATGTAATTGGATAATATACAATATAAAGAAATTTATAAGTAAAATTTGAGTGGTTATAATAAATGTTATACACTTAAATTTTATTATAAGATGTTAATAGAGATAAGCAGAATAATAAGTTAATTAAATAATAGATGAGACAAATAATTTGTTTGGAAGGAATTAATAAATTGAAATTTGATTAAAGTATGGAAACACCTTGAATTTAAATTCAATTATTGAATATAAATTGATTTAAACTGAAATATATGGTTTAAATTAATTTATATAGTTTAAATATATGTAATAAGATATATATTAAGTGAAATAAACTTAATAATAATTAGGAATAAAAGAATTTAATTTGTCGAATAAAACATGAGTATAATAAATGATTATACAAATTTGATGACTTAGAAATTGTTAATTGAGAATGACTAGACATAAGGTAATGAATTCAGAAATAGATGAATTGATTTAACTTAAGTGAACTCAGTGGATTAAATCAAATTGTTAAATATTAATTAGTTTAATTTGAAATTATATGGTTTAAATTAATAGTCTTATCTAGTCTTTTAATCTATTTTTCTTTCTAGTTGTTTCTACTCTCCTACCTCCTTCCTTTTCGGGGACGAAAAGTTTTGAGTGGGGGAGAGTGTAACGACCCGTAAATTTTAACTGTTAAATAATGTGATTAGTTAAATTTTGTGAAATTTTAAACAGTAAAATTTTGAAATATAAATTTGATAGTTGGAATGCGTCTAATTAAACATAGCAACTGGTAAATTTTCGTCCTAAAATATGAAAATTTATTTCGAGCGTAAATTTACTTCAATTTAATCAGTTAAAAATAGGTGATAATAAAATGTTTTCCAAACCTAAATATTTTTACATGGGAAATTTGTAAATCATCTTCTGAGTGAGACGTCATCTTTCGTTTCGTCAAATTTGGACTTCTGTTGCTCCGTTTATCTTAATTCGGTTAGAATAGCAGCATTTCTGGTACCGGTATCGACTTTTGGTCGGATAACCGTACCACTGACATCTGTATACCGTTTTGGTCGTCTCGTTGCGCTGACCTCTACGGTATATTCAACTCTGTATTTTGAGGTCCGGTATGCGACAGAAACAATAAAACAGTGCGTCGTACCGGTACCCTGAATTGTGACCGTTAGCTTTCGTTTGCCTTTTTAAGTTTGAACGTGCAGGCCAAGTAATATAATAAATTGCTTTAATCTTCCACTTAATTCCAGGGTGACCATTTCCATCCCATACTATTTTTGAAAAAAATCAAAACGTATGAATTGGTATACGTTTGAACGGTTCTCTGGTTATCTATTTATTATTTTTACTAGCCTGCATTTTTAAAACCTTTCCTCTGCAGTTTTTCCCCTTCCAAACGTTATTCCACTTTCTACTTTCTCTCAAAAAATTTATACCATGTCAGCCACCACAGTTACGGTCGAGAATCACCACGACCATCCCCTACACGCAGTACCACATCCCCGCCATCTTTGCTCCATGCAACCCCAGATCTGGCCGAAGTCGCCAAATGGCCTCCAGCCTCGCTCGAGCCTTCCTCCACCTAACACACCTTCCTCCACTTCGTGCCTCACAACCCACGACCGCCACCAACCCACCACCACGACGTGCCAGTCCACCACCGCGCCATCTCCTTCGGCAGCCTCGGCCACACTCGCAACTACCTCTCTTCTCCGCTGCCCTGAACACCAGAGTAACCCGGACCTCGAAGCCACCTTTCACCTACCCTCCGCGTCCACTTGCTGCCAAGGAATCGTCCCACATCTGCACCTCCGCTTCCATGCTACCTGAGCCTTCTTTTAAAGCATTGTTTGTACTTTATATGGTAAGTATTTATATAGTTGTTAATTTATATGTATAAGTTTGGGTTTATATTATTATATAAAGGTTTTATAATAGCGTTATATATATGCTAATGTACTGTATGTATGTATTACGTCTACTATATGTTTGGGTTTTATAGTGTAAAGTTACATTGTCTATATGTATGTAAATAATACCAGTATGATTTCGCATGAGGACTGTTTGAAATTTTATTGTATAGTATGTTCTTATATTTAAGTTGCTTGTGTCATAAAGTATAAAGTATATATATATATGTATACGAATACAATATGTTTCTACTTTGTTTTTTTATTTTATTTTGTATAAGTTTCGTGATATGTTTGTTATATAAGTCATAGTATATAGTACAGTATACATTAGTTTTATAAAGTAAAGTTATAAAGTATAACTTGTAATTTGAAGTATAATGTCTGTATGTGTCTATTTGTTTATATATGCGTATGACCGTTTACAATATTGTAACATGTTAGTATAGGTATTTTAATAGCGGATATTTTTAAAATATATAATATAAGTCGACATGATTTGGGTAAATGCTTTGTATAAGAAAGTGAATGTATATGTACGGTATATATTAGCCTAGCTATTTTTGTTCATACTTATATAGAACTGTATACTAGATCTGGGAGGAAGTGTCATGTGTCGAGTATTATATTAGTTACTTTTCAGCTTATGTATATTGTATATGTAATACATCATGTTAGTATATTTAAGTTTTATAATCGGCTACTTTATAAATATAAGTTGCACATTTTGGTTAATAACATATTTTATGTTGGTTTATAAATTTTATGTATATAATTATAGATTTAATATGTTAGTTTATATGTTATCAGTGTATATATATAGTAGTTATTTTGTTTGTTGATTTACGTTATTCGATGTGAATCTATGTAGTTCTCTATAAGTTATGAACTATGTATGCCAATTTATTTATTAGTTGAGTGAGTGGTATAGTATGTTAAATATATAGGTTTAAATTTCTCAATTTCTGTCTAAGTTATATATATTATAATAAATTGTTTATATTGGTTTTATAACAAATATTGGTATTTGGACTTTTTCTTTAGTAATATATATATATATATATATTATTTTAAAATATGAGTTTAAAACTTATATTAACTATTAGAGATATATGGATATAATATTTATTTTTGTTTTGGTTTATGTTAAAAACAAATTTTGATTTCTTTCCATCGATTCCTGTTATCAGATCTATTCATCGAATTCGTGCCAATGTAGCTTTGCTTTGGAAGTCGTGCTTGCATTTCATAACTAGATTCCTTTGTCTATCCTCTAGCCTCGAAAGGTGAGCAATCACTCACGATTAATGTTCTTATATTTATTAAGTTTGATTTCAATTGAAATGTTAATTGAAATATGCTGATGTTAGTTATGTACATTGTTATATATGTCATTATCTGTATCTGTTCACCTATGACATCCGACACCATTATCTGTTATTTATATTGTTGATATATGCCTGTTTCTGTTGTTATTTTATTATCATATCTGTTATCACTCTGCAAGTTCCCTGTTAGTATAGAATCACTATGGGTTGAAATGATACATACCCGAACGATCTGTAGAATAGGAGAAAATCGTTATGGGTTGAAATGATAAACCCAAGCGATTTTCATTGAATTGAATTTGGGATTTCGGGTTGAAAAGATATATACTCGAATATGTTTAAATTGCTGATTGAAATGATAAATATCCGTATCACTTGACCATAGGATAGAAAATTATATACAGGCACCGTTGGTCTATATATAAACGTTTTGAAAATGATTTCTATGGTTTTGAAAGAAATATATGGTTTTGATAAATATTGAGTTTTAAGATTTATTAAAGTTGATAAATAATATGTTAAGTATTTATTTAATTCTATATTTTCAAATATAGAATTTAAAATGATTTGAAATTGATTGAAATTATGGTTATTTAAGAATTATACTTAAATAAGTTAGATTTGAAAGGTATTGAATTTGAAATTTAAAGAATTGATTTACAACTTGAAATTTGAAAAGGGTGACTTAAATGGATATTCAAAATGTATAAATATTTAAATGAGATATTTGTTTATTTAAATTGAAAATTGAAATTGAATCCAAATGTTATGGAAATGTTAAGTTAATATTTTAAAACTAAATAATTGTAATGTGAATCTGATATGTATATAAATTTAGTGAATTTAGTTTTGAAATGTTGAATATTTAAAGCTTTGATATATATTAAAATTGAAATGGCTTATTTTATGGTTCAGATATGTATTTGAAATCGATAATTTGAAATGGTTTATTTAGAAGCTAAATCGAGTTGAAACGGATGATTTGTGATTTGATTTAAAATAAATTAAATTTTGGAATTCGAGTTAATTTGAATTGATTTGTGAAATTTGAGGAAACTAATTTATTTTATAACGAAATTTTTATATCTAAACTGTTAATAGGAAAGTGTTATGATTTCCAAAATACTGTGATTTCCAGACTTTGATTTCAAAAGCATTATAACTTTGGAAATAATATGATTTTGAAAATGGATATATTTGAAGCGAAAATGATATCGTATTAAATTGGGTTTGAAATGATAATGATATTCTAGTTTTGAAGTATAAACTATTTTGAAATGACCACGGTGTTATAATAACGATTGGTTGGCAAAGAGACCGGGATCGGATATGGACATACTCTCTGTCGATACCGAAACCACTTTGACAACCGTGTACGCGGTGGAGATTCCAGAATGAAGTAGGATGGTGGCGACGTTCTTAAGGTATGTTACGTGGACCCAACTCCCGTGAGTTGGCAATAAGGTGGCTAAAACAGGAGCGATCTCGGACCAGTGAGGTAGCACCTCTTCTCGGACGCATTTCTTCGATATTATACTCTTACTTGTGATTTGACTAGATGGCCATCCTCCGATTGGGAATGTTGTTCGAGGTGGAACGGTAGTGGCTGCTATGCGTATCCATCAGTCCGTGTGCGTAATTGGTATATCTACCCTGGCATTGCCTAGTTGTGCCGTGTCACCTACCATACCGAGCCTTTACTACGATTATGATTTTAAGATCCGACCGCGTTAAGGTTTTCCATCCCCTTAACGCTATTTTCCGATATGATTATACTTTACTTATTTAGACACTATTGTATATAGCGCATATTACTACATAGTAAATAGTTTAACGGATCCTTAGAGGATGGTTATCCCAAACATCCTTTAAGTTACTTGTATTTCAGTTGATATTTCACTTGAGTTGGATTTATTAATATAAGAATGTTAATCCTGACTCGAGTGTTTTGTGTTTTTCTTTACGCTCGGGTCAGACTGAGTGATACAGCATTTGAGACTCACCTTTGGAGTTGGAGCTTCGCTTGGAGATCCAGCAATCTATCGATCCTGCTTTCAGTTATTCTGTTGATTCCAGTGATGAATTCAGATCTGGTATTTGATTATTGTATTGAGACATCTATTGTATTCGAGACCTCTGTTGTATCTTGTTTAACTCTGTTATATATATATAGTAGCTTCATGAACTACTATCCTTTGTTTCCGCTGCAGTATTGCTATATTACTCTGTGTCTGTGATCTGTAATTATTTTATTTACTGTATATGTTGAGTTTTGCCAAATTTTATTTACAACGCGGTATTTTGAGCAATTCAACTCCGGCATGAGTGTCTACCTATACACTTATAATGGATGCGAATGGTCCAAAATACTGGGTCGTTATAACCCCTGACATGACTAAAACAGGAGCCGCGCCGGGCCATTGAGGTTCGCCACCTCTAGCGGACACACTTCTTCGTTACCATGTCTATTACTTTTGTGATTCGATTTGGGTGCACCCCTCGATTTTGGGAGTGTTGTTTCGCGGTGTTGGGGTAGTAGCTGCTATGCCCAACATCAGTCCGGATCACGCAACTACTAGTATCCTAGTTGGTATTGCCTCATGTACCTTGTCATACTGATTATCCTATTCGCGACCACTACGATTTTGGTTTGTACCTTTAGTATATGGATTGCCCTCTGGCGACTTCCGGTTTTGGGGAAACTACGGTCTTGTATATGCTCTTGGGAATATAAACTGTGTTAAGGGTGGAATGGGCCATGGCTTAACGCTATTTTAATACTTTTACTTTAATGTAGACATATTATAATAGCGTATTGTACTACATAGTAGATAGTTTAACGGATCCTTGAGAGATGGAAAATCCCGTAACATCTCTTAAGTTACTGCACTCACGTTAACACTGGACAGGAGATGTCAAACCCCGTAAACATCTCTGACGCCGTCACACTCATATTTTCTTATTAGATTTGACTTACATGAGATATTTTAGTCCTGACTCGAGTGTTTTGTCTTTTCATTACGCTCGGGTCAGCTTGAGCATTTCAGATAAGGTTGAAGATCTATTTTGGAGGACGAAGACGGAGTTTGGTATTACATCATTTGTATTCTACTACCATATTATTTGTCCGCTGCATTATTGTATTATCTCTGATATGTATGTAACTCTGATTTATGATGTATAATAATAATCAAATTTATTTATTTAACAGCTTCATGAACTGTTATTTTATTATTATATCTTGTTCCTTCTGCTGCAAGATTCTGAGTTTGCTTCTGTTCTTTCTTTCCTTTTCTTATTTAACCCCAATAACCATCTGCCTTTTTGAACGGTTTGAGTTGGACATGTGTGGATTATTGTCGACTTGAACGGTCAAAAATGGCGGGTCGTTACAGTTGGTATCAGAGCTTTGGTTTAGATTACCTTGGCTCTAGTGGGGAATAACTCATTGAAATAGAGGTAAACTATATGAATGAGTTGAGTGTATATGAGAGAGCGTATTTGTAATTTTGGTATAAAAATGATTTTATATTGTGTTAATTTGTTCCGTTGAGTATTTATGAATTCTGGTTGGTACTTGGGACGCCAAGGCATCGATAGGAATTTCTAAACACTCGAATAGGACAGATTGACATAATATTGTTTTGGATTATATTCTATATATAAAAGACTTATCTTGAAAATTTATAAATTTTGATTGTATTGGTTAGAGATGATAATATTAGATTATCATCGTTTATTGTTGATTAGTCAATATTTCTAACTATTGACTATTGAATGATTTTAAGAAATGAAACTTGTAAATATGATTGACAATGAATATAAATGGTAAATAAAATGAAATAAAAATGAATTTAAATTAAGATGGAGAATTTAAATTCCGGTGTTTTGAAAATTTATTAACAAAAATTTGAAATGTATAATATAAGTATTATATGATAGTATATTCGATTAGAAATTGTTTTCAAAGGATTTCAAATGAAGTAAGTGTTATACTCCCCTCTTGACACTAGAGAATGATTTCGGTTATGAGTGCACGCATCATCGACGTTATTTTCGAGAGTCCAAGTGGGGGAGATCACTTAATAGTTTTTCTAAACCCTGTTTTGATTAAAATTGAATTTTATTTTGTATTCTCTATAGTATGATTTGATATATAAATTATATAAGTATATATTATTTCAAAACTTGATTTGAAATGAAACCGGGATTGGAATTCTTGAGTTCTTTAATAATTAATGATTTTTCTTTTAATGGTTGAAATGAATTAATACTTGAATCATTACGGAACTTCTGAATTGCGAAATGAGAAATGAACCTAAGAGCTAAGTGAAATATCAATTGAAGTAGAAATCCTTAGAATTAGGAAATTATGAATTTAAAATAAAATTGAAACTGTAAAACTCGCATAGTATTAAATTTCATTCTATAGCATAGATATAACTTACCAAATCATTTAAGAAGTTCAAAAATGTTATATGAATTGTTAATTGGATAATATACAAGTATAGGTTTGAATAATGAAATATGCATTTAATTAATGATTTGCAAATATAAATAAAATTGTTAGTAAATAATTGGAATTTAAATTAACATTTAAAGGTGATTCACCATTATGTTAATATAAAATGGAAATACTATATGTGAATGTAAATGTGAAATTAAATTATAGTGAAATTTAAGTAATGACTTAAGAATTAATTAATTGAAAATTCAACTTTGAATGAAAAGAGGTTGTATGTTGTTTAACTACATTCTATTTGCATAACAAAAACTTACCAAATACTTAAAAAGTTTAAAATGCTAATAAGGATAAGTAGAGGAATAATATACCAGTGTGAGAGTGAATAATAAAATGTGAAGATCTATTGATAGTTGTAAATATAAAGGAAATTTAAGTTGTAAAATGAATTAAATTTAAAATTAATTAAATATAGAATTAGTAAATGGAAACTAATTAAATTTGAATAAAACTAAATGTCAATAAACTTGGAAGTGTATGAAATTAAAATTTTGACTTGGAAATGTATAATTGATTTATTATAGATTTGGATGGATGTTAATGTTTGATATGCATTGGTTGTTAGATGGATGACAATTGATTAAATAGAATTCATTAGTGTTAATGGAATTGAATAAACGGAATAAAATTTAAAATAATTAAATTCAAATTTGAAGCATAGGGAATTAAATATAATTGAATTCAAATTAAATTGAAGCAAATTGACTTGAATTTAAATTATGAATGAAACAAACTTGAATAAATCGGAAACAAATCGAATGTAAACTTATTTTATGGATATATAAGAAAATAAATGACTTTGTGTTTATGATTGTTTCTTTAGAAAATTTGAAGTTTGATGGTTTGTACTTTGAAATAATAAAAGCAAATTTTGGAAAAACCCAAAATTGTCCAATATATGCTGAAACGAAAATAACCATAACTTTTAAATGGCTAGACGAAATGAGACGATCTTAGACTTTTCGGAAAGCCTGGAAACTGTGCTACATCTTTTGTTTAGAATGTTTTGATAAATACCTTCATCCACTAGGCTTAAAACACCAATATTAGTCGCTGGCCTGGGCGAAGTAAAAATCTGAAGCACATACCCTTAGTATTTTCACCATAACTTTTTACTGGTGTATCGGATTTTGACGATCTTGCACTTCCTGGAAATCTTAGAGCCTAAGCTCCAACTTTCGTTTTATAAGCTTTTCTTATTTCTATCATTTAGGAGGTCAAAAATCTGAAATTACATTTCAGGCCTGCGCCAATTGCTCGGGGCTGAAGCGTATCATTTTAGTAAAATGGCCGTAACTTTTGAACGGATGGTCCGAATTCGATGATTTTGGACATTCCGGAAAACCTGAAACAAATGCAACAAATTTTATATAGATTCCCTCGCAAAATTCTGTCGTTTGGTTGGCTAAAAACTAGGATTTGTTCGCTGTCCTGAATTTAAAATTTTAGTTGTGAAGTAAAAAACATGTTATATGTGTGTTGTTTATGATAAGTATATCGATCTATCTTTATATGCATGGTTCTAACTTGGTTATTGAGCATTTTAGTAGGTAGCAAAGGGGTTGCGCTTCGCTTGTGGAGCTCGCTTCTGCGCTTAATGCAAAATGTAAGTTAAAATGCTAATAAACGCTAAATAAAAGGTATGTTCTCGGATTACAGTTTATGTTGTGGTATATTATTGTGTTCCCCATGTTTTGGGATGCCTCATTCTTGTAATGAGATGTATATCATGCAATTATTACTACTGTGAAATTTTTCTGTAACGACACCGAATTTTATAAATATTTAAAATGATAATTTATTATTTTTTTTATTAAAATTGTGAAATTAATTGATAAGTGATGCGAGTTGCCCCGGATTCAAGTATATTTGTATAAATCGTTTAAAAATTTAAATTATTGTATATATGTGGATATATACGTATTTGAGCATATATGAAGAAATTTGAGATTTATAAATAATGTAAAAACAATTTGTATTAAATTTAGAAATAAATAATGGAGTTAGGAATTGAAATAAAACATAGAAGATAAATTATAAAATATAAAAATATGAAGTTAAGTAACATAGTTGTAAAATTATGTAAAATATAAGTAGAAGTATTAACTAAAATCTAACAATATAGAACTCATGCATATTTCAAAATATAAAACAAAAGAAAGAAACAAAATAAAATATATTTGTACATAAGTTAAAAACTACAAACCAATAACTAAACAAAATTTTATAACATTGACTAAAAATAACAATACAACAACCACTCAGCTCAAGTACACCAAAACAAATCTCTCGGCCGAAACAAGATTTTTCCCATATCAGTAAAACAAAGATAAGTGGTACAACTAATAAATGAAGCACCCATAATGTTCTTACCAGCCGAGACAAGCTTGTAAAGCAAGTAAAATAATATACTCTAACCTGGAAAATAGCACAGCAACTAAGTACATATAAGTAATGCAGGCAAGAAATAAACAAGTAAAGTAATAAATGCAAATCTTTGTGCAGCTGAAATAAAGGAGGGGAGGATGTAGATTGTACAAAGCAAATTATATCACATATATAAAATAATACATCTCAGCCACAATATACAGCATATCAGCCACCAAGAAAAATATCCCTGTCCAAATTTTTTTTAAATATAAACCATTGTACAACAAATTATATCACTTGTCACGTTTCATCTCAGCTTAAAAACAATAAACAACATCACTTAGCATCCCAGTTTTCGTTCACCATTTAAAAACTGAAAGGAAGAAAAAATGAATGGAGTAAATACCATTTCAAATTAAAGCAAAGATTCAACTAAAACAACAATTCAAACCAGAAGATCAAGTGAAAAGATTTCAACTTGCCAGTTTCAAACTTTGGTTCAACATAAAGGGCAGCTCTGTTCTTCTTTTGAAACCAAGGTGAGCAACTCACTTACCTTTGCTTTGATATTGTAATCGATGGTTGAAGAGGTTATGAAATGTATCTAGTTGCTGAGAATACTCGCATATGGTATGCGTATATATATATGCATATACATATATATGAATCAAATGATGGGTATACAGGGAGATGAGTTTGTTTTAAATTCATAGGCTTGAGACTTTGAAGAAATTTTTTTATCTTACAATCTGGATAAATTAAAGTTATGATTATTTAAGAGAAGATGATTTAAACAGTATAATGTCAATGCTAAAAATAAATTCAAGCCTTTATATTGAATAATCAACTCGAGATTAAAGAAATCAGTAAAAGAACCAAATATAGGTAAAAATCTGATGATCGAAATTTTGAATTTAGGTTTTACCATCAGATTTGTTATGAGAAATCATGAATTTTAATAGCAAATTCTAAATTTTTATGCTTGGAACTGTTGAGATTTCTCAAGTTAAACGGAAATTTCATTTTTCGTCAATTCCGATCGACACGAGGGGAAGTTGTCGTCGTGCTTCAGGCTGGAGGAGGGTAGTTGATGGTAGACTACTGGAAAAATAATCAATAAATTTATAATTCACCAAATTGATCGTACGAGATGAAAATAGGGTTTAATAACCCATTTTGGTCGCAGATACAAATCGATCGAATTTGATGTCGAGAGGGAGCTGGAGGCGATCGGACCTAGGGGAGGTTGTTCGTGGGTCATCGGCGGCGATGTGGTAGGAATTTCACGACCTCCGGTGATCTAGATTGTCGTCGACGAGTTCTTTTTTTCTGGCGTTCAGTTGTTCCAGGTTCGATTGAGGACCTCTATCGTGATCGGAAGCTCGAAATGATACGGTGGTGATTGGATTGGGTCGCCCCATCAAAGCGTGATGTGCCGGAGAGTTTGACCGAGATCGGAGGGCCTCCGATGAAGCGTGCACGTGCACGGGGGATGGTCGCGTGTCAGGGGATGCTCGCATTTAAATGAAGTTTGTTTTCAACAGTTTATAACTTAGAAAAAAAAAGGAGGGATAAGAAGAAGTTGCGTGCAGGGAGACTCGGGGAAATCGCATGAAGTACTCGAAGTGTTTCTCGAGTTAAGCAGGGGAAGTCTCGGGTTCGTCTTCATGTAGTTCCTGAGTAAAACAAGGAAAAATGCAGATTTTTAAAAGCTTTTATAAACAAGTTTTTAAAATTTAAATTGAATCAGAATCTTAAACGGTTATGTAAAATAAGTGTTTCTTTAATATTTGATTAAGAAGCTTTGTATATTGTTTAAACTTAAAAATTGATAAGTTAAATTGTAAGTTACCTCTAAATCCTAAGTTAGAAATGAAACTAAAATTTAATTTAAGAGTGGAATGTTATTAAAAGTAAGTCATTAATAAGATAAAGATTTATCTTAAAAGTTAATTAAGATTTTGATAATTTATGACAAATAAATTAATAAGGTAATTAAAGAGTGATCTATTTAATTTATAAATAAATAATTTAGATTTATTTATAAAATTAGGAATGATTAATAATGAATTAATCCAAGAAAATTTCTTAAGAAAGCAATTAAAGAAATATAAGTAGTTAATAAGGATGATTAACTAGGGATTATTAAGTAATTTAAATAATGTGATAAACTTTGATAATTAAATTTATTTATCTAAGATAATCAATTGAAATTGTTAATTACTTAATAAAAATAAATTAAGGGGTTAATTAAATCATGTAAATGGTTTAAAGGATAACTTGATTAATATGATAAATTAAGAAAAATTTAATTAATTAACGTGTTTGATAAATTAATCTATATGAAATGATTTATAAATTGATAAGTCAAGATTTGATAATTAATTCATAAGTAATTAATTTACTTGGAAATAAATTGAATTTATGAGGATTAAACGATTAATTGATTCTACTTATAAATAACTATTGAATACTTGACCTTACTTATGAATGTTTGGATTCTATTGGATGATTGAATTGTTTGATATCCCTGATATATGATGCTTTATGATACATCCTGATTTATGCTGTGATCTGTAATTTACTTATCTGTGATATATATCTGTGATCTGTGAATAAAAGATAAGCGATATAGTTTATATCGTTTATCAACTATATCCTGTATTGTTATCTATGATGATTCATGATGTTGCACTACTGTGTGAAACCCCTAGACTACACTTTTACACACACAAATATGGATTTCACGTGGAAATCGGTTAAGTCACAGATAATTTAAATCTGATGTTTTTTGAAATTGAAATTTTAATTTCAATTGATTTTGAAATTGGAAATTTGGGTTTAAAGTGAAAAGCTTTTGAAATGGAATTTCAAATATAAAAGTTATTTTGAATAACTTAAAACGAGTTTTGAAATTTAAATAATTTGATTTAAATTTTAATTCAAGTTTGAAATTGAATCCTATGATTTGAAACTAGGGATTGAAAATGTTATAAATGTGTTTATCTAAATTTAAACCATTTAAAAATGTAATTTTGAGAATTTGAACTTAACCCAAGGATTTCAACTCGTATGGATGAATCAGATTTTCCAAAATAAAAACTGTTTTAAAAGAATAAAAGCTTTCAGATAAGAATGAAATTCCAGTTTAATTAAAGGAATTTCAAGATTGAAACGAAAATGGTTTTCCAAGTTATGAATGAATTGTTTTTGAAAGCTATGAATTGAATCTGTTTATTTTTAACAGATTTAAAATGATGTTTTGTTTAAGTCATTTGAAATGGGATTGTTTTGAAAGCTACAAGTTAAATCTTTGATTTAAAGATTTAACGAGTTAATCAAATTGAAATGGAAATTAATTTGGAAAATCTGTGAATGAATCTTTTGTTTAAAAGATTAAAGTGTGAAAATTGTTTAAACCGTTGAGGGTTGTTGAAATGAATCTTTTTTGTTTAAAAAGATGTAAATGGTAATTTGTTTTAACCATTCAAATGGAAAGTTTGGGTTTTAAGTTGTGACTTGATTGAAATCCCATATCCATATGTTTTAAATATTACGCTCACTATTCGGTTTAGCCGGGAGAGGACCTTTGGGTCGTATAACCCATTCCGAATACGTGATACGTCGTATATGGATAGCATTTGAAGACCGGTGTTGAAGACCGGATATTTTTGAAAATGGAAGGATTACCGTCGAGTTACTCTGCATCGGCTGATCCCCGATATAGAGGTTTTATCATCCTTAGTGACGGGAAGTCCGGACGTGATTGGAAATTATCCAGATTTGCAAGGGCTTCGTGAGAAGTGCCTTCGGTTCTGTTCGAACCCGGAACAGACTTATATGGATTGTATGTCTGACATTACACTTTGAGATATAAAGCCGATTTGTTTCAAATACATTTCTGTTGGTGGCGGAGAATTTATTCTCTTAGCTTAACACCCTTCTCTGAGACGTACGAGCTCAGAGGTTGTGTAGTTGAAATTTATCAGCGATATATTCCCAATTTGGTAATGTGGCATGCTGAGTGTTGCTGTGTGATGATCAATGTTTGATCATTTGTGATATGATCATTTGTTTGATCATTTATCTTTGTGATCATAGGTTGATCATCTGTTGACCCAAAGCGTGGCTTTTTGAAAAAGCGTAGCTTTGTGGACGAGACTTCGTCAGGACCTCACAACCCGGAAATGGTCGAAACAGGAATGTTGCGGCAAGGTTATGAGGGTCGCGCCCTTTAGGGTATGTCATTTCCTTCTGGAAAGGGGTGGTATTATGGTATGGAGCCCTGATACTTACTCATGTGGATACACTTTCTTTATGATGTGTGATGTTGGATATCGAGCGCTCGGATAAAGGTCCCAAAGGACCGGGTGATGACATATTCGTGAGTTACCTGTTACAGGGGTAACCCGGCCTTGTTTGGCAGAGAGCAGTTTGTCTCTCGGGACGTCCCGCCAGAGGCGATCCCATGCGGCGGAAGGAAGTTCCTTAGCCTGACCATTTGTTGGAAATCCATTTCTCCAATACGGAACTTGTACGGTTTTAGTTGTAGAACCTGCCATTTACGTACGGTGGTCAACACTGTTTAGATGGTAGCTATAGTAGGCATACGATACTGGTCGTATGTTGGCTAAGATTAATATTATACTTTCGAAAATGTTTTCTGCACTATGCACTAAAAATAATAATCCAATGATTTGCGTAGTAAGCATGTTTGACTATCATAAGAAGAAATCTCCTCCAATTCTGCGTTTGCATTGTGTGTGTGGCGGGAGGTCTTATGGTAGTTTCATTTTCCAAAAGCATTGCGGATTTCAATGTTTTAAATCCTTTTGTTGTTGTTTAAAGATAAACTGTTTTTGTTGCTCACACCAGTCCCATGACTGATCCGGAGTTTATTGTTCCCTTCCTAAACTCTGGGTGCTCATAATTTTCCACACGAGCAGTCTAGAGTTGGGTTTCTTTTCAGATATTCAGGTTTAGTAGATTATCTGGAGCTAGTTTATTCATCGGAGTTGCTTATCTTGGAGTTGTGGATTCATTCTTGTCTGAAGATCATTTTGGAGTTATCATTTCTATTGATATTGTTCCGCTGCTGTTGTTATCATTTTCTTTTCCGCTGCTATTTCTTGTATCATATCTCTGATGTATATTGATATATGTTGTATCACTCTATTGTATCAGATATTGTATATCAATGTATTATTCTTTTCTTCCGCTGTGTTATTTACTTAATTGTGTTATAGCTCCGGCGAATCGGATTTGAACGGTCGAATCTGCGGCATTCTAGTACAATGTGAAGTACGGATGTTGATTTTCGAGCGGGCAAAACCCGATACGTTACATTTTCGGTCCTAGCCGCACAAAGGAGGTGCTGCCGAAATTTTTCAAAAATCCGGGAGTTAGAAAGTTTTGTGAAAAAAAAATCCTATAACTAAATTTTGCAAATAAGTAGAATATTTTGAATGAATTATATCTAAATGATGGTTTCCCCTTCTCCGTTCCTTTTCGAGGACGAAAAGTTTTAAGTGGGGGAGAATGTAACGACCCGTATTTTTAACACTTTAAAAATACGAATTAAAATGAAAATTTTGGATAAAAATCCGAAGGAAATAAAATTTTGTGTTGTTAAATGCGAATTACAAGTTAAAATACAAAACTGAATTCTGAAATAACTTATTTGTAAAATAAATATGGATGTTAACTTGTAGTGAATGTAAATAATGAATTGAATTTGATTGTAAACCAAATTGGTTATGATTGTAAACAAAGAATAATAAAATGGTAGATTTAATAATGGAAGTTTATGTTATTTAAACTAATATAAATAAATGTAACTTAATATTACAGTTGATTGAAAGCAGATAACAACTGAAACTGTAATTCGATAAAGATGTTAACTTGTAATTGAACGTAAGTAAAGATTTAAATTTGAATGTAACAAGTAATTGAATTGAATTGAATTTGATTGTAAACAACGAAATAAATAAAATGTTACATTTAATATTGAAGTTATAATATGGAAATCAACGTAAATGAATGTAATTTAATATTACTATGAATTTAAATAAGATGATAGCTGAAGAAAATGAAAGTAAATGAATTATAAACTATTGATAATAATGTATAAATGGTTGATTCAATAATGAAAGTGTAAATCGAAATAAAAGAATTCATTTGGAATTAAGTAACTTGAATTTGAATTACAATATAATTGAACGCTGAATCTAATATAATATTTTATATTGGATTTATAATGGAAAACTACATTGTAGAAGATTGTTAATTACTGTGAAATTAAAAATGGAATTTGTAAACAATGGAAATTTGATTTAAAAGTTAATAATTTAAAATTGGGAATTTTATATTGAAATTAAACAGTCGAATAATTTATTTTTCGAATATTGGATTTAATTAGACAATTAAATCGATAATTTAATAAGTTAAATTTCAGAAATAATTGAAAATCGAGTGGAATATGATTGAAAATGATTTGTAAAATTTTATCTTATCATATTGGAGTTATAGTAATATTATAGAACTTTTAAAATTGAATTTAAAGTTAATTTGTGAAAATTGAATATTTTAATATTTAATTATCGACTGAAAAATAGCCATTTTTCGAACAGTCTCAGAATTGAACGAAACTAGTTCCATTGGATCCGTAATAGTTTGTTATTGTCGGATTTCAATTTTCATAGCAATCGGAGTTATCGTTTGATCGTGGCAGCTCGAAACGCATCGAATTGTTTTTAATATTAATTCGGCGAGAGAAAATAGTCATTTTTCAAAAAGTATCAGATTTCGACGAAACCAGTTTCATCGGATCCGTAATGTCATATTATTGTAAAGTTTCAAATTTCATGTCAATCAGATTTACCGTTTGTCCGGGGCGAGCCCAAACGCACAGAAATTTGATTAACCGATTTAATTTTAAATCGACCGTTTATTGCCGTAACTCGCACAGATGATCGAATTAGCTTCCAAAACCTATTCCATTGTGTTCGGAACGTGGGGTAAACCTTAGAAACGTCAGCCGGCACGCTTTGTTTGGAGTTCGGAAAATTCGAGATGAATAGTGTCGCGTATTTTTCTATAAAAGCCCCTCACTTTCTCTATTTTCCAAAAACCCTAGGGTTTCAGCCCTTAGCCGCCACTTTTAATTCAATGGCCAGAAAATTTCGAAACTTCTTCCTCATTTTCCTCTCAATCCATCAACAATTAGCAAAAGTCGTCAACTACAAAGTTGTAGAGGACGACGAGAGCTTCAAATCCATACGGAGATGATCGAAAACGGAGCAACGGATCAACAGGAATTTGCATTTAAAGTTTCGTGTTTGTCCTCGATTTGCGTGCAGCAGAGATGGCCGAGCTCCACCCTACTCTGGCCGATGGTAGCTCCCTTGAAGGCCTTCGACGTGGTATTCCCTGATCGTTCTGGAAGTCGTCGTGGAGGTCGTGAAAATTGATGGAAGAAACGAAGGCCTATGGGTTTCATTTTCTGGGAGTTACGTGAGGGAGAAGAGAAGAGGGGGGGATGGCCTGATTTGGTGGAAGAAAAAATGGATGGCCCAGATCTGATGAGGTTTAAAATTATAAAAGAAAATTGTAAATATTTATAATATAAATTCGTGTTAATTTCAAAAATGTATAACTTTTTCATACGAGGTCCGATTGGAACGAAACCTTTTGCGTTGCGATCGTAATGACGAGAGCTTCAAAATGAAACTGGTTTGAATGGATTTGGAGACGGTGGAAATTTGGGCTAAAGTTGGGCGTCGTCCAGTATTAGTTCCAAACCGGAACGTCTCGGCGACAACAGAAAATCAAAGTGAGTGTTTTATAACGCTCACAACGTACTGAATATCTTTATGGTAGTTAAATTTGACATTATGAAGTGATATGAATTTATTTGTCGTTGTTTGATAAAAATTTAATTGTCATATAGATTGTCGTGTGAATTCACCGTTGAAAATTGAAATTAGGATTTAATTGAAATCAAATTTCCCGATATTGATAACTATGAAATTGCCGTGAATTGTATTGACTATTGGATGATTTATTTCGATGGATGCTATTGGTTGATATTTAAATGTTTGGATGTTTATTTGCTTATATATATCCTGTTATACATGCACATGACACTGTGATTGGTTTAAGTAATATATATTCATCCCTGACATTTAATTGAAATAACTAACCACTTGGCCATAGGTTAGAGAATTATATACGGACACCGGGTTGGTTAAATTAAATGATTTTAAAGTTGTTTTGAAATTATTTAAATGAATTGATTTTAAGAATAAAATCCAATTTATGGAAATTAAATTATTTTGAATTGAAGCTCGAGATGTTGGAATTTAAACTTGGTAAATGAAATTGCTTAATTATTCGAAGTTTAGATTTTTAAGAAAAAAAAAATTGAAATACGGCGTAAATTTCGAAAGTTGATTTGTTTTAAAAGATTGGACTTTTAATCGAACTCTGAATATGTCTAAGAAAATTTATGTGAAATGATATTTCAAGTTTGAGTTTGGAATTGAAAATTGATTTGAAATTGAGATTTAATTAATTTGGAATTTAATTGAAATTCAAAGAAATTTGTGAATTGGACTAAATTGAAACTATTGAATTAAATTTGAAGATAAAATTGATTTGAATAGGATTTGAACTGAAATTGATTTGGAAGTTAATACTTAAATGAATTCTTGAAATCCGAATGTTAATCTAAGTTTATTGAATTGGAATTGTTCCAGAAATTAAGTAAACTACTTAATACGGATGTTTAATTTGAAGTATATTCTAATTTGAATACGAAATGGTTTTAAAGCGAACCTTATATTCTTATATAAATATATGAACTGTTTCGAAATGTGAAATATTTAAAGTTTCGAAATATATTGGAAGTGAAATTGTTTATTTTGTGGTTCAAATATGTATTTGAAATTGATAATTTGAAATGGTTTATTGAGAAGCTAAATCGAGTTGAAATTGATGATTTGAAATTGGATTAAATTTTAAATTTTGGAATTAGAGTTTATGTGAATCGTTTTGTGAAAAGTAAGGCGAAAATGATTTTTGAAATGAAATCGTATATTTTGAGTAGATATGATGATTTTGAAATTTAAATGAGATATCGAGGCAAAAATGATTTTGAAATGAAATCGTATACTTTGAGTAGATATGATGATTTTGAAAAGGCTTTTATTTTTGAAGCGAATATGATATTCTTGATAATCAATTATGAATTGATTTTGAAAATGTAAAAGAGCCATCGGTGTAATAATACGTAGTTATTAAAGAGACCGGGATCGGATATGGACATACTCTTTGTCGATACCGAAAACCACTTTAATAACTAGTATACGCGGAGTGTTGATCCAGAACGAAGTGGATGGTTTGATGAACGCGTTGATTGAAGAAAGAGAACGATATTGGATGACCCCTGACATGACTAAAACAGGAGCCGCGCCGGGCCATTGAGGTTCGCCACCTCTAGCGGACACACTTCTTCGTTACCATGTCTATTACTTTTGTGATTCGATTTGGGTGCACCCCTCGATTTTGGGAGTGTTGTTTCGCGGTGTTGGGGTAGTAGCTGCTATGCCCAACATCAGTCCGGATCACGCAACTACTAGTATCCTAGTTGGTATTGCCTCATGTACCTTGTCATACTGATTATCCTATTCGCGACCACTACGATTTTGGTTTGTACCTTTAGTATATGGATTGCCCTCTGGCGACTTCCGGTTTTGGGGAAACTACGGTCTTGTATATGCTCTTGGGAATATAAACTGTGTTAAGGGTGGAATGGGCCATGGCTTAACGCTATTTTAATACTTTTACTTTAATGTAGACATATTATAATAGCGTATTGTACTACATAGTAGATAGTTTAACGGATCCTTGAGAGATGGAAAATCTCGTAACATCTCTTAAGTTACTGCACTCACGTTGACACTGGACAGGAGATGTCAAACCCCGTAAACATCTCTGACGCCGTCACACTCATATTTTCTTATTAGATTTGACTTACATGAGATATTTTAGTCCTGACTCGAGTGTTTTGTCTTTTCATTACGCTCGGGTCAGCCTGAGCATTTCAGATAAGGTTCAAGATCTATTTTGGAGGACGAAGACGGAGTTTGGTATTACATCATTTGTATTCTACTACCATATTATTTTTCCGCTGCATTATTGTATTATCTCTGATATGTATGTAACTCTGATTTATGATGTATAATAATAATCAAATTTATTTATTTAACAGCTTCATGAACTGTTATTTTATTATTATATCTTGTTCCTTCTGCTGCAAGATTCTGAGTTTGCTTCTGTTCTTTCTTTCCTTTTCTTACTTAACCCCAATAACCATCTGCCTATTTGAACGGTTTGAGTTGGACATGTGTGGATTATTGTCGACTTGAACGATCAATAATGGCGGGTCGTTACAAAGCATCTGCAACTTTATTAGCTTTTCTTGGAGTATAAAGTATGTCTAAATCATATGCTGCTAGAAACTCAACCCATCTATGTTGCCTCATATTCAAATCTTTTTGTGAAAAGAGATATTTCAATGCCTTATGGTCAGTGTATAAGATAAACTTAGCACCTAGAAGATAATGTCTCCAGAGCTTTAGTGCATACACTACTGCTTCCAACTCAAGATCATGGGTTGCATACTTTGATTCATGTGGCTTCAATTGTCTTGATGCATAGGCTATAACTTGATCTTGCTGCATTAATACAGCTCCTAGCCCAGAACCACTTGCATCAGTATAAACAATTAAATCCTCATTTCCTTCTGGTACTTTCAACACTGGTGCATTGACTAAGGCCTCCTTGATTCTACTAAAGGCTTGTTCACATTTCTCAGTCCATATAAAGGGTTGGTTCTTTCTAGTTAGGTTGGTAAGAGGTGATGACATCTTAGAAAAATCTTTTATAAATCTTCTATAATACCCTGTCATTCCCATAAATGACCTAACTTCTCCTACTGTGCTTGGCCTTTTCCATGCTTGGATAGCCACAATTTTATTGGGGTTCACCGAAATGCCTTTGGCAGATATAACATGCCCAAGGAAATGCACTTCTTCTTTCCAAAATGCACACTTAGAAAATTTTGCTTTTAAATCTTTTTCTCTTAATCTTGACAAAACAAGGTGTAAGTGATTTTCATGTTCCTTTACTGTTTTAGAATAAATCAAAATATCATCAATAAAAATCAATACAAACTTGTCTAAATAATCCCTGAATATCATATTCATCAAGTCTACAAAGTATGATGGGGCATTTGTCAACCCAAATGTCATGACAAGAAACTCATATAGACCATACCTAGTGTTAAAGGCTGTATACTTAACACTTGAGTTCTCAACCTTCATCTGATGAAACCCAAATGCCAAGTCTAATCTAGAAAATATTTTTGCTCCACTAAGTTGATCAAAAAGATCATCAATTCTAGGTAAGGGGTACTTGTTTTTGATAGTGTCTTTGTTTAGCTCCCTGTAATCTATGCACATTCTTGAAGTACCATCATGTTTTCTTACAAACACTACTGGAGCACCCCAGCATGAATTACTTGGTCTTATAAATCCTTTGCTTTCCAATTCTTCTAACTGTTTCTTCAATTCCTTCAACTCACTTGGCCCCATCCTAGTGGGTTTCTTAATAATTGGACTTGCTCCTGGTATTAGACTAATCTGAAATTCCACTGGTCTGTGGTGTGGAACATCCTCAACTTCTCCAAACACATCTAAGTATTTGTTAATTATGGGGATTTCTTCAATAGAAGGCTCACTGGAATCCTTATTTAAGTCAATCAAGTGATATAATTTTCTTTCTTTGGCTATTTCACACAAAATTGTTATTCTTTGACCTCTAGAATTTTGTAATGATATGGTGGATGAGTCTAAATTAATTATGGCTTTGTATTGCCTTAACCAATCTACTCCCAATATAACACCTATATTTGGGTAATTTAAAACATATAAATTGGAAATAAAAACATTTCCTCCTATGTTTAATGACACATCCACACAAATCATGTTTAAAACACTAGAACTTCCCAATGGGCTTTGCACTAACAAAGGGGTTTCAACCAGTATGCAATTTAATTTAAGCAATGTAACTAATTCATGGGAAATCAGAGAATGTGTTGCCCCTGTGTCATACACTACTGATATAGGTAGGGTGCAAATAAATAAGGTATTCCACTTGACCATGGTTTTCTGCAATAGCCTCTACTGTGGATTTGCTTTTGCTCTCCAAACTTGCTAGCTTCCCTTGCTGTTTATACTCAGGGCAATTTCTCTTAATATGTCCGTCCTTACCACATAGGTAGCATTTGAAAGCTCCTCCCTTCATTTCTGGGCACCTTGGTTTGATATGTCCTTCCTTTCCACAATGATGACATGTTATTTTTCTCTTTGTATCAGTGGTCTTAGTATCATTGGTTTTCTTGCTTTCTGTCTCCTCCTTCTTTTTGTCATAGGGGTGATATCTTCCCTTATTTTTCTTATTATTGTTATTCTTAAAACTCTTATACTTCTCCCTTTCCTTGTCATGTTGCTCAAATTTTAAGGCCAGATCAATGACTTGATCAAAAGTTTTATCTGCATATGGCAACATAGCCCTACTAAGCCCTGGGTTTAAACCCTTAATATACCTATCATTCTTTGATGCCTCATCAGCCACAAGCATAGCTCCATACTTAGACAAGCCCTCAAACCTATGAGTATATTCGGTCACATTAAAAGTTCCCTGCCTAAGCCTGATGAATTCTTCAAGTAATAGAGTTTTGGCTGATGCTGGAACAAATCTAGCTTCCAACATCTCCTTGAATTGATTCCAAGTGATTTCATTCTCAATCCTCCCAGCTATGACTACCTCCCACCAGCTTAAAGCCACACCTTTCAGTTGTCTTGAGGCCACTTGCCTCTTCCTTTGATCATCCAATTGCATGTCATTGAAAATTCTATCCAGTGTTCTCAACCATGCTTGAATTTCCATCACATTTTCAGTCCCTTCTATAACGACCCGTAAATTTCGACTGTTTTAATAACGTAATTAGTTGAAATTTTGTGAAATTTTAAACGATAAAATTTTGAAATAAAAATTTAATATTTGGAATACATCTAGTTAAACTTAGCAACTGGTAAATTTTCGTTCGAAAATATGAAAGTTTATTTCGCACGTAAATTTACTTCAATTTAATCAGTTAAAAAGCGATGAAAATAAAATATTTCCGAAACCTAAATATTTTTACATAGAAAAATTCTAAACCATCTTCTGAGCAAAATGTCAGTTTGTCGTTCTTCGAAATTCGGACATCTTTGGCTCCGTCGATCTTATTTTTCTACGTCTTTCTTGCATTTTCCGCCAGTAGAAAAATTCGAATTTTTATAATTCGATCGTACCACTGATATCCACATACCGTTTTGATCGTCTCGTCATACTGATCTCTACGGTATATCCGGTTCTGTGTTTTGGAGTCCGGCGCACAACAGAATCCGTGAAAAGTGTAATCGTATCAGTGTTAACTCTGTTGTTCTTGTCCTTTCGTTTCCTCAACTGATATGAATAGTCATAAACTTTCACTATTCCCGAAATAACAGTAGCCATTACTATTACTATTCTCTGAATTAAATTTTGACCCTCAATATTCTTATTGGAAATTAAAAATTGTAATTGTCTTTTGGTTTTTGAATTAATTACAATCACTTTGCTGGTTCATTATCTATTCTCGGTTACTTCATTCGTGAAACTAAACATTCCAAAGCTCCACATCCATTTCGAGAAAAAAAACAATAAATAAAATGGAACCCCTCTCCACAACCAAACCCCGATCTTCTCCCCTCCTCTGCCGATCGCCCGAAGCCAACTCAGCCCCTTGCTCCGAACCTGAACCACTCTCGTCCCCCTCCTCACCCGAACGCAACTCCAGCCATTCACACCCCTGAGCACGCACATCCCCTCCACTTTCCCCTACGAACCACCTCCCTCCGACGTGCTTGCCTCCCCGGTCCACACCACCTCGCCCAGTCAACCTTCCCTAGCCGAGCATGAACAGACACCGACAACCACGTCATCGACTACTCCTCTTCATCTTGCCGAACCTCCTCCACCACGCCTCTCTTCACCAAGCGCTCGCATTCACCTCTTCGCCCACCATTTCGTAACCACGTGAGCAGCACCGCAACCCACCACACTCCGACCCCTACCATCGCTCCAGCCCACCATTAGGACTTCCCAGCCTCGGCCACCTCTTCATTTCCCTCGGCCTTGAACCCGCAGCCACCCCTTCCACCCCAGCAAGTGTCGCTGCCTTCTACTTGCCATGCTCGTAAGAGTTGGGATATATATATTTATATCTAAAAGTATGGTTGGATGTTGCATAGGTATTTAGAGTTATATATTAGTATATTTTGTTATGTAATAGTAAAAGTAAGTCTGTTTATATATACTTGTTTGCCAATATCTATGTTTCGATTTTTAATTATATATAGATTTTAGAAATATAAAGTAAGTATTCAGTACTATATTATTTATGTTTTGAAATTCTGAATGTGTTTGGTTACTTCTTCGAACTACTTATACTTGTTGTCGATTGGTGCACCCTTGATTTTGGGAGTGTTGTTTCACGGTGTTGCGGGCGCTGCGGCGTTGCGTTCTCACCAGTCCGGATCAGGCGAACGGTAGTATCACTACCTTGGGTATTGCCTCATGTGCCTTGTCATACTTGTATTCCATTTATGCGCGACCACTACGATTTTGATTTGTACCTTTAGTATATGGATTGCCCTCTGGTGACTTCCGGTTTTGGGGAAACTACGGTCTTGTATATGCTTTTGGGAATAAAAATGTGTTAAGGGTGGAATGGGCCATGACTTAACGCTATTTTGATATCTTCTTATATTACTGATAGACATTATCTACTTAGCGTATATTACTACATAGTAGATAGTTTAACGGATCCTTAAAGGATGGTTATTCCAAACATCCTTTGAGTTACTTGTATTTCAATTGCTATTTCACTTGAGTTGGATTTATTAATATAAGAATGTTAATCCTGACTCGAGTGTCTTGTGTTTTTGCTTTACGCTCGGGTCAGACTGAGTGTACCAGTATTCGAGGCTCACCTTTTGAAGTTGGAGCTTTGCTTGAAGATCCAGCCATCTAGTCTGCTTCAATATTCGATGATTCCAGTGATGTATTCTAATTTGTATCTGATGTATCGTATTACTCTTCTGTTGTAAACTCTGATGTATTTTATATATTCATATAGTTGCTTCATGAACTACTATCTCTTTTATTCCGCTGCAAATTATTACTCTGTGTCTGTGATCTGTGATTATTTTATTTACTGTATATGTTCAGTTTTGCCAAATTTAAATTAACAACGCGGTATTTTGAGCAATTCAACTCCGGCATGAGTGTCTACCTATACACTTATAATGGATGCGAATGGTCCAAAATGGCAGGTCGTTACAGTTGGTATCAGAGCTTTGGTAGCTCTAGGCAAAACTCAACATATAGAGTAAATGTATTTACAGAATCACACTCATTCGAGTTTCAATCTCTTCCTTTGACTCAATTCCTTTGAATTTTGGAACGTTCCCTCAGTTTCGGAATTCATTCGTGTCCCTCACTATTCGTCTCCTTTCGATTCTGGAGCATCTCATAACTCCACTTCGAATGATCTTTATAATGAGTCGGCAATCTCTCCAATCTCAAATTTATTTGTAAAGGAGTGAAACTCCTTCACAGTCGCGTCGATTTACCGGAGATTTCTGTATCCTCGGTTTACGATGCTATCTATTCCCTGCTATACCTGAATCCCATCTCTTGAGATCGAGTGTTGATTTACCTCAGAATTCAGCATCGATCTTATGCTCGAAGTTACGGACGACCCAGTTAAGGTTTCCCGTGAATTAAATAAACTCATCCATCTCCCGATTGTGATAATTAAATTATCTTATCTTCTATTTCGAACTTATTATCGAATCAAAACTCTCTTTGATTTGAGTCCATCAAATTTGAATCTTTGTCTTTGCTTTGAAATCTATTCTTATATAGCCGAGCGAGGAAGTGTATTTGTAAATTAATATCGTTTTCAAATTTGGTAAATGGAACAATTTGTATGATTATATTATAATTATTTATAAGTAAAATTTTCTGGAATTTAATAGGTTAATTAAATTGTTTGTTGAAATGATAATATTTGATTATCATTTATTGTTCTAAATAAATTTATAAATACGGTTTATAAATTGATTTGGAATTTGAAATGAATTTAATTCAAAAATTTGAGAATTTAGTTTCCGGTGATTTCGAACTTTTGTTTTAAAATTTTAAAGTATATATTATTGAAAGTATTTTCGAATAGAAATCGTTTCCAAAGAATTTTAAAATGTTGAAATCAGTGCTCTTCTTTTTGTCGCTGGAAAATAATTTCGGTGATGGCGGCCGCATCATCGACATTCATTTTCGAGTTTCGAAGTGAAGATACTATTCTGTAGCTTTGCTACGGTTTTGTTTTGAAAATATTTTGATTTGAATTTCTCCAGTATAATTTGATTTATATATATATATGGGAATATTATTTTTAATTTAATTTGATTTAATATATATATAGTATATACATAATTATCTCTAAATTGTTCAAAGTTAATCGGAAATCTAATTCTTAAATTTTGTTAAAAGATGATTTTAATTATAAATAAAACCAAAATTTGGAATAAATATTTAAACTTGAATAATTGAATTGGGAAAATTTTATTTGTATATTGTTCAACTGCATTCTAATACAACTTACCTAAATCATTCAGAAGTTGAATATGTAATTGGATAATATATAATATAAATTGAATTTATAAATAAAATTTGAGTGTTTATAATAAATGTTATACACTAAATTTTGATTATAAAGATGTTAATAGCGTTAGATAGGATAATAAGTAAAACTCAGTTAATGATGAAATAAAATTGTTTGAAAGAATTAATAAATTGAAATTTGATCAATATATGAAAATACCTTGAATTTAAAAGCAATTAGTAGATGTAAATTAATTTGAATCGAAACTTTTATGGTTTAAAATTAATTTATATGGGTTAAATATATGTGATGAGATTTATTAAGTAGAACAAATTTAACAATAATTTGGAATAAAGAGGAATTTAAATTGCTGAAAAAAATATGATTATAATAAAAGACTATTCAAATTTATGGTTTTAGAAATTGTAAATTGAAGATAATTGGATAACAAGATAATGAATATAGATATAGTTGAGATTGATTTTAGTGAAATCAAATGGGTTAAATCAATTATTGAATATCAATTAATTTAAATTTGAATTTATATGGTTTAAATTAATTGTTATTTTATATTTCAAATCTGTTTTTCTTTCTGGTTGTTTCTATTCTCCTACCTCGTTCCTTTTCGGGGACGAAAAGTTTTGAGTGGGGGAGAGTGTAACGACCCGTAAATTTCGACTGTTTTAATAACGTAATTAGTTGAAATTTTGTGAAATTTTAAACGATAAAATTTTGAAATAAAAATTTAATATTTGGAATACATCTAGTTAAACATAGCAACTGGTAAATTTTCGTCCGAAAATATGAAAGTTTATTTCGCACGTAAATTTACTTCAATTTAATCAGTTAAAAAGCGATGAAAATAAAATGTTCCCGAAACCTAAATATTTTTACATAGAAAAATTCTAAACCATCTTCTGAGCAAGATGTCAGTTTGTCGTTCTTCCAAATTTGGACATCTTTGGCTCCGTCGATCTTATTTTTCTACGTCTTTCTTGCATTTTCCGCCAGTAGAAAAATTCGAATTTTTATAATTCGATCGTACCACTGATATCCGCATACCGTTTTGATCGTCTCGTCATACTGATCTCTATGGTATATCCGGTTCTGTGTTTTGGATTCCGGCGCACAACAGAATCCATGAAAAGTGTAATCGTATCGGTGTTAACTCTTTTGTTCTTGTCCTTTCGTTTCCTCAACTGATATGAATAGTCATAAACTTTCACTATTCCCGAAATAACAGTAGCCATTACTATTACTATTCTCTGAATTAAATTTTGACCCTCAATATTCTTATTGGAAATTAAAAATTGTAATTGTCTTTTGGTTTTTGAATTAATTACAATCACTTTGCTGGTTCATTATCTATTCTCGGTTACTTCATTCGTGAAACTAAACATTCCAAAGCTCCACATCCATTTCGAGAAAAAAAACAATAAATAAAATGGAACCCCTCTCCACAACCAAACCCCGATCTTCTCCCCTCCTCTGCCGATCGCCCGAAGCCAACTCAGCCCCTTGCTCCGAACCTGAACCACTCTCGTCCCCCTCCTCACCCGAACGCAACTCCAGCCATTCACACCCCTGAGCATGCACATCCCCTCCACTTTCCCCTACGAACCACCTCCCTCCGACGTGCTTGCCTCCCCGGTCCACACCACCTCGCCCAGTCAACCTTCCCTAGCCGAGCATGAACAGACACCGACAACCACGTCATCGACTACTCCTCTTCATCTTGCCGAACCTCCTCCACCACGCCTCTCTTCACCAAGCGCTCGCATTCACCTCTTCG
Organism: Allium fistulosum; assembly: GCA_030737815.1. Lineage (NCBI taxonomy): Eukaryota > Viridiplantae > Streptophyta > Magnoliopsida > Asparagales > Amaryllidaceae > Allium > Allium fistulosum. The sequence continues at coordinate 1,392,502,216 of CM060902.1, forward strand.
CCCACCATTCCGCAACCACGTGAACAGCAGCGCAACCCACCACACTCCGACCCCTACCATCGCTCCAGCCAACCATTAGGACTTCCCAGCCTCGGCCACCTCTTCATTTCCCTCGGCCTTGAACCCGCAGCCACCCCTTCCACCCCAGCAAGTGCCGCTGCCTTCTACTTGCCATGCTCGTAAGAGTTGGGATATATATATTTATATCTAAAAGTATGGTTGGCTGTTGCATAGGTATTTAGAGTTAAATATTAGTATATTTTGTTATGTAATAGTAAAAGTAAGTCTGTTTATATATACTTGTTTGCCAATATCTATGTTTCGATTTTTAATTATATATAGATTTTAGAAATATAAAGTAAGTATTCAGTACTATATTATTTATGTTTTGAAATTCTGAATGTGTTTGGTTACAGCCTATATATATATATGTGTACCTTTATACAGTAGCCTTGTTAAAGTAATTATCATATGTTATGGTATATTATGTAAGTTTATATTAATTTAATATTTGTTATAAAATAATACGAGTGCAAATTTGTTCAAGTTGTATCCTTGGTTTAAACCATGAATATATAACTAGTTTATAATGGTCGCGGCCTATTTTTAGTCGACTGGGTTATATTGGTTGTTATAATTGCTGTTGTTAACATTTTGGGTTATTAACCTTAGTATATACGACTTTTGTATATATACAATACTTAGTATATTTAGCTGTTATTATATGTTAAATTTGTTCATATGTGTTTAAGAATTTTGATCATATAATTTTGAAAATATACATGTGATAACCCGGATTTTTGAACACTGGTTAATTGATAATTAACTGGATTAATTAATAGAAATACTGAATTTTAGATTGAACAAATGAATCCGATCAATCAAATATTTATAATTGTAACTGTGTTGTATGTATATATATATACAGATTTTAAATAAAATTTATTTTTATTTTTTTTCCAAATTGAATTTTGTGTTGTTTAAATATATACATATATTTGAGTTGATTTCAAATTGGATTTTTAATTGAATTTGAAATTTAATTTGAAATTTTAATTATTTAAATTGAAGTTCAAAAGATAGTTATTTATATCTTAAATCATACTTTGGTTTTAAAGTGTATTTTCATTATTTTACTTAGAATACAAAATGGTTTTATATTAATTTCTTTTTAAAAGAGATTGATTTATTTAAATTAAATTGTATTTATAAATTGGATAATTAATTATGAAAGCTTTATTAAATATTTAAAAATCTACTTTTGCATGAAAAGTACATGTGTTAACTTGTGAACATCTCTAATAACATATGTTAATAAGTTAAGTGTGGTTAGTGACAAGTGTCACATTTTTATATTATTTTCTTAATTTTAATAAATCAAAATTTTAATCTATAAAACTTTATTTCATCTTCTTCACCCAATTTGGTCCCCTCTCATTTTCTTAAAGCAAAGAAAAGCTAATAAATTGTAAACCTGAATTTTATCCAACTTCCACTTTTCGAACAAAAATCTCAAGTTCATTTCAAAATTTCCAAAATCTACAAGAAAAACAAAATAAAATACCAAAGCATGTTTCCAGTAAAAGCTTAAATCAAGAAATTCAAAGCAAGGAAGCAAATCTGCAACAAGTCTTCATAGAATTAGGTAAATTCAATAGCAGTTTCAAAATCTTCAACAACCTGAGGTCATGCAAATGATAATGAAGATCAACAGCCAAATTTAAATTCAACAAAACAAAAAGAAAATGAAGTTCAAAAATCAAAACAAGTCCGGAACAAAAACCTGCTCCTCTGTTCTCTGTTTCAGGATATAAGGTGAGTAAACTTTATCTAAACTTTTCCTGATTTTCTAGCGCAAGTGATATGTTGGTGGTAGTCTTGTTTGAATGGCTTAAATGGATGTATGAATAGGTTGCATGATATATATATATGAGTTGAATGGCTGAGTACATTAGAAGTCTTGGCTCTGTTCTCTGTTTAAATCATACTCAGTAAATAAACTGTTTCCAAATCTAATAAATTTGTTTATATATGATATTAAGTATACTTAAAGTAAGGATTTTCATTTTAATTAGGAAGTATACACCTATATATCAGAATGAATACCTGTATATGATTTCCTCCTTTGTTTCTTGGCTTGACTGTTAACATCAAACTTAAAATTTAAGGCTAAGTTAATTTTTAGCCTAATACTGGTGAAAATGTCTGAGATAAGTAATGTTTGCATGTTGAAAATACAAGTTTATTGTATGGTTTGTTCATGTTGATCTGAGTATGTTAGAGTTCTCTGTCCCTAGGAGTTCAGGTTTGAAATTCAAACAAAATTTAATGTCTCTCCATTTAGACACTATCTGAACATAGGATGTAAATATAATATGTTTGCCCAATCCTAAACTAAAGTTTCAACTTCTTTATAGCAAGATAAGTTAGGATATTTCTGAAAATTAGGATAGTTCAGATGGAAATAAAAATGCATGATAAAAAGCAAGTGTTAAATTAAGTTGATTTTAGTATATATTTTGGATAGACTTAGGAAATCATGAATTTTAAAAATGAAAATCCAAAATTTTACCATCAAATTGAATGAGTAATTTAAGTTGTCTGGAAATGGGTTATGAGGGAATTCCTAATGATCTACTGTTACTGGGTGGACGAGACTTCGTCTGGAAGAAGAGGGATGTACGGTGGGGTAAGGAAAAATGGCTGGAAGTCGTAGAGATCGCCGTGGCGTCGTCGGCGAAGTAGTTTGGATTCTAAACCTAATTTTAGTCGAGACTGTAAGATGGGTCAGTGCATCTACTATGGTGAATCGAACTACACTAGACCGAGGGGATAGCTTCAGACATGGGAGATGATTGCGAGGCCGGAATGGTAACGATTTTGGTGGTCGGAGGCTAGTGATCGAGGTATTTTCTAGTGATGATGTGTATTCCAGTTTCTTCACTCCTGCTCAATTTTGATTGGAGTCTCGTGCTTGAGTGTGGATGATCGAGAATGGATGTTGAGATGATGGTCGTTGCTGGTAACTGTGCACGTGCACGGTTGAAATTTGGAGAAGATCGCTGGTTTGGAGAAGAAGTGTTGGCCGGGTTTTTCTCGAGGGGTTCTCGTGTTTGACTCGGAGATGTCGAAGCGAGGAGTTTGTTCGATTTTCTCGAGTTATTATGTGTTTGTCTCGGGAATTTGGGGTTTTGTTTTGGAAACGTTTTTGTTTCCAGTTTTATTTATCTGCCCAGCTTTTAAACCAAAATGATTTTCAAGTTTTAAAAGCAAAACTTAGATTTTAAACAGAAGTTTAACTAGGTTTAAAGGAGTTATGAAATGTTTAAGTTTAGAGTAGGATGTTTTGAACAAATTCAAGTTTTTTAAATTTAATTTAATTTAAATGGTAGTTATGAGATTAAATTAGTATATGGGTTACCTTAATTTAATCAAGTCTTTTTTACAACAGTAATTAAAGTATAAATTACTTAATTTACTAAGAGAGGTAATTTTGGATAATTAGATTAAGATGAATTAATTTTGTGTAATTAATTTGGAGTAGTTGATTTCCTGATTCAAGCTTGATTATCTAAGAAATCAAAGGTTAATTAATTAAGTAATAATTAATTAAGAGGTTAATTACTTTATATTAAAAGAATTATTTCAGGTAATTACTTAATGGAAGTAATCAAATCTTACTTATGAAAAATAGAATGATGATAAGTGTTTTGGATTAGATGATATCTATGATATGAATTGCCTTGCGATATGCTATGCTGAATATAGTGATAATGTAATTATCTATAAATTAAATTGCTATGTAAAAGGGTTATCCAGTAATTAAAGTTGAGTTGTATTAAATTAAATAGCTTGGGTTTAAATGACATTGGATCCGAAGAGACCGGAGTCGGGTATTAGTTAATACCCGGAACCACTTCGATTCTTTACAAATTGATATGGGAAATCAATATGTTGAAATGAAATGATTTATGTGAATTGGACCATTTAATCTAAGTTTTAGTACTTAGAAATTGATATGTGAAATAAGTGATGACTCTAACAAATTGTGAATTTGTAAATTGATGCGAGTTACCCCGGGTTCTATGTAGTTCTATGTGTTGTATTCCATGATAGATGGGTTTACTCACGCTGGTTTCCAGCCTGACCCGGGTGTTACTTTGATGTAATGCTCGGGTCAGACCGAGTATTACAGATTTCCAGGTAAGGACGTTCTGGAGCTCAGGAGGCGAGCTGGATGGCAGGAACGTATGGAGTGTGATATATTGTTATTTATTGGGACGAGTTATTTTAACTGTCCAGTGATTAAGAAATGTTGTAACTCTGATATATAAAAATGTAATTAACTGATACAGTTTTTCTTTGTATAACTGATATTGTTATTTGCTATTGTAATTTGATCCGCTGCGAATGTGAGAATCTGTGTCTTATTCTGTTTCTTTCTTCTATCTCTTTCTTTTTCTTCTAACTATCTGGAATTTTCGGGTTCGAAATTTCCGGGTCGTTACAATACAGGCTGTATATTAGTTGTACTTTCACTTGTATTTTGAGAGGCGCATGTATCACTTTGCTTATAGAGAAAGAAATTTATTTTATAATATGTTTTAAAGAGTATATACAGACAGGTTTTCTCTATTATTTTATAAGTCTTGAAAAAAATTAATGCAAAGGCTTTATTCCTATGGGTGATTTGTTAAATAATGGGTTTATAAAAGAAACATGTGCATATAGGTGTTGAGTTCTTAATTGCGTATAGATATGAATATATAGGCTGGTTGTAGTTGTTGAGTCGGCATCTATAGATACATGGGTATTTGTTGTATACAGCTATATTAGACTTTAATACATGAATTTATTTTGAAATAATGATTTCGAACTATATATGTATTTAATATAATATATGATTTGATATGTATGGTTATTTATAAAAGAATTTTCCCGATACAAATTATCGTCATCTATCCAGCCTTGATTGACTCCTTCTATTCTTATCTATCAGCTTTGAACGTCGAATCGTGCCAATCTAGCTTTGCTTTGGAATTTACGCTTGGATTGGTAACATGTTCCATCATTGAATCTCTAGTCTCGAAAGGTGAGCAATCACTCACGATTAACGTTCTTTTATTTATTAAATTTGATATCAATTGAAACGACAATTGAAATATGCTGCTATTAGATATTTACACTGTTATTACCTGTATCAGTTCACCTGTAACATCTGACACCATTATCTGTTAATTATTTATGCGATGATAATACAGTTTGGTTGATAATTGATTGATTGTTGATGTTTATATTGGATGTTAAATTGTTAATGATGTAAGTGATAAATAATTTGAAATTGAAATTGACGTAGGATAGTTAGATTTGATATATGTGTAAATTTGATTAACTGACATTTGTATGATATGACCCCTTTAACTGTTAAATTTATTGACACGTAGGATTTGTTTAATTACATCTTGAACCAATGAATGTATGTTGTTAAATTGATGATGTATGATATTGTAAATAGATGACAAGTAAAGAACCGTAATGTAATAATCTTTAATCTACATGAAATGATAGTGTAGATTCTAGAAATAATTATATTAATTCGTACAAATAACAATGCGAATTAATACGGTTATTTCGGGATTATTTGAATTGATTATTGGATTGTTATTGTTTGTTGTTATTGCTTGTTTATTTACTTTGACACCATCCCTGTTATCACACTGCAAGTTCCCTTTGTTATGTTTTGATTTTGAATTGAATTGGAATCGGGTTGAAATGATAAATACCCAAATTGAACTTTGACCTAGGATAGAAAATTAAATAAAACCCGATTGGTCAATAATTTGATTTAAAAAATAAAACGAAGATTTTATTTGAATAAATAATATGGTTTTGAAATGAAGTTGAAATTTGAATTTTAATGAAAGGAAAAATATTAATATTAAATAATCTGAAACAAAATATTTGCAATGTAATTGATGAAAGAATGTTGTTAAATTTGAGAAATGATTTAATTAAGTTTGAATGATTTAATAATTAAGTTTGAAATTATTAAACTTTGAAATGGTTTAATAATTAAGTTTGAAATTATAATTAAGTTTGAAATCATTAACTTTGAAATTATTTAATAATTAAGTTTTGAATTATTTAATAATTAAATAAGGTTGAATTATTTAATGATTAAATTGAATTGAAATTCTTTAATAAGAAAAATTGAACTTTTGAATAAGTGGATTTTACTTCGTAAATAATTGAAATTGAGTTTTCTTTATTAAGTAAGTTTTGGAAAATTATTTAAGTAAGTAAATAAGTGAAATTGAATTTCTTTAACAAGAAATAAAATGTGATTTATTGAAATTAATGTAAGACTTGAAAGTTAAAGAATTTGATTTGACGAATTTAATTTAATTCAAATTGTAAGTTTTGATATAACGAAGTTGAACTTAAGAAATTGATTTAATGAATTGGAAATTTAATAGAATTGTTTTGAATGATAAATTTACTTAACGTATATTGAAAAAATCGATAAATGAAGTTAAACTGATTGAATGTTAAATTAAATTAATTTAAATGATTTCGGAATGAAACTTATATTCGAAGTTGAATCAATATTTGAATTGTTTTAAATAAAATTGGAATTGAATTATAAGATTTTGAAATGGTAAATTGAAGTTTTGAAATGTAAATTTTGGAAATTGGTTTTTGAAAGACAAATGAAATGTTGGTTTACGAATTGAAATTGAAATTGAAATTGATTTGGTTTTTGAAATATATAAACGACCAATCGGTGTAATAATTACGAAAGTTATTAAAGAGACCGGAATCGATTATGGATATACTCTCTATCTAAACCGAAAACCACTTTAATAACTATACGCGGAGTGATGATCCAGAATGAAGTGGTTGGAATGATGTACGTGATGACTGAAGAAAGAGAACGATAATGGATAGCCTTGACACTTGTGTCAAATTGGAAATGACTAAAACAAGAGCTGTGCCGGGCCAATGGAGGATTAGCTACCTCAAGTGGACACACTTCTTCGAACTACTTATACTTGTTGTCGATTGGTGCACCCTTGATTTTGAGAGTGTTGTTTCACGGTGTTGCGGGCGCTGCGGCGTTGCGTTCTCACCAGTCCGGATCAGGCGAACGGTAGTATCACTACCTTGGGTATTGCCTCATGTGCCTTGTCATACTTGTATTCCATTTATGCGCGACCACTACGATTTTGATTTGTACCTTTAGTATATGGATTGCCCTCTGGTGACTTCCGGTTTTGGGGAAACTACGGTCTTGTATATGCTTTTGGGAATAAAAATGTGTTAAGGGTGGAATGGGCCATGACTTAACGCTATTTTGATATCTTCTTATATTACTGATAGACATTATCTACTTAGCGTATATTACTACATAGTAGATAGTTTAACGGATCCTTAAAGGATGGTTATTCCAAACATCCTTTGAGTTACTTGTATTTCAATTGCTATTTCACTTGAGTTGGATTTATTAATATAAGAATGTTAATCCTGACTCGAGTGTCTTGTGTTTTTGCTTTACGCTCGGGTCAGACTGAGTGTACCAGTATTCGAGGCTCACCTTTTGAAGTTGGAGCTTTGCTTGAAGATCCAGCCATCTAGTCTGCTTCAGTATTCGATGATTCCAGTGATGTATTCTGATTTGTATCTGATGTATCGTATTACTCTTCTGTTGTAAACTCTGATGTATTTTATATATTCATATAGTAGCTTCATGAACTACTATCTCTTTTATTTCCGCTGCAAATTATTACTCTGTTTTGTGATCTGTGATTATTTTATTTACTGTATATGTTCAGTTTTGCCAAATTTAAATTAACAACGCGGTATTTTGAGCAATTCAACTCCGGCATGAGTGTCTACCTATACACTTATAATGGATGCGAATGGTCCAAAATGGCGGGTCGTTACACCTTCAAAGCTCTTGCCTCCTAAATTGGTATAAGTCTTTAATAGTTTGGAAAGTTCCTCATGTGGGTTCTCAAGTCTCTGCCCTACTCCATCCCATAAAGCCCTCATAAAGTCTTGCATATCAAGCATTTGTGGTGTACTTGATCCTGCATTGTGATGAGATCCTCTTCCTACCATGATTGGATAACTAGAGTATGGGTAGATAGGGTTAGTTTATCATGAGTATTTTTTTTAACTTTCTATCTGTATTATTATTTTACTCAAACAAACAGTACATACATATGGTTATAGTACTTCAATCAATCAATACAATCATTCTTAGCTATGTATAGTTTTAACATAGCTCTGATACCAAATGAAATGACCCTAGCTATTTCACCTAATTTTTACTAGGATTTTTTTTTACATCAATAATTTCCTAGAGTCATTTAGCCTTTCCACTAAATTATCCAGGATCCTAATTTTCTACTAATATATTTATATCAGTTCATTAATAGATATATTCACATACATATGAAGATGTATGTGACCCACTTGCTTGGATCAGAGTGTTGTTTAACAAGAGTGCATCCTGATTGAATTTGAATTTCTAATCAACCAGTACATAGTTCATTTTCCATGCCTATTGATATTTGAGTCAGGGTAATGAATCCCATAATCATATGCAATCTATACATAGTAATTTTTGACCATTCCTATAGTGATTGTCTGTTAGTTTGAGATAGCAAAGTGATCTCAGATTATATAGCAAGCCACCATAATTTTAGTTTAATTGTTTGGTATTTGATTAAAGCCAGAAAGGAAAATGATATACTCATTTATCATTTTCAACACAAGTGATTTTATCCAAATTTCTTTACTTATAACCAAGTCAGTTTAGTAATTCTTTCATAATCTATATAGTTGTATTTTTTTGAACCAAATTTATTCCCTAATCCCTGAGTTACCTCAGCTTGCATCTAATTTACAGGTTGCTTTACTGGATTTAGAGGATCCAGATTTTATGGTCATAAAGCATGGGTGGTGTCTATGTGGTTTGTGTATATTTCAGATGTGTTAGGCTATCTGAACTAAGAATGCTACTCAACAATACAAGTGAATTGCTTAAATAGTTGGTCTTATCTTTATATATACATTTTGCAAAGAAAGCTTCAGATTTCTACAAATGCATTTTCTTCCTTTACACTCAAAAACTCTGGTCATCATGATCAACCCAGGCCTCACTATTTTTGAAGTGGGCTAACCTCATGACTACATCATCAAAACATTAGTGCCTGGCTATTGCAATGTGAATTCAGATTTAAGATACTTGTAAAATCTCTTAGAACATGTACACCTTTTTATAAAATTCACAAATATATATATATATATATATATACAGGAAAATAGGCACAGGGAAGAAGTTGCAAAAAAATTTAGTCTCAGGGACAATAAGTTTGTTTTTAGTCTGAAGGACACTTTTTAGTGTAAACAGAAAATGATAGTTACAACTATCATTCCGTGATTTACACTAGAAGGTGTCCTTCAGCCTAAGAAGCAAACTTCTTGTCCTTAAAACTAAAGTTTTCTTCAACTTTTTCCTTGAGCCTAAAAACCCCATATATATATATTCTTCTTTTATCAAAATACTTCTGCATATTATTTCTAAATTCTTGAGATATTACTTCTAGCTAAAAATTCAGATTTTTAACTTTCAAACTTAAAGTTTTAAGTAACTTGAAATTAACTAATACAGTATATGTATATACATATCCATTCTCAATTACAGGCATATATCATTTAGAGATTTCCACCATAATACTCAAATATATATATTCTTGCAGGTTAATCCCAAACTTAATACATTACTAGATTCAGTTAAAACAACTAAATAAATTCAAGCATTTAAGATCATTACATAACAACCAAAGCAGAACTGTAAAAACTTCCCAGATTACATGCAAATAATTCATTCTAAGTTCTTATTTAATTCTAATTTAGCATGCTTATCCAATCATTCTCATTAGCCATAGCAGCTTCTTATTTAGAACCAGCATTCCCTGAAAGAGCATTAGAGGCTGCCCCATTTTAAATGAGACACCCCAGATGCCATAAGCAAACAAGGGTCAGATACAAGATCTGGTATGAGCAATATAAAAAATTCCATGATATTAAGTAAATGAGTGAGACATAAACATTTTGTATAAGTGGGCATAGCTTCTTTGATCAATTTGCCTGACTTGTTTATGATATATTGTGCATATATGATCAGTATTTAAGACTAATTATGTACACACATTCAACTATGCAAACATACATTTCAAATAGAAATACTCAGGAACTATCATAGCTCCAGACCAACCAACCTAGGAATAACACAAGTTCCTACTTCATCAATTTGAGGTTGCATTTACCAAATTTCTTCCTAGCCTCATCTGCCATAAGGAATCACGGGGACACATTGCAATAAAATAATTCACAATATCGCACAAAGATCTCAGGGCTTAAACAAACCATGTGCCAACTTGCATACTTTAAATACAACAAGCATTCCAGCAGTCCTCTTGGCTCACAATCCTTAGTTTATTTACTAAGTGTTCATGTTTAATCCTATCATGAGATAGCTAGGTGACTAAATCCCAGTATACATGAAACATTACATAGAGTTTACAAGCATAATTCAAGAACAAGCTAACATTCATGTCCAGGGAAATCATATTTTCAAATATTCTAGCTCAAAGAAAATACAAGAATATTTACAACTGGAAGTGAAGACTAGGCATTTGGGTTACTATTGTTTCATAAGCAACCATGTTTGAACTAAATTCAAGATCTAGTTTAAACAAGATTTCTGGCTCATGGGTTTCTATTTGATCAAGGGTTCAGCACTTTTGGATATTTCCATTGCAACCTTTAGTCTTTCATTTGAGCCTCGGCACTTACACAAGTGTAATGCAACTCATATACATTTTGATTTCTATTTTTCATGCCATATCTGAACCAGTTACAAGTATTCTCAATTTACTTTCATAATTTCATACTTTAACATTTTTGGGTATAACCAAACAGAGCAAAATATTCAACTATCAAAGCAATCAAAACATTCAGAAACACCCATTAAAGCATCCATTAAAACCATAGTAGTAAAATCAAAAATATGTAGAAAAATAACATAAGCTTGGCTGCCTCATAACAGGACTTAATGCCATGGGTTTAGTGAGATTACTCATAGAAAAATGCTTCTCTTGCTTAATCCAGAAAAGAAACCTTTTAAAACTTGCTTTTCTGCTTGCAAATATTTTCTTCTTTGTTTTCTTAAATGTCTTAGGTAGCAAATGATTTTTCTGGTTTATACTTGGATTTATAAGAGAGGTTTTTCTAGGGTTTTATCATTGTAAAATCCCATTCCTACCCTGGCCAAGACTCTTGCATTCTGCATTTCAGATTTGCTTATTTTTCACCCTTAATACCCCGGCCATATGTGATGCTTACCTCCCCTTTTTACTTTTTCCAAAATATCGTATTCTTATCAAGTCATGATAATTGTGTGACATTGTCACTTGTTTATTTTCTAAAAATCCTCCTTTCTATTTTCTGCCTAAAGCAATTATTTTGCTTGCAATTTGTCTTTTGCTATTTTAGTGTTACAATTTCACTTGCTTATTTCTTTTTCTTTTTTAATATTTTCAATACTTACAGAAATGCACATTTGCATACATATCTTCTCTAGGCTTATTTAACTCCTCCTTAATTTCAGAAAGATATGCACCTATATGTGCATACAGGTTTTTTTTTCAAATCTTTATAACATATATTTTTTTTTCCTGGGTTTTAAAATAAAATCTGTTTACTGATTCAAAACAAAACTTACTTTTCTTATTTTCTGGGATGATTCATATAATTCCAGAAATCAAATATCCATATCACAAAATCATGTTTGTAATGCTTTTTAATTCTTGTTTTAATTTCAGGAGATTTGGAGTTCTTCCTTGTGCCATATCAGTGTGCACTTGCACACATGCACACACACTTGCACATAATTAATTCCATATATTCCTATACAAATAAATTCATATATTTTCAAAATTCAACCAAAATAAGGTTCCATGAATTTCTGGGGCATTACATGGTGTGTTTGAGTTCTTGTTGTTTCATTTATCTAGACTTGGTAGCTTTTGTACATTTTGTTCCACTGGCTTGTGTTCATGCTTGAAGGCTTGTTGTGTATTGGTTGTCCAGTGATTGTGGTCGAGTTTGGTTGTTTGCATCTAAGTTGAATTCCATTGCTTTGAGTCTATGCATATGAACTTGTACATGTCTTGTATACTTCGTGTTGAGTTGTTGTCACTATGTCATATATGCATTGTCATTTGCTTTGTACATGGTTGCCTATTAACTAGCTGTTGCATTTGATTCTTCAAGTGTACTTTTGTATTCATGTGAACCTTCATGTTGTCTTGTTGTTATTGCATTTTTGATCGAGATTTATATGCACTTGAGTTGAATCCAGCCTAGGCTCGGGTTTGACCTCGTGCTTACATGTCTCTATAGTTCTAACACACAAGTGTATCGATGTGCACGGCCTTATGGCATGTACAGTGATACACAGCATGTCACAAGTTGTTCGTGTAGATGAATTCAAAAGAAATAAATAATGAACAACCCAAATAACTGAGGCAAATAACATTTTCAAAAACACACACTTTAATTTGCACTGCAAAATATTTTCTTTTTCAATTTTACTACGTCAGTATTTATTTTGCAGATAGCTCAGATGCTGGATCCAAGCTGGAACAGAGTTGAAGATAAAAACACGACTGTTGAGTGAATATGTAGTGAGGAGTAATAGGTAAATTGAAAAATCATGATGTAATCGAAACTGTATTGTAATTGACAATGTGTAAATGCAGTGAGAGCTCAAATTTGTACTATTTGAATTTGTAATAAAATATTTGTTAGAATAAAATATTTGTTTGAATTTGAATTCTGTGTTATTTATTTTATCCAACAAATATTTATTTAATTATGTGAAAAATAAAATAGTACAATAACAAATACATTTAAATGAATATATATATATATATATATTATCATTAAACAAAAATCATATACTAGCATATTCTACAATCTCCCCTTTTTGATGATAACAAACATATATTAAGATTTGACTCTATTAAATGTATTTGGTTTTGATGGATTCTATTAGCTCTCCCTATTTGAATACTCCCCTTACAACAAAGCTCCCCCTACCCAGATGCGTGTAGTTAAAACTGAGAAATTAATTTAAAATACTTTGAATAAAAACACACTCGAATATTAGTAAGGATATCGCTCAAAAATCAAAATCTTAACCTCTCTCCTCCTTTTGTTATCATCAAAAATAATAGTAATTGAAATAGCTACGATTTTGATTAAAAATATAAAATCAAATCAAGAGGGAAATATTAATTTCAAATTCCAATTAATCAAACAAAAATCATAATATTTTTTTAATTAGAGACAAACTCCACTTTAGAGAAATGGTAGGATTATGGAAAATTTTATATAGTGACAAGAGTTTGATATTTTCAATAAAGGAATAATTTGTGCATTTTCCCTTTTCAAATATTATACAAAAAAATTGTAAAGCACTTAGTAACCATGCATAACCGTTAGGACTTTTAAATGAGATTAGTAGTTACCTTTTTTTTTTAAAAATGTCAAGTATTTTCTAACCATGCATAACCGTGAGGACTTTTAAATGAGATTAGAATATACTTGATATTTATCCCTTTCTTATATGCGTCTCATCCATGCATAACCGCGAGGACTTTTAAATGAGAATGGAAGCCCATATATAGAAATTCAAGTAATTCACCCATGCATAATCGTGAGGACTTTTAAATAAGAGTGAATACTTTAGGATATAATTATTTTACAAAAAAAAATATTTCCTTATTTTGAAATACCAAATTCTGCACACTATATTATGATGTATGGATTGACAGAAAGGTGATAGTGATAGAAATGATCATGGAATAAGTACTAATCTAAAAATATTATAAAATTTGTTTAACTTTCATGAAATTATAAAATTATACTTCCTCTTGTTATGAAATATAATTTAATCACTATCCACCACTTTTCAAGCACTATAATAATTTTGATGAGTTCCAAAAGATTCAATTAGTCAATGATTATCTTTTCTGGAGTACATCTCTTACCGAAATAAGCTAGAGTATTTTTAACATGATGAAAACCCAAGTTTCAAAAATTAAAATAAGTGAAAATTAATTTTCTGTAAGAGGATTTTGTGAAAATAACTTCTAGCTGAAAATCAATATAAATAATTAAATAATTGCAAAAATGATTTCAACATGAGATGATATCAGATACCACTTGTATTTGAGATATTTATGGTGATATATAGTGGTATATATGAAAAAGGTGTACTCCTCAACACTTGAATTGTTTTTTTTTTGAAATTTTTCAGCATGTCCATTCATATTAAGCACAAGTAAAGTAATCTTAATGAGCAAAAACACACATTCAAAAAAAATTCGTCAAAGCAGTCTTTCATGACATTCCAAAGTGAATCAATAAAAATTAAAAACAGGAAAGTTGTAGCATTATCGGTTAACTTTCCAGAAATTCAAGAAATTCAAGAATTTCAAGAAAATCAAAGTTGAGATGTTCAAGGTATGCCAGAAATACTTCAACAGTGTCCATGAAAACATAAATAACAATATGTGAACAAAATTGAGTTGAGATCATACCTCACTTTACTTCGATGCTTTGATCTCCATCTAATCTTTATAAGCTAAGGAACATTTAAATTTTAGTTTATCAATCACCTAGAACAACTCGAAAATCTATCTACATCAAATTTTTCCTTAGCCCACTTATGTGTCTAAATTTTGGAGAAGGCAAGTGGTCTAACTAAGGATGTAGGACCACTATTATATCTATTGAAGTCTTTGGTATCCAAATTTGTCTATATAACAAACCGTTAGGATCTACAATTGTACCCTTGGGAATCCAAATTTTTTTAAATTTCAAACCATTTATATTCGTACTTTTTGGAATCCAAATTTGTTTAACGGTTTTGTGTTTGTATATATTTTGACAATTATTCTTATCATGTCCAGTATTTCCACAATTTACGCATTTGGGTATCACACTTTTCCCTTTAATAATGTTATTAGTCGTTTGTTTATATTTTGACACTTTCGCAAATCAAAATCCTTTCCTTTTATTCATGAAGAGTTGATTTTCTAAGAGCATATTAAATGATTTTTCTCTAGTGAAAAATTTCCGAGTAATCAACTCATGTTTATTGAATTTGGATTTTAAAAGTTTATTTTCATTCATTAGCTTCGAACAATAACTAATTGTACTATCTCTCTTTTCAAAATTATTCATTTCCATGCCCATATTTTCATTTTCAAGCTATCTAATTTTAGTCTCAATTTCTAGCATCTCATTTTCAAAGAGTTGGAGTTTTTTAAATTCAATTTTTTCAAAATCCTTGATTTTTTCAATCTCCTTTTCAAACTTGTGATTTAATCGAATAATATCAGATTTGCTCAAAATCACGTTTTCTTTTTCAAGGGTTTTGAAATTTTCACTGACCTCATTTAATTTCCTTTCAAAAATCGCACATTTAGAACTTTCTGACCTCTTAAAACTCTCCAACTCTTTTTGCAAAATATTGTTTTTATAAATCAACTCAGTTTTGTTTTTCTCCCGAATTAAAATTTCATTTTCTAACTTTTGAATTTTTTCATGAAAACAGGTAAATTCTTTTTCATAGTTCAAACACCTTTTACAATTAGAGTTTCTATTTTTCTTAATATTTTTAAGCTCATTTTTCAAATCATTATTTTTCTGACGCAATTTAGATTGTTCCCTTTTCAACTTATTATTTTTCATCTCAAGAGCTTCATTATTTTCAATTAATTTTCTGCACAAGAGAACTAAATCATTGAATGAAAGATCACTTATCTCATCGGCTATTGAATCTTCATCACTGTTGTCTTTTGCAAATCTTGTCAAGCACATTTCTTTAACTGAGTCGATTGTGGGGGGTTTCTCACCATTGTTGACTTTTGCACTATATATTGCATCAAAAGTATTCCAGATTTCCTATGCACTTTCACAATGAGAGATAAAGTTAAAATTATTTTGATTAATATGAGAATATAGTATATGCATAGCAAGAGCAATAATCGAAGTATTTTTCTTGTTTACTATATCACACCCATTTTCAATAATATCCCAACATTTAAAATTAACATATTTAAAACAAAATTCCATTTTTAATTTCCATTTTAAAAAATTTGTTCCATCAAAAATAGGGGGAATAATATTGGACTGACTCTCGCTAAATTTGCAACTAGGGTTAGACATCCTTGCTATTAGCCTTGCTCTGATACCACTTGTAGGATCAATTTCACCCTAGAGGAGGGGTGAATAAGGTGATACTAATAATAACAAAAATTAATGTGGAAATAAAAATCAATAGCAGAAATAATGCAGATGAGATCACACAAATTTACCCAGCTTCGGCAAAACCCTGCTTATGTGCTGCCCCCAAGGTTTCTACAAGAAATTAAGTAGTCAGACACATACACACGTAAACTTGCGACACCCGCTAATGACTAACCTAACTCTACGCTCAAAACCCTGCCACCACTCATCCACTGAGTTGCAAATTCTCGAACTACACCACCGTAGTTCGTCCCTAGTCACACGACTAGAATTTACACAAATTTCAAAAGAAAAATACAAATAAAACAAAACAACTTAAACAAAAACCCTATTTAATTAACTCTAAGCCCAATATAAATAAACTAAAACCAGCCCAATTTGTAAAGAAGAAGCATTCCTCTCAATTTTTTTTTCTGTGCAAAAAACTTCGTTCGATCCTTTTCGTTCCTTTTCAAAAGCTAGGTTTTTTGGTAAAATTGAAGACGCCGATTTGATTCGATTGATTGCAGTGATGAGTTTAGGTCGATTTTCCTTGTCAACCGATTCTCTAGCTTTGATAGGCTTGCGGCTGCTCCAATTGTCGAGTATGATTCATGCTTTGAATTGGTACGTGTTTTCCCTTTTTCGATTTATACTTACACTCGACTTGATTCGAGTTCTGGACGATGCTTGCTCTCCGATTTATTTGAACTCGAATGATTCACTGTCGATGATGGTTGGGATTTTATAGGGATCGAACACCCTATATTTACGTTCGTATATTTGTGTTGAATTCTTCAAATATTTTTGCTTGGTCGTTCGATTTTGCTTGAATACTTGTTATTTATCTTGACTGGTTCATTTGTTTACACGTTACTGATACATTTTTATTTGCTTGAGTTGGTTCCTTACTTTGCTCCTACGATCATGGACATTTTAATTTTGAGATAATCTGGAAATTTTGCATCTTGACTTGTTCAATTTGAAATTCACTACAACATTGTTTTGACCCACGGTTTTGCTGTTCCATTTATTTGCTAGCAAATTTCAAATTTTTTTGAACTGCTGTTACATTCCCTTTTCGAACCATGACTTTGTTTCGACTGCTTGCTTGCATCTATAGTTGTATCAGTCTTCGATCCATCTATGTTGAACTGCTTCACTATCATTTCATTTCTATATTTACTGATGCTTGAGTTTTAATGATGATGTCTCCATGTTGCATATGCATATACTTGTGTATCACCATATATGTACATACATACATATGTATGTGTGTATATGTGTGTTGTGATGTCACTGGAATCTTGTTTTACATGAAGTCAAGTCTTGTTGAAATTTTTGCCTTTGTTATGCTCGTACACATCCATATTGTGGTCAGTTTGCTTCACGTCGTAACTGGACTTGTTCCATTTAACTGATGTGTTGTGGTCTACACTTGATTTCTGGTTTGGTTGCACTTGTTCGTTCATTTCTTCATTATCATACTATCTTGATTTAGAGAGCTAGTATTTATGTTTTGTTGAAGCTCCATGTCTTATGTGTTCATATTGAACCGAGTCTGTTGAACTGCTTGTATTCATCGTTGTCTCCTCTGTTGCACATCTTTGTCATTGTGTATACATTCATGTCCAGTTGTGTGATCTGGTCAGTGATTATTCAATTTCATTATTTTTTCTATGAACTTGCATTTGTGTAGTCCTGCACTTGTCTTGTGTTCATGACTTCGTAACATTTTAGTTGCATGTGTGGTTGTGTCCTCTTGGAGTCTGGTATACTTGTGATTCTGGCCTCTGTTTCATATGCACTTGGTTCTTGCATTTGGTATCATGTGCATGTCTGGTTGTCACTGTCTTGGTTTGTGCATTTGTTAAATCATGCTAGTGTGTTTGAGTTCATGTTGTTTCATTTATTTGGACTTGGTAGCTTTTGTACATTTTGTTCCACTGGCTTGTGTTCATGCTTAAAGGCTTGTTGTATGTTGGTTGTCCAATGATTTTGGTCGAGTTTGGTTGTTTGCATCTGAGTTGAATTCCTTTGCTTCGAGTCTGTTCATATGAACTTGTACATGTCTTGTACTTCATGTTGAGTTGTTGTAACTATGTTATATGCATTATCATTTGCTTTGTGCATGGTTGCCTATTAACTAGCTGTTGCATTTGATTCTTCAAGTGTACTTTTGTATTCATGTGAATCTTCGTGTTGTCTCATTGTTGTTGCATTTTGGATCGAGACTTATATGCACTTGAGTTGAATCCAGCCTAGGCTCGAGTTTGACCTCGTGCTCACCTGTCCCTGTAGTTCTAACACGCAAGTGTATATCGGTGTGCACGACCTTGTGGCATGTACAATGATACACTGTGCATGTCACAAGTTGTTCGTGTAGATGAATTTGAAAGAAATAAATGACGAATAACCCAAATAACTACGGAAAATAACATTTTCAAAAACACACACTTTAATTTGCACTGCTAAATATATTTTTCAATTTTACTACGTCAGTGTTTATTTTGCAGATAGCTCAGATGTTGGATTCAAGCTGGAACAGAGTTGAAGATAAAAACACGAGTGTTGATTGAATATGTAGTGAGGAGTAATATGTAAATTGAAAAATTATGATGTACTCGAAATTGTATTGTAATTGACAATGTGTAAATGTAGTGAGAGCTCAAATTTGTACTATTTGAATTTATAGTAAAATATTTGTTTGAATTTGAATTCTGTGTTATTTATTTTATCCAATAAATATTTATTTAATTATGTGAAAAATAAAATAGTACAATAACAAATACATTTAAACGAATATATATATATATATGTGTGTGTGTGTGTGTGTGTGTGTGTGTGTGTTTATTATCATCAAACAGAAATCATATACTAGCATATTCTACATGAATTAGGATGATGATTGTAGGATATTAATGAAACAAGATGTAAACATATGTTAATTATATCCATGAAGTGATGATTGATTGAATAATAAGATTGAAATCAAAATAAACTGATTTATTGGGATTTAAAATTATAGTCTATGAATTTATTGTTATTGAAATTGAACATCGTAATTAGTGCAAAATTTAACATTGGTTTTGACTTGGGAATTTACTTTAAAGGATTATAAATTATTAAGTAATCAAAAATGATAAAAATTGGCTAACTTTTGAATTTGAATTGAAAGTGATTTAATTAATTTAATAATAATTTATTTAATTAACGTGGAAATAGCCATTTTAGCCACTGTCTTGGATTTCGACGAAACAAATTTCATCGAATCCATAACGGTGAATTATTGTAAGATTTTAAGTTTCGTAGCGATCGGACTTGTCGTTTGATCGTGCGGGCTCGAAATGCGTAGAAATCAATTTGATGATATCAATTTAAAATAAGCGGATTTTAAAAGCTAACTTCTTCATAAATGGAATTAGGACTTGAAACATGTTCCATTGAATTTAAAAACATCGAAAACATCTATTTTAATATATTGGATGACCCACTTCCATTTCGAAAACGGAAAGGGCTTTACGGGTCGTTATTGTCATTTTGAACCAATCTGATATGTTCATTCTTTCTTACCGGGCCCTGTCTATATAAATAGTTTTCTAAACCTAGTAGCCTTTCTATTTCTTATTCATGTACTGTGACGCCCAACCTCTATACCCATGCTAGCCAAGAACACTACGGTGTAATGCTATCGACTAGCATGGAGAATAAGGCTGTTGAGGAGCGACCATCCATGTAATTGCTTTGTGCGAGCACCGATATGTCAGATAGTAAAACATGCATTTCATTTAAGGAGGAAATCCGACATACCAATACAAAGTCAAAGCTATCACATAGTGGCTATATATAATATTCGGAAACAAACATAGAAATAAACATAACACAAATCAGTCACAGACATCCATATCACAAAGGCGGAAAAAGATATGAATATAACACATAAAAGTGTACATAAAAGTAGTGGTCAGAAAGATCCACAATAACACAAAAGAGTAGCAACATGTGCTACACAAAAGAATATGTATACATCATGGGGTCTATGTCTCAAATGTATACAACAAAAACTGCTAATCTAAGTGGGTAGCCAAAAGTCAGAGTAGTAAATCTCTAGGGAGAAGTCAAGCAGAAGCACCTGTAACATCTCGGTCTGACCCGAGTATTATTTATAAGAAAATAATAAACGGATCAGTCTAGCTATAAATATTAGATGATATGGTATAGAATAAAAGACATGGCATGAACATATAATAACCATAATGGCATACTACTATAAGTATGAAATTGAAAATCAACAAGAGATTAATCAATATCACAAGAATCTTCTCAAAGATAAAATGGGGTATCATACCCTAAACTTGTATTCATAACAAGTTAATGACACACGAATTCACCAATGCACAAAAATTGATAAAACTTATCAATGAAAATCACGAAAATTGGTGAAGCACAAATTCCAGAAATCAACACACGAAATCCAGAAATCACAAAAAGGGGGAGGCCTATCACACGAACGGGAGCATGAAAGCTCACCAACATATGTATCACACGAACGAGATGCTATCTCATGGAAGCTAACCATTAATTTTTGAACACACGAACGGCCTGAAGACCATGGGGCACTACCCCACATATGTGAGTAGAAACATCACACAAACGGGGTCTAGTCTCCCTCGCAGACAAAGAGACATCGCTCAATCGCTAGTCTAATTCACAAAAATGATCGTCATGATCATCAAGAAGTGTCAATTACACTAAGCTAGTAAATATATGAGTTTAGCTTCATGTCCCATAACCACTAGCTTAACTTAAATATTTACGAACAAACTGTAGATCTTCACTAGGAAATTGTCACAAAAGGTTCAATCGAACAAGTCCAAGAGTTAACCGACGAAGCAAACGCAAGCGTTTCATACCACTTGTTTTACTAAGCCGTTTAATTCGATTTCTCATCCAACTGAAGTAAAGGCTTGTATATACTAATAGATTGGAAAACGGTTTAGGAAAAGAGATTTGTAATAAAATAGAGTTGAAATTGTTTTGATGAAAGAGTTTTGGTATTTACTACTAGTATTGAAACCTTTATGTTTTTAAAATGGTAAATCACAGAAATTGATTGTAGAATCAACAAGTCACAAAAATTCACGTTCGGAGACGTGAATGAAATCCAAGGAAATCAGTTCCAAATCCATCAAGTAGAAATACCCATGTGACCTAACATGGCCGAGCTAAAGTGAAAATGGAATGACCTACAGGCAAGCGACCTAAAGTAAAATAGGTCGAACGACCTAAGGATAACATGCCAAGTGACCTGGGTGAGCGACCTAAGCATGAGGCGCGACCTATAAGGACTGAACGACCTATAGCCGATGTGAGTTATATAGGTAGAATGACTTAAGGTCTAACGACCTAAAGGCGAACGAGATAAGGCATTAACGGCCTAACAAGGTGGATGTATGCAGTGGTACGACCTAATGAGGGGGAGCGACCTAACAAGGTTGTATATGCCGAGCGACCTAACCAGGTGAATGGTCGAGCGACCTAAAGGATTGGCCAAGAGCTTTGCCAAACGACATAAGGCGGATGACCTAACGTGTCGCGACCTAGCGACCTAAGGACGATCGACCAAGTGGAGAGACCTAGGGCTAACAAGAACGAGCTAGCCAAGGAGCTGTGACGCCCCACCTCTATACCCACGCTAGCCAAGAACACTACGGTGTAATGCTGTCGACTAGCACGGAGAATAAGGCTGTTGAGGAGCAACCATCCATGTAATTGCTTGGTGCGAGCACCGATATGTCAGATAGTAAAACATGCATTTCATTTAAGGAGGAAACCCGACATACCGATACAAACTCAAAGCTATCACACAGTGGCTATATATAATCTTCGGAAACAAACATAGAAATAAACATAACACAAATCAGTCACAGACATCCATATCACAAAGGCGGAAAAAGATATGAATATAACACATAAAAGTGTACATCAGAGTAGTGGTCAGAAAGATCCACAATAACACAAAAGAGTAGCAACATGTGCTACACAAAAGAATATGTATACATCATGGGGTCTATGTCTCAAATGTATACAACAAAAACTGCTAATCTAAGTGGTTAGCCAAAAGTCAGAGTAGTAAATCTCTGGGGAGAAGTCAAGCAGAAGCACCTGTAACATCTCGGTCTGACCCGAGTATTATTTATAAGAAAATAATAAACGGATCAGTCTAGCTATAAATATCAGATGATATGGTATAGAATAAAAGACATGGCATGAACATATAATAACCATAATGGCATACTACTATAAGTATGAAATTGAAAATCAACAAGAGATTAATCAATATCACAAGAATCATCTCAAAGATAAAATGGGGTATCATACCCTAAACTTGTATTCATAACAAGTTAATGACACACGAATTCACCAATGCACAAAAATTGATAAAACTTATCAATGAAAATCACGAAAATTGGTGAAGCACAAATTCCAGAAATCAACACACGAAATCCAGAAATCACAAAAAGGGGGGGCCTATCACACGAACGGGAGCATGAAAGCTCACCAACATATGTATCACACGAACGAGATGCTATCACATGGAAGCTAACCATTAATTTTTGAACACACGAACGGCCCGAAGACCATGGGGCGCTACCCCACATATGTGAGTAGAAACATCACACAAACGGGGTCTAGTCTCCCTCGCAGACAAAGAGACATCGCTCAATCGCTAGTCTAATTCACAAAAATGATCGTCATGATCATCAAGAAGTGTCAATTACACTAAGCTAGTAAATATATGAGTTTAGCTTCATGTCCCATAACCACTAGCTTAACTTAAATATTTACGAACAAACTGTAGATCTTCACTAGGAAATTGTCACAAAAGGTTCAATCGAACAAGTCCAAGAGTTAACCGATGAAGCAAACGCAAGCGTTTCATACCACTTGTTTTACTAAGCCGTTTAATTCGATTTCTCATCCGACTGAAGTAAAGGCTTGTATATACTAATAGATTGGAAAACGGTTTAGGAAAAGAGCTTTGTAATAAAATAGAGTTGAAATCGTTTTGATGAAAGAGTTTTGGTATTTACTACTAGTATTGAAACCTTTATGTTTTTAAAATGGTAAATCACAGAAATTGATTGTAGAATCTACAAGTCACAAAAATTCACGTTCGGAGACGTGAATGAAATCCAAGGAAATCAGTTCCAAATCCATCAAGTAGAAATACCCATGCGACCTAACATGGCCATGCTAAAGTGAAAATGGAACGACCTACAGGCAAGCGACCTAAAGTAAAATAGGTCGAACGACCTAAGGATAACATGCCAAGCGACCTGGGTGAGCGACCTAAGCATGAGGCACGACCTATAGGGATTGAACGACCTTTAGCAGGTGTGAGTTATATAGGTAGAACGACTTAAGGTCTAACGACCTAAAGGCGAACGAGATAAGGCATTAACGGCCTAACAAGGTGGATGTATGCAGTGGTACGACCTAATGAGGGGGAGCGACCTAACAAGGTTGTATATGCCGAGCGACCTAACCAAGTGAATGGTCGAGCGACCTAAAGGATTGGCCAAGAGCTTTGCCAAACGACATAAGGCAGACGACCTAACGTGTCGCGACCTAGCGACCTAAGGACGATCGACCAAGTGGAGTGACCTAGGGCTAACAAGAACGAGCTAGCCAAGGCCGAGAGACTCCAATGTGCAGATGTGGGTTAAATAGGTCGAACGACCTAAATGCGAACGACATAAGGTTTAACGACCTAAAGGGGAATGACCTAAGCATGCGAGCGACTTTACATACTTTAGCGACCTATTCCCGAGCGACTTAACGCGAACGACCTAATGATGCGAGCAAGGCCGAGCGAACTAATTCCCAACAACCTATGGCTGAGCGACCTAAGGCAAGGCCGACCTATATGCGAACGAGCCAAATGCACAGGGCGGCTTTTCCACGCCCGAGCGATTTAAGCCCAGTAATTTGTCAAAAACACTAAAAATTGGAGTTTTTCACCAATTCAATCCAAACCAAATGCACATGCAACAGTGATAGGAAATCATTCCCAACAATCCAAGATAGTTATAGATAAGAATGTGAGATAAAAATCTCACCTTTTCATGGAAATTGATGGAGATGAAGCTTGAAAGCAAAGCAAGAACAATAACAAGCTTGAATCTATGTCTTCACTTGAATTTGGAGTAGATGTTGGATTATCAATGAAGACTAAGGCTTTGGAGTTTTAATTTCCCATTCCCTCCACCATTTTTGAAGAAGCTCTAGAGTTGGGAAATTATGAAGAAGGAAGTGATGAAGAGGAGATGGGTTGGGACTGAGTTAGTAAGTGGTTCAGCCCAAACCAAAGCCCTAAGCGAAAAAGTGACAAAATTCCACTAACTCCAAACATATCGAAGTTTATACTCAAAAAGATCGCAAACGTCATTTTGAACTCAATGGGGGTGGTCTCGAGCCCTAATTTGGCCGTATGCAAAAAGTAGCTTTTCGGACCAAAATCCGATTAACGATAAAATATTTAAATAAAATATTTAAATATAAAATCGATAAATATGCGGGTTGTTACAGACTCCCCTCCTTAAAGAAATTGCGTCCTCGCAATATATAAGGTGGAAATAAAAAGTAACAACCATAAAAGCATATTAACACTAAAAGAAATTTGAAATAAAAAGTTCACCCCAAAAGAGCATGAGAAGGTAAGTCCGGATGTGTTCGCTCGATGAATTCTCTAGATTCCCAAGAACAATCTTTAGGATTTGAGGACCATTGAACTTTCACAAGCGGAACATCTTTATTTCAAAGTCGTTTGACTTCCGAAGCGATAATACGAATAGGATGCTGCTCAAAAGTTAAATTAGGTGAAACTTCAATTTCTTCCACAACACCGGACTCAAGAATAAAAATCGGAATCTCGAAAGCATTTCCGTAATTGAGAAACGTGAAACACGTCACGAATAGCAGAAAATTTGAGCCGGTAAATAAAGGCGATACGCCATGGAATCACTACGTTCAGTGATAGGAAATGGCCCAATATATAGAGGCGCTAATTTTTCCCGATCGACTGAAACGTAAAACACCCTTAATAGGTGAAACACGAATAAAATCTGGACCTAAAACCAGCTTCTCGCCGGCCTCAAGCCAACAAGAAGGAGATCGGCATGGCCTTCCATAGAGTGCCTCGAAAGGTGCCATACCAATACAAGATTGGAAGCTATTATTATAGGAAAACTCAACGAGAGAAATATGATCTTCCCAACTTCCATCAAAATCAAGAATACAAGAACGAAGAAAATCTTCAAGAGTTTGATACACACGCTCGGTTTGTCCATCGGACTAGGGGTGATAAGCAATGCTAAAATTAAGCTTCGTTTCCAAAGCTTTTTGAAGACTCTTCCAAAATCCACTAGTAAACAATGGATCTCAATCACTAACAATTGAAGTAGGAACTCCATGCAATTTAACAATTTCTTTAATAAAGAGTTTGGCCAAAAGAGGAACGGTTCAGTTAGACCGAACGGGAATAAAATGGGCGGATTTAGTAAGTCTATCAACTATCATCCATAAGCTATCACGACCCGAACGAGAACGGGGAAGGCCATCAATAAAATCCATGGAAATATGGTCCCACTTCCAAATTGGAATTTCTAAAGGCTGCAATAACCCACCGGGCCTTTGATGTTCGGCCTTAACAAGTTGGCAAGTCATGCAACACTTAACAAAGTTAGCGATATCAGATTTCATTCACTCCCAATAATAAAGTCGCTTCATATCCGCGTACATTTACTACTACCGGGATGAATGGTAAATTTAGAACGATGAGAATCTTCTAAAATATCTTTACGAAGATCACTAATATTTGGTACGATAAGTCTACCAAATTTTCAAATGCCGCCACGAAAATCAATATCGAAGTTATTCAACTTTCAATATTAATTTTATCCCTACAACTTTGGCTAAGAAGAGCCAATTCGGTATCTAGCCTTTGAGCTTCAAGAACGCGGTCTAAAAGAGAAGGGTGGGCCTCAAGGCTACATAAGATGAACATGAATGGGAAACACGATCTCGAATTTCACAAGTGGATAAAACCTCGAGATCCTTCCATTCGGATATCATCATGAAAACAACCGCTTGTCACTTGCGACTAAGTGCATTGGCAACACGATTTCCCTTTCCAGGGTATAAAGGATATTGAAATCATAAGATGCAAGGAATTCGAGCCAACGTGGTTGACACAAATTAAGTTCCTTATGAGAAAATAGATATCCCAATGAGTTATAATCGAGGTGGAGAACAATTTCTCCCCCGAGATGATGATGCCAAACTTTGAAAGGAAAAACAATAGCCGCGAGCACCAGATCATAAGTGACATACCTAGTCTCTATCGGCTTTTATGATTTTAGAAGTACAAGTGATTGCACGTTCTCTTTTGTAAGAGAACGGCATCTATACCAATTACGATTAGCATTGGTACTAAAGATAAAGTTTTGGTTCCCTTCGGGAATCACAAGAATAAGAGTATCGACGAGAAAGAATTTAATCTTCTTTCCCAAAAAGCTAAAACTTTCAAAATCACAATCACCTTTATAGAAAGATTTACATTTTACAAGTCAATTCATTGTGTCTGACTGTCACATCAAAGCATTTAGGAAATCCCTATCGATAACGTTGATCAAGCGCATCGACCAGAATTCTTAAAACACTAAATGGGCAATACAACACAAAATCATCTTCTATATGATGAAAATATCTCTTAAAAGTTTTGAGAATATTCTTTGCTCGTTTAAGATTAAAATCAAATTGTACTTATAAATAAATCTTATGAAAAAGATTTGCAAAATATTAAATTTCTATTTTCATCCAAAATTAATAAATACAAGAATGGAATTATCGAGATATTCATAGAATACTCTATTTATAAAATGGATGAAATAAGCTGAATAAACCGAATGACATAAATAGTCATTCATAAGAATCATAACGAGTGCGGAATGTGGTAAGTAGAATGCTAACTCCCGCAACTCGTAGCTAATGAAAACCGGTGGCAAGGTCGAGCTATAAGGACCTTAACACCACTCGAAAGATTGCTTAGGTGATGATCCTAAGACAAGCTCAAAGATTCCGGAAAATTCACCACTACCCAATTGAGAGAAATAACCCTTTACTCAACATGTGAGCTTAAAGAATAAATGATGCCATCAATTTGGAATCGAAATCACAAAGAAAAAAGATGAATCTGCTTAACATATTGAAAATGTCGAAAATGAATAGTCCATTCGTAAAAATAGGATATGGGCCTCATAATGATTAAGCCAATCCTTCACGCAACTCAATTCTGAAGCCTAAACAACGCATAATATGCAAATCGGTTCGGAAAGAAAAATCACATGAAATAATTTCGACATCAATAAAAAGCAAATTGAGTGTTGCGGATCCACCAATCGGATTCGCAATTCTCAAAGAAGTCATCAAGCCCAAAATGTTTTAAAGAAAAATAATCAACAAGTTCTTTTGATATAAAAATGATAAGATGAACCCATATCAAAAAGAACTCGAATAGGATAATCACAAACAAATGAAATCAAGGATTGAATGGAAGATACCTTGACCAAGAAAAGTGTCACTAGGAGCTTTTAGCTTTCCCTCTCTCCTACTTTGAAGTTTGGGACAGGTAGATAAGTAATGACCCGAGCATTTGCAAAAGCGGCAATAAAGGGGTTTCGGGCACTTAATTATATAATGGTCCGTGGAACCACAATTGTAGCATTGTTTACGACTAGCGGTAGGAGTTTCAACTACCGGAGTTTCTTGTTCCCCTTTCTTCCTTCTTTGATGTTTGGAACAGGAAGACATATAATGGTCTGCACCTTTACAATAGCGACAAGAGATAGGTCTAGGACACTTATTTATATAGTGGTCCTTAGAATCACAATTGTAGCATTCTCCACGATTAGGGATTGGAGTCTTTGCTACCGAGGTTTCTTGGTTTTCCTTCTTATCGGGATAAGGGCTTTTAAACTTAATATGCCTCTTCTTGGAAATCCCAATATCACTATCAATTCCTTTACCAGCCTCTTCATGTCGAAGAGTGATGTGATATCCCGGAATTTTGGGGCAATATCAATTTAATAATCTGTATTTAAAATTAAATTGGATTGATAATTTTCTTATATAATTTTAATTTAAATTGGTAAATTTAATCATTTATGAATTTGTTTAAATGTAATTACTTATTGGAAGTAATTAAGAATTAATTACTTATTGTAATTAATTGAAGTTAATTTGATTTAGTTAAGTTAATTAATTAAGTTTAATTAATTTAGGATAATCAAGAGATGATTTGATAATAATTACTTAATGTAATTATTAAGGTAAGATTATTTAGGGAAGTAAATAATATGATAATTACTGGAAGTAATTAGTTGAATAATGATTTTATTAATAAAAGTAATTTGAGTTAATTACTTTGAATAATTAATCAAGGGATTAATTAAGAAATTAATTAAGGAAGTAATTAATTTAGTTAGTGAAAGTAATTAAGGGTAGTTAATTACTGATTGAAGATTAATCAAGAGTGATTAATAAATGTTGTTTAATTAAAGGTTAATTACTTAATGTAATTAATTTAATTAAGTAATTAATAATTAAGTTGTAATTAAGGATCATTAATTAATATAATTAATGATGTAATTAAGATTGGTTAATTAAGTAATAATTAATAAATGAAGTAATTAATCAATGTAATTAATTAAGGATTAATGTAATTAATTATAGTTGATTAAGTTAATTAATTTAGTTAATTAATTAATGAATTAATTAAAGGTTAATTACAATAAGTGGTTAAGGATAATTAATTTAAGTAATTAATTGAGGATAAATTACTTGGATGTAATTAAAAGATAATTAATTAAGATGATTAATTGAAATGAATTATTAGAGGATAATTAATTAATTGATGGTAATTAATTAATGGTTAAGTAAGAAGGATTTATAAAATGAAGTAATTAATTTAATTCAATTTAAATTAAGATAATATAAATCATTACTTATGAATGGGTGATAGTATTGAATACTTGGCATTGATTGATATCTCTGATGAGATATATGCTGTATGATATGGATGTTAGTTGAATTGTATGGATTATCTGATAATGTTGATTATCTGTTGTGAATTATCTTTCTTTGTGTATAAAGATAATGAATTGAATTTGTTTTAGCCTTTAAAACAACTTGGCCTTAAAAGATACGCTTTGGATTTCGATGAGACCGGGATCGGGTTTCCGTATACCGGATTTCCAGGTCTGGAGACCCGAATACCACATCGATCCAAATTAACGATAGGTCGTGAATCAAGTGAAGATGAAGATTCAGAGTGCAAGGGTTATTGTCGTTAACTCTGAGGGTGATTCCAAAACGAGTGTAACGAGATAATGCCTTCGGTTTCGTTCGAACCCGGAACGAACTTGTATGGATTGAATGCTTTCAAAACATCGTCAGGTGGACGATGAGCATTCTAAGTGATGTGTTCTTTTCTAAGGTAATCGTGACCTCAAGCCTCACAAACCGGGAATGGCTAAAACAGGGGAGGTGCAGCAAGGTTAGTGGGTAGCACCCAAGTAGGACAAGGTTACCTCTGTCTAGAAGTCCCTTCTTATTTCGGCTTAGTGTGTGCGGTTGCTGATCCCAACCGTGAGGTATCTTGTGCGGGAATTATCCAGTAAGGGATATTCCGACCTTGTGTTGCAGGGGATTGGGAGTGATCCTCGGTACGGTGATCTAGGCCACGTACTGTGACGGGCGGTACCCCAGTAGCCCTGCCATTGTATGGAATCCAAACTCCAATAAGCGCCGTACGTATTAGTTGTGCCCAACTATGTTGAAATGTGAGATGTAAGCATTTCAGCTATTTCTGTATTTTACTTGAAAACCCTAGACCCTATTATAATACAATCGAATTTCCTATCAAATGTTTTGGTTAGCGTAAGGTAAAAACTTTTCCATGTTTATGTGTGGAAAGTCTTACGTGATACCTTTGTTTTCAAAAGGTTTTGAAGTTAAACAATTTTAACCCGTTTACTCACACCAGACCCATGTCTGACCCAAGTGTTTATTTTCTGTTTTATTAAACTCTTGGGTACTCAAATTTTTACGAGTAGCCAAGGGATTCAGGTTTAGCTTTGACGAATATTCTGGAGGAGCAATGGAGCAGGAGGCTTCGGCGTTCGTAGATATAGTATTCCGCTGTGTTGGTATCTGTGATAGTGTCTTGTCTTGTATTTGAGTTGTAATGTCTAGACAGATGTTTATAACTGTCTAGTAAGTGATGTATAAGTTGTGTACTCTGATTATGTAAAGACTATGTATTAGTTATGTGATATAATATATTTTGTTCGTTTCCGCTGTGAGTATTTGTGTTTGTTTCTTTTCTCTTCTCCTCTTTTCTACTTCTCACCCCTTTCTTTCTTATTAGCGATACGACTTTCTATGGAGAGAAAGTCGTGGTCGTTACAGTGGTATCAGAGCATAGGTTGAGCGAATGCCTAAGCTTTTGGTTAAGTGAATATCAGAACACTAGGTTGAGTGAATACCTAGGTTCGGAAGGATTGTTCATTAGAGATAGGATCTGTAGCAACCTATTTGAGTCTGAGTATATATATATACGAGAGCGCGTATTTGTTAGTTATATAAAATGGTTTTATATTGTGTTAATTGATCGGTTGGGTGGTATATGGATTCTGGTCAATACGAGTAGCTAACGTTATTGATAGGGATCTCTAAACACTTGAACCAGGCCAACGGACACAATATTGTTTTAAAGAGGTAGATGAAATAATTTTACCCAGAAATAATTTCTATATAAAAAAAAATATATATATATCATTTTAAATATATATATTTATGTATTTCTACCTATTTATTGGGTTACCTGTTCGGGTTTTCCAATATAAGTTATAAAGGTAGATAAGGTGGTAGTGTGTGTAACACAATTACCAATAGTTGGAGTTTGAATGTTTGAGGTTGGAAGTATATATCGAGACTGTAAACCCAATACCGTCTCGAGTAAGCTTTGCTGTGGTGAAGGATTTCATCGATCTCTGAAGGAAACCAGTAATGGTTCGGAGTTTATCTTTGAAGTGTGGATAAGTAAAGTTGGATCTGTCGGTTGAACAGAAGCGAGTGATGGTACCTTGATACCTCAGGTAATAGTAGCTGTATGATGAGATACAGTGACGATGGATGTTCCCGAAGATGTTTTCTTTGGAACAAGATTAAGGAAGTGTGTATGCTTCGGTGTTGTGGCTGAGTTCAGCACGGTGTTTCTGTTGGTTTGAAGTCCGAGTTTCTCGAAGAGCTTTGGTTAGGAGCATTTGTGGCAGCAGTGCAGCTCGGAGTATTCTGTGATGGCAGGAAGTTTTCTGGATGAGCAGTTTTTCTGGAAGTGAAGATCAGAAGCAGCAGAGTGGATCCATTTCTTCGATAAATTGGATAAATAAGTGTAAGCTGTTTTGATTGGTAAAGAGAGAACAGTCTGTTTGGAATTAGGATGGGTTGATCGCAAAAGTGACTTGCGATTGTCTAAGTGTTCTCTTGGGTTGTCAGAGTTTTTCTGGATGTCTTCAGAGAAGTCAGAAGTTTGTCCGCATCTGAAGGTTGAGTTTTCTTATCGACTTGGATTCCAGGAGTGATACCGGTGGTTCAGTCTAGTGGAAGAATGTTTCCTAGAGATGGAGTTGGTGAAGCAGCTCAAGTTTTGCTGAAGTATCCGAGTTTTCTTTATGGATCAGTGAACCTTATTTCTAGAAGTGAGTTGTCCAGTCTGTGCTTGTGTCCTACCTCATATCAGAGTTGAGCAGCGAAAGCAGTCCGGAGTGTATCTCTGGATGGGAGAAGTAAGTTTGGAATCTACTGATGTTGTGAAGTAGAGTTATGTTTGGATCTCGTCTGTGTTCTGATTTGGATAAGTAATTGGTCTACTTGGTTGAATTGTCAGTTTGGATAACTGGAATTCATTGAGTTTTACGTATCTCTAAGGGAATACGTATTTGATCTATCTCTGGTTTTAGAATCTGCAGTTTTGGGAAGTTTGGTAGTTGAGTCAGACTCGTCTATAGTCTGATATTCTGTTTAGTTCTGTAGATCTAGATGTGTAGGAGATCTATAGCTTAATAGTTTAGATTGTTTGTAGAGCGAGTATTCCGGTATATATATATACTTGGGGGAAACTCGAAGAATTTTATCTAAAATTTAGTCTAGATAGTTAAATTGTTTGATTGGATGATTTGGTTGCTATGGTTGTTAGAATATGGATGATAGTATATGCTTGTGTTTTAAATTAAAATCTTTAATAAGATTATTAAATTACCTTTGTTTAAATTTCGGGGACGAAATTATTTTAAGGGGGGAGGAATGTGATATCCCGGAATTTTGGGGCAATATCAATTTAATAATCTGTATTTAAAATTAAATTGGATTGATAATTTTCTTATATAATTTTAATTTAAATTGGTAAATTTAATCATTTATGAATTTGTTTAAATGTAATTACTTATTGGAAGTAATTAAGAATTAATTACTTATTGTAATTAATTGAAGTTAATTTGATTTAGTTAAGTTAATTAATTAAGTTTAATTAATTTAGGATAATCAAGAGATGATTTGATAATAATTACTTAATGTAATTATTAAGGTAAGATTATTTAGGGAAGTAAATAATATGATAATTACTGGAAGTAATTAGTTGAATAATGATTTTATTAATAAAAGTAATTTGAGTTAATTACTTTGAATAATTAATCAAGGGATTAATTAAGAAATTAATTAAGGAAGTAATTAATTTAGTTAGTGAAAGTAATTAAGGGTAGTTAATTACTGATTGAAGATTAATCAAGAGTGATTAATAAATGTTGTTTAATTAAAGGTTAATTACTTAATGTAATTAATTTAATTAAGTAATTAATAATTAAGTTGTAATTAAGGATCATTAATTAATATAATTAATGATGTAATTAAGATTGGTTAATTAAGTAATAATTAATAAATGAAGTAATTAATCAATGTAATTAATTAAGGATTAATGTAATTAATTATAGTTGATTAAGTTAATTAATTTAGTTAATTAATTAATGAATTAATTAAAGGTTAATTACAATAAGTGGTTAAGGATAATTAATTTAAGTAATTAATTGAGGATAAATTACTTGGATGTAATTAAAAGATAATTAATTAAGATGATTAATTGAAATGAATTATTAGAGGATAATTAATTAATTGATGGTAATTAATTAATGGTTAAGTAAGAAGGATTTATAAAATGAAGTAATTAATTTAATTCAATTTAAATTAAGATAATATAAATCATTACTTATGAATGGGTGATAGTATTGAATACTTGGCATTGATTGATATCTCTGATGAGATATATGCTGTATGATATGGATGTTAGTTGAATTGTATGGATTATCTGATAATGTTGATTATCTGTTGTGAATTATCTTTCTTTGTGTATAAAGATAATGAATTGAATTTGTTTTAACCTTTAAAACAACTTGGCCTTAAAAGATACGCTTTGGATTTCGATGAGACCGGGATCGGGTTTCCGTATACCGGATTTCCAGGTCTGGAGACCCGAATACCACATCGATCCAAATTAACGATAGGTCGTGAATCAAGTGAAGATGAAGATTCAGAGTGCAAGGGTTATTGTCGTTAACTCTGAGGGTGATTCCAAAACGAGTGTAACGAGATAATGCCTTCGGTTTCGTTCGAACCCGGAACGAACTTGTATGGATTGAATGCTTTCAGAACATCGTCAGGTGGACGATGAGCATTCTAAGTGATGTGTTCTTTTCTAAGGTAATCGTGACCTCAAGCCTCACAAACCGGGAATGGCTAAAACAGGGGAGGTGCAGCAAGGTTAGTGGGTAGCACCCAAGTAGGACAAGGTTACCTCTGTCTAGAAGTCCCTTCTTATTTCGGCTTAGTGTGTGCGGTTGCTGATCCCAACCGTGAGGTATCTTGTGCGGGAATTATCCAGTAAGGGATATTCCGACCTTGTGTTGCAGGGGATTGGGAGTGATCCTCGGTACGGTGATCTAGGCCACGTACTGTGACGGGCGGTACCCCAGTAGCCCTGCCATTGTATGGAATCCAAACTCCAATAAGCGCCGTACGTATTAGTTGTGCCCAACTATGTTGAAATGTGAGATGTAAGCATTTCAGCTATTTCTGTATTTTACTTGAAAACCCTAGATCCTATTATAATACAATCGAATTTCCTATCAAATGTTTTGGTTAGCGTAAGGTAAAAACTTTTCCATGTTTATGTGTGGAAAGTCTTACGTGATACCTTTGTTTTCAAAAGGTTTTGAAGTTAAACAATTTTAACCCGTTTACTCACACCAGACCCATGTCTGACCCAAGTGTTTATTTTCTGTTTTATTAAACTCTTGGGTACTCAAATTTTTACGAGTAGCCAAGGGATTCAGGTTTAGCTTTGACGAATATTCTGGAGGAGCAATGGAGCAGGAGGCTTCGGCGTTCGTAGATATAGTATTCCGCTGTGTTGGTATCTGTGATAGTGTCTTGTCTTGTATTTGAGTTGTAATGTCTAGACAGATGTTTATAACTGTCTAGTAAGTGATGTATAAGTTGTGTACTCTGATTATGTAAAGACTATGTATTAGTTATGTGATATAATATATTTTGTTCGTTTCCGCTGTGAGTATTTGTGTTTGTTTCTTTTCTCTTCTCCTCTTTTCTACTTCTCACCCCTTTCTTTCTTATTAGCGATACGACTTTCTATGGAGAGAAAGTCGTGGTCGTTACAAGTGATATCCACAAGCTGATTGAAAGGAACTTCAAGTTTCAGAGCTAAAACCATTTCAGGGTTCTTACACAAAGCACAGATCAACCTTTGATTCTTAGCAAGATCCAAAAATTGTTGGGCAGACATGAATACGCCATCCAGAGAAGGGCTACTGGATTGACTAGCGCTAGGACTGCCAGAACTAACCATCTCTTCTTCTTTTAAGAAAGAAAGAAAGGAAGAAGAAGAAAAAGGTTATTCTCAGAATGAATATCAAGCAATCTTGATAGGTAAAACAAGGAATCATAAAGAAAACAAGATGAATTGGTTCGAAGACTCGAACTAAATCCTGAAGCACGACTCCTAAGGTGGACTTAGGACGATGATCCTTGTTAAGTTATTCTACATTGTTCTGAAGTTTGGCTCTGATACCAAGCTGTGACGCCCCACCTCTATACCCACGCTAGCCAAGAACACTACGGTGTAATGCTGTCGACTAGCACGGAGAATAAGGTTGTTGAGGAGCGACCATCCATGTAATTGCGTTGTGCAAGCACCGATATGTCAGGTAGTAAAACATGCATTTCATTTAAGGAGGAAATCCGACATACCGATACAAACTCAAAGCTATCACACAGTGGCTATATATAATCTTCGGAAACAAACATAGAAATAAACATAACACAAATCAGTCATAGACATCCATATCACAAAGGCGGAAAAAGATATGAATATAACACATAAAAGTGTACATCAGAGTAGTGGTCAGAAGATCCACAATAACACCAAAGAGTAGCAACATGTGCTACACAAAAAAATATGTATACATCATGGTGTCTATGTCTCAAATGTATACAAAAAAAACTGCTAATCTAAGTGGTTAGCGAAAAGTCAGAGTAGTAAATCCCTGGGGAGAAGTCAAGTAGAAGCACCTGTAACATCTCGGTCTGACCCGGGTATTATTTATAAGAAAATAATAAACGGATCAGTCTAGCTATAAATATCAGATGATATGGTATAGAATAAAAGACATGGCATGAACATATAATAACCATAATGGCATACTACTATAAGTATGAAATTGAAAATCAACAAGAGATTAATCAATATCACAAGAATCTTCTCAAAGATAAAATGGGGTATCATACCCTAAACTTGTATTCATAACAAGTTAATGACACACGAATTCACCAATGCACAAAAATTGATAAAACTTATCAATGAAAATCACAAAAATTGGAGAAGCACAAATTCCAGAAATCAACACACGAAATCCAGAAATCACAAAAAGGGGGAGGCCTATCACATGAACGGGAGCATGAAAGCTCACCAACATATGTATCACATGAACGAGATGCTATCTCATGGAAGCTAACCATTAATTTTTGAACACACGAACGGCCCGGAGACCATGGGGCGCTACCCCACATATGTGAGTAGAAACATCACACAAACGGGGTCTAGTCTCCCTCGCAGACAAAGAGACATCGCTCAATCGCTAGTCTAATTCACAAAAATGATCGTCATGATCATCAAGAAGTGTCAATTACACTAAGCTAGTAAATATATGAGTTTAGCTTCATGTCCCATAACCACTAGCTTAACTTAAATATTTACGAACAAACTGTAGATCTTCACTAGGAAATTGTCACAAAAGGTTCAATCGAACAAGTCCAAGAGTTAACCGATGAAGCAAACGCAAGAGTTTCATACCACTTGTTTTACTAAGCCGTTTAATTCGATTTCTCATCCGACTGAAGTAAAGGCTTGTATATACTAATAGATTGGAAAACGGTTTAGGAAAAGAGCTTTGTAATAAAATAGAGTTGAAATCGTTTTGATGAAAGAGTTTTGGTATTTACTACTAGTATTGAAACCTTTATGTTTTTAAAATGGTAAATCACAGAAATTGATTGTAGAATCAACAAGTCACAAAAATTTACGTTCGGAAACGTGAATGAAATCCAAGGAAATCAGTTCCAAATCCATCAAGTAGAAATACCCATGTGACCTAACATGGCCGAGCTAAAGTGAAAATGGAACGACCTACAGGCAAGCGACCTAAAGTAAAATAGGTCGAACGACCTAAGGATAACATGCCAAGCGACCTGGGTGAGCGACCTAAGCATGAGGCGCGACCTATAAGGACTGAACGACCTATAGCAGGTGTGAGTTATATAGGTAGAACGACTTAAGGTCTAACGACCTAAAGGTGGACGAGATAAGGCATTAACGGCCTAACAAGGTGGATGTATGCAGTGGTACGACCTAATGAGGGGGAGCGACCTAACAAGGTTGTATATGCCGAGCGACCTAACCAGGTGAATGGTCGAGCGACCTAAAGGATTGGCCAAGAGCTTTGCCAAACGACATAAGGCGGACGACCTAACGTGTCGCGACCTAGCGACCTAAGGACGATCGACCAAGTGGAGCGACCTAGGGCTAACAAGAACGAGCTAGCCAAGGAGCTGTGACGCCCTACCTCTATACCCACGCTAGCCAAGAACACTACGATGTAATGCTGTCGACTAGCACGGAGAATAAGGCTGTTGAGGAGCGACCATCACTACAACAAAACTAAGTTTTGACCGCATTTATTCTCAGCGTTCTAATATTGAACGTTGTAGAAAATGTATTCGACGGTATTGTTTTTAAGGTTTAACGCTGACGAAAAGATTTCGGTTTGCTGCCTTAAGGTAGTTTTCATTTCCCTCGTAAGTAGGAGAAAAAAGAAGTCCCATTTTTTCATCTCTTCGCACAGTATTAATTTCCTCTTCCTCAATTTCAATTTTCCCTAACCTCGATTTCGACTTCAATCCTTCATTCTCCACGTGGATTTCCCTGGCGCTAGCTAAGCTCGACAGTTTCCCTTTCCTCTTCGATTTCCCTACCCACGGTTTTGCCCTAAATCCAGTGGATTCCCTTTCCACTTTGACTTACCTGCAGTTGCCCTGCACTCGGCCGAGAATAAGAAATTCGGTGAGTGTTTTTTAACCCTAGTTTTCAGTTCGATTTCAAATCATTGCTTATTATTAGATCGAGTTTAAAGATTACCCTATTTTTTCACAATTCACTTAACTTAATATATTTTTTAATGCAAAAATTGACAATTAGATGATGATCTTAGATTTCAGAAATGTACTGATTATGCTTTTAGATTTCAGAAAATAAAACATTTTCTTTAGTAATTTATAAATTTTGAGTAAATATTTAACATTATTTTGGCAATATAAGTTAGTGTCCATGTTAAAGAGAGAAATGAGCTGCAACACATCTTCATCAATACCGATTAGTATTTCTTTCCATCAATTAAAAAGTACACAGACATATTGACAACGAATTATTGATATTATTGGATTGAAAAAGAAATTTGATTATCTTATGTAAAATATAGTAATTTTTTTATGGGTAAAGTCTAGGGAATATACTGGTAAATAACACTGAAAAGGAAAACATTTGTTGTGTGGTAAACCGATTGGGATTAAATTAATGATTGACTTAAGGATTTGAATTTGAAATATTCTTGATTGAATCCGATCTGTTCTTAACTGCAAGTGCAACTTTGAGTGGTCATGTTTCCTATAAGCAGTCTATACATTAAAAATAGTTATCTATGTTTTGTAGCCTGATAGTGAAGCTAAGCTGTAAACGCCGTTATAATTTAGCGTATATGTGTGATGTTCTGGGAATGTATAGATCGTAAACATGTGAATGTGATCATGTTGCATTAAGCCTTTACAAACAGTTACACACACAAAATTGCCCGCTTGACTCAATTCATCGAATTTTTAGTTTTGGTCACAAAATGAATCATCACCTATAGAGCAAAATCTTCTAGGCATGCTGTGAGTTTTCACAAAGTCAAGGCAGTAAAAAATACTGCAAGTTAAAAATCTAATGGGAAATTAACAACTCACATTGTGCTGGCAAACAAATGAAAGGCTAGGCAACTAGTTGCAATATAATTATCTCTCTTTGATAGTATTGTCTACCAAAGTATATATATATATATTTAATTTTCAAATTCAGATAAAATAAAATATTATTAATGCGGTTTCTAGTTTTCTTTTGATATGTGTGACTATATTAAATTGCTGTAACTCCGTGTGATCTATGAAAAACTGGAAACATTCTTTAAAGATAAACTGTCGAATCATACCCTGAAATAACAATTGTAATCCAATAATCAACATTATTGGTTTCCCTTAAACGACATATGTGAACGGAGTGCCAGAATGGTGGGATCAGAATGCCCAAAAACCGAGTGCTACCTCATGTTAATATGTTATTCAACATTTATTTAAACAAGTGGATCATACTTATCCATTTACCAATGCATGTCCTTATTCGCTGCAGCCAACTATTTGCCACGATAGTGATCTATTTGGTTGAGATCTCATAAGATGGATAGATATACACATATAGGTACCTTGTACAAATACAATGCCTGTACAAATACATAGGTTAGTTTTCCGTTTTTCAAAATATAGTGGTTACGATGTGAATTTTACACATGATGATTCACCTTATTTCGACAATAAATCTATAGTCATCTTGTAGAGAACATTATGTACTTTTGGAAGTTAATTTACTTCTAGGTGCCAGCTGCATCTAATATTAACGAATAGTGAATATAATAACTATTTCAACTATAAAAATAGCTAAGAAAATTATATGAGTCAAAGCAATGATCTTAAGAAACTTACAGTAATAAAACCATAGTGCATGGCTAAGCAATCAGTTTTGCGCACTGACCTAAAGAATTTAAGGAAGAAACTGGCTTGAAAATCAAGAAATTCAAAAAAGTAGTAACTAGTCAAAAAACATTAAAGTATGTACTGGCGTATAACAAAAAAAGAAAAAGAAAAGATAAATAACAATAAAGGATAATAAAATGTGATTCAGACATTTACTTACAAAATATAAAAGAACATGAAACTTATCCTAAAAACTAACAAGTCGTGTCACAAAAGAGGTTACATTAGTGAATTTGAACCTTACAGGGCCTACATGATGAAAGGCTGTAAAAACTGCATATATATGAACATAGCTCAATGCTCTATATTAAACTTTGAATGCCACTGTTAACCCAAATTTTTAGAATTAGAGAACTCATAATCCATTGGTCGAGTCTTGTTTTTGCATTCTTTTCATCCATGGATCTTCATATCAAGAATCTATTATATAAGACATTTTAGATTCCAAATAAATCCAAAATATATTATTTTAATATGAAGTTAATGTCATCACAACCTATATATTTGTACAGATTTTGAATTCTGTTAGAGGTATCTTGTGCTTTTGCAATTATATACATATATATTATGCTATTAACTGTACTTGGATTCTATTTTGCAATCCACTAGTGGAGGAATATATTTACTCTAGGTGTGATTATCATTAATTGAGTGGTACTTACATCATTACCCTTAGACTGATTAGTTTAATAATTTCTTAGCTCTTCTGGAGTCACAGCTGTTGAAACAGTTGCAATGTATTTGATCCTTCATGTTCATGCTTATAACTGAGCATTCAAGCTGGTATATGAACTAACAAATACTTTCACCATCAAGTGTAATAAAACTGTACATTATTTTTTATGCATAGCACAAATAAAAAGATCTTTGCAACCTTTTATTATCACATTTAAACTAGATTTACATATCTAGGAACATTTTATTTATACAACAACTAAGACATGCTCTTACCACCAAGTTTTTTTTGTGAGGAAGTCCAAATTACAAATCAGTAGCTAGTATACTGTATATGCAAGCAGGTTGGGAGTCCAATGTTGAATGGCATGACCATTTTGCCTACAAAATTCAGTAATTACTACATGTTTCAACATCACAGTTTAGCATAATATACCACTAGTCAGTTACAGACTCGCGATTAGTAGCCGGTGCTTCCACAGTCCAATTTGGATAATGAACAATACTACTGAACATATGATGGCTAGCATGGATTTTACAGTAGTCAAAAGATGAGAAAGATAGAATTGGACATTGAATAGCTTGAATAACTCCTGCATGATGAACATTTAGTGAACCTTGGTCTCAAAATGTAAAACAGATTAAAGATAATAATGAAATACTACTACATCGAAAGGGAAGGGAACAAGTACTGTAAGCAACATACCAATAGTTATCCTCCTAAGTTTCCTATGTTGAAAATGACGATCTCTATACTTTCGTTTCAACCGACATACAACAAATAGTAATAGGTTATAATTATAACATAAAACACAAGGTGATTGAAAATTTGTAAATGAATGCATATGCATGTCATATATTTTACCTCCTCTTAACTGACAGCGTGTCATATTTCCTAGGGAGACAACATGCAAGCTCGAAGGGTTTGCTTCTAAATTCTACAAAAAATTCGGGTAATATCACAATTTTTTTATAGATAACCACCATGAATTTCGTTGTCTTATTTCCTTTTTCGACAATAAAATGGTTCTGAAACAAATTTATATGTGAAAATAATATGCTTATTGAAACAACAATAAGCCTGGATGTTTTCTTTCTTCTTATTTGCGCTTCTTGCGAAGTGCCTTCTTTTTCTTATCTAGTTTTATGAGTATTTGCTTTGTCACATTAGTAGTTAAAACTTAGTTCATTTAAATTTGTCTATATATAAAAGTCATTGAGTAAAATAAGTTTTAGCGTTTGTTCTCCAAACCTCAGACAACCAATGCATTAATTTGCTTTTCTATCTTACTAACAGATTGTTTGGCTTAACATATTTGAGTACTTGGCATAAATAAAGCACTTACCGGCAGTAGGGGAGCTAGCCTTGGAGCTCAACTAGGGCAATATTAAAAGGAGATCTATGAATCTCTAATTCTCTTT
Organism: Allium fistulosum; assembly: GCA_030737815.1. Classification (NCBI taxonomy): domain Eukaryota; kingdom Viridiplantae; phylum Streptophyta; class Magnoliopsida; order Asparagales; family Amaryllidaceae; genus Allium; species Allium fistulosum. The sequence continues at coordinate 1,392,544,267 of CM060902.1, forward strand.
TAATGACAAAAGGAATTGGGCTTTAACAATCTATGTTTCATTCAGATAGGGCCTAAACAGTTTTTAAGCTTTTCACCTAGGGCATTAGCCCCATCTAGCAATTTCTAAGATCCACCCCTGCTTATCGGTGTCTTCAACTCCGGTAGTAAACTCTCAAACGTCATCAAATTTGAGACACCATATGTTGTATTAATCAATTACCAATTTTCTTATTTCATTTCAACAATCCCCTTGGAAAATTTGGATCCCACATTGAATGACAAGGTATAAAATGCATTATTGATAATATTATTATAGACTGTGTTATTTTTAACTTACTAGCTATTTTGAGGACAAAATAAAAAAAACATAAGTGTATGCGCCCCCAGTGGGCTACCTAGTTTAGAGGTATATTCTGGTTGCATATACATTATACTAGCTAGTTTCAAAATTCATGTTTTTATCGCCTTACATATGAAAGTTATTTAGGCCGGCATTCACAATTTTACCAACATATCATTTAGATTTCTTAAATCGAAGTTGAGTTTAATTCATCGGACGGACGAACCGGTAGGAAAATGGTTGGTGAAGTTATCTTCTTATTTAGAGCCACTTGTACGTAAGCATGCTCCATTTACACTTGATGACTGGAGGCTACTTAGTGATGATTTGAAAGTAGTTCTATGGGAATCCGTTTAGGTTTGCTTATTTTACATGTCCTTAATTAATATAATTGCGTACTTTCGAATACAGTCTTTTCTTTTGCATGGTTTGCATTCAAGTACAGTCTTTTCTTCACTGAATGTATGGATATAGTCTATTTTAATTCTGTTGCTATCTTCCTCTATGCATGTATATAAACAAATAAGTTCCTTTTTAACTCAAACCAACAGTGGGTAAATGTACTGTCATAGATAAATTATTTTTGAGAGAATGTACTTGAGTAAACTATTTTCCTTTTACTTTTGATAAATTATCTTAACAAATAAGTTTCCTTTTATTTCGACTAAAATAAATTGGAAGAATTTGAACACTGAAAGATCAAAATAAAAGGAGCATTTGATACCATTCCAAGATAAATTATTTTTGAGAGAAGGTACTGAGAACTAAAATTATCCATCCAGTCATTAATACAGATAAAAATACAAGGAGTGCAAATGCTCTTTATAAAAATACGAACACTTTTCTTCAGAAACTTTCCATAGCTAGTATAAGGTGTGATGGATAGCTGCTATATGCTATGAATTGGTTTTTATTTGCTTACGACATTGTTCCTATTATATGTAAATTTCTCCTTTTACTTCTAATTTCCATAGCCCGGCATATCATATTAGCACATATTCTTCATTGAATTAAACGGTTATTGAACAGTTGTAGTTCCGCCGAGCTGGTTTATGAAAATCACAATTACAAGCACCTATTACATTTAAGAAAATGTAGCTATCATGGAAAATAAATACTTAAAACTTCACACTTTTCAATAGTTCCGCAACAAAGTTGAATGAAGAATGTTTAAAAAGCGAGAGCAGCTTTAGCCATGGCTAAGGCACCATCATAAGTTTGATTTCCACCTATGAATCCACCTGTGAATCCACTCATATGCCATCATAAGTTTGAATGGTGACATTCAAATGAAACTGACCAAGAATGGCCTTGAATGATTTATATTAACAGCAGGAATATGCGAGTCAGTAACGGGCTTGATACGATGTTAGATATATTAGTCTGTGAAAGCTACTCTGTAAATATTATTTGCTGTATAGATATTCAACAAATTATTATACCTAGGAGGATTATTTGTTTACTTTACATTCAAATGAAATCAATTATTATACCTAGGAGGATTATCAGCACTGCACTGTTATCTATTCACTGTTATCAGCACTGAATTCAGATTTTTAAACCGTATCAGCTCCAACAATTTTCAGTATACAAAAATCAATAAAAATCTAATATAGGACTGCCATTTTAGCACTGCATTGTTATCTAAACATTTTATGTTCATCATACCTATATTATTATTTGTTATTTAACTAACAGTTATACGTCTAAAGCTTACTGTAATTACTACTCACAGGATGTTGACAAAGCCATGGTTAGTGATAGCTCAACAACAAAAAGTCAAGAAAAAAAGACGGAAGGAGGAATCTTGCCGAGTTCAGACTGCCCTGTTGGCAACAATTCAGTAAACCAATGTCTAACTATCTTCGTATTGCCACTTTTCATTTTCAGCCTGTATTTGAACTACTTTTATGCACGTTTTGTCGATAATATTAGATGCAAACTTGCTTTCTAGATATTGTGCATTTGTCTAATTTTGTATGCAGTTGGTTTATAAATTTTATCTCTCTTTACGGGTTTATGTAAACTTTGTTCATGGATATTGTGTTCAACTTATTTTATGGAAGTGATTAATAGTTATGCTTTTATTTTACAATTTTTAGTTTGATTTGTTTATGTTATGTACATTAACTGATTAAAATATAATTAAATGTAGTTTATATTAATGATGTGTGTGAATATTGCAATGGCACAACATTGCTGTCAATTCTTTGGAAAAAAATGCATATCCCTACGACAGCGTTTATACATTGCTGTCAATTCATTGGAAAAAAATGCATATCCCTACGACAGCGTTTATACATTGCTGTCAATTCATTGGGAAAAAAAATGCATATCCCTACGACAGCGTTTATACCTTGCAGTAGAAAACTATTAACAGCGTTTATACCTTGCAGTAGAAAAATTATTAACAGCGTTTAAAAAACGCTGTAGAAAGTGGGTTTTTTACAGCGTTTATATTTTGCAGTTAAAAATTTAGGGTCAACGACCGCATGTCGTTATACAGCGTTTTCAAAAACGCTGTGAAAACTTTTAACAGCGTTTTTCAAACGCTGTGAAAACTTTTAACAGCGTTTTTCAAACGCTGTGAAAAGTCTTTTTTGTTGTAGTGCATCCATGTAATTGCTTTGTGCGAGCACCGATATGTCAGATAGTAAAACATGCATTTCATTTAAGGAGGAAATCCGACATACCGATACAAACTCAAAGCTATCACACAGTGGCTATATATAATCTTCGAAAACAAACATAGAAATAAACATAACACAAATCAGTCACAGACATCCATATCACAAAGGCGGAAAAAGATATGAATATAACACATAAAAGAGTACATCAGAGTAGTGGTCAGAAAGATCCACAATAACATAAAAGAGTAGCAACATGTGCTAAACAAAAGAATATGTATACATCATGGGGTCTATGTCTCAAATGTATACAACAAAAACTGCTAATCTAAGTGGTTAGCCAAAAGTCAGAGTAGTAAATCCCTGGGGAGAAGTCAAGCAGAAGCACCTGTAACATCTCGGTCTGACCCGAGTATTATTTATAAGAAAATAATAAACGGATCAGTCTAGCTATAAATATCAGATGATATGGTATAGAATAAAAGACATGGCATGAACATATAATAACCATAATGGCATACTACTATAAGTATGAAATTGAAAATCAACAAGAGATTAATCAATATCACAAGAATCTTCTCAAAGATAAAATGGGGTATCATACCCTAAACTTGTATTCATAACAAGTTAATGACACACGAATTCACCAATGCACAAAAATTGATAAAACTTATCAATGAAAATCACGAAAATTGGTGAAGCACAAATTCCAGAAATCAACACACGAAATCCAGAAATCACAAAAAGGGGGAGGCCTATCACACGAACGGGAGCATGAAAGCTCACCAACATATGTATCACACGAACGAGATGCTATCTCATGGAAGCTAACCATTAATTTTTGAACACACGAACGGCCCGAAGACCATGGGGCGCTACCCCACATATGTGAGTAGAAACATCACACAAACGGGGTCTAGTCTCCCTCGCAGTCAAAGAGACATCGCTCAATCGCTAGTCTAATTCACAAAAATGATCGTCATGATCATCAAGAAGTGTCAATTACACTAAGCTAGTAAATATATGAGTTTAACTTCATTTCCCATAACCACTAGCTTAACTTAAATATTTACGAATAAACTGTAGATCTTCACTAGGAAATTGTCACAAAAGGTTCAATCGAACAAGTCCAAGAGTTAACCGACGAAGAAAACGCAAGCGTTTCATACCACTTGTTTTACTAAGCCGTTTAATTCGATTTCTCATCCGACTGAAGTAAAGGCTTGTTTATACTAATAGATTGGAAAACGGTTTAGGAAAAGAGCTTTGTAATAAAATAGAGTTGAAATCGTTTTGATGAAAGAGTTTTGGTATTTACTACTAGTATAGAAACCTTTATGTTTTTAAAATGGTAAATCACAGAAATTGATTGTAGAATCAACAAGTCACAAAAATTCACGTTCGGAGACGTGAATGAAATCCAAGGAAATCAGTTCCAAATCCATCAAGTAGAAATACCCATGCGACCTAACATGGCCGAGCTAAAGTGAAAATGGAACGACCTACAGGCAAGCGACCTAAAGTAAAATAGGTCGAACGACCTAAGGATAACATGCCAAGCGACCTGGGTGAGCGACCTAAGCATGAGGCGCGACCTATAAGGACTGAACGACCTATAGCAGGTGTGAGTTATATAGGTAGAACGACTTAAGGTCTAATGACCTAAAGGCGAACGAGATAAGGCATTAACGGCCTAACAAGGTGGATGTATGCAGTGGTACGACCTAATGAGGGGGAGCGACCTAACAAGGTTGTATATGCCGAGCGACCTAACCAGGTGAATGGTCGAGCGACCTAAAGGATTGGCCAAGAGCTTTGCCAAACGACATAAGGCGGACGACCTAACGTGTCGCGACCTAGCGACCTAAGGACGATCGACCAAGTGGAGCGACCTAGGGCTAACAAGAACGAGCTAGCCAAGGCCGAGAGACTCCAATGTGCAGATGTGGGTTAAATAGGTCGAACGACCTAAATGCAAACGACATAAGGTTTAACGACCTAAGCACGCGAGCGACTTAACATACTCGAACGACCTATTCCCGAGCGACTTAACGCGAACGACCTAATGATGCGAGCAAGGCCAAGCGAACTAATTCCCAACGACCTATGGCCGAGCGACCTAAGGCAAGGCCGACCTATATGCGAACGAGCTAAATGCACAGGGGCGGCTTTTCCACGCCCGAGCGACCTAAGCCCAGTAATTTGTCAAAAACACTAAAAATTGGAGTTTTTCACCAATTCAATCCAAACCAAATACAAATGCACATGCAACAGTGATAGGAAATCATTCCCAACAATCCAAGATAGTTATAGACAAGAATGTGAGATAAAAATCTCACCTTTTCATGGAAATTGATGGAGATGAAGCTTGAAAGCAAAGCAAGAACAATAACAAGCTTGAATCTATGTCTTCACTTGAATTTGGAGTAGATGTTGGATTAGCAATGAAGACTAAGGCTTTGGAGTTTTAATTTCCCATTCCCTCCACCATTTTCGAAGAATCTCTAGAGTTAGGAAATTATGAAGAAGGAAGTGATGAAGAGGAGATGGGTTGGGACTGAGTTAGTAAGTAGTTCAGCCCAAACCAAAGCCCTAAGCGAAAAAGTGACAAAATTTCACTAACTCCAAACATATCGAAGTTTATACTCAAAAAATCGCAAACGTCATTTTGAACTCAATGGGGGTGGTCTCAGCCCTAATTTGACCATATGCAAAAAGTAGCTTTTCGGACCAAAATCTGATTAACGATAAAATATTTAAATATAAAATCGATAAATATGCGAGTTGTTACATGTACGTACAAATCTACTTGTCTATTCCCTATCTCCTCTCTCTAATGGCAGAAACCTATTTTCAATTCCGAAAACCCCAACTCAATTTCAAATTCAAATTGAAAATCAAACTCCTCAAAACTATGTCATATTATATATCGATGGAAAGCTCTCGATGAGCGCAATCAAGTTTTGGTTTGTTCAGAAATGACCAAAACATTCTCGGCCATCGATTTTGGTGGTTGATCATCGGCGATTGATCATGGATTCAAGGGTACAGTTTTGTTGGGGAGTGCATCAGAGTAGTTCGTTTGGGAGGATGATGGTCAGATCATCACAAAAAATTCAATTAGGGTTTGAAAATAACCGACGGCGGCTAGAGCTTTTGACGTCGATCGACGTGGCAGGGGGGTTGTCGTTGGTGGAGCGGGTTCGGGCGAGGTCGGCTCTCCATCTGGTGGTGGCGCGAGGCAGCGAAAGCGGCTAGGGTTGATCGGCATGCTGGCGGTGTGGGTTTCATGGTGGACGAACGAGCGGGATGCAATCGAGCTCTCTAGGGTTTGGCTGAGATAGGTACGATGACGTGTAAGCTTAGTTTAATTATTTAATTTAATTTTAATTCTTCAAATGTTCTAACTTACATATCTTTTGCATACGAGCTCGGATTCATGCACGGTTTTCTCTTCTACGATCATATTGAAATTTCTGACATTATGGAACAAGTTTGGATGAATTCTGAGACTGTTGAAATTTGGGCCTTTATTTGGATTTTAAATCGACGAAAAATCAAAAGTGAGTGTTTAACCCACTCACAACTACTAAATTGTCTTATGTTAGTTAAATTAAATTTATAATATGATTAGAAGTTGATTGATTGCTGTTTGATATATTTAAATTTTCATTCCAGTTAAATCTGACTTTTATTGAACTTAATCGCCATTTAATTTAATATTGAAGTTTATATAGTCCGTTAAAGACCTGTTAATGATAATCAGTTAATTATTGTTGTTTATTGGTTGATTTGAATGGTGATTGTGATGGATGTTTAACTGTTGATATTGGATGACTGGATATTATGTTAAATACCATACTGCAAGTTCCCTTAGTTTATTGTTAGTAAATCACTATGGGTTGAAATGATACATACCCGAACGATCTATATATTAGGGAAAAATCGTTATGGGTTGAAATGATAAACTCGAGCGATTTTATGGACTTTGAATTTTAACTCAGGATTGCGGGTTGAAATGATATATACTCGTAAATTTAAATTATTGTGGGTTGAAATGATATATGTATGTGTATCACTTGACCATAGGGAAGAAAATTATATACGGACACCGGATTGGTTAAATTAAATGATTTTAAATCCTTAAATTTTGAATTCAGTTAAATGATATTTTGAAATAAAATTTGATTTATATAAACTGAATTATTTTCGATAATCCAACTTTAAATGTTGAAATTGGAATTGGTTTAAATGAATTGTTTAAAGAATTTAAATTGAAATTTTAAAGTTGAATTTATCGAAATTGAGTTATAATAAGCATTGAATATTTAACTTTGAAAGCTATTGAAGTTGGAGAAGTTTAAATTTTTAGTTCAACTTGGATTTGAAATTGATATAGATTTAAATGGTTTTATTGGGAATCTGAATTGAAAGATTTAAAAATTAAGTTTTGTTGATTTGAATGCTGGATATGGTCCAGATTTGTTGAAATGGAAGAAATAGTTTAATTTTGTGATTAATTTCAAATTAATTATTTTAATATAAACTGTTTCAAAGATATTTTATTTTAAATTCAGATTTATTTAGATTTTCAAACTATTTCCTATATAAACCATTTCCAATAATCAAACCATTTTATATTATACTATTAAAACTATATTAAATCTACTTTTAAACTATTTTAAACTACTTTAAAGTACTTTAAACTATTTTAATCTATTTCAAAGTATTTTAAACTATTTTAATCTATTTTAAAGTATTTTAAACTATTTAAAAACTGTTTTAAACTATCTAAACTATTTTCAAAAATTCAAACTGTGCAAGGCTGAATTGTTTATATTTATATCCTGGATTTAAAAGTGAATATGGTTAAATGATGTTATAACCTAAGTTGGGATTTGAAATGATATTTTCCGGTGAAATGACATATTTTGAGTAAATATGATGATTTTGAAATGAGGTTTAACCTGTTTTGAAAATATGATTTCGAAAGTGAATATGATTTCGAAAGTGATATGATTTTTGAGAATATGGTATTTTGATATCAATATGAAATGGTTTTGGAAACGTAAAAGAACCATTCGGTGGGTAATAAGCGTTTGGTTGTTAAAGAGACCAGGATCGGATATTGTCATACTCTCTGCCAATACCGAAAACCACTTAACAACTGTGCATGTGGTAGAGATTCCAGAATGAAGTAGGATGGTTTGTTAAACGATTCTGTATGTGGTATTAACGTAGCCCTGACTCCCTCGAGTCAGGGGCTATACCTAGGCCAAGTGAGGTCGCACCTCCGATCGGACATGCTTTTCAATACCGTATCTGTTGCTTTGTGATTGATTTGTTGGCCACCCCTCGATTTGATTATGGGAGTGTGTTCCAAGGTGGACAACAGTAGCTGCTATGCGTTACCACCAGCCCAGTTCTGCAAACGGTAGAATCCTACCCTGGCATTGCCTCGCGTGCCTTGTCACATGCCTTATCTCACCCATAACGAGTTTGGTTTGCACCGTACCTATGGAGTGCCCTCTGATAGCCCTCCAGTTTACGGAGGAATTATGGTACTATATAGACTACGGGAATACATATAAAAATGTTTTAAGGGGGATATGGGTAACGCCTTAATGCTATTTTAATACTTTACTTTACTGTAGACACTGTTATAATAGCGTAATGTACTATGTATGTAAATAGTTTAACGGTTCCTTAGGAGATGGTAATCCTGAACATCTCTTAAGTTATTACACACACGTTAGACACTGGATAGGAGACGTAAAACCTTGTATATACATCTCTGAAACCATTACACTCATATTTATTCATTGTTGATTTATCTTACATAAGATCTTTTAGTTCTGACTCAAGTGTTTTGTCTTTCCATTACGCTCCGGTCAGCCTGAGCTTTTCAGTGTATTGAAGACTTTATTTCTGGAGGACGAAGACGGAGATTTGTATACTATATTATTTCATATATGTTCCACTGCATAATATTGTTCCGCCGCATTATTTATTTATTTCTATTGTATGTAACTCCGATCTGTATTGTAAAGGTGTAATCAAATGTTATTTGTAAAACAGCTTCATGAACTGTTTATTTGATTATTATATTTTTTCATTCCGCTGTGAGATTCTGTGTTTTGTTTTTCTTTCTTCCCTCTTCTTTTTCTTATTTACACCATAACAATCCTCCCTTTTGAATGGTCTGAGTCTGACATGTGTGGCTGAATGTCGATTTAAACCGTCCAAAAAAGTGGGTCATTATAGTTGGTATCAGAGCTTTGGTTTAGCGATAACCATAGCGTTGTTGGGTCTGACTCATTAGAGATAGGGTAGCAATACCCTAGAATGAGTTGGTTGAGTGTATATGAGAGAGCGTATTTGTTAGTGTTATAAAATGCTTTTATATTGTGTCAATTTGTTCCATTTAGTATTTATAAATTCCGGTCAGTACATAGGACGCTATGGTATTGATTGGGATTTCTAAACACTTAATAGGGCAAACCGACACAATATTGGTTTTAAAATATAGGTAAATGAAATAATTTTACCTAGCATTATATTCTGTATATAAAAGAATAATTTTTATAAATGAGGTAGTTGGATGTGATATGTTGTAAATATTGGTTGCAAAATAGGATTTACAAATAAAGTAAATATAAATTGGAAAATTGAGAACTTAAGTCCTTAGTTTTTCAATTTGTTTTCAAAGGATTTTGGAATATAATATTATTATTATAAGTATTTTTGGATAGAAATATTTTCAATGTAATTTGAGAGAAATGTTTTAAAAGAATTTTAAAAGGAAATAAGTTTTGTACTCCCCTCTTTTATCGCTGAAAAATAATTTCGGGGATGAGTACACGCATCATCGACGTTCATTTTCGAGTTTCAAAGTGCGAAGGCCACTGTAGTAGTTTTACTACACATTTGTTTTGATAAACAAAATCTAAATTTTTAATTTCTAAATGTGATTTGATAAATAAAAACTATGAGTATATATATTATTTTAAATGATTTGAAATGAACCCGGCATTCAGTTCTTAAATTTCTATAAATTAGGGATTTCAATTATTGTAATGAATAAAATCTTAACTATCTCAATAGTTGGAAACTTCTAAAATGAAATATAAGAAATTAGATGCTTAGTCATTAATGAAATATATAAGAAATTGGGAATTTGCAACCTGTAAATCAAAAGATATGAAAATTTAGAAGATGTAATTATTGAACATTTTGTTAACTAAAATGAATAAGATAAACTTGTGAACATTCAATTACATTCTTAAAACATATATATAACTCACCAGAAATGTTTAAAAAGTTGTAATGTTAAATAGTAATATGTAGTAGAATATCATACAAGTAAACTTAAGTAATGAAAGTGTTCAAATGGAATTATTTCTATAAATAAGAATTTTGTTGTACAAGAAATGTTTAAAACGTAAGTTAATGTTTTTGAAATGCTTAATAATCAAATTGAATAGTAAAAGTGAACATCACTTTAGTAAAAGATTATAACTTCAGAAAATATTGAAATGATTCAGAAATAGATTTAATATTCAATAATATTATATATGAAAGAAATAAATGTGAAAAGGAAATAATCTATTGATGGTGAATTAAATTTGTAAAGGGACTTACATTATATCTTAAGAACTGATAATGGATGATCTAAATAATTGAATGGAAATAACTTATGTAAGTAAATGAATCTAAAGTAATGGAAATATGGCATTGTATGAATGAATGAGAAATGAATTTTGTAAGTGATGAATGTAAATTAATGAAAATAATCATTGTATGAATAAATGAAAACAGATGAACGGTAAATGATGTGAAAGGAACTTAATAAGAATAAACTTAAATAATATTTGAAATTATTGGTTGTTTTGGCTTACGGGTGTTTGGGGAAGGATACTTCTAACTGTATAAGGATGTATAAACAATTTATTAAGTAATTATCTAAGGCTGTTGAGTATAGGATACACTTGATAGTTTATTTATCGCCCTTGTACACTGAAAAGTTTCTGAACTAAACAAACCCATTAGTATTGGTTGCTATGGATGTATAATTGATTCTTTTGTTTCATATAATGGTTGTACTATTTGTTTGCCAATGTTTGTGTGATTTGCAATTGTTATTAAATTTAAATAACTTAAATACTTCTATTTTACATAATTATTAACTTCTTTGGATTATATAAGTGAAAAACAGGTTTATGAAAGCAATAACTACTGCTTTTGGTTTCATAAATAAAGCATTGTTTGCCCGACAAATAGGTACGTTTTCGGATTACAGTTTTATAGCGATATTATATTTTTTCCCGTGGTTTGGGATATTTTATTTTGAAATATGATATATATATATATATGGTTATTATTGATATTATTATTTTTTTGGACTTCTCCGTACGAAGGAGACTCTATCGAAATTTTCCGTGAATTTTGACTTAGAAAATTTTGTGAAAGTGAGATATTTTCACTTTTATTTACTTGAATACAAAAGATTTAATTGTCTATTAATTGGTAAATTTTATTTAAAATAATTAATTATGTAAATTAATTGTTTATAAATTGAATACTTTGAATAAAATATATTAATTCCTTAAATTCCTTCCTTGCTCTTTTCAAGGACGAAAAGTTTTGAGTGGGGGAGAGTGTAACAACCCGCATTTTTCGATAATTAAAATATTGAGTTTAATAAGGTTTTGTAATTGATATTCGAAAGAAATAAAATTTATCATTTACTAATGAGAAAACTAACTAGAATGAAGTTTAATAATGTTAATTTAATGTAATCAATGACTATTGGAATGTGATCTCAATCAATTGGAACAATTGTAAAGTTAAATTTATTAGAAATTGTAAATAAGGAAGTAAATTAAATGTTATATTAAATGTTGAGATAGTATGTAATTAATTAAAATTGAATAAAACCAGTGATGTGTAAGTGATTATAACAATTGTTTGTAAATAATAAAATTTATAATTATGATTAGAATACTTAAAAGTAACAATTTGTTTATTTATCATCTCATTTTAAAATGTGGAAATAATTTGGAAATCAATTAAATTTTAATGCAAATCAATTTTTGCAGTTAATATGAATTAGGATGATAACTGTAGGATATTAATGTAATAAGATGTAAACCAATGTTAATTATATCCATGAAGTGATGATTGATTGAATAATAAGACTGAAATCAAAATAAATTAATTTATTGGGATTTTAAATTATTTATGAATTTATTGCTATTGAAATTGAACACCATAATTAGTGAAAAATTTAACATTGGTTTTGACTTGGAAATTTACTTTAAAGGATTATAAATTATTAGGTAATCAAAAATGATAAAAATTGGCTAACTTTTGAATTTGAATTGAAAGTGATTTAATTAATTTAATAATAATTTATTTAATTAACGTGGAAATAGCCATTTTGGCCACTGTCTTGGATTTTGATGAAACTAGTTTCATCAGATCTGTAACGGTGAATTATTGTAAGAATTCAAGTTTCGTAGCAATCGAACTTGTCGTTTGATCGTGCGGGCTCGAAATGCGTAAAATCAATTTAAAATTAGCGGATTTTAAAAGCTAACTTCTTCATACAATGGAATTAGGACTTGAAACCTGTTCCATTGAATTTAACAACATCGAAAACATCTATTTTGATATATTGGATGACCCACTTTCGTTTCGGAAACGGAACGGGCTTTTCGGGTCGTTATTGTCGTTTCGAACCAATTCGATATGTTCATTCTTTCTTATCGAGCCTTGTCTATATAAATAGTTTTCAAACCCTAGAAGCCTTTCTATTTCTTATTCCTGTACGTACAAATCTGTCTGTCTATTCCTATCTCCTCTCTCCAATGGCAGAAACCTATTTTCAATTCCAAAAACCCTAATTCAATTTCAACTTCAAATCGAAAATCAAACTCCTCAAAACTATGTCATATTAAATATCGATGGAAACCTCTCAACGAGCACAATCTAGATCTGTTATTCGTTTTTGTAATCGAGTTTTGGTTTGTTCAAAAATGACCAAAATATTATCGGCCATCGATTTTGGTGGTTGATCAGCGGCGATGGATCATGGATTTCAAGGGTACGGTTTTGTAGAGATCGTCTTTGTGAGTGCATCGAAGTAGTTCGTTTGGGAGGATGATGGTCAGATCATCATGAAAAATTCAATTAGGGTTTGAAAATAATCGGCGGCGGTTGGAGCTTTTGAAGTCGATCGACATGGCAGGGGGGTCGTCGTTGGTGGAGGGGGTTCAGGCGAGGTCGGTGCTCCATCTGGTGGTGGTGCGATGCAGCGAATGCGGCTAGGGTTGATCGGCATGCTGGCAGCGTGGGTTTCAGGGTGGATGAATGATTGGGACGCGATCGTTCTCTCTAGGTTTTGGCTGAGATAGGTACGATGATGTGTAAGCTTAGTTTAAATATTTAATTTAATTTAATTTTAATTCTTCAAATGTTCTAGCTTACTTACCTTTTGCATACGAGCTCGGATTCACACGCGATTTTCTCCGCTACGATCATACTAAAATTTCAGACATTATGGAACTGGTTTGGACAAATTCTGAGACGGTTGAAATTTGGGCCTTTATTTGGATTTAAAATCGACGAAAAATCAAAAGTGAGTATTTTAACTCACTCACAACTACTAAATTGTCTTATGTTACTTAAATTAAATTTATAATATGATTAGAAGTTGATTGATTGCTGTTTGATATATTTGAATTGTCATTCCAGTTAAATCTGACTTTTATTGAATTTAATCGCCATTTAATTTAATATTGAAGTTTAAATTTCCTGTTAAAGACCTGTTAATGATAATCAGTTAATTGTTGTTGTTTATTGGTTGATTTGAATGGTGATTGTGATGGATGTTTAACTGTTGATATTGGATGACTGGATGTTATGTAATATGTCACACTGCAAGTTCTCTTAGTTTATTGTTAGTAAATCACTATAGGTTGAAATGATACATACCCGAACGATCTATAGATTGGGGAAAAATTGTAATGGGTTGAAATGATAAACTCGACCGATTTTATGGATTTTGAATTTTAACTTGGGATTGCGGGTTGAAATGACATATACCCATAAATTTAAATTATTGTAGGTTGAAATGATATATATATTTGTATCACTTGACCATAGGGTAGAAAATTATATACGGACACCGGATTGTATAAATTAAATGATTTTTAAATCCTTAAATTTTGAATTCAGTTAAATGATATTTTGAAATAAAATTTGGTTTATATAAACTGAATTATTTTCGAAAATCCAAGCTTTAAATGTTGAAATTGGAATTGGTTTAAATGAATTGTTTAAAGAATTTTAAATGAAATTTATCGAAATTGAGTTATGGTAAGCATTGAATATTTAACTTTGAAATATATTGAAGTTCGAGAATTTAAATATTTAGTTCAACATGGAATTGAAATCGATATAGATTTAAATGGTTTCATTGAGAATCTGAATTGAAAGATTTAAAAATTGAGTTTTGTTGATTTAAATGCGGGATATGGTCCAGATTTGTTGAAATGGAAGAAATAGTTTAATTTTGTGATTAATTTCAAATTAATTATTTTAATATAAACTTTTTCAAAGATATATTATTTTAAATTCAGATTTATTTAGATTTTCAAACTATTTACTATATAAACCATTTTGAATAATCAAACCATTTTATATTAAACTATTAAAACTATATTAAATCTATTTTTAAACTATTTTAAACTACTTTAAAACACTTTAAACTATTTTAATCTATTTTAAAGTATTTTAAACTATTTTAATCTATTTCAAAGTATTTTAAACTATTTTATTCTATTTTAAACTATTTAAACTATTTAAAGTACTTTAAACTATTTTTAACTATTTAAACTATTCTAAACTATTTTAAACTATCTAAACTATTTTAAAGTGATATGATTTTTGAGAATATGTAATTTTGATATCAATATGAAATGGTTTTGGAAATGTAAAAGAACCATCTGGTGTGTAGTAAGCGATTGGTTGTTAAAGAGACCGGGATCAGATATTGTCATACTCTCTGCCAATACCGAAAACCTCTTTAACAATTGTGCACGTGGTGGAGATTTCAGAATGAAGTAGGATGGTTTGGCGAACGATTCTGTACGAGGTATTAACGTAGCCCTGACTCCCTCGAGTCAGCTTGATGTGACTAAAACAGGAGCTATACCTAGGCCAAGTGAGGTCGCACCTCCGATCGGACATGCTTCTTCGATACCATATCTGTTGCTTTGTGATTGATTTGGTGGCCACCCCTCGATTTGATTATGGGAGTGTGTTCCGAGGTGGGCGGTAGTAGCTGTTATGCGTTACCACCAGCTCAGTTCTACAAACGGTAGAATCCTACCCTGGCATTGCCTCGCGTGCCTTGCCATATGCCTTATCGCGCCCATTATGAGTTTGGTTTGTACCGTACCTATGGATTGCCCTCTAATAGCCCTCCAGTTTACGGAGGATTGTACAGACTACGAGAATATATATAAAAATGTGTTAAGTGGGATATGGGAAACGCCTTAACGCTATTTTAATACTTTTCTTTACTGCAGACACTATTATAATAGTATATTGTACTATGTATGTAAATAGTTTAACGGATCCTTAGGAGATGGTAATCTCGAACATCTCTTAAGTTATTGCACGCACGTTAGACACTTGATAGGAGATGTAAAACCCCGTAAACATCTCTGAAGCCATTACACTAATATTTATTCATTGTTGATTTATCTTATATAAGATCTTTTAGTTCTGACTCGAGTGTTTTGTCTTTTCACTACGCTCGGGTCAGCCTAAGCTTTTCAGTGTATTAAAGACTTTATTTCTGGAGGACGAAGACAGAGATTTGTATACTATATTATTTCATATATGTTCCACTGCATCATATTGTTCCCTGCATTATTTATTTATTTCTATTGTACGTAACTCTGATCTGTATTGTAAAGGTGTAATCAAATGTTATTTGTAAAACAGCTTCATGAACTATTTATTTGATTATTATATTTTTTCATTCCGCTGTGATATTCTGTGTTTTGTTTTGCTTTATTTCCTCTTCTTTTTCTTATTCACTCCATAACAATCCTCCATTTTGAATGGTCTGAGTCTGACATGTGTGGTTGATTGTCGATTTAAACCGTCCAAAAAGGTGGGTCGATATATATTTTCTTTGGAAAATTTATATGGTTTTAAGGTTTTAAAAAAAATAATTTTATAAATCATCTCCCAAGACGATTAGTATTGTTTTAAATTTATAAATGATGTTTATAAATGAGAAAATCCTTTAAAAGGAATTGTTTAAAAATAGAGCTTAGTGTAAATTGTTTTGGGTTTATGGTTTGAAATGATATTTGGTTTTTTACCCTTGTTTTAATACACTTGGTATTATAAATTTGTCTTTTAAAAGAACATTTTAAAGGGTTTTTGAAAAATTTAGGTCTCGAAATTGTTTGAAATAATTTTAGAAGATTTTGAGTAAAGTAAAAGTGATATTACTTGGAAATATTTCTAAGTATAAATATTTGAAAACTTTTTTTTAATGAAATGCATTTTCTTTGGGGTAATTCGTGGGAAAACATTTTGATTAGTTTTGTGGTAATCTAAATAATCTTGTAAGTGACGATCGATTGTTTGCTCAAGCGAACATTGTGTAGACTTAGTAAATTATTCTCTTTATCATTGTGCGATTGAAGAAAATTCAAATCCGGACGAACCCAAAGTGAGTTTTAGCAAATAAAAATTGTTTGAAGTTATTTTATAAAGAAAAATAAGGAGTATACTTTCAAAGACAAGTTTTGAAACTAAAAATTGGGTATTCAAATTTTAAGTTCTTAAAAAGAGAATTGATTTCCAAAATAAAAAGTGTTTTTGATAAAAGATTGTTTTGATAAATGAATTTTACCCTTAAATACTATACGAGGTAATTTAACACTGATTTAAATGGGTTAGATTGGATATGAAGGTTTTAATAACCTTGTTTATCAAAACTATAGATATTATTTAAGTATCTAAGCAGTGTAAACTAATTGGTGTTATTGGGTCAGTCCATAAACATGATTCATTATAACATCTTAATGTGAAAAGGTAGGAAGTTTTTAATAGACATTGTTTTATTAAAACCGTAGCTTTTGTTTAAAACATTTAAGTAGTGTAAACTATTTGTTGTTTTAAGTCAACCCATAAACATTGTCCATCTTAACACTCTAAGTTAAAGAGGTCGAGAGGGTGACTCAACAATAAAAGACACAAATTTTGATTTGAACTTCACCTAAAGTGTGAAAAACAAAATAAATTTTGTGTTTTATACATCTCTTATGATTTAGAAGGGTATTATACAAGTAAATAAAGTGATAAGTTATTATTTGGTGTTTTATAAAGAAATGACTTTATAAAATATTTTTAAACTTGGATGAAAATTTATGAAATAATTCACAAACAATTTTGGCATTGAATAAAATATTAAATGCAAATTTAAGTGATTTAGAAATATTAATGTATTCAAGAAACCAATAATTTTAAAGTATAACTTTCAATTTTGTCCAAGTATGTTTGGATAATCTTCTACGCAATAACCAAAGGCTAATGAGCAAAAAATAGTACGCTTAGATAATTATCTATAATTTAGGAAATCAGGAAAGTTTTGGACCTAAGTTAGGAGTTTGTGGTTAATCTTTTGATATTCTAAATAATGTTGAGTGTTAGATGTTTCCCTTATGGAATTTGAATGATTGATAGAGTTAGTGTATTCCTTTACAGAATTTGATTGATTTGATTTAATTGAATTTGATTGCTTGATCGTGTGGGGTCTTAGATACCATATTTTATAAAGTTAAAACTATAAACCAAGGTTTTGAATTGTTGTTTATGAGGACTTAAATCCTGGGGCTTTTGAAAAAAAAGTGATTTTGAAAATTTTTGGAAAGAAATAATGATTGTTCACTCTAGTATATGGAGGAACTAGAATACCACTGGATGCTCCATGTTGTTTTGACTCTAGAGTTTTACATGTTTTGCTAGGAGAACCCTCTCCTAGTCATTTTTGGTTTTAGTTTTAATACATTTCTTTCTGAAGAATTTGAAAATAAAATTTTGAATATAAGAGCCCGGGCATTTAGTTATAAATTTACCTTTTGATATGATTGGATGCGTAGTATTTTATTTCAGGGTATTCTCTAAATTTGGTTGAATATAGATTTATATCATACTAGTTTTTGCTGGATAAGTTACATCTCATTAATTTGTTAGGTATTTCTAGGATAGTTTGTTTTCTGGGATAGGATTGTGGTAAATGTCGAGGACGAAATTCTTTTAAGGAGGGAAGAGTGTAACGACCTGGAATTTCACCACATCAATTTCCAAATATTTAATTAATTTTAAATAATCAAATTGTTTGTACAAAAAATGGACAAACACCTCGAAGTTGTATGATTTAGTAGATCTTATGTTATTCTTAGTGATTTGAGCGATTTATGCAAATATATAAAAAAACAGGGGCTAAACTGTAAAAAGACACGCAGATTTATAGTGGTTCAGCCAGAATGTGCCTACGTCCACTTTATATGTTATTTCTCTTCCCTTATTCTGGTTACAAGTACAAAGCTTTGATACAAGTAAAAGAAAGTTGTTTGAAAGTTCCTTCCGTGCTTGAGCTCTCAAACTTGTCCCCCATTGTTGTACCCCTGCCCCTCTATTTATAGAGTGAGGCTGGGGGTAGGGGTCTTGGAGGTATATAGCAGCTGGTGGGCCTGGGCTGCTACAATCTGGCCTGGCACTGCTCTGGCTCGATAGGACTTTGGTTCGGTGGTTGGAGGCGAGGCTTGGACCGGCAATGAGTTGGTTCGGTGGTTGGAGGCGAGGTTTGGACCGGCAATGGGTTGGTCCGGTTGGTTCGGCAGGAGGGTTGGTCCGGTTGGTTCGGCAGGAGGTTTGGACCGGCAATGGGTTGGTCCGGTTGGTTCGGCAGGAGGGTTGGTCCGGTGGGAGTTAGGAAGGTTTTGATTCGGTGGGAAACTTTTGGGTGGTCCGGCATGTCTGGTTCGGGGAGACCGGATGAAACATATCCAACACTTGCCCCCCAAAGTGGGGCACGTGCTTATAGGTGCCGCGCTTTGTTCCAGCTGAGCCATTATATTCGGCCTGAGGACCGATCCATCTGGTCTGGCTATCAAACCTTGCTTTATAAATAGGAGTCTCTAACCTTCATATTTCCTTACCAACTGCGATAACCGAATCAATCTTTCGAACTGCCGAATCAGGTGAGCTTGTTTTCTGCCGAACGAACTTCTAGGGCTAGGCTACCGAATGAACTCGGAAATTTTGGACCCCTGACTAACCGAATGAATTCTCACATTGAGATGCCGAATGAGCTATTGATTGGATTGACCGAATGAACTCTCACATTGGGATGCCGAATGAGTTTTACACTTGAGTAACCGGATGAACTCAGGGATCTTGAATTCCGAATGAAAATGATACCGAATATGTTTTTACTGAATGACGTCATATACTTGTTTACATCTTCTGTTCTAACAATGTGTTTTTCCGGTATTGTAGATAATGTCTCGCAAAGCGGAAACTCGATCAGACAAGAAGAAATCCGGGGGCGAAGGAGGTTCCTCTGCCGTGCCCCCAGCTCAGCCGAATCCAGAACGTCACGGACTAACCCCGAGATCACTAGTGGACGGGTACGGCCCTCAGGAACTTCTGAACTCCCCGCCCGATTGTTTTCCTAGTTCCCTCAAGGAGGAGCAGCTTGATGTCATCTCCCGATCCTTTGGAATCGATAGGGCGCGCTTGCTATTGCCTGGGAGAGATGTTATGCCGTATGATCCTCCTGAAGGGTACTTCGCCTACAGTAGATACCACTGCATGTGTGGTGCCATCCCTCCTCTGAACACTTGGATAGCCAGCTTCCTCACATACCTTAAGGTGGCCCCGTTCCAGCTTCAACCCAACTCCTATGCTATACTGGTGAGCCTCTTCGTCATTTTCCGGAGGAAGTATGGTCGTGCTCCTTCCAACCGAGAGATCCGGTATCTATATAACCTGAGGGGCTATAAGAAGGGGTCCCCATACATTAGCTTGGAGTCAGCTGTGACCTTCAAGCCGGTCTTGGATCTGTATTCCAAATTCAGCATGTTCAAGAGGGAATGGTTCTTTGTTAGGGACGACTCTGTTTCAATTCGGTGCTTTACTTCGGGATGTAAGTTGATGCTTTTACTTATAATTTCCATTACGATTGCGATGCTTTTTCTCATACTTCCTCATTTTTGCTAGCGACAGGTGGCTTTGCGGTTGTGGAGACTGACCGCCTGGTTCAGACGGCGGCTGAGATAGAAGCCATTCTCGGGAAATATAGATCATCTGCCTTCTTGATCAGAAATGCGATTCTTCTGGAGTATAACTTAATCCTTCCACAGCAGTCAGTAGTTAAGCTGAGGGAAACGGCGGAGGAGAGGGTGGCTGCTCAGACCAAGGAAGGTGTTACGGTAGAGAGTAGCAAGAGGAAACCTTTCACAAAACCTCCAGCTGTCGGAGGTAAGAAACTCAAGAAGTCGGACGGTCCCTCCCCCAGCAATTGTCCACTTACCCGGGAGGAGGAAGACATAGAGGAGGAAAGAGGCGAGGGTGGAGATGGTTGGGAAGGTGATAAAGGTGGCGATGGCATCGGGGCCTTGCTTCCTGGGCAAGCGGGCGAGATTCAGGAGTGGACGGACGATGCGTTCCACCAGGATTTCGAGGGGCTGGACGAAGATCCGGCTTTGGTAGAGAAAACTGGGAAAGCGGACAAGGCCGGGACCGGTGCAAGCGAGTCTTCCCAGACCATTCCAGCCAGGGTGGCTCCGACGACTCAAGGTGAACTCTTGACTCCTGCATGCTTCACTAATGATAGGGACTTAGGAATATTTTATGACCCGCTCCCGTCCTGGAATGAAATCCAGGACCTATTGCAGTATCCTACTCCTCCCCAGGGTTTATACAACCACAGATGTGCTTCTCTCCTTTTAATTTGCTGTGTTTTCTCGAAGTATAGAACAATATATGCTTGTGACACTTTTTCTTCATATCAGGAGCAGGTAAAACGGTCAAAGCCTCAGATTTTCGGCACAGGCTTGAACAGTACAAGCTTTCCAAAACTTCTGTTAAGCCGAAGCCTTCGACCCACCGCTCCGGGGATGTAGTCGGCTACTGTCCTCTTCTCGGGGTTATCGAAGAGGGTATTCAGCAGAGAAAGAGGAGTCGTCCTTTATCCGAACCTTCGCCTGGTCCTCAGTTCCCGGCTCAGCCTCTTCATGATATCACGGAGTAGGATAGCGAGTTTGCACCTTCTCCGCACCCGTCCGGAAACCCTTCTGTTACTCATATCGACCGTCCTGGATCCAAGTTCCTATGATGTTACTTTTGATGAGGTTACTGGCGAGCACCTTCTTCCCCGCAATCCCATGGTACGGGTGCTCGATGAGGCTAAGTCTTTAGATCTTGATCTTGTTACTACTCGGATAGTTACCATGGGAAACGAGGCCAAGGCTAACATTGATCGGGTGGCGGAGGAGACTAAGAAGCTGATGGGGCATCATGCCCGGCTGGTTAAGGCTGGAGAGGAAATTGGGAGTGCCAACATCCGATTACGGTTGATGGTTTCGGACCAGGCGAAATAGCTTGCTAATCAAGCCATTCAGATTTCCCAGCATGAGGCTGCCTCCGGGCGGCTGAGGAAGGCTATGGAGGAGGCTAGTAAGGCGGAACTGCGGAAGATGAAGGCCGCCTGCAAGGAATAGATAAATATGGCCATCTCGACAGTGGATGAGGTTCGGAGGGCGGATCTTGAGCGGGTAGAGGAGCTGTCGGGGAAACTTGAAGCCGCAGAGCTCGCTCAGGTTAGGCTGAAGGAGGAGATGGAGGCGATGCGGAAATCCCTTCAGGCTGACTGCTCGAGATACTGTTTGGAGAGAGAAGCTATTGTGGGAAGGTTGTCGGCTTCCGAGGCCCGGATGAGAGAGTTTGAGGAGAATGAGGGGATGATGGATGAAATGCTTCAGGACATGTACTTCCGAACTTGGAAGCAGGGCAACCTATCTTGGATGGATGATTATCCTAGGGTCATGGCTAAGATCTATCTTCGGGCTCTGGAGGAAGCTAAGGCCGATGCAGATAAAGATGGTGGCGTGGTCTTCAGCATGGATGCGGTCACTGCTCAGTTTGCCAAGGAGGAGAAGGTGGCGGTGAAGGAAGGTATGCGGTTGCTTGCCGCTGAGGAGGTAGGTGTGCAGGTAGAGGATGACGATCAGGATAGTCAGGAAGCAAGCGCTGGTAAGTCTCCCTTTTTAGTTTTTCCATCAACTTGGTTGCTTATTGCTAATGAGTCCTTTTTCTGACTGGACAGGGGGTCAACAGGGCAAGGATAAAGCTCCACTACAGCCGGCCCCTTGATTATACCTGGAAAAACTCTTTTTGTGGATTTGACAGTGTTGTATATGTTAGTCGAAAAATAGTAACGTAGCCTTTAGGTTGTAATATTTTGCCACTTGTAATAAATAGTCTTATTTTTGACGTGTAATTCTTTAACTTAAGCTGATTTTGTCGTCTTCTGAATGTTTGCTGTTATTTTGGCATGTCGTATGAGAAATATAGCTATGTACATTCTTGTAATTAAATTGTGTTTGATGTCGGGTTCTGGTTTAAGACATAATTCCATGACTTGCAATGTTTGTGTGTGGTGTGAACAAATTATAGTCATGTATTTGTACACAAAAGAAGAAAATACCGCCTTTCATGTTTCAATCGTAGATGGCAGTCTTGAATATCTTGTATGACCGAACATGGAATGCAGTCGAATGCCCTGCCATTTGATTGTAAATCTCTGCATCCATTGGCGAGTATCTCCTACTCTCTATCCTGTTCTTTATGGATTGTTATAGAGGATAGGAGGATAGTTTTTTAAGTAAAATTGAAATACGTGAAATAGTAAAACTTCCAATCATGGAAGGCCTTCGATGTGCTTAAGTTCGTGGCAAACGAGTTTTGTAGTCACTTTCCCTAGCTGTGGGTCTTGGAGACATTTGTCACCCATCTTACGCCTCCGCGGGGAGTTAATTCTTTTTTACCACAGCCGCACTTAAGACACATCGGAGCCGAGATCGCGCACAGTAACTACCCGGGCCATTATGGCCCGTAATCATGGGTATTATTCGATTTACTGTGGCCGGCTAGCGTGGGTGCCGATCGTCAACTGTGAACTGCCCCTGGCTGGCCACACCTTATGTTGGGGCTTATAGTCGGTTCACAGTTGCCGGCGAGCCTAACGTCGTAATGAGCTGCCTCGGCTATAGTCGGCCTTCTCGGTGGCTTATAATCGGCTCATTACAGTTGGCTTTAAGGGCCGTCGCGAGCAATGAGTTAACCCACAGCAGAGGGATGCTGGAGCAAAAGTGCATCATCGGCGAGGGCATAGATTCGCATAGTACCTGTTGGGTTTTGCCCAGGTGAAGTTGCACCGTGAGGTGCTTTGAGTGGAGATGCTATACGCGTAGGATTTTGTTCAACAGAAAAGGATAAAGTTAACAAGTAGCCAAGATATAAAGGAACAAGTTAAAAAGAGACAAGGTTTTTTAAAGTGGTTCGGCATGAAAAGGCCTACGTCCACTGATTCTCTTTGTTAATTCACTTCATATGGGCAATACAAGTTAAGAAAAGTATCGACGGAGGTGTTGGATGTTCCATGCCCTCTGGAACACCTCTTCGTCCACTGTTGACAAAATATAGGCTCTGTTGTGGAGATCTTTATGAATTACATATGGTCCATCCCAGATTGGGTCTAGTGCTCCGGGGCGAGGGAAGATTCGCTTGAGGACAAGATCCCCTTCTTGTAAGGTACGATGCTTGACTTTGGAGTTGTATTGTGCTGCCACTTTCTGCTTGTGGGCCGCCGCTTTAAGGACTGCATCATTCCTTCTCTCCTCAACTAGATCCAAAGACATGTGGAGGAGTTCTTCATTCTCTTCTGGGTTATAGTGGATCCTACGGTGGGAAGGCACAATGGTTTCAACTGGGAGCATAGCCTCCGATCCGTATGCCAAAGAGAAAGGAGTGTGCCCTGTTGATGTTCTGAAAGATGTGCGGTAGGCCCATAGTGCCGTAGGGAGTTCATCCACCCAAGCGCCCTTTGACTTTTTGAGCTTCTTTTTTATCAGAGTTTTCAGAATTTTGTTGACTGCTTCGACTTGTCCGTTTGCCTAGGGATACGCTACGGATGAGAAGCTTTTATGAATTCCGTGCTCTCGGCACCAGTTGGCGAATTCCTCGCTGTCAAACTGAAGTCCATTGTCCGATATGATTTTGAGTGGGACTCCATACCTGCACAGAACATTTTTGATCAAGAAGTTAATAACTTTTGCTAAAGATACTTTATTCAGAGGTTCCGCTTCCACCCATTTGGTGAAATAATCAACCGCTACTATAGCATATTTGGCCCCGCCTCGGCCCATCGGTAGCTCGCCGATTAAGTCAATTCCCCATATTGCGAAGGGCCAAGGGCTGGTCATTTGAGTAATCTCAGTTGTTGGTAGCCGTGGAATCTTAGCAAATTTTTGGCATTTGTCACACTTCTTGACGAAATCTAAGGCGTCCTTGCTTAAGGTGGGCCAGAAATATCCGTAACAGAGTATCTTTTTTGCTAATGTTTGCCCTCCGGTATGATCTCCGTAGCTCCCCTGATGGATGTTGGATAAGATTTCCTTGGCTTCTCTCCCAGCGACACACCTTAATAACGGGTTAAAGAATCAGCGCCGATAGAGGATGTCTTCTTGTATTGTGTAGCGGGACGCTTTCCTCAAGATTTTCTTGACTTCGTTACGCCCGTTGGGTAGTGTGCCATTTTGTAGGTAGTCTCGGATGGGAGTCATCCAAGTTGCTTCTTCGGCTGCAGCTATCAGATTCACTTGCTCAAAACTTGGGACCGTTTGCTTTGAGATGGTTACTGCCCCGAAGATGGCGATGTCTCTCATACTCGCTTGCTTTGCCAATTCGTCGGCCTCTTGGTTCTCTTCCCGAGGGATGTGTTTGACTAAGTAGTGGTCCAATCGGCTGAGAAGCAACTTGGTCTTCTTTAGATATGCTATGAGTCGTTCCTCTCGAGCTTGGAATTCTCCTAGTATTTGATTAACAATAAGTTGAGAATCGCTGTGAAGACACAAAGAATTGGCTCCGATTTCTATGGCAATTTCTAGTCCCGCTATCACTGCTTCATATTCTGCATCGTTGTTGGTGGCAGCGAACTCCAACCTTATAGCATAGTGCAGTTTATTTCCCCTGGGAGTGATTATTACCACACCTGCCCCCGAGCCTTGTTCGTTAGATGCACCGTCCACAAAGAGATTCCACTTGATATCTTCTGTTATTTCCAATTGCTCCTTATCCTCGTTGGTAGTGAATTCTGCAATGAAATCAGCCATGGCTTGTCCCTTGATGGCGGTGCGAGGGTGATAGGTGATATCATATTGACTCAGCTCAATGCACCATTTAAGTAGTCACCCGGAAGTGTCGGGACGATGGAGTACCTGCCTCAGTGGTTGATCGGTCAGAACTTTGATGGAATGGGATTGGAAGTAGTGACGTAGTTTTCGTGAAGTGATTAGTAAACAGTATGCTAACTTCTCAAGTTTAGGATATCTGACTTCTGCCCCAGTAAACCTTTTGCTGACGAAGTAAACTGGTCGTTGCGTGCGGTTTTCTTCCCTTACTAAGGCAGCGCTTAGAGCGTGAGATGACACAGCAAGGTATAGGTATAATTCTTCGCCTTCGCTTGGGGTCGAGAGTACCGGTGGTTTCTGGAGGTGTTCGATTAGGTTAAGGAAAGCGGTTAAGCATTCGTCCGTCCATTCGAACTTTCCTTTATCTTTCTTTAGAGCTTCGAAAAAGGGGACGCACTTGTCCGTTGCCTTGGAGATGAATCGGCTTAGGGCGGCCACTTTTCCATTTAGGCTTTGCATTTCCTTTCGGGTGGTAGGTATCTTGATCTCCCTTAGTGCTCGGACTTGTTCAGGGTTTGCTTCAATCCCTCGGGCATGGACGATGAACCCTAAGAATTTTCCCGATGACACTCCGAAGGAGCACTTTAGTGGATTCAACTTCATTCCATACTGTCGAAGTACCTGGAACATTTCGCCTAGGTGGCTTACGTGATCTTTGGCTTTCCGTGATTTCACCAGCATGTCGTCAACATATACTTCCATAGTTTGTCCTATTAGCCCTGCAAACATCTTGTTGACGAGGCGCTGGTAGGTGGCTCCTGCATTTTTAAGTCCGAAAGGCATTACCTTATAGCAGTACAAACCTCGATCGGTGATGAAACTAGTGTGGTCTTGGTCGGGAGCATGCATAGGAATTTGGTTATATCCTGAGTATGCATCCATAAAAGATAGGAGTTCGTGCCCGGCTGTGCTGTCTACAAGTTGGTCGATTCTGGGAAGTGGGAAGCAATCCTTTGGGCAGGCGTCGTTTAGGTTGGAAAAGTCAATGCAGGTTCGCCACTTCCCATTAGCCTTTTTTACCAGCACCGGGTTGGCGATCCATTCCGGGTAGATAGCTTCTCGTATGAAGTCATTGGCGAGTAGATTCTTTACTTCTTCATCGAGTGCTGCTGATCGCTCTGCCCCCATACTTATCTTTTTTTGTTTTACAGGCGCCTTGGTAGGATCAATGTTTAATACGTGGCAGGTTATGTCGGGGGAGATTCCAGTCATGTCAGCGTGTGACCAAGCGAATACATCCAAGTTGTGGCGGAGAAAATCGATGAGTTGTTCCTTCAATTCGGCTTTTAGTTGGGACCCAATTTTCAATAGTCTACTCGAGTCGTGCTTGTCTACAGATATAAACTCCATAGCCTCTGCAGGCTCGGCGGTGGCCTCCTCCTCTTTGTCCCTAGGGTCTACTTCATTGAAAGGGTCGCTGGTATATCGAAGAGGAGGGGCTTTCTTTAATTGCTATGCTTCTAGGCTTTTTGTGCAGAGGGCAATCTCTACACCCTTCCCTTTATCCTTCCTGTGGTTGTTGCGAAGTTCAGTTACATAGCAGTCTCGAGCAACGTCCTGGTCTCCTTCCACTTCCCCCACTCCATTGTCTGTTGGGAATTTCATCTTTAGGCACCATGGGGCTAATACAATTTGGAAGTCAGACAAGGATGGCCTTCCTAAGAAGTCGTTGTAGGCCGACTGGTTTTCTATTAGTACAAACGTTTGTTTCCGGACAGCAGAGCGGGGATGGCTTCCAATTTCAACAAAAAGGTCCAGTTGCCCGAGGGGCATCTTCGCATCTCCAGTGAAGCCGTGTAGTGGTTTATCGCAGGGGGATACATCCTTCATTGATAGCTTCATTTTGTCGAATGCGTGTTTGAACAGGATGTTTACCGAGCTTCCAGTGTCTACCAGGATTCGGTATACTTCGGCGGGACCAAGTCGGGCAGAGATGACCATGGGATCCATGTGAGGGTACTGCCTTCCTTCTAGGTCACGCTTACCAAATGTGATGCCATCACTTTCTTTCCGCTTCGGGTGGCGCTCTTCTATAACTGAATTGACATAGTCTTTATTGTCTCTAAGCGACTTTCCGTATCTTTCCATCTCTTTCCAGCTTCTGTCTGCGATGTGTGGCCCTCCTGAGATGGTATGGACCACTATCTTTTCTTGGCTAGAGCTGCTAGCGTTGCGGTTTCCTCTGTCGGCCCCCGGTGAGGGTAGCCTTGGGTTTTCATTGGCAGGAGCTGGGGTCCTGTCCTGACCTTTTACATAACGTTCCAGTTTCTTTCTTCTGATGTGTTCCTCAATCAGATCTCGGAGATGATGGCATTCGTTGGTATCATGTCTGTGAGATTCGTGGAAGCGGCAGAATTTTCCAGACTTCTGTGCGTTATCTGATTCTTTCTTGTATGGTGGGCGTTTGTATCTAACTTCGCCTTGGGTGGCAAGGAAGATATTTTCGACGGTCTCGTTCAAAGGGGTGTAAGTGTCGAATCTTGGTCCTGGCCGATATAGGCGCTTTTCTCCCTTCTTGCCCCCAGCATTGTCTCTGGAATCATTTCTTCGAACGTCCCTCGCCACAGCAGGGGCGTTGCCATGGGTCGTCTTATTTTGCTGTCCTGACTGCCCCTCAACGGCAGCATCCTCAAGCCTCATGTATTTCCCGGCTTCTTGGAAGAAATCGGGTAAAGTAGCTGGTTTTTCTTTTGTCAATCTTCTAGCAAATTTAGTGTCCGGATGCACACCACTGTAGAGGGCCATTAGGATAAGCTTCTCATCGGCATCTTGAACTGCGGCTGCTGCGGCGTTGAATCTGGTTAGGTATTGCTGCAGCTTTTCTCCAGGTTTCTGTTTGACGCTGGATAAGGAATAAGCGTCCTTAGGTTGCTCCACATGAATGCGGAACTGACTGATAAATTTTTCTTTCAACATTTCCCACGAGCTGATGGATCCTTGGGGTAGATGACAGAACCAGGAGGTAGCAAGATCTGCTAAGAAGAGCGGAAAGCATTTGCACAGTACTCCCTCTGTTGCTCCACTCATGAGCATATGCTGCGTGTACCTCTGTAAGTGTACAACGGGATCAGAGGTTCCTTTGTAGGGTTCCATTGTTGGCATCTTCCATTCTCGGGGGGTGATAGCAATTTCGATATTGCGGGCGAAAGGGCTGGTTACCCTAGCGCCTATCCCTCGATCTCTTTGCTCCCGTTGGACACACTCTCTGAATAAGCGTGCCATCCTTTCATCAGAACTTGGAGAAGATAGAAATGAGTTTGGTTCTGTTCTGTGGGATTGATTCCGTCCAGATGACCTGTAGGGATGGTATCGTCTATCATTCCTCACATTTTCCAGTGGCTGCCTTTGATCTTCTGGGAGCATGCTTGGGTCAGCTACAGTTGGCCCTTGCCTTGATCTCCCCCCGTTGGGTTCTGATCTAAGCACTTCCTCGGGTCCAAATTTGGGCTGGGCTCTAGCTCGGCCCCGTTCACTGGCGTTTCTGTGGTTAGGCAGCATGACAGGCTCAGCTACAGTTGACCTTCGCCCGGTACCTTCCCCGTTGGGTTCGGTACCAAACGCTTCGTCAGGCCTAACTTCGGCCTGTGCTCGGTCTCGGCTCCTACCACGGCTACTTCTGCCGTTAGCTCCTTCGAAGAAGGAAGATCTTTGTTGTCTCTGAGATCCTCCAGACTGGGACTCGCCCCATGATTCAGTGTTGCGGTTGGATTCTTCAGCGTCCCTTAAGCGTGACATGAGATGGTCCACCAAGGCTTCCTGCTGGGACGTGAAGCGGTTAGTTACTTCAACCACAACTCTGTCCAGATCTGCTCTAGTAATTGCTGCAGGCTGTTCTGTGGCAGGAGTAGTTGGGTTAGCCTGTTCTTCATTTGTTACTGTTGCTGGAGGAGGACGATTTACTTGATTCGTGACAGCTGGATCTGGAAGACTGCTGGATGCGATGTTTTTTCCTTTTCTAACATCTTTTCTCTGTTTGGGAGGCATGTTTTCCAAGTGGCGGACGATGCTGTTAGGAAAACTTGTTAAGTGGATGAAGCTGAAGCTTCGAGCTTCTAGCTCTCAATGAAAGCACCAAAAATGTTTGTACAAAAAATGGACAAACACCTCGAAGTTGTATGATTTAGTAGATCTTATGTTATTCTTAGTGATTTGAGCGATTTATGCAAATATATAAAAAAACAGGGGCTAAACTGTAAAAAGACACGCAGATTTATAGTGGTTCAGCCAGAATGTGCCTACGTCCACTTTATATGTTATTTCTCTTCCCTTATTCTGGTTACAAGTACAAAGCTTTGATACAAGTAAAAGAAAGTTGTTTGAAAGTTCCTTCCGTGCTTGAGCTCTCAAACTTGTCCCCCATTGTTGTACCCCTGCCCCTCTATTTATAGAGTGAGGCTGGGGGTAGGGGTCTTGGAGGTATATAGCAGCTGGTGGGCCTGGGCTGCTACAATCTGGCCTGGCACTGCTCTGGCTCGATAGGACTTTGGTTCGGTGGTTGGAGGCGAGGCTTGGACCGGCAATGAGTTGGTTCGGTGGTTGGAGGCGAGGTTTGGACCGGCAATGGGTTGGTCCGGTTGGTTCGGCAGGAGGGTTGGTCCGGTTGGTTCGGCAGGAGGTTTGGACCGGCAATGGGTTGGTCCGGTTGGTTCGGCAGGAGGGTTGGTCCGGTGGGAGTTAGGAAGGTTTTGATTCGGTGGGAAACTTTTGGGTGGTCCGGCATGTCTGGTTCGGGAAGACCGGATGAAACATATCCAACACAAATAATAGGTTTTATAATTAAAATAATAACACTTTTAAATAATAAATATTGAAGATAAAAATCATTTTCAAAATATGTTTACCAAAATAATTAGTTCAAATAAAAATCGAAAATGTGACCGGAATTCGTTTTCCGATTCTTTGACTTTTCATAGGCTAAAAGTTATCGCAAACGTTGCAAACTCTTTAGCATAAGCATATACATTTATAAATGAGTTAGCATATGTATATATGTACATATTAGTGTATGTATATATGTATTCATACCTAAGTATATAAAGTTTAAAATAAAAATATAAATGTCACATCATTAGAAACATTTTGGCAACTAAGTACAAAACATGTTTAAACATGTTTTCTCATGAAATGGAGGGAGGATAACCAAATTGGGGTAGGAGTATGTGAGTTGGAGAAGGCTATGTCAGGTGGCAAGAGGGTAGTGGAGGGTAAAGTACAAGGGCATTTAGGTAATTCACATTTTCACTTGCTTTTAAATAGCCTTTCATCTCTCTAAATTTTTCTCTTCTTCCACCGATCATATATCTCTCATATCTTGCCCAAATGAAGCTATATTTTTTTTATAACCATGTAAATTTCCAGTGGCTACAACTTTTATGTTGATCACTTCTACAAATTTCAAGCATAGCTATGTCAAAATATCAATTGTTTACAGAGTGTTTTTGATCCATAATTTCAAGTTCGAAAATGGTCCTTCTTCTTTTGACCATATCTTCTTTGAAACTAATCGAAATTGAACGATCCATTTTTTGAAATTGTAGAGAAATGAATTTTCTAAAATAGTTCTCTTTGCCAATTTTCCAAAATCCAAGAGTAAGTAGTCCAAAAACCTATTGGAATATGACCTATTTTCGGGTTCATTATTGAGAATTCGATGATTATCCAAAGTCGCTCTAGCTTACCCGAACAAGTTTCACTTCCTTCATCTTTCAAGGCCAAGCCTACCTAGTGCATTAAGGGTCCAAAACTCCATCTTTTTCTCAGGAATGGAAGTGCTAGGTCATTCTCTATGTTAGCGAGGGTTTGGATAGCTTTCGGTGAGTAAAACTACACCTTCTTAAACCAAGTTTATACTATGTTGATGTTCTTGTTAATACCTATGAATGCTTGTTGTATATGTGAAGTGATGGTTTGGTTGTTTGTTTGTTTCATGCTTTGAAAAGTTATCGCATTTGAAAGTTAGTAAGCATATGGTTAGCTATATGAAAAGTTGATAGTTAAAATTAATATAATTGTTAGTAAATACTTATTACATGTTGTATCATCATTATTTACCTTGTATTATGCTTAAACCATTGCTATGTGACGTTTGGTTGGCTAATGCCATAAGTTTGTTTGTCGAACTGCCCGTATAGCGATAGTCGCTATATCGGCACTTTTGGAAAATCACCTTTTATCGAAACCGTTTGGTTTCATTACCGTGCTTGGAATTATTTTACAAGTTAAGCAAGTTTTTGATTAGTGATGTTTTAAGAAAAGAAAAGAAAAAAATATAATTATTTATTTTAATAATGATTATTTAATTAATTAATCAATTACTTAATTAGTAAGGATTAAGGTTAACTAATTACTTAGTCAATGATGTGTTTTAAATTTAACTAATTACCAGGTTAATGATTGTTTAAATTAATTAATCATTTTATTTAATGATGTTTAAATTTAATTAATCATTTTAGTTAATGATTTTTTAAGGATAATTAATCATCCAATAATGATGATTTAAATTTAATTAATCAATTTGCTAATGATTCTTTTAAATTAATAAATCTTTTTAATAAATGATTTTTAAAATTTATCAACTTGTTAACTCAAATTAATCTTTCCTTTATTGATGTTTATAATTAATAAATCATTTTTAAATAATGAGAATTATTTATTTATTTATTATTTAATTATATTTAAATGTATTAATTAATTGAATTAATGATGTTTTAAAGGTGATTTACCCTTTTTAATCCAAGGTTATTGCGGTTAATTAATCAACTTAATTTATAAAGTTTCAAAGTGAATTTATCAAAGTAACAAGGATGTCTTGACTTTGTTATTCATTTTAAATAATGATAGTTAATTATTTATTAATTTAATTAATTATATTTTACTAATTAATTAAATTAATAAGGTTTAAAAGTGGTTTACCATTTTTATTATTTAAAGACATTTGAAGTTAAAAAAATCAAATTGCATGATGAAGTTTAAAGTTAATTAATCATTGTAATAAGGATGTTTTAAGTTATTAAATCCATTTTAAATTGATGTTTTGAAGTTAGTGAACTCTTTTAACAAAGTGTTTTAAAGCTAATACTTGTAATATAAGGCCAAGCACGAATTTGGATTTTTAAAAGAAAGAGTTTGATTCGTTTATGGAAATGAATTAATTTTTGTAAAGCGATTCACTTATATGGGAATGATTTATTTGTATACTTAGCACTAAACATCAAAGAAATAGACTTGTCGTTATTTCGAAAGTTAAGAATAATTGTGAGACATGACTTTGAGGTAACACTATCTTGACTTGTTCGGTATTGTTGTTAACCAAGAAATAGTGCAAGTTGAAATTCGATGAGTGGTGATAAGTATACAAGACTTAATTTCCATACGATCATTTTATATCCTCGATAGTTGGTTTCTCAACTATCGGTTACTTCAGCTTCTTTATTATCATTATTCTTAGACGATGTGTTGCTCCGTGGAGCATTGTTATCCTTTGTCGGAAATGACTAAACCGAAAGCACGAGACGAAAACAAGTTATATGGGCTTGCTCCCATCAGGGTTTTCACGTCTCATCTAGATTGTGTATTGTCACGTGAAAAATGGTTAAGATTTAGATATGAAATATTCGGATACTCGGTAAGGTTTAGCGGGGTTGTGCTTGGTATTGTCCGAGAAGAGTCACGGAGTATATGAGCTTCTCAGAAATATATTACTAGAGGTATACTTCAAGAGGAGTGCACCTTCCTAATCATTGTTTGAAAATTTTCCTTTCCTTATTTGATTCTAATCTTCGAATTTTTTTTCTGGAATTGCAATGGGAAGAGTCAACCACTCTTCATGATGTTTAATTATAGATTTTGTCTATTCTATCAAGTTTGGATTGTTATCGTGTTTTATACATTCTGTCCAGTTTGGATTTTTTTGAGAAAAATGTGTGATCCACTAGAATAGAGGAGAGCACACATGTAAATATATATATATATATATATATATCACTGAAGACTCAAGGTGCTGCCAACATGCCTGGCAGGTAGCTGATCATAGTACAAAAAAGAAAAAAAAAACTCAGGTACCCCTAGAATGAGCTCTGGCAAGGCCACCGCCCATTACACCCCAATATCGAGCTCCAGCAAGGCCACCGCCTGGTAGTGAGGTGTTGGAAGTACCTAAAAAATCTATGAAGCAACTCGGCGCCAATGATACTAGAAGACAGCTCCATCTGAGAACGAAATGCCACGCTGCAGACTCGGAAGAACTGGAGATGCGAATGATCTAGGATGAAAAACGCCACTCTATAGACTCTGAAGAACTGGAGAGAGCGCCTCACTGTAAAAGTGAATCCTCTAGAAAGTAGAACACCGCAGTGAAGATGTAGAAGAACTCAGAAGAACTCCTCACTACAAAAAGCATTCCTACCATCAGCAATCCTGTGAACCTGTAAAAAGAATCTAACACCATTTCTGGCCAGAACCTGTATCTGTAAAAGGAGCTAATGAGGATTATAAGAATAATACATATATATGTATATAAATGAAATTTATATACATATATATATGTATAAATGAAATAAATGTAAAGATACAAAAGCTAAGATAATAGGACAGAAAACAATAAAAATTGGAAAACAGACTAAAAAAGAATCCATGATCAAAAGAAGTTAAAAATCTATAGACTAAAACAATAAACAAACTAAAACTAAAATAAAAGTAAAAACTAAAACAAATTAAAAACTTATCCTTATGCTCATTTGATCAAAAATATTATGATAATCAGTGAAATCATCAATTAAGTTTGAAAAAATGTTAATGCTACAATTATTAATGTCAAAAATATTGTTTTTATGTTTAAATAACTTAATATTATTACTACCCTTATTAATATATTCTTTAAAATGATTATTTTTAGCTAATTTATATTTAGGATTTGAGATCCAATTAAAACAAAATGAAGATATAATAAAAATCAATTTATTAAAATGACTATTATTATTATTAAAAATTCTCTAATTTCTCTCAAACCAAATATACCAACAAATTATAACGAATAAAGTATCAAGTAAAAATCTATTTTCCATTTTAAACTTAAATATAAATGTAACGACCCGCTATTTCGAACCATTCGCATCCGCACATGTCGGACTTGAATTGCTCAAAACAACAGATTGTTAATTTATATTTGGCAAAACTCAGCATATACAGTAAATAAATCAATCACAAAATCACAGACACAGAGTAATATAACAATAAGCAGCGGAACAGATAAATAGTAGTTCATGAAGCTACTATAAAACATCAGAGTCTGAAACAAATTGCAACAGAATCTCAAATACAAATGAATCTCTAATACATAAGCAACTGACGAGTCTGAACATAAATGACCGGAATAAACTAGAATAACTGAAAGCTGGATAGATAGATCTTCAAACAAAGCTCAAATCTCCAAAGGTGAGTCTCAAATGTTGTGACATTCAGTCTGACCCGAGCATAAAGCAAAATGCAAAACACTCGACTCAGGATTAACATTCTCATATTAATAAATTCAATTCAAGTGAAATGTCAACTGAAATACAAGTAACTTAAAGGATGTTTGGGATTTCCATCCTTTAAGGATCGGTGGAACTATCTACTATGTAGTACAATACGCTATTAGAATATGTCTATAGTAAAGTAAACTATTAAAATAGCGTTAAGGCGTTACCCATATCCCTCTTAACACATTTTTATATATTCCCATAGTCTATACAATACCGTAATTCCTCCATAAACTGGAGGACTATCAGAGGGCACTCCATAGGTATGGTACAAATCAAACTCGTAGAAGGCGCGATAGGGCATGTGACAAGGCACCCGAGGCAATGCCAGGGTAGAAATACCGTTTGCACTCCCGGACTGGTGGTAACGCATATCAGCTACTACTGCCCACCTCGTGACCCACTCCCAAGTCAAAGGTGCACCCAATCAAATCACAAAAGCAATATAATGGTATCGATGAAATGTGCCCAATAGGGGGAATGACCCCACTTGGCCCGGTATAGCTTATGTTTTAGCCACATCAAGCTGACTCACGGGAGTCAGGGCTACGCTAATACCTCATATAGAATCGTCGCCAAACCATCCTACTTCGTTCTGGAATCTCCACCACGTACACAGTTGTTAAAGTGGTTTTCGGTATTGGTAGAGAGTATGACAATATCCGATCCCGGTCTCTTTAACAACCAAACGCTTATTTTACACCTTGGTCATTTCATTTCAAATAGTTCATACTTCATATCAAAATATAATATTCATTTCCAAACCATATCAATTCGATGTCATTATTCACTTTAAATAATATTCATTTCCATAATCGTAACGCTTCCAAAATTATAACCCTTTCGAAATCATAACACTTCTGAAATCATAACACTTTGGAAATCATAACACTTTTGACTTAAACAGTTTTGATATTGAAATATTATATATATTAAAATAGTTATAAACTAAAATAGTTTATATATTAAAATAATTTATATATTAAAATAGTTTATATATATTAAAAATACTTTATATAATAAAAAATAGTTTCCTCCAATTTCACAAATCGATTCAAATCAGCTTAAATTCAAAAATTCAATTTAAATAAATTCCTGTTCAACACTTTCAATTTAAAGGGTTAAAGATTCAATTCAAGTTCTCAATAAACCATTCCGAATCTAGGTTTGAACTATAGTTTCAATTCCAATAAGATTCAAGGTTTAAATATTCAAACAATTTCAATATACGTTCCATTTATATTTCAACATTCAATTTTAACTTTATTCAAATTGGGAAATATTCACTTAATAATTTTAATAACAATTAAATAAAATCTCAATTTATAAATGTAAATCAATATTAAATATCCAATCTCAGTTTTTATTTAAAGTTGAGAATATTCATCTAATCACTTTTCATCAAATCAGGTTATAACTCGTACCCTTCGAATCTCAAAATCAATAAGTTCAAATAAATTATTATTTATATTCAATTATTAACCAATTAAATTTCAAGTCAATTTTACTTTATTTTTACCCAACCTCTATTTATTTAAAGTTATTACAAAAAATCTATTTGAAAATATTAATATAAATTTTTAAATAAATATTTAAACATATATATATACTGATTAAATAAAATTTTATTTAAATAGATTATATCAAATTAAATCCTATTAATAAATCTGTTTTGAATCTTATTTTATGTATTTAAAAATAATAAAATTATAAGTAAAATCTAAAAGTTTATATTTTTAAAACTAACTTATAATTTAAAATTTCCAAAACATATTTTTTTTAAAACTAATTTTACAAAATAAAATATCTTTTTATTATATTTAAAAATCAATATTTAATCAAATCCATATATTTCCTTCCAAAACAAAAAAAAATCATTTTTCAAAATAGACCAACGGTGTCCGTATATAGTTTTCTATCCTATGGTCAAGTGATACGGATATTTATCATTTCAATCTGGAATTTAATATTTTACGGGTATATATTATTTCAACCTGCAATTCAAAATCAATGAAAATCGCTTGGGTTTATCATTTCAACCCATAACGATTTTCCCCTAATCTATAATATCGTTCGGATATGTATCATTTCAACCCTTAGGGAATTCTAAATTAACAGGGAACTTGCAGAGTGAGAACAATTATGTTGAAAATATAACATATCAACAACAGGCATATATCATCAGTAACAAATAAAATAAAATATACACAACAGGATATGGTGTCATATATCACAGGTGAACAATTGCAGATAATGGCATATCATATTTGATAATTATATAACCGGCAATTCAAATTTTTCAGCATATTTCAATTGTCGTTTCAAGTGAAATCAAATTTACTAACTATAAGAATGCTAATCGTGAGTGATTGCTCACCTTTCGAGGCTAGAGAAATAACAAGAACAAGTTCGCGACGAACCCAAACACAAATTTCAAAGCATGGCACGATGAACACGAATTCGACTGTCAAGGTTGATAGTTTGGAATGAGAACAAATCAAACTAGCCTGATATAAATTGAACAAAATATATGTTATATATACATATATATTTTTCTCAAAAATCAATAAAACGTAGATTTAAATTAAAATCTATTTATATATTTTTAAATCAGTATTAAATTTAAACACATATAAAATAAATCTCTCTCTCTATATATATATATATATATATATATTTGAAAACCAAACTCATGTATACTTATATATATGAACTAATATATAAACATACATACATATTATATTTTTTTAAATCAATATAAACTTACTTTATTATAAACTCAAAAGATCATATATAAACCTATATACACCACACAGATTATATATGACTTATATAAACTTATGTGCATAGCAACATATTATATACAAAATTATATAACTTTATATACATATATATAACAGATTATACAAAATTATATAACTTTTATATATAAATAGATCTTATAGTTTATATACTTCATATAAAACAAACAGAACCCATACATTATAAATCAATATATCAACTATATAAGCTAATATATATACAAACTGTATATATACAAAGAGTTGAGCGAGTTTCATATGTATATAAAGTAAGACAGCCCCAATGTAATATTTCAAAACATATATATATATAAGCATACTTGTTATTATTATAACATATGTGTGTATATATTATTTTTTCTTTCAATAATTTTAAGAATAAATGCTTATAAAATCACATATATACAAAATCAAAATTTATCTATTTTCATTTTCCAAAAGAGGAGACTGCAGCCTGAATAGGCACGTAGACCTATATCTAATAAAAAAATCCTCTCTATAGGACAAATAATAAGTAGAATAGTATATATATAATACTAGGTCTCACGAAAACCCAAATATGTGACATACATATATAAAATAATTTAAGAAGAGAAGGTTTACTCGGTGTAGGAAAACCGGATCATGTTTCAGGTCATTGATCACCGAACACAGGGTTGATGATGCAGGCCAGAATGGAGAAGTCCTAGGTCGTGTACGACCTAACTTGTGGATAAGTCGAGACCGACCTAGCAAGGAAGCTAACGAGTTAGGATTTGGTGAGAAATGGTGGAAAAACCAAGTTTTAGGTCGCAGCCGACCTAACAAAGCTTTTAAGTCGTCCCAGCGACTTAGTATAACTCGGCAGCGACCTAGTGAATGAGTTAACTCGAGTGCGCGACCTAACGGAGGGTTTAAGTCGTCCCAGCGACTTAGTATAACTCGGCAACGACATAATGGAAAAGCGCTCAGACGACCTAACACGTTTTTAGGTCGTGTACGACCTAACGAATTGGAAGATAGGTCGCTAGTACGACTTACCGAGTTAAAAGTGCTCCGGGTTAAAATGAAACGACCTATACTAAGTCGCAGGAACTTAGGTCGCACAAAGATGGTTCAGATGCCAGAGTTCTTAGGTCGCGAGGTTTTAAGTCGTACAGGCTTAGGTCGCGGAGTTATGTTATCTTTATGTCGCAAAGCTCTGGATGCCGTTGATTCTTCTGCCGAGTTAATCTCTGCCATTGATTTCCTTAACTCGCTGATCTGGAATGATGTATGATCTTAAGTCGCTGAAGATTGTAGCCGTAGATTGTTATGCCGCTTTATCAGATGCCGTTCATTTGTTAAGTCGTTGAATAATGTAATTAGGTCGTTACCGACCTAAGTGAGTCGTTTGTCTTTAAGCCTGTTTGTTTTTAGGTCGTTGTGTTGTACTTTAATGTGATAAGTCGCTGTGTTGTACATAGGTCGTCGCCGACCTTAGATAGGTCGTAAGTCGTCATCTATAGGTCGTTTCCGACCTAGGAGTTGTGAATTTTTCTGCACTGCGTGAGTTGTAGCCTATAAATAGGCATGTATGGTCATTTGTAAAAGGTTGTTGAATATTGAATAAAATTCTCTTTTGTTAGCTTTGTGCTCTCAAATTTAAATTGGTAGTTGAGTGTAATCTCCTATCTCCTCTTTCGGATAATCGAGTGCGCTCGATTCAACGATTGTAGAAGCCGATTCGCGGAATCAAGTGCGCTTGATCAACGCTTGAAGAATTGAAGATCTTTGAACCCGGTATCGTGCGCGATCAACGAGTTCGGGATAGCTAGAATTCGGTATCTTCGGATCAACGAATTTGGGCATTTTAGTATCTTCCAATCCACCGATTGCTACATTCAACGATCTACATTGTTTTTGTAATATCCGCTGCACCATTTGGTATCAGAGCTTGTTCTAGCCAATCATAGCTAGATCGAGACTTGGAGCCTAATCATTTTGAAGAGTTTTGAAGTTTGAAGTTGTTTGGCCGAGAAGCTTGAAGATTGAGCCGTGAGCAAGTAGAAGTGTTCGACTTGCATTGAAGTTGTTTGATCGGATTTGAATTGGAGGCCGAAACTTTGTCCATCGTGTTCATCACGATTTGCTACAAAGTGGAAGTTTTCGATCCGTTTCATTTTGGATCAAAGTCCAAATTGTGTTTGAATTTTGAAGTGTTGGAAGATTTCAAGTATGCCGCCAAGAAGAGCTAATCGCCACCAAAACGTAGAAACTTTGTATCGAAGAGAAGAAGCTGATGAGATGGAGCAAAGAATCAATGAAAACTTTAGTGAAAAGCTTAACGAAGGAATTGGCCGGTTAGAGAAGCTTATGGCAGAAATGAATCAAAATCGGAGAAGGGTTTCACCTGAATCTAACCATGGGGGAAGTAGAGTCTCGCCACATTCCAATCAAGACAGAAGTGTTGAAAATGATCAAGGGCATGGGAGGAACGTGAATGGTCGTGAACGGAGGAATGTAGATAGAAGGGATGGTGGTAGACGAGAAGGTAGTAGAGATGTGGGTGGACGAGATAGACAACGATGTACATCTGATTTTGAAGAGGAGTATGATGGTGGTAGTGTTCGAGGACAAGGACGAGGACAAGGAAGAAATTACTCTGAGTATGATCACAAATGGGAGTCGGGGATGAAGACTGAAATTCCTGAATTCAAAGGTGGTATGCAAGCAGAGGAGTTTCTAGATTGGGTAGCTAATGTCGAGGAGATTTTTGACTTCAAAGAAGTTCCAGAACATCGTAGAGTGAAGTTGGTTGCTACGAGGCTGAGGGGTAGAGCTTTGGCATGGTGGCAGCAAACCAAGCTTACACGTGATCGGATGGGAAAGTCAAAAGTTGAATCTTGGGAGAAGATGAAGAAATTGATGAAAGCAACGTTCTTACCTTACAATTACCAATCTTTGATGTATCAACGTTTGCAAAACTTGAGACAAGGAACGAAGTCTGTTAACGACTATGCTGATGAATTCTATCAACTGATTGCGAGGAATGATATTATGGAAACGGAAGAGCAGCTGACATCTAGGTTCATTGGGGGATTGAGGATGCAGATTCAGGATATGGTTAACATGTTTGATCCTAGATCTGTAGCGGAAGCACATCAGAAAGCGTTGGCTTGGGAGAAGCAGGGTAGACGAGGAGGTGGTGTGTTTACAAATTCCAACAATCCAGTGAAGGGAGTTAGTGGGAGTTCTAATGTTTCAAAAGCGGTTGCAAAATCAGTTGTGAATGAGGTTGGGAAGGCGAAAGTCAATAACAGTTTCAAATGTTATAATTGCCAAGAGTTGGGCCACAAAAGTAATGAATGTCCATAGCCGAAGAAGAGAGCTATGATAGCTGAGGTTGAGGATGAGGATGAAGAAGCTGAATGCTCTAATTCTTTACCAATTGAGGAGGAAGACTTATTGTCAGGAGATGACGGGTACGCATTGATGATGAGGAGAAGTTGTTTAACACCGAAGCAAGAGGAGGAAAGTAGTTGGCTGAGGAACAATATCTTTCAATCTACATGCACTATTCTGGGAAGAGTTTGTAAATTTGTTATTGATGCTGG
The DNA here is from genome assembly GCA_030737815.1 of Allium fistulosum. Classification (NCBI taxonomy): domain Eukaryota; kingdom Viridiplantae; phylum Streptophyta; class Magnoliopsida; order Asparagales; family Amaryllidaceae; genus Allium; species Allium fistulosum. The sequence goes on from CM060902.1 coordinate 1,392,585,674, forward strand.
AAGCTGTGATAATATAATTTCATCAAAAGCTGTGAGGAAGTTGGCTTTGAAGACTGAGAAACATCTGAAACCGTACAAACTAGCTTGGTTGAGGAAAGGCGGGGAGGTGAAGGTTGGACGAAGGGCTCGTGTGAAGTTTTCTATTGGAAAAAATATAAAGACGAAATCTGGTGTGATGTTGTGGACATGGACGTTTGTCATTTGTTGCTGGGGAGACCGTGGCAGTATGATAGGGCGGTGCAACATGATGGGCGTACCAACAGTTACAGTTTCATGTTTGAAGGCACAAAGATTACTCTAGTTCCAAAGAAGCGACAACAGGAGGAAAACAAGTTGGAGGAGATTGAAGAGCTCAAAACTTTGTTATCATTGAAGGAGTTTGTGAAGGAAGTAGAGGAGGAGCCTGAAGTATTTTTATTGATTGGGCGAGAGAGCCGTGAAGAAGTTGAAATTCCAGAGGAAGTTAAACCAGTTTTGAAAGAATTTGACGATGTATTTCCAGAGGAGTTACCAACGGAGTTGCCACCGTTGAGGGATATTCAACATAAGATAGATCTTGTTCCAGGTGCTGTGTTGCCACACAGACCACATTATCGAATGAGTCCGAAGAAACATGAAGAGTTGCGGAGGCAGGTAGAGGAATTGCTTGAGCAGGGACGTGTGCAAGAGAGTCTGAGTCCTTGTGTTGTACCAGCTTTATTGGTACCCAAGAAGGATGGGACGTGGAGGATGTGCACTGACAGTCGAGCATTGAATAAGATTACTGTGAGATATAGATTTCCGATGCCGAGGCTTGATGACTTATTGGATCAAATAAGCGGAGCTACTATCTTTTCGAAGATTGATTTGAAGAGCGGATATCATCAAATTCGTATCAGACCAGGCGATGAGTGGAAAACTGCTTTTAAAACCAGGGAGGGTCTATACGAATGGTTGGTCATGCCATTTGGTTTATCCAATGCACCGAGTACTTTTATGAGGGTGATGAATCAGATTTTTCGACCGTTCATTTGGAAATTTGTGGTGGTGTATTTTGATGATATTCTGATTTACAGTGGGAGTCCAGAGGAACATTTGAATCATCTTAGACAAGTGCTGATGGTATTACGACAAGAACAATTTTATGCTGCAACGAAGAAATGCGTGTTCATGACGCATAGTGTGTTGTTTCTGGGGTATGTTGTGTCGAAGGAAGGTATACAGGTGGACCAGAGTAAAGTTGAGGCGATCAGAGATTGGCCGCAGCCCAAGACGATAACGGAAGTTCGTAGTTTTCACGGGTTGGCTTCATTTTATCGAAGGTTTATTCCACACTTTAGCAGTGTGATGGGACCTGTGACTGATTGTATGAAGGGTAAACAGTTTGCATGGACAGAGGAAGCCGGGGTTGCTTTTGAGCGAATCAAAGAACTTTTGACGTCTGCACCAATTCTAATATTACCAGATTTTCAGTTAGTGTTTGAACTACATACTGATGCATCGAAGGTTGGGATTGGAGGAGTGTTAAGTCAAAGGGGTCGTCCAATTGCATATTTCAGTGAGAAGTTGTCAGGAGCGAAGATGAGGTACAGTACGTATGATGTGGAATTCTATGCTGTTGTACAATCTATTAAACACTGGAGACACTATCTATTTCAAAAGGAGTTTGTTCTTTACACTGATCATGAGGCATTGAAACATTTGCAAGGGCAAGACAAGATTTCAGCGAGACATGCATCGTGGATTGCATATCTGCAACAGTTTACTTTTGTTGTTAAACACAAGTCAGGGGTGACGAATCGTGTTGCGGATGCGTTAAGTAGAAGAAATCACTTGTTAACTACATTGAAGATTGAAGTGACGGGGTTTGAAATATTGCCAGAATTATTTACCGATGATCCTTACTTTGCAAAGTTTGTTGATAAAGTCAAGAAGGGAAAGACGGATGAGTTTTTGATGGTAGATGGTTTTCTGTTCAAAGGAAGTCGATTGTGCATACCGGAGGGTAGTCTGAGAATGAAGATTATCAAAGAGTTACACGACGAGGGACATGTTGGGAGAGACCGTACCTTCTAGTTGATTTCACAGTCCTACTTTTGGCCATCGATGAGGAAAGAAGTGGAGAGATTTGTGGAACGATTCATATCTGTCAGGTTTCGAAAGGAACTGCGACTAATGCGGGTTTATATATGCCGTTACCCGTGCCTGTAAAATCATGGGTGGATATCAGTATGGATTTTGTTTTTGGTTTGCCTAGAACTCAAAGGGGGAATGATTCCATTTATGTGGTAGTTGACCGATTCTCGAAAATGGCACATTTTATTGCTTGTAAGAAGACGGCGGATGCTGTTCATGTTGCTCAGTTGTTTTTCAAGGAGATCTATCGACTTCATGGATTGCCAGAATCTATTGTGTCGGATAGAGATACTCGGTTTTTGAGTCACTTTTGGTTGAGTTTGTGGAAAATGGTGGGAACGAAGCTGAAATTTAGTAGTGCTTATCACCCGCAAACGGATGGACAGACCGAGGTTGTGAACAGATCGTTGGGAAACTTGTTGAGGTGTCTTGTTCAAGATAATCTGAAGAGTTGGGACATGAAATTATGCCAAGCAGAATTTGCTCATAATCATGCTGTAAATCAAAGCACTGGGTTCAGTCCATTTCAGATAGTATATTCAAGTTTACCGAAGGGGCCGTTGGATCTAACGGTAGTGCCACAATCAAAGAAGACAGTCAAGAAAGCTGCTGATTTTGTTGAGGGGCTGATGGAATGTCATAAAATCGTTCAAGAACGATTGGAGAAAGCAAATGAGAAGTATAAACAATCTGCAGATTTGAAACGAAGGAGTGTTGAATTTCATGAAGGTGATTTGGTTTATGCAGTATTAACAAAAGATCGTTTTCCGGTAGGCGCTTACAATAAACTGAAAGCACGAAAAATTGGTCCGGTGGAAGTTGTGAAACGAATCAATGAAAATGCTTATAAATTGAAGTTGCCAGATGATGTGTATACGTCTGACGTATTCAATGTAAAACATCTCATACCATATCATGGAGACGAGTTTGTTGTGGATGCAAAAGGTACAAATTCGAGGACGAATTTTTCTCAACCTGGGGAGGATGATGTAGGCCAGAATGGAGAAGTCCTAGGTCGTGTACGACCTAACTTGTGGATAAGTCGAGACCGACCTAGCAAGGAAGCTAACGAGTTAGGATTTGGTGAGAAATGGTGGAAAAACCAAGTTTTAGGTTGCAGCCGACCTAACAAAGCTTTTAAGTCGTCCCAGCGACTTAGTATAACTCGGCAGCGACCTAGTGAACGAGTTAACTCGAGTGCGTGACCTAACGGAGGGTTTAAGTCGTCCCAGCAACTTAGTATAACTCGGCAACGACATAATGGAAAAGCGCTCAGACGACCTAACACGTTTTTAGGTCGTGTACGACCTAACAAATTGGAAGATAGGTCGCTAGTACGACTTACCGAGTTAAAAGTGCTCCGGGTTAAAATGAAACGACCTATACTAAGTCGCAGGAACTTCGGTCGCACAAAGATGGTTCAGATGCCAGAGTTCTTAGGTCGCGAGGTTTTAAGTCGTACAGGCTTAGGTCGTGGAGTTATGTTATCTTTAAGTCGCAAAGCACTAGATGCCGTTAATTCTTCTGCCGAGTTAATCTCTGCCATTGATTTCCTTAACTCGCTGATCTGGAATGCCGTATGATCTTAAGTCGCTGAAGATTGTAGCCGTAGATTGTTATGCCGCTTTATCAGATGCCGTTCATTTGTTAAGTCGTTGAATAATGTAATTAGGTCGTTACCGACCTAAGTGAGTCGTTTGTCTTTAAGCCTGTTTGTTTTTAGTTCGTTGTGTTGTACTTTAATGTGATAAGTCGCTGTGTTGTACATAGGTCGTCGCCGACCTTAGATAGGTCGTAAGTCGTCATCTATAGGTCGTTTCCGACCTAGGAGTTGTGAATTTTTCTGCACTGCATGAGTTGTAGCCTATAAATAGGCATGTATGGTCATTTGTAAAAGGTTGTTGAATATTGAATAAAATTCTCTTTTGTTAGCTTTGTGCTCTCAAATTTAAATTGGTAGTTGAGTGTAATCTCCTATCTCCTCTTTCGGATAATCGAGTGCGCTCGATTCAACGATTGTAGAAGCCGATTCGCGGAATCAAGTGCGCTTGATCAACGCTTGAAGAATTGAAGATCTTTGAACCCGGTATCGTGCGCGATCAACGAGTTCGGGATAGCTAGAATTCGGTATCTTCGGATCAACGAATTTGGGCATTTCAGTATCTTCCAATCCACCGATTGCTACATTCAACGATCTACATTGTTTTTGTAATATCCGATGCGCCAGTTGTGGTGCTCGGCAATGATGGGTAGATGGGTGGCTTCGGCTACTAACTAGGTTGCGGTGGTTGTGTTGTCAAGGCAGGCGGGCTTTTGGCTGACAGTGCAAGGGAAGGAGGAGGAATTGGTAAGTTCGGTTATTGGTGGTTGACTGCATGGTGAGAGGGCTGCGGATGAAGGCCACGGCTGCTACATGGCTCGGGCTATACGTGATTTGGTGGATCTGAGCATGTAGTGGTCGGCTTTGGGTGCTATGGAGCGGAGGTCTGTGTGGTGAAGTGTGTTGGACGTGGGCTGCACAAGTGGAGGTCGGAGGAGATGTGAAGGTTGTAACGGCCCGTAAATTTTCAATAATTAAAGTTGTCAATTTAATAAGATTTTGGTAAATAAATTTGGAAGAAATAAAAAAAACTTTGTAATTTAATAATGAAATGTAACAATGTATTTAAAAACTAATTTTTAACAATTGAAATGAAATTACAATTTAAAATGTAAATTCTTATACTTGGCTATAAATTTATGTAAGAAAACAAATGCAAACATTAAATTTTATAAATGATTTAGTATGAAATAAATGACCATTGAATAAAGATTAGGTATATAAGAATGGTAACATATGTTTGTGAACAATGAATTCAAAAGTGTGATTAAAAGTTATAATAACGGTTGTAAGTTGCTATTTAATTGGTCTATTAATCTAGTTGTAAATGTTACATTTGGGTATAAAACTGAATATAAGTAAATAAATGTAAGTGTTGTATGGATAAATGAATTAGTATGTAATTTATGGTAATTGAATGAATTAAACATTATGTAAGCAATTATGATAATTAGTTGACATAATAAACTGGAGTGTAATATAAAGATAATGATAACATTTATTGCAAGTTACATTTTATTTAGGCTGCTAAATTTAAAGTAGGAAATCAATTACATTTAAATGTAAGTAAATATTCATTAATATGAGATAGGACAGTAATTGTAAAGTGTGAATATAATGAAATAAATGGAAATGTATATTTTATTCATAGATAAAAAGAAAAGAATGAAACCAAGTTGAATAAATTGATTAAGGTTTTAATTATAATAAAGGTCAATTTGGATTTTGTTTGTAATTTATTTTCCAAATACAATAAAATAAACATTTTCTGAAATTTTTTATTTTGGTCAGCTTTGGTCAAATTTGAATTTCGGTTTAAAATTTAAAATTTAGAATTTGAATTTTTAAATTTTAATCTTTTTCTTTGAAGCAGAATATAATTCTGATATCCGTTCTGCTTTTCGTTTCGCTAAATTCTGATTTATACTTTTTAAAAATTGGATAAATTATAGGGTTTTACACGCAATTAAAATTCTGTATTTTATTTTATGTTTTTCTATGTTCATCTCTATTCTTTCTTTCTATATTTTTTATTTTTTCTAAACATTCATTTTATTTATTGGATTGTTACTTGTTTACATCTTTTATTTATGGCTTGGAAGAATCAAAGGGATATATGTTTCATTGTTTTAATTTCTTGCCTTTTCATTTGCATGGCCTCTTTATTACTTGCCCTAGCCATTCACTCTTGCCTTTCTTGGCCATGTGTTCCTATCTCAATCACGTACAAGAATATTTCATTCTCATCTCAATATCCTCATTTTCATTTGCATTTAAGAATAAATTATATACCAGTTTCTTTCTCCTTAATTTATGCCTCTTTTGTTTCTTAGCATTCACTCCTTTGCTTGCCATCCAAACCTTCTCTAGCTGTGAGAAACACTCCTCTAACTCATGCACAAAACATTCTCACTTTTTTCATTTCCTAATATTTGTTTTATAGTGTTGCCTTTTTATTTTCCAAACCATTCAAACTCTTGCCTTTAATTGCCTAGCCTCTTTATTTCTTTCCTTTAGCCGTGCCTTTTACTTGCAATTCACGTACAAAATTCATTCCATCTCTTCTCTTTTCATTTCTCAAGATCTATTTCCATGGCTCCCTTATCTCCTTCCTTTTCCATTTTTATTTTTCTTTTGTCTTCTTTCTTCATGCATATGCTCGGCTCCACCTTGTCCATGCCTTGCCGACCATCACACCACCACCATGATCACCTCCACCAACCATCACCACCATCCCATGCCTAGCCGTGACCCTAAACCCAAACAACATCACCATATCTCCTTGAAACATCCTAGGCCGAACCATTTACCTCAGATCTGAACCATGGCCGAGCCCCTTGTTGATTTAAAACAAGGTTATGTCAATTTTTTATTTCATATATTTTCATTGTACAATCCATCTTTTCTTTATATTGAATCATACACTTATGTTTGTGATATTTGTTTGCATACAAGATTGGATCTGACTATCCATCTACTCAACAACAAAAAAATCTAGTCGTGTCTTTTCGTGCTTTGGGGAGTTTGGATCTGTGTTTTGAATTTGATTTCTAGCTTTTAAAAGGTGAGTTTATCACTCTCGACATACGTACTTTTATAATTGTGAAACAATGGCATGTGAATTGTAGAAAATTTATATGTCATGTTCATATATGCCTGTGATATGATTATATGGTGTTAAATTCTGTTTATATATTTGTTACATCATCTGATATGATATTATAGGTTCTACTATTCATTTATTTTATGTTTCTCACACTGCAAGTTCCCTATCACTATGGGTTGAAATGATACATACCCGAACGGACATTAGAATAAGGCAAAATCATTATGAGCTGAAATGATAGGCTTGAACGATTTTATTTTATTTCATTTGACTTGGGATTGCGGGTTTGAAATGATAGAACCCGGATTATTCTTTTTAAATTATGGATTGAAATGATACATATCCGTATCACTTGACCTAGGTTAGAAAATATTATACAGTCCCATGGTCATATTTTAAATAATATTTTCCTAAAAATTTATTAAGTATTTTTAAATAAAATTTTCCAAAAAGATTATTAAGTATTTTGAGTTTTATAGATATATGAAATTTTAACTTAAATTTTGATTTAATGCTTTAAATTATAAAGGTGTATTGGTTTTTCTATAAGTTAAAATTTTATAAGTTAATAATTGGTTTTAAGTTTAATTACGGATCTTTATTAATGATAAATAACTTAATAATTGAATTTGACCTAATATGGAAGTTTTAAGTCTAACCTAGTAATTGTGATGAATTTTACTTTATGAAACGGACATGTTTTGTGTAAAAAAATAGTGTATTTTGAACTGATAAAATGGAATACAGTTTTAATTGGACATTTTGTAATAAAATGTATTTAACTAGAAAATCATAGTTAATTGATGTCCAAATGAATAAATCTAAAAGAAAAAGTGATTATTATATTAACTATGATAAAATATTCTTTTGTGAAATGTTATGTTTTGTAAAATAAATAGTTATGATTTTAAATGGAAAAATGTAACTTTAATTATGACCTAACTTGATAATTGGAAATTTGGTTTTTCAAATGGAAATTTTAAGTTAAGTAAATAAATAGATGTGACGCCCCACCTCAATACCCACGCTAGCCAAGAACACTACGATGTAGTGCTGTCAACTAGCACGGAGAATAAGGCTGTTGAGGAGCGACCATCCATGTAATTGCTTATCACACGGTGGCTATAAAATAATCTTCGAAAACAAACATAGAAATAAACATAACACAAATCAGTCACAGACATCCATATCACAAAGGCGGAAGAAGATATGAATATATACTAACACATGAAAGTGTACATTAGAGTAGTGGTCAAAAAGATCCACAATAATACAAAAGAATAGCAACACGTGCTATATCAAAAGAATACAACTATGAGTCCATATCTCAAGTGTATACAACAAAAACTGTTAAACTAAAAAGTCGGCCAAAGTCAGAGTAGCAAATTACGGGAGGAAGTCAAGCAGAAGCACTTGTAACATCTCGGTCTGACCCGAGTATTATTTAAGAAAATAATAAACGGATCAGTCTAACTATAAATATCAGATGACATGATATAAAATAAAAGATATGGCATAAACATAAAATATCCATACTGACATACTACTATAAGTATGAAAATGATGATCAACAGGAGATCAACCGATGAGAAATGATCAATATCACAAGAATCTTCTCAAAGATCCAAAGAGGGCATCATACCCTAAACTTGTACTCATAACAAGTCAATGACATAAAAATCCAGAAATCAAACAAGAAATCCAGAAATCATAAAAAGAGAAAGAGGCCTATCACATGATGGTCCGAAGACCATGGGGCGCTACCCCATATGTGTGAGTCGGAATCACACTGATTGAGCCTAGGCTAACCAAAAAGCAAAGAGGTATGTGTGAATGGAATCACACAAGTGGTGTCTAGCCTAACCTCGCAAACAAAAAGATATGTGTGAGTCGGAATCACACTACTGCAGTCTAGACTAACCTTGCGGACAAAGAGATATGTGTGAGTCGGAATCACACCACTGCGGTCTAGTCTAACCTTGCAAACAAAGAGACATCGCACAATTGCTAGTCTAAATCATAAAATGATCATCATGATCAGCGAGAAGTGTCAATCACACCAAGCTAGTAAATATATGAGTTTAGCTTCATGTCCCATAACCACTTGCTTAACTTAAATATTTACGAACAAGCTGTAAATATTCACTAGGAAATTGTCACGAAAAGGGTTCAATCGAACAAGTCCAAGAGCTAACCGACGAAGTGAACGCAAGCGTTTCATACCACTCGTTTTACTAAGTCATTTAAGTCGATTTCTCATTCGAGTGAAGTAAAGGCTTATATATATTAGTAGATTGGAAATTGGTTTGAGAAAACGAACTTTTGATATTAAAAATAGTGTTGAAATCGATTTGATGAAAGAGTTTTGATATTTACTACTAGTATTAAAACCTTCATATCTTTAAAGTGACAAGTCATAAAACGATTGTTGGAACAATCTATCACAAAAATTCACATTCGAAGACGTGAATAAAATCCAAGGAAATCAGCTCAAAATGCATCAAAGTGGAAGTTCTGATGAATGCTTTTCAGATAAGATTGCCTACGTAGAGTAATACGGGGTGCGACCTAGTGAAGGCAAGCGGTCTCGAGAAGCCAAACGACCGAAGGGAAGAATGCCACGCGACCTAGCTGAAGAACAGGTCGAACGACCTAGGGGAAAACAGGTCAAATGACCTAAGTGCTAACTCGCGAACGACTTACGACTTAAGAGGGTTCTGCGACCTAAGTGGGATGCGCGACCGAAGAAGGTACGCGACTTAACAGTTTAAGGGTCTACGACCTAACGAGTTAAAAAGGTCCAACGACCTAAGAAAATTAGCGTCATACGACCTAAAGAGGTTCGCGACATAAGGTTGTTCGCGACCTAAAAGTGCACGACCTAAGGTCTTACGACCTAAGGAAAAGAAAAGTCTTACGACCTAAGGAGTTAACTCGCGAACGACCTAACTCTTTAACTCACGAATGACCTAAGCCTTTAACTCGTGAACGACCTAAGCCTTTAACTCGTGAACGACCTAAGCCTTTAGCTCGTGAACGACCTAAGAAGGCGGTGACTTTTCAATGCAGCGACCTAATGCCTTAACTCGCGTACGACCTAGCGACTTAAGTTTGATACGACCTAACATTTGCCTGGAGATTATAGGTCGGCAACGACCTACGACTTAACTCCAGGCGACTTTTCCTCGCGCCTACGAACCCATCTTCACCACGACCTAAGGTTAACTCATAGGCGACCTACGACCTATGGATGAGCGACCTATCTCCGAATGAGCTAAAAATGGCCAGAACGAGCTAGTAGCAGTTTTTCACCGAAATCACTCAAATTTGGAGTTTTTCGCCAATCCAATCCAAACCAAATGCAACAAACATGCTAAAGTGATGAGGAATCATTCCCAACAGTCCAATGACGATTATAGGCAAGATGTGAGATCAAAAATCTCACCTTTTCATGGAATTTGATGAAGATGGAGATTTGAGAGCAAAGCAAGAACACCAACAAGCTTGAATCAATGTTCTTCACGTGAATTTGATGTTGAATCTCGGATTTGCAATAGAATTTCTGTTTGGAGTTTTAATTTCCACTTCCCACCACCATTTTTGACAAAGCTTAAAGTGTTTTGATAGAGTGAGGAAGAGGGTTGGGCTGAACTAAAGGGGTGCAGTCCAAACCAAAGTCAAAGGCGGGAAAAAGTGTCGAAAATTTCACTATCTCCAAACATATCGAAGTTTACACTCAAAAAGATCGCAAACGTCATTTTGAACTCAATGGGGGTGGTCTCGAGTCCTAATTTGACCGTATGCAAAAAGTAGCTTTTCGAACTAACACCCGACTAACGATAAAATATTTAAATATAAAATCGATAGATATGCGGGTTGTTACAATAGAAATTTAGTTTTATGTATGAAATGGGTATTTTAAAATAAAGTGTTAGGTTAGTGGTTAACAATAAAAGTTAAGTAAAATAGTGTATTTTGACTTAATAAATGAATTATGGTTTAAAATTGGATATTCATTTATAAAGTTTTATTTTATTAAATCATAAGTTAAATGATATCCAAATGAATGTTTTTGAAGTATGAAATATGATTTTATAAGTTAAAAATGGCTAAAATTGAAGTTTTAATGTTTCTGAAAAGTTATAATAAAAATATGGAATTTTATTGGTAGCATTTACAGAATGATGTGGTTTAAAATGGCATTTGTTAAGTGCTATCATTTCTGAAATTTAACTAAGTTCTGAAATAACCAAATACTATTACAGCATTTTATAAGTGCTGCTGTTCTGAATTTAACTATGTTTTGAAACAACTAAATACCTATTACAGCACTTTACAAGTGCTGCTGTTTCTGAAACTAAGCTGTTTGAAAATAACTAAATGTCTATTACAGCACTTTATAAGTGCTGCTGTTTTGAATTTGACAGTGTTTTTGAAATGTTAATATATTTACCGTAACACTTTATAAGTGCTGTTGTTGCTGAAATTATAATGAACTTTGGAAATGAATATATTTGGAAGATTTTGACATTTAATTTAAATGGTTTAAATGAATATGTTTTGAGGTGAAATATAAATCATTTTTGAAATTTATAAGTTAATACAATGTTTTCGAAATTGGTAAAATTGAACGAATGAACTTAAAAATGCTATAACTATGGTAATGAATATTATTTTTAAGGGTGTTATGATTTTTCTAAATATTATGATTTCCAAATGATAACATTTTTAATTTATATGGTTTCAAAGTATTATGGTTTCAAAGTGTTTGGTTTCAAAGGTGTTATAACTTTGGAAGTACTATGATTTTGGAAATGAATTTATTTGAAATAGTATTTAATTAAGAATTTTCTTTGAATATATTGATTTGCATTTGAAGTATAAACTAGTTTGAAATGGATATGATATTTTGGTTTTGAAGTATAAACTAGTTTTGAAATGGATAATGATATTTTGGTTTTGGAGTATAAACTAGTTTTGGATATGATATTTTGGTTTTGAAGTATAAACTAGTTTGAAATAGACATGATATTTGGTTTTTAAGTATGAATTATTTTGAAATAAATATCCATGGGTTATAATAACGATTGGTTGGCAAAGAGACAGGGATCGGATATGGGCATACTCTCTTGTCGATATCGAAAACAACTTTGACAACCGTGTACGCGGTGGAGATTCCAGAATGAAGTAGGATGGTGGTGACGATTCCTATTGAGGTATATACATGGACCCGACTCCCGTGAGTTGGCATAAGGTGGCTAAAACAGGAGCGATTGACGGGCCAATGAGGTAGCACCTCTGATCAGACGCATTTCTTTGATGCCATTCTATTACTTTGTGATTGATTTGGTAGCCACCCTTCGATTTTTGATTTGGGAGTGTGTTCCGAGGTGGGCTGTAGTGGCGGCTATGCGTTTCCACCAGCCCGGATGCGTAATTGGTATATCTATCCTGGCATTGCCTAGTTGTGCCGTGTCACCTACCATATCGAGCTTTACTACGAGTTTGGATTTGTGCCGTAGCATGTGGAGTATTTAGGGTAGCTCCCGATCTGGGGGTACGCTGATACTGGATAGACTACTGGGACTATTATGTGTTAAGGTGGAAAATGTAAAGCCTTAATGCTATTTAAAAGTAAGTTTATTTTATTATTGGACATTATTATAATAGCGAATATTACTACATAGTAGATAGTTTAACGGATCCTTAAAGAATGGGTGATCGCAAGCATTCTTTAAGTTACTTGTATCTTTATATTACAGTTCACTTGAGTTGGTTTACATTGTATAAGTATGTATGTCCTAACTCGAGTGTTTTGTGTTTTGCTTTACGCTCGGGTCAGACTGAGTGATACAGCATCCTAGACTCACCTTTGGAGTTAGAGCTTTTCTTGGAGATCCAGCTATCTATTTTGCTTTTAGTTATCCAGTTGATTCCAGAGATGTATTCTGATTTATACTTGATTATCGTTTTGAGAATTCTATTGTATCTTGTTACTTCTGTTGTATCTTGTTAACTCTGATGTATATATAGTAGCTTCATGGACTACTATTTCTTTGCTTCCGCTACATTGTTATATTACTCTGTTTTTGTGATCTGTGATTTATTTACTGTATATTCTGAGTTTTGTCAAATTTTATTTACAATTCGGTATTTTGAGCAATTCAAGTCCGACATGTGCGAATGCGAATGGTTGAAAATATCGGGTCATTACAGTTGGTATCAGAGCTTTGGCTCTAGGCAAAGCTTAGCATATATGGTAAATTTATTTACAGAATCACTTTCGTTCGAGCTTGAATCTCTTCCTTTTTGACTCAACTTCTTTTGAATTTTGGAACGTTCCCTGCGGTTCCAAATCCATTCTTATCTCTCCCTATTTGTCTTTTTTTGATTCTGGAGTATCCCATAACTCCACTTCGAATGATCTTTATAACAAATAGGCGGTCTCGCCAATCTTCGAATGATTGTTAAGGGGTGAAACTCCTTTACAATTACATTGATTCACCAAAGATTTCTGCATCCTCGGTTTACGATACTATCTATCTCTTGTTATCCCGAATTCTATCTCTTGAGATCTGATGTAGATTTACCCCAGAACCCCACATCGACCTTATTCTTTAAGTCACGGTTGACCCGGTTAAGGTTGCCCATGATTTATATAAGCTTATTCATTCCCTTATTCTGTTATTTAATCATCTTCTCTTTTGTTTCCAACTTATCTTCAAATCATTCTTGAAGTGTATTTTGTAAACTAATATTTAAAAGGGGCATTTCACCAGAAGGACAAACTTTGCAGTCCAATTAGTTTCTAGGACACACATCCACAAAAATTAATTTCAAGACAAAGTCAGTAGAATAATTACTTTTAAGGACAAAGTCAACAGTCCAATTACTTTCAAGGACATAATTTCATAGGTTTTTAGGCCTTAGAAACTAATTATTTTGCATTTTGTCCTTAAAAGTAATTATTTCAATTGTGTGTCCTAGAAACTAATTGAGCTTGCTAAAGAGGCCCTTATGGCTAATTTCCACTATTTAAAATGTTTTAATATATATTGTGTTGTTTGAGTTGTTGATGTTGATTTGGGTTTCCGATCGATTCGTCTGATCAACGCTATCGATAGGATTTCCAAAACACTTGAACAGAGCAAACCGACACAATATGGTTTTCAAATTTGGTAAATGAGATAAGTTTGTATAATTATATTATATATATAAGTATAATTTTCTGAATTTTTATAGTTAATTGAATTAGTTGTTAAGAAATAATATCTGACTCTGTATATATCTTGTAACCATTGGCTTTTGTTTCATATATAAATAATTGAACTATAAAATATGGTTACAAATTAATTTGGAAATTTAAATGAATTTAAAACAAGAATTGAGAATTTAATTTCCGAAGATTTCAAACTTTGGGTTTTAAAGTTTTAAAATGATATATTATTTAAAATATTTTCGAATAGAAATTGTTTCTAAAGAATTTTAAAGTTTTAAATCAGTGCTCTTCTCTTTGTCGCTGGAAAATAATTCCAGTGATGACTGCAGCATCATCAACATTCATTTTCGAGTTTCGAAGTGAAGAGACCATTCTGTAGCTTTGCTACAGTTTTGCTTTGGAGGATTAAATTGATTGAATTTCTAAATATGACTTGGTTTTTAATATATATTGATATATGATTTAAATTTGATTTGATATATATATATTGTGTATGTATATATATTTATTTATCTCTAAAAGTTGTTTGAAGTTAATCGGAAAATTTAATTCTTAAATTTTATCTTAAAGGATGATTTTAATTTTAAAATGAATCAAAATTTTGAATAAATATTTAAGCTAAAAAATTGAATTAGAAAGTTTTATTTGTATAATACTCAATTGCATTCCAATATAACTTTAATCACTCAAAAGTTAACTATGTAATTGGATAATGTACAATATAAAAGGATTTTATAAATAAAATTTGAGTGGTTATAATAAATTTTATACACTTAAATTTTAGTTCTAAAAGATTAATAGAGGTGAATAGAATAAAAGGTTAATTGAATAATTTACAATATAAAATGGTGTTAAAGGAATTTATAAATAAAATTAGGGTAGTTATAATAAGGGTAAATATACTTAATATATGTGTAACGTATCGGGTTTTGCCCATTCGAAAATCAACATCCGAACTTCACATTGTACTAGAATGCCGCAGATTCGACCGTTCAAATCCGATTCGCCGGAGCTATAACACAATTAAGTAAATAACACAGCAAAAGAAAAGAATAATACATTGATATACAATATCTGATACAATAGAGGGATACAATGAATATCAATATACATCAGAGATATGATACAACAAATAGCAGAGGAAAAGAAAATGATAACATCAGCAGCGGATAGAATATCTCCAATAGAATGCTCCAATCCATAGCTAGCGGAAAGCAAGGTCAGTCGTCCAAGGACTGACTAGCTCCAGATAATCTACTCAACCTGAATATCTAAGAAACCCAACTCTAGACTGCCCGTGTGGAAAATAGTGGGCACCCAGAGTTTAGGAAGGGAACAATAAACTCTGAGTCAATTGTGGGACTGGTGTGAGCAACAAAAATAGTTTATCTTTAAACAAACACAAAAGGTTTTAAACATTGAAATCCGCAATGCTTTTAGAAAATGAAACTACCATAAGGCCTCCCGCACACACACACAATGCAAATGCAGAATCGGAGGAGATTTCTCCTTATGATAGTCAAAGATGCTTACTACGCAAATCATTGAATTATTATTATTAGTGCATAGTGTAGAAAACATTTCGAAAGTATAATATTAATCTTAGCCAGCATAGACATTCCGAACTATGCCTACTATAGCTACCATTTAAACAGTGGGGCGCCACCATAAGTAAATGGCAGGTTCTACAACTAAAACCGTACTGGTTCGTATTGGAAGAATGGATTTCCAACAAATGGTCAGGCTAAGGAACTTCCTTTCCTCCTGCCGAATGGGATCGCCTCTGGCTGGACGTCCCGAGAGACAAACTGCTCTCTGCCAACAAGGCCGGGTTACCCCTATAACAGGTAACTCACGAATATGCCACCCCCCGATCCTTTGGGACCTTTATCCGAGCGCTCGGTAACCAACATCACACATAATAAATACGTGTATCCACATGAGTAAGTATCAGGGCTCCATACCATAATACCACCCCTTTCCAGAAGGAAATGACATACCCTAAAGGGCGCGACCCTCATAACCTTGCCGCAACATTCCTGTTTTGACCATTTCCGGGTTGTGAGGCCCTGACGAAGTCTCATCAACAAAGCTACGCTTTTTCAAAAAGCCACGCTTTGGGTCAACAGATGATCAACCTATGATCACAAAGATAAATGATCAAACAAATGATCATATCACAAATGATCAAACACTGATCATCACACAGCAACACTCAGCATGTCACATTACCAAATTGGGAATATATCGCTGATAAATTTCAACTACATAACCTCTGAGCTCGTATGTCTCAGAGAAGGGTGTTAAGCTAAGAGAATAAATTCTCCGCCACCAACAGAAATGTATTTGAAAGAAATCAGCTTTATATCTCAAAGTGTAATGTCAGACATACAATCCATACAAGTCTGTTCCGGGTTCGAACAGAACCGAAGGCACTTCTCATGAAGCTTGCAAATCCGGATAATTTCCAATCACGTCCGGACTTCCCGTCACTAAGGGTGATAAAACCTCTATACCGGGGATCAGCCGATGCAGAGTAACTCGACGGTAATCCTTCCGTTTTCAAAAATATCCGGTCTTCAACACCGGTCTTCAAATGCTATCCATAACGACGTATCACATATTCAGAATGGGTTATACGACCCAAAGGTCCTCTCCCGGCTAAACCGAATAGTGAGCGTAATATTTAAAAACATATGGATATGGGATTTCAATTAAGTCACAACTTATTACCCAAAACTTTCTTTCCAAATGGTTTAACAAATTACCATTTTCAAATCTTTAAACAAAAAGATTCAATCCTTACGGTTTAAATAGTTTCCACACTTTAATCCTTTAAACAAAAGATTCATTCACAGATTTTCCAAATTAATTTCCATTTCAATTTGATTAACTCGTTAAATCTTTAAATCAAGATTTAACTTATAGCTTTCAAAACAATCCCATTTCAAATGATTTAAACCAATCATTATTTTAAATCTGTTAAAGATAACAGATTCAAATCATAGCTTTTCAAAACAATTTTATTTCAAGTTGGATTAACTCATTCGGTCTTTGAATCAAAGACTCATTTACAGTTTTCAAAACATTTCAATTTTATTTTAAACTTGAAACCTTTCAACATAATTTGGAAATTCATTTCTTAAAATGAAAGCTATTATTATTTGAAAACAAATAGTCTTTGTTTTCGGAAAAATCCAGTTCTATTTACACGAGTGAAAACTTTGAATTTAAATTCAAATTCCCAAATCAATATCTTTAAAATGGTTCAACCCATATATACAGCATCTTCAATCCCTAGTTTCAAATCATAGAATTCAATTTCAAATATTAAATCCAAATTTAAATCAAATTATTTAAATTTTCAAACTCGATTAAGTTATTCAAAATAACTTTTATCTTTGAAATTCCATTTCAAAAGCTTTTCACTTTAAACCCGAATTTCCAATTTCAAAATCAATTGAAATTAAAATTTCAATTTTAAAATTGTTGAATTTACATTATCTATGACTTAACCAATTTCCACGTGAAATCCATATTTGTGTGTGTAAAGGTGTAGTCCAGGGGTTTCACACAATAGTGCAACACAATGAATCATCACAGATCAAAATACAGGATATAGTTGATAAGCGATATAAACTATAACGCTTATCGTTCATGCACAGGCCACAGATATATACTACAGATAAGTAAAATACAGATCACAACATAAATCAGGATGTATCTCAAAGCATCATATATCAAGGATATCAAACAATCAAATCATTCAATAAAATTCAAACATTCATAAGTAAGGTCAGTTAATTGTCTGATAAATTCAAATCAGATTAATTTCTTATGAATTACTAATCCTGGTTAATTACAAATCATTTTGATTAATTATTCTTTAATCATTTATTAATTAACCATTAATAACAAATTAATTAACCTTTAATTATAATTCATCAACCTTTAATTATTAAATAATTAACCTTTAATTATTTAATTCACCCTTTAATTAATTATCTTTAATTAATTAAATTAACCTTTAATTTATTAATTACTATTTAATTAATAAAATTTCAATAAGTGATCATTCCTAACCGCTTACATTAATTAATTAATCTTTAATAAATTAATCATCGTCAAATTTATTACCTTAATTAGTTAATCACATAATTAATCTTTGAAAGAAATCAATTTAAACCTTACTTAAATATTTTAAACTTATCATCCCAAATTAATTTAATACAAATTATAAATTATTCATTCTAAAAAACTCAATAACTAATGAATTAGAAATCATTTAAATCTTCATTAACTTAAGTTAAAACCCATTCTTATCTATGATTTAATCATTACCCACAATATGTTTGAAAACATTTATTTTCCAAATTACTTCCTAAATTTCATTTTTTTGAATTCAACTCTTTTTAAATACACTTAAATATTTAAACACTTTTAAGTTATTTAAACAAAGTTGGAATTTAAAAACTTTATTTATTCTTAATCTAAAATTCCACAATTACTTGAATTTATAGTTAACCTTAGATTTAAAACTCAATTTGAACTTGATTATAAAATTTAATTTAGTTCTTAAATTATGAAACAGGACAAGTTTGAAACCTGTAACTAAGCATCACTCGAGCCTCCCCCCTGTTTCCTTCGAGCCTGACACCATTTTGCTCGAGACCTCCTCCCCTTCTTCTTCTCATACATTTTCCTTCTTTTTATTTAAGTTTAAAATCGAATATCAGAAATATACTCTCGTTCGCTCAGGCGTTACCCGAAGCAACCCGTTCATTTTCTCGAGCATCCACTCGAGTCACTCACCCCCACAAGCTTCTGACATCCTTACACTGCCGTGCACGTGCACGGCACTTCGCCAGCGTTCTGGCGAACCGCGTCATCTCCGGCAAGTCGCGAAACCACATCTCACTCGAAAGCAAAACTCGATTCGACATGTAATACTCGAAATCGAAAAGTACCCATCTGTTCGAACTGGAGCTCGAACACACCCAAAAGCAATCGCCTCCCCCTACTAACGCCGACCACCAGTGGAGACGCGATGCCGACCACAACTCGCCGTTACCCTCCTCAACCATCACCCAAAAATCGCGATCCACTCGATCACTCCACGGTGGCAAAATCACAAGTTTACAGATCATAAGGACAAACGCGAACTAAACCCTACATTCGATTCAAACTAAAAATCCTTGCATTGGAAAAATTATTTAGCATTTTTCCCCATCCCTCCTAACCAGACCTCCTCCAGACGAAGCCACGACCATCACAGATCCTCCGGCCACCAAAACTCGTCCAAAAACCCATTTTCAGTCATCCTCCAAATACACATTCAATTCTACATTAAAAATTCTGATAATTTTTTTTAAAAATCATAACTTTTAAAGTGCATTCAAGTTATAATATCAAAACAAAGAATTAAGATGATTGATTTTCATGTTTTGAGTATCTCTACTGTACTTTACAGTTTTTATTATATATTCTATATCTTAAAATATCAGAATCTATTTTTTAACTTCTGTATTAAGCTTAAACTAAAATATCTTGTTTAGACTTCAAAGCTTAACAGAGATCACATGTAAAGATTTTGAATTTTGAACAAATTCATAAACTCTGAACTAGGAACAGGAAGTTAAAGTCAACAGATATGCATACATTCATATACACAGCCATCATTCATGCAAGCAATATATACTATATCACTGCAACTTTTATCTTGCATATCAAGGTCAATACCAGATTTAAACTTTGTAAAACAATTTGTTTACTCACAGTTTTGAAAAGGCAGAGGCTTGAAACTTGATTTGAAAACAAGAGGACTTGCAAAACTGACAGTTGAAAACTTTGCATCTGTTGTTGTTTTCCAGAGAACGATATCTTGCTTTCAACTTAAAACTGACAGCTTTAAAATTTGAAATGCTAAGACAGGAACATGATGATTCAACCCCAGACTTAATTCCAGGTTTTTGATTTGAAGATGAAACCTGGTTATAGCTTGTAGGAAATTGCTTATAGGGTTTTGGTTTGATTTTCTCTGATTTGAAAATGGTTACAGAGTTTTGAAAATGTTTCAGAGGAGATGATTTCTGTTTTGCATTATTTTAATGAACGAAAAGGAAAGGAGTCTGGATATAAAGAAAACAATGCAGAGGCTAAGTTGTACTTGTACAAGATTTTTATATTTTGATCAGAGATTTTTATCTCTTTAGCTTATCAGGCAGGTTTGGTTTTGGGGCTGAGATGATTTTCAACATTTCGAATTGACATAAGTATGCTAGCATTTAATGTTTTAAGTACTTATGTTTCCTTACTTCTTTTCTTTGCCTGCAAGTCTCAATTGCCATAGTACATATATTTATCTTGCTTTGTAATCTTGTATGTATTTTATTTTGTTTGAGACTTACCTCTTTTCTTGCCCTGCGAATCTAGATATTGCTATAGTGCAAATATTTCTATATTCTATTTTGTTTTAGACTTGTTACTTATATACACATGTTAATAGTATATATATATTTAACTTTGTTTTAATAAAGTTGTTATATTTATTTTATTATGTATGTACTTACAGGTTTGTATGCATACATTTTGTTCTATTGCTTTGTATTTCCTTCACTTAAAAATATTTACTTATTTCATTCCTTTGCAATACTTAGTTTATTTGTTTGTACTAACATATATATATTTTCTTAAGTCTTGTTTCCATATTGTACACTAGAATATGTATATCTATTATTATCATTTATTATTATTATTATTATTAAACCATTTAAACTTAGATTTAAACTCGAATTCAATATACATATATATTAACTTCAAATTTACTCATATACATATATGTTCACATACATACAATATTTACAATATTTTTAAATTTAAATGATTTATACAGAATTTATCTGTACTCGGGGAAACTCATATTACTTTAATCGATTGATTTTACAATTTTTATTCAAAATTCAATAAATTATTAATTTAAATTAAATTAAAATCTGGGGTCGTTACAGACTTCCCCCCTCAAAATAATTTCGTCCTCGAAATTCGCAGGCACGAAACAAAAACAGATGAAGAATGTTTCATCTAATCAAACTGAACATTTATTCTGCATTTGGCTCACCAAATCAGAATATCAATAACAGATACAAGAACGAATCTATTTAACACTTCACAAGATACTCGGGCTATCCAGATTTACGAAATATGCAGTGGCATCGGTTAGTTCGAAGTGATAACTAACCATTCGTAGAATATACTGGGACCCAAAAGAATAGACAGATATTTGGATACAATTTCAGAATTTTAGTTTAAAACTAAAGTATACCTATCAATCATAGCAAACAAAGCAACCAATACATCCAAACAAACAATTTTGGTCCATCCGGAGTTTATGTCCCATATAAATATATCGAATTTTCTTCCTGGATCTACCAGAAATAATCGATGAATAGAGAAAAGATGCTGAACAAAAGAGATTGATAGAGAAAAGATTTGTTTCCTTGTTGCTACAGAGTATTGACCATTTCATAGTGGTATTCCCCTGTCCCCTATCTAGTCCTCTTCTCGCCCTCATATCTACTATCAGTGGATAGTAAGAGAATTTACTGAGGCATACGAACAGATATCTTAAGGATTACACTCATTCTAGAGTTTACTTCACTCTATCTCTAATGAGTTACTTAACGTGTTATACTCCTGAGCTAAAGTTCAACCTTAGCTCTGATACCACATGTAACGATTCGGGTTTTGCCCGTTCGAAAATCAACATCCGTACTTCACATTGTACTAGAATGCCGCAGATTCGACAGTTCAAATCTGATTCACCGGAGCTATAACACAATTAAGTAAATAACACAGCAGAAGAAAAGAATAATACATTGATATACAATATCTGATACAATAGAGGGATACAATGAATATCAATATACATCAGAGATATGATACAACAAATAGCAGCGGAAAAGAAAATGATAACTTCAGCAGCGGATAGAATATCTCCAATAGAATGCTCCAATCCATAGCTAGCGGAAAGCAAGGTCAGTCGTCCAAGGACTGACTAGCTCCAGATAATCTACTCAACCTGAATATCTAACAAACCCAACTCTAGACTGCCCGTGTGGAAAATAGTGGGAACCCAGAGTTTAGGAAGGGAACAATAAACTCCGAGTCAGTCGTGGGACTAGTGTGAGCAACAAAAACAGTTTATCTTTAAACAAACACAAAAGGTTTTAAACATTGAAATCTGCAATGCTTTTAGAAAATGAAACTACCATAAGGCCTCCCGCACACACACACAATGCAAACGCAGAATCGGAGGAGATTTCTTCTTATGATAGTCAAAGATGCTTACTACGCAAATCATTGAATTATTATTATTAGTGCATAGTGCAGAAAACATTTCAAAAGTATAATATTAATCTTAGCCAGCATAGACATTCCGAACTATGCCTACTATAGCTACCATTTAAACAGTGGGGCGCCACCATAAGTAAATGGCAGGTTCTACAACTAAAACCGTACTGGTTCGTATTGGAAGAATGGATTTCCAACAAATGGTCAGGCTAAGGAACTTCCTTTCCTCCTGCCGAATGGGATCGCCTCTGGCTGGACGTCCCGAGAGACAAACTGCTCTCTACCAACAAGGCCGGGTTACCCCTGTAACAGGTAACTCACGAATATGCCACCCCCCGGTCCTTTGGGACCTTTATCCGAGCGCTCGGTAACCAACATCACACATAATAAATACGTGTATCCACATGAGTAAGTATCAGGGCTCCATACCATAATACCACCCCTTTCCAGAAGGAAATGACATACCCTAAAGGGCGCGACCCTCATAACCTTGCCGCAACATTCCTGTTTTGACCATTTCCGGGTTGTGAGGCCCTGACGAAGTCTCGTCCACAAAGCTACGCTTTTTCAAAAAGCCACGCTTTGGGTCAACAGATGATCAACCTATGATCACAAAGATAAATGATCAAACAAATGATCATATCACAAATGATCAAACACTGATCATCACATAGCAACACTCAGCATGTCACATTACCAAATTGGGAATATATCGCTGATAAATTTCAACTACATAACCTCTGAGCTCGTACGTCTCAGAGAAGGGTGTTAAGTTAAGAGAATAAATTCTCCGCCACCAATAGAAATGTATTTGAAAGAAATCAGCTTTATATCTCAAAGTGTAATGTCAGACATACAATCCATACAAGTCTGTTCCAGGTTCGAACAGAACCGAAGGCACTTCTCATGAAGCCCTTGCAAATCCGGATAATTTCCAATCACGTCCGGACTTCCCGTCACTAAGGGTGATAAAACCTCTATACCGGGGATCAGCCGATGCAGAGTAACTCGACGGTAATCCTTCCGTTTTCAAAAATATCTGGTCTTCAACACCGGTCTTCAAATGCTATCCATAACGACGTATCACATATTCAGAATGGGTTATACGACCCAAAGGTCCTCTCCCGGCTAAACCGAATAGTGAGCGTAATATTTAAAAACATATGGATATGGGATTTCAATTAAGTCACAACTTATTACCCAAACCTTTCTTTCCAAATGGTTTAACAAATTACCATTTTCAAATCTTTAAACAAAAAGATTCAATCCTTACGGTTTAAACAGTTTCCACACTTTAATCCTTTAAACAAAAGATTCATTCACGGATTTTCCAAATTAATTTCCATTTCAATTTGATTAACTCGTTAAATCTTTAAATCAAGATTTAACTTATAGCTTTCAAAACAATCCCATTTCAAATGATTTAAACCAATCATTATTTTAAATCTGTTAAAGATAACAGATTCAAATCATAGCTTTTCAAAACAATTTTATTTCAAGTTGGATTAACTCATTCGGTCTTTGAATCAAAGACTCATTTACAGTTTTCAAAACATTTCAATTTTATTTTAAACTTGAAACCTTTCAACATAATTTGGAAATTCATTTCTTAAAATGAAAGCTATTATTATTTGAAAACAAATAGTCTTCTTTTTCGGAAAAATCCAGTTTTATTTACACGAGTGAAAACTTTGAATTTAAATTCAAATTCCCAAATCAATATCTTTAAAATGGTTCAACCCATATATACAGCATCTTCAATCCTTAGTTTCAAATCATAGAATTCAATTTCAAATATTAAATCCAAATTTAAATCAAATTATTTAAATTTTCAAACTCGATTAAGTTATTCAAAATAACTTTTATCTTTGAAATTCCATTTCAAAAGCTTTTCACTTTAAACCCGAATTTCCAATTTCAAAATCAATTGAAATTAAAATTTCAATTTTAAAAACGTTGAATTTACATTATCTGTGACTTAACCGATTTCCACGTGAAATCCATATTTGTGTGTGTAAAGGTGTAGTCCAGGGGTTTCACACAATAGTGCAACACAATGAATCATCACAGATCAAAATACAGGATATAGTTGATAAGCGATATAAACTATAATGCTTATCGTTCATGTATAGGCCACAGATATATATTACAGATAAGTAAAATACAGATCACAACATAAATCAGGATGTATCACAAAGCATCATGTATCAAGGATATCAAACAATCAAATCATTCAATAAAATTCAAACATTCATAAGTAAGGTCAGTTAATTGTCTGATAAATTCAAATCAGATTAATTTCTTATGAATTACTAATCCTGGTTAATTACAAATCATTTTGATTAATTAGTCTTTAATCATTTATTAATTAACCATTAATAACAAATTAATTAACCTTTAATTATAATTCATCAACCTTTAATTATTAAATAATTAACCTTTAATTATTTAATTCGCCCTTTAATTAATTATCTTTAATTAATTAAATTAACCTTTAATTTATTAATTACTATTTAATTAATAAAATTTCAATAAGTGATCATTTCTAACCGCTTACATTAATTAATTAATCTTTAATAAATTAATCATCGTCAAATTTATTACCTTAGTTAGTTAATCACATAATTAATCTTTGAAAGAAATCAATTTAAACCTTACTTAAATATTTTAAACTTATCATCCCAAATTAATTTAATACAAATTATAAATTATTCATTCTAAAAAACTCAATATCTAATGAATTAGAAATCATTTAAATCTTCATTAACTTAAGTTAAAACCCATTCTTATCTATGATTTAATCATTACCCACAATATGTTTGAAAACATTTATTTTCCAAATTACTTCCTAAATTTCATTTTTTTGAATTCAACTCTTTTTAAATACACTTAAATATTTAAACACTTTTAAGTTATTTAAACAAAGTTGGAATTTAAAAACTTTATTTATTCTTAATCTAAAATTCCACAATTACTTGAATTTATAGTTAACCTTAGATTTAAAACTCAATTTGAACTTGATTATAAAATTTAGTTTAGTTCTTAAATTATGAAACAGGACAAGTTTGAAACCTGTAACTAAGCATCTCTCGAGCCTCCCCCCTGTTTCCTTCGAGCCTGACACCATTTTGCTCGAGACCTCCTCCCCTTCTTCTTCTCATACATTTTCCTTCTTTTTATTTAAGTTTAAAATCGAATATCAGAAATATACTCTCGTTCGCTCAGGCGTTACCCGAAGCAACCCGTTCATTTTCTCGAGCATCCACTCGAGTCACTCACCCCCACAAGCTTCTGACATCCTTACACTGCCGTGCACGTGCACGGCACTTCGCCAGCGTTCTGGCGAACCGCGTCATCTCCGGCAAGTCGCGAAACCACATCTCACTCGAAAGCAAAACTCGATTCGACATGTAATACTCGAAATCGAAAAGTACCCATCTGTTCGAACTGGAGCTCGAACACACCCAAAAGCAATCGCCTCCCCCTACTAACGCCGACCACCAGTGGAGACGCGATGCCGACCACAACTCGCCGTTACCCTCCTCAACCATCACCCAAAAATCGCGATCCACTCGATCACTCCACGGTGGCAAAATCACAAGTTTACAGATCATAAGGACAAACGCGAACTAAACCCTACATTCGATTCAAACTAAAAATCCTTGCATTGGAAAAATTATTTAGCATTTTTCCCCATCCCTCCTAACCAGACCTCCTCCAGACGAAGCCACGACCATCACAGATCCTCCGGCCACCAAAACTCGTCCAAAAACCCATTTTCAGTCATCCTCCAAATACACATTCAATTCTACATTAAAAATTCTGATAATTTTTTTAAAAAATCATAACTTTTAAAGTGCATTCAAGTTATAATATCAAAACAAAGAATTAAGATGATTGATTTTCATGTTTTGAGTATCTCTACTGTACTTTACAGTTTTTATTATATATTCTATATCTTAAAATATCAGAATCTATTTTTTTAACTTCTGTATTAAGCTTAAACTAAAATATCTTGTTTAGACTTCAAAGCTTAACAGAGATCACATGTAAAGATTTTGAATTTTGAACAAATTCATAAACTCTGAACTAGGAACAGGAAGTTAAATTCAACAGATATGCATACATTCATATACACAGCCATCATTCATGCAAGCAATATATAATATATCACTACAACTTTTATCTTGCATATCAAGGTCAATACCAGATTTAAACTTTGTAAAACAATTTGTTTACTCACAGTTTTGAAAAGGCAGAGGCTTGAAACTTGATTTGAAAACAAGAGGACTTGCAAAACTGACAGTTGAAAACTTTGCATCTGTTGTTGTTTTCCAAAGAACGATATCTTGCTTTCAACTTAAAACTGACAGCTTTAAAATTTGAAATGCTAAGACAGGAACATGATGATTCAACCCCAGACTTAATTCCAGGTTTTTGATTTGAAGATGAAACCTGGTTATAGCTTGTAGGAAATTGCTTACAGGGTTTTGGTTTGATTTTCTCTGATTTGAAAATGGTTACAGAGTTTTGAAAACGTTTCAGAGGAGATGATTTCTGTTTTGCATTATTTTAATGAACGAAAAGGAAAGGAGTCTGGATATAAAGAAAACAATGCAGAGGCTAAGTTGTACTTGTACAAGATTTTTATATTTTGATCAGAGATTTTTATCTCTTTAGCTTATCAGGCAGGTTTGGTTTTGGGGCTGAGATGATTTTCAACATTTCGAATTGACATAAGTATGCTAGCATTTAATGTTTTAAGTACTTATGTTTCCTTACTTCTTTTCTTTGCCTGCAAGTCTCAATTGCCATAGTACATATATTTATCTTGCTTTGTAATCTTGTATGTATTTTATTTTGTTTGAGACTTACCTCTTTTCTTGCCCTGCGAATCTAGATATTGCTATAGTGCAAATATTTCTATATTCTATTTTGTTTTAGACTTGTTACTTATATACACATGTTAATAGTATATATATATTTAACTTTGTTTTAATAAAGTTGTTATATTTATTTTATTATGTATGTACTTACAGGTTTGTATGCATACATTTTGTTCTATTGCTTTGTATTTCCTTCACTTAAAAATATTTACTTATTTCATTCCTTTGCAATACTTAGTTTATTTGTTTGTACTAACATATATATATTTTCTTAAGTCTTGTTTTCATATTGTACACTAGAATATGTATATCTATTATTATCATTTATTATTATTATTATTATTAAACCATTTAAACTTAGATTTAAACTCGAATTCAATATACATATATATTAACTTCAAATTTACTCATATACATATATGTTCACATACATACAATATTTACAATATTTTTAAATTTAAATGATTTATACAGAATTTATCTGTATTCGGGGAAACTCGTATTACTTTAATCGATTGATTTTACAATTTTTATTCAAAATTCAATAAATAATTAATTTAAATTAAATTAAAATCTGGGGTCGTTACAATATGTGATTAGACATATTAAGTGGAATAAATTTATAATAATTTGGAATAAAGTAAAATTAAAATTTATTGAATAAATTATGAGTATAATAAATTATTTTCAAATTCATAAATTTAGGAAGTATTAATTGGATGATAAGATAATGAAATTAGAAATAGTCAAGATTTATTTAACATAAGTAAAATCAAATGGATGAAATCAATTATTAATTTAAGTTGAAATTTCCATGGTTTTAAATTTTATCATCTTCTTTGCTTTCCAATCTCTTTTCTTTCGGGTTGTTTCTATTCTCCTACCTTCTTCTTTTCGGGGACAAAAAGTTTTGAGTGGTGGAGAGTGTAACGGCCCATAAATTTTCAATAATTAAAGTTGTCAATTTAATAAGATTTTGGTAAATAAATTTGGAAGAAATAAAAAAAACTTTGTAATTTAATAATGAAATCAATGCCAAAATGAAATGTAACAATGTATTTAAAAGATAATTTTTAACAACTGAAATGAAATTACAATTTATTGAAGTAATGTAAATTGTTATACTTGGCTATAAATTTATGTAAGAAAACAAATGCAAACATTAAATTTTATAAATGATTTAGTATGAAATAAATGACCATTGAATAAAGATTAGGTATATAAGAATGGTAACATTTGTTTGTGAACAATGAATTCAAAAGTGTGATTAAAAGTTATAGTAACGGTTGTAAGTTACTATTTAATTGGTCTATTAATCTAGTTGTAAATGTTACATTTGGGTATAAAACTGAATATAAGTAAATAAATGTAAGTTTTGTACGGATAAATGAATTAGTATGTAATTTATGGTAATTGAATGAATTAAACATTGTGTAAGCAATTATGATAATTAGTGGACATAATAAACCGGAGTGTAATATAAAGATAATGATAACATTTATTGCAAGTTACATTTTATTTAGGCTGCTAAATTTAAAGTAGGAAATCAATTACATTTAAATGTAAGTAAATATTCATTAATATGAGATAGGACAGTAATTGTAAAGTGTGAATATAATGAAATAAATGGAAATGTATATTTTATTCATAGATAAAAAGAAAAGAATGAAACCAAGTTGAATAAATTGATTAAGGTTTTAATTATAATAAATGTCAATTTGGATTTTGTTTGTAATTTATTTTCCAAATACAATAAAATAAACATTTTCTGAAAATTTTTATTTTGGTCAGCTTTGGTCAAATTTGAATTTCGGATTAAAATTTAAAATTTGAATTTTTAAATTTTAATCTTTTTCTTTGAAGCAGAATATAATTCTAATATCCGTTCTTGTAACGTCTCGGATTTTTCGCGTTCGAAAATCGACATCCATACTTTACATCGTACTCGAATGTCATAGATTCGACCGTTCAAATCCGATTCGCCGGAGCTTATAACAACATTAAGTAAATAACACAGCGGAAGAAAAGAATAATACATTGATATACAATATCTGATACAACAGAGCGATACAATGAATATCAATATACATCAGAGATATGATACAACAAATAGCAGCGGAAAAGAAAACGATAACATCAGCAGCGGATAGAATATCTCCAATAGGATGCTCCAATCCATAGCTAGCGAAAAGCAAGGTCAGTCGATGAACTCCAAGAACTGAACTAGCTCCAGATAATCTACTAAACCTGAATATCTGAAAAACCCAACTCTAGACTGCCCGTGTGGAAAATGGTGGGCACCCAGAGTTTAGGAAGGGAACAATAAACTCCGGATCAGTCATGGGACTGGTGTGAGCAACGAAAACAGTTTATCTTTAAACAATCAACAAAAGAATTTTAAACATTGAAATCCATAATGCTTTTGGAAAATGAAACTACCATAAGACCTCCCACCACACACACAATGCAAACGCAGACTTGGAGGAGATTTCTTCTTATGATAGTCAAAGATGCTTACTACGCAAAAATCAAATCATTTTTGATATTATTATTAGTGCATAGTGTAGAAAACATTTCGAAAGTAGAATATAAATCTTAGCCAGCATAGGTACCATTATATTATGCCTGCTATAGCTACCATATTAGATGGCAGGTTCTACAACTAATACCGTACACAGTTCGTATTGGAAGATGGATTTCCAACAAATGGTCAGGCCAAGGAACTTCCTATCCACGATGGGTACGTCCCTGGAATAGACGACCCGAGAACCTAACCGGATCTCTGCCAACACAAGGACGGGTTACCTCTGCAAAAATAGGTAACTACTAACACGCGTATGCCATCCCCCGATCGTCACCGATCTTCCCGAGGATCCCCGATTTCCAACAAACCACAAAGTAATAAATTTGCAACAACTACAGAGGTTAAGTATCTGGGCTCCATACCATGATACCACCTTTATCCAGAAGGAATGACATACACTAAGGGGCGCTACTCCCTAGAACCTTGCCGCATCTTTCCTGTTTTGACCATTTCCGGGGTGTGAGGCTCGACGAAGTCTCGTCCACAAAGCTACGCTTTGTCACAAAGCCATGCTTCGGGTCAAACAAATGATCAACCTATGATCACAAAGATATAAAATCAAAGAAATGATCATATCGCAAATGATCAAACACTGATCATCACACAGCAACACTCAGCATGCCACATTACCAAATTGGGATATATCGCTGATAAATTTCAACTATATAACCTCTGAGCTCGTACGTCTCAGAGAAGGGTGTTAAGCTAAGAGAATAAATTCTCCGCCACCAACAGAAATGTATTTGAAAGAAATCGGCTTTATATCTCAAAGTGTAATGTCAGACATGTATCCATATAAGTCTGTTCCGGGTTCGAACAGAACCGAAGGCACTTCTCACGAAGCCCTTGCAATTCCGGATAATTTCCAATCACGTCCGGACTTCCCGTCACAAAAGAGTGATATAAATCTCTATACCGGCGCGACTCAGTGCAGAGACATTCGACAGGTTGTCCTTTCATTTTCGAAAAATATCTGGTCTTCAACACCGGTCTTCAAATGCTATCCATATACGACGTATCACTATTTGGAATGAGTTATACGACCCAAAGGTCCTTTCCCGGCTAACCCGAATAGTGAGCGAATATTTAAAAACATACGGATATTGGGATTTCAATTAAGTCACAACTTAAACCCAAACTTTCTTTACAAATGGTTTAACAAATTACCATTTTAATCTTTTAAACAAAAAGATTCAATTCACAAAGTTCACTTAATTTCACAAAGATTCATTCACAGATTTTCCAAATCGATTTCCATTTCAGTTTAATTAACTCGTTAAATCTTTAAATCAAAGATTTAACTCATAGCTTTCAAAACAATTTCATTTCGAATGGTTTAAATAAATCATCAATTTAAATCTGTTAAAATAAACAGATTTAATTCATAGCTTTCAGAAAGAATTCATTCATAACTTGGAAAATCATTTTTTTTTTTCAATTTAATCTTGAAATTCCTTTAATTTAAACTGGAATTTCTTTTCTTATCTAAAAGCTTTTATCATTTGAAAACAACAGTTTTCAATTTGGAAATCTGATTCATTCATACGAGTTGAAATCCTTGGGTTAAATTCAAATTCTCAAATTAATACTTTAAAATGGTTTAATTCATACAAACACATTTATATCATCTTTTATCCCTAGTTTCCAAATCATAGATTTAATTTCAAACTTGAATTCAAATTTAAATCAAATTATTTAAATTTTCAAAACTCGGTTGAGTTATTCAAAATAACTTTTATCTTTGAAATTCCATTTCAAAAGCTTTTCACTTTAAACCCGAAATTTCCAATTTCAAAAACATCAAATTTAATTTATCTGTGACTTAACCGATTTCCTCGTGGAATCCATATTTGTGTGTGAATGGTGTGGTCCAGGGGTTTAACATAATAGTGCACAACATCAATCATCACAGATTTATCGATAAGCGGTATAATCGATAACGCTTATCTTTATTCACAAATCACAGGTATAATAAACTTATCGGTCACAAAGATTCACAATTATAATTCGATGTGGGTTTCGGATAACCAACTGGAATCCGACTCCCTGTCGCATCGAAATTCAAATGTCGTTTTACGGGCAAAGGGTTTCATATTCACATAGTAATATATCACAGAAACGGAAAATCTCAGATCACAACATAAATCAGGATGTATCACAAAGCATCATATATCAGGGATATCAAATAATTCACATTAAATAGAATCCAAACATTCATAAGTAAGGTCAGTTAAATTATCTGATTAATTCAAATCAGATTTATTTCTTATGAATTTATTTCTAATCCTGGTTAATTAATTATTGATAAATTACAAATTATTTTGATTAATTTTTCTTTAATCATTTATAAATTAATCATTAATAATGAATTAATTAACCTTAAATTATTCAATTCACTATTAAATTAATTATCTTCAATAGATAAATTAACCCTTAATTACTCACCATTTAATTTATTATTTTAAATTTTAAATTAATTAGTTTTAAATTAAAAATTTATTGATCTTAGTTAATTATAAAACCAATATAAATTAACTTAACTTTTAAGTTAACAAATTAAAATATCAAATCAACTCTTAATTACTTAATTAAGTTTTATTTAAAATAACCTTCTTTTTCCATGAGTTTAAAACATTTTAGTTTAAACTTAATTAATTTTAAAAGAATATTGTTATTACAAAATCTCTCAACACAAATTGATATTCGTTCTTAACAAAAATTATTTAAGGAAAAATAAGTTTACAAATTTAACTGATTTCAATTTGTTCAATTTTTATAAAATCTGGAAATTAAAGACCCGAGGTCTGCTTCGAGTCATACCCGAGAAAAACTGACCTTTTCTTCGAGTTTTTCCAGAAATCGACCCGAGTGCCCTTTTTTCGACTTAAAATTTGTTTAAGTGTTTTCGACCCGGCGCACCCCCAAATTCACTCGAGTTCGACTTCGAGTCGAATGCCTGTTTCCCCATACTTGAACGCGAGTTCCATCTTCCTCCCCAAAACATCTCAAACCCAAACGAACCAGCATGCACGTGCACGTGCACAGATCGTCAACGACGATCTCGCCTCCAGCGACTCCACGAACAAGTCGCCCATCCACCCCACACTCGATTCCTACCACCCAGACTCCATCACCATCCCAAAATCGAAATCAAGACCTCCGATCGAATTGGAACAGAAACCTCGACCACGATTCCTCCTCGTCCTCACTGCTTCGACCATCGTTGGTACTAAAACTCCGGCCACGTCTTCGACAAACCCCGAACTTCCACCACCCTGAGTCCTGTAGAGCTCGATCAACTCGAGATGCCTCACCAACCAAAAATCTCGACCTCACAAAGAACTAGGGTTAGAAACTTCAACTCGTTGCCGACGTCACCACCGTGATCTATCCACCATCCCTATATTTTTCCTCGACACTTCGTTGGCTCCTCCACCTCCTCGAGAAACTCCAGCCTTCCCAAATACTTAGATCACCAGAGAACCCAAATATTCCCATTTCTATTCAAACCCAAACTACTACCTCAACGCTTGATTAAAAATAGTAATTTTGGTTTTAAAAATCAAGTTTTTGTTTGAGGATTTGATTCATGAGCCTAAACCCCTGATTTATAAGAATTGAGCTTTAACTTATTTAAGGTTTCCACTGTTATTTTATAATTTCCAGAACTAGTACAACCTGTTTTTCTTTTAACAAAATTTTTAGATTCAAGTGTATGTTGTAACAAACATTTTATGTTCAGAACTTAAGTTTTATCAAAGTTCGAATTTAGAGCAAATGCATTTTTTGATGAATATTCAAGCCTGAAGTCAAAACAGTTTTGTTCAGAGGCTACAACAGGGTACACAAACATCATCTATATACACAGACAGAACCATATATACCAGCATACTTAATTTAAATCACACTTCTGCAAATAGTTTCAGATGCTTAAGTTTAAAAAAAATGATGTTACTCGCTGATAAAAGGATTTTTGTTTAGAAGATTGCTCACAAACAAAAACAAACAGGTTCAGGAAGGAGATTTGCTCACCTGGAACAAGAAGAAAGAACAGAGGACATAAAATCAACAGCAGTGATTAAGGGATGAACAGAGTCTCTTCAATGTTGAACTGGAAGCTGGATCTTCCTTTGATCTTTAATACTCTAGTTTGGATTATTGTTTTCAAGTTGAAGTTTGTTTTGTTTAAGTTTAAAGATGATACACTTTAGTTTTTCTCAGTTTCGAATGAACAAACTGATATGAGGAAGGCTTGATAAAAGAGTGAGTTTGCTGGTTAAAATATTTGGTACAAGGTGATGATAAAATTTGTACAAGTTTTGATCAGTGATATTTTCGTTTGGGGGCTATGCAGATTTGTTGTAGTGGCTGAAGTGATGTTGTTATTAATTGCCTTGTACAACATCACCTTATTTTATTTCTTCTTTGTTTTCTTTATGCTTTTGTACTTGGTTATGCATGTTAATGTATTTATTAACTTCAGCCTTACTTCGGCTGAGATGATGTTTGTGGTGGCTTGCATTACTTGTTGTGATATGCTATTGTACTTTATCATTTACTTTTATTTGTGTTCATGTTTTACTCGGCTGGGATGATGGTGCTTGGTACATAGATATGTTTATTTTTATTACTTTGCCATGTTATACATTGTTATGTTGTCTTCTTTTGTTTTGTGATTTACAATTCAGTTTGTATTTGTTCAAGTTGTATTTGATATTTTATTGTTAAATTAGTTTACTTTACTTTGCATACTTGTATTTGTTTTGTTTTCTAAGTGTTGTAGGCTATGATATACTTTTGTAAGCTAGAGGTATATGGCATAAATTGTTAAGCCTTGTTCATATCAAAATATATTTTGTTCTTTGCTTTTTTTATTATTTTATAAATTTAAAAAAAATGAATTTCTATTTTAAATACGTTGCTTGAATTTAACTATATGTTACTTTATATTTTACTTTTATCTCAACTTAAATATCTATTCCTAGAAGTTTATAAGTTCATTTCATATTTTATATAACCACAGATTTATTCGAAATTTATTCGAATGTATTTCTATCTCAATTATTTATTTATAATTTAAACACAAATCAAATATATATTATATTATTTCAAATTTAGTCAGATATGTCCAAATACAGATATATATTCTCATATATACAATAATTTAAATTTTTAAACGATTTATACAGAATATATTTGAAGATCGGGAAAACTCGCAATCCATTTATCGTTTAATTATACAATTTTAATTCAAAAATTAATTTAATTATCAATTAAATATTTGTAAAATTCGGGGTCGTTACAGTTCTGCTTTTCGTTTTGCTAAATTCTGATTTATACTTTTTAAAAATTGGATAAATTACAGCGTTTTACACGCAATTAAAATTCTGTATTTTATTTTATATTTTTCTATGTCCATCTCTATTCTTTCTTTCTATTTTTTTTATTTTGTATAAACATTCATTTTATTTATTGGATTGCTACTTGTTTACATCTTTTATTTATCGCTTGGAAGAATCAAAGGGATATATGTTTCATTGTTTTAATTTCTTGCATTTTCATTTGCATGGCCTCTTTATTACTTGCCCTAGCCATTCACTCTTGCCTTTCTTGGCCGTGTGTTCCTATCTCAATCACGTACAAGAATATTTCATTCTCATCTCAATATCCTCATTTTCATTTGCATTTAAGAATAAATTATATACCAGTTTCTTTCTCCTTAATTTATGCCTCTTTTGTTTCTTAGCATTCACTCCTTTGCTTGCCATCCAAACCTTCTCTAGCCGTGAGAAACACTCCTCTAACTCACACACAAAACATTCTCACTTTTTTTCATTTCCTAATATTTGTTTTATAGTGTTGCCTTTTTATTTTCCAAACCATTCAAACTCTTGCCTTTAATATCCTAGCCTCTTTATTTCTTTCCTTTAGCCGTGCCTTTTACTTGCAATTCACATACAAAATTCATTCCATCTCTTCTCTTTTCATTTCTCAAGATCTATTTCCATGGCTCCCTTCTCTTCTTCCTTTTCCATTTTTATTTTTCTTTTGTCTTCTTTCTTCATGCATATGCTCGGCTCCACCTTGTCCATGCCTTGCCGACCATCACACCACCACCATGATCACCTCCACCAACCATCACCACCATCTCATGCCTAGTCGTGACCCTAAACCCAAACAACATCACCATATCTCCTTTAAACAACCTAGGCTGAACCATTTACCTTAGATCTGAACCATGGCCGAGCCCCTTGTTGATTTAAAACA
Organism: Allium fistulosum; assembly: GCA_030737815.1. NCBI lineage: Eukaryota > Viridiplantae > Streptophyta > Magnoliopsida > Asparagales > Amaryllidaceae > Allium > Allium fistulosum. The sequence continues at coordinate 1,392,621,800 of CM060902.1, forward strand.
AGGTTATGTCATTTTTTATTTCATATATTTTCATTGTACAATCCATCTATTCTTTGTATTGAATCATACACTTATGTTTGTGATATTTGTTTGCATACAAGATTGGATCTGACTATCCATCTACTCAACAACAAAAAAATCTAGTCGTGTCTTTTCGTGCTTTGGGGAGTTTGGATCTGTGTTTTGAATTTGATTTCTAGCTTTTAAAAGGTGAGTTTATCACTCTCGACATAAGTACTTTTATAATTGTGAAACAATGGCATGTTAATTGTAGAAAATTTATATGTTATGTTCATATATGCATGTGATATGATTATATGATGTTAAATTCTGTTTATATATTTGTCACATCATCTGATATGATATTATAGGTTCTACTGTTCATTTATTTTCTGTTTCTCACACTGCAAGTTCCCTATCACTATGGGTTGAAATGATACATACCCGAACGGACATTAGAATAAGGCAAAATCATTATGAGCTGAAATGATAGGCTTGAACGATTTTATTTTATTTTATTTGACTTGGGATTGCGGGTTAGAAATGATAGAACCCGGATTTTTCTTTTTAAATTACGGATTGAAATGATGCATATCCGTATCACTTGACCTAGGTTAGAAAATATTATACAGGCCCATGGTCATATTTTAAATAATATTTTCCTAAAAATTTATTAAGTATTTTTAAATAAAATTTCCTCAAAGATTATTAAGTATTTTGAGTTTTATAGATATACGAAATTTTAACTTAAATTTTGATTTAATGCTTTAAATTATAAAGGTGTATTGGTTTTTCTATAAGTTAAAATTTTATAAGTTAATAATTGGTTTTAAGTTTAATTACGGATATTTATTAATGATAAATAACTTAATAATTGAATTTGACCTAATATGGAAGTTTTTAGTCTAACCTAGTAATTGTGATGAATTTTACTTTATGAAACAGACATGTTTTGTGTAAAAAAATAATGTATTTTGAACTGATAAAATGGAATACAGTTTTAATTGGACATTTTGTAATAAAATGTATTTAACTAGAAAATCATAGTTAATTGATGTCTAAATGAATAAATCTAAAAGTAAAAGTGATTGTTATATTAACTATGATAAAATATTCTTTTGTGAAATGTTATGTTTTGTAAAATAAATAGTTATGATTTTAAATGGAAAAATGTAACTTTAATTATGACCTAACTTGATAATTGGAAATTTGGTTTTTCAAATGGAAATTTTAAGTTAAGTAAATAAATAGAAATTTAGTTTTATGTATGAAATGGGTATTTTAAAATAAAGTGTTGGGTTAGTGGTTAAAAATAAAAGTTAAGTAAAATAGTGTATTTTGACTTAATAAATGAATTATGGTTTAAAATTGGATATTCATTTATAAAGTTTTATTTTATTAAATCATAAGTTAAATGATATCCAAATGAATGTTTTTGAAGTATGAAATATGATTTTATAAGTTAAAAATGGCTAAAATTGAAGTTTTAATGTTTCTGAAAAGTTATAATAAAAATATGGAATTTTATTGGTAGCATTTACAAAATGATGTGGTTTAAAATGGCATTTGTTAAGTGCTATCATTTCTGAAATTTAACTAAGTTCTGAAATAACCAAATACTATTACAGCATTTTATAAGTGCTGCTGTTCTGAATTTAACTATGTTTTCAAACAACTAAATACCTATTACAGCACTTTACAAGTGCTGCTGTTTCTGAAACTAAGCTGTTTGAAAATAACTAAATGTTTATTATAGCACTTTATAAGTGCTGCTGTTTTGAATTTGACAGTGTTTTTGAAATGTTAATATATTTACCATAACACTTTATAAGTGCTGTTGTTGCTGAAATTATAATGAACTTTGGAAATGAATATATTTGGAAGATTTTGACATTTAATTTAAATGGTTTAAATGAATATGTTTTGAGGTGAAATATAAATCATTTTTGAAATTTATAAGTTAATACAATGTTTTCGAAATTGGTAAAATTGAACGAATGAACTTAAAAATGCTATAACTTTGGTAATGAATATTATTTTTAAGGGTGTTATGATTTTTCTAAATATTATGATTTCCAAATGATAACATTTTTAATTTATATGGTTTCAAAGTATTATGGTTTCAAAGTGTTTGGTTTCAAAGGTGTTATAACTTTGGAAGTACTATGATTTTGGAAATGAATTTATTTGAAATAGTATTTAATTAAGAATTTTCTTTGAATATATTGATTTGCAATTGAAGTATAAACTAGTTTGAAATGGATATGATATTTTGGTTTTGAAGTATAAACTAGTTTTGAAATGGATAATGATATTTTGGTTTTGGAGTATAAACTAGTTTTGGATATGATATTTTGGTTTTGAAGTATAAACTAGTTTGAAATAGACATGATATTTGGTTTTGAAGTATGAATTATTTTGAAATAAATATCCATGGGTTATAATAACGATTGGTTGGCAAAGAGACAGGGATCGGATATGGGCATACTCTCTTGTCGATACCGAAAACCACTTTGACAACCGTGTACGCGGTGGAGATTCCAGAATGAAGTAGGATGGTGGTGACGATTCCTATTGAGGTATATACGTGGACCCGACTCCCGTGAGTTGGCATAAGGTGGCTAAAACAGGAGCGATTGACGGGCCAATGAGGTAGCACCTCTGATCGGACGCATTTCTTCGATACCATTCTATTACTTTGTGATTGATTTGGTGGCCACCCTTCGATTTTTGATTTGGGAGTGTGTTCCGAGGTGGGCGGTAGTGGCTGCTATGCGTTTCCACCAGCCCGGATGCGTAATTGGTATATCTACCCTGGCATTTCCTAGTTGTGCTGTGTCACCTACCATATCGAGGTTTACTACGAGTTTGGATTTGTGCCGTAGCCTGTGGAGTATTTAGGGTAGCTCCCGATCTTGGGGTACGCTGATACTGGATAGACTACTGGGACTATTATGTGTTAAGGTGGAAAATGTAAAGCCTTAATGCTATTTAAAAGTAAGTTTATTTTATTATTAGACATTATTATAATAGCGAATATTATACATAGTGGATAGTTTAATGGATCCTTAAAGAATGGGCGATCGCAAGCATTCTTTAAGTTACTTGTACCTTTATATTACAGTTCACTTGAGTTGGTTTACATTGTATAACTATGTATGTCCTGACTCGAGTGTTTTGTGTTTTGCTTTACGCTCGGGTCAGACTGAGTGATACAGCATTCGAGACTCACCTTTGGAGTTGGAGCTTTTCTTGAAGATCCAGCTATCTATTTCGCTTTCAGTTATCCAGTTGGTTCCAGAGATGTATTCTGATTTATACTTGATTATCGTATTGAGACTTCTGTTGTATCTTATTACTTCTGTTGTATCTTGTTAACTCTGATGTATATATAGTAGCTTTATGAACTACTATTTATTTGCTTCCGCTGCATTGTTATATTACTCTATGTTTATGATCTGTGATTTAGTTACTGTATATTCTGAGTTTTGCCAAATTTTATTTACAATTCGGTATTTTGAGCAATTAAAGTCCGACATGTGCGGATGCGAATGGTTGAAAATATCGGGTCATTACAAAGGTCGAGTTAAGCGTGGTGATATGGGTTGGCTACAAGCAAAGGCGGTGATGGTGTGAGTTTACGTGCCAGGCTCGGCTGCACAAGTGGAGGAGGCGGTTACCATATGAGGGATGGATGCGCTCAGGTGCGCGATGGGGTAGGTGAGCACGTGGAAGATGTGTCGGCCGATGGGCTTTGGGCGCGGAGGAGTTTGAGGTAGAGGAAATATTGGTTCTGCAAACAAACGAAGGAGAAGGTGATGAACAGTGCGAGAGTTAAATATAAGCTTTGAAATGTATTATATTTTTATATCAAAAGAAATTAACCGACTGGAAGTGAACGAACGAAAACAAAATATTATATTTAAGGTGTGGAATAGCAATAGTCTCAGAATAACAAAAGTCAGAAGTTGGATTTTGGAAATATTAACAACTGATGGCTATACGTTTACACAATGGATAACGAAAGGGCAGGTGTTTGCACAAAAAATGGACAAACACCTCGAAGTTGTATGAATTAGTAGATCTTATGTTATTCTTAGTGATTTGAGCGATTTATGCAAATATATGAAAAACAGGGGCTAAACTGTAAAAAGACACGCAGATTTATAGTGGTTCAGCCAGAATGTGCCTACGTCCACTTTATATGTTATTTCTCTTCTCTTATTCTGATTACAAGTACAAAGCTTTGATACAAGTAAAAGAAAGTTGTTTGAAAGTTCCTTCCGTGCTTGAGCTCTCAAACCTGTCCCCATTGCTGTACCCCTGCCCCTCTATTTATAGAGTGAGGCTAGGGGTAGGGGTCCAGGATGTGTATAGTCGCTGATGGGCCCGGGCTGATGTGATCTGGCCTGGTACGTCTTGGTTCGGCCTCGCTTGGTTCGGAGGTGGTTGGAGTGTAGAGTGGACCGGTAGTTGCTCGGACCGGTGGTGGGATGGTGAGGTTGGTCCGGTGTGGAGATGGAAGTAGGTTGGTTCGGCAGGAGGATGGTTCGGTGGGAAGCATGGTCCGGTATGGAGATGGAAGTAGGTTGGTTCGGCAGGAGGATGGTTCGGTGGGAAGCATGGTCCGGTATGGAGATGGAAGTAGGTTGGTTCGGTAGGAGGATGGTTCGGTGGGAAGCATGGTTCGGTATGGAGATGAAAGTAGGTTGGTTCGGCAGGAGGGTGGTGGAGTTTTTGGTTCGGCATCTCTTGGAGACGCGTTGATTCGGTTGTAGGAGGCTTTGGCCAAAGATCACATAATAGCAGGAATCCAAAAAGGCTCGAATACGAGTACCGATACGGCTAACCGTTTCTCGGATTTCGTCGTGCACCAAACTCCGAAATGCACAAACAAATATACAACGGAGATCAACACGACGAGACAAACAAAATGGAACACAGATATAAGTGATACGACCGTTCCATCAAAAGTCAATGTTCGTTGCCAAAAATGCTGCAAAAACGCCGAAAATAAGATAGACGGAGCTAGAGCAGTCCAAATTTGACGAAACGAAATACGACGTCACACTCAGAAAATGATTTACCTTTTTATTATATAAAAATATTCATATTTTGAAAATATTTTATTTTCATCAATTTTAACTGATTTAAATTGAAATTGAGAATTACACAACAGGACTAACATTCATATTGACCAGTGAAAATCTACCATTTGCTATGTTTAAATAGACGCATTCCAAATATCAAATTTTCATTGCTAAATTTTACAATTAAATCTCAAGAAAAATTTCAGTTAATTACTTTAATAAAACCATTAAAATTTACGTGTCGTTACAATAAAATTATTCCAATAGTATTCACAATCAGTAATTTTAGTTATAAGACTAAAGTTAAAGATTTTGAGAGTATTATTCAAAATGTAGTAGGTATCCATGCAATCATAGTATACATGTTTAATATCTTCAAAATGCAGTATACAAAAATAACATTTATTATCAATTTGCATATTTTTTCTTTTTAAAAATTCTATAGTATTTAGTTTTCCATGCATGATTAACCACATATGAAGTTTAGATTTATGAGGAGCATTTGTTTTCCAAATAAATTTAAAAGAGTTATTAGCTACACCCGAGAAATTAAGAAATTTATAAAAAGAATTAGAAGTAAATTTCTTACTCTTATCCCATTCCCAGCTAATATTATCATTTTCATTATCAATATTATATTGATTCAATCTAAAATAAAGCAAAGAAAGTTGCCTAAGAGTTGTACCTACTAAAATTCTATTAAACTAAAACTCCAAGGGGGTCATTTTCAGAAGAAAAAACATCTATAATTAAAGCATTCTTAAAATTGCAAATTTCGTAAAGCTCTTTAAATTCTATCCTAAGAGGGATAACAGAAATCTAACAGTCATGCCAAAAAGAAGTACTATTTCCTGAATGAACTATTGTATTAGTACCAAGGTTAAAATTCACATGACATTTTAAAATTGATTTCCAAAAATTAGACAATTTATTTATAACTGTAGAAGTAATTTGATGTAAATTATTACTACCATTATAGTAATATTTAGAATGATTTCTTTCCAAATAGGGTTATCGTTAATATCCTTAAATTTCCATAACCATTTATCTAACAAAGACAAATTCATGTTACGCAAATTAATGACTCCTAAACCACCTTCTTTTTTGGATTTACAAACAGTTTCCCAATTAACTAAACATTTAATACTACTGTTAGAGTTGTCCCCACTCCAAGAAGTCCCTTCTTATTTTATCAGTTTTGTTAATCATCCAATCTGGGAAAAGATGCATAGACATCTAATAGATCGGGAGAGCTGATAAAACAGAGTTTATAAGAACTAATCTACCCGCTCTCGATAAAAATCTCCTGTTCCAATTAGAAATTCTATTTTTAATTTTATTTATGATAATAAGCCAATCATCGTGTTTAAGTTTTGTTGGCTAATCAGAAAACCAAGATAATCAAAAGGAAATTTCATAGTTTTACAGTTAAGCGTATTAGCAATTAAATCTTCAACCATTTCAAAATCATTTAAAACTAAAACCGAACTTTAATCAAAATTTATTTTTAAGCCTGAAAGAAGTTCAAAACTATATAATATAAATTTAAGGGTAATGATATGATTAGGCAAATGAGAGGTAAATAGTAGGGTATCATCTGTAAATTGTAGGACATATAGACATTATGCGAGATTTCACTACCACACTACAACAAAATTTGGTTTTAACGGCAATAATGGACAGTGTTTTCCTTATAAATGCTGACAAAAGCATTTACTAAGATAAGAATTGGAGACTTAAACGCTGTTTAAATTAAGCCGCTTCATTTTTAGATTCTTTTCATTACGCGGTTACTTAGCCGCCTTCCTTTCTTCCTTTTAACTTCTCTTCCGCACAAAGATAGAAAGTAGTAAACTGCCAATCTTTCCCATGATTATTTTAAACCTAATTAAAATCCCAATTATACATGAAATCTCCCATGAAATTTCGTTCGTCCCCTAATTCAGCTAGCAACAGCCAGTATGCTCGAGCCCTAATCCCCATGAATCCATCCTTGAAATACACAAGAATGTGAATCCAATTCTGAGTTCACTCAATAACTAGGAGCCCTATTCGCTTCAAAATTGTCGATCATTCTCTTCAGAAGCCCAATTTGAGGTAAATTTCTAATATTTAGATGCCACGTTTAAAATTACTCAATTTTGTTACTGTTGTTTTTTATATATTGCGAGTTATGTTTTCAAGCTCTAGAAAAAGAAGAAGATAGGTCTCTATATGGTAGGGTTAATCGATAATAGGTTTGGTATGTGTAGGAGGATCTGTGCAAATCTAAAGCTTTGAGGAGGGACAAGCTGGTTTGAAAAAACTACAAGATTGTGTTTGCCACCAGATTATGAAATTGAGTTAGCAACAGCTACGTCTGCAAATTGATGCGAGCAGGTTACAAAGAGTTCAAGTAGCGGTCTGGAAGGGGTTGGTTGCAGCAGATATACCAAGCGAGATATGATTATTTGACTATATTACTATGATTATTTAATACATGTATTTATAACTTGCTATTTACAATCCAATTTCATTTTTCCTGATACTTTTGAACTTTTGCGCTACATATTATTCTCTTACCAAGCTTACGTAGATTTCAGTGTTGCATATCTCAGATATCTAATCTTTTAACACACATACAAAATCTTTTTTAAAATTTGGGAAAGATTGTAAAAGGCTATCAATTATGAAATTGAATAATTGCTACTGGTGCTATTGCAACATGCTTACTTTCAGCTATTGGCTCTTATGAATACAGTCACAGACACTCCATAATCCTATCACCATAAAATATAGTATGCACAAGTGTAAGTGACAACTTATATTGATCTTCTTAAAAGGAGCTATGAATTTTCATTTTTAAGTAATTTTTAACAGTAACTTCTAATTAAAAGTATTTAGATGTAATTTAACTTATAAGTTAAAATAAATCAATTTAGATGTTTGGGTAATATGACTTGTATGTAATGAATGCATAAGCATTTACATAGCTGGACATGTCTATGCATGTATGTGACTGTACATGAAAGTTATGAATTTATTGCTTTTTTGCTTTCTTTATAAGTTGTAAGCAACAACTGATTTTTTCTTGTATTTCTAGTTCTAAGATATTTATGCAATATCCTTTTGAGAAGTTTCCTAACACCAGAATTCTTGAGTACTTTTAAGGAGTAACTGAACATGATATAAGTCTCACTTGTAATATTGGTTATTTATAACTTATGAGTAGTTAGTACCTCAAATGCAACAGTCTATGGTATCTTTTTAGGATATGTTACAAACTGTTCGGATAGTGAAGGAAAAAGAATAAAATTGTTTATGGTTATAGCATCAAATATTTTAAGTTTTTTTTTGACCACTTGCAAGGAATACTGTCTTTCCTGTAGAGGAATAGATGATATTCCTTTGCAAAAGGAAGCACGATATTAAAAATTAAAATGATTAGTCTATTTTTTGTAACAGGTTGTTTATTCGCTGAAGCAAGAATACATAAGCTAGAGAAATAGAAACTTATCTTAGTTTTTTGCAGTAAATAGTCAGTTTTTTACACTCATTTTTATACATTTCATTTCGATTAGAGAAGTATAAACTAGACGTAAATTGAAATAAATAAAGTAATACAAAGTCACACACCTATACATGTCATACATAAACACATGCTTACGGAAAACGCTAGTGTATCCCACATATCTGGACTTCTGTAAAAATTATTGATGGCTTTGGTTGCCAGTACAGAGTTTGGATAGTACACCTTCTCCAAATCAAACTTTAGAAACACTATTGATAATATATTCATCTCTTCTGCCACCATCTGTGAAGCAAATAAGAGTATCAGGTTTAAGTTTGAGACTTCACTTATAGCCATATTCATATACAAGAATTTTAAATAAGAATATAGTTACCATGTTTCCATCTATAACACAGTGATCACCAACATTGTAAGGGTGGATGACGAACACAAATATAAGGGCTTCAAATATAGTTTTGCAAGCGTTGCCGAAGATAAACGCTGCCAATAGTAGCTCTGGCTGCAGTAACTGAACTTAACTTTAACATGATTGGTAATTTATATTCTTGACTGTCAATTTAGTCTAGAGCAATAACTTAACCTAAATTTTACCTGATGTGCTATTGTGTGTTAAGGTTATCGATGACCACTTATTATGTTATTCATAAACTAGCTCAGCAATAAGATGTTGCAGTAGATATCCACAAATTCCTAGGTTTCAATAATTAGTGAGCTGCACTAACAGGTTAAATAAACATTGTCATTACCCAAACCTCGGTTCTTTTAGGACAAATTTATTTTGTTCATTAATTTTATATATTGTTTAGTAACTGAATGTGGGCTGCAAATGTTGTTTTTTTTATGTATTATACCTACTCGATAAAGGAATTATATTTTGATTTAATATACTTAATTATGATTACAGGCTTCATGGGTGCCATGATATCAAATGTTAGTGAGCTGCACTAACAGGTTAAATAAACATTGTCATTACCCAAACCTCGGTTCTTTTAGGACAAATTTATTTTGTTCATTAATTTTATATATTGTTTAGTAACTGAATGTGGGCTGCAAAAGTTTTTTTTTATGTATTATACCTACTTGATAAAGGAATTATATTTTGATTTAATATACTTAATTATGATTACAGGCTTCATGGGTGCCATGATATCAAATGTTGCATTTGTGTAAAGAAACATTTCTCAAAAAGGGGAATGAAAGGAAAATTAGTTAGTGGAATGAATTACTATGCATGTCTCTCGATTATTTCTCTACTGATTCTCACCCAATTTGCAATTGCTGTGGAGGGACCCAAAATGTGGGCTGCTGGTTGGCAAACTGCATTGTCAGAAATTGGTCCCAACTTCATCTGGTAACTTATTAGTAGCTTCAGCTCATTCATTCTATTGTCATTGCTAGTTTAGATAACGATCCATTTAGAAGTTTGGCTTGGACGTTATTATTTGAGATTTACTTCACCTATGTTGAAATTCTTGATTCTAACCTACCATTGTTCGTTTTATTATTTATTTTAACTGACCTAAACAAAAAGTTGTATTTATCGGGTGTAGTTTATTACATTTCTATCCTATCATATAGTAAATTGCATTCCCAAATGTTCATGCCCTAGGATTACATTTCTATCCTATCATATAGTAAATTAAATTTCTATCCTATCATATAGTAAATTAAATTTCTATCCTATCATATAGTAAATTACATTTCTATCCTATCATGACCTAAACAAAAGGTTGTATTTATCGAGTGTAGCTTGATGATACATTACTTTCTGATGTTTCTGATTCACTACAGCTTAGTTGCAATGAATCATGCTCCACTCGAACTTGTGCATAGTCATTTCAGATTTAGGCTTGCACTGATGCACAACCATGTGCCATCCTCTAGCACAGCCTGTGCATGTCTCTCATGCATATCAAGTGCAACCACAAGCTTTAAGTGCTACTGTTACAATGGGATTTGTGCATAATCAGGCTGTTATTGTTCAAAATGTGCATTCTCATCTTGGTGTGGGTCTGTCCATGCCAAGTGATGATGCTAACATTTGTCTAGCTCAAAATTCACATGCCGTCCATTTCTTGAATGCAAATGCTCACAAGTTGATGCACTTCAGCAATCTGAAGCCATTTCCCTCCTACTAATGCAGGTCCGAAAAAGAACGGCTAACTATTATATCAAAAGATAGTAAGTAGAATAACAAATGCATGAATAGAGGAAGAAGATAAATGTAGGTCGCGGCAGAAATGGCCAAAGCTGGCAAGTTGTTATTCAACTACAGAGGGAGTGAGTTACTGTATAGAATTGCTGCGAGCTAACAAAATGATTTAGGCAGAACTAATGCATCTTGCAGCATCGTAAATGGCACAAGTGGATGGCCGAGCAAGCACTGGAGTTGAAGCCAAGGTAAGCAATAGTTGATCAAAATCATAATTAGGTTTGTCTCAGCAACACTTTTGCATTTGATTATGCTTACCCAATACGATAATGCAGTATCAGAAGACATATCAGAAAACATACAAGAAGACATAGTTCCTATGTAACAGCTTTTACTTTGAAATATTCCATGGAACATTGTAAGTGTTTACTTGTTGAATTTTATAAAATACTAAAAGTGTTTAAAACCCATTAAATTTATTGTGTCGTAATTTTCAAGTAGTTGCAAGTTAGATATGTTAACCAAGTTTATAAAAATTAACTAAGTTAATCAATTTTTATAAAAATAAATAATTTTCTAAAATTTAAATAAATTTATGAAAATTAACTAAGTATAAAATTTGTGATCATGCTCTTACTTGATATGTAATACATGTGTAGATATGCATTATATTATGATTTTTATGTTATCCCATAGATACATTTGCCTAGGATTCACATGCTATCACTATGTGAAAACCGAGAAGACCGACCCTGCTTAATACCTCAAATGTAGAGCAATGTAATTAATTATAATTGGAAGATCAAAAACTTAGTTTTTATAATAATGAGGATGTATATTTCCATAACAAAGAATGCAAATGTTTCATTACAAATATGATTAATGATAACAAATAGGAAGAACAATTCTTTGGCATTATTATAATTTAATTAAGCTTCATAATCATCTTTGTCTTCATCAAAATGAGCATTGTTCATGCTCTATTAGACATAATGAGGATTGAAATAATGTCACACTTAGATCCGAATCTCTTAGAGCAGAATTTATCAGTTATTTCCTTCACTACACCTGGTTACGAATGGTTGGTTAACTTCAATGGTAATACATCGGCAGTTGGAGGGCTTTTGATTGCGTTGAAATGATGGTCCCTTGGCCTGTGGTCAGGATTTTCTTCTTGTTCGATGGGTTGAGTCATCACCATTCCATTCTGCTCTTCTAGTTTTGTCTTTTCTTTATGTTTGCTTGGATGTTTTTATTTGAGAAACGAAATGAATTGGAGTTGTTTATATACAGGGTTGTTTTTCTTGGAAGCTGCTACTCTGCCCAAACAAAAACACACCCGAAAAACCCGAAAGCATATTGTACAGATGGATATCAGGTGGGTTATTCCTATTTCATGGCTGAGATCGTTCCCGTCTAAACCCACGCGTTCCTTTTCTGGCAAAGTAGAATTATTGGTTTTTCTTGGGTGCCAAGTTTTAATTGAGTTGTTGTCCAACTTTTATTACCAGTTGTTTAGCTACTGTGGACTTCGGTAGAATATACTCGAACTCTCTATGCTTACAACTTACAAGTTATAACTCCACTCATAATCTATCATAAATAAACTTCATCAAAAATATCATTATTTGATGGTTTAGATTGAATAACAGTAGAACCTATTCACCTAATCGTGAGCTCCTCCCAAGAAGTTCTTGCTGTCAGTACACCAATGAAGCTGACTTAAGTACATCAGAGTCCAGCTTCACCCAATCCCTTTGACCATCCTCTATAGCATTATCCGTTTAGATATGAGCTTCTAGGCCTCCTAAAGCCCTTGCTACTATTCCTTCTCTGTTGCTAATTTAAGTTAATGAGTTTTGTTGGATTTTATATGCTTCAACTTATACTTTTTTCATCATGTTCTGAGAATAATAATCAGTGCAACAATACCTTAATTTGCTTTTCAGAGTACTTAAATGTTGTTGGTCCTATAATCAGCAGTACAAATATTTTATATTATTTCAGATAGAATTTCGAGCAAACATCATACAGTTCAATATTCTATATGCTTATTGCAATCTTTTGCCGTGGAAATTAAGGGAAGAATAAACTGGTTTGGTTTTACAAATATTTTTTGATAACTTAAGCAATCTTTTGCTGTGTCAAAACTGATTTCATGTATATTCTTCCATTTGGTGTTTAAGAATCATGGTTATTTAGTTGCTGTTTTTTTTTTGAATTTTGCTTTAAACAACATGTTACCTTTGTCAATGATGCATGTGGATTAGTTTATACTTATTGGTTGGTAAGGGCAATAACCCTGATTTGATCAAAGGACCTCCGACAAACATGGCTCTTATTCAAGCATGCTTTAGTTTTACTTGTAGGATCCAATTCTTAAATGCAGTTATCAGTTGCACTTTTAAGTAGTTTATATATATAAAATCTAGTTTTTAGGCTTCCAAATTCTAGAAGTTTTTCTGATGAAATCCTTATATACAGTAAAGTTTTGGTACTTTCATTTTATTCATGATTTTATAACGATCATTTTTGCCACACTCAAACTCAGTTCGGTTAAAGAAAAGTTCTTTTGAAAATATATGGTTACCCCACTCATACACTATTCTAATGCTTTCGAGTCTAGACTCCATCTCAGCCTCCTGTTACTTCTAATCTGTCTATGTGTTAGGATTGCATGCAGAAAATTTATGTGCAGCTTCTCTTTCTGTTGGATTTTGTTCTGGCCTATTTTTTGAGATGGTTCTCCTTTTGAGTTGCATGCTCCAACGCTTTTGTGCTATATCTAGATTGGCTATGCTTTTTAGTGGAAGAGTTTTACACACTCCTGTCTCAGGTCAACTTTTATGACAACTTCCCTAAATCAGTTTTCAGTTGCCTTGTCTCCACTTCTACTGCCAGCCTTTGTAGCTCCAGCTTCTCATATTTCTTATAGCTTGCTTCATTCCCAGTGTAGAAACTATCTCAGCCTTCTTATCTTCACTGGCTTTGCACTTCACTGGCTACCCTGGAACCTCAAGAATCAAATATTATCCTTTATTTTCATATTGCATTATACTATCACTTTCGATTGAAATTGTTAATTATATGCAATTTAGAGTTTGATTTGTGTTCGACCTTAATTATTCAAGTACCATATTTAATTTGAATTTTAAATCTTCTTTTTCTCTGTATTCCAAATTTACCATTGAAATCTTTAGTGCATTTAACTATAATTAACAGAATATATGTGATGTGTGATAGGTTAAAGAAGATGGAGTTACTACACTTTGCTAGGCATGGCCACTAGATCAGTGTGGAGTTCTTCATGATGGGAAAAAACCGAATCTTGGTTCCATCTCAACATGTAAGTTCAAATTGGGATAACCGGTGGCCTTTTTTATGATTATATATACTTCGATTACCTTTTCAAATAGTATAAAACAAATAATACATCAACCGTTATTTTATGGCTCGTTCTGATCTTTTTATGAGTTATAAAGGGATTTAAAGCATTCATCCTCCATCTTTGTATTGTTATGTAGTGATGTAGACTTATGCACATCAATTACACTATCATTTGAGATAATTCCATTACTTTGCAATACCGAGCCATTGTTTTGTTTGAAGTTTCGCATGATAAATTGGCTAGAGTAACTAAGTGCATATGGTTAGAATTAGATGCATGAAGTTGAACATCTGTACTTCACTTGCTAGTCATGTTATCATGCGATACACTAAGTGCATATGGTTAGAATTAGAAGCAAAAATTGAACAATTTGTGAATGATCTAGAACTGCAATCAAGTAAAACAAGCCTTTCTGAAGTATGCTAGTTTAAGTCTAGCTCATTTTTGTACTATGGATTTTTATTATAATACTACTATTTAAAACCTCCCACTTTGTAGTTTTTCATCATAAAATGATATTTATAGGTTACCATGGTTCTGTACGAAGCACTGAGGCTCTACGGTCCTGTAATATGCATCAGTAGAAACGTACAATAAGAAGTGAACATAGGAAAGTACAAAATTCCAAAAGGGTCGGCAATTGTAGTTCCATTTGCGGTAATTCATAGAAAAGAAGAGCTGTGGGGGGAGAATGCAAATGAATTTGATCCCTTGAGATTTGAGAATGGGATCACTAGAGCTGCAAAGCACCCAAGCGCGATGCTTGCATTTTCTACTGGACCAAGATCGTGTATTGGCCAGAACTTTGCGATGATGGAAGCTAAGATTGTGACTGCCATGATTCTACAAAGATTTGAATTTTCACGGTCTCCCAAGTATAAGCATATGCCTGTGGAGATGCTTACGTTGCAACCTCAGACTGGGCTTCCTCTTGTACTCAAGCCTTTGCTTACCCCAAGTATGCCTATGTTATAACCGATATATGTACTTTTTGCAGTTATTATATAGTTGTAATCTTATCAGGAATTGTATGGGTTAGAGTATGCCTATGTTATAACTGATATATTGTGCATTTGTCTAATTTTGTATGAAGTTGGTTTATAAATTTTATCTCTCTTTACGGGTTTATGTAAACTTTGTTCATGGATATTGTGTTCAACTTATTTTATGGAAGTGATTAATAGTTATGCTTTTATTTTACAATTTTTAGTTTGATTTGTTTATGTTATGTACATTAACTGATTAAAATATAATTAAATGTAGTTTATATTAATGATATGTGTGAATATTGCAATGGCACAACATTGCTGTCAATTCTTTGGAAAAAAAATGCATATCCCTACGACAGCGTTTATACATTGCTGTCAATTCATTGGAAAAAATGCATATCCCTACGACAGCGTTTATACATTGCTGTCAATTCATTGGGAAAAAAATGCATATCCCTAAGATAGCGTTTATACATTACTGTCAATTCATTGGGAAAAAAAATGCATATCCCTACGACAGCGTTTATACCTTGCAGTAGAAAACTATTAACAGCGTTTATACCTTGCAGTAGAAAAATTATTAACAGCGTTTAAAAAACGCTGTAGAAAGTGGGTTTTTGACAGCGTTTATATTTTGCAGTTAAAAATTTAGGGTCAACGACCGCATGTCGTTATACAGCATTTTTAAAAACGCTATGAAAACTTTTAACAGCGTTTTTCAAACGCTGTGAAAAGTCTTTTTTGTTGTAGTGCCAACACTCCCCAAAGATCAATTTTCAACCGATTTTTTTAATTATCTTAGTGAAAACATATGCGGCTAAGTTAAACAAGAGAGGGGATAAAGGATCACCTTGCCTTAATCCTCGTTTAGATTGAATTTTATCACCTAAAATACCGTTAACCATTATATTCGAGTTACCAGTTTTAAGCAAAGTCATAATCCAGCTAATCCATCTATGACTGAAACCTCTAGCTAAAGGATTACCTTGTCCAGTTTGGATTTTGTTCAGACTATTTCCATTCTTTCAAGTCTGGACCTTTATACTATTTTTGCCCATCATCTATGTTTGGACTTTTTTCCTATTGTTCTGTTCCATTTTTATGTTTGGTTGTTGTTTATATGGGAGTAAACCCATTCCACGTTAGGGCATGGTCCCCATATATTATTGTTAAATACACTTCCTTTTGTTTCAGAGTTTTACTCATACCACACATTTTGTCTGACCTGAGTTGTTTATTTTCCCTAAACTCTCAGGTACTCAATTATATTTGGGTAGTCCGAGAATAGCAGGTTTACTTTGGAGCTCTTTGAAGATGGTGATCGAGCAGGCGGCTCCTTAGTTATCTAGTTATTTATTTCCGCTGTATGATTAAGGTGGTATATTTGGTATCTGAAAAATATAAAGTCAGAATGTATAGCTGCAAATCTA
Source organism: Allium fistulosum (assembly GCA_030737815.1). NCBI lineage: Eukaryota > Viridiplantae > Streptophyta > Magnoliopsida > Asparagales > Amaryllidaceae > Allium > Allium fistulosum. Next base: position 1,392,638,360 of record CM060902.1, read on the forward strand.
TTAGATGTAGTACTTTTGTTTAACTCTGATAGCTCCATGTAAGGAGTAACCATTTATACTATATCATTTTGTATTATATGTAACCATTCCGTTGTGAGGTATTTCTATTCTTTTCTTCCTGTTATTTATTTTACCCCAAGATAACTTATCTTTCGGATGCTTGGGAAACTACACACGAATGCCGAGGATGTTAGGGGTCAGAAAGGTGGGTCGACACATTAACTCTAGATCTTTATATTTCTTAATTTTTATAATTGGTTGTTAGTAAAAAAATTCATTTTATGATTTATTTGCTAGTTTTAAATTTTTGTCATTCATGTATCGAAAGTATTTGAAAATATGTTTTTTCTACCAGTAAAGTTCATAATTTCAAAAATTAAATCATAAAATTAGATCATGCTTATTTATCCAAAAGCGTTACATTAAATAATGTATTGCATTAGATTAGTACTTTCAACTTTAAATTTCTGAGACTTAGTGAAGTTCATGGTATAAACTATGTGGACATACTTTATATCTTATACGTTAAAGGTAAATGAGGTTGGCGATAGAAATCTCGATCTTTCAAGAAACGGAGTCAATTATGAGAATAGCTTAAAACTAAATATAGCTCTCAAAACGAGTTGATATACAAATTTCTTGATTATTATATTTTGGTACTGTTATTTAGTATTTATGTTATAAGTTACTTGTTAGTTCTAACTTTCTTTCATTCTTATAGTTCTTTCTTATGAGTGTTTAAAATATGTTAGTTTTTACATAAAAGTGTATTTTAAATTTTGGCCGCTGATACTTCTTAAAAATTGAACATGCTTACTTATTTAAAATATCTACATAATAATCAGTTGTTGAATTTAGAAAAACAAGTGGGTCCACTTTAAATTTTATATATTGCAGAAAATAAGGTTAGTTGTCGACTTTGGATCTTCCTTGAAAATAGGTTTGATTTAAAAAGGGCATAAGAAGACTATAACTCCCAAACTAAATAAATATATACATTTCTTGATCATTATAATTAGTTGTTAATACTTATTATTATTCATTTTATGATTTATTCATTAATTTTAAATTTCTACTACCCTTATTAAGATTACCGCAAGTATTTAAGTTTGTAATGTTGAAAAATGAAACCAAAATTTGAAACTAGATCGTGTACTTTCATATTTATATTTTTGATACTTGGTAGTGTTCATGGTAAAAACTGAATGGATGTACTATGTTAAATAAAAATGAGATCGGTGATGGAAATCTTGATCTTTCTGGAGAAAAAAGCGAATTGTAAAAATAACTTTAAGTGAAATAATGCACTCAAACCAGACTAATAAAAAAATTCATGACTATTATATTTTGACATTATTATTTATTATTTCTTCTTTTGGTGAAAATTATTTTTTATTTTTTATGTTATAAGTTACTTATTAGTTTTAGTTTTCCTCCATTCTTGTACCTCTTTCTTATAAATGTTTTAAAATATGTTTTATTTACAATTATAGTATATTTCAAAAATTCGAACCAAATAAATTGAATAAGCTTACTTATTCAAAATACCTATGTAATTAGTTTGTTGAATCTAGAACAACTTAATGGGTCCATTTTAAATTTTATATATATTACAAAAAATGAGATTAGTTGTTGACTCCAGATCTTTCTTTAAAATAGATTTAATTAACAAAAGAGTAGGACTATAGTTCTAAAATTGAATAATTATATACATTTCTTAATCGTTATAATTACTTATTAATACTTATAATTTATTCATTAGTTTAAATTCTTACCATTTTACTAAGATTATCACAACTATTTGAAAATATGTTATTTTCTATCAGTAAAGTTCATATTTCAAAAGATGAAACAAACATTGAAAATAAATCATGCTTACTAACATAAAAGCACTACAAAAAAAATAAGACTGCTGGATTGATACTTTAATTCTAATTGTAATTATAGACATTAAAACGACCTTAGGAGGATAAAATAAAAACCTTTGATCAGAGCATCCGACCCGTAAATATATTAAATGAAGCAGTATAGCATGACGTTGAACTTTAGTGGTTGAGAATAGAATGAACTAAAATCGTGGAGCTATTCTAAAATATATTGGATAAATGATGTACTCAAACTTGTGTCTACCTCGTAATGTACTTGATCAATAAGAATTGAGTGTTTATATTTTAAATCTAGGAGAAAAAAGATAAAGCCATGATAGATATCCAACTTATATATATATATAGTAAGATATCGTATTTGACCATGTATTCTTAGGCCAGAATCGTTGAAAAATTTAGTTTGATATTTTTTGAGAAGTACTCGAAAATAATTTTAAAAAATTGAGATGCCTGAAAGAAAATTTATGATTTTGAGATATAAATGATATAACAGGGTATTTAAATGATCGAATTGATGAAGAGGACAAGATGTTCAACCACATATGAAAGAAGATACCTACACGTTAGGGCCGCCCCTAAATACTGAACTATAAATATTTGTTGTTTTTAATTTATAAGAAAGTTACCACTTCTATGAACTTATAAACTGTTTAAGCATGAATAAACACATGGTGAGAAATAGTTGCAAACAAGATTATGTGTTATCGAAAAAAGAAGTCTATACTTTCTATTTTATCTTGGTCGTTGTTATCCGGCATTTTGATCTGGCTATATCCTAACTGATGGACAAGTTAGACTTGATTGTCATCAAGGCCAGTAACCCAGAGCGATGATTGTGAGGTCCAGAAATCAAGTGCAGGCAATGATATGAAGCGATGATCAACCGAGACCAAGAGATAAACTCTCCAGAATATTCTAAGTACGGATTAGTACCTCCCCTAGGCAGGGGATCGTTGCATATCCCTTCCCCTAGGGGATCGGTATATATCCTCAAATTTTTTCCCAAACTGGTGAGATCGTATAAAGGGGACCGGATCGTATTCAGCCCAACAATGCAACCCAATGGAAAACGATCGATATCTCAAAATCCAATCATGAGACTTTGAGAACAAGAAGAGGGGATCCTAGGGAGTCCACCCTAGGGATCGCACCTCAAAAAGCACAAGAAAGAGGGTTCGTCCCTCTTCCCGTTAGAGGTATCGACCTAAATCAGACAACATCACATGTTGCAACAAAGATTGATCAATAACTCAAGTTCAACTAATCCAATTAGCATGAAACTTGGAGGCTGAGCATAATACAACATGGAGAAGCTCCTATAAGGACCACAACCCCAAAATCATCAATCATAGGGATCAGCCCTGATCCCTATTTCTTGGGATTTGGGTCATGTAATCCCTCCTGTGGGATTCTATGGATTTGGAGAGCCTTCTGTTGAATTTTCGGGGAGATATTTCATCGCCTTTGTAACGACCCAGAATTTTGAACAAATTTAATTGAAAATATTTAATTAATTTTAAATATTTGAACGATGATTTAATTTGAATCCCCAATATAGCTTTGAATTTGGCGATTAAATTATAAAATTTAATCTATTGATATTTGAATTAAAATTTGAATCTTCAATTTTAAGTTGATTAAAAAATATTTTAAAGGCTTAGAAAATTTGTATTGACAATAATGAAGATAATAGAAGCTTCAGAATGGAATTTGAAACTGCTTTGTTCAGTTTTGAAATTATATTGTTCGAATCGATATTTAAAAATAGCCGTCCGAGGCGCAGTCTCGGAATTCGACGAAACCAGTTCCATTGAGTCCGTAATATTGAAATATTGTCGGATTTCAAATTTCGTATCGATCGGAGTTGTTATGTGAGCACACGATAGATAAACGCGTTGAAAAATTTAATCGAATTTCCATTTTAAATTTTAAAGTTGGTCAACATTTTTCCTCTAATCACGCCTACAACCCTGCCTAAAATCACGCCGAAGAACACAGAAGAAAATCATGCAAACCCTGCCTCTTTCGTTTTTAAATAATCACGTCCTCTCCCTCTTCCATCAGTTCGAAAAGAAAATCAAAATCATCTCGTTCCCATTCACGAAAATGGCGACCAAAAATCAAATTCGTTCCCTCTTCATCTTTCAAATTCGCAAACCAAAGAGGAGGCGCATCACGAATAGCGCTCGCGTGGTGGTGCCGGATGCGTGGTCGGAGCTGCAAAAGCAAGGAGGAAACGACTCGATTTCCGTTCGAATTAGGGGAGGCTCGCAGGGGCTTGGGGGGCGACTGGCGTTAGCGCGTAGGAAGACCGGAGTCGCGATGGCAGTAGGGTTCGATGTTAGGGTTAGGAATGACGATCGCCAGTGGACTTCGTTCGAGTGGATCTGTGGTGGATGGTGACCGGCGATCCGCGAGGTGATGAGCGATGATAGTTGGAAGGGTTTGGAATGCAGGCCGCTGACTTAGACGATGTCGCAGTGAGGTATTCCTAGTCTGGTTAATTGTATTAAATAAATATATATAGAAAAGAAAGAAAAATGGTCAGTAAAGTATACAAAATTGTTTGTTCTTCAAGTTATAGGATATTGTGGAATTGAAATGAATATTCACACATTTTAATTTATTAGCTTATTTTAAAATAAGTTATTTAAGTGATTAATAACTGGTCATTAAAAATATATTTTTTCATATAAAAGGAATTTGTTTAGGAATAAATTATTAGTTAATTAAATTAAATTTATCAAATAGAAATTAAATGTTCGATTTGTTCGAATATTAATAAATCATTAATTGTTTGTACAAGGTCTATAAATCGAGAAATCAAGCTGGAATAAAAATGGATTGCAAAATAAAAGCTAAGGTGAGATTTTCTCACTCGAAGGAAAATTTGGTTTTTACAGTTATTGACTGATTGATTGCTATTTGGATGTGATATTAGATATAGTAGGATATATCTATATATATATATAGCAATATATACATATTGGCATATGTATATATTGGATTGATTGATTTCCCGCCTCGTATAGCGGATGAGACCCTATTGCGCCGTTAGTAAGCGGATGATTTTTATAAAACCCATATACCGCGATATTCCACCTCGAAGTGGAATGGGTATTGTGCTAATGTCTGTGGATGCAGGGAAACAGGTTGGAGTGATCCAACTGGATTCCTCACCAGTATTTATTGATTTACAGATAGTGTGATGTATTCTGTTATCATATGTTGATATATGATGTTTGTTGTCGTGATTGACTAATTGGTGCTGTTGCATCATCGGATTCAATTTTAAAGTTATAAAAATTATAATTTTTGTGAAATATAACCAAAGTATCATTTTTGAAATAAACAGTTGATTGATTTATAAAATGGTTTAAGTTGGGATTTTTGAATAACTATAAACGATTTGTATAAAAGATTTATAAAATTGATATCTATAAATTAAAAATATTGAAATTATAAAATGAGTTTTTATAAGTGTTAAAAATGAAATATTATGGAATCCGTAAGTGAATGAAATTTATAGATTTATAAATTGTGAAGTTATAAAATGGATGAAACTGTAGAATGAAAGATTTATAAGAAATTAACTTATAAATTGGATTTTTGCCTTTAAATGGAATATTGATCGAATTTGTAAATAAAAGGAGATTTATTAAATCGAAGTTGTTAGAAAATAGAAATAGAATTTATAAACGTTGTTTTATAAATTAGAAATCAATCAAAATTGAGGAATTTAATATAGAAGGTTATTAAGGGAATTTTATCCACGATTTTGGACAGTGGATAATTCCTGAAATAAAATGTGTAGAGATTATTGAAAATTGGTTAGTGATGTATATTCACGATTTTGGACGGTGAATATATTTTTAAGAAAAATGGATATGGTTTTGGGAAAGTGATATTTGAAATGAAGTTAATTATTTTAAAAGATGTTTTAAAATGTGTTAAATATCGAAACCGTAGATTTCAACATTCATTGTTGAAATAGACGTTTTCGAGAAAGAAGGAAATGGTGGACTATAACACTATTGTTATAGTAAATGATTTCCGAAAGGAAATGTTTTATATAGTATTGGGATTTATACATCTATCTTAATTCTGAATCCCTATACTAGTGATTTTGAGTCGTCGTAACGATATTTACGTAACATTCGTTTTGACTCAAATAGATGTTGTTATAGTAAATGATTTCCTTAAAGAATGAAATATATACTTAATTTTGATTTAAGTATATCGAATATTTTCAAATGTTGAAAATAAATAGATTTGTGAATTACTTATTTTTAAATAAGTATGGAATTGCTTTTCCAACATGAAATGAACGTTTGAGAATTTATCTTCTTAAAGATAAATTGAAATTGAATATTTGAAATCGATTGAAAATTGTATATCAGTAGATATTTTGAAAATATAAATTCACTATGGAATTTATAAAAGAAATGGAAATTCGTTTTAAAAATAAACGTTGATTTATTTTTGAAGTGTGGAAATTATATATCTAGTAAAGATATTTTGGAAAATAAATAATTTGGAAAATTATTTGGAATCTGATGATGTTGCGCATCTTTATTGATAGTTAAATAACCGACTATCAATAATTACCTTGAATGGGTATTTGTTGTGAATTGGATGAATTTGAATGCCACACTTATTTTGAATAAGCGCTCACTATTCGGGTTAGCCGGGAAAGGACCATGGGGTCGTATAACCCATTCCGAATATGTGATACGTCGTTATGAATCGCATTTGCTGACCGGTGTTGAAGACCGGATATTTTTGAAAACGGAAGGATTACCGTCGAGTTACTCTACATCGGTTGATCTCCGATTTAGAGGTTTTATCACCCTTAGTGACGGGAAGTCCGGACGTGATTGGACATTATCCGGATTTGCAAGGGCTTCGTGAGAAGTGCCTTCGGTTTTGTTCGATCCCGGAACAGACTTGTATGGATTGTGTGTCTGACGTTACAAATTGAGATATAAAGCTGATTTCTTTCAAATACACTTCTGTTGGTGGCGGAGAATTTATTCTCTTAGCTTAACACCCTTCTCTGAGACGTACGAGCTCAGAGGTTATGTAGTTGAAGTTATCAGCGATATATTCCCAATTTGGTAATGTGGCATGCTGAGTGTTGCTGTGTGATGATCAGTGTTTGATCATTTGTGATATGATCATTTGTTTGATCATTTATCTTTGTGATCATAGGTTGATCATCTGTTGACCCAAAGCGTGGCTTTTTGAAAAAGCGTAGCTTTGTGGACGAGACTTCGTCAGGGCCTCAACAACCCGGAAATGGTCGAAACAGGAATGTTGCGGCAAGGTTATGAGGGTCGCGCCCTTTAGGGTATGTCATTTCCTTCTGGAAAGGGGTGGTATCATGGTATGGAGCCCAGATACTTACTCATGTGGATACACTTTCTTTATGATGTGTGATGTTGGTTACCGAGCGCTCGGATAAAGGTCCCAAAGGACCGGGTGATGACATATTCGTGAGTTACCTGTTACAGGGGTAACCCGGCCTTGTTTGGTAGAGAGCAGTTTGTCTCTCGGGACATCCAGCCAGAGGCGATCCTATTCGGCAGGAGGAAAGGAAGTTCCTTAGCCTGACCATTTGTTGGAAAATCCAAAGAAACAATACGAACCCTTACGATTGCAATTGTATTACCTGCTATGGAATGTGGCGGTAACCTGCTATTGAACATAGTAGCTATAGTAGGCATAAGTGCGAAATGCCTATGCTGGCTAAGATTAATATTATACTTTCGAAATGTTTTCTACACTAGACATTAATAATAATAATCCAATGATTTGCGTAGTAAGCATCTTTGACTAAGAAGAAATCTCCTCCAATTCTGCGTTTGCATTGTGTGTGTGTGGTGGGAGGTCTTATGGTAGTCTCATTTTCCAAAAAGGCATTGCGAATCCATTTTATTTTCTTTGTGAAAAATAACTGTTTTACGATCTCACACCAGTCACCATGACTGACTCGGAGTTTATTGTTCCCTTCTAAACTCTGGGTGCCCACCAATTTCCACACGGGCAGTCTAGAGTTAGGTTATCAGGATATTCTGGAGCTTTGGAGATAAGCTGGATGACGAGACGTAGTATTTGTATCTGATAGTATTTATTCCGCTGTGTATTCTGTATGAGGACAAGTTTATATAACTGTCCATTGTTGTATTGAGTTGTATATTGACTCTGATGATTGATGTATGTATAAACTGATATAGTTCTTTGTTTTAAAAGACTAGTGATTATCTATTATATATTGTTCCGCTGCGATATGTGAGATTCTGATATTGTTTCTGTTCTGATGTTGTTCTGTTGTTCTTCTTTCTTTTTCTTCTATCTTTTCTTCTACCTCTTCTTTTAAACCCTAAGAATTCGGTTTTTCGGCATTCGTTTGCTCGATAGTTGATACAGTGGACGTATCGATGTCGATTTTCAGAAGTCGAAGAATCGGGTCCTTACAGCCTTCCTCTATAAATACAACTTGATTGTTCATTTTCCGGACCTTTATGCTGCTTGTTGCTTTGTATTCTTTTGTAACTAAGGATTTTCATCTGATCCCTCTTGTACTCAGTTTACAAAGTGATTAATAAAGCTATCTCTTCAAAGTGGACGTAGGCAAACAACGCTGAACCACTATAAACTGCAGAGTCTCTATTATTTGCTCTCTTTTTTTCTTTACTACTATATTCTCTCTATTTACATTTAATATTCTTTATTTATTACTCTATAAAATCTCTATTGGGTGTTTGTGCCAATTTTTGGTGCAAACATCTTGGTGCATTCATTGCGAGTTTAATTCTCAGCTTGATTGGATCTCATCATCTACTTGTGGATTCCCATATTCGCAAGATAGATCCAGCTTTCTACCAATAAGTTTCCTATTCTACTCGGATTTGAAAGAGATATATAATGAAACTACCTACAATTCCTTCTAGGAAGGAGAAGGCCATTGCTACCTCCTCACGACCTGCTGATGAAGTAGTAGAGAACACGAAAATCGCTCTTATGGAAGGTAAAGCGCAACAAGGAGCCACGAATGTATAAGTCCTATGGAATAATCACTAACTCTGATATGGAGAGACTGAGGAATGCGCTCCAAGAGACCTATGTAGAACTACAGAAACAAATTCAAGTTCATATTCTAGTCCTAGAAATTTAGCCGTTCAATTTCAAATTCAAAGTTGGATATGCAAGTCCTGTTGTCCATTATAGTCACACATTCAGGTTCATTAAATGGGATTGGTTCTGATTGTTCATACAAGTTTATATGGATTGGTTTGCTCAAGTGTTCAAGCTCGATTTAAAGGCCTAAAATCAGCTAAGACCCCATAGCTAATCCTTTATCTTAACATAGTTGATCGCTCTCTCAAAGCCAAAATGATCTATCCCTCCATACTCCAAAATGACCGATCCCTCCATACTCCATCATGACCGATCCCTCCTTCTTGGGATCTAGAACTGATCCCTCCACACATATCAACACCGCTCCGATGAATGACTGGTTCATCCGTTCCATGTTCACTTCGAACCCTCCGCTCACTACAACTTATCTCTATGCCCATTTAACGACCAATCCCTAAGCCGATATCGATCGGTTACAGGGGATCGACTACTAAATAAAAAAGTGAAGAAGGAAGGGATTGCTTAATTTTAAAAAAGCTCCAAAAGAAGGTGCAGTGCCCCCGCATTCTGGATTCGGAACTCAACTTAAAGATGGCGCATTCTATCTACTTCCCTTACGTCCTATCACTGACCGGGGCATAGAGGATTAAGCGGTAGCTGCTGAATTGCAGTCAAGGCATGGACAAGGAACTGCTACTCAAACGATACTCCCAATGGCTGGATAACCCAGGTGATATGACATGAACTAGGATCGCTTACCAGATCAGTCTTCTAGGGTAGATTACGACTGCTCTCAACTGGCCAACTTCCAAATGCCTGATTTGGCAGCTATGGTATGACGGCTTGTGAGACGACCGCCCCACGTCGCTTATTATGCCATCTCGAAGTATAGCTATCCATCATCAAAGTCATCACTTACCATTACGGAGCCTCCATCATCGAGTCACAAGCGGTAGTCGTCAAAAACCATCAAAAATCGTCGAAACATTTGTCGAAAAACTCACTACAAGGCTAACTCAAAGTCAGACCCGAAGTCATCACTTATATGACTCAAAGCAGACTCTCTATATGTTCCAACCCGAAGTCGAGCTCGGGTAATCGCCCATTTGACCCGAAGCAAACCAAGGAAATTCAGGCACAAGGTCAAACTCGGGTAAAACCAAGATTTTCTCCAAGCAAACACCAATATGATTCCAAGCACCGTTTGTCGGCAACCCATTACTTCAAATTCAGCGACTCCAATCGAACCAGGGGCTGACTCCAAGCAAACAGAAAATTTTCTCGAGTCGGACTCCAAGTAAATTTTCACCAATCCATAAATACTGGTCCATCTTGTTTTGGTCCTAACTCATGCATACGGACTCCAAATGACTTGAAACTTGGTGTACAACCTCAAGAGGCCTTCCTTACTGCCTTATATGGATCACACCCTAGTTGGGTGAAAGTTTGGGGATCATCATCGATCCGCGACCCCATCGTAATTGACTCGCCATTCGATCGGCATTCTCAACCATCAAACGTTGGACAATCATGCATACAACATTCACAAGCATTACAAGCAGACGTAACTTGAAAATGGACCGGACTGATGATGATTGGAGCACCTCCCCCAGTCGAACCTATTCACCCAAGTCGTTCAGCATGGAGAATATTCGAGGAGATTCAATGAGCCGACCATGCCAGCGTATTCTGTGAATATAGACCCCTGACAACATCTCGATGAAGTAAGAGTGGCACATGGATCCCGCCAAAGCGACAGATTCCATCGAATGCATATTTTTTTTCCCATATTCCTCAAAGGAATAATGACCCTGCGGTTTACCCAGTTACCACCCAGGTCCATCTCCTCATCCGATCAACCGGAACATAAGTTTGTCGAGCAATTCAGGATGCATGCGACTCACACCAAGGATGTGATGTAATTATCCAATTTATTCCAAGCAAGCCACTCAAAGACTTCCTATAGAGATTCAACGTTGTCATCACTAAAGTTAGCAATCCCATCGAGAATATCATACTGATGGCGCTGATAGGGGCAATTGACCCCAAGATAGACTTTAGCGACTGGTAAGTTGGAGAGCCTCCTACGACTTTGGATCATTTCTATTACAAAGTGAACCAAAACCTAATCAAGGAGGAGGTAAACCAGTCTAGGAGAAAGAACTATGCAGGCCTGTTGGCTAAAGGAATTCAAAGCGAGGGCAGCATTAAGGCCTTAAATGAGGACTCGGATTCTACGAGACGACCCAGAATCCCAAAATTTGACTCATATACTCCTTTGAACAATTCAATTGAAAATATCTACTTGGGGACTCACGGCTCGAAGCAGTACTGGAAACCAGCCTCGAGAGAGTCCACCGAAACCCAAAAGAAATCCAAAAAATGTTGTATATTTCAAGATACACACGGTCATAACACCGGTGATTGCAGACACCTCCGAGATGTGATTAGAAAGATGATCTAGAAAGGAAATTTTCAATAATATGTACAAGCTCCATGGAATGACAGGTGGGGAACAGCCAACCCCTATCAATAAAGAATTTGATTATCAATTGGACCACCTACGGTCGACTTCGAGCTGAGAAGGGTTAGGCAAAGTGGAATAGCGAGCATACGACGCTACTTCACTTATCAATAAGATTTATTTTAATTTCAATTATGTTGTCAACTATGACCAACTTAAACTAAACTACTTCCAAATGATGCAGGTGACCAAGTACTTAGAGTTGGGCGCCAACCAACCTCCATGGACCATGATTGGACCTTTTAGAGGATCATCAAGATGAGCGTGATTCAACCACTCATCAGCTATCACATGCCCCTGACTTAGGGGCAAAGACTCGAAATGGAAAGTGGGTGTGACTCGACCATCCACTTCCTGCACTATGCTTCAATTCTGACAGAACACCTATGCCCTAGTCAGAGCCCGACAAGGTCAGAATCCAATACAACGTAGACACGACTGACCGTCGGCTCATCAACCTCCATAGTTAACTTGAAGACCGAAGAAACACTTGGAGTGGATGCAACCCGACCATTCACTCCCCAGCTCATACATGAAGTTCGCCAAAACTCTTATGCCTCTCCCGAAGCTTACCAAGATCGAGGATGTAACGACCCGTAATTTCACTATTTTGATTTGTGAATATTTAATTAATATTAAACAATAGGTTTATAATAAAAACAAAACTGTTTTTAATAGTAAATACTGATGGTGAAATAGTTTTCCAAATTTGTTTATAAAAATAATCGAAGAAAGATTGAAAATGTGACTGGAATTCATTTTCCGAATTTTCGAATTTTCATCAACAAAAAGTTATCGAAAAAATTATGAACTCTTTAGCATAAGTATTCACACTTGTAGATAAGTTAGTATATGTATATATGTGTGTATTAGTGTATGTGTATGTATGTATTTATATCTTAGTATATTAAGTTAAAAAAAAGAATGTTACATCATTAGAAACATAAGTACAAAATAGATACAAAACATGTTTTATTGGACATGAAAGGGGGAGGAGGCTAGTAAGTACATGGAGGGAAGGGGTGGTGACGTGGCAAGAGGATGAGGGGGGTAGGGTACATGAGGGTAAAATGGTAATTTTCTATTTTTATTTCATATAAAACTAATCATTCGGCTTTTCTTTCTCATTTTATTTACATTTCCCATTTTCTCATCTTCCTAAAAGCTTCATGAAACATTTTAATGGCTTTCATTCATAATTTTAAGTTTTTAAAAATCTAAATTTAAACTTTTAAAATGATTTCAAACTTGTTTAATCTCCTCCTTTTCATTTTAAAAACTTCTCCGTTTTCCTCCCAATTTATTCGGCCATAACTTCCTCCATACTACTCCAAATCAAGATTTTCTTTTTTTTAACCATATAGACTTTCAGTGGCTACAATTTTATTTATAGCACTTTTTCAAATTTTGAATATTTTTGGGTCAAAATTTTATTTCTTTCCGACTCATTTTTGGACCCATATTATCAAGGCCGACAATACCATTCCTTCTTCTGACCATATCTCCCTCAAAACAAATTGAAATTGAGTGATTATTTTTCTGAAATTGTAGAGAAAATAATTTCGTAAACTTTTCTTTTTTCCACTTGTCTACATTCTAAAAGTATGATGGCAAAAAATCGAGGAGAAAATGACCTATTTTCGAGTGATTTTTGTGTGGTTTTCCAAGCTTTACAAGTTCTAAAGCATTTCAAGTTTTCAAAGATTTTTGGTGAGTAAACTTCTAATTTTCTGAAAGATGTTTCCTTTGCTTATATGATGGCATTTATATATGATGTTAATGTTTGGATTATGATAAGGTTTGGATGTATATGTATGTGGTAGTTTGTGTTTAGGCATTAGACTTGAATCAATGGATTAAAGTGATCTGTTTGGTTTTAAAGTTGTGATCTTGTTTATCTAGTATTCGTAAAAATGGTGTGTGTTATAAACATGTTTATATGGTGTATGCTAGATAGCATCTTGTTTGTAAAAGTGGTATGAGATTTCTTATGGAAACTATAGTAAATAGTTTGAAATCAAAAGCTTAAGTTTTCAAATTTTGTTTCTCTTATGTTTGAAAAAAAGTTAGTAAACTTTAAGGTGAAGTTTCAAAAGGAAAGATAAAACAACTTGAGATTACGGGTATCTATAGCGATAGTCGCTATGGATGCAGTTTCGCTTAGAAATCTGATTTTTGCAAAATTTTATTTTATTAACTTCAAGTGTTTTGAAAAGGTTTTATGAACTTAATAATAATGTTTTATAAAGTTAATTAAGTTTTTAATAATTAAATTTTCATTAATTAAGTTTTAATAATTAATAATTAATTAAGATTAAATAGGGTTTAGTAATTATAATTAAGTAAAGATTAGTTATTAATTAATTATATTTTAAAGATAAGATTATTTTTAATTAATTATTAATTAGGTAAAATTAACTTTTAATTAAATACGATTTAAGTATATGATTTATTTTTAATTAATTATTAATTAAGTATAAGGTTATTTATTTAAATAAATTAATTATTCAATTATTTTTTATTAATTAAGGCTTTAATTTAAAGTAAAATATTTATTTAAGGTTTAATTTATTATTTAAGTCTAATTAAATGTTATTTTATTAGTTAAGTTAGATTAATTAATATTTAAATATTAGTGAAAGTTTAAATTATTATTTAATAATTAATAAAGGATTAATTAAGGTTAAATTATTTATATAATAGTTAATTATTGTTTAATTAGTTACTAAAGGTTTAATTATTTCTTGATTTATAATTAAGTTAAGAATTAATTAAGATTGATTACGATTTAAATAAGGGTTTAACTTGTAAATAATTATTTTAAAAAGGAGTTTTAAGTTTTAAATTCTATGTTTTCAAAGAATCAAATTGTTTTAAAGGTACTTCTCTTTCAAAGATGGTTTTGAACTCAAGGAATTCAAACGCTGATACTATTAAGTAGACAAATGACTGTAAATGAGTTATGATGTGATTGTTTGTGATTGTGTGGACATCTATTAGCAGAATAAAACCTCATTCTACTAAAATGTAAGCTGTTTGTTTGTGTGGACATTTGATAGTAGAATAAATCTCCGTTCTGATATAAATTGATTGTTTGATTGTATGGACATTTGATAGCAAAATAAATCCCCGTTCTGTTATAAATTGATTATTTGATTGAGTGGACATTTGATAGCAGAATAAATTCCCGTTCTGCTATAAATTGATTGAATTGTTTGGACACCTATTTAACAGGACAAATCACCATCCTGCTACTACTGTTATTTGGACATGTATATGCTAGTTAGTTCATATTGACATGTTATTCCATGATTTGGATATGAACTGCATTTACATATATGTTGACGTATGTAAATAAATGGCTAAGTGACTTAAAAGCGAAATTGATATTAAATGGTAACTTAAATTATTGACATTAGGATTGCTAAGCCTCTTTTTGAAATTATAAAGTATGATTTTGAATTAATTTCAATTTTTAATAAATTTTAGGGTTTAAAGTTTATGAATGATTTTCAAGCTGTATAATTATGTAATAAAGGTATTATAAATATTAACTTGTTTATAAAGGGGCATTACTAAATAAAAGGGTTTATTTAAAGTGATTTTCAAAAGATGTTTTGGAAATGATGTAAGTATTTTTCTTACGAAGGTTTATTAAAAGCATTATAAAAATAGGAAAATGATTTATAAATGATCTTATAGATTGTAAAGGTATTTTTAATTATAAAGTGAACTTTTAAGAAAGGAAACTTTTTGTGAAGGATAAGTGGGTTGGTTTTGTAGGAAGAAATGATTTTAAATGGAATTTGTTTGGTCATTTAATATAGAATATGAAGAAAGGAAATCTCTTATAAAGTTTGGTAATATACTTATACCATTGAGATAAGTATATAAATGTTTTCCGAGTATAAAAGGATTGTAAGGGGTTTTGGGAATAGTGTTTGGTAAAAGATCTTTTGATCAAATGTTTATAAAGTACTTTTAATTAATGAAAGATTAATTAATAAAGGCTTAGTGGATCCCATTTGGAATTAAATCAATGTTGAATGATTGTTTATTTGATAGTTAAATAACCGACTATCAAATCTGGACCAAAACGTAACTTTGGAAATATTTAGGGGAAACACGTGAGTTATATGGCACAGTTATCCCCAATGATGTTGTACTATGTGTATGAATCTCGTTTCGTTCTTCTAGGATAAATGACAAGAAAATCCATCCACTAATGGTTAGGAGGTGATCTCCGCTCTTATCTTTTCTGTTTATTTCCTAAAGAACCGAGTTTGAGTTTACCGAAAATTATCGAAAGTTGTTTTAAAGAGACTGGGATGGGATATGTTATCGGAAAACCACTTCGATTCAACTCAAGCCTTTTGACTTGAAGACATCTTGAAGAATATGGAATCGAAGATAAAGCTTTGAAGTGCAAGGGCTATTTGCTATTAATCCTGGAAGGGATTCCCCAAAAAGGATGTAATAGGAGTAGTGCCTTCGATTTCGTTCAATCCCAAAATGAACTTGTATGGATGAATGCTAGCATTGCATTGATGCCTGGAGGGCAGTGTAGCATTCCAAGTGGGAAGTGCTAAATTAAGGTAAAACGAAGCCTTAAGCCTTATCAACCGGGAATGACAAAAATCGGGCATGCAGCAGGGCCAAGTGGGTGGCTCCCATCAGGGTATGGTCATCCTAAATCTGGATCGATTATTATCTACTCATGTATGCTTCGGGGCCCAAGGTAGGGTGATCATATTCGGTACTACTAGTTAAGTGGTAGGCCAATCATGTGTGGCAGTGGTACAAGACGTTCTTGTCAAACCCCGGTGCATTTTATCCAGAGAGGTACCATCGATAGGTAGTTCCTTACCTTGTCATGGTATGGAATCCAATCTACAATACGGGCCTTTACGTTTTTTATTGTAGAACTTAGTATGCTGGAATTTAATTAATGTAATAATTTTGGCTATGATTAATAAGTACTTGTACTCTAGACATTATTATAATATCACTGGATTTTCTATAAAAAGTGTGGTTATCGTAAGGTAAAAACCTGTCCGTCTTTATGTGTGGCGTGGTCTTACGAGATACCTTTGATTTTAAAAGGGTTTTAAACATAATAATTCAGTTGTTTGAGTTTTCTCACACCAGACCCATGTCTGACCTGGAGTTTTATTTTCTTTCCCTAAAACTCTTGGGTGCTCAAATTTTTATGGGCAGCCAAGTAGTTCAAGTTTTCCACGAATGCATTTTGAAGGAGCTTGGAGCAGGATGCTTCATCGATAGCTAGTTATTATCTTTTTTCCGTTATATTATATGTATCTTGTATCAGCTAGGTAGGGACATGCTGTCATAACTGTCCAAGGGTAGAATTGTATTAGTATGACTCTGATGTATCATTTTTGAAATGACTTTGTAAAGTATTATGTTGATTAATATATGTTATTTTGTTGCGTTGTGAGATTCTGTGATTGTTTTTTTCTTCTATCTTTTATCTCCTTTATTTCCCCTAATAATCTGTATTTCCGGCACTTAGTTGTTCAGCACGTGAATACTATGGATGTATTAGTGTCGACTTCTAGAGTTCGAAAAGGCGGGTCGTTATAGAGGTCCAACTAAAGTGGACGTGATTTCACCGTCCACGCATTAAATCCTACCCTGGACATAGGAGGCAGTCTGGGAGCTCGACTTAAAGTAGGCGTGATTAACCATCTACTCATCAACCGCCGCCTTCAACATGAGGACACGACTACAACATGAGATGGATGTGACTTAACCGTCCACCCAAAAACCCTCTCCTTTGGCTTAGCAGGAGGAGTACGAAGAAAATTGGATAAGACTTGACCGTCCAACCCAAGCATGGACCATGGACGTGGTCTGACCATCCATCGCTTAATCACCAAGTGGACATGAATCAACCGTCCACTCGCCAACTTTTGTCCTCGACAATGATCGTAGAATTCCTTCCCACGAATGAACATGACTCGAGTGTTCATTTGATAACTCTTACCTTGACCTAATAGGTGGAGTATAAATCAAAATGGGTGTGACTGACCACCCATCATAAACTATGGTTCCCGGAGCGTGGACCGGAGTATAAACACACAAAAATGGACGCGGTTCGACCGTCCATCGACCAACTCTGGTCCCCAGAGCACGGACTAATGTATAAACACCAAATGGGTGTGACTGACTGCCTATCAACAAACTCTGGTCCCCGGAGCACAGATAAGAGTATAGGTAGAAAATGGATGTGGTTCGACCGTTCATCCATTAACTCTCCCCTATAAACCGACATATAGGAATCTGATGTTCATATTCAAGTTAGTTCAGGGCACGTGTTATAATCCGTATAAGTACAGATATGTTAATCTACTCAAGTCTAAGGTGGTAGACATCCAATTCGAGGACATATGTTAGTTCAAGTATGCTAGCCATATACGGCATGTCCTGGAGAAACAGAAATGACGTGGCATGGATCCGAAGAGATTTGGTGCACTAAAAGAGGAGGTGGATAAACTCAAAAGCAATGGGCTTATCCGCGATGCCCTCTACCTGAATTGGGTATTCAATCCTGTCTTGTGAGAAAAGCAAATGGAAAGTGGCGAACATGTGTTGATTATTCAGACCTGAACAAGGCAAACCCGAAGGACAACTTTCTACTTCCAAAGATTGACCAACTGATAGACTCCACCGTTGGACATGCTTTCATTCACGGACGTGTATTCTACATACAACCAAATCTCGATGCACATCCTTGAGAGCACATCAGCTTCATTACCGATCTGGGATTATATTGCTATGTTATGATGCCATTTGAACTTAAGAACGCTAGTACTACTTACCAGAGGCTGGTCAAATGAATGTTCAAAGACCAGATCGGGCGATCAGTGGAAGAATGTGTCGATGATATGCTTGCGAAGTCATGGAAATCAAACAACCACATCGATGACTTGGTAGATATATTCGGTATTCTCCAAAGATATGGAATGAAACTCGATCCCTTGAAATGCTCTCTAGGCATTGCGTTAGGGCAGTTTCTGGGTTTCACCATTAACTCTCACGGGATTGAAGCTAATCCCGGGAAGATTTAGGCAATTCGAAGCATCCAAGTATCGAAGACTATTAAGCAGTTACAGAGCTTAAACGGGAAAGTTTCCACCCTAAACCGCTTCATCTCCAGGGCCACCAACAAGTGTATTCCTTTCTTTGATTTGATTAGGAGAGGGAAGAGGAACTTTTAATGGACGTAGGATTGCATAGATGCGTTTCAAGCTTTGGCATATCCCTTAGAGAGACCTCCCATCCTATCCAAGCCACCGAATCGTGAAGATTATACATCTATTAAGCGGTAACTGTACACGCCATAAGTGCCGCACTGTTATGCGAAGAGAATCAAATCCAGAGGCCAGTATATTATGTTAGTAAGCGATTGACAGGTGCCGAGAGAAACTACCCGAAGTTGGAGAAGCTTGCATAATGCCTATTGATTGCTTCACGAAAGCTTCGCCCTTACTTTTAGGCTCATCCCATCAACGTCTACACCGACCAGCCGTTACGACGGGTTCTATAGTAACCTGAGACGTCTGGAAGGTTGCTCAAATGGAATATCGAGCTAAGTCGATTCGATATCACTTATCTCACTCGAAGAGCTATCCAGGGACAGACATTAGCAGACTTCATAGCTGAATTCACTACACCAGATGACTCTCTAAAGAGCAGTGGGGAGCCGACCAACCGATGGAAAATGTACACGGATGGAGCATCCAATGAACGGTGTTTTGGCACCAGAGTCATGTTAGTGGCTCCTGAGGAACAATCGATCTGCTATGCCCTGAAACTCGATTTCCCTGAAGCAAATAATGAAGCTGGGTACGAAGACTTTATTGCCGAGCTCAAACTTGCCAGGAAACTGGGAGGTTAAAACTTTACAATTTTTTTGTGATTCCTAGTTAGTAGTATGCCAAGTCAGGGGAGATTATCAAGCTAGGGGGCAGTGAATTGCTCCTTATCTCGGCCAGGTCCAAGAGCTACTAGCAAACTTTGAGTATCGCACTATTACACACGTTCCTAAAGAACAAAATGAGAAAGTTGAGTCATTGGCCAACCTAGCCAGTTTCGGGGAAGCGCAACAAATGGGCTCGGTCCCCGTTGAAGTACCAAATGCTCCGAGCATCGACCAGATGGAGTTGGGTTCTAGAGACGGAGCCGGAAAAGGAGTACTGGATGACTCATATCAAAGATTATCTGCAACAAGGGATCCTTCCCGAAAAGAAGAATGAAAAACGATGGATCATGCGCAAAGCTTTATGCTACATCATCCAAAAAGGAGTCATATATAGAAAGGGTTTTTCCATTCCCTTGCTTCGATATATAGCCCATGATGAAATCAAATGAGTTTTGAGAGAAGTCCATGAAGGAGAATGCGGTGATCACACTGGAGGACAAACTCTGACAAAGAAAATACTCTGCTAATGGTATTACCGGCCAACTGCCAATCGAGATGCAGCTGATTATGCTAGACGATGCGACAAGTGCCAGATGTTTGCAAAAAATCCAAGAGCCCCACCGACGAAAATTACTCAAATGGTCAATCCATAGCCGTTCGCCATTTGAGGTATTGACATCATCAGCTCCTTTCCGATTTCTAAAGGTGGTGCGAAATACGTCATCGTAACAGTTGATTACTTCACCAAATGGGCGGAAGCTAAACATTTAGCCGTGATCACAACGAAAAAAGTAATAAACTTTGTTGTCTGAAACATCATCTGTCGTTTTGGTCTATCCCGAACAACCGTAACTGATAGCGGGACCCAATATAACAGTGCTGAATACAAAGACTTCTGCCGCCGGCATCATATTGAGAAAAGATTTGCGGCATTTGCTCACCCTCAAGCTAATGAACAAGTCAAAGCTGTTAACAAAATCATAAAGTCCATTATGAAGAAGCGTTTGGAAAAGGCTAGATGCAAGTGGTTGATGAACTCCTATCAGGGCATACAGAACCACCCACAAGCCCACGACTGGCCATACTCCATTCGCCCTTGCTTACGGCTCCGAGGCCATCATCCCTGTAGAACTTGAAGTCCCTTCTCATCGAGTGACTTATTACGACCCCTATTTCATTAAAAAAAAATAAACAAGGAATTGCAATCCAATTGCAGTTAAACTATAAGAAATTGGCGACGACCCGCGAGCGTACAAACGCATCCGAGAGCCAACGATTAAGACATGTACCTGAACGTGTACGTGTATATTCTAAAAATTCAATTTTTGAAATCGACAGAAATTGAATTCTTGCCTGAAGCTTTCAAAAACGAAACTGAATCTGATAGCCTAAGCTTACTTGCCTCGTAGAACCGGACATAGATAGCAAATGATGGAATACAATCCTCAATGTATACTATTGAAAATCGACCAAGCATCATGACGATGAAAGAGAGATACGACAGTTTGGGAAAATAATTCAACGTAAGGGTAGAGATTACTCAGAAAACTGAATGGATTTCTTTCCGACGACTCTAACTTGCTTCGATTCAAAGCATGTCACGTTCAACACAAGACGTACGTTGGGGGGAAAGTGTTATCCGGCATTTTGACCCGGTTATATTCGAACTGACTGAACAAGTTAGACTTGACTGTATCAAGGCCAGTAGCCCAGAGCGATGATTGTGAGGTTCAGAAATCAAGTGGAGGCAATGATATGAAGCGACGATCAACCGAGACCAAGAGATAGACTCTCCAGAATATTCTAAGTATGGATTAGTACCTTCCTCAGGCAGGGGATTGGTGCATATCCCTTCCCCTAGGAGATCGGTACATATCCTTAATTTTTCCCAAACTGTGTGAGATCGATATAGAGTGACAAGGAAGGCCCCGCAAGGCTACATTTCAAATTTCAAATCGTTTAGAGTTTGTATGCTCAAGTTATGGACAAATTATTTCAACTAAGGGATCGTATAAAGGGATTGGAACGTAGTCAGTCCAACAATGCAACTCAAAGGAAAACGATCGATGTCTCAAAATCCAAAAGTCCAATACACTTGAAAATATAGGAACAAGAATAGGGGACCCTAGAAGGTCCACCGTAGGGATCGCACCCCAAAAAACACAAGAAAGAGGGATCGACCCTCTTCTCTCTAGAGGGATCGTCCTAAATCAGACATCACATGTTGCAACAAAGATTGATCAATAACTCAAGTTCTACTAATCCAATTGGCATGAAAGTTTGAGGCTAAGCATAATACAACATGAAGAAGCTCCCATAAAGAACGCACCCCCAAAATATCAATAATAGGGATCAGTCTTGATCCCTATTTCTTACGATTTAGGTCATACGATCCGTCATGTGGGCCCCTATGGACCTGGAGAGCTTTCTATCGAATTTTCAGGGAGATATTTCACCGTCTTCCTCTATGAATGCAGACTTGATTGTTCATTTTCGGGATCTTTATGATGCTTGTTGCTTTGTGTTCTTTTGTAACTAAGGATTTTCACCTGATCCCTTTTGTACTCAGTTTACAAAGTGATTAATAAAGCTATCCCTATAAAGTGAACGTAGGCAAACAACGCCGAACTACTATAAACTGTCATGTCTCTATTATTTGCTTATTTTTTATTGTTCTACTACTATATTCTCTCTGTTTACATTTAATATTCTTCATTTGTTACTCTACAAAATCTCTATTAGGTGTTTGTGTTAATTTTTGGTGCAAACAGCCGTGTTATGATTAAAAATAAACTAAATTTTCCCATCTAGTCTTTTTTAATTCAGATTTAATCAAGGATGTTTTCAGATAAAACAACATAAAATTAGGACAGTCAATGAGTACCTGAAAAATTCGAAATCCATATCCGAAATATGAAAAATTATTCAATATCCGAAAAACAGATTCGGATGCGGATATGACCATATCAACATCCGATAATTATTCGTCCGGTTTTTATGAAGATTATAGTTATTTTTTTGTGTATTTTAATACGTAAATTCATCGTCTTTACTATTTTATCTTGATAAAAAAAATATGCATATAAAAATCAATATTTGATGCTTAAAATTATTTTTCTTAACATATTTATTATTTTTTATATTTTTAGTACTAAAATGGATTTATAATAAACCAAAATTTTATATTTATTTGTTTTGATTGTTGTTTGTAAACTGATCGAAGAATATTCAATAGATACCCGATATCCGTCCCCATCCGCGAATACGAATATCCGAAAACGATTTCGAATACGGATACAACACCATCCGAATCTGCATTTGATCGTTTATAGACCTATATAATTGGCTAACTAGCCATACTTACAAGTGTAGAGCCATATCGCCCACTGTTATTTATATTCAACAACAATGAAAGGAACAAACACAGTATTCACTTTATAACTCTTTTGAACAATACAATGATTTGCGGATTTAGTTATTCACCGTACAGTTGTTTATTACATCTTTTTTTATCTAAGGGTTAGGAATCTCAAATATAAAAATGAATAACAAGATCGTAGAAAAAGAATACACAACAAAGAAACAAAGTATCAAACAGACGTTCATCTTGCAATGCTGTATATCAATGACGTGGTTTGAGGAGGCGGGGGCGGTTAGTGAATTTTTTCCCGTTTGCCCTCACAAATGCAGCTACACCCAAACTAAGCCCCGTCCAAAATAATGAAAACAGTAGATGGCGCCAGTCATTTCTCACTGCAATAAGTAAAATCATTAAATTCCATCAATAAAGCCATATCTAATACATGCATATACATAAACCATACCTACACACATAACAATAACCTAATAATTTGTACACCAAGACTGATGTAGGATTTCAGATTTTATAGTAATGTCAACGATTTTTAAAAGCAAATGAAACTGCATAGTAGAATTTGACATGGAAAATAAAAGGGCTGAGAGCATGTAATACCAAGTGAAATAGATTTTATACTAGTCTACCTTATAAGACAATATTATTAAGGCACTGAAGGTTTTTTACCTTGTCTCAGCGACATCGTGGCAAACAAAAAGCCACCTAACACGAGCACCAATGCCGCTTTCATAGACTGCAAACAAAACAAACATGTCTAGAATAATAATCATAATTAATCTCTTTAAAGACACAATCGTGTACGATTAAGTCATGTTTACAAGGTTCGCACGTTTGAAATCTCTAAATAAGGACGACTCATTGGCTTAGTTGGCTATGAATACGTTCTTACTGCATATATAACCAAACCCTCAGTGACTTTTACTTCCAATGTTTTACACCAAATTTTTTAGGAGGCCAAAAGGCGTTTCTGTTTTTGTAATAATTTTAATTATTTGAGGAAGGGCGAGAACATGAATTGTACTGGAGCAGGATTGTGTTTCTGTATCGTCCTGAGTAAGTAGTTTATTTTATACAGTTTCGTATACTTACTGCGTAAGCTTCCAAACCTCCAGGTTGTGCTGGCAAAGACATATCTCGACTGACAGACACAATGTAGTGCCCTTGTAGCAGATCAATTGCATCCTTAAAACCCATGCAACATTGACAAATGTAACTAACAAGCTATACACACACATACACATAAATATAAAAGAATCATAAAACAGATGTACAACGCTATAAAACCACTTTGTTGACTTTACATGTGTGTGTGTAGACACACACACATAATCATGCTTGTAATTAAACATTTGATTGTCACATAATCTATTCTCTATCAAAGCACTTAAACACATGTGAGTCAATTGGGTGTAAGCCAGCTACAACAGTTTAGTGTAAATTGATATAGCATAACAAAAAAATAAAATCCTTAGCTTACTTCAGTTAGCCACTTATAGCAAAACGTTCAATATGTTATCCTAGATTATTTTGATGGCCTAGGAAAATTTAAGATGGTTTCACATTAGATGCATGATCCTTGCTACATAAAAAACAGATTCCTATCAGATCCTGGGATCTACTTAAGAGGTGTCCAAAACAGGCTTTAAAAAGTTACACCATCTATTGTGGAGCTTTCTTAATGCATTCACAGCTGTCTTTCAGCTCACAACAATTTTATGACAGTCTTACAAGATTAGAAGTGTTCAATAGTAACAGCATGATCACATACAAAGAGCATCACCACCAGCGAACTGAATGTTCGATGCCTTTATGCACAATTGTGGACATTTCACTCATTATATGTGAAAAATGAATATCTCTACTAATGATAATATGCATGACTTATAACAGGGGAAAATCACAAAAACTGAACAATATAATTTTGATCAATGTTGCTAGATAGCACATACTTGTTTGGTCCCATCTGCAAAGTTGTTTAAGTAGTATCGAGCTAACGCATTCCACCCATCATTTAAAATACCTTGCATTGTTCGATTACCGTACCTAAAAAAATCATATTAAAATGTGATGTGTACGACCAATAAACCAAAAGAAAGATTGTCTACAAAATTTACCTAACAAAATCTCCTTTTAGCGCTGGAGTTCCAGAGTATTGGATGCTTACTTCATCTCCATGGTTAGCCCATGCTAAAAACACATAATGGTATAAGCATTATTCAGTTAAGTTGGGTAAAATATAAGAGAACTATGTTCCCAGCATGAACATTTATCGAAAATATAAACTGAAGACAGGCAAGGAAATGTGGTATTCTAAATCTAGCAAACATTGATCAAACAATAGTTCAAACGTTCAATCCACGTGATATCTGTAAATATGGTGCAGGTGTACTCACAAAGTTTAAAACTCCTATCGAAATGTGGATATGCACCGATTGTGTCATTAGCGTTAAAAGCGCCGATTCTTTGGAGTTGGCTTTCCAACACTCGTCTTCCAATCATGCTCTGTTTGATATTATTATCAAGTATTATTTTCATAACATTACAAAAAAGCTATGAATAATGTAAAAATAACTGTGTAATTGGACGTTTATCATGTTTTCCATGCATTTTCAAGCGTGAATGCATTAAATTTCATATGTTTGTCCATGCATTTTCAAAACGTATCAACGTAATTAAATGCACTATACTGAAAGAAAAAAAAAAGTATATAATTACTTGTCCCTACATGTTTTATGTTTTACATATTGCCATGCTTTTGTCATATTGGAAAAAAAAATACAAGAAAAAACAATGATGAATGAATTAACATTCAGTCTGAGATGACAATACAGAGTTGAAATCAGAATAACTTGATTTATTATCATACCTTTTCATTTTTATGATTAAAATGGAATCGCTTGATGGGTAACCATGTATGTTGGAAATAATAATAATAAAGATATATGATTACCTCACCTGTGTAACATTTGTTCGGTCTAGACAGTCGATACAGTTTGTGCGTACAACACCTGTTTGCTCCTCGACTTTCTTGCCTTCAGCATCTGTGAGAAAATACCTGCAAACCACCAAAACAAAGAAAAAATACACAGCTGTAAACAAAGTATTCATGATATTCTTTGAGAAACACAATGCAAAGAAAGTATACATAAACATTGAAGTTAGATTGTAAATCTATCAACTGCACTCATAGTTTATCATGACCTTTTCCGTATGAACAAACTGAAACAAGTGATGCAGATATTGATGCTGGATAATAGTGCAGCAATGTGAGACAGGGATAACTTAGATCACAAGGGATGGCAACAGTATTTCTCAATCATTAGAATCAAACGAACGCAAAATGACTTTGCATTATTCATGTTACAATGTTAGATATTATACAAAGCAATCTACTTTTGTGCTTATTTCAGTTAATACTGCTCTCAATTGAGTATCTCTCAAATTCCCAACCCAATCATCGGATATCAATGATTTTGTAGCTTCAAATTATTCTCCACAATTATGGTTGTCAACGAGTACTCGAAAAATTCGAATTCCGTTTGCAACCGTATTCGAAAAATGCAAAATATTCAAAATCCGAAAAACGAATACGGACACAGATAAGATAGCATCCGCATCCGAAAATTATTCATCTGACTTATATCAAAATAGTAGTTGAGATTATGCATATTTTACCACATAAAATGATTGATATTGTTGTTTTCTCATGGTAATCATTCATATTATCAACAATTGATTATTATCATCGTATTTTTTGGGTTCTTTTATTTATGTCGGCATGATTACTGAAAAGTATTTATGATGGATCAAAGAAGTTTTTTTTACTTCATTAATTATGAGTGAAACGGATAAATATCTTATTTTCGAATATTTGATATTCGAAATGATTTCGGATGCAGATGCGAATACAAATACTATCTGCATTCCGAAAATATCCGTTGACGGACCTATCCGCGATGACAATTAGTTGGTACAATAGTAAAATATATTCTATATTCTACATCCCCACAAGGCCATATGACACTTCCTGTTATTTTACTCTAAAGAAACTAATAAACAATTTCTTTTTTTTTCAAAGCGACGAGACAGAGTATTTTGAACGAGCCACGAGTAAGGAAAGTTTGACGAAAGAGGAACGTGTTTTTGTATTGCGAAGAAGCTGCGAAGGGAGGTGATTGTTTGCATTTGTTTTAAATTGTTTTAAGTATTTCTGAATAAATGTACTAACTAATATTATATTATAAATTAATGTAAAAATTGCAAAACTAAAAAATAAATACATTAAAAAGGTGTCAAGGACCTTTCACTTAAGTCATAGGGGTCTAGGGAGCAATGTCACCTAGCGAGGTGCGAGGCAGCGCCTCGATGAAAAGAATGTATATGTTATTAATGTCATTTTTTATTTTTACGAAAAATATCACATTAGTATTATTATTGTTTATTTTTTTACAAAAATATGTTTATTTTTTTACAAAAATATGTTTATTAGTTTTATCGTTATTTTTACTAAACATAAATATTTTTATAAACTATAAACATTTAAAAAAATTAAAATTTTATAATTTATTATTTAATTTTATAATTTTATAATTTATTATTATTTTTAAAGTTGAAATAAAAAATGAACAAGGAACGATGACACGTCGTTCCGAAATTATTCATTTTTCTCGTGCAGATGAACGGAAATGATAGCATTTCTGTTACATTCCAACTTTTAAGCGACACGTCAAAAATTGGAACAGGACAAAAATTGGTTTTGAACGCATGGTTTGAGGAGAAAGTGAGAAGATGTACAAAATAAATCTTTAGAATCAAATGGAATAGTTCGACCGTACTCTTGTCGATGTTGAAAATTAATTAGATTTGTAGTTAAAATTCTGAGACTGGCTTTTTTTAATTACTTGTCTTCACTCTTTGAAATCTGTTGATACAATCATCGTTATGTGTTTTCTTTTTTATGTGTACGATTAAAACTGGAAGAAGATACCAATTTAAAGTTAATTGGAACCAACACAGAGAAGTATTTGGGTAAATAAGCATTGGATGCTAGTAACTTAGAACTGATATTCAAAATTAATATTTAAGTCAGATAGTCATGTTCATTTGATTAGGCGGGTGGACACATTTAACACAGGATACATTTTCCATGGATCGAAATAGGTCGGCTCGTGAAATCGATTTAAAAGAATAAAATTAATGTTGCTATTTAAAATTTCAAAAGACAATCAATGTGACACAAAAAAAGCTACTTATAAGTACACCGTGTTAGTACATTCATATTGTATTGTATTTGATAATAATTTATTTAATACAGTATGAATGTTAGGGTCGGCCTGGGGAAGCCCGTCAAGCTTACGGGCTCTAGCAACCTTTGGGCCGAGGGCAACAAATTAATAATACACACACACACACACATATATATATATAGTGTAACATATATTGTATATATAATATAGTTAAACAGTTTGATTAAATGAGTGTGCATGTCCAAATGGCAAGTTACATGGTAATGTTGATTGCAAGGCATGGTTCGATGTTGGACTAAGGCATATTTTTGTTGTAATTTATTTGTATTATTCCGATTAAATAAAAAGATCAATTTGAGTTGGGGCAACCCAATCTTTGGGCTAGCACCGATGAAGGCACTAATTAGAGATCTATTATTTCATGCACAAATTAACAGTCTAACTAATGAAAAAGGTTGGGGGTCCGCAGCTCTAGTGGAGTTGTCGGGGATTCCTAGCTCCCCAGCAGAGGGAGAGGGGTTCGAGTCCTGACAGTTACACTTTAACAGCTTGTTATTTGCGGAGGCATGTAACAATCACTTAAATGAGTGAAAGCTTGGAATCAAAAAGCGCCTCTGCGAGAACCCGGTTTAAACGGGGGGTCGGTAGCGGCAGGTCTATCAAATTCCATAGCTCTACTCTCCGGAGTATGGTTTCTTTAAAAAAAAGTTGGATCAGATGGGTTGCACTGAAATGACCCATTAAGAACTTTGAAGGTCAACATAGACAGGCTGGGGCGGGAACGATAAAATTTCAAAGTCTATGCCCATCCCCATCACCCATTGTCAATGAGATAGGCTAATAGTTGACCACACATGCTGTGTCCGAACATGATCGGACTCTACATGTGACATAAATGGTGGCTTATCAGCCCAAACATTGGCGAGCCACAGATTTAACTCTAAACTTCTTTGTCTGGCTTGAATACTTCCTGAATAGTGATGAGTCAACAACACCTGGCTTGTATATTGTTCGAGACATATAAAACTTTAATCGAGACCCAAATGAAATCAAAAGATAAAAAAAATGACAAATAATTGATTAATGTATTTCCTATCAGACCCTGCATTACAAAGCATGAAGAGTATGATAAGATGAACTTAAGAAATATAACAAAACAGGACTCAAGAAATCCAGAGAGAAATATGGATAAACAAAAAGGAATGTGGAGAAGATGATGATTAGGTTGCTGAAAAGAGAAGACAGCAAATTTTGATGAGTTGTAGACAAACCATGTCAGTTTGAGCCCTCATTTTCCTTAGCAAGCAATATTAACAGACAATGGTGGGGACTATAACCAAGGACAATAATGTTTAAATTCAGCTTGTTAGGGAATTGGAGAGGGAGGGGATAGGGCTGTAAGGTTTTAAATTTCATCCATCTCCGACAGATCTCATTTCCAAAGTTGGCCGACGTGAAACAAAGAATTTCGTTTAGATTCATCTAAATCTTGACCTGTTTATTTGTCTATTTTATCCAATGGGATGGACCCAATAATAAGCTTCAAATTTTTGTAGCATTTTAAATTTCCTTTTCTTACCATTTCTATCTGATATCTTACGTTGTTTTTTTTCCTCCTCCGAGGAAAAAGGAACTCAATTCATAAACAAAATTTTGTTTTTCATTCTTTTTTTTCTTTCTTTCTTTTGGTTCTAATTCATGATTTCATTTGATTTAACTTTGATTCAATTTTTTTTTTCTTTTTTTGATTTGTTTGTCTACTCCTAGCTCTGTTCAACTTCAGATTTTTTTTGTTTCAATTGAATTTGATTTTGAGTTGATCTATACTTTAATTTATTTTCTGTTTGATCTATAAAATCCATTTTATGATTCTATACATGCCAACCAATTTAGTACTTCAATCGTACTGGTAAAAATGAGTACTTTTGTCATGTGTACTTATGTCATACATATTAAATAATGTATTTTTACCAACATCAACATGAATTTAATAGGTGTTATATGCATATAGATTTCTTATTGGGTGAAAATTTTGAAAATTAAAATGAGAAAGGTTGGTGAATTATCCATTAGTTGTTTTGGCTAACTATATGTATCCGTGCGTTGTTTTTGAAAATTAAATGATTATTTTCATTTAAATACCCCATCTTTACTAGTAAAATTCGATGGTTAGAATATAAAAAACAGTTTTTCCACTAATGGGGTAAGACAGCATACAAGTTGCCCACCTCAGACTCCACCCAAGCAAAAGTTTTATGCATTGGGTACATGAAGATGAAGATGAGTAAAAACATGAAGATGAAGATGAGTAAAAACACAAAATACATGATATTCCAAGCTTTTCTAGAATTTTTTTAGCTGAAACTTGTGCGGGTGAACAACCTTGTAATACAAATAAATTTTGAATTTATATTCTTAAAAGTACGTGAGTTTCCGATCCAAATCACCATCTCATATGGTATTTGCATTACTCATTGTGATATCTATATTATGTTCATAAATTCTCATTAATTATTTGCATTACATAGTGTGGACGCATTTTCGAGGTATTAATCACAATAATGTTATTACTACAAATCAGGTAAGTTCGGTTTTTAGTAATTAGTAGTTATAAATTTATATGTATGTAAATCAATGTTAAAAATAACATATATTCTAAGACAGTCACGAGATGAACTTCAAAATCTAAGATGTAAAATCGAGATGACCATCTAAAATACATTTATTTCGCCCGAGATCTCGCGAGGTACGAGATCAGATCCCTGAATTCTTCAAGACAAGACATGACCAAAACTGAAATTTAAAACCTTGCACTGCTAACTGAATCAGAACAAATTGGTTTCTTAAACAAATTATAGTAGGGTAGTATTGCCTACTTTGATCGAATCTATTTGCACCATAGCTTTTAGGTAATGTCAGGCCTAACCCAAAGTCCCAAGCTAAGTCTGTTCAGACACTGGACTGGGCAGTAAACAATCAGGGGTAACAAAAAATTTCCACCTTGTTCTAGTTTTTCAGGATTTGTTCCACACCTCTCGAGCCTGGGGTCCCCATTCAAAACCATTGCAGTTTTCTTTCTAGTAGATCCTCCTGCTCCAATCCATTACCCCGACCCATATCATCTGATCAATTGTGCTACCTTAATAGATTTGCGATTGAAAATTGACATTATCGAATGTTTGAAGCTTAAACAAAATGAGAATTTATTTTAAATGTTAGGTTTTGATTCATTAAATTTTGATTACCTGACAACGATAAACTATCCATGTGAATTGCTTAATGCTATGAAATCTGGATGATTAGTAAAATGTGATTATTGAATTAAGATGATTATATTACGTGATTATTAATGTTGTATGAATATGATTACTGAAGTAAAATGAATTGATTACTAAAATGATTATTACTGCCTTCAAATAAATACAAAGTTTTAAGATAATATCCTGAATTAATTACAGAAATAATTATGTTGTATAAATTAATTAGTGATTGTTTGAATTAATTCTGCTAAATTATTGATAAATCGTTGACTAAAATGTGAAGAATTGATAATAAATTGCAAATTGTGCATAATTAACATGCTTGAATGTGTTTAAAGTATGTAAGATGTTTGTATCGTTACACGCATAACCAAAATTTTATTATAGAATCTGTATTTGGTTTTAGTATTCACTAAAAAATCAGAAAAAATGAGAAAAAGAATGTTTTTTGGGCATTGAAAGCCTTTGAACCACGGAACTATGCCAACTTTTATTTGTTTCAAAGTAAAATAATGTTGTATTTGTGTAGATATTAATGACATATAAGTAAGAAAGTTTATAAATAAAATGTTTTGTATATCATGCATTGTAATTTGTGTGAATCGCTTTGAATGTTTGGAGATTACCTGTCAATATCAAATTATAATGGTAATTATAATTTAATATTGTGAATTAAAATGGAATTGGAGATTTATAATTGTTTATTTGGAATAAACAATAAATTTTGAAATTAAATTGTGATAATAAAGTTTAGAAGTTTATTTTATTTGGTTGGGGTGATAATAAATGGAAAATGACTTTATTTTAGAGAAAATGCAATAATTATATTAATTATTGCCCATTTACTTCTTTTAATTTGTATATCATGCATTGTAATTTGTGTGAATCGCTTTGAATGTATATTATTTTAATGTTTGACGTTTATTATTCTAAGTTTCATTTTTTTTATATGTACGTGAATAACGTTGACCAACCTTGCAACTTACGCCTCGTCTTGGGAGCACAAGACATAGTGCGCTTTTTTGTCTTTTAAAACTTAGGTGGTGAGAATGAGTGCTCTGCTTAAATTAAGCATCGCTCTTGTTATCAAAAAAACTTAGATGATGAGAGCTTTGAAAATGATGATGAAAACTTGCAATAGTAGATGTTTAAAGGGTGCAATAAAAATTGATTTGGCAAACATCCAAATTTCCAAAAAATACTCCTCATAACATCCTTTCCATTTCAAATTTAATTAACATCCTCTGCAACTAGTGATGGAGCTACACAATGATTTAAGACCATAGTTTTAAATATTGCCAATAAATTAATTCAAAGCTGTGCATCTAAAATGCGTAATGGTGGAGGTGCAAAATAATGAGGCGAAGATATAGCGGAAAGTGGCGAATGTTCGCAAATTATTCACATTTCTTTTCTTTTAAGTATTTATGGCACATCCATGTGGTAATTGAGCATAAGTTTATATTTAACCTAATTATTATTATATATAAAAATAACAATAGCTGATTCAAGAAAAAAATTATATTTTTTCTACTGTCATATTAGTTTTTTAATTTTAAAAGTAAATTAACAAATCTGTGATCCATCTACAGTTGTTTACCTTGTAGCAGTTAGTGGTCTGCATCCATCACATTGCACCATTACCCTCCATACAACTGGCAACACAATATGCAAAGTGAAAAAAACTGACCGCACAGGTGTGGTAAAATTACCACAATAAATTCTGATGGTGTAGATTTGAGGTAAAATTATCACAAAAAAGCTGATCCTACGTCGGTCAAATATAAAGAGCTAAAAAGATCCCTCTATAAAATAGTGTATTTACTGAGGTAGAAACATATCTAGGTGCAAAGTTATTCGCGACGACCATTGTTTCCTAGCTGACTAAGTTTGGGTCCCCTGTAAAGCATGGACCCTTAAAGTAAGAAATGGTCAACTTTTGGCTGTTTTTGAAATCATTTTTTTTTTTTGAATTTGTTCAGGGGGGAAACCGACCGGAGTCGTAAAACCCCCCCTAGTGCACCTAGCCTGGTCCGCGAGCACCACATAAGTGGCTGATCTGAGCGTATGCACATGGTAAGCTCTACAAATCAAAATTTTGAAGTATTAAATCAAGGGGATTTTTCCCCACATAAATAAGTGTAGTGGAACATAGCGACGCCGCTATGTATGGGCGCTACAATAGAAAAACGCAGCGTTCAAAACCCGCTAAGCATTACAGCAGTGGTATATCGATATTTTAACTTTACAGACTCAAAGGGGACAACCTATAAAATGATAATTTTTACAAAAGAATTTCAAATTTTGAGCTAGAGCTTGTGCCCTAGCAGGCCATACAAGGCCTTCGCCAATGTCCACAACCCTACATTTGGTCATCTTTTGGATGTCTTTTCTCATCCACAATCATCTACGGTCACTTCGACGCGGCCATCACTAGATTCTTCATCAAAATCCATGATGGAATGCACCCACCTAAGCTTAGTGTAGCCATGGCAACGGTTACCGTTATCATTTTGCAAATACTATTACCATACAATTTTAAATGGTAAAATAAAATTGTATGTTGTTACCAAAAAAAGGGTAACCATTACACAGGTAATGATGAATTATCGTTTGTTAAAAAAAATCAAAAACTTGATATTTTTTCACATTATAATGATGTTTCATCGTACATTTGATCGTGTCATTTAATAAAAGACATCAATGAGAAAGTAAAAATATGCAATTTGCATCTTTTGAATGGAATTCATAAACTAAATCTGATCATTTATTTGCTTCTAAGTACCAACTATACAACATATTATATGAGCATTCAAGTGTAATAAATGAACTAGTAAATTACCATTATTGTCAGTTTTGAAAAACAAAAAAACCAATGTTTTACCAAAGAATGGTAAATTTAAGGTTATTATATCGATTATACCGGTATACTGGTTTAACTCAAGAATGATAACCGATTAGCTAGTAATGACATGATAACGGAAAATTTACCGTTACCATAACAACCTACCTAAGCTCATTTGGTTATCATATCTAGATCAACAAATTTTTACACATCTTTGACTAGAATTGCTAACCCCAATCGACATAGCTAATGTAAAGCACAGGGCCATCACCAATCCACTCCACATCGAGAGCCGCACTTGATGGCACACTTTACCAACATAAGACATGCCAAATCAAGGATCATTGGATTGAGTTTTTCGAAGAGTTCAAATACTTGCAATGCAATGATATTTGGTTGAAATATGAGTCTTGTTCCACAACACTACGCATATCTTACTTACATTGTGCAAGTATTCTCCAGAAATTTCAGTGCTACACAAAAGATTATACTTACTGTGTCTAGCCGCATAACAAATACTGACAGTGCAGGTATTTCTAGTACAACTGCAAATAATTGCACCGCAATTATTTTGCATGCAATTATTTTGCATTGCAATTAATTGCACTGCAAAAAACAATACTTTTTCGACGTAGGTAACATTTTTTTAGTACACTTGATTCAAAATTTGGCATCCATAAAACGTATTAAAAAAAGTACGAGATTCGATAGAGAAGAAATTTAGAACATAAATTTTAACAACAATTTAAATAATATTTTTATAAACATGAAAACATAGACTAAGGTTACATTGTTATTATTAAAGGGATGTAAAGCTAACTCTTTTTTTTTTAATTCAAAACATAGGCTTCGGCCTAAATGCCTCAAATAAAAGGGGATGCTTTTTCCAACTTTAGTCTTCAGGTTATGTGTCAAGTCACAATTAAAAAAGGTAGGCATAAGGTTGTCAAATATTCCTGTATAAAAGAAAATTAGTTTCATCATTTAACTTTAAAGTCCACTTTTCAGCACAGTGCTTCAGCTCAAAAATAGGAGGTTTAGGTGTCAAGTGCTATTATTACACATGACAAAAGTACTTTTAGGATATAACCATTTCCAGCAGAAGTTTTTATGAGTAAACAAAAAGAATTACCCCTGGTTAAAGCACTTTGGTAGGATAAATGTGATTGTTGGTACAATGTTAAACATGGGGAATTAGGAATATACATATGGAATCATTGAAATGATACTCGTTTTGGCACCCATGCTTCCATACAAGCACAGGTTGCAAACTACCTGATCAGCAATGTCATACAAACCAGTTCAACAGACAATGAATAACAAAACGTTTACACCACAAATAAAAATATAATGAATCAGGTGAACAATAACCAAGAACATTCATAAATACGAAGCAAAAAATTAGTACCTGTTGTGCTTAATAAAATCTTCAATTTGCTCATAGAGTTGAGAAAGCCGTTCAAAATGGATGTGGCCGCAAATTTTATGGAAATCAAAATGCACATACCTACAATGAAAGCACTTTGTTAAAGTAAGAACTTAGAACATAATAGAACTGAAGGGTTGAGAGTACCGTATTGTGTCACTAAGAATAGGCTGCATAGAGCTTGCAAATCTCTCACTCAACCGTCCCTCGCTGCCATGCTGGGTGCAAATTTCAGTTTAGGATAAGCATAATTCATATGAATACATATACTTCAGTCTGAATATTTGTGTGTACAAAGATAACACAATCTGCATAAAGTATAGGTTAACGACTTCAAATAATAAACCACACTCTAGGGATGGCCTCATTGGTTATTTCCTGATTTATGGCCTTCAATTATTGTTAAAAGCTAATGCCGTTTCCCAATAAAATTGTTGTTTTCACTTCTTGTAAGAGTTATTCAAATTACGTGATCATCAATATGGCCTAGAATAAACTAGTGATCATCAATATGGCCTAGAATAAACTAACATTCTAATATCCCTCACAATATAAAATATCGATTGATCAGAGTGTAGAACATTCTAAGTACTTGTAAGGGTGCAACTGCTTTCCCAAGAAAATAGTAGAACATCAATTGATCAAACAAGGAAAGAGGTACAAAATATCGAAGTGTTAATTTTTGTGTTTATAGAATATACTACAAAAATTGTTAAAATATTCCTCAGAGTTTAAAAGCATAAGGGATGTGTGTGTGTGTGTGAGTGAGAGAGAGAGAGAGTGTGTGTGTGAGTGTGTGTGGGTCACAAAAATGGACTTCAAAGTCGAAGTAATTATTCAAATGAAGAGACAAAGCACTAACAAAAGCATTTCTCGTACTAACAAAACAGAAAATGGAACCTACGGACCTAAGCAAGTTTTCAGTCCTTTTCTTATGTCGAGAACGTTTAAGAAGAACAAACAATTCACATCATTCAGAAAATCATGCATCCAATATGATGAAAACAAATTTCCATGTTTCATCGCATCACTGTCCTCATTATTTATGCCAAAACTGATTTCCCCTTCAGTTCGCCAAAATAGTCAGCTCCAGATCTGGATGGAGACCAAACGTTTGCTTACTTTAGTAGCTATGTATATGAGACCTATTGTACGCATCCAATACTTGTCTGCATAATGCCAAAAATAAGATGTATACCCAGTCGGATGTTGTTAAACTGAGTGAAGCATTAGATCTCTAAATCGCCATCTTCCACTTGAAGCCAAAACCCTATCAAATGCAAACCACTAAAGCCAATGCTTCATTCGATTTAACAATGCCTACCGAGTGTGGAATTGGGAAGTTTATAATTCCTTTTTTTTTGTATTAGCAATCAAGTATTGGATGTATATAGCATGTATCAATAGGGCCTCAAAAGTTTTGATACAATATACTTATATTCATGTGTATATCACAGCAAACTGGTTTGCATGCTATGGTAACTATGTATATGAGAGGTGTTGTATACATCAAAGTTCAAAATTCCGTTCCCATTCCGATCAATGATAAATTTTAAAATTCGGTTTCATTTCGAAAATTTTGGAGATTTCGTTTTTAATTCGGATTTACTTATTCCGGTACTTTATTCCTTTACAAATACAATAAATGTCGAATGCTAACATAACCGGTACTTTATCCCTTTACAAACACAATAAATGTCCAATGCTAACATAAATCTAGCTATATTATGTTATTCTATAGAAATACCATAATAAATATATGTAGTTGTTAGTTTTTTTTACTAACAAATGATTGTTAACTGCTATAAATTAGAATTGAACTTTAATGCATTTAGTCAAATTTATACTAATAATGAGTTGATATTATATTGTACATAGCTGGTAGAATTTAAAGCAAAGGAACTCAAAAAGTAAATTATTACCAGTGTAAAAACAACAATATGACTTGTGTAACATTAAATGTCTGTTAACTTTTTTTCTTTGAAAATGATTATTTTATTTACAACTTTATGTGTATTGTATAAGACCGACGTCATGCAAATGGCTCAATCGGAAAAGTACAAAGATCATAATAACAGAAATTTATCACAATACAATGAGTCTTCATGCTCTGAACTAAAACAGCTTTCACTACTCTCAAAGGTAGAAAATGAATTCAAATTACCATCTCATATTCTCAACTATTTACTCCCTAACATTAACGGTAACTCTAACAAATAGCAGATCCGAAAATAAAACATTTCTCTCTCTTCTTTCTTCTCAACTCATTTTATTTCCTTGCTTCTATCTTTTACATTTCTCAAAATAATAATAATAATAATAACTTATCAATTGTCAGTGGCCGGAACTAGATTTCTGATCGGATTTCATTCT
Organism: Allium fistulosum; assembly: GCA_030737815.1. Classification (NCBI taxonomy): domain Eukaryota; kingdom Viridiplantae; phylum Streptophyta; class Magnoliopsida; order Asparagales; family Amaryllidaceae; genus Allium; species Allium fistulosum. Next base: position 1,392,676,381 of record CM060902.1, read on the forward strand.
GGCTCAGGCTGGAACCAGAACAGGATGGCCGAAGTCCTAGGGTTTCGGCCGGAATCTCAAACCATGGTATACATCCAATACTTGCTTCTGCCTAATGCCAAAAAATGTGAAAATTATAAGCTTCCTAGTACCACACCTGCTCAGTGTTGGTAAACCGAGTAAAACAATGGATCTCTAAATCACCATTTTCCTCTTGAAGCAAAACCCTACCAAATGCAAACAGCTAAGCCGATGCTTTACTCGGTTTAATAAAGCCAACCGAATGTGGTACTGAGAAGATTATATTTCATTCTGTTTATTTTTATTTGTATTAGCAATCGAGTATTGGACAGACGCACAGAAAGACAGAGACACACACATACCAAAAAAATGTAGAATATTTTCAAATAACTTTTATCCTTGTAAGTAGTATGAAGTCTTAAGATTAAGGTTATGTGATTGCATCTCTAATATGACACGAGAGAAGAAAATAAACAGCTAAAGCCTATGCAATATAGACTATTTACCAAATACCTAGAAAGTTAGATTAAATAAATAAATTCCATGCAAGCCATTTACATTACCAATGAGATGCTGTGGTAGCACTGATACAATTGGGACACGACTATAAAGCATACAAGGGGAAAAAATTAGAGAGCTGCTATGGTAAATCGCTCATGCGCGAGTGGAGTCACACTCGCTGACAGCTGCCATTATTTTTTCATTCTAGTCCAAAAACAAAAGCAAGTGGGATGTTCTGTAACTCATTATGGACTAAAGTGAAAAAAACAATGGACAGGCGTCAGTGAGTTTGGCTCCAGTTGCATTTGTAGTGACTGACCGTAGAATTAACTTCAGCAGCCTTCTCAGTCATTAATTCTAGTTTCCGTTTATATTAATTATAAATTTAGAATATGTTAGTGTGTGAGAAGTTAATGATAAATATGGGCATTAGAAAAACAAGAGCATGAAGGATACGTATTAACGCTTCCAAACAAGATGTCCAAGTTTAGGATTAAGCTTGGAATAAGTTGATACTGCTTTGTTAAAAAGTTACCTTGTTGACAAGGTCGACAGCAATAACAGAGCCATATCTTTTTCCTAAATCCATGAAGTGCCGTTCAACTACTCTAGGCTGCCAGAAGGAAGAAAAATCTTCTATCATATAAAGATAAAAAAGTTACAAGTACTGAGATTGATCACATGGTATATGGGACACCATATCCAACATAACTATGAACAAAAATCTAAAAGTTGCACACCGCATCCTCAGATTTCACAATCTCAAAGCCAGGCTTATATGTCAAATCAACGATTTGCTGCCATAAAAATGGTATAGAACCTCGAACCTACAAAAAAAAAAGGTAATCGGCCTCAAGGGGGAAAAGAGAAGAATGAAAATGATATTTTAGTGTCACACCATTAACATTTCAATAATTAATGCATACATGTCCTACATCATGTGTAACATACATATGTATATACTTATGTTACTACCTTAACTTGTACATTTTCAAAACCACTATGATCACAACAAGCCAGCTACACTAAATTCAGGCTACATAATCCTTATGGTGTATCGTCAGAATTGAATTTAAGAGAACTAATGTCTCTCTTGAAACATATAATCACCATGGCATGCCAAGAAATATTTTATTGGCCAACTTTAACTTGGAAAAAAAGTTTGCAGCTTTTCAAACTTCGATATTGCTATTGCAGGTGGCTGGTGTAAATTACTATTCAAATTAAGTTTGAAAGTGAGTAGCGTGCCAATCTGAAGGAGGCTTTAATTTCAACATTGCTATGTCTACAAACATAACTACGCTATTATCCTAAATTTCTTTTTTAACATAGGTAAACAGAGATCAGGATAAAGATATACATATGTATAAACTTACTTGTACAAATGACGCAATGTGCCCATGTGATTGCAATATCTGCTCAGTTTCCACAAAATTAGCAACATAGCCATCTGAATCGGCTCCTCTTCTCCACATTCGAGTGCCTACAAATGCAAGTAACAGAAAACTTCATAAAGAAATACATTAATTACATATTCCTGATGTTTCAAAATACTTAATTAGAATGTCTATAAATCAAGGGACATTCTATACTGCATAAATATTAAAAGTATGAAAATTCTGATAACGTAACAAGGAGTTAAGGTATAACAAAAAATAAACAAGATTAGGAAAATAACCTGTCCTTCGTGTGCATCTACGAGCAATAATTGTCACGTCAACGATATTTGTTCCAATCGCTGCATGAAAATTCTGATAACGTAATAAGGAGTTAAGGTACAACAAAAATACTAGTCCATAAACAATTCCATGGCTTAAATGCCATAAACATGTACCCACAAAGTAACAAAAAATAACATAACAATGCTAAGGATATTTCCTTGTATGACAGGAAGCATGTATTGATCCAGCTGCATTTTGAAATGGTTGGAAGTAGAAATGAGAGTTTATTTTAAAGTATAGTAGAAATTATGCTAATACACGACAACATAATTTCTTACTTTGCTATCAATCAATGGTTCCAACAAGTAGTTATTCCAAAGGAACCTAGGGTCAGCCTGCGAAAGAGTAAGTATTTGACAAAAAATTGCACAACAGCAATAAGCATAAAATGGTTAAAGAGATAATGAAGTACCGAGAATATAATAGTAGAAGAAAAACTTCCACAACAAAAAACAGGTGATGTATGAACCGTACAGTTAACCACGCAAACCGACAAACATGATCTCAAAATACAAATCTAGAATTACATTTAGCATGCAAAAAGCAAATATGCAATCACATGCAATGCATTATGTGGTTCGATGTGTTGGACTTTGCCCATCACATGAAGATTCTGCAAAATTCAAATATATAGATTATGTAGTTCGTTTTTTTAAATACAACTACAACAACTAAGCCGTTATTCCCAAACAAGTTGGGGGTCGGCTAGAGATGGAACCCAAAACTAAATGACAAAGTCAATTTAAAAGCCATAATAATAACAATAATAAAATAAAGTCAAATAAGTAAATTAAATAATAATAATAACTATGTAAAATAAAAATAAAGATAAAAATATATGTATATATAAAAAAGAATAAATAAATAATAAATAAATAAATAAAATTGATAATAGTAATACTAGTAGTGATAATGGTACTAATAGTAATATTGGTCAAAGACCAAACGCTACGTCTTAGACTTTTATTTCCCGGTTCTATAATCTAAAACTTATAAAATTCATAGCTCATGGTTCCGGTACGTGGGTCGCTAACTTTCACGCGCCCATGTCCGACACTAGCTCTTCGGATATACTTCAATACTTCAAGTCATTTTTACCACTTCATCTCATGTCAACCTTGGTCTACTTCTCTTTGAGCATTCGATGCGGTCTATAAATTCAGCGCCCACAGGTGCCTCAGTCGGCCTCCGTTGAAGATGTCCAAACCATCTTAAACGATGTTGAATTAGCTTCTCCTCAATTGGTGATACTCCAAGTTTATCACGTATATCATCATTTCTAATTCGGTCTCTTCTTGTATGACCGCAGCTCCATCGCAGCATACGCATCTCTGCTACGCTTATCTTCTGGACGTGTAGACTTTTAGTAGGCCAACGTTCTGCACCATACAACATCGCAGGCCTGATTGATGTTCTGTAGAATTTTCCTTTAAGCTTCTGTGAGACTTTTCTGTCATAGAGAATGTCAGACGTTTGTCGCCATTTCACTCATCCCGCTCGAATTATAAAACTAACATCTTCATCAATCTCACCATTATACTGCAACATTGATTCTAAATATCGAAATGATTCCTTCTTGGAAACTATTTGTCCAGCCAAAATGACATCTCCATCCTCTGACCTAACACCGCTGAACTCGCACTTCATATACTCTGTTTTAGTTTTGCTAAGCCTAAATCCCTTTGATTCTAAAGTCTGTCTCCACAACTCCAGTTGTCTATCAACCTCAATCCTACTTTCATCAATTAGCACAGCATCATCAGCAAATAACATACACCAAGAAATCTCACTTTGTATACCCTTCGTAACATCATCCATCGTTAGGGCAAAAATGTAGGGGCTCAAAACTGACCCTTGATGTAATCCTATGTTAATGCGAAAGTCACTGGTTTCACCATCACATGCTCGACACTAGTCACAACATCATCATACATATCCTTGATAAGGGTAATGTACTTCGTTGGGACTCTCTTCTTTTCCAGAGCCTACCACATCATCTTTCGCGGTACTTTGTCATAAGCTTTCTCCAAATCGATAAATGTCATATGTAGATCCTTCTTTTGCTCCCTAAACCTCTCCATAAGTTGTCTTATCAAGAAAATCGCCTCTGTGGTAGACCTTCCAGGCATGAAATCAAATTGTTTTTTTGAAACGCTTGTCATTCTTCTTAATCGATGTTCAATGACTCTCTTCCAAAACTTCATTGTATGACTCATAAGTTTAATTCATCTGTAGTTTGTACAACTTTGGATATCTCTTTTATTCTTAAAAATTGGAACTAATATGCTTCTCAACTCGTCTGGCATCTTGTTTGATTTGAAAATATTATTGAACAACTTAGTTAGCCAGACTATCCCTGCATCTCCACACTTCAATGAGGATGTCATCAGACCCTAATGCCTGTCTGCTTTCATCAGTTTTAGAGCCTCATTTACTTTGGATTCTTGAATTCTCCGAACAAAATGTCTACTGGTGTCATCAATAAAATACATGAAATGTTAAGGAATATATTGAACATAGAGGTGAAAATATGGAACTTTCACCCACTGAATGTCAAAATGTCGGTGCAACCAAATTAAGTTATGGGATAAGAAAAAATATCATTTCTGCAAACTTAGAAACTGAAATTTGAGGGAGGAGAAAAAAATAATCAGACGCTACGGTTGAGGAGTCAAAGATTCCAACATAACAAATACTTTGTTATACAAATCCTTCTAGGTGTCCACCTAAAAACAACCCCCCATCCCCCCCCCCCCGCACCAAAACCCCAACCGCAAATCCAAGAAGAAGAAAAAACAAAGAAAGAAAAAAAGGTAGTAAGTCAGAGCAACCACCTAAAAGCTAGGCGAGGGTTACCACCTCGTATAAGCATTTACAGTTGTCTAGGCAAAATATACACATAGTTTATCAAAAGCACCTAGGTCCAATTAATTTTGATAAGAAACAATATCATTCCTACAAACTTAGAAACTGAAATTTGAGGGAGGAGAAAAAAATAATCAGACGCTACGGTTGAGGAGTCAAAGATTCACCTAAACACAACACCCCCCTACCCGTGCACCAAAACCCCGACCGCAAATCCAAGAAGAAGAAAAAACAAAGAAAGAAAAAAAGGTAGTAAGTCAGAGCAACCACCTAAAAGCTAGGTGAGGGTTACCACCTCGTATAAGCATTTACAGTTGTCTAAGCAATAGGGGTGTAAATCGGTCGGACCGGACCGGACGGAGGTGTGTTTAGTTTATGTCCTAAATAAAATCGGATCGGACATGAACCGGACGAGATTTATGTTCGTACAAATTTTGTTGTCCTAGCTCGTGTCCTAAATGAAATCGGACGGACTCGTACATACATTTTTCGGACACGGACCCGAGCGGACACGGACGGACAATGCTATTTACATCAAAATTTATGTTGTTTAATAGAATTTCCATCAGATATATTGAACTATAAGAAATTCGGACGAATTCGAACGAACTCGGACCGGACAATATTTTTTCTCGTACAAATTTTCTTATCCTAGCTCGTGTCCTAAATGAAAATCGAACGGACTCGGACGGACGTATTTCGGTTACGGACATGAACGGACATCGGACACTCGTACAAAATTTACAGCCCTACTAAGCAAAATATACACATAGTTTATCAAAAGCACCTAGGTCCAATTAATTTTGAATTGATCCCTGCATAAATGAGTAATATTTAGTCCAAACCAGTGTCCTAGCTTAGTTATTTCAAATCTCAAATGGATGGAAATTAAGAGAACGATCTTCTACTTACAATTGGCACTCAAAAAGCAAAACAAAGAGGTGGTTTGGAAAAAAAATACTACTACAACAACTAAGCCATTATTCCCAAACAAGTTGGGATCGGCTAGAGATGGAACACAAAACTAAATGACAAAATCAATTTAAAAGTCAATTTAAAAACCATGATAATAATAATAAAATAATTAAACAAATAATAGTAATAATAATAAATTAATTAAAAAACCATGATAATAATAATAGTAATAGTGGTACTAATATTAATAGGGACTGAAGACCAAGTGCTAAGTCTTAGGATTCTATTTATTAGTCCTATAACCTAAAACTTATAACACTACCCCTAAACCAATCCTAAACACACACAAAAAAACTCCTAGCTCATAAGTCTGGTATGTGGATCGCTAAGTTCCACGCGCTTCTGTCCTACACCAGCTCTTCGTATATATTTCGATCCTTTAAATCTCTTTTTACTACTTCTTTTCATGTCGACCTTGGTCGACCTCTACTTTTCTTTGAGCATTCGATGCGGCTTATAATTCTAACGCGCACAGATGCCTCGAGAGGCCTCCGTTGGGGATGTTCAAACCATCTTAAGCGGTGTTGAACTAGTTTCTCTTCAATTGATATTACTCCAAGTTTGTCACGTGTATCATCATTTCTAATTCGATCTCGACTTGTATGACCACGGCTTCATCGCAGCATACGCATCTCCGCTACACATATCTTCTGGATGTGTGTTGTCTTTTAGTAGGGCAACATTCTGCACCATACAATATCGCAGGCCTGATTGTCGTTCTGTAGAACTTTCCTTTAAGCTTTTGTACAACTTTCTTCTCACAGAGAATGCCAGACGCTAGTCGACATTTCACCCATCCCGCTCGAATTCTAAAACTAACATTTTTATCAGTCTCGCCATTATACTGCAACATTGATCCTAAATATCAAAAGGATTCCTTCTTGGTGCTACTTGTCAAGCCAAAGTAATATCTCCATCCTCTCACCTGACACCGCTGAACTCGCACTTCATATACTCTGTTTTAGTTATGCTAAGCCTAAACCCCTTTGATTTAAAGTCTGCCTCTACAACTTCAATTGTCTATCAACCTCAATTCTATTTTCGTCAATTAGCACAACATCATCAGCAAAGAGCATATACCAAGGAATCTCACCTCGTATACCCTTCGTAACATCATCATCACTAGGGAAAAAATGTAAAGGCTCAAAGCTGACCCTTGATGTAATCCTATGTTAGTGAGAAAGTCGCCAGTTTCACAATCGCATGTTTTGACATAAATCACAACATCATTGCACATATACTTGATAAAGGTAATGTACTTTGTTATGACTCTCTTCTTTTTTAGAGTCCACCACATAACCTTTCTCGGTACTTTATCATAAGCTTTTTTTCAAATCGATAAATACTATGTATAGATCCTTCTTTTGCTCCTTAAATCTATCCATAAGTTGTCTTATCAAGAAAATTACTTATGTGGTCGACCTACCAGACATAAAACCAAATTGTTTTTTCAAAACATTTGTCCTCCTTCTTAATCGATGTTCAATAACTCTCTCCCAAAGCTTCATTGTATGACTCATGAGCTTAATTCCTCTGTAGTTTATGCAACTTTGAATATCTCATTTATTCTTGAAGATTGGAACTAATATGTTTCTCTTCCACTCATCTGGCATCTTATTTGATTTGAAAATATTATTGAACAACTTAGTTAGTTAGGCTAATCATGCATCTCCAATGCATCTTCACATCTCCTTCTCTGCTTTCATCCATTTTTGCACATCCTTTATCTCGGACCCTTGAATTCTCCGAACAAAATGTCTACTGGTGTCATCAAAAGAGTCGTCCAGCTTGATTGTAGTTCTATCACCTTCTTCATTGAATAGCTTGTCAAAGTATTCTCGCCATCTATTTTTTATCTCATCGTTCTTCATCAGAAGTCTATTATTCTCATCCTTGATGCATTTAACTTGGTTGAAGTCCCTCGTCTTCCTCTCGCGAAGCTTAGCTATCCTATAGACGTTTTTTCCCCCTCCTTCATACTTAGCTTTTGATATAGATCTACAAATGCATACTTTCATATTCCATAAACGCATTGTGCTGCTGCATATGTGAGTTTTAGGTAATCAAATTCAAAGTGCTACTCAGTCGCAGTATGCAGCCACGCTAATGTGAACATTAACTGATTCTATAATTTAAAGAAATTAGCATATAGCACGTCAATATTTGAAGAACTTTGTTCTCACTGATATTTGGAGTTTGTGGTAAATATATTTTAACACAAATAATTTAGAGGAAAAAAGTTAGAAACATAAGAAGTGTTCTTGTTATAAAAAACAAAGATTCAAGGGTCTTTGCTAAATAACCTTGATATCGTCATTAGATAATTTGGTTAAACATCATATATTTTTGCTCGAATATTGGTCGGATATTTAGGTTATCAGTTTGATATATAGGCTAGGTACCAATATTTTAACTGCTTTTAAAATTCATACCCCGAATAACAAGACGCAAGTTATCAATGATATTCAAATATTAACAGCTCAGCATGCAAACCACGTGAAAAATAACTACTATCCTATGTTTGCAGCCTCACTTAATGTGGGAAATGATCCGAGTAATCATTCCTGTAGAGGTCAGGTCATAAGCAAACTAATATATCTAAATAGAGTTGTGTTCAGCTACTTCACAGACAAGCTCTTAACTCCGTATGTGTTAAACTATTGCACAGATAACCAACCAGTCTTGTTTCAATGTTTGAATTAATAAAGTTAATAAAACAGATCAAATTGTTAGCAGGTACCTGTTGCCAAAGAGGGAGTGACTTTGACTCGTTACCAAGATCATGCAGTCTCTGTGCACTGTTCATGATTATTAGAGAGGGAATATGCGAGGTCAACTGATTATAAGCGATAAAAGAACTAGAAAATACCATAAACACTTGAAGGGTGAAATATGAAAAAAGTTAACAGATGAATTGAGAAGATAAACTACCTTATTAGCTATTATTTATGTTACATATTTATCATGGCTTTCAGTATTTAATGCATAGGTTCCTACCTAAGGAAATATGTTCAAATTCCTTCCTATGGAAAAAATTGTTTGAAGCGGTTATGAATTGTTAATGGTCTGCAATTTTTAAATTGCGATCTGAAAAGTTTGGGCATTTAATGTCGATAGCTGAGATAGATATGGACCTTAGAGTTAAGTTGGCATCGTATGAGAAGTAGAGGCCAGGCGTTTTCTGAGCAGCATTTAGGAGGCTGGAAAGATCGGCTTCCAATTTTCTCTGAAGAGGTTAGAAAGGGGGAACCAAATTCAGAAAAATATGAATGATGCTAGCAAATAAATTGAAGATATACACACATATCAACCTGTTCTGGAGAGGAATTATTTAAAGTGTGATCGCATGGAAGAATTTCTAGTGATGAGACCTTGTATATAGCATGACCCAAGTAGGTACCAACGGATACACGCTCTGTAATCACTAGCAAATATGACCCTGTCATATTGTACAAAAATATATCAGGTGGAGCTTTACACTTAAAGATCGTGTCAACAAACTAACAGTGCAAAGGAAAAAATATGAAAAATGAAAGGGATGATAAGGAAGAAGGCACAAAGAAACTACTGTTTGAGCAAATAATTTTATGAAAAAGAACAGGCTTATTAGATTACAGCAAACATGTTTTATATCTAACTAATAAATAGATATTATTTAATTACAGTTCTCCAGAACACGAGAGAAGATATATAAGTTAATTCTCCACTAAAACAGCATTTCTAACATCAGCCACTAAAATTATACTTGTGAATGGCTTCAAAATGAGAGAGTGAGCAGGCAAAAAATCAAAGAACACTTGCCTGCTAAAAGCCTAAGCATTCCAATCACTCCAAATATGCTTTGCACTTTGGGAGACTGTGCAGTGTCACACTTCGGAAGCTCTCCTGGTCAGAAGAGGGGGGAAATGTCACACAGAAAAAGAAAAAAAAGAATAAGTACACATAATTCGTTTGAAAAATACATTGTGTACGGCCTAAAAATAATATCAGAGTCTTTTCTAATTTAATCAGATACAGTAAACATGTAAGGTACTAAGTGATGACAAACCAGATTTCATGATATTTCATAGATTATAAATGCCATAGAGTGACATTAACATTTGATTCTTCAACCAACTTAATGAAATGAGTGTTGCTAGTTTTACTCTTTTAGGTGATTCTATCATAGTATGTTATTTCCTTTACAAGTTGCATCTAACTTCATATCTAGAATTCTCAAAACACAATTAAGAATAAACCTTGACCACCCATATCTCCACCTCAATTTTCTAATCCAACATGGGGATTTCAAACTCAAGGGTGGTAAGACATTAAAAAAATGATGTTTGCAACATTCTAGAGCACAAAATTTTAGGAAAAAGGAAGTTTAAGGAGGAGATAAAAGAAGAATGACTTGAGACATTGAGCACGAAAATAGAGAGAAAGAAGATATTTGATCAAACATTGCTTCTATTTTATTACTTCAGTATCATGTTATATAGGATTACATTATTATATCACCTTCGTTTAGTTACTAATAAGACAAGCTGCTTTTAATAAAAGACTGCATAACAAATAATCAAAGAGAAGTAGAAGATGAAAAGATGAGAGAATATAGATGAAGGAGGTGAGTACAAGAATGAAAGCACCAAATGTTCGGGATAAAGAAGTTTAAGGAGAAGATAAAAGGATAATGAGTTTAAAAATCAAGACATGGAGCAAGAAAATAGAGCGAAACAAGACACTTCGTAAACACTGCTTACATTTCATTACTTAAATACCATATTATATAAGATTACAGACAAATTACTTTTAATAAAAAAAAGACTAACAAATAATTGAAATTTCTAGAAGTAGCATAGCAACCTGTATTTATTCATTGATTTGAAACTTGATAATGTTGTGCATAGGCTAGTCATATCACAACTCAATGCCTTTTACTTCAATTTGTTTCAACTTAGCCAAGAAAAAATCATATATGAACTTTTAGATTTTTAACTGAAAGCGCTCAAATCCAAAAGAAAGAGGGGAATACCAATTAAGGAGAGTGAACCATCAGACCGACTAACTGATAAGTAAGAATCAACGATCCCATCGGTTGGCTCAACTACATATTTGTCATTAAACTGCCACAGCCTCATCCGCGTATGAAGCTTATTATGAGAGTTCACTTTCTCAAGGTCATCCATAACTTGATATTCTGCATAAAGTATTATTTAGTAAGATCCAATGCAAAACTCAATTCAACAATGCCAAAAAGGAAATGTACAGATTTCAAATATATTGACAGCTTATAATTGAGTGCAGGGAGACGCATTTCCATAATTAATATTTCTCCAGAAATCCAAAAGAACTGCAATTGACCTAAGTACTTGAAATTATCCAACCAAAGGTCAAAAATGTACTTTCAAAACTTATTAAAGCACATACTCATGTAGCGATCAAATCTATGACCGTTTAAGACCGAAGTTCCATATTCTGTCAATTATATATCATTCATCAGAAGAAAATATTGCTTCCAAGGATTACTTAAATTGAATGGTCGAAATCGCTCGCTCAATCAACAAATTATCCAGTAAACACCTGAAACTAAATCCTGGAGATTGCAGGAGAAGAAAATACCTAAAAAGCGAGTATGGCGATGATGGAAGCAGAAAAGAGGAGAAGAAAAATGAGATCGAAGGCAAAGAGAAGAAGTATTGTTTATATGAGATCTGAAGAGGAGAATTTTGTGAATAGTACTAAATTTGTGGAGAGGTCGGACATTTGGCGATGAAACGATGAACGGCATGCATTTTTTATTTACTATTATTGGCAAAATAAATGTAAACGAAAGAAATAATTGAAAAAAATGTACTGATAACCAAAAATTATTATGCTTCATCTACGCCTAAGTACCTAGCTTTTACGGAGTTAAATATGTTTGAACGGTGGATTAGATGATTATTAGGAAAATCAGAATAGATAGACGTTGACAGGGATAAAATCGTCGAATTAATAATGATTGAAGCATTTATAAACAGAAATGTTTGGATTTCCGTACCAACCGGGACATTTTCCGTTTCTTCCAATTATTGGCGGAATGTTATAACATGTTTCGTATTCCGTACCGTTTATCCCGGAATTCCAATAGGTGGAAACCGGAAGAAAAGGAAGAAAATATGGAATTCCATTTTTCCAACACCTAAGATTTTTAAATGTCAAAATGTGTTCTGAACAGAAATTTAATGTAATAGACTATTTGCATAAAAGACTACTTCAGGTACTTGCTCATGCATAACAGACTATTTACGAATAACCAATATGAAATTTAATATAAAGGATAAAACTGACCAGCAAATGATGAATTGATCAAGCATGTAACAGACTATTTGCAAAATGTGTTCATGCATGTACCGACTATTTGCATAACAGACTATTTAATGCATGAACTGATCAAGCATATAACAGAATTGATCAAGCAAAATGTGTTCTAAACAATCATAATAAAAGGAAAAAGAAATATAGAACTACATGTAATTTTAAATTCAAATGATATATTCATAATTAAGAAACACCACAAGATCTGAACAGTTTCTTCATAAATCATTTTGCTGTCTTCATAAATTCTTGCCCACGGTTCTTCATTCCGCTTCATTTTGTTGTGATGATGATGATGCTCCCAAGGATAAAGAAGAAGTCCCTGTAAATATTAGCTAGCATTTACATACTAGCATTAATGTGTAATCTGAAACATGAATACTTTCAACAAAAGGCTTTAAACTCCTTTCAATCTACTTCAATTCTTTATTACTTTATAATTTTGTACATGCATAAAAGTTACTCGAGAATGTACTTAAAAGCTAGAGCTAGGAAAAAAATGTACTCTTCTTCTTTAATTTAATTCATGTTGCAAAACAAATGATATTAAGTTGCTATGTTTAAGGGTGTTCTTTGAATTCTCTCTCTTCAATTTATTAACTATTAACTGGAAATAATTGTTTCAGACCAAGATGCCAAATAATTTTGAAGGAGGCGACACTAAGTTTGGAGCAAGAACTTTGAACATATATATTATATATGTATCATCCACCTGAAGAACAATATAAAAATATATGGCAAACACAGTCAAAGGCTCAAAACATCCACCCACAACATGAAGTCTTCAGTAACACAAAAATAATTATCCATTAAATAACCCATTAGAAATGGTTAATATCTTAAGAGAAAATAACCCATTAAATATGATCTGTCAAGCACACATGAAAACAGTTTTTCTATTTATTTCACATATGGATGATAAAATGAAGAAGATATCTATCTCAAATTGAAATTTTCTTTACAAATTAACATATTTTTTCATTGAAAGTCCAATTGCAAATACACTGCTGCAATCCAAAGGTAAACACTAAAATCCCTGTTTTCTTCTGTTATGTATAATGAATTCTTTTAAATATGTTCCTACTTTTTTGAATCTAAGTGAAATAAAGAGATATTCATGAACTATTTCAACCGTTATTTATGACATTTTCGATGAGTTCGGTTGGACTTGTGCATTTTCGCAGTTGGATTTGGCAATGGATATCCATCAGCTAAGAGTTGTTAAAAGTAGGAACATATTTAAAAGAATTCATTATACATAACAGAAGAAAACAGGGATTTTAGTGTTTACCTTTGGATTGCAGCAGTGTATTTGCAATTGGACTTTCAATGAAAAAATATGTTAATTTGTAAAGAAAATTTCAATTTGAGATAGATATCTTCTTCATTTTATCATCCATATGTGAAATAAATAGAAAAACTGTTTTCATGTGTGCTTGACAGATCATATTTAATGGGTTATTTTCTCTTAAGATATTAACCATTTCTAATGGGTTATTTAATGGATAATTATTTTTGTGTCACTGAAGACTTCATGTTGTGGGTGGATGTTTTGAGCCTTTGACTGTGTTTGCCATATATTTTTATATTGTTCTTCAGGTGGATGATACATATATAATATATATGTTCAAAGTTCTTGCTCCAAACTTAGTGTCGCCTCCTTCAAAATTATTTGGCATCTTGGTCTGAAACAATTATTTCCAGTTAATAGTTAATAAATTGAAGAGAGAGAATTCAAAGAACACCCTTAAACATAGCAACTTAATATCATTTGTTTTGTAACATGAATTAAATTAAAGAAGAAGAGTACATTTTTTTCCTAGCTCTAGCTTTTAAGTACATTCTCGAGTAACTTTTATGCATGTACAAAATTATAAAGTAATAAAGAATTGAAGTAAGATTGAAAGGAGTTTAAAGCCTTTTGTTGAAAGTATTCATGTTTCAGATTACACATTAATGCTAGTATGTAAATGCTAACTAATATTTACAGGGACTTCTTCTTTATCCTTGGGAGCATCATCATCATCACAACAAAATGAAGCGGAATGAAGAACCGTTGGCAAGAATTTATGAAGACAGCAAAATGATTTATGAAGAAACTGTTCAGATCTTGTGGTGTTTCTTAATTATGAATATATTATTTGAATTTAAAATTACATGTAGTTCTATATTTCTTTTTCTTTTTATTATGATTGTTTAGAACACATTTTGCTTGATCAATTCTGTTATATGCTTGATCAGTTCATGCATTAAATAGTCTGTTATGCAAATAGTCGGTACATGCATGAACACATTTTGCAAATAGTCTGTTACATGCTTGATCAATACATCATTTGCTGGTCAGTTTTATCCTTTATATTAAATTTCATATTGGTTATTCATAAATAGTCTGTTATGCACGAGCAAGTACCTGAAGTAGTCTTTTATGCAAATAGTCTGTTACATTAAATTTCTGTTCAGAACACATTTTGACATTTAAAAATCTTAGGTGTTGGAAAAATGGAATTCCATATTTTCTTCTTTTTCTTCCGGTTTCCACCTATTGGAATTCCGGGATAAACGGTACGGAATACGAAACATGTTATAACATTCCGCCAATAATTGGAAGAAACGGAAAATGTCCCGGTTGGTACGGAAATTTTCCATTCCCACCCCTAATATTAACTCAAATATAATATCATGTTAACGAAAAAAAAAGTTTTTAGGCCACATATCCATCTGTTATGACTCTGCTTCTTCATTCAATTATAATTAGACATTATTCTCAGAATGAAATTGATTTTTCATCAAGAAGAAGGTAGCATATCAAAGTAGAAAGCTACGTTTGGATCAAAAGTTAGGCCTACTTAAACAACAAAAAACAAAAAGTGCTTGCATATATAAGATTGTTTTAACAAAAATTGAATTAAGGTCTAAGTAAGTATTTTTATTTGTAACGTAATAACTTGGTTGCGACCTTTAAATAAATAAAAAGACATGAATATCTTTGGAGACTCTAATCTTCAGCGCTTTTGACCCGCCTACATGCTCGGTAGCAGTGCAACATGGTCATAACCTTGTCTCTTCGCAAAAGCCCTCCTGATATCTCTCGCACGAACTAGATATTTAGGTTAGTGAGTTGCACTTAGACCTGTCCACGGATCTGAGTTTGGTCTATCTTAAAACTAGAACCCAAGCCCAGTTACATTATAATCAATACCCAAGCTGGATCTGAATCCAAAGGGTATTTCTAAACCAATACCTGAGTCCGACCCGTCGGGTTTTCATGCTTGTTGGGGAATACTCATATATCAAACTCATAATATTAATGTTAAAATCACACTTTAAACTTGTGATTTTTTTTAAACTTATACACAAATAATGTTAACCTACAAATTGGATGGTAACGATGTAATAAAGTTAACAACGAAAGTAAGTAAAAATATCTACATGTAAATAAACAAAATGGTAAACAAATAATATAAACACTCATGTTTTGATACTACAAAAAACTAATAATCGGATCGGACCCAAACCGGATCGTGTTTTGATAAAACCGTATCTTACCCTAATAGTAACCGGATCTAGAGGTGAGCATTTCGTGGTTTAGTTTATCCGATGGTGAAAATTGTTAAATTGAACTAAAACCAATAAAAATACACTACGCCATAGATGGCCTTCTGCAACAGATTTTCAAGGTGTTGCCAGCTAAAATGTTGCGACAGCTATAAAGTTTTGGTCCTACTGCAACGTTGTATTTTTGGTGTTACCTTAGCCATAAAAATATGTTGCTCTAGCTAAACAAGTGTAACACGATGCAACATTTTGATATAGTGTTGCTATAGATATATTCTAATTAAAAAAAAAAAAATTACACTTCAGTGATCCACACCATTAGTTAAAACAAAATCTCAACCATTCATCCACTATCATCTACGCTTCCTCTGATTCCCGCTAACATTTTCATTCACGCGCTTCTTTTTCATTTCTTTCTCCTCCAAATCGCGCAGAATCAAAAAATTAGGGCTTCTCCCCCAATTCCAATTCTTATAATCGGATGCTGGCAATATCGAACGCACCTTTCCATGACTGTGGTCACATTCTATTATCTCCAATTCATGCTCTCCACATCCATCCTCGTCAATCTCATTATCTCCTTTCCTTAATCTCAGTTCCCTTTTCACCATAGCTGCAGGCGGCAATGGCAAGTTCGACTTCTCATCCCCCATCAAACATACAACCAATTTCGAAAAATCTTGCCTGCCATTTTCAGATTTGTAAGAGCTAGAAAGGCGTTCGAGAAATGAAATGGTCTTCTCACTGGAGGACTCGTTGGATATTGCGAAAAACAGAAGGGGCTTTTTGCATTTGATGCCTTGATCGAATAGGAAGGCGTAGGTGCGCTCTTGTGCTGTGTGGGTGTAAAATCGGTGGTATTTTGGCGCGACGAGAACGTATTGCAAAGCTTGAGATGAGAGATTTTCGCCTGAATCGTATTCTGCGAGGATTTTACCGTTTGATGCTACGCAAGCATATAGGATCATGATTGCGGGATCAGATCTAGTGTTAAGAGACGAATTATGACCTATGACGAATAAGGTTTGATTTGTTGAAGAAATAAGAGGGAATGATTGTAATGGTGAATATGGAATGTGTTCTGGGTGACGGGAGGAAGGAAAGAAAAGAATACTGGAACGAGGGGGAAGACGGAGAAATATTGACAGATCATGAGAAGAGACGATTGCTTTTTTTAGATCTATACTAAGTCACAACTGCACATGTCCAAAATACGTCATATTCTAAATGTCCATAAAATATACACTCATTGTGCAAGATCTGCATTTGAGGAATCGTAGTTCAGTCTGGTGTGTGTCTGTTATGCATTCTTATGTGGTATTTTAGTTAATTGAATTCATACGTTTGAATTAAGCAGTTAACTGTGTTTATTGATCCCAGCTCTACCAAATATTGAGGCAAAGAAATGGTATGAATTTTTGGAAACTTTAAGTGCAACAATGGATGCACATCTTCGCTATTTTAAACAAGTAAGTTGCTTTATTTCCTCTTTCTTGTATTCATTTATCTTATATTTCATTTAACAAACATTCAGTTAAAATAAGGACTTCAATTTTTGCATAGGGATATGAGTTAGTACATCAGATGGAACCATATACTAACCAGGTTTGCAATCCAGATGTTACCTATTAATATATTTTACAGCTCATGATTTTTAGGGACTGCAATTATTATTCCATTTCTTACAGTCTTGAAGTGTTAAAGAACATGCATTTAGCATAAATAAGTCAATGTCACTTTTTACGTATGTATGTGAATGCCATTGAGTACCAAATCCTTAAACAATGTAGCACTCCAATTTTAACCATGAGTTTCATTATTAGTGTTGCTGCTAATTAGAAAAGCTACTATATAATACTTATTAGCCATGCATGATAGGTATTTACACAATACTAAACAAATTTAGTATAATAACCACTTGACTGACCTCATATCAGGCAAGTTAAATAAAAAAGAATGGAGCAATATTTTGATGAAATTATTTGATTTTCTACATTTAAAAGTGGGTATACATAGTGATTTTGTATCTTGTTATATATATCTTGTCTAATTTAGCTGATATTTTCTTCACTTTTTTTTATGCTCATAGGTGAACCTGACCCTGAAATAAAAATACCATGCCATCAAATATCACAATTTATTCCTCAACTATCAGCAAAGTAGTCTGCCCGTTTCAGCGTTTACCTACACAGTGAGAAAATTACTTACTGAACTATTCTTATTACAATAGTGTAGCTATTTGTGGATTTACTTACAATTATTTGCTTGATGATTATTACAGCTAGTCAATTCAGAAAAGACTGCTGCAGATGTTACACTTCTATTCACTTGGGCTGTAAGTAAGTGGTAGATGGGCAGTAGTTCCGATGGGTGATGAAGTTGTTGAGGGTGGGGTTTGCGGGTTTGCTAAGTTTAGTCTTCATTTGTGCATCATTTTACGTCGTTTCAAAGAAGGCTCGATCTTCCGAAATCGGATGAATCGGGCGGTGCCCACTTGTTCGACCTAACCGGGTAGGTCGATCCCCGCCGGGACTGCGGTGCCCCGAACCCCCGCCGGCGCTGCGCCCGGACCCGCTTCTCGGCTCGTCTTCGGCTCGGCACTCGGCTCGTCATATATTTGTCAGTGTCGGTGTCTGTATAAATTGAAACTGCATATGTAATGAGTGAACTGAGTGATGTAGTGAGGAATATCTGTATATGTAAATATCAGTGTTATATATCATTGAATTGTAAAATAGTGGAGTTAGGAATTTGTACTATTTTAAATGTTGAAATAAAATATTTATTTAAATAAATTACTGTTTGAATATCAAAATCTGTGCAATAGCATTTTATTAAATAAATATTTATTTCTATTAAAAAATCAAATATGCTCTACATTGTGGGCCCCACAAATTCAGAGAGTTAATATCTATAGCAACATTTTGGAATGTTGGTACAGACACCTATGGATGTTGCTATAGACCCAAATAGGGTTGTATTGCAACAATATTTCTTATGTTGCCTTAGATAGTCAAAATGTTGCCTTTGAGGTCTGCGGCAACGCGGCAAAATGCATCACCGAGAAAGTGTTGCCTTTGCCCTTTTTTAGCCTACAGCAACATTTTTTGGCACTTCCTGCATCACTTCTTTGGTGTTGCAGTATGCAATCTATGGCGTAGTGATAAAAACCAAATCAAACCAACCAAATTAAGTTTGGTTGGTTGGTTGATTATCCGATTTAACTGAACTTAAAACAATTTACGTTTTATGTTTAAAATATTCATTGTAACTTGAAATAAAACCTGAATATATATGATTAGAGTATTTTTATTCATCATTCACGTGCTTTCTAATAGGAATTTTGGCACATATACGATAAATAAATTTTATTTAGATTACTAAATTAATCTAATGAATTTTTTATAACATTAGTAATTTTGAAAGTATAATAAAAGTTTGGCTAATTTGGTTAAACCGATAATCAGAATAAAAATGTTTACAGGCTAATTATAAACCATTCTAGTTTCAAAACCAAAGCAAACCGACCAAACTGAATTGGTTTGTTGGTTTAACCAAAGATTGCTCACCCTTAACCGTGTTGGATCTGGGTTGTATCTGAATAGCTAGGACAAAACTCATACCCATATTAACAGGACGGGTTCAAACCGAAACATGTATCATTGACATGCCTAGGTGCAATGTCACAGATACGTTTAAGTGATTTTGACTATCTGCAAAAGAACTGTCCATTTTTGTTGTAATCTTAAAATAAACATACTTGAAGATAAACCATAAATCATTCTAACAGTAAGTGATGATCTGAATCCATTAGTAAACTTAGATGTTGACAGAAATTTTAGAGGAGTCATAGGTAGGAATAGAAATAAGGACAGATTTTTTATCTAACCTTGTACAGAAAACTTATGACAACTATAGGCTCCATCTAAAACTTATTGTAAAAATTGGACTTTTTTTATTATGAAAATGGCACTTACGTATTTTTGAAATGCACAAGTATTAATTTTAAATAAAAGTAATGGTAGTTGGGTTGGTTTGTTGAAGTGCTATAAGTTTAGTATTATTTATGCTTACTTCATAGGTTCGATTCCCGCTATCAACATTTGAACATACAATTTTTACACTAAAATTAGTACTTGCACATTTTAAAAATGCGCATGTGTTATGTTCAAAACTAAAAAAGATGCATATTTTTACAGTAAGTTTTAGATGGAGCATATAGTTGAAATAAGTTTTATGCACAAGCTTAGACCAAAAATTTGTCCTAGATATAATAAAGCTTATGTTAACATTATGCTTAATAAATGAAAATTGAAGGGATGATCGTTGTTAATACAAATAAAGTAAAGACGCGCGATTTAGAGTGGTTCGATCATGCTAGTTTATTTTATTGCTATTGATTTGGTTAGAAGAGCCCAAACTACAAGAGACAATAATGTGGAAAAAATGGAAATTTAATTCTAATACAAGTGAATGTAAAATTGCATTTATAGCAATTTAGATTTGGTTTGAACGATTCAGATTGATCCATCAAGCCTTGGAAGTCCTCGCGATCGTGGATGTAGCTATGTGGTTCAAGTGTGGGCTAGTTATGACGCCTTATGAAGTGAATGGCTTAGATAGTAGCCAGCTAGCGAACCATACCAAGGCGAGCTTGTGTCAAAGAGGCGGCATGAGGACCTAATGATGTTGTTGACTAATGACGTTTTTACCATGTGGACAAAGAAGAGCAGGGGGTATTGGGGTGGTTGCTACACAGCGATACTTTTGTCACATGAACGGTGTCATTTTTTGCCGATCTTTTTTAGTGGAACAATGCAGGGTCATTGCTTCATTATGCAGGGACGACTAAATGGCTGTTCTCAGAGGCCTGTTGAGTTAATATAAAGCAAAATTACCAGGGTAGCCTATCTTCAAGGAAAAGGCGGACTCCGAGGATTGAGGGGCTCGAAAGGGCAAGCAGGAGAGAGACCTTAATGTTGCAAGCGGGTATATTGGTGGCAAGGCAAGCCGGAGGATTTGTGCTTGGGGCTCAAGATATCCTACCAAGGGTGTAAATCTGGTCGGGCCACTGTCCGGTCCTAATAAGCATCAGGGCACTCAAGCCCTTCGACGGTTGTTATATGAGGCATTTGCATGGATGATGGGCTAGATTGGGTGCCGTCAAGGCCAGATATTGCGGGACGAGGGTGCTGAAAGCTTATCGAGCTGGTCTACTACCATTTGCAAGAAAACTGAATAACATTTTACCTCTCAATTTGCTTCTATGAGCAGAGGCAAACTTGTCATTTTGTGCATTTAATACTATCGACATGTGTCGTTTTCTTAATGGATTAGACAATTCGGTATCTGAGGTAGCTTAAAGACATGACTATTGATGTGATGAAGTAATCAATTAAACCAAGATGGTTCAGATCGTTTCCCGCCCATTCCATCTAGTTGCTCAAATCAAAAGCCAAAACTATATGAACTTGTAACAGCCCGATGTTGAGAAGAAATTTAATAATGAAGTTTTAAATAATTAAATGGATTTTAAATAATGTAAGGTGGATAATTTGTGATTAAATTAAAATATCAAAGATTTATGATGATTTGAAAATATAGAAATTTATTTAAGATTTAAATGATAAAATATTTTATGAAGTTGGAAATTTTATCAATAAGATATCTATGGTTAAAAACTTTAGAAAAGATGAATGAATTGGTAGTATTTGATTATATTGGAAGAAATTATTTACGTATATTGTTAAATGAATTATTTCAACATTAAAAATAGTTTTAGCAATGAATTGGTAATAATGATGATCTTCATAGACTTTAATTAAATATTGATATTTATAGACTTTAATTGATTTGTAAATTAAATAAAAGTGGTTTAAAATACAAGAAAATTTGCTTTTAGTTGCATTTTTTGGTAGCGTTTCAAGGCTTATGCAACCGTTGGTTAAGTTAACTCATAAAAATAAACAAATAAACGCGGCAAATTGGTTTCCGCCAACAATTCACGAAAATTTTCCTAAAATTTTACGCGGCCACTCCTTATCTCTTTTATACGCTTGAATTTTTTCCTCGTCGCTGAAATTCCATGGCTGCTTCTTATCTCCTATCTCTCTCATTTTCATTTCCTAAATCATCCGTCTAAGTCCTCACAAAATCCCTCGTCTTCGTCTTCTAAATCTTCCCTCTTTGCCATCGATGTACTGACGAAGCAGGAAAACCTAAATTGATTTTCGATGATCTATTTGGCTTTGATGTACTGATAAATTACACTAGGAAGGATAAATCGTCATCTCACTAGCGTTGGCGAGCTTGTTGATTGACCAACTCAACCTAGGTATTGATTTTAACTTTAGTTTATAATGATGATTTACTGTTGTTAATAAGGAAACCAATAATTTATAGTAGAAAAAACTATTTTGAGTTTCATTCCTAGATTTAAATTTGGTTTATAGAATCTCTTATGGATCAGTTGTTAAGAAGCCTAGGTATCGATTTCCTTATGTATCAGAATTGGTTTTCTGAGAATTTGTTATTACAACCGCTTTCAATTTCGATTTACTAAGAATTGGTTTACTGAGTTTACATCCAATATACATTCTCTGTTTTTGGATGGATAAATGTATACAGGAAAACTTAGTTTGTTTATGGTTTGATAAATTTATTGCTAAAACAATGAAAATCCTAAAAAATATTTTTTTTCTACTGAACATTTATTTTAAGGAGTTTTATAAAAGGCAAAGCATAACAATTTTTTTAATCCTATGAAGCTCAATAATTTGTTTTTGGGGTTGTTACCAATCACTTGTTAGAAAAAGTTGCTTAAAATCTAGAAGTAGGGCTGGGAGCATATGAATACATACAACTAGCTGGGAGCATAACTGAGAGTACTTTGCATTCTTTGATAATTTGAAATTTGTTGCTCTTATATATATCTTACCTGGTTCTTTTCCATATAACCGAGAGTTCTTCGCCGTATATCAAAAGTCAAATTGTGGTATTTATTCTCTGTTTTTAAACTCTATATATACACACACACAACTCTCTAACAATTGTAATTTTTCTTTACGATTTCAGAAATATATGTTAGATGCATCTTTTCATGGTAGGGGTCTTTTTAAAATTTGGATATTTATTTGGTTAGACTGTACCATAATTGTGGTATTTGTACACGTTCTTTGTAGATTTTTTGCTATTCTTTCATACATATACATGGTTATTGATTATGTTGTTTTCCCTATCAAGGATAGTTCGGTACCACCACTTTGAGTGCTATATTGTAAGACAGTGAGTGACGTTGAGATGAGGCTAGTTGAGGTTAAGGATAGTCGGGTGGTAACCGGGCATATGGATGTTTGTAACAACATTGGGAGAGGAGATGTTTGTAACACTCACGTTTTCAGTCCATTTTATTAGATTATCTTTTCACTTGACACTTAACTTTGAATGATAAGTAAAAAAGAAATTTTGAAAGCATCACCATTGAATATTTAAACATTGTTGAATTGTGAAATTGCTACTGTGCCTTATATTGTAATGTAGTGGATCATGCAGCTCTTCTCTAACACCTCTAAATTAAATATAATCTTTTGATTTAATATTCATGATTACAGTGGTATAGTTGAGCTTGTTTGTGTCTTCCAGTTATAACCTATAGAGATATAAGTTCACAGTACAATTGTAAAAGTCTTGGTTATATGTCATTTTTGCTTTTCTTTAATATACATCAGTATGCGATTAATCTTGGATAATATTTTTCATTGTTGTTATATGTCTGCCAGGCTATATTACTAGTTTGTGTCATTATTTCATACTCTGTTATGACTTGTTTTATACTTTAAAATGGTTGAGATTTTGCACGTATTTACTGTTTTTATGTGAGTGTGTATTTCAGACTGGGTCAGTGTAACGACCCTAGATTTTAATTTATTTAAATTTATAATTAAATGAATTTTTGAATAAAAATTGTAAAATTTATTATAAATGGAAGCGAGTTTCCCGATTCAAATAGAAAATATATTAAGTCATATAGATTTGAAAATTTGTATATATTGAATTTGAGTTTAAAATCTCAAGTAAATGGTTTAAAAATAAATGATAATAATATTAAAGTAAAATAATCATAATAAATATTAAGTTATAAATAGAATCAAAATATATAAGATAAATTATATAGTTTTATAAAATAGAAAGTGAATACATTAGTAAATTCTAGATTTGATAGTTTAAGTTTTAAAAATAAAAGAGATACAAGATAATAAGTATTGAAGTAAAAATAAACATTTAAAATAGAAATAAAAAAATGAAAGTGTATAAAACAAGACAAAAGAAACAAACATATATACATAGTTAAGTATGTACCCATGAAAACAAAGACAACATTTTTTTTATGCAAGTATGAAACCAGATTTGAAGATAAAAGATAATCAATGCAAATATCTTTGGCCACCACAACATCTGCTCAGCCACAAAAGAAGGAAAGAAAAATACTTAACAATGAATGCTAGCCAAAATAACATCATATCAGCCGAGATTTATTTCAAAAAAATCACAAAGCACGTAGCATTAAATGCTTCCATTCCTTAGCAGCCATGCCTATTGTACAAAATAACATCACCTGTACAACTATCCTTTTATATGTATATACCTATACACTTTCTCCTTATTTATCAACTTCTCCACCTCAGTTCGTTTACTAAAAGCTGAGAAAAGAAATTTAAAGTGATATCATGCAAACTAAAACAATTCGTAGCACAATACAAATCAAACCAGGGGATTAAAGAAGAAAAACAACTGCAGTTTTCAAATGGGAATGCTCTGCTCTGTCATCTTCACAAAACTGTGAGTAAACAAGAATTTTAAAGTTTTAAGTTATTTAAAAATAGATCAAGATTCATTTATAATCAGGCGTTGTGTTTTAATAACAAACTAGAGCAAGATCTATATAGTTTTTTTTGTCTCTGAAAGACTGTAAACACTGTCATGCTCAAATCTCTGGTTCACAGAGTAAACCATCTACAACTGAAACATCTTCTTCCTTCTCTTTGCTTCTGGAAATAACTGAAAATAAGTATTGTTTTAAACTTGTATTTTATCTCAGAAAGAAAAATCAAAGCAAAGAAATATGTTTTGTCTTCACTGGCAAATGAAAACCCAGTCACAACTTAAGGAATGCAGAAATTCGAACTTCAAGGATTTGAATTCCAGGAACACCACCTGAATCGCCATGTAAAATGATGATTTTAGAAACAAAAATTCAAATTTTTCGTTAAGTCTTTATTGAGATTTTTGAGATGATCAGAAAATTACATTTTTCCCATTTTCTTCCAATCGAATCAATTTAAAATGTTGAAGTTTGGTTTGAAGTAAGTATGAACATCATGGATCTCCAGAAAATTATCAGATAATTTTTCCATTATATATATTTTTGGGTCGAATTCATAATAGGGTTTGGTTTTGAGTTTTTGGCCATGTTAGAAACTAGGCGCGTTCTTCTAATATACGTGATCAAGTTGCTCGAAACTTGGGTGGTAGGTTGCTTAGAGGGTTGCCGAGGTGTGGGTGGAGTTTGAAGGTCTCCGGTGGTCATTGTAGCAGTGGCGAGGAAGTAATGTCGATCGAGGTGAGCTCCAGATTTCGATCGAGACACCTATTTTCGATTTAGAGTGGATGTTGTCGAATCGAAACCTGATTTGGAGTATAGGAAGGATTCGCGACTTGCCGTTGTTGGTGGAGTTCGCCAGAGTCACGGCGCCACATCGTGCACGTGCACGATGTCGTCTTCGTGTCAGCAAGAGCAGGTCTGGGGAGAACTCGAGGGGATGCTTGTAATGACCCAAAGATTTTAGGAATTTATTCTGGAAAATATAAATAAATTTAAAATAATTTTTAAATAAATTTTGAAGGAGGAATTGATATAGCTTGATAGTGTATCAGTGTGTGTACATGTGTGCACAGGAAATGCACATGAATATAAGCTAAAACCCTGAACTCCAAGAATACATACATATTGATGTGTATGGAAATATATATATATATATATATATATGTAGATTAAATTCTTAAAAGTAGTATGCATGAGTAAATGTATATATGAATGCTACTGAATATTTTTGAGTGTACCTGTGCATGTGTGTGTGTCAGTATAGAATGATGTATGAATATATAGGTGGGTGTACTAATTATTTCAGTAAGACTTATATAAATATATATGTGTTAATAAAATACTAGAGTTTAAACTAGTGAAATAAAATATACAAACATATTTTAATATAAGCAGAAATAAAAAGAATGAAGATATAAAAAGGAATAATCCTCTTATAAATAAATGAAGGAAGTACATACCATTTGCATGAAAGCTAAAAATAGAAAAAAATAAGATAAAACAGGGAAGTGCTTGGTATAGGCAGAATTAGAAAAGAGTATTTAATAAATAACAAAATCAAGTCACATTTTTAGCATGATTGTAGACAAGGGGAAAAGTATTTTCTGAAAAACAAATTTCTGAAAAAAAATGTGTAACCACTTTTCTCTTCACCCAAATTAAGCCGGGAAGGGTAAAACTTTGGGTTTAAAAAATGCAGATAACATGATTTTTCTGGTGGGCAAAAATGGACTTAGCCAATACCCAAAACCCTAAGAGAGACCCTGTATATATATATATACATGTATATGCAGCAGCCTCCTCTCCTGCTCAGAAAAGAATTTTGAGAAAAAAAAACACACCATAGAAATCATAAGACAAGGGAAGGAAGAGAGCTTGAGGCTAAGGGCAGAAGCTCATCAAATAATTAAGGAAACAAAGAAGAGAGCTAGGTGAGAAAACTCACTCAAAAACCTAAGGCAAGAAGTCCTAATATAGGCAGCCAGTTAAAAGTATTTTTTTTAAAAGAGTATTTTCATATATATGAATGCTTATCTGTGAATTTAAATCTGAAATTGTTTTGATTCTCTTTGGTTGATCACTTGTTTTATTATAACAAAGTTTTATGTGTTGTTAGTATACATATCTGTTTTATACCCTCAGATCTCTGATATGTTAATGTTTAGGGATATAAACAAATACCCAGAAAATAAAATGTTGAGAATAGGCAAGTAGTATTGGTTTTGGCTCAACCCAGAAAGATGTAAATAATGTTGAGCTGCAATATACTCATGTATAAGTGCTGAGGCTTGAAATAGAAAGGAATTAGGGGTGCAATAGGGTTGCCTATGTGCTGATGCTCCTGATTCAATAAAATGCATAGCAAACAAAATTTTGTGATTCAGTGAAACCAGGTCATCCTGAGTTTAACTCAAGCACAAATGTTTGCAAAAGAAAAACTCTCTCAGAAACCATAAGCCAATGTTAGTTGCCTAAACTCCTTTTAAATACCAGGATGAATATATATATATATATATACAGAACCTTATTTTGTAATCACCAATGGTTGTTTGCTTGTTTGCCTCTGTATGGTTATGAATAATATGAGATGCCATGTTATGGATGTTTTTAGCTAATGAAATGAATCACTGAATGGTTTTGTCATGAAAAATCAAAAGAGTTATTATTAACTTAAACCTGATTAGGAAATTGGGGTCAAGAACACTGCAGGAATGACTTGTGTGCTTGAGTAACACAAGTTGACACATGGCTTGTTTAAGTCCTGAGATCTTTGTGTAATGGAGTGAATTAGTTCATTACAGTGTGTCCATTGATTCATAAATATTGCAGATGAGACCAAGGATAGATAAATATACCAAGGGAATAATACTTGAGATGATGAGAAAACTAGAGTTTTTCCCAGATTTGAAATATGAGAATTGAATAAATGATTTAACTCATATTGGTTATTTTCCTGTTTGGTATGAATGATTGTTTGACTATGATTGAATTGTATGCTTGAATGTATGTGCCATATTTATATATGTAGTCTCTGAAAAGAAAATTAAAGTGTGCACATGCACAATGACACAGAGCATGCACACAAGTATTTGTCTGATTCCAAAGGGCCGAACTTTCTGTATATGTACTTACTTGACTTTAACCTAATTAACTAATTATTTTTGTGAGCTTTCTCATACCAGACATGTGTCTGACCCTAGTGTGCTAATGGCATCTGGGGTGTCTCATTTAAAATGAGGCAGTTTCAAATGCTTTTTCAGGGATTGCAGCAACTAAGTAGGAGTAGGAGCAAGGCTTTGAGAAGAAGATATAGCATGCTAAACTTAGTTAGATAAGAGCCTAAATGTTGAAATCTGCATGTATTGACAATTTAAATTGCTACTTGTATTAAGTGTTGAATATTGGATGGATATTTTGTTAGGTATTTTGTTAAGAGATTGACTTGTATCTGGAATCTATGAACCAAGTTAAATATCTGTTATGTTTAAAAAGAATTTTAATCAAATCTTGTAAGTGGATTTAGCAAGAACACCATGTTAAAATCGAATGATTACATTTTATAAATGTATTAGTCAATCTTGAGTCTTTGGAAAGGATTTAAGTTTTGGAAAATCTGGATAGTTGATTCTCAGAAAATTAAATGGTTTTATTTTCTACCATGGCATATGTATACAAAAGAAAATAGGCATAGGTTGAATGTTTTATATGGCTGCAAGGTTCCCATAATTAAACTTGTTTCATACAAATGTCTCATGTCCTATTTTTAAAGAAAGGATTTGTAATAAGGGAATTGTAAGCCAGATCCAAATAGTTGCAGATATATATGCACATAAACATGTTTAGTGCAAATATTACCACACCTTTTCCTTTGTATTTGTGATAAGAATCTGAATTTCACTCAGATTCTAACCAAATGCATTCTTAATTCCAGACAGATTTTGTGAGAAGAAATTCAAACCTGGATAATGATAAACACTTCTATCATTTACAAAATCCAAGCAACAGACCCTTAATTTACATCAATCATGAAGCCTTCCAGGTTGTAGGAATGGGTTTCAAAAATAATAAAGCAAGAATTATTGTTTTGTATGATGGAAAATAGGCAAAAATAAAGTATATATGTGCAGATATAGGTAGATAACAGGTTCCAAACTGTACAGGAGAAAAATGGAAAAGGAAAAAAAAAACAAAAATTGTGTTTGAACCAACCAGCATAGTACTCGAACTCGTGACCTCTCGTGTATAAGTTAGGCGCGTTTCCATTACGCCTAGATGTTGCTTGTGTTCACTTAGGATCCACTTCCTTTTAGCTTGATTTTGACACTATTCAGAACTTAACACAAACATCTATATTAAAAGCTTGCTTTCCACTGATTATTACTTGATCACTTCTTAGTTAGGATAAACAGACTAAAGTATATGTTTCCAGTGGATTTTTTGGTCAAAAAAAAAAATCAGCAGTCCAATATCCTCTTGTTTTCCAGAACTCTGATTCAAACAAGAGAGGCATATACATCCTCACATGTATGTGCTTATCTTTGTGAATGTACTAATATATTTATATTGGTTGATTATTGTGATCCTGGATATATTTGGTTTATTGGAGAAAGATATTGACCCTGAGAATTATAATTGCAATGGATGATATATCTATCTATATATATATATATATATATCCTCTTTACCTTAAAAAAAAATCCTTATGGAATTAGAGTAGAAATAGGAGGGTCATTTCAGTTGGTATCAGAGCTATGTTATTCAACATAGTAGAAGTAAGGATCAAGTTCTTAGATAGAAATAAAATTTAAAGGAACTAAATATATATATATATAACAATGTGTTCAGTGTGAAAAAAAAACCCACTGAAACAACCAAATTACCAATCAAACTAACCAGCTATGTAAATTATTATTAGCAAACTATGGTAGGGAGACCACCAAATCAGGGGGCAGGATCTTCCCATGCACCACCAATGGTCAATCTGCAAGACTTAGTGAGAGCATTTAGGGATGGGGCAGGACAAAGGCAAGAAAATCCCTATGAAGAACTCTCAAAATTACTTAAGACATATACTCATTTAGGAGGCAAAAGCTTTGAAGGGACAGAGAGTATCATGGAAATTCAAACATGGTTGAGAACATTGGAAAGAATTTTCAATGACATGCAACTTGATGATCAAAGAAAGAGGCAAGTGGCTTCAAGACAGCTAAAAGGAGTAGCTTTAGGCTGGTGGGAAGTAATCATTGCAGGAAGGAATGAGAATGAAATCACTTGGAATCAATTCAAAGAGATGTTGGAAGCAAGGTTTGTACCAGCATCAGCAAAGACTACCTTGCTAGAAGAATTCATTAGACTTAGACAAGGAACCATGACTGTCACAGAATACACTCAAAAGTTTGAGGGGCTTTCCACATATGGAGCAATGCTTGTGGCAGATGAGGCATCTAAAAATGATAGGTACATAAAAGGTCTGAACCCAGGACTTAGCAGAGCCATGTTACCCTATGCAGACAAGACTTTTGACCATGTGATAGACTTGGCTTTGAGGTTGGAGCAGCATGACAAGGAAAGGGAGAAGTTCAGAAATTTTAAGAGCAATAATATCAAGAAAGGTAAGGGGAGGTATCACCCTTATGATAAGAAGAAAGAAGAGGCTAGTAACAAAAGCACTGAAGATGTCAAAGCTAAGGAAAACAAGAAGAAAATTGTGTGCCATCAGTGTGGAAAGGAAGGGCATATCAAACCAAGATGTCCAGAATTGAAAGGAGGAGCTTTCAAATGCTATCTATGTGGGAAAGAGGGGCATATGAAGAGGAATTGTCCTGAGTATAAACAGCAAGGCAAATTAGCAAATTTGGAAGGAAAAGGCAAAGCCACAGTGGAGAGTAACACTGTAAACCATAGCCAAGTGGAAGGTACATTACTTATTTGTACCATACCCATAACAGTAGTATATGATACTGGGGCAACTCACTCTTTAATTTCTTATGAATTGGTTAAAATGCTAAAACTGAATTGCATATTGGTTGAAACCCCATTGCATATACACAGTCCATTGGGGAGTTCTAGTGTTTTAAATATGAATTGTGTGGATGTGGAATTAAACATAGGAGGAAATATTTTTATTTCCAATTTATATGTTTTGAATTACCCAAATATAGGTGTTATATTGGGGGTAGACTGGTTAAAGCAATTTAAAGCCATAATTAATTTAGACTCATCCACCATATCATTGCAAAATTCTAGAGGCCAGAGAATCACAGTTTTATGTGAGGTAGCTAAGGAAGGAAAACTATATCATTTAGTTGACTCAGAAAAAGATTTCAGTGAACTAACCATTGAAGAAATTCCCATAGTCAATGAATATTTGGATGTGTTTGGTGAGGTCAAGGGTATTCCACACCATAGACCAGTAGAATTCCAGATCAATCTAGTTCCAGGAGCAAGCCCAGTGATTAAAAAGCCAACTAGAATGGGGCCAAATGAACTAAAAGAATTAAAGAAACAGTTAGAAGAATTGGAAGAAAAGGGTTTTATAAGACCAAGTAATTCTTGCTGGGGAGCACCAGTGGTATTTGTTAAGAAGCAAGATGGCTCCTTAAGACTCTGCATAGATTATAGAGAATTAAACAAAGTAACTATTAAAAATAAATACCCATTGCCAAGAATAGATGATCTTTTTGATCAATTAGCAGGGGCAAAAGTATTTTCTAGACTAGACTTAGCATCTGGTTTTCATCAAATGAAGGTGGAAGAATCAAGCATCAAGTACACTGCCTTTAACACTAGGTATGGGTTGTATGAATTTTTGGTTATGCCATTTGGCTTAACCAATGCACCATCTTACTTTGTAGATTTAATGAACAGAACCTTTAGAGATTGTTTAGACAAGTTTGTGCTTATTTTTATAGATGACATTTTGATTTATTCCAAGACAGTGGAAGAACATAAGCATCATTTGCACCTGGTTTTGTCTAGATTAAGGGAAAAAGATTTAAAGGCAAAATTTTCAAAATGTGTGTTTTGGAAAGAGGAAGTACATTTTCTTGGCCATGTTATATCTGCCAAAGGAATTTCTGTGAACCCCAATAAAGTAGTGGCTATTCAAGCATGGAAGAGGCCAAGCACTATGAGTGAAGTGAGGTCATTTATGGGGATGGCAGGGTATTATAGGAGGTTTATAAAAGATTTTTCAAAAATTTCTACACCACTCACTAACCTAACCAGGAAGAACCAAGCTTTTGTTTGGTCAGAAAAATGTGAAAAGTCTTTTGAACAGTTGAAGGAGGCATTGGTGAATGCTCCAATTCTAAAGGTACCACATGGAAATGAAGAATTAGTGGTATACACTGATGCTAGTGGATTTGGCTTGGGTGCAGTGTTGATGCAACAAGGCCAAGTCATTGCATATGCATCCAGACAACTTAAACCCCATGAAGTAAGGTATGCCACACATGATC
Source organism: Allium fistulosum (assembly GCA_030737815.1). Classification (NCBI taxonomy): domain Eukaryota; kingdom Viridiplantae; phylum Streptophyta; class Magnoliopsida; order Asparagales; family Amaryllidaceae; genus Allium; species Allium fistulosum. The sequence continues at coordinate 1,392,708,678 of CM060902.1, forward strand.
TCGAATTAGCCGCTGTGATATATGCTTTAAAACTTTGGAGACATTATTTGTTAGGCACTAAGTTTGAACTTTACACTGACCACAAGTCTCTAAAATATTTGTTTTCACAAAAAGATTTGAACATGAGGCAACATAGATGGATGGAGTTCTTAGCTGCCTATGACTTTGACATACTTTATACACCAGGTAAAGCAAACAAAGTTGCAGATGCTCTAAGTAGACAGCATGCTAAATTGGCTATGATGATGATAGAAGAATTTAAAAACTTATTTTTGCTAACTGAGTTAGAGATTGGGGAGAATGGTTGTGTGCACATTAATGAGCAGATGCATGGTGCACAAGAAGATAAAGGGAAGTTAAGCTTAATGACACTTCAACCAGATTTAATTCTGAAGGTAGGAAAAATGCAAGAACAAGATGCTCACTTATTAGAGAAGAGAATGCTCCTCTCAAGAGGGGAGGAAGTAATGAATCACCACATTGATAAAGATGGTTATATGAGATACCAGAATAGGATGTGTGTACCAGAGGACATAGAATTGAAGAAGGAGATATTGAATGAATATCACAGAAGTAAATACTCCATACACCCAGGTAACACAAAAATGTATCAAAATTTGAAAAGAGACTTCTGGTGGAAGGGGATGAAATCTGATATAGCTAAGTACATTGCCAAATGTATGACTTGCCAACAAGTCAAGGCTGAAACTCAAAGACCATCAGGGTTGATGCAACCTCTTAGTGTACCACAGTGGAAGTGGGAAGACATATCTATGGACTTCATAGATGGACTGCCTAGATCTAAGAGAGGTAATACAAGTATATGGGTGATAGTTGATAGGCTAACCAAGGTAGCACACTTCATCCCAGTCAAGTCAGAAAGAACAGCACCAAAACTAGCTCAAATTTTTATAAAAGAAGTGGTAAAGTTACATGGCATTCCCAAAACAATTGTGAGTGATAGGGATACCATCTTCACTTCAAAATTCTGGAGAAGCTTTCAAGAAGCAATGGGAAGTGAACTATGTTTAAGTACTGCCTACCATCCTCAATCAGATGGGCAGACTGAGGTGGTAAACAAAGTTTTGGAGGACATGTTGAGGGCATGTATACTGGATTTTGGAGGCAACTGGGAAGATTATCTTCATCTAGTTGAATTTACATACAACAACAGCTACCAAAGCACCATAGGAATGGCTCCATTTGAAGCCTTATATGGTAAACCCTGTTTGTCACCTGTTTGCTGGGTAGAAGCAGGAGAAAGGTCTATTTTAGGATCTGAGTACATACAAGAAACCAAGGAGAAAATTGAGTTGGTAAGAAGAAGAATGACAGCAGCTCAAGATAGGCAAAAGAAATTTGCAGACATGAGAAGGAGGCAGGTGGAATATGAGGTGGGAAATTTTGTTTTCATCAAAATCTCACCCATGAAAAATGTGCTGAGGTTTGGAAAACAAGGCAAATTAACCCCAAGATATATTGGACCATACAAAATTCTGGAGAGAATTGGTCCCTTGGCATATAAGTTGGAATTACCAGAAAACATGCAAGGTATACATGATGTTTTTCATGTATCACAATTGAGAAGATGGGTCCATGACAAGGCAGAAATTCTTGAAACCCCAACCCAAGTGCAGATAAATCCTAATTTGATTTATGAAAAGGATCCAGTGGGAATTTTGGCAAAAGATGTGAAGAAGTTGAGGAATAAATCTCTGAAACTTGTGAAGGTACAGTGGAGTCTTGATCCTAGTGATTGCACATGGGAATTAGAAGACAAAGTTAGGATGGATTATCCTAAGCTATTTTCAGATTAAGGTAATTCTGATTTTTGATTGTTTTCTTTATTTTGGATGAATATATTTTTAGTTAGTATAGAACTAAGAATCTATTTGGTAGAGAATATACTTGTTCTCTGAATTAAGTTTAACATTTATTTTAAGCTTAGGAAAATTGTGGGACACAATTTCTAAAAGGAGGGGTGTATGTAATGACCCAAAGATTTTAGGAATTTATTCTGGAAAATATAAATAAATTTAAAATAATTTTTAAATAAATTTTGAAGGAGGAATTGATATAGCTTGATAGTGTATCAGTGTGTGTACATGTGTGCACAGGAAATGCACATGAATATAAGCTAAAACCCTGAACTCCAAGAATACATACATATTGATGTGTATGGAAATATATATATATATATATATATATATATATATATATATGTAGATTAAATTCTTAAAAGTAGTATGCATGAGTAAATGTATATATGAATGCTACTGAATATTTTTGAGTGTACCTGTGCATGTGTGTGTGTCAGTATAGAATGATGTATGAATATATAGGTGGGTGTACTAATTATTTCAGTAAGACTTATATAAATATATATGTGTTAATAAAATACTAGAGTTTAAACTAGTGAAATAAAATATACAGACATATTTTAATATAAGCAGAAATAAAAAGAATGAAGATATAAAAAGGAATAATCCTCTTATAAATAAATGAAGGAAGTACATACCATTTGCATGAAAGCTAAAAATAGAAAAAAATAAGATAAAACAGGGAAGTGCTTGGTATAGGCAGAATTAGAAAAGAGTATTTAATAAATAACAAAATCAAGTCACATTTTTAGCATGATTGTAGACAAGGGGAAAAGTATTTTCTGAAAAACAAATTTCTGAAAAAAAATGTGTAACCACTTTTCTCTTCACCCAAATTAAGCCGGGAAGGGTAAAACTTTGGGTTTAAAAAATGCAGATAACATGATTTTTCTGGTGGGCAAAAATGGACTTAGCCAATACCCAAAACCCTAAGAGAGACCCTGTATATATATACATGTATATGCAGCAGCCTCCTCTCCTGCTCAGAAAAGAATTTTGAGAAAAAAAACACTCCATAGAAATCATAAGATAAGGGAAGGAAGAGAGCTTGAGGCTAAGGGCAGAAGCTCATCAAATAATTAAGGAAACAAAGAAGAGAGCTAGGTGAGAAAACTCACTCAAAAACCTAAGGCAATAAGTCCTAATATAGGCAGCCAGTTAAAAGTATTTTTCTTAAAAGAGTATTTTCATATATATGAATGCTTATCTGTGAATTTAAATCTGAAATTGTTTTGATTCTCTTTGGTTGATCACTTGTTTTATTATAACAAAGTTTTATGTGTTGTTAGTATACATATCTGTTTTATACCCTCAGATCTCTGATATGTTAATGTTTAGGGATATAAACAAATACCCAGAAAATAAAATGTTGAGAATAGGCAAGTAGTATTGGTTTTGGCTCAACCCAGAAAGATGTAAATAATGTTGAGCTGCAATATACTCATGTATAAGTGCTGAGGCTTGAAATAGAAAGGAATTAGGGGTGCAATAGGGTTGCCTATGTGCTGATGCTCCTGATTCAATAAAATGCATAGCAAACAAAATTTTGTGATTCAGTGAAACCAGGTCATCCTGAGTTTAACTCAAGCACAAATGTTTGCAAAAGAAAAACTCTCTCAGAAACCATAAGCCAATGTTAGTTGCCTAAACTCCTTTTAAATACCAGGATGAATATATATATATATATACAGAACCTTATTTTGTAATCACCAATGGTTGTTTGCTTGTTTGCCTCTGTATGGTTATGAATAATATGAGATGCCATGTTATGGATGTTTTTAGCTAATGAAATGAATCACTGAATGGTTTTGTCATGAAAAATCAAAAGAGTTATTATTAACTTAAACCTGATTAGGAAATTGGGGTCAAGAACACTGCAGGAATGACTTGTGTGCTTGAGTAACACAAGTTGACACATGGCTTGTTTAAGTCCTGAGATCTTTGTGTAATGGAGTGAATTAGTTCATTACAGTGTGTCCATTGATTCATAAATATTGCAGATGAGACCAAGGATAGATAAATATACCAAGGGAATAATACTTGAGATGATGAGAAAACTAGAGTTTTTCCCAGATTTGAAATATGAGAATTGAATAAATGATTTAACTCATATTGGTTATTTTCCTGTTTGGTATGAATGATTGTTTGACTATGATTGAATTGTATGCTTGAATGTATGTGCCATATTTATATATGTAGTCTCTGGAAAGAAAATTAAAGTGTGCACATGCACAATGACACAGAGCATGCACACAAGTATTTGTCTGATTCCAAAGGGCCGAACTTTCTGTATATGTACTTACTTGACTTTAACCTAATTAACTAATTATTTTTGTGAGCTTTCTCATACCAGACATGTGTCTGACCCTAGTGTGCTAATGGCATCTGGGGTGTCTCATTTAAAATGAGGCAGTTTCAAATGCTTTTTCAGGGATTGCAACAACTAAGTAGGAGTAGGAGCAAGGCTTTGAGAAGAAGATATAGCATGCTAAACTTAGTTAGATAAGAGCCTAAATGTTGAAATCTGCATGTATTGACAATTTAAATTGCTACTTGTATTAAGTGTTGAATATTGGATGGATATTTTGTTAGGTATTTTGTTAAGAGATTGACTTGTATCTGGAATCTATGAACCAAGTTAAATATCTGTTATGTTTAAAAAGAATTTTAATCAAATCTTGTAAGTGGATTTAGCAAGAACACCATGTTAAAATCGAATGATTACATTTTATAAATGTATTAGTCAATCTTGAGTCTTTGGAAAGGATTTAAGTTTTGGAAAATCTAGATAGTTGATTCTCAGAAAATTAAATGGTTTTATTTTCTACCATGGCATATGTATACAAAAGAAAATAGGCATAGGTTGAATGTTTTATATGGCTGCAAGAATCCCATAATTAAACTTGTTTCATACAAATGTCTCATGTCCTATTTTTAAAGAAAGGATTTGTAATAAGGGAATTGTAAGCCAGATCCAAATAGTTGCAGATATATATGCACATAAACATGTTTAGTGCAAATATTACCACACCTTTTCCTTTGTATTTGTGATAAGAATCTGAATTTCACTCAGATTCTAACCAAATGCATTCTTAATTCCAGACAGATTTTGTGAGAAGAAATTCAAACCTGGATAATGATAAACACTTCTATCATTTACAAAATCCAAGCAACAGACCCTTAATTTACATCAATCATGAAGCCTTCCAGGTTGTAGGAATGGGTTTCAAAAATAATAAAGCAAGAATTATTGTTTTGTATGATGGAAAATAGGCAAAAATAAAGTATATATGTGCAGATATAGGTAGATAACAGGTTCCAAACTGTACAGGAGAAAAATGGAAAAGGAAAAAAAAAAAACAAAAATTGTGTTTGAACCAACCAGCATAGTACTCGAACTCGTGACCTCTCGTGTATAAGTTAGGCGCGTTTCCATTACGCCTAGATGTTGCTTGTGTTCACTTAGGATCCACTTCCTTTTAGCTTGATTTTGACACTATTCAGAACTTAACACAAACATCTATATTAAAAGCTTGCTTTCCACTGATTATTACTTGATCACTTCTTAGTTAGGATAAACAGACTAAAGTATATGTTTCCAGTGGATTTTTTGGTCAAAAAAAAAATCAGCAATCCAATATCCTCTTGTTTTCCAGAACTCTGATTCAAACAAGAGAGGCATATACATCCTCACATGTATGTGCTTATCTTTGTGAATGTACTAATATATTTATATTGGTTGATTATTGTGATCCTGGATATACTTGGTTTATTGGAGAAAGATATTGACCCTGAGAATTATAATTGCAATGGATGATATATCTATCTATATATATATATATCCTCTTTACCTTAAAAAAAAAATCCTTATGGAATTAGAGTAGAAATAGGAGGGTCATTTCAATGCTCGAGTCGAAAGAGGAAGTGCTTCGGGGTTCTCTCTTGCGTTCGAATGGTATTAATCCTGTAGTGGTTAAGTTTTAGCTTAGCTTAGAAAAAAAAAGAAAAAAAGAAAAAGAAGAAGCAGCAGGCACTCGGGGAAAGAAGGAGAGAGGTCTCGGGGAAGAAAGGAGAAGGACCCGGGGTCGACTCGAGTAAAGCCTGGTTTTAACTCGGGTGTGTTTTAAAAATGGGTTAAGCCCAAATTTATAAAGTTTAAAAAAATGTTAAATTGAACCATGTTGAATAATTTTAACTTGAAAATTTGTTTAAGTTATCGACTAAGTAAGTATATATATATATATATCAATGCTTTATAAAACCTTAATTAATATCTAAATTAAGTAATTTAATTTAAGTAAGTATAAAGTTAATTAACACTTAAGTTTGTAGTTAATAGAAAATTCGTTTAAAATAAATCATTCGATAAAAAGAAATTTATTAGTTTAACTGAAAATCTTAGTTAAATTAAGATTTTAAAATGGCAGATTTAATTATTCGGTTTATTTTGAATATTAACTGATTGTATAAAATTGTTTATACAAGGTTAAAATCGAGAAAACAAAACTGGAATGGAAAATGGATGGCAAAATAAAGGCGAAGGTGAGATTTTTCTCACTCGAATAAATTTTTGTTTGACAGTTATTGATTTGACTGATATGATTGCTATTTGAATGTGATATTAGATATAGTAGGATATATCTATATATATATAGCAATATATACATATTGGCATATGTATATATTGGATTGATGATTTCCCGCCTCGTATAGCGGATGAGACCCTATTGCGCCGTTAGTAAGCGGATATTTTTATAAAACCCATATACCGCGATATTCCACCTCGAAGTGGAATTGGTATTGTGCTAACATCTGTGGATGCAGGGAAACAGGTTGGAGGGATCCAACTGGATTCCTCACCAGTACTTATTTATTTACAGATATTGATGTATATTCTGTTATCATATGTTGATATATGATGTTTGATGTTGCGATTGACTAATTGGTGCTGTTGCATCATCGGATCCATTTTTGAAGTTTAAAAATAACGATATTATTTTTAAAAGGATTTCAAAGTGAATTTTTGAAAGTATACGTTTTATTAAATTTTGGAATTGATTCATTTTAAATAAATAAGTGTTATAAATTTTATGTTATAAAAAAATTAAGAATTTTGTGATATAAAACCAAAATTTGATGTTTGGGAATATGAAATGAACTATGTTGAAGAATAGTATGAATGAAGATTTTTGAATTTATTTATAAATGGTTTATAGATAAGATTTATAAAGAATTGAATTTTTATAAATCGGAAAAATGGAATTATAAAAGGAGTTTTTGTTAATGTTGAAAAAGGGTTTATAAATGGAATTTTTCAAGAAGTAGGATTTATAAAATTTGTAAAGTTATTAAAGGAATGACTTAAGTATAAAAATTGAGTTATAGATTGATTCGGTTAATAAAATTGATTTGTAAGTTGAAGTTGTTATAAATTATAAATGGGATTTATAAACGTTGTTTATAAATCCGAAATCACTTATTTTGATAAGTGAATTGTAGAAGTTAATTAAAGGACTTATATCCACGATTTTGGACAGTGGATAAGCCTTTAAATAAAACGTGTAGGAATGTTGAATTTGGATAACGAAGTATATTCACGATTTTGGACAGTGAATATATTATTAAATAAAATGGATATGTTTTGGAAAAGTGATATTACGAAATGAAGTAATTGTTTTAAAAGATGTTTTAAAACGTGATAAGTATCGAAATCATAGATTTCAACATTCATTGTTGAAATAGACGTTTTCGAGGAATAAGGAAATGATGGACTATAACACTGTTGTTATAGTAAATGATTTCCGAAAGGAAATGTTTTGATGTAGTATTGGGATTTAAATATCTATCAAAATCCGAATCCTTATACTAGTGATTTTGAGTCGTCGTAACGATGTTTTACGTAACATTCGTTTTGACTCAAATAAGTGTTGTTATAGTAAATATTTTCCTTAAAGAGTGAATATATACTTAATTTTGATTTAAGTATATCGAATATTTTCAAATGTTGAAAATAAAAGATTTGTGAAACACTTATTATTAAATAAGTATGGAATGATTTCCAAAATGAAATGAAACGTTTTGAGATTTTATCTTCTTAAAGATAAATTGAAAATGAATATTGGAATCGATTTGAAAATCGTATATCAGTAGATATTTTGAAAAATATAAATTCACTATGGAATTTATAAAAGAAAGGGGAATTGTTTTAGAAAAATAAACGTTGATTTATCTTTGAAGTGTGGAAATTTTATATCTAGTAAAGATATTTTGAAAGATAAAATAATTTGAGAAAATTATTTGGAATCTGATGATGTTGCGCATCTTTATTGATAGTTAAATAACCGACTATCAATAATTACCTTTAGATAGGTATTTGTTGTGAATTGGATGAAATTGAATGCCACACTTATTTTTGAATAATCGCTCACTATTCGGGTTAGCCGGGAAAGGACCATGGGGTCGTATAACCCATTCCGAGTATGTGATACGTCGTTATGAATCGCATTTGAAGACCGGTGTTGAAGACCGGATATTTTTGAAAACGGAAGGATTACCGTCGAGTTACTCTACATCGGCTGATCTCCGGTTTAGAGGTTTTATCACCCTTAGTGACGGGAAGTCCGGACGTGATTAGAAAATTATCCGGATATGCAAGGGCTTCGTGAGAAGTGCCTTCGGTTCTATTCGATCCCGGAACAGACTTGTATGGATTGTGTGTCTGACGTTACAAATTTGAGATATAAAGCTGATTTCTTTCAAATACATATCTGTTGGTGGCGGAGAATTTATTCTCTTAGCTTAACACCCTTCTCTGAGACGTACGAGCTCAGAGGTTATGTAGTTGAAATTTATCGGCGATATACTCCCAATTTGGTAACGTGGCATACTGAGTGTTGCTGTGAAATGATCAGTGTTTGATCATTTGCGATATGATCATTTGTTTGATCTTATATCTTTGTGATCATAGGTTGATCATTTGTTTGACCCGAAGCATGGCTTTGTAGAAAGCGTAGCTTTGTGGACGAGACTTCATCGAGCCTCACACCCCGGAAATGGTCGAAACAGGAAGGATGCAGCAAGGTTCTAGGGAGTAGCGCCCCTTAGTGTATGTCATTCCCTCTGGATAGAGGTGGTATCATGGTATGGAGCCCAGATACTTAACCTATGTGGTTGCTGCATTATTATTTTGATGTGGTTTGTTGGAAATCGGGGATCCTCGGGAAGATCGGTTACGATCGGGGGATGACATACGCGTGTCAGTAGTTACCTATTTTTGCAGAGGTAACCCGGCCTTGTGTTGGCAGAGATCCGGTTAGGTTCTCGGGTCGTCTATTCCAGGGACGTACCCATCGTGGAAAAGGAAGTTCCTTAGCCTGACCATTTGTTGGAAATCCAAAGAAACAATACGTGACTTGTACGGTTTTAGTTGTATTACCTGCTATGGAATGTGGCGGTAACCTGCTATTGAACATAGTAGCTATAGTAGGCATAAGTGCGGAATGCCTATGCTGGCTAAGATTAATATTATACTTTCGAAATGTTTCTACACTATGCACTAATAATAATATCAAAAATGATTTGATTTTGCGTAGTAAGCATCTTTGACTATCATAAGAAGAAATCTCCTCCAATTCTGCGTTTGCATTGTGTGTGTGGTGGGAGGTCTTATGGTAGTTTCATTTTCCAAAAGCATTACGAATTTGTTTTATTTTCTTTGTGAAAAATAACTGTTTTACGATCTCACACCAGTCACCATGACTGACTCGGAGTTTATTGTTTCCCTTCTAAACTCTGGGTGCCCACCAATTTCCACACGGGCAGTCTAGAGTTAGGTTATCGGGATATTCTGGAGCTTTGGAAGCAAGCTGGATGACGAGACGTAGTATTTGTATCTGATAGTATTTATTCCGCTGTGTATTTTGTATGAGGACAAGTTATATAACTGTCCATTGTTGTATATTGACTCTGATGATTGATGTATGTATAAAATGATATAGTTCTTTGTTTTAAAGATTATTCATTTATCTATTATATATTGTTCCGCTGCGATATGTGAGATTCTGATATTGTTCTGTTTCTGTTGTTGTTCTGTTGTTCTCCTTCTTCTCTTTTTCTTCTATCTCTTCTTCTATTTCTTTTTCTTAAAACCCCTCACTATTGGAGTTTCCGGCATTCGATTTCTCGGCAGTCGATAAAGGGAGTATCGATGTTGAATTTTCGAAAGTCGAAAATTTCGGTATGTGACAGCGTGGTATCAGAGCATATGGTTAAGCGACAACCCTGCTCTATTGGGTGTTACTCATTAGAGATAGAGTCAGTAGTACTCTAGAATGAGTTGAGTGTAATAATAGATATGAGCGCGTATTTGTTATTGAATATAAAATTGTTTTGTATTGTGTTGACTTATCGGTTGATTGTTTATAGATTCTGGTCGGTGCAGGGTGGCCAACTGTAATCGATAGGAATTTCTAAACTCTTAAACAAGATAAACTGACACAGTATTGATTTAAAATGGGGTAAATGAAATGATTTTGCCCAAAACTATTTTGTATAGAAAAGAAATATTTTTCTATGAATTACTATAGTATATGGATGCTTGGTTGTTAGGAATTAATAACATTGAAATATTATCACTGTTATATTGAAATTGAATAAGAAATTAAAATAATAACCAAATGTTGAAGATAAATTCATCTGACAAATGAAATTTATAAATGTGAATTGGAAGATATTTGAAAATAAAATTCATATCATAAGTTTGAGGAATTATAGGAGATCGAATCCGTCTATCTCTGTGTTGTTTTCATGCCTGCGAATTTCGAGGACGAAATTCTTTTAAGGGGGGAAGTTTGTAACGACCCTAGATTTTAATTTATTTAAATTTATAATTAAATGAATTTTTGAATAAAAATTGTAAAATTTATTATAAATGGAAGCGAGTTTTCACGATTCAAATAGAAAATATATTAAGTCATATAGATTTGAAAATTTGTATATATTGAATTTGAGTTTAAAATCTCAAGTAAATGGTTTAAAAATAAATGATAATATTATTAAAGTAAAATAATCATAATAAATATTAAGTTATAAATAGAATCAAAATATATAAGATAAATTATATAGTTTTATAAAATAGAAAGTGAATACATTAGTAAATTCTAGATTTGATAGTTTAAGTTTTAAAAATAAAAGAGATACAAGATAATAAGTATTGAAGTAAAAATAAACATTTAAAATAGAAATAAAAAAATGAAAGTGTATAAAACAAGACAAAAGAAACAAACATATATACATAGTTAAGTATGTACCCATGAAAACAAAGACAACATTTTTTTTATGCAAGTATGAAACCAGATTTGAAGATAAAAGATAATCAATGCAAATATCTTTGGCCACCACAACATCTGCTCAGCCACAAAAGAAGGAAAGAAAAATACTTAACAATGAATGCTAGCCAAAATAACATCATATCAGCCGAGATTTATTTCAAAAAAATCACAAAGCACGTAGCATTAAATGCTTCCATTCCTTAGCAGCCATGCCTATTGTACAAAATAACATCACCTGTACAACTATCCTTTTATATGTATATACCTATACACTTTCTCCTTATTTATCAACTTCTCCACCTCAGTTCGTTTACTAAATGCTGAGAAAAGAAATTTAAAGTGATATCATGCAAACTAAAACAATTCGTAGCACAATACAAATCAAACCAGGGGATTAAAGAAGAAAAACAACTGCAGTTTTCAAATGGGAATGCTCTGCTCTGTCATCTTCTCAAAACTGTGAGTAAACAAGAATTTTAAAGTTTTAAGTTATTTAAAAATAGATCAAGATTCATTTATAATCAGGCGTTGTGTTTTAATAACAAACTAGAGCAAGATCTATATAGTTTTTTTTGTCTCTGAAAGACTGTAAACACTGTCATGCTCAAATCTCTGGTTCACAGAGTAAACCATCTACAACTGAAACATCTTCTTCCTTCTCTTTGCTTCTGGAAATAACTGAAAATAAGTATTGTTTTAAACTTGTATTTTATCTCAGAAAGAAAAATCAAAGCAAAGAAATATGTTTTGTCTTCACTGGCAAATGAAAACCCAGTCACAACTTAAGGAATGCAGAAATTCGAACTTCAAGGATTTGAATTCCAGGAACACCACCTGAATCGCCATGTAAAATGATGATTTTAGAAACAAAAATTCAAATTTTTCGTTAAGTCTTTATTGAGATTTTTGAGATGATCAGAAAATTACATTTTTCCCATTTTCTTCCAATCGAATCAATTTAAAATGTTGAAGTTTGGTTTGAAGTAAGTATGAACATCATGGATCTCCAGAAAATTATCAAATAATTTTTCCATCATATATATTGTTGGGTCGAATTCATAATAGGGTTTGGTTTCGAGTTTTTGGCCATGTTAGAAACTAGGCGCGTTCTTCTAATATACGTGATCAAGTTGCTCGAAACTTGGGTGGTAGGTTGCTTAGAGGGTTGCCGAGGTGTGGGTGGAGTTTGAAGGTCTCCGGTGGTCATTGTAGCAGTGGCGAGGAAGTAATGTCGATCGAGGTGAGCTCCAGATTTCGATCGAGACACCTATTTTCGATTTAGAGTGGATGTTGTCGAATCGAGACCTGATTTGGAGTATAGGAAGGATTCGCGACTTGCCGTTGTTGGTGGAGTTCGCCAGAGTCACGGCGCCACGTCGTGCACGTGCACGATGTCGTCTCCGTGTCAGCAAGAGCAGGCCTGGGGAGAACTCGAGGGGATGCTCGAGTCGAAAGAGGAAGTGCTTCGGGGTTCTCTCTTGCGTTCGAATGGTATTAATCCTGTAGTGGTTAAGTTTTAGCTTAGCTTAGAAAAAAAAAGAAAAAAAAAGAAAAAGAAGAAGCAGCAGGCACTCGGGGAAAGAAGGAGAGAGGTCTCGGGGAAGAAAGGAGAAGGACCCGGGGTCGACTCGAGTAAAGCCTGGTTTTAACTCGGGTGTGTTTTAAAAATGGGTTAAGCCCAAATTTATAAAGTTTAAAAAAATGTTAAATTGAACCATGTTGAATAATTTTAACTTGAAAATTTGTTTAAGTTATCGACTAAGTAAGTATATATATATATCAATGCTTTATAAAACCTTAATTAATATCTAAATTAAGTAATTTAATTTAAGTAAGTATAAAGTTAATTAACACTTAAGTTTGTAGTTAATAGAAAATTCGTTTAAAATAAATCATTCGATAAAAAGAAATTTATTAGTTTAACTGAAAATCTTAGTTAAATTAAGATTTTAAAATGGCAGATTTAATTATTCGGTTTATTTTGAATATTAACCGATTGTATAAAATTGTTTATACAAGGTTAAAATCGAGAAAACAAATCTGGAATGGAAAATGGATGGCAAAATAAAGGCGAAGGTGAGATTTTTCTCACTCGAATAAATTTTTGTTTGACAGTTATTGATTTGACTGATATGATTGCTATTTGAATGTGATATTAGATATAGTAGGATATATCTATATATATATATAGCAATATATACATATTGGCATATGTATATATTGGATTGATGATTTCCCGCCTCGTATAGCGGATGAGACCCTATTGCGCCGTTAGTAAGCGGATATTTTTATAAAACCCATATACCGCGATATTCCACCTCGAAGTGGAATTGGTATTGTGCTAACATCTGTGGATGCAAGGAAACAGGTTGGAGGGATCCAACTGGATTCCTCACCAGTACTTATTTATTTACAGATATTGATGTATATTCTGTTATCATATGTTGATATATGATGTTTGATGTTGCGATTGACTAATTGGTGCTGTTGCATCATCGGATCCATTTTTGAAGTTTAAAAATAACGATATTATTTTTAAAAGGATTTCAAAGTGAATTTTTGAAAGTATACGTTTTATTAAATTTTGGAATTGATTCATTTTAAATAAATAAGTGTTATAAATTTTATGTTATAAAAAAATTAAGAATTTTGTGATATAAAACCAAAATTTGATGTTTGGGAATATGAAATGAACTATGTTGAAGAATAGTATGAATGAAGATTTTTGAATTTATTTATAAATGGTTTATAGATAAGATTTATAAAGAATTGAATTTTTATAAATCGGAAAAATGGAATTATAAAAGGAGTTTTTGTTAATGTTGAAAAAGGGTTTATAAATGGAATTTTTCAAGAAGTAGGATTTATAAAATTTGTAAAGTTATTAAAGGAATGACTTAAGTATAAAAATTGAGTTATAGATTGATTCGGTTAATAAAATTGATTTGTAAGTTGAAGTTGTTATAAATTATAAATGGGATTTATAAACGTTGTTTATAAATCCGAAATCACTTATTTTGATAAGTGAATTGTAGAAGTTAATTAAAGGACTTATATCCACGATTTTGGACAGTGGATAAGCCTTTAAATAAAACGTGTAGGAATGTTGAATTTGGATAACGAAGTATATTCACGATTTTGGACAGTGAATATATTATTAAATAAAATGGATATGTTTTGGAAAAGTGATATTACGAAATGAAGTAATTGTTTTAAAAGATGTTTTAAAACGTGATAAGTATCGAAATCATAGATTTCAACATTCATTGTTGAAATAGACGTTTTCGAGGAATAAGGAAATGATGGACTATAACACTGTTGTTATAGTAAATGATTTCCGAAAGGAAATGTTTTGATGTAGTATTGGGATTTAAATATCTATCAAAATCCGAATCCTTATACTAGTGATTTTGAGTCGTCGTAACGATGTTTTACGTAACATTCGTTTTGACTCAAATAAGTGTTGTTATAGTAAATATTTTCCTTAAAGAGTGAATATATACTTAATTTTGATTTAAGTATATCGAATATTTTCAAATGTTGAAAATAAAAGATTTGTGAAACACTTATTATTAAATAAGTATGGAATGATTTCCAAAATGAAATGAAACGTTTTGAGATTTTATCTTCTTAAAGATAAATTGAAAATGAATATTGGAATCGATTTGAAAATCGTATATCAGTAGATATTTTGAAAAATATAAATTCACTATGGAATTTATAAAAGAAAGGGGAATTGTTTTAGAAAAATAAACGTTGATTTATCTTTGAAGTGTGGAAATTTTATATCTAGTAAAGATATTTTGAAAGATAAAATAATTTGAGAAAATTATTTGGAATCTGATGATGTTGCGCATCTTTATTGATAGTTAAATAACCGACTATCAATAATTACCTTTAGATAGGTATTTGTTGTGAATTGGATGAAATTGAATGCCACACTTATTTTTGAATAATCGCTCACTATTCGGGTTAGCCGGGAAAGGACCATGGGGTCGTATAACCCATTCCGAGTATGTGATACGTCGTTATGAATCGCATTTTAAGACTGGTGTTGAAGACCGGATATTTTTGAAAACGGAAGGATTACCGTCGAGTTACTCTACATCGGCTGATCTCCGGTTTAGAGGTTTTATCACCCTTAGTGACGGGAAGTCCGGACGTGATTAGAAAATTATCCGGATATGCAAGGGCTTCGTGAGAAGTGCCTTCGGTTCTATTCGATCCCGGAACAGACTTGTATGGATTGTGTGTCTGACGTTACAAATTTGAGATATAAAGCTGATTTCTTTCAAATACATATCTGTTGGTGGCGGAGAATTTATTCTCTTAGCTTAACACCCTTCTCTGAGACGTACGAGCTCAGAGGTTATGTAGTTGAAATTTATCAGCGATATACTCCCAATTTGGTAACGTGGCATACTGAGTGTTGCTGTGAAATGATCAGTGTTTGATCATTTGCGATATGATCATTTGTTTGATCTTATATCTTTGTGATCATAGGTTGATCATTTGTTTGACCCGAAGCATGGCTTTGTAGAAAGCGTAGCTTTGTGGACGAGACTTCATCGAGCCTCACACCCCGGAAATGGTCGAAACAGGAAGGATGCAGCAAGGTTCTAGGGAGTAGCGCCCCTTAGTGTATGTCATTCCCTCTGGATAGAGGTGGTATCATGGTATGGAGCCCAGATACTTAACCTATGTGGTTGCTGCATTATTATTTTGATGTGGTTTGTTGGAAATCGGGGATCCTCGGGAAGATCGGTTACGATCGGGGGATGACATACGCGTGTCAGTAGTTACCTATTTTTGCAGAGGTAACCCGGCCTTGTGTTGGCAGAGATCCGGTTAGGTTCTCGGGTCGTCTATTCCAGGGACGTACCCATCGTGGAAAAGGAAGTTCCTTAGCCTGACCATTTGTTGGAAATCCAAAGAAACAATACGTGACTTGTACGGTTTTAGTTGTATTACCTGCTATGGAATGTGGCGGTAACCTGCTATTGAACATAGTAGCTATAGTAGGCATAAGTGCGGAATGCCTATGCTGGCTAAGATTAATATTATACTTTCGAAATGTTTCTACACTATGCACTAATAATAATATCAAAAATGATTTGATTTTGCGTAGTAAGCATCTTTGACTATCATAAGAAGAAATCTCCTCCAATTCTGCGTTTGCATTGTGTGTGTGGTGGGAGGTCTTATGGTAGTTTCATTTTCCAAAAGCATTACGAATTTGTTTTATTTTCTTTGTGAAAAATAACTGTTTTACGATCTCACACCAGTCACCATGATTGACTCGGAGTTTATTGTTTCCCTTCTAAACTCTGGGTGCCCACCAATTTCCACACGGGCAGTCTAGAGTTAGGTTATCGGGATATTCTGGAGCTTTGGAAGCAAGCTGGATGACGAGACGTAGTATTTGTATCTGATAGTATTTATTCCGCTGTGTATTTTGTATGAGGACAAGTTATATAACTGTCCATTGTTGTATATTGACTCTGATGATTGATGTATGTATAAAATGATATAGTTCTTTGTTTTAAAGATTATTCATTTATCTATTATATATTGTTCCGCTGCGATATGTGAGATTCTGATATTGTTCTGTTTCTGTTGTTGTTATGTTGTTCTCCTTCTTCTCTTTTTCTTCTATCTCTTCTTCTATTTCTTTTTCTTAAAACCCCTCACTATTGGAGTTTCCGGCATTCGATTTCTCGGCAGTCGATAAAGGGAGTATCGATGTTGAATTTTCGAAATTCGAAAATTTCGGTATGTGACAGTCAGGTTAGTGCGAGTGTAGGTTGAATAGCTTTAGTGATCATGTGTATTACTATGCGTAGGTGTGTGTATACTATATTCGTTGTTTAACAAGCTGAAGATCACCAAGTTTAATTTTGTTTTCACTTCATATTTTGGTTAGATTTATGTTTATGTAGTTATTTATGAAGTCGATGCCTTGGTTAAAATTTCAAAGATGACTCCACAAAGTGTTGGGCATTTTCTGGTCAAATTATGATTATTGCTTTCTAGAATTCTTTGTAATAGAGATATTTTAGAAACAACTGATGCATAGTTTTGATTTATATTCAGTCCGTTTCCAGTCACGATTCAATGGACCTATCCTGTTCTCACTTCTACCCCTAACCCTTTTTCACCTTTTTGCACCTAGAAACAATGATTGCATATATTTTTATTTCTTAAAATACATAAAACTAGAACAAATGTTTGAATAAGTTTGATTTCATTGTCATGGTTGTCTAGACCATTTTTTAGCGAGTCAACCTGAGAACATTGGTTGGTATCATTACAACTTTAGTCCACTTCTATACTTTTCTAAATGAAAGTACTGTTTTCTTAGTCTAATACCAATCAGAAATGATGCAATTTCAATTTCCTTTTCTTGTTCTAGCACATTGAGGTGAACAAGCTTATAGAAGGAAGCTGGCCTCTTGATAATTTAGAGTTCATGAAGTGGATGAAGAGATGCTGTGATTCTGTCAGTAGTGGTGCACCGGGTAGGTAATATTTTGACTTCATTGGCTTAACTTGTTGGTTTATATGGAAATCATCGATTAAAAAAACATATAATATTGTATCTGTTTATAGACCTTTCAATTGGCATTCTTCTATTAATGTGCATCCTACATATGCATCGTACTATGTAAATAATATCCTGCTCCACTCTTTCTCAAATGTTACCAGATGTGAGTTGTGTTCTTATCATGTTCTTGGAATTTCAACGTAATGCACTTATTTGAGTTTAGCTTTGTTAGCTTATAATATAGGTAATGCTAAACTGGTGATATTGAATCTTATGGATGCCCTATTTTAAGGTTTAGTTTTGGATTCTTGGCTGCTTATCACCGTTTTTTTATATAAAAAGTTTTCCATGATTTGATGTTTCTTATTGGATGGGCTTGTCTTATAGCAAAAAAAATTGATTGAATTTGCTGTTATGTGAAGGTGCACTGCCAAGTCTAGTGGTGTTATCAGCGGCAATGTTGACAATGGAACTCGAGGAAGTTGGCTGGCCTGGGATGATGAGCATTCGAGTTCATGAAATTGAGGGGATGTTTGATCATCCATCTTTACCTTTAGATGGAGATACCTGAGAACTACTAGAGATATAGTGTCATTCTAAATTTGGTTCAAACTCTGATGAATCAATCCACTCTACATTTGGGTCCCGTTACGTTCGAACCTCTCTTCCAAGGTAAGCAAACTAGACATAAAATGCTCTAACATATACCCATTTTATGTTTAGATGAATGTAAGTGTCGTATCAAACTGTGTAGGTATCGCATGCCAGAGAATTCAATACCCAAAGAAGCTGCTTTTCAGATAATAAACGATGAGCTGATGTTGGACGGGAATCCAAGGTTGAATTTGGCGTCATTTGTCACTACGTGGATGGAACCAGAGTGTGATAAGCTGATGATGGCTTCCATTAATAAGAATTACGTTGATATGGATGAATATCCTGTTACCACTGAGCTTCAGGTCTTTCTTTTATTTTCTTTTCTTTTTGTATACATAACGCTATATCATTCAAATATTTTTTAATTATCGAAACAACATTCATCCACACAGGTTCGGTTGAACTATCAAATCCCCATGGATCAAAATATAAATAAATAATATTGATACTTCTTTGATTGTTTGTTGCTGTATTATATTGAATTAAAATTTTGAAGGATATATAACTTGCATTTTTTGTACCTCAGTGATTTGAAAATGAATTTTAGACCAGGAAACACATCAAGAACACATTTTTAGTCGATCTGTCTTCGTTGATTATCGGATTTGTCAGTTAATGCTATTGTAAGATGCATTGAATTTTTCAGTAGCATATAAGTCAATAAAGGGCTGAAAAAAATAAAAGTCATGGCTGGAAAAGTATGTTAATAATTTCTGGTTAGCATCATGCTAGCATTGTTAATTATTTTCTGTTCAAAATAATGCAGAATTGTCAAGTTCTAGGTCTATTGAAAGGAGCTACAATTATACTTATCTTCATCAACTAGGTCTTCAACCTACACTATTTACCATATAAACTAAACATGTATTATCAGTTATCTCCATTTATAGTGATTGTGGTGACTGACAGTGCACAAAGCCATTTGTAATTAGTGTAATATCAGTGGAGGCTTCAGGTTCCTTAAAACCAGTGTGAGGTAAATACCAAATAATATTTACATCATATGCTAGTAACTATTTTTCTTACTTGGTATTGGAAATATTGCTCAGTATTCCACACTTATGTCATTTGCTTAAGTACAATCTTTATTAAGTTTGGAGTATGTTTGTAAATTTTGGTCTAATCATGTAATTCCCACACTGTCCTTACTGTATACAGATGAGATCACAAGTTTGAAAATTCGATGATGACAAAACTCAATCTCTATTTTTATTTGGAAAATTTGAAATACCATTAAGGTCATTGGTTTGAATCCTGATGATTATACATCTATATATCAATATTCATTCATTTATTTCAGTTTTATGTCGAATGACACTATGTATTTGGATTTTATATCATTTTAGCTTATCTTGTGAAAAAAACGTTTTGAAAATAAATGATAGTTTCATATAATCGTAAATAAACAGCTAGACTTTACTGGAAGTGTGCAAAATTGATTCCTACTATTTAAGCTCAAGAAAGGACTTTATTTCATTTTTTTTATAACTTTGATAATTTATATGACATCATTTATAGTAGGATATACTTGTATAATGTTGTAGATGTTTGATCTCATATTTGAAGTCCTACGAGTTAACGTAATTGTTTGACTATCTGTTGTGCTTTCACTTATGTAGGCATCGGACTTTTGAAGAGAGCAAATTTGGACTTGATGATGTTAGCTTTCACTTGTGTATGCAACAAAGAATTATGGGTAATCAAACGTTTTGTTAGCACTAGTTAGATATAACATTTATTAGTACCCGATGTGTAAATTTGTATACAAATGGTTATGTATGTGAGTTAGGTCATTTTGTCGAAAAACTATTGTATTGGAATGGTTATGGATATTTTATTTGATTATATGGTTAATGTGTTTTTTAACTTATTTGAATATGATGATTATGTGAGTGATTGTCGATTGATATAATAGAACCAAAATAGACCATTAACAGGAAATAATAGCATGAAAAAATGGTGTAAAATAATAAACAACTTTTAGTAGCGTTTCAAAAACGCTACCGAAATATATATAGTGGCGTTGAGTAAATGCAACCGTAAAACAGGGGTAAAGTTGGAAATTCTATTAGTAGCGCCAAAAAATCTTTTGGTGGCGTTTTTTAAACGCTACAAAAAGATTTATGGTGGCGTTTGAAAAACGCTGCCAAAAATGCATTTATAGTGGTGTTAAAATAAATGCAACAAAAAATCATGGATTTTTAGTCGCATGTTTTCTCGCGGCGTTTATCAAAACACCACCAAAAGTTTTTGTAGCATTTTTTGAGCGCCACAAAAAATAAAATTTCTTGTAGTGTTAGTAATTTTATAAAGATAAATAAATAAATTTGGAACTTATTTTGGTAAAGAATAGAATTATATTAAATTAATAAGTAAAGTATTATAAATGATTTTATGAATGGGCCAAATGTTGCAATTTTGGGTTAATTAATTGTCAATGCAAGGAATTTGTGAAATATAATTTTTATAAAATATATAATGTGGACTAAGTACTCGTAGAAAGTGATTATGATTTTATTTGAGGTTTGAAACTATTTTGGATAAGTATAAAATTGGTTTATATAAGAAAGTAAGAGAATGGGATGAGAAAAAATGAGTAGCCCTTGATGTCAAGCCTAAACAAAATAAGAGAAGTAGCTATAGCTTCTTTTCTCTCATCTCTTCCTTCCTAGAGTATTCGTTACTTTATTTAAAAAAAATCAAATCTTGTGTTTTATTTTCATTCCCTTGACGCAAAAATAAGGTTTAAATCGCTTCTTCCAAAATTTATGACAAATGAAAGAAAATTCTAAAATCAATGAAATTCAAATATGTGCTTCTCGACTAGAAGTTACACCCTAGAAACCATAAAGATGGATTTTTGTGCAAGCTTTGGCCATGAAAGTAGCAGCGAGGTTGGTGGGAGCAATGTAGTGTTAGTGAAGTATTTAGAGTTGGTACTACTAAGGTGATAACTCATCACTGACAAACCTATGTTTTAAACGTATGAATGTGTAACGATCCGTATATTAATCACTTTATATCTTAATATTTAAATCATTTTTAAATATTTAAATAATGGATTTTAATAACCAAATAAAACTCTTTTAAATAATAATTAATGATGGTGAAATCATTTTCAAATTCTGTTTACAAAATAATTAGTTCGAAGAAAGATTAAAAATGTGACCGGAATTCGTTTTCCGAATTTTCGATTGTTCGTTGGCTAAAAGTTGTCGGAAACATTGTGAGCCTTTTAGTGTGAATATATACATTTGTAAATAACTTAATATATGTATATATGTGTGTATTGGTGTGTTTATATATATTTATACCAATGTATATAAAGTTTAAAAAGAATAAGATGCTTCAGGAAACATAAGGGGACATGATGTGACTTTTTGGCAACATAGGAAGACATTTAGTACAAATGCTTATAAATGCATGTTGGGTAAAATTTTCATGGAAAGGGACAAGAGAAAAAATGTGAGTACAAAGGGAGGGAGGCTTGGTGATGAGGTGGAAGCATATGAATGGAGGGCAAAGGACAAAGATATAATGGTAATTTCCTTCATGCATTTTATATAAAAGCTTTTCTCCATTTTCTTTTCCCATATTCTTTTCAATTTTTCCACTTTTTTTAAAAGCCCTTATCTTCCTAAAAGCTTCATGAAACCTTTTAATGGCTTTCATTCATAATTTAAAGTTTTTAAAAATCCAAATTTAAACTTTTAAAATAATTTCAAACTTGTTAAATCTCTTCCTTTTCATTTTAAAAACATCTCCATTTTCCTCCCACTTCATTCGGCAATAACTTCCTCCAAAATACACCAAAGCAAGATTTTCTTTTTTAAAAACCATTTCAAATTCCAGTGGCTACAACTTTTATGTTGAACACTTCTACAAATTTCGAGAATTGCTATGTCAAAATATCAAATGTTTACAGAGTGTTTTTGGACCTAGAATTCCAAGTCTGAAAATGGTCATTATTATTTCGACCATATCTTCTTCAAATAAATCGTAATTGAGTGTTTCTTTTTTTTAAATTGTAGAGGAAAGAATTCCTAAAACTTTCTTTTTAACCACTTTACCAAATTCCGAGTGTAACATGTCTAAAAACCAAGGAGAATATGACCCTTTTCAAGTTGATTTTTGGTGGTTTCCAAGCTCTACAAGTTTAAAGTTTATTTCAAGTTTCTAAAAAGATTTGGTGAGTAAAACTCTTAAATTTTTTTGGAAAATATTTTACTTTAGTTATATTGTGATATATATTGCTTGCTTGGTTTGGATATGATGTGAAGTTGTTCATGTTTGGTTTGGAAATGTATATGTGTTATGGATGCAAACATGTTAAGTAAATGTTAGCTAGCAAACTAGTTAGTAAGTAAAATTTTACCCTCAAAAACCAAAGCTTTAAAACTATATTCATGTTCATATTTATTTTCTAGGAATTATTATTGTATGTATGCTTAAACCATTGCTATGTGGTGTTTGGTTGTGTTGATAATATTATCAACTTGTTTGCCGAATTGCCCGTATAGCGATAGTCGTTGTATCAGCACTTTAAAAAAATTACTTCTTATCAAACCATTTGGTTTCATCTTCGTACTTGGAATATTTTAACAAGTTAAGCAAGATTTTGATTAATGACGTTTTCAAAAATAATTAATTATTTTAATAATGATTATTCAATTTAATTAATTAATTAATAAGGATTAAGGTTAACTAATTAACTTATTAATGATGTGTTTTAAATTTAACTAATTACTTAGTTAATGATGTTTAAAATTTAATTAATCAGTTTATTTAATGACGTTTAAGGCTAATTAATCTTTTGAAAATGATGGATTAAAGTTAATTAATCAATTAATGAATGATGTTTTAAAATTATTTAATCTTTTTAATTAATGGCTTTTAAAAGGAAATCAACTAGTTTTAACTTTAATTGATCTTTTCTTAATGATGATTTAAATTGATTAATTATCTTAAAATAATTATATTTAATTATTAATTAACTAATTTAATTAATTACATTTAAATATTATTGATTAATTAAATTGGTGATGTTTTGAAGGTG
Source organism: Allium fistulosum (assembly GCA_030737815.1). Taxonomy (NCBI): domain Eukaryota; kingdom Viridiplantae; phylum Streptophyta; class Magnoliopsida; order Asparagales; family Amaryllidaceae; genus Allium; species Allium fistulosum. The sequence goes on from CM060902.1 coordinate 1,392,732,144, forward strand.
ATTTACCCTTTTTAATTAAAGGTTATTGGAGTTAATTAATCAACTTAATTTATGAAGTTTCAAAGTGAATTTATCAAAGCAACAAGGATGTTTAGGCTTTGTTATTCATTTAAATAATGATAATTAATTATTAATTAATTTAATTAATTATATTTTAGTAATTAATTGGATTAATAAGGTTTAAAGTGGTTTACCTTTTTTATTATTTAAAAACATTTGAAGTTCAAAAACCAAATTGTGTGATGAAGTTTAAAGTTAATTAATCAATGTAATAAGGATGTTTTAAGTTATTAAATCTTTTTTAAATTGATGTTTTGAAGTTAGTAAACTCTTTTAACAAAGTGTTTTAAAGCTAATACTTGTAGTGTGAAGCCCAAGCACGAATTCGGGTTTTTAAAAGAAAAGGTTTGATTCGTTTATGGAAATGAATTAATTTCCGTAAAGTGATTCACTTATATGGGAACGATTTATTTGTACACTTAGCACTAAATGTCGAAGAAGTAGACTTGTCGCTATTTTGAAAGTTAAAAATAATCGTGAGACATAACACTACCTTGACTTGTCCAATATTATTATTAACTAAGAAATAGTACAAGTTGGAATTCGATGAGTGGTGATAGGTACACAAGACTTAATGTCCATATACGATCGTTTTATATCCCCGATAATTGGTTTTCGAACTATCGGTTACCTCATCCTTCTTTGTATTTCACCATTCTAAGACGATGTGTTGCTCACTTGAGCTTTGTTATCCTTTGTCGGAAATGACTAAACCCAAAGAGCGAGTGGAAGCCAAGCTATGTGGGGTTGCTCCCATTAGGGTATTTTCACATCCACTCTAGATTGGAATCGGTTTTTGCGCATTGAGATGTGAAATACTCGTATTCTCGATAACCGTTGGCGGGATCCATCTTGGACGTGTCCAAGAGCCATCGGAGTTCTCAAGTATATTTCTAGAGATATACTTTCGGTAGGGGGGAGCACCCTCCTATTCATTGTTGGAAAATTTCTTTCCTTATTTGATTCAAACCTTTGCATCTGGTTTCTTTAATTACAACAGGAAGAGTCAACTACTCTTCGCGGCATTCAATTATTGGTTTTGTCCATTCTATCGAGTTTGGATAGTTATCTTGTTTAGTCCGTTCTATCGAGTTTGGAATGTTGTCTTGTTTTATCCATTCTGTCCAATTTGGATTTTTATTCAGACTATTTCCATTCTTTTAAGTCTGAATGTTATACTAATTGTACCCATCATCTATGTTTCGATTTGTTCCTTATTGTTCATTTCCATTTTTTTTATATTTGGTTGTTGTTTATGTAGGAGAAAACCCGTTCCGCGTTAGCAGCGTAGTCCCACATATTATTGTTTAAATACATCCCATTTGTTTTATAGTTTTACTCATACCAGACATTTTGTTTGACCCGAGTTGTTTATTTTCTCTAAACTCTCGGGTACTCAATTATATTTGGGTAGTCCGAGAATAGCAGGTTTTCTTTGGAGCTCTTTGAAGATAGTGATCGAGCAGTCGGCTCCTTAGTTATCTAGTTATTTATTTCCACTGTATGATTATGTAGGTGTATTTTGTATCTTAAAAATGAAAAGTCGGAATGTATAGCTATCAATTTGTTGGATGTAGTATTTTTTTATAACTCTGATAACTCCTTATAAGGAGCAACCTTTTGTATTATATCATTTTATATTATATGTAACCATTCCGCTGTGAGGTTTATCTATTCTGTCTTGTTCTATTCCTTATTTTACCCCAAGACAACTTATCTTTCGGATGCTTAGACAACGTCACACGAATACTGAGGCTGTATTAAGTGTCGTTCCTAGGGATCAGAAAAGTGGGTCGTAACAGATGGTATCAGAGCTTAGGTTTAGCGAACCCCTAAGCCCTAGTGGGCTAAACTATCTAAGGATAGGATTAGTAATATCCTAGGATAAGTCTGAGAATATAAGTATATATTGAGTGCATATTTGTTAGTGTTATAAAAATGTTTTATATCGTGTTGCTTGTTCCATTGAGTGGTATAGGAATTCTGGTCGATGCGTCTGATCAGTGTTATCGATAGGGATTCCTAAACACTTGAACAGATCTACGAATATAGTATTGTCTTAAAATGGTTGTGACGACCGCCCATGACCCCTGCACCGAACCTAGAGATAGTGCGCTGTAAAGTGTGCCAGGCGACCATGGACGATTGCCAGGGTAAATTTAAACAACAGAATCTATCGTATTTGTGATGACTGCCCATGACCCCTGCACCGAATCTAGAGATAGTGCGCTGTAAAGTGTGCCAGGCGACCATGGACGATTGCCAAGGTAGATTAAAACATCATAATCTATCGTATTACTCACAGCGCATGGATAAAATACAATAGAACATATGTATAGGGAAGCTTTAAAGAACAAAATGACATCATATAAAACTTCATAATAGTTGAATACAAGCATCAGGATAGTCAATATAACAAGCCTCACTACATCACTCAGAGATTATAAAGCAGCGAAACATCCAGTACATATAGTAATAAAGAAACAATATGCAATACTCCAGCTCGTCTTCGATATCAACACCGTGGAAAGCAAGAACAGCACCTGTCACCTGCTACCTAGTCTGCCCGTCCCAAAATGGACGAACAGCCCAAGGCAATAAGAATTAAAACATAAAGCCTTGAGTCAGACAACAGTCTTAGTGAGCAGTAAATTAACAATCAACATACCAAAAGAGCATAAAGGAAAAGGAATAGGAATACAACCCTCCCACTCCAACCTCTTTCTACAGTGATAGCCCCCAGACACACACTAAGCAGAAGCGAACATAGCAGAGCATACAATTTAAAGTAAAGCAATTATCACTCGAGTCAAGGGCGATGTTTTCCAAGCACAAACCCCCAAGGCCTAAACCAAGATCAGATAAGCACCCAGAAAATACCGCTCTTGAGACCGAATGATGATACAATCAAACATCCATGACTCTGGCTATCACTGTTATCATTGCTTCGGTATCACCGTTAATTGAATGACCGGCACATTCTTTCAGCCGTCCATCAAGGGCTAATGGTAACCCCGGTTCTAGACATAACTCCCGCACGTCATCGTGACCCATGCCTAGGACTATCGAATCTGCCCAGAGTACTCGACCATCAACAGTTGGTCGTTGGGACTATCGAATCTGCCCAAACGTACTCTTGCTTAGAGCATGCTAGAACCTTCAACAACGATGAGACCCAAGCCTCCTAGTCATCCTCCTTGACGACCATTCTCATATCCATCCACTATCCTCAACTCGAACCATTCACCGAGTTATCAACATGCTTGGAATGATCCCGTCTGGATTAGACCAAGTCTTCATCACATGATGCCTCGCTTCATTACATCCTCGCAAAGCCTCATCTCAACGTCACATCATCAAATCTATGCATAAGAGCTTCATCATCCCGCTACATATGCCACGAGCAGCTTTCCCAATTCAAGAGCCTTTCCCTTAGCTTTTGAATCGTCTTCGGTCTAAATCAAATCATCAATCATCTAATTCATAGCAATCAACCAAGTCAAACATTAATCCAAACAATCAAGCATTCAAATATGATCTAAGTAGACAATTATCACAATAATGGCAATTTCGTAATTAAAGAGTTGAAAGTCTAACAAGCATGAAATCATGAGAAATATCTCTACAATCTTGATGAATGAACTTGCATAGGTTAACACTTAGTAAAATGGTTGTCAAATCATCATGAACAATGGATCTACATGGATCTACACTTAGGATGAAGAAAATGCATGAAAATCACTATTTTAACACCAAATCGAGCCAACAATCCGATATACTCCTTTGGATCCGTGTGAGAGATAATCACCACTCACCAAATCACCAAAACAACCTAAAAACAATACGCTTCAGATCTGGACAGCGAAGGATCAAGCTTGATCTATCACGAATCCGCTTCAAACGAAGAAATCTCACTTCAAAGGATGAAGATCTTCAATCTAAGCTCTTGAATCTTCAATTTGATCTTCAACTTGGATGGATGGAAGCACTAGATTAGAGTGGAGAGAAGAAGTGAAGAAGTGTAGAAGTCGAGCTCTCAAAATGGCAGCACTTCGTCGCTTCGAAATTCGGATCCCAAAAAGTGAGAAAATGGACGAGTATTTATAGCTGAATTCCTCCTTAACTCTTCCGCCTTCCCTAAGTCGTCTCCGACTTATAACCTTCCGACTTAACATCCCAGACGACTTACGACTCAACTGCTATGCCAACCTACGACTTATCAAATCCCACTAGCCTACGACTTATAACTTAGCAGAACTGGGTTACGACTCAACTCCTAAGTCGTCTACGACTTAACGCACCTAGCAATCTACGACTTAACACATTGCGCGACTTACCAGTCTACGACTTAAGTGGGATACGCCTTAACGACTTAATAGCTCTACAACTTATCAACCTCACGACTTAGCTAGGTTACGACTTATGACTTAGCAAACACACGACCTAACACACGCGCGTTCCCTCCTAAGTCGCCTGGACGACTTAACAACTTAGCACCATTCGACTTAACACTACGTGATTTAACTATAACAGAGCTCACGACCTAACTACAATAACACCTTAGGTCGTAAACCCACTTAGCTCCTTATGTCGCTAACTCGCCTAGTTACTTAGGTCGTTGCCTTACCATAAGTCGTTCAAACGACCTATCTCCGAGCCCTTAACTCGCCATCCCTGGGTCGCTCCTATCCCCTAAGTCATAAACGACTTACGACCTATACTAAGTCGTGAACGACTTAGGACTTAGCATTATTTTTCTCAAAAATCTAAAATGACTTAACAACAATGCAACCAAAGGTCAACTGTTTTACGATGTTTCGATCCGTAAAATACGGGTCGTTACATTCTCTCCCCCTTAGGAATTTCGTCCCCGAAATTCCAAGCAACAAAGCAATCAAAGATTATTCTGTACACCTACGATCCATAGCAATCAACAAACCATGCATCCAATTCTAGCTTAGCGTACAGAATTCTAAAATTAGAACAAGTTACAATATCGCGAGATGACACGACACCTTAGGGCCATACCTTGAAGAGTTCAGGATGAGCTGCCTTCATCCTCTCTTCCACCTCCCACGTACAGTCGTTATCATCATCACTCCATTGTATCTTGAGCAACTTAACTACCTTCCTCCTAAGCTGTTTCGTGTCGGTTTCCACAACACGAAGCGGCTTACGAGGTCTTCTATCGACTGGATCAACTTCGAAATCTTCACAGCTATCAGCAGAAACCACCGTACTCGAGTCGTGCACATTCTTCCGTAGATATGATACGTGAAAAACATTGTGCACACTCGACATCTTCTCAGGTAACTCCAGTCTATAGGCGAGCTTTCCAATTCGCTCGATGATCGGGAATGGTCCAACAAATCTCGGAGTCAATTTTCCTTTCTTCCCGAATCGGATAACATTCTTCAGTGGAGAAATCTTCACAAAAACCATATTACCAACGTCGAACTCCAAATCCTTACGACGCTTATCAGCATAACTCTTCTGACGGTCTTGGGCTGCCTTCATTCGTTGCCGAATGATTTCTATGCACTCCGTAGTCTGACGAATCATCTTTGGCCCAAGTATCAACTTTTCTCCAGTTTCTATCCAACACGTCGGAGAGTTACACGGTATTCCATACAATGCCTCATACGGTGCCATACCAATACTTGACTGGTAACTGTTGTTGTATGAAAACTCCACCAAATGAAGGTGATCTTCCCATGATCCTTCGAAGTCCAAAACACAAGCTCTAAGAAGATCTTCCAAAACTTGGTTGACTCTCTCGGTCTGACCATCTGTTTGAGGGTGATAAGCTGTACTCAAACACAACTCGGTTCCCAAAACTTCCTGAAAGCTCTTCTAAAATCCACTAGTGAACAATGGATCTCGATCGCTCACTATACTCTTCGGAATACCATGGAATTGAACTATCCACTTAACATACAACTCAGCCAACTTTGATGTAGTCCTTGTCGATCGAACAGGAATGAATCGTGCACTCTTAGTCAAACGATCTACGATGACCCAAATCCCTTCATTTCCCGTTTTTGTTCTAGGTAATCCATCAATAAAATCCATCGATATCTGCTCCCACTTCCATGTAGGAACTTCTAAGGGTTGAAGCAATCCACTTGGCTTCTTTTGTTCGGCTTTTACCAACTGGCAGTTCATACACTTGGAAATAAAATTTCCAAAATCCTTCTTCATACCTTCCCAGTAGTAGGTTCTCTTCATATCCCGATACATCTTATTTCCACCTGGATGAATTGTCAGCTTCGAGTGATGACTTTCCTTCAGAACTTCACTCCTCAATTCATCTATATCGGGAACAACTAGTCGTCCTTGCTTCCGAAGCCAACCCTCTCGATCGACCTCGAATCCTTTATCCTTTTCTGGATCCAATCCAGATTCCAAATCACGGATAATCTTGACAAGCTTATCATCTCGCTTTTGGCTCTCGCCAATCCTTTCCACAAGAGTGGGTCTTATCGATAAGTTTGCCAACATCTCAGGTTCCAATTCATATCTAGGCCTGAAGTCAAATCCAGCTAAATACTCGAGACTCTTCCATTCTGAAAACATGGCTCCCAATCCTGCATGTCATCGACTTAACGCATCTGCCACTGTGTTACCTTTTCCCGGAGTATAAGCTATACCAAAATCATATGATGCCAAAAACTCTAGCCAACGTTGCTGCCGAAGATTCAAATCCTTTTGGGAGAAAAGATACTTCAACGACTTATGATCTGTAAACAACTCGAATCGAACCCCTAGTAGATAATGTCTCCACATCTTCAGAGCAAAAAGAATCGCCGCCAACTCCAAATCATGAGTCGGATAATTCCTTTCATGCGGCTTCAGTTGTCGACTTGCATACGCAACAACTTTATCTCTCTGCATCAGCACTGCTCCAAGTCCAGTACCACATGCGTCGGTGTAATCCACCATCTCATCATTCCCACTAGGAATAGTCAAAACAGGAGCACTCGTCAATCGCTCTTTCAGGATTCCAAAAGCTTGCTCACACTTATTATCCCATCTGAACACTAGGTTCTTCTTCGTCAATCCTGTTAACGGTGCAGCTACCTTGGAGAAGTCTTTGATAAACCGACGATAATATCCTGCTAATCCAAGAAAGCTTCTCACATCAGATGCATTCTTAGGTCTAACCCAATCCTGGATTGCTGCCACCTTAGCGGGATCAACCGCTATTCCATTTCCAGAAATAACATGGCCTAAGAACCTCACTTCACTCTTCCAGAAGTGACACTTCGAAAACTTAGCCTTCAGCTGATGTTTCCGTAAGATCTCCAAAACAATACGCAAGTGTGTCTTGTGTTCTTCTTACGTTCTGGAATAAATCAGAATATCATCCATGAACACAGGTACGAACTTGTTCAACTGACCTCTGAACACTCTATTCATAAGATCCACAAAATAGGCTGGCGCGTTAGTCAATCCAAACGGCATTACCAGCCACTCAAAGAAACCGGATGGTGTCCTAAAAGCAGTCTTCGGCACACTATCCTTAGCCACTCTCAACTGGTGAAATCCCGTTGCCAAATCCATCTGAGAAAACACCTTAGCCTCGTGAAGCTGATCAAACAAGTCATCTATTCTCGGCAATGGATACTTGTTCTTCTTAGTCACCTTATTCAGCTCACGATAATCCACACACAACCTCAGCGATCCATCCGCTTTGGTTACAAATACAACTGGTGCACCCCATTCGGACACACTACGCCGAATGAATCCTTTCTGCAAAAGATCATCAACCTGCACCCTCAACTCCTGCTGTTCTCTAGGCGTCATCCGCCTAAGAGGCATCACAACAGGTCTGGCCCCTTCAACTAGATCTATACCAAACTCGATCTCTCTATGCGGAGGCAACCCTTTGACTTCGTCAAAGACATCCTCGAATCCATTCGCGATTGGCACTAATGACAGTCCATCCCGTGGAACAACCAGCGAATACATGAAGCTCATGAAGACGCCTTCTTCATGCTTACATCGTATTACAACCTTTCGCCCCTCCACATTCTCGACTGTCACTTCCAACCTCTCGCAATCAACCTTCGCCGCATACTTCCTAAGCCAGTCCATTCCCAAAATAATTCCGAACCCCGCAAAGTTCAGAACAAAGCAATCACAAACAAAAGAGCAATCATGACTCGATACAACTAGACCACGACATAACATACACAAACAAGACGAACCCCCAATTGGATTAGTCACAACCAATGGCCTATCAACAATATCCGGTTCCAAACCCAACCGGTCTACAAGTTCGCTGCAAACAAACGAATGCGACGCCCCAGTATCAAACAGAACTCTAACTGGAACACCACATAGGAAAAGAGTACCTTGAACCACCACACTCTTTCCCTTCTCTTCAGCGGTAGGAGCTTTCGAAGACGACGGAACAGCTCCCAAAGCATAAGCTTGCACAATCTGCTTGTCCCTCCTCGGCTCTGGACAATTCTTCCTGAAATGCCCCGGCTTGTCACAGTTGTGACACTTCATCGGTGCCTTCGGATTCTTACAATCCTTCGAGAAATGGCCCTTCTGCTGACAATTGTAGCAAGTCACCTCGCCTTTCGGCTTCTTCTGGCCATCCTTACCCTTCTGCTACTGCTGCTGCTTCCTCTTCTGGTTTCCACCCTGCTATGGTTTAGACTCTCCCTTGGTCACAGCAACAACAGATCCTTCCTTAGGAAACAGACTCTCATGCCTGAGAGCTTTCTCCACAAGCTTCTCAAATGAATCGTCCAAATGATCCACTAACTGTCTCCCAAGATAACTATCCAAGCCTGTCACGAACTTCTCATTCTTCTGATAAGCAGATTCAATATACGATCGGGCATACTTGGACAAAGCTTCAAACTCAGAAACATACTCAAGAACTGGTCTCCCTCCTTGCTTGAGCTCCACAAACTTCTTGAACAGAACAGACTTCTGAGCTGTAGAAATGAACTTAGCTTCAAATCTGGCTTGGAATTGCTCCCAAGTAATCTCTTCCTCCGGAGTATTGATGGTAATAGAGTTCCACCAATCAGAGGCTCTCCCTTGAAGCTGCCTTGATGCCAACTTCCTCTTAGTTGCATCATCAATTCCCAAATCACCAAAGATCCTTCTACAAGCATCTATCCATCTCTGGACTTCGATAGTTGATTCTGTTCCCAAGAAAACCTTCCCTCCAAGAGCAGTATAATCCTTGCACAACTTAGCAAAATCCACTGGTTTTGGAGTTTGGACTTGTACTCCAACATCAACTGCTGTCTCCGGAACTGGTATCCTTCTCATGATCGAAGTCATCATAGCTTCGAACATAGCTGCATAGTCAGCAGCCCCTTCAGTAGCACGGCCTTCCCTAGCAGCTGGTCTCCCTCTTCGACTCATTCTCAATATCTACAAAAAGGAATGATCAGAACATCTAGAGAAACAACTGCATAAAGGACTCAAACTCTACTAAGCTACTATATTATATATAGTTATCATCCATCAAAATACAATTACGTCTCTCATACGTAGTTACATCAGTGAGCGTTGGGTAAAATCGATTAACCAAAGCTCTGATACCAAATGTGACGACCGCCCATGACCCCTGCACCGAATCTAGAGATAGTGCGCTGTAAAGTGTGCCAGGTGACCATGGACGATTGCCAAGGTAGATTAAAACATCATAATCTATCGTATTACTCACAACGCATGGATAAAATACAATAGAACATATGTATAGGGAAGCTTTAAAGAACAAAATGACATCATATAAAACTTCATAATAGTTGAATACAAGCATCAGGATAGTCAATACAACAAGCCTCACTACATCACTCAGAGATTACAAAGCAGCGGAACATCCAGTACATATAGTAATAAAGAAACAATATGCAATACTCCAGCTCGTCTTCGATATCAACACCGTAGAAAGCAAGAACAGCACCTGTCACCTGCTACCTAGTCTGCCCGTCCCAAAATGGACGAACAACCCAAGGCAATAAGAATTAAAACATAAAGCCTTGAGTCAGACAACAGTCTTAGTGAGCAGTAAATTAACAATCAACATACCAAAAGAGCATAAAGGAAAAGGAATAGGAATACAACCCTCCCACTCCAACCTCTTTCTATAGTGATAGCCCCCAGACACACACTAAGCAGAAGCGAACATAGCAGAGCATACAATTTAAAGTAAAGCAATTATCACTCGAGTCAAGAGCGATGTTTTCCAAGCACAAACCCCCAAGGCCTAAACCAAGATCAGATAAGCACCTAGAAAATACCGCTCTTGAGACCGAATGATGATACAATCAAACATCCATGACTCTGGCTATCACTGTTATCATTGCTTCGGTATCACCGTTAATTGAATGACCGGCACATTCTTTCAGCCGTCCGTCAAGGGCTAATGGTAACCCCGGTTCTAGACATAACTCCCGCACGTCATCGTGACCCGTGCCTAGGACTATCGAATCTGCCCAGAGTACTCGACCATCAACAGTTGGTCGTTGGGACTATCGAATCTGCCCAAACGTACTCTTGCTTAGAGCATGCTAGAACCTTCAACAACGATGAGACCCAAGCCTCCTAGTCATCCTCCTTGACGACCATTCTCATATCCATCCATTATCCTCAACTCGAACCATTCACCGAGTTATCAACATGCTTAGAATGATCCCGTCTGGATTAGACCAAGTCTTCATCACATGGTTCCTCGCTTCATTACATCCTCGCAAAGCCTCATCTCAACGTCACATCATCAAATCTATGCATAAGAGCTTCATCATCCCGCTACATATGCCACGAGCAGCTTTCCCAATTCAAGAGCCTTTCCCTTAGCTTTTGAATCGTCTTCGGTCTAAATCAAATCATCAATCATCTAATTCATAGCAATCAACCAAGTCAAACATTAATCCAAACAATCAAGCATTCAAATATGATCTAAGTAGACAATTATCACAATAATGGCAATTTCGTAATTAAAGAGTTGAAAGTCTAACAAGCATGAAATCATGAGAAATATCTCTACAATCTTGATGAATGAACTTGCATAGGTTAACACTTAGTAAAATGGTTGTCAAATCATCATGAACAATGGATCTACATGGATCTACACTTAGGATGAAGAAAATGCATGAAAATCACTATTTTAACACCAAATCGAGCCAACAATCCGATATACTTCTTTGGATCCGTGTGTGAGATAATCACCACTCACCAAATCACCAAAACAACCTCAAAACAACACGCTTCAGATCTGGACAGCGAAGGATCAAGCTTGATCTATCACGAATCCGCTTCAAATGAAGAAATCTCACTTCAAAGGATGAAGATCTTCAATCTAAGCTCTTGAATCTTCAATTTGATCTTCAACTTGGATGGATGGAAGCACTAGATTAGAGTGGAGAGAAGAAGTGAAGAAGTGTAGAAGTCGAGCTCTCAAAATGGCAGCACTTCGTCGCTTCGAAATCCGGATTCCAAAAAGTGAGAAAATGGACGAGTATTTATAGCTGAATTCCTCCTTAACTCGTCCGCCTTCCCTAAGTCGTCTCCGACTTATAACCTTCCGACTTAACATCCCAGACGACTTACGACTCAACTGCTATGCCAACCTACGACTTATCAAATCCCACTAGCCTACGACTTATAACTTAGCAGAACTGGGTTACGACTCAACTCCTAAGTCGTCTACGACTTAACGCACCCAGCAATCTACGACTTAACACATTGCGCGACTTACTAGTCTACGACTTAACTGGGATACGCCTTAACGACTTAATAGCTCTACAACTCATCAACCTCACGACTTAGCTAGGTTACGACTTATGACTTAGCAAACACACGACCTAACACACGCGCGTTCCCTCCGAAGTCGCCTGGACGACTTAACAACTTAGCACCATTCGACTTAACACTACGCGACTTAACTATAACAGAGCTCACGACCTAACTACGATAACACCTTAGGTCGTAAACCCACGTAGCTCCTTATGTCGCTAACTCGCCTAGTTACTTAGGTCGTTGCCTTACCATAAGTCGTTCAAACGACCTATCTCCGAGCCCTTAACTCGCCATCCCTAGGTCGTTCCTATCCCCTAAGTCATAAACGACTTACGACCTATACTAAGTCGTGAACGACTTAGGACTTAGCATTATTTTGCTCAAAAATCTAAAATGACTTAACAACAATGCAACCAAAGGTCAACTGTTTTACGATGTTTCGATCCGTAAAATACGGGTCGTTACAGTATTACTCACAACGCAAGGACAAAATACAATAGAATATATATATATAGTGAAGCTTCACAGAATAGAATCTCATCAATAAAACTTCATAATAGTTGAATACAAACATCTGAATAGTCAATACATCAAGCCTCACTACATAACACTCAGAGAATATACAAAGCAGCGGAACATCCAGTACATATAGTAAGAAGATAGTATGCAAGCCTCCAGCTCGTCTTCGATATCAGCATCGTGGGAAGCAAGAACAGCACCTGTCACCTACTACCTAGTCTGCCCGTCCCAAAATGGACGAACAGCCCAAGGCAATAAGAGTTAAAACATAAAGCCTTGAGTCAGACAACAGTCATAGTGAGCGGTAAATTAACTAACAACATACCAAAAGAGCATAAAGGAAAAAGAATAGGAATACAACCCTCCCACTCCACCTCTTTCTACAATGATAGCCCCAGACACACACTAAGCAGAAGCAAACATAGCAGAGCATACAATTTAAAGTAAAGCAATTATCACTCGAGTCAAGGGCGATGTTTTCCAAGCACAAACCCCCAAGGCCTAAACCAAGATCAGATAAGCACCCAGAAAACACTGCTCTTGAGACCGAATGACGATACAACCAAACATCCATGACTCTGGCTATCACTGTTATCATTGCTTCGATATCATCGTTAATTGAATGACCGGCTCATTCTTTCATCCGTCCGTCAAGGGCTAATGGAAACCCTGGTTCTAGACATAACTCCGCACGTCATTGTGACCCGTGCCTAGGACTATCGAATCTGCCCAGAGTACTTGACTACCAATCAGTAGCCTTCAGGGACTATCGAATCTGCCCAACGTACTCTTGCTTTGAGCATGCTAGAACCTTCAACAACGATGAGATCTCAGCCTTCTAGTCATCCTCCTCGATGACTATTTCCATACTAGCTCAAGCGCCTCTCGAGCAAACCATTATCCTCAAACTCGAACCATATCACCGAGTTATCAACATGCTTGGATTGATCCCGTCTGGATTAATCCAAGACTATCTCATATCATGCTTCGATTCATCACATCCTCGCAAAGCCTCATTCCAACATCATCATCCAATCTATCCATATGAGCTTCCACATTCACTACATATGCCACAAGCAGCTTTCCCAATCCAAGAGCCTTCCTCTTAGCTTTTGAATCATCTTCGGTCTAAATCAAATCATCAATCATCTAATTCATAGCAATCAATCAAGTCAAACATTAATCCAAGTAAACAAGCATTTAAATATGATCTAAATAGACAATTATAACAACAATGGCAATTTCGTAATTAAAGAGTCAAAAGTCTAACAAGCATGAAAACATGAGCAATGTCTCTATAATCTTGATGAATGAACTTGCATAAGTTAACATGTAGTAAAATGGATATCAAATCATCATGGACAATGGATCTATATGGATCTACACATATGATTAGGAAAATGCATGGAAAATCTCTACTTTAACACCAAATCAAGCCAACGATCCGATATACTCCTTTGGATTCGTGTGAGAGATAATCACCACTCACAAAATCACCTAAACATCTTAAAAGCAACACACTTCAGATCTGGACAGCGAAGGATCTAACTTGATCTATCACCAATCCGCTTCAAACGATGAAATCTCTCTTCGATGGATGAAGATCTTCAATCTAAGCTCTTGAATCTTCAATTTGATCTTCGATTTGGATGGATCGAAGCACAAGATTAAAGTGGAGAAAAGAAGTGAAGAAGTGTAGAAGTCGAGCTCTCAAAATGGCAGCACTTCGTCGCTTCGAAATCCGGATCCCAAAAATGAAGAAAAACTCCCATATTTATAGGCTGAAATATCCCTAGGTCGTCCACTTTTAGGTCGTCCACGACCTAAAGAGATCCTGTGACCTACGACCTATCAAAACTCCACATCCTACGATCTAACGACCTAACCCATGCGCACTCACGACCTACCAGACCCACCTGTCTACGACTTACGACTTAACTTATATGCGCGACTTAATAGGGTCTCCGACCTAACGCAGGCGCGACCTAACTCATGCGCGACTTAACACATGCCGAGTTAACACTTTCGACCTACGACTTAACAACTATGCGACTTACGACCTAACACACCTGCGACATAATACATATGCGACCTAACTAACTTATGTCGTCTATGACCTAACTCAACACAGAAACTTATGACTTAACTCTTTAAGTCGTCTACGACCTAACTACTCTAACTCGCTAACCACTAGGTCGCAAACTTCCTGCTGCTTCATTCCTTAGGTCGCTGTCTCCTATAGGTCGCTACTCACTAGCTTTCTTAGGTCGCTGCAATCTCCTAGGTCGCTCACTCGACCTAACATATTCCACGACCTAAACCACTACCCGACCTATCTCCTATACGACCTAACTTAAAATACGACCTACTCCCAAGTCGTCTACGACTTAACCTCTTTAGGTCGCTCACTGCTACCCCAGCTTCCTTAGGTCGTCGCCGACCAACCCCTTAGGTCGTTAACTCGCCAAATTTCTTAAGTCGCCAACTTTCCTTAAGTCGCTCCAAACCTTCATACGACCTAGGACTTAAGACTCTAGACGACTTACCAACAATGCGACCAAATGTCAACTGTTTTACGATGTTTCGATCCGTAAAATACGGGTCGTTACATTCTCTCCCCCTTAGGAATGTCGCCCCCAAAATTCCAAACAAACAAGAGCAAACAAAGACTATTCTGCATGCCTACCATTCATAGCAATCAACAAACCATGCATCCAATTCTAGCTTAGCATGCAGAATTCTAAAACTTAGAACAAGTTACAATGTCGTTAGATGACACGACACCTTAGGGCCATACCTTGAAGAGTTCAGGATGAGCTGCTTTCATCCTCTCTTCCACCTCCCATGTACAGTCGTTATCATCATTACTCCATTGTATCTTGAGCAACTTAACTATCTTCCTCCTAAGCTGTTTCGTGTCGGTTTCCACAACACGAAGCGGCTTACGAGGTCTCCTATCGACTGGATCAACTTCAAAATCTTCATAGCTATCAGCAGAAACCACTATATTCGAGTCGTGCACATACTTCCGTAGATACGATACATGAAAAACATTGTGCACACCCGACATCTTCTCTGGTAACTCCAATCTGTAGGCGAGCTTTCCAATTCGCTCAATGATCGGGAATGGTCCAACAAATCTCGGAGTCAACTTTCCTTTCTTCCCGAATCGAATAACATTCTTCAGTGGATAAATCTTCACAAAAACCATATCACCTACGTCGAATTCCAAATCCTTACGACGCTTATTGGCATAACTTTTCTGACGGTCTTGGGCTGCCTTCATTCGTTGCCGAATGATCTCTATACAATTTGAAGTCTGTCGAATCATCTCTGGCCCAAGCATCAGTTTTTCTCCGATCTCTAACCAACATGTCGGAGAGTTACACGGTCTTCCATACAATGCCTCATATGGTGCCATACCAATGCTTGACTGGTAACTGTTGTTATATGAAAATTCCGCCAAATGAAGGTGATCTTCCCATGATCCTCCAAAATCTAAAACACAAGCCCTGAGGAGATCTTCCAAAACTCGGTTGACTCTCTCGGTCTGATCATCTGTTTGAGGGTGATAAGCTGTACTAAAACATAACTTGGTTCCCAAATCTTCCTGAAAGCTCTTCAAAAATCCACTAGTGAACAACGGGTCTCGATCGCTCACTATACTCTTCGGAATACCATGGAATCGAACTATCCACTTAACATACAACTCAGCCAACTTTAATGCAGTCCTAATCGATTGAACAAGAATGAATCTGGCACTCTTAGTCAGACGATCTACGATGACCCAAATCCCTTCATTTCCCGCTCTTGTTTTAGGTAACCCATCAATAAAATCCATCGATACTTTCTCCCACTTCCACGTAGAAACTTCTAATGGCTGAAGCAATCCATTTGGCTTCTTCTGTTCGGCTTTTACCAATTGGCAGTTCATGCACTTGGAAATAAAATTTCCAACATCCTTCTTCATACCTTCCCCGTAGTAGGTTCTCTTCATATCCCGATACATCTTATTTCCACCTGGATGAATGGTCAACTTCGAGTGATGACTTTCCTTCAGAACTTCACTCCTCAATTCATCTATATCGGGAACAATTAGTCGTCCTTGCTTCCGAAGCCAACCCTCTCGATCGACTTCGAATCCTTTATCCTTTTCTGTGTCCAATCCAGATTCCAATTCACGGATAATCTTGACAAGCTTATCGTCTCGCTTTTGGCTCTCGCCAATCCTTTCCACAAGAGTCGGTCTTATCGATAAGTTTGCCAACATCTCAGGTTCCAATTCACATCTGGGCCTGAAGTCAAATCCAGCTAAATACTCGAGACTCTTCCATTCTGAAAACATGGCTCCCAATCCTGCATGTCTTCGACTCAACGCATCTGCTACTGCGTTACCCTTTCTCGGAGTATAAGCTATACCAAAGTCATATGATGCCAAAAACTCTAGCCATCGTTGCTGCCGAAGATTCAAATCCTTTTGGGAGAAAAGATACTTCAATGACTTATGATCTGTAAACAACTCGAATCGAACTCCCAATAGATAATGTCTCCACATCTTCAGAGCAAATATAATTGCTGCTAACTCCAAGTCATGAGTCGGATAATTCCTCTCATGCGGATTCAGTTGTCGACTTGCATACGAAACAACTTTACTCCTCTGCATCAGCACTGCTCCAAGTCCAGTACCACATGCGTCGGTGTAAACCACCATCTCATCATTCCCACTTGGAATAGTCAAAACAGGAGCACTTGTCAATCGCTCTTTCAGGATTCCGAAAGCTTGCTCACACTTAGCATCCCATCTGAACACTTGGTTCTTCTTCATCAATCCTGTTAACGGTGTAGCTATCTTGGAGAAGTCTTTGATAAATCGACGATAATATCCTGCTAATCCAAGAAAACTTCTCACATCCGATGCATTCTTAGGTCTAACCCAATCCTGGATTGCTGCCACTTTAGCGGGATCAACCGCTATTCCATTTCCAGAGATAACATTGCCTAAGAACCTCACTTCACTCTTCCAGAAGTGACACTTCGAAAACTTAGCCTTCAGCTGATGTTTTCGTAAGATTTCCAAAACAATACACAAGTGCGTCTTGTGCTCTTCTTCAGTTCTAGAATAAATCAGAATATCATCCACGAACACCAGTACGAACTTGCTCAACTGATCTCTGAACACTCTATTCATAAGATCCACAAAATATGCTAGCGCATTAGTTAATCCAAACGGCATTACCAGCCACTCAAAGAAACCGGATGGTGTTCGAAAAGCAGTCTTCGGCACACTATCCTTAGCCACTCTCAACCGGTGAAATCCCGTTGCCAAATCCATCTGAGAAAGCACCTCAGCTTCGTGAAGCTGATCAAACAAGTCATCTATCCTCGGCAATGGATACTTGTTCTTCTTAGTCACTTTATTCAGCTCACGATAATCCACACACAATCTCAATGACCCATCTGCCTTGGTTGCAAACACAACTGGTGCACCCCATTCGGACACACTATACCGAATGAATCCTTTCTGTAAAAGGTCATCAACCTGCACCCTCAACTCCTGCTGTTCCCTAGGCGCCATCCGCCTAAGAGGCATCACAATAGGTCTGGCTCCTTCAACTAGATCTATACGAAACTCGATCTCTCTATGCGGCGGTAACCCTTTGACCTCGTCAAAGACATCCTCAAATCCATTAGCGATTGGCACAGATGACAGTCCATCCCGTGGAACGACCAGCGAATACATGAAGCTCATGAAGACGCCTTCTTCATGCTTACATCGTATCACAATCTTTCGCCCCACCACATTCTCGACTGTCACCTCCAACCTTTCACAATCAACCTTTGCCGCATACTTCCTAAGCCAGTCCATACCCAAAATAATTCCGAACCCCGCAAAGTTTAGAACAAAACAATCACAAACAAAAGAGCAACCATGACTCGACACAATCAGACCACGACATAACATACACAAACAAGACGAACCCCCAACTAGATTAGTCACAACCAATGGCCTATCAACAATATCCGGTTCCAAACCTAACCGGCCTACAAGTTCATTACAAACAAACGAATGCGACGCCCCAGTATCAAACAACACTCTGACTGGAACACCACATAGGAAAAGAGTACCTTGAACTACCATACTCTTTCCTTTCTCTTCAGCGGTAGGAGCTTTCGAAGATGATGGAACAGCTCCCAAAGCATAAGCTTGCACAATCTGCTTGTCCTTCCTCGGTTCTGGACAATTCCTCTTAACATGCCCCAGCTTGTCACAGTTGTGACACTTCACCGGCACCTTCGGATTCTTGCAATCCCTGGAGAAATGGCCCTTCTGCTGACAATTGTAGCAGGTCACTTCGCCCTTCAACTTCTTCTGGCCATCCTTACCCTTCTGCTGCTGCTGCTTCCTCTTCTTGTTTCCACCCTGCTGTGGTTTAGACTCTTCCCTGGTTACAGCAACAACAGATCCCTCTTTGGGAAACAAACTCTCATGTCTGAGAGCTTTCTCCACAAGCTTCTCAAATGAATCGTCCAAATGATCCACCAACTGCCTCCCAAGATAACTATCCAAGCCTATCACAAACTTCTCATTCTTCTGATACGAAGATTCGATATACGACCGGGCATACTTGGACAAAGCTTCAAACTCAGAAACATACTCAAGAACTGGTCTTCCTCCTTGCTTGAGCTCTACGAACTTCTTGAACAGAATAGACTTCTGAGCTGTAGAAATGAACTTAGCTTCAAATCTAGTTTGGAATTGCTCCCAAGTAATCTCTTTTTCCGGAGTATTAATGGTGATAGAGTTCCACCAATCAGAAGCTCTCCCTTGAAGCTGTCTAGATGCTAACTTCCTCTTAGTTGCATCCTCAATTCCCAAATCACCAAAGATCCTTCTACAAGCATCTATCCACCTCTGGACCTCAATGGTTGATTCTTTTCCAAAGAAAACCTTTCCTCCAAGAGCAGTATAGTCCTTACACAACTTAGCGAAATCCACCGGTTTTGGAGTTTGGACTTGAATTCCAACATCAACTGCTGTTCCCGGAACTGGTATCCTTCTCATGATCGAAGTCATCATAGCTTCGAACATAGCTACATAATCAGCAGTCCCTTCAGCAGCACGGCCTTCCCTAGCAGCTGGTCTCCCTCTTCGACTCATTCTCGATATCTATAAAAGGAATGATCAGAACATCTTGAGAAACAACTGCATAAAGGACTCACTTACTTCTAAGCTACTATATTATATATAGTAATCATCCATCAAAATACAATTACGTCTCTCATTCGTAGTTACGTCAGCGAGCGTTGGGTAAAATCGATTAACCAAGGCTCTGATACCAAATGTGACGACCGCCCATGACCCCTACACCGAACCTAGAGATAGTGCGCTGTAAAGTGTGCCAGGCGACCATGGACAATTGCCAGGGTAAATTTAAACAATAGAATCTATCGTATTACTCACAACGCAAGGAAAAAATACAATAGAATATATATATATATATAGTGAAGCTTCACAGAATAGAATCTCATCAATAAAACTTCATAATAGTTGAATACAAACATCTGAATAGTCAATACATCAAGCCTCACTACATAACACTCAGAGAATATACAAAGCAGCGGAACATCCAGTACATATAGTAAGAAGATAGTATGCAAGCCTCCAGCTCGTCTTCGATATCAGCATCGTGGGAAGCAAGAACAACACCTGTCACCTGCTACCTAGTCTGCCCGTCCCAAAATGGACGAACAACCCAAGGCAATAAGAGTTAAAACATAAAGCCTTGAGTCAAACAACAGTCTTAGTGAGCGGTAAATTAACTAACAACATACCAAAAGAGCATAAAGGAAAAAGAATAGGAATACAACCCTCCCACTCCACCTCTTTCTATAGTGATAGCCCCAGACACACACTAAGCAGAAGCAAACATAGCAGAGCATACAATTTAAAGTAAAGCAATTATCACTCGAGTCAAGGGCGATGTTTTCCAAGCATAAACCCCCAAGGCCTAAACCAAGATCAGATAAGCACCCAGAAAACACTGCTCTTGAGACCGAATGACAATACAACCAAATATCCATGACTCTGGCTATCACTGTTATCATTGCTTCGATATCATCGTTAATTGAATGACCGGCTCATTCTTTCATCCGTCCATCAAGGGCTAATGGAAACCCCGGTTCTAGACATAACTCCGCACGTCATCGTGACCCGTGCCTAGGACTATCGAATCTGCCCAGAGTACTTGACTACCAATCAGTAGCCTTCAGGGACTATCGAATCTGCCCAACGTACTCTTGCTTTGAGCATGCTAGAACCTTCAACAACGATGAGATCTCAGCCTTCTAGTCATCCTCCTCGACGACTATTTCCATACTAGCTCAAGCGCCTCTCGAGCAAACCATTATCCTCAAACTCGAACCATATCACCGAGTTATCAACATGCTTGGATTGATCCCGTCTGGATTAATCCAAGACTATCTCATATCATGCTTCGCTTCATCACATCCTCGCAAAGCCTCATTCCAACATCATCATCCAATCTATCCATATGAGCTTCCACATTCACTACATATGCCACAAGCAACTTTCCCAATCCAAGAGCCTTCCTCTTAGCTTTTGAATCATCTTCGGTCTAAATCAAATCATCAATCATCTAATTCATAGCAATCAATCAAGTCAAACATTAATCCAAGTAAAGAAGCATTTAAATATGATCTAAATAGACAATTATAACAACAATGGCAATTTCGTAATTAAAGAGTCAAAAGTCTAACAAGCATGAAAACATGAGCAATGTCTCTATAATCTTGATGAATGAACTTGCATAAGTTAACATGTAGTAAAATGGATATCAAATCATCATGGACAATGGATCTATATGGATCTACACATATGATTAGGAAAATGCATGGAAAATCTCTACTTTAACACCAAATCAAGCCAACGATCCGATATACTCCTTTGGATCCGTGTGAGAGATAATCACCACTCACAAAATCACCTAAACATCTTAAAAGCAACACACTTCAGATCTGGACAGCGAAGGATCTAACTCGATCTATCACCAATCCGCTTCAAACGATGAAATCTCTCTTCGATGGATGAAGATCTTCAATCTAAGCTCTTGAATCTTCAATTTGATATTCGATTTGGATGGATGGAAGAACAAGATTAAAGTGGAGAAAAGAAGTGAAGAAGTGTAGAAGTCGAGCTCTCAAAATGGCAGCACTTCGTCGCTTCGAAATCCGGATCCCAAAAATGAAGAAAAACTCCCATATTTATAGGCTGAAATATCCCTAGGTCGTCCACTTTTAGGTCGTCCACGACCTAAAGAGATCCTACGACCTATGACCTATCGAAACTCCACATCCTACGATCTAACGACCTAAGCCCATGCGCACTCACAACCTACCAGACCCACCTGTCTACGACTTACGACTTAACTTATATGCGCGACTTAACAGGGTCTCCGACCTAACGCAGGCGCGACCTAACTCATGCGCGACTTAACACATGCCGAGTTAACACTTTCGACCTACGACTTAACAACTACGCGACTTACGACCTAACACACCTGCGACATAATACATATGCGACCTAACTAACTTATGTCGTCTACGACCTAACTCAACACAGAAACTTACGACTTAACTCTTTAAGTCGTCTACGACCTAACTACTCTAACTCGCTAACCACTAGGTCACAAACTTCCTGCTGCTTCATTCCTTAGGTCGCTGTCTCCTATAGGTCGCTACTCAATAGCTTTCTTAGGTCGCTGCAATCTCCTAGGTCGCTCACTCGACCTAACCTATTCCACGACCTAAACCACTACCCGACCTATCTCCTATACGGCCTAACTTATCATATGACCTACTCCCAAGTCGTCTACGACTTAACCTCTTTAGGTCGCTCACTGCTACCCCAGCTTCCTTAGGTCGTCGCCGACCTACCCCTTAGGTCGTTAACTCGCCAAATTTCTTAAGTCGCCAACTTTCCTTAAGTCGCTCCAAACCTTCATACGACCTAGGACTTAAGACTCTAGACGACTTACCAACAATGCGACCAAATGTCAACTATTTTACGATGTTTCGATCCGTAAAATACGGGTCGTTACAATGGTAAATGAATAGTTTTACCTAAGAATATATTATATATATAAGAATGCTTTTCAAAACTAATATAGTTGTATAGTTGAGTCGATTATTTAGAAATTATAATATTTTATGGTTATCATTTAGGATTTGATTAGTTATTCTCATCCAGTTTGAGCATTAACTATTGTTGGGTTGTTCATACGGAATTTTCCTTAGTAAGATATAGGTCAAGTAAATGGGAATTAGGGAATCTTGGAAGGAACCCCTTGTGAATTAAGTTTCACTATTTGATTATAAGGTGTTCGGCGAAAGGGTTAAGTTAAAAGTCATCTTTTAATAATGTTAAGCTAAAAGTAAACATTTAATAAAAAGTTGTTTAATATAATCAGAATAGTAGGATAATACATTTAGAGGATAAATATTTGAGAAAATTTAATTATAATAAAGGAGAATCATTTAAATGAAAGTTTAACTCACATCCAAATTTGCTATATCATATCTATGATGGTATAAACTATTTTTGATTTCTTGGATGATGGTTAGATTTGATTAACCGATTAATTGAAATTAATCTGGATATTCCAAACCGTTTAAGTATCATTATAGCAATTTCCGCTATACCGCCATTTATTAAATATCATCCACTAAATCCTTATGTGTATTTGAACTTGAGCTTGTGTTTTCCCAAAAGTAGATGTTTAAAATTCATTAATCATTTTGATTAATGATATTTTAAATTAATTAATCATTTTAACTAATGATGTTTAAAATTAATTAATCTTTTTGACTAATGAGATTTGGATTTAATTAATCCTTTTAAGTAATGATATTTGAATTAATTTATTATTTAAATTAATGATGTTTGAAAATTAATAATCATTTTAATTAATGATATTTAAAAGTAATTATTCATTTTAATTAATGATTATTTTAATTTAATAAATTTTTTGATAAATAATATTTTAACTTGGTTAATTGATTTAATAAGTGAGTTTAAAATAAATAAATTTGATGAAAGTGTTTTGGAAGTAATTAACTATTTTATTGAAAATAGTTGATTTGTTTATTAAAGAAAATTGTAAATTTGATTAATTATCTTTTGGGATAGTTAATATTGTTTTATATTTGTAAAAGAGATTATAAATGTGATTTATTATCTTTCAGGATAATTAATGTTATTTTAAATTTAATAAAAGAATTTAAATTTTATTTATTTTCTTTGGAAAATTTATATGGTTTTAAGGTTGAATATTATAAATCATCCCCCAAGACAATTAACATTGTTTGGAATTTATAAAAGGTATTTAAATTGTTTTATTATCCTTTGAGATAATAAATATTGTTTAAGTTAATAAATGATGGTTTTTAAGTAAGAACTTTTAAATAGAATTGTTATAAATATAGCTAAGTGTAAATCGTTCTGGGATTTTAGTAAACGATGTTTATAACGACATTTCTTTTGTCCCTTTTAATATAATTAGTATTATAAATTTGTCTTTCCAAATAACATTGAAAGAGTTTTTAGAAAATTTAAATCTTGGAATTATTTAAAATTATTTTAAAAGATTTTGAGAAAAGTAATAGCATCATTATTTGGAAATATTTCTAAAGTGTAAATATTTTGGAAAAGAAATTTTAAGTAGAATGCTTTTTCTTTGAATAATTTGAAGGGAAATATTTCGTTTAGTTTTGTGGTAATCTGAATAATCTTCTAAGTGACAATCAGAAGCTGCTTAGGCAAATGTTGTGGAGTACTTAGTAAATTATTCTCTTTATCATTGTGCGATCGAAATGAATTCAAATCTGAACGAACCTAAAGATGAGTTTTGAAATTTATAACTGGGCATTTAATCTTTAAGTTCTCTAAAAGGGAATTGATTTTAGAAATAAAAAGTATTTTTGATAAGATATTGTTTTGATAAATTAATTTTACCCTTAAATAATATTAATATACGAGGTAATTTAGCACTAATTTAAATGGGTTAGATTGGATTGAAGATTTTGATAATGTTGTTTTATCAAAACCATAGATATTATTTAAGTATCTAAGCAGTGTAAACTAATTAGTGTTATTGGGTCAGTCCATAAGCATCGTTCATTAAAACACCTTAAGATAAAAAGATAGGAATGTTTTAATAGACATTGTTTTATTAAAACCATAGTTTTTGTTTAAAACATGTAAGTAGTATAAACTATTTATTATTTTGAGTCAATCCATAAACATTGTCCATCTTAACACTCTAAGTTAAAGAGGTTGAGAGTTGACTCGGTTTTAAAAGACCCAAATTTTTATTTGATCTTTACTTAAATTGTAAAAAGATTTTTTTTTGTTTTGTATATACTTTTAGGATTCAAAAGGGTATTATACAAGTAAATAAAGTGGAATAAGTTATTATTTGGCATTTTATAAAGAAATGACTTTATAAAATATTTTTAAACTTAGATGAAAATTATGAAATAATTCATAAACAAATTTGGTATTGAATAAAATATTAAATACAAATTTATGTGATTTAAAAAATTGGTGTAGTCAAGAAACCAATAATTTTAGAGTATAACCTTCAATTTTGTCCGAGTTAGTTTGGATAATCTTTTAAGCAATAACCAATAGCTAATGAGCAAAGAATGACATGTTTAGATAATTATCTATATTTTGGGCAATCAAGAAAGTTTTGAACCTAAGTTTGGAGTTTGTTGTTAATATTTTGACATTTTTAATAATGTTAAGTGTTAGATTTTCCTTTATGGAATTTGATTGCTTTGATTTAATTAAATTTATTTGATTGATTGTGTGGCCTTATATACCATAATGTTAAGGTTTGAATTATTTTTTATTAGGACTTAAATCATGGTGCTTTTGGAAATGTGATTTTGAAAATTTTTAGAAGGAAATAATGATTGTTCACTCTGGTTGTTGTATTTGGAGGAACCCGAATACCACTGGATGCTCCATGTTGTTTTGATTCTAGAGTTTTACATGTTTTGCTACGAGGATCCCCTCCTATTCATTTTTGGTTTCGGTTTTTAATACATTTCTTTTTGAAAGAAATTTGAAAATAAATTTTTGAATGTAAGAGCCCGGGCATTTAGTTCTAAATTTACCTTTTGATATGATTGGATGTGCAGTATTTTATTTCAAGTTATTCTCTGAATTTAGTTGCATATACATTATATCATATTGTTTTGATGGATAAGTTACATCTGATTAATGTATTAGATATTTCTAAGATAGTCTGCTTTCTACGATAGGATTGTAGTAAATTTCAAGGACAAAATTCTTTTAAGGGGGAAAGTGTAACGACCCGTATATTAATCACTTTATATTTGAATATTTAAATCATTTTTAAATATTTAAATAATGGATTTTAATAACTAAATAAAAATCTTTTGAATAATAATTAACGATGGTGAAATTTTTTTCAAATTCTGTTTTCAAAAATAATTAGTTTGAAGAAAGATTGAAAATGTGACCGGAATTCGTTTTCCGAATTTTCGATTTTTCGTCGGTTTAAAGTTATTGGAAACATTGTGAACTTTTTAGTGTGAATATATACATTTGTAAATAATTTAATATGCGTATATATGTGTGCATTGGTTTGTTTATATGTATTTATACCCATGTATATAAAGTTTAAAAAGAATAGATGCTTGAGGAAACATAAGGGGACATGGTGTGACTTTTTGGCAACTTAAGAAGACATTTAGTACAAATGCTTATAAATGCATGTTGGGTAAAATTTTCATGAAAGTGGACAAGAGAAAAAACGTGAGTACATGGGGAGGGAGGCTTGGTGATGAGGTGGAAGCATATGAATGGAGGGCAAAGGACAAGGGTATAATGGTAATTTCCTTTATGCATTTAATATAAAAGCTTTTCTCCATATTCTTTTCACTTTTTCCATTTTTTTTAAAAGTCTTCATCTTTCTAAAATCTTCATGAAACCTTTTAATGGCTTCCATTCATAATTTTATGTTTTTAAAAATCAAAGTTTAAACTTTTAAAATAATTTCAAACTTGTTAAATCTCCCCATTTTCGTTTTAAAAACAGCTCCATTTTCCTCCCACTTCATTCGGCAATAACTTCCTCCAAACTACTCCAAATCAAGATTTTTTTTAAACCATGTCAAATTCCAGTGGCTACAACTTTTATGTTGAACATTTCTACAAATTTCTAGAATTGCTATGTCAAAATATCAAATGTTTACAGAGTGTTTTTGGACTCAGAATTCCAAGTCCGAAAATGGTCATTCTTATTTCGACCATATCTTCTTCAAAATAAATCGTAATTGAGTGTTTCTTTTTTTTAAATTGTAGAGGAAAGAATTTTTTAAAACTTTCCTTTTAACCACTTTATCAAATTCCAAGTGTAACATGTCTAAACACCGAGGAGAATATGACCTTTTTCGAGTTGATTTTTGGTGGTTTCCAAGCTCTACAAGTCTAAAGTTTATTTCAAGTTTCTAAAAAGATTTGGTGAGTAAAACTCTAAAAAAAATTTGGGAAATATTTTAATTTAGTTACATTGTGATATATACTGCTTGCTTAGTTTGGATATGATGTGAAGTTGTTCATGTTTGGTTTGGAAATGTATATGCGTGATGGATGCAAACATGTAGGTAAATGTTAGTTAGCAAACTAGTTAGTAAGTAAAAATTTACCCTAAAAAACTAAAGCTTTAAAACTATATTCATGTTCATATTTATTTCCTAGGAATGCTTATTGTATGTATGCTTAAACCATTGCTATCTGATGTTTGGTTGTGTTGATAATATTTTAAACTTGTTTGCCGAATTGCCCGTATAGCGATAGTCGCTGTATTGGCACTTTCGGAAAATCACTTCTTATCAAACCATTTGGTTTCATCTTCATGCTTGGAATTTTTTTACAAGTTAAGCAAAATTTTTATTATTGATGTTTTCAAAAACAATTAATTATTTTAATAATGATTATTTAATTTAATTAATTATTTAATTTAATTAATTATTTAATTAATAAGGATTAAGGTTAACTAATTAACTTATTAATGATGTGTTTTAAATTTAACTAATTACTTAGTTAATGATGTTTTAAATTTAATTAATAATTTTATTTAATGATGTTTAAGGCTAATTAATCTTTTTAAAATGATGAATTAAATTTAATTAATCAATTAATGAATGATGTTTTAAAATTAATTAATCTTTTTAATTAATGACTTTTAAAGGAAAATCAACTTGTTTTAACTTTAATTAAACTTTCCTTAATGATGATTTAAATTAATTAATTATTTTAAAATAATGATATTTAATTATTAATTAACTAATTTAATTAATTACATTTAAATATTATTAATTAATTAAATTAATGGTGTTTTAAAGGTGATTTACCCTTTTTAATTAAAGGTTATTGGAGTTAATGAATCAACTTAATTTATGAAGTTTCAAAGTGAATTTATCAAAGCAACAAGGATCTTTTGGCTTTGTTATTCATTTAAATAATTATAATTAATTATTCATTAATTTAATTAATTATATGTTACTAATTAATTGGATTAATAAGGTTTAAAGTGGTTTACCCTTTTCATTATTTAAAGACATTTGAAGTTCAAAAATCAAATTGCGTGATGAAGTTTAAAGTTAATTAATCAATGTAATAAGGATGTTTTAAGTTATCAAATCTTTTTTAAATTGATGTTTTGAAGTTAGTAAACTCTTTTAATAAAGTGTTTTAAAGCTAATACTTGTAATGTGAAGCCCAAGCACGAATTCGGGGTTTTAAAAGAAAAAAATTGATTCGTTTATGGAAATGAATTAATTTCCGTAAAGCGATTCACTTATATAGGAATGATTTATTTGTATACTTAGCACTAATCGTCGAAGAAGTAGACATGTCGATATTTCGAAAGTTAAAAATAATCGTGAGACATGAATTTGAGGTAGCACTACCTTGACTTGTCCGATATTATTGTTAACCAAAAAATAGTACAATTTGGAATTCGAAGTGTGGTGATAGGTACACAAGACTTAATTTCCATATACGATCATTTTATATCCCCGATAGTTGGTTTCCCAACTATCGGTTACCTCAACATGCTTTGTATTTCATCATTCTAAGACGATGTGTTGCTCACTTGAGCTTTGTTATCCTTTGTCGGAAATGACTAAACCCAAAGAGCGAGTGGAAGCCAAGCTATGTGGAGTTGCTCCCATTAGGGTATTTTCACAGCCACTTTAGATTGGAATCGGTTTTTGCGCATTGAGATGTGAAATACTCGGATTCTTGGTAACTGTTGGCGGCGTCTGTCTTGGACGTGTCCGAGAGCCATCGAAGTTCTCAAGTATATTTCTAGAGGTATACTTTCGGTAAGGAGGAGCACCCTCCTAGTCATTGTTGGAAAGTTTCCTTTCCTTATTTGATTTGAACCTTTGCATCTGCTTTCTTTAATTACTACAGGAAAAGTCAACTACTCTTCGCGGTATTCAATTATTGGTTTTGTCATTCCATCGAGTTTGGATAGTTATCTTGTTTAGTCCATTCTATTGAGTTTGGACTGTTGTCTTGTTTTATCCATTCTGTCCAATTTGGATTTTTATCCAGACTATTTCCATTCTTTCAAGTCTGAATCTTATACTAATTGTACCTATCATCTATGTTTCGATTTGTTCCTTATTGTTCATTTCCATTTTTGTTATATTTGGTTGTTGTTTATGTAGGAGAAAACCCGTTCCGCGTTAGCGGCATGGTCCCATATATTATTGTTTAAATACATCCCGTTTGTTTCATAGTTTTACTCATACTAGACATTTTGTCTAACCCGAGTTGTTTATTTTCCCTAAACTCTCGGGTACTCAATTATATTTGGGTAGTCCGAGAATAGCAAGTTTTCTTTGGAGCTCTTTGAAGACGGTGATCGAGCATGCGGCTCCTTAGTTTTCTAGTTATTTATTTTCGCTGTATGATTATGTAGGTGTATTTTGTATCTTAAAAATGAAAAGTAAGAATGTATAACTATCAATTTTTTAGATGTAGTATTTTTTTATTACTCTGATAACTTCTTAAAAGGAGTAACCTTTTGTACTATATCATTTCCTATTATATGTAACCATTCCGCTGTGAGGTTTATCTATTCCGTCTTGTTCTTTTCCTTATTTTACCCTAAGACAACTTATCTTTCGCATGCTTGGGCAACGGCACACGAATACCGAGGATGTATTAAGTGTTGTTTCCAGGGATCGGAAAGGTGGGCCGTCACAGAATGCCTTGTTAATTGTTTGGTTGAGAATTGAATTGCTCCACATATCACTATCTTCTTGAAACTAATTTTTTGTACAATCAAGTAAACTCTTACATCTAGATTGCATGCTAATTTGATGATAATAGATTGTTGTTTGTGAGTTGAATTGGTTGATATAAGAGATGCATTGAATCAAGGAAGTTCATGAATGAATATGGGAAGAAACGATGAGGGAACACGAGTGTGTGGGAGCTTCCAAGCTCCAGCCTTAACTAGGAGGTCAACTGTCTGCGTCAAGGCCGGTCGATTGATCCAAGGACCTGAAGCTTTAACGTTCCATACAGTTGTGTATTTGTAAAAAAAGGTTTCTTTAAAATTAAAAATAAATTCACCATCTTAAAGAGATAATTAGATGCATTCTAAATATGAAATTACTTTATAGAAAAAGATTTGTTAAATTGAATATAAATTGTTTTAGAAAAGAAATTGATTTATTAAGTTGAAATTGATTTTGGGCTTTAAAAATTCATTTAAAAACCTTATTTAATTTAGAAAAACTATGGAATAATTTCTATTAAATACTATTTGATTTTAAAAGATTTTTATATAATTTTTGAATATGAGAAAGGTATTTAAAATATATTCTATTATTTAAAGTAATTGGAATTAATTTTTGAGGTTTATAAATCCATTTTAAAATTGTATTTAATTATAGAAAATATTGGGATGGTTTATGTAAATAATAATTGATTTTAAATGAGTTTCTATAACTTTTAAATAATGGAAAGAGACTTGGAATGTATTATAAGGTTTAAAATCCTTATTTTTGGGTTTAAATAAATGGATAAAAGGTGTGTTCAACTTAACAAGGATGTAAAGACTTTGAAACTTTTAGTATATTTTTCTTATAAATATATTCTCTTTCCTAAACGAATTATGTGCTTTATCCGATATTATTTTCTACGTGATGACAATATTGAAAACAAGTTATAATACCATCTAATATTGGGACGTTCAGTAACATATCTTCGGTTATTCATTGGACTTATTACATAGAATATTATTGGGTTGGACTAATGTAGTTTCCAAGCATTAAGTAAATGAGCAAGTACTACCAGGTGGTATAGGACACCCGAGCTGATATTTATTCGATTACTTTCTATAAGTAGATGTCACTCATATAGGGTGAGTTATACTGGGTATTTAGGTGTTGTGAACTGAAAGTGAGCAAGCTGAGGGCCATAAGTGTGTCTACGTACTGAGTGCGTACTACTATTATTTTGTAAGGAGTAAATTAGATTAGGCTAGTATATATTCTTACGGCCTGATTGTGGGGTCGTGCCTTGAATTTGTGATATACCTTGTAACGTGTATGGTTGAGAGCCACCTCCCCTATGTTATATAGGCCAACAGTATGTTACCATTTAGAGCACTTACACGGTCATGACAATTTCATTACATAGTCATGCAACACGTTGGTGCAAGATGGATACCGATGAATGACATTTTAGAGCAGTATCCCAAGACAGGTCACAATGACCGTCGAGGTAACTAAAGAATGTATGGGTTGCACTGAGAGCATGTAAGAAAGACTCCTAGGGTAGGTAGAAAGCTGTCAATCTCTTGTCTGGTTGTTGATGTGATGATAAAGATATACAGTTATTGACCTTTATGAGATGATGATGTAAGTGGCTGAGACCCAATCTAATCATGTAATGAGACCGATGTTGAAATAGTTATTTATAAGGCTGAAAGTCCCTACTATTGTTCATAGGACTGAGAATCCAGATGACCATTTACGAGATTGAGAGTCGAGTGGATTATTGAGGGGGATAAGAGCCCATTTGAGTATTCACGAGGCGGAGAGCCAAGCTGATTAACTATGAGGCTAGAAGTCTAAATGATTATTTATGTGATTGTGGATTACTTGAATTATTTAAGGTACTGTATGTCCATGAAGTAGTGTTACCCTACTATACGATTATCTACAATATAACTTTGGTTGCCGAGAGCATTGAATGCTACATAGTTAGACCCTATACTTATCCATTGTAAGGTTGTTTGAAAGGCAATCTTAGTCGCTGAGGGTTTGCCATGTTTGTTTTTAATATATGTTTGTGTTGGATGTCTTCTTGTTATGTTTCATATATGTTGAGTATGACGGGCCCTAGGTAGGTCTACTTTAGGATTATCTGAGAGATAATCTAAGGCATACTTAAGAGCATGCGATGATTAATTTTAATGATTATTTTGTATTAATTATTGTGGCTGCGTAGTTAGTTCACTCAATTCGATGTTGTACCACTTGATATGTTGATCAACTCTACATTGATATCGATGATTATTCATAATCATGTTTTGAGATATGTTGTATACTTCAGATGTATATGCCCTTTTTAGATACACTCTTTTATACCATTTTAGTTGTTATTATGCATTGACATCCATATGCTAGTCATAGTCTAACCCGTGTGTTATATATAAAATACTCGGATCGGTTTGAGACATTTCAGGTTCAGGGCGAAGAGACCAACATGTGATTGTTAAGCACGGTTGGAGGCTAGTTTATTAGTTTTCTAGTGTATCACTATGTATTTTATGTTCCTGATATATGTATATGTTTTGAGTTGTATGTATTGGACATGTCTTGTATATTTTGAGTGATAGTGGGCATCCGAATCTTTTGTAGACCCACTTGGATTTGTGTACATTTTATATTATATTTTGTTGCTACGTTCTTTGATTTTGTTATCTCCATTATTTGTTTTGTACTGTATATTGTTCTATCCTAGAAATACATATGTTTATTACTTTATGATGATATCGAGTATGTATAGGTGAGTAGTATATGATTTTGAAATACGTATCGGTGTTATCCCAAGGGGATATTCACGTTTGACAGCCAGTATCACCTCATTCTTCGTGTTATCAAATAGCATTACCTACTAATATTCTTTGCTGGTATAAGTACAGAGGTGAGGTGTTACAATTGGTGTTAGGGTAGGTTCTGAATAATATATAGTATAAAAGACATCAGCCCAGTCTTAGCCTTAGATGAGACAAAGAGTCCATGTCCCCTTGGGTGTTTTAGGTAGTTGCATGTAGTAAGGGATAGTAGGAGTGTACGATGATTACTAAGGCAACCATATGAGGATGTATTTGTATTTTCTTATTATATGATATCTTTACTTCTACCCTTTTTTAAGTATAGGTCTCTTTATGAGATACATAGTAGTTGATAAGGTAGTGAATGTAGTAGTATTTTGTCTGACTAGTAATGTTGGTCTTGGCAGCGAATATTAGACCTTTGTGTGGTTTTGAAGGGGGTAGGCAGTCATCCTATTAGGGAAGCTTTATAATACCCTAATCTGATCTCGCACCTAGAATTTGTTACGACGATAGCTATGATGATGCAAGTTAGAGTTGCATAATCCAGTAGTAATCGGAGTTGCATAGTGGAAGCCGATAGATTACTTTCCATTGAGCACATTGATAGGTTTACTTCTTTTTTTCTTGCTTGATTAATTATTGCTTTTTTGTAATAATATTGGTAAATAATTATGTGAAATCAGTCTTGAGAATGGTATTGGGTTGGAGCTATCAATGAAAGCTAGAAACCCACTCAAGTCTTGATATTTGAAACTCAGTGGTATCCTTCAGCTTTGAAGTTACCACAAGGGCTTAGGAGATTGATTTTTATATAAAAGAAAATAATGTACCTTTTATGTAGATATATAATAAATAAAGATATAATGTGATTAAAATTTTAATTGAATGCCTGTTATGTGCATGGACGATGATGAGTGGTGTTTGGATTAATATAAGTGATCGATTATGATTGTATTTACAAAGATCATTTGTAAATATTTTTAATACAAGCATGCATACCTTTTAATTAAAGTCTCTATGGTTAATATATACATACATACATATATATAAATGGTATTAGAAATTTTTTTAATATAAACAAGCAATTATTTTCATAAAGCAATTTACTATAGTGTGTTTATGTGTGTGTCTTTATATATATATATATACAGATATTAAATTGAAATTTTGAAATTGATTTCGTGTTAATTTGTCCATTGAAGGTTTTAAGAATTTTGGTCGGTGAGTCTGGCTAATGATCGATAAAGATTTCTAAATACTAGGATGAGACATTTAGGCATAATATTTTGAAATGAATATAATGTTTTGAAAAGAGAAAAGTATTTTGAGTAATATTAAAACCTATGTTTAGAAAATAATATTTTGAGGAATATTATAAATAATACTTTGAAAAGGAGAACAATTTGAGGAATATTTCGAAATGAGTATAATATTTTGGAAAATGTAAAACTACAATTTTGGAAAGAAGTATAATGTTTTGGGAAGAGTTATAAACCATGTTTTAGGAAGAAAATAATGTTTTAAAATAGTTAAATAATAGTTTTAAAGAAGCAAATATTTTGAGGAAAATGATAGAAAATGATTTGAAAGAAAAACAATATTTGATAAATATTATAAACTATATTTTTAAAGGAGCACAATATGATGCTTTGAGAAATGTTATAAAGAATTTTGATACAAAAGTTTATATACATTATTCAGTGAAGTAGAGTAATGATTTGAAAATGATTAAATTATTTTTGTAAGTTTAGAGATTCTAAATGATGGTTGCAGTCTTCAAGCACTAGGGGACAGTCGAAGTCGATAGCGAGACAATGTTGACTACACCGTCAACACTGCAGCCAATCGATGAAGTGAGTCGACGTGGCACTATACTATCTCTAATATCTAAAATTAGTAGCAAACACCATCAAATTACGCTTGCCTACCAACCTTAAACATAAAAAACAATGGACCGTTGATTTTATAACTTCAAATCTAAAATCAATATGTGCAAAAAGAGATAAATTTCACGGTGGAATAAAAATATACATATTACGTTTTTTACATCATATAAGGTCTAGTACATCAAAATACATTTACGCTTTGAAATACATTAATCGTCATTAATGTAAAGAGGACCTATCCATTATGTAAAAGAAATGAACCGAATCGGCATCCTATGGATATGACCTATACCCAGACCTTAGCTCCTCCTTTGTTCCTACCTCTAATTCTTCAAGTAGAAGTATATAATAAAGGGGAAAAGGTGATTAACTATGTTTGGACTACGCTAACCTTATACACTCTGGCCATATGCCTAAGAGCTACTACATAAAAAAGGACCATCTACGTACCTTTAGGGGATCAAGCCAACATAGTTATGTTTCCTGCTCTTCTCATGTATCCAAATACTTGTTAGCACATAACAACGATAACATCCATGCAACCAAAGCATGCAGGAAACACTACTCCTACTAAACCATCACGATCAATCATCATAAGTACGAGTCAACAACGATAATGAAAACACATGGCCATTAAACACCATGCAAGTTTGAAAACACTAAATGTCAACCCAAAACATCAAACAAACCAACAACAACAAATATACTCACATATGTACTAATCACCAACTATAAGTAATACATCAGTAACGCAAGTATAAATCAAATAGATGTGTACTAACCCACTATATTAGTGACACAAACACCAAATCACAAAATGTATGCTAACCCACTATATTGGTAATACAAACACCAAGTCACCAAATGTGTACTAACCTACTATATTAGTAACACAAACACTAAATCACCAAATGTGTATTGACCTACTATATTAGTAACACAAGTATCAACTCATCAATTGCATACTAATCAACTATATTAGTGACGAATACATCAACACAACAAAATCATAATTAACTACGAACTATGTAGAAATATTAGTGAAATATCGCATACACATCCAAATGGATTTCATCATCGTAAAACAACATAAGTGATAGTTCAAATCAATAATTAATCACATATTACATCCATCCAAAATATTATATTTACGATTATGGTTTTCTCTTAAGTATAAAATCATTTTATAATTGTTTATAATAAAAGCATCTTTTTTATCTTAAAATAGTAATAATTATTCCAAAATGACATTATACTTCAAAATCATTTATTATGCTTATGTTACTTCAAATTCCTTAAAACATTGCACTTTCGATCAAAAATAATAATTTACATCAAATTATTTCAAAGCAATAGTATTATTATTTTACATCAAAATAATAGTATGTATTAAAATCTCTTTAATATTTTCCCAAACCAATTTATCTATTTATCTCAAAAGTAACAATATTTTATATTAAACTTCAAAATTTATTTTATTGAAATTTGCCTCAAAATTGTAATAATTTAACCTAAAACATTCCGAGGAACACATGTTGACTAATATTATTATTATTTCAAAAATATTTTTATTTTATTACTCAAATAATAATAATAATAATTCCCAATAACCATCGTACTCCATTATATTGTCACTTGCTCAAAACAACAGTATTTTCACAAAACCAAACTATTATTTATGAAATCTCACTTATTTTACAAGTAATAATAAACTTCATGAATTTAGTTAAAAAATATGTTTTTCATTATTATTTATAATTTTTCCTCGAAAATTCATGAATAATAAGGACATCACATTTCTTACATTAATTCCTGCTTAATTTGTTGGATCACTATTGTTACAATTATCGTCCAAAATCCGTAAATAACACTATCTTTCATTTATTAATTTAATTTTTTTACATTATCATACAACTACATCCTTTTATTTAATTAATTATTTTCCTAATCTAGATCCAGAATTAACTATAATTAAATATCTAATAATAGAGTAATCAACAATAATTGTTCAATCAATGTACACATTCAAAACATTATAATAACTTAAAAGTCATCAATAGAATGTAGCTCGCGACAATCAATATAAATTTTTACTAATGAATATTCATTTAATATTTTAAATCTTTTATTTAAAATAAATAAATCATACCAACATGCTTTTATAGGTAGCCTCAAAACTTAGCAATCAATGCGCCAAATAATCCAAAATTCAGCCATGAGTCAGCTGAAACAACTTGCGCATGAATCAAAGTTCGTAAGTAGAAGATATGAAGGATATAAGTTAGAGGGTTATATTTGTAAATATAGAAATCATAAGGACTTAATTGAAAAATTCCATAACCCGATCTTCATTGAACCCCCTTTCTTTGTGAACCCGATCAACTTTGACCATCCCATAGTCGCTGCCTCTGCCAGAATTAGCATCACCAACCAATACCCATAAGCAGCCCTTCTAGAGGCACGCTTATCCATTCCAATGTCTCCGACGCCAGTAGTCGCCAACCCACAACTATAGCCCCCAATCTTTCTGGGCAATTTTTGGTTGATTCCACCATCAATTAGTGAAATTCTAACCATCATTCTGCTCTATTATTCGAGGACTACAAATCCAACTCTTCAATTTGATCAATCGACCTCTAAATCAAAAACCTCAAGATCCATAAAGGGTTTCACTGCCTAGAAGCTTTAACTGTCAATTCTGGTCAAATCGAGCATTTTTACGACATAAACACTTACCGTTAATTCTCCTCATCGGTACACTTCTTTTGATATATAATACGGTGGATATTGGACTCTTAGTGGAACAACCCGGAATTTGATCTCTTTAAGTATGGATATTTAAATATAATTCTAATTATTAATTAGTGGATTTTATAACTAAAATAAACCCCTTTAAATAATAAAAAATGATCATGAAATCATTTTTAATTTTTGTTACAAAAATAATTAGTTCGAAGAAAGATTTAAAATGTGACCGGAAGTCGTTTTCCGAATTTTCGATTTTTCGTCGACTAAAAATTATCGGAAGCGTTGTAACACTTTAGTGTACACATGCACATATTTATAAATCACTTTGGACATGGAAATGTACATGTAAATATGCATGTACACTAGAGTATATATGTATATATAATAAGGTAAGAATTTTTATAAAAAGTGTATATATATATATTATAATATAAGATTCCACCTTAGACAAAAGGTACAAAAAGAGGACAAACATGTTTCTTATGATTTGATATGGAGGTGGCTAAGGTTGGGGGGAATATGTTCTGATAAAGCAGTAAAAAAAAAAAAAAGAGTACAAATTTTTTAAAATTTCAAAAATGAAAACTTAAGCCATTCTTTTGAGCATGATTCATTATGAGTCTGCAAACCTTCTAGCCATCTGAAATTTTTTTCGAATTTTAAGTCAATTCCACCATCTATTGTTATTGATTATTACGCAGTGGAGTAGGAAACGAACCATTGCTGTGCTCTACTTAAGTGAAGCGACGGTATAAGCTTGTGGTTGATAATTCAAGGCCTAACCCTACTATAAAGCCACGGTATGCTAGAAAAGCATTAAGGGGTATCGTGTCTAGCCGCTTAATCTAGGGTCAAAACTAATCTGATAACAATAGGACTGTGAATCTAAATTTATTATTCGAATTAAATATCTAATTGCAAAGGTTTTGTAAAACTCATAATTGAATTATGTTCAAAAGACTCTCTTTCTATGGAAAACAATAAACTTGTTGTTCTAGACACGCATAAGTGTCAATTTAATCTTAATACTGAACAATATGAGCATGTTGTTCATATTCCTACACAAGAAAACCCAAAAAATGGGATTCATAATTTTATGATTGATCTACTTCAGGAAATTAAATTAGATGTAAAAGACATAAGTAATAAATTACAAAAACAAACTACAACCTCAGGATTTGGTAAGAATACACCAACGATCCATTCGTTTAACAGCATCAGAATGGTCAAATATACCTCTGAAGAAAATAACAAAATAAACGTAGAAGAAATTGATCCCACTTATTATCAAAAATATCTAATTCTTCAAGAAAAAGAACTTACAGGAGAAATTGATAGCACAGAACTTTATTCTTATTATGAAAAACATTCAACAGCAATAAACTATTTTAAATATAAAGCAAATGAAGAAGTATCTTCATTTGAAGATTCTGAACAAGAATCTGAAGATTCCACAGAATCAGGTTATAGCTCTGATACATCAGATAAACTTATTTTCAACATAAACGCCAATGAAGCCGAATCTAGTAGAAGTGCACTATTCTTACCTCCACCAGATAGTGCTTCCGTGATAAATGATCTTAACTCTGATATAGTTATGGAAGATCAAGAACAAGAACAAAACAATCCACATACTGATCCTTACCCTGAAATGCTTAGACATGGTACGAGATCAGATTGGATTAGATTTCACTCATCTAGAAAACAACTAAAAGATTTTTATAATGAACAACCATCTTCATCTTATTCCTTAACTTTCAATATAGATAGACTTCCACATAGAAAAATAAGAAAATATATTATAACATGGCTTCAACATATAAGCGGAACAATTTATTTATTACCTCCAAATATGAGTGTAATGGAATATATACATTACGCTACCAGTTACTGGACAGGTGATGCTTTAGCCTGGTTACTAAATCTTGAAAGAATAAATCCAAATCAATTACAACGAATTAGAAATATCCAATCCAAACAAGAAGCTCTTGGGGAATTATTAAAATTATTACTAGCGGATTTTACAGGAGAAACATTCCTTGAAGATACTGACTATGAAAAACAATTATTAAAAATACAATTATGCGATATTTGTATGTTAGAAGAATTTACTGCCAAATACATAGGGCTACTTTTTCATTTAAAAAATAATGACCAAAAGGTTTTCTGGGTAAAAGGATTTTTTACAAAAATACCTTATCCATGGAATAACATTATACAAGAAAGGTATGACATTTTAAGACAAAGCACTACAGACGAAAACCATAACACGGGCTTGTTAAAAAAGGCATGTATACTATGGAAAGAGTTTGTGAGCAAGCAAGTGCGCACAAACAAATGAAAAATAAAATTAAAAACTCAAAACTTGGATTTTCCTGTTGTACAAAATATACTGAAGATATTAATACTCAATTCGGATGTCCACCTAAATTCGAAAGAAAAAGAAATTTTAAAAGAAGAACAAAACCAAAATATAGAATTACTAGAAAAAAGTGGAAGCCAGAATATAAGAAGAAATTTAGAAAAGAAAACAGGTTTTCTAAGAAAAAATTTATTAAAAAGAAAAATTTCCGAAAAGGCTGCAAATGTTTTAAATGTAATAAAGAAGGACATTATGCTAATGAATGTCCAACAAATATAAAAAATATTGTAATATCTAATATTGAAGAATACGGTATTAATGTTGGCACTATTGAAGATATATCTAGTGATGCTAATTCATCAGTTTATGAAATTGAATCAGTTTATTCTGACACTACTGAAAATGAAGATGGAATTAATGATTCGTTTGATAATTTTAAAATAAACATGATTACAATTAATCAAACACATAATCAAATAAAAATTATTCCACTAACTATATATGCTATACTCCCTAAAAAGGAAAAAATAAATTCTCCGGGTTATACATTATATGCAGCCAAATGCTCTAGATTAAGACGATACTTCACAACCGAGGTATTTTTAGATTTACTAATAAAAATCCCACTAGGATATTATGGGCAGATTTATAATATACCAAAACATACAAAAGAAAATATTTTTATAACACATGGATTAATCGAACCACTTTCTAAAAATAATGCTTCTATACTATTTAAAAGTACTAGTATGCGTAATAATCAATAACAATAGATGGTGGAATTGACTTAAAATTCGAAAAAAATTTCAGATGGCTAGAAGGTTTTGTAAAACTCATAATTGAATTATGTTCAAAAGACTCTCTTTCTATGGAAAACAATAAACTTGTTGTTCTAGACACGCATAAGTGTCAATTTAATCTTAATACTGAACAATATGAGCATGTTGTTCATATTCCTACACAAGAAAACCCAAAAAATGGGATTCATAATTTTATGATTGATCTACTTCAGGAAATTAAATTAGATGTAAAAGACATAAGTAATAAATTACAAAAACAAACTACAACCTCAGGATTTGGTAAGAATACACCAACGATCCATTCGCTTAACAGCATCAGAATGGTCAAATATACCTCTGAAGAAAATAACAAAATAAACGTAGAAGAAATTGATCCCACTTATTATCAAAAATATCTAATTCTTCAGGAAAAAGAACTTACAGGAGAAATTGATAGCACAGAACTTTATTCTTATTATGAAAAACATTCAACAACAATAAACTATTTTAAATATAAAGCAAATGAAGAAGTATCTTCATTTGAAGATTCTGAACAAGAATCTGAAGATTCCACAGAATCAGGTTATAGCTCTGATACATCAGATAAACTTATTTTCAACATAAACGCCAATGAAGCCGAATCTAGTAGAAGTGCACTATTCTTACCTCCACCAAATAGTGCTTCCGTGATAAATGATCTTAACTCTGATATAGTTATGGAAGATCAAGAACAAGAACAAAACAATCCACATACTGATCCTTACCCTGAAATGCTTAGACATGGTACGAGATCAGATTGGATTAGATTTCACTCATCTAGAAAACAACTAAAAGATTTTTATAATGAACAACCATCTTCATCTTATTCCTTAACTTTCAATATAGATAGACTTCCACATAGAAAAATAAGAAAATATATTATAACATGGCTTCAACATATAAGCGGAACAATTTATTTATTACCTCCAAATATGAGTGTAATGGAATATATACATTACGCTACCAGTTACTGGACAGGTGATGCTTTAGCCTGGTTACTAAATCCTGAAAGAATAAATCCAAATCAATTACAACGGATTAGAAATATCCAATCCAAACAAGAAGCTCTTGGGGAATTATTAAAATTATTACTAGCGGATTTTACAGGAGAAACATTCCTTGAAGATACTGACTATGAAAACAATTATTAAAAATACAATTATGCGATATTTGTATGTTAGAAGAATTTACTGCCAAATACATAGGGCTACTTTTTCATTTAAAAAATAATGACCAAAAGGTTTTCTGGGTAAAAGGATTTTTTACAAAAATACCTTATCCATGGAATAACATTATACAAGAAAGGTATGACATTTTAAGACAAAGCACTACAGACGAAAACCATAACACGGGCTTGTTAAAAAAGGCATGTATGGATACTATGGAAAGAGTTTGTGAGCAAGC
This sequence comes from Allium fistulosum, assembly GCA_030737815.1. Lineage (NCBI taxonomy): Eukaryota > Viridiplantae > Streptophyta > Magnoliopsida > Asparagales > Amaryllidaceae > Allium > Allium fistulosum. The sequence continues at coordinate 1,392,773,914 of CM060902.1, forward strand.
AAGTGCGCACAAACAAATGAAAAATAAAATTAAAAACTCAAAACTTGGATTTTCCTGTTGTACAAAATATACTGAAGATATTAATACTCAATTCGGATGTCCACCTAAATTCGAAAGAAAAAGAAATTTTAAAAGAAGAACAAAACCAAAATATAGAATTACTAGAAAAAAGTGGAAGCCAGAATATAAGAAGAAATTTAGAAAAGAAAACAGGTTTTCTAAGAAAAAATTTATTAAAAAGAAAAATTTCCGAAAAGGCTGCAAATGTTTTAAATGTAATAAAGAAGGACATTATGCTAATGAATGTCCAACAAATATACAAAATATTGTAATATCTAATATTGAAGAATACGGTATTAATGTTGGCACTATTGAAGATATATCTAGTGATGCTAATTCATCAGTTTATGAAATTGAATCAGTTTATTCTGACACTACTGAAAATGAAGATGGAATTAATGATTCGTTTGATAATTTTAAAATAAACATGATTACAATTAATCAAACACATAATCAAATAAAAATTATTCCACTAACTATATATGCTATACTCCCTAAAAAGGAAAAAATAAATTCTCTGGGTTATACATTATATGCAGCCAAATGCTCTAGATTAAGACGATACTTCACAACCGAGGTATTTTTAGATTTACTAATAAAAATCCCACTAGGATATTATGGGCAGATTTATAATATACCAAAACATACAAAAGAAAATATTTTTATAACACATGGATTAATCGAACCACTTTCTAAAAATAATGCTTCTATACTATTTAAAAGTACTAGTATGGAAGATAAAGATTATATTATAGAACAAGGAGATCCAATAGGATTACTTGTTTTACATAAATACGAAGATCTACCGATTATAAAAGAAGAAATATACGATCACGATACATTCACCCCATTAAGTGGTTCCACATCTAGATCATCAAGAAATAAAGAGTCAGAATCATATCAAGAATATAGGATATATATGAACACATTTACTTCTGAAGAAACATCAAACCCACAAATACAAAATAGTACAGGAGAACAATTTGAGGTCACTGATGAAGATTTAGAAAAATTAAAAGAAGCAATTCCTCACTCAGACAGAAAGGATATTTATAAACCATTAACTTTTAGATCTAGATTTCTAAATCAACATACATATATATTCGAACGAATGCAAGGAAATATAGAATTAAAAGGAGAAGAAGATTTTACTTCTATAAGCCTTTTAAATAAAAATAAAATTGAAAAACTAAAAGCTAAATATCCAAAAATGAAATATCTTCATATAGGTCTAATACAACTAAAAATAACAGGATTATTTAGAACAGGAATAGATACTCCAATAATGATAGTCTGTATGGATGAAAGAATTATCAATAACCCTTTAAATAGTATTATTGGGGGAGCTAAGTCAAATTTAGCAAATAGATTATTTGGAGTAAATATACATCCCGATTTTTGTATAAGTCTTGACGATCAAAATATAGAAAAGGCCTGTACATTATCAGTAAACCTACAAAATATTGAACTTCTATCAGGATCTAAAGTTCTTGGCATACAATGGGAACATTGTATGGCCTTAAATGATACTGCTACATTTAAATCAATAACACCCAAACAATTTGTTAAATTATTTGAAGTCGGGTTGGGAAAAACAGTCCAACCTAGATTAGTAGACGTAAGACATTTGAAATTCGATAATGAAATTCAAGTTTTGTAAAATCTCTCAAACCAAAGATACAATTGCCTACAGAATATTTTATTGCATCCGGAAATACAATTTCCACTATAACCAAACATAAAGAAGAAAGTACAAGCTCACCGAACACCTTAAATAGATCTTTGTCATACAACAAAATGTCTGAAGTTGAACTAACCCCTGATATACTAAAAAGTATCAGTCATCGTATGAGCTTTAAACAAGACAATCCGATCAAAGGAAGAACACTGAGAATACTTGACAAACAAAAAGAACAGGAATCAAACCGAATGGTTATAAAGGTTCCTACAGACAATATAAAACATCATGATTAGATCCATCGATCTAAAAAGAAAAGCTCAATTACATATATATCTTCCAATAACGATATGTATCCCTGAATATCAAGAATTCACGGTGCATGCGTTACTGGATTCTGGTGCAGAAGCCAGTTTACTACAAGAAGTATTTATACCCCAGCAACTCTGGGTACCCTTAGACAAGAAAGGAATACTAAACGACTTTATGGGAAGACAAGTTCCTGTTATTCATAAAGCAAAACATCTACAGGTACAAATACCTGACATACATGGAAATAATAAAACATACAGCTTTGATTTTGCATTACTACCAAAAGAATTTGATATTGATTGCATTCTTGGGATGGACAATCTTAGACATCTCCCTCCATTCAACAAATATTATTTCGAACTCGACGGAGTTCTCGTCCCCCGAGTAACGCTACCTGCTACAATTGCACCACATTTGTGACGACCCGACTTTCTATGCCCAGAAAGTCGCATCATTATGAAGAAAGAAAGGGGTAGAAAATAGAAAAGAAGAGAAAGAAAGAAACAACACATCAGAATCTCACAGCGGAACGGAACAAATTATAATATATCACATAACTAATACATAGTCTTTACATAATCAGAGTACACAACTTATACATCACTTACTAGACAGTTATAAACATCTGTCTAGACATTACAACATAATACAGATCAAAACAAAGATCAACACAGCGGAAAACTACTAACTATATCTACAACGCTGAAGCCTCCTGCTCCATTGCTCCTCCACAATTCGTCAAGGCTAACCTGAATCCCTTGGCTACTCGTAAAAATTTGAGTACCCAAGAGTTTATAAAACAGAAATAAACAACTTGGGTCAGACATGGGTCTGGTGTGAGTAACAGGTTAAACTTGTTTAACTTCAAAACCTTTTTGAAAGAAAAGGTATCACGTAAGACTTCCCACCAATAAATATGGGTAAGTTTTTACCTTACGCTAACCAAAACATTTGATAGGAAATTCGATTGTATTATAATAGGTCTAGGGTTTTCAAATAAATATGAAATAGCCGAAATTGTTACATTCATTAAATTCCAGCATACATATGTATACAATCAAGTCCGTTATTACTTATTGGAAGTTGGATTTCCATACAATGGCAGGGCTACCGGGGTACCGCCCGTCACAGTACGTGGCCTAGATCACCGTACCGAGGATCACTCCCAATCCCCTGCAACACAAGGTCGGAACATCCCTTACTGGATAATTCCCGCACAAGATACCCCACGGTTGGGATCAGCAACCGCACACACACTAAGCCGAAATAAGAAGGGACTTCTAGACAGAGGTAATCTTGTCCTACTTGGGTGCTACCCACTAACCTTGCTGCACCTCCCCTGTTTTAGCCATTCTCGGTTTGTGAGGCTAGAGGTCACGATTACCTTTAAACAGAACACATCTATCTTAGAATGCTCATCGTCCACCTGACGATGTGCTGAAAGCATTCAATCCATACAAGTTCGTTCCGGGTTCGAACGAAACCGAAGGCATTATCTCGTTACACTCGTTTTGGAATCACCCTCAGAGTTAACGACAATAACCCTTGCACTCTGAATCTTCATCTTCACTTGATTCACGACCTATCGTTAATTTGGATCGATGTGGTATTCGGGTCTCCAGACCTGGAAATCCGGTATACGGAAACCCGATCCCGGTCTCATCGAAATCCAAAGCGTATCTTTTAAGGCCAAGTTGTTTTAAAGGTAAAACAATTCAATTCAATTATCTTTATACACATAGAAGGATAATTCACAATAGATAATCAACATTATCAGATAATCCATATTATCATCACAATTCAACTAAACATTCATATCACACAGCATATATCTCATCAGAGATATCAATCAATGCAAAGCATTCAATATTATCATCCATTCTTAAGTAATGATTTATACCCTTTCTAATTAATTTAAAATGAATTAAATTAATTACTTCATTCTATAAATCCTGCTTACTTAATCATTAATTAATTACAAATTAATTAATTATCCTTTAATTACCCTTTAATTCCATTCAGGTAATTTATCTTTAATTAATTACTTAAATTAATTATCCTTAACTACTTATAGTAATTAACCTTTAATTACTTCATTTATTAATTAACTATAATATAATTAAATTAATCAACTATAATTAATTACATTAATCCTTAATTAATTACACTAATTAATCACTTCAATTATTAATTATTATTTAATTAATCAATCTTAGTTACATCATTAATTAATACAACTTAATTATTAATTACTCAATTAAATTAATTACATTAATTAATCACTTCAATTATTAATTATTATTTAATTAATCAATCTTAGTTACATCATTAATTAATACAACTTAATTATTAATTACTCAATTAAATTAATTACATTAAGTAATTAATCTTTAATTAAACAACATTTATTAATCACCTTGATTAATCTTTAATCAGTAATTAACTACCCTTAATTACTTTCATTAACTAAATTAATTCTCCTTAATTAATTTCTTAATTAATCCCTTGATTAATTCATAAGTAATTAACTTAAATTACTTTCCTTAATATATACCAATCAATTAATTACTCCCAGTAATTATCTTATTATTTACTTCCTTAAATAATAATACCTTATTAATTACATTAAGTAATTATTAATCAAATCATCCATTGATTATTCTAAATTAATTAAACTTAATTAACTTAACTACTCAAATTAACTTCCTTAATTACAATGAGTAATTAATTTTCTTAATTACTTCCATTAAGTAATTCATTTAAACAAATTCTATATTGATTATCTTTTAAATTAATTAATCTAATTAACAATTAAAATTAATTAATTATTAAATAATCCATAGTTAATGATCTTCATTAACTATTAACAATTCTATAATTACTTTTCTTAAGTAATTAACTTAGATTAATTATTATTAATTTCAAGTTAATAAAACTTTATAAACAATTAATTAATCTCTAATTAATTAAGTATTAACCATAACTTAATTAATATTCAATTACCTTATTAATTAATTATTTCCAAATAAATCAATTCTTAATCATTAATTAATATCTAATCCAAAATCCTTAATTATAAATTAATTATTCTAAAATAATTAATCTTAAACTTTTTTTTTTTTTAGATTAAACCTTTAATTTCTTTTTAAGTAATGATTTATTTCATTAATTTATTAAGTAAATTAATTATTCATTTAATTACCCTAATAATTAAATGCACAAATCATTGACTCATAATTTAACTTCAACTAGTTTTAAAATCAATTTAAAACTTTTTAAATGATAAATAATAGATTTCTTATAAAAGAAATTTCACAAGATTTAAACAAATCTCCTTTTAAATTCAAAACATTTAAATATAAACTTATTAAACATTTGAATTTATAAAACTTGTTTATCTTAAATCTTAGATTCAAAACTAATCCTGACTTCGTGATTTAAAACTTGATTTCAATTCCTGTTTTAAATATTTCTTTACAGTTTTTAAATTTAGATTTAAATTTACTAATAGGCTTTTGAAAAACCTGGCAACACCTAAAAGTTCTCGCGATTTCCACCAAAATACTTCGAGTCAAAACTTAAAAACTTCGAGTCGCACTCAAAAAAAACTCGAGCAACACTGGAACATTCTCTGCCAACAACCAGACATCACCAGATTCCGATATCACCGTGCACGTGCACCAGAAATGCGGTCGCCTCCGATCATCCACGACTACGTACGCAAGTCGACGATCATCTTCCAACCTAATTCCGATCATTCAATCTTCAATCCACTCGCGAAATCGAAATCGAGATGATTTTCGAAACCTGGAACAGAAAGACTCACCCATCACCAAACCTGTCAACACTTCGTCTTCGAGATTCCCACCACCAGAGATTCTTAAATTCCGGCCATGTCATCGTCATCGACCAAGCTTCACTCCCTCAAAGCACTATTGCACTCGATTCACTAGGGAAGACGTGGTGATCCAATTGTCACGGCAGTTAAAACTAGGGTTAAAATTTTTAATACTAAATCATTTCAGCCTTGAATCATTAATTCAAATCCTAGTAATTTTCCTTGAATCTTCGATCCTTCCTCCATCAACATTTAAAGTCCCGACCCCTACGATCAAGTAGATTACCAGAAACACCCAAATTTCCATTCTCTGGTCAAACCAGAACTGCACGCTCCTCCTCAAACTAAAACTTTTGATTCTAGTCTTAAAATTCATATTTTTACATGATGTTTCAGATCCTACCTTTGAAACAATAATTTATGAAGTTTAAATTATTACTTATTTTAGATTTTATCAGTTATTTGTTTTTCCCAGTGTCATTTAAATGTTTTCTGTTAACTTAAGTATACCCTTAAAACTAAAATTTGAATAAATCAACAAGTTTGATTCGAAACTGAAGTTTACAGAGACCAAGATCAATAGTTTTGAATTTAAATCAAAACAAGAACAAAAACTGGAAAACAGAGAAGTTACATTTATTCAAACATATGCATACATCATACTTTAGCAATTCACTAATATAAATCTCACAAATATATCACACAATACAATATTGAACATAGAAATGACATACATCCAATTTAGACTTAAGAAAAATTTTTTTTAAAAAAAATGCTACTCATCTAAAAACAAAGGTTGAACAGAGCACTTAAACAGCATGCACAACATCTCAGACATTCAATTATGCACATACATTTATATTATACTATACTAGCATGCAACCCAATTTTTATTTTTAAAATTTAAAAGTTACTCACCTTAAATAGTGACAGAGGCAGTTAAATTTTTGAAAAGCTTTTGAACTGAAAACTTGAAACTGAGAGTTTGAATACTTTTTCTTTTTGCTTTAAAACTTGAATTGCTGGACTTTACACTTGCTTTATCTACATGCATGCTTGCTCCAGGTTGAAGAAATGAAGGCAGATAGACTTGAGGTGGTTCCAGAGATGAAAATGAAATGCAGACAGGCTCTTGGAAAATGCAGGTAGGCTTAAATGTTGAAAAGAATTGCAGGCTGAACTTGATTTAGATTTTGGAAAATGCATTACAGGTCTTTGATTCCAGGTTTTAGATGATGAGAATGAATTGCAGATTTATTACAGATTTTGGTTTGAGGATTTGTTTAATTACAGATTGTTTTGAGAGGAGGATTTGAATTACAGATTTGGTGGAGAGGAATGTTTGATTACTAATTTGTTTATGAGGAGAGAAATGAGTTCAGATTTGGTTTTGAGAATTTTATTGCAGGCTGAAAGTTTCTTGAGTTTTGAAAAAAAAAAAAAAGAATAGGAAAGAAATGTAGATGAGAAATAGATGCATATATAGGTAAAAATGATTTATTCACATAAAAGCAAAACAAAAATGCAAGACTTTGACATTTGTCATTCTTATTGTTTTATTATTGTACACATGTTTAAACAAGCCTTAATATGATAACACTTGTATTTTTAAGTAATTTGTATTTATTTAAATGTAAATAAAAAGCCTTTCTTTATTTATTAAATACTTATGTATATATATTAATTATAAAGGAACAAAACTAATTAATATAAATACAAGTTTACATATATTTTGAAATCCAAAACTATTTGAATCTTACCTCTTTTGAATTTCAAAATTAAATCTAAATTCAAATTCAAATTATATTTTTAAAATCCAATTTTAAAGTCAATTTATAAGAACATATTCAATTTGAAATAACAAATCTTATTTTACTAAAGTCTATTTATATCTATATATATAAAACAATACACTATTAATATTGTATTTTAAACTTATATATATATACACTCTTAAATCTTATTTATTAAGCAATATTTCAAAAAGAAAATAAACTAAACTTTATTATTAATCTTATTTAAAACCATACAATTATTTGTTTAAATAGCTTTGAAAAGCTAATATTAAATTATCAAAATTTCCAAACTATCAATATGTATATTTGAAATTTAAAACAAGATTTTTATTCATTTATTAAATTTCAAACCAAAGCCAATCTATTTACAATATATACACCCATATATATATATATACATTATAAATAGAAATCATTTTATTGGTTTATAAAAGATAAATTCACTAATTAAATATTCATTTAATCAGATTATTAAATTAATTCAAACATTTTATTATCACAGATTAACAAATCAATTTAATTATCTAACAGATTATTAAATTGATATTGTTAAAATTTCCGGGATATTACATTCCTTCCCCCTTAAAATAATTTCGTCCCCGAAATTTAAACAAAGGTAATTTAATAATCTTATTAAAGATTTTAATTTAAAACACAAGCATATACTATCATCCATATGCTAGCAACCATAGCAACCAATTCATCCAATCAAACAATTCTAACTATCTAGACTAAATTCTAGATAAAATTCCTCGAGTTTCCCCAAGTATATATATATACCGGAATACTCGCTCTACAAACAATCTAAACTACTAAGCTATAGATCTCCTACTCATCTAGATCTACAGAACTAAACAGAATATCAGACTACAGACGAGTCTGACTCAACAATCAAACCTCCAGAACTGCAGATTCTAAAACCAGAGATAGATCAAATACGTACTCCCTCAGAGATACGTAAAACTCAATGAATTCCAGTTATCCAAACTGACAATTTAGCCAAGTAGACCAATTACTTATCCAAATCAGAACACAGACGAGATCCAAACATAACTCTACTTCACAACATCAGTAGATTCCAAACTTACTTCTCCCATCCAGAGATACACTCCAAATTGCTTTCGCTGCTCAACTCTGATCTGAGGTAGAACACAAGCACAGACTGGACAACTCACTTCTAGAAATAAGGTTCACTGATCCATAAATACAACTCAGATACTCCAGCAAAACTTGAGCTGCTTCGCCAACTCCATCTCTAGGAAACATCCTTCAACTAGACTGAACTACCGGTACTACTCCTGGAATCCAGTTGATAAGAAAACTCAACCTTCAGATGCGGACAAACTTCTGACTTCCTTGAAGACATCCAGAAAATTCTGACAACCCAAGAGAACACTCAGCAATCGCAAGTCACTTTTGCGATCAACCCATCCTAATTCCAAACAGACTGTTCTCTTTACACAATCCGAACAGCTCATACTTAACTATCCAATCCATCGAAGAAATGGATTTACTCTTACTGCTTCTGAACTTCATCTTCAGAAAAACTGCTCATCCAGAAAACTTCCTGCCAATGCACAGAATACTCTGAGCTGCACTGCTGACACTGATGTCAAGGTCTTCCTACTCCAAAGATCTTCGAGAAACTCGAACTCCAAACCAAAGCAGAAACACCATGCTGAATTCAGCGACAATACCGAAACAGACACACTTCCTTAATCTTGTTCCAAAGAAAACATCTTCGGGAACATTCATCGTCACTGTATCTCATCATACAGCTACTATTACCTGAGGTATCAAGGTACCATCACTCGCTTCTGTTCAACCGACAGATCCAACTTTACTCATCCAAACTTCAGAGATAAACTCCGAACCATTACAGTTTCCTTCGGAGATCGATGAAATCCTTTACCATAGCAAAACTTACTCGAGACGGTATTAGGTCTACAGTCTCGACAGATACACTTCCAACCTCAACACTCAAATTCTAACTATTGGTAGTTGTGTTACTCACACTACCATCTTAACTACCTTATAATTTTTATTGAAAAACCCGAACAGGTAACCCAACAAATAGGTAGAAATATATATATATTTAAAATGATACTTTTTATATAGAAATTATTTCTGGGTAAAATTATTTCATTTACCTCTTTAAAACAATACTGTGTCGAATTGTTCTATTTAAGTGTTTAGAGATCCCTATCAATAACGTTAATTACTCGTATTGACCAGAATCCATAAACTACTCAATAAACCAACCAACACAATATAAAACCATTTTATATTCACTAACAAATACGCGCTCATATCTATTAATACACTCAAATTCCCACCAGAGCCAAGGTTATCGCTAGCCTCAGCTCTGATACCACGTGTGACGACCCGACTTTCTATGCCCAGAAAGTCGCATCATTATGAAGAAAGAAAGGGGTAGAAAATAGAAAAGAAGAGAAAGAAAGAAACAACACATCAGAATCTCACAGCGGAACGGAACAAATTATAATATATCACATAACTAATACATAGTCTTTACATAATCAGAGTACACAACTTATACATCACTTACTAGACAGTTATAAACATCTGTCTAGACATTACAACATAATACAGATCAAAACAAAGATCAACACAGCGGAAAACTACTAACTATATCTACAACGCTGAAGCCTCCTGCTCCATTGCTCCTCCACAATTCGTCAAGGCTAACCTGAATCCCTTGGCTACTCGTAAAAATTTGAGTACCCAAGAGTTTATAAAACAGAAATAAACAACTTGGGTCAGACATGGGTCTGGTGTGAGTAACAGGTTAAACTTGTTTAACTTCAAAACCTTTTTGAAAGAAAAGGTATCACGTAAGACTTCCCACCAATAAATATGGGTAAGTTTTTACCTTACGCTAACCAAAACATTTGATAGGAAATTCGATTGTATTATAATAGGTCTAGGGTTTTCAAATAAATATGAAATAGCCGAAATTGTTACATTCATTAAATTCCAGCATACATATGTATACAATCAAGTCCGTTATTACTTATTGGAAGTTGGATTTCCATACAATGGCAGGGCTACCGGGGTACCGCCCGTCACAGTACGTGGCCTAGATCACCGTACCGAGGATCACTCCCAATCCCCTGCAACACAAGGTCGGAACATCCCTTACTGGATAATTCCCGCACAAGATACCCCACGGTTGGGATCAGCAACCGCACACACACTAAGCCGAAATAAGAAGGGACTTCTAGACAGAGGTAATCTTGTCCTACTTGGGTGCTACCCACTAACCTTGCTGCACCTCCCCTGTTTTAGCCATTCTCGGTTTGTGAGGCTAGAGGTCACGATTACCTTTAAACAGAACACATCTATCTTAGAATGCTCATCGTCCACCTGACGATGTGCTGAAAGCATTCAATCCATACAAGTTCGTTCCGGGTTCGAACGAAACCGAAGGCATTATCTCGTTACACTCGTTTTGGAATCACCCTCAGAGTTAACGACAATAACCCTTGCACTCTGAATCTTCATCTTCACTTGATTCACGACCTATCGTTAATTTGGATCGATGTGGTATTCGGGTCTCCAGACCTGGAAATCCGGTATACGGAAACCCGATCCCGGTCTCATCGAAATCCAAAGCGTATCTTTTAAGGCCAAGTTGTTTTAAAGGTAAAACAATTCAATTCAATTATCTTTATACACATAGAAGGATAATTCACAATAGATAATCAACATTATCAGATAATCCATATTATCATCACAATTCAACTAAACATTCATATCACACAGCATATATCTCATCAGAGATATCAATCAATGCAAAGCATTCAATATTATCATCCATTCTTAAGTAATGATTTATACCCTTTCTAATTAATTTAAAATGAATTAAATTAATTACTTCATTCTATAAATCCTGCTTACTTAATCATTAATTAATTACAAATTAATTAATTATCCTTTAATTACCCTTTAATTCCATTCAGGTAATTTATCTTTAATTAATTACTTAAATTAATTATCCTTAACTACTTATAGTAATTAACCTTTAATTACTTCATTTATTAATTAACTATAATATAATTAAATTAATCAACTATAATTAATTACATTAATCCTTAATTAATTACACTAATTAATCACTTCAATTATTAATTATTATTTAATTAATCAATCTTAGTTACATCATTAATTAATACAACTTAATTATTAATTACTCAATTAAATTAATTACATTAATTAATCACTTCAATTATTAATTATTATTTAATTAATCAATCTTAGTTACATCATTAATTAATACAACTTAATTATTAATTACTCAATTAAATTAATTACATTAAGTAATTAATCTTTAATTAAACAACATTTATTAATCACCTTGATTAATCTTTAATCAGTAATTAACTACCCTTAATTACTTTCATTAACTAAATTAATTCTCCTTAATTAATTTCTTAATTAATCCCTTGATTAATTCATAAGTAATTAACTTAAATTACTTTCCTTAATATATACCAATCAATTAATTACTCCCAGTAATTATCTTATTATTTACTTCCTTAAATAATAATACCTTATTAATTACATTAAGTAATTATTAATCAAATCATCCATTGATTATTCTAAATTAATTAAACTTAATTAACTTAACTACTCAAATTAACTTCCTTAATTACAATGAGTAATTAATTTTCTTAATTACTTCCATTAAGTAATTCATTTAAACAAATTCTATATTGATTATCTTTTAAATTAATTAATCTAATTAACAATTAAAATTAATTAATTATTAAATAATCCATAGTTAATGATCTTCATTAACTATTAACAATTCTATAATTACTTTTCTTAAGTAATTAACTTAGATTAATTATTATTAATTTCAAGTTAATAAAACTTTATAAACAATTAATTAATCTCTAATTAATTAAGTATTAACCATAACTTAATTAATATTCAATTACCTTATTAATTAATTATTTCCAAATAAATCAATTCTTAATCATTAATTAATATCTAATCCAAAATCCTTAATTATAAATTAATTATTCTAAAATAATTAATCTTAAACTTTTTTTTTTTTTTTAGATTAAACCTTTAATTTCTTTTTAAGTAATGATTTATTTCATTAATTTATTAAGTAAATTAATTATTCATTTAATTACCCTAATAATTAAATGCACAAATCATTGACTCATAATATAACTTCAACTAGTTTTAAAATCAATTTAAAACTTTTTAAATGATAAATAATAGATTTCTTATAAAAGAAATTTCACAAGATTTAAACAAATCTCCTTTTAAATTCAAAACATTTAAATATAAACTTATTAAACATTTGAATTTATAAAACTTGTTTATCTTAAATCTTAGATTCAAAACTAATCCTGACTTCGTGATTTAAAACTTGATTTCAATTCCTGTTTTAAATATTTCTTTACAGTTTTTAAATTTAGATTTAAATTTACTAATAGGCTTTTGAAAAACCTGGCAACACCTAAAAGTTCTCGCGATTTCCACCAAAATACTTCGAGTCAAAACTTAAAAACTTCGAGTCGCACTCAAAAAAAACTCGAGCAACACTGGAACATTCTCTGCCAACAACCAGACATCACCAGATTCCGATATCACCGTGCACGTGCACCAGAAATGCGGTCGCCTCCGATCATCCACGACTACGTACGCAAGTCGACGATCATCTTCCAACCTAATTCCGATCATTCAATCTTCAATCCACTCGCGAAATCGAAATCGAGATGATTTTCGAAACCTGGAACAGAAAGACTCACCCATCACCAAACCTGTCAACACTTCGTCTTCGAGATTCCCACCACCAGAGATTCTTAAATTCCGGCCATGTCATCGTCATCGACCAAGCTTCACTCCCTCAAAGCACTATTGCACTCGATTCACTAGGGAAGACGTGGTGATCCAATTGTCACGGCAGTTAAAACTAGGGTTAAAATTTTTAATACTAAATCATTTCAGCCTTGAATCATTAATTCAAATCCTAGTAATTTTCCTTGAATCTTCGATCCTTCCTCCATCAACATTTAAAGTCCCGACCCCTACGATCAAGTAGATTACCAGAAACACCCAAATTTCCATTCTCTGGTCAAACCAGAACTGCACGCTCCTCCTCAAACTAAAACTTTTGATTCTAGTCTTAAAATTCATATTTTTACATGATGTTTCAGATCCTACCTTTGAAACAATAATTTATGAAGTTTAAATTATTACTTATTTTAGATTTTATCAGTTATTTGTTTTTCCCAGTGTCATTTAAATGTTTTCTGTTAACTTAAGTATACCCTTAAAACTAAAATTTGAATAAATCAACAAGTTTGATTCGAAACTGAAGTTTACAGAGACCAAGATCAATAGTTTTGAATTTAAATCAAAACAAGAACAAAAACTGGAAAACAGAGAAGTTACATTTATTCAAACATATGCATACATCATACTTTAGCAATTCACTAATATAAATCTCACAAATATATCACACAATACAATATTGAACATAGAAATGACATACATCCAATTTAGACTTAAGAAAATTTTTTTTTAAAAAAAATGCTACTCATCTAAAAACAAAGGTTGAACAGAGCACTTAAACAGCATGCACAACATCTCAGACATTCAATTATGCACATACATTTATATTATACTATACTAGCATGCAACCCAATTTTTATTTTTAAAATTTAAAAGTTACTCACCTTAAATAGTGACAGAGGCAGTTAAATTTTTGAAAAGCTTTTGAACTGAAAACTTGAAACTGAGAGTTTGAATACTTTTTCTTTTTGCTTTAAAACTTGAATTGCTGGACTTTACACTTGCTTTATCTACATGCATGCTTGCTCCAGGTTGAAGAAATGAAGGCAGATAGACTTGAGGTGGTTCCAGAGATGAAAATGAAATGCAGACAGGCTCTTGGAAAATGCAGGTAGGCTTAAATGTTGAAAAGAATTGCAGGCTGAACTTGATTTAGATTTTGGAAAATGCATTACAGGTCTTTGATTCCAGGTTTTAGATGATGAGAATGAATTGCAGATTTATTACAGATTTTGGTTTGAGGATTTGTTTAATTACAGATTGTTTTGAGAGGAGGATTTGAATTACAGATTTGGTGGAGAGGAATGTTTGATTACTAATTTGTTTATGAGGAGAGAAATGAGTTCAGATTTGGTTTTGAGAATTTTATTGCAGGCTGAAAGTTTCTTGAGTTTTGAAAAAAAAAAAAAAAGAATAGGAAAGAAATGTAGATGAGAAATAGATGCATATATAGGTAAAAATGATTTATTCACATAAAAGCAAAACAAAAATGCAAGACTTTGACATTTGTCATTCTTATTGTTTTATTATTGTACACATGTTTAAACAAGCCTTAATATGATAACACTTGTATTTTTAAGTAATTTGTATTTATTTAAATGTAAATAAAAAGCCTTTCTTTATTTATTAAATACTTATGTATATATATTAATTATAAAGGAACAAAACTAATTAATATAAATACAAGTTTACATATATTTTGAAATCCAAAACTATTTGAATCTTACCTCTTTTGAATTTCAAAATTAAATCTAAATTCAAATTCAAATTATATTTTTAAAATCCAATTTTAAAGTCAATTTATAAGAACATATTCAATTTGAAATAACAAATCTTATTTTACTAAAGTCTATTTATATCTATATATATAAAACAATACACTATTAATATTGTATTTTAAACTTATATATATATACACTCTTAAATCTTATTTATTAAGCAATATTTCAAAAAGAAAATAAACTAAACTTTATTATTAATCTTATTTAAAACCATACAATTATTTGTTTAAATAGCTTTGAAAAGCTAATATTAAATTATCAAAATTTCCAAACTATCAATATGTATATTTGAAATTTAAAACAAGATTTTTATTCATTTATTAAATTTCAAACCAAAGCCAATCTATTTACAATATATACACCCATATATATATATATACATTATAAATAGAAATCATTTTATTGGTTTATAAAAGATAAATTCACTAATTAAATATTCATTTAATCAGATTATTAAATTAATTCAAACATTTTATTATCACAGATTAACAAATCAATTTAATTATCTAACAGATTATTAAATTGATATTGTTAAAATTTCCGGGATATTACAACATTATACTCCCGCAGCACAGCGTGGTGACAAACCTGTTACATTAATTGACAATGTTAGAACACCGAAAATAGTACAACCAAAAATTTGTACCTACAATATACCAACAACAAATGAATTTGAAATATTAATACATAATATATTAGAACCTCTCTATTCAGATAATCCATTAAAATGGTTTGATAAAGCACCAAGATATTGCCAAATCGAACTAATGGAACAATACAAAGATGCCAAAGTTCGGGTCAACAGTATCATGGTTTCACCAACTGACAAAGAGGAGTTTTCAAAACAAATAAAAGACTTGTTAGATTTAAAATTAATACAAAAAAGTTTCAGCACTCACTCAACTCCAGCTTTCTTAGTAAGAAAACATGCCGAAATTAAAAGAGGAAAAGCAAGAATGGTAATAAACTACAGAAAGCTTAATAGCTATACTAAATTTGATGGATATTTTATTCCTTCTGCTGAACATCTAACTAAACAAATCCAAGGAGCAAAATATTATAGTAAATTTGACGCGAAATCAGGATTTTGGCAATTAAAACTTGCTGATAAAAAGTCTATAGAACTAACTGCATTCAGTTGCCCACAAGGACATTTTGAATGGTTAGTTATGCCTTTTGGATTGAAAAATGCACCACAAGTATTCCAAAAATGGATGAACTCTATGTTCGGACATTTACCCTTTGTAACTGTATATATAGACGACATCCTTGTATTCTCTAACTCTGCCGAAGAACACAAGCAACATCTTCTTGCAGTCGTACAAATATTACTTCAAAATGGTGTTATTTTAAGTCCTAAAAAAATTGAATTATTTAAAAAAGAAATAGATTTTCTTGGAAAAAGAATTAAAAATGGACAAATAGAATTACAACAACACATTTATACTAAAATTAAAGATTTTCCCAATACATTCAAAACATTAAAGGAACTCCAAAGTTTTTTAGGATTACTAAATTATGGCAGAAAATTTATTCCTAATTTATCAGCCAAAACCAAAAATTTACAAAAAAAGCTAACAGAAGAGCAAGCAAAATATAAACAACATAACGGAGAACAACCAAGAAGATGGAATACAGACAAAATTCCTATTACCTTACAAAAACAAGAAGAAGAAGAAATACAAAAAATCAAAGATCTAATAAAGGATCAAAAAATCCTCTATTTTCCTTCAGATGAAGAATTACTTACACTACAAACTGACGCTTCTGACCATTTTTGGGCAGGAGTATTAATTGCTAAACAAAAGGAAGTTGTAGCATACTCTTCCGGTAAATTCAGCAAACCCCAAATTAAATATGCTACCTACGATAAAGAATTGTTAGCTATTAAATTAGCAATAAAAAGTTTACGAATTTACCTTTTACATAGACAACTCATAATAGAAACAGATAACAAATCTGTTGCTCAATTCTTAAAGAAAAAGACTGTAAACAATCCAGAAGAAAATCTTCGAAGAATTAGATTAGCTATGTATTTGGAAATCTTTAACTATGATGTCAAATACATTCCAGGATACACTAATTTTGCTGCTGATCTTCTTACCAGGTTATGAAAAATGGATGACGAAGATATAAAAAGAATCAAGGAATTATTAGAAACTATGAAAAGGCAGGAAGATTTCCAACAAGCAAAATCATCCAAAAAAGCAAAGCAAACCTCCAAAGAGGCTTCTTCTTCCTCGCAAGTATCCGAGGACAACAGTACTCCCACAGGAGTAAAGGAAGAAAAGGTCCAACAGACCAAAACTATTCAAACAACCAAAGGAAAGGCAACACCTTCCAGTGCAACTCAGAAATTTGTTCCAATGAACAAAGGAAAGGCAAATGCTCCCACAGGAGTACAAAGACCATACGTATCGGCCGTGGTCAAAGACTGGTACAATCTGGAGATGAAAGCCTCAAATCCAAACTTATATGATAACTTCAATGGATGCTTTAAAGCCATCCAATCTTCAGACCACAGGGCTGCAAATTTCTGGTTAACACAACTAGAAAAAACTTATTTGGGACTAAAACATACAATATCCCAAAAGGAGAAAAAATTACAAGACACTCAAAAACTAGTGTCTAAATTATCTCAACATTCTTTTACATCTAGGTCTGAAGCCCTAGATTTAAAGGAAGCAGAATTGTTCACTGACAATTCAGCTGAACACAGCCAATTGAAAACAATATTTGCACAAATGCAAACATCAGATCTCGTAAATCTAAGAATTCAAGACTTTCTAGAATTACTTAGACTTTATGAGATAAACAACACGAAAACCAAAGAGATGGAAGCGGAAATGACGGTACAAGACATGATCTCTCTGTATCAGCAACATCTCATAGATGAAAGCAACCTTCTTCTATTTTTCAAAAAATTAGAAGACACAGAGTTCACAAAACTCTTAGAAAATGAAGAATTAATTCTCAATAACAACAGAAGACCACGCTTAATAGCTTGTTTTTCTGAAATACAAAAATATCAAAAACATATCAAGAAAGGCTTGGTGCACGAAATCTATGTCAACACAAGCCATCCTGAAGAATATACAGGTTATATTCCAGATATATGTACAGCAAAACTTGTCGAGCATTCAAGTAGGTTTTTTACCATGTTCATGTTCAAAGTATGGAGCATTTGGGAAGAAAGACAATATATACGTCTTTATCCTTCTATTCAGTTATGGGAATTACACAGAGGAACTGAAAACCCCACGCATGAATTTGTTAAATTCAATCGAAAAGAATTTAATGAAGAAAATGAACGACTCCTAGCAGCACAAGAGTTCTTTTCTGAAGCCATTAACAAAGGCGAAGTCGGATCACACTCCGCAACTGAAAGCAAAACCATATTGCTATTAGACTACCTATCAGCCTTTGAACCATCTACAGACAGAATAATGAAAGTTCAACGATTTTTAGATAGTCTCAAAATTGGGCCAGTAGGAACAATGGCTCAAGAAGAATACTTTGAAGAGCAAGTGGAAAAAGAACGATCAAGACAAGACTCTATAATGCAAGACACTATGGGGACCGACCCTTTTGACGACGAATCTCTAGCTAATCTAGAGATTCACAATTGAATCAGAAGCATGGTGGACCACATTCCAGAATAAAAGGACAGAGAATCTAGCCTCTATACTAGAGTAACCTTTACAGCTTACCTCCTGCAAAAATAAACTAAGGGACACATCCTCAACCTATAAGGGACACATCCTCTACCTATATGGGACACATCCTCTACCTATAAGGGACACATATTAGCCCTATTTTGGACACATCATGCCTCAGAAATAATAAATAAAGAAGAAATGAAGCTATAAAAGGAGGACTCAATTCAGAAGAAGGATCATCCGAAAAACCATCTTCTTCAGTTTCTTTCTTCTCTTAATATTGTATCTGCAAACCTTGTAATATTATCTAGTATTGTAATAAAATTTTAGTTTCTGCAAATAGTATCTGTTGCTGTTTATTTTTTCTGCTTTCAAAGTAAGGTGCTTTAAATTGGTATCAACCAAAACTATTCAAACAACCAAAGGAAAGGCAACACCTTCCAGTGCAACTCAGAAATTTGTTCCAATGAACAAAGGAAAGGCAATTGCTCCCACAGGAGTACAAAGACCATACGTATCGACCGTGGTCAAAGACTGGTACAATCTGGAGATGAAAGCCTCAAATCCAAACTTATATGATAACTTCAATGGATATCTTCAGACCACAGGGCTGCAAATTTCTAGTTAACACAACTAGAAAAAACTTATTTGGGACTAAAACATACAATATCCCAAAAGGAGAAAAAATTACAAGACACTCAAAAACTAGTGTCTAATGAATTCTTGATATTCAGGGATACATATCGTTATTGGAAGATATATATGTAATTGAGCTTTTCTTTTTAGATCGATGGATCTAATCATGATGTTTTATATTGTCTGTAGGAACCTTTAAAACCATTCGGTTTGATTCCTGTTCTTTTTGTTTGTCAAGTATTCTCAGTGTTCTTCCTTCGATCGTATTGTCTTGTTTAAAGCTCATACGATGACTGATACTTTTTAGTATATCAGGGGTTAGTTCAACTTCAGACATTTTGTTGTATGACAAAGATCTATTTAAGGTGTTCGGTGAGCTTGTACTTTCTTCTTTATGTTTGGTTATAGTGGAAATTGTATTTCCGGATGCAACAAAATATTCTGTAGGCAATTGTATCTTTGGTTTGAGAGATTTTACAAAAACTTGAATTTCATTATCGAATTTCAAATGTCTTACGTCTACTAATCTAGGTTGGACTGTTTTTCCCAACCCGACTTCAAATAATTTAACAAATTGTTTGGGTGTTATTGATTTAAATGTAGCAGTATCATTTAAGGCCATAGAATGTTCCCATTGTATGCCAAGAACTTTAGATCCTGATAGAAGTTCAATATTTTGTAGGTTTACTGATAATGTACAGGCCTTTTCTATATTTTGATCGTCAAGACTTATACAAAAATCGGGATGTATATTTACTCCAAATAATCTATTTGCTAAATTTGACTTAGCTCCCCCAATAATACTATTTAAAGGGTTATTGATAATTCTTTCATCCATACAGACTATCATTATTGGAGTATCTATTCCTGTTCTAAATAATCCTGTTATTTTTAGTTGTATTAGACCTATATGAAGATATTTCATTTTTGGATATTTAGCTTTTAGTTTTTCAATTTTATTTTTATTTAAAAGGCTTATAGAAGTAAAATCTTCTTCTCCTTTTAGTTCTATATTTCCTTGCATTCGTTCGAATATATATGTATGTTGATTTAGAAATCTAGATCTAAAAGTTAATGGTTTATAAATATCCTTTCTGTCTGAGTGAGGAATTGCTTCTTTTAATTTTTCTAAATCTTCATCAGTGACCTCAAATTGTTCTCCTGTACTATTTTGTATTTGTGGGTTTGATGTTTCTTCAGAAGTAAATGTGTTCATATATATCCTATATTCTTGATATGATTCTGACTCTTTATTTCTTGATGATCTAGATGTGGAACCACTTAATGGGGTGAATGTATCGTGATCGTATATTTCTTCTTTTATAATCGGTAGATCTTCGTATTTATGTAAAACAAGTAATCCTATTGGATCTCCTTGTTCTATAATATAATCTTTATCTTCCATACTAGTACTTTTAAATAGTATAGAAGCATTATTTTTAGAAAGTGGTTCGATTAATCCATGTGTTATAAAAATATTTTCTTTTGTATGTTTTGGTATATTATAAATCTGCCCATAATATCCTAGTGGGATTTTTATTAGTAAATCTAAAAATACCTCGGTTGTGAAGTATCGTCTTAATCTAGAGCATTTGGCTGCATATAATGTATAACCCGGAGAATTTATTTTTTCCTTTTTAGGGAGTATAGCATATATAGTTAGTGGAATAATTTTTATTTGATTATGTGTTTGATTAATTGTAATCATGTTTATTTTAAAATTATCAAACGAATCATTAATTTCATCTTCATTTTCAGTAGTGTCAGAATAAACTGATTCAATTTCATAAACTGATGAATTAGCATCACTAGATATATCTTCAATAGTGCCAACATTAATACCGTATTCTTCAATATTAGATATTACAATATTTTGTATATTTGTTGGACATTCATTAGCATAATGTCCTTCTTTATTACATTTAAAACATTTGCAGCCTTTTCGGAAATTTTTCTTTTTAATAAATTTTTTCTTAGAAAACCTGTTTTCTTTTCTAAATTTCTTCTTATATTCTGGCTTCCACTTTTTTCTAGTAATTCTATATTTTGGTTTTGTTCTTCTTTTAAAATTTCTTTTTCTTTCGAATTTAGGTGGACATCCGAATTGAGTATTAATATCTTCAGTATATTTTGTACAACAGGAAAATCCAAGTTTTGAGTTTTTAATTTTATTTTTCATTTGTTTGTGCGCACTTGCTTGCTCACAAACTCTTTCCATAGTATCCATACATGCCTTTTTTAACAAGCCCGTGTTATGGTTTTCGTCTGTAGTGCTTTGTCTTAAAATGTCATACCTTTCTTGTATAATGTTATTCCATGGATAAGGTATTTTTGTAAAAAATCCTTTTACCCAGAAAACCTTTTGGTCATTATTTTTTAAATGAAAAAGTAGCCCTATGTATTTGGCAGTAAATTCTTCTAACATACAAATATCGCATAATTGTATTTTTAATAATTGTTTTTCATAGTCAGTATCTTCAAGGAATGTTTCTCCTGTAAAATCCGCTAGTAATAATTTTAATAATTCCCCAAGAGCTTCTTGTTTGGATTGGATATTTCTAATCCGTTGTAATTGATTTGGATTTATTCTTTCAGGATTTAGCAACCAGGCTAAAGCATCACCTGTCCAGTAACTGGTAGCGTAATGTATATATTCCATTGCACTCATATTTGGAGGTAATAAATAAATTGTTCCGCTTATATGTTGAAGCCATGTTATAATATATTTTCTTATTTTTCTATGTGGAAGTCTATCTATATTGAAAGTTAAGGAATAAGATGAAGATGGTTGTTCATTATAAAAATCTTTTAGTTGTTTTCTAGATGAGTGAAATCTAATCCAATCTGATCTCGTACCATGTCTAAGCATTTCAGGGTAAGGATCAGTATGTGGATTGTTTTGTTCTTGTTCTTGATCTTCCATAACTATATCAGAGTTAAGATCATTTATCACGGAAGCACTATCTGGTGGAGGTAAGAATAGTGCACTTCTACTAGATTCGGCTTCATTGGCTTTTATGTTGAAAATAAGTTTATCTGATGTATCAGAGCTATAACCTGATTCTGTGGAATCTTCAAATTCTTGTTCAGAATCTTCAAATGAAGATACTTCTTCATTTGCTTTATATTTAAAATAGTTTATTGCTGTTGAATGTTTTTCATAATAAGAATAAAGTTCTGTGCTATCAATTTCTCCTGTAAGTTCTTTTTCCTGAAGAATTAGATATTTTTGATAATAAGTGGGATCAATTTCTTCTACGTTTATTTTGTTATTTTCTTCAGAGGTATATTTGACCATTCTGATGCTGTTAAGCGAATGGATCGTTGGTGTATTCTTACCAAATCCCGAGGTTGTAGTTTGTTTTTGTAATTTATTACTTATGTCTTTTACATCTAATTTAATTTCCTGAAGTAGATCAATCATAAAATTATGAATCCCATTTTTTGGGTTTTCTTGTGTAGGAATATGAACAACATGCTCATATTGTTCAGTATTAAGATTAAATTGACACGTATGTGTGTCTAGAACAACAAGTTTATTGTTTTCCATAGAAAGAGAGTCTTTTGAACATAATTCAATTATGAGTTTTACAAAACCTTTGCAATTAGATATTTAATTCGAATAATAAATTTAGATTCACAGTCCTATTGTTATCAGATTAGTTTTGACCCTAGATTAAGCGGCTAGACACGATACCCCTTAATGCTTTTCTAGCATACCGTGGCTTTATAGTAGGGTTAGGCCTCGAATTATCAACCACAAGCTTATACCGTCGCTTCACTTAAGTAGAGCACAGCAATGGTTCGTTTCCTACTCCACTGCGTAATAATCAATAACAATAGATGGTGGAATTGACTTAAAATTCGAAAAAAATTTCAGATGGCTAGAAGGTTTGCAGACTCATAATGAATCATGCTCAAAAGAATGGCTTAAGCTTTCATTTTTGAAATTTTAAAAAATTTGTACTCTTTTTTTTTTTTACTGCTTTATCAGAACATATACAAGATGATCAAAAATAGAAAATATAAAACAGAATGACTTACCTAGTCTAAGCCAGGCTCTGATACCAATTTGAAGCACCTTACTTTGAAAGCAGAAAAAATAAACAGCAACAGATACTATTTGCAGAAACTAAAATTTTATTACAATACTAGATAATATTACAAGGTTTGCAGATACAATATTAAGAGAAGAAAGAAACTGAAGAAGATGGTTTTTCGGATGATCCTTCTTCTGAATTGAGTCCTCCTTTTATAGCTTCATTTCTTCTTTATTTATTATTTCTGAGGCATGATGTGTCCATAATAGGGCTAATATGTGTCCCTTATAGGTAGAGGATGTGTCCCATATAGGTAGAGGATGTGTCCCTTATAGGTTGAGGATGTGTCCCTTAGTTTATTTTTGCAGGAGGTAAGCTGTAAAGGTTACTCTAGTATAGAGGCTAGATTCTCTGTCCTTTTATTCTGGAATGTGGTCCACCATGCTTCTGATTCAATTGTGAATCTCTAGATTAGCTAGAGATTCGTCGTCAAAAGGGTCGGTCCCCATAGTGTCTTGCATTATAGAGTCTTGTCTTGATCGTTCTTTTTCCACTTGCTCTTCAAAGTATTCTTCTTGAGCCATTGTTCCTACTGGCCCAATTTTGAGACTATCTAAAAATCGTTGAACTTTCATTATTCTGTCTGTAGATGGTTCAAAGGCCGATAGGTAGTCTAATAGCAATATGGTTTTGCTTTCAGTTGCGGAGTGTGATCCGACTTCGCCTTTGTTAATGGCTTCAGAAAAGAACTCTTGTGCTGCTAGGAGTCGTTCAGTTTCTTCATTAAATTCTTTTCGATTGAATTTAACAAATTCATGTGTGGGGTTTTCAGTTGCTCTGTGTAATTCCCATAACTGAATAGAAGGATAAAGACGTATATATTGTCTTTCTTCCCAAATGCTCCATACTTTGAACATGAACATGGTAAAAAACCTGCTTGAATGCTCGACAAGTTTTGCTGTACATATATCTGGAATATAACCTGTATATTCTTCAGGATGGCTTGTGTTGACATAGATTTCGTGCACCAAGCCTTTCTTGATATGTTTTTGATATTTTTGTATTTCAGAAAAACAAGCTATTAAGCGTGGTCTTCTGTTGTTATTGAGAATTAATTCTTCATTTTCTAAGAGTTTTGTGAACTCCGTGTCTTCTAATTTTTTGAAAAATAGAAGAAGGTTGCTTTCATCTATGAGATGTTGCTGATACAGAGAGATCATGTCTTGTACCGTCATTTCCGCTTCCATCTCTTTGGTTTTCGTGTTGTTTATCTCATAAAGTCTAAGTAATTCTAGAAAGTCTTGAATTCTTAGATTTACGAGATCAGATGTTTGCATTTGTGCAAATATTGTTTTCAATTGGCTGTGTTCAGCTGAATTGTCAGTGAACAATTCTGCTTCCTTTAAATCTAGGGCTTCAGACCTAGATGTAAAAGAATGTTGAGATAATTTAGACACTAGTTTTTGAGTGTCTTGTAATTTTTTCTCCTTTTGGGATATTGTATGTTTTAGTCCCAAATAAGTTTTTTCTAGTTGTGTTAACCAGAAATTTGCAGCCCTGTGGTCTGAAGATTGGATGGCTTTAAAGCATCCATTGAAGTTATCATATAAGTTTGGATTTGAGGCTTTCATCTCCAGATTGTACCAGTCTTTGACCACGGCCGATACGTATGGTCTTTGTACTCCTGTGGGAGCATTTGCCTTTCCTTTGTTCATTGGAACAAATTTCTGAGTTGCACTGGAAGGTGTTGCCTTTCCTTTGGTTGTTTGAATAGTTTTGGTCTGTTGGACCTTTTCTTCCTTTACTCCTGTGGGAGTACTGTTGTCCTCGGATACTTGCGAGGAAGAAGAAGCCTCTTTGGAGGTTTGCTTTGCTTTTTTGGATGATTTTGCTTGTTGGAAATCTTCCTGCCTTTTCATAGTTTCTAATAATTCCTTGATTCTTTTTATATCTTCGTCATCCATTTTTCATAACCTGGTAAGAAGATCAACAGCAAAATTAGTGTATCCTGGAATGTATTTGACATCATAGTTAAAGATTTCCAAATACATAGCTAATCTAATTCTTCGAAGATTTTCTTCTGGATTGTTTACAGTCTTTTTCTTTAAGAATTGAGCAACAGATTTGTTATTTGTTTCTATTATGAATTGTCTATGTAAAAGGTAAATTCGTAAACTTTTTATTGCTAATTTAATAGCTAACAATTCTTTATCGTAGGTAGCATATTTAATTTGGGGTTTGCTGAATTTACCGGAAGAGTATGCTACAACTTCCTTTTGTTTAGCAATTAATACTCCTGCCCAAAAATGGTCAGAAGCGTCAGTTTGTAGTGTAAGTAATTCTTCATCTGAAGGAAAATAGAGGATTTTTTGATCCTTTATTAGATCTTTGATTTTTTGTATTTCTTCTTCTTCTTGTTTTTGTAAGGTAATAGGAATTTTGTCTGTATTCCATCTTCTTGGTTGTTCTCCGTTATGTTGTTTATATTTTGCTTGCTCTTCTGTTAGCTTTTTTTGTAAATTTTTGGTTTTGGCTGATAAATTAGGAATAAATTTTCTGCCATAATTTAGTAATCCTAAAAAACTTTGGAGTTCCTTTAATGTTTTGAATGTATTGGGAAAATCTTTAATTTTAGTATAAATGTGTTGTTGTAATTCTATTTGTCCATTTTTAATTCTTTTTCCAAGAAAATCTATTTCTTTTTTAAATAATTCAATTTTTTTAGGACTTAAAATAACACCATTTTGAAGTAATATTTGTACGACTGCAAGAAGATGTTGCTTGTGTTCTTCGGCAGAGTTAGAGAATACAAGGATGTCGTCTATATATACAGTTACAAAGGGTAAATGTCCGAACATAGAGTTCATCCTTTTTTGGAATACTTGTGGTGCATTTTTCAATCCAAAAGGCATAACTAACCATTCAAAATGTCCTTGTGGGCAACTGAATGCAGTTAGTTCTATAGACTTTTTATCAGCAAGTTTTAATTGCCAAAATCCTGATTTCGCGTCAAATTTACTATAATATTTTGCTCCTTGGATTTGTTTAGTTAGATGTTCAGCAGAAGGAATAAAATATCCATCAAATTTAGTATAGCTATTAAGCTTTCTGTAGTTTATTACCATTCTTGCTTTTCCTCTTTTAATTTCGGCATGTTTTCTTACTAAGAAAGCTGGAGATGAGTGAGTGCTGAAACTTTTTTGTATTAATTTTAAATCTAACAAGTCTTTTATTTGTTTTGAAAACTCCTCTTTGTCAGTTGGTGAAACCATGATACTGTTGACCCGAACTTTGGCATCTTTGTATTGTTCCATTAGTTCGATTTGGCAATATCTTGGTGCTTTATCAAACCATTTTCAGTTAAGGGGTAGGCGGCTTAGTGAAGTGTTTTCCCAACCCGACTTCAAATAATTTAACAAATTGTTTGGGTGTTATTGATTTAAATGTAGTAGTATCATTTAAGGCCATACAATGTTCCCATTGTATGCCAAGAACTTTAGATCCTGATAGAAGTTCAATATTTTGTAGGTTTACTGATAATGTACAGGCCTTTTCTATATTTTGATCGTCAAGACTTATACAAAAATCGGGATGTATATTTACTCCAAATAATCTATTTGCTAAATTTGACTTAGCTCCACCAATAATACTATTTAAAGGGTTATTGATAATTCTTTCATCCATACAGACTATCATTATTGGAGTATCTATTCCTGTTCTAAATAATCTTGTTATTTTTAGTTGTATTAGACCTATATGAAGATATTTCATTTTTGGATATTTAGCTTTTAGTTTTTCAATTTTATTTTTATTTAAAAGTCTTATAGAAGTAAAATCTTCTTCTC
The DNA here is from genome assembly GCA_030737815.1 of Allium fistulosum. NCBI lineage: Eukaryota > Viridiplantae > Streptophyta > Magnoliopsida > Asparagales > Amaryllidaceae > Allium > Allium fistulosum. The sequence continues at coordinate 1,392,801,394 of CM060902.1, forward strand.
CTTTTAATTCTATATTTCCTTGCATTCGTTCGAATATATATGTATGTTGATTTAGAAATCTAGATCTAAAAGTTAATGGTTTATAAATATCCTTTCTGTCTGAGTGAGGAATTGCTTCTTTTAATTTTTCTAAATCTTCATCAGTGACCTCAAATTGTTCTCCTGTACTATTTTGTATTTGTGGGTTTGATGTTTCTTCAGAAGTAAATGTGTTCATATATATCCTATATTCTTGATATGATTCTGACTCTTTATTTCTTGATGATCTAGATGTGGAACCACTTAATGGGGTGAATGTATCGTGATCGTATATTTCTTCTTTTATATCGGTAGATCTTCGTATTTATGTAAAACAAGTAATCCTATTGGATCTCCTTGTTCTATAATATAATCTTTATCTTCCATACTAGTACTTTTAAATAGTATAGAAGCATTATTTTTAGAAAGTGGTTCGATTAATCCATGTGTTATAAAAATATTTTCTTTTGTATGTTTTGGTATATTATAAATCTGCCCATAATATCCTAGTGGGATTTTTATTAGTAAATCTAAAAATACCTCGGTTGTGAAGTATCGTCTTAATCTAGAGCATTTGGCTGCATATAATGTATAACCCGGAGAATTTATTTTTTCCTTTTTAGGGAGTATAGCATATATAGTTAGTGGAATAATTTTTATTTGATTATGTGTTTGATTAATTGTAATCATGTTTATTTTAAAATTATCAAACGAATCATTAATTTCATCTTCATTTTCAGTAGTGTCAGAATAAACTGATTCAATTTCATAAACTGATGAATTAGCATCACTAGATATATCTTCAATAGTGCCAACATTAATACCGTATTCTTCAATATTAGATATTACAATATTTTGTATATTTGTTGGACATTCATTAGCATAATGTCCTTCTTTATTACATTTAAAACATTTGCAGCCTTTTCGGAAATTTTTCTTTTTAATAAATTTTTTCTTAGAAAACCTGTTTTCTTTTCTAAATTTCTTCTTATATTCTGGCTTCCACTTTTTTCTAGTAATTCTATATTTTGGTTTTGTTCTTCTTTTAAAATTTCTTTTTCTTTCGAATTTAGGTGGACATCCGAATTGAGTATTAATATCTTCAGTATATTTTGTACAACAGGAAAATCCAAGTTTTGAGTTTTTAATTTTATTTTTCATTTGTTTGTGCGCACTTGCTTGATCACAAACTCTTTCCATAGTATCCATACATGCCTTTTTTAACAAGCCCGTGTTATGGTTTTCGTCTGTAGTGCTTTGTCTTAAAATGTCATACCTTTCTTGTATAATGTTATTCCATGGATAAGGTATTTTTGTAAAAAATCCTTTTACCCAGAAAACCTTTTGGTCATTATTTTTTAAATGAAAAAGTAGCCCTATGTATTTGGCAGTAAATTCTTCTAACATACAAATATCGCATAATTGTATTTTTAATAATTGTTTTTCATAGTCAGTATCTTCAAGGAATGTTTCTCCTGTAAAATCCGCTAGTAATAATTTTAATAATTCCCCAAGAGCTTCTTGTTTGGATTGGATATTTCTAATCCGTTGTAATTGATTTGGATTTATTCTTTCAAGATTTAGTAACCAGCCTAAAGCATCACCTGTCCAGTAACTGGTAGCGTAATGTATATATTCCATTACACTCATATTTGGAGGTAATAAATAAATTGTTCCGCTTATATGTTGAAGCCATGTTATAATATATTTTCTTATTTTTCTATGTGGAAGTCTATCTATATTGAAAGTTAAGGAATAAGACGAAGATGGTTGTTCATTATAAAAATCTTTTAGTTGTTTTCTAGATGAGTGAAATCTAATCCAATCTGATCTCGTACCATGTCTAAGCATTTCAGGGTAAGGATCAGTATGTGGATTGTTTTGTTCTTGTTCTTGATCTTCCATAACTATATCAGTGTTAAGATCATTTATCACGGAAGCACTATCTGGTGGAGGTAAGAATAGTGCACTTCTACTAGATTCGGCTTCATTGGCGTTTATGTTGAAAATAAGTTTATCTGATGTATCAGAGCTATAACCTGATTCTGTGGAATCTTCAGATTCTTGTTCAGAATCTTCAAATGAAGATACTTCTTCATTTGCTTTATATTTAAAATAGTTTATTGCTGTTGAATGTTTTTCATAATAAGAATAAAGTTCTGTGCTATCAATTTCTCCTGTAAGTTCTTTTTCCTGAAGAATTAGATATTTTTGATAATAAGTGGGATCAATTTCTTCTACGTTTATTTTGTTATTTTCTTCAGAGGTATATTTGACCATTCTGATGCTGTTAAGCGAATGGATCGTTGGTGTATTCTTACCAAATCCTGAGGTTGTAGTTTGTTTTTGTAATTTATTACTTATGTCTTTTACATCTAATTTAATTTCCTGAAGTAGATCAATCATAAAATTATGAATCCCATTTTTTGGGTTTTCTTGTGTAGGAATATGAACAACATGCTCATATTGTTCAGTATTAAGATTAAATTGACACTTATGCGTGTCTAGAACAACAAGTTTATTGTTTTCCATAGAAAGAGAGTCTTTTGAACATAATTCAATTATGAGTTTTACAAAACCTTTGCAATTAGATATTTAATTTGAATAATAAATTTAGATTCACAGTCCTATTGTTATCAGATTAGTTTTGACCCTAGATTAAGCGGCTAGACACGATACCCCTTAATGCTTTTCTAGCATACCGTGGCTTTATAGTAGGGTTAGGCCTCGAATTATCAACCACAAGCTTATACCGTCGCTTCACTTAAGTAGAGCACAGCAATGGTTCGTTTCCTACTCCACTGCGTAATAATCAATAACAATAGATGGTGGAATTGACTTAAAATTTGAAAAAAATTTTAGATGGCTAGAAGGTTTGCAGACTCATAATGAATCATGCTCAAAAGAATGGCTTAAGCTTTCATTTTTGAAATTTTAAAAAATTTGTACTCTTTTTTTTTTTACTGCTTTATCAGAACATATACAAGATGATCAAAAATAGAAAATATAAAACAGAATGACTTACCTAGTCTAAGCCAGGCTCTGATACCAATTTGAAGCACCTTACTTTGAAAGCAGAAAAAATAAACAGCAACAGATACTATTTGCAGAAACTAAAATTTTATTACAATACTAGATAATATTACAAGGTTTGCAGATACAATATTAAGAGAAGAAAGAAACTGAAGAAGATGGTTTTTCGGATGATCCTTCTTCTGAATTGAGTCCTCCTTTTATAGCTTCATTTCTTCTTTATTTATTATTTCTGAGGCATGATGTGTCCATAATAGGGCTAATATGTGTCCCTTATAGGTAGAGGATGTGTCCCATATAGGTAGAGGATGTGTCCCTTATAGGTTGAGGATGTGTCCCTTAGTTTATTTTTGCAGGAGGTAAGCTGTAAAGGTTACTCTAGTATAGAGGCTAGATTCTCTGTCCTTTTATTCTGGAATGTGGTCCACCATGCTTCTGATTCAATTGTGAATCTCTAGATTAGCTAGAGATTCGTCGTCAAAAGGGTCGGTCCCCATAGTGTCTTGCATTATAGAGTCTTGTCTTGATCGTTCTTTTTCCACTTGCTCTTCAAAGTATTCTTCTTGAGCCATTGTTCCTACTGGCCCAATTTTGAGACTATCTAAAAATCGTTGAACTTTCATTATTCTGTCTGTAGATGGTTCAAAGGCCGATAGGTAGTCTAATAGCAATATGGTTTTGCTTTCAGTTGCGGAGTGTGATCCGACTTCGCCTTTGTTAATGGCTTCAGAAAAGAACTCTTGTGCTGCTAGGAGTCGTTCAGTTTCTTCATTAAATTCTTTTCGATTGAATTTAACAAATTCATGTGTGGGGTTTTCAGTTGCTCTGTGTAATTCCCATAACTGAATAGAAGGATAAAGACGTATATATTGTCTTTCTTCCCAAATGCTCCATACTTTGAACATGAACATGGTAAAAAACCTGCTTGAATGCTCGACAAGTTTTGCTGTACATATATCTGGAATATAACCTGTATATTCTTCAGGATGGCTTGTGTTGACATAGATTTCGTGCACCAAGCCTTTCTTGATATGTTTTTGATATTTTTGTATTTCAGAAAAACAAGCTATTAAGCGTGGTCTTCTGTTGTTATTGAGAATTAATTCTTCATTTTCTAAGAGTTTTGTGAACTCCGTGTCTTCTAATTTTTTGAAAAATAGAAGAAGGTTGCTTTCATCTATGAGATGTTGCTGATACAGAGAGATCATGTCTTGTACCGTCATTTCCGCTTCCATCTCTTTGGTTTTCGTGTTGTTTATCTCATAAAGTCTAAGTAATTCTAGAAAGTCTTGAATTCTTAGATTTACGAGATCAGATGTTTGCATTTGTGCAAATATTGTTTTCAATTGGCTGTGTTCAGCTGAATTGTCAGTGAACAATTCTGCTTCCTTTAAATCTAGGGCTTCAGACCTAGATGTAAAAGAATGTTGAGATAATTTAGACACTAGTTTTTGAGTGTCTTGTAATTTTTTCTCCTTTTGGGATATTGTATGTTTTAGTCCCAAATAAGTTTTTTCTAGTTGTGTTAACCAGAAATTTGCAGCCCTGTGGTCTGAAGATTGGATGGCTTTAAAGCATCCATTGAAGTTATCATATAAGTTTGGATTTGAGGCTTTCATCTCCAGATTGTACCAGTCTTTGACCACGGCCGATACGTATGGTCTTTGTACTCCTGTGGGAGCATTTGCCTTTCCTTTGTTCATTGGAACAAATTTCTGAGTTGCACTGGAAGGTGTTGCCTTTCCTTTGGTTGTTTGAATAGTTTTGGTCTGTTGGACCTTTTCTTCCTTTACTCCTGTGGGAGTACTGTTGTCCTCGGATACTTGCGAGGAAGAAGAAGCCTCTTTGGAGGTTTGCTTTGCTTTTTTGGATGATTTTGCTTGTTGGAAATCTTCCTGCCTTTTCATAGTTTCTAATAATTCCTTGATTCTTTTTATATCTTCGTCATCCATTTTTCATAACCTGGTAAGAAGATCAACAGCAAAATTAGTGTATCCTGGAATGTATTTGACATCATAGTTAAAGATTTCCAAATACATAGCTAATCTAATTCTTCGAAGATTTTCTTCTGGATTGTTTACAGTCTTTTTCTTTAAGAATTGAGCAACAGATTTGTTATTTGTTTCTATTATGAATTGTCTATGTAAAAGGTAAATTCGTAAACTTTTTATTGCTAATTTAATAGCTAACAATTCTTTATCGTAGGTAGCATATTTAATTTGGGGTTTGCTGAATTTACCGGAAGAGTATGCTACAACTTCCTTTTGTTTAGCAATTAATACTCCTGCCCAAAAATGGTCAGAAGCGTCAGTTTGTAGTGTAAGTAATTCTTCATCTGAAGGAAAATAGAGGATTTTTTGATCCTTTATTAGATCTTTGATTTTTTGTATTTCTTCTTCTTCTTGTTTTTGTAAGGTAATAGGAATTTTGTCTGTATTCCATCTTCTTGGTTGTTCTCCGTTATGTTGTTTATATTTTGCTTGCTCTTCTGTTAGCTTTTTTTGTAAATTTTTGGTTTTGGCTGATAAATTAGGAATAAATTTTCTGCCATAATTTAGTAATCCTAAAAAACTTTGGAGTTCCTTTAATGTTTTGAATGTATTGGGAAAATCTTTAATTTTAGTATAAATGTGTTGTTGTAATTCTATTTGTCCATTTTTAATTCTTTTTCCAAGAAAATCTATTTCTTTTTTAAATAATTCAATTTTTTTAGGACTTAAAATAACACCATTTTGAAGTAATATTTGTACGACTGCAAGAAGATGTTGCTTGTGTTCTTCGGCAGAGTTAGAGAATACAAGGATGTCGTCTATATATACAGTTACAAAGGGTAAATGTCCGAACATAGAGTTCATCCTTTTTTGGAATACTTGTGGTGCATTTTTCAATCCAAAAGGCATAACTAACCATTCAAAATGTCCTTGTGGGCAACTGAATGCAGTTAGTTCTATAGACTTTTTATCAGCAAGTTTTAATTGCCAAAATCCTGATTTCGCGTCAAATTTACTATAATATTTTGCTCCTTGGATTTGTTTAGTTAGATGTTCAGCAGAAGGAATAAAATATCCATCAAATTTAGTATAGCTATTAAGCTTTCTGTAGTTTATTACCATTCTTGCTTTTCCTCTTTTAATTTCGGCATGTTTTCTTACTAAGAAAGCTGGAGATGAGTGAGTGCTGAAACTTTTTTGTATTAATTTTAAATCTAACAAGTCTTTTATTTGTTTTGAAAACTCCTCTTTGTCAGTTGGTGAAACCATGATACTGTTGACCCGAACTTTGGCATCTTTGTATTGTTCCATTAGTTCGATTTGGCAATATCTTGGTGCTTTATCAAACCATTTTAATGGATTATCTGAATAGAGAGGTTCTAACATATTATGTATTAATATTTCAAATTCATTTGTTGTTGGTATATTGTAGGTACAAATTTTTGGTTGTACTATTTTCGGTGTTCTGACATTGTCAATTAATGTAACAGGTTTGTCACCACGCTGTGCTGCGGGAGTATAATGTGGTGCAATTGTAGCAGGTAGCGTTACTCGGGGGACGAGAACTCCGTCGAGTTCGAAATAATATTTGTTGAATGGAGGGAGATGTCTAAGATTGTCCATCCCAAGAATGCAATCAATATCAAATTCTTTTGGTAGTAATGCAAAATCAAAGCTGTATGTTTTATTATTTCCATGTATGTCAGGTATTTGTACCTGTAGATGTTTTGCTTTATGAATAACAGGAACTTGTCTTCCCATAAAGTCGTTTAGTATTCCTTTCTTGTCTAAGGGTACCCAGAGTTGCTGGGGTATAAATACTTCTTGTAGTAAACTGGCTTCTGCACCAGAATCCAGTAACGCATGCACCGTGAATTCTTGATATTCAGGGATACATATCGTTATTGGAAGATATATATGTAATTGAGCTTTTCTTTTTAGATCGATGGATCTAATCATGATGTTTTATATTGTCTGTAGGAACCTTTATAACCATTCGGTTTGATTCCTGTTCTTTTTGTTTGTCAAGTATTCTCAGTGTTCTTCCTTCGATCGGATTGTCTTGTTTAAAGCTCATACGATGACTGATACTTTTTAGTATATCAGGGGTTAGTTCAACTTCAGACATTTTGTTGTATGACAAAGATCTATTTAAGGTGTTCGGTGAGCTTGTACTTTCTTCTTTATGTTTGGTTATAGTGGAAATTGTATTTCCGGATGCAACAAAATATTCTGTAGGCAATTGTATCTTTGGTTTGAGAGATTTTACAAAAACTTGAATTTCATTATCGAATTTCAAATGTCTTACGTCTACTAATCTAGGTTGGATTGTTTTTCCCAACCCGACTTCAAATAATTTAACAAATTGTTTGGGTGTTATTGATTTAAATGTAGCAGTATCATTTAAGGCCATACAATGTTCCCATTGTATGCCAAGAACTTTAGATCCTGATAGAAGTTCAATATTTTGTAGGTTTACTGATAATGTACAGGCCTTTTCTATATTTTGATCGTCAAGACTTATACAAAAATCGGGATGTATATTTACTCCAAATAATCTATTTGCTAAATTTGACTTAGCTCCCCCAATAATACTATTTAAAGGGTTATTGATAATTCTTTCATCCATACAGACTATCATTATTGGAGTATCTATTCCTGTTCTAAATAATCCTGTTATTTTTAGTTGTATTAGACCTATATGAAGATATTTCATTTTTGGATATTTAGCTTTTAGTTTTTCAATTTTATTTTTATTTAAAAGGCTTATAGAAGTAAAATCTTCTTCTCCTTTTAATTCTATATTTCCTTGCATTCGTTCGAATATATATGTATGTTGATTTAGAAATCTAGATCTAAAAGTTAATGGTTTATAAATATCCTTTCTGTCTGAGTGAGGAATTGCTTCTTTTAATTTTTCTAAATCTTCATCAGTGACCTCAAATTGTTCTCCTGTACTATTTTGTATTTGTGGGTTTGATGTTTCTTCAGAAGTAAATGTGTTCATATATATCCTATATTCTTGATATGATTCTGACTCTTTATTTCTTGATGATCTAGATGTGGAACCACTTAATGGGGTGAATGTATCGTGATCGTATATTTCTTCTTTTATAATCGGTAGATCTTCGTATTTATGTAAAACAAGTAATCCTATTGGATCTCCTTGTTCTATAATATAATCTTTATCTTCCATACTAGTACTTTTAAATAGTATAGAAGCATTATTTTTAGAAAGTGGTTCGATTAATCCATGTGTTATAAAAATATTTTCTTTTGTATGTTTTGGTATATTATAAATCTGCCCATAATATCCTAGTGGGATTTTTATTAGTAAATCTAAAAATACCTCGGTTGTGAAGTATCGTCTTAATCTAGAGCATTTGGCTGCATATAATGTATAACCCGGAGAATTTATTTTTTCCTTTTTAGGGAGTATAGCATATATAGTTAGTGGAATAATTTTTATTTGATTATGTGTTTGATTAATTGTAATCATGTTTATTTTAAAATTATCAAACGAATCATTAATTTCATCTTCATTTTCAGTAGTGTCAGAATAAACTGATTCAATTTCATAAACTGATGAATTAGCATCACTAGATATATCTTCAATAGTGCCAACATTAATACCGTATTCTTCAATATTAGATATTACAATATTTTGTATATTTGTTGGACATTCATTAGCATAATGTCCTTCTTTATTACATTTAAAACATTTGCAGCCTTTTCGGAAATTTTTCTTTTTAATAAATTTTTTCTTAGAAAACCTGTTTTCTTTTCTAAATTTCTTCTTATATTCTGGCTTCCACTTTTTTCTAGTAATTCTATATTTTGGTTTTGTTCTTCTTTTAAAATTTCTTTTTCTTTCGAATTTAGGTGGACATCCGAATTGAGTATTAATATCTTCAGTATATTTTGTACAACAGGAAAATCCAAGTTTTGAGTTTTTAATTTTATTTTTCATTTGTTTGTGCGCACTTGCTTGCTCACAAACTCTTTCCATAGTATCCATACATGCCTTTTTTAACAAGCCCGTGTTATGGTTTTCGTCTGTAGCGCTTTGTCTTAAAATGTCATACCTTTCTTGTATAATGTTATTCCATGGATAAGGTATTTTTGTAAAAAATCCTTTTACCCAGAAAACCTTTTGGTCATTATTTTTTAAATGAAAAAGTAGCCCTATGTATTTGGCAGTAAATTCTTCTAACATACAAATATCGCATAATTGTATTTTTAATAATTGTTTTTCATAGTCAGTATCTTCAAGGAATGTTTCTCCTGTAAAATCCGCTAGTAATAATTTTAATAATTCCCCAAGAGCTTCTTGTTTGGATTGGATATTTCTAATCCGTTGTAATTGATTTGGATTTATTCTTTCAAGATTTAGTAACCAGGCTAAAGCATCACCTATCCAGTAACTGGTAGCGTAATGTATATATTCCATTACACTCATATTTGGAGGTAATAAATAAATTGTTCCGCTTATATGTTGAAGCCATGTTATAATATATTTTCTTATTTTTCTATGTGGAAGTCTATCTATATTGAAAGTTAAGGAATAAGATGAAGATGGTTGTTCATTATAAAAATCTTTTAGTTGTTTTCTAGATGAGTGAAATCTAATCCAATCTGATCTCGTACCATGTCTAAGCATTTCAGGGTAAGGATCAGTATGTGTCACATTTCAACAAATAAACTTAACACTTCAAATTTAAATTACCATTTCACAATTTAACTAAATTTCTAATTTTATTTAATTAACTTAAACCTTTAATTAAAACCAAATTTCACATTTCCTAGTCAAGTTATATTTTAAAAGATGACTTTTAAACATTCATTTATTTAACCACTTAAACTCATAGAAAAATCAATAATACTTTAATAAATTGCTTAAATTCAAATTTAATCAAATTATCATATTTACCATTTTCCAAATATAAGTAAATTTCATTTTATTTATATAACTTAAATATCATTTTTAACCAAAATTCCAAATTTCCAACTTAAGTTATATTTCAAAAATCCAGTTAAACCATTCATTAATTACATTTTTAACACATAGAAAAATCATAATTTCTTTAATTCAAAATATTTCAAAATCTATTTAAATCAAATTTCATAAATTTATGTTTTTAAAATACTTAAAAATATTCAAAACACTTTATAAAATAACCACGGGCCTGTATATAGTTTTCTAGCCTAGGTCAAGTGATACGGATATGTATCATTTCAATCCGTAGTTTAAAAAGAAAAATCCGGGTTCTATCATTTCAAACCCGCAATCCCAAGTTAAAATAAATTAAATAAAAACCATTCAGGCCTATCATTTCAGCCCATAACGATTTTTCCCTATTCTAAAGTCCGTTCGGGTATGTATCATTTCAACCCATAGTGATTCTAGTCTACAGGGAACTTGCAATGGTGATACCTGATATAAATAACAGAATAACATTAAATAACAGTAACATATGATATAACAGGTGTATAAACATCATATGATCATAACATAGTCAAGTATAACATGATAATATATTTCTACAGATTCACAGGGTGTCAATTTACTAGTTATATAGGTACATATTGTCTGGTGAGAATAACTCACATGTTTGTGCTGGAGATATCAAAAACAATGACACAATGGAAACAAAAGCACGATGACAAGACTACGGACTTAAGTGGAGAGCGAATCCAATCTACAACTCTTGTGTACAACCCAAAACAAACAATCAAAACAGCAAAATTCAATACGACTTTAAAATGCAATATCATTGAAATAAAAGGAGATACGACTACGCAGTCTTTTGCTTTGCCTTCTCTATTGTTTGGTATGGATTTGGGGTCTGATGTGGTTCAGATGTGGTCAAGTTTTGGGTCAGGTTTGGGCTAACATAGCTCGGGTTCAAGGCAAGACAAGGTGGAGTTTGTACATGAGGAGGTGATGTGATTTTGAAGGCAACTAGGTGGTTTTTGGTCAAAACAAGGGCTCGGCCATGGGGATTGGGCTCGGCCTGTGGTGTGTCATGACTGGACAGAGGTGGGGAGGGGTGTGTCGGGGTTAGGTCAGGGGAGTGGTGGCGGCTATGGTGGTGGTTTGGGTGGTGGTTGAAGTGGATGAGCATGTAGAGGTGAAATAAGCATGAATCTAGGCATCTAGGTTGTAGTTTGAGGGGTTTGGCCATCAAGGGGGTTCGGCCATGGTCAGATCTGGTGGGGTAGATGGTGGTGGTGGTCTGGAAGAGATGGAAGGAGGTGGTGGCCGTGGAACAAGTGGGAGAGGCCGATATAAACAAGGGAGAAAACAAGGCAAAATTGCATAGAAAAAGTAAGAAAAAAAAGTAGAAAGAAAAGAGGGATTTACCTTTTTTTTTTCAAGATGGAGGCCATGACTTTTTTTAAGGTTTTGGAGCTTGAAAATTCGTGAATAACAGGAGGAAGACGGCTGGAAAAAAAGGAATGAGGAATATTTAGGGTTAATTGGTGAAAGGTTAGGTTAAAACGTAAAAAAAGTGGACTATAAAAGCCCATAGGAAGATAGAAGGTTTAGGCCTTTCATATTACTTTATTTTATTTTTATAACTTTATATTTATGGAAAAAATAATAATCCCAGATAAAATTTCGAAATTTTATCAAAATATAATAGTTTATATAAATATTTATCAATCATAAAAAGTTAAATTAAGAAAATAGTTAAAAATAGTAAACTAGTCTAAGCCGCCTACCCCTTAACTCGCCAATTACACAGAGTAACAGAACTTTGGGCAGGAGTATCAATTTCTCCTGTAAGTTCTTTTTCCTGAAGAATTACTTACACTACAAACTGACGCTTCTGACCATTTTTGGGCAGGAGTATTAATTGCTAAACAAAAGGAAGTTGTAGCATACTCTTCCGGTAAATTCAGCAAACCCCAAATTAAATATGCTACCTACGATAAAGAATTGTTAGCTATTAAATTAGCAATAAAAAGTTTACGAATTTACCTTTTACATAGACAATTCATAATAGAAACAGATAACAAATCTGTTGCTCAATTCTTAAAGAAAAAGACTGTAAACAATCCAGAAGAAAATCTTCGAAGAATTAGATTAGCTATGTATTTGGAAATCTTTAACTATGATGTCAAATACATTCCAGGATACACTAATTTTGCTGCTGATCTTCTTACCAGGTCCTCGGTGTTATTTTATCTAGAGATGCACCGTGATGGGTGGTACCCCAAGCAACCTAGTCATTGTAAGGAATCCATTCTCCAATAAGTGCCATACGTTTTTACTTGTACATAAATATGTTGAAATGTGAGATACAAGCATTTCAGGTATGTTTTATTTACTTGAAAACCTAGACATTATGCTAATATCACTGGATTTTTGTATAAAGCGTTTTGGTTATCGTAAGGTAAAATTCATCCGTGTTTATGTACAACATGGTCTTATGAGATACCCTTGATTTTAAAAGTGTTTTAAATGTAATAATTCAGTTGTTTGAGTTTACTCACACCGGACCCATGTCTGATCCGGAGTTTTATTTTCTTTTCCTTAAAACTCTTGGATACTCAAATTTTTATGAGTAATCAAGTGATCTAGGTTTCTCACGATCGCATTTTGGAGGAGCTGGAGTAGGTGGCTTCAACATTAACTAACTACTATCTTATTGCACTGTGTATATATGTATGTATTTTGTATTGGTGATGTAAGGACAGGTAGTTATAACTGTTTCGGTTTGGAACTTGTACTTTAATGACTCTGATGTACTATTATGGAAGTATCTGTGTAAAATCTTATGTTGGTTAATATATGTTGTTTCGTTCCGCTGTGAGATATATGATCGTGAAGTTTCTTCTTATCTTTCCTTTTCTTCTACCCTTAATGACTCATCTTTCAGAGTAAGAAAGGTGATTCGTTTCATTTGGTATCAGAGTTTAGGTTTAGTGAACACCTAGGCTTTGGGTTAGGGTCAACTTCAAGAGCATGCAGTTGTAAATTTTATTCGGATACATATATATATTTCTGTTAGTTAGATCAGGTTTAATAGGTTTGGTCAGTGTCCCTTCTTAAAGAGTTATCTCATCTAAGTATCCTAAAGATATCTTACTTTATCTAGGTAGTAAGAATGGGTTCGAGAAGGGGATGAGGAAGGGGAAACAGTAGCACAACAAACACAAATGGAAGAACCTCGATTGTTAGAAGGGGTGGAATAGCTGTTGAGGCCGTAGCTCCAGTACAGGCTCGAGTAAACTTCGCAACTCTATGCAAGGACTTCACAAACCTAGGAGGAAAACCTTTTAAGGGTACTGAATCTATCATTGAAGTACAAGCTTGGCTACGCTCATGTGAGAAGATACTCAAAGGTTTGTACATTTCTGATGATTAGAAATGATTCTTGGCATCCTAGAAATTGCAAGAGGGTGCAGCTACATGGTGGGATTCTATCACGGCAAATGTTCCGGAAGACAAGTTCTTATGGGATAGATTCAAAGAAGTATTTGAAGAACAATTCATGCCAGCTGCGGGCAAAATTCGATTATATAGAATTTTCATGGATCTCAAGCAGGAGGACCTATCAATGGCTGAATATGAGATGAAGTTTAACGGGTTATCTCATTTCGGTCCTGGACTTATTAACACCTCGCTAAAGAAGAATGAGATGTTCATATTGGGTATGAGAGAAGATTTCCATAAAAAGACGACCACTCATATAAAGGATTGTTTGTGGATCTTGTAGACATGGCCTTGAGATATGAAGTGCTTTTGAAGAAGAAGCCATTAGCAACAACAGCAACACCAACACCCAATGGCGGTACTATTAATCCAAATAAAAGGGAGTTTAATCCAAATTGGAAGAAGCAAGGAAATGGGAAGCAGGGAGAAGGTCAAGGAGGCAAGCCTAAGGATAATGGTTGTTATATTTGCAGGCAATAAGGACATATTACCAGGTATTGTCCGAATCGTGAAGTTCTGAAGCAACAAAGTGGACCCATCTCTCCAATGGTCCAGAAGACTCTCTGTTTTAATTGTCATCGGCTCGGGCATATGGTGAAGGACTGCACACTCATGAAGAAGGTGCAGCAGCCCAAGGTGTACGCTATTAAGAATGAACCATCGACTTCAACGAATGTGAAGGGGAAAGACGTCCTTGAAGGTACCTTACTGATTAACGGTATATTCGTTCGAGCAATATTTGATACTGGTGGTTCTCATATTTTTACCTCTTTAGAATCCGTAGATAAATTTCATCTTATCCCAATTATTGTCGAAAACCCTATGTGTGTGTCTAACCCCATAAGGCAGGGTAACCCATTTGAATATGATATGTGAGAATGTGCCATTTTCCTACCTTTCTCATCACTTTTCTTGCGATCCATATGTCTTAGACTTTAATGGATTTGACATTATTTTTGGTACGGATTGGTTATTGAAATATGGAGCTGTTCTAGATTGTAACGAAAGAACTGTATCAGTAGTAACCAATTTAGGAAGAATTGCTAAAGTATTATGTAAGGAACCTGGTATTCTTATGTGTAGTTTCCTGTATGCCCTAGAAGAATCCCAAGAAAATTTAGGGTCTGTTAAAGTTGTTAAGAATTCTCCAGATGTATTCGAGGAGGTTAAAAGTTTACCCCTGTACCGAGAGATAGAGTTCCGCATTAATTTAGTCCCTGGTGCAAGGCCCGTGGTTCAACCTAAACGAAGGATGGCTCCGAGGGAGAGAAAGGAGTTGGTAAGTCAAACCCAGGACCTATTACGGAGAGGATTGATTAGACTCAGTCATTCGAGTTAGGGGTCTACTGTGGTGTTTGCGGCTAAGTCTGATGAATCTTTAAGGTTGTGCGTGGATTATAGGGAGTTGAATAAGCTAACCATTAGGAACAAGTATCCCTTACCCTGCATCGATGATCTTTTTGATCACCTTCATGGAGCTACTGTATTGTCTCATATGGATCTAGCTACTAGATTTCATCAGTTGAGGGTTGTTGAAGATAGTATACCCTTAACTATGTTTAGGGTCCCTGACTGTTTCCTTGAGTGGTTTGTTATGCCTTTTGGGCTAACCAATACACCGACTTATTTTGTTGATCTAATGAATCATGTTTTCAGAGATGTTCTTAATAAGTTCGTGCTACTTTTCATCGACGACATTCTTATCTACTCCAAATATGAGGAGGAGCATAAACATCATTTGGAAGTGGTGTTGGAAACATTGTGGAGACATGTCCTAAAGGAGAAGTTTTTGAAGTGTCATTTTTGGCAATCAAAGGTAAGGTTTCTAGGGCACATTGTATCGGGAGACCACCCCCACAGTAGCTACCACTGACCTACTCTTTGGGGGCCATCTTTCCTCACCTTTAGCAATGTTTGGCTAGGTCCCAACGGCTTGATCCAGTGTGTATTTTCATCTTCAAAGATGAGGGTTATGTTTGTTTGCTCTTCTCTCGTCCTTTTTATCCACTCCAAATGATCTATGAGGTAGTCCCGACTCTCCTAGGTTTCCTTAGGAGACACTACATCAAAGGAAATAAATTAGAAACAATAAAAAATTACTAAGATTCGAGATGCAAATGGAAGCAAGAAAAGTACTCGGGACCCTTAACCTCTACACTTAGAGGTTGGGGTTGATGGTTGCTGGTACGAAGAAGTGACGGTCTTGATAAATAGTGACCTTACCTAAAAGGCCATAGAAGAGAGCCGAGAGGTTGTGGGACTGCAAGTGGTAGTACCAATGGTCTGCGGCATGGACCTATCTCAACTGCTAGAATACATGTCGAATGAAGAGGGAGCTTGGCTCTAGGAGGCCGAAATCTTAAAAGATGATGTATAGCCCACCAGAAGACTGTAGCCATTGGGGTCAATTACACGTGTGCCATTTGGTGAGCGTTCAGGAAATGGCGAAGTTAAGATGAAGTGGAAGAGTCGGCCCACACCGCATATAAGGCATGGACCACAACTAGGGGCTAGTTTGGCATGTCCATAACCAAAGGGTAAAGAGGCTCGATACCCAACACCTCGTGTTGGGCTAATGATTTAGACATGTTATCTTTGCTCTCTTTAACTTTGGATAAGCTAACCGTGAAGGTAAGCCCACTGGAGGAATTTCCACAAGCTGTCTTTTCCCCACCTTTGATCATTATAACATCAAGAACAACCGAGTTATTAAACTACCCCGACTAAGGCAAAGGGTCCACTGGACTTGGGGGCAAATTTATCCCCAACACAGGCCTAAGCGACCCAAATTCCAGTGCACCCAAAAGAGGCTCCTACGTGATAAGTCCCTAACCCATCTAACCTATATCCGAAGAAGGCTGTGTGGTTCACCTAACCAACCATTTTAACCTACTTAACACTACATATGGACCAAGGCCTATAATCCAATTAAAACTTCTCCTTCCTAGTTAATGGGGGAAGGGAAGCTCAGTAATTTTGATAAGTTTTTCCTTTTTAAGTTGGAAACAGTTCAACGTTGATCAATCAACATGACATCTCAACGTCAACCGATCAACTACTCTATAAGGGTACACCCTAAACTACAACAACTCTCAAAACAAGAAAAATTAAAAAGGCAAAGATCAAATTTCAATGAATAGAAGCATACGAAAACAATCATGGAATCAATATTGAAAGTAAAAGAAAAGGAGAAAAAGGTAACATGGTAGTTGAAGAAGGAAGTTAATTCGAAAAACGAACCAAAATCTTTGGAAAAAAACTACAAAATTCTCAATAATTGCAAAGTTGCAAATACTCAACAAAGAAGAGAAGATGGAAGTGGCTGTAGTTTTATAACACCCTGCCTCTATACCCATATTACCAAAGAGTATTACTCCATAATATAATCTAATAATATGACGAATGAGGTGATATTGGACTGTGGCATGTGAATATCCCCTTGGTCTAACACCGATACATATTTTAAAATCATATACTACTCAACTATAAGTTCTTGTGACCAGCACAGAGAAATAAACACATGTGTTTCTAGGATAGAACAACACAACAACAAATTACAAAGGACACAAAATCATATAATGAGGTGGTAAAATATAAAAGAAAATATACACAAGTCTAAGTGGGTTTACAAAAGAGTCCAATACCCACTATTACTTAAAATACACAGGACATGTATAATACATACAACCCAAGAACATATACATACATAAGGCAACATAAATACATAGTGATATACTAGATTACCAATAAACTAGCCTCCAACTATACTCAATAATCACATGTTCGTCTCTTCGCCGATGAACCTAAAATGTATCAGACTGACCCGAGTACTACATATATAACATGTGGATTAGATAATGTTGAGAATGGGGGTGTAATATATAATAACAACTGGCATGGTATTAAAGAGTGTATCTCAAAGGGGAATATACATCTCAAATATAACAACATATCTCAAATCATGCACATATATTATCACTTATATCAATGCAAAGTCAATCAACATATAAAGTAGTACAACATCAAATTGGGTGAACTAATTGCACAACCACAATAATCATAAAACTCAATCATGGCATGCTCTCAAGTATGCCATAAATTAGCTCTCAGATAATCATAAAGTAGACATACCCAAGGTCTGCATACTCAACGTATATGAAACATAATAGCGAACATCTACACCAAACATATATCAAACACAAACATAGCAAGATCTCAGCGGTGAAGGTGGCCTCTTAGATAACCCTACAATTTATAAATATGGGGTCAAACTACTTAGCATTCAATGCTCTCAAGAGCCAGAGTTATCTCGCAGTTAACCATATAATACATGTGTATGGGTTTACACTACTTCATAGGCACACGGTCTCATGAATAATCAAAGTAATCCACAGTCACATAAATAATTATCTAGACTTCTAGCCTCGTAATTAATCAAATTAGCTCTCGGCCTCGTGAATACTCAAACGGTCTTTCAGCCCTCAATAATCCACTCACTCTTTATCTCATAGATTTTCATGTGAACTCTCAATCTTATGAACAATAATGTAGGCTCTCAACCATATAAATAATTAATTTGTCATCAGTCTCATCAGATGATTAGACCTCTTCTCACTCGCTTACTCTGTGGTCTCATAAAGGTGAATAAGTTCAGTCTATATCATCACATTAATAACCAAAGGGAGGCTAATAGCTTTTAGTCTACTCTAAGAGCCTTCCTCATGCTCTCACAATGCTACTTCTATAGTCTTTGGTTACCTCAATAGCCATCATGACTTAGTATCATCTTACAACGTTGCATTGCATGAATAATAATGCAATGGCCACAACCCTACAAGTGCCCCCAAATGGTAATATACTGCTACCCTATGACATAGAGGCGACATCTCTTAGCCACACACATCATAAGGTATGTCATGGATTCGGGGCACGACACCACAACCAGGCCGCTAGGATGAATACTAGCCTAATCTAGTTTACTCCCATAAAATGATAAGAGTACACACTCAATAAATAGACCCACTTATGGCTCCCAACCTGCTCATTCCCAACTCATAACACCTTATATGTAATACCTCGTATAACTCACCCTATATGAGTGACATTTACTTATAAAAAGTAAACGAATAAATATCAGCTCAAGCATCCCATACCACCTAGTGTACTTGCTCGTTTACTTAATGTTTGTAAACTACACTCGCTCCACCCAATAATATTCTTCGATGAGTAACAAGAGAATTATCCTCAAATGACCCACACTAAATAGTTATAACTCATATATTCAATATTCTCATCACATAGAAAATATGATCAAACAAAGCATTCAATTCATTTTAAAAGAGATTATATTTGTAGAAAAATATATTAAAAGTTTCAAAAGTCTTTACATCCTTGATAATTAGAAAAAAAAACCTTTTATCCATTTATTTCAACCCAAAAATAAGGATTTCAAACCATATAATACATTTCCAAACCTCTTTTCCATATAAAAAATGTAGAAACTCATTTGAAATCAAATATTATTTATGTGAATCATCCCATAATTTTATGTAACTAAATACAATTTTTAAATGAATTTATAAACCTCAAAAATCAATTTTGATTTACTTCAAATCATAAATATATTTCAAAATCACTTCCTTATATTCGAAAATCATATAAATCTCTTTTAAAATCAAATAATATTTATTATAAATTTTCCATGGTTTTTTAAATCAAATAGGATTTTAAAATAAAATTTTAAAGCCTAAAATCAATTTTTATTTAATATATCAATTTCCTTTATGAAATAATTAATCTTCAATACAACAAATATTTTTCTACAAAATAATTCATTTTTGGAAAGTGTCAATTTTATTGATAAAATGGTGAATTTATTTTTAGTTCTAAAGAAATAATCTTTTTTATAAATACGTAAGTGCCTGGAGCTTGAAAGCTTTAGGTCCTATGACCGGTCAACTACTATAGTCAAGATCGGTTGATCAATATTGACGTAGCCAGTCGACTGCCCAGTTAATTCTAGAGCTTGGAACCGTTTCTTCCTAGATTCATTCCCAAACTACCTAATTTAGTGCATCTCATGTTATCAACCAATTCAAGTAACAAACATCAATCAAATATCATCCAATTAGCACACAATATAGATGTAGAAGTTTAACTTAGTTGCGCAAAAAGTGCAATTTTAAGAAGATAGTGATATACACAGCAATTCAATTCTCAACCAAACAATTTAGTGATGCATTCATACATTCAAAACATATATTTATGAGTAACGAATTACTAACCTTGGTCAAAGTAACTCCAAATACTTTATTGATACTTCATTGCTTCCACCAAGCTCATTGCTACTTTCGTAGAAACTCCAAACTTGTACAAAACTCCATCTTTATGGTTTCTAGAGGTGTGATTCTTAGTCGAGAAGCACATATTTGAATTTCACTGACTTTGGAATTTTATTTTATTTGTTATAAATTTTGGAAGAAGAAGCTTGAGCCTTGTTTTTCTTTCAGGAGAATGAAAATGAGACACGGGACTTGATTCTTTTCGAAATAAAATAATGAAGACTCTAGAATTGTAAAGAAGAGATGTGAGAAAAGAAGCAGGTTCTCTTATTCTGTTTGGGCTTGAATTCATGGGCTATAAAACAATTTGTCTTTCCCGATCTCATTCACTTACTTCCTTACATAAAACAATTTTCTACTTAACCAAAGTTGTTTCAAACCTCAATTAAAAAATCATAATCACTTTCTCCTATTACTTAGCCCACACTTTATAATTTATAAAAATTATATTTCATGGTTTCCTTGCTTTAACAATTAACTATCCAAAAATTGCAATATTTGGCCCACTTATAAAATCATTTATAAAACTTACTTGTTAATTAAATAAGTATCCATTCGTTAGCAAAATAAATTCCAAAACTCTTTATTTAACATTATTTATCTTTATTAAATGAGTAAACCACTTTTAATTTAGTTAAAAATCATTTAAAGTTTATAAATATCAATACTAACTCAAAGTCTCCAAAGATCATCATTATTACTAATTCATTCCTCCAAAAAATTAATGTTAAAATAATTTAGTTAACAATCTAATTAAATAATTTCTTCCAATATAATCAAATACTATCAATTAATTCATCTTTTCTAAAATTTAATCATAAATATTTATTAAAATTTTCAACTTCGCAAAAAGCTTCATCATTCAAATCCCAAATAAGTTTCAATATTTCCAAATCATCACAAATCCCCAATATTTTAATTTAATCAAAAATCATCCATCTTTCATTATTTAAAATCCATCTAGTTATTTAAAACTTCATTATTAATTTTAATTAATCGCTTCAAAACATCAGGTTGTTATAGACTCCTCATTTAGAAAAATTACATCCTCGTAATTTCTCCTTAGAGAAATTATATAAGGAGCCAATACTTCAAAATTTACTATCAATAATTAAACAAAAGCATAAAACATCCAACCATCAAAATAAATCACAACGGTTAGGACCAATTACAAACATATCATATAAAGCTCTTGATTTACCTCCCGGGTTAACATGTAGAGTGATCTACATCAGCCCATCAAATATTAAATAGAGTGCTCAAATAATTCTCCAAAAATCTAATAATTGGGTTCTAGCCTCTATTGGCATATCTCACGAATAAACAACCATCCAAGACTCGCTATAATCCAAGGATTATCTTACTTTGCCCAACGTCTATGGCAATGGACAATTAGTTTGAATAAACTCACTCAGGAAGATACCAACATTCATAGAACCAAGATACACTTCATGTGCTAAATTTTTTTGAAATGTTTGGTGTGGTTTCTATAGTGCGAACCGTATTCCGAAAATTCTCATAATACAATACATAAACGTATGAATATAGATTTAACTTCAAATATACCTCATTTATATATTTTTTGATACCAGTTCATACTATACCATGTATAGGCACATACATTTACAAAATAAACATTTTAACGACTACAGTTACAAACATAAAATATAGAAGGCCCCAAAGTGATACATACTACTTTAAATCCCAAATCTGAAAACTTCAAATTTTCACCAAAACTTGCCCATCTTCTATAACTTCAATTTTCATATAATAAATTTCAAAAAAAAAAATCAAAACGCTTAAATTAGAAGTTTTTGCTTACACCATAGCTCTCTAGAAAACTCAAAATCATCGACACATTGGTCGATGGGTTGAATATCAGAATACTTCAAGGTTTAAACTCAGAAAATTTAAATGAAGATATAATTATGCACAAAATAGATGTCACACATAAATACTTCAAGATTTCCAAAGGTATTTAACAGAAAAATTGTTCTTTACAGAAATTACTTTTCAACCAAAGAAAGGTTACTAAAATCTGATCAAAAACCAATAGTAATGGTTGTTTTAATACGACTTAACATTTTCAAAAATCCTCCAAAAAATTTAGGAAAATTTTAATTTCATTCAAATCAAATCTTCAATTTAAAAACTATGAAATTAAACAAGACACTCTATATCCAAGTTATTTACTTTCAAATCCACTTTCCAAAAAATCAAAAACCACTAAAACCCAACCTTTTAGTAAAAAGTTGTGGGTTTTCTCATTCTTCAATTCAAAACACTTCATCTTATTTAAATCTCATTTAAATAAATTTTCCAAAATATCCACTTCATTTCAAATAAATTGCCCTAAACAATCCCGAATATATTCTTTTAATTCAAAAACTCAATTTGTCCACAATTAAATTTATGCATCTCTTTAATGAATTTTTGTCAATGTGTCCCCTAAGTGATATAAATACTTTCTTCCTTTAAAAATGAACTCCAACCTCACAATATTTTTTTCATCGTTTACTTTCTCATGTTTCCAAAATATTTATACTTCTAAAACTATTTTCACATAAATCACATCTATTCTTCACTTTAATCAAAAATCTTTATTAACACTTGTAAATATGATAATACATAAGTTGTTTGAAAAATTCTTTCTGTAAACAACAAATTCAAAAATTACATTTTTCTTATTTTATGAAAGTAAAGATAAGATCTCGATAGCTTACTGTACTCATTGGGACTTCATGTAGTCGAATTATTTCCCTCATATAAATCTTTGCTAATGAAGTTGCAGTTCTAGTTGGCTTGACCAGAATAAAGTGAGCACTCTTAGTTAACTGGTCCATAGTAACCCATACTCCTTCATTTCCTTTTTTGGTTCTGGGTAAACCATTAATGAAATCCATCAATGCCATCTCCCATTTCCAATTTGGGATTTCCAAAAGTTGAAGTAATCCAGCAGTTTTCTGATGATCCCCTTTGATTTGCTGATAGCTCGCACACCTACTTACAAAGATAGAGATATCTTTCTTCATTTTTGGCCACCAGAATACTCTTTTCATATCCTTGTACATCTTATGAACTCTAGGATGTATACTTAATTTAGATTTGTGGTACTCTAACAAAACTTCTTGTCTCAATCCATCCATATCAGGAACGCACGATCGTCTATTCATCCTTAAAGCGCCTCGACCGTTTATCTCAAAATCCGAACATCGACCCTTCTTGATTCCTTGAACTAATTCTTCCAGAATTGTATCCTCACTTTGATTTCTCACAATCCTTTTATAAAGAGTCGGGGTAGTCAAGACCGCATTCCTGCTTAAAGCGTCTGCCACCACATTAGCCTTTCCTGGCGTATAGAGAATATCCAAGTCATAGGATGCCAGAAATTCTAACCACCTATGTTGTCTCAAGTTGATCCTTCTGAGTGAAAAGATACTTCGAGGATTTATGATCTGTGAAGAGCTCAAAATTTTCACCTAATTAAAGAAAGAAATTTACTCCTAGAATCTCTAAAAATTAGAAAGAAACTAAAGAAGGGAAAGAAGGATCCATATCCAGCAAGTAGTGCCTCCACATTTTCAATGCAAAGGCAACATCCAGCAACTTCAGGTTATGTGTAGCATAGTTCTTCTCATGAGGCTTCAACTTCCTGCTTGCATATGCAATCACTCTACCATGCTGCATCAAAACAGCGCCTAGTCCCACTCCACAAGCATCTATGTAAACCATGAATCCACTATTTCCATCTAGAACAACCAAAACTCGTGTACTGGTCAATCTCTTCTTCAATTCCTGAAATGCTTCTTCACACTTTAGAGTCCATACAAACTTCTCCCCTTTCTTAGTTAGCTTTGTCAAATGGGAGGAAATCTTAGAATAATCTTGAATAAAGCACCTATAGTATTCCGCAAAACCTAAGAAACTGCGAACCTCAGTAGGAGTCCACGATTGCTTCCATTCCTGAATAGCTGCCACATTTACCGGGTCCACCGAAATGCCATCTCCCGATACAATGTGCCCTAGAAACCTTACCTCTGATTGCCAAAAATGACACTTCAAAAACTTCGCCTTTAGGACATGTCTCCACAATGTTTCCAACACCACTTCCAAATGATGTTTATGCTCCTCCTCATATTTGGAGTAGATAAGAATGTCGTCGATGAAAAGTAGCACGAACTTATTAAGAACATCTCTGAAAACATGATTCATTAGATCAACAAAATAAGTCGGTGTATTGGTTAGCCCAAAAGGCATAACAAACCACTCAAGGAAACAATCAGGGACCCTAAACATAGTTAAGGGTATACTATCTTCAACAACCCTCAACTGATGAAATCTAGTAGCTAGATCCATATGAGACAATACAGTAGCTCCATGAAGGTGATCAAAAAGATCATCGATGCAGGGTAAGGGATACTTGTTCCTAATGGTTAGCTTATTCAACTCCCTATAATCCACGCACAACCTTAAAGATTCATCAGACTTAGCCGCAAACACCACAGTAGACCCCTAACTCGAATGATTGAGTCTAATCAATCCTCTCCGTAATAGGTCCTGGGTTTGACTTACCAACTCCTTTCTCTCCCTCGGAGCCATCCTTCGTTTAGGTTGAACCACAGGCCTTGCACCAGGGACTAAATCAATGCGGAACTCTATCTCTCGGTACAGGGGTAAACTTTTAACCTCCTCGAATACATCTGGAGAATTCTTAACAACTTTAACAGACCCTAAATTTTCTTGGGATTCTTCTAGGGCATATAGGAAACTACACATAAGAATACCAGGTTCCTTACATAATACTTTAGCAATTCTTCCTAAATTGGTTACTACTGATACAGTTCTTTCGTTACAATCTAGAACAGCTCCATATTTCAATAACCAATCCGTACCAAAAATAATGTCAAATCCATTAAAGTCTAAGACATATGGATCGCAAGAAAAGTGATGAGAAAGGTAGGAAAATGGCACATTCTCACATATCATATTCAAATGGGTTACCCTGCCTTATGGGGTTAGACACACACATAGGGTTTTCGACAATAATTGGGATAAGATGAAATTTATCTACGGATTCTAAAGAGGTAAAAATATGAGAACCACCAGTATCAAATATTGCTCGAACGAATATACCGTTAATCAGTAAGGTACCTTCAAGGACGTCTTTCCCCTTCACATTCGTTGAAGTCGATGGTTCATTCTTAATAGCGTACACCTTGGGCTGCTGCACCTTCTTCATGAGTGTGCAGTCCTTCACCATATGCCCGAGCCGATGACAATTAAAACAGAGAGTCTTCTGGACCATTGGAGAGATGGGTCCACTTTGTTGCTTCAGAACTTCACGATTCGGACAATACCTGGTAATATGTCCTTATTGCCTGCAAATATAACAACCATTATCCTTAGGCTTGCCTCCTTGACCTTCTCCCTGCTTCCCATTTCCTTGCTTCTTCCAATTTGGATTAAACTCCCTTTTATTTGGATTAATAGTACCGCCACTGGGTGTTGGTGTTGCTGTTGTTGCTAATGGCTTCTTCTTCAAAAGCACTTCATATCTCAAGGCCATGTCTACAAGATCCACAAACAATCCTTTATATGAGTGGTCGTCTTTTTATGGAAATCTTCTCTCATACCCAATATGAACATCTCATTCTTCTTTAGCGAGGTGTTAATAAGTCCAGGACCGAAATGAGATAACCCGTTAAACTTCATCTCATATTCAGCCATTGATAGGTCCTCCTGCTTGAGATCCATGAAAATTCTATATAATCGAATTTTGCCCGCAGCTGGCATGAATTGTTCTTCAAATACTTCTTTGAATCTATCCCATAAGAACTTGTCTTCCGGAACATTTGCCGTGATAGAATCCCACCATGCAGCTGCACCCTCTTGCAATTTCTAGGATGCCAAGAATCATTTCTAATCATCAGAAATGTACAAACCTTTGAGTATCTTCTCACATGAGCGTAGCCAAGCTTGTACTTCAATGATAGATTCAGTACCCTTAGAAGGTTTTCCTCCTAGGTTTGTGAAGTCCTTGCATAGAGTTGCGAAGTTTACTCGAGCCTGTACTGGAGCTACGGCCTCAACAGCTATTCCACCCCTTCTAACAATCGAGGTTCTTCCATTTGTGTTTGTTGTGCTACTGTTTCCCCTTCCTCATCCCCTTCTCGAACTCATTCTTACTACCTAGATAAAGTAAGATATCTTTAGGATACTTAGATGAGATAACTCTTTAAGAAGGGACACTGACCAAACCTATTAAACCTGATCTAACTAACAGAAATATATATATGTATCCGAATAAAATTTACAACTACATGCTCTCGAAGTTGACCCTAACCCAAAGCCTAGGTGTTCACTAAACCTAAACTCTGATACCAAATGAAACGAATCACCTTTCTTACTCTGAAAGATGAGTCATTAAGGGTAGAAGAAAAGGAAAGATAAGAAGAAACTTCACGATCATATATCCCACAGCGGAACGAAACAACATATATTAACCAACATAAGATTTTACACAGATACTTCCATAATAGTACATCAGAGTCATTAAAGTACAAGTTCCAAACCGAAACAGTTATAACTACCTGTCCTTACATCACCAATACAAAATACATACATATATACACAGTGCAATTAGATAGTAGTTAGTTAATGTTGAAGCCACCTACTCCAGCTCCTCCAAAATGCGATCGTGAGAAACCTAGATCACTTGATTACTCATAAAAATTTGAGTATCCAAGAGTTTTAAGGAAAAGAAAATAAAACTCCGGATCAGACATGGGTCTGGTGTGAGTAAACTCAAACAACTGAATTATTACATTTAAAACACTTTTAAAATCAAGGGTATCTCATAAGACCATGTTGTACATAAACACGGATGAATTTTACCTTACGATAACCAAAACGCTTTATACAAAAATCCAGTGACCCGCTTATTATCAAAAATATTTTAAATGTAATAATTCAGTTGTTTGAGTTTACTATTTTTAACTATTTTCTTCTGGATTGTTTACAGTCTTTTTCTTTAAGAATTGAGCAACAGATTTGTTATCTGTTTCTATTATGAATTGTCTATGTAAAAGGTAAATTCGTAAACTTTTTATTGCTAACAATTCTTTATCGTAGGTAGCATATTTAATTTGGGGTTTGCTGAATTTACCGGAAGAGTATGCTACAACTTCCTTTTGTTTAGCAATTAATACTCCTGCCCAAAAATGGTCAGAAGCGTCAGTTTGTAGTGTAAGTAATTCTTCATCTGAAGGAAAATAGTGGATTTTTTGATCCTTTATTAGATCTTTGATTTTTTGTATTTCTTCTTCTTCTTGTTTTTGTAAGGTAATAGGAATTTTGTCTGTATTCCATCTTCTTGGTTGTTCTCCGTTATGTTGTTTATATTTTGCTTGCTCTTCTGTTAGCTTTTTTTGTAAATTTTTGGTTTTGGCTGATAAATTAGGAATAAATTTTCTGCCATAATTTAGTAATCCTAAAAAACTTTGGAGTTCCTTTAATGTTTTGAATGGCTTAGACTAGGTAAGTCATTCTGTTTTATATTTTCTATTTTTGATCATCTTGTATATGTTCTGATAAAGCAGTAAAAAAAAAGAGTACAAATTTTTTAAAATTTCAAAAATGAAAGCTTAAGCCATTCTTTTGAGCATGATTCATTATGAGTCTGCAAACCTTCTAGCCATCTGAAATTTTTTTCAAATTTTAAGTCAATTCCACCATCTATTGTTATTGATTATTACGAAGTGGAGTAGGAAACGAACCATTGCTGTGCTCTACTTAAGTGAAGCGACGGTATAAGCTTGTGGTTGATAATTCGAGGCCTAACCCTACTATAAAGCCACGGTATGCTAGAAAAGCATTAAGGGGTATCGTGTCTAGCCGCTTAATCTAGGGTCAAAACTAATCTGATAACAATAGGACTGTGAATCTAAATTTATTATTCGAATTAAATATCTAATTGCAAAGGTTTTGTAAAACTCATAATTGAATTATGTTCAAAAGACTCTCTTTCTATGGAAAACAATAAACTTGTTGTTCTAGACACGCATAAGTGTCAATTTAATCTTAATACTGAACAATATGAGCATGTTGTTCATATTCCTACACAAGAAAACCCAAAAAATGGGATTCATAATTTTATGATTGATCTACTTCAGGAAATTAAATTAGATGTAAAAGACATAAGTAATAAATTACAAAAACAAACTACAACCTCAGGATTTGGTAAGAATACACCAACGATCCATTCGCTTAACAGCATCAGAATGGTCAAATATACCTCTGAAGAAAATAACAAAATAAACGTAGAAGAAATTGATCCCACTTATTATCAAAAATATCTAATTCTTCAGGAAAAAGAACTTACAGGAGAAATTGATAGCACAGAACTTTATTCCTATTATGAAAAACATTCAACAGCAATAAACTATTTTAAATATAAAGCAAATGAAGAAGTATCTTCATTTGAAGATTCTGAACAAGAATCTGAAGATTCCACAGAATCAGGTTATAGCTCTGATACATCAGATAAACTTATTTTCAACATAAACGCCAATGAAGCCGAATCTAGTAGAAGTGCACTATTCTTACCTCCACCAGATAGTGCTTCCGTGATAAATGATCTTAACTCTGATATAGTTATGGAAGATCAAGAACAAGAACAAAACAATCCACATACTGATCCTTACCCTGAAATGCTTAGACATGGTACGAGATCAGATTGGATTAGATTTCACTCATCTAGAAAACAACTAAAAGATTTTTATAATGAACAACCATCTTCATCTTATTCCTTAACTTTCAATATAGATAGACTTCCACATAGAAAAATAAGAAAATATATTATAACATGGCTTCAACATATAAGCGGAACAATTTATTTATTACCTCCAAATATGAGTGTAATGGAATATATACATTACGCTACCAGTTACTGGACAGGTGATGCTTTAGCCTGGTTACTAAATCTTGAAAGAATAAATCCAAATCAATTACAACGGATTAGAAATATCCAATCCAAACAAGAAGCTCTTGGGGAATTATTAAAATTATTACTAGCGGATTTTACAGGAGAAACATTCCTTGAAGATACTGACTATGAAAAACAATTATTAAAAATACAATTATGCGATATTTGTATGTTAGAAGAATTTACTGCCAAATACATAGGGCTACTTTTTCATTTAAAAAATAATGACCAAAAGGTTTTCTGGGTAAAAGGATTTTTTACAAAAATACCTTATCCATGGAATAACATTATACAAGAAAGGTATGACATTTTAAGACAAAGCACTACAGACGAAAACCATAACACGGGCTTGTTAAAAAAGGCATGTATGGATACTATGGAAAGAGTTTGTGAGCAAGCAAGTGCGCACAAACAAATGAAAAATAAAATTAAAAACTCAAAACTTGGATTTTCCTGTTGTACAAAATATACTGAAGATATTAATACTCAATTCGGATGTCCACCTAAATTCGAAAGAAAAAGAAATTTTAAAAGAAGAACAAAACCAAAATATAGAATTACTAGAAAAAAGTGGAAGCCAGAATATAAGAAGAAATTTAGAAAAGAAAACAGGTTTTCTAAGAAAAAATTTATTAAAAAGAAAAATTTCCGAAAAGGCTGCAAATGTTTTAAATGTAATAAAGAAGGACATTATGCTAATGAATGTCCAACAAATATACAAAATATTGTAATATCTAATATTGAAGAATACGGTATTAATGTTGGCACTATTGAAGATATATCTAGTGATGCTAATTCATCAGTTTATGAAATTGAATCAGTTTATTCTGACACTACTGAAAATGAAGATGAAATTAATGATTCGTTTGATAATTTTAAAATAAACATGATTACAATTAATCAAACACATAATCAAATAAAAATTATTCCACTAACTATATATGCTATACTCCCTAAAAAGGAAAAAAATAAATTCTCCGGGTTATACATTATATGCAGCCAAATGCTCTAGATTAAGACGATACTTCACAACCGAGGTATTTATAGATTTACTAATAAAAATCCCACTAGGATATTATGGGCAGATTTATAATATACCAAAACATACAAAAGAAAATATTTTTATAACACATGGATTAATCGAACCACTTTCTAAAAATAATGCTTCTATACTATTTAAAAGTACTAGTATGGAAGATAAAGATTATATTATAGAACAAGGAGATCCAATAGGATTACTTGTTTTACATAAATACGAAGATCTACCGATTATAAAAGAAGAAATATACGATCACGATACATTCACCCCATTAAGTGGTTCCACATCTAGATCATCAAGAAATAAAGAGTCAGAATCATATCAAGAATATAGGATATATATGAACACATTTACTTCTGAAGAAACATCAAACCCACAAATACAAAATAGTACAGGAGAACAATTTGAGGTCACTGATGAAGATTTAGAAAAATTAAAAGAAGCAATTCCTCACTCAGACAGAAAGGATATTTATAAACCATTAACTTTTAGATCTAGATTTCTAAATCAACATACATATATATTCGAACGAATGCAAGGAAATATAGAATTAAAAGGAGAAGAAGATTTTACTTCTATAAGCCTTTTAAATAAAAATAAAATTGAAAAACTAAAAGCTAAATATCCAAAAATGAAATATCTTCATATAGGTCTAATACAACTAAAAATAACAGGATTATTTAGAACAGGAATAGATACTCCAATAATGATAGTCTGTATGGATGAAAGAATTATCAATAACCCTTTAAATAGTATTATTGGGGGAGCTAAGTCAAATTTAGCAAATAGATTATTTGGAGTAAATATACATCCCGATTTTTGTATAGGTCTTGACGATCAAAATATAGAAAAGGCCTGTACATTATCAGTAAACCTACAAAATATTGAACTTCTATCAGGATCTAAAGTTCTTGGCATACAATGGGAACATTGTATGGCCTTAAATGATACTGCTACATTTAAATCAATAACACCCAAACAATTTGTTAAATTATTTGAAGTCGGGTTGGGAAAAACAATCCAACCTAGATTAGTAGACGTAAGACATTTGAAATTCGATAATGAAATTCAAGTTTTTGTAAAATCTCTCAAACCAAAGATACAATTGCCTACAGAATATTTTATTGCATCCGGAAATACAATTTCCACTATAACCAAACATAAAGAAGAAAGTACAAGCTCACCGAACACCTTAAATAGATCTTTGTCATACAACAAAATGTCTGAAGTTGAACTAACCCCTGATATACTAAAAAGTATCAGTCATCGTATGAGCTTTAAACAAGACAATCCGATCGAAGGAAGAACACTGAGAATACTTGACAAACAAAAAGAACAGGAATCAAACCGAATGGTTATAAAGGTTCCTACAGACAATATAAAACATCATGATTAGATCCATCGATCTAAAAAGAAAAGCTCAATTACATATATATCTTCCAATAACGATATGTATCCCTGAATATCAAGAATTCACGGTGCATGCGTTACTGGATTCTGGTGCAGAAGCCAGTTTACTACAAGAAGTATTTATACCCCAGCAACTCTGGGTACCCTTAGACAAGAAAGTAATACTAAACGACTTTATGGGAAGACAAGTTCCTGTTATTCATAAAGCAAAACATCTACAGGTACAAATACCTGACATACATGGAAATAATAAAACATACAGATTTGATTTTGCATTACTACCAAAAGAATTTGATATTGATTGCATTCTTGGGATGGACAATCTTAGACATCTCCCTCCATTCAACAAATATTATTTCGAACTCGACGGAGTTCTCGTCCCCCGAGTAACGCTACCTGCTACAATTGCACCACATTATACTCCCGCAGCACAGCGTGGTGACAAACCTGTTACATTAATTGACAATGTCAGAACACCGAAAATAGTACAACCAAAAATTTGTACCTACAATATACCAACAACAAATGAATTTGAAATATTAATACATAATATGTTAGAACCTCTCTATTCAGATAATCCATTAAAATGGTTTGATAAAGCACCAAGATATTGCCAAATCGAACTAATGGAACAATACAAAGATGCCAAAGTTCGGGTCAACAGTATCATGGTTTCACCAACTGACAAAGAGGAGTTTTCAAAACAAATAAAAGACTTGTTAGATTTAAAATTAATACAAAAAAGTTTCAGCACTCACTCATCTCCAGCTTTCTTAGTAAGAAAACATGCCGAAATTAAAAGAGGAAAAGCAAGAATGGTAATAAACTACAGAAAGCTTAATAGCTATACTAAATTTGATGGATATTTTATTCCTTCTGCTGAACATCTAACTAAACAAATCCAAGGAGCAAAATATTATAGTAAATTTGACGCGAAATCAGGATTTTGGCAATTAAAACTTGCTGATAAAAAGTCTATAGAACTAACTGCATTCAGTTGCCCACAAGGACATTTTGAATGGTTAGTTATGCCTTTTGGATTGAAAAATGCACCACAAGTATTCCAAAAATGGATGAACTCTATGTTCGGACATTTACCCTTTGTAACTGTATATATAGACGACATCCTTGTATTCTCTAACTCTGCCGAAGAACACAAGCAACATCTTCTTGCAGTCGTACAAATATTACTTCAAAATGGTGTTATTTTAAGTCCTAAAAAAATTGAATTATTTAAAAAAGAAATAGATTTTCTTGGAAAAAGAATTAAAAATGGACAAATAGAATTACAACAACACATTTATACTAAAATTAAAGATTTTCCCAATACATTCAAAACATTAAAGGAACTCCAAAGTTTTTTAGGATTACTAAATTATGGCAGAAAATTTATTCCTAATTTATCAGCCAAAACCAAAAATTTACAAAAAAAGCTAACAGAAGAGCAAGCAAAATATAAACAACATAACGGAGAACAACCAAGAAGATGGAATACAGACAAAATTCCTATTACCTTACAAAAACAAGAAGAAGAAGAAATACAAAAAATCAAAGATCTAATAAAGGATCAAAAAATCCTCTATTTTCCTTCAGATGAAGAATTACTTACACTACAAACTGACGCTTCTGACCATTTTTGGGCAGGAGTATTAATTGCTAAACAAAAGGAAGTTGTAGCATACTCTTCCGGTAAATTCAGCAAACCCCAAATTAAATATGCTACCTACGATAAAGAATTGTTAGCTATTAAATTAGCAATAAAAAGTTTACGAATTTACCTTTTACATAGACAATTCATAATAGAAACAGATAACAAATCTGTTGCTCAATTCTTAAAGAAAAAGACTGTAAACAATCCAGAAGAAAATCTTCGAAGAATTAGATTAGCTATGTATTTGGAAATCTTTAACTATGATGTCAAATACATTCCAGGATACACTAATTTTGCTGCTGATCTTCTTACCAGGTTATGAAAAATGGATGACGAAGATATAAAAAGAATCAAGGAATTATTAGAAACTATGAAAAGGCAGGAAGATTTCCAACAAGCAAAATCATCCAAAAAAGCAAAGCAAACCTCCAAAGAGGCTTCTTCTTCCTCGCAAGTATCCGAGGACAACAGTACTCCCACAGGAGTAAAGGAAGAAAAGGTCCAACAGACCAAAACTATTCAAACAACCAAAGGAAAGGCAACACCTTCCAGTGCAACTCAGAAATTTGTTCCAATGAACAAAGGAAAGGCAATTGCTCCCACAGGAGTACAAAGACCATACGTATCGTCCGTGGTCAAAGACTGGTACAATCTGGAGATGAAAGCCTCAAATCCAAACTTATATGATAACTTCAATGGATGCTTTAAAGCCATCCAATCTTCAGACCACAGGGCTGCAAATTTCTGGTTAACACAACTAGAAAAAACTTATTTGGGACTAAAACATACAATATCCCAAAAGGAGAAAAAATTACAAGACACTCAAAAACTAGTGTCTAAATTATCTCAACATTCTTTTACATCTAGGTCTGAAGCCCTAGATTTAAAGGAAGCAGAATTGTTCACTGACAATTCAGCTGAACACAGCCAATTGAAAACAATATTTGCGCAAATGCAAACATCTGATCTCGTAAATCTAAGAATTCAAGACTTTCTAGAATTACTTAGACTTTATGAGATAAACAACACGAAAACCAAAGAGATGGAAGCGGAAATGACGGTACAAGACATGATCTCTCTGTATCAGCAACATCTCATAGATGAAAGCAACCTTCTTCTATTTTTCAAAAAATTAGAAGACACAGAGTTCACAAAACTCTTAGAAAATGAAGAATTAATTCTCAATAACAACAGAAGACCATGCTTAATAGCTTGTTTTTCTGAAATACAAAAATATCAAAAACATATCAAGAAAGGCTTGGTGCACGAAATCTATGTCAACACAAGCCATCCTGAAGAATATACAGGTTATATTCCAGATATATGTACAGCAAAACTTGTCGAGCATTCAAGCAGGTTTTTTACCATGTTCATGTTCAAAGTAAGGAGCATTTGGGAAGAAAGACAATATATACGTCTTTATCCTTCTATTCAGTTATGGGAATTACACAGAGTAACTGAAAACCCCACACATGAATTTGTTAAATTCAATCGAAAAGAATTTAATGAAGAAACTGAACGACTCCTAGCAGCACAAGAGTTCTTTTCTGAAGCCATTAACAAAGGCGAAGTCGGATCACACTCCGCAACTGAAAGCAAAACCATATTGCTATTAGACTACCTATCAGCCTTTGAACCATCTACAGACAGAATAATGAAAGTTCAACGATTTTTAGATAGTCTCAAAATTGGGCCAGTAGGAACAATGGCTCAAGAAGAATACTTTGAAGAGCAAGTGGAAAAAGAACGATCAAGACAAGACTCTATAATGCAAGACACTATGGGGACCGACCCTTTTGATGACGAATCTCTAGCTAATCTAGAGATTCACAATTGAATCAGAAGCATGGTGGACCACATTCCAGAATAAAAGGACAGAGAATCTAGCCTCTATACTAGAGTAACCTTTACAGCTTACCTCCTGCAAAAATAAACTAAGGGACACATCCTCAACCTATAAGGGACACATCCTCTACCTATATGGGACACATCCTCTACCTATAAGGGACACATATTAGCCCTATTATGGACACATCATGCCTCAGAAATAATAAATAAAGAAGAAATGAAGCTATAAAGGGAGGACTCAATTCAGAAGAAGGATCATCCGAAAAACCATCTTCTTCAGTTTCTTTCTTCTCTTAATATTGTATCTGCAAACCTTGTAATATTATCTAGTATTGTAATAAAATTTTAGTTTCTGCAAATAGTATCTGTTGCTGTTTATTTTTTCTGCTTTCAAAGTAAGGTGCTTCAAATTGTCGTTGGCTTGATTTTGTGCTAAAGTAGTGATTTCCATGCATTTTCCTAATCCTAAGTATAGATCCATTGTTCATAATGATTTGGCATCCATTTTACTACATGTTAACCTATGCAAGCTCATTCATCAAGATTATAGAGATATTGCTCATGTTTTCATGCTTGTTAGACTTTTGACTCTTTAATTACGAAATTGCCATTATTGTTATAATTGTCTATTTATATCATATTTGAATGCTTGTTTACTTGGATTAATGTTTTATTTGATTGATTGCTATGAATTAGATGATTGATGATTTGATTTAGACAAGATGGTCGAAGATGATTCAAAAGCTAAGGGAAAGGCTCTTGAATTGGAAAAGCTGCTCGTGGCATATGTAGCGGATGATGAAGCTCATATGGATAGATTCGATGATGATGTTGAGATGAAGCTTTGCTATGATGATGATGAGGCGAAGTATGATATGAGATAGCCTTGGTCTAATCCAGACGGGATCATTCCAAGCAGATTGATAACTCGGTGAAATGGTTTGAGTTTGAGGATAATGGTTTGCTCGAGAGGCGCTTGAGCTAGTATGGAAATGGAAATAGTCGTCGAGGAGGGTGACTAGAAGGCTGAGATCTCATCGTTATTGAAGGTTCTAGCATGCTCAAAGCAAGAGTACGTTGGGCAGATTTGAGAGTCCCCGAAGGCTACTGATTGGTAGTTAAGTACTCTGGGCAGATTCGATAGTCCTAGGCACGGGTCACGATGACGTGCGGAGTTATGTCTAGAACCGGGGTTTCCATTAGCCCTTGACGAAAGGATGAAATAATGAGCCGGTCATTCAATTAACGATGATATCGAAGCAATGATAACAGTGATAGCCAGAGTCATGGATGTTTGGTTGTATCGTCATTCGGTCTCAAGAGCGGTATTTTCTGGGTGCTTATCTGATCTTGGTTTAGGCCTTGGGGGTTTGTACTTGGAAAACATCGCCCTTGACTCGAGTGATAATTGCTTTACTTTAAATTGTATGCTTTGCTATGTTTGCTTCTACTTAGTGTGTGTCTGGGGGCTATCACTGTAGAAAGAGGTGGAGTGGGAGGGTTGTATTCCTATTCCTTTTTCCTTTATGCTCTTTTGGTATGTTGTTAGTTAATTTACCGCTCACTAAGACTGTTGTCTGACTCAAGGCTTTATGTTTTATCTCTTATTGCCTTGGGCTGTTCGTCCATTTTGGGACGGGCAGACTAGGTAGCAAGTGACAGGTGCTATTCTTGCTTTCCACGATGCTGATGACGAAGACGAGCTGGAGGATTGCATATTATATTTTTTTTTACTATATGCACTGGATGTTCCGCTGCTTGTATATTCCCTGAGTGTTATGTAGTGAGGCTTGATGTATTGACTGTTCAGATGTTTGTATCCAACTATTATGAAGTTTTATTGATGAGATTCTATTCTGTGAAGCTTCACTATATATATATTCTATTGTATTTTGTCCATGCGCTGTGAGTAATACGATAGATTCTGTTGTTTAAATTTACCCTGGCAATCGTCCATGGTCGCCTGGCACACTTTACAGCGCACTATCTCTAGGGTCGGTGCAGGGTTCATGGGCGGTCGTCACATTTGGTATTAGAGCATTGGTTAATCGATTTTACCCAACGCTCGCTGACGTAACTACGTATGAGAGACGTAATTGTATTTTGATGGATGATTACTATATATAATATAGTAGCTTAGTAGAGTTTGAGTCCTTTATGCAGTTGTTTCTCTAGGTGTGCTAATCATTCCTTTTTATAGATATTAAGGATGAGTCGAAGAGGGAGACCAGCTGCTAGGGAAGGCCGTGCTACAGAGGGGGCTGATGATTATGCTACTATGTTCAAAGCTATGATGACTTCGATCATGAGAAGGATGCCAGCTCCG
The DNA here is from genome assembly GCA_030737815.1 of Allium fistulosum. Classification (NCBI taxonomy): domain Eukaryota; kingdom Viridiplantae; phylum Streptophyta; class Magnoliopsida; order Asparagales; family Amaryllidaceae; genus Allium; species Allium fistulosum. Next base: position 1,392,838,477 of record CM060902.1, read on the forward strand.
GGGCCATCGGTGGATGTTGGAGTTCAAGTTCAAACTCCAAAACTGGTAGATTTTGCTAAGTTGTGCAAGGATTATACTGCTCTTGGAGGAAAGGTTTTCTTGGGAACGGAACCAACCATTGAAGTCCAGAGATGGATAGATGCTTGTAGAAGGATCTTTAGTGATTTGGGAATTGAGGATGCAACTAAGAGGAAGTTAGCATCAAGGCAGCTTCAAGGAAGAGCTTCTGATTGGTGGAACTCTATCACTATTGATACTCCGGAGGAAGAGATCACTTGGGAGCAATTCCATGCCAAATTTGAAGCTAAGTTCATTTCTACAGCTCAGAAGTCTGTTCTGTTCAAGAAGTTTGTGGAGCTCAAGCAAGGTGGAAGACCAGTTCTTGAGTATGTTTCTGAGTTTGAAGCTTTGTCCAAGTATGCCCGGTCATATATAGAATCTGCATATCAGAAGAATGAGAAGTTTGTGACAGGCTTGGACAGTTATCTTGGGAGGCAGTTGGTGGATCATTTGGACGATCCATTTGAGAAGCTTGTAGAGAAAGCTCTGAGGCACGAGAATCTGTTTCCTAAGGAAGGATCTGTTGTTGCTGTGACCAGGGAAGAGTCTAAACCCCAGCAGGGTGGAAACAAGAAGAGGAAGCAGCAGCAGCAAAAGGGTAAGGATGGCCAGAAGAAGCCGAAGGGCGAGGTGACCTGCTTCAATTGTCAGCAGAAGGGCCATTTCTCCAGGGATTGCAAGAATCCTAAGGTGCCGATGAAATGCCACAACTGTGACAAGCCGGGGCATATCAAGAGAAATTGTCCAGAACCGAGGAAGGACAAGCAGATTGTGCAAGCTTATGCTTTGGGAGCTGTTCCATCATCTTCGAAAGCTCCTACTACTGAAGAGAAAGGAAAGAGTGTAGTGGTTCAAGGTACTCTTTTCCTATGTGGTGTTCCAGTTAGAGTGTTATTTGATACTGGGGCGTCGCATTCTTTTGTTTGTAATGAACTTGTAGGCCGGTTGGGTTTAGAACCGGACATTGTTGATAGACCATTGGTTGTGACTAATCCAGTTGGGGGTTCGTCTTGTTAGTGTATGCTATGCCGTGGTTTGATTGTATCGAGTCATGATTGCTCTTTTGTTTGTGCTTGTTTTGTTCTGAACTTTGCGGGGTTCGGAATTATTTTGGGTATGGACCGGCTTAGGAAGTATGCGGCAAAGGTTGATTGTGAAAGGTTGGAGGTGACAGTCGAGAATGTGGAGGGGCGAAAGTTTGTGATACGATGTAAGCATGAAGAAGGCGTCTTCATGAGCTTCATGTATTCACTGGTTGTTCCACGGGATGGACTGTCATCTGTGCCAATCGCTAATGGATTTGAGGATGTCTTTGACGAGGTCAAAGGGTTACCGCCGCATAGAGAGATCGAGTTTCATATAGATCTAGTTGAAGGAGCCAGACCTGTTGTGATGCCTCTTAGGCGGATGGCGCCTAGGGAACAGCAGGAGTTGAGGGTGCAGGTTGATGATCTTTTGCAGAAAGGATTCGTTCGGCGTAGTGTGTCCGAATGGGGTGCACCAGTTGTATTTGCAACCAAAGCGGATGGATCGTTGAGGTTGTGTGTGGATTATCGTGAGCTGAATAAGGTGACTAAGAAGAACAAGTATCCATTGCCGAGAATAGATGACTTGTTTGATCAGCTTCACGAAGCTAAGGTGTTTTCTCAGATGGATTTGGCTACGGGATTTCACCAGTTAAGAGTGGCTAAGGATAGTGTGCCGAAGACTGCTTTTAGGACACCATCCGGTTTCTTTGAGTGGCTGGCAATGCCGTTTGGATTGACTAATGCACCAGCATATTTTGTGGATCTTATGAATAGAGTGTTCAAAGATCAGTTGAGCAAGTTCGTGCTAGTGTTCGTGGATGATATTCTGATTTATTGAAGAACTGAAGAAGAGCACAAGACGCACATGCGTATTGTTTTGGAAATCTTGCGGAAACATCAGCTGAAGGCTAAGTTTTCGAAGTGTCACTTCTGGAAGAGTGAAGTGAGGTTCTTAGGCCATATTATTTCTGGAAATGGAATAGCGGTTGATCCCGCTAAGGTGGCAGCAATCCAGGATTGGGTTAGACCTAAGAATGCATCTGATGTGAGAAGTTTTCTTGGATTAGCAGGATATTATCGTCGGTTTATCAAAGACTTTTCCAAGGTAGCTGCACCGTTAATAGGATTGACGAGAAAGAACCAAGTATTCAGATGGGATGCTAAGTGTGAGCAAGCTTTCGGAATCCTGAAGGAGCGACTGACAAGTGCTCCTTTTTTGACTATTCCAAGTGGGAATGATGAGATGGTGGTTTACACCGACGCATGTGGTACTGGACTTGGAGCAGTGCTGATGCAGAAGGATAAAGTTGTTGCGTATGCAAGTCGACAACTGAAGCCGCATGAAAGGAATTATCCGACTCATGATTTGGAGTTAGCGGCGATTGTTTTTGCTCTGAAGATGTGGATACATTATCTATTGGGAGTTCGATTCGAGTTGTTTACAGATCATAAGTCATTGAAGTATCTTTTCTCCCAAAAGGATTTGAATCTTCGGTAACAACGGTGGCTAGAGTTTTTAGCATCATATGATTTTGGTATAGCCTATACTCCGGGAAAGGGTAACACAGTGGCAGATGCGTTAAGTCGAAGACATGCAGGATTGGGAGTCATGTTTTCAGAATGGAAAAATATCGAGTATTTAGCTGGATTTGACTTCAAGCCCAGATGTGAATTGGAACCTGAAATGTTGGCAAACTTATCGATAAGACCGACTCTTGTGGAAAGGATTGGTGAGAGCCAAAAGCGAGACGATAAGCTTGTCAAGATTATCCGTGATTTGGAATCTGGATTGGATCCAGGAAAGGATAAAGGATTCGAGGTCGATCGAGAAGGTTGGCTTCGGAAACAAGGGCGACTAGTTGTTCCCGATATAGATGAATTAAGGAGTGAAGTTCTGAAGGAAAGTCATCACTCGAAGCTGACAATTCATCCAGGTGGAAATAAGATGTATCGGGATATGAAGAGAACCTATTACTGGGAAGGTATGAAGAAGGATGTTGGAAATTTTATTTCCAAGTGTATGAACTGCCAGTTGGTAAAAGCCGAACAGAAGAAACCAAGTGGATTGCTTTAGCCGTTAGAAGTTCCTACATGGAAGTGGGGGCAAGTATCGATGGATTTTATTGATGGATTACCTGGAACAAGAGCGGGAAATGAAGGAATTTGGGTTATTGTAGATCGTCTGACTAAGAGTGCAAAATTCATTCCTGTTCGATCGACTAGGACTGCATCAAAATTGGCTGAGTTATATGTTAAGTGGATAGTTCGATTCCATGGTATTCCAAAGAGTATAGTGAGCGATCGAGACCCATTGTTCACTAGTGGATTTTGGAAGAGTTTCCAGGAAGTTTTGGGAACCGAGTTATGTTTGAGTACAGCTTATCACCCTCAAACAGATGGTCAGACCGAGAGAGTCAACCGAGTTTTGGAAGATCTTCTTAGAGCTTGTGTTTTGGATTTCGGAGGATTATGGGAAGATCACCTTCATTTGGTGGAATTTTCGTATAACAACAGTTACCATTCAAGCATTGGTATGGCACTGTATGAAGCATTGTATGGAAGACCGTGTAACTCTCCGACATGTTGGTTAGAGACAGGAGAAAAACTGATGCTTGGGCCAGAGATGATTCGACAGACTTCGAATTGCATAGAGATCATTCGGCAACGAATGAAGGCAGCCCAAGACCGACAGAAAAGTTATGCCGATAAGCGTCGTAAGGATTTGGAATTCGACGTAGGTGATATGGTTTTTGTGAAGATTTCTCCACTAAAGAATGTTATTCGATTCGGGAAGAAAGGAAAATTGACTCCGAAATTTGATGGACTATTCCCGATCATCGAGCGAATTGGAAAGATCGCCTACAGATTGGAGTTACCAGAAAAGATGTCGAGTGTGCATAATGTTTTTCATGTATCATATCTACGGAAGTATGTGCACGACTCGAATACAGTGGTTTCTGCTGATAGCTGTGAAGATTTCGAAGTTGATCCAGTCGATAAGAGACCTCGTAAGCCGCTTCGTGTTGTGGAAACCGACACGAAACAGCTTAGGAGAAAGGTAGTTAAGTTGCTCAAGATACAATGGAGTGATGATGATAACGACTGTACATGGGAGGTGGAAGAGAGGATGAAAGCAGCTCATCCTGAACTCTTCAAGGTATGGCCCTAAGGTGTCGTGTCATCTAACGACATTGTAACTTGTTCTAAGTTTTAGAATTCTGCATGCTAAGCTAGAATTGGATGCATGGTTTGTTGATTGCTATGGATGGTAGGCATGCAGAATAGCCTTTGTTTGCTCTTGTTTGTTTGGAATTTCGGGGGCGAAATTCCTAAGGGGGAGAGAATGTAACGACCCGTATTTTTACGGATCGAAACATTGTAAAACAGTTGACATTTAGTCGCATTGTTGGTAAGTCGTCCAGAGTCTAAGTCTTAGGTCGTATGAGGGTTTGGAGCGACCAAGGGAAGTTGGCGAGTTAAGGGGTAGGCGGCTTAGTGAAGTGGAGCGACCTAAGGATTGGAACGACCTAAGAAGTTAGGTCGTGTGGTGGTTAGGTCGTATGGTAGTTTAGGTCAGTCGAGCGACCTAAGAGTTGACGACTTATAGAAGTTAGCGACCTAGTAGACTGGATGAGGTAAGGACTTAGGTCGTATAAGAGATAAGTCGTGGGGTAGGTTAGGTCGTGTAAGCGACTTAAGAAATAGGCGACCTAAAGAAGCGGCGACCAAAGGGTTAGCGGTATAGGAGTTAGCGAGTTAACGACCTAGGAGATAAGCAGGTTAGCGACTTAAGGAAGTTAGGTCGGCAACGACCTAAGAAGCTGGTGGTAGCAGTGGGTGACCTAAGGAAGTTAAGTCGTAAACGGCTTAGGAGTTAGGTCGTGAAGCATTAGGTCGCGAGGTGTTAGGCCGTAACCTAGTTAAGTCGCATAGGTTAGGTCGCGACTTTGTTAGGTCGCTAAGTCGCATCTTTGTTAGGTCGTAACCTAGCTAAGTCGCGTGAGTTGTAGGTCGCGTGAGTTGTTAGGTCGCGCAAGGGCTTAGCAGTTAGGTCGCGGATGCGCATGTGTTAGGTCGTAGGTTGGGATTGTTAGGTCGTAGGGTTTTAGGTCGTAGGTCGTGGACGACCTAACTCCGAGTGAGCGACCTAAAGTGATTTAAGCCTATAAATAGAAGGGTTTCTCTCCATTTTTGGGATCCGGATTTTGAAGCGACGAAGTGCTGCCATTTTGAGAGCTCGACTTCTATACTTCTTCACTTCTTTTCTCCACTCTAATCTAGTGATTCCTTCCATCCAAATCGAAGATCAAATTGAAGATTCAAGAGCTTAGATTGAAGATCTACATCCTTTGAAGAGAGATTTCATCGTTTGAAGCGGATTTGTGATAGATCAAGTTAGATCCTTCGCTGTCCAGATCTGAAGTGTGTTGCTTTGGGGTTGTTTAGGTGATTTGGTGAGTAGTGATTATCTCTCACACGGATCCAAAGGAGTATATCGGATTGTTGGCTAGATTTTGTGCTAAAGTAGTGATTTCCATGCATTTTCCTAATCCTAAGTATAGATCCATTGTTCATAATGATTTGGCATCCATTTTACTACATGTTAACCTATGCAAGATCATTCATCAAAATTATAGAGATATTGCTCATGTTTTCATGCTTGTTAGACTTTTGACTCTTTAATTACGAAATTGCCATTATTGTTATAATTGTCTATTTAGATCATATTTGAATGCTTGTTTACTTGGATTAATGTTTGATTTGATTGATTTCTATGAATTAGATGATTGATGATTTGATTTAGACAAGATGGTCGAAGATGATTCAAAAGCTAAGGGAAAGGCTCTTGAATTGGAAAAGCTGCTCGTGGCATATGTAGCGGATGATGAAGCTCATATGGATAGATTCGATGATGATGTTGAGATGAAGCTTTGCTATGATGATGATGAGGCGAAGTATGATATGAGATAGCCTTGGTCTAATCCAGACGGGATCATTCCAAGCAGATTGATAACTCGGTGAAATGGTTTGAGTTTGAGGATAATGGTTTGCTCGAGAGGCGCTTGAGCTAGTATGGAAATGGAAATAGTCGTCGAGGAGGGTGACTAGAAGGCTGATATCTCATCGTTATTGAAGGTTCTAGCATGCTCAAAGCAAGAGTACGTTGGGCAGATTCGATAGTCCCTGAAGGCTACTGATTGGTAGTCAAGTACTCTGGGCAGATTCGATAGTCCTAGGCACGGGTCACGATGACGTGCGGAGTTATGTCTAGAACCAGGGTTTCCATTAGCCCTTGACGGACGGATGAAATAATGAGCCGGTCATTCAATTAACGATGATATCGAAGCAATGATAACAGTGATAGCCAGAGTCATGGATGTTTGGTTGTATCGTCATTCGGTCTCAAGAGCGGTATTTTCTGGGTGCTTATCTGATCTTGGTTTAGGCCTTGGGGGTTTGTACTTGGAAAACATCGCCCTTGACTTGAGTGATAATTGCTTTACTTTAAATTGTATGCTTTGCTATGTTTGCTTCTACTTAGTGTGTGTCTGGGGGCTATCACTGTAGAAAGAGGTGGAGTGGGAGGGTTGTATTCCTATTCCTTTTTCCTTTATGCTCTTTTGGTATGTTGTTAGTTAATTTACCGCTCACTAAGACTGTTGTCTGACTCAAGGCTTTATGTTTTATCTCTTATTGCCTTGGGCTGTTCGTCCATTTTGGGACGGGCAGACTAGGTAGCAAGTGACAGGTGCTATTCTTGCTTTCCACGATGCTGATGACGAAGACGAGCTGGAGGATTGCATATTATCTTTTTTTTTACTATATGCACTGGATGTTCCGCTGCTTGTATATTCCCTGAGTGTTATGTAGTGAGGCTTGATGTATTGACTGTTCAGATGTTTGTATCCAACTATTATGAAGTTTTATTGATGAGATTCTATTCTGTGAAGCTTCACTATATATATATTCTATTGTATTTTGTCCATGCGCTGTGAGTAATACGATAGATTCTGTTGTTTAAATTTACCCTGGAAATCGTCCATGGTCGCCTGGCACACTTTACAGCGCACTATCTCTAGGGTCGGTGCAAGGGTCATGGGCGGTCGTCACAATAGTAAATGAACGATATCTTTGAATTTAAAAGGTATTTAAAGTTGAATATTTGGATTTGAACTGATAGGATATTTTATTTTATTAAAATGATTTGAAATGATAGTAAATGAACGATATCTTTGAATTTAAAGTTAAATATTTGGATTTGAACTGATAGGATATTTTATTTTATTAAAATGATTTGAAATGAAGTTTTGTAAGGATATGATATTTTATTTTATTAAAATGATTTGAAATGAAGTTTTGTAAGGATATGATATTTTATTATATTAAAATGATTTGAAATGAAGTTTTGAAATGATATGAAAATTTAAATATATGGAAATGGTTTGGAATTGATTTAATCTTTATTTTGATAAAGATATCGTTTGAAATGATATTTTATTTTGAAGTAAAGTATTGTTTTTAAAAGTTATAACCACGGGTTATAATAACGATTGGTTGGCAAAGAGACCGGGATCAGATATGGACATACTCTTTGTCGATACCGAAAACCACTTTGACAACCGTGTACGCGGTGGAGATTCCAGAATGAAGTAGGATGGTGGCGACGTTCTTAAGGTATGTTACGTGGACCCAACTCCCGTGAGTTGGCATAAGGTGGCTAAAACAGGAGCGATCTCGGACCAGTGAGGTAGCACCTCTTCTCGGACACATTTCTTCGATATTATACTCTTACTTGTGATTGATTAGATGGCCATCCTCTGATTTTGGAGTGTTGTTCGAGGTGGACGGTAGTGGCTGCTATGCGCTCCATCAGTCCGTGTGCGTAATTGGTATATCTACCCTGGCATTGCCTAGTTGTGCCGTGTCACCTACCATATCGAGCTTTACTACGATTATGATTTTAATATCCGACCGCGTTAAGGTTCTCCTTCCCCTTAACGCTATTTTCTATATGATTATACTTTACTGATTAGACACTACTGTATATAGCGTATATTACTATATAGTAAATAGTTTAACGGATCCTTAGAGGATGGGCGGTCCCAAGCATCTTCTAAGTTACTTGTACCCTTATTACAGTTCGCTTGAGTTGGTTTACATTATATAAGTATATATTGTCCTGACTCGAGTGTTTTGTGTTTTGCTTTACGCTCGGGTCAGCCTGAGTTATTCACAGATTTGGAATTCCACTCTCTTGGAGATTTGAATCGCTGGAGATTATCTGCTTGTCATGTCCTATCTATTTCAATTCCGTTGTTCTACTCAGCTTGTACTTGGTTATTATATTGAGACTTTTGTTGTATTCTATTTCTTCTGTTATATCTCATGTAACTCTGATATATTTATATAGTAACTTCATGAACTACTATTTCTTTTACTTCCGCTGCATTATTTTACTCCGTGTCTGTGATCTGTGATTATATTTATTTACTGCATACTCTGAGATTTGCCAAATTTTATTTACAACGCGGTATTTTGAGCAATTCAACTCCGGCATGAGTGTCTACCTATGCACTTATAATGGATGCGAATGGTTGAAAATATCGGGTCGTTACAGTTGGTATCAGAGCTTTGGCTTTGAGGCAAAATTTAGAATGTATGGTAAATTTATTTACAGAATCACTTTCGTTCGAGTTTGAATCTCTTCCTTTTGATTCGATTTCCTTTGAATTTTGGAACGTTCCCTGCGGTTCCAAAATCCATTATTGTTCCTCACTATTCATCTTCTTTTGATTCTGGAGTATCTCATAACTCCACTTCGAATGATCTTTGTAGTGAATTGGCGGTCTCGCCAATATTCTAATTTTCTTGTAAAGGGGTGAAACTCCTTTACAATAGCATCGATTCACCAAAGATTTTATATCCTCGGTTTAGATGCTAGTATCGCTTACTATCCCAAACTCTATCTCTTGAGGTCGAATGTAGATTTACTCTAGAAATCCACATCGATCTTATTCTTTAAGTCACGGTTGACCCGGTTAAGGTTGCCCGTGATTTATATAAGCTTATCCATCTTCCTATTCTGTTATTTAATCATCTCATCCTTGTTCCAACTTATTTTCAAATCAGAATTTCATTTGATTTGAGTTAACCAAATTTGAATCTCTATCCTTCTTTGAAAATCAATTCCTTTATAGTGTATTTGTAAACTAATATTTAAAATTAAAATGTTTAAATATTGTGTTGTTTGAGTTGTTGATGTTGAATTGGGTTTCCGATCGATTCGTCTGATCAACGCTATCGATAGGATTTCTAAAACACTTTGACAGAACAAACTGACACAATATTATTTTAAAATTTGGTTAATGAAATAAATTTTGAGATATAAGTAAATTTATGGAACTTATCATTTATAGTTCTATAAATGAATTTATAAATAGTTGTTTATAAATTTATTTGGGAACTGAAATGAATTTAAAACAAGAAATTTAAGAATTTAATTTTCGATGGATTTCAAACCTTGTGTTTAAAGTTGTAAAAGGATATATTATTTAAAGTATTTCTAAGTAGAAATATGTTTGTAAAGGATTTTAAAGTTTAAAAATTTAGTGCTCTTCTCTTTGTCGCTGGAAAATAATTTCGGTGATGACTGCAGCATATCGACATTCATTTTCGAGTTTTGAACTGAAGAGACCGTTCCGTAGTCTTACTACAGCTTTGTTTTGAAAGATTTAATTTATTTGAATTTCTAAATATGATTTGATTTATAATATATATATATAGATATATGATTTAAATTGATTTGACATATTATGTACATATATTTATTTATCTCTAACTGGTTTAAAGGAAATCGAAAATTAATTCTTACTTTTTTTTCTTCTTAAAGAATAATTTCAATTATAAAAAGAAAAATCAAAAATTTGGATAAATGATTCAAACTTGAGATAATTGAATTGGAAAGTTTTACTTGTATAACACACAATTTCATTCCAATATAACTTACCAAAATTACACAGAAGTTGAATATGAAATTGGATAATATACAATATAGAAAGGATTTTTATAAATAAAATATGAGTGGTTATAATAAATGTTATACACTTAAATTTTAGTTATAAAAGATTAACATAGGTAAATAGTGAAAAAGGGATTTAAAGAGATTTTATTTAAATAACTTAATAATCAAATTTGATTTAATATGGAACCTTAAGTCTAACCTAGGAATTTTAATAAAAGTTATTTCCTGAAATGAATACGTTGTATAATAAATAATGTATCTTTGAATAGATAAAATAAAAAAATACATTTGAATTGGACGTTTTGTAATAAAGTTTATTTAACTTGAATTCATAGTTTAATTGATGTCTAAATGAATAAATGTGTAAAGAAATTTGATTGTTATATTTGCTATGATAAATATTTTATTTATGAAATTGATATGTCTTGAAAAATGAATAATTATGATTTAAATAGTTAAAATGTATTTTAACATCACTAAAACTTGATAATTGAGAATTTGGTTTTCAAATGGAAATTTTAAGTGTAACTTATTAAAGGAATATCTATTTGTGAAATGGGTATTTTAAAATAAAGTGTTAGGTCATGTGTTAAATTAAGAGTTAAGTAAAATAGTGAACTTTTGACTTAATAAACGAAGTATAGTTTAAATTGGATATTCCATTCATAAAGGTTTGTTTTAATAAGTCATAAGTTAAATGATATCCAAATAAATATTTCTGAAATTAAACTGATTTGAAATACTAATATATCTACTGTAGCATTTTATAAGTGCTGCTATTTTGAAAATACAATGTTTTGGAAATTTTATAATTGAATGAGCTTAGAAATGTTACAACTTTAAAATGAATATTATTTGACCTTGAATTAAAATGGTTTAAATAAAGATTAATTTAAAAAAAAAAGATGTTATGGTTTTCTAAGTATTATGTTTTTTTTGAATAACATTTCCAAAGTGTTATGATTTTAGTAGTATTATTTCCAAATGATAAACATCCCTAAATTGTTATGATTTCAAAGCGTTATGGTCTCAAATTTATTATCTTATTTTTTTTTTCAAACTATCTTTTGGTTGTCCTTATTTCTCTTATCTTGTTACAGAATGGGAAGGCTATTGCTTATACCAGTCTGTTTAGAAATCTTTCTATAATCTTTGATAATCTTTGTTACTCATCTGGATCTGAACACTGTTTTTCCATTCATAGACCGTCGGTCAAGGGAAAAGGGTGATTCAGACTCTAGAGGATCTTTTTCGTGCTTATATTCTTGATTTGATCACCTCCATCTTCTTAAACTTACCTATAACAATAGTTATCAGGTGTAATTCCAATCTTCTTATCATCTTATTTTAATCTTATTTCATTCTATCTTTTTCTGTGCTTTCCCGTACCTCGTTCCTTTTCGGGGACGAAAAGTTTTGAGTGGGGGAGAGTGTAACAACCCTGTATTTTTCAAATATTTTTAAATTGATTTTTCCAGATTCAAAAGCTTTATTTATGAAAAAGAATAAATTTTGTTATTTTAAGTATAAACTTTGATTTTGATGTGGATTAGAATTCCAAATATGACTAAATTTAATATTTCCAGAAATTGTGAATTTTGGTCAAATAGTCAAACTTTGACTTTTAAATTTAAATTTTAAATATTTGAAATTATAAATTTTATCTTTTATTATGACAATAGATTTAATAACTTGAATACTGCTTTTCGTTTCGTTGGAAACGGAGTTAAAATGTAAAAGTTATGTACATTTCAATTTTTAGTATAATTTGTTTTATTGTGCAATTTTGCCTATTTTAAATTTTATAAATCATATTTTTCTTTCTTATATTTTATTTAATATGTGTCAATATGTTAATTTATGTGTATTTTCATCTCTAAATATTTCAAAAATAATAATAGAATTTTTCCAATGTTTACTGTGTTGATTTCCTATTTTTAAAGGCTGTTTTCTTATTTTCTGCTATTTTCTTCATTAAAATTATATTTAAATTAAATTTTATATATTTACTTTGTGAATATATTTTTATTTTATGTTATTATTTATGTTTAGAAATATATTACAAGCTCATATGAATTTTTCTAAAATTTATTCTATTCAATTTCAAATTTTCTAGACTAGTTTACTATTTTTAGCCATTTTCTTAATTTAACTTTATATGATTGATAAATATTTATATAAACTATTATATTTTGATAAAATTTCGAAATTTTATCTGGGATTATTATTTTTTTCAGAAATATAAAGTTATAAAAATAAAATAAAGTAATATGAAAGGCCCTAAACCTTCTATCTTCCTATGGGCTTTTATAGTCCACTTTTTTTACGTTTTAACCTAACCTTTCACCAATTAACCCTAACTATTCCTCATTCCTTTTTTTGCAGCCTTCTTTCTCCTGTTATTCACGAATTTTCAAGCTCCAAAACCCTAAAAAAAGTCATGGCCTCCATCTTGAAAAAAAAAAGGTAAATCCCTCTTTTCTTTCTACTTTTTTTTCTTACTTTTTCTATGCAATTTTGCCTTGTTTTCTCCCTTGTTTAGATCGGCTTCTCCCCCTTGTTCCACGGCCACCACCTCCTTCCATCTCTTCCAGACCACCACCATCATCTACCCCACCAGATCTGACCATGGCCGAACCCCCTTGATGGCCAAACCCCTCAAACTACAACCTAGATGCCTAGATTCATGCTTATTTCACCTCTACATGCTCATCCACTTCAACCACCACCCAAACCACCACCATAGCCGCCACCACTCCCCTGACCTAACCTCGACACACCCCTCCCCACCTCTGTCCAGTCATGACACACCACAGGCCGAGCCCAATCCCCATGGCCGAGCCCTTGTTTTGACCAAAAACCACCTAGTTCCCTTCAAAACCACATCACCTCCTCATGTACAAACTCCACCTTGTCTTGCCTTGAACCCGAGCTATGTTAGCCCAAACCTGACCCAAAACTTGACCACATCTGAACCACATCAGACCCCAAAGCCATACCAAACAATAGAGAAGGCAAAGCAAAAGACTGCGTAGTCGTATCTCCTTTTATTTCAATGATATTGCATTTTAAAGTCGTATTGAATTTTGCTGTTTTGATTGTTTGTTTTGGGTTGTACACAAGAGTTGTAGATTGGATTCGCTCTCCACTCAAGTCCGTAGTCTTGTCATCGTGCTTTTGTTTCCATTGTGTCATTGTTTTTGATATCTCCAGCACAAACATGTGAGTTATTCTCACCAGACAATATGTACCTATATAACTAGTAAATTGACACCCTATGAATCTGTAGAAATATATTATCATGTTATACTTGACTATGTTATGATCATATGATGTTTATACACCTGTTATATCATATGTTACTGTTATTTAATATTATTCTGTTATTTATATCAGTTATCACCATTGCAAGTTCCCTGTAGACTAGAATCACTATGGGTTGAAATGATACATACCCGAACGGACTTTAGAATAGGGAAAAATCGTTATGGGCTGAAATGATAGGCCTGAATGGTTTTTATTTAATTTATTTTAACTTGGGATTGCGGGTTTGAAATGATAGAACCCAGATTTTTCTTTTTAAACTACGGATTGAAATGATACATATCCGTATCACTTGACCTAGGCTAGAAAACTATATACATGCCCGTGGTTATTTTATAAAGTGTTTTGAATATTTTTAAGTATTTTAAAAATATAAATTTATGAAATTTGATTTAAACAGATTTTGAAATATTTTGAATTAAAGAAATTATGATTTTTCTATGTGTTAAAAATGTAATTAATGAATGGTTTAACTGGATTTTTGAAATATAACTTAAGTTGGAAATTTGGAATTTTGGTTAAAAATGATATTTAAGTTATATAAATAAAATGAAATTTAATTATATTTGGAAAATGGTAAATATGATAATTTGATTAAATTTGAATTTAAGCAATTTATTAAAGTATTATTGATTTTTCTATGAGTTTAAGTGGTTAAATAAATGAATGTTTAAAAGTCATCTTTTAAAATATAACTTGACTAGGAAATGTGAAATTTGGTTTTAATTAAAGGTTTAAGTTAATTAAATAAAATTGGAAATTTAGTTAAATTGTGAAATGGTAATTTAAATTTGAAGTGTTAAGTTTATTTGTTGAAATGTTAAGAATTGGACACTTTTACACTAAAATTTATTAAGTAAATTGTTGAAAATTGGATTTGATTATAAGAAATTTATTGTGAAAAGATATATGTTAAATGATATGTAAATGAACATTTTAAATGTTAAAATATGATTTTAAAAATGTTTATGTGTTTTAAGTTAAAGTTATTTAATTGCTGGAAATACACTAACACCTGAAATTAACTTTTAATAGCATTCAGAAATGCTATAGATTCTGTTTTGAACTAAAATTGTGTAAAAAGGAGGTATTACAGCATTTCTGGAATGCTGTAGTTGCTGTAGTGGAACTTATAGGCTAATATTGAACTCAGGCCTATTATAGCATTCTCTGGAAATGCTATAATGGTCTATAGTGTATGTTGAAATCAAATTTAACCCTTGTTTTGAAATCTGAACTACCGCAGCACTTCTGAAATGCTGTCTTTTCTGTTTTGAACTATAATTCAACTAAAACTGAGTTTTAACAGCAGTTTTAAGTGCTGTCTTTGCTGAATTAAAAATGTTTTCAAATATAACTTATAGCAGTTGTTTTAAAATGCTGTGAAATGCTGAAATTTTAATAATTAGGGTTTTTGACTTAGTAAACGAACTTAGAATGGTTTGAAACTTTGGAAATTGAATACTTGATTTGAAAATATAATAATTACACTTTTAAAAGGTTTAAATGAATTATTTTGATTGGAATATAAACTATTAAAAGGTGATTTGAAATGATAGTAAATGAACGATATCTTTGAATTTAAAAGGTATTTAAAGTTGAATATTTGGATTTGAACTGATAGGATATTTTATTTTATTAAAATGATTTGAAACGATAGTAAATGAACGATATCTTTGAATTTAAAGTTGAATATTTGGATTTGAACTGATAGGATATTTTATTTTATTAAAATGATTTGAAATGAAGTTTTGTAAGGATACGATATTTTATTTTATTAAAATGATTTGAAATGAAGTTTTGTAAGGATATGATATTTTATTATATTAAAATGATTTGAAATGAAGTTTTGAAATGATATGAAAATTTAAATATATGGAAATGGTTTGGAATTGATTTAATCTTTATTTTGATAAAGATATGGTTTGAAATGATATTTTATTTTGAAGTAAAGTATTGTTTTTAAAAGTTATAACCACGGGTTATAATAACGATTGGTTGGCAAAGAGACCGGGATCGGATATGGACATATTCTCTGTCGATACCGAAAACCACTTTGACAACCGTGTACGCGGTGGAGATTCCAAAATGAAGTAGGATGGTGGCGACGTTCTTAAGGTATGTTACGTGGACCCAACTCCCGTGAGTTGGCATAAGGTGGCAAAAACAGGAGCGATCTCGGACCAGTGAGGTAGCACCTCTTCTCGGACACATTTTTCGATATTATACTCTTACTTGTGATTGATTAGATGGCCATCCTCCGATTTGGGAGTGTTGTTCGAGGTGGACGGTAGTGGCTGCTATGCGCTCCATCAGTCCGTGTGCGTAATTGGTATATCTACCCTGGCATTGCCTAGTTGTGCCTTGTCACCTACCATATCGAGCTTTACTACGATTATGATTTTAAGATCCGACCGCGTTAAGGTTCTCCATCCCCTTAACACTATTTTCTATATGATTATACTTTACTGATTAGACACTACTGTATATAGCGTATATTACTATATAGTAAATAGTTTAATGGATCCTTAGAGGATGGGCGGTCCCAAGCATCTTCTAAGTTACTTGTACCCTTATTACAGTTCGCTTGAGTTGGTTTACATTATATAAGTATATATTGTCCTGACTTGAGTGTTTTGTGTTTGGCTTTACGCTCGGGTCAGCCTGAGTTATTCACAGATTTGGAATTCCACTCTCTTGGAGATTTGAATCGCTGGAGATTATCTGCTTGTCATGTCCTATCTATTTCAATTCCGTTGTTCTACTCAGCTTGTACTTGGTTATTATATTGAGACTTTTGTTGTATTCTATTTCTTCTGTTATATCTCATGTAACTCTAATATATTTATATAGTAGCTTCATGAACTACTATTTCTTTTACTTCCGCTGCATTATTTTACTCTGTGTCTGTGATCTGTGATTATATTTATTTACTGCATACTCTGAGATTTGCCAAATTTTATTTACAACGCGGTATTTTGAGCAATTCAACTCCGGCATGAGTGTCTACCTATGCACTTATAATGGATGCGAATGGTTGAAAATATCGGGTCGTTACATAACAACACTTAAAAACTAGGTTTTAATAAAAATAGAGCAATTTGAGAGTTATATGTTGAAATTGATGAAATAAATGATCAAACCGAACATAAGAATGTAGGACTAGGTGTTAGGGATGTTCTATGGAAATAGGAGGAGGAGTAGAGACTGCGAGAGGCGGAAAAGGACAATGAAACAAAAAGTTTTCTAAACCCGAAACTCCCAGAAACTTTGAGCACCCGTCTATCGGTGGGTAGAACCGAGGCATCGATGGCCTATTTTAGGAACGGTTGAACTGGACCTAGAAGGGCCTGTATAAATAAGAAACGTTTAAGTAGAGTCTTATTTATCTTATGTTATGGAGGATGATTGGAAGCTAATGATAAGGAAAACGACGGTGATACAAACTGAGTGAACGACCGTGATGATTGGTTGCTGTTTGTACCAAAAATGGGCACAACACTCTTCGAAAGTTTTTGAAGAGGTAAAAATGAGGAAATTAAATGGAAAAAGAGGATTATCTAACAAAAACTCCAAAAACAAATATGCAAATGATAAGAATGCACAGAAACACAGGAATTTTAGAGTGGTTCGGCGTGTTGCCTACGTCCACTATGAAGTTGATCACTTTATTGATGTTTCTTTGATGATTACAATTGATTGCAGCGGATTACAGTGAATTAAAGTTATGAAATTTGAGTACAACAGCAGTAATGGAGTTTAGAATTGAATCCGATAGAGTCTCGGTGTTCGAGTGTCCAAAAGATCCTTTCTCTGTATGCCCTGAGGCTCTATTTATAGGCGTAGGAGGCTGATATTTCGCTCAGATCTCGGGATACTTTTTTTGGCACGTGAGTGGGCCCACGCGACCGAGCCCGCAAAGTTTCGGCTCGATCCGTGATCGATACGAACGAATTTCGTATCGATCAAGATTTCGTCCAATGGAGTCAAAACTTGGTGTGAACATTCTTTAGCTTGTACATAAGCTCCTGTGGAAATTTCATAGCATTTGGACTTGTGGTTCGTGAGATATGATCGATAAAAATTAATGTTCCTCGGCAGGCTATTTGGTTCGAATCGATCATTTCAAATCCATCTGTTCGAATCGATGGTTGCACATGCCCAGGTGATGACGTGGCGCACATTCTTCGGATCAATCCACTTTTTATGCCGAGCTGATCGAGTCGTCCCTAGATTCTCGCCTTGTTCGCATCGAAGTAATTGTCTTGTTCGAATCGATCAACGGCATGCTCTTCGTATCCATCTGCAGTATGCTTAGTTTGAATCGATAGAGATGGTTCAGTTTGTATCAATGAAGGTGGCGTAGTTCGTATCGATGGAGATGGTTCAGTTCGTATCGATGAAGGTTGCTTCCACTTGATGGATACGAACAAGTAATATGGTGATGGATACGAATAGTAACTATCCAATGGATACGAAATAGTGATTGTCTGATGGGTTCGAACAAATGTGATTCGATGGATACGAACAAGGCTCCCTAATGGATGCGAAGCAGCTTGGTTCGATGGATACGAATAAGACTCTCCCTGATGGATGCGAAGCAGCCTGGTTCGATGGATACGAACAAGACTCTCCTGGTGGATTCGAACAAAGGTTATCTGATGGATACGAAGTAGCGCGCCCTGATGGATTCGAACAGATGTTCGTCGATGGATGCAAAACAGTCAAATGGTGATCGATACGAAGCGAGACTATTTGCCGATGGATACAAAGTTGATCGATGCGAAATAATGGGTTGTGACTTCGATCGATTCGAAATGACGGATACGAATGGATTGAACTCCTTGGTTTGTATCGATCATAACTCGAGCATATGAACTCGGATTGACTTGAAATTTGGAACGTTGGCTCCCATAGCTTTGCTTGTCATGTCATATCAATTGTAGCTTGATTCGGACTCGAACAAAATTCATCGACATACATAGCAAACTTGCACATACTCAACATTCGGGATGAACGATCCTTGGTTTTCAGTCAATTCCTTGATATCTCGGCCTTGCCAAAAGGCGGGATAACATTTGCCCCCCAAAGTACATCTTGTGGAAACATGACGTGCTTTGAAAAGCTGCAACCTTTACTTTGAACAGTTATCGTCTTTTCGTTGAAAGTTGTAATCTTTGACTGATTTCCTTAGTAATGTGAACTGTTGATTGTTAACTGTCGTACCCTGTATTGTTGTAGCTGATTGCTGTATGATTGTGATTAGCTGTTTGTCATCGTAATCGTTATTAGATAAGTATACAATTCCTGTGGATGTTGAAAATTGAATATTAGTCCGACATATATACACATATGTTAATCTGACTCTCGTTGACATTTGCACGCTCACGAGTCAGTGTCAGTTCTCTCGTATCGAATCCCGTATCGATCCTCTCCTGAACCGATGTGAAATTTGAACTGTAACAACGCTTGACTCATCCTTTTTGGATGTTCCTTCGTATCGATCCTCTCCTGAATCGATGTAAAAGGTTGAAACATTGTCTTCGCATCAATATACTTCGCATTGATGGGTACGAAAAATAACAATTTGTATCGATAGATATGGGCTTCGATGGATACAAAATGATCGTTCGCATCGATGGTTATGAACTTCGGTGGACTCCATTGCAGTGGTCTTCATTTTCGTATCGATGAATATTGGCCTCTGTGGGTGGTGATTTGATGGATTCGAACTGCGTAGTTCGCATCGATGCACTGTGGATGGAGTCGAAAATGATCGATACGAACAGAAGTCTC
Organism: Allium fistulosum; assembly: GCA_030737815.1. NCBI lineage: Eukaryota > Viridiplantae > Streptophyta > Magnoliopsida > Asparagales > Amaryllidaceae > Allium > Allium fistulosum. The sequence continues at coordinate 1,392,857,707 of CM060902.1, forward strand.
GAACCGATGGATTCTGGTGATAATTTTGCCTCGATGAAGGCTCTACAAATTCGAATAGCTCGTTCGAATCGATTTGGTGGAACCGCTGTACCCGGTCGAGTTTACCGGGAGGCAAAACGTTTTTCCCTTCACACTCGAGTCCATATAAATACTTTTTGACTTGGCATTTTTTTTCTTACTTGCTCACTTCTTTTCTTCAGCCCTTCGTATCGATTGAGAGAACACGAGAAGAAAGAATACCTTCGTCTCCAAATCAAACATTTTATTAATCCCCTGAATCGATTATTGAAATCAGGTATATAATTGAACAAATTCAATCCTAAAATGATGAGATTCAAATTCTCATGCCATTCCATTCGAATTCATGTCCGAACGTTGTTTGGGGAAGTAGATATTGTGCGACGCCGAGGAAGGAGAAGATGGAGCTCGAGTCGATCTGGAGAAGAAGGAATCTGGGAGCCATTGTATCGATGATGGATAAAGGATGAGTTCGTATCGATTCTGATGAAACACATCTTCGCATCGACTGACGATGGGGCTTTCGTATCAACTCGAGATGACTGATACGAAGGCCTCAGACTTGCTGTTTGATTCGAATAAGTCGCATTTTATCATTCCGAACTCTACTGTCTCCGATCGATACGAACTACGTGCCAGGGGATTGATACGAAGGTGGCTTAAGTGATCGATACGAATTCGAATCTTTATCTTTGATGGATACAAACAGCTTCATTGATCGATGCGAACTCGAACTTTGGTGATCGACTATGAGCTTAACTTTGATGATTTTGAAAACTCTTGTGCATTTGAACACCTAACTCCGACGAGCTTCATTCTGGCATAATTGGACTTGATCGTTGGACTGCATATTTGACTTCCCTTCGAAGCTCGTCGATGGCACTGTAATCTAATTAAACTTTAACAAACCCAACCTGGATCGATCGCCAACGTTTGGATGGGACGGTTGTGATAGTCAGCGATGACGGTCGCTCCAGCTGAATTTCGAAGTCTCGTTGTTTAAATATTTGTTCATATTCTGTTGAATCTTTTCAAGTAGCATAAAGCACTGCACTTGCACAATACATTCACACTTTACACTGGGGGAAGTACGAGTGTTATTGTCGTCTAATGATGATTTTTCATAAGTTAGTTAATTGTGGAACCTTCAGTTCACAACAACAGGAAGTTCAGGATTCATCTTCTTCTGTCCTAGAGGTTCCGGCCATCGCAACCGAATTTATAGACCCAGCTCCGGATGAGCTACCTGACGCTACTCTCATTTCTAATCCCCAAGATTCTGTACCGTCCAATGTCTCTGAAGACATACTGGGACGAATATGCCTAAGGCATGGTTTGTCATTGGACGACGTACTGTTACCGGGACCAAACGATAGACCGCACACTCCCCCAGAGGGGTTCACCGCCTTCAATCGCCATGCGTGCGCAGCAGGAACACTCCCTCCGTTTAACCAATATATTAGGGAAGTGTTGTCTTACCTTGGAATTGCCCCATCTCAATTACACCACAATGGATATGCTTTGCTGAATAGCTTATTTATTGTGTTCATGGATCATCTCTTCCGACCGCCCAGGCTGACTGAGAGTAGATACCTTTTTAACTTCAAGAGTGGGGGGATAACCTGTCTTTCACTTTCTTGGAGTCCGTCAGGAACTGCCAAGTAGTAACCGGATCCGGGGGAAGGCTGAGTTACTTCAAAACAAAGTGGTTCTATGTCCGGTGCCCCCCAGGATTTGCCAGCCGATTGCTAGTCAGACGTAAGTGTTACATTATTCTTAAAGAGTTATCCATATGATAGTAGTTGATATAAATTGACATCTTATTTTCTTTTTACAACCATGATTTCACGACCTAAAGGCGGGTATTTCAAAGAGATAGTAAGGGTCCTTCAAGAAGTTCCGGACGAAGTGAAGGACATTGATTTGGTTCTAACCGACAGAAATTTGAGAATCGTCGGGCTGATTGAGCGGAATCAAAGTATAAGGCTCGAAGGGACACTGAGGGCAGTCTCGAAGAAGCGGGTGAAACACAAAGCGCTCGGCGTCGTGATAACTGAAGGGGTTGATCCGGAGAGAACACCCACTGATAACGAACTTAAGGCTGGGCCTTCTTGCAGTTTTCAAGATTCAGGAGGAAGGAGAAAAGGCAAGGCAGTTGCTCATAAGCGTTCTAAATCCATGAGATTGAAATACGTGGTTGTGTCTTTGCCTATTCCTGGAATTAGAATTTCGAAGGCTCCTCCCCCGCAAGTAGAAAATCTTTTTGAAGGGCTTGCTGATATTATGATTCCGGACTATGTGTCGTTTCAACATGACATCGGGTTGGAGTAGCTTGACAGTGCTCTTGATCTGAGCGAGTCGCTTGCTATAAGTGTGGATGACATTTCCGGTTGGTCGGGGGGTTGCACATACATACACTTCACGGCACTGCACAATTTCCTAATCATAAATTGTCCAACTCGAGAGATCACTAACTTTTCTTTCGTTTCTCACTTTCAGGTACGATGTCCAGGAGAGGATCGATGCTAGGGAGTCTTCGCTCCGCTCGAAAGTCTTCTACTTATTATGAGCCCCTCAGGAGGGATTCAGATAGAGACCGCGACCGCGGGTATTCTAATCAAGAGAGGTACGAGCGGGACAGGGATAAGAGTATATACACCGATCTAGGTCTCGCTCTCCACCTCATAGAATTCCATCACCACCTCCTGTTCACGTTTCACATCCATCGGAGCCTCCACGACAAAGACCGTCTTCTCAAATTTCTAGGCCTGAAACTCATCGCTAGAGAGCCGAAATTATGGCTCCCTTAATTATAGAGCAGGTCCTAACCGAGCCCACGGGGGAAGGTGCAATAAAGATTGCCCAACTTAAGAAAGATTTCCCGAACATTTGCTTTGACGGCTACATCTTCCTCCCTCACTTGAAGAGAATTCCTTCGGAGGCTGAAAATACAATGCATGAATACATTCATGACATTTATGCCCAATATAGGGAGTGGGTGAAGGCCATAGAAAAAGCTTCGAAAGTGGCCTTTGAGTGGGCTAAAGTGATTGAAAAGATGGAGGTTGAGCTTGCCCAAAGGGACCGAATCATCCAGGTGCTCAATACCGAGGCCGAGTCTTCTCGAAAATCTGAAATTGAGGCAACCAAAAAAGCTGACGAAGCGAATGTGGCGATGGAGAGATTGAGGCAAACACATGTTGCCTTGGTGGAAGAGATGGGCCACTGAAATACTACTGTCACGGCCGAACGGGATGCGGAAATTAAGGAACTTAATGATCTTAAAGCCAAACTTTATGACATTGCCAAGGAAAAGGACGAGGCAAACAACGCAGCCCAGGAGGCGCGCGAACAGGCTATCTTACTTCGGGGTGAAAGGGATGCGTCCATGGATAAGGTCCACGAGGTGGAGGCCAAGGTTGAGGAAGAGGTGAAATCAGCTGAGTCCAGGCTAGAGGTCGATATTGAAGATCTTCTTGTCGTTTACAATGCTAACGTGTTGAGGCACAGAGGTCTAGCCTGGCTCGACGATTACCCGACACACTTATACAATGCCTGGGCCCGATTGGTTGAGGAGGAGAAGGCGGTGCATCTGGGTGAGTCAATTGATGAGTTTGAACTCGAGAATCACATTCTGAATGAAGATGAAAAGAAGATTCTCCATGAGTCAATGATTCTGCATGAAAAGGAAAGGCTCAGCACCCAGCACTCGGAAGTAGGAGAAGGTTCAGGGTTTGAACACCACGACACAAGTGAAGAAATTCCAGCGTCAACCCAGCCTGAACCCTTACCTGCGGTCGATCCCCAAGCCGTTCCTTCCTACGATCCGGATCAGCCGCAAATGTCCCCGGCTGTAAAGGAAGTTGCTGAAGCTGTTCAGCCATCTACAAGCCAAACTGAGGAAGGTACTCTGAACATCCTATATGTCTGTCTTAAGTCGGAATCGTCACTTGAATTAAGTACTAACAGTTCTCTTATTTTTGTCCTGTGATTGATGCTGCACCGATCGTGCTTCCTGCAACCCAAGAGTCACATCAGACACAGGAGGCTATCGTCACCGAAGCGACCACTGTAACTACCACTGCGCCACTTGATGAAATGCAGGGAAGCACGCTTGTTTTTGATGAGCAGATGATGGAGGAACTCCTTGGTCGTCATAGCGATCCTTTCGCGGACCTGCCATTTGTTATGGGCGGAAGTGCCCCTGCTTTAGGTTCTTTAATGCCAACCACTAATGCTACCAACGAGGCCCAAGCAATTCACGAAGAGGAAATATTGGCCAAAATTGACGCTGAGATGGAAGCAACGGCTCGTGGTGGAAGTTTTGGAGGTGGGATGGCGGCACCTGGTCCAGCTCCGCTTAGAATGATATCACCTGGTGGTACAGTCATTGACACTAGTGTGCTCATTCCGCCTCCCACAATTGATCCTGTTCCTCCGACTCCGCCCGTAGGAAGTATCCCTATTCATTCGAGTTCGGAGGAAGACGTCGAGATTATGCCCCCGCCTGGAGACCGACCGCCGAAAAGTAAAGGCTCAAAGAGGAAAATTAGTGGCGGCTCCAGCGGGTCTACACCGAGGAAGAAGCCAAGAGAGAAGAAGAAATAGATAAGCCTCTTTAGTTTCACCTGAGTAGATAGGGATTTATTTTTGGTTTTCCTTTCGTAGGCCGTGTATAGATGCGGGTTCGGCCCCTGCTAGTAGGAATTTTTTGGAACAAACTTGTACATGAATTTCTTTCATGAATAGTAGAAATGAAACTCCCCTTTTTTGGCTTCTTCTCAGTTATTGTGTATTTGCTTAAGCGTTTCAATATTTGAAATGCACTTGTAAAGTTTCAGCTTCCGAGTCAAGTTTTTTTATGCGCCAGGTCCGAAAACTGTGGACACGATTCATGACTGGGAAGCGAGTTGAATTTTGATGTCGCACTGCCTCAGTCAATGGTTGACACTTAAATTCTACCCCCCAGTCTTGGGGATGAGTTGTTGAACATCAGCTAGTGATTGCGTCTCACTTATAACATGCTGAGTCTAGTGCCACTGAATGAATGTTTGAGACAAGCGGAGGTTGAGTAGTTCAACCATACTTGTTTGATTTTTGATGATCACATCCGCACTCCGGGAATTTTCATTTGTTTACTGGTGGTTGGTTACGCCGATTTAAGTTTTAATTATATGTTCGCGCTCTTGGGACTTCGAGTCGACATTTATACTCCAACTCACACTCTGGGAGTTCGGAGTTGGTGTTTATACTCCAATTCGCACTCTGGGACTTCGGAGTTGACGTTTATACTCCAATTCGCGCTCTGGGAATTTGGAGTTGACGTTTATACTCCGTTTCGCACTTTGGGAATTCAGAGTTAATGTTTATACTCCGTTTCGCACTCTAGGAATTTGGAGTTAATGTTTATACTCCGTTTCACACTCTGGGAATTCGGAGTTGATGTTTATACTCCAATTCGCACTCTGGGTGTTTGGAGTTGGTAAACAGACGGTCAGTCACATCTGTTGCATGTTTTTGGATTTCGCTCGCACTCTGGGAACAAAAGGTGTATCAAGATCGTGGATGGTCGGATCACATCCACCCTGAGTTAACAAGTGAGGTCGTTAGATGGACGGGTCCACCCTCCTCAAACTTGGTTCAGATACGGATGAATTCGTTGGGTGGACGGATCCACCCTCTTCGAAAGCGTATTTATAAGTTTATACTCTAGTTCGCACTCTGGGAATCTGGAATTAGGTGAAGGATTGTCGTGTATCAATCCTTCTTTGACTTTGGTGTGATGGCTTGTCCTCGAGCTCGGGTTTCACTTAGCGAGTGACCAGTCGCATCATAGTCACTCCTTATCTGAATAAATCCCACCATATGGTGGAACTTAGCTCTCCGTGCATGGTGATGATTATATGAAGTATTTCAAGCAAATCACAGCTATGGCTCGAAGAGATTGCATTTTATTACTGGAATCAGAAAATATGGCAAAGTCAGTTGCCTTATTACAAATTCTAATTTCGAAATGCAAAAACAAATTGCAAATGGAAAATAAACTAATTGAATAAACATAGCCTGTTATGTGTAGTAGCGACGAAGACTCTCGCTGTTCCAGGCCCTTGGTAGAGTAAGACCATCAACGGTCGATAATTTGAATGTGCCATCTCCGAGCTTTCGTTCAATAACATACGGCCCTTCCCATGTTGGTTTCATATGCGAAGGAACCAGATAGATTCTTTTCAGAACGAGATCGCCGAGTTTAAAGGTTCACTGGCGGACCTTGGCGTTGTACAATCGGGCGACTCGACTTCGATATGCAGCTGCCCTCAAATCATCCTCTTCACGCTTCTCATCTAGTAAATCGAGAGATTCAGCAAGTAATATAGAATTTGTCTTCGGATCATAGTATGTCACACGATGAGAAGGTACTTCTAGCTCGACTGGAATAACAGCTTCTGAACCATAAGAGAGAGAGAATGGAGTGTGACCTGTCGCGGACTTATGGGTTGTTCGGTAAGCCCAGAAAGCCATAGGAAGTTCATCAACCCACTTGCCCCCGACCTTTTCCAGTCGTTTTTTCAGAATGGACTTTATAACTTTATTGACCACTTCGACCTGTCCGTTCGCTTGAGGGTGTGCAACTGCAGAGAATTTCTTTTGAATGCGAAATCGTTTGAAGAAATCTTTAAATTCAACACTGTCGAATTGGGTTACGTTATCAGTGATAATGGTGTGTGGGAGACCGAATCGACAAATAATGTTGCGGACTACAAAGTTGATTACTTTTTTCATCGTTATGGTAGCAAGAGGTTCAGCTTCAGCCCACTTTGTAAAGTAATCAACTGCGACGATGGCGTACTTCGCACCGCCTTTTGCCAGAGGTAGAGTACCAATGATGTCGGTCCCCCATACTGCAAACGGCCATGGGCTGACCATTTGAGTTAATCCAATGCATCGCGATTTACAGTCGGCCAAAAATATCCGTATCGAAGTATTTTCTTGGCAAGTGCTTGCCCCCTAGTGTGATCGCCACATTCTCCTTCGTGTACATCGTGTAATACTCGCTTAATTTCATCGTGAGCGATACATTGGAGCAAAGGAACAGAGTACCCTCTTCTGTACATGACTCCATTCTGGATGGTGAACCGTGAAGCCTTCCGAAGAACTTGTCTTTTTTCACTTCTTCGCTCCGGTAGGATTTCATGCTAAAGGTAATTTCTGAATGGAGTCATCCACGACTCCTTATCGGGAACGGTTTCACATACCCAATCTATTTCTGCCCGGTCAATACTTGGGGAAGATAATGTCTCTACGGGAACGAGTCCCATTTGCTGCGCTTCGCCCGTGCTAGCTAACTTTGCCAACGAATCGGCTTTCTAATTGCATTCTCGAGGTATACAATAAATGGCATAATAATCAATCTGATTCAGTATTTCCTGAACCCTAGCTAAGTAAGCAGCCAGCCTTCGATCTCTTGCTTGATATTCCCCTCAAACTTGACACACAACTAATTGTGAGTCACAATAAATTTCCACAGCAATAATTCTCAAATCTCTGGCAAGTTTCAATCCAGCTAAGAGGGCTTCATATTCAACTTCATTATTGGTCACATGAAAATTGAAATTTAAAGCATAACATATGGATCGGCCTTCAGGGGTTTCGAGTAAAACTCCAGAGCCCAAGCACCGGTAGTTTGATGCACCATTAGTGTACAGCTTCCAGATGTACTCGGGAGATTCACTAGTTTCGGAAAAATCCTTTGGAATGGTAAATTCAGCTATGAAATCGGCTAAGACTTGTCCTTGAATGGCTCGCCTTGGAGTATAAGTAATACCGAACTGGCTCAGTTCGATGTTCCACTTGAGTAACCTACCAGACGTCTCATGCCGCGTAAGGACCTGTCGTAACGGCTGGTCGGTGTAAACAATAATAGGATGGGCCTGGAAATATGGACGGAGCTTCCTTGATTCAATAACAAGGCAATAAGCCAGCTTCTCTAGTTTCAGATAATTCCTTTCAGCTCCAGTCAACCGTTTGCTGATGTAATATACTGGCTTCTGTATCCTGTCTTCTTCTTGAATTAAGGCAGCGCTGATAGCGTTTTCTGATATCGCCAAGTAAACGTACAACTTCTCATGATCAATAGGTTTTGATAGGATAAGTGGTGTGGATAGATGCTGAATTAGTGCTTGGAAAGTGCCCTCACTGATGTAGCCTGGAGAGAAGTCTTAGGTCGCTCATGACCTAAGGAAGTCTTAGGTCGCTCACGATCTAAGGAGGAGTTTAACGAGTTAACATTTCGTGAAGAATTGTGGAAAGTTCAAGTTTTAGGTCGCAGCCGACCTAACGAAGTCTTTAAGTCGTTCCAACGACTTAGTGAAGATCGGCAACGACCTAGTGGGAATGTGCGAGCTAACGAGATACTGGAACGACCTAACATGTTTTTAGGTCGTATACGACCTAACGAACGAAGGCATGGGTCGCGGGAACGACCTATCATGTCACCAGGGAAAGAGCTACGACCTAACGGGTTTGAGGATGGCGAGCTAAAACAAAGAGATAGGTCGCTGGAACGACCTAACATGCTTTTAGGTCGCGTACGACCTAGCGAGATAGGAAAGAGGGTGCTAGAACGAGCTAACGGGATGCTCCGACCTAACAAATCACGACCTATGTTAGGTCGCACGAAAAGGTCACAACCTATGATAGGTCGCTGGGTAATCTGGGAAGATAAGTCGCGAAGTCTTAAGTCGCAAGGCTTAGGTCGCGAAGCTTCTGAAGCCGCTTATTTTAGGTCGCAAAGCTACGGATGCCGTCCATTCTTTAAGTCGCTGAAGTTTGAAGACGTTGATTCCTTAGGTCGCCGATGGATACAGATGTTAAGTCGTATGATTGTATAGTTCTTAAGTCGTATGATTGTCTTGTATGTTGGTTGCATTGTAATGTGAACTGTTAGGTCGCTGCCGACCTATACTAAGTCGCGTCTGTTCTTAGGTCGCACCATGATTAGGTCGTAGGTCGTATGCGACCTAAGTGTTATGGAATTTTGTTCTGTTTTCTGTTGTGTTGAGTTGTAGCCTATAAATAGGCATGTGTGGTCATTTGTAAAGGTTGTTGATTTTTGAATAAAATTCTCTTTTGTTAGCTTTGTGCTTTCATTCCAATTGGTAGTTGAGTGTAATCTCCTATCTCCTCTTTCGGTTAATCGAGTGCGCTCGATTCAACGATTGTTGAAGCCGATTCGCGGAATCAAGTGCGCTTGATCAACGCTCGAAGAATTGAAGATCTCCCCTCACAGTATCGTGCGCGATCAACGTGTCAGAGATAGCTACAATTCGGCATCTTCGGATCAACGAATTTGGGCATTTCAGTATCTTCCAATCCACCGATTACTACATTCATCGATCTACATTGTTTTTGAATTATCCGCTGCGTCAGTTTTTGGTATCAGAGCTTGTTCTAACCAATCATAGTTAGATCGAGTCTTGGAGCCGAGAGTTTGAAGTTTGAAGTGATTTGCCGAGCTTGAAGTGTTGAAGAGTTTGTGAAGATTTCAAGTATGCCGCCAAGAAGAGCTAATCGTCACCAAAATGTAGAAGCTTTGTATCGAAGAGAAGAAGCTGATGAGATGGAGCAAAGAATCAATGAAAATTTTAGTGAAAAGCTTAACGAAGGAATTGGACGATTAGAGAAGATGATGTTAGAAATGAATCAAAATCGGAGAAGGGTTTCACCTGAATCTAACCATGGGGGAAGTATAGTCTCACCACAATCCAATCGAGACAGAAGTGTTGATGATGATCAAAGGCGTGGGAGGAACGTGAATGATCGTGAACGGAGGAATGTAGATAGAAGGGATGATGGTGGTAGACGTGATGGGAGTAGAGATGTGGGTGGACGAGATAGACAACGATATACATCTGATTTTGAAGAGGAGTATGATGGTGGTAGTGTTCGAGGACAGGGACGAGGACAAGAAAGAAATTACTCTGAGTATGATCACAAGTGGGAGTCGGGGATGAAGACTGAAATTCCTGAGTTCAAAGGTGGTATGCAAGCGGAGGAGTTTCTAGATTGAGTGGCTAATGTTGAAGAGATTTTTGACTTCAAAGAAGTTCCAGAACAGCGTAGAGTGAAGTTGGTTGCTACAAGGTTGAGGGGTAGAGCTTTGGCATGGTGGCAGCAAACCAAACTTACACGTGAGCGGATGGGGAAGTCAAAGGTTGAATCATGGGAAAAGATGAGGAAAATGATGAAAGCCACATTCTTACCTTATAACTATCAGTCGCTTATGTATCAGAGATTGCAAAACTTGAGACAAGGAACGAAGTCTGTTAATGACTATGCTGATGAATTCTATCAACTTATTGCAAGGAATGATATTATGGAAACGGAAGAGCAGCTGACATCTAGATTCATTGGGGGATTGCGAATGCAGATTCAGGATATGGTTAACATGTTTGATCCCAGATCTGTAGCGGAAGCACATCAGAAAGCGTTGGCTTGGGAGAAACAGGGACGACGAGGAAGTGGTGTGTTTACTAATTCTAACAATCAAGCGAAGGGTGTTGGTGGGAGTTCTAATGTTTCTAAACCTATCAGTAAACCAGTAGTGAAGGAGGCTGAGAAGACAAAGGTTAACAACGGTTTCAAATGTTACAATTGTCAGGAATTTGGTCACAAAAGTAGCGAATGTCCAAAGCCGAAGAAGAGAGCTATGATAGCAGAGGTTATGGATGAGGATGAAGAAGCTGAATGTTCCAATTCACCACCTGATGAGGAGGAAGAAGAAGTGACGGGAGACGAAGGTTATAATCTAATGATGAAGAGGTCCTGTTTAACACCAAAGCAAGAGGAGGATTGTAGTTGGTTAAGGAGCAATATTTTTCAGTCAACATGTACCATTCTAGGGAAGGTTTGCAAATTTGTTATTGATGCTGGAAGCTGTGATAATATAATTTCATCAGAAGCTGTGAGGAAATTGGCGTTGAAGACTGAGAAACATCCGAAACCGTACAAGCTAGCTTGGTTGAGGAAAGGCGGGGAGGTGAAGGTTGGACGAAGGGCTTGTGTGAAGTTTTCAATTGGGAAGAAATATAAAGATGAAATCTGGTGCGATGTGGTAGATATGGACGTTTGTCATTTGTTGCTGGGGAGACCGTGGCAGTATGATAGGGCGGTGCAACATGATGGGCGTACCAACAGTTACAGTTTCATGTTTGAAGGCACAAAGATTACTCTAGTTCCAAAGAAGCGACAACAGGAGGAAAACAAGTTGGAGGAGATTGAAGAGCTCAAAACTTTATTAACCTTGAAGGAGTTTGTGAAGGAAGTAGAGGAGGAGCCTGAAGTATTTTTATTGATTGGGCGTGAGAGCAGTGAAGAAGTTGAAATTCCAGAAGAAGTTAAACCAGTTTTGAAAGAATTTGACGATGTATTTCCAGAGGAGTTACCAACGGAGTTGCCACCGTTGAGGGATATACAACATCAGATAGATCTTGTTCCAGGTGCTGTGTTGCCACACAGAACACATTATCGAATGAGTCCAAAGGAACATGAAGAATTGCGGAGGCAGGTAGAGGAATTGCTTGAACAGGGGCGTGTGCAGGAGAGTTTAAGTCCTTGTGCTGTACCAGCTTTATTGGTACCCAAAAAGGATGGAACGTGGAGGATGTGCACAGACAGTCGAGCGTTGAATAAGATTACAATCAGATATAGATTTCCGATGCCGAGGCTTGATGATTTATTGGATCAGATCAGTGGGTCCGTAATCTTTTCTAAGATTGACTTGAAGAGCGGTTATCATCAGATTCGCATTAGACCAGGGGACGAATGGAAGACAACATTCAAGACGAGGGAAGGATTGTATGAATGGCTGGTGATGCCGTTTGGTCTATCGAATGCACCAAGTACATTTATGAGGGTGATGAATCAAATTTTCCGACCGTAAATTGGGAAATTCGTTGTGGTTTACTTTGATGATATTCTAATCTACAGTGCTAGTACAGAAGAGCATGTTCAACATTTGAAGAAAGTGTTAATTATTCTTCGTGAAGAACAATTCTATGCTGCTACAAAGAAGTGTGTTTTTATGGCGAAGAGTGTTTTATTTCTGGGATATGTTGTTTCGAAGGAAGGTATACAGGTGGACCAGAGTAAAGTTGAGGCGATCAGAGATTGGCCACAGCCCAAGACGATAACGGAAGTTCGTAGTTTTCACGGGTTGGCTTCATTCTATCGAAGGTTTATTCCACACTTTAGTAGTGTGATGGCACCTGTGACTGATTGTATGAAGGGTAAACAGTTTTCATGGTCAGAGGAAGCAGGGAGTGCTTTTGGGAAAATCAAGGAGTTACTGACGTCTGCACCAATTCTAGTGCTACCAGATTTTCAGTTAGTGTTTGAACTACATACTGATGCATCAAAGGTTGGAATTGGAGGAGTGTTGAGTCAGAGGGGGCGTCCTATTGCATACTTTAGCGAGAAGTTATCAGGAGCAAAGATGAGATACAATACATATGATGTGGAATTTTATGCTGTTGTGCAATCTATTAAACACTGGAGACACTATCTATTTCAGAAGGAGTTTGTTCTTTACACTGATCATGAGGCGTTGAAGCATTTACAAGGGCAAGACAAGATTTCAGCGAGACATGCATCGTGGATTGCATATCTGCAACAATTTACTTTTGTTGTTAAACACAAGTCAGGGGTGACGAATCGAGTGGCTGATGCTTTGAGTAGGAGGAGTCATTTGTTGACTACACTGAAAGTTGAGGTGACAGGGTTCGATGTGTTACCAGAATTATTTGTCGATGATCCTTACTTTGCAAAGTTCGTTGATAAAGTCAAGGAGGAAAAGACAGATGAGTTTTTAATGGTAGATGGTTTTCTGTTCAAAGGAAATCGATTGTGCATACCTGATTGTAGTTTGAGAATGAAGATCGTAAAAGAGCTACATGAAGAAGGACACGTGGGTAGAGACCGTACATTACAGTTGATTTCACAATCTTACTTTTGGCCATCAATGAGGAAAGAGGTGGAGAGGTTTGTGGAGCGATGTCATATCTGTCAGATTTCAAAAGGAACTGCAACTAATGCTGGGTTATATATGCCGTTACCTGTACCAATTAAACCATGGGTTGATGTGAGTATGGACTTCGTGTTGGGATTACCGAGGACACAGCGTGGTAACGATTCCATTTATGTGGTGGTTGATCGATTTTCGAAAATGGCATATTTTATTGCTTGTAAGAAGACGGCGGATGCTGTTCATGTTGCTCAATTGTTTTTCAAGGAGATCTATCGACTTCATGGATTGCCAGAATCTATTGTGTCGGATAGAGATACTCGATTTCTGAGTCACTTTTGGTTGAGTTTGTGGAAAATGGTGGGAACGAAACTGAAGTTTAGTAGTGCTTATCATCCACAAACGGATGGACAGACCGAGGTTGTGAACAGATCATTGGGAAATTTGCTGAGGTGTCTTGTGCAAGATAATCTGAAGAGTTGGGATGTGAAGTTATGCCAGGCAGAGTTTGCCCATAATCATGCTGTAAATCGAAGTACTGGGTTCAGTCCATTTTAGATAGTATATTCCAGCTTACCGAAGGGTCCGTTGGATTTAACGGTAGTGCCACAATCAAAGAAGACAGTTAAGAAAGCTGCTGATTTTGTTGATGGATTGGCGGAATGTCATAAAATCGTTCAGGAACGATTGGAGAAAGCAAATGAGAAGTATAAACGATCTGTAGATTTGAAACGAAGGAGTGTTGAATTTAATGAAGGAGATATGGTTTATGCAGTGTTAACAAAGGATCGTTTTCCAGTAGGCGCTTATAACAAGTTGAAAGCCAAAAAGATTGGTCCTGTGGAAGTTGTGAAACGAATTAATGAAAATGCTTATAAATTGAAGCTGCCAGATGGTGTGTATACATCTGACGTATTCAATGTTAAGCATCTCGTACCATATCATGGGGATGAGTTTGTTGTGTTGGATGCAGAAAGTGCAAATTCGAGGATGAATTTCTCTCAACCTGGGGAGGATGATGTAGCCTGGAGAGAAGTCTTAGGTCGCTCATGACCTAAGGAAGTCTTAGGTCGCTCACGACCTAAGGAGGAGTTTAACGAGTTAACATGTCGTGAAGAATTGTGGAAAGTTCAAGTTTTAGGTCGCAGCCGACCTAACGAAGTCTTTAAGTCGTTCCAACGACTTAGTGAAGATCGACAACGACCTAGTGGGAATGTGCGAGCTAACGAGATACTGGAACGACCTAACATGTTTTTAGGTCGTATACGACCTAACGAACGAAGGCATGGGTCGCGGGAACGACCTATCATGTCACCAGGGAAAGAGCTACGACCTAACGGGTTTGAGGATGGCAAGCTAAAACAAAGAGATAGGTCGCTGGAACGACCTAACATGCTTTTAGGTCGCGTACGACCTAGCGAGATAGGAAAGAGGGTGCTGGAACGAGCTAACCGGGTGCTCCGACCTAACAAATCACGACCTATGTTAGGTCGCACGAAAAGGTCACAACCTATGATAGGTCGCTGGGTAATCTGGAAAGATAAGTCACGAAGTCTTAAGTCGCAAGGCTTAGGTCGCGAAGCTTCTGAAGCCGCTTATTTTAGGTCGCAAAGCTACGGATGCCGTCCATTCTTTAAGTCGCTGAAGTTTGAAGACGTTGATTCCTTAGGTCGCTGATGGATACAGATGTTAAGTCGTATGATTGTATAGTTCTTAAGTCGTATGATTGTCTTGTATGTTGGTTGCATTGTAATGTGAACTGTTAGGTCGATGCCGACCTATACTAAGTCGCGTCTGTTCTTAGGTCGCACCATGATTAGGTCGTAGGTCGTATGCGACCTAAGTGTTATGGAATTTTGTTCTGTTTTCTGTTGTGTTGAGTTGAAGCCTATAAATAGGCATGTGTGGTCATTTGTAAAGGTTGTTGATTTTTGAATAAAATTCTCTTTTGTTAGCTTTGTGCTTTCATTCCAATTGGTAGTTGAGTGTAATCTCCTATCTCATCTTTCGGTTAATCGAGTGCGCTCGATTCAACGATTGCAGAAGCCGATTCGCGGAATCAAGTGCGCTTGATCAACGCTCGAAGAATTGAAGATCTCTCCTCACGGTATCGTGTGCGATCAACGTGTCAGAGATAGCTAGAATTCGGCATCTTCGGATCAACGAATTTGGGCATTTCAGTATCTTCCAATCCACCGATTACTACATTCATCGATCTACATTGTTTTTAAATTATCCGCCGCGTCACTCACACTCCTTGGTCCATTCAAAGTTTCGTTTTCCTTTTCGGATCAGATCGAAGAAGGGAATGCATTTGTCAGTGGACTTTGAGATGAACCTGCTCAGTGCTGCTACTTTCCCATTGAGACTCTGGACTTGCTTTATAAATTTTGGAGTTTCAAGATTTCTGATCGCCCAGATCTTTTCAGGATTAGCTTTGATTCCTCGAGCATTGACGATAAACCCAAGGAATTTTCCGGATGCAACTCCAAAATGACATTTCAGTGGGTTGAGCTTCATTCTGTATTCTCGAAGTATGTTGAAAATTGTTTCCAAGTCTTTAATATGGTCAGTGGAAAATCATGACTTCACAAGCATGTCGTCTACGTATACTTCCATAGTCTTTCCAATCTGATTGGCGAACATCCGATTGACCAATCGTTGATAAGTAGCCCCGGCATTCTTGAGTCCGAATGGCATAACTTTGAAACAATAAAGTCCCAGATTGGTTACGAAGCTGGTATGTTCCTGATCAGGTAAGTGCATAGGTATATGATTGTAGCCAGAATACGCATCCATGAAGGATAAGAGTTCATGTCCAACTGTTGAATCTATAAGCTGATCAATTCTAGGAAGTGGGAAACTGTCTTTAGGACAAGCTTTATTCAGATTGGAGTAATCGACACATGTTCTCCATTTTCCGTTTGACTTTCGGACAAGCATGGGATTCGACACCCATTCGGGATATAGTGCATCTCGAATGAACCCATTCGTTTTAAGCTTTTCTACCTCTTCTTTAAGGGCGGCGGATCTCTCTGGATCCATACCACGCCTTTTCTGTTTGACCGGGACATGCCGCGGGTCGATATTCAAAGTGTGGCTCGCGATGTCCGGTGAGATCCCACACATGTAAAAATGCATCCAGGCGAATACGTCAAGATTCGCCCGTAGAAACTCAACCAATTCCTCTTGAGTCTGCTGGCTTAGCTGAGACCCAATCTTTATCATCTTCGAATCATCATCGTCGTCAATTGGGACATCGATCATCAGTTCAGCCGGGGATGCTTGACTTTCTTTAGATTTTCCTTCATCTTCAGTTTCCCTTGGGTCAAGATCCCTTTGGAATTGGCTGGGGTGCCCGAACCTAGGCCCAAGCATTAATTGTCAATTATAAGCAAAACGGACGCAGAGAGATTCCTCTACTCCCTTCCCTTTCTCCTTTCGCTGCGCCTCCCGCAGCTCGGCAATGTAACAGGCTCTCCTAGTAGCCTGATCTCCTTGAATGATTCCCACTCCACGATCAGTGGGAAAATTCAAAGTCAAACACCATGGGGCAATGGCTGCCCTGAATTCAACGAGGGCCGGTCGACCCAAGAAAGCATTATAAGAGTAGTCTATATCCAACACGACAAATTGCAGCATCTGGACTCTCCGGCGTTCTCCAACTCCCAACTCCACTACTCCAGTGGGTATAGTAGCGCTTCCATTGAAGCCATGGATTTGATATCGGCAAGGCTTTAAATCTTTAGCTTCCATCCTCATCTGATCATAAGCTCGTTTAAACAGAATATTCACTGAGTTTCCACTGTCAACTAAGATCCTCTTCATCCAAGCAGGACCTACTTGAGCCAAGATGACCAGTGGATCTATAGTGGGGCTTCGACTTTATCAACATCTCTGTTTCTAAATACGATGTCATCAATCATCGTCTTCTGTTGTTTGGCCGAAGCCCCTTCATCAAAACTACTATAACACTCGAAGTCCGCATGCCTAATAGAGCTGGCATATGACTCCATTTCCTTCCAGCTTCGGTCTGCTGGATGGGGACCACCACTTATTGTATTGATAACCAATCTCTCGCCAGTACGAGCGGGTTCCTCCTGCCTTTCCTGGTTTGGTGCACGATTTTGATTCGATGGGCCCACACCTCCTGATTGCGGCGCCCGCACAAACTGATCCAACTTTCGTTCACGTATCAGTTTTTCAATGAGATCTTGTAAGTGACGACACTCATTTGTATTATGGCCATAACTTTCATGGAATCTGCAAAACTTCCCTATTTGGACTTGTCTTTCTGTCGACGGCTTCGGGGCAGGTTTCTTGTATTGCATGGTACTACAGGTCTGCAAATACACATTTTCCAGCGACGTATTCAATGGAGTATAATTGTCGAACATGGGAGCTCTATGTCGTGGACCACGACTTTGATCTCGTTTTTTTACCTTGATTTCCATTGTTCCTTTGCTGGTTCTGTTTGTTTTGAATATTCAACTGAACTTTCCCAGAACTCTCTCCGGATTGTTTAACTGCGTTGTCACTTTGAATTCCTTCCATGATGGGCCCTGCATCATCCTGCTTCCTAGACTGTTTTGCATCCTCCCTTCTCAAGAATTGGGCTGCCTTGGAATAGAAACAGTTCAATGACGCAGGTGGCTTCCCAGCTAACCAATTTCCAAACTCGGAATCAGGATCAATCCCCTTAGTTAATGCCATCAGGATAGAGTTATCATTGGGATTGCTTATTTCTGCACATGCAGCATGAAATCGCTCCAAGTAACATCTGAGTGTTTCTCCAGGAGCTTGGGTGACACTAGACAGAGTATTAACATCTTTAGGTCTTGCTATGTGCATACGGAATTGTTCGACAAACTTGGTAGCCATCTGGTTGAAATTAGAAATGGATCGCGGTGGCAAACGAGTAAACCACATAGTAGCAATGCCCCCTAAGGAAATGGGGAAACTACGGCATTTAACTGCATCATCAGCCCTCGCAGCATTCATTAGCCATTCATACTTCAGGATGTGTTGATTGGGATTGGAATTTCCTTCATAGACTGGCAAAGTCGGCATCCTGAAGCGCCGAGGTGGTTCAGCATATAATATTTCATCGGTGAAAGGGGTATGACTCCAGGAAATCCCCCAGTCGTCATTAGTGGGGCCATGACTTTCACGGATCAACTGACGAATCATCGTCGGTATATCCGGCATTCGGATATTTGGAGCATGCTGTGCCAAGGTGTTGTCGAGTTCCACAACGCGAGTCTGGACCGGACGCGGTCGACGGTCCGTGCCTCGCCTTCTTGGTTCAAAATTTTCACGGACAGAAGGTTCTGGAGTGTGTTCTCGTTGGTGACGATGCAGATCAGCCTGATTTCTAGCATCAACCCCTTGTTCGATAGTGGTGGTGGTAGTGAGGTTGCCTGTGACATGGTAAGGAGCGGCACCCCCTCGGGATGAGGGTCCGGTCTGATGACTGGTGGATGGCCAGTCCTGGGTTGTCCAAGATTTAGGGCAGGTTGGTGTCCTGTGGCCTGGGTGTAGCTTACATCCAGCCGTGGGCGTGTAGATCGGTGATGATCATCAGATGAGGCTGAACTCTCAGTGGAAGAGTAGGAAGCTTGATCTCTCCTGGATCTCCTTCGCCGTTGACGTTGCAGCTGGTTGGTCAGTTCCGCGTTAGCACGTAGTTGTTCAGTAAGCTGTTGCCGACTCTGGGTCAACTCTTGAAGCAGCATCTGGAACTCTTGTCTGGTGACCGGGCCTGATGGATCTGAAGGTCCGGCAGCATCTTGGTTAGATGGAGGCAATTGCATGGGATTCTGTCTATCCCGTCCTTCTTGATCAGCAGCTGTAGAGGCAGTTCGTGTGCTCACCATGATGAATTGACGAAGTCCTTTCCTAGATCTGATGCAAATCTAAATAGGACGGAAGGGCTTCAAGGCTTGAGATCTGGATCTTCTTCTTGGATTTATGCAATCCGGTATCGATAGCAGATCCAAAGAGAAGGAGAAAAACTGGGTTTTTCTCAGTGAAAGCACCAAAGTGTTTGTACCAAAAATGGGCACAACACTCTTCGGAAGTTTTTGAAGAGAAAAAAATGAAGAAATTAAATGGAAAAAGCGGATTATCTAACAAAAACTTCAAAAACAAATATGCAAATGATAAGAATGCACAGAAACACAGGAATTTTAGAGTGGTTCGGCGTGTTACCTACGTCCACTATGAAGTTGATCGCTTTATTGATGTTTCTTTGATGATTACAATTGATTGCAGTGGATTACAATGAATTAAAGTTATGAAATTCAAGTACAACAGCAGTAATGGAGTTTAGAATTGAATCCGGCAGAGTCTCGGCGTTCGAGTGTCCAAAAGATCCTTTCTCTGTATGCCCCGAGGCTCTATTTATAGGCGTATAAGGCTGATATTTCGCTCAGATCTCGGGAGACTTTTTCTGGCACGTGAGTGGGCCCACGCGACCGAGCCTACAAAGTCTCGGCTCGATCCGTGATCGATACGAATGAATTTCGTATCGATTAAGATTTTGTCCAATGGAGTCGAAACTTGGTGGAACATTCTTTCGCTTGTACGTAAGCTCCTATGAAAATTTCATAGCATTTGGACTTGTGGATCGCGAGATATGATCGATACGAATTGGTGTTCCTCTGCAGGCTATTTGGTTCGAATCGATCAATTCGAATCGATCTGTTCGAATCGATGGTTGCACGTTCCCAGGTGATGACGTGGCACACATTCTTCGGATCGATCCACTTTTTATGCCGAGTTGATCGAGTTATCCCCAGATTCTCTCCTTGTTCACGTCGAAGTAATTGTCTTATTCGAATCGATCAACGACATGCTCTTCGTATCCATCTACAGTATGCTTAGTTCGAATCGATAGAGATGGTTCAGTTTGTATCGATGAAGGTGGCGTAGTTCGTATCGATGGAGATGGTTCAGTTCGTATCGATGAAGGTTGCTTCCACTTGATGGATACCAATAAGCAATATGGTGATGGATACGAATAGTAACTGCCCAATGGATATGAAATAGTGATTGTCTGATGGGTTCAAACAAATGTGATTCGATGGATACGAACAAGGCTCCTTGATGGATGCGAAGTAGCGTGGTTCGATGGATACGAACAAGACTCTCCTTGATGGATGCGAAGCAGTGTGGTTCGATGGATACGAACAAGAATCTCCTGGTGGATTCGAATAAAGGTTATCTGATGGATACGAAGTAGCGTGCCCTGATGGATTCGAACAGATGTTCGTCGATGGATGCGAAGCACTCAAATGGTGATCGATACGAAGCGAGACTATCTGTCGATGGATACGAAGTTGATCGATGCGAAATAATGGGTTGTGACTTCGATCGATTCGAAATGACGGATACGAATGGATTGAACTCCTTAGTTTGTATCGATCATAACTCGAACATACAAACTCGGATTGACTTGAAATTTGGAATGTTGGCTCCCATAGCTTTGCTTGTCGTGTCATATCAATTGTAGCTTGATTCGGACTCGAACAAAATTCATCGACATCCATAGCAAACTTGCACATACTCAACATTCGGGATGAATGATCCTTGGTTTTCAGTCAATTCCTTGATATCTAGGCCTTGCCAAAAGGTGGGATAACAGTTGCTATTTAAAATAAATATGTATGTTATTGCCATGCAGAGACATGATAAGATGATGAACGAGAGACGTGATATAATTCTCTGATGCATGTAGATTTCATGGGACATGGATATGGATATAGATATGAATGTGGATATGGATACAAATATAGATGCGGATACATATATAGATTTGTTATGGTTATGGATGCAAATATGGATGCAAATGCGAACCTATTACATGAGTAGGTGATCCAGGCATTACATTTCTCCCTTATAGTGCTTCGGCGAGTGAAGGAGGTGGATGTTAAGTGACCCTCTAGGATACGGACGGACCAGGGCATGCGGCCAGTCCAAACAAGTGAGTCCATATGTAGATGATATAGTAAGACTGGATGTGTACGATAGTTAGGCATGATGTGACGACATGACGTGAGGTGACCGAACGATAGACTCATATCATGGAATACTATTATTTTTGTAGTATATGCAAAGTAGTGTATGGTTCACTCACCAGACTTATGTCTGACCCACTCCTATTTTCCTTTACATACATACATATATATGTATTTCTTGGTTGATGAAGTTTGTAGATGAGGTGGTATAAGAGGGAAAGATTCCTTTACATACTGCCCGCAAACTGGACTATCCATCCGCAAACTGGACTAACCGTCCACAAACTGGACTAACCGTTCGAATCATTTTCTTAAGGTTAACTACCCTTCATCTTTTTCCTTGAAAACCTTTTCAAAATGATTTAACCTTTTAAATCATACTTATACATGGAAAAATATATTCTTAGCTTTATTTTAAGCTATTTTGCCATGTTATATATACTTTACTCAAAATAATGTAGATAAATTTTAATGAAGATTTCCTATCCCCTCAAAATAAGTTAAAACCCTTTTTAACTTAAAAACACTTGGGCTATGCTGCCTAGTTAGTATATTCGAAATCTTTGTTTAAAACCTTTAAACAACCCTTTCAAAACCCTTAAAAGTAGCCCTTTTGAAACCATTGAAAGTAACCCTTTCAAAATCATTAAAAGCGTTTCCTTCGAAAGCTTTAAAACAATTGACATCCTTCTTTACAACCTTTAAACCATGCCTTTCGAAAGCATTGGAAAAACCTTTTTTCTTAAACCTTTCGAAGCCATTGGAAAACCTTCCTTCAAAACTTTTTGAAATCATTGGGGAACCACCCCTTCGAAACCTGCATTTAAAACCCTTTCGAAAGCAATAAAACATTAAACCTTTCGAAAGCCTTTGAGTTCAATTAAAACATGTGGAAACCTTTCGAAACCATTCAAAAGTCACTCCTTCGAAACTCTTTGAAAACCGTTTTGGTCGAAACCATTTGGATTATGCCTTCAAGTGGAGAAAAAGGATTGGAAACCCATTAAAGTCGAAGCATTTCTTTCAAAATCATTCCTAAGTAAAGAAGTGATGGTGTCGAAAGCATCCCTCCGAAAGCATTGGAGAAGTGGTCATGTTTAAAAAGCAAAGTAACCCTTTCGAAACCAATCTTGGTCGAAAGGTAGAAAGAGGTAGTCCTGTGTTTCAACTTAGTCGAAAGCAATTATTTAAAAAAAAGGCGCAACCCAATCGAAACCATTTCTTTAAAACCAATTGACCTGGTCGAAAGCCAACCCAGTCAAAAGCTATTCAGTCAAAAGCAAGCAGACGCATTTTAATTTAAAAGCAAAGTATCACTTCAACCCCTTTAAAACCTCTGGTTTCTACCCTATACCTTCTACCTATATTTAATTCACTACGTACCAGTTCCCTGATATCATGTGCATTGGTTTCGACGGAGTCGGAGGCGAGGGTAAGGAGGCGAAAGCCTGGGGCCGAAAGCATCGAAATAGTAAAAACCAAGTAGATTAGTCCTTTTTAAATTATTTCTTTGCACCTAACCTGCCTTATTTGTCAAATTGTGATTGATTGTAAGTTTCTCTTTTCTAAAAGTACTACCAATTTCCAGAAATAACAATTTTGAATTATTTGCAAAATACCCCTTCTCCTTTTTCTAAATATATAAAACATTTAAGTCTCATACCTTAAATAATTTATATATCCATTAAAACACTTAGAAAAATTCTACAAAAATTCCAGAAATAATATGTTTTCTAACATATATTAGTTTTAGACCCAAGCTATTAATTATTTAACAGTAAATAATTTTTAACCCAAAATAATTTTTTCTTCCCTAGAAAATTCATATAAAATCCACATAATTTCAGAAAATTCTGAAAATCGAAACCAATCTAAAATATCATTTCTGGTCTGTATAAAATTTCGCAAGGCATTTGGATGTCATTTGATAGGGTTTTCACCTTAAAACATGTCATAAAGTCTATATGAACAAACATAAACCATCAACAAGTATATATAATTATTCCATCATTCAAAAACATGGAAAATCATTGCAAATAGGTTCAGACTTCATCTTAAAACCAAAAACAATAAGAAATATAAGATGTAGCCATTATTTATCTTAGCTTTAGTGTTTAAGCAGCTTGAGATTTGAATGGATTTGATTTGATTTAGCTTCTTCCTTTGCTTTTCTTAATCTTCTTCCTCTTTCTCTTGGTAATGGTGGCCAACGTCAAGTTTAAAAATTTTGATAAATGAAAAATGAACGTGTATGGAGATACACGGCTAAGGTTTAAGGGTATAAGAATGGCCTCTTTCCTATTTTGCCCCTCCTCTATTTCATTTTAACTCTTATTTCAATTCATTGGTTAAATGGCATGGCTATCCCTTACTAAAAATCAAATCACAATTCCCTAATCAACACATTATTTTATTTAATTTAACTAATTAAATATCCTAAATAATGTTACAAAAAATATGGGGTGCTACAGTTTAATTATCTCTCATTAAGGCGCGCGACTAACTCCTAATCTCAATCTCATTACACATGATCGTAAAGGGAGATAGAGGAAGGATGCGATCCCTTAAATGAATCAAGTCGCCATGGAAAATTCATTTTGATCTTGAAATTATGAAGCGAATGTGGAATTCGTGCTACCTAAACTTGAATCAGAAAAAGAAGGTTGTCGAATCGATTAGAAGAATAGTGAATTTGCTGTGTTTGATGAAGGATCGGCAGGAAGGAGCGAAAGAACTTACTTCATTTTTGCTTTAGGAAGAAAGGATGGAGTAGAGTGAAGGAGAAATGCCTAAGTATCAAGCCTTATATAGGAAATAAGCTATGCCGATCGTTTTCGGTCTAAAGAACTTAGCCGATCGTCCCACGCCAAAAGATTGTGCTGACCATCTCCAACCTTTATGCCGACCGATCCATTCCCAAGCCATATGCCGATCGTCATTTATTCCAGCCCTATGCCGATTGCCCCTTATTCTAACTCTATGTCGATCGTCCCTTATCCAAGCCTTAGGCCGATCGTTTCACAACCAAATATATGACGATCGGTTCCATGATCACAAGTGGTTTGAAATTTGTTTTTTAAACAAAGGAATGATATATATATATATATAACTATATATTTATATTATAACGACCCGTAATTTTCGATAATTCAAATTTGTTAATTTAATTAAATTATGTGATTTAATATTTGGAGAAATAAAATTTTTGTAACTTATTAATGAAATAATAAGTAAAATAAAATGTAACAATGTCAATTAAAGTTAATCATTAACGATTTGAATGAAATTCCAATTTATTGAAATAATTTAAATGTTATACTTGGCTTTGAATTGAATATAAGGAAACAAGTGTAGATATTGAACTAATTGATGAATTAGTATAAAATTAATGATAATTGGATAAGAATAGTGTTATGTAAGCAATTGTAGCATTTGTTTGTTAATAATAACTTATAAGTGTAATTAAAGTTAATGGTAACAATTATTGTATATTACCTATTTATTTAGCCTGTTAGTTTAAATTGGAAATCAATTACAAAAATTATAATTTAATGTTATGTTAATGTAAATTAAATTAATATACGGAAATAATGTTAATTTTATTTATAATATGATAATTGGTTGAATAAAAAGAATGGAAATCAAGATTTATTAATTTATTGGAATTCAAATTATAATAATTGGATTAATCTCAAATAAATGAAATTAAATATTTAAATATTACGTTAATGGAGATTGAGAGGAAATTTGAGAATATTAATGTAATAAATCATGAACCAATGTTAATTTTATCTATTTGATAAAAATGGATTGAATAATAGGATGAAAGGCCAATTAAATGGGATTATTGAAAATTTAATTTATAATTTCTGAATTTAATGAAATTGAAATTAAACACTGGAATTGATGGATTAATCAACTTTAAATTGACATCTAAATTTGTTTAAATTATTGTAAGTGATTAAGAAATCAAAAATTATAGAAGTTGTAAATTATTAAAATTTAAATGGAAAAAGTAATAGTAATTTATTTAATTAACGTGAAAATAGTCATTTTGGCCACTGACTCGGATTTTGATGAAACCAGTTTCATCGGATCCAAAATAGTGAATTATTATAGGATTTCAAGTTTCGTAACGAGCGGACTTGTTGTTTGATCGTACGGGCTCGAAACGCCTAGAAATCAATTTAATTGAAATCATTTGAAATCAATTTGAACAAACTGATTTTAACATAACTTCTTCATACAATGGAATTAGGAATTGAAACCTATTCCATTGATTTTTAAATTTTTGAAAAACATCTATTTTGATATATGGGTTGACCCATTTTCGTTCCGGAGACAGAATGGGCTTTTTGGGTCATTTATCGTTCAAATCAATCTTGTCCGTTCTTTCTATTTTCAGCTCTGCCTATAAATAGCTCGTTATAAACCCTAGGTTATTTCTTATTTCTATTGTCTGTACGTACATCTCCTTCTCAACTCCTCATTCCAAAGGCAGACAACCAAATTCCCAAATTTCAATTCAATTTCAAATTCAATTCCAAAATTAAAACTCCTCAAACCCTATCGAATTATATATCGATTTGAAGCTCTCGACGAACGCAATTCAAATTTATAGTTTGGTTTTCAATTTGGGTTGCTGTGTGGCTGGAACTGAGCGATTTAATCTCGGCCGTTCATTGGTGGTTGACGATCTTCGACAGATCGTCGATTGGAGGATACCGTTGTGTGGAGAGGACTGACTGGAGTTCATTGACGTGGGTTGTTTGGCATTTTGACGGTTGGATCGCTTGCAATAATTCAACTAGGGCTAGAGATTTGTGGTGGCCGGTGGTGTTGTTGAGGTTCTGGACGCAACGGTGGGGGTCACTCGAGTTCGTTGGGGACGGCGGAAGTCGGGACAGCCGCGTCTGGCCGTGGTTGGTGCGCGGAGGCGTGCAAGCGAGAAGACGTGGCGGCTTCAGGTCGATCATCGATGGGTTAGGGTTCGATGCCTGGGTGTGTGTGTTGCGCCTGGTCACGTGAAGGCAAGTGACGTGTACGGTGAGTGATTTGTTTTGTTATATATATATATATATATATTTCAATTTCAATCGTTCTAACTCTTATAACTTTTGCATACGAGATCCGTTTCATGCACGGTTTGATCCGTTGGGATCATATCGAAATTTCGGAGATTTTGACGCTTGTTTGGACAAATTATGAGACCGTTCAAATTTTGGGCTTAAATTGAATTTAATTTCGATTTAAATTCAAAGGTGAGTGTTTTAACCCACTCACAACTTCTAAAATTTCTTATGTTAGTTAAATTAATTTTTGATGTGAATTAGAAATTTATTTATGGCTGTTTGATCTATTTAAATCATCATCTCAGTTAATTTGAATTAAATCGTTATTTAATTTATTATTGAATATAAATTGCCAGTTAAATACCTGTTATTGATTATCAGTTCTATGTTGATATTTATTAATTGATTTGGATGATGATTGTGTTGAATGTTGATTGTTGATATTGGATGAATGGATGTTTTATTTTATATCATTATAAACTGCAAGTTCACTGTGGGTTGAAATGATACATACCCGAATGATCAATGGATTAAGGAAAAATCATTATGGGTTGAAATGATAGACTCGAGCGATTTTATGGATTTTATTATTATTTCGGGATTGTGGTTTGAAATGATATATAACCGTAACATTGTAAATTGCGAATTGAAATGATAAATATCTGTATCACTTGACCCTAGGGTAGAGAATTATATACGGACACCGGATTGGTTAAATTTAAATAATTTTGAACCCTTAAATTTTGCTTTGAATTAAGTGATATTTTTGAAATAAAATCTGATTTATATAAATTGAATTTTTACCAAATTTCGAGTTTTATATAAAAAGATTGAATTGTTTAAAGGAATGGTTAATGGAATAAAAATTGAAATGTATAGTGAATTTGAAATACAAGTGAAGTTTATCAAAATTGAGTTATTAAAATCGTTGAAGTATAACTTTGAAATATATTAAAATTTGAGTAATTAAATCGATGTTTCAACATGGATTTAAGCGATATTGAATTTAATATTTATTTAGAATTCTGAATCGGAAAATTTGAAATTGGGTTTTGGGACATTGAAAGGGTCAAAATGTGTTAGATTGAAATAAAAAGTTTAAATTGATATAAATTTCAAATTCATATTTTTATATAAACTGTTTTAAATATATTATTTTAAAAGACTTTAATTATTATTTTCAAACTTTTAAACTAATTAAACCATTTGACTTATTTTAAATCTAATTAATCTATTTTAAAGCTATTTAATCTATTTTAATTTTATTTAATCTATTTTAAATCTATATTAATTATTTATAACTATTTAAAACTATTTTCTTATAAATTCCAAACTAAGTAAAATGGATGGGTTTATATTCAAATCCTTGATTTTTAAAGTGAATGTGGTTAAGTGACATTATAACCTAAGTGGGATTTAAATAACATATTTGGTTTAATATGATAATTTTGGAATGAGAGTTTAACCTATTTTGGAAACACGACTTTTGGAAGGAAATATAATTTCGAACTATGATTTCAATGTGATATAATTTCGGAAGTAAGTAATGATTTCGAAAGTGATATGATTTGAATTGAATATGATATTTTGATATCAATTATGAAATGATTTTGAAAATGTAAAAGAACCATCCAGTGTGTAATAAGCGATAGGTTGTTAAAGTTACCAGGATCAGATATTGTCATACTCTTTGCCAATACCGAAAACCACTTTGACAACTGTGTACGCGGTGGAGATTCCAAAATGAAGTAGGATGGTGGCGACGATCCTAAAGGTATATACATGGACCTGAATCCCATGAGTTAGCTTAAGGTGGCTAAAACAGGAGCAATTGACGGGCTAAGTAAGGTCATTCCTCCGATCAGGCACATTCCATCGATACTATATTCTGACTTTGCGATTTATTTGGTGGCCACCCTCGATTTTTTTGATTCGGGAGCGTGTTCCGAGGTGGGCGGTAGTAGCTGCTATGCATTACCACCAGTCCAGAAGTGTAATTGGTATCTACCTTGGTATTTCCTAGTTGTGCCGTGTCACCTACCCTAGCGCGCCTTCTATGAGTTTGGTTTGTACCATACCTATGGAGTGCCCTCTGACGATGTCCAGTACGGGCGAGATTACGGTACTGTATAGACTATGGGAAATAAAAATGTGTTAAAGGGGAAAATGTAACGCCTCAACACTATTTTAATAGTTTATATTACTGTAGACATATTATAATAGCGTATTGTATTACATAGTAGATAGTTTAACGGATCCTTAGGAGATGTGGATCCCAAACATCTCTTAAGTTACTACACTTACGTTAGACACTGGATAGGAGATGTCAAACCCCGTAAACATCTCCGACGCCGTTTACACTCATATTTATTTACCGTTGATTTGACTTACATAAGATGTTTTGGTTCCGACTCAAGTGTTTTGTCTTTTCAATTCGCTCAGGTCAGCCTGAGCATTTCGGGATTTGAAGACCTTATTTCTGGAGGACGAAGACGAAGATTTGTACTACTATTATTTACTATATTATTCCACTACATCATACTGTTCCACTGCATTATCATTTATTTATCCCTGATATGTGTAACTCTGATTTTGTATTGTATAAGTATAATCAAATGTTTTGTATACAGCTTCATGAAATGTTATATGATTATTATATTTTGTCATTCCACTGCGAGATTCTGTTTTCTTTTTTTTCTTTTTCTTATTCACCCCAATAACAATCCGCCCTTCTAAATGGTTTGAGCCGGCATGAGTGTCTGCTTAAAACGTACAAAAAGGCGGGATGTTACATATATATATAAATGAATGAAAAGAGGAATGATGAATGATCATGGGCATTCGATTGCAAACGAAAACATACAAAATATCATAAAAATAGGCAACGACCTGTGGACGTTCGAATATGTCCGGGAGCCAACAACATAAACGTGTATATGAATATGCATGAGAATAGCTTAAAAGTTCAGCCTTTTGAAATCAACTGAAATTGCAATTAAATCTAGAGCTTTCAAGTTCGAGATTGGATTAGATAATTGAAGGCTTATAGGTCCCACATGACCAAATTTGTATATACAAATAGAAAATGACATCAGATTTATACTATTGAAAGTCGATAAAGGGAATAGTAACCAATCGGGAAGCTGAATGGACTTCTTTATGGCAATTCAGACCTTTTTCGATTCAAAGCACATCATGTTACTCACAAGACGTACTTTGGGGAAAAATATCCCACCTTTTGGCAAAGCCATGATATCATCGATTTTACCAGGAATGGATGGTTAACAGCCTGAAGAGCCAGTTATGTACAATACTATAGACAATAGTCAGACAGATTTGAGCTGAGACCCAATCGAGGTGTAGTTAGCAGGACATAACTAGCATGGCCCCTTAAAGTTATATCTAAAATTTGGAGTTGATTGAATTTCATATGCTCAAGATGCGGTTGAAATAAGGATTTTTTTGGATCGACCGGAGAATGATCCAGAAAACAGTTCAAGTCATCGGAGAACGTTCAATATCTCAAAATCCATGAAGCCAAATCATGTGATACTTTTAGGGCCTCAATAGAATGAGGAGGAGGCCCCACAAAAACGATCGCGCATTGAAATGTAAAAGTTGGAGTATGACCGATCGTTTCTGCCGATCATTCTTGCTGATTCATCTAATCGATCGGCATAGTTCAGTGTACCTTCCAACTTCAACCAAGATCGACACATATCTCCCAATCTACAACTCCGAATGATCCCATGTTTTAAGAGAAGTGTCAAGAGACAAGTGGAACCCCCATGAACGATCAGATCATGATTTGAGCCAATAAAAATGATCGGCTAACATTAGGCGGATCGTTCCTAATCATCAAGATAGTATTGTTGATTGATGTGATGGGCCCCTCTGGGCGTAGAGATCCTTCTTGAAAAGTTTCAACCCGATCCATGCATGCCTTATCCTATAAATATAGCAGACATAGCTTCAGAAAAGGCATCCTGCTTTCTCTGCCGAAGCTCTGCCATTTTTATTCTTCACTTTTGTACTAATGGATCCCAGCTGATCTAAGCATTCTTGCAATCATAATCAAGTGGAAAATCAATAAAAATATAAAGTGGACGTAGGCCAAGATTACCGAACCACTATAAAAATCTGTGTATTCATTTATGATTCCTGTTATGTTTTAATTTTATTCTTCATTTAACCTCTACCAGATTCTATTGAGTGTTGATGCCCATTTTTGGCGTCAACATTCTCATAGATAGATTTAGCTTCGTGGTTCCATCAACTGAGTGTTGCGATGGAAAGTGCTCCTTTGAATGCATTTATGATGAGGTACGGTTCATTGAAAGGCCGGTGTATGCCCATATTTTATGTATCGGAGGATCATAAAATATTAACTTTAAATCCATATTGGGTCGTATTTGGATATAACTTTTGGTAATGTTGAGTAGTGATATTTTAGACCCTTAGTAATTTTATTGGATGATTTTGACCTTAATTTATGTTTTTCAGCATTATTGGTAGTAATATGTATTACACCAACATACATGCACCGATCGGCAACAGAGAATTTGGATGAACGAAAAACATCCTTCGGTTAAGAAAATATGTATGTGCTGCACACTTGAAGAATTTTTAAGATCGAACGTTCCGATAGTTCATACAACAAAAAAAGGCCCAAAAATAGCCTCCTAGGGCTTGTACTATTGGAACGGGAAAAATACGACGACTCGCACCATCGAAGATCGTCACAACCAACATTCCTAGAAGCCATACAACCACAAAATGTGTATTAAAATTTTGGAAATAAAAGAAAATGGGGTTCACACAAACCATAACCCTACCCACTACTTATAATTCCTTCTTCTCTAGCTACACATTTATTCCTTCCGTTACGTATTTCTTCCTCCCTAATGAGCACCCAACTCAATATTTCATTTTGTCCTCCTCTTACTCAATCAAATGAATACCTTTTTAAGAAAAATAAAAGTCGAATCTCCCTATTTTTCCGAGAGCTACGCAACCATGTCCTCGGTATGAGCCACCTCTAGCTATGGTGGTTAGAAACAATAAATCCACTGAAGGGTGGTTTTTGGAGGAGAACAAATGAGTTTGGATGATATGGGTTTGTTTGTCTTGATAAGGGGAGTTTGAAGATATAGATCGTTTGAGTCGTAGAGGTTCGGTGGGTGTGGCATAGGAAGTTAGAGGAAAAATATGGGTTCCATGCTTATTCCTCACGACTAAGGGATGGAGTTGCGGATCTGGGTGATGGTCACAATGGCAGTGGAGGTGTCGCATTGAGTAGAAGCTTAGGTGGCAATCTAAGGTGGTGGTGTGCAGTGTTGGAAATGAGAACAAAATGAAAGAAAAAATATAGTAGCAGCAGGTCACAGGTTAGCTAGTCGGACTGGTGGCTAAGATAGGTAGCGGTGATGCCAAATGTGCGGTGACCGTAGGAAGTTCAGGCAGTGATGCAGTTGGCATGTGCAGTAGCATTGAAGTGGAGGAGCATGGGTTGTAGGGATCATGTACATAAGGGAAGGCTATAGGAAAGTGAGTTATGTGTATCGGTGCTACGACATGGGAACTTGAGAAGGTAATTACAAAACAATTAATTAGTTTAATTAATTAGTGATATGATTAATTAAGTGATTAGTTAATTAATATAAATAAAAACCTTATATTATCAATATCTTTTTCATACAAGGTCAGAGTTGGATGCGATTTCCTATGTTGCACTCGTAGTAGAGCCCATAACGATTTAGCATAGGATTGGAAAGCTTTTTGTTGGGGTGATTGGTATTGTCTCTCACCATACTATGATTGTTAGTATAATATAAAATTGATATTTTGAAATGATTTCCAATTTAAAACGTGATTTTTGATATATTTAAAACCACATTTGATTTTATAATAGAATTTTAAAGTGTTTTAAAATGGTTTTAAATCGGATATCACATATGTTATTATAGATGTACTATTTTTAGAAAATTGCTAGATATAGGATATTTTGATATTAATCCCAAATTGATTGATATAGATGTGTTGTACAGTTTTATGTATGCTATGTTGGTGGTATGTATGCTAAGTTAGTTGTGCGAATGCTATGTTGGTTATATGTATGCTTGCTTGCTTGTTTTGGTTGAAAATGCCGATCAATAGGCGATATGGCATTAGGAAATATCCCTTACCATAGAGTTTCGTGTATATCAAGTGAATGCACTAGGATGGGAACTCACTTGGATGTGATATGATTCTGTGCATATTCAATTGAATGCACAAATGATGGAAACTTGAATGGATGTGATAAGTTACATAAGAGTATCAGGACGTGTACCAATGGATTTGAAGGCGGAATATGATGGACTTGGACATGTGATTTGGACTTCAGAATGGACGCTAGATATTTTCACTTAGTTTGTACATAGCCATTTTTGGTTAAGTACACGACCTAAGTGGTTGGTGTTACCAACTGTAGGGTCGTCGGTACCAATTTGATGTGCATGTAAATATGCATATATATACATCCATATTTTATATTTTTTATTTAAATAAATATCATATTTGGGCATTTTAACATGTTTAAAACAAAAATTCAATTGTTTTCAAAATCATCATATATTCATCTTCATTCAGGGGTAAAATGGTCATTTTTGTGCATGTGTCAATTTGAGAATTTTTACTTGGACAATTTTTTTGATTTTTATAGGAATTTTTGATGCATATGGAAGAGGGATTCATGAAGATATATGTATGCACAAATGAATACAAAGGAAAGAAGAAGGAAATAATTCAAGTCAAAGATCATGGAGGACCCCACCAACTTGCCTAAATCTACAATTAGAAGCTAATGGACAACTAAGTGGAGGTTAAAGCTTCATGCACATTTATTGAGGGATTAATTAGTGGCTAATGGTTACTTGGTGGCCACACTTCCTAAAGGGCGTTTTGGGAAGCTCCCTAAATATTGAATTAGGGTTTTATGCATGTATAAATAGCCCTCTTATGTACATGTAAATATCTTATACCTTTCATTTTTACTTAGGAAATTAAGCAATCAAATTGTAAGCTTAATGTTACATGAAATAAAAATGGCTTCCAAGCCTCATTCTCTTTTCTTTTCTACATGCTTTTCTTTGTTTTCATGTTAATGTTTATTTCTATGCCCTCTTTCTTTTCATGTTCATAGCTTAGATTTACATTTATGCACTAGTCTAATTAGTTTCCTTCTAGTAGTTAATCTTCTTTTTCTTTGTTTATTCTCTACTTTCTTTCATTTTCAATGTTGAAACTTACATATGTTGATTTGATAACACAAATGAGTAGCTAAACCCCTTCAATTTAGGAGTAATGAAGCTCTCTAACTTTATGTGATTTCAATATTTTTATGATTTATGATCTCTTTAGCTTATGCTTCATGAAAGTGAATTTTTATGTAAGTTTATACAAGTGGGTTTGATAGCTTATATTGCTTATGCAAATGAGCTATTCTTATTCAACATAAATACAGTTTACATCATCATTTGCTAATGGATTTTTGATTTTGAAAAGAAAGTAGAAACAAAACTTGATGATCTATCTTACTAATTACAATAGTAAATAGACCATACTTAAAATAGCTTTTGCTTTGGCTTCATTTTCATGATAATTTATAATTGGTATAATTGTTGTATTATAGTTTGATGGTTTGAGTTATGTTAATTAATAACATAAACAAACCATACTTATGATAAATGCAACAATTATTTCACTTGATTTCATAACTAGAGATCACAAATTATTTGTTTGTTGATTTACAAAAATATGAGAGTGGATTTGCCTCTAAATTGTTCTCTAATCTCATAGTTTTTAAATCACATTTTAATTCTAGTTTTAGCTTCATTTTTGTATTTAACAATTTCATCTCACTTTGGTCTAATTTGATAAATTAGAAAATTTTAAAGTCTAAAAAAATTCCCTGCGAATCGACCCGTACTCGCCATGTACTAAAATTGTATGCCGTGCGCTTGCAGTTAAAATTTTAATTTGAAATTTTTCGGTGATTTTCTAATCCGATAGAAAATTTGCCGTTAAACAGGTTTTTGGCGCCATTGCCGGGGAGTTTGATTCGATTTTAATTTTCTATTCTTTGAATTATTTTTAGTTTGATTTTTGTGTGTGTTTGCATCTAAAAAAATTTGTTTACATTTGTTTGTGTGCTTGTTGTTGTTGTCTAATTGTTTTTGCATTGCATTTTCATATTTAAAAAAAATTATACAACATCAATTGAAAAAGAAAAAAAAATTCATTGCCATTACTTTTCACATTTTGCATTTACAATTTTTCATATACAACTCCAATTTTCATTTTACAAACTTTTGTTACAATTTTTAGTCTACCCAACCTTTCTCTGTTACCATTCCTGTACACTACTCAAACCATAACTCACCCACTTCCTCCTGCCTACAACAACAGCTGTTCCTCTGTACATACCAAACTGTGCACTTTTGTGCATACAACTCTTAACAAGCCACTTACTACTGCCTTCACCACTTCTGTCAACTAGGAATCCACTGCAAACTACTGCAAACTACAGCCAGTCACCATACATTCAACTTCATTCCACTGTCTCCACTTCACCGCCACTTACTACAGTGGACTGCAACCATGATCACATCAGATATACCTCTCAACATTGACTCATCTACATTACAACAACCATACCATTCACTGCCAAACTTCACTAACTGTCACCGTTCCTTACCAAACAAACCACACTAACAACTGCCACACCAACCAACAAACAACTCATCACACAACTCACCAAATAGTGCTCCATACTTCACCAAACCACTGCTACCAGTCCCAACCACCCCCTGATCAACATTGTCCATCCACTTCATACAACAGCACAAAGCAGTTACACTCCATCACCAGAAATCCTATCAACAAGCCACTTCTCCAAGCTTCACCGCTATCACAATCACCATTGCAATTTACTTCATTCCATACAACCTACCATCTACTCCTCACCTGTCTGCATCTTTTCAAACCACATAGTTCACCTTGCTTGCTACCTTCCGACATACACTACTAACATATCAATGCCATTACTGCACTTCTCATCACCAAACAACCTCACAACAACTTCACCACCAACATCATCAAACATACCATCCTTCATCAATTCCAAAAATACAAAACTGTGCACCAAATCCCCTTGCACACTTCACTGTGCATGTGCACAGTTCAAACAAATATCCTTCTCACTGTTCTGATTGAACAAACATTAACCACCGACTTTGGCTATCATCGACTAAACTTCATCAATTATACTATACCAACCAGCAACAAACAATACAACTCTTCTCTGGTCCACTACAACAAACAATACTTCTCAACCAAAACTGCATACAACATCTCCTACCTTACACTGTCACCACATCCAAATACAACCACCAGTGCATTTCCTACCCACACTTGATTCAGTCGTCAACAAAAACCGCCTTCGTTTTCACCACAGCAACGCAGCTTCACCAAAAACTCCATTGCCTGCAGTTCAAAATCCCCACACATCATCATTATACACACACATCAAAACCCCTCTGCTTCTTCTAAAAAAAGAAAAAGAAAAAAAACAATCCTTACCACAGTTCCTTGCCTCCAATCCTCCTCAACCCACCCACGAAATCCCACTGCATTGCCTCGACTACAGAGAACTGCCGACCACTCACCTCGATCCACTCTCGTATCACAACATCAATCTCTCCACTTTCCCTGACCATACCAAAAACAACCCACAAATATCACAAGCCTGTACCACTTCCTGCCTCATCACCTCCTCCTAAAACCAGCCTCAACAGCAAGCTACTCCAATTGATAACGCGACAAACCAAACT
This sequence comes from Allium fistulosum, assembly GCA_030737815.1. Classification (NCBI taxonomy): domain Eukaryota; kingdom Viridiplantae; phylum Streptophyta; class Magnoliopsida; order Asparagales; family Amaryllidaceae; genus Allium; species Allium fistulosum. Next base: position 1,392,893,705 of record CM060902.1, read on the forward strand.
GACAGCTTTTGCCTATTTACATCTGCAATATCTGCTTCTGTGACTTCACGCAACCCACATCAAAACCCCCCCCGGACCAACAACTCCGACCATCTTCGACGCCGACAACACTTCACCCAATCGTGCAACACCTCGAATCAACCCTGCTCCTTCCTAAATCCATAATCGAAATCCCCAATTCGACTTCACCTCTACCAAATCACCTTAATTCGAACCACCCATCACGACCAAAATTGAGAATCACCTCACCGCAATCAATTCAAAACCACGACTCCATCACACTCGAACTCGATTTCGCAAACCCAAGAATTCAATTTTCATTTATTTTTAGGATTGTATTTCTGCTTTTGAATTGAAAAAAATGCGTGAAGTTTGATTTATGAAGTACTTGGAATAGTCAAAGCAATTGGGTCTGATATTGTTATTGGGTTTGTTATTGGGCCGGGTCGTATTTGGAATTATTTTGTTTTAAGTTTTTTTTTTTTCTGTTTTCAATTTGGTTTGTTATAATTTGTATTTAAAAAAAAGAATTTAACTTCTTTTCTTTTGTTTAACTTGTTTTGTTTTAATTTGTTTTGAGTTCCATCCTTCTATATCCAAGTAAAAAAAACCTGTATATATATATATATATATATCTTGTTTTTAAACTTTAGGTTGCCAAAGTAGAAATCTCAAGGAAAAGAAGTGCTTGCTCAAATAATCGCTTTGCTTTGCTAAAAAAAATTTTTTTTTCCTAATAATCTGCACGCTCTGGTATCGTGCCCTTTTCCCTTGTTATTATCTGAATTGCATTGTTGGCTGCTTGCATTTTCATTTATATATATAAAAAAAATTTCAAAATCCAAAAACGAAAACAAACTTCATTTTAGTTGCATTGTAAATTCACGTTCAATTTTTTGTTTTGCATTCATCTCATCTTGTTTTATATTCTAAGGGCATTACCCCAATTCACTTAAGGTGATTGATTTCATCACCCTTTCCTTAGCCCACAAATGCATTTCATTGTAGAATTTGACTAATAATAAAGGTTGGACATTCGACTTAAGGGTGTCACGAGCTCATCTAGGGCTTAATTGTATCTTCACAATTGTTTTCTTTATACAATTTTATTTCTTGATGTCTAGGCTACGGCAGAGTAATAACCAGTTATAAAAATTACGGTGATTCGTAAATATTATGCTGGTTGTTTCACTGAAGGTACTTAAACCTTCGGCTGCATTGCTACGGTGATTCGTGGTGCATCAATAACTCAGGCCCGTTACCTGGCTGAGAAATAATTTTGTTGATTTAAGACAAAGTGTGATTATACAATTTTGGTTTAGGAGCTACTAAGTACAGAAAATTGTAATTAAGTCCTTGCATTCATTTAGTTGCATTAGTTCATGCATATTTTAAAAAAAAACAAAAAAAATCCAAAATCCAAAAAAAATTGTAAATTTTACTTAACTTAGTTTTTATTCCAAAAAAAAAACCTTTTTCCTTTCCTTTGAAAATTTTCAAACAAAAACAAAAAATCCAAAAAATATATATAAAATCTTTTCAAAAAGAAAAAAAAATTCGAAAATTAAAAAACAAAATCAAAAAACCAAATTTCCATTTTTCTAAAAACAAAAAAAACAAAAATCCTTTTGGTAAATATTTGAAAATTTGAAAACTCAAAAAAAAAAAATTTACAATAAAAACATATAAAAATTTGAAAAGCCAAAAAAAAATCAAGCTTTTCTTTTGAAAATAAATTTCATTTAGTAAATATTTATCTTCCTTTAAAAAAAACAAAATCAAATTTGCACTTCATTTTTCAAATCTTCTTTCATTCTCTAAACTCGATTCTAACTTCTTTCTCATCTCAACTTTCACTTGTGCATGAGTGCTTGGACTCGTGACACAACAACAAATCGTTGGACTCGCGACTCAACAACTAATCGTTTAACTCGAACAGACGATCCTCCCGAAATGGCGAACGAGAATGCCCCTCGAACTCTTATGGATAGAATCTTTCCCGATAGAGTTTCTATTCCATCTTGCATCACGTTACCCGCCCCCACGGGCAACATTTTGAAATTCACTTGAACCATATTGCCATGCTTCTGAAATTTGGCAATTTCAAACACGATGACCCATACATTTTCTTGACTAAATTCGACCAAGTTCGTGCAACCATTAAACTCCAACAACTTTCCGATGACGGAATCAAACTTCGATTAATCCTATTCGCTCTTACAGATTACACTGAAAAATGGTCGTACAGCTTACCATCGAACTCGATTAAAACATGGGAAGAATTCGTAAAAGCTTTCTTAAAAAAGTTCTGCCCCTTGGAAAAAACAAGTAGAATCCGAAACAAAATTGTAAATTTTCATCAATTCAAGGGGGAACCATTCGGAAAATATTTTGAAACATTCAAAGAGCTTTTGATAAAATGTCCACACCATAACTTCGAAAAATGGACGTTTTGCCAAATCTTGTACGATGGACTCGAAAACAGCTCACGACCCATGCTCGAATCAATGTGCCAAGGCAATTTTCTTGCCCAACATCATGACGATGCTTGGCAATTTCTTGAAAACCTCGCCGAAAAATCATCCCAATGGGAACGTTCGAACGAAAAATCAATTTACTCACGATCGAGTGCACACTCGATAGGATCTTCTTTTGCTTTGGAAGCTAAGATCGACGCAATGATTAAAAATTCGATAACATTTTCTTATCGAATCAAATGAACTAAGCCCCCAACCGATGTGTTATAAATGCAACGATCCTAATCATATAGATGATCAGTGTCCTAATTCTATCGAACAAATCAAAGCTTTCAATAAAGCCAAAAATGACCCGTTTTCTCCAACGTACAGCCCTGGTTGGAGAATCATCCGAATTTTGCGTGGAACCAAAACAATCCCAACACGAATACGATTCATCTCAATTTTCAAGCATTCCCGAATAATGCTTCGAATCCTCCCTTTCAGCCTAACAATTTCCAACCAAACTTTACAGGTCCGTCTCATAATCAACCACAACAATCAAATTTTCAACCAAATTCTGTTCATCCTCCCCAAGACGATAAACGTTTAACTTCGCTTGAGAAAACTCTTGAAATGTTGGCTAAAGCAACTACTCAAAGTCTTCAATCAAACCGCAATTTGCAAAATTTATTGACCTCATATATGCAAAACACAAACCAATCGATTGCAAAACTTGAAATGCAAATGAGTCAATTAGCCACGTCTGTAAGTGAACGCGAACGAGGAACATTCCTAAGCCAACCCATTCCAAATCACAGAAATCAAAACACAAATTTAAATCAAGCCCATGTTGTTCAAGATAGCAACGTCACCCAATTGAATGCTATCACAACTTTACATTCCGGTAAACAAATCGATAATCAAGTCGTTAATCCAAACGATTTACCGGAACCCTCTCTCGACACTTCTAAAACAACAAACGAATCTGAACAGAACGTGGAGCCAAACGTTGAATCGAATGCCAATCAAAATTATTCTTCTTCTACTCGAGTAAACCCGCCTACCAAGTATCGTGTTCCATTTCCATATCGTCTTCGGCCAAAGAAACACTCAGACCAAATGGAAAAGATGTTAGAAATTTTTAAACAAGTGAAAGTTAACATCCCGCTTCTTGACATCGTTTAGCAAGTCCCCACGTACGCAAAATTTCTTAAGGACTTGTGCACCCAAAAGCGACACAGTCAAGTGCCTAAAAAAGTCTTCTTAACCGCCAGTTTGAGTGAAGTCTTTTCCCAATCCATGCCCGTTAAATACAATGATCCTAGCCGCCCTACGATTTCGTGTACAATTGGAGACAAGACGATTAACAAATGTTTGATAGACTTAGGCGCGAGTGTCAACTTGATTACATACTCCGTGTACGAACAATTAGGCTTAGGTGAGCTCAAACCCACGAAAGTTACGCTTTAATTTGCCGATCGTTCCATTAAGAAGCCCGTGGGAGAAATCGAAGATGTGCTCATTCGAGTAGGGTAATTCATATTCCTCGTTGATTTTATCGTTCTCGAAATACAACCCGTGAGAAATTCCACAAGTCAAATTCCATTGATGTTAGGCCGACCATTCTTAGCCACCTCAAATGCCTTAATCAATTGTCGTAACGGTTCGATGAAAATCTCTTTTGGAAACATGACTTAAGATCTTAATGTTTTCAATCTTAAAAGCCAATCGAACGAACCTCGTGACCAAACATCGGAAGTTAGTGCCATTCATGAAAACTTTGAAAACGAAACACTTGATCTTAACGATGAACACGAGGTCGAGTACGAAAATTGTTTCACGAAGTCCACAATGAGATCGAAGATACTCTTCCCTTTGAATCGCTTCCAGCTGAGTCCGAATCTCAACCCAATTCTTTAATCGAGCAACTCCCTAAGTTGGACCTCAAACCACTTCCCGATAACCTTAATTACACATACTTAGGTGAAAACGAAACTTGTCCTGTCATCATTTCTAACAATCTTTCTCTTGACCAAGAAGCTTCTCTTCTCTCTACTCTTTCGAAAAACAGAGAAGCAATTGGATGGTCGATCTTCGATATAAAGGGAATTAGCCCTGCTATTGTTCAACATCGCATCCATTTAATCGACGATGCCAAGCCTGTTTGTGACACACAACGAAGGCTTAATCCAAAAATGAAAGATGCCGTGCGTGATGAAATTCTTAAACTTCTCGACAATGGAATCATTTACCCAATCTCCAATAGTGTATGGGTTAGCCCAATTCACGTTGTACCGAAAAAGTCTAGGCTAACCGTTGTCAAGAACGATTCAAATGAACTTATTCCAACTCGTACTCAAACAGGTTAGCATGTTTGCATTGACTATCGAAAACTAAATGCCGCAACACATAAAGATCACTTCCCTCTTCCTTTTATCGACCAAATGCTCGAACGGTTGACCGGCCATGAATTCTACTGCTTTCTTGATGGTTATTCCGGCCATAACCAAATTCCAATCGCTCCCGAAGATCAAGAGAAAACAACTTTTACGTGTTCATTCGGTACCTTTGCTTATCGACGTATGCCATTCGGACTTTGTAACGCTCCTGCTACTTTCCAACGATGCATGGTTGTCATTTTTTCCGACATGATTGAACGCTTTCTAGAAATTTTTATGGACGATTTCTCTATTTTTGGTGATTCTTTTTCCCAATGTTTACATCATCTCAAGTTGGTTCTAAATCGAAGTAAAGAAAAACATTTGACTTTGATTGGGAAAAATGCCACTTTATGGTTAAACAAGGCATAGTCCTTAGACATGTCATCTCAAATAAAGGCATTGAGATAGATAACGCAAAAGTTGATGTAATTGCAAATCTACCCATTCCCAAATCTGTTAAGGACATTCGACCATTTCTAGGACACGCTGGCTTTTACCGACCCTTTGTGAAAGACTTTAGCAAAATCGCTCGTCCTTTGACGAATCTTCTCGGAAAAGACGTTCCATTCGATTTCAAATCTAAGTGTATCTCTTCTTTTGAACGTCTCAAAAAAGAACTTATTTATGCTCCAATCATTTGCACACCCAATTGGGATCTTCCATTTGAAATAATGTGTGACGCTTCTAACTTTGCGGTTGGTGCTGTCTTAGGACAACGCAACAATAAAATCCTTCATGTCATTTACTATGCGAGTATGACTTTGAACGACGCTCAACTCAACTACACAACAACCGAAAAAGAGCTTCTAGCTGTCTTTTTACGCTCGAAAAGTTTTGACCTTACTTGATAGGTTCACACATTATTGTGTACACGGACCACTCTACACTTTGATATCTCTTCACTAAAAAGGATGATAAATCCCATTTGATTTGTTAGATCCTTTTACTTCAAGAATTTGACCTTACAATCAAAGACAAAAAAGGATCTGATAATGTCATAGTCAATCACTTATCTCGTATTCCGAACGCACCATCTTCTTTGCTAATCAATGAAAACTTCCCCGGTGAACAACTTCTTTCGATTTCTATCGATCCATGGTATGTTGATATAGTGAACTACTTAGTCACTAAAGAACTCCCTCATCTTGGTCCAAACAGGACAAATACAAATTCATGTCCCAAGTGAAATATTTCTATTGGGACGATCCATACTTGTTCAAATATTGTCCCGACCAAATCATCCGACGTTGCATTCTGGATAATGAGATCAGGAGTGTTCTTTCATTTTGCCATGATCAAGCGTACGGTGGACATTTCGGTCCTCGAAAAACTGCGAAAGAGGTGCTACAGTGTGGTTTCTATTGGCCTTCTCTTTTCAAAGACTCGTTTGAATTTTGTAAAACTTGCGATTGATGTCAAATGCTTGGACAAATTTCTCGACGAGGTATGATGCCTCTAAACCCTATTCTTACGATCGAAATCTTTGATGTTTGGGGTATCGACTTTATGGGACCTTTTCCCAATTCATTTGGAAACTTGTATATCCTTCTCGCTGTCGATTACGTTTCAAAATGGTTCGAAGCTGTTCCTTGCAAAACCAACGACCATAGAATTGTTTTGAAATTTCTCAAAGAAAACATCTTTTCGAGGTTCGGCACACCTTGCACAATAATCAGTGATAACGGGACCCATTTTTGTAATCGATCTTTTGAAACTCTAATGAAAAAATACTCGATAACCGACAAGTTATCCACTCTGTATCATCCTCAAACTGGTGGGTAAGTTGATGTTTCAAATCATCAAATAAAACAAATCTTGGAGAAAACTGTCAACAAAAATCGAAAAGATTGGTCTCAGAAATTAACTGACGCGCTTTGGGCTTACCGTACTGCTTTTAAAACTAACCTTGGGATGTCCCTATTTCGTTTAGTTTACGGTAAAGCTTGCCATTTACCCATTGAAATCGAACACAAAGCGTCGTGGGCAATAAAGAACTTAAACTTTGATCTTGAGAAAGCTGGCGAAAACCGAAAACTACAACTGAACGAACTAGAAGAAATTATGAACGACGCGTATGAAAACGAGAAAATTTACAAAGAAAGAACCAAAGTTTTTCATGACAAGTCAATCCTAAGGAAAACATTTTCGCCTAACCAGAAAGTTCTTTTAATGACTCAAGACTTCATTTATTCCCTGGGAAACTTAAATCAAGATGGACCGGACCATTTATGGTACGAACTGTTTTTCCACATGGTGCCGTAGAAATAAAAAACCCCAGGGATGGATCGATTTTCAAAGTCAACAGTCATCGTTTGAAACCTTTCTTGGAATTGCCCTGTAACCAAGAGGAGGAGCTCATGATTCTTCATGAGCCAAGCTACGTCTGGTAAGAATGTTAACCCTCTTTTGTAAATATGTACATATTTTTCCCCGTTACACTCTTATATCATGCATTGACTGTGTGGACACAGTCAAAATTAAGTGTGGGGGGGAGTCTCATTTTCATTTTTTAGTTTTTCATGGCACTTTTAAATTTTCATTTTCTTTAACTATAAAAAAAATATCAAAATTTCTAAATCTCAAAAACATTTTCTTTTTTTTAGCATTTTGATTTATTTTTGAAGAAACACTATAGGATATAAGTATAAGTGTTGGGTAATAAATTGAAATTTTATTTGTTTTAACAAAAATAAAAATGAAGTTCGATTACAAATAACAATGGTTTAACTAGTATATAGGAAGATTCATATGTGTTAATTATGAAGTATATTCTAATTGAAAATTTTTGTTTAAAAAAGTGGTAAATTTAAAGTAAAGGATATAACATTTTTATCTTCTAAGTTAAATGGTGCTAAGATGATTTTGCAAAACTCTCTCTTTCTAAAAAAAGAAAAAAACATTTGTATATATGTATATATTTTTAACACCTAGAGTCATGTGTTCACACTCGTGTGTTCACTCGCCATGCTCTGTACCCTTCTCATGTAAGTCCAAAAGGCAGTGCACGATCATATATCTGGCCTCGGTTTATCTGAGTTAGGTGCATGTATATAAAAATTCTTTTTAATAATGCCTACAGTCGATAAGTGTTCACACTAGTGTGTTCACTCGCCATGCTCTGTATTCCCCTCACATCAGTCCGCAAGGCGGTGCACGGGTAATATATCCGGCCTCAGTTACCTGAGTTAGGCATATGTAAATATTGTTAACATCAATAAAATTTTCAAATAAGAGAGAGTAAGCAATTGAAATCCGAGCACTATTTTTACTTATTTGATTTGAATTTTTATTGAAAAGAAATGAAAATACCACTTTGATAAACTTTGCTAATCAACTAAGGATCTATTTCATAGTTGCACTATGTTATCAACCGAAACAACGAGTTAAACTATAGTCTATTTATTACGATAACTTCGTTTTTATTGGAAGTTTTGACGAGTAAATGACTTAAATTTTCAAGACGATGACCAAAACTTATATTTAAATTATTTGTGTCGATTTAAAAGTAAATCCTTCATTTGTAAATATTTTCAAAAACTCGCATTTATCTCTTTGTAAATAAATCATGCATTTCGTAAATATTTTCATCCTGCATTTGGATTTTGTAGGTAGTATTCGCTGAAAACCCTCACGAGACAACACTCATCCTACTGGGGACACCCAGAGGTTTAACGGCTTGTTGCATATGCTCAATGCAATCGTGCTCCCTACGAAAAAGAATTTATCTTAATTTTCCTTTATTCGAGGACGAATAAAAAGATAAGTGTGGGGGTATTTGATGTGCACGTAAATGTGCATGTATATATATATACATCCATATTTTTATCTTTTTTTATTTAGATAAATATCATATTTGGGCATTTTAACAAGTTTAAAACAAAAATTCAATTGTTTTCAAAATCATCATATATTCATCTTCATTCAGGGGTAAAATTGTCATTTTTATGCATGTGTCAATTTGAGAATTTTTACTTGGACATTTTTTATGATTTATATAGGAAATTTTGATGCATATGGAAGAGAGATTCATGAAGATATATGCATGCACAAATGAATACAAAGGAAAGAAGAAGGAAATAATTCAAGTCCAAGATCATGGAGGACCCCACCCACTTGCCTAAATCTACAATTAGAAGCTGATGGACAACTAAGTCGAGGTTAAAGCTTCATGCACATTTCATGAGGGATTAATTAATTGCTAATGGTTACTTGGTGGCCATACTTCCTAAAGGGCATTTTGGGAAGCTACCTAAATATTGAATTAGGGTTTTATGCATGTATAAATAGCCCTCTTATGTACATGTAAATATCTTATACCTTTCATTTTTACTTAGGAAATTAAGCAATCAAATTGTAAGCTTAATGTTACATGAAATAATAATGTCTTCTAAGCCTCCTTCTCTTTTCTTTTCTACATGATTTTCTTTGTTTTCATGTTAATGTTTATTTCTATGCTCTCTTTCTTTTAATGTTCATAGCTTAGATTTAGATTTATGCACTAGTCTAATTAATTTCCTTCTAGTAGTTAATCTTCTTTTCTTTGTTTATTCTCTACTTTTTTTCATTTTCAATGTTGAAACTTACATGTGTTGATTTGATAACACAAATGAGTAGCTAAACCCCTTCAATTTAGGGGTAATGAAGCTCTCCAACTTTATGTAATTTCAACATAATTATGATTTATGATCTCTTTAGCTTGTGCTTAATGAAAGTGAATTTTGATGTAATTTTATACAAGTGGGTTTGATAGCTTATATTGCTTATGCAAATGAGCTATTATTATTCAACATAAACACAGTTTACATCATCATTTGCTAATGGAATTTTGCTTTTGAAAAGAAAGTAAAAACAAAATTTGATGGTCTATCTTACTAATTACAATAGTAAATAGATCATACTTAAAATAGCTTTTGCTTTGGCTTCATTTTTGTGAGAATTTATAAGTGGTATAATTGTTGTATTATAGTTTGATGGTTTGAGTTATGTTAATTAATAACATAAACAAACCATACTTATGATAAATGCAACAATTATTTCACTTGATTTCATAACTAGAGATCATAAATTATTTGTTTGTTGATTTACAAAAATATGAGAGTGGATTTGCCTCTAAATTATTCTCTAATCTCATAGTTTTTAAATCACATTTTAATTCTAGTTTTAGCTTTATTTTTGTAGTCAACAATTTCGTCTCACTTTGGTCTAATTTGATTGATTAGAAAATTCTAAAATCTAAAAAAATTCCCTGCGGATCGACCCGTACTCGCCACGTACTAAAATTGTATGCCGTGCGCTTGAGGTTAAAAATTTAATTTGAAATTTTTCGATGATTTTCTAATCCGATAGAAAATTTCGCGTTAAACACTATTACTATTGATGATGGCCAATTTGGCCAATCTTTGACATTGATGATGAGGAGGCTTCGAGGAGTGCAATGTGGTGGTTTGTGTAACATCTCTAATTTTTGATAACATTATTCAGGAAATTTAATTAGATAAATTAAATAGAATAATGATGATAATGGGATTGAGATTTAATAAACCATATATAGGGCCATGCTTATTAATAAAGTAAATGGGATTTAATTGGGTTATTAAACTAATTAAATTACACATGGGCATATTAGTAAAATAGCCTCCTTATCATACACGGCTATACACTTCTTCTGTGACGACCGCCCATGACCCCTGCACTAAACATAGAGATAGTGCATTGATAAGTGTGCCAGGCAGCAATGGACGATTGCCAAGGTAAATTAAAAACAGTAGAATCTATCGTATTACTCACAGCGCATGGATAAAATACAATAGAGAATATATATAGTGAAGCATCTCAAAATAGAATCTCATCAATTAAGCTTCATAATAGTTGAATACAAACATCTGAATAGTCAATACATCAAGCCTCACTACATATCACTCAGAGAATTATACAAAGCAGCGGAACATCCAGTACATATAGTAAGAAAATAATATGCAAGCCTCCAGCTCGTCTTCGTCATCAGCATCGTCGAAAACTAAGAACAACACCTGTCACCTGCTACCTAGTCTGCCCATCCCAAAGCGGATGAACAGCCCAAGGCAATAAGAGTTAAACATAAAGCCTTGAGTCAGACAACAGTCTTCATGAGCAGTAAATTAACTAACAACATACCAAAAGAGCATAAAGGAAAAAGGAATTGGAATCCAACCCTCCCACTCCACCTCTTTCTACAGTGATAGCCCCCAGACACACTAAGCAGAAGTAAACATAGCAAAGCAGACATTTAAAGTAAAGCAATTATCACTCGAGTCAAGGTAAACATTTTCCAAGTACAAACCCCCAAGGCCTAAACCAAGATCAGATAAGCACCCAGAAAACATTGCTCTTGAGACCGAATGACGATACAACCAAACATCCATGACTCTGGCTATCACTGTTATCATTGCTTCGATGCCACCGTTAATTGAATGACCGACACATTCTTTCAGCCGTCCGTCAAGGGTTAATGGAAACCCCGGTTCTAGACAGAACTCCGCACGTCGTCGCAGCCCGTGCCTAGGACTATCGAATCTGCCCAGAGTACTCGACTGCAATCATAGTCTTTAGGGACTATCGAATCTGCCCAACGTACTCTTGCTTTGAGCCTGCTAGAACCTTCAACAACGATGAAATCTCAGCCTCCTAGTCATCCTCCCCGACGACTAGTTCCATACTAGCCCAAGCGCCTCTCGAGCCAACCATTATCCTCAACTCGAACCATTTCACCGAGTTATCAACATGCTTGGAATGATCCCGTCTGGATTAAACCAAGGCTATCTCATACCATGCCTCGCTTCATCTCATCATAGCAAAGCCTCATCTCAACATCAACATTATCAAATCTATCCATATGAGCTTCATCATCCGCCACATATGCCACGAGCAGCTTTTCCAATTCAAGAGCCTTTCCCTTAGCTTTTGAATCATCTTCGACTAACTTGTCCAAATTAAATCATCAATCAACTAATTTACAACAATCAATCAAGTCAAACATTAATCCAAGTAATCAAGCATTCAAACATGATCAAATAAACAATTATAACAATAATGGCAATCTTGTAAATAAAGAGTCTAAATCTAACAAGCATGAATCATGAGCAATATCTCTACAACTTGATGAATGAACTTGCATAGGTTAACATGTAGTAAAATGGATGTCAAATCATCATGAACAATAGATCTACACTTAAGTTTATGAAAATGCATGGAAATCACTATTTTAACACTAAATCAAGCCAACGATCCGATATACTCCTTTAGATCCGTGTGAGAGATAACCACCACTCACCAAATCACCTAAACACTTCAAAAGCAACACACTTCAGATCTGGACAGCGAAGAATCTAACTCGATCTATCAAAACTCTGCTTCAAACGATGAAATCTCTCTTCGATGGATGAAGATCTTCAATCTAAGCGCTTGGATCTTCGATTTGATCTTCGATTTGGATGGAAGGAATCACAAGATTAGAGTGGAGAAAAGAAGTGAAGAAGTGTAGTTCTCGAGCTCTCAAAATAGCAGCACTTCGTCGCTTCAAAATCCGGATCCCAAAAAGTGAGAAAAACCCGTGTATTTATAGGCAGAAATTCCTTAGGTCGTTCGCCCCCGCCTTAGGTCGTCCACGACCTAACGGGACCCCACGACCTACGACCTAATGGTAATGCCGACCTAACGACTTAACAACAATCGCGACCTAACACTTGCATGACTTAACACATATGCGCGACCTAACGACTCAATACCTTCGCGACTTAGCTGGGTTACGACCTAACACCTCATGACCTAACTACACCCAACATACTATCATAGGTCGTTTACGACCTAACTAAACATACCTTAGCGACTCAACGACTTATCTTAACTCGTCCACGACCGAAGAAAACCCTACGACTTAACTCCATAAGAGGCTTAGCGACTTAGCGCTACACGACCTAATCCCTTAACTCGTCCACGACTTAACTTCCTTAGGTCGTAAACTCACTCAACCCCTAGGTCGCTAACTGTTACCACCAGCTTCCTTAGGTCGTCGCCGACCTATCCTCCTTAAGTCGCTAACTCGCCCAGTCTCCTAGGTCGCTATCCCTATGCCGCTAACTCTTAAGTCGCCGACTCTCTTAAGTCGCCAATTCCTTAAGTCGCCTACTAACTTAACTCATTAACCCCTAAGTCGCCAACTTCCTTAGGTCGGTCAAATCCTATAGGTCGCTAAACCCCTTAAGTCGTTCACTCGACCTAAGCCACCACACGACCTAACTTCTATATGACTTATCCCAAAATCCTTAAGTCGCAAACTTCCTTAGGTCGCCAATTTCCTTAAGTCGCTCCTCCGACCTAACTACTATACGACCTAAGCTTCGAACGACTAAAGCTCTGAACGTTCTAACAACACTAGACGACTTATCAACAATACGACCTAATGACAACAGTTTTACGATGTTTCGATCCGCAAAAATACGGGTCGTTACATTCTCTCCCCCTTAGGAATTTCGCCCCCGAAATTCCAAACAAACAAGAGCAATCAAAACTATTCTGCATGCCTACCATCCATAGCAATCAACAAACCATGCATCCAATTCTAGCCTAGCATGCAGAATTCTAAAACTAGAACAAGTTACAATATCGTGAGATGGCACGACACCTTATGGTCATACCTCGAAGAGTTCAGGATGAGTTGCCTTCATCCTCTCTTCCACCTCCCATGTACAGTCGTTAACATCATCACTCCATTGTATCTTGAGCAACCTAACTACCTTCCTCCTAAGCTGTTTCGTGTCAGTTTCCACAACACGAAGCGACTTACGAGGTTTCTCAACAACTGGATCTACCTCAAAATCTTCACAGCTATCAGCAGAAACCACCGTATTCGAGTCGTGCACATACTTCCGTAGATACGATACATGAAAAACATTGTGCACACTCGACATATTTTCTGGTAACTCCAATTTGTAGGCGAGCTTTCCAATTCGCTCGATGATTGGGAATGGTCCAACAAATCTCGGAGTCAATTTTCCTTTCTTCCCGAATTGAATAGCATTCTTCAGTGGAGAAATCTTCACAAAAACCATATCACCTACGTCGAACTCCAAATCCTTACGACGCTTATCGGCATAACTTTTCTGATGGCCTTGGGCTGCCTTCATTCGTTGCCGAATGATCTCTATGCAATCTGAAGTCTGTCGAATCATTTCTGGCCCAAGTATCAACTTTTCCCCTGTTTCTAACCAACATGTCGGAGAGTTACACGGTCTTCCATACAGTGCCTCATACGGTGCCATACCAATGCTTGACTGGTAACTGTTATTATACGAAAATTCTACCAAATGAAGGTGATCTTCCCATGATCCTCCGAAATCCAAAACACAAGCTCTAAGGAGATCTTCCAAAACTCGATTGACTCTCTCGGTGTGACCATCTGTTTGGGGGTGATAAGCTGTACTCAAACACAACTCGGTTCCCAAAACTTCTTGGAAGCTCTTCCAAAATCCACTAGTGAACAATGGGTCTCGATCGCTCACTATACTCTTCGGAATACCATGGAATCGAACTATCCACTTAACATACAGCTCCGCCAACTTTGATGCAGCCCTAGTTGATCGAACAGGAATGAATCTTGCACTCTTAGTCAAACGATCTACAATGACCCAAATCCCTTCATTTCCCGCTCTTGTTCTAGGTAACCCATCGATAAAATCCATCGATATTTGCTCCCACTTCCATGTAGGAACTTCTAATGGCTGAAGCAATCCACTGGGCTTCTTTTGCTCGGCTTTCACCAACTGGCAGTTCATGCACTTGGAAATAAAATTTCCAACATCCTTCTTCATACCTTCCCAGTAATAGGTTCTCTCCATATCCCGATACATCTTATTTCCACCTGGATGAATTGTCAGCTTCGAGTGATGACTTTCCTTCAGAACTTCATTTCTCACTTCATCTATATCAGGAACAACTAGTCGTCTTTGCTTCCGAAGCCAACCCTCTCGATCGACCTCGAATCCTTTATCCTTTACTGGGTCCAATCCAGATTCCAAATCACGGATAATCTTGACAAGCTTATCGTCTCGCTTTTGGCTCTCGCCAATCCTTTCCACAAGAGTAGGTCTTATCGATAAGTTTGCCAATATCTCAGGTTCCAATTCACATCTGGGCCTGAAGTCAAATCCAGCTAAATACTCGAGACTCTTCCATTCTGAAAACATGGCTCCCAATCCTGCATGTCTTCGACTTAACGCATCCGCCACTGCGTTACCCTTTCCCGGAGTATAGGCTATACCAAAATCATATGATGCCAAAAATTCTAGCCATCGTTGCTGCCTAAGATTCAAATCCTTTAGGGAGAAAAGATACTTCAACGACTTATGATCTGTAAACAACTCGAATTGAACTCCCAATAGATAATGTCTCCACATCTTCAGAGCAAAAACAATCGCCGCCAACTCCAAATCATGAGTCGGATAATTCCTTTCATGCGGCTTCAGTTGTCGACTTGCACACACAACAACTCTATTCTTCTGCATCAGCACTGCTCCAAGTCCAGTACAACATGCATTGGTGTAAACCACCGTCTCTTCATTTCCACTAGGAATAGTCAAAACAGGAGCACTTGTCAGTAGCTCTTTCAGGATTTCGAAAGCTTGCTCACACTTAGCATCCCATCTGAATACTTGGTTCTTTTTCGTCAATCCCGTTAATGGTGCAGCTACCTTGGAAAAGTCCTTGATAAATCGAAGATAGTATCCTGCTAATCCAAGAAAACTTCTCACATCAAATGCATTCTTAGGTCTACCCCAATCCTGGATTGCTGCTATCTTGGTGGGATCAACCGCTATTCCGCTTCCAGAGATAATATGGCCTAAGAACCTCACTTCACTCTTCCAGAAGTGACACTTCGAAAATTTAGCCTTCAGCTGATGTTTCCGTAAGATTTCCAAAACAATACGCAAGTGCGTCTTGTGCTCTTCTTCAGTTCTGGAATAAATCAAAATATCATCCACGAACACTAGTACGAACTTGTTCAACTGATCTCTGAACACTCTATTCATAAGATCCACAAAATATGCTGGTGCATTGGTCAATCCAAACGGCATTACCAGCCACTCAAAGAAACCGGATGGTGTCCTGAAAGCAGTCTTCGGCACACTATCCTTAGCCACTCTTAACTGGTGAAATCCCGTAGCTAAATCCATCTGAGAAAACACCTTAGCTTCGTGAAGCTGATCAAACAAGTCATCTATTCTCGGCAATGGATACTTGTTCTTCTTAGTCACTTTATTCAGCTCACGATAATCCACACACAACCTCAACGATCCATCCGCTTTGGTTACAAACACAACTGGTGCACCCCATTCGGACACACTACGCCGAATGAATCCTTTATGTAAAAGGTCCTCAACTTGCACCCTCAACTCTTGCTGTTCCCTAGGCACCATCCGCCTAAGAGGCATCACAACAGGTCTGGCTCCTTCAACTAAATCGATACGAAACTCGATCTCTCTATGCGGTGGTAACCCTTTGACCTCATCAAAGACATCCTCAAATCCATTAGCGTTTGGCACAGATGACAGTCCATCCTGTGGAACAACCAGCGAATACATGAAGCTCATGAAGACGCCTTCCTCATGCTTACATCGTATCACAACCTTTCGCCCCTCCACATTCTCGACTGTCACCTTCAACCTTTCACAATCAACCTTTGCCGCATACTTCCTAAGCCAGTCCATACCCAAAATAATTCCGAACCCCGCAAAGTTCAGAACAAGACAATCACAAACAAAAGAGCAATCATGACTCGATACAATCAGACCACGACATAGCATACACAAACAAGACGAACCCCTAACTGGATTAGTCACAACCAATGGCCTATCAACAATGTCCGGTTCTAAACCCAACCGGTCTACAAGTTCATTACAAACAAAAGAATGCGACGCTCCACTATCGAATAACACTCTAACTGGAACACCACATATGGAAAGAGTACCTTGAACCACCACACTCTTTCCTTTCTCTTCAGCAGTAGGAGCTTTTGAAGATGATGGAACAGCCCCCAAAGCGTAAGCTTGCACAATCTGCTTGTCCCTCCGCGGTTCTAGACAATTCTTCCTAATATGCCCCGGCTTGTCACAGTTGTGACACTTCATCGGCACCTTTGGATTCTTGCAATCTCTGGAGAAATGGCCCTTCTGCTGACAATTGTAGCAGGTCACTTCGCCCTTTGGCTTCTTCTGGCCATCCTTACCCTTCTACTACTGCTGCTTCCTCTTCTTGTTTCCACCTTGTTGTGGTTTAGACTCTTCCTTGGTCACAGCAATAACAGATCCTTCTTTAGGAAACAGATTCTCGTGCCTGAGAGCCTTCTCTACAAGCTTCTCAAATGGATCGTCCAGATGATCCACCAACTTCCTCCCAAGATAACTGTCCAAGCCTGTCACAAACTTCTCATTCTTCTGATAAGAAGATTCAATATACGACCGGGCATACTTGGACAAAGCTTCAAACTCAGAAACATACTCAAGAACTGGTCTTCCACCTTGCTTGAGCTCCATAAACTTCTTGAACAGAACAGATTTATGAGCTGTAGAAATGAACTTAGCTTCAAATCTGGCTTGGAATTGCTCCCAAGTAATTTCTTCCTCCGGAGTATCAATGGTGATAGAGTTCCACCAGTCAGAAGCTCTTCCTTGAAGCTGTCTTGATGCAAGCTTCCTTTTAGTTGCATCCTCGATTCCCAAATCACCAAAGATCCTTCTACAAGCATCTATCCATCTCTGGACTTCAATAGTTGATTCTGTTCCCATGAAAACCTTTCCTCCAAGAGCAGTATAATCTTTACACAGCTTAGCAAAATCCACCGGTCTTGGAGCTTGAACTTGAACTCCAACATCAACTGCTGGCCCTGGAGCTGGCATCCTTCTCATGATCGAAGTCATCATAGCTTCGAACATAGCAGCATAATCAACAGCTCCCTCAGCAGCACGGCCTTCCCTAACAGCTGGTCTCCCTCTTCGACTCATCCTTAATATCTATAAAAAGGAATGATTAATACATCTTGAGAACAACTGCATAAAGAACTCAAATCCTTCTAAGTTACTATATTATATATAGTAATCATCCATCAAAATACAATTACGTCTCTCATACGTAGTTACGTCAGCGAGTGTTGGGTAAAATCGATTAACCAAAGCTCTGATACCAAATGTGACGACCGCCCATGACCCCTGCACTAAACATAGAGATAGTGTGCTGATAAGTGTGCCAGGCAGCCATGGACGATTGCCAAGGTAAATTAAAAACAGCAGAATCTATCGTATTACTCATAGCGCATGGATAAAATACAATAGAGAATATATATAGTGAAGCATCTCAAAATAGAATCTCATCAATTAAGCTTCATAATAGTTGAATACAAACATCTGAATAGTCAATACATCAAGCCTCACTACATATCACTCAGAGAATTATACAAAGCAGCGGAACATCCAGTACATATAGTAAGAAAATAATGTGCAAGCCTCCAGCTCATCTTCGTCATCAGCATCGTCGGAAACTAAGAACAGCACCTGTCACCTGCTACCTAGTCTGCCCATCCCAAAGCGGATGAACAGCCCAAGGCAATAAGAGTTAAACATAAAGCCTTGAGTCAGACAACAGTCTTCGTGAGCAGTAAATTAACTAACAACATACCAAAAGAGCATAAAGAAAAAAGGAATAGGAATCCAACCCTCCCACTCCACCTCTTTCTACAGTGATAGCCCCCAGACACACTAAGCAGAAGTAAACATAGCAAAGCAGACATTTAAAGTAAAGAAATTATCACTCGAGTCAAGGTCAACATTTTCCAAGTACAAACCCCTAAGGCCTAAACCAAGATCAGATAAGCACCCAGAAAACATTGCTCTTGAGACCGAATGACGATACAACCAAACATCCATGACTCTGGCTATCACTGTTATCATTGCTTCGATGCAACCGTTAATTGAATGACCGACACATTCTTTCAGCCGTCCGTCAAGGGTTAATGGCAACCCCGGTTCTAGACAGAACTCTGCACGTCGTCGCAGCCCATGCCTAGGACTATCGAATCTGCCCAGAGTACTCGACTGCAATCATAGTCTTTAGGGACTATCGAATCTGCCCAACGTACTCTTGCTTTGAGCCGGCTAGAACCTTCAACAATGATGAAATCTCAGCCTCCTAGTCATCCTCCCCGATGACTAGTTCCATACTAGCCCAAGCGCCTCTCGAGCCAACCATTATCCTCAACTCGAACCATTTCACCGAGTTATCAATATGCTTAGAATGATCCCGTCTGGATTAAACCAAGGCTATCTCATACCATGCCTCGCTTCATCTCATCATAGCAAAGCCTCATCTCAACATCAACATCATCAAATCTATCCATATGAGCTTCATCATCCGCCACATATGCCACGAGCAGCTTTTCTAATTCAAGAGCCTTTCCCTTAGCTTTTGAATCATCTTCGACTAACTTGTCCAAATTAAATCATCAATTAAATAATTTACAACAATCAATCAAGTCAAACATTAATCCAAGTAATCAAGCATTCAAACATGATCAAATAAACAATTATAACAATAATGGCAATCTTGTAAATAAAGAGTCTAAATCTAACAAGCATGAATCATGAGCAATATCTCTACAACTTGATGAATGAACTTGCATAGGTTAACATGTAGTAAAATGGATGTCAAATCATCATGAACAA
Source organism: Allium fistulosum (assembly GCA_030737815.1). Lineage (NCBI taxonomy): Eukaryota > Viridiplantae > Streptophyta > Magnoliopsida > Asparagales > Amaryllidaceae > Allium > Allium fistulosum. Next base: position 1,392,913,352 of record CM060902.1, read on the forward strand.
TAGATCTACACTTAAGTTTATGAAAATGCATGGAAATCACTATTTTAACACCAAATCAAGCCAACGATCCGATATACTCCTTTAGATCCGTGTGAGAGATAACCACCACTCACCAAATCACCTAAACACTTCAAAAGCAACACACTTCAGATCTGGACAGCGAAGAATCTAACTCGATCTATCAAAACTCCGCTTCAAACGATGAAATCTCTCTTCGATGGATGAAGATCTTCAATCTAAGCGCTTGGATCTTCGATTTGATCTTCGATTTGGATGGAAGGAATCACAAGATTAGAGTGGAGAAAAGAAGTGAAGAAGTGTAATTCTCGAGCTCTCAAAATAGCAGCACTTCGTCGCTTCAAAATCCGGATCCCAAAAAGTGAGAAAAACCCGTGTATTTATAGGCAGAAATTCCTTAGATCGTTCGCCCCCGCCTTAGGTCGTCCACGACCTAACAAGACCCCACGACCTACGACCTAACGGTAATGCCGACCTAACGACTTAACAACAATCGCGACCTAACACTTGCACGACTTAACACATATGCGCGACCTAACGACTCAATACCTTCGCGACTTAGCTGGGTTACGACCTAACACCTCACGACCTACCTACACCTAGCATACTATCATAGGTCATTTACGACCTAACTAAACATACCTTAGCGACTCAACGAGTTATCTTAACTCGTCCACGACCTAAGAAAACCCTACGACTTAACTCCATAAGCGGCTTAGCGACTTAGCGCTACACGACCTAATCCCTTAACTCGTCCACGACTTAACTTCCTTAGGTCGTAAACTCACTCAACCCCTAGGTCGCTAACTGCTACCACCAGCTTCCTTAGGTCATCGCCGACCTATCCTCCTTAAGTCGCTAACTCGCCCAGTCTCCTAGGTCGCTATCCCTATGCCGCTAACTCTTAAGTCGCCGACTCTCTTAAGTCGCCAATTCCTTAAGTTGCCTACTAACTTAACTCATTAACACCTAAGTCGCCAACTTCCTTAGGTCGGTCAAATCCTATAGGTCGCTAAACCCCTTAAGTCGTTCACTTGACCTAAGCCACCACACGACCTAACTTCTACACGACTTATCCCAAAATCCTTAAGTCGCCAACTTCCTTAGGTCGCCAATTTCCTTAAGTCGCTCCTCCGACCTAACTACTATACGACCTAAGCTCCGAACGACTTAAGCTCTTAACGTTCTAACAACACTAGACGACTTATCAACAATACGACCTAATGACAACAGTTTTACGATGTTTCGATCCATAAAAATACGGGTCGTTACATCTTCCCTTTCCATTCACGTTTCATTTCTTACCTTCACAAACGCAAATCAAAAACTAAAATATAGCCTGCCATTAACAAGGAGGAAAAGAGGAAAATTTAATGTAAAGCTAAGGATCAAAGCTAGGAAGGATTAACCAACAACAAATCTCAAATTCCTTATCATATCTAAGGTGAATAATAATTTTTATACCATCTCTATTTTATTCTATGATTACATGTTTTCAAATTATGATTAAATTCGTTTTTATGATGCTATGGATGATGATATGTTTGAGTTATGTTATGGTTGATTTATTTTAATTCATTTATATATGAATTAGCACGGTTTTAGGGTAATACAGAGAGTTTATAATTTTAGAATGTCATGGAAATTTTTTATGTTAAGTAAACATGATTTTTGAGATGTGTTTTAATTTTCAGAATTTTCCGAGCTATAGAGAATTTATTATGAATTTCAAGAGGGAAATATGATAATATTGGGTTTAAAATTCATTTCTCGTATTTCAGGAAGAAATTGGGTCTGAAATTTTAATATGTTTGATTACTTGGTAAAATTGAATTTCTGTGATTTTTGGGGATTTTTTCCAATTGATTTACTAGGGAAAATAAATTATTTCAAGGGAAGGACTTATTTGCAAATACTGGTTTTGTTAATGGAAGGGCTTAAACATTATAATTTCTTTGATTTTGATTTGGTTAAATGTGGCATTTATGATTGTAAAGTATTTGAGAAGTTATACAGCAATGCTTTCAGCCTTTAACCAAAGGTTTACACATAAGCAAGCGGTTATAAAGTAATTACTAAAAATTGCCACATTTCAGTCTTTAACCCAGAAAAGTAGGTCGCCTTAAATAGTAGTACCTTTTGACTCTTTTACCTCCGCACCATCTCAGTCAAAACCATCTCAGTCGAAACTCACATAGTCCGAACCAATGCACATGGTACCAATGGTATTGGTATGAAGTGAATTGGTGGGTAGCGGAAGGTAGGGTGTCGAAAGCAATGCTTTTGTTAGGGTCGAAACCACATTCAGTTTCAAAAGCTAAGTTCTTGCTTTGTTTTACTTAAAGCTTTCGACACAGTCGAAACATATGCTTTTGAAAAGGTTTATACAAATAGCTTTCGGGAAAGATTGCTTTATTATGTTGAAGTATTTGCTTTCGAAGGGGTACCTTTCTCCTTAAATAAGAGCTTTCGAAAGGATTGGCTTTAACTAAGTCGAAATCCAGACACAAATTTTCTCCTTTCGATTGTATTAAAGCCATCTATGCTGTCGAAGGGTTCTCTTTGTTTTAACTTAAACTAAGCCTTTTTCCTGAATGCTTTCGAAGGGTTGAGGGTTTCGAAGGCAATGGATTCAAAATGAGGTTTCGACTTTATCCTTTGATGTTTTAATTTAAAAAGGTGGTTGTTTTCGACTAGATGGTTCCGACACCATCAACTTTTTTCCCCAAAATAATTTTTATAATCGGTTTCGAAACAGGTACTTTCGTATATAATCATTTTGACCCAAAGATTGTTTTGAAAGAGTAAACCCAATGCTTTGAAAGGGTACTTTTATTTGTTTTGAAGCTAAGTTTTAAAGAATATTTTAATACTATCGAAAGGTACCATTGGTTTCGAAAGTGAATATTTAACAAGGATTTCGAAAGGTATGTTTATTATGTTTTGAAAAGAAGCTTATGCTTTCAAAGGAGGTCATTCAGAGGTTTCGAAGGTGATGTTTTAAAGTTTCAAAACAAATAACCCACTCTCACTTTTAAAATGGAAATACCATGGCATAACTAAAGATTTTAGAAGTATTACCTTTTCATATACTTATTCATATTGTAATTAACCCATAACAGTACTTTGGGAAAGGGAAGAATAACTAGTTAGATTGACCTAGTAGTGAATATAACTTAAGAAATGTTAAAATCTTAATTAAAAATATTGGCAGGAGCCAATAGGTTCGTAGTAAGCCCATGAAAACTATGTATAACAAAAGATATTGGCAGGGGCCAATAGGTTCATAGTTAGCCCATGAAAACTATTATTTGATACTGGTAGGGGCAAGTAGTTTTGTAGTCAGCCCATGAAAACTATATCCAGAATTAAGATATTGATAGTTAGTCAATAGGTTCCTAGTTAGCCCATGAAAACTAGGATAATAGAAAATATATTGGAGTTACCAATAGGTTCTTAGTGATCCCATGAAAACTAAGAAATTGGATAGATAGTCCATAAACATTTAGCAGGTTAATAATAACCCTAGAAACTATAATTGAGATAGATAGTCAGAATGAATGAGGATGGGTAATCCATATTTGATTTGCTTGTTCTGCATATCATCAAAATGTTTTTGAAATGCTATGTTTTAACCATTATGGATGAAGGAGAACAGTACATGGTTTTATAAATGTTTTAGGATATTAGTGAGGGGATAACCCATTCCGCTAAGTGACTTGGTCTCACTAGATATCTAAATGGTTTGAGATGGTAAATTATTATTCATATCAGGCTTTATGTCTGACTCGAAGTTTTTGTTTCCCCTTAAACTCTCGGATACTCAATTGATTTTGAGTAGGTTGAGAGTTAAGGTTTACAGGTGTTCTTTTAGACGAATAATGCTTCCGAGGACGTGCAGGAGGCAAGCTTTTTATTAGAGTTATTTTATTTCAGCTGTGTGTTTTGTTTGAAAAGGAAAATTTGTTTTCTTGCCTATTTATATACTCTGATCTACCATCATCATATGTCGCTCTTGGCGTATTTTGTAATAATTATATGTTATCTAAACGTGGTCTGCAAACTGGGATTATGTAATCAATTTGGAATATTTTGAAATGGAATGGAGAATTTTTTTTGTTGTTTAATTTTTTTTCATATTCTTGTGTTTCTGTGTATCAATGTATCAAATATCATCGTATTTGGTCGTCAAGGATTAATAACTATGGATGACTGCAGCATCCCTAGCCGTTAGTTTTAGGCCTCCAAGTAGGGGGATGTTACAATTTTTTCGTGTGGTTGACTCTTGATTTTTATGTTATTGTTCTACAATGAGCGATTTCGATAGTGAAGCGATGACGTGACATTTTGACATGATGACTTGGGACTTTGATGATGATGACTCAATGGTGATGAACTTGTGTTTCGATGTTGATGGAGTCGCCGTCGTGATCTATAGGGAGAGTTCAAGGAAGGGAACTCATGAGTAGAATGGGGAAGGGTTCTATTATGGGAAATGGAAATGAATAGATCAAGGAAAGGCTTCGGGATGCATGCAGAGGGATTATTGATACTCGAAGTGTTTCTAGTGTACTCGTAGAGCAAGGGTAGGCAAGGACTCTCACTTGGATCGATGTTGATGGATGCTGTGTCGATGTTGATGGATCTATATGTTGGACATTGTGGATGTGGGGGTCTAGTTTCAACATCCATGCGACTGGTGTTTGAGTGCCTAAAAACTAGGATTTGTCCATTAGTCCCTGGCAAAGGAATGGTCAAACGAGTTATCATATATCCAAAGCACATTTAGTGAAAGTAAGGATTGTTTGGTGAATGCTATGTTTGCCATGGTTGCCACAATTGTTGTTTGTTGCTCTAGGGATGTCACATGATGTTGGTATCCAAGAGACCGATTCCTAGACACCTTAAGTATACCAGGATGTTTGTATACTTTATGATGATGATAGTAGAGTATCATATTATCATTATTATGTGCTAACCCTTTGGATGCAGAGATCGTTTATCGCTCATACCAGACTGTTTTCCGATTTGAGGTTTTATGTTTTGCTTCTTATTATCTTGGGTAATTTTAAATAAGTAGGCTAGATAGTAGGTTTGGGTGATATGCGGTGCTGTACAGATGGACAAGTAGGAGATTGTGCTTTTTGTACTTATATATGGGTTTATTATTGCTTATTCCACTGTGCGAGACCATAGAGCCTAGACAATGTTAGTTATTTTATTTAGAGATAGTTACCTTTTGAGTATATTTCCAATTGTATAAACTCTATTTACACTTTGTATAACTGTATAAACATGTGCTATTGTGTGACAACCCACACCCCTCGACACACCGATCCAAAGCCAAGGCTGACTTTTGGATTCACGTTGGTGCCAAGAAGTACGAGCTATCGGGTTTTTTTATAACATTAAAGAGACTAAGAATAAACAGATAGGATCTGAAATATACTACACTTTCATAACTCCCAGCGGAAGGAATAAAATATAAATATAAAAAATTAACCGTCTCGGTAAATATCTCAAAAACACAGTCCCAGAAAAATAATACGTAGTCAAATACAGAGTACACTGAAATACAACTCCTAGTCTGATAAAATAGTAAGTACTGAAAAGATAGACTGTCATGGAGAGTAAATAAAGGGATAAGTAACTCTGTGATGAGTTTGCCTCTCCATGTACTGAAATCTGGCCAATCACTTATTGCCCTGTCCTTTTATGGTGGGGAAAAGGAAAAAGGATGGGTCAGACAAAATTCTGGTGAATGAGTACACATTTAATATATGGTGATCATATGCAGTTGACTTTAATTCTACTATGTGACCTATGGTGCTCAATAAGTGTCCATTTATTCCTATGGTCCTTTACCTTAGGGTTTTTACTTAGTACCCACCTATACTAACATCTTGTGCAGGCTTCTACAAAGAACGAACTATGGATCAAACTACAAATTAAACTAACGATCGGTCACTGCTACTAGAACTACTCAACATAGGGTCATCCTACTACTTTCCCTATGGGAGTACATCTCATATTATGACTACATGCAACTAACTCGCATAGGTTTCCCTATCATTTTCACATGGGAATAAATTTCTCACAACTACGACTACACATACCCCAACTACGCATTGAGGGGGAACCCAAAACGCCGACTTGCCGATGTGTCTCATCGTCTGCATTCGTGTCCACCTCTCTATGGTAGTTTATGCCACTTATTGCATGTGCATGATCCATCAACAACATGGTATCAGATCATGTCAGTATCTGTGCATACCAAAGAACTCCCATTGTGATAGGCCCACAGACTTCATCAAACATCAGTCAGTGCTGCACACCCACCGTAGAACCTCCTATGACTGTCATTTGCGATAGAATCGCCTCCAGTCAAATAATCGACCCCCACTAGGTAAAGAGCATTTACCCAACCCCACAACATCCTACCGTCATCTCATAGGGAACTAGCGTCCCTACTATCACTAACATATATATATATATACACGTAATATAACTATACATACTACTAACATTTTTATTTTTGACACGGGCCTTACGCCGAGGTTCATATTACGCATCTAGGTACCGCTTGTGGTCGACCGCTTGGGTTGAACGGTCGACCGATCGTAGAGTAAATTTTAGGGTTTTGCTTATAGTTTATTCGATATTTAAACTTTTTATTAATTTCATCAATTCTGTGGCTTCGATAGTGAACCATAACTATCAGTTTACAGTAATATAATCTTTGTAGTTTACCATAGTCCTATTCAATTTAAATTCATTGATTTACACAAGTTTAAGTAGATTAGTTTAACTTACCATTAACAATTTGTAGGGATTTAATCTAGGTTAATTACTATTTAATATATTTACATTTTTTTAATTTATCATCAGATTTAGATATGAACAATTAGGGTATACAATTTAATTACTAACATCCTATATCAGATAGCGTGAACTAAAATCACTACAAATAATTAGCTTATTAAAATATTCTCATTCATCTCGGATCCAAGCGCTAACTCTGTCCTTCGTTCAAAAATCGACACCCGATAGCTTGCCTCCTCCTTGATCTGATCTATTTGTATTCTCTTTAATTTATTTTTAAATTTATTAAAGTAATTTTATGTGTGGAGGAGAAGATATTTTGATAGTATTTCCCTATATCGACAATTTTCTAATGAATAAGGTTTTAGGTTAGGTGTATATTTATAAGGGTTTCAGGTTAATACGAAGCATTGATTATCCCTGGTAGAATATTTGCTTTCATCTCAGACACTCATCATTTACTTTGCACGCAAGTAAAATATTTTGTTCTATCATACTCATCCATTCATCGCTTAGATCTGCAACCTTCAACATCAACCGGTTGACCTCTTATAGCGATCAGTCGACCGCTATCGATGGATCAGTGGACCCTAGGGGTCGATCGCTTTGGTTGTCTTATTTAGGAAAGTTTTATATTTTCATTTATTTCTTTTCCAAATTTTAAAACCCTCGTAACATCTCCATACTAACTTTTATTACAAAGTGTTATATATAAAAAATTTCTAGAAAATCGCTACGAACACAATGGTGCAGGTTCCTTGGCCAAATTTGGACGTTTGTGAAAATTCTATTTTCCCCTTGTTTTACCTTATTAAATTTTTTTATTAAATTTTCCACTTAAATTTCTGAGGTATTAAATTTTCCCCTTTTAAAAGGATTTCGTCCTCGAAATCTCAAAGGATGAAAAAAATGTAATTTGTACATGCAACAATCAATAGCTACAACCATTTACTCATCCATCATCCACGAGCAATCACTATACTTAGTAAATTTCTAATGCGGTATATGTATATGCAAGCATGAAATGCACGTGAACCTATACTAATGCAAAGAGTAGACGGTCTCCTGATCTAGTCAACCTCTTATCACACAATTGCAAATGACATGTACCCAAAATGTCTGCAACATCCTAAGTAAATACACTTGCAATTCTACATGCATGCGTAGCCATTCAAAACTCCAAACTCCATAATATTTTACATATTTCTAACTATGTCAAAATATCATCAAAAATAAATATATCTTTCCAAAATATTGTGTCCCCATGTCTCGTTCTAGTGTTTAGAAATCCCTATCGATAACGTTAATCAGGAGTATCGATCAGAATTCTTAAATTACAAACGGACAGATTAACACAACTTTATTTACAAAAATATCTATAATTTTTATTTTCAAAAATTATTAAACATACTTATTGAATAAATCTTTTACTAACTTGCTTTAAAACTTAATTCAATACCATACTAATAATTTATATTTTCAAAAAGATTACTACTTATACTTAATTTCCAAAATAAACTAGTAATAAAAATCTATATTCGTACATATATAAAGTCTTTAGTATTATAAAACCTTCAGTAATATCATTTTTTTTCAAACTTCCTTTAAACACAATACAAATTCCAAAATTAAATTCAGTACCAACCATTTTAAATGGCCAAACAAACATAAGAGATTAAAATAAATATACCCAGCGGAAACTAATAAATAGATTTCCCGCTGCGCACTCTGGTCAAAATCAAATAAAAATTCAACTACCATATCAAATGAAACATTACAATATAATATAATATAAAATCATCCAAAATCATAAATACAAATGCTACTAGTTGGACTAACTCCTTTTGTCCTTGTTATTCCAACCATTTTAGTTCTTACTTAAAAGTGAATAAATTAATTAGGTATTTTGAGTACATATATTTATAAAATCATATATACGTCCTCCGGATGATTACCCCAATAATCATCCTATATATTTATATTATATAGAATATTACCTAACACTCCCAAGGATCAGGGACACTAAGTCTTATCTAAGGTCTCGACTCGTGTCTTAGATATATGATGTATTATTCCAAACCTTGCATTGATACCAAATGTAATACCCCATCTCTATACTCATACTATCTAAGAGTATTATCGAGTAATACTGTTAGATAATGCGGAGAATGAGGCGATATGGGGTGCACATGTGAATCTTCTCTTGGACTAACACTGGTACATATTAAAACATCAATTAAATAACACATCTAGACGTACACAGTATCAGTACAAAATAATAAACACGTGTGTCTTAAAGACAGAACAATGCACAATATATAATAAACAATAGAGAACACAGAGTCAGTCGCAATAATAATATATGATATAATATATGATACAATTTATATAAAAATATATCAAATCTCAACTATCTCAATAAATGCGATATACAATCAATATACAACTTAAGATCATATACATACACACACACAATGAATTGATGACATATAGGTATTATATAATAGTCCTAATGTAAATCTCCTTTAAGCCCAATAATACACAAGCTGGTCATGTCGTCCATATACCTGAAATGTCTAGAACTGACCCGAGTATTATAAAATAAAACATGGGTCAGACTATGTCTAATTAAGCGTATATAAAATGATAACCAATATAAATGCAGAATAATATAATAATTACACTAACGTCAATAATCAAATCATAAGACAACATGTCAAAGGAGGTAAATATATAGAAATGTATGCCTAATATATATATATATATATATATATAATTCCATAAATAATTATCAAGGCATCACATCTCTCAAATAACTCAAAACAATATGTACTGATATCGAAAGATGTCATCACCCATATAGAAACACATCGAACTAGAAATCTCTAAATAAACTGAAATGGGTGAATCATACATATTTAAAAATAATCCTTAAATCCAGAAATATCAATAAAGGAGATATCACCAAGTATAATCAGGCTAACACGAAGCATTGCCCAACTATATCTCTCAATCTTAATAAATAAAATGTCATCATTAATATATTCAAAGTAGGATAAGATAGGCTGCTTATTAATATATTAAAAATCCACTATACACTATATATGTATCACACGTATAATCTCATCTCCTCATACAATATACGTCTTTCAATATCGTGATGGGTATGACTGTACGACAGATTCAAAGTCCCAAGTAGAGTCATATATATATAACAACATACGTACACCCGGTACATATCAATACCACAGTGAGGTATATAAATCTAATATGGCAATCTACCACTCCGTCAGTACCAGAAGGGAGATTTATAGCACAAAGCAAGATCCAGAGTCACAAAGTCTCTACAATCTTGGTTACCTCTCTGTCATCGTGACCCGTATCCACCTATGTGCTCGTTAACGCAAGGACTAATCGGTCACGACGCTATAAATGCCCCTATAGGTAACTGACTGTTGGCCTTGGTGACACATGGGTGATCACAAAGCTAATCACAAAGATATATGATAATATGGTGTCACAGATCTGGGACGCGACCCCACGATCAAGCCGATAGGATGGATTCTGGGCATCTGGTCCTCTCCAACAAATATAATAGGAGTACATCGTAATAGTGGCATATAGGAACAATATATATAGACTCGAAGTCTCACAAACTATAGTCACAAAGCTATAAATCACCTCACACTATCCACTCTATTCCCGTCACATGAGTGTCATCTACTTACAATGAATAACCAAATAAATATCACAACAGCATTCCATACCACTGTGTGATACTCAAACGTTTATTCACTGCTTATAAATTACACTCAATCTACTTAATATTCCATATAACGAGTCCAAAGAATAACTAGAGAAATATTACTGAATGCCCTATCCCAAGCCATATTATAACTCTGTTTATTCTAATTTCTCGTTACATAGAATAAATATCATAAAACCGCATAGAAAGATGTTGTCCCCGTATCATATTAAAATCACGAATCAAAGCAATATTAATGATGAATCATTTATGTCACCAATATCAAAATAGAGAAGATAAGAAATCAGCAACTCAAGATTAATACCAAAAATATACTATTCAAATAAATATAATTAAACAGATCAATACATGATAATAAAACATTCATATTATAGCTAAACAAACCAATTTTATATCTAGAAATTATTTCATAATTCAACATAATTAAACATTATTTTAAATAAATAAGAAACATCTAATTTAATTTATTTATAATCAAAAATATATTTTCAAAACTTGAATATTGTAGATATATTAAGATTTCATACTACTATAAAACAATAATCAAAGACCATCTAACTAATTTACCTGATTTCATTTCATTATTTTATTAAATTTATATTTACATTCATATATGTATTTAATATCTAGTAAGTATATGTTAAAGTTTAGGTATATTTGAATTAGTTTATTTTTAAATGTAAATGTATATATTTAGTTATAAAATTACTGTTATTTGTAATGATATGGCCTATTCTTAAAATATTACAAAGCATTTCATTAAATAAAACCATAAGTCATATGAAAACCTAGAAATCGAAATATGCTTTGTTCATAAAAATGACAGCGCAACACATATAATAAAAAGGTAACTTTCTTTACATTATGATATATATTAATACATGCGGTCCCAAAATCATCTAGTTGGATATGCAATGCACGAGACAGCCTTACTCCCATTTATAAAATTGCACACACTAACAAGCGCAAATTGTGACCACATTATGATTTACTGTAAAATTATATAACTACAGCAGTTTTGCCACAGTCAATATAATTGAGTTTCTAAGGTTAGACAGAGAATTACATTACAATACTCGGTCTAGTATACCCTAAATATATAAATATCTAGCAGTGAGGCAAGTAGTGCAAAGAAAATGCAGACACTTACTCATGCATTAACACAAGCAAAACATGGGGAGCTAAAGGTAAGCAAGAGCAGGTGCTCCAGACATTATAACAGCCAGGCACACACAAATGCAATGAAGAGCAGCCCATGTATGTATTTATATTCTTAGATGCAGAGACACGCATACCAATACACACTTTAACAGATGCTTATATACAAACGCACAAACTCATATGCATTTATTCCAACTAAATATATTTTGTATTGTGTTGACTTGTATATTATTTATAGCTTTATATATTTCACACCATGTGCCTACAACCTCAGTTTGCCTACAAGGACAATTGATACGACCGCATTAGGTAGAGCTCACCCCTAAAAGCTAGCTTGTAAGGGGAGGGTGCCTAATGGGTTATATACAAGACAATGTATCACATATTTTACAATGTGGGACATATCATTCCACCGCTCTTCGAAAGTCTGACGTCCACGTCGGCCCACTCTATCGACACTGACCCGACGGTAGCCCTTTTTTCTTTTTTGGATGGCTTCACTCACCTATCAGTATTTTAATCTAGCCTACAGGTCGCCCCTCTCGTGGCTCGAACTTTCGAGTGTGGTTCTCAATGAAAGCACCAATTGATACGACCGCATTAGGTAGAACTCACCCCTAAAAGCTAGCTTGTAAGGGGAGGGTGCCTAATGGGTTATATACAAGACAATGTATCACATATTTTACAATGTGGGACATATCATTCCACCGCTCTTCGAACTGGCAGTGCAACTCACCAACCAACAAACCTCCATTGATGCCATCAATACCACCCTTTCCAAACAAGAATCCTCTCTTGCCGACATCCCCGATATCAAATCATCCCTTGCCTCACAGCACCTCGCAATCCAACAATTAACCCAAACCATTGCCGATCTATCTTCCAAATTATCTCCTAATCACATATCTCCACCACAACCTCCATTACAGCCCATAACACCCCAACCATCCTCCTTGGCAATACCTCCACGCGACACCACCACAATCATACAAACGCCACGACCGCCACCACCACCTCCTCTCCTCACTACACCTCTTCATAACCATATCGCTACTCGAACACCTGAATGTGAACTTACCCACTTCGACGGCTCCAACCCTTTAGATTGGATCTTCCAAGCGGAACGATTTTTCTCCTATCACTCCACACCCGATGCGCAACGCATCGATCTCTCTAGTTTTTATATGACCGGCCAATGAAATGACCCTCCTATTTACACACTAATTTTATTGGTGATTTTTTTTTAGAGATGATATATAGATATATCATCTATTACAAATATATTTCCCAGGGTCATTTTCTTTCTCTAATAAACAAAAATATATCCAGGATCTTTCACAATATAGAAATATTGTTTTAATTCTAAATCATTTTTAACATACATATATGAAGATATCTATGTTATATTCTACTTGAATCAGAGCATGATAATAAGTAGAAATCCTTTTTAAATTTGCAAAAATGTGATAAATTCCCTTTTAAAATTAAAACTTATTGTATCCTGATTTTTGACTATAGTGTCCACTGGAAATATGTGCCTTAGACTGTTATTATAATTAAGAAATAACCAAGCAATAATCAGTGGAAGCAAGCTTATAATATAGATGATTGTCTTAAAGTCTGAATATTATCAAACTCAGGTTAAAAGAAAGTGGATCCTAAGTGAACACAAGCAACATCTAGGCGTAATGGAAACGCGCCTAACTTATTCATGCAAGGTCACTAGTTCGAGTACTATGCTGGTCGGTTCAAACACAATTTTTGTTTTTCTTTTTATTTTCTTCTGTATGGCTGAAATCTGATACCTACCTATAATAGTACATATATATTTAATTTTTACCTATAACCTAACATACAAAACAATTCTTCTTGCATAACTATTTTTAAAACCCATTCTTTCAACTGTTTTAAGAATTTACATCTATATTTTTGCCCAATATCAACATGTACACAGATATACATGTACATGTCAGTGTTTTTGTTCATTTTCCAGAGAACTGAGCTCAAATGTTCCCTTGCTTCATTGATCTGAAGTGAAACATTTGGCCTGACCTATGGCCTAACCATGTGGTTACTCTGGCCATTCTTTTGTTTGCATTTTTACAACCCAGATTATATACAAAACATTGATACCTTTCCTTTTCAAAAGCATGTGTATATATTTGTATGAATCAGACACCTTGTGATCAGATATATATCATTCTTCCTAACCATACTTCTCTTTCAAAAATACATCTTCAGGGTATAAACACTTTTTCTTGCATTTGGACTTATGTCAATATCATAAATTGAAGATATAGCAGTTTAATTCTTTTCTGGGTTTTCCCAATATTATTTTCTGTATATCTATATTCTTTTTAAAAGAACTCAGGACTAACTGAAATCATCATAAAATGATTATACTTATAAAATCCAGGTTTTTCCTCTAAATCAAAACAACTTTAGCAAATAGGTTTTCAAATCAGTTTAACATCAATATCCTTAGTACATATCAAATCAGAAATAACCAGAAGCAACATAGCACATGTCTCTTACAAGTTCTTCCTACTTAATACATTTAGATAGCCATATTAATCAGGGAATACATGCTTGAATTAACACATTTTAGCTTTTATTTCTAATTATCTTAGCATCCTCTATTCCATATCTTTTTAATCTTGCTTACTTAGCTCCATCACAACCTGCAAAAGCACTAGTGGCTGCCTCATTATAAATGAGACACCCCCATGTGCCATGAGCAATAAGGGTCAGATCTATGATCTGGTGTGAGCATTTCTAACATATCCATGATATTAAGCTAAGAATACAGCACAAATATACTTTGCATACTTGACAGGTATTATCATGTTCAATACATAAGAGCAAACATATGCAATAAAACAACTTTTATCTAGAACTACTAAGGTTGCCATTTTCTTCTTCTTATAAATTCCTGGCCTCATCTGCTATAAGGAATCAAAGGGACACATTGCCATGAACTAATTAACATTATGGCACAAAGATCTCAGGACTTAAACAAGCCATGTGCCAACTTGTCTACTTCAAATAGGACAAGCATTCCAGCAGCCTTCTTGGCACAAAATCCTTAGTTATATTACTAAGTGTATTTATGTTCATTCTATCAATGATAGCTAGGTGTACATACCACCTGTACTCATGAAGCATACTAGTTACCTTGCAGACATAATATTGCAAGCAAGTTAAAGGTACTTTCTAGAGGTATAACACCCCAGTCATTCCATCTCACATTATTTAGCATATAAACACCCTATTCAAGCATATACCAGAATGTTTGCAACTGAGAATAAATGCATGGCTCTATTGGGTTTATTTTGATTTTGCAAGCAACTGTGTTTAGCCAGATTTTCAATCTTGTTTAAACATAGTTTTTAGGCTTGTATGTTTCTGTTTAGTTTAGGGCTCAGCACATTATAGAGAAAGACTCCATTGCACCCTTAACCAATTGTTTCAAGCCTCAGCACCATACCAATGTATATGCAGCTCATAGTTTTCTTTTTCATTCTTTGTCTTAAGCCATGATTCAGACTAGTTACAAATACTCTATTATATATATTCTTTAAGGTTTTGGTAAAATCATACAGAGATGAAAACAGAACAACAAAGTTACACATCCATCATAGCAGATCATATATCATCAAGCATCCATGTAACCATCAGTAGCCAACATAGTTTGTAAATCAAAACATGCAAAATATAGCATATAAAAGCTTGGCTGCCTAATCCCAGGTCTTAATGCCATGTATATGAGTGAGGATACTCACCTAAATGCTTACACAAGCTTAAACCAGAAAACCCCTCAAATCTTTAGCCTTATCTTCCTCTTCTTCCTTAGGTTAATTAATTAGTGAGAGAGCAGTTTTCTGATTGGGCTCTTGGTTTAAATAAGGGTTCTGTCTAGGGTTTTGGGTGATGCAAAATCCCTATTTTAGCCCAGACCAGAATCATGCATTTGGCATTGCATATTCCCTCCCTCCTAACCCTTAATGTCCCGGTCCATATTTTAAAACAAGACTAAATTGTGCCTATTTTCCTTTCTTTTCAGAAAGTGATAACTTTAAGTATTTTTATTATACTTACCTCAAACATGATAATGGTGTGACTTTCTATTTTCTGCCTATGTACATTTGCTTTCTTGCACTTTGGTTCTTACTGTTTTAGTGATTCCTTTATTAATTTTCTGCTCAAATAATATCTGGATATATATATATACATTTATACAACTATGGGTGTTAATTTAATTTTAACCATTTATTTGCAGAAAACATGTGCATACTTATGTGCATTTCTACACCTATTTAAAATTTCACTTATTCATTATAAATCAATGTTTTCTTCTGCCTTAATTTTCAGACAAGTCTTACATAGGCATATATATAGATATATATATACATATATACACACATCCTCAGGAATTTTTAATACTCATGTCTAGGTCTATATTTTCTTTATTTAAAACATTTTATCTGAATGTTTTCCTTCCTTGTTTTATTATTCAGGAATTCTGGATTTTCTCTTAGTGCCATAACTAGTGTGCACGTGCACACATGCACACAACCTTGCACCACTGAAAATCCCACCTATATAATAATTCTGATTTTTCCCCCAGAATTTTAATCATTTATTTAAAAGAATTTTCCTCAAAATCTTGGGGTATTACAATCACCCCTTCTTTTAGGAATTGTGCCCTCACAATTTGCAACATATTCTTTGAGTACTCCTACTTTCTTAGGAAAATTATTCAAATATGCATGAGCAATTCAAATAGTCACTGTCTATCATACATATCAAATTTTCTTAGTAATCTAAGAATTTACCTTTCAAATTTGCAAAGAGCCTAGGGTAATCCATCCTGATTTTATCCTCTAGCTCCCAAGTACAATCACTAGGATCTATACTCCATTGAATTTTTACAAGCTTCAATGTCTTGTTTCTTAATTTCTTTTCTTCCCTTGCCACAATTCCCACTGGCTCTTTTTCATAGATTAGATCTGGATTAATCTGAACTTCAGTAGGCTTTTCTAAGATTTCCTCCTTGTCATGTACCCATCTCCTTAGTTGTGACACATGAAACACATTGTGCATTGCACTCATCTTCTCGGGAAGCTCCAGCTTATAGGCTAGTGAGCCTATCCTCTCCAAAATCTTGTATGGTCCAACATATCTGGGTCTGAGTTTCCCCTGCTTGCCAAATCTCAAGACTTTCTTCATTGGTGAAACCTTAATGAAGACATAATCACCTACTTTGAATTCCACTGACTTCCTCTTTGCATCAGCATACTTCTTTTGCCTATCTTGAGCTACTGCCATCCTCTTTCTCACCAGTTCTATTTTCTCTGTGATGTCTTTGACATATTCTGGCCCTAGGATAGCTTTCTCTCCTGCCTCAGCCCAACACATAGGTGATAGACATGGCTTCCCATATAGGGCTTCAAAGGGTGCCATTCCAATTGTACTTTGGTGGCTATTATTGTATGTGAACTCAGCCAAATGGAGGTGGTCCTCCCAATTTCCTCCAAAGTCTAACACACATGCTCTAAGCAAATCCTCTAAAATCTTGTTTACCACTTCTGTTTGCCCATCTGATTGGGGGTGATAAGCAGTGCTTAGGCACAATTCACTCCCCATAGCTTCTTGGAAGCTCTTCCAGAATCTTGAAGTGAAGATTGTATCCCTATCACTCACTATAGTTTTAGGAACACCATGCAGTTTTACCACTTCTCTCATAAAAGTTTGGGCTAACCTAGGTGCATTTCTGTCTGCTTTCACTGGTATGAAGTGGGCTACTTTAGTCAGCCTATCTACAATCACCCAAATACTTGTATTTCCCCTCTTGGATCTAGGAAGACCATCTATGAAATCCATAGATATGTCTTCCCACTTCCACTGTGGTATGCTGAGTGGCTGTAATAACCCTGAAGGTCTTTAGGTCTCAGCTTTTATTTGTTGACAAACCATGCACTTAGCAACATATCTGGCTACATCAGACTTCATTCCCTTCCACCAATAGTCCCTTTTTAAGTTTTGGTACATTTTGGTGCTGCCTGGATGTATGGAATATTTGCTCCTATGGTACTCATTAAGGATTTCTTCTTTCAATTCTATGATGTTTGGGACACATATCCTTCCCTTGTACCTTAAGTATCCTTTTACATCTATGTGATAATCCTTCACTTCCTCCTTCTTTAATAGGAGAGACCTCTTTTCTGCTAAGTCTTGATCTTCTTCTTGCATTTTTGCCACCTTCAAGGCCAAATTTGATTGTAAAGTAATTAAACTTAACCTTCCTTTACTCTTTTCTTCCTCAATTATCTCCATACTTATCCCACTGCTCTCATCTATTTCCAAATCAGTGAGTATGGTCAAATCTCTAAACTCCTCCATCATTAACATGGCCATTTTTGCATGCTGCCTACTCAATGCATCTGCCACTTTATTAGCCTTGCCTGGTGTATAAAGTATATCTAAGTCATAAGCAGCAAGAAATTCAACCCATCTGTGTTGTCTCATATTTTAATCTTTCTGTGAAAAGAGATACTTTAAGGCCTTGTGATCAGTGTATAAAATGAACTTTGCACCTAATAAGTAATGCCTCCAAAGCTTCAAGGCATAAACTACTGCTGCCAACTCAAGATCATGAGTTGCATATCTAGTTTCATGGGGTTTTAGTTGTCTAGATGCATAGGCTATTACCTGATCTTGCTGCATCAACACAGCCCCTAGCCCTGACCCACATGCATCTGTATATACAACCAATCCCTCATTGCCTTCTGGTACTCTAAACACTGGTGATTTTACCAAAGCCTCCTTGATCTGGGTGAAAGCTTGTTCACACTTATCAGTCCATATAAACTTTTGGTTCTTCCTAGTCAGGTTAGTGAGTGGCATTGCTATTTTAGAGAATCCTTGTATGAACCTCCTATAGTATCCTGCCATCCCCATGAATGACCTAACTTCACTAACATTGTTAGGCTTCTTCCATGCTTGGATTGCTACTATCTTATTGGGGTTTACAGAAATTCCTCTAGCAGAGACAACATGTCCAAGAAAGTGTACTTCCTCTTGCCAGAACACACACTTAGAGAACTTTGCTTTCAAATCTTTTTCTCTTAATCTAGATAAGACCAAATGTAAGTGGTTCTCATGTTCCTCTATTGTTTTAGAGTAGATTAGAATATCATCTATAAAAATCAGAACAAACTTATCTAAGTAATCTCTGAATATCCTATTCATTAGGTCTACAAAGTAAGAAGGGGCATTTGTTAGCCCAAATGGCATAACCAGAAACTCATACAATCCATATCTTGTGTTGAATGCTGTATATTTAACACTTGATTCCTCAACCTTCATCTGATGAAACCCAGATGCCAAGTCTAGCCTAGAAAACACTTTAGCTCCACTGAGTTGATCAAAGAGATCATCTATCCTGGGTAATGGGTATTTGTTTTTGATGGTTACTTTGTTTAATTCTCTGTAATCTATACACATTCTTAAAGTACCATCATGCTTTTTAACAAATACTACAGGAGCACCCCAGCATGAATTACTTGGCCTTATAAACCCCTTGGCTTCTAATTCTTCCAGCTGGTTCTTTAGCTCCTTTAATTCACTTGGCCCCATCCTTGTAGGCTTTTTGATAACTGGGCTAGCCCCAGGCATAAGGTTAATCTGGAATTCAACAGGTCTATGGTGTGAGACACCTTTTACTTCCCCAAATACATCCAAGTATTCTTTAACTATGGGGATTTCATTAATAGCTATTTCCTTGGGATTATTTTCTAATTCAATTAAATGATTTAGACTGTTTTCTTTGATAGGTTCACATAGAATTGTAACCCTTTGGCCTTTAGAATTTTGTAGTGAAATGGTGGATGCATCTAGGTCAATTATGGCTTTGAATTGTCTTAGCCAATCTGCCCCTAATATGACTCCTATATTTGGGAAATTTAGAACATACAAATTGGAAACAAATGTGTTTCCTCCTATGTTCAAATTCACATCCACACAGATCATATCTAATACACTAGAACTTCCTAAAGGGCTTTGTATTAACAGAGGTATTTCAGCCAAATTGCAGTTCATTTTCAACCTTTTAACTATTTCATGGGAAATGAGTGAGTGGGTTGCCCCGGTATCATATATTACAGCTAAAGGTATGGTACAAATAAATAGTGTACCTTCCACTTGACCATGGTTTTCAGCATTAGCCTCAATTATGGCCTTGCCCCTACCTTCCAGGTTTGCCACTTTCCCTTGTTGCTTGTATTCTGGGCAATTTCTTTTCATATGCCCTTCCTTCCCATATAGATAGCATTTGAAAGCTCCTCCTTTAAGCTCTGGGCATCTTGGCTTAATATTGCCTTCTTTCCCACAATGGTTGCAAACTATTTTTCTTTTGGCTTCATTGGGCTTTGCATCTACTGCCTTCTTACCATCTGCCTCTCCTTTCTTCTTATCATAAGGGTGGTACTTCCCTTTGTTCTTCTTGTTACTATTGTTTTTGAAGTTCCTGAACTTATCTCTTTCCTTGTCATGCTGCTCAATCTTCAGAGCCAAATCTATCACTTGATCAAAAGTTCTGTCAGCATAAGGTAGTATAGCCCTGCTAAGTCCTGGGTTCAATCCCTTGATGTATCTATCATTTTTGGATGCTTCATCAGCCACTAACATTGCCCCATAGGTAGACAATCCCTCAAACTTCTGGGTGTATTCTGTGACATTCTTAGTCCCCTGTCTAAGTTTGATGAACTCCTCAAGTAAAGTGGTTTTTGCTGAGGCTGGAACAAACCTTGCCTCTAACATCTCCTTAAATTGATTCCAATTAATATCATTTTCATTCCGGCCAGCTATGATCACCTCCCACCAACTCAAAGCTGCACCTTTTAATTTCCTTGAGGCCACTTGCCTCTTCCTTTGGTCATCTAGTTGCATATCAGTGAAGATCCTCTCTAATGTCCTCAGCCATGCTTGAATCTCCATTACACTTTCAGTTCCTTCAAAGCTCTTGCCTCCCAAGTTGGTATAAGTCTTCACTAACTTGGAGAGCTCCTCATGTGGGTTCTCAGGTCTGTGCCCAATTCCATCTCTCAAAACTCTCACAAATTCCTGCATGTCAAGCATTTGTGGTGTGCTAGATCCTCCTTGATGATGAGACCCTCTTCCTACCATATTTCTAAAAGTATATGTACTTCATCTTATTAGTTTATAACACTTAGCTTTAATTTTAAATTGATTGTATCTTTCCTATTTAATCATTGTGTATGCCACATGCACACACATACATACATTCAGGGAATACTTATAAGCAGTCAAATATACAAACAAACCTAGTATAAACATAAGCATACAAACATTTTCTATGTTAATTAAAACATAGCTCTGATACCAAATGAAATGACCCTCCTATTTACACACTAATTTTATTGGTGATTTTTTTTTTTAGAGATGATATATAGATATATCATCTATTACAAATATATTTCCCAGGGTCATTTTCTTTCTCTAATAAACAAAAATATATCCAGGATCTTTCACAATATAGAAATATTGTTTTAATTCTAAATCATTTTTAACATACATATATGAAGATATCTATGTTATATTCTACTTGAATCAGAGCATGATAATAAGTAGAAATCCTTTTTAAATTTGCAAAAATGTGATAAATTCCCTTTTAAAATTAAAACTTATTGTATCCTGATTTTTGACTATAGTGTCCACTGGAAATATGTGCCTTAGACTGTTATTATAATTAAGAAATAACCAAGCAATAATCAGTGGAAGCAAGCTTATAATATAGATGATTGTCTTAAAGTCTGAATATTATCAAACTCAGGTTAAAAGAAAGTGGATCCTAAGTGAACACAAGCAACATCTAGGCGTAATGGAAACGCGCCTAACTTATTCATGCAAGGTCACTAGTTCGAGTACTATGCTGGTCGGTTCAAACACAATTTTTGTTTTTCTTTTTATTTTCTTCTGTATGGCTGAAATCTGATACCTACCTATAATAGTACATATATATTTAATTTTTACCTATAACCTAACATACAAAACAATTCTTCTTGCATAACTATTTTTAAAACCCATTCTTTCAACTGTTTTAAGAATTTACATCTATATTTTTGCCCAATATCAACATGTACACAGATATACATGTACATGTCAGTGTTTTTGTTCATTTTCCAGAGAACTGAGCTCAAATGTTCCCTTGCTTCATTGATCTGAAGTGAAACATTTGGCCTGACCTATGGCCTAACCATGTGGTTACTCTGGCCATTCTTTTGTTTGCATTTTTACAACCCAGATTATATACAAAACATTGATACCTTTCCTTTTCAAAAGCATGTGTATATATTTGTATGAATCAGACACCTTGTGATCAGATATATATCATTCTTCCTAACCATACTTCTCTTTCAAAAATACATCTTCAGGGTATAAACACTTTTTCTTGCATTTGGACTTATGTCAATATCATAAATTGAAGATATAGCAGTTTAATTCTTTTCTGGGTTTTCCCAATATTATTTTCTGTATATCTATATTCTTTTTAAAAGAACTCAGGACTAACTGAAATCATCATAAAATGATTATACTTATAAAATCCAGGTTTTTCCTCTAAATCAAAACAACTTTAGCAAATAGGTTTTCAAATCAGTTTAACATCAATATCCTTAGTACATATCAAATCAGAAATAACCAGAAGCAACATAGCACATGTCTCTTACAAGTTCTTCCTACTTAATACATTTAGATAGCCATATTAATCAGGGAATACATGCTTGAATTAACACATTTTAGCTTTTATTTCTAATTATCTTAGCATCCTCTATTCCATATCTTTTTAATCTTGCTTACTTAGCTCCATCACAACCTGCAAAAGCACTAGTGGCTGCCTCATTATAAATGAGACACCCCCATGTGCCATGAGCAATAAGGGTCAGATCTATGATCTGGTGTGAGCATTTCTAACATATCCATGATATTAAGCTAAGAATACAGCACAAATATACTTTGCATACTTGACAGGTATTATCATGTTCAATACATAAGAGCAAACATATGCAATAAAACAACTTTTATCTGGAACTACTAAGGTTTCCATTTTCTTCTTCTTATAAATTCCTGGCCTCATCTGCTATAAGGAATCAAAGGGACACATTGCCATGAACTAATTAACATTATGGCACAAAGATCTCAGGACTTAAACAAGCCATGTGCCAACTTGTCTACTTCAAATAGGACAAGCATTCCAGCAGCCTTCTTGGCACAAAATCCTTAGTTATATTACTAAGTGTATTTATGTTCATTCTATCAATGATAGCTAGGTGTACATACCACCTGTACTCATGAAGCATACTAGTTACCTTGCAGACATAATATTGCAAGCAAGTTAAAGGTACTTTCTAGAGGTATAACACCCCAGTCATTCCATCTCACATTATTTAGCATATAAACACCCTATTCAAGCATATACCAGAATGTTTGCAACTGAGAATAAATGCATGGCTCTATTGGGTTTATTTTGATTTTGCAAGCAACTGTGTTTAGCCAGATTTTTAATCTTGTTTAAACATAGTTTTTAGGCTTGTATGTTTCTGTTTAGTTTAGGGCTCAGCACATTATAGAGAAAGACTCCATTGCACCCTTAACCAATTGTTTCAAGCCTCAGCACCATACCAATGTATATGCAGCTCATAGTTTTCTTTTTCATTCTTTGTCTTAAGCCATGATTCAGACTAGTTACAAATACTCTATTATATATATTCTTTAAGGTTTTGGTATAATCATACAGAGATGAAAACAGAACAACAAAGTTACACATCCATCATAGCAGATCATATATCATCAAGCATCCATGTAACCATCAGTAGCCAACATAGTTTGTAAATCAAAACATGCAAAATATAGCATATAAAAGCTTGGCTGCCTAATCCCAGGTCTTAATGCCATGTATATGAGTGAGGATACTCACCTAAATGCTTACACAAGCTTAAACTAGAAAACCCCTCAAATCTTTAGCCTTATCTTCCTCTTCTTCCTTAGGTTAATTAATTAGTGAGAGAGCAGTTTTCTGATTGGGCTCTTGGTTTAAATAAGGGTTCTGTCTAGGGTTTTGGGTGATGCAAAATCCCTATTTTAGCCCAGACCAGAATCATGCATTTGGCATTGCATATTCCCTCCCTCCTAACCCTTAATGTCCCGGTCCATATTTTAAAACAAGACTAAATTGTGCCTATTTTCCTTTCTTTTCAGAAAGTGATAACTTTAAGTATTTTTATTATACTTACCTCAAACATGATAATGGTGTGACTTTCTATTTTCTGCCTATGTACATTTGCTTTCTTGCACTTTGGTTCTTACTGTTTTAGTGATTCCTTTATTAATTTTCTGCTCAAATAATATCTGGATATATATATATACATTTATACAACTATGGGTATTAATTTAATTTTAACCATTTATTTGCAGAAAACATGTGCATACTTATGTGCATTTCTACACCTATTTAAAATTTCACTTATTCATTATAAATCAATGTTTTCTTCTGCCTTAATTTTCAGACAAGTCTTACATAGGCATATATATAGATATATATATACATATATACACACATCCTCAGGAATTTTTAATACTCATGTCTAGGTCTATATTTTCTTTATTTAAAACATTTTATCTGAATGTTTTCCTTCCTTGTTTTATTATTCAGGAATTCTGGATTTTCTCTTAGTGCCATAACTAGTGTGCACGTGCACACATGCACACAACCTTGCACCACTGAAAATCCCACCTATATAATAATTCTGATTTTTCCCCCAGAATTTTAATCATTTATTTAAAAGAATTTTCCTCAAAATCTTAGGGTATTACAGCCAAGCTTTATCATGGTTTCAATGGATGGTTCGAAACGATCAATTCACTTCATGGACAAACCTCACAAAAGCAATCGAACAAAGATTTGGTCCCTCCTCCTTCCTAAACCCACAAGCCATCCTCTTCAAACTTCGTCAAACAACAACCGTCGAACACTACCAATCTCAATTTGAAAATCTTAGCAATCGCATCACAAACCTTCCTCCCGAAGCCCTTCTCAATTGTTTTATTTCCGGCCTAAAAACCAACATCAAAATCGAACTTCAACTATTTCAACCTACGTCCCTAACCAATGCCATCGATCTTGCCAAACACATTGAGAACAAAAT
The DNA here is from genome assembly GCA_030737815.1 of Allium fistulosum. Classification (NCBI taxonomy): domain Eukaryota; kingdom Viridiplantae; phylum Streptophyta; class Magnoliopsida; order Asparagales; family Amaryllidaceae; genus Allium; species Allium fistulosum. Next base: position 1,392,938,342 of record CM060902.1, read on the forward strand.
CACCGAAACTAAACTATTCCAAAGCCGTCCGCCCTACAACCGGTCTCAACAACCACCACTTCTAACCTTGCCCCCAATTTCTACCTCAAATCAGTCCATAAACCAATCCACAACTCCCAACTACCCCATCAAACACCTGACATTAGCTGAATACCAAAACAGACAAACTAAAGGCCTGTGTTTAAAATGCAGAGAGAAATACTACCCCAGCCATAAATGTAGCACCAAGCAAATACTGTTACTCTTACCCGATGAAAGCGAAGACACTTCAGATCTGGACAACTCCGAAGTATCCAAACATCAGCTCATGACGGATCCGGCTGCCTCATATCATGCCTTGGTCGGCTCTATGAACCCAACTTCCCTTCGCCTACCCGCACTGATCATAAACAAACCCCTTTCCATCTTAATCGACTCAGAAAGCACACATAATTATCTTCATCCCAGCATTGCTCGATTTTTAGGGCTGCGAGCTCAGAAACATGGCGACTTTCTTGTTACAGTCGGCAACGGAGAGAAACTGCAATGCCGTGAAGTGTGCCGCCAGGTCTTAGTTCGAATTCATGGGTATGACTTTATTTCCGATTTTTATTTACTGCCGATTTCAGGCACAGAGGCCGTTTTTGGAGTGCAATGGCTACAAAACCTTGGGCCAGTAACTATTGATCATAAAAATACAGTATTATCTTTTGTTTATAATCAGCAACCCATTGTATTAGCAGGCCGAGAAACCCCCACAAGCCCATTTGAAATTTCTTACCACCAGCTAAAACGCATGCAGCACACATCTTCCATCTCTGCATATTTTCATCTCACCACCGAACCTTGTAACAACCAAACCTCATCACCAGTTTTTCCAACCGAAAACATGCACCCAGATATCCAAAACCTTTTAACCAAATATCCGACCCTCTTCGACAAGCCAAACCACCTTCCTCCACACCGCCACCTCAATCACCACATTAATCTTCAAACCAACTCCCAACCCGTCAACGTTAAACCATATCGATACCCGCATTTTCAAAAAAATGAAATAGAGAAACAGGTCCAAGAAATGCTCCAAAACCAAACAATACAACCATCCACAAGTCCGTTCTCTTCTCCCGTGCTCCTTGTTAAAAAGAAAGATGGTACGTGGCGCTTTTGTGTAGATTACCGCGCACTAAATGCCATTACTATCAAAGATAAGTTCCACATTCCGACCGTTGATGAGTTATTGAATGAACTACATGGATCCATATTTTTTCCAAATTGGATCTACGTAGTGGATATTTTCAAATCCGCGTTCACCCATCTGATGTTTCAAAGACCGCTTTTCGCACGCATGAAGGGCACTACGAATTCCTTGTAATGCCATTTGGCCTCACCAATGCTCCCTCGACATTTCAAGCAACAATGAATAAAATTTTTCGGCCTCACCTCCGGCGATTTATACTAGTATTTTTTGACGACATCCTCATTTATAGTAAATCATGGGATTTACACCTCTCTCACTTGCAAACAGCCCTCAACATTCTGGAGGAGCACAAATTTTATGCAAATTCATCCAAATGTATATTCGGACTTCAAGAACTATGCTATTTAGGCCACATTATCTCTAAAGAAGGAGTTCGAGTGGACCTGTCAAAAGTAGACGCCATTCTTAATTGGCCACCTCCCATCAATATCACCGCCATTAAGGGATTCCTTGGTCTCACGGGCTACTACCGCCGCTTCATTCGCCACTATGCTCACATTACCAGCCCACTAACCAACCTGCTAAAGAAAGGAGCACAATTTTCATGGCCCACTCAAGCCTAGGAAGCCTTCACTTGCCTTAAACAGCATATCACTTCTGCACCTATTCTAGCACTACCAGATTTTTCCAAACCCTTCGATCTCCATGCCGATGCATCCAACTTAGCCTGCGGTGCTGTCCTATCCCAATCCCACCACCCCATCGCCTTTCATAGTCAGAAACTTCCACCTCGTCTCCAAAAATCCTCCACCTATGCAAGAGAAATGTTTGCTATAACCTCCGTTGTCCAAAAATGGCGCCACTACCTCCTCGGCCGCAAATTCTCCATCACAACAGACCACCAAAGCCTCCGTCAACTCCTAGCTCAAACCATCCAAACGCCGGATCAGCAAAAATGGCTTTCCAAGCTCATGGGTTTTGATTTCACTATCAATTATAAACCAGGCATAGAAAACCGGGTTGCCGATGGTCTTTCTCGTTGGACTACAGACGCTCTTCTGGTTGCTTTCTCCTCTCCATCCTTTGATTTCACCACTGACATCCGCACTGCACTCCCCCTCGACCCAGCAGTACAACTCATTTTCAGTCAACTACAGGATGGTAATAATACTCACCGTAACTTTTCAGTGCATGATGGACTATTGTTTAAAGACAAAAGGTTGTACATCCCAAATGATCCCATGCTGCAGACTAAAATAATCACTACATATCATGCATCCAAGCTAGGAGGACACTCAGGAATAAAGGGGACTGCAGCCCGCATTTCTGGTAATTTCTATTGGCCCAATTTATTCAGTTCAGTTCGTGATTTTGTGCGCCAATGCAATGTATGCCTCCAGACCAAACCAGAAAACTCAGCGCCCAAAAGTCTATTGCAACCTCTTCCCATTCCCAAACAAATCTTTGAAGACATATCGATGGATTTTATCACTCATCTACCGCCATCGTCCGGAAAAACATGTATATGGGTGATTGTTGACCGTTTGTCCAAATACGCACACTTCATTGCATTACCTACCTCTTTTACTGCAGTTCACTTAGCATCTTACTTTATCCAAGAATTTGTCCGCTTACATGGCTTTCCTCGAACCATAGTTTCTGATCGTGATCGAGTTTTCATGAGCCACTTTTGGAAAGAGATATTTCGTCTTCACGACACACAACTCAATATGAGTAGTGCCTATCATCCGCAAAGTGATGGTCAAACAGAAGTAGTAAACCGTTGCTTGGAAAATTATCTGCGTGCAATATGCGGCGATTTACCATCACATTGGGTTAAAAGCTTACCTTGGGCAGAGTGGTGGTACAATACTTGTATACACTCCCTCTATCGGAATGTCACCCTTTCAAGCCGTCTACGGTCGTGCACCCCCGATAATTGCCGACTACATCCAAGGAAATGCTCAAGTACAGGACTTAGAGGAATGGGCTACAACTAGAAATGAACTGCTGCAGACCATCAAGACAAACCTTCAAAAAGCTCAAACCCGCATGAGAACTCAAGCAAACCTGCATCGCATCGATAAAGACTTCCCTGTCGGCTCTTTTGTGTTCGTCAAACTTCATCCTTATCGCCAACACTCCCTTCGACCAATGCAAAATAAGCTCTCAAAAAAATACTTTGGCCCATTCAAAATCATTGAGAAAATAGGAGCGGTCGCCTACAAACTCCTCTTACCACCAGAGGCTCGCATCCACCCTGTCTTCCACATCTCCCTCCTTAAGCTCTGTCCAAACCCTCAAAACATCACACCAACACCACTGCCATCTACAATTACCACTCATTCCAACCTTGAGGACAAGGTTGAGCTTCTAGGGGGAGGCAATGATGCACCCATAGGTACTGTATCAAGACCCCAACGTACCATACGGTTGCCAGCAAAATACAAAGAATGACTCAGCAACAGTAGCATGCAGAAGATTCGGCAAATCACTTGAAATAGGACAAAAGTTGTTATTTTCTTTCTTTATTTTCATCAGCTTTCTGTTACAAAATGTATGGCTGAATTATGCTATGAAATATTAGTGGTACAGCTGTCATAGGTGGTTGTAAATGCTTCCTATAAAGGTACGTGAATGGAAAAATGAAAGCAGGCTAAAAATTGTATTTCTCTTCTCTTATTTTCTTCATGTCTTCGTTCTCTTCTCTGTAAATTTCTCTGCCACCAGCAGCAACAGCTGCACCATAGGCCCATCAACAACACACGCATGCACATGAAAAAGAAAACCTACTCACGCAGACATTAGTGCACACACCTGCCTACACTATATGTACACAAAAACCCAGGTATTTATACATCCATTAACGCTTGCACACTCACAAATTTCATTCATGAACAGGTTGGATTTCACAGGCTGGCAAATGGATCTAGTATACCATAAAGGTCAGCAACAACATGAATTCATACTAAGAAAACCATTACAGTTAATTCAGCAATAATAACGCATTTATAATGCTAAGTGGCCAGTACCCACTCAGTTACACCTGTTCACACACGTACATGCCCTATCATATACACATAAGTTTTTGTTAAAGACTTAAAAAATAAATGTCCAAATCTTAATTGCAATCCTGTCTTATTGTGGCTGTTGGCATATGCGTACGTTTTTAAATGACAAAGCATGGAGAAACACACATACACGCAGTTAGAAATGAAATGTAAACTTTATTATTGCAATACTTTGATAATAATCTGGTTGATGGTTACAAGCCTTTATAAATAGGCAAAACAAAGATATTATTTGAAATGGGCTGCAGGTTGGCCCAATAGACTACACCCGCATTTGTTACGAGATAATAGATATTTTATACCCTATCTATCTTATTACTTGCTTTGCTTACTCACCCCCTTCAAACCCAAATTAGGTTTAGGGTTTGCAGCGATTTGCAGATCTAGTCGCCGACTTGAAAATTTGAGGAGATTAAGTTAGATAACTATCTTCAGTTGTCTTCAGCCAGCATCATGAGTTCGAGTAGCAGTGATTTTCTAAGAGTTAGGTTGAGTTGCCTCCTTGTCGAATGCTTCGATACGTGGAGCCTTCGGAATATAGGTCTGAGCTTTAGATCTAAGATTGCTGTCAATTTCATCGACATTGAGCTCGTGTCTGAAGCGGATGAAATTCTGCCTCGACAAAGGTTTGGTTAGTATGTCCGCCTTTTGGTAAGTGGAAGGTACGTAGTTAACTCTCAATTCTCCTTTGATAACTTGCTCTCGTACGAAGTATAGATCCAGTTCTATATGTTTCATACGAGAATGTAGAACTGGATTGGCAGTGATAGAGATGGCACTTTGATTGTCGCACCATATAGTAGCTTTGCTATTGAATTTGACATGTAACTCACTTAGGAGTGACTTAATCCACATAATCTCGGCAGTTGTGCTGGCTATACTTCGGTATTCTACTTCAGTGCTGGACCTTGACACTGTTTGTTGTTTTTTTGCACACCAGGATATGAGATTATTGCCTAAGAACACACAGTAACTAGTAGTCCATTTTCTATCATCATAATCTGTTGCCCAGTCTGAGTCTGAATAGCCAGTGATATATAAGGATGAGCATGATTGTAGAATCAGTCCTTGGTTAATAGACCCTTTAAGATACCTCAATATTCTCTTTACTGCCTTCCAGTGTTCGTCCAGTGGTCTTTGCATGAATTGGCTAACTTTATTGACACTATAAGCTATGTCTGGTCTGGTTATAGTAACATACTATAGTGCCCCCACTATACTCCTGTATTGTTTGTCATTTAATATGTGATCACCTTTGTTTTTAGAAAGGTGTAGATTGCTTGTCATTGGAGTGGGAAGTGGATTTGCCTTGTCCATCTTGGCTTTCACAAGGAATTCATTGATATATTTTTTCTGATTTAGATGAATTTCAGAATTTGACACTCTTCTAACTTCGATGCCTAGGAAGTAGCTCAGTTCCCCCAGATCCTTAATGGAAAATTCTTTTTGTAGACATTGTGTGAGATTATCAATTTCAGGCTTGCTATTTCCTGTAATAATAAAATCATCGACATAAATTAGTACATATGTGACTCAAGGTTTCAAATCTCGGATTTTGGCCAATATCTCGGGCAAATATCTCGGCTGTCTCGGGCGATATTTAAAAGACTTATAACTAACCAAGCTGCCAAATCTCGGATTTTGGCTAATATCTCGGATTTTCATCTCGGCTGATCTCGGGGAGATTTAAAACCTTGATGTGACTGTATGATTACGAAATTTGATAAACAATGAGTTATCAGATTTTGTTTGATTGTAGCCATGTCTGGATAATGTAGCTTTCATTTTCTCAAACCAGACTCTAGGTGCTTGTTTGAGACCATAGAGTGCTTTGTTGAGTCTGCATACAAGTTGTTCACTGCCATTCTTTGTGAAGCCATGTGGTTGCTCCATATATACTTCTTCCTGCAATTCACCATTGAGAAAAGCATTATTCACATCTAACTGCTGGATGACCCAGTTCTTATGCAAAGAAATTGTTAAAATTATTCTGATTGATGTGGGTTTCACAACAGGGGAGAAAGTCTCATTAAAATCAAACCCATTTTGTTGTGAAAACCCTTTTGTCACCAATCTTGCTTTGTGCCTAAGAATTGAGCCATCTGGATTTTTCTTTAGTTTGTATGTCCACTTGCACCCTATGATATTTTTGTTCATAGGTCTTGGTACAAAATCCCAAGTGTTATTTTTGAGTAATGCATTGTATTCTTCTTCCATGGCAACTTTCCAGTTGTCATCTGCTATTGCCTGTTGATATGTGTTAGGCTCACTTATGTCTGATTCAACACTGTATACTTTTGGTTTGAATATGCCACTTTTTGCTCTAGTTATCATATGGTGACCAGTACTTGTAGGAACAGTGGGATGATTTCCTTCAGCAGTAATGTTTCCTTGTTGAGTATTGGGTGATTGTTGATCACTCAGTTCTTGACGAGGATCACTTGGATTGATGCTGTCTGCCTCAGTAGTTCTCAGGGTTGCTTCATTGTTCTCATGACCTGGTTCACTTATGAGCATGGTGTGTTGTGGGCTGGTATCTCTCCTGCCATGACCTGGTTCACTTGTGAGCATGGTGTGTTGTGGGGTAGTGCCTCTCGTTCCATGAGTTCCTCCACTTTGAACTGGTATGACTATCTCTGGTGAAGGTACTATAGGAGGTACAGAAAATTTTGCATTGTATATTTTCTGAGATGTTTTTATTTCTGCATTGCTAAAAGGGAATTCATGTTCATTAAATATCACATGCCTAGATATATATACCCTGCCATTACTATCAAAGCACTTGTAGCCTTTTTGATTTGTAGGGTAACCCAAGAATGTGCATGGTGTGGATCTGTAGTTGAGTTTGTGTGAGTTATATGGTCTTAGATAGGGAAAGCACTGGCATCCAAACATTTTTAGGTTTTGATAGTCTGGTCTAACTTTGGTCAGCACTTCCATAGGACTCTTATATTTGAGGACTTTTGTGGGCAGTCTATTGATCAAATAGACTGCTGTAGAGAAGGCATCTGGCCAGAATTTAAGTGGCAAAGATGCTTGTGCTAGTAGAGTTAGACCAGTTTCAACAATGTGTCTGTGCTTTATCTCAATAAGACCATTTTGCTCGGATGTATAAGGACATGTGATCCTATGTGTGATTCCTTTATTTTGAAAATACCCTTTTAGTGGCAGAAACTCCTTACCTCCATCTGTCTGTATGATTTTTACCTGATTATTTGTTTGTCTTTCAACATTTGCAATGAATTGTATCACTGCATTGTTAGTCTCAGATTTTGATTTTAAGAAATAAATCTATACAAATCTGGAGTGAGCATCAATAAAAGAGATATAGTATTTATAACCATAGTCAGTACTAATTGGAGCAGGTCCCCAGAGATCTGCAGCAATTAGTTCTAAAGTATTGTTATATATAGTCTCAGAGTCTAGAAATGCAAGTTTATCAGCCTAACTGACAGTATGTACATACATAGGAATTGGGAATTTTATCAACAAAAGTATTATCACATTCACTCAATACATGTTTAACAACAGTTATACTGGGATGTCCCAGTCTACAATGCCATACATCAAATTTTTCACTGTGTTTTTCAGCATTTCCTATTTCAGTTACATGACACCATTTTCTTTTGGATTCACATTTTCTTGAGCTTATGACATCAAATTTGTATAACCCATTATGTTCTCTACCCTGCAAAAGAACTTCATTAGTTAGATTATCCTTGACAACACAGTACTTTGAGTGAAATTCAAAATAGACATTATTGTCTTTAGCAAATTGTGAAATACTCATCAAATTTTTCCTAATTAATGGCACTATGAGAAGATTTTTAAGATAGAGTTGTCTAGTGCCATTAATACTTGCATTTCCAGTGTGAGATATGTGTACAGACTTGCCATTACCCATATACAGTAATTGTTTACCTTTGTATTCCCTGTTGCCAAGATTTAGTTGACTCAGATTGTTAGTCACATGGTTGGTTGCACCAGAGTCTAAGAACCAGCTGTCATCATGAATATCTTCAATCTTTGCATTGTTGTTGTCAGAACTTTCTGACTTAACTTCTTGTTGCATATTCACCAAATTGACACTAGAGTGTTGTGATCTTGCATTGTTGTTTCTTTGTTGTTGTGCTGGAGTAAAGTTTGCATCAAATCTAAAATAGCACTTATTTGCAGTGTGGCCATACCTCTCACATATTTGACATCTTGGTTTGTTGTTGTTATTATAATTAGATCTGCCACTTCTTCCTCTACCTCTGTTGGATTGGCCACCTCTGTAATTACTTGATTGGTTTCTGATGTTCTGATTTGTTTCTTGGCTTCTGTTTCTGTTCATAGATGCATAATTGACATTACATTCCAGATTTATTGGTTTCTTTTGTTCTAATCTGCCCTCATGAGCAAGTAGCATTGACTGAACAGATTGAAGTGAAGGTAGTTTTTCATTAGATGATATTATGGCTACTAAAACTTCATACTCATCATCCAGACCACTTAGTATACATAATATCTGTTCAGTGTCTGCTACTTTGTGTCCAGCACAAGCCAATTGATCACATATAGTTTTTGCTTTTGACAGATAGTCTCTCATACTGGCATTATCCTTTCTTAAGTTCTGCAACTATCTTTTATATTGCATTATCCTTGCTGCAGATTGAGAACTGAATGCTTGCTCAATTGTGTGCCAGATTTCATATGCAGTTTTGCATCCAACTAATTGTGGCATTAGATTTGCACTTATAGAGGATAGAAGCCAAGAACTAATCAGGCTATCTTGTCTTTCATGAGTAATATATTCTTTATTACTGGCTAACTTTCCTTCATTATCTGTAGTGAATCTTGGTGGAGTAATTGATGTGCCATGAACATATTCTTGCAGCCCATAGCCTCTTATAGCAGTTTTAATCTGAAATTTCCATAGCAGATAATTGGATTCATCTAACTGAATGGTGATGATCTGACTTTGAGGCTTGATGATGGATTTGATTAGGTCTTGAGTGTCATTTGGCTGATCTTGAGCATTTCTTGAAACTGAACTGGATGATGTAGCGACATTGCTGTTTTCTTCTGACATCTTGGATGCAGAAGATTGGGATGATCGGTGATCAGATGAGGGAAGACAGGAAAGGTTAAGAAATGCAACTGGAATCAGGTGAGTGATGGGAGAACTCTGACGCCTGTTTCTTGGTATGGCAAGAAAAGTAGGATGATCAGAATCTTGAGATCTGATCAGAATCTTGGAATTTCAGATGAGCCAAGTGCAGCCGATGGAGTGTCCGATGATGAGATTTCTCTAAGACACCTTAATCTTGGCACGGCACTTTGGTTCAGATGATGAAATACTCTCAAATGATGATTATTCTCTGATGAGAGTAATTTGCTGTTAAGCAAATAGAAGAGGCTCTGATACCAAGTTAGAAATGAAATGTAAACTGTATTATTGCAATACTTTGATAATAATCTGGTTGATGGTTACAAGCCTTTATAAATAGGCAAAACAAAGATATTATTTGAAATGGGTTGCGGGTTGGCCCAATAAACTACACCCGCATTTGTTACGAGATAACAGATATTGTATACCCTATCTCTCGTATTACTTGCTTCGCTTACTCATGCTTTTAATACAATTATCCTACTAATTCCTAAAGCAAACCATCCATCAATATAAACCAATACAAATATTCTGATATAGATATGTGAGCGTAATCTCACCTGAAATGCATTTGCTACCGTTCTGTTGCATATGCATATATCAGCCTTGAGAAGCACTCATTCGAATTTGTGGATTTATAATCATTTATTTAATTTGTTTGCGATTTTATTTCAAATGGTGAGGATTTTTCTCTCTCTTTCTTTTGGTGGAAGCCTCCCCCCTCTTTTTCACAGGAAATGTAACGACCCGGGTTTTTCATACAAGAAAAACCGGACCATTTTAGTTAAGAAGAAGAGGTAGAAGAAGAAAAATAGAAAACAACAGCAGAATCTCACATACGCAGCGGAATAAAATATAATATATCAACAGATCTTTACACAAATCAAACTGTATCAGTATATATATATATACATCCAAATACATCATCAGAGTACATCACATCAATATCATACAACTGGACAGTAATCATAACTTGTCCTTACAATCTGAATACACAGCGGAATATATAACTCAAATACGGAAGTACGTATCGCCATCCAGCTCCATAGCATCATTTCCTGTAATCTATAATACTCGGTCTGACCCAAGCATCATATAAAACAATACCCGAGTCAGTCTGGAAAACCAGCGTGAGAAAATCACACTCAAATTGATTATTAAAGTTTCAAAATCCTTTGAAAACAAAAGCATCTCGTAAGACCACGCCACAAATAAACATGTCGGGTTTTTACCTTACGATGGCTAAAACACTTTATATCAAAATCCTCTGATATTATAATTGTGTCTACAGAAAGTAAAATATAATCTAGCTGAAATACTTGCATCTCACATTTCAACAATAGTTGGGCACAATCAAAACCGTACAGGCACGTAGGGAGAATGGATTTCCAACGAATGACTAGGCACTGGGGTACCACCTATCACAGTACGTGGCCTAGATCACCGTACCGAGGAGTACGCCCGCTCCTCTGCAACACAAGGCCGGAACCATCCCTTACTGGATGATCCCGAATAAAATCACCCCACGGTTGGGATCAGCAACCGCACCACTAAGCCGAAATAAAAAGGGACATCTAGACAGGGATGACCTTACCCTCCAGTGGGAGCTACCCACGAAGCCTTGCTGCATAACCCCTGATTTTCAGTCATTCCCGGTTGATGAGGTTCGAGGCTAAACGATACCTTTTAGAGAACATATCCCTTAGAATGCCCATCGTCCGCTGACGATGTTTCGCAAGCATTCGTCCATACCAGTCCGTCCTGGGTTTGAACGGAACCGAAGGCACTACTCCTACTACATCCATTTTGGAAATATCCTCAGGATTAGTAGCGACTAGCCCTTGCACTTCACAGCTCCATCTTCGACTCCGAAATCGTTACACGAAACGTACAACCGGATCGAAGTGGTATTCGAGTCTCCAGACCTAGAATCCCGGTATACGGAAACTCGATCCCGGTCTCTTCGAAACGATCAGCGCATTGGCCAATATTGATAGTCGGTTATTTAACTATCAATTAACATCCACAAGCAACCATCACTCAATAAATAATTTCCCACATTATTTATTTGCCCAAATATCTTTCCAAGATATATTTCCAAATTTTCAAACTCCTTTTGAAAACAATTTCAAACAGTTTCCGCTTACGGAATACATTTCCAAATATTTATTTCTCTGAAACACCAAGTACAAAACACTTTTAGATTTTAGAATAATTTAAAAACACTTTATTTTAAATATATCTTATAACATTGAAATTAAACTACTTTAATACTTTATTAAAAATATATACTTTAAAATAAACCACTTTATCAATATAAACTAAATTTCTCCTTTTAAAACATAATAGCAAATCACTTTTATATAATTACTACAATAATAGATCTTTGAAAAATACTTACTTTAAAGTTTAACATTTAGAAATAATAGATTCTCTAAAACATGCTTTTTAAAACATACTAAAAACTTTTAACTTATTATTTAAAATTGCTTTGAAAACGTACTTGGCTATCCAGAGAAATACACTTCTCATTTCCATCTTTTAAAAATAAACCAACATTTATTTTTAAACCAAACCATATCTTTTTATAAATCCCCATCTTGAATTTATATTCAAATATCCACTGATATTTTATTTTACTTTATAAACCCAGTTTATATCTCCAAAATCTCACTTCTCTTTTAAAATTCCAATTTTAAACAACTAAATCAATTTCCAATTGATTTTCCAATTTACTTTACTTTACTTTGAAATAAATTTCCTTTACTACTTCATTTATTTCAAAATACATTAACTTTTAGATTTATTCCTTTATTTGAGTTAAAACCCTTTTTAACTGAAAATACCAATTTTAAACTTCCAAAATTCCTTTTTTAGCCTTTAATTAAATTTAATCCTTACATTCAAAATAAATCCTTTATTCTTTAAATTTAATATTACTTTAGTTTAAAGTTAATATTTCCCTTGTTATTTCGAAATTTCCTTATTCCAATTCACTTAAATTATTTACTTTACTCTTTTATTTTTATTTTTAAAATCCAATTCAATATATATTTTGATAACTCCTTTTATTGAAATATTCAATCCAACCATATCATCCAATATTTCAATCATCAATAAAATCATCACAGGATATCAATATTCATAGAACAGAATATCAAATAATCTAAATAATTTTGAGGAATCCAGTTGGATCCCTCCAACCTGTTTCCCTGCATCCACAGACGTTAGCACAATACCAATTCCACTTCAAAATGGAATATCGCGGTATATGGGATTTATAAAATCATCCGCTATTATGCGGCGCATAGGGTCTCATCCGCTATATAAATGCGGGAATATCAACAACTCAAATATATACATATGCCAATATGTATATATTTCTATATACTACTATATATAGTATAGCACATCAATCAATGCAACCATCCAATCAATTATTTAAATTTAACCATTTAAATTTAAAATCAAATTCAACTGAGTGAGATTAACTCACTTTTATTTCATTTGCTTCCCATCTCCAATCCAGCTTGTTTCTTCACAATTATGGAACCTTGTATAAGTAATTTATGATTTATTAACATTTGAAATAATCTAAAATAATTTACCATTTATTAATTCAACTAATAATTTAATTTTAATCTAATTTTTCAAATGATAATTGGACTGACCAAATTTACATTTTCCTTTTCTAAATTTATAAAATTTATGACAGATTATAACTGTCCTAATTCCTCAAACAATTATACTAATTACCTTAAAAGTTAAATAGTTCCTCCATATCAATTACTATTATTATTAAACAAGCAAAACAAACAAACTTTATCTTGCTATCCAAAATTTCCCGACCTAGATATATTTAAAACAGAATCGCTTACTCCTGTTGAAATAAAATTTTTCGTTTCCTCTGTTAAATTCCATTCCAGAATAAATTTATCAATTACAGTTAGATTAACAAAATACCTCACAGCCGAGTTCCAATCGAGCAGAGCCCTAATCAGAACTTCGTTTGCCACGTCCATCTCAGCATCGACCTCGCACCACCGTTAAGACCAACCACGACCACCTGCTGCCTCAGTTGTTCCCCTTTTTTGAACGCGAACGCGCTACACCATCAAACCCCAACTCGACCTTGCCTGATACCCTAGCATCGCTCCACCAGCAACCCCGAACATTCCATGCCAGCTATCGACCCCGACACTGTCACAACCAGCGTTGACCAAAACACCTCCAGGCCGACCTTCAAACGCTTGAATCACCTCACAAGATAAAAATCGAACGACCTCGCTAAATCCCACTATGCCTTCCGCGACTCGAACAAGTCGAATTTAATTAGTAGTGGCAGTAAAGAGACTGTAGCAGAACTTCAAATCGGCAGTAGAAATATCGCGTAGGAGGCAAGGATGAGCTGACGATGGTTGATGGAATAGCTGAGTGTGTAGCGATGATTATTATGAAGGCATTGATTTTCGAAACCCTAGTTTCTCTCGGGTTCAAGCATCGCGATATGGGGAATTGATATTGAACTGTAACTTGATTTAAAGAGGGAGGAAGAACAGATTAAATTTTGATTTTCGATTGCCCCCTTTTTTCTTTTCTGATTTTAGAACGAGATAAATTTTCTTCTGTTATTTGGCTTAGGAACGAAGAAATAAAGAGATAAGGTCGGTATCAAATGTGTTGTCTTTCTTATTTAATTCTGAGGTGATTTTTAGAGGACGCGTGTTTATTAGGTAGGACACGTGTTCAATTAGCCATTCACAGAGGCATTCAAAATGAAAGGAAAATATCTGACGTGAAATTCTTTTAACTAGTCAATATAACTTACTATTTATATTTGAGTTTCAATTTAATTTCCAGCGCGTTTATCCATCGTACGATCACACAACAAATCCAAACACTACAAAATTTGAAATCCGATAATAATACCATATTACGGATCCAATGAAACTGGTTTCGCTGAATTCCGAGACTGTGCCTCGGACGGCTATTTTTAAACTCAATTTCAACGATATATTTTTAAAACTGAACAAAACTCTTTAAAATTCCATTTTAAAAGTTCTATCATCTTCAGTATTAACAATATAAATTTTCTGAACCTTTGAACTATTTTTAACAGGCTTAAAAATCAAGATTCAATATTTTACCCAATCCCGATAATTAAATTTAATAATTAATTATCCAAATAAATACTGTATATTTGAAATTAAAGTTAAAATTTAACCTTCGAATATTTAAAATAACTTAAATATTCACTTTTCAAATATACAAAAATTCCGGGTCGTCACATTCCTCCCCCCTTAAAAGAATTTCGTCCCCGAAATTACCAGTTAAGAAGAATGTCTCATTTCCCGTTAGCTATTCCCCAAATTCAAACAGTTTTAATAATACCCAAACAATCTTTTATTAATGATACAGTAATCATCTTTTAACTTCCCAAACTTATTCATAAGTTTAACCCATACCACCTACTTATCCATTCAAATTTAAATTTGAATTCAAATTTTAACTTATCAAAATTTTCCAAAATTTTTCTAACTCCCTAAATTTCCGAAAAATTTCGCCAGCGTCTCCTTTGCGCGGCTAGCTCGGTACTACTACAAAATGGCTCTACGGCCTCCCAATCTCAAAAAGAAAACAAAAAGCCAAGTGGCTGGATCCAAAACCCAATCAAATTTCATATAGAAATTCAAATACATACCTTTTTGTCGGGCCATTAAATTTTATCTTCTAAATCAAAAATCCCAATTTATCCATTGCTTTTATACACTTGTATATCCTACTAAGCAATAATATTCAATTACAATTCCAAAGTCATTTTATACTTTCCTTTACAAATTTTCAATATTTGTTTTACTTAAGCCCGTACGATGCACATATATCATCCGTACGCAATATCACATTCGATCGCTCAATCGATCACACAATTCCACTTCCGAACTAGTATCGTCCACCCGACTTCCTAGTGCGGACTCAGATCTGGTTCCTTGATCAGAAACCGTCATTCTCCTTGCATAGTCACCAACTATGATAGAGAATATCCAGAATCAATCAACAATCCATATCCAGGTTCGCCGTTGAAAATCGAGTGAAAAATCCTGATTCGGATCGATAAAACTATCTCGAAATTCTGTGTTCGATATCTGGACCAAATAGCTATGCGAATAAAATAATATACGTACATCTTACGTATAAATTCCAATTGATTACCAATTATATCAATTTTCTTTTATTCACATTCATTTTGATTGTTATCCCCTTATTCACAACTATCTCATTTCACAACTTCAGTTTTAGTCTTCATTCAACTATTCACTTAGTATATATATTTTCATTCCAAAATTACTAAGTATATTTCCAATACATATTTTCTTAAGAATTTCATTCTTCAATCCTTAAGTTCATATAAATTTTCTTATATTTATTTACTATTTCACCACCGAAGTGTATATATTCAAATTGAACTCCCAATTTCATATGAATTTCAATTTACTTCAATTTACCACTTCATTTCAAATATAAATACTTATTCCACATTTTCATTCAGATTTTCATTCAACATTTACTTAAGTCAATAACTTAAGTTTATTTTCCATATAACCAATCCTTTAAAGTTTTATTTCCATCCTTTCATTTGATTCTTATTTAATCAAATTCCATCCATTTATTTATTTTCACTTATTCGGATTCCATTCGAAATCCAAACCATTACTATTTTAATCCAATTTCATTAATTCCCAATTCAATTTCATTAACTAATTTATTATCTCATTAGTTCCTTCACTGGTTAAGATTAAATACTTTCTTTTTAATTCCTAATATCACTTCACTTAATTATCTTAAGTTCAATTTATTTTATAATTCGAGTTTGGATTTATTAAGATTGCTCATCTTAGTCGTTTCCATTTGATAATTACAATTTCAAATTATAACTCTTAATGGTTCAAAGAAATGAATTCCCATTTATGACTTACAATTTCATTTCTATTCATAAGTTTTAACTTACTTACTTAAGACCTGGGACTATTCATTTAAGTCCATTTCATCTTTATAATCAAATTTCAAATTATTACACTTAAGAACTTAAGAATATGAATTTCTTTACACAATTATAAGCATTTTACATTACCTTTATATCCAATTCAATTCGACTTCAACTTACTTATATTTAATTCAATTCCAATTCTCAATTTTTATTTAACTTATCTTAAGTTAAATTCAAATATATTTATTCTCCTTCAAGTTCTCTAATTCTTTTATCTACCAGCTTATATTACTCATTGAGTTAATTTCATCTCATAACTATAATCCCAGAATTTAACTTTCATTCCTTTCTTATTTCAATCAACTTCATTCTATACTTTATATTGTTGATTCATTTAAATTTCCACATTTAAATTTTAAATAGAATTTCCAGAATCCAATTGCCCGATTTTATTCCAAAAACCATTTTGAATCCATAAATAACTCATACATATCTGGTATATCACCTCAAATCCCAATTTCCAAAACAATCTGCTTTTACCAAACAAATTTTCCCTTTTTGAATTTCAAAACCAACCAAGTTCACAATTATTCCAACTTAAAACAGTTTGGTAGCAATTTCTCTTTGGAAACTCGAAAATAGACATCGATGATGCTGCAGTCATCACCGAAATTATTTTCCAGCGACCAAAAGAGAATTTAATTCTTTTATTACTTTAAAACATTTCAAACATTTTTAAAATCCCAAATTCCATCAGATTTCAATTCAATTTCAAAAATATTCATGAAATAATATCACTATTATTTCCCCAAAACTTTTAAAAACTATTTTTAAATCCAAAGGAATTTAAATCTTTCCCAAAACTTCAAATTCAAAATCCATTAAATTTTATATCCAAACATTACTTGGAATTCTATCACAATTTATTTCAAGTTATAAGACACATTTACAATTTACTTTTACAAATTTCATTTGTTTATGAATTTATCTCATTGATTATAAATCACATTTGTAATTCACATTTTTATATAAAGTTTATCTCAATTTATAAATTTCATTTATAGTCTATATTTCAAATTCCATTTTGTTTTATAAATTTATTCTTCAACTTAGGTTATAAGTTTTCAATTTCTACTTAATAATGAGACTAACTCATTATTGTCATTTTCTAACAACCAAGCATCCAAATATATAATTTACAAAAGTTATCCTTTTATATATAAAAATAATTTGGGCAAAATTATTTTATTCACCCTATTTAAAACAATACTGTGTCGAACTGTTCTATTCAAGTGTTTAGAAACCCTTTCGATACAGTTGTCCAGACTGTGCCGACGAAGGTTCATATGCCACTCAATAAACCAACCAACACAATATAAAACCATTTTATATTCACTAACAAATACGCGCTCATATCTATTAGTACTCTCAAAATTCCCAACAGAGCCAAGGTTATCGCTAGCCTAAGCTCTGATACCAAGTGTAACGACCCGGGTTTTTCATACAAGAAAAACCGGACCATTTTAGTTAAGAAGAAGAGGTAGAAGAAGAAAAATAGAAAACAACAGCAGAATCTCACATACGCAGCGGAATAAAATATAATATATCAACAGATCTTTACACAAATCAAACTGTATCAGTATATATATATATACATCCAAATACATCATCAGAGTACATCACATCAATATCATACAACTGGACAGTAATCATAACTTGTCCTTACAATCTGAATACACAGCGGAATATATAACTCAAATACGGAAGTACGTATCGCCATCCAGCTCCATAGCATCATTTCCTGTAATCTATAATACTCGGTCTGACCCGAGCATCATATAAAACAATACCCGAGTCAGTCTGGAAAACCAGCGTGAGAAAATCACACTCAAATTGATTATTAAAGTTTCAAAATCCTTTGAAAACAAAAGCATCTCGTAAGACCACGCCACAAATAAACATGTCGGGTTTTTACCTTACGATGGCTAAAACACTTTATATCAAAATCCTCTGATATTATAATTGTGTCTACAGAAAGTAAAATATAATCTAGCTGAAATACTTGCATCTCACATTTCAACAATAGTTGGGCACAATCAAAACCGTACAGGCACGTAGGGAGAATGGATTTCCAACGAATGACTAGGCACTGGGGTACCACCTATCACAGTACGTGGCCTAGATCACCGTACCGAGGAGTACGCCCGCTCCTCTGCAACACAAGGCCGGAACCATCCCTTACTGGATGATCCCGAATAAAATCACCCCACGGTTGGGATCAGCAACCGCACCACTAAGCCGAAATAAAAAGGGACATCTAGACAGGGATGACCTTACCCTCCAGTGGGAGCTACCCACGAAGCCTTGCTGCATAACCCCTGATTTTCAGTCATTCCCGGTTGATGAGGTTCGAGGCTAAACGATACCTTTTAGAGAACATATCCCTTAGAATGCCCATCGTCCGCTGACGATGTTTCGCAAGCATTCGTCCATACCAGTCCGTCCTGGGTTTGAACGGAACCGAAGGCACTACTCCTACTACATCCATTTTGGAAATATCCTCAGGATTAGTAGCGACTAGCCCTTGCACTTCACAGCTCCATCTTCGACTCCGAAATCGTTACACGAAACGTACAACCGGATCGAAGTGGTATTCGAGTCTCCAGACCTAGAATCCCGGTATACGGAAACTCGATCCCGGTCTCTTCGAAACGATCAGCGCATTGGCCAATATTGATAGTCGGTTATTTAACTATCAATTAACATCCACAAGCAACCATCACTCAATAAATAATTTCCCACATTATTTATTTGCCCAAATATCTTTCCAAGATATATTTCCAAATTTTCAAACTCCTTTTGAAAACAATTTCAAACAGTTTCCGCTTACGGAATACATTTCCAAATATTTATTTCTCTGAAACACCAAGTACAAAACACTTTTAGATTTTAGAATAATTTAAAAACACTTTATTTTAAATATATCTTATAACATTGAAATTAAACTACTTTAATACTTTATTAAAAATATATACTTTAAAATAAACCACTTTATCAATATAAACTAAATTTCTCCTTTTAAAACATAATAGCAAATCACTTTTATATAATTACTACAATAATAGATCTTTGAAAAATACTTACTTTAAAGTTTAACATTTAGAAATAATAGATTCTCTAAAACATGCTTTTTAAAACATACTAAAAACTTTTAACTTATTATTTAAAATTGCTTTGAAAACGTACTTGGCTATCCAGAGAAATACACTTCTCATTTCCATCTTTTAAAAATAAACCAACATTTATTTTTAAACCAAACCATATCTTTTTATAAATCCCCATCTTGAATTTATATTCAAATATCCACTGATATTTTATTTTACTTTATAAACCCAGTTTATATCTCCAAAATCTCACTTCTCTTTTAAAATTCCAATTTTAAACAACTAAATCAATTTCCAATTGATTTTCCAATTTACTTTACTTTACTTTGAAATAAATTTCCTTTACTACTTCATTTATTTCAAAATACATTAACTTTTAGATTTATTCCTTTATTTGAGTTAAAACCCTTTTTAACTGAAAATACCAATTTTAAACTTCCAAAATTCCTTTTTTAGCCTTTAATTAAATTTAATCCTTACATTCAAAATAAATCCTTTATTCTTTAAATTTAATATTACTTTAGTTTAAAGTTAATATTTCCCTTGTTATTTCGAAATTTCCTTATTCCAATTCACTTAAATTATTTACTTTACTCTTTTATTTTTATTTTTAAAATCCAATTCAATATATATTTTGATAACTCCTTTTATTGAAATATTCATTTGGTAACTAGAAAATATTTGTTAAAAGAGATTTGCCAAAACTTTAAAGGTATTTATTTACAATAAAAATAAATTATGGATAAATTAAATTATCAATTGGATTTTAATTAGTCAATTTATTCTGATATTAATAAATTCATATAATGTTTGTATAAGGTCTGGAATTGTGGAGTGACAAGTCAGTTTGGATCGAATTCGCAAACGGAAATTAAGGTGAGTTAATCTCACTCAGTTAGATTTAAAATTTAAATGGTTAAATTTAAATAATTGATTGGATGATTGCATTGATTGAATATGCTATATTATATATATATAGTAGTATATAGCAATATATACATATTGGCATATGTATATATTTGAGTTGTTGATATTCCCGCATTTATATAGCGGATGAGACCCTATGCGCCGCATAATAGCGGATGATTTATATAAATCCCATATACCGCGATATTCCACCTTGAAGTGGAATTGGTATTGTGCTAACGTTTGTGGATGCAGGGAAACAGGTTGGAGGGATCCAACTGGATTCCTCAAAATTATTTAGATTATTTGATATTCTGTTCTATGAATATTGATATCCTGTGATGATATTATTGATGATTGAAATATTGAATGATATGGTTGGATTGAATATTTCAATAAAAAGGAGTTATCAAAATATATTGAATTGGATTTTGAAAGAAATAAAAGAGTAAAATTTAAGTAAATAATTTAAGTGAATTGGAATAAGGGAATTTCGAAATAACAAGGGAAATATTAACTTTAAACTAAAGTGATATTAAATTTAAAGAATAAAGGATTTATTTTGAATGTAAGGATTAAATTTAATTAAAGGCTAAAGAAGGAATTTTGGAAGTTTAAAATTGGTATTTTCAGTTAAAAAGGGTTTTAACTCAAATAAAGGAATAAATCTAAAAGTTAATGTATTTTGAAATAAATGAAGTAATAAAGGAAATTTATTTCAAAGTAAAGTAAAGTAAATTGGAAAATCAATTGGAAATTGATTTAATTGTTTAAAATTGGAATTTTAAAAGAGAAGTGAGATTTTGGAAATATAAACTGGGTTTATAAAGTAAAATAAAATATCAGTGGATATTAGAAAATATAAATTCAAGGTAGGAATTTATAAAGGGATATGAATTGGTTTGAAATAAATGTTGATTTATTTTAAAAGATGGAAATGAGAAGTGTATTTCTCTGGATAGCCAAGTACGTTTTCAAAGCAATTTTAATATAAGTTAAAAGTTCTAATTGTATTTTTAAAAGCATATTTTAGAAAATTTATTATTTCTAAATGTTAATTTCCTAAGTAAGTATGTTTTAGGAAACCTATTCTTTTTAAATATTTAAACTTTAAAGTAGTATTTTCAAAGATCTATTATTGTAGTAATTATATAAAAGTGATTTGGTATTGTATTTTAAAAAGAGAAATTTAGTTTATATTTGTAAGGTGGTTTCATTTTAAATATTTCTTAAGTATATATTTTGTTAAGGTATTAAAGTGGTTTTTTTTAAATTTCAATATTATTAAGTATATTTATAGTAAAGTGTTTTAAGATTATTTTAAAATCTAAGTGTTTTGTACTTGGTGTTTCAGAGGGAATAAATATTTGGAAATGTATTCCGTAAGCGGAAACTGTTTTGAAATTGTTTTCAAAAGGAGTTTGAAAATTTGGAAATATATCTTGGAAAGATATTTGGGCAAATAAATAATGTGGGAAATTATTTAATTGTGTGATGGTTGTTTGTGGATGTTAATTGATAGTTAAATAATCGACTATCAATATTGGCCAATGCGCTGATCGTTTCGAAGAGACCGGGATCGAGTTTCCGTATACCGGGATTCTAGGTCTGGAGACTCGAATACCACTTCGATCCGGTTTGTACGTTTCGTGTAACGTGTTCGGAATCGAAGATTGGAGCTGTGAAGTGCAAGGGCTAGTCGCTACTAATCCTGAGGATATTTCCAAAATGGATGTAGTAGGAGTAGTGCCTTCGGTTCCGTTCAAACCCAGGACGGACTGGTATGGACGAATGCTTGCGAAACATCGTCAGCGGACGATGGGCATTCTAAGGGATATGTTCTCTAAAAGGTATCGTTTAGCCTCGAACCTCATCAACCGGGAATGACTGAAAATCAGGGGTTATGCAGCAAGGCTTCGTGGGTAGCTCCCACTGGAGGGTAAGGTCATCCCTGTCTAGATGTCCCTTTTTATTTCGGCTTAGTGGTGCGGTTGCTGATCCCAACCGTGGGGTGATTTTATTCGGAATTATCCAGTAAGGGATGGTTCCGGCCTTGTGTTGCAGGGGAGCGGGCGTACTCCTCGGTACTGTGATCTAGGCCACGTACTGTGATAGGTGGTACCCCAGTGCCTAGTCATTCGTTGGAAATCCATTCTTCCTACGTGCCTTGTACGGTTTTGATTGTGCCCAACTATTGTTGAAATGTGAGATGCAAGCATTTCAGCTAGATTATATTTTACTTTCTGTAGACACTATTATAATATCAGAGGATTTTGATATAAAGTGTTTTAGCTATCGTAAGATAAAAACCCGACATGTTTATTTGTGGCGTGGTCTTACGAGATGCTTTTGTTTCCAAAAGATTTTGAAACTTTAATAATCAATTTGAGTGTGATTTTCTCACGCTGGTTTTCCAGACTGACTCGGGTATTGTTTTATATGATGCTCGGGTCAGACCGAGTATTATAAATTACAGGAAATGATGCTGTGGAGCTGGATGGCGATACGTACTTTCGTATTTGAGTTATATATTCCGCTGTGTATTCAGATTGTGAGGACAAGTTATGATTACTGTCCAGTTGTATGATATTGATGTGATGTACTCTGATGATGTATTGGGATGATGTATATATAAACAGATATAGATTTCTTTTTGTGTAAAGATCTGTTATTACCTATTATAGTTTATTCCGCTGCGTATGTGAGATTCTGCTGTTGTTTTCTATTTTTCTTCTTCTACCTCTTCTTCTTAACTAAAATGGTCCGGTTTTCGTGTTAGAAAAACTCGGGTTGTTACACTTGGAATTTCAAAATGAATTTATCTCATTGATTATAAATCACATTTGTAATTCACATTTTTATATAAAGTTTATCTCAATTTATAAATTTCATTTATAGTCTATATTTCAAATTCCATTTTGTTTTATAAATTTATTCTTCAACTTAGGTTATAAGTTTTCAATTTCTACTTAATAATGAGACTAACTCATTATTGTCATTTTCTAACAACCAAGCATCCAAATATATAATTTACAAAAGTTATCCTTTTATATATAAAAATAATTTGGGCAAAATTATTTTATTCACCCTATTTAAAACAATACTGTGTCGAACTGTTCTATTCAAGTGTTTAGAAACCCTTTCGATACAGTTGTCCAGACTGTGCCGACGAAGGTTCATATGCCACTCAATAAACCAACCAACACAATATAAAACCATTTTATATTCACTAACAAATACGCGCTCATATCTATTAGTACTCTCAAAATTCCCAACAGAGCCAAGGTTATCGCTAGCCTAAGCTCTGATACCAAGTGTAACGACCCGGGTTTTTCATACAAGAAAAACCGGACCATTTTAGTTAAGAAGAAGAGGTAGAAGAAGAAAAATAGAAAACAACAGCAGAATCTCACATACGCAGCGGAATAAAATATAATATATCAACAGATCTTTACACAAATCAAACTGTATCAGTATATATATATATACATCCAAATACATCATCAGAGTACATCACATCAATATCATACAACTGGACAGTAATCATAACTTGTCCTTACAATCTGAATACACAGCGGAATATATAACTCAAATACGGAAGTACGTATCGCCATCCAGCTCCATAGCATCATTTCCTGTAATCTATAATACTCGGTCTGACCCGAGCATCATATAAAACAATACCCGAGTCAGTCTGGAAAACCAGCGTGAGAAAATCACACTCAAATTGATTATTAAAGTTTCAAAATCCTTTGAAAACAAAAGCATCTCGTAAGACCACGCCACAAATAAACATGTCGGGTTTTTACCTTACGATGGCTAAAACACTTTATATCAAAATCCTCTGATATTATAATTGTGTCTACAGAAAGTAAAATATAATCTAGCTGAAATACTTGCATCTCACATTTCAACAATAGTTGGGCACAATCAAAACCGTACAGGCACGTAGGGAGAATGGATTTCCAACGAATGACTAGGCACTGGGGTACCACCTATCACAGTACGTGGCCTAGATCACCGTACCGAGGAGTACGCCCGCTCCTCTGCAACACAAGGCCGGAACCATCCCTTACTGGATGATCCCGAATAAAATCACCCCACGGTTGGGATCAGCAACCGCACCACTAAGCCGAAATAAAAAGGGACATCTAGACAGGGATGACCTTACCCTCCAGTGGGAGCTACCCACGAAGCCTTGCTGCATAACCCCTGATTTTCAGTCATTCCCGGTTGATGAGGTTCGAGGCTAAACGATACCTTTTAGAGAACATATCCCTTAGAATGCCCATCGTCCGCTGACGATGTTTCGCAAGCATTCGTCCATACCAGTCCGTCCTGGGTTTGAACGGAACCGAAGGCACTACTCCTACTACATCCATTTTGGAAATATCCTCAGGATTAGTAGCGACTAGCCCTTGCACTTCACAGCTCCATCTTCGACTCCGAAATCGTTACACGAAACGTACAACCGGATCGAAGTGGTATTCGAGTCTCCAGACCTAGAATCCCGGTATACGGAAACTCGATCCCGGTCTCTTCGAAACGATCAGCGCATTGGCCAATATTGATAGTCGGTTATTTAACTATCAATTAACATCCACAAGCAACCATCACTCAATAAATAATTTCCCACATTATTTATTTGCCCAAATATCTTTCCAAGATATATTTCCAAATTTTCAAACTCCTTTTGAAAACAATTTCAAACAGTTTCCGCTTACGGAATACATTTCCAAATATTTATTTCTCTGAAACACCAAGTACAAAACACTTTTAGATTTTAGAATAATTTAAAAACACTTTATTTTAAATATATCTTATAACATTGAAATTAAACTACTTTAATACTTTATTAAAAATATATACTTTAAAATAAACCACTTTATCAATATAAACTAAATTTCTCCTTTTAAAACATAATAGCAAATCACTTTTATATAATTACTACAATAATAGATCTTTGAAAAATACTTACTTTAAAGTTTAACATTTAGAAATAATAGATTCTCTAAAACATGCTTTTTAAAACATACTAAAAACTTTTAACTTATTATTTAAAATTGCTTTGAAAACGTACTTGGCTATCCAGAGAAATACACTTCTCATTTCCATCTTTTAAAAATAAACCAACATTTATTTTTAAACCAAACCATATCTTTTTATAAATCCCCATCTTGAATTTATATTCAAATATCCACTGATATTTTATTTTACTTTATAAACCCAGTTTATATCTCCAAAATCTCACTTCTCTTTTAAAATTCCAATTTTAAACAACTAAATCAATTTCCAATTGATTTTCCAATTTACTTTACTTTACTTTGAAATAAATTTCCTTTACTACTTCATTTATTTCAAAATACATTAACTTTTAGATTTATTCCTTTATTTGAGTTAAAACCCTTTTTAACTGAAAATACCAATTTTAAACTTCCAAAATTCCTTTTTTAGCCTTTAATTAAATTTAATCCTTACATTCAAAATAAATCCTTTATTCTTTAAATTTAATATTACTTTAGTTTAAAGTTAATATTTCCCTTGTTATTTCGAAATTTCCTTATTCCAATTCACTTAAATTATTTACTTTACTCTTTTATTTTTATTTTTAAAATCCAATTCAATATATATTTTGATAACTCCTTTTATTGAAATATTCAATCCAACCATATCATCCAATATTTCAATCATCAATAAAATCATCACAGGATATCAATATTCATAGAACAGAATATCAAATAATCTAAATAATTTTGAGGAATCCAGTTGGATCCCTCCAACCTGTTTCCCTGCATCCACAGACGTTAGCACAATACCAATTCCACTTCAAAATGGAATATCGCGGTATATGAGATTTATAAAATCATCCGCTATTATGCGGCGCATAGGGTCTCATCCGCTATATAAATGCGGGAATATCAACAACTCAAATATATACATATGCCAATATGTATATATTTCTATATACTACTATATATAGTATAGCACATCAATCAATGCAACCATCCAATCAATTATTTAAATTTAACCATTTAAATTTAAAATCAAATTCAACTGAGTGAGATTAACTCACTTTTATTTCATTTGCTTCCCATCTCCAATCCAGCTTGTTTCTTCACAATTATGGAACCTTGTATAAGTAATTTATGATTTATTAACATTTGAAATAATCTAAAATAATTTACCATTTATTAATTCAACTAATAATTTAATTTTAATCTAATTTTTCAAATGATAATTGGACCGACCAAATTTACATTTTCCTTTTCTAAATTTATAAAATTTATGACAGATTATAACTGTCCTAATTCCTCAAACAATTATACTAATTACCTTAAAAGTTAAATAGTTCCTCCATATCAATTACTATTATTATTAAACAAGCAAAACAAACAAACTTTATCTTGCTATCCAAAATTTCCCGACCTAGATATATTTAAAACAGAATCGCTTACTCCTGTTGAAATAAAATTTTTCGTTTCCTCTGTTAAATTCCATTCCAGAATAAATTTATCAATTACAGTTAGATTAACAAAATACCTCACAGCCGAGTTCCAATCGAGCAGAGCCCTAATCAGAACTTCGTTTGCCACGTCCATCTCAGCATCGACCTCGCACCACCGTTAAGACCAACCACGACCACCTGCTGCCTCAGTTGTTCCCCTTTTTTGAACGCGAACGCGCTACACCATCAAACCCCAACTCGACCTTGCCTGATACCCTAGCATCGCTCCACCAGCAACCCCGAACATTCCATGCCAGCTATCGACCCCGACACTGTCACAACCAGCGTTGACCAAAACACCTCCAGGCCGACCTTCAAACGCTTGAATCACCTCACAAGATAAAAATCGAACGACCTCGCTAAATCCCACTATGCCTTCCGCGACTCGAACAAGTCGAATTTAATTAGTAGTGGCAGTAAAGAGACTGTAGCAGAACTTCAAATCGGCAGTAGAAATATCGCGTAGGAGGCAAGGATGAGCTGACGATGGTTGATGGAATAGCTGAGTGTGTAGCGATGATTATTATGAAGGCATTGATTTTCGAAACCCTAGTTTCTCTCGGGTTCAAGCATCGCGATATGGGGAATTGATATTGAACTGTAACTTGATTTAAAGAGGGAGGAAGAACAGATTAAATTTTGATTTTCGATTGCCCCCTTTTTTCTTTTCTGATTTTAGAACGAGATAAATTTTCTTCTGTTATTTGGCTTAGGAACGAAGAAATAAAGAGATAAGGTCGGTATCAAATGTGTTGTCTTTCTTATTTAATTCTGAGGTGATTTTTAGAGGACGCGTGTTTATTAGGTAGGACACGTGTTCAATTAGCCATTCACAGAGGCATTCAAAATGAAAGGAAAATATCTGACGTGAAATTCTTTTAACTAGTCAATATAACTTACTATTTATATTTGAGTTTCAATTTAATTTCCAGCGCGTTTATCCATCGTACGATCACACAACAAATCCAAACACTACAAAATTTGAAATCCGATAATAATACCATATTACGGATCCAATGAAACTGGTTTCGCTGAATTCCGAGACTGTGCCTCGGACGGCTATTTTTAAACTCAATTTCAACGATATATTTTTAAAACTGAACAAAACTCTTTAAAATTCCATTTTAAAAGTTCTATCATCTTCAGTATTAACAATATAAATTTTCTGAACCTTTGAACTATTTTTAACAGGCTTAAAAATCAAGATTCAATATTTTACCCAATCCCGATAATTAAATTTAATAATTAATTATCCAAATAAATACTGTATATTTGAAATTAAAGTTAAAATTTAACCTTCGAATATTTAAAATAACTTAAATATTCACTTTTCAAATATACAAAAATTCCGGGTCGTCACAGGAAATGTACGTGAGTCCATTTTTTTTATCTGAGGAAGAGAAAATTCTGAAAGTAGAAAAGTATAGAAATTAAATTGTCTTAGAAAAAATTAGAGTTTGGGCCTTTGACGCTTTGGGCTTAACAAATCTCAAACAAATATAAATATCCGTATATATGCCTTGACTTTCTTTTATATGCTAGACCATATTCTTCTTAATTTAAATAAATATAAATTCCAATATATAAAAATTACTTTCTTACGAAGTCAATATTACATTTTAAACGCATTACAATATATATATATATCCATATTTTAACTTATTTTAAATTTTAAATATTTTATTTTCACAAATTTAAATCCTTTTGTTAAATAATTACCAACCCAATTTGCCAAATAAACCATCAAATTCTAATTTAATTAAATAAATTTATATTATTAACATTAATTAATTCTTACCTTAAAATTGGGTTGTTACACTTCGAGTTCATTGTTGATTTTAATGGCGGTTGAGCCTGATTTAAAACATAGGGCGGACCATGCCTCCAATGAAACCCAAGGATTTCATTCTTTCGGGTTGCTCGCATCTTTGGCCAGTTGGTCAACTTTGGCATTCTTCTCTCGAGGTATTTGCTCCAGTTCAAAGTCGAATAAGGTGCTCTTGACTGCGTCCACAATATATAGAGCCGTTTTTTTCCTCCTGGCTTGAAAGCACTCGTCGATCTGGTTGATGCTCAGTAAGGAGTCATAGCAAGCATGAATGGATTAATCTTGAGTTCACTTGCCATCCTGAGATCGACTGAGATGGCTTCATACTCAAATTCATTATTGATGGTCTTAAAGTTTAATCTAACAGTGAAGTAGAGAGCTTGTCCATCAGGCATAACGAGGACCATGCTGTACCCTACCCCTTTTCATTAGAGGCTTCCATCCATATATACTTGCCATGAGCGTTAGTTGATGACTGTTTCTTTCTCATCATTGTCTGGGATGGAGTATTCTGTAATGAAGTTGGCTACGACATTATCTTTATAGAGGTGTGAGGATGGAAGGTGATGTGGTGTGGCCCGAGTGTTGCATCGGCTCAACACTTTTTTTAGAGGTTGGTCGGTGGGGATTTTTACGGGTTGGGCAAGGAAGCAGGGGTGGTGTTTGCAGGCTTCCATTAATTAATAGATAGAAAGCTAACTTCTTTATATCATTTTTCTGGGCCCAATAACCTTTTACCGACATAGTATATCGGCCATTGAACCTTCTCTTCGTCCCATACCAAGGTAGCACTGATCACGTGGTCAGTGAATACAACGTAAAGATAAAGATCTTCCCCATCTACGGTCTTGGAGAGGATGCAGGGTGTTGCCAGGTGTTGTTTAAACTCTTCAAACCCTTTAACACACTCGTCCGTCCATGTAAATGGTTTCCCTTTTTGATAAGATCAAAGAACATGACACATCTATCAGTTTCCCAATAAATGATGCAGCTTAGCACGATGACCATCCCATTTTGACTTTGTACATTATTGATGGTGTGGAGGACTTGCATGTCTTGGATTACTTGAATCTTGTCAGGGTTGGCTTCGATCTCCTTGGCACTAACGTTTCCTAGGAACTTACTGGAGTGGACAATGAAAGAGCACTTCTTTGGATTCAACTTCATATACTACTTGTGAAAGATGCCAAAGTTTTGACTAGGTTCTGAACATGCCCCCCGACCTTCTTCGATTTGACTAACATGTCATCCACATAAACCTTCATTAAGCTTCTAATCTATTCTGCAAACTTTTATTGATGAACCCCAAATCAAATGTTGCACTCGTAATGTAAAGTCCAAACAACATTGCCTAATAACGGTAAAGCCCTGCATTGATGTTGAATGATGTGTGTTCTTGATCCGTACCATGCACTGAAATTTAGTTGTACCCAGAGTAAGCATCCATGAAGTTTAGCGACTCATGTTTGCTTGTTGCATCCACAAGTCGGTCGATGCACAACAAAGGAAAACTATTCTTTGGGGAGGCTTTGTTTAGGTCGAAGAAGTCAATGCACATTCTCCTGGCCCGCTTAGTTTTGAACTAGCATGGGGTTGGCTACCCACACTAGGTAATTAGACTCATAGATAAAACTATTGTCGAGGAGCTTCTCTACTTCCTCCTTTAATGCTTTATATCTTTCTGGGTTTAATGACCTTTGTTTTTAACGAACATGGTGAGTTGTGGGATCAGTGTTATAGGAATGACAATTGATGGAGGGGTCTATGCCAGTCAGGTCATCATGCCCCGAGTGTACACGTCGTTACTTTACTAAAAGAAATGTATAAGCTTTTCCCTAACTTTCGAATCCAACTATGTGCCCCTCTAGGAAACCTTGTTGAGGTCATCTTCATCTATCATAACAATTTCAAGTAGAGTAGCGGGATCACCATCTTGGCTTGTATCTCCCATGCGGGGGTCAAGTGGGGGTCATCATTGAGGTCTTCTACATTTAACTCCAAGTCATATAGATCCAAGGCGTGTATCATGCACTCAGTGAATTCCTTGGCTGATGGACGTTTATGCATGAACCTGGGAGCTTTCGCTACCCTTGGCTTTCAAAATCGAGTCCGTTGGCATTAAGAGGGAAGGAGTTGTTGCATTGATTGTTCCTACTTACTAATAGGGTTAAACTTGCTCATTTCCTATTGCTATGGGCTCTCTGGTTTTGTTGGGACTAGCCAGGGAGAGTTGGTCCCCATTATTCCTGCCATTGGAATAAACGTGACCATTGCATGGTTCTTGCATTTCCTTAAGGACAGGAGGTGATGTTGTTGTTGCATCTTTAGATGCTTCCCCACTGCTGGCAGCTCTGACATGTATGAAAGGGTTATATGGCTCTCGCATTATCTCGACTTGACCAGTGGTGAGAGTTGCTAATTCTTTTTATGTTGATTCTTCCCATGATAGGGAACTTCATGATGAGACATTGATATGTTACGACAGCGTTTAGATCCATCAATTTCGGTCAACCTATCAAAATATCATAAGCAGAAAGGTAATCTACTACCACGAAATTTACATGAACTTTGGCGGTGAGCTCTCATTAAGAGAGCTCTTGGTTGCTTCATTTAGGCGTATGAGTTCCACTGGCTATGCATCGCCCCTATTAAGAGAGCTCTTGGGTTTTAAAGTTTTAAAAGGATATATTATTTGAAATATGTCCGAATAGAAATTGTTTCTAAAGAATTTTAAAAGTTTTAAATCAGTGCTCTTTTCTTTGTCGCTGGAAAATAATTTCGGTGATGACTGCGGCACCATCGACGTTCATTTTCGAGTTTCGAAGTGAAGAAACCATCTTGTAGCCTTGCTACAGTTTTGTTTTGGAAAATTTAATTGATTTGAATTTCTAAAATATGACTTAATTTATAATATATATTGGTATATGATTTCAAATTTGATTTGATATATATTATGTATATATATTTATTTACCTAGAATTGTCTGAAGTTAATCGGAAATTCAATTCTTAAATTTTATCTTAAAGGATGATTTCAATTATAAAATGAAGCCAAAATTTTTGGATAAATATTTAAGCTTGAAATAATTGAACTAGAAAGTTTTATTTGTATAATATTCTATTGCATTCCAATATAACTTACCTTAATTATTTAGAAGTTAACAATGTAATTGGATAATGTACAATATAAAAGGATTTTATAAACAAATTTGAGTGGTTATAATAAATGTTATACACTTAAATTTTAGTTATAAAGGATTAATAGAGGTGAATAGAATAAAAGGGTCAATTGGATAATTTACAATTTAAAATGGTATTAAAGGAATTATAAACAAATTTGAGTAGTTATAAAAGTGTAAATATACTTAATATATATGATTAGATATATTAAGTGGAATAAATTTAATAATAATTTTGGAATAAAGAAGAATGAAATTTAGTAAATAAATTATGAGAATAATAAATGATTTTTAAATTCATGACTTTGGAAAATTGTTAGTTTAAGATAATTGTATGATGAGATAATGAGATTTAAAATTAGTTAAGATTTATTTAA
Source organism: Allium fistulosum (assembly GCA_030737815.1). Lineage (NCBI taxonomy): Eukaryota > Viridiplantae > Streptophyta > Magnoliopsida > Asparagales > Amaryllidaceae > Allium > Allium fistulosum. Next base: position 1,392,970,685 of record CM060902.1, read on the forward strand.
CTTAAGAAAGAAAATCAAATGGATGACATTAATTATTAATGTAAGATGAAAGTTTCATGGTTTTAGATTTATTATCTTATTTGCTTTCCAACCTCTTTTCTTTCAGGTTGTTTCTATTCTCCTACCTTCTTCCTTTTCGGGGACAAAAAGTTTTGAGTGGGGGAGAGTGTAACGACCCGTAAATTTTCAATAATTAAAGTTGTCAATTTAATAAGATTTTGGTAAATAAATTTGGAAGAAATAAAAACTTTGTGATTTTATAATGAAATGAATGCCAAAATGAAATGTAACAATGTATTTAAAAACTAACCATTAACAATTGAAATGAAATTACAATTTATTGAAGTAATGTAAATTGTTATACTTGGCTATAAATTTATGTAAGAAAACAAATGCAAACATTTAAATTTATAAATGATTTAGTATTAAATAAATGACCATTGAATAAAGATTAGGTATATAAGAATGGTAACATATGTTTGTGAACAATGAATTCAAAAGGGTGATTAAAAGTTATAGTAACGATTGTAAGTTACTATTTAATTGGTCTATTAATTAAATTGTAAATGTTAGATTTAGGGTATAAAACTGAATATAAGTGAATAAATGTAAGTGTGGTATGAATAAATGAATTTGTATATAGTTTATGGTAATTGGATGAATTAAACAATTTGTAAGCAATTATGATAATTAGTGGACATAATAAACTTGAATGTAATATAAAAATAATGATAACATTTATTGCAAGTTACATTCTATTTAGGCTATAAAATGAATTGGAAATTAATTACATTTAAATGTAGGTAAATGTTCATTAACTTGGGATAGGACAGTAATTGTAAAATGTGAATGTAATGAAATAAATGGAAATGCATATTTTATTCATAAGATAATATAAAAGAATGAAACCTATCTGAATGAATTAATGGAGTATTCAATCATAATAAATGTATACATTTAACAAATTCAATATAATTGAGAACAACTGTTAATACAAAGGAAAGATGGATATTTGTATATATATTAATGTAATGAAATTTGTAGAGTGGTATAAACTTAATAAATGGATTAGAATTGAATCAAATCAGTTTATTTGAAATTTATTTATAACTTATGGGAATTCAATTTCATAACAAATAGATTTATGGTAAGAGAATGAAATTAATTACTTTGCTAATTGAAATTTGGATGAATTGGGAAGTTATTAATGTATTAGTATCTAAACCAATGTTAATATGGATTTTTTTGGGAATTTAAACTTATACATTTAATTTAGATATAAATACAGTGTTTCCACACAATGACTTTCTATATTTTATTTTCTATTTCCCTATGTTTGTTTCTCTAATTTTTATTTTCTATTTTATTTGTATAAACTTTGAATATATTCATTTGATCTTTGATTGATTTTTCTTTGAATAATAGCTTAGGAATTTCAAGAGATATAGGTTACCTGTTTTGTATATTTATTGCCTTTTCATTGCGTGCAAACAAAGGAAAAAATATACAAGATTCTTCCTCCTTAAATTGTGCCTTTTTAATTTCTTGCCTTTTATTTACCTACCCTCTTTATTTCAAACCCTAGCCATTCACCTATTCTAGCCGTGTATTCCCTTATCAAATCAAGCACATAATATTCTCATTATCTCATTTCCTCATTTCCATTTGCATTTAAGAATAAATTATATGCATATGTTTCACTCTCTTTAATTCTTGCCTTTTTGTTTTCCTATCATTTACTCATCTATAGCCGTTCATTCTTTTTGTAAACCCTAGCCGCCATCTAGTTTTGCAATCCACGTGAATAACTTCTCATCTCAAAGTCATTTGCGAAAAAAATTTACAGAAAGCTATGGCTTCCTTCTCTTCCTCCTTTCCATTTCTCTTTTGTTTCTCCTTTGTTTCATTGCTATTGCTTGGCCTCCACCATAATTCCGAGCTTATCCCATCATCCCTCCTCCTCACCACCATCCAAGGCCGTGACCACCATGAAGACAACATCACCAAAACTTTGACCAAACCAAGCCATGTATTGATCACCTTGCTTTGAGTTATCAAGGTTATGTCATTTTTATTTCCTATCTTTTCATTGTTGTAATCTCTATTCTTTGTATTGAATCATGTTCTTATGTTTGGGATATTTTTTTGCTTTATTTTGTTATGTATAAGATATGGATTTTGGGCTCTCTTTTCACTCAAGTTTGCATCTTGCTTTGTTTTATCAAAAGGTTATGTCCCTTTGATCCATATTGTTCATTGTTTGATTCATAATCTTGTATGTTGAATTATACACTTATGTATGCGTAATTGTTTGTATACAAGATTTGGATCCGACTCTTCATCCACTCAAAAGAATATTGTCGTGCCTTTTCGTGCTTTGCGGAGTTTAGATTTGGGTTTGAATTTCAATTTTAGCTTTTAAAAGGTGAGTTATTCACTCTAGACATACATACTTTTATAATTGTGAATTGATGACAAGTTAATTGTATAAAATAATGTGTTATGTTCATATATGCCTGTGATATATTTAAATGATGTTAAATACTGTTTATATGCCTGTTATATCATCTGTTATAATATTATTTGTATACTGTTATTTATTTCCTGCTTATCATCACTGCAAGTTCCCTATCACTATGGGTTGAAATGATACATACCCGAACGGACTTTAGAATAGGGAAAAATTGTTATGGGCTGAAATGATAGGCCTGAGCGATTTTTATTTATTTTATTTAACTTGGGATTGTGGGTTTGAAATGATAGAACCCGGATTTTTCTTTGTAAATTACGGATTGAAATGATATATTATCCGTATCACTTGACCTAGGTTAGAAAATATTATACAAACCCGTGGTTATTTTATATATTTTTCTGGAAGTTTTAAGTAGTTTGAAAATGTAAATTTTGATATTTTAATTTAAATTTGGTTTTTAAAATGATTTAATAAAGTGAAAAATGATTTTCTATGTATTAAAAATGTTAAATAAATGAATGGAAATTTGTGATTAGAAATATAACCTAATTTGGAAATATGTGATATTGACTAAGACAATAAATGCTCTTTATTGTGAAAATAAAATGTAAGTTAAAAATATACATTTGACATGTAATTTTAATTAATGGGAGATTGAATAAGACAATAAATGCTCTTTGTTGTGAAAATAAAATGTATGTTAAAAATGAACATTTGACATGTAAATTTAATTAATGAGATATTGATTAAGACAACAAATGCTCTTTATTGTGAAAATAAAATGTATGTTAAAAATGAACATTTGACATGTAATTTTAATTAATGGGATATTGATTAAGACGATAAATGCTCTTTATTGTGAATATAAAATGTAAGTTAAAAATGAACATTTGACATGTAATTTTTGTTAATGTAATATTGATTAAAACAATAAATGTTCCTTACTGTAATAATGAAATGCAAGTTAATAATATACTTTAACTTAACATAAGAAATTTCAACTTTAAATGGGAAATTACAGTAATTAAGTTTATTTAACTTAAAAGCATGGTTTATTTAATATCCAAATGAATTAATTAGTGTAATAAAATAGAAGTGATAAAACAACTATGGTAAAAATTGTAAGTATATAAACATTTGGATTATATAAAATGGTAAAGTGGAAAGTATTACATTCCAGAATGCTATGATTTCTTAAATATTACATTTCAAAAACGCTACGATCCCTTAAGGTTACATTTCCAACTTGCTATGATTTCTTAAGTATCGCTTTTCCAAAATTCTATGATGACCTAAGGTTATGTTTTCGAAATGTCATTATTTCTAAAATGTAATGTTTCAAATTGCTATGGTTATAAAAGTTACATTTTAGAGTGCTATGAGTTTTGGATTATTATGGTTTCACAGTGTTATAATTAAATGTTTAATTTTGGAAGTGGATATGATAATTTGGTTTTGAAAGTATATACTATTTTAAAATAAATGATATGGTTTGAAATAGATATGATATTTTGGTTTTGAAAGTATATACTGTTTTGAAAATAAATATCCATGGGTTATAATAACGATTGGTTGTTAAAGAGACCGGGATCAGATATGGACATACTCTCTGTTGATACCGAAAACCACTTTAACAACTGTGTACGCGGTGGAGTTTCCAGAATGAAGTAGGATGGTGGCGACGATCCTAAGGTATATACGTGGACCCAACTCCCGTGAGTTGGTATAAGGTGGCTAAAACCGGAGCGATCGACGGCCAATGAGGTAGCACCTCTGATCGGACACACTTCTTCGATACCATTCTATTACTTTGTGATTGATTGGGTGCACCCCTTGATTTGGGAGTGATGTTAGAGGTGGGCTGTAATGACCCGCCCTTCTAAACACAGAAAGACGCATCATTATTAAGAAAGAAAGGGGTGAGAAAAGAGAAAAGATAGAGAAGAAAGAACTAAACAACATCAGAACCTCAACAGCGGAACAAATGAAATATAATATATCACATAAGAGATTACATAGTAACATATACATCAGAGTTACACAGATAATACAACACATACTAGACAGTTATAAACTCCTGTCTAGTTAATACAACTCGATACAACTCAAAACATCACAGAGATAAAACACAGCGGAAATACACATAAACACAACATAGCGGAACCAATATATAACTATATGCTGAAGCCTCCTGCTCCATTGCTCCTCCAGAATTCGTCAAAGCTAAACCTGAAACCCTTGGCTACTCGTAAAAATTTGAGTACCCGAGAGTTTAAGAAAAACAGAAATAAACTCCGGGTCAGACATGGGTCTGGTATGAGTAAATGGTTAAAGTTGCTTAACTTTTAAAATCCTTTGAAAACAAAAGGTATCACGTAAGACTTCCCACACATAAACATGGAAAAGTTTTTACCTTACGCTAACCAAACATTTGATAGGAAATTCTATGATGTTATAATAGGTCTAGGGTTTTCAAGTAAATAAGAAATAGCCGTAATTGTTACATTCATTAAATTCCATCATACTAGGTCTACAATCAAAACCGATGGCACTTATTGGATTTTGGATTCCATACAATGGCAGGGCTACTGGGGTACCGCCCGTCACAGTACCTGGCCTAGATCAGCGTACCGAGGACCCACCCTAAGTTCCCTGCAACACAAGGCCGGAACCATCCCTTACTGGATAGTTCCGAATAAAACCACCCCACGGTTGTGTACAGCAACCGCACCACTAAGCCGAAATAAAAAGGGACATCTAGACAGGGATGACCTTACTCCCCAGTGGGTGCGATCCACGGAGCCTTGCTGCACCTCCCCTGTTTTAGCCATTCCCGGTTGATGAGGCTTGAGGCTACGATTACCTTTAGAGAACACATCTCTTAGAATGCTCATCGTCCACCTGACGATGTGCTGAAAGCATTCAATCCATACAAGTTCGTTCCGGGTTCGAACGAAACCGAAGGCATTATCTCGTTACATTCATTTTGGAAACATCCTCAGAGTTAACGACAATAACCCTTGCACTCTGAATCTTCATCTTCACTTGAGATTCACGACCTATCGTTAGTTTGGATCGATGTGGTTTTCTGATATCCAAATCTGGAAACCCGATCCCGGTCTCATCAAATCCAAACCGTGTCTTTTAAGGCCAAGTTGTTTTAAAGTTAAAACAATTCATTTCATTATCTATATACCAACAAATAGATAATTCACAGTATCACGGATAGATAATTCACAATATCATCATCAATAGATAATCCATAACACACAGCATTACTTATCTCATATCTGAGATTTCAAACCATTCAAGGCAAACAATATCATCCATCCATACATAAGCAAGGCTAAATAATCACACCATTTATAATTAATTTAAAATGAATTAAATTAATTATCTCATTTCTAATTAATTTAAAATAAATTAAATTAATTACTTCATCTCTAATTAATTTAAAGTAAATTAAATTAATTACTTCATCTTATAAATCCTGCTTACATATCCATTAATTAATTACAAATTAATTAATTAATCATTCTCTAATATCCATCTTAATTAATCATCTTGATTAACTAACCTTTAATTACATTCAAGTAATTACAACTTTAATTAATTTCACTAATTAATTATCCTTAACCATTCATAGTAATTTACCATTAATTACTTCATTAATTACATTAATAAATGATCCTTAATAAATTACTTCCATTAATTAATTAACTATAATTAATTACATTAATCCTTAATTAATCACATTAATTAATTAACTTTAATTATTCACTTCCATTTATCAACCTAAATCATATACAGGAATTTCCATCTTGAAATTTATTATCTTAATTAATTAACCTCTTAATTAATTATATAAATCCTTTTTTTAATTACACCAAGTAATACATCTTTAATTACTTCTACAAAGTAATTCTACTTTAATTACTTCCCATTAAGTAATTTCCTTTAATTAATTACATCTTGTAATTATACATTAATTACTTTGCTAAGTAATTATACTATTCAATTTCATTAAGTATTTATACTTAATTAACCATCAAATGGTTATCTTTAATTAACTTACAATTAATTATATTGAATCAATCACATTCGTTTGATTAATTACAATTGGATAACTTATTTCTTAATTGCCTTTAAACAAATTTATTAATCTTTAATTACAGATTAATTATTCTTTTAAATATTAATTAATAAACCTTAATTGTCAATAATCAACCTTCAATTTCTTAATTGGTAAATTCCCAATTCATTAATCTCTAATTATTAGTTAATCAATCATAATCATTAATTAATTAAATAAATTAATTATTCTTAAATTAATCACTTAATTAACCTTTATCCTTAATTAATTAAATTAATTAATCATACTTAATTTCCTAATTAACTTAATTAATTCCAAGTTAATAAAGCTTCTTTAATTTAAGATAAACATTATCTTAATTACCATTTACATTTTAAAACCCTTTATCTTAAAATTAACATTCTTAACATTTATATAGCAATGGTATAAAGATAATTTAAACAAAATTTGTTTTAAATTTCAAAACCTTATATTTTAAAACGTTTTATAAAAACTGGATTTTAAATCTACTTCGGTCATACCCGAATACTACTCGGGTTTAAACCCGAGTCTCCCCTACTACCATTATTTTTAAACTTAAAGTTTAAATTTTACAGTTAAAAACTTACAGGCTTATCACCTATAACATACACGAGTACAAACCCGTGTCAAATACCCCAATTCCCGGTCCTCACTTCGAGTTTACCCCCCCAGACTCTCGAGCAACATACGAGAAAACTTCGTCTTCCCTAAGTTAAAACTACCCAGATACGAAATGCACGTACACGTGCACATGAGTTTGCCAGCGCTCCGATCATGGCCACCACCTTCAATATGTCGTCCTCGACCTATACGAGCATCACGAACATCCAAAACTAAGAAACAATGACGGAAACGAAATCGAGCATTCCAGTTCGTACCTGGAACTCGACATGACCAGGAAAAAAATGCCTCGAACTCAAATCTCCGACCACCAGAATCGCTGCCATTCTGGCCTCGCACTCTCCATCCATCTACGAAGCCATACCCAACGTTCCATCGCACTCGAAACAATAGAGAAGATGAATCACGCAAATTTACAGACTCGACTAAATTAGGGTAAAAATCTAGATCCCCTCGCCGATGACTCCACGGTGAACTATTCACCTCCACGCTAATTTTCCTAGCCTCGCCCATCACTAAACTTCTTCTAGGCACAACCCTGACCTTCCCGATCACTTGGATTATCGGAAAATACCCAAAAACCCTTTTCTGGTTAACCATGGATTCCTCATTCAATTTAATGTTAAAAATTATGAAATTTGTTTTAAAAATCCTATCTTTCCTAGGTGATTCCAGGTATATACTAGAATCATTTAATTGTTGAAATAAATTTTTAACACTTTCTAAGTTTTACTGTAAAATTCATATCCTGTTGGATATCATCATCAATTCTTACTTTAAATATTTTTAAAGTTTAACCCTTGTTGTTTTAAACAAACTTTGTTTAAACATTATAACACATCACAGATCAGAGGAAGAGCAGTTGGTTTTCTTTTAGAATTTTAGAACCTGAGAACAAGGAACAGAGTAGACTTTGTTCCAGACATGCACAACAACTTCCACATACAAATACACATGCAATCTTGATTTATCAATCAAGCAAACACACATCATATTCCATTTTATGTAAATGCTGCATATATCTATTTAACAGATTTAAATCTTTAAATAAAGTTGTTTACTAAAAAATGAAGAACAGTGGTAATATCAACAACAGACATGCACAGTTTAAATCATAGCAAACATATAGCACACTTAAATCAACATATGCAAGCATTACTTGTTTTCAGAATTTTATAAGCAACAATCCTGTATCTTCTTAACTTTTAAATTAAAAAGTTTACCCACCTGATATTGAAAAGGCAGAGGCTTTGAATAGACTGGGATGCTTTATTTCTTTTGAAACTGAAAACTTGAAGAGCTTTCAAACTTGAAACTTTGAAACTGGAATGGACTTCAGAGGTTTCTAGTGAAAGATGCTTTATTTTCTTTAAAAACTGAAATGCTTGGATTGATTTCAGGCTTTGCAAATTTAAAGATGCTACAGGCTTTTAATTTGAAGATGAAATTTTTGAAAATGCTTTGTTTTCCTTTTTTAAAAACTGAAATGCTTTGCTTAGCATTGTTTGAATGAATCGAAATGGAAAGGGAACTTGATATTTAATAAAACAAGTAGGCAAAGCTAAGTTGTTTGCTGGTACAAGATTATTATATTTTAGAGTCAGAGATCTTTTCTTGTATGGAGGCTGAAATGAAACCTTGGGTACAAGCATTAATGAAGTTGTCATACATATCTTCTTTTTATTCAATTCGTATGGTACTTGTGTTACTTTACTTCATTTCTTGCCTGCGAAGCTTCATTGCCATAGTACAAACATTTATTTTACTTTGTACAACTTGGACATATCTTATTTTAACTTGTTACTTGCATATAGATATGGTTATAGTTGGTATATTTTACTTGCCTGCAAATCTAGATACGGCTATAGCACATATATTTCTACCTTGACTTATTTCTTTGCATACACATATGTATATACATATACAATTCTAGAACTATCTCAAGCTTTACTAAAGTTGTTATATTTATTTTATTATGTTAGCTTGTGAATTAAATTCTAATTTTACATAACCACTTATTTATATTTCTATTTATAAACTTAATGTATATTTTCTAATTTAAATCTTAACTACCAAACACTACATTTATATTTATTTATTTTATTTTTACTTATGTTAAATATGATAGTTTCTTATGTTTATAAGTATACATATATATTAATACTTACGTTATAGACCATATATTTGTTTTATATATATATTTAATATTGCCAAGATTTATTTCAATTTAAACATTATCACCAAAATTACAACAAATTATTTTATAGATCAAAATGTAATAAGTAGTGTTTTATTTAAATTTAAGATATATTTAATTGTAATTAAATTGGAACAAATTTTATTTTAAATCCTCAAATTAAAATTTTCTTCTAAGTACACACATATATACACACCTTTAAATAACATTTATTAAATTAGAAATAATAGGAATATTTAAATCTATTTATAAAATAACACAAATTAAATTTGTATCTAATTATTTTTATTAAAAATCAATCAAAAATCATAATTTAAAACATCACATTATTAATTTATTGGTTATTTATATTTGAAAACAACAATTTAATCAATTTTAAATAATTTAATTAAGAGATTATCACATTTTAAATTCCTCGAAATTCCGGGATGTCACATTCCTTCCACCTTAAAAGAATTTCGTCCTCGAAATTTAAAACCAAAAGATAATCCAAAGTTTTATTTTATTTTCAACCAAATCAACATACATATCAGCCATACACAATCAAACATATAGTTTCAATCAACAAACAATACTAGCTATTCGGACACAGATCCGGATAAGCTTCCTAAAAATATCCCGAGTTTCCCAGGTATAGATACTGGAATACTCGCTCTACTGAATCCGAACTAGCTATACTACCGAGCTACTGAGCTCTTACTCAACTAGATCTATAAAACAAGACAGGATACCAGACTACAGACAAGTCTGACTCAACAACCAAAATTCCCTGAACTGCTGGTTCTAAAACCAGTGATAGATCTTACACGTATTCCCTCGGAGATACGTGAAACACAACGAATCCCAGTTCTCCAAACTAGCAATTCACTCCTGTAATCCAAACACTTATCCTTACAAAGAATACAGAAAGATCCAATATACTTCGGAGCTAACCTCACAGTCTTACCCAAACTTATTGCTCCCTTTACTGAAGAAAATCTCAACAACAACGAAGTCTCCAACTTCGAATTCCAGATTCTTCCGTTTCTTATCCACAAGACTCCTTTGACGATCCTAGACTGCCTACAACCTTTCTGGACTAACTCAATCTTTGCTGATGCTTCAATAAACAAACTAGATCAAAATAACTCAACAAAAAGATCCTCTCTAGATTTACCCAAAATCTAGAATACAACACTACTCCACCATCATCAGTAGATTACAACTTACTTCTCCTATCCGGAAAAGACAAAACAAAAACACTTGCCAATCAGGTCTCAAATCCAGAAAAATTCATGTAGAAACTCTCTAATCTCAAAACACCGCAACTTCCGGTTGCTTCCACTCTAGAACAGCTGCCACCATGCTTCCGCTGCACAACTCTGATCTGAAGTAGATGAGAATGTCGATGAATTCGAGAAAAATCTTAACCAACACCTCCGAGACACACAATAACAGATTCACCACAATCTGAAACGAACTGCTCAAAGAAACAGATGAGTCCTCAGTCAAGGGTACTGTCTTCAGCTACCCTTAGCTGGAAGAAACTCGAAACTAGATACAGAAGAGAAAACACAAATGCTCTACCAAAACTCCTTAGCTGAGCCACCGGTACCACTTCTGGAATACAGTCGATACCAAACATAATCTCCAGATGCTAACAAAACTCTGACTTCCTGAAGACATCCAGAAAAATCTCTGACAAATCAAGAGAACACTCAGACTATCGCAAGTCACTTTTGCGATCAATCCGACCTAATTCCAAAGAAAAACTACTCTCTCTTTACCAATCAGAACAGCTTACACTTATGAAGCCAATCCATCGAAGAAACGGAACCACTTTGCTTCTTCTGAAATTACCTCGAGAAAATCTGCCAAGCCAGAAGACTTCCTTGACGGCACAAAGAACACTCCGAGCTACAATGCTGACCCAGATGCCTAAAGACTCCCTATCCAAAGCTCTTCGAGAACTCGGACCACAAACCAAACAGAAACACCCTGCTGAACACAGCCTCAACACCGAAGCAGACACACTTCCTTAACTTGTTCCAAAGAAACATCTTCGGAGACATCCATAGTCATTGTGTCTCATCACACAGCTACTACATCTTGAGATATCAAGATATCATGACTTACTTCTGTCCAACCGTCAGATCCAAACTCTCAAAAATCCGCTCTCACGAGCGCGATCAAACTTGCACTTTAATGATGAACTCCGAATCCTCTACAGGTTTCCTTCAGAGATCAATAAAATCCTTACATCAAACAAAGCTTACTCGAGACGGTATTAGGTCTACAGTCTCGACAGATACACTCTCAACCTCAAACATTCAAACTCCAACCATTGGTAGTCGTGTTTTACACACTACTACCCTATCTACCTTTATAACTTATATTGGAAAACCCGAACAGGTAACCCAACAGATAGGTAGAAATATATATATATATATATATATATATATATATATTCAAAATTACAAATACGCTCTCTCAAGAAAAACACCACTCCAGAGCTTAGGTATTCGCTCAACCTATCGCTCTGATACCACTGTAATGACCCGCCCTTCTAAACACAGAAAGATTCATCATTATTAAGAAAGAAAGGGGTGAGAAAAGAGAAAAGATAGAGAAGAAAGAACTAAACAACATCAGAATCTCAACAGCGGAACGAATGAAATATAATATATCACATAAGAGATTACATAGTAACATATACATCAGAGTTACACAGATAATATAACACATACTAGACAGTTATAAACTCCTGTCTAGTTAATACAACTCGATACAACTCAAAACATCACAGAGATACAACACAGCGGAAATACACATAAACACAACATAGCGGAACCAATATATAACTATACGCTGAAGCCTCCTGCTCCATTGCTCCTCCAGAATTCGTCAAAGCTAAACCTGAAACCCTTGGCTACTCGTAAAAATTTGAGTACCCGAGAGTTTAAGAAAAACAGAAATAAACTCCGGGTCAGACATGGGTCTGGTATGAGTAAACGGTTAAAGTTGCTTAACTTTTAAAATCCTTTGAAAACAAAATGTATCACGTAAGACTTCCCACACATAAACATGGAAAAGTTTTTACCTTACGCTAACCAAACATTTGATAGGAAATTCTATGATATTATAATAGGTCTAGGGTTTTCAAGTAAATAAGAAATAGCCGAAATTGTTATGTTCATTAAATTCCAGCATACTAGGTTTACAATCAAAACCGATGGCACTTATTGGATTTTGGATTCCATACAATGGCAGGGCTACTGGGGTACCGCCCATCACAGTACCTGGCCTAGATCAGCGTACCGAGGACTCACCCTAAGTCCCCTGCAACACAAGGCCGGAACCATCCCTTACTGGATAGTTCCGAATAGAATCACCCCACGGTTGTGTACAGCAACCGCACCACTAAGCCGAAATAAAAAGGGAAATCTAGACATGGATGACCTTACTCCCTAGTGGGTGCGACCCATGGAGCCTTGCTGCACCTCCCCTGTTTTAGCCATTCCCGGTTGATGAGGCTTGAGGCTACGATTACCTTTAGAGAACACATCTCTTAGAATGCTCATCGTCCACCTGACGATGTGCTGAAAGCATTCAATCCATACAAGTTCGTTCCGGGTTCGAACGAAACCGAAGGCATTATCTCGTTACACTCATTTTCGAAACATCCTCAGAGTTAACGACAATAACCCTTGCACTCTGAATCTTCATCTTCACTTGAGATTCACGACCTATCGTTAGTTTGGATCGATGAGGTTTTCGGATATCCAAATCTGGAAACCCGATCCCGGTCTCATCAAATGCAAACCGTGTCTTTTAAGGCCAAGTTGTTTTAAAGTTAAAACACTTCATTTCATTATCTATATACCCACAAATAGATAATTCACAATATCACAGATAGATAATTCACAATATCATCATCAATAGATAATCCATAACACACAGCATTACTGTTAATTCCTTTAAGCGACCTAAGGGAAGCTTTGCGACCTAACAAAGTCACGACTTAGGGAATTCCGCGACTTAGTGAAGCAACAACCTAAGCTACAGGAATGTCACGACCTAAGAAAGACGCGACCTAAGAATGTCACAACCTAACTCTTGAAGTAGTCCAGCGACCTACGACTTAGGGAACATTGCGACCTAAAGGAGCTGCGACCTAACTACTGAAGAAGCTTGCGACCTAAAGGAGTTTGCGACCTAACTACTGAAGAAGCTTGCGACCTAAAGGAGCTTGCGACCTAACTAATGAAGGAGCTTGCGACCTAACTGCTGAAGGTAACTTCGCGACCTAGCAGTGTTGCGACCTAAAGACTTCGCGACCTAGCAGTGTTGCGACCTAAAGACTTCGCGACCTAGCAATGTCGCGACCTAAAGACTTCGCGACTTAAGAAGGTTCCGACCTAATGAGTTACAACTTAGCTTAAGTCGTTCACGACTTATAGCTCCAGTTCCTAAAGACTTAGGAAGTATACGACTCAACAGGCCACGACTTAACAGTTTACGACCTAGTGGGTGTACGACTTAAGAGCTTCATAGCCTACGACTCAACGAGTTAAGCTATCTACAACTTAAAGAAAGGGGGTTCCGACTTAACGACTCAGCGAGTTAAGGTCCTACGAGTTAAGGTCTTACGACTTAAGGGTCTTACGACTTAAAGGCTACGAGGTTAAAGTCCAGAGCCCATGCTTATACTACCTCTGATAAGTCGGCTATGACTTAACACTTGTCGAAGACAGCCACAAGATGAGCCCAGAACAACCATCCCTTAACTCGCTACTGACTTACGACCTAAGACTTCTATAAGTCGGCTACGACTTAGGACTTAGGTAAATTTCCAGAGTCCAAATCAGCTCCTATAAATACCCCACCACTTCCAACTTGAAGAGGACTTTTGGCAATTCATTTCTTCAAGCGTCCATACTCTGCTGCACTGATAATTCACTCAACAAGTAAAGATCTTCCAACACTCAAGGCACTACAACAAGCTTCGTGAAGGACTTCATTCATCCGATACGGATTTAGCAAGATTCATCACCGAAGATTGAGCTAGTAGTCTAGATTGTTGTGTGATCAAGTTATATTGTATTTGACAAGTGATTTGTATCGATTTGTAACCGAATTCAGCAATAAAAGATTATAAAGTGGACGTAGGCTCAATTACGGGCTGAACCACTATAAACCTGTTGTTCATTTACTGCTTTTCTGCTATTTTTAGCTTATATTCTGTTCCCGTACCAACGGGTGGTGCTTTCACGATTCTATTACACACACCGGGTGTTAGCGTTCACTTTTTATCGTTAACATTTTGGTGCTTTCACTGAGAACCCAACTCAGGCGATCGTCCACCATTGCTTCGCAAAGATTCATAAAAAGAACCTCTCTTAAAAACCAGATCCGAAATAATGGCTCCTGGAAGAAGAGGTAGACCTATCAGATCCGGAAATGCTCACGAAGGAACTTCCGCTTCCCCAATAACAGACCAAGCAACTCCAACCGTTGGAGTCACCAGGGCTGAATTGGACGGCGCATTTTCTGGATTATACCAGCAAATTGAAACTCAAAACGCTTTGATGATGGATAGGTTAACTGCTCTGCTCGGGGCAAATCGTCAACCAGAAAACCATCAAACTACTCTTCCTGAAATGCCACCTTTCCAGGCTGATGGTTCTATGCCGCAACCAACTTGTCATGAACATATGCCCGGGCAAACTTCCGAGGGAAGAACCGATGCTTGTCCGGAGGTGTCTTTGAACCATAAGGAATACCTGTCTGAAATGGTTAGCCGCATCATGAAAGAGAGCATGCAAAGGGAAGAGGATGAGAACGACTGGGGATTTGCACCAAGCAGAACTCCGTTTACTGAAAGGATCCTGAAAGCGGAGTTTCCAAGGAAATTTGCACCTCCTACTATCCAAGCCTATAGGGGAACCAGTGACCCTAATCATTTCCTATACAAATACGATTGGCATATGACCGGTGCAAGAGCATCAGACGAGATCAAGTGTCGGTACTTTCCAGTATACCTGGAAGGTGTAGCTTTACTTTGGTTCACAAAGCTTCCAGTTCGGTCTGTGGATAAGTTCTCCGACTTAACGCAAAAGTTTAAAGAACAGTTCAGATTGTATGCTTCAAAAGCTAAGGATATAATGTCACTGTCTAACCTTGAACAAGCGCCCGGAGAATCAATCAAATCTTTCTTGAGCCGTTTCAATATAGCTTTAGCCGAAGTAGAAAATGCGGAACCACGCATGATCCTGACTTATTTGATGCGAGCCATTGATAAATCAAGTAAATTTGGGATATGGCTAAAGATGAAGGAACCGAACTCACTTGATAAATTTTATAAAAAGGCCGACGAGTTCATTCGCCTTGAAAGCCTTTCTACGACATCGAAAGTGGTTGCTGCCCAAACTAATAATAACAATGTCCCATCTAATAAAAGAGAATCTGAAAGTCAGAAGAGGGAGAATGAAGGAGGAAAGAGCCAGGGAAATGAAAAGAAATCTCGCCGCTTTAATCCTTCGGATTATACTCCTTTAACTGATACACCAAAAAATATCTTTTTTGCAACAAAGGACGTTGTCAGGTATCCTAAGCCACCTGAGATGACGAGAGGTGCAAAGCGCAATGGAAAATTCTGCCAATTTCACAATCAACCTGGCCATGACACTGACCAATGTCGCCAATTAAAGAACGTGATTGAAGAATTGCTGGAGCAGGGTAAACTCCAACAATACGTTAAGAGAAGCGGAGTCAATCCAACCTCATCCACTCGGGACCAACAACGTCCTACCCATCAATCTGATTCTCACAAAAACACTGCAGCACAAGATTCAGAAAAGCTTGTCATTAATGTTGTCACAGGAGGTCCATACCCAGCAGGCAGAAGTTGGGACGATTGCTAATTGTCTACAAAGCTGCAACTGGGGCATCTTTCACTTTCTCTGGCACATAAATCCAAAAGGTATAAATCAAGCACAAATGGAAATCCAGCTTGGAGATTCTGAAACAACAATAACTAGCACCCATTTTTTACTTAGCAGCATTCCTTGAAATTGTAAAAATGATAATGGATGTGTGACTTCTGCATTGTAAACCGCTGAGAAATCAGCGTGACTGAATAATGAGAAACTATGCATTCTGTGTTTTCTATTATAAAATGCCTGTTATATTTCGATGTTTAAATAAATGTATTGCTAAAATGTCGATCTAATATTGCAGGTCATTAAAGCAAAGCTCACCCATCGCAAAGCTAAGCGAGCCTTACAAATCATTCATTAAAGCAAATACCAAGCAACAAAAAATTCCATATTCAAATCCTATACAAGAAGAACCTCACATAAAAAGTTGGCAACTTCACTGGGGCAAGCCTTCGTTAACCAGTTGTGATTGTCAATATGAACAGACATCCAGCTAGGTAACTCGCGTTTGTCCCATGAAGTTATTCAACAGTGAAGTCCACTTCTTCGGATAAGGCAATTTGCTTACAAAAGGAACGAAGACACGGTTGGAAATGATAATAAAAGGTCGCTAATGGGCAAATGATGGGAGAACATGGCCAAGCAAGCACGGAAGCAACCAAAAGGAATATTGCTCCTCAATAAAAGGGCCAGTAGAACCACCAAAGGGCACTTGCTAACTGATCGTGATGCATCCGATCAGGCAGCTTGCGTCCGTCCCGTGGATCTACTTGCCCCTGAGAAGCAACCTTCCTGGCACACCAACCAACCGATGCTCCTTCCCAAAGTTCAACAAAGCCCTCTAACAAGGCACGCCAATAAATGAAAGTGCTTCTCTCAATAACAAGATTGGTGGAACCACCGGAGGGGCACCTTCCCAAGCTGAAGGAGCAGGGCCCTTGTTAATTGATTGCGATCGTTTGTGCAAACGAACATCCAATCGAGCAACTTGCGTCCGCCCCGTGGATCCACTCAACCATGAGAAAGTAACTTCCAGGCAATCTCAAGACCTTTTCGGAGGCAAAAGCCCTCTTCGGAGGCACATTTCACCCGTGTAGAAGTGCAAAATGCTTCTCTTCGGAGACCCACTTCACCAGTGATGAAATGCTAAAAAGCCCTTTTCGGAGGCACATTTCACCCGTGTAGAAGTGCAAATTGCTTCTCTTCGGAGACCCACTTCACCAGTGATGAAATGCTAAAAAGCCCTTTTCGGAGGCACATTTCACCCGTGTAGAAGTGCAAAATGCTTCTCTTCGGAGACCCACTTCACCAGAGCTGAAATGCCAAAATCGCTTCTCTTCGGAGACCAAAATTGCTTCTCCTCGGAGACCAAAATTGCTTCTCCTCGGAGACCAAAATTGCTTCTCCTCGGAGACCAAAATTGCTTCTCTTCGGAGACCAAAATTGCTTCTTCTCGGAGACCAAAATTGCTTCTCCTCGGAGACCAAAATTGCTTCTCCTCGGAGACCAAAATCGCTTCTCCTCGGAGACCAAAATCGCTTCTCCTCGGAGACCAAAATTGCTTCTCCTCGGAGACCAAAATTGCTTCTCCTCGGAGACCAAAATTGCTTCTCCTCGGAGACCAAAATTGCTTCTCCTCGGAGACCAAAATTGCTTCTCTTCGGAGACCAAAATTGCTTCTCCTCGGAGACCAAAATTGCTTCTCCTCGGAGACCAAAACTGCTTCTCTTCGGAGACCAAAATTGCTTCTCCTCGGAGACCAAAATTGCTTCTCCTCGGAGACCAAAATTGCTTCTCTTCGGAGACCAAAATTGCTTCTCTTCGGAGACCAAAATTGCTTCTCCTCGGAGACCAAAATTGCTTCTCCTCGGAGACCAAAATTGCTTCTCTTCAGAGACCAAAAGACCTCTTCAGAGGCGTACTTCACCTTGCTTGAAGTACCAAAAATAAACCCTTTACTGGGGCACAAAATCAAAACCTTCTTCAGAAGCTCATTTCACTGTGCAGGAAAATTCACTTTTAAACAAATAAAAGTGATCATTCCCAGAAGTCGAAGTGTTCTTCAGGAAGAAAGAGAAAATAAAAATTTCTCCAAAGACGAGATATACTCTATTAAAAGTAGAATGATTCTTCCCTTAAAAGTGGAGTAGTTATTCTCTGAAATAAGAGTATCAATCTTGAAGAAGCTAGAAATGTTGCAATGTACTTGCGGTATGGGGGCAACACTATACGATTCGGTTACATGAATAAAGTAATATGCAAGCAACATACCGCGAGTTCATTACAATATCGTGAAAAATAGATGTGGAATAAATGCATTCTAAAAAAACAGATAAAGAATCATTTGTTCTACACTAAAAAAGAGAAACAGATGCATTCTCACATACACAAGAATTTGTACAAGTAAAATAGCTATTTTATTCAATATTATGGAAGCTTTTTACATTGTGCAGATTACAAAAAACAAGCGGAGACCGGTATCCGCACAATCTCCGGCCAATACAAAAGGCAGAAAAGACAAAATCAAACTCATTTCTCCTTCTTCCCACCCTTGGAGCCTTTACCCGATCTGGTAATTAGTTTCGAAGGCCGTATCGGAGAAGAAGGAGAAAGAGACTCAGCCGGATCGACTTCTGCCTCATCTCCAGCAACAGAAGAACTTTTCTTTCCTTTCTTCGAAACCACACGTTTCCCCTTCTTCTTGGAAGAAGACTCACTCCCCGGAGTAAGAAATGTAGAAAGTTTTGTGTCGTAGTCAAAGGACTGCTCCGGGGTCTTCTCGCTATCTTCCAGATCTTCTGCTTTCTGCTCCTCAGAAGCAGGTGGTTCGTCCAAGCCTTGAAGGGCTGCTATCTGTTCTTCCTGTGGACCTGGTTGGGAAGCTGGAAGAGGAGTAACTTGAGACGGAGGAGGAACGACAACTGAAGAAGGAGAAAATGGTACAGTTTCCGGCACGTCCGCTGCATAATAAAAGAAATCAAAATCAGTATTCTCCGAGGAAAAAGAAGACAGTGGATCATCAAAGCTTAAGTAATAAGTAAGAAGTTCGTCGAACTCGGTTGAATCGAATAAGCAATTCACTGAATTCGTCTCGTCAAAGTTACCTGGAGAAGCCGGTTTAGCGAGATCAATCTCAAATTCCCGAGCCTGAAAGTCCTTCATTGTCTCTTCTTCTGTAGGAGTGGTCACAACTGGATGTGAAGGATGAGAGCCGGAATCCATAATGTTTGCATCAGCCGAAGTGGAAGTATGAACAAGGGCAGGTAAAGGAGCTTCCTCTTTTGAAAGCTCTTCTCCCAGTGATTCAGCCCGCGCTTTAGCAAGCTGCTCCTTCCCTCTAACAAGAGCGGCGCGAGCCTCATTATCAAGATAGCGAGCCTCAAATTTTGCTTCCTCAAATGTTGCTTCATCATAGCCGGCACCTTTAAACATATCAAGTGCGGCTTCCCACACTTCAGCCAGAGTGATTTCATAATCTGGACCCAGAAAAGCAAGGCTCCCACGACCCAGAACGCAGTGTAAATAAAAGTCGAATAAGGTAGAATTGATGTTTGCTTTCGTTGCCTCATGTGATTGCTCAGCCGCTTCTTTTTCGGCAACGGCAGCAACCCTACCAGTAATAGCCCCATCACGAGCTGTCTCAGCTTTAGCAAGTCGAGACTTTAGTAACTCAATCTCCACGTTCTAGGAGGTGACCTTTTCCCGCAGTTCGGCGTTTTCTGTGCGATACTTCTCATTAACGTGCTGTTCGGCGGCAAGCTTCATTTCTACATCTCTTTGTGCAGCATGTGCATCCCGCACTTGCTTCTGAAAGACTTCTTCTTTTTGAGTATATGATGCAGAAGAAGAAGCGAGATTTTCCTTAAGCTGCTTAACTTCAGACGCAAGCTTTGCATTGTCGTCTGCAATGCTCGTCATCTCCGCATCATGCTGCTTACGCCATTTGTCCCATTCTGATTTATCGTTCTCCATGGTCATCATCGCCTCAAGGTTAAAATGGTTGACCCTTTGAAGTTCATCAACCAACTTCTGCCATCCAGACATTCTTTCAATATCAAGCTTGACAACATCGACATTTCTCAGCATTGCATGCTTATCAATGGGAACCAAATCTAAGTCAAAACGGACTCCTCTTAGACACCAATTCGGAAATCGGCTCTGAAGGGTTGGAGGGCCATCTTTAACTTGATATTGTGGCCTGTTAATGATGGTTTGAATATCAGATTCCTTTAGAGGAGGAGAACCGACCGGAATGTCAGAAGAAATGGGAGCGTTAGTCTTCTCAGAAACAGCAGACGCGTCACTTGGCTTAGACCGTTTGCTCGATTCATCAGTAATATGAGTCTTCTCTTTGTCATCATAAGACTTTCGCTTATGAGAATCGTAAGTTCTGTAAGAAGAATCATATCGATCAGCATCTCTTCTTCTCTGCCGCTGCTCATAATCCCATTTTTCTTGAGCCTTCCTTTGGGCCCGTTCCTCATCTGTCTCTCTCTGGTCACCAAGATATTTCCTAAAGTCATAGGATCCACGACCTCCATGGCGCTGAAATGAGTCATAATATGAGCTGGAGCGTCCCATCGGAGAATCTGAAAAACGGAAAAGAAGTAAAGTTTAGAAATTTCCAGAAAGAAAGAGTAAATGCTTATAAGTGCAGAAAAATCCTAAGTGTGTGCGGCGTGCGAACTACGTGCGTCAAACTACAAACCACGCTTTAGTGCGGGAACAGAGACGACGAGTGTAGAAGGCGTCGAGGTCTGTTTCAAAGAGGAAGTCGCTTCAATGACAGGAGAGTTTGCCTTTGGAATATTATCCTTGAAAAGCTCTTGAGAAGTTATCATTATGTCACTCAAGTCATCAAAGGTGTCATCATTATGATGCTCAGCAGATTTCTCCTTCTCAACTTCCACATCAGTTGATTTTTCAGAAACTCGAGGATTTTCTTCCTCTTCGATAATTGGGGCAAGTGCCAACTTGCTGACTGACTCTACAACATTAGTGGACGCAGAACACTTTATCAAAGCAGCCTCTACGATGGGTGCTTCTGATTCAATTTCTTCTACAGAAGCTGGGGCATTCGAGGCCTCTGCTCGAGAGCCCGAAACAGCTAACGTTTCCGCATCAGAACTAGAAATTTCATGAATCTGGGTCGATCTAGAAGGATGTAAAAGACCAAATTGGTGTAGAAATTCATCTTTCAACAAGAATTTGGCACTCCTCTCTTCAACATCGACGGCACTCAAAGTATCTAAAATTAACTTATGACTGGTATCTCGAAGTGGAGGAGGAAGTGCTGCAAAAAGAAAGAATGGAGTTAAGCATTTGACAGTTCGAGTTCTGGAAAGTCTTAAAAACAAATCGGAAAGAGACAATCTTACTTCCGACTCTCCAGATGGCATAAAATCCCGGAGGACAGCGGACATAAAAGAATTGAGTCAAGAACCCATGGGCACTTTCGGGCAAGTCCAAAATTAGTTTACGGTTCCTGGCACTCCTCACAAGTGTAATAGAGGGATGATCTTTGTTCTTTGCAAATGTGCACAAGAAGCGAATTTCGGCAAAACTGGGAAAACGACCCAACGTTCTCCTGAAAAGCACACACAGTCCCACCAGGATGGAGTATCCATTAGGGTGTAGTTGAAAAGGGGAGATAGATAGCCGAAGGAGAAGTTCTCGAAGACAATCATTAAAGGGCGGAATAGCTCCACTCTAGCACATTTGACGATTCACAGCAACAAAGCCAAGAGGCGGACTGTCAGCAGTGTCACTTGATCCAGGAAGTAAAGCATCTACTTCGGCAATGCCGAATTGGATGCACAATTGTCTGAAGACCTTGTGGCTCAGAGTAGTAGAAGTCCGTTCCGGAGGGTCGTTCAGTGGAGTAGCAATTGGAAAAGCTTCTCCAGCCATTTCCAAGTCTTCCTGTTGAGATTCCATTCTACACAAGGAACTGGACGATCAAATGTTAAGGTGCACGTTTCCTAAAAAGAGTGAAGTGTTGTGCAAAACTAATACAATAACAAGCAAATGTAAATAAAACTAAACTAATTGATACTTGTCGATTATAAAGTTTCAGGGCTTGATATCTTAAGTCCAAGAATAGTGTTGTGTTGATGCAAATAAATCAGCTTTAGTTGATCATTTCAATTTTGCTTTAATACTTCACTTAAATTTGTTAGTTCACAGCATTTCATTCACGAAGTTCATTTAAGTTTGATATTCTTTGTCAACTAATCTGTTGTTTGATGTGGGCAATCAATAGCAGTATATTCGTCCCATTTTTCTGTGAGTGTTGCTTCTAAACAAGTTGTCAGCATTAAAGTTGAGGTAATCTGAAAAGAAGTACAAAGTCCAAAACAATTCAAATTCAGAAAATCAGCCAAATTCTGCCTAAATTTCTAAGTTCTAGGTCGTTCACGACCTAACATAAGTCGGAGCAATTTTAAGTCGTGCTGTCCAATTTGAAGCGTTCAGGGCTTTACAAATTTGTTTCAAGTACTAGGTCGTTCAGCGACCTATCATAGGTCAGGGCATATTTAGGTCGCGCAATGTAACTGTGGATCAAGGCAGTGCAATTTACTCCATGTCCTAGGTCGCATACGACTTAGCATAGGTTGAGAATTCTTAGGTTGCGAAAGAGATTGGTTAGCTTCGTTTTAGTTGCAGATGTTTTTTAGATCACAAGGCTTAGGTCGCCAAGAACCTTACGACCTAACTTTTAAAGCCATCCGGATCTGCTAGGTCGCTGGCTTCTTCTCCAAACAATCTTACTGATCCAATAACCCGACACTGCTAGTATAAAGAAAAACGATTCATCCTCTTCTTGAATCCCATTCATCTCTACATACCAACCGAATCGCCCAGTAAATCAATTTTAAGTTCTTCAATTCATTACAGACATTACCGTGCATTCACGAATCATGTTAAACATGTCGATTGTGACAGTCATTCAAAAAACGAAACACAAATGCATGGAATTAAACTTGGGTTAGAGAACATGAACTCGTGATTAGGCGGCGTTTATGGTGGGATAGAGATCGAAACTCACTTCCGTAGTGTGTTAGAAAGGATGAATCGTCGTTTAAACAAGTTGAATTCTCTCTTGGGGGTTCGAAGATTTACCAATAGCAACGGGAAATTAGAGCAGAAGGATTAGGAGGAAGAAAGCGACTTAACAGTTTATATGGGCTGAGAATGGAAGGCGAATAGGCACAAGTTTTAGGTCGTTCACGACTTAGCAAGGTTGAATCGAAGTATACGACCTATGGCATAGTCATATACCTCGAGGGGCAAATGTTAATTCCTTTAAGCGACCTAAAACTTTGCGACCTAAGGGAAGCTTTGCGACCTAACAAAGTCACGACTTAGGGAATTCCGCGACTTAGTGAAGCAACAACCTAAGCTACAGGAATGTCACGACCTAAGAAAGACGCGACCTAAGAATGTCACAACCTAACTCTTGAAGTAGTCCAGCGACCTACGACTTAGGGAACATTGCGACCTAAAGGAGCTTGCGACCTAACTACTGAAGAAGCTTGCGACCTAAAGGAGTTTGCGACCTAACTACTGAAGAAGCTTGCGACCTAAAGGAGCTTGCGACCTAACTACTGAAGGAGCTTGCGACCTAACTGCTGAAGGTAACTTCGCGACCTAGCAGTGTTGCGACCTAAAGACTTCGCGACCTAGCAGTGTTGCGACCTAAAGACTTCGCGACCTAGCAATGTCGCGACCTAAAGACTTCGCGACTTAAGAAGGTTCCGACCTAATGAGTTACAACTTAGCTTAAGTCGTTCACGACTTATAGCTCCAGTTCCTAAAGACTTAGGAAGTATACGACTCAACAGGCCATGACTTAACAGTTTACGACCTAGTGGGTGTACGACTTAAGAGCTTCACAGCCTACGACTCAACGAGTTAAGCTATCTACAACTTAAAGAAAGGGGGTTCCGACTTAACGACTCAGCGAGTTAAGGTCCTACGAGTTAAGGTCTTACGACTTAAGGGTCTTACGACTTAAAGGCTACGAGGTTAAAGTCCAGAGCCCATGCTTATACTACCTCTGATAAGTCGGCTATGACTTAACACTTGTCGAAGACAGCCACAAGATGAGCCCAGAACAACCATCCCTTAACTCGCTACTGACTTACGACCTAAGACTTCTATAAGTCGGCTACGACTTAGGACTTAGGTAAATTTCCAGAGTCCAAATCAGCTCCTATAAATACCCCACCACTTTCAACTTGAAGAGGACTTTTGGCAATTCATTTCTTCAAGCGTCCATACTCTGCTGCACTGATAATTCACTCAACAAGTAAAGATCTTCCAACACTCAAGGCACTACAACAAGCTTCGTGAAGGACTTCATTCATCCGATACGGATTTAGCAAGATTCATCACCGAAGATTGAGCTAGTAGTCTAGATTGTTGTGTGATCAAGTTATATTGTATTTGACAAGTGATTTGTATCGATTTGTAACCGAATTCAGCAATAAAAGATTATAAAGTGGACGTAGGCTCAATTATGGGCTGAACCACTATAAACCTGTTGTTCATTTACTGCTTTTCTGCTATTTTTAGCTTATATTCTGTTCCCGTACCAACGGGTGGTGCTTTCACGATTCTATTACACACACCGGGTGTTAGCGTTCACTTTTTATCG
The DNA here is from genome assembly GCA_030737815.1 of Allium fistulosum. Classification (NCBI taxonomy): domain Eukaryota; kingdom Viridiplantae; phylum Streptophyta; class Magnoliopsida; order Asparagales; family Amaryllidaceae; genus Allium; species Allium fistulosum. The sequence continues at coordinate 1,392,995,666 of CM060902.1, forward strand.
TTAACAATTACTTATCTCATATCTGAGATTTCAAACCATTCAAGGCAAACAATATCATCCATCCATACATAAGCAAGGCTAAATAATCACACCATTTATAATTAATTTAAAATTAATTAAATTAATTATCTCATTTCTAATTAATTTAAAATGAATTAAATTAATTACTTCATCTCTAATTAATTTAAAGTAAATTAAATTAATTACTTCATCTTATAAATCCTGCTTACATATCCATTAATTAATTACAAATTAATTAATTAATCATTCTCTAATTTCCATCTTAATTAATCATCTTGATTAACTAACCTTTAATTACATTCAAGTAATTACAACTTTAATTAATTTCACTAATTAATTATCCTTAACCATTCAAAGTAATTTACCATTAATTATTTCATTAATTACATTAATAAATGATCCTTAATAAATTACTTCCATTAATTAATTAACTATAATTAATTACATTAATCCTTAATTAATCACATTAATTAATTAACTTTAATTATTCACTTCCATTTATCAACCTAAATCATATACAGGAATTTCCATCTTGAAATTTATTATCTTAATTAATTAACCTCTTAATTAATTATATAAATCCTTTTTTTAATTACACCAAGTAATACATCTTTAATTACTTCTACAAAGTAATTCTACTTTAATTACTTCCCATTAAGTAATTTCCTTTAATTAATTACATCTTGTAATTATACATTAATTACTTTGCTTAGTAATTATACTATTCAATTTCATTAAGTATTTATACTTAATTAACCATCAAATGGTTATCTTTAATTAATTTACAATTAATTATATTGAATCAATCACATTCTTCTGATTAATTACAATTGGATAACTTATTTCTTAATTGCCTTTAAACAAATTTATTAATCTTTAATTACAGATTAATTATTCTTTTAAATATTAATTAATAAACCCTAATCATCAATTAATCAACCTTCAATTTCTTAATTGGTAAATTCCCAATTCATTAATCTCTAATTATTAGTTAATCAATCATAATCATTAATTAATTAAATAAATAAATTATTCTTAAATTAATCACTTAATTAACCTTTATCCTTAATTAATTAAATTAATTAATCATACTTAATTTCCTAATTAACTTAATTAATTCCAAGTTAATAAAGCTTCTTTAATTTAAGATAAACATTATCTTAATTACCATTTACATTTTAAAACCCTTTATCTTAAAATTAACATTCTTAACATTTATATAGCAATGGTATAAAGATAATTTTAACAAAATTTGTTTAAATTTCAAAACCTTATATTTTAAAACTTTTTATAAAAACTGGATTTTAAATCTACTTCAGGTCATACCCGAATACTACTCGGGTTTAAACCCGAGTCTCCCCTACTACCATTCTTTTTAAACTTAAAGTTTAATTTTTACAGTTAAAAACTTACAGGCTTATCACCTATAACATACACGAGTACAAACCCGTGTCAAATACCCCAATTCCCGGTCCTCACTACGAGTTTACCCCACCCAGAATCTCGAGCAACATACGAGAAAACTTCGTCTTCCCCAAGTTAAAACTACCCAGATACGAAATGCATGTACACGTGCATAGGAGTTCGCCAACGCTCCGATCATGGCCACCACCTTCAATATGTCGTCCTCGACCTATACGAGCATCACGAACATCCAAAACTAAGAAGCAATGACGAAAACGAAATCGAGCATTCCAGTTCGTACCTGGAACTCGACATGACCAGGAAAAAAATGCCTCGAACTCAAATCTCCGACCACCAGAATCGCTGCCATTCTGGCCTCGCACTCTCCATCCATCTACGAAGCCATACCCAACGTTCCATCGCACTCGAAACAATAGAGAAGATGAATCACGCAAATTTCCAGACTCGACTAAATTAGGGTAAAAATCTAGATCCCCTCGCCGATGACTCCACGGTGAACTATTCACCTCCACGCTAATTTTCCTAGCCTCGCAAATCACTAAAGTTCTTCTAGGCACAACCCTGACCGTCACGATCACTTGGATTATCGGAAAATACCCAAAAACCCTTTTCTGGTTAACCATGGATTCCTCATTCAATTTAATGTTAAAAATTATGAAATTTGTTTTAAAAATCCTATCTTTCCTAGGTGATTCCAGATATATACTAGAATCATTTAATTGTTGAAATAAATTTTTAACACTTTCTAAGTTTTATTGTAAAATTCATATCCCGTTGGATATCATCATCAATTCTTACTTTAAATATTTTTAAAGTTTAACCCTTGTTGTTTTAAACAAACTTTGTTTAAACACTATAACACATCACAGATCAGAGGAAGAGAAGTTGGTTTTCTTTTAGAATTTTAGAACCTGAGAACAAGGAACAGAGTAGACTTTGTTCCAGACATGCACAACAACTTCCACATACAAATACACATGCAATCTTGATTTATCAATCAAGCAAACACACATCATATTCCATTTTATGTAAATGCTGCATACATCTATTTAACAGATTTAAATCTTTAAATAAAGCTGTTTACTAAAAAATGAAGAACAGAGGTAATATCAACAGCAGACATGCACAGTTTAAATCATAGCAAACATATAGCACACTTAAATCAACATATGCAAGCATTACTTATTGTCAGAATTTTATAAGCAACAATCCTGTATCTTCTTAACTTTTAAATTAAAAAGTTTACTCACCTGATATTGAAAAAGCAGAGGCTTTGAAAAGACTGGGATGCTTTATTTCTTTTGAAACTGAAAACTTGATGAGCTTTCAAACTTGAAACTTTGAAACTGGAATGGACTTCATAGGTTTCTAGTGAAAGATGCTTTATTTTCTTTAAAAACTGAAATGCATGGATTGATTTCAGGCTTTGCAAATTTGAAGATGCTACAGGCTTTTAATTTGAAGATGAAATTTTTGAAAATGCTTTGTTTTCCTTTTTTAAAAACTGAAATGCTTTGCTTAGCATTGTTTGAATGAATCGAAATGGAAGGGGAACTTGATATTTAATAAAACAAGTAGGCAAAGCTAATTTGTTTGCTGGTACAAGATTATTATATTTTAGAGTCAGAGATCTTTTCTTGTATGGAGGCTGAAATGAAACCTTGGGTACAAGCATTAATGAAGTTGTCATACATATCTTCTTTTTATTCAATTCGTATGGTACTTGTGTTACTTTACTTCATTTCTTGCCTGCGAAGCTTCATTGCCATAGTACAAACATTTATTTTACTTTGTACAACTTGGATATATCTTATTTTAACTTGTTACTTGCATATAGATATGGTTATAGTTGGTATATTTTACTTGCCTGTAAATCTAGATACGGCTACAGCACATATATTTTTACCTTGACTTATTTCTTTGCATACACATATGTATATACATATACAATTCTAGAACTATCTTAAGCTTTAATAAAGTTGTTATATTTATTTTATTATGTTAGCTTGTGAATTAAATTCTAATTTTACATAACCACTTATTTATATTTCTATTTATAAACTTAATGTATATTTTCTAATTTAAATCTTAACTACCAAACACTACATTTATATTTATTTATTTTATTTTTACTTATGTTAAATATGATAGTTTCTTATGTTTATAAGTATATATATATATATTAATACTTAAATTATAGACCATATATTTGTTTTATATCTATATTTAATATTGCCAAGATTTATTTCAATTTAAACATTATCACCAAAATTACAACAAATTATTTTATAGATCAAAATGTAATAAGAAGTGTTTTATTTAAATTTAAGATATATTTAATTGTAATTAAATTGGAACAAATTTTATTTTAAATCCTCAAATTAAAATTTTCTTCTAACTACACACACATATATACACCTTTAAATAACATTTATTAAATTAGAAATAATAGGACTATTTAAATCTATTTATAAAATAACACAAATTAAATTTGTATCTAATTATTCTTATTAAAAATCAATCAAAAATCATAATTTAAAACATCACATTATTAATTTATTGGTTATTTATATTTGAAAACAACAATTTAATCAATTTTAAATAATTTAATTAAGAGATTATCACATTTTAAATTCCTCGAAATTCCGGGATGTCACATTCCTTCCCCCTTAAAAGAATTTCGTCCTCGAAATTTAAAACCAAAAGATAATCCAAAGTTTTATTTTATTTTCAACCAAATCAACATACATATCAGCCATACACAATCAAACAAACAGTTTCAATCAACAAACAATACTAGCTATTCAGACACAGATCCGAATAAGCTTCCTAAAAATATCCCGAGTTTCCCAGGTACAAATACTGGAATACTCGCTCTACGGAATCCAAACTAGCTATACTACCGAGCTACTAAGCACTTACTCAACTAGATCTATAAAACAAGACAGGATATTAGACTACAGACAAGTCTGACTCAACAACCAAAATTCCCTGAACTGCTGGTTCTAAAACCAGTGATAGATCTTACACGTATTCCCTCATAGATACGTGAAACACAACGAATCCCAGTTCTCCAAACTGGAAATTCACTCCTGTAATCCAAACACTTATCCTTACAAAGAATACAGAAAGATCCAATATACTTCGGAGCTAACCTCACAGTCTTACCCAAACTTATTGCTCCCTTTACTGAAGAAAATCTCAACAACAACGAAGTCTCCAACTTCGAATTCCAGATTCTTCCGTTTCTTATCCACAAGACTCCTTTGACGATCCTAGACTGCCTACAACCTTTCTGGACTAACTCAATCTTTGCTGATGCTTCAATAAACAAACTGGATCAAAATAACTCAACAAAAAGATCCTCTCTAGATTTACCCAAAATCTAGAATACAACACTACTCCTCCATCATCAGTAGATAACAACTTACTTCTCCTATCCGGAAAAGACAAAACAAAAACACTTGCCAATCAGGTCTCAAATCCAGAAAAATTCCTGTAGAAACTCTCTAATCTCAAAACATCGCAACTTTCGGTTGCTTCCACTCTAGAACAGCTGCCACCATGCTTCCACTGCACAACTCTGATCTGAAGTAGATAAGAATGTCGATGAATTCGAGCAAAATCTTAACCAACACCTCCGAGACACACAATAACAGATTCACCACAATCTGAAACGAACTGCTCAAAGAAACAGATGAGTCCTCAGTCAAGGGTACTGTCTTCAGCTACCCTTAGCTGGAAGAAACTCAAAACTAGATACAAAAGAGAAAACACAAATGCTCTACCAAAACTCCTTAGCTGAGCCACTGGTACCACTTCTGGAATCCAATCGATACCAAACTCAATCTCCAGATGATAACAAAACTCTGATGTGACGACCCGGCTTTTTCTCCACAAAAAGTCGTATCATCTTGAAGAAAGAAAGGGATAGAAAAGAGAAAAGATAGAGAAGAAAGAAGAATCAATATCAGAATCTAAACAGCGGAACGAATAAATTATATTAATCAAATAAGATATTACATTGTATCATATACATCAGAGATACACAGCTTATACAACACATACTAGACAGTTATAAACACCTGTCTAGTTATTACAACTCAAATACAACTCAACAAATGACTCAGAGAAACTAACACAGCGGAACACTATATCTACGAACGCTGAAGCCTCCTGCTCCATTGCTCCTCCAGATAACTCGTCAAAGCTAACCTGAATCCCTTGGCTACTCGTAAAAATTTGAGTACCCAAGAGTTTATAAAACAGAAATAAACACTTGGGTCAGACATGGGTCTGGTGTGAGTAAACGGTTAAAATTGCTTAACTTCAAAACCTTTTGAAAACAAAGGTATCACGTAAGACTCCCCACACATAAACATGGGTAAGTTTTTACCTTACGCTAACCAAAACATTTGATAGGAAATCCAGTTGTATTATAATAGGGTCTAGGGTTTTCAAGTAAAATACAGAAATAGCTGGAATGCTTACATCTCACGTTCCAACATAGTTGGGCACAACTAAAACGTACGGCACTTATTGGATTTTGGATTCCATACAATGGCAGGGCTACTGGGGTACCGCCCGTCACAGTACGTGGCCTAGATCAACGTACCGAGGAGTACGCCCGCTCCCCTGCAACACAAGGTCGGAACATCCCTTACTGGATAATTCCCGCATAAGAAACCCCAGCGGTTGTAGCTATTCAACCGCCCACTCAGCCGAATAAAAGAAGGGACCTCTAGACAGGAGAATCTTATACTACTTGGGTGCTACCCACTAACCTTGCTGCACCTCCCCTGTTTTAGCCATTCCCGGTTGATGAGGCTTGAGGCTACGATTACCTTTAATCAGAATACATCACTTAGAATGCTCATCGTCCACCTGACGATGTGCTGAAAGCATTCGATCCATACAAGTTCGTTCCGGGTTCGAACGAAACCGAAGGTATTATCTCGTTACACTCATTTTGGAATCACCCTCAGAGTTAACGACAATAATCCTTGCACTCTGAATCTTCATCTTCACTTGAGATTCACGACCTAACGTTTAACTTGGATCGATGTGGTATTCGGATATCCAAATCTGGAAACCCGATCCCGGTCTCATCGAAATCCAAATCGCCATCTTTTAGGTTCAAGTTGTTTAAAGGTTTAAACAATTTAATTCAATTCAATATTTGAATTCACACAGCATTTAACAGATAAATATCACACATTTATCATATCACAGAATATCACCATATCATCCAATAGATATCATTTAATTCAGATATTCTATATAAACAATCATCCATAAGCAATAATTATTAACCCTAGGATATAATTAATTTAATTATCTTAAATTAAATTAATTACTTAAGAATTAATTATCTAACTTTGCTTAATCAATCATTAATTAATTTCAACCTTTAATTAATTAATTACTCCTTAAATATTAATCATCCTTGATTAATTATTAATTACATAAAGTAATTATCCTTTAATTAATTTTACAAATTAATTATTCTTAACCATTAACAGTAATTTAAACTTTTAATTACTTTCATTAATTACATTAATTAATAATCCTTAATTAATTACTTCCATTAATTAACTAACTATAATTAATTACATTGATCCTTAATTAATTACATTAATTAATTAAACTTTAATTAATCATTTCTATTAATCCACCTTAATTAATCATATACAGTAATTATCATCCTATAATTACATACCTTAATTAATTAACTTCTTAATTAATTACTTTAATCCTTTAATTAATTTACCAAATAATTAATCCTTTATTACATTTGCAAAGTAATTATACTTCAATTACTACCCATTAAGTAATTCCCTTATATCAATTACATCCAGTAATTTATTTATTAATTACTTATACTAAGTAATTACACTTATCCAATCTCATTAAGTAATTTATACTTAATCAATTACCAAGTGACTATCTTTAATTATTTAACAAATTAATTAACTTAAATTAATCACATTCATAATTTATAAATCATAGATGAGTAATTTATCCTTTAATTACTCTTTAAACCAATTAATTAATCTCTAATTTCAGATTTAATTATTCTTTTAATTATTAATTAATAAACCTTAATTATTAATTAATATATCTTAATAACAAATTAATTAATCCTTAATTATTAGTTAATCAATTCTTAATAATAGTTAATTAACCTTTAATTAATCTTTATAGATTAATTATTTCTTATTTATTAATTAATAAAACCAAATTATTAATTAATAAACTTAATTAAGTACTTCTTAATTACAAATTAATCAACCTCTAATTACTTAATTAATTAATTACAAATTAATTAATCTTTAGTTATTAATCAAATCAATCTTAATCATTGAGTTAATTAAATAAATTAATTGCTCTTAATTAATTTCTTAACTAATCCTTAATCATTATTAATTAATTTAATTATACCTAATTTCTTAATTAACTTAATTAATATCAAGACATTAAAACTTAATTATCTTAAGATAAAACACTATCTTATTAATGCCTTAATTATCATTAAAATACCTTATCTCAATAACTAACTTTTCTTAATTAAATCATTAATTAAGGTTAAAAATAAATAAACATTTAACTTGATAATTTAAAGTTAATAAAACATAACTTCCCTTAAATTGATTACTTAAAAACATTTATTTTATAAAGAATAGATTTAAGAAATAGTTTTAAACTAGATTCTATTTTTACTTTAAAACTTAATTTGATTTAAATTCAAAAAAAAACTTAGATTTAATTAGAGTTAAATCTGAAAACAGTACACTCTTAAAATCCCGAAGACAATCCCGAGCATAACCCCAATTTCCTCGAGTTTCCCTTCGCGTTGATTTCTACTTCGAGTCGCTCTCCATTATTCTCGAGACCAAACCCGGTACAACTCTTCTTCCCAAACAACATGCCCAAACCAACATCCAGATACACGCAAACGTGTACAGGTGCACGTGCACGGCGAACTTACGCGACTCCGATCATCCCTCCGGTCCTCGACGAATCGCCCACAACCTCTCCATCCTCCTCGACCTCCCAGTTTATCGATTTCGACAGAGAATCGAAATTGAGCAGATCGATAGAAAAACTGTAGCCAAACAATCAAAAATTCACCCATCGCCGATGATCTCGTCCACGATCATCCATGCCATCTTGACCAAAGCTACGTCACACGTAAATGCTCCGATACCCCCCATACCGGTCGTCTCTAGTCCTCCCACGGTGATGCAGCAACCACGATAACCCATCCATCCAAATCCTGACCTTAAACCCTACACCATCGTCGTCAAGCCACCCTGATGATCGTAAAATCACGCGATCATTTTTCCTAGAACCCCCGACCCACCAGAAAGCTTCGACTTCAATCACGAGGCCAACAATGTCACCGACCATCAGAATTTCCCCAAAACGTGGTTTCCGTTCATCCTCGAATTTCTCTTTCAAATCTAAGTTAAAAATTTTGATTTAACTTTTAAAATTCACGGTTTCTAATGGAGATTACGACTATATAGGTGAATCCAAAAAATTATTATACTTGAGTTTTTACCTGATTATAGATTTTTACTGTCTTTTCTTTATTTCTAGAAGAATACAAGTTAATTTTTCTTGAAAATAATTTTTAACCATTGCTTATGACTAAACAAACTTAATTTGTTTAAATTCCTAAACCTAACAGAGATTAGAGTGAGAGGAATTGGAATTTCTAATCTAAGCTTTAAACTTTAAAAACTGAGAACAGAGATGATCACTTATGTCCAGACATACTCACAGTACTTCATTTGTATAAACATGTATTTAAGATTTTAAAACACTCATGCATACACATTTTCAAACAATCATACTTCAAAATCAACCACAATATCAAAGGCACATAAGTAGTGAGTGAGTTTGCTCATATTGAATAACAGAGAACATATGTTTATACCTACTAAGTTAGTATATACATTTTATTTATTCAAGCATACATTCTCAGATAAAATCATATGCAAACCATATTACTATAAACATTCAATCACAACATTTAAGTTTATTCTCAAATTTTAAACTGTTTTAAAAATAAAGGTTTACTCACCTTTTTAATGAATTGCAGAGACTTGAAAACTGAGATTTGAAAACTGAATCTCTTGACAATTTGAAAACTTGAATGCTTTGATTTGAACTGGAAAGAATTTGCTTGATTTCCTTAAAACTGCAAAGCTTTGGAAACTTTTGCTTTGGCTTCAGATATACTTGCATGCATACTTGAAGGATGGTTACAGGCTTGAGAAAAATGTTTTGAGTTGATCTGGTGATTGCTTTACAGGTTTCGATTTTGAGTTTTGGAAATAAATTTCAGGTTTGTATTTGTGGAAGTGATTACAGGCTTTTATAATTCTCTGGGTTGCATTTGGTTTTGAGGAGATTACAGAGAAAATATTCAGATTGGTTTACTTGGTTTCAGGTTGTAATTTCTTGGTTTGGAAATATATTTCTGTTTTTGATTGAGAAGAGGATTTCAGATTTGATTCTTGAGTTTGGAAATAAATTTTAGTTTTTGGGTTGTGGAGATCATTTCGGGATTGATAACTTTTCTGGTTTTGGGTTTTTGGTCTTTGAACTGAAATTAGAGAAAAAGAATGAAGGGGAAAGGTAGAAGTTTATATAAGTAAATTTTGATTTTATTAAAATTTAAAGAAAAATAAAATAAAAGAGACACTTGTCTCATACCTTATCTAATATGCTAACACATGTTATTTAAGAGGTTTAATATGTTAACACTTGTCATTATTTATATTCATATTATTTTTAAAGCTTTTTATTATTAATTTCCTAATTGATTAATACATTTCTTAATTTATAAATACTTTTCTAAACCTTATGTAAATACAATCTTTAAAAGGAAATAGAATATAAACCAATTATATTCTAATAAAATCATATATATTATATTTAATCCATTTTTAAATGAATATTCAAAAGCTTTTGTATTTATTCCTATTAAATAAATACTCTTTCAAATTTCTATAAATAAATTTCTATAAAAAGAAAAATATAAAACAAATCTTATTTCTAAATAAAAACTTTATTCATATATTTTAAATTCAAACTATATTATTATTTTCATTTTAAGATATATATATTTTTCTTTAAATTCAATTCTTAAATCCAAATTCAAATGCAACTTTAAAAATCCAAATTTAAAATCAACTCAACATATATATAAAATTAAATAAACACATTATTAGATTTGTAAATAATTATTCTATTTAAAAACAATTTAAATATATACATATATAGATATATACATTTAATCAATACTTATTAAATTTGAAATAATATACCTATTTAAAATCTGTTTATAACTATATTTAAAAACAATTCATTATTAAATTGTTTGAAAATAACAACTTTACCAATTTTAAATAATTAACTTACAAGATTATCACATTTTAAATTCCCTGAAATCCCGGGATATCACATTCCTTCCCCCTTAAAAGAATTTCGTCCTCGAAATTTAAAACAAAAGATAATCCAAAGTTTTTATTTTATTTCAACCAATCTAAGCATACCTATCAGCCAATACAAATAAACAACCAATTTATCCAAACAAACAATTCAAATCAAACAATCAATATTAGTTATCCGGACACAGATCCGGATAAGCTTCCTAAATTTCCACGAGTTTCCCCAAGTATATATATATATACCGGGATACTCGTTCTACAGACAATCTAAACTACGAAGCTACAGAGCTCCTACTCATCTAGATCTACAAAACTAAACAGGATATCAGACTACAGACAAGTCTGACTTAAAAACCAAATCTCTCTGAACTACTGATTCCAAAACCAGAGATAGATCAAACACGTACTTCCTTAACGATACGCGATATACTCCGAATCCCAGTTATCCAAACTGGCAATTCAATCCTGTAGATCAAACACTTATCCAAATCAGAATACAGAAGAGATCCAAAACAACTCGGAGCTGACTTCCCAAACTTACCCAATCTTATAGCTCCCTTTTACCAGAGAAAACTTCAATAATAACGAAGTCTCCAACTTCGAATTCTAAATTCCTCCGTCTCTAATCTTCAGAACTCTTCTGACGATCCTGGCTGCCTACATCCTTACCGATCAGCTCAACCTTCGGTGATGCTTCCAGAGACAAACTGGATCAAAAATAACTCAACATAGTGATCCTCTCAAGATTTACCGAAAATCTACTCCACCATCAGTAGACTACAACTTACTTCTCCTATCCGAAAAAGACAAAACAGATGCACTCACCAGTATGGACTCAAATTTAGAAATATTTCCTGTAGAAATTCTCTAATCCCAAAACATTGCAAATTTCGGTTGCTTCCACTCTAGAACAGCTGCCGTCTTGCTTCTGCTGCGCCACTCTGATCTGGAGAAGATAAAAATGCCGTCGATGAACTCAAGCACAGACTAGACAACACATTCTGGAGATAAGGTTTAACAGATCTATAAAAATAAAACTCAGAAGTTCCATGAAATACTGAGCTGCTTCACCAAATCCTTTTCTCTAGGAGACATCCTTCTACCTAGCTGAACTACCGGTACTACTCTTGAAATTAAGTCGATACAGAACTCAAACTCAAATGCAGACAAACTTCTGACTTCGCTGAAGACATCCAGAAAAACTCTGATAACTCAAGAGAATACTCAGCAATCGCAAGTCACTTTTGCGATCAACCCAGCCTAATATCCAAGAAACTGCTCTCTCTTTACCAATCAGAACAGCTTATGCTTTTTAACCAATCCATCGAAGAAATGGATCCTCTCTACTGCTTCTGAATTCTACCACTAGAAAATTGCTTAGCCAGAAGACTTCCTGCCAGCACACGAAACACTCCGTGCTGCACTGCTGACACAGATGCCAAGACTCCCTATCCAAAGCTCTTCGAGAAACTCGGACTCCAAACCAAACAGAAACATTATGCTGAACTCATCCCCAATACTGAAGCATACTCACTTCCTCAAACTTGCTCCAAGAGAAAACATCTTCGAAAACATCCAGTCACTGCGTCTCATCACACAACTACTTCTTTCTGAGTTGCCAAGATACCACCACTCGCTTCTGCTCATCCGACAGATTCAAACTCTACTCAAAGATGGACTCTGAACCTTTACAGGTTTCCTTCAGAGATCAGAGAAATCCTTATACCATAGCAAAGCTCACTCGAGATGGTATTAGGTCTACAGTCTCGACAGATATACTTCCAACCTCAATACTCAGACTCCAACCATTGGTAGTCGTGTTACACATACCTCCACTTTATCTACCTTTATATCTTATATTGGAAAACCCGAACAGGTAGTCCAACAAATAGGTAGAAATATATATATATATATAATTATATATAGAAATTACAAATACGCTCTCTCAAGATAGAATTCACTCCAAAGCCTAGGTATTCACTCAACCTAGCGCTCTGATACCAACTGTGACGACCCGGCTTTTTCTCCACAAAAAGTCGTATCATCTTGAAGAAAGAAAGGGATAGAAAAGAGAAAAGATAGAGAAGAAAGAAGAATCAATATCAGAATCTAAACAGCGGAACGAATAAATTATATTAATCAAATAAGATATTACATTGTATCATATACATCAGAGATACACAGCTTATACAACACATACTAGACAGTTATAAACACCTGTCTAGTTATTACAACTCAAATACAACTCAACAAATGACTCAGAGAAACTAACACAGCGGAACACTATATCTACGAACGCTGAAGCCTCCTGCTCCATTGCTCCTCCAGATAACTCGTCAAAGCTAACCTGAATCCCTTGGCTACTCGTAAAAATTTGAGTACCCAAGAGTTTATAAAACAGAAATAAACACTTGGGTCAGACATGGGTCTGGTGTGAGTAAACGGTTAAAATTGCTTAACTTCAAAACCTTTTGAAAACAAAGGTATCACGTAAGACTCCCCACACATAAACATGGGTAAGTTTTTACCTTACGCTAACCAAAACATTTGATAGGAAATCCAGTTGTATTATAATAGGGTCTAGGGTTTTCAAGTAAAATACAGAAATAGCTGGAATGCTTACATCTCACGTTCCAACATAGTTGGGCACAACTAAAACGTACGGCACTTATTGGATTTTGGATTCCATACAATGGCAGGGCTACTGGGGTACCGCCCGTCACAGTACGTGGCCTAGATCAACGTACCGAGGAGTACGCCCGCTCCCCTGCAACACAAGGTCGGAACATCCCTTACTGGATAATTCCCGCATAAGAAACCCCAGCGGTTGTAGCTATTCAACCGCCCACTCAGCCGAATAAAAGAAGGGACCTCTAGACAGGAGAATCTTATACTACTTGGGTGCTACCCACTAACCTTGTTGCACCTCCCCTGTTTTAGCCATTCCCGGTTGATGAGGCTTGAGGCTACGATTACCTTTAATCAGAATACATCACTTAGAATGCTCATCGTCCACCTGACGATGTGCTGAAAGCATTCGATCCATACAAGTTCGTTCTGGGTTCGAACGAAACCGAAGGTATTATCTCGTTACACTCATTTTGGAATCACCCTCAGAGTTAACGACAATAATCCTTGCACTCTGAATCTTCATCTTCACTTGAGATTCACGACCTAACGTTTAACTTGGATCGATGTGGTATTCGGATATCCAAATCTGGAAACCCGATCCCGGTCTCATCGAAATCCAAATCGCCATCTTTTAGGTTCAAGTTGTTTAAAGGTTTAAACAATTTAATTCAATTCAATATTTGAATTCACACAGCATTTAACAGATAAATATCACACATTTATCATATCACAGAATATCACCATATCATCCAATAGATATCATTTAATTCAGATATTCTATATAAACAATCATCCATAAGCAATAATTATTAACCCTAGGATATAATTAATTTAATTATCTTAAATTAAATTAATTACTTAAGAATTAATTATCTAACTTTGCTTAATCAATCATTAATTAATTTCAACCTTTAATTAATTAATTACTCCTTAAATATTAATCATCCTTGATTAATTATTAATTACATAAAGTAATTATCCTTTAATTAATTTTACAAATTAATTATTCTTAACCATTAACAGTAATTTAAACTTTTAATTACTTTCATTAATTACATTAATTAATAATCCTTAATTAATTACTTCCATTAATTAACTAACTATAATTAATTACATTGATCCTTAATTAATTACATTAATTAATTAAACTTTAATTAATCATTTCTATTAATCCACCTTAATTAATCATATACAGTAATTATCATCCTATAATTACTTACCTTAATTAATTAACTTCTTAATTAATTACTTTAATCCTTTAATTAATTTACCAAATAATTAATCCTTTATTACATTTGCAAAGTAATTATACTTCAATTACTACCCATTAAGTAATTCCCTTATATCAATTACATCCAGTAATTTATTTATTAATTACTTATACTAAGTAATTACACTTATCCAATCTCATTAAGTAATTTATACTTAATCAATTACCAAGTGACTATCTTTAATTATTTAACAAATTAATTAACTTAAATTAATCACATTCATAATTTATAAATCATAGATGAGTAATTTATCCTTTAATTACTCTTTAAACCAATTAATTAATCTCTAATTTCAGATTTAATTATTCTTTTAATTATTAATTAATAAACCTTAATTATTAATTAATATATCTTAATAACAAATTAATTAATCCTTAATTATTAGTTAATCAATTCTTAATAATAGTTAATTAACCTTTAATTAATCTTTATAGATTAATTATTTCTTATTTATTAATTAATAAAACCAAATTATTAATTAATAAACTTAATTAAGTACTTCTTAATTACAAATTAATCAACCTCTAATTACTTAATTAATTAATTACAAATTAATTAATCTTTAGTTATTAATCAAATCAATCTTAATCATTGAGTTAATTAAATAAATTAATTGCTCTTAATTAATTTCTTAACTAATCCTTAATCATTATTAATTAATTTAATTATACCTAATTTCTTAATTAACTTAATTAATATCAAGACATTAAAACTTAATTATCTTAAGATAAAACACTATCTTATTAATGCCTTAATTATCATTAAAATACCTTATCTCAATAACTAACTTTTCTTAATTAAATCATTAATTAAGGTTAAAAATAAATAAACATTTAACTTGATAATTTAAAGTTAATAAAACATAACTTCCCTTAAATTGATTACTTAAAAACATTTATTTTATAAAGAATAGATTTAAGAAATAGTTTTAAACTAGATTCTATTTTTACTTTAAAACTTAATTTGATTTAAATTCAAAAAAAAACTTAGATTTAATTAGAGTTAAATCTGAAAACAGTACACTCTTAAAATCCCGAAGACAATCCCGAGCATAACCCCAATTTCCTCGAGTTTCCCTTCGCGTTGATTTCTACTTCGAGTCGCTCTCCATTATTCTCGAGACCAAACCCGGTACAACTCTTCTTCCCAAACAACATGCCCAAACCAACATCCAGATACACGCAAACGTGTACAGGTGCACGTGCACGGCGAACTTACGCGACTCCGATCATCCCTCCGGTCCTCGACGAATCACCCACAACCTCTCCATCCTCCTCGACCTCCCAGTTTATCGATTTCGACAGAGAATCGAAATTGAGCAGATCGATAGAAAAACTGTAGCCAAACAATCAAAAATTCACCCATCGCCGATGATCTCGTCCACGATCATCCATGCCATCTTGACCAAAGCTACGTCACACGTAAATGCTCCGATACCCCCCATACCGGTCGTCTCTAGTCCTCCCACGGTGATGTAGCAACCACGATAACCCATCCATCCAAATCCTGACCTTAAACCCTACACCATCGTCGTCAAGCCACCCTGATGATCGTAAAATCACGCGATCATTTTTCCTAGAACCCCCGACCCACCAGAAAGCTTCGACTTCAATCACGAGGCCAACAATGTCACCGACCATCAGAATTTCCCCAAAACGTGGTTTCCGTTCATCCTCGAATTTCTCTTTCAAATCTAAGTTAAAAATTTTGATTTAACTTTTAAAATTCACGGTTTCTAATGGAGATTACGACTATATAGGTGAATCCAAAAAATTATTATACTTGAGTTTTTACCTGATTATAGATTTTTACTGTCTTTTCTTTATTTCTAGAAGAATACTAGTTAATTTTTCTTGAAAATAATTTTTAACCATAGCTTATGACTAAACAAACTTAATTTGTTTAAATTCCTAAACCTAACAGAGATTAGAGTGAGAGGAATTGGAATTTCTAATCTAAGCTTTAAACTTTAAAAACTGAGAACAGAGATGATCACTTATGTCCAGACATACTCACAGTACTTCATTTGTATAAACATGTATTTAAGATTTTAAAACACTCATGCATACACATTTTCAAACAATCATACTTCAAAATCAACCACAATATCAAAGGCACATAAGTAGTGAGTGAGTTTGCTCATATTGAATAACAGAGAACATATGTTTATACCTACTAAGTTAGTATATACATTTTATTTATTCAAGCATACATTCTCAGATAAAATCATATGCAAACCATATTACTATAAACATTCAATCACAACATTTAAGTTTATTCTCAAATTTTAAACTGTTTTAAAAATAAAGGTTTACTCACCTTTTTAATGAATTGCAGAGACTTGAAAACTGAGATTTGAAAACTGAATCTCTTGACAATTTGAAAACTTGAATGCTTTGATTTGAACTGGAAAGAATTTGCTTGATTTCCTTAAAACTGCAAAGGTTTGGAAACTTTTGCTTTGGCTTCAGATATACTTGCATGCATACTTGAAGGATGGTTACAGGCTTGAGAAAAATGTTTTGAGTTGATCTGGTGATTGCTTTACAGGTTTCGATTTTGAGTTTTGGAAATAAATTTCAGGTTTGTATTTGTGGAAGTGATTACAGGCTTTTATAATTCTCTGGGTTGCATTTGGTTTTGAGGAGATTACAGAGAAAATATTCAGATTGGTTTACTTGGTTTCAGGTTGTAATTTCTTGGTTTGGAAATATATTTCTGTTTTTGATTGAGAAGAGGATTTCCGATTTGATTCTTGAGTTTGGAAATAAATTTTAGTTTTTGGGTTGTGGAGATCATTTCGGGATTGATAACTTTTCTGGTTTTGGGTTTTTGGTCTTTGAACTGAAATTAGAGAAAAAGAATGAAGGGGAAAGGTAGAAGTTTATATAAGTAAATTTTGATTTTATTAAAATTTAAAGAAAAATAAAATAAAAGAGACACTTGTCTCATACCTTATCTAATATGCTAACACATGTTATTTAAGAGGTTTAATATGTTAACACTTGTCATTATTTATATTCATATTATTTTTAAAGCTTTTTATTATTAATTTCCTAATTGATTAATACATTTCTTAATTTATAAATACTTTTCTAAACCTTATGTAAATACAATCTTTAAAAGGAAATAGAATATAAACCAATTATATTCTAATAAAATCATATATATTATATTTAATCCATTTTTAAATGAATATTCAAAAGCTTTTGTATTTATTCCTATTAAATAAATACTCTTTCAAATTTCTATAAATAAATTTCTATAAAAAGAAAAATATAAAACAAATCTTATTTCTAAATAAAAACTTTATTCATATATTTTAAATTCAAACTATATTATTATTTTCATTTTAAGATATATATATTTTTCTTTAAATTCAATTCTTAAATCCAAATTCAAATGCAACTTTAAAAATCCAAATTTAAAATCAACTCAACATATATATAAAATTAAATAAACACATTATTAGATTTGTAAATAATTATTCTATTTAAAAACAATTTAAATATATACATATATAGATATATACATTTAATCAATACTTATTAAATTTGAAATAATATACCTATTTAAAATCTGTTTATAACTATATTTAAAAACAATTCATTATTAAATTGTTTGAAAATAACAACTTTACCAATTTTAAATAATTAACTTACAAGATTATCACATTTTAAATTCCCTGAAATCCCGGGATATCACATCTGACTTCCTGAAGACATCCAGAAAAATCTCTGACAAATCAAGAGAACACTCAGACTATCGCAAGTCACTTTTGCGATCAATCCGGCCTAATTCCAAAGAAAAACTACTCTCTCTTTACCAATCAGAACAGCTTACACTTATGAAGCCAATCCATCGAAGAAACGGAACCACTCTGCTGCTTCTGAAATTACCTTGAGAAAATCTGCCAAGCCAGAAGACTTCCTTGACGGCACAAAGAACACTCCGAGCTACAATGCTGACCCAGATGCCCAAAGACACCCTATCCAAAGCTCTTCGAGAACTCGGACCACAAACCAAATAGAAACACCCTGCTGAACACAGCCTCAACACCGATGCAGACACACTTCCTTAACTTGTTCCAAAGAAACATCTTCGGAGACATCCATAGTCACTGTGTCTCATCACACAGCTACTACATCCTGAGATATCAAGATATCATGACTTACTTCTGTCCAACCGTCACATCCAAACTCTCAAAAATCCGCTCTCACGAGCGCGATCAAACTTGCACTTCAATGATGAACTCCGAATCCTCAACAGGTTTCCTTCAGAGATCAATAAAATCCTTAAATCAAACAAAGCTTACTCGAGACGGTATTAGGTCTACAGTCTCGACAGATACACTTCCAACCTCAAACATTCAAACTCCAACCATTGGTAGTCGTGTTACACACACCACTACCCTATCTACCTTTATAACTTATATTGGAAAACCCGAACAGGTAACCCAACAGATAGGTAGAAATAAATAAATATATATATATATATTCAAAATTACAAATACGCTCTCTCAAGAAAAACACCACTCCAGAGCTTAGGTATTCGCTCAGCCTATCGCTCTGATACCATTGTTATGACCCGCCCTTCTAAACACAGAAAGACGCATCATTATTAAGAAAGAAAGGGGTGAGAAAAGAGAAAAGATAGAGAAGAAAGAACTAAACAACATCAGAATCTCAACAGCGAAACGAATGAAATATAATATATCACATAAGAGATTACATAGTAACATATACATCAGAGTTACACAGATAATACAACACATACTAGACAGTTATAAACTCCTGTCTAGTTAATACAACTCGATACAACACAAAACATCACAGAGATACAATACAACAGAAATACACATAAACACAACATAGCGGAACCAATATATAACTATACGCTGAAGCCTCCTGCTCCATTGCTCCTCCAGAATTCATCAAAGCTAAACCTGAAACCCTTGGCTACTCGTAAAAATTTAAGTACTCGAGAGTTTAAGAAAAACAGAAATAAACTCCGGGTCAGACATGGGTCTGGTATGAGTAAACGGTTAAAGTTGCTTAACTTTTAAAATCCTTTGAAAACAAAAGGTATCACGTAAGACTTCCCACACATAAACATGGAAAAGTTTTTACCATACGCTAACCAAACATTTGATAGGAAATTCTATGATATTATAATAGGTCTAGGGTTTTCAAGTAAATAAGAAATAGCCAAAATTGTTACGTTCATTAAATTCTAGCATACTAGGTTTACAATCAAAACCGATGGCACTTATTGGATTTTGGATTCCATACAATGGCAGAGCTACTGGGGTACCGCCCATCACAGTACCTGGCCTAGATCAGCGTACCGAGGACCCACCCTAAGTCCCCTGCAACACAAGGCCGGAACCATCCCTTACTGGATAGTTCCGAATAGAATCACCCCACGGTTGTGTACAGCAATTGCACCACTAAGCCGAAATAAAAAGGGACATCTAGATAGGGATGACCTTACTCCCCAGTGGGTGCGACCCACGGAGCCTTGCTGCACCTCCCCTGTAACGACCCAGAATTTTGAACGAATTAAATTGAAAATATTTAATTAATTTTAAATATTTGAACGGTAATTTAATTTGAATCCTCGATATAAATTTGAATTTGGCGATTAAACTTTAAAATTTAATCGATTGAATGCTGAATAAAAATTTGAATCTACAATTTTAAGCTGAAGAAAAATATTTCGAAAACTTTTAAAATTCGTATTGATAATACTGAAGATGATTGAAGCTTCAGAATTTAATTTCGAACTGTTTTGTTCAGTTTTGAAAATAATCACTCGAACCGATATTTAGAAAATAGTCAATTTTCAAACAGTCTCGGAATTCGACGAAACCAGTTCCATTGGGTCCGGAATGTTGTATTATTGCCGGATTTCAATTTTCGTAATTTCTGGAGTTGATACGTGAGCAAACGATAAGTAAACGCAGTTAGATTTGATCGAATTCAAATTGAATTTTAAAACTTTAAATTGGTCAACACATCAACACGTTTATCTTCCCTTAAGACACGCCGAGAAATACGCCAGGAATCACGATAAAAAAAAATCGTGATACCCATACTTGTTCAGTTTTAAACACCCCCTCCCTCTCTCATTCTAATCGAGATTCCCCCCTTCTCGGTTTAAAATCAATGGCCGAAGCCTCTTACATTCAAACGAAAAAAAGTAAAATCGCGTACTCATTTCTTCTTCACGTTCGAACAAAAATAAATGGGGCTAGGGTTGGTTATTCGACTCGGCATCGCGACGAGCTTCGCGAGAGGGAGCAGGCGCTCGAGGCCGCGACAACGAGATCGAAGTAGAGTCGCGATTCCCAATGGCCAGCGTGCACGCGCGTTGTAGTCGCGACGACTCGCAATCGGGGGGAGGCGAAGTCGCGCGCGATGGTGGCAGTCTCGAGCATCGGCGGCGGCACCAGAAGAGGATGGGTTTCGCGAGTGATTTAGGGCATCTGGGATCGGCAATGGAGACTCTGGCGTTGGGATTCGCGTGGCCGTAGGGCACGTGTGGTGAGGGGAGCGACTTCGACTCAGTGACGTGGGGAGTCAGGCAGGCGAGCGCGACCCAGGCGATGACGGCAGCGGCGTTCCAGTGGACGCGAGCACGAGGTTATTAAGGGCTATGTTGATGATCGCGAATCGAGGCGAGTTCGACGATGGTATGGTTTCTCATTTTTATGTATACTGATTTTATTTTGAATTTATATAAGTATTTAAAAGAAAAAAAAAAGAGAAGAAGAAGGATAAAATGAAATGCAGATGAGGTTTACTGTAATAATTTTTATACAAGCAGAAAATTATTTTAAGTTAAAACTTTTAGTTTAATTCGTTATCGACACAAATAAATTTTTTTACAGTAAATTAAATTAAGGTTATATTCAGATTGTGTGTATATATATATACACAGTTAAGCTTTAATTTTTAAAATATTGTACAGTAAAGATAAAACTCTATTTTCAGATTTTTATTAAAAATGCTTTGATACTGAGAGAAAAAATGTAAAAGCAATTCTGTTTGTATTTAATAAAATAGATATACAATGACTAAAAATATATACAGCAGTGAAAGAAAATATATATATGCAGTTTAAAATATATAGAGGTTTTAACTATGATATTTATATTAAATTTGATGAGTGGGTTAAAAATTAAAGGTATTAGTTGAAATAAAATCAATAGTTGATTAAATTGTTAAAACGAAATAAATTGTTCGATTTAATTCGAATGTTGATAAATCGTATAAATGTTTATACAAGGTTTACAATCAAGAAATCAAGCCGAGAATGGAAGTGGGATTGCAAATTAAAAGCGAAGGTGAGATTATTTTCTCACTCAAAATAAATTGTGTTTGACAGTTATTTATTGACTGATTGTTGCTATTGGATGTGCTATTAGATATAGTAGGATATATCTATTATATATATAGCAATATATACATATTGGCATATGTATATATTGGATTGTTGATTTCCCGCCTCGTATAGCGGATGAGACCCTATTGCGCCGTTAGTAAGCGGATTTATAAAAACCTATATACCGCGATAATTCCGTACTGGAGCGGAATTGGTATTGTGCTAACATCTTTGGATGCAGGGAAACAGGTTGGAGGGATCCAACTGGATTCCTCACCAGTAGTTATTTATTTACAGATATTGTGATGTATTCTGTTATCATATGTTGAGATATGATATTGACCGTTGTGATTGACTAATGGATGCGTTGCATCATCGGATTCAAATTTTGAAGTTTAAAAATAACGATTTTAACTTTAAAAAGAGATTTTAAAAGTGATTATTGGAAAGTATACGATTTATTAAATTTTTGAATCTATTTATCTTAAATAAATAAATGCTATAAATTTAAAGTTATGAAAAATTTAAATTGTGAAATATAACTGAAAGGTGATTTTGAAATAAATAGTCAAGTAATTTATAAAATAGTTTAAGCTTGGATTTCTTTTGAATTATTAAAAATGATGTATATAAAGGAGGTACAGAATTGATATTTATCAATTAAAAGTATTGGAATTTTAAAACGAGTTTTTATAAGTGTTAGAAATTTATAGAATTATAAATTATGAAGACATGAATTTATAGAATTATAAATTGTGAAAATATGAAGTTTATAGATTTATAAAGTATGAAGTTATAAAATGAATAAAATCGTATTATAAAAGATTTATAAGAGATTCACTTATAAATTTGATTTTTCTGCCTTTAAGTGGAATATTGATCGAATTGTTAATAAAGAAGATTTATAAGTCAAAGTAGTTATAAAAGAGAAATAGAATTTATAAACGTGTTTATAAATTCGAAATAGATTGAATGTGATAAATTAAATATAGACGGTCATTAAAGAAGTTATATTCACGATTTTTGGACAGTGAATATATTGTTAAGTAAAATGGATTTATTTTTGAAGAAGTGATATAAAAATGAAGTTAAACATTTTAAAGATGTTTTAAAATGTATTGTGAATCGAAAGCATAGATTTCAACAGTTCTTGTTGAAATAGGCGTTTTCGAGAAATAAGGAAATGGTGGACTATAACACTGTTGTTATAGTAAATGATTTCCGAAAGGAAATGTTTTTATCTAGTATTGGGATTTACATATCTATATTAATTTCGAATCCCTATACTAGTGATTTTTGAGTCGTCGTAACGATGTTTTGCGTAACACTCGTTTTGACTCAAATTGATGTCGTTATAGAAAATAGATTTCCTTAAAGAATGAATATATACTTAATTTGATTTAAGTATATCGAATATTTTCTAAGTGTTGAAAATAAATGATTTGTGAAATACTTATTTTTAAATAAGTATGGGAATGCTTTTCCAATATGAAATGAACGTTTTGAGATTTTATCTTTGTAAAGATAAATTGAAATTGAATATTGAAAACGATTTGAAAATCGTATATCAGGAGATATTTTTGAAATATAAATTCACTATGGAATTTATAAAAGAAAGGGAAGTTGTTTAAAAATAAATATTGATTTATTTTTGAAGTGTGGAAATTTTATATCCAGTAAAGATATTTTGGAAAAGAAATAATTTGGAAAATTATTTGGAATCTGATGATGTTGCGCATCTTTATTGATAGTTAAATAACCGACTATCAATAATTACCTTTAGATAGGTATTTGTTGTGAATTGGATGAATTTGAATGCCACACTTATTTTTTTTTGAATAATCGCTCACTATTCGGGTTAACCGGGAAAGGACCATGGGGTCGTATAACCCATTCCGAATATGTGATACGTCGTTATAAATTGCATTTGAAGACCGGTGTTGAAGACCGGATATTTTTGAAAACAGGAAGGATTACCGTCGAGTTACTCTACACCGACTGATCTTCGGTTTAGAGGTTTTATCACCCTTAGTGACGGGAAGTCCTGACGTGATTGAAAATTATCCGGAAATGCAAGGGCTTCGTGAGAAGTGCCTTCGGTTCTGTTCGATCCCGGAACAGACTTATATGGATTGTGTGTCTGACGTTACAATTTGAGATATAAAGCTGATTTCTTTCAAATACATTTCTGTTGGTGGCGGAGAATTTATTCTCTTAGCTTAACACCCTTCTCTGAGACGTACGAGCTCAGAGGTTATGTAGTTGAAATTTATCAGCGATATATCCCAATTTGGTAACGTGGCATACTGAGTGTTGCTGTGAAATGATCAGTGTTTGATCATTTGTGATATGATCATTTGTTTGATCTTATATCTTTGTGATCATAGGTTGATCATTTTGTTTGACCCGAAGCAGGGCTTTTTATAGAAAGCGTAGCTTTGTGGACGAGACTTCGTCGATCCTCACACCCCGGAAATGGTCGAAACAGGACGAATGCAGCAAGGTTCTAGGGAGTAGCGCCCCTTAGTGTATGTCATTCCTTCTGGATAAAGGTGGTATCATGGTATGGAGCCCAGATACTTAACCTCTGTGGTTACTGCATTATTATTATCTATGTGGTTTGTTGGAAATCGGGGATCCTCGGGAAGATCGGTGACGATCGGGGGATGGCATACGCGTGTCAGTAGTTACCTATTTTTGCAGAGGTAACCCGGCCTTGTGTTGGCAGAGATCTAACCGTAATGTTAGGTTATTTCTCGGGTCGTCTATTCCAGGGACGTACCCATCGTGGATAGGAAGTTCCTTAGCCTGACCATTTGTTGGAAATCCAAAGAAACAATACGTGACTTGTACGGTTTTAGTTGTAGAACCTGCCATCTAATATGGCAGCTATAGCAAGCATACTATAATGGTACCTATGCTGGCTAAGATTAATATTCTACTTTCGAAATGTTTTCTACACTATGCACTAATAATAATATCAAAAAGAATTTGATTTTTTTTGCGTAGTAAGCATCTTTGACTATCATAAGAAGAAATCTCCTCCAAGTCTGCGTTTGCATTGTGTGTGTGGCGGGAGGTCTTATGGTAGTTTCATTTTCCAAAAGCATTTCGAATTGACTTTAAAATTATCCTGTTGTTTATTTTAAAGAATAACTGTTTTACGATCTCACACCAGTCACCATGACTGACTCGGAGTTTATTGTTTCCCTTCTAAACTCTGGGTGCCCACCAATTTCCACACGGGCAGTCTAGAGTTAGATTATCAGGATATTCTGGATATTCTGGAGCTTTGGAGATAAGCTGGAGTTCGAGACGTAGTATTTGTATCCGATAGTATTTATTCCGCTGTGTATTCTGTATTAGGACAAGTTATATAACTGTCCATTGATGTGATGTATTGTATTGAGTTGTATATTGACTCTGATTGATGTATGTATAAAATGATATAGTTCTTTGTTAAAAAATTATTCATTTATCTATTATATATTGTTCCGCTGCGATGTGTAAGATTCTGATATTGTTTTCTGTCTGATGTTGTTCAGTTGTTCTTTCTTTCCCTTCTTCTTCTCTTTTTCTTCTACTTCTTCTTTCTAAAACCATAACTTTTCGAGTTTCCGGCATTCGATTTCTCGGCAGTCGATAAAGTGAGTATCGATGTCGAATTTTCGAAAGTCGAAAATTTCGGGATGTTACAAGTGGTATCAGAGCATATGGTTAAGCGACAACCCTGCTCTGTTGGGTGTTACTCATTAGAGATAGAGTCAGCAGTACTCTAGAATGAGTTGAGTGTAATAATAGATATGAGCGCGTATTTGTTATTGAATATAAAATTGTTTTGTATTGTGATGATTGGTTTATTGAGTGGTATATGAACCTTCGTCGGCACAGTCTTGCAAAACTGTATCGAAGGGGTTTCTAAACACTTGAATAGAACAGTTCGGCACAGTATTGTTTTAAAATTGGGTAAATGAAATAATTTTGCCCAAAACTATTTCTGTATAGAAAAGAAATTATTTTCTGTAAATTATAATAGTATATGGTTGCATGGTTGCTAGAAGTAATAATATTAAATTATTCTCATTGAAATTAAATAAGAAATTGAAATCGTTACTCCAAAATTAAGAAATTAATTCACAGACAAGTGAAATTTGAGAATGTAAATTATAAATGTGAATTGTAAATTAAAACGGAATTCCAGAGAAGTTTTTGGAAATGTTTTGAAAGGAATTTGAAAATTTTTGGGAATTTGGAAGTTTAAATTCATTTTGGAGTTGAAAATGAATTTCAAAGGATTTTGAAAAAGTATTTTGGAGAGATAAAGCTCTAAACTCTTTTCGGTCGCTGGAAAATAACTTCGGTAATGACTGCAGCATCATCGATGTTCATTTTCGGGTTTCCAAAAGAGAAATTGCTGCCCAATTTGTTTAAATGAAAGTTGTTTTGCGAAGTTGGATTTTGTTTTAGAAAATTCAAGAGATAATTTGAATTGTTTTCAGAAATGGTTTTGAAAATGTTATTAAGACTCTGGAATACTATATAAAGATATTTTCAAGACGAAGTAATATAGGAGATAAGTATAAAATAATGGAATGTGATTTGATTTGAATCACGTTGAATAGGAAATTCCTAACTTGGAAAAGGAAAATGAATAAGGATTGAATCCGAATAAACTACTTTGATAATTAATTAATTCACGAAATGGAAATTGAATTAGTTAAATTTAAACTTGAATTGTGAACTAAATAAAAGAGTGGTTCGAAATTGAAGATAAATTCAAGTAAGTAGAAATAAATTTCAAATGAATGAATAAATTGCAACTGTAAGTGCAATGAAAGTAAGATGACAGTAGATGAACGAATTAAATTCAATAATTATAAAAGAGAAGTAAATTGAATTCAAATTGGAAATCCAGTTTAAATGACAGTAGATTTAACCGAAGGGTAAATTGAAAACAATTTTGGAAATGAGCAAAAGAATAAAACTGGAGTTAAAACTGAATATTGAAAACGAATTTGAATTGTGTGAAATAAAATGAAGTTAATTGATAAAAATTCAATATTCAGGAGATAAACCGAATCCAAATTAGATTGGAATTGTGAATTAAATTCAAATGAATTTGAAGTGTAGAATTGAATGAAAATAGATATGTAACTTCAATAGTGAAGTAAAAATGATATCAGAAGTAAGTATTGAAAATTTGTAATAGAATTTGCAAATGGTTTGAATGTGTAACTAGATATTATGGCTAGTAGATATACAGGTATAAAGGGATTTGAATTTGATTTCACAGATAATTTGAATTGCTCGAAAAAGGTACGTATTTGAATTATAATATGAGTTTTTGATGATTTCTCTCTAGCCGCTTGGCTTTTTCTTTTTCTTTTTGAAATCTGAGAGTCCGTAGGGACGTTTTGTAGTCGTACCGTATTAGCCGCGCAAAGGAGACGCTGGCGAAATTTTTCGGAAATTTAGGGTGTTAGAAAATTTTTGAGAAATTTTGAAAGTTAAAATTTGAATTTAAACTCGAATTTGAATTTAGAAGTTAAACAATGTTGTTTGAAACTTAAAAATTGAAGTTAGAAATTTAGTTGAAGGATAACGAATCTTTAGTAGGAAGATTTGTTCTGATAAATTGATAAAACTATTGGATGTTGAAAAATAGTAGACGAGTTAAGGACCACTTTTCCTGACTTGTAATTTCGAGGACGAAATTCTTTTAAGGAGGGAAGTTTGTAACGACCCAGAATTTTGAACGAATTAAATTGAAAATATTTAATTAATTTTAAATATTTGAACGGTAATTTAATTTGAATCCTCGATATAAATTTGAATTTGGCGATTAAACTTTAAAATTTAATCGATTGAATGCTGAATAAAAATTTGAATCTACAATTTTAAGCTGAAGAAAAATATTTCGAAAACTTTTAAAATTCGTATTGATAATACTGAAGATGATTGAAGCTTCAGAATTTAATTTCGAACTGTTTTGTTCAGTTTTGAAAATAATCACTCGAACCGATATTTAGAAAATAGTCAATTTTCAAACAGTCTCGGAATTCGACGAAACCAGTTCCATTGGGTCCGGAATGTTGTATTATTGCCGGATTTCAATTTTCGTAATTTCCGGAGTTGATACGTGAGCAAACGATAAGTAAACGCAGTTAGATTTGATCGAATTCAAATTGAATTTTAAAACTTTAAATTGGTCAACACATCAACACGTTTATCTTCCCTTAAGACACGCCGAGAAATACGCCAGGAATCACGATAAAAAAAAATCGTGATACCCATACTTGTTCAGTTTTAAACACCCCCTCCCTCTCTCATTCTAATCGAGATTCCCCCCTTCTCGGTTTAAAATCAATGGCCGAAGCCTCTTACATTCAAACGAAAAAAAGTAAAATCGCGTACTCATTTCTTCTTCACGTTCGAACAAAAATAAATGGGGCTAGGGTTGGTTATTCGACTCGGCATCGCGACGAGCTTCGCGAGAGGGAGCAGGCGCTCGAGGCCGCGACAACGAGATCGAAGTAGAGTCGCGATTCCCAATGGCCAGCGTGCACGCGCGTTGTAGTCGCGACGACTCGCAATCGGGGGGAGGCGAAGTCGCGCGCGATGGTGGCAGTCTCGAGCATCGGCGGCGGCACCAGAAGAGGATGGGTTTCGCGAGTGATTTAGGGCATCTGGGATCGGCAATGGCGACTCTGGCGTTGGGATTCGCGTGGCCGTAGGGCACGTGTGGTGAGGGGAGCGACTTCGACTCAGTGACGTGGGGAGTCAGGCAGGCGAGCGCGACCCAGGCGATGACGGCAGCGGCGTTCCAGTGGACGCGAGCACGAGGTTATTAAGGGCTATGTTGATGATCGCGAATCGAGGCGAGTTCGACGATGGTATGGTTTCTCATTTTTATGTATACTGATTTTATTTTGAATTTATATAAGTATTTAAAAGAAAAAAAAAAGAGAAGAAGAAGGATAAAATGAAATGCAGATGAGGTTTACTGTAATAATTTTTATACAAGCAGAAAATTATTTTAAGTTAAAACTTTTAGTTTAATTCGTTATCGACACAAATAAATTTTTTTACAGTAAATTAAATTAAGGTTATATTCAGATTGTGTGTATATATATATACACAGTTAAGCTTTAATTTTTAAAATATTGTACAGTAAAGATAAAACTCTATTTTCAGATTTTTATTAAAAATGCTTTGATACTGAGAGAAAAAATGTAAAAGCAATTCTGTTTGTATTTAATAAAATAGATATACAATGACTAAAAATATATACAGCAGTGAAAGAAAATATATATATGCAGTTTAAAATATATAGAGGTTTTAACTATGATATTTATATTAAATTTGATGAGTGGGTTAAAAATTAAAGGTATTAGTTGAAATAAAATCAATAGTTGATTAAATTGTTAAAACGAAATAAATTGTTCGATTTAATTCGAATGTTGATAAATCGTATAAATGTTTATACAAGGTTTACAATCAAGAAATCAAGCCGAGAATGGAAGTGGGATTGCAAATTAAAAGCGAAGGTGAGATTATTTTCTCACTCAAAATAAATTGTGTTTGACAGTTATTTATTGACTGATTGTTGCTATTGGATGTGCTATTAGATATAGTAGGATATATCTATTATATATATAGCAATATATACATATTGGCATATGTATATATTGGATTGTTGATTTCCCGCCTCGTATAGCGGATGAGACCCTATTGCGCCGTTAGTAAGCGGATTTATAAAAACCTATATACCGCGATAATTCCGTACTGGAGCGGAATTGGTATTGTGCTAACATCTTTGGATGCAGGGAAACAGGTTGGAGGGATCCAACTGGATTCCTCACCAGTAGTTATTTATTTACAGATATTGTGATGTATTCTGTTATCATATGTTGAGATATGATATTGACCGTTGTGATTGACTAATGGATGCGTTGCATCATCGGATTCAAATTTTGAAGTTTAAAAATAACGATTTTAACTTTAAAAAGAGATTTTAAAAGTGATTATTGGAAAGTATACGATTTATTAAATTTTTGAATCTATTTATCTTAAATAAATAAATGCTATAAATTTAAAGTTATGAAAAATTTAAATTGTGAAATATAACTGAAAGGTGATTTTGAAATAAATAGTCAAGTAATTTATAAAATAGTTTAAGCTTGGATTTCTTTTGAATTATTAAAAATGATGTATATAAAGGAGGTACAGAATTGATATTTATCAATTAAAAGTATTGGAATTTTAAAACGAGTTTTTATAAGTGTTAGAAATTTATAGAATTATAAATTATGAAGACATGAATTTATAGAATTATAAATTGTGAAAATATGAAGTTTATAGATTTATAAAGTATGAAGTTATAAAATGAATAAAATCGTATTATAAAAGATTTATAAGAGATTCACTTATAAATTTGATTTTTCTGCCTTTAAGTGGAATATTGATCGAATTGTTAATAAAGAAGATTTATAAGTCAAAGTAGTTATAAAAGAGAAATAGAATTTATAAACGTGTTTATAAATTCGAAATAGATTGAATGTGATAAATTAAATATAGACGGTCATTAAAGAAGTTATATTCACGATTTTTGGACAGTGAATATATTGTTAAGTAAAATGGATTTATTTTTGAAGAAGTGATATAAAAATGAAGTTAAACATTTTAAAGATGTTTTAAAATGTATTGTGAATCGAAAGCATAGATTTCAACAGTTCTTGTTGAAATAGGCGTTTTCGAGAAATAAGGAAATGGTGGACTATAACACTGTTGTTATAGTAAATGATTTCCGAAAGGAAATGTTTTTATCTAGTATTGGGATTTACATATCTATATTAATTTCGAATCCCTATACTAGTGATTTTTGAGTCGTCGTAACGATGTTTTGCGTAACACTCGTTTTGACTCAAATTGATGTCGTTATAGAAAATAGATTTCCTTAAAGAATGAATATATACTTAATTTGATTTAAGTATATCGAATATTTTCTAAGTGTTGAAAATAAATGATTTGTGAAATACTTATTTTTAAATAAGTATGGGAATGCTTTTCCAATATGAAATGAACGTTTTGAGATTTTATCTTTGTAAAGATAAATTGAAATTGAATATTGAAAACGATTTGAAAATCGTATATCAGGAGATATTTTTGAAATATAAATTCACTATGGAATTTATAAAAGAAAGGGAAGTTGTTTAAAAATAAATATTGATTTATTTTTGAAGTGTGGAAATTTTATATCCAGTAAAGATATTTTGGAAAAGAAATAATTTGGAAAATTATTTGGAATCTGATGATGTTGCGCATCTTTATTGATAGTTAAATAACCGACTATCAATAATTACCTTTAGATAGGTATTTGTTGTGAATTGGATGAATTTGAATGCCACACTTATTTTTTTTTGAATAATCGCTCACTATTCGGGTTAACCGGGAAAGGACCATGGGGTCGTATAACCCATTCCGAATATGTGATACGTCGTTATAAATTGCATTTGAAGACCGGTGTTGAAGACCGGATATTTTTGAAAACAGGAAGGATTACCGTCGAGTTACTCTACACCGACTGATCTTCGGTTTAGAGGTTTTATCACCCTTAGTGACGGGAAGTCCTGACGTGATTGAAAATTATCCGGAAATGCAAGGGCTTCGTGAGAAGTGCCTTCGGTTCTGTTCGATCCCGGAACAGACTTATATGGATTGTGTGTCTGACGTTACAATTTGAGATATAAAGCTGATTTCTTTCAAATACATTTCTGTTGGTGGCGGAGAATTTATTCTCTTAGCTTAACACCCTTCTCTGAGACGTACGAGCTCAGAGGTTATGTAGTTGAAATTTATCAGCGATATATCCCAATTTGGTAACGTGGCATACTGAGTGTTGCTGTGAAATGATCAGTGTTTGATCATTTGTGATATGATCATTTGTTTGATCTTATATCTTTGTGATCATAGGTTGATCATTTTGTTTGACCCGAAGCAGGGCTTTTTATAGAAAGCGTAGCTTTGTGGACGAGACTTCGTCGATCCTCACACCCCGGAAATGGTCGAAACAGGACGAATGCAGCAAGGTTCTAGGGAGTAGCGCCCCTTAGTGTATGTCATTCCTTCTGGATAAAGGTGGTATCATGGTATGGAGCCCAGATACTTAACCTCTGTGGTTACTGCATTATTATTATCTATGTGGTTTGTTGGAAATCGGGGATCCTCGGGAAGATCGGTGACGATCGGGGGATGGCATACGCGTGTCAGTAGTTACCTATTTTTGCAGAGGTAACCCGGCCTTGTGTTGGCAGAGATCTAACCGTAATGTTAGGTTATTTCTCGGGTCGTCTATTCCAGGGACGTACCCATCGTGGATAGGAAGTTCCTTAGCCTGACCATTTGTTGGAAATCCAAAGAAACAATACGTGACTTGTACGGTTTTAGTTGTAGAACCTGCCATCTAATATGGCAGCTATAGCAAGCATACTATAATGGTACCTATGCTGGCTAAGATTAATATTCTACTTTCGAAATGTTTTCTACACTATGCACTAATAATAATATCAAAAAGAATTTGATTTTTTTTGCGTAGTAAGCATCTTTGACTATCATAAGAAGAAATCTCCTCCAAGTCTGCGTTTGCATTGTGTGTGTGGCGGGAGGTCTTATGGTAGTTTCATTTTCCAAAAGCATTTCGAATTGACTTTAAAATTATCCTGTTGTTTATTTTAAAGAATAACTGTTTTACGATCTCACACCAGTCACCATGACTGACTCGGAGTTTATTGTTTCCCTTCTAAACTCTGGGTGCCCACCAATTTCCACACGGGCAGTCTAGAGTTAGATTATCAGGATATTCTGGATATTCTGGAGCTTTGGAGATAAGCTGGAGTTCGAGACGTAGTATTTGTATCCGATAGTATTTATTCCGCTGTGTATTCTGTATTAGGACAAGTTATATAACTGTCCATTGATGTGATGTATTGTATTGAGTTGTATATTGACTCTGATTGATGTATGTATAAAATGATATAGTTCTTTGTTAAAAAATTATTCATTTATCTATTATATATTGTTCCGCTGCGATGTGTAAGATTCTGATATTGTTTTCTGTCTGATGTTGTTCAGTTGTTCTTTCTTTCCCTTCTTCTTCTCTTTTTCTTCTACTTCTTCTTTCTAAAACCATAACTTTTCGAGTTTCCGGCATTCGATTTCTCGGCAGTCGATAAAGTGAGTATCGATGTCGAATTTTCGAAAGTCGAAAATTTCGGGATGTTACATCCCCTGTTTTAGCCATTCCCGGTTGATGAGGCTTGAGGCTACGATTACCTTTAGAGAACACATCTCTTAGAATGCTCATCGTCCACCTGACGATGTGCTGAAAGCATTCAATCCATACAAGTTCGTTCCGGGTTCGAACGAAACCGAAGGCATTATCTCGTTACACTCATTTTGGAAACATCCTCAGAGTTAACGACAATAACCCTTGCACTCTGAATCTTCATCTTCACTTGAGATTCACGACCTATTGTTAGTTTGGATCGATGTGGTTTTCGGATATCCAAATCTGGAAACCCGATCCCGGTCTCATCAAATCCAAACCGTGTCTTTTAAGGCCAAGTTGTTTTAAAGTTAAAACAATTCATTTCATTATCTGTATACCCACAAATAGATAATTCACAATATCACAGATAGATAATTCACAATATCATCATCAATAGATAATCCATAACACACAGCATTACTTATCTCATATCTGAGATTTCAAACCATTCAAGGCAAACAATATCATCCATCCATACATAAGCAAGGCTAAATAATCACACCATTTATAATTAATTTAAAATGAATTAAATTAATTATCTCATTTCTAATTAATTTAAAATGAATTAAATTAATTACTTCATCTCTAATTAATTTAAAGTAAATTAAATTAATTACTTCATCTTATAAATCCTGCTTACATATCCATTAATTAATTACAAATTAATTAATTAATCATTCTCTAATTTCCATCTTATTTAATCATCTTGATTAACTAACCTTTAATTACATTCAAGTAATTACAACTTTAATTAATTTCACTAATTAATTATCCTTAACCATTCAAAGTAATTTACCATTAATTACTTCATTAATTACATTAATAAATGATCCTTAATAAATTACTTCCATTAATTAATTAACTATAATTAATTACATTAATCCTTAATTAATCACATTAATTAATTAACTTTAATTATTCACTTCCATTTATCAACCTAAATCATATACAGGAATTTCCATCTTGAAATTTATTATCTTAATTAATTAACCTCTTAATTAATTATATAAATCCTTTTTTTAATTACACCAAGTAATACATCTTTAATTACTTCTACAAAGTAATTCTACTTTAATTACTTACCATTAAGTAATTTCCTTTAATTAATTACATCTTGTAATTATACATTAATTACTTTGCTAAGTAATTATACTATTCAATTTCATTAAGTATTTATACTTAATTAACCATCAAATGGTTATCTTTAATTAATTTACAATTAATTATATTGAATCAATCACATTCTTTTGATTAATTACAATTGGATAACTTATTTCTTAATTGCCTTTAAACAAATTTATTAATCTTTAATTACAGATTAATTATTCTTTTAAATATTAATTAATAAACCTTAATTATCAATTAATCAACCTTCAATTTCTTAATTGGTAAATTCCCAATTCATTAATCTCTAATTATTAGTTAATCAATCATAATCATTAATTAATTAAATAAATTAATTATTCTTAAATTAATCACTTAATTAAACTTTATCCTTAATTAATTAAATTAATTAATCATACTTAATTTCCTAATTAACTTAATTAATTCCAAGTTAATAAAGCTTCTTTAATTTAAGATAAACATTATCTTAATTACCATTTACATTTTAAAACCCTTTATCTTAAAATTAACTTTCTTAACATTTATATAGCAATGGTATAAAGATAGTTTTAACAAAATTTGTTTTAAATTTCAAAACCCTATATTTTAAAACTTTTTATAAAAACTGGATTTTAAATCTACTTCGGGTCATACCCGAATACTACTCGGGTTTAAACCCGAGTATCCCCTACTACCATTCTTTTTAAACTTAAAGTTTAATTTTTACAGCTAAAAACTTACAGGCTTATCACCTATAACATACACGAGTACAAACCCGTGTCAAATACCCCAATTCCCGGTTATCACTTCGAGTTTACCCCCCCAAGACTCTCAAGCAACATACGAGAAAACTTCGTCTTCCCCAAGTTAAAACTACCCAGATACGAAATGCACGTACACGTGCATAGGAGTTCGCCAGCGCTCCGATCATGGCCACCACCTTCAATATGTCGTCCTCGACCTATACGAGCATCACGAACATCCAAAACTAAGAAGCAATGACGGAAACGAAATCGAGCATTCCAGTTCGTACCTGGAATTCGACATGACCAGGAAAAAAATGCCTCGAACTCAAATCTCCGACCACCAAAATCGCTGCCATTCTGGCCTCGCACTCTCCATCCATCTACGAAGCCATACCCAACGTTCCATCGCACTCGAAACAATAGAGAAGATGAATCACGCAAATTTCCAAACTCGACTAAATTAGGGTAAAAATCTAGATCCCCTCGCCGATGACTCCACGATGAACTATTCACCTCCACGCTAATTTTCCTAGCCTCGCCCATCACTAAACTTCTTCTAGGCACAACCCTGACCTTCCCGATCCTTTGGATTATCGGAAAATACCCAAAAACCCTTTTCTGGTTAACCATGGATTCCTCATTCAATTTAATGTTAAAAATTATGAATTTTTTTTTTAAAATCCTATCTTTCCTAGGTGATTCCAGATATATACTAGAATTATTTAATTGTTGAAATAAATTTTTAACACTTTCTAAGTTTTGCTGTAAAATTCATATCCTGTTGGATATCATCATCAATTCTTACTTTAAATATTTTTAAAGTTTAACCCTTGTTGTTTTAAACAAACTTTGTTTAAACACTATAACACATCACAGATCAGAGGAAGAGCAGTTGGTTTTCTTTTAGAATTTTAGAACCTGAGAACAAGGAACAGAGTAGACTTTGTTCCAGACATGCACAACAACTTCCACATACAAATACACATGGAATCTTGATTTATCAATCAAGCAAACACACATCATATTCTATTTTATGTAAATGCTGCATACATCTATTTAACAGATTTAAATCTTTAAATAAAGCTGTTTACTAAAAAATGAATAACAGAGGTAATATCAACAGCAGACATGCACAGTTTAAATCATAGCAAACATATAGCACACTTAAATCAACATATGCAAGCATTACTTGTTTTAAGAATATTATAAGCAACAATCCTGTATCTTCTTAACTTTTAAATTAAAAAGTTTACTCACCTGATATTGAAAAGGCAGAGGCTTTGAAAAGACTGGGATGCTTTATTTCTTTTGAAACTGAAAACTTGAAGAGCTTTCAAACTTGAAACTTTGAAACTGGAATGGACTTCAGAGGTTTCTAGTGAAAGATGCTTTATTTTCTTTAAAAGCTGAAATGCATGGATTGATTTCAGGCTTTGCAAATTTGAAGATGCTACAGGCTTTTAATTTGAAGATGAAATTTTTGAAAATGCTTTATTTTCCTTTTTTAAAAACTGAAATGCTTTGCTTAGCATTGTTTGAATGAATCGAAATGGAAGGGGAACTTGATATTTAATAAAACAAGTAGGCAAAGCTAAGTTGTTTGCTGGTACAAGATTATTATATTTTAGAGTCAGAGATCTTTTCTTGTATGGAGGCTGAAATGAAACCTTGGGTACAAGCATTAATGAAGTTGTCATACATATCTTCTTTTTATTCAATTCGTATGGTACTTGTGTTACTTTACTTCATTTCTTGCCTGCGAAGCTTCATTGCCATAGTACAAACATTTATTTTACTTTGTACAACTTGGATATATCTTATTTTAACTTGTTACTTGCATATAGATATGGTTATAGTTGGTATATTTTACTTGCCTGCAAATCTAGATACGGCTATAGCACATATATTTTTACCTCGACTTATTTCTTTGCATACACATATGTATATACATATACAATTCTAGAACTATCTTAAGCTTTAATAAAGTTGTTATATTTATTTTATTATGTTAGCTTGTGAATTAAATTCTAATTTTACATAACCACTTATTTATATTTCTATTTATAAACTTAATGTATATTTTCTAATTTAAATCTTAACTACCAAACACTACATTTATATTTATTTATTTTATTTTACTTATGTTAAATATGATAGTTTCTTATGTTTATAAGTATATATATATATTAATACTTAAATTATAGACCATATATTTGTTTTATATCTATATTTAATATTGCCAAGATTTATTTCAATTTAAACATTATCACCAAAATTACAACAAATTATTTTATAGATCAAAATGTAATAAGTAGTGTTTTATTTAAATTTAAGATATATTTAATTGTAATTAAATTGGAACAAATTTTATTTTAAATCCTCAAATTAAAATTTTCTTCTAACTACACACATATATATACACCTTTAAATAACATTTATTAAATTAGAAATAATAGGACTATTTAAATCTATTTATAAAATAACACAAATTAAATTTGTATCTAATTATTCTTATTAAAAATCAATCAAAAATCATAATTTAAAACATCACATTATTAATTTATTGGTTATTTATATTTGAAAACAACAATTTAATCAATTTTAAATAATTTAATTAAGAGATTATCACATTTTAAATTCCTCGAAATTCCGGGATGTCACATTCCTTCCCCCTTAAAAGAATTTCGTCCTCGAAATTTGAAACTAAAAGATAATCCAAAGTTTTATTTTATTTTCAACCAAATCAACATACATATCAGCCATACACAATCAAACAAACAGTTTCAATCAACAAACAATACTAGCTATTCGGACACAGATCCGGATAAGCTTCCTAAAAATATCCCGAGTTTCCCAGGTACAGACACTGGAATACTCGCTCTACTGAATCCAAACTAGCTATACTACCGAGCTACTGAGCTCTTACTCAATTAGATCTAAAAAACAAGACAGGATATCAGACTACAGACAAGTCTGACTCAACAACCAAAATTCCCTGAACTGCTGGTTCTAAAACCAGTGATAGATCTTACACGTATTCCCTCAGAGATACGTGAAACACAACGAATCCCAGTTCTCCAAACTGGCAATTCACTCCTGTAATCCAAACACTTATCCTTACAAAGAATACAGAAAGATCCAATATACTTCGGAGCTAACCTCACAGTCTTACCCAAACTTATTGCTCCCTTTACTGAAGAAAATCTCAACAACAACGAAGTCTCCAACTTCGAATTCCAGATTCTTCCATTTCTTATCCACAAGACTCCTTTGACGATCCTGGACTGCCTACAACCTTTCTGGACCAACTCAATCTTCGCTGATGCTTCAATAAACAAACTGGATCAAAATAACTCAACAAAAAGATCCTCTCTAGATTTACCCAAAATCTAGAATACAACACTACTCCACCATCATCAGTATATTACAACTTACTTCTCCTATCCGGAAAAGACAAAACAAAAACACTTGCCAATTAGGTCTCAAATCCAGAAAAATTCCTGTAGAAACTCTCTAATCTCAAAACACCGCAACTTCTGGTTGCTTCCACTCTAGAACAGCTGCCACCATGCTTCTGCTGCACAACTCTGATCTAAAGTAGACGAGAATGTCGATGAATTCGAGCAAAATCTTAACCAACACCTCCGAGACACACAATAACAGATTCATCGCAATCTGAAACGAACTACTCAAAGAAACAGATGAGTCCTCAGTCAAAGGTACTGTCTTCAGCTACCCTTAGCTGGAAGAAACTCGAAACTAGATACAGAAGAGAAAACACAAATGCTCTACCAAAACTCCTTAGCTGAGCCACCGGTACCACTTTTGGAATCCAGTCGATACCAAACTCAATCTCCAGATGATAACAAAACTCTAACTTCCTGAAGACATCCAGAAAAATCTCTGACAAATCAAGAGAACACTCAGACTATCACAAGTCACTTTTGCGATCAATCCGGCCTTATTCCAAAGAAAAACTACTCTCTCTTTACCAATCATAACAGCTTACACTTATGAAGCCAATCCATCGAAGAAACGGAACCACTCTGCTGCTTCTGAAATTACCTCGAGAAAATCTGCCAAGCCTGAAGACTTCCTTGACGGCACAAAGAACACTTCGAGCTACAATGCTGACCCAGATGCCCAAAGACTCCCTATCCAAAGCTCTTCGAGAACTCGGACCGCAAACCAAACAGAAACACCCTGCTGAACACAGCCTCAACACCGAAGCAGACACACTTCCTTAACTTGTTCCAAATAAACATCTTCGGAGACATCCCTAGTCACTGTGTCTCATCACACAACTACTACATCCTGAGATATCAAGATATCATGACTTACTTCTGTCCATCCGTCAGATCCAAACTCTCAAAAATCTGCTCTCACGAGCGCGATCAAACTTGCACTTCAATGATGAATTCCGAATCCTCAACAGGTTTCCTTCAGAGATCAATAAAATCCTTACATCAAACAAAGCTTACTCGAGACGGTATTAGGTCTACAGTCTCGACAGATACACTTCCAACCTCAAACATTCAAACTCCAACCATTGGTAGTCGTGTTACACACACCACTACCCTATCTACCTTTATAACTTATATTGGAAAACCCGAACAGGTAACCCAACAGATAGGTAGAAATAAATATATATATATATATATATATTCAAAATTACAAATAAGCTCTCTCAAGAAAAACACCACTCCAGAGCTTAGGTATTCGCTCAACCTATCGCTCTGATACCACTGTAATGACCCGCCCTTCTAAACACAGAAAGACGCATCATTATTAAGAAAGAAAGGGGTGAGAAAAGAGAAAAGATAGAGAAGAAAGAACTAAACAACATCAGAATCTCAACAGCGGAACGAATGAAATATAATATATCACATAAGAGATTACATAGTAACATATACATCAGAGTTACACAGATAATACAACACATACTAGACAATTATAAACTCCTGTCTAGTTAATACAACTCGATACAACTCAAAACATCACAGAGATACAACACAACAGAAGTACACATAAACACAACATAGCGGAACCAATATATAACTATACGCTGAAGCCTCCTGCTACATTGCTCCTCCAGAATTCGTCAAAGCTAAACCTGAAACCCTTGGCTACTCGTAAAAATTTGAGTACCCGAGAGTTTAAGAAAAACAGAAATAAACTCCGGGTCAGACATGGGTCTGGTATGAGTAAACGGTTAAAGTTGCTTAACTTTTAAAATCCTTTGAAAACAAAAGGTATCACGTAAGACTTCCCACACATAAACATGGAAAAGTTTTTACCTTACGCTAACCAAACATTTGATAGGAAATTCTATGATATTATAATAGGTCTAGGGTTTTCAAGTAAATAAGAAATAGCCGAAATTGTTACATTCAATAAATTCCAGCATACTAGGTTTACAATCAAAACCGATGGCACTTATTGGATTTTGGATTCCATACAATGGCAGGGCTACTGGGGTACCGCCCATCACAGTACCTGGCCTAGATCAGCGTACCGAGGACCCACCCTAAGTCCCCTGCAACACAAGGCCGGAACCATCCCTTACTGGATAGTTCCGAATAAAATCACCCCACGGTTGTGTACAGCAACCGCACCACTAAGCCGAAATAAAAAGGGACATCTAGATAGGGATGACCTTACTCCCCAGTGGGTGCGACCCACGGAGCCTTGCTGCACCTCCCCTGTTTTAGCCATTCCCGGTTGATGAGGCTTGAGGCTACGATTACCTTTAGAGAACACATCTCTTAGAATGCTCATCGTCCACCTGACGATGTGCTGAAAGCATTCAATCCATACAAGTTCGTTCCGGGTTCGAACGAAACCGAAGGCATTATCTCGTTACACTCATTTTGGAAACATCCTCAGAGTTAACGACAATAACCCTTGCACTCTGAATCTTCATCTTCACTTGAGATTCACGACCTATCGTTAGTTTGGATCGATGTGGTTTTCGGATATCCAAATCTGGAAACCCGATCCCGGTCTCATCAAATCCAAACCGTGTCTTTTAAGGCCAAGTTGTTTTAAAGTTAAAACAATTCATTTCATTATCTGTATACCCACAAATAGATAATTCACAATATCACAGATAGATAATTCACAATATCATCATCAATAGATAATCCATAACACACAGCATTACTTATCTCATATCTGAGATTTCAAACCATTCAAGGCAAACAATATCATCCATCCATACATAAGCAAGGCTAAATAATCACACCATTTATAATTAATTTAAAATGAATTAAATTAATTATCTCATTTCTAATTAATTTAAAATGAATTAAATTAATTACTTCATCTCTAATTAATTTAAAGTAAATTAAATTAATTACTTCATCTTATAAATCCTGCTTACATATCCATTAATTAATTACAAATTAATTAATTAATCATTCTCTAATTTCCATCTTAATTAATCATCTTGATTAACTAACCTTTAATTACATTCAAGTAATTACAACTTTAATTAATTTCACTAATTAATTATCCTTAACCATTCAAAGTAATTTACCATTAATTACTTCATTAATTACATTAATAAATGATCCTTAATAAATTACTTCCATTAATTAATTAACTACAATTAATTACATTAATCCTTAATTAATCACATTAATTAATTAACTTTAATTATTCACTTCCATTTATCAACCTAAATCATATACAGGAATTTCCATCTTGAAATTTATTATCTTAATTAATTAACCTCTTAATTAATTATATAAATCCTTTTTTTAATTATACCAAGTAATACATCTTTAATTACTTCTACAAAGTAATTCTACTTTAATTACTTCCCATTAAGTAATTTCCTTTAATTAATTACATCTTGTAATTATACATTAATTACTTTGCTAAGTAATTATACTATTCAATTTCATTAAGTATTTATACTTAATTAACCATCAAATGGTTATCTTTAATTAATTTACAATTAATTATATTGAATCAATCACATTCTTTTGATTAATTACAATTGGATAACTTATTTCTTAATTGCCTTTAAACAAATTTATTAATCTTTAATTACAGATTAATTATTCTTTTAAAAATTAATTAATAAACCTTAATTATCAATTAATCAACCTTCAATTTCTTAATTGGTAAATTCCCAATTCATTAATCTCTAATTATTAGTTAATCAATCATAATCATTAATTAATTAAATAAATTAATTATTCTTAAATTATTCACTTAATTAACCTTTATCCTTAATTAATTAAATTAATTAATCATACTTAATTTCCTAATTAACTTAATTAATTCCAAGTTAATAAAGCTTCTTTAATTTAAGATAAACATTATCTTAATTACCATTTACATTTTAAAACCCTTTATCTTAAAATTAACTTTCTTAACATTTATATAGCAATGGTATAAAGATAGTTTTAACAAAATTTGTTTTAAATTTCAAAACTTTATATTTTAAAACTTTTTATAAAAACTGGATTTTAAATCTACTTCGGGTCATACCCGAATACTACTCGGGTTTAAACCCGAGTCTCCCCTACTACCATTCTTTTTAAACTTAAAGTTTAATTTTTACAGTTAAAAACTTACAGGCTTATCACCTATAACATACACGAGTACAAACCCGTGTCAAATACCCCAATTCCCGGTCCTCACTTCGAGTTTACCCCCCCAGACTCTCGAGCAACATACGAGAAAACTTCGTCTTCCCCAAGTTAAAACTACCCAGATACGAAATGCACATACACGTGCACAGGAGTTCGCCAGCGCTTCGATAATGGCCACCACCTTCAATATGTCGTCCTCGACCTATACGAGCATCACGAACATCCAAAACTAAGAAGCAATGACGAAAACGAAATCGAGCATTCCAGTTCGTACCTGGAACTCGACATGACCAGGAAAAAAATGCCTCGAACTCAAATCTCCGACCACCAGAATCGCTGCCATTCTGGCCTCGCACTCTCCATCCATCTACGAAGCCATACCCAACGTTCCATCGCACTCGAAACAATAGAGAAGATGAATCACTCAAATTTCCAGACTCGACTAAATTAGGGTAAAAATCTAGATCCCCTCGCCGATGACTCCACGGTGAACTATTCACCTCCACGCTAATTTTCCTAGCCTCGCAAATCACTAAAGTTCTTCTAGGCACAACCCTGACCTTCCCGATCACTTGGATTATCGGAAAATACCCAAAAACCCTTTTCTGGTTAACCATGGATTCCTCATTCAATTTAATGTTAAAAATTGTAACGACCCGATATTTTCAACCATTCACATCCATTATAAGTGTATAGGTAGACACTCATGCCGGAGTTGAATTGCTCAAAATACCGCGTTGTAATTAAAATTTGGCAAATCTCAGAATATACAGTGTTAACGGTAAAAAGTGAACGCTAACACCCGGTGTGTGTAATAGAATTGTGAAAGCACCACCCGTTGGTA
The DNA here is from genome assembly GCA_030737815.1 of Allium fistulosum. Taxonomy (NCBI): domain Eukaryota; kingdom Viridiplantae; phylum Streptophyta; class Magnoliopsida; order Asparagales; family Amaryllidaceae; genus Allium; species Allium fistulosum. Next base: position 1,393,039,485 of record CM060902.1, read on the forward strand.
CGGGAACAGAATATAAGCTGAAAATAGCAGAAAAACGGTAAATGAACAACAGATTTATAGTGGTTCGGCCCGTAATTGAGCCTACATCCACTTTATAGTCTTTTATTGCTGATTCGGTTACAATTTGATACAATATCCCTCTGAATACAATACAATTTAATCATGAAATCATTCTTGACTACTAGCTCGATCTTTAATGATGAAACTCGACGAATCCGTGTTGGATGTTAAGAGCTCTTCTCGAAGATCGTTGTAGTGTCTCGAATGCTTGAAGATCTTTGATTGCTGAATGAGAGGAGGCTTCAACAGCGTAACGGCGCTTGGAGAAATGAATGGCCAAAAAGTCCTTTCCATGTTGGAAGTGATGGGGTATTTATAGAAGCTGATCTGGACTTAGGAAATTTCTCCAAGTCTTTAAGTCGTCGCCGACTTAGTATAGGTCGCTGCCGGTTTATGATAGGTCGCTGCCGGTTTATCAGTTCCAACACTTCCCTAGTAGTTCACCTCCTCTTCTGGTTTTACGTTTAAGTCCTAAGTCGCTGAAGACTTAAGGTAAGTCGGTGACGAGGTAAAGGTGTATAAGGTTAGATCGGCGACGAGCTAAGGGATTGGGTTGTTCTGGGCCCATCCTGTGGCTGTCTTTGACAAGTATTAAGTCGTAGCCGACTTATCAGACCTTAACTCGTAAGGCCTTAACTCGCAGCCTTTAAGTCGTAAACCTACTAAGTCGTAACTCGTTAGGTCGGAACCTCCTTAAGTCGGAGCATTTCATAACTCGGAATCTTCCTTAGGTCGTAACCTTTAGTTCGCAGTACTACTAGGTCGCGGAGTCTTTAGGTCGCAAGCTTCCTTAGGTCGCGACTTCCCTTAGGTCGTGACATTCCTGTAGCCTTAGGTCGCTGGGCAAGTTAAGTCATAAGTCGTTAAACTTCTTAACTCGTAGGTCGTTGAGTCAGACCATTCCTTAGGTCGGAGCCTGTTGAGTCGTAGGTCATCTAACTGTTAACTCGTTAAGTCTGCAAGTTCCCATAGGTCGGCAATCTGTTAACTCGGCAGGCCTTGCTAACTTACAATTTGCTAGGTCGGTAGGCTTCTTTAAGTCGGCAAGCACCTTAAGTCAGCCAGCATCCTAAGTCGGCATACCTCTTAAGTCGGCAGCTCTTCTCAGTAGTTAGATCGGCAACTGTTGGGTCAGAGCTTTCCTTAGGTCGTAGCCTGTTAAGTCGGAGATCTTGTTAACTCGGAGCTTTCCTTAAGTCGGTTACGCATTTAGCTTGTTAGGTCGTCTTCTGTTAAGTCGCGAATCAGAGGATTAACATTTGCCCCTCGAAGTGTGTGCCTAAGTCATAGGTCATATACTTCGATTTTCTTAACCTGCTCTTTGATTAGGTCGGAAGCGAATTAACAGAGGTCTTAGGTCGGCAGCGTACAAGTCGACTCACCTTCCTGCGAATAAATAGTTAAGTCATCCTTCCTCTTCCTCACTCATTCTTCTTCTCGATTCGGCCATTGACGCGATTTAGAGCCCTCAGAGATAAATTCCATCCATTCAATCGTCGATTATCCTCCTGTCATATATCGTAAGTTGATCTGATCCGAGCTTATCCATGCCTACTGTCGAATCGATAACTCCTCAGTCTTCGACTTCCATTTGTTCTTAAATGCTGCGGTTCATTATGTATAACCCTTCGACTGTTTCGCAATTGCCATTGATCACGTTGCAGTTGTGGTGTGGCAATAATATGTCAGATTCGCAGCAAATCCGAGGCGATTCGAATTGGCTTTTCGGGGTGATCCAATGGTGTAATGGAATTAGGATCGTCATTGACTGCGAGGTCATTGGGCTAACGAGTTAAAAGTTATGGATGGAAGTGGGTTGATGTACTGACTCGGTCATGACTTAGCAATTTCACTGATTTAAGTCGGAACCGACTCAGCGATTTTATGCATCCTAGGTTTTGAGTCGCCTCCGAGTTAGGACTTGGGATTTCCTGCTGCCTTGAACTAGTTTTTTGCTTCTTTATTCGACCTAAGACTCGGGGACTGCTGACCTTGACCCATAGGGAATCTCTTAAGTCGTCACCGAGTTAATACTTGGGTTTTCAGCAACTAAGCAGATGACTTTTAAACTTTGCCTGGACTTTGAACTGTTGAACTATAAACCGTGTTGCATGCATTTTACATATTGCTTCAATTTTGCAAACTAACAATCCTGCTTAATACAACATTCACAGAATACTGGGACGAATATACTGTCACTGACTGCCCATATCGAATGACAGATTAGTTGGTAAAGAGAAAGTTAAATTAAATGAATATGAATGAGATGCTGTACAATAACCGATTCAAGTGAAGTATTAAAACAAAATCATAATAGTCAAATGAAACTGACTTGTCTGTATTAACACTGCACTTGATCATTGACAAGTTCTGAAATTCTGTAATCGATTGATTGTCAACTAATTTAATTCCAGTTATGCTTGTCTTTTATTTTCATTAGTTTTTGCACAACACTTCACACTTTTAGGGAACGTGCACCTTCACATTTGAACATTCAGCTGATTGTGTAGAATGTCTTCTCCACAAGAAGGAATAGAGCAAGCTGAAGATGTATTTCCAGTTGCTATCCCGCTAAACGATCCTCCAGAGAGGACTCCTACTACTTTGAGCCATAAAGCCTTTCGTCAACTATGCATCCAGTTTGGCATTGCTGAAGCTGACGCTTTGCTTCCCGAAACAAATGATACTGCTGACAGGCCGCCCTGTGGCTTCGTTGCAGTTAACCGCCAAATGTGCTTGAGCGGAGCTATCCCCCCATTCAATGACTGCATTCGAGAACTTCTTCTCCAACTATCTATTTCCCCTTTTCAGTTACATCCCAATGGCTACGCCATCTTGCTGGGACTATGCGTGCTTTTTAGGAGAACGCTGGGCCGCTTTCCTACCTTCGGAGAAATTCGCTATCTTTGTACTTTTACCAAAAATAAAGATCATCCCTCCATCATAGTTGTAAGGAGTGCGAGAAATCGTAAGCTGATCACCGGCCTCCCTGAAAGTGTTCATAGTTTCCTGAGCCCGTTCTTCTATGTTCGTTGTCCCCCGGGATTTTACGCCATTTGGAGAGTGGGAAGTACGATTATCTATCTTTTCCCTGTGTTTTTCTAAAATTCTTCGAAGTTCAAATTGTCAAGTGCTAACTTCTTTCTCTATTGTTTCAGCACTTCCTTCCCCCTCTAGGGAATCTCGTCACAAGACTACCTTTGAGAGGCTTATGGCCGTACCGGTTGAGGAGAGGAGCGTTCAATTTCTATTGAGAGATGAGTTCCTCCACGAATTTGGACTCTTACATCCTTCCCGTTCCACTCAGCCACATGAAGTCCCTGATTCTCCTACTAAGGAGTCAGATGCCCCTGTTCCTGCTAGAGAATTTTTACAGCAAAATCTTACCGCTGAGACTCCATTGGTAAAGTGTTCTACTTCTACCGACATTGCTGGACCGTCCAGTAAGGTAGCACTTGCCCCAGTTGTTGAAGAGGAGGAAAATCTTCACACTCTTGAAAAGACGGCTGAAGTGGAAGTTGAAAAAGAGAATTCTCCCCTGCACCATGGCGATGATACTTTCGACAGTCTGAGCGACATCATGATAACCTCTCAGGAGCTCTTTAAAGATGATGTTTCTAAAGTGGTTCCTCCTGTTATCGAAGCAACTTCTTCTTTGCAACAAACCACAATGCCTTCCACACAACTTATTGCCATTTCTACACCCAAAAGTGGTTTGTAGTCTGACGCGCGTAGCTTGCACATCACACACACTTAGAACTTTGGCACTTATATGCACTTAGCTTCTTCAACTTAAGGATTTCTAAAACTGGTCTTTTTCTTCAATTTCAGGTTCTCTGATGGGGCGAAGCGGCTCTTACTACAACAAATTCCAGCGTTACGGAAGCCGTGAGGCTTATGACTTTAGGAGTTATATCAGTGCCGTGAAAGAAACTGATGAGGAGAGAGCTGCTCGAAAGGCTCATGAGAGGCGAGCTCATGAAGAGCGTCGCCGGAGAGAGGATGAGGAATACTATGGGAGTAGAGACGAGCGACGTGACTCTTCCCGCAGAAGCGACGACCCTTATAAAAGGAAATCTTACGATGATAAGGGGAAGAGTCACACTTCTGATGATTCCAGTAAACGTACCAGACTTGGTGAGAAAGACACATCTAACATCTCGGAAAAGACTACCGCTTCTGTTCCTCCTAATACATCTTCCGGTTCTCCTGCCCTTAAGGAGTCTGACATCCAGACCATCATTAATAGGCCACAGTACCAAGCTGGAGATGGTCCTCCCACACTCCAGAGCCGATTTCCGAATTGGTGTCTGAAAGGAGTGCGTTTTGATTTGGACTTGGTCCCCATTGATAAGCAGGCGATGCTGAAAAATGTCGATGCTGTAAAGCTTGACATCGAAAGAATGTCTGGGTGGCAGAAGCTGGTTGATGAACTTCAAAGAGTCAACCATCTGAATCTTGAAGCGATGATGACCATGGAAAATGATAAGTCTGAGTGGGATAAATGGCGTAAGCAGCATGACTCGGAGATGAAAAGCATTAGCGATGGTTATGTGAAGCTCGAAGCTGAAGTTGAAAGACTTAAAAAAGAGCTTGCTACTTCTTCCACTTCTTATTCTCAGAAAGAAGAAATGCTTCAAAAACAAGTTCGAGACGCCCACGCTGCTCAGAGAGATACTGAAGTCAAACTTGAAGCAGAACAACATGTTACTAGAAAATATCGTGATGACGCTGCTCAACTTCAGGAGAAACTCAGCTCTCGAGACTTAGAAATTGCTAGGCTACAATCCCAGTTACTGAAGGCTGAAAGAGAACGTGATGAAGTTCTCTCTGGTAAAGCTGCAGCCGAAGAATCCCATAGGGCGACCATAGCCACCGTTGACGCGACTTTGTTTGACTTTTATATGCATTGTGTCCTGGGGCGTGGGAGCCTTTCATTTTTGGGACCAGAGTATGAAGTCACCTTAGCGGAGGTATGGGAGGCAATCATTGACTTATTTGGTGGTGCTGGATATTCTGAAACAGATCTTCAAGCTACCTACTTAAGTGAGAGCGATCGCGATGCCCTTGCCAAAGGAAAAGAGCAGCTCGTCCGAGTGCGGGCCGAAGCGACGGGAGAGAAGCTTCCTGAGAAAGAAACACCCCCTATTGCTCCTGCTTATACTTCGGCTTTAGCTCATGCGGATATTGCTGGCTCTAGTTCTCATTCCACGCCTCCCGCTAAGGTTGACACAGAAACTGTAACCACCCCTACAGAGGAAGAGGCAATGAAAGACTTCCAAGCTCGGGAATTTGAGATTGATCTCGCTAAACCGGCTTCTCCAGGTAACTTTGACGATTCACGGTCTTCTTTTTTCTCGGAGAATACTGATTTTAATTTCTTTTATTATGCAGCAGTCGTGCCGGAAACTGCACCAAATCTTCCTTCTTCAGCTGTCGTTCCTCCTCCTTCTCAAGTTATACCTCTTCCAGCTTCACAACCAGGTTCACAGGAAGAACCAATAGCAGCCCTTCAGGGTTTAGACGAACCACTTGCTTCCGAAGAACAGAAGGCAGAAGGTCTGGAGGATAGCGAGAAGACCCCGGAGCAATCTTTTGATTATGACACAAAGCTTTCTACATTTCTTGCTCCGGGGAGTGAGTCTTCTTCCAAGAAGAAGGGGAAACGTGTGGTTTCGAAGAAAGGAAAAAAGAGTTCTTCTGCTGCTGGGAATGAGGCAGAGATTGATCCGGCTGAGTCTCTTTCTCCTTCTTCTCCGACACGGCCTACGAAGCTAATTACCAGGCCGGGTAAAAACTCCAAGGGTGGGAAGAAGGGGAAATGAGTTCGATTTTTGCATTTTCTGCTTTTTGTATTGACCGGGGATTGTGCGGATATCGGTCTCCGCTTCTTTTTGTAACCTGTACAATGTAAAAATTTCTCATAGTGTTGAAATAAATAGATAATTTTCTTGTACAAATCCTTGTGTATGTAGGAATACATCTGTTTTTCATTTGAAGTATAGAGTAAACGATTCTTTTCACTTGTACAAATTTTTTGTCTGTGTTTCAAGAACGCATTTACTCCACATCTTTATTACGTGATATTGCAATGAACTTGTGGTATGTTGCTTGTATATTACTTTTATTAATGTAACTGAATTGTATAGTGTTGCCCCCATACCACAAGTATATTGTAATATTTCTTGATTTCACAAGACCGATACTCTTATTTTAGAGAATAACTTTCCACTTTTTCAGGGAAGAATTATTCTGCTTTTAATAGAGTATATCTTGTCTTTGGAGAAATTTTTATTTTCTTTTTCTTCCTGAAGAACACTTTGACTTCTGGGAATGATCACTTTTATTTGTTTGAAAGTGAATTTTCCTGCACAATGAAATGAGCTTCTGAAGAAGGTTTTGATTTTCGTGCCCCAGTAAAGGGTTTATTTTTGGTACTTCAAGCAGGGTGAAGTACGCCTCTGAAGAGGTCTTTTGGTCTCCGAAGAGAAGCGATTTTGGTCTCCGAAGAGAAGCAGTTTTGGTTTCCGAAGAGAAGCAGTTTTGGTCTCCGAAGAGAAGCAGTTTTGGCATTTCATCTCTGGTGAAGTGGGTCTCCGAAGAGAAGCATTTTGCACTTCTACACGGGTGAAATGTGCCTCCGAAAAGGGATTGTGCCTCCGAAGAGGGCTTGTGCCTCCGAAGAGGGCTTGTGCCTCCGAGGAGGGCTTGTGCCTCCGAAGAGGGCTTATGCCTCCGAAGAGGGCTTGTGATTGCCTGGAAGTTACTTTCTCATGGTCGGAGGGGTCCACGGGACAAGCGTAAGTCGTTCGATTGGATGTTTGTTTGTACAAACGATCGCAATCGATTAACAAGGTGCCCCTTTTTGGTAGTCCCACCGATCTTTTTGATTGAGGAAAGCTCTCCATTTATTGGCGTGCCTCGTTAGAGGGCTTTGTTGACCCTTGGGAAGGAGCATCAGTTGGTTGGTGTGCCAGGAAGGTTGCGTCTTAGGGGCAAGTAGATCCATGGGATGGACACAAGCTGCCTGATCGGATGCATCACAATCAGCTAGCGAGGGTCTTATTCCTTCTGCTTGGGAAGGTATCCCTTTAGTGGATCTACTTGCTTTCCTGTTGAGAGGCATACCTCCCTTTGGCTGCTTCCATGTTTGCCCACTCATGCTGTATCATCATCCACCAATCTGCGATCCTTTATCATCGTTTCCAAGCGCATTTTTCTTTCTCTTGCAAGTAAATTGCTTTATCCGAAGAAGTAGACTTCACTGTTGAATGACTCCACAGAGTAAACGCAAGTTATTTGGTTGGATGCCTTTTTATATCAACGATCGCAACCAGTTAACGAGGGCTTGACATAGTGGAGCCGTCAACTTTTTATGTGAAGCTCATCTTGTATGGGATTTGAGTTTGAAATTTATGTTGCTTGAAATTTGCTTTAATAAATGATTTGCAAGGCTCGCTTAGCTTTGCGATGGGTGAGCTTTGCTTTAATGACCTGCAGTATTAGATTGATATTTCAGCAATACATTTAGAGTATTTACACATCGAAATATAACAGGCATTTTATAATAGAAAACATAATGCATAGTTTTTCATTATTGAGTCACGCTGATTTCTCAGCGGTTTACAATGCAGAAATTACACATCCATCATTATCTTTACAAATTCAAGCAATGCAGTTAAGTAAAATGAATGCTAGTTATTGTTGTTCCAGAATCTCCAAGCTGGATTTCCATTTGTGCTTGATTCATAGCTTTTGGATTTTTATGCCAGAGAAAGTGAGAGGTGCCCCAGTCGCAGTTTTGTGGGTAATTAGTAGTCATCCCAACTTCCGCTTGCTGGGTATGGTCCCCCTGTGATAGCATTAATGACAAGCTTTTCTGAATCTTGCACTGCAGTGTTGTTGTGAGAATCGGATTGATGGGTAGGGTGTTGTTGATCCCGAGTGGATGGGGTTGGATCGACTCCGCTCCTTTTAACGTATTGTTGGAGTTTACCCTGCTCTAGCAATTCTTCAATCACCTTCTTTAATTCGCGACATTGGTCAGTGTCATGACCAGGTTGATTGTGAAATTGGCAGAATTTTCCATTACGCTTTGCCCCTCTCGACATCTCAGGCGGCTTAGGATACCTGACAACGTCCTTTGTTGCAAAAAAGATATTTCTTGGTGTATCAGTTAAAGGAGTAAAGTCCGAAGGATTAAAGCGGCGAGGTTTCTTTTCATTTCCCTGGCTTTTTCCTCCTTCATTCTCCCTTTTCTGACTTTCAGATTCTCTTTTCTTAGGTGGGACATTGTCATTGTTAGTCTGGGCAGTAACCACTTTCGATGTTGCAGAAAGGCTTTCAAGGCGAATGAACTCATCGGCCTTTTTATAAAATTTATCAAGTGAGTTTGGTTCTTTCATCTTTAACCATATCCCAAATTCACTCGATTTATCAATGGCTCTCATCAAATAAGTCAGGATCAAGCGTGGTTCTGCATTTTCTACTTCGGCTAAAGCTATATTGAAACGGCTCAAGAAGGATTTGATTGATTCTCCGGGCGCTTGTTCAAGGTTAGACAGTGACATTATATCCTTAGCTTTTGAAGCATACAATCTGAACTGTTCTTTAAACTTTTGCGTTAAGTCGGAGAATTTATCTACAGACCGAACTGGAAGCTTTGTGAACCAAAGTAAAGCCACACCTTCTAGGTATACCGGAAAGTATCGACACTTGATCTCGTCTGATGCTCTTGCACCAGTCATATGCCAATCGTACTTGTAGAGGAAATGATTAGGGTCACTGGTTCCCCTATAGGCTTGGATAGTAGGAGGTGCAAATTTCCTTGGAAACTCCGCTCTTAGGATCCTTTCAGTAAACGGAGTTCTGCTTGGCGCAAATCCCCAGTCAGCCTCATCCTCTTCCCTTTGCATGCTCTCTTTCATGATGCGGCCAACCATTTCAGACAGGTACTCCTTATTGTTCAAAGTCACCTCCGGGAAAGTATTAGTTCTTCCCTCGGAATTTTGCCCGGGCATATGCTCATGACAAGTTGGTTGCGGCATAGAACCATCAGCTTGGAAAGGTGGCATTTCAGGAAGAGTAGTTCGACGGTTTTCTGGTTAATCTATCCATCATCAAAGCGTTTTGAGTTTCAATTTGTTGGTATAATCCAGAAACTGCGTCATCCAATTCAGCCCTGGTGACCCCAACGGTTGGAGTTGCTTGGTCTGTTATTGGGGAAGCGGAAGTTCCTTCGTGAGCGTTTCCGGATCTGATAGGTCTGCCTCTTCTTCCAGGAGCCATTATTTCAGATCTGGTTTTTAAAGAGAGGTTCTTTTTATGAATCTTTGCGAAGCAACGGTGGATGATCGCCTGAGTTGGGTTCTCAGTGAAAGCACCAAAATGTTAACGGTAAAAAGTGAACGCTAACACCCGGTGTGTGTAATAGAATTGTGAAAGCACCACCCGTTGGTACGGGAACAGAATATAAGCTGAAAATAGCAGAAAAACGGTAAATGAACAACAGATTTATAGTGGTTCGGCCCGTAATTGAGCCTACATCCACTTTATAGTCTTTTATTGCTGATTCGGTTACAATTTGATACAATATCCCTCTGAATACAATACAATTTAATCATGAAATCATTCTTGACTACTAGCTCGTTCTTTAATGATGAAACTCGACGAATCCGTGTTGGATGTTAAGAGCTCTTCTCGAAGATCGTTGTAGTGTCTCGAATGCTTGAAGATCTTTGATTGCTGAATGAGAGGAGGCTTCGACAGCGTAACGGCGCTTGGAGAAATGAATGGCCAAAAAGTCCTTTCCATGTTGGAAGTGATGGGGTATTTATAGAAGCTGATCTGGACTTAGGAAATTTCTCCAAGTCTTTAAGTCGTCGCCGACTTAGTATAGGTCGCTGCCGGTTTATGATAGGTCGCTGCCGGTTTATCAGTTCCAACACTTCCCTAGTAGTTCACCTCCTCTTCTGGTTTTACGTTTAAGTCCTAAGTCGCTGAAGACTTAAGGTAAGTCGGTGACGAGGTAAAGGTGTATAAGGTTAGATCGGCGACGAGCTAAGGGATTGGGTTGTTCTGGGCCCATCCTGTGGCTGTCTTTGACAAGTATTAAGTCGTAGCCGACTTATCAGACCTTAACTCGTAAGGCCTTAACTCGCAGCCTTTAAGTCGTAAACCTACTAAGTCGTAACTCGTTAGGTCGGAACCTCCTTAAGTCGGAGCATTTCATAACTCGGAATCTTCCTTAGGTCGTAACCTTTAGTTCGCAGTACTACTAGGTCGCGGAGTCTTTAGGTCGCAAGCTTCCTTAGGTCGCGACTTCCCTTAGGTCGTGACATTCCTGTAGCCTTAGGTCGCTGGGCAAGTTAAGTCATAAGTCGTTAAACTTCTTAACTCGTAGGTCGTTGAGTCAGACCATTCCTTAGGTCGGAGCCTGTTGAGTCGTAGGTCATCTAACTGTTAACTCGTTAAGTCTGCAAGTTCCCATAGGTCGGCAATCTGTTAACTCGGCAGGCCTTGCTAACTTACAATTTGCTAGGTCGGTAGGCTTCTTTAAGTCGGCAAGCACCTTAAGTCAGCCAGCATCCTAAGTCGGCATACCTCTTAAGTCGGCAGCTCTTCTCAGTAGTTAGATCGGCAACTGTTGGGTCAGAGCTTTCCTTAGGTCGTAGCCTGTTAAGTCGGAGATCTTGTTAACTCGGAGCTTTCCTTAAGTCGGTTACGCATTTAGCTTGTTAGGTCGTCTTCTGTTAAGTCGCGAATCAGAGGATTAACATACAGTAAATAAATATAATCACAGATCACAGACACAGAGTAAAATAATGCAGCGGAAGTAAAAGAAATAGTAGTTCATGAAGCTACTATGAAAATATATCAGAGTCATAAGATACAACATAAGAAATAAAGTACAGCAGAAGTCTCAATACAATAACCAAGTACAGGCTGAATAGAACAACGGAACCAAAGTTGATAGAACAAGACTAGCAAATAATCTCCAGTGATTCAAATCTCCAGAAGGTGGAAATCCAAATCTGTGAATACTCAGGCTGACCCGAGCGTAAAGCAAAACACAAAACACTCGAGTCAGGACAATATATACTTATATAATGTAAACCAACTCAAGTGAACTGTAATAAAGGTACAAGTAACTTAGAAGATGCTTGGGACCGCCCATCCTCTAAGGATCCGTTAAACTATCTACTATGTAGTAATATTCGATATTATAATAGTGTCTAAATAAGTAAAGTATAATCATATAGAAAATAGCGTTAAGGGGATGGAGAACCTTAACGCGGTCGGATCTTAAAATCATAATCGTAGTAAAGCTCGATATGGTAGGTGACACTGCACAACTAGGCAATGCCAGGGTAGATATACCAATTACACACACGGACTGATGGATACGCATAGCAGCCACTACCGTTCCACCTCGAACAACATTCCCAAATCGGAGGATGGCCATCTAATCAATCACAAGTAAGAGTATAATATCGAAGAAATGTGTCCGAGAAGAGGTGCTACCTCACTGGTCCGAGATCGCTCCTGTTTTAGCCACCTTATGCCAACTCACGGGAGTTGGGTCTACGTAACATACCTTAAGAACGTCGCCACCATCCTACTTCATTCTAGAATCTCCACCGCGTACACAGTTGCCAAAGTGGTTTTCGGTAAGACAGAGAGTATGTCCATATCCGATCCCGGTCTCTTTAACAACCCAATGTTATTATAACCCATAGTTATAACTTTTAAAAACAATACTTTACTTCAAAATAAAATATCATTTCAAACCATATCTTTATCAAAATAAAGATTAAATCAATTCCAAACCATATCTTTATCAAAATAAAGATTAAATCAATTCCAAACCATTTCCATATATTTAAATTTTCATATAATTTCAAATCATTTTAATATAATAAAATATCATATCCTTACAAAACTTCATTTCAAATCATTTTAATAAAATAAAATATCCTATCAGTTCAAATCCAAATATTCAACTTGAAATACCTTTTAAATTCAAAGATATCGTTCATTTACTATCATTTCAAATCACCTTTAAATAGTTTATATTCCAATCAAAATAATTCATTTAAACCTTTTAAAAGTGTAATTATTATATTTTCAAATCAAGTATTCAATTTCCAAAGTTTCAAACCATTCTGAGTTCGTTTACTAAGTCAAAAACCCTAATTATTAAAATTTCAGCATTTCACAGCATTTAAAACAACTGCTATAAGTTATATTTGAAAACATTTTTAATTCAGCAAAGACAGCACTTAAAACTGCTGTTAAAACTCAGTTTTAGTTGAATTATAGTTCAAAACAGAAAAGACAACATTTCAGAAGTGCTGCGGTAGTTTAGATTTCAAAACAAGGGTTAAATTTAGTTTCAGCAAAGACTGCAGACCACTATAGCATTTCCAGAGAATGCTATAATAGGCCTGAGTTCAATATTAGCCTATAAGTTCAATTACAGCAACTACAGCATTTCAGAAATGCGGTAATAGCTCTTTTTACACAATTTTAGTTCAAAACAGAATCTATAGCATTTCTGAATGCTATTAAAAGTAGATTTCAGGTGTTAGTGTATTTCCAGCAATTAAATAACTTCAATTTAAAACACATAAACATTTTAAAAATCATATTTTAACATTTAAAATGTTCATTTACATATCATTTAACATGTATCTTTTTCACAATAAATTTCTTATAATTAAATCCAATTTTCAACAATTTACTTAATAAATTTAAGTGTAAAAGTTTCCAATTCTTCACATTTCAACAAATAACTTAACACTTCAAATTTAAATTACCATTTCACAAATTTAACTAAATTTCCAATTTTATTTAATTAACTTAAACCTTTAATTAAAAACAAATTTCACATTTCCAAGTCAAGTTATATTTTAAAAGATCACTTTTAAACATTCATTTATTTAACCACTTAAATTCATAGAAAAATCAATAATACTTTAATAAATCACTTAAATTCAAATTTAATCAAATTATCATATTTACCATTTCCAAATAAAATTTAATATCCATTTTATTTATATAACCTAAATATCACTTTTAACCAAAATTCCAAATTTCCAACTTAAGTTATATTTCAAAAATCCAGTTAAACCATTCATTAATTACATTTTTAACACATAGAAAAATCATAATTTCTTTATTTTAAAAACATTTCAAAATCTATTTAAATCAAATTTCATAAATTTATAATTTTTAAAATACTTAAAAATATCCAAAACACTTTATAAAATAACCACGGGCCTGTATATAATTTTCTAACTTAGGTCAAGTGATATGGATATGTATCATTTCAATCCGTAGTTAAAAAAAAGAAAAATCCGGGTTCTATCATTTCAAACCCGCAATCCCAAGTTAAAATAATTTTAAATAAAAATTGTTCAGGCCTATCATTTCAGCCCATAACGATTTTTCCCTATTCTAAAGTCCGTTCGGGTATGTATCATTTCAACCCATAGTGATTCTAATCTACAGGGAACTTGCAATGGTGATAACAGATATAAATAACAGAATAACATTAAATAACAGTAACATATGATATAACAGGTATAATAACAGGTGTGAACATCATATGATAATAATATAAGCATATAAAACTTGATAATATATTTCTACAGATTCGCAGGGTGTCAATTTACTAGTTATATAGGTACATATTGTCTGGTGAGAATAACTCACCTTTTTATGCTGGAGATATCAATTAGAATGACACAACGGATCCAGAAGGCACGACCTTTGATTTGAGTGGAGAAAATAGCCAAGATATCATCTTGTAAACAATACCCAAACAAGACAAAACAATATAGCACATGAATATACTTAACATAAAACAATGTTGAACAAATTGAAATACAAAGCAATAAAGACAAGACTTTGCCTTTACCATTCAAATGCTTGACCATAGGGGATCAAGTGCTCAGCCATGATGTGTTTGGGCTCAGGTTAGCATCATATAGGTCAGGTTTAGCACACCTAAGCATGGCAACATGAAGTGATGTGAAGGGTAGGAGATGCAACATGAAGAATATCAATGGACAAGGCAAATAGGTGAAGTTTTGGTCACAACAAGGCTCGACTTGGTCATTGCTTGGCTCAACCATGCATGGTACAGGTCTGGACAGTGGAGGGTGATGGTGCAGCAGCAGCCAAAGGTCATGTAGTTGCTGGTGGTGGTGGTTCTAGGGGTGGCCAAGGTGATAGATGAAGGTGGTGGTGAAGCATATGTGGTTTAGGCATTGTTTGGAAGGGTTTTTGTGCAATTTTGTGGTGATAACTTAAATGGATGGGCATGGCTTGTCATGGTCAGTGGAGGAGGAGGAGGTGCTGCTGTAGATGGTGGTGGGGCTGAAGGTGGAGAGGATGGTGGAGATGAAGGTGGTAGAGGCCAAGCAAAGCTAGAAGAGGAGGAAGGCAAAATCAATGGAAATTGTGAAGTAAAGAAGAGATAAAGGAAGAAGATAAGAGGAGAATGGAAGCCATATTTATTTAGGGTTTAGGAGCTTTGGAATTTCGTGAATGAGAGAAAAAAAAGTGGCGGCTGAAGAAATGAGGAGATGTTGCCAATTGAATGAAAAGTTAGGTTAAAAAGTAGAAGGGTTAGAAAATAAAAGGGCCTTAGGAAGATAGAAAGTTTAAGGCCTTTCAAATTTCTTTAATTCATTTTTATAAGTTTATATTTTTGATAATAACAGAAATTCCAGTTAAAAATTCGAAAATTTGATAAAATATAAAAATATATATAATATTTATTGATTATATAAAGTAGAATTAAGGAAAATAGTTAAAACAGTGAACTAGACTAGAAAATTTTGAAATTGAATAGAAAAATTTTTAGAAAATTCATATGGGCTTGCAATATATTTTTAAACATAAATAATATATAAAATAAAAATATATTCACAAAATAAATATTTAAAATTTAATTTACATATAATTTTTAATGAAGAAAATAGCAGAAAATAGGAAAACAGCCTTTAAAAATGAAAAATAAATACAGTAAATTTTGGAAAAATACTATTATCAATTTAAAAACATAAAAAGACAAAATATACATAAAAAACATATTAACACATATTAAAACAAAATATAAGAAAGAAAATATGATTTAAAAAAATTTAAAATAGGCAAAATTGCACAAATAAACAAATTATACTAAAAATTGAAGTACATAACTTTTACATTTTAACTCCGTTTTCAACGAAACGAAAAGTAGTGTTCAAGTTATTAAATCTATTTTCATAATAAAAGATAAAATTTATAATTTCAAACTATTAAAAATTTAAACTTAAAAGTCAAAGTTTGACTATTGACCAAAATTCACATTTTCAGGAAATATTAAATTTAGTCATATTTGGAATTCTAATCCACATCAAAGTCAAAGTTTATATTTAAAATAACAAAATTTATTCTTTTCATAAATAAAGCTTTTGAATCTGGAAAAATCAATTAAAAAAATATTTGAAAAATACAGGGTTGTTACACTCTCCCCCACTCAAAACTTTTCGTCCCCGAAAAGGAACGAGGTACGGGAAAGCACAGAAAAAGATAGAATGAAATAGAATTAAGACAAGATGATAAGACGATTGGAATTACACCTGATAATTATTGTTATAGGTAAGTTTAACAAGATGGAGGTGATCAAATCAAGAATATAAGCACGAAAAAGATCCTCTAGAGTCTGAATCTCCCTTTCACTTGACCGACAGTCTATGAATGGAAAAACAGTGTTCAGATCCAGATGAGTAACAAAGATTATCATAGATTACAGAAAGATTTCTAAATAGACTGGTATAAGCAATAGCCTTCCCATTCTGTAACAAGATAAGGGAAATAAGGACAACCAAAAGATAGTTTGGAAAAAAAATAAGATAATAAACTTGAAACCATAATGCTTTGAAATCATAACAATTTTAGGGATGTTTATCATTTGGAAATCATACTACTAAAATCATAACACATTGGAAATGTTATAAGAAAAAACATAATACTTAGAAAATCATAACACCTTTTAAAATAATCTTCATTTAAAATATTTTAATTCAAGGTCAAATAATATTCATTTTAAAGTTGTAACATTTCTAAGTTCATTCAATTATAAAATTTCCAAAACATTGTATTTTCAAAACAGCAGCACTTATAAAATGCTACAGTAGATATATTAGTATTTCAAATCAGTTTTATTCCAGAAATATTCATTTGGATATTATTTAACTTATGACTTATTAAAACAAACTTTTATGAATGGAATATCCAAATTAAACTATACTTCATTTATTAAGTTAAAAGTTCACTATTTTAGTTAGCTCTTAATTTAACACATAGCCTAACTCTTTATTTAAAATACCCATTTCACAAATAGATATTCCTTTAATAAGTTACACTTAAAATTCCATTTGAAAACCAAATTCTCAATTATCAATTTTTAGTGATGTTAAAATACATTTTAACTATTTAAATCATAATCATTCATTTTTCAAAACATATCTATTTCATAAATAAAATATTTATATAGCAAATATAACAATCAAATTTCTTTACACATTTATTCATTTAGACATCAATTAAACTATGAATTCAAGTTAAATAAACTTTATTACAAAATGTCTAATTCAAATGTATTTTATTTTATCTATTCAAAGATACATTATTTATTATACAACATATTCATTTTAGGAAATAACCTTTATTAAATTCTTAGGTTAGACTTAAGGTTCCATATTAAATCAAATTTGATTATTAAGTTATTTAAATAAAATTTCTTTAAATTCCTTTTTCACTATTTACCTCTGTTAATCTTTTATAACTAAAATTTAAGTGTATAACATTTATTATAACCACTCAAATTTTATTTATAAAATCATTTCTGTACTGCAAATTATCCAATTACATTGTTAACTTCAAAAAAAATTTAAGGTAAGTTATATTTGAATGCAATTGTATTATACAAATAAAACTTTCCAATTCAATTATCTCAAGTTTGAATCATTTATCCAAATTTTTATTTTTTCTTCTTATAATTGAAATTATTCTTCAAGATAAAATTTAAGAATTTGAATCTTCGAACATCTTCGAACCATTTGGAGATAAGTAATTATATATACATAATATGTTAAATCAAATTTAAATCATATATCTATATATATATTATAATCCAGTCATATTTTAGAAATTCAAATCAATTAGATTTTCCAAAACAAAGCTGTAGCAAGACTACAGAATGGTTTCTTCACTTCGAAACTCGAAAATGAACGTCGATGATGCTGCAGTCATCACCGAAATTATTTTCCAGCGACAAAGAGAAGAGCACTAAATTTTTAAACTTTAAAATCCTTTAGAGACAAATTTTTATTCAAAATACTTTAAATAATATCCTTTTAAAAATTTTAAACACAAGGTTTGAAACCATCGGAAATTAAATTCTTTAACTTTCTTGTTTTAAATTCATTTCAGTTCCCAAATAAATTTATAAACAACTATTTATAAATTCATTTGTAGAACAATAAATGATAAATCAAGTATTATCATTTCAAATTATCAATTTAAATCAATTTATTAAGTTCCATAAAATTATATATCCAAATTTATTTCATAAACCAAATTTTAAAATAATATTGTGTCAGTTTGTTCTGTCAAAGTGTTTTAGAAATCCTATCGATAGCGTTGATCAGACGAATCGATCGGAAACCCAAATCAACATCAACAACTCAAACAACACAATATAAAACAAAACATTAATTTACAAGTACAGTTCAAAATGTTTGGAAGATAGATTGGAACAAAAGACAAGATGATTAAACAGAGTAGAGAGATGGGTAAGCTTAGATAAATCGCGGACAACCTTAACCGGGTCAACCGTGACTTAATGGATAAGATCAAATGTGGATTTTCTGGGGTAAATCTACCTTCGATCTCAAGAGATAGAGTTTGGAATAACAAAAGATATTAGAATCTAAACCAAGGATAAATATAAATCTCTGGTTAATCGATGCAGATTGTAAAGGATTTTCACCCTTTTACAAGAAAATTAGAATATTGGCGAGACCGCCAATTTACTATAAAGATCATTCGAAGTGGGGTTATGTGATACTCCAAAATCAAAAGAAGATGAATAGTGAGGGACAAGAATGAATTTTGGAACCGCAGGGAACGTTCCAAAAATTCAAAGGAATTTTGAATCAAGAGGAAAAGATTCAAACTCGAACGAAAGTGATTCTGTAAATAAATCTACTCCATATGCTGAGTTTTGCCTCAAAGCCAAAGCTCTGATACCAACTGTAACGACCCGATATTTTCAACCATTCGCATCCATTATAAGTGTATAGGTAGACACTTATGCCGGAGTTGAATTGCTCAAAATACCGCGTTGTAATTAAAATTTGGCAAATCTCAGAATATACAGTAAATAAATATAATCACAGATCACAGACACAGAGTAAAATAATGCAGCGGAAGTAAAAGAAATAGTAGTTCATGAAGCTACTATGAAAATATATCAGAGTCATAAGATACAACATAAGAAATAAAGTACAGCAGAAGTCTCAATACAATAACCAAGTACAGGCTGAATAGAACAACGGAACCAAAGTTGATAGAACAAGACTAGCAAATAATCTCCAGCGATTCAAATCTCCAGAAGGTGGAAATCCAAATCTGTGAATACTCAGGCTGACCCGAGCGTAAAGCAAAACACAAAACACTCGAGTCAGGACAATATATACTTATATAATGTAAACCAACTCAAGTGAACTGTAATAAAGGTACAAGTAACTTAGAAGATGCTTGGGACCGCCCATCCTCTAAGGATCCGTTAAACTATCTACTATGTAGTAATATTCGATATTATAATAGTGTCTAAATAAGTAAAGTATAATCATATAGAAAATAGCGTTAAGGGGATGGAGAACCTTAACGCGGTCGGATCTTAAAATCATAATCGTAGTAAAGCTCGATATGGTAGGTGACACGACACAACTAGGCAATGCCAAGGTAGATATACCAATTACGCACACGGACTGATGGATACGCATAGCAGCCACTACCGTTCCACCTCGAACAACATTCCCAAATCGGAGGATGGCCATCTAATCAATCACAAGTAAGAGTATAATATCGAAGAAATGTGTCCGAGAAGAGGTGCTACCTCACTGGTCCGAGATCGCTCCTGTTTTAGCCACCTTATGCCAACTCACGGGAGTTGGGTCTACGTAACATACCTTAAGAATGTCGCCACCATCCTACTTCATTCTGGAATCTCCACCGCGTACACAGTTGCCAAAGTGGTTTTCGGTAAGACAGAGAGTATGTCCATATCCGATCCCGGTCTCTTTAACAACCCAACGTTATTATAACCCGTAGTTATAACTTTTAAAAACAATACTTTACTTCAAAATAAAATATCATTTCAAACCATATCTTTATCAAAATAAAGATTAAATCAATTCCAAACCATATCTTTATCAAAATAAAGATTAAATCAATTCCAAACCATTTCCATATATTTAAATTTTCATATAATTTCAAATCATTTTAATATAATAAAATATCATATCCTTACAAAACTTCATTTCAAATCATTTTAATAAAATAAAATATCCTATCAGTTCAAATCCAAATATTCAACTTGAAATACCTTTTAAATTCAAAGATATCGTTCATTTACTATCATTTCAAATCACCTTTAAATAGTTTATATTCCAATCAAAATAATTCATTTAAACCTTTTAAAAGTGTAATTATTATATTTTCAAATCAAGTATTCAATTTCCAAAGTTTCAAACCATTCTGAGTTCGTTTACTAAGTCAAAAACCCTAATTATTAAAATTTCAGCATTTCACAGCATTTAAAACAACTGCTATAAGTTATATTTGAAAACATTTTTAATTCAGCAAAGACATCACTTAAAACTGCTATTAAAACTCAGTTTTAGTTGAATTATAGTTCAAAACAGAAAAGACAGCATTTCAGAAGTGCTGCGGTAGTTCAGATTTCAAAACAAGGGTTAAATTTAGTTTCAGCAAAGACTGCAGACCACTATAGCATTTCCAGAGAATGCTATAATAGGCCTGAGTTCAATATTAGCCTATAAGTTCAATTACAGCAACTACAGCATTTCAGAAATGCTGTAATAGCTCTTTTTACACAATTTTAGTTCAAAACAGAATCTATAGCATTTCTGAATGCTATTAAAAGTAGATTTCAGGTGTTAGTGTATTTCCAGCAATTAAATAACTTCAATTTAAAACACATAAACATTTTAAAAATCATATTTTAACATTTAAAATGTTCATTTACATATCATTTAACATGTATCTTTTTCACAATAAATTTCTTATAATTAAATCCAATTTTCAACAATTTACTTAATAAATTTAAGTGTAAAAGTTTCCAATTCTTCACATTTCAGCAAATAACTTAACACTTCAAATTTAAATTACCATTTCACAAATTTAACTAAATTTCCAATTTTATTTAATTAACTCAAACCTTTAATTAAAACCAAATTTCACATTTCCAAGTCAAGTTATATTTTAAAAGATCACTTTTAAACATTCATTTATTTAACCACTTAAATTCATAGAAAAATCAATAATACTTTAATAAATCACTTAAATTCAAATTTAATCAAATTATCATATTTACCATTTCCAAATAAAATTTAATATCCATTTTATTTATATAACCTAAATATCACTTTTAACCAAAATTCCAAATTTCCAACTTAAGTTATATTTCAAAAATCCAGTTGAACCATTCATTAATTACATTTTTAACACATAGAAAAATCATAATTTCTTTATTTTAAAAACATTTCAAAATCTATTTAAAACAAATTTCATAAATTTATAATTTTTAAAATACTTAAAAATATCCAAAACACTTTATAAAATAACCACGGGCCTGTATATAATTTTCTAACTTAGGTCAAGTGATATGGATATGTATCATTTCAATCCGTAGTTAAAAAAAAGAAAAATCCGGGTTCTATCATTTCAAACCCGCAATCCCAAGTTAAAATAATTTTAAATAAAAATTGTTCAGGCCTATCATTTCAGCCCATAACGATTTTTCCCTATTCTAAAGTCCGTTCGGGTATGTATCATTTCAACCCATAGTGATTCTAATCTACAGGGAACTTGCAATGGTGATAACAGATATAAATAACAGAATAACATTAAATAACAGTAACATATGATATAACAGGTATAATAACAGGTGTGAACATCATATGATAATAATATAAGCATATAAAACTTGATAATATATTTCTACAGATTCGCAGGGTGTCAATTTACTAGTTATATAGGTACATATTGGCTGGTGAGAATAACTCACCTTTTTATGCTGGATGTAACATTCCCCCTTTTGACCGCCTCCAGTCAGTAACTAAACCAACTCGAAACGTTCAAAAAGACGAATTGTTATTTAGTTTATAAGGTTTAAACAGAATCAGCCACAGAAACACAGATAATAACAATCAATTAAAACAAATGAATCTTTATTTCATTACTATAAATCTTTTTATATACATCAGAGTTTATACAATTTTTTTTATTTACTGATACAGCGGAATATCTAAAATACAATTTTCTACTGAAATAAATGATTCTTTACTCTCTCTCTAACTTCGCTGCTCGAAAATCTTCAAGCTGTAAAAATACTCGGTCTGACCCGAGTATTATATTCAAAAGAAAATAATACACAGGTCAGTCTAATTCAAACCAGTTTATTTGTGCATATAGGCAGTAGTAATTTAAATAGACGACAGTCACAATAATTCCCGTCTATCCAATTCTTTTAACAAAGAAATCGGATAACGAAAATTTTAACACTAAACGGTGTTAAACAATAAATCAGCAGATTTAAATCATCAACAGAGATAAACAGTGTTATTGGCTGCCGTACACGCACGCGTGTACGGCCTCGCCAATACGGCATAAAAGATCAATGCATCACGACGCAAAGAAACATCAATTCAAAACTGTCGAGTTTGGGTGGCTGCAGTGCACACGTACGCGTGCGCTGCCTCGCCACCACCAAAGGTAAAGTCATCACATAGAAACAAGGGTAAAACTGCAACGAAAATGCAGCCACCACTTGAAGTGTCAAGTGCCATCATATAAGACAGCAACTAAAAGTGATATAGGCATATGTACCCAAACCAAGAAAATCAATATATCTCTTCAAATAAAACATGAAACATTTCCAGAGAAAGATTGCAATTCGAACGTACATATATACATATGAATTAATGTATATACATACGTCACTGCATACGTATGAAGACTAGAATGCAACTGGGTGCAAACAGTTTCCAAAACATGAATGTACGAATTGTACATTTATATTTAATACTGTAACCGGACAGTATTGATTTCATAGTCTAGAACAAGGCAAAATGCCAAAGTCGAAACACATAGGCGAAAACAACAAACCAGATAAAAGAATGCCACCATGATGAAGTCAGTGCCAACAAAAATGACAGCAACTCGATCATCTCACAAATTATTAATTGCAGACAGCAATGAAGTGTCATATACAAACCAACCAAAAATCATCATATAAACTAGTCCCCAAAAATCATCATATAAACAGTCTTACAAACTGGACTTTAGCAAATTAAAATAAACCCAATCAGTTCAAGTATGCAGAGAGCAACATAAAGACTATACTGGCAGGTGCACAACATGAACAAACTATATGTGAAGACTGCAAGGTGAGGTCAGTACATATAACAGTGAGCTATCTAAATGAAACCATGATCAAGTGAACACTAAGCATGTTAATGACAGAGCAAGGCAAACTGCAGACAGTGCCGAAGCAAACAAGTAAACAGAGATTCAAGATATGGCAACAGTGAATGCATGAACCAGAATGCAAGTTCAAGTGACTACTGGAATGAATGCAACTTCAAATGACCAGTGGATACTACAGATGTTCAAATGAACTGCAAAATGAAGACTAGAATATCAGAGCAACTACAAAATCTAGTGCCGACATGAACTACTACAGAGCCCCAGGCAAAATGATAAACCATATATATACATGCAAGAATGCATATATATACATGTACAATTTCTTGTTTAAAATGGGAAATATGATTGGTTGGGAAACAAGCTAAAAATCCATAGTTTATAGTAAATTTTCATTTATAAGTATAGACTCCAATGTACAAGGCAGTACAGAATTCATGGAAACCGGAGGCAACAACCAAGCAATGACTGCAACCCTACAGGCAAACTCACTTCATAGTAGTATGGAAGAAGTATACAACTACAACAGGCTATAATGAAGCAACTCAATAACTCAAGCACAGTACAAATGCCAACATAAAAACTCAAACCTCAATGCAACCTCATACTAGATGCAGACTACTCAACTGTTCGAGATATCATGTACACATCGAAATAAAATAGATGGCTGTCTCAAGCAACCGCAACCATACATGTTCGAATAGAGCAAAGGAATGACAGAGTGGTCAAGACTAAGATTGAACAAAACAGTTTCAAGTGATGGTAGTATAAAGCTCCAATCAAGTGAAAATGCAACTCAATGATGCTACACTGTTAATATGTATAAATATGCTGAATGGATCAAATTTATCGACAAATCCAATTGGGCGAAATCGAACATTAGCAGGTTCGACCACAAAATTCTAAATCATCAGATAAACAACATTTCAAGTCGAAGTCGAATGAACAATTTCACAAATTAAGTCTGTAGCTTTCTAACCAGAGACAGTGTCGAAGACAACAAAACAACCGGAATCAACATCGGAAAAATCTAAGCAACCCGAGTAAATCACAGAAGCACCCATTCAAAATCACCAAAATCTTGAGTTAGATGGGAGTGAAACTTAAATCACTCAAAACGACAGTTCAAAAATCAACTCGAGAATAAGTATCAATAAAATGCTCGAAAGCTAACCAAAGCATGGTTGAATTAGATGTGAGGGGCGAAAACCACTCACCTTAGAACGAAGAGGTCGCGAGCGAGATAATCGAAGACGAAGCCGTAAATTTCCAAAGCTCCATGGAGCAGCTGCGAACGAGCGCAAGGCCGGAGTTCAGATTTGCCAGGGGTCGAGATCGCCGAAGCCCTAATTCGTCCAGTCGCCATTTTCGTTCGCCACCATTTTTTGTCTTCTCGTTTGATTTAATTTAGGAATTGAATGAGGAGAGGGGATGGGGATGTCGTGATTTTTAACAGAGAAGGGGGGAAAAACGTGGGTTAGGGTATGGGCTAAACGTGTGGGAGTTGTACGAGAGGTATGGTATTTATTTTCTTTTCTTTTTTTTTTGTTTTATTTTTATTTTGTTTTTATCTTTTTCTTTTTAAAATCAAATTCGTTTTTGTAAATATTTTCTTTAATTTGTTTTGTTTAATCATGTTGCTAAATTTAAACTATGTGTATATATTCATTTCGTACAAATAAAAATTTAAATAAGAGAATTCTAATCGATTTAAAAATTCTAACTGAAATTTAACAGCCATTTTTACATCGCCAATTGACGAAGATTCTATCGTTATAAAAATTCCAACAACAACAGAAATTATCTGTCAACATAGATCGTTTATCGATGATCAAAATTTTGGGTAAAAATTCAGGTTGTTACAGAAATTCAATTTGAACTCGATTAAATTTTCTACGCGTTTACCCGCCATATATTCACAAAACAATTCTGATAAATACGAAAATTGAAATCCAGTAATAATTCAATATTACGGACCCAATGAAACTGGTTTCGTCAAATTCCGAGACTGTGCCTCGGAAAGCTATTTTTAAATTCAACTTAAACGATACAATTTCAAAATTGAACAAATCGCTTTCAAATTCAATTCTGAAGCTTCTATTATCTTCAGTATTCTCAATATGAATTTTCTAAGCCTTTAAATTATTTTTAACCGGCTTAAAATTGAAGATTCAAATTTTATTCAACTTTCAATGGATTAAATTCAAAATTTAATCACCAATTCATTCTGATAATTTGAAATTCAAGTCAAATCATCATTCAAATATTTAAAATTAATTAAATATTCTCAAATTAAATTGTTCAAAATTCAGGGTCGTTACAAACTCCCCTCCTTAAAAACTTTTCGTCCACGAAAAGGAAAAGTTGTTAAAATTTCATCGATATTTATACCTTACTCAATCTTTACTAAGCTTGAAGCTTATTACAAATAAATGAATATAGGATTCATTCCATTTGTTTAATCTCACTAGTTTTGTTTATCTTTTCTTTTGTTCAATGACTTCTACAATTATTGATTTCTAAAATCAAAACGCAAAAGTCTTTTATCAACATTTACGATTTACAACTCAGATTCAAACTTAAAATTCTTCACATTAGAGATTTATATAATATATATCTCTTCCAAAGCTGTGGACTTTCAAAACATTACAAAGATCCTCTTCCTTAGTTCATTAGGTAGGAATTTTGTAATTTTACTTTCAAATCATTGATTTGCTATTTACAGTTTGAAAATACTTGCTAACTCGAAATTTTACAAGTCCATCTTCGTTCTCACAGACATTAGGCATACGTTGGCCAGGCGCAGGTCTAAAAATCTCCAAGTACTAAACATACTTGCTTCAATTCCCAGTGAAAATACTTTTAAAAATTCTTTTAAAAATGGATATGGAAAGCACGTTCCCCCATGGATTACAGTTCCACCCGGCGGTTACGCTACTATCCCAGTAGTGTCGCTTGTGGCTGTAGATTTCACATCTCTTAAATTTCGCCATGGTTGTCGCCATAGATTGCAGTACACACGGCGGTTACGCTACTATCCCAGTAGAGTCGCTCGTGTCTGTAGGCATCACGCCCCTCAAATTTCGCCTGGCATTAGATTGCAGTTTACTCGGCGGTTACGCCACTATCCCAGTGGTATCGCTTGTAACTGTAGGCATCTCGCCCCTCAAATTACGCTAACATCATCAATCAAATCTAATCTCATCGCGATGAACTATCGCGAAGGATTTCCGATTCAAATAGTCACTCTGACTAAAATTCTACGTAGCTACGAATTTCAAATGGATACTCTTCACGAGTTCCAATACCTTCTTTAATAATAAATGGAAGGTACTTTTCCACATCCTCAGTTTAGAAAACAGAATATCATATATGTAGTACTTTCATTTCCCATTTCGTACATATCATATCCATGTAAACATACATAAGATTTCCATAACAATGTCTTTCTAAACTAACGGTTTCAATTCACCGCATTCATATATATAAGTTCTAAAACTTACATATCTCATATTCATAACAAAATAGAGGATTTCAAAATTTTCCTCTAAGTCGATTTGGAAATTTAAGGTTATCTCAAACCTAATTCATATTCATAATTCCATTCATTATCGACTTTCACATTCGATTTGAATTTCACGCTTACATCGTCAATTCTCAACACAGAATTGATGTCTATCGATATATAACCTCTGAGCTCGTACGTCTCAGAGAAGGGTGTTAAGCTAAGAGAATAAATTCTCCGCCACCAACAGATATATATTTAATAGAGATCAATTGCTATGTCATCAATTCACAATGTTAGACATGCAATCCAAATCATCATCTGAAATTCAAAGCTCAACTTATATTGTCTTTGATGTCGAAGTTAAACTCAATTTTAACTTAACGATTCAATCTTTTTGAAAAATTTCAAATTGAACAAATTGTTCAAATTCTCATTTAACTTTTCAACTTCGACTTCAAAAATGAATTTCAAATCATTTATTCCTTACGGAATATATTCACAACATTTCATATCTGGAAAAACATTTCCATACTTATTTAAAAATAAGTAATTCACAAATCCATTTATTTTCAACATTTGAAAATATTCGATATACTTAAATCAAAATTAAGTATATATTTCATCTTTAAGGAAATCATTCTCTTTCACATATTCATTTGAGTCAAAACGAATGTTACGTAAAACATCGTTACGACAACTCAAAATCACTAGTATAGGGATTCGAAATTTAGATAGATATATAAATCCCAATACTACACAAAACATTTCCTTTCGGAAATCATTTACTATAACAACAGTGTTATAGTCCACCATTTCCTTATATTTCGAGAACGTCTATTTCAACAATGAATGTTGAAATCTATGGTTTCGATATTCAATGCCTTTGAAAACATCTTTTTTTTTAAAACAATTAACTTCGTTTTAAAATATCACATTCCTAAACATGTCCATTTTATTCAATAATAGATTCACTGTCCAAAATCGTGAATATACTTCTTTTAACAAGCTATACAGAATTTTACTTATCAAAGTAAGTCAGTTTCGAATTTATAAACAACGTTTATAAATTCCACTTCTATTTATAAAGACTTCAATTCATAAAAATTTACTTCATTAATCATTCCTTTATAACTCAGTTTTATATCAGAATTTTAATTTACAAGTAAATTACTTATAAATTCTTTTATTTCGCAACTTCGAATCATTTTATAACTTCACAATTCTAATTCTGTAATTTCCATTCACTTATGAAATCCATTAAATATTTCACTTTAACACTTATACAATTCCAATATTTTATAATTCCAATATAATATCAATCTTTTCAAATCTTCTATTTAAACCGGTTATAATAATTCAAAAATTCCAATTTAAACTATTATATAAATTTATCAATTTTCCATTTCCAAAATAATCAACTAGTCCTTTAGTAAACCATTCATCGACTTGATTTCCAATTTAATCACATTTGATTCATTCACATTGGATTTTACTAACATTCCATCATATCCAATTAGTTCACTTTCACTAATTTATATTCAAGTTAGATTGCTTTCAATTCAAATCAAATTCGATTCTCTTTAAATTTACTTACCTTTCAATTTGAATTCAATTTACTTAACTCTCAATTTCCATTAATTCAATTTCATTAATACAATTTCATTCACTTAATGAATTTCCATGCGATCAACTGGCAACCAATGCACATTCAACTTAACCAAATTTATTTACTTTGCTTACATTCAATTTGGTTCAACACACTTAATTTCAATTGGTTTATATTCCAATTCAGATTGAATTCTTATACTCACCATATTCACTAATTCACTTTTACAATTAAAGTTGAATTTCCTTTATATAATTCAAATTCATATTCATTACATCACTTTATCCATTCATTTTGATATCGAATTCAACCTCATTCAACATTACTTAACTAGGTTTTATTTTATCTCCACTGGCATTTATTTTCACCATACAACTTAAGTTCGGCTCTAAGTTATTTGAAATACTATTTATTTTAACTTTACTAAAGTCAAATTCATATCACGATTCAAAATTCAGATTTAGTTTCACTTAACAAAACTGTTCAAACATTTGAAAACTGGTTTACTTAAACTTTCTCATTTTATAAGTTAAACAACTTATAATTTAAATTTCCCAATTCATATCATATAATCACTTATCTTTCAAGTTTGACTTTCCATCTCAATAATTTATCAAATCAAGTTCAATTTATTTAACTTCCTTAAGTTAAATTTCAAATCATATATTTATTAAAACTAATTCAATTCAATTTAACTTTTCTTAAGTTAAAAATCTTTATTTTCAAAAACAACTTTATACTTCTTTGGATTTGAAAAACGTTTCCTTTTAAAAGTGTTTCTAGTAACTATTCATATTAAACATCATAAACTAAGCTTTGTGTAAACCAAAGCTCTGATACCACTCTGTAACATTCCCCCTTTTGACCGCCTCCAGTCAGTAACTAAACCAACTCGAAACGTTCAAAAAGACGAATTGTTATTTAGTTTATAAGGTTTAAACAGAATCAGCCACAGAAACACAGATAATAACAATCAATTAAAACAAATGAATCTTTATTTCATTACTATAAATCTTTTTATATACATCAGAGTTTATACAATTTTTTTTATTTACTGATACAGCGGAATATCTAAAATACAATTTTCTACTGAAATAAATGATTCTTTACTCTCTCTCTAACTTCGCTGCTCGAAAATCTTCAAGCTGTAAAAATACTCGGTCTGACCCGAGTATTATATTCAAAAGAAAATAATACACAGGTCAGTCTAATTCAAACCAGTTTATTTGTGCATATAGGCAGTAGTAATTTAAATAGACGACAGTCACAATAATTCCCGTCTATCCAATTCTTTTAACAAAGAAATCGGATAACGAAAATTTTAACACTAAACGGTGTTAAACAATAAATCAGCAGATTTAAATCATCAACAGAGATAAACAGTGTTATTGGCTGCCGTACACGCACGCGTGTACGGCCTCGCCAATACGGCATAAAAGATCAATGCATCACGACGCAAAGAAACATCAATTCAAAACTGTCGAGTTTGGGTGGCTGCAGTGCACACGTACGCGTGCGCTGCCTCGCCACCACCAAAGGTAAAGTCATCACATAGAAACAAGGGTAAAACTGCAACGAAAATGCAGCCACCACTTGAAGTGTCAAGTGCCATCATATAAGACAGCAACTAAAAGTGATATAGGCATATGTACCCAAACCAAGAAAATCAATATATCTCTTCAAATAAAACATGAAACATTTCCAGAGAAAGATTGCAATTCGAACGTACATATATACATATGAATTAATGTATATACATACGTCACTGCATACGTATGAAGACTAGAATGCAACTGGGTGCAAACAGTTTCCAAAACATGAATGTACGAATTGTACATTTATATTTAATACTGTAACCGGACAGTATTGATTTCATAGTCTAGAACAAGGCAAAATGCCAAAGTCGAAACACATAGGCGAAAACAACAAACCAGATAAAAGAATGCCACCATGATGAAGTCAGTGCCAACAAAAATGACAGCAACTCGATCATCTCACAAATTATTAATTGCAGACAGCAATGAAGTGTCATATACAAACCAACCAAAAATCATCATATAAACTAGTCCCCAAAAATCATCATATAAACAGTCTTACAAACTGGACTTTAGCAAATTAAAATAAACCCAATCAGTTCAAGTATGCAGAGAGCAACATAAAGACTATACTGGCAGGTGCACAACATGAACAAACTATATGTGAAGACTGCAAGGTGAGGTCAGTACATATAACAGTGAGCTATCTAAATGAAACCATGATCAAGTGAACACTAAGCATGTTAATGACAGAGCAAGGCAAACTGCAGACAGTGCCGAAGCAAACAAGTAAACAGAGATTCAAGATATGGCAACAGTGAATGCATGAACCAGAATGCAAGTTCAAGTGACTACTGGAATGAATGCAACTTCAAATGACCAGTGGATACTACAGATGTTCAAATGAACTGCAAAATGAAGACTAGAATATCAGAGCAACTACAAAATCTAGTGCCGACATGAACTACTACAGAGCCCCAGGCAAAATGATAAACCATATATATACATGCAAGAATGCATATATATACATGTACAATTTCTTGTTTAAAATGGGAAATATGATTGGTTGGGAAACAAGCTAAAAATCCATAGTTTATAGTAAATTTTCATTTATAAGTATAGACTCCAATGTACAAGGCAGTACAGAATTCATGGAAACCGGAGGCAACAACCAAGCAATGACTGCAACCCTACAGGCAAACTCACTTCATAGTAGTATGGAAGAAGTATACAACTACAACAGGCTATAATGAAGCAACTCAATAACTCAAGCACAGTACAAATGCCAACATAAAAACTCAAACCTCAATGCAACCTCATACTAGATGCAGACTACTCAACTGTTCGAGATATCATGTACACGTCGAAATAAAATAGATGGCTGTCTCAAGCAACCGCAACCATACATGTTCGAATAGAGCAAAGGAATGACAGAGTGGTCAAGACTAAGATTGAACAAAACAGTTTCAAGTGATGGTAGTATAAAGCTCCAATCAAGTGAAAATGCAACTCAATGATGCTACACTGTTAATATGTATAAATATGCTGAATGGATCAAATTTATCGACAAATCCAATTGGGCGAAATCGAACATTAGCAGGTTCGACCACAAAATTCTAAATCATCAGATAAACAACATTTCAAGTCGAAGTCGAATGAACAATTTCACAAATTAAGTCTGTAGCTTTCTAACCAGAGACAATGTCGAAGACAACAAAACAACCGGAATCAACATCGGAAAAATCTAAGCAACCCGAGTAAATCACAGAAGCACCCATTCAAAATCACCAAAATCTTGAGTTAGATGGGAGTGAAACTTAAATCACTCAAAACGACAGTTCAAAAATCAACTCGAGAATAAGTATCAATAAAATGCTCGAAAGCTAACCAAAGCATGGTTGAATTAGATGTGAGGGGCGAAAACCACTCACCTTAGAACGAAGAGGTCGCGAGCGAGATAATCGAAGACGAAGCCGTAAATTTCCAAAGCTCCATGGAGCAGCTGCGAACGAGCGCAAGGCCGGAGTTTAGATTTGCCAGGGGTCGAGATCGCCGAAGCCCTAATTCGTCCAGTCGCCATTTTCGTTCGCCACCATTTTTTGTCTTCTCGTTTGATTTAATTTAGGAATTGAATGAGGAGAGG
Organism: Allium fistulosum; assembly: GCA_030737815.1. NCBI lineage: Eukaryota > Viridiplantae > Streptophyta > Magnoliopsida > Asparagales > Amaryllidaceae > Allium > Allium fistulosum. Next base: position 1,393,071,125 of record CM060902.1, read on the forward strand.
GGATGGGGATGTCGTGATTTTTAACAGAGAAGGGGGGAAAAACGTGGGTTAGGGTATGGGCTAAACGTGTGGGAGTTGTACGAGAGGTATGGTATTTATTTTCTTTTCTTTTTTTTTTGTTTTATTTTTATTTTGTTTTTATCTTTTTCTTTTTAAAATCAAATTCGTTTTTGTAAATATTTTCTTTAATTTGTTTTGTTTAATCATGTTGCTAAATTTAAACTATGTGTATATATTCATTTCGTACAAATAAAAATTTAAATAAGAGAATTCTAATCGATTTAAAAATTCTAACTGAAATTTAACAGCCATTTTTACATCGCCAATTGACGAAGATTCTATCGTTATAAAAATTCCAACAACAACAGAAATTATCTGTCAACATAGATCGTTTATCGATGATCAAAATTTTGGGTAAAAATTCAGGTTGTTACAGAAATTCAATTTGAACTCGATTAAATTTTCTACGCGTTTACCCGCCATATATTCACAAAACAATTCTGATAAATACGAAAATTGAAATCCAGTAATAATTCAATATTACGGACCCAATGAAACTGGTTTCGTCAAATTCCGAGACTGTGCCTCGGAAAGCTATTTTTAAATTCAACTTAAACGATACAATTTCAAAATTGAACAAATCGCTTTCAAATTCAATTCTGAAGCTTCTATTATCTTCAGTATTCTCAATATGAATTTTCTAAGCCTTTAAATTATTTTTAACCGGCTTAAAATTGAAGATTCAAATTTTATTCAACTTTCAATGGATTAAATTCAAAATTTAATCACCAATTCATTCTGATAATTTGAAATTCAAGTCAAATCATCATTCAAATATTTAAAATTAATTAAATATTCTCAAATTAAATTGTTCAAAATTCAGGGTCGTTACACTGGAGATATCAATTAGAATGACACAACGGATCCAGAAGGCACGACCTTTGATTTGAGTGGAGAAAATAGCCAAGATATCATCTTGTAAACAATACCCAAACAAGACAAAACAATATAGCACATGAATATACTTAACATAAAACAATGTTGAACAAATTGAAATACAAAGCAATAAAGACAAGACTTTGCCTTTACCATTCAAATGCTTGACCATAGGGGATCAAGTGCTCAGCCATGATGTGTTTGGGCTCAGGTTAGCATCATATAGGTCAGGTTTAGCACACCTAAGCATGGCAACATGAAGTGATGTGAAGGGTAGGAGATGCAACATGAAGAATATCAATGGACAAGGCAAATAGGTGAAGTTTTGGTCACAACAAGGCTCGACTTGGTCATTGCTTGGCTCAACCATGCATGGTACAGGTCTGGACAGTGGAGGGTGATGGTGCAGCAGCAGCCAAAGGTCATGTAGTTGCTGGTGGTGGTGGTTCTAGGGGTGGCCAAGGTGATAGATGAAGGTGGCGGTGAAGCATATGTGGTTTAGGCATTGTTTGGAAGGGTTTTTGTGCAATTTTGTGGTGCTAACTTAAATGGATGGGCATGGCTTGTCATGGTCAGTGGAGGAGGAGGAGGTGCTGCTGTAGATGGTGGTGGGGCTGAAGGTGGAGAGGATGGTGGAGATGAAGGTGGTAGAGGCCAAGCAAAGCTAGAAGAGGAGGAAGGCAAAATCAATGGAAATTGTGAAGTAAAGAAGAGATAAAGGAAGAAGATAAGAGGAGAATGGAAGCCATATTTTTTTTAGGGTTTAGGAGCTTTGGAATTTCGTGAATGAGAGAAAAAAAAGTGGCGGCTGAAGAAATGAGGAGATGTTGCCAATTGAATGAAAAGTTAGGTTAAAAAGTAGAAGGGTTAGAAAATAAAAGGGCCTTAGGAAGATAGAAAGTTTAAGGCCTTTCAAATTTCTTTAATTCATTTTTATATGTTTATATTTCTGATAATAACAGAAGTTCCAGTTAAAAATTCGAAAATTTGATAAAATATAAAAATATATATAATATTTATTGATTATATAAAGTAGAATTAAGGAAAATAGTTAAAACAGTGAACTAGACTAGAAAATTTTGAAATTGAATAGAAAATTTTTTAGAAAATTCATATGGGCTTGCAATATATTTTTAAACATAAATAATATATAAAATAAAAATATATTCACAAAATAAATATTTAAAATTTAATTTACATATAATTTTTAATGAAGAAAATAGCAGAAAATAGGAAAACAGCCTTTAAAAATGAAAAATAAATACAGTAAATTTTGGAAAAATACTATTATCAATTTAAAAACATAAAAAGACAAAATATACATAAAAAACATATTAACACATATTAAAACAAAATATAAGAAAGAAAATATGATTTAAAAAAATTTAAAATAGGCAAAATTGCACAAATAAACAAATTATACTAAAAATTGAAGTACATAACTTTTACATTTTAACTCCGTTTTCAACGAAACGAAAAGTAGTGTTCAAGTTATTAAATCTATTTTCATAATAAAAGATAAAATTTATAATTTCAAACTATTAAAAATTTAAACTTAAAAGTCAAAGTTTGACTATTGACCAAAATTCACATTTTCAGGAAATATTAAATTTAGTCATATTTGGAATTCTAATCCACATCAAAGTCAAAGTTTATATTTAAAATAACAAAATTTATTCTTTTCATAAATAAAGCTTTTGAATCTGGAAAAATCAATTAAAAAAAATATTTGAAAAATACAGGGTTGTTACAAAAATTATGAAATTTGTTTTAAAAATCCTATCTTTCCTAGGTGATTCCAGATATATACTAGAATCATTTAATTGTTGAAATAAATTTTTAACACTTTCTAAGTTTTACTGTAAAATTCATATCCTGTTGGATATCATCATCAATTCTTACTTTAAATATTTTTAAAGTTTAACCCTTGCTGTTTTAAACAAACTTTGTTTAAACACTATAACACATCACAGATCAGAGGAAGAGAAGTTGGTTTTCTTTTAGAATTTTAGAACCTGAGAACAAGGAACAGAGTAGACTTTGTTCTAGACATGCACAACAACTTCCACATACAAATACACATGCAATCTTGATTTATCAATCAAGAAAACACACATCATATTCCATTTTATGTAAATGCTGCATACATCTATTTAACAGATTTAAATCTTTAAATAAAGCTGTTTACTAAAAAATGAAGAATAGAGGTAATATCAACAGCAGTCATGCACAGTTTAAATCATAGCAAACATATAGCACACTTAAATCAACATATGCAAGCATTACTTATTGTCAGAATTTTATAAGCAACAATCCTGTATCTTCTTAACTTTTAAATTAAAAAGTTTACTCACCTGATATTGAAAAGGCAGAGGCTTTGAAAAGACTGGGATGCTTTATTTCTTTTGAAACTGAAAACTTGAAGAGCTTTCAAACTTGAAACTTTGAAACTGGAATGGACTTCAGAGGTTTCTAGTGAAAGATGATTTATTTTCTTTCAAAACTGAAATGCATGGATTGATTTCAGGCTTTGCAAATTTGAAGATGCTACAGGCTTTTAATTTGAAGATGAAATTTTTGAAAATGCTTTGTTTTCCTTTTTTAAAAACTGAAATGCTTTGGTTAGCATTGTTTGAATGAATCGAAATGGAAGGGGAACTTGATATTTAATAAAACAAGTAGGCAAAGCTAAGTTGTTTGCTGGTACAAGATTATTATATTTTAGAGTCAGAGATCTTTTCTTGTATGGAGGCTGAAATGAAACCTTGGGTACAAGCATTAATGAAGTTGTCATACATATCTTCTTTTTATTCAATTCGTATGGTACTTGTGTTACTTTACTTCATTTCTTGCCTGCGAATCTTCATTGCCATAGTACAAACATTTATTTTACTTTGTACAACTTGGATATATCTTATTTTAACTTGTTACTTGCATATAGATATGGTTATAGTTGGTATATTTTACTTGCCTACAAATCTAGATACGGCTATAGCACATATATTTTTACCTTGACTTATTTCTTTGCATACACATATGTATATACATATACAATTCTAGAACTATCTTAAGCTTTAATAAAGTTGTTATATTTATTTTATTATGTTAGCTTGTGAATTAAATTCTAATTTTACATAACCACTTATTTATATTTCTATTTATAAACTTAATGTATATTTTCTAATTTAAATCTTAACTACCAAACACTACATTTATATTTATTTATTTTATTTTTACTTATGTTAAATATGATAGTGTCTTATGTTTATAAGTATATATATATTAATACTTAAATTATAGATCATATATTTGTTTTATATCTATATTTAATATTGCCAAGATTTATTTCAATTTAAACATTATCACCAAAATTACAACAAATTATTTTATAGATCAAAATGTAATAAGTAGTGTTTTATTTAAATTTAAGATATATTTAATTGTAATTAAATTGGAACAAATTTTATTTTAAATCCTCAAATTAAAATTTTCTTCTAACTACACACATATATATACACCTTTAAATAACATTTATTAAATTAGAAATAATAGGACTATTTAAATCTATTTATAAAATAACACAAATTAAATTTGTATCTAATTATTCTTATTAAAAATCAATCAAAAATCATAATTAAAAACATCACATTATTAATTTATTGGTTATTTATATTTGAAAACAACAATTTAATCCATTTTAAATAATTTAATTAAGAGATTATCACATTTTAAATTCCTCGAAATTCTGGGATGTCACATTCCTTCTCCCTTAAAAGAATTTCGTCCTCGAAATTTAAAACCAAAAGATAATCCAAAGTTTTATTTTATTTTCAACCAAATCAACATACATATCAGCGATACACAATCAAACAAACAGTTTCAATCAACAAACAATACTAGCTATTCGGACACAGATCCGGATAAGCTTCCTAAAAATATCCCGAGTTTCCCAGGTACAAATACTGGAATACTCGCTCTACGGAATCCAAACTAGCTATACTACCGAGCTACTAAGCTCTTACTCAACTAGATCTATAAAACAAGACAGGATATCAGACTACAGACAAGTCTGACTCAACAACCAAAATTCCCTGAACTACTGGTTCTAAAACCAGTGATAGATCTTACACGTATTCCCTCAGAGATACGTGAAACACAACGAATCCCAGTACTCCAAACTGGCAATTCACTCCTGTAATCCAAACACTTATCCTTACAAAGAATACAGAAAGATCCAATATACTTCGGAGCTAACCTCACAGTCTTACCCAAACTTATTGCTCCCTTTACTGAAGAAAATATCAACAACAACGAAGTCTCCAACTTCGAATTCCAGATTCTTCCGTTTCTTATCCACAAGACTCCTTTGACGATCCTGGACTGCCTACAACCTTTCTGGACAAACTCAATCTTCGCTGATGCTTCAATAAACAAACTGGATCAAAATAACTCAACAAAAAGATCCTCTCTAGATTTACCCAAAATCTAGAATACAACACTACTCCACCATCATCAGTAGATTACAACTTACTTCTCCTATCCGGAAAAGACAAAACAAAAACACTTTCCAACTAGGTCTCAAATCCCTAAAAATTCCTATAGAAACTCTCTAATCTCAAAACACCGCAACTTCCGGTTGCTTCCACTCTAGAACAGCTGCCACCATGCTTCCGCTGCACAACTCTGATCTGAAGTAGATGAGAATGTCGATGAATTCGAGCAAAATCTTAACTAACACCTCTGAGACACACAATAACAGATTCACCACAATCTGAAACGAACTGCTCAAAGAAACAGATGAGTCCTCAGTCAAGGGTACTGTCTTCAGCTACCCTTAGCTGGAAGAAACTCGAAACTAGATACAGAAGAGAAAACACAAATGCTCTACCAAAACTCCTTAGCTGAGCCACCGGTACCACTTCTGGAATCCAGTCGATACCAAACTCAATCTCCAGATGATAACAAAACTCTGACTTCCTGAAGACATCCAGAAAAATCTCTGACAAATCAAGAGAACACTCAAACTATCGCAAGTCACTTTTGCGATCAGTCCGGCCTAATTCCAAAGAAAAACTACTCTCTCTTTACCAATCAGAACAGCTTACACTTATGAAGCCAATCCATCGAAGAAACGGAACCACTCTGCTGCTTCTGAAATTACCTCGAGAAAATCTGCCAAGCCAGAAGACTTCCTTGACGGCACAAAGAACACTCCGAGCTACAATGCTGACCCAGATGCCCAAAGACTCCCTATCCAAAGCTCTTCGAGAACTCGGACCGCAAACCAAACAGAAACACCCTGCTGAACACAGCCTCAACACCGAAGCAGACACACTTCCTTAACTTGTTCCAAAGAAACATCTTCGGAGACATCCATAGTCACTGTGTCTCATCACACAGCTACTACATCCTGAGATATCAAGATATCATGACTTACTTCTGTCCAACCGTCAGATCCAAACTCTCAAAAATCCGCTCTCACGAGCGCGATCAAACTTGCACTTCAATGATGAACTCCGAATCCTCAACAGGTTTCCTTCAGAGATCAATAAAATCCTTACATCAAACAAAGCTTACTCGAGACGGTATTAGGTCTACAGTCCCGATAGATACACTTCCAACCTCAAACATTCAAACTCCAACCATTGGTAGTCGTGTTACACACACCACTACCCTATCTACCTTTATAACTTATATTGGAAAACCCGAACAGGTAACCCAACAGATAGGTAGAAATAAATATATATATATATATATATTCAAAATTACAAATACGCTCTCTCAAGAAAAACACCACTCCAGAGCTTAGGTATTCGCTCAACCTATCGCTCTGATACCACTGTAATGACCCGCCCTTCTAAACACAGAAAGACGCATCATTATTAAGAAAGAAAGGGGTGAGAAAAGAGAAAAGATAGAGAAGAAAGAACTAAACAACATCAGAATCTCAACAGCGGAACGAATGAAATATAATATATCACATAAGAGATTACATAGTAACATATACATCAGAGTTACACAGATAATACAACACATACTAGACAGATATAAACTCCTGTCTAGTTAATACAACTCGATACAACTCAAAACATCACAGAGATACAACACAACAGAAATACACATAAACACAACATAGCGGAACCAATATATAACTATACGCTGAAGCCTCCTGCTCCATTGCTCCTCTAGAATTTGTCAAAGCTAAACCTGAAACCCTTGGCTACTCGTAAAAATTTGAGTACCCGAGATTTTAAGAAAAACAGAAATAAACTCCGGGTCAGACATGGGTCTGGTATGAGTAAACGGTTAAAGTTGCTTAACTTTTAAAATCCTTTGAAAACAAAAGGTATCACGTAAGACTTCCCACACATAAACATGGAAAAGTTTTTACCTTACGCTAACCAAACATTTGATAGGAAATTCTATGATATTATAATAGGTCTAGGGTTTTCAAGTAAATAAGAAATAGCCGAAATTGTTACATCCATTAAATTCCAACATACTAGGTTTACAATCAAAACCGATGGCACTTATTGGATTTTGGATTCCATACAATGGCAGGTCTACTGGGGTACCGCCCGTCACAGTACCTGGCCTAGATCAGCGTACCGAGGACCCACCCTAAGTCCCCTGCAACACAAGGCCGGAACCATCCCTTACTTGATAGTTCCAAATAGAATCACCCCACGGTTGTGTACAGCAACCGCACCACTAAGCCGAAATAAAAAGGGACATCTAGATAGGGATGACCTTACTCCCCAGTGGGTGCGACCCATGGAGCCTTGCTGCACCTCCCCTGTTTTAGCCATTCCCGGTTGATGAGGCTTGAGGCTACGATTACCTTTAGAGAACACATCTCTTAGAATGCTCATCGTCCACTTGACGATGTGCTGAAAGCATTCAATCCATACAAGTTCGTTCCGGGTTCGAACGAAACCGAAGGCATTATCTCGTTACACTCATTTTGGAAACATCCTCAGAGTTAACAACAATAACCCTTGCACTCTGAATCTTCATCTTCACTTGAGATTCACGTCCTATCGTTAGTTTGGATCGATGTGGTTTTCGGATATCCAAATCTGGAAACCCGATCCCGGTCTCATCAAATGCAAACCGTGTCTTTTAAGGCCAAGTTGTTTTAAAGTTAAAACAATTCATTTCATTATCTATATACCCACAAATAGATAATTCACAATATCACAGATATATAATTCACAATATCATCATCAATAGATAATCCATAACACACAGCATTACTTATCTCATATCTGAGATTTCAAACCATTCAAGGCAAACAATATCATCCATCCATACATAAGCAAGGCTAAATAATCACACCATTTATAATTAATTTAAAATGAATTAAATTAATTATCTCATTTCTAATTAATTTAAAATGAATTAAATTAATTACTTCATCTCTAATTAATTTAAAGTAAATTAAATTAATTACTTCATCTTATAAATCCTGCTTACATATCCATTAATTAATTACAAATTAATTAATTAATCATTCTCTAATTTCCATCTTAATTAATCATCTTGATTAACTAACCTTTAATTACATTCAAGTAATTACAACTTTAATTAATTTCACTAATTAATTATCCTTAACCATTCACAGTAATTTACCATTAATTACTTCATTAATTACATTAATAAATGATCCTTAATAAATTACTTCCATTAATTAATTAACTATAATTAATTACATTAATCCTTAATTAATCACATTAATTAATTAACTTTAATTATTCACTTCCATTTATCAACCTAAATCATATACAGGAATTCCCATCTTGAAATTTATTATCTTAATTAATTAACCTCTTAATTAATTATATAAATCCTTTTTTTAATTACACCAAGTAATACATCTTTAATTACTTCTACAAAGTAATTCTACTTTAATTACTTCCCATTAAGTAATTTCCTTTAATTAATTACATCTTGTAATTATACATTAATTACTTTGCTAAGTAATTATACTATTCAATTTCATTAAGTATTTATACTTAATTAACCATCAAATGGTTATCTTTAATTAATTTACAATTAATTATATTGAATCAATCACATTCGTTTGATTAATTACAATTGGATAACTTATTTCTTAATTGCCTTTAAACAAATTTATTAATCTTTAATTACAGATTAATTATTCTTTTAAATATTAATTAATAAACCTTAATTATCAATTAATCAACCTTCAATTTCTTAATTGGTAAATTCCCAATTCATTAATTTCTAATTATTAGTTAATCAATCGTAATCATTAATTAATTAAATAAATTAATTATTCTTAAATTAATCACTTGATTAACCTTTATCCTTAATTAATTAAATTAATTAATCATACTTAATTTCCTAATTAACTTAATTAATTCCAAGTTAATAAAGCTTCTTTAATTTAAGTTAAACATTATCTTAATTACCATTTACATTTTAAAACCCTTTATCTTAAAATTAACTTTCTTAACATTTATATAGCAATGGTATAAAGATAGTTTTAACAAAATTTGTTTTAAATTTCAAAACTTTATATTTTAAAACTTTTTATAAAAACTGGATTTTAAATCTACTTCGGGTCATACCCGAATACTACTCGGGTTTAAACCCGAGTCTCCCTACTACCATTCTTTTTAAACTTAAAGTTTAATTTTTACAGTTAAAAACTTACAGGCTTATCATCTATAACATACACGAGTACAAACCCGTGTCAAATACCCCAATTCCCGGTCCTCACTTCGAGTTTACTCCCCCCAGACTCTCGAGCAACATACGAGAAAACTTCGTCTTCCCCAAGTTAAAACTACCCAGATACGAAATGCACGTACACGTGCACAAGAGTTCGCCAGCGCTCCGATCATGGCCACCACCTTCAATATGTCGTCCTCGACCTATACGAGCATCACGAACATCCAAAACTAAGAAGCAATGACGAAAACAAAATCGAGCATTCCAGTTCGTACCTGGAACTCGACATGACCAGGAAAAAAATGCCTCGAACTCAAATCTCCGACCACCAGAATCGCTGCCATTCTGGCCTCGCACTCTCCATCCATCTACGAAGCCATACCCAACGTTCCATCGCACTTGAAACAATAGAGAAGATGAATCACACAAATTTCCAAACTCGACTAAATTAGGGTAAAAATCTAGATCCCCTCGCCGATGACTCCATGGTGAACTATTCACCTCCACGCTAATTTTCCTAGCCTCGCCCATCACTAAACTTCTTCTAGGCACAACCCTGACCTTCCCGGTCACTTGGATTATCGGAAAATACCCAAAAACCCTTTTCTGGTTAACCATGGATTCCTCATTCAATTTAATGTTAAAAATTATGAAATTTGTTTTAAAAATCCTATCTTTCCTAGGTGATTCCAGATATATACTAGAATCATTTAGTTGTTGAAATAAATTTTTAACACTTTCTAAGTTTTACTGTAAAATTCATATCCTGTTGGATATCATCATCAATTCTTACTTTAAATATTTTTAAAGTTTAACCCTTGTTGTTTTAAACAAACTCTGTTTAAACACTATAACACATCACAGATCAGAGGAAGAGCAGTTGGTTTTCTTTTAGAATTTTAGAAACTGTGAACAAGGAACAGAGTAGACTTTGTTCCAGACATGCACAACAACTTCGACATACAAATACACATGCAATCTTGATTTATCAATCAAGCAAACACACATCATATTCCATTTTATGTAAATGCTGCATACATCTATTTAACAGATTTAAATCTTTAAATAAAGCTGTTTACTAAAAAATGAAGAACAGAGGTAATATCAACAGCAGACATGCACAGTTTAAATCATAGCAAACATATAGCACACTTAAATCAACATATGCAAGCATTACTTGTTTTCAGAATTTTATAAGCAACAATCCTGTATCTTCTTAACTTTTAAATTAAAAAGTTTACTCACCTGATATTGAAAAGGCAGAGGCTTTGAAAAGACTGGGATGCTTTATTTCTTTTGAAACTGAAAACTTGAAGAGCTTTCAAACTTGAAACTTTGAAACTGGAATGGACTTCAGAGGTTTCTAGTGAAAGATGCTTTATTTTCTTTAAAAACTGAAATGCTTGGATTGATTTCAGGCTTTGCAATTTGAAGATGCTACAGGCTTTTAATTTGAAGATGAAATTTTTGAAAATGCTTTGTTTTCCTTTTTTAAAAACTGAAATGCTTTGCTTAACATTGTTTGAATGAATCGAAATGGAAAGGGAACTTGATATTTAATAGAACAAGTAGGCAAAGCTAAGTTGTTTGCTGGTACAAGATTATTATATTTTAGAGTCAGAGATCTTTTCTTGTATGGAGGCTGAAATGAAACCTTGGGTACAAGCATTAATGAAGTTGTCATACATATCTTCTTTTTATTCAATTCGTATGGTACTTGTGTTACTTTACTTCATTTCTTGCCCGCGAAGCTTCATTGCCATAGTACAAACATTTATTTTACTTTGTACAACTTGGATATATCTTATTTTAACTTGTTACTTGCATATAGATATGGTTATAGTTGGTATATTTTACTTGCCTGCAAATCTAGATACGGCTATAGCACATATATTTTTACCTTGACTTATACGGCTATATACATATACAATTCTAGAACTATCTCAAGCTTTAATAAAGTTGTTATATTTATTTTATTATGTTAGCTTGTGAATTAAATTCTAATTTTACATAACCACTTATTTATATTTCTATTTATAAACTTAATGTATATTTTCTAATTTAAATCTTAACTACCAAACACTACATTTATATTTATTTATTTTATTTTTACTTATCTTAAATATGATAGTTTCTTATGTTTATAAGTATATATATAAATATATATTAATACTTACATTATAGACCATATATTTGTTTTATATCTATATTTAATATTGCCAAGATTTATTTCAATTTAAACATTATCACCAAAATCACAACAAATTATTTTATAGATCAAAATGTAATAAGTAGTGTTTTATTTAAATTTAAGATATATTTAATTGTAATTAAATTGGAACAAATTTTATTTTAAATCCTCAAATTAAAATTTTCTTCTAACCACACACATATATATACACCTTTAAATAACATTTATTAAATTAGAAATAATAGGACTATTTAAATCTATTTATAAAATAAAACAAATTAAATTTGTATCTAATTATTCTTATTAAAATCAATCAAAAATCATAATTTAAAACATCACATTATTAATTTATTGGTTATTTATATTTGAAAACAACAATTTAATCAATTTTAAATAATTTAATTAAGAGATTATCACATTTTAAATTCCTCGAAATTCCGGGATGTCACATGGGCGGTAGTGGCTTCTATGCGTCACCACCAGTCCGGATGCGTAATTGGTATATCTGTTAGTCCATAGGATAGTGGTTTTGATGACAACAACTATAGAAGTGTTATAAAATATATATGTGCAGGAAATCTATATGCAGGTATCAACAAAAGAAGACTGTACAGTAAAGAAAACAAAATTGATAAAGATAAAGATCAAGAGTTCAAGATTGAAGACTCATGAGATTCAAGATATTCAAGAGTTCAAGACAAATAATATAGTTAGGTTAGATATTTGTTAAAACTCCTTGAAAGCACTATCATTCTTTTTTATCCAATTTACTCGTGGAATGGAATCCACTTCGTTCTTGTTAAAGGGATGGAACCCTAGTGAGATGGAACTCACGAAATATCTAGTGGAACGGATAGTAGCCCTATTTTGTTATCCACTAATTTTGATTCAAAATGATTTTCAAAATTATCTCTTGTTTTATAAAATGATTTTCAAATATTCCTTTTCAAAAGAAAAACCTTCGTTCACATTTCCAAAAATGTTTTAGCCTCAAAATTATATTTATCATTTTGTTATATTTTGATTTCAAAATTGTCCTTGATATTTTAGCCTCAAAATCTATTTTAATATTATATTTACTTTAGTTTATTTACTTTGATTTTAAATATATTTTAGTATATATACATATATACATTCATAAGTATTTCTACTTCTAAAATACCTTCTACAAATACATAGAGTCCATTTGAATAAAGTTGCATATGTTTTAAATCATCATTTTCAAAGTAAAGCAAATCATCACTTTTACTAGACCATGTCGACATCCTATTTACTTGTCATGTCGACATGCTTCCCGTTACAGCAAAGGTTGTTTTCAAAAGAAGTGTCTATTCGTTTAAACCTCTTCGAATGGACACATCCATTCATTCTCTATAAATAGAGACTGTTATGGACGTTTTCCAGTAACTACTTTCTTTATTTTCTCTCCTCTTTACTCTCTTATCTTATTTTCTAATCATCCTATCCATATTCTGCCGAAATCTTAAGTGAATCAAACCAGAATATCTCTAGTTTGATTCTCTGCCACTCTCTCCAAAGAATCTCAGTGCTTATCAGAGTTATAGATACATTTGTACTCAAAGAAACTTGTGTGGGGTTATAAAGGTGTGATCGTGTCCTTGGAAATCGATCGGGTGAACTTGTGTCCTGTGAATCAAGTGGTTCTACCCAGAGACCTGAGAATCTGGAGGGTGTACCTCATTGCCTTGGAATCGAGGGATTGTAATCTAGATTATTATTGAATAGAAAGCCATACGGGTTGTGCGGGACTGGATGTAGGGTAACACCGAACCAGTATAAAATTCCTGTTGTGTTCTTTCCTTTACTTGCTTTCTATTTATATTTGCATCTGTTTGTGATTCTGTGATTTGATCTGTGATTGTGTATTTGCATTAAGTTAGTTAATTCAATTTAAATCAAAGAAGTTTTAAAGAAATTCTTAAAACACTATTCACCCCCCCTCTAGTGTTAAATAGCCTTAAGATCATCTTCCGCGTCCCTGTCATTTGGTATCGGAGCATGTTTTTCAAAGTATTCATAATCTGATTTTTGAAAAGTTCATGGCTAAGTTTGAAATGTTTCCTAAAAATATTTCTTTAATGATCAAATCATTGTGGTCTCATAAATTGATGCATGATAGTTATATAGAATCAGGTAGTCTACAAAAGTTGCTCACTGTGCAGGAATCTTTCTTCATGGCGACAAATGAATCTATTCACAATGGACAAGCTGTGCAAATAAGGAAAAACAAGTGGATACTTGATAGTGGATGTTCAAGACATATGACAGGAAATCCAGAGATACTCAATGACATTATTTGCAAGGATGGAGGATTGGTTAATTTTGGGGATAATTCAAAAGGTTATGTGGTTGGCATCGGCAATGTAGGTAATTCTGAAACTCCTATTATTTCAAATGTTTTGTTAGTTAAAAATCTACAACATAATCTACTTAGTATTAGTCAGTTATGTGATAAAGGATATAGGATTAAATTTGAAAAAGACAAGTGTCACATCGAAGATAATAAATCTAATATTATCTTTGAGGGAGTTAGGAAAAAGAATATCTATATTCTTAGTATGAAAATTTCAAATGATAATCTATGTCTTTTGGCCAATACAAGTGACCCTTGGACTTGGCATAAGAGATTTGGACATTTGAATTTTAAACTCTTATCTAGACTATCCAAACTTGATATAGTAAGAGGCCTCCCTAAGATGCAATTTAAAGTAGATAGTATATGTGATGCATGTCAATTAGGAAAACTTAGAAAAAGTTCCTTTAAACTTAAAGATATGATTTCTACTTCAAAACCTCTTGAGTTACTTCACCTAGATTTATTTGGTCCATCTCAGATTCAATCAATCAACCATAGTAAATATGTCTTTGTAATTGTGGATGATTATTCCAGATATACATGGACAATCTTTCTGAAACATAAAAGTGATACTTTTGATTATTTTAAAAGTTTTTCAAAAAGAGTTCAAAACCAACTTTCTTCCAAGATCATCACTATTCATAGTGATCACGGTGGTGAATTTGAAAATGAGAAGTTTGAGGAATTCTGTAAGCAGAAGGGAATTACTCACAATTTTTCGTTTCCAAGAACTCCACAACAAAACGGAGTAGTTGAGCGTAAGAATAGGACGATTCAAGAGTGTGCTAGAACTCTACTTTCTGATAGTAAATTACCAAAACATTTTTGGGCTGAAGCAGTTGCAACAGCCTGTTATATTTTGAATAGGATTTTAATTAGACCTCTAACCAATAAAACACCTTATGAACTTCTTTTCAATAAGAAACCTAAAGTATCTTATCTCAGAATTTTTGGAAGTAAATGTTTTGTCTTAAATACAAAAGATAATTTAGATAAGTTTGATCCTAAATCCGACAAAGGAATCTTTATCGGATATTCTAACAGGAGTAAAGCTTATAGAGTTTTTAATCTAAGAACAAACACTATTGAAGAAACTTTACATGTTTCCTTTGATGAAAATTGCAAAGAAGTTGATCAGACTAATGATGAGGATGACTTAGTTATTTCTAATCATGAATCTGTAGATGCTACAAATGAAACTTTTCATCCAAATAAAAAGATTAGGCTTTTAAAAGATCACCCTGTAGAAAATATTCTAGGAGATATGCAATCTGTTGTTAAAACTAGGAATCAATTAAACAGTATGAGTCATGTTGCTTTTATATCCTCAATAGAACCTAAAAATCCAAAGGAAGCATCAACTGATGATTCATGGATTCTTGCTATGCAAGAAGAATTGAATCAATTCACCAGAAATGATGTTTGGGAACTTGTTCCTAGACCTGAGGATAAATCCATTATAGGCACTAAATGGGTATATAAAAATAAATTAAATGAATTAGGTGAGGTCGTTAGAAATAAGGCTCGACTCGTTGCACAAGGTTATTGTCAAGAAGAAGGTATAGATTATGACGAAACCTTTGCACCCGTAGCAAGATTAGAAGCTATTAGAATTCTGCTTGCTTTCGCTAATTTCAATAATTTCAAACTTTTTCAAATGGATGTCAAGAGTGCCTTTCTAAATGGTTTTGTAAAAGAGGAAGTTTATGTTGAACAACCTCCACTCTTTGAAGATACAAAATTTCCAAATCATGTTTTTAAATTAAAGAAAGCCCTGTATGGTCTAAAACAAGCTCCTAGAGCTTGGTATGATAGACTTAGGTCTTATCTTTTGCAATCTAATTTTGAAATAGGTAAAGTAGATAACACACTTTTTATTAAAAGAAACAAAAATGATATTCAACTTGTACAAGTGTACGTAGATGATATTATTTTTGGATCAACCAATTCTGACATGAACAAAGAATTTTCTTACATTATGACAAAAGAGTTTGAGATGAGTCATATGGGTGAACTTAACTTTTTCCTAGGATTACAAATCAAACAATTAGATAATGGTATTTTTATCAGTCAAGAGAAGTATGCGAGAGAGTTAGTTAGTAAGTTTGGCTTGACCAATGTGAGTGGAAAACCAACTCCCATGGCAACCAATATAGCGTTAAGTAAGGATGATCTATCCAAAGACGTAGATCAAACCTTGTATAGAGGAATGATTGGATCACTTCTCTATATAACTGCTAGTAGACCAGATATCATGAACAGTGTCTGTCTCTGTGCAAGATATCAATCTCAACCCAAGGAAACTCATCTAAAAGCTATGAAACGTATCATTCGATATGTTAAACACACCTTTGATTATGGATTGTTCTACCCTAAGAATGATTCATTTGAATTAGTTTCCTACTGTGATGCTGACTATGCTGGGTGTAAGTCAGACCGAAAGAGTACAAGTGGAACTTGTCACTTTCTAGGTCATTCCTTAATTTCCTGGTTCAGTAAAAAGCAGAATACTGTTTCCCTATCAACAACTGAAGCAGAGTATGTTTCTGCTGCTTTAGCTTGTTCTCAAGTTTTGTATATGCAACAAACCTTGAATGATTTTGGTATATCTATCACGAAATCTCCAATTTTCTGTGATAACACTAGTGCCATTAGTTTGTCCAAAAACCCAACTCTTCATGCCCGAACTAAACATATTGACATTAGACACCATTTTCTAAGAGATAACATAAATAAAGAGAAAATTTCTCTTGATTTCGTTAATTCTGAAAATCAAATAGCTGATATTTTAACCAAACCTTTAGGAGAACCTGTCTTCACCAAGTTAAGAAGAGAATTAGGTATATGTTCTCTTTCTGAAATATAGTATATAGTATAGTAGTATACATAGGGTATATATGAATGTTTTCTTAACCATAGCATTTTACAACACCATGTCGACATAGTATTCATGCGTCATGTCGACATGAAACGGTAAAAATGACAATTCGTTTTTCCCTCTAATTTTTGAATGGGTGGTTATTTAACTCACCCATTCCGTCTGTTTCCATTACCCAAATTGTCCTGTCCACAAGTCTCCCATCATCAAAAACAACCGTTGAGTTGTTTATTTTCTTGTTTTAGTTATTTATGTGTTTATAAGTTTAAATAGTCATGTATATAGTAATATTGAAATGAATAAAATAATCTGTGGTTACACTTATTATTCTTATTCTTATATTACTCATATATAACATTCTAAGTATACGATGTTTAGTGCACTGTTATATCTAGTTTCAGTATTATTAATGATAACACTATCATTAATATCATAGATTTAGGGGGAGTTAGTGTCATTTTTTTGTTGATGACAAAGGGGGAGAAGTATAAAATAGGTTAGTTAGGCATAGATTAAGGGGGAGTTATTAGATTTAGGGGGAGTTATAAGGAGAATATAAATATTTTATAAACAAAGGTTGTCATCATCAAAAAGGGGGAGAATGTTAGTCCATAGGATAGTGGTTTTGATGACAACAACTATAGAAGTGTTATAAAATATATATGTGCAGGAAATCTATATGCAGGTATCAACAAAAGAAGACTGTACAGTAAAGAAAACAAAATTGATGAAGACAAAGATCAAGAGTTCAAGATTGAAGACTCATGAGATTCAAGATATTCAAGAGTTCAAGACAAATAATATAGTTAGGTTAGATATTTGTTAAAACTCCTTGAAAGCACTATCATTCTTTTTTATCCAATTTACTCGTGGAATGGAATCCACTTCGTTCTTGTTAAAGGGATGGAACCCTAGTGAGATGGAACTCACGAAATATCTAGTGGAACGGATAGTAGCCCTATTTTGTTATCCACTAATTTTGATTCAAAATGATTTTCAAAATTATCTCTTGTTTTATAAAATGATTTTCAAATATTCCTTTTCAAAAGAAAAACCTTCGTTCACATTTCCAAAAATGTTTTAGCCTCAAAATCATATTTATCATTTTGTTATATTTTGATTTCAAAATTGTCCTTGATATTTTAGCCTCAAAATCTATTTTAATATTATATTTACTTTAGTTTATTTACTTTGATTTTAAATATAATTTAGTATATATACATATATACATTCATAAGTATTTCTACTTCTAAAATACCTTCTACAAATACATAGAGTCCATTTGAATAAAGTTGCATATGTTTTAAATCATCATTTTCAAAGTAAAGCAAATCATCACTTTTACTAGACCATGTCGACATCCTATTTACTTGTCATGTCGACATGCTTCCCGTTACAGCAAAGGTTGTTTTCAAAAGAAGTGTCTATTCGTTTAAACCTCTTCGAATGGACACATCCATTCATTCTCTATAAATAGAGACTGTTATGGACGTTTTCCAGTAACTACTTTCTTTATTTTCTCTCCTCTTTACTCTCTTATCTTATTTTCTAATCATCCTATCCATATTCTGCCGAAATCTTAAGTGAATCAAACCAGAATATCTCTAGTTTGATTCTCTGCCACTCTCTCCAAAGAATCTCAGTGCTTATCAGAGTTATAGATACATTTGTACTCAAAGAAACTTGTGTGGGGTTATAAAGGTGTGATCGTGTCCTTGGAAATCGATCGGGTGAACTTGTGTCCTGTGAATCAAGTGGTTCTACCCAGAGACCTGAGAATCTGGAGGGTGTACCTCATTGCCTTGGAATCGAGGGATTGTAATCTAGATTATTATTGAATAGAAAGCCGTACGGGTTGTGCGGGACTGGATGTAGGGTAACACCGAACCAATATAAAATTCCTGGTGTGTTCTTTCCTTTACTTGCTTTCTATTTATATTTGCATCTGTTTGTGATTCTGTGATTTGATCTGTGATTGTGTATTTGCATTAAGTTAGTTAATTCAATTTAAATCAAAGAAGTTTTAAAGAAATTCTTAAAACACTATTCACCCCTCCTCTAGTGTTAAATAGCCTTAAGATCATCTTCCGCGTCCCTCTCAATATCTACCATGGCATTGCCTTGTGTGCCGTATCACCTACCATATCGAGCTTTACTACGAGTTGTGATTTCTCCCGTAGCCTGTGGAGTATCGAGGGTAGCCCCCATTTTGGGAGTATGCTAATACTGGATAGACTACTGGGACTATTACGTGTTAAGGGCTATATGGGTAACCCCTTGACGCTATTAAAAAGTATGTTTATTTTATATTAGACATTATTATAATAGCGAATATTACTACATAGTAGATAGTTTAACGGATCCTTAAAGAATGGGCGATCCCAAGCATTCTTTAAGTTACTTGTACCTTTATATTACAGTTCACTTGAGTTGGTTTACATTGTATAAGTATGTATGTCCCGACTCGAGTGTTTTGTGTTTTGCTTTACGCTCGGGTCAGACTGAGTGATACAGCATTCGAGACTCACCTTTGGAGTTGGAGCTTTTTTTGGAGATCCAGCTATCTATTTCGCATTTTGTTATCCAGTTGATTCCAATTGTACTCTGAGTTGTACTTGATTATCATACTGTTACTCCTGTGGTATCTTGGTATTCCTATTGTATCTTACTTAACTTTGATGTATTTATATAGTAGCTTCATGAACTACTATTTCTTTACTTCCGCTGCATTATATTACTCTGTGTTTGTGATCTGTGATTATTTATTTACTGTTTATGATGAGTTTGCCAAATTTTTATTTACAATTCGGTATTTTGAGCAATTCAAGTCCGACATGTGCGGATGCGAATGGTTGAAAATATCGGGCAGTTACAAACTCGACGGGATTCCTCGTCGAATGTGACTACATAAGAAGTCAAATCCAGAGGAACAATCTTGATGCCCTAGAAACCATGTATGGGTAGCAATAAGGTGTGAGGCCAGATGATGGAAGCTTCATTTAGACAAAGACATTCTTGAACATGACGTTGATAGAGTTGCTCATGTCAATGAAGATCTGATGTACCTTAACACCAGTAATGTTGAACGATATGACCATGTGGTCGGGGTGGAGTATCCAACTCCTCTCTTGTTTTCAGCTAAGAAGGTGATGTCCGCTCTATCTTCTTATACCCTTGGAGCCTTTAAGGCCTGGAGCTCTACTATGTAGTTCTTATTAGTCAGGGCGAGCTCCCTTTTGTATAGGGCTTGGGTTCCTTTTTTGTTTCCAGCCACATGAAGGCCAACATAAATTGATAATATTTCAATATTAATTATAGCCACATTGTTTTCGTCTGCCTATTGAAGCTGAAGAGGGAATTTGTCAGATATTCCTCTGCTCAACTTGTTGTCCAACATATTGCATAAGTACACTTTCATGGATCAACCTCTCTGTCTCATCTTTCAGGCGTCGGTACTCATTTGTAGAGTGGTCGTCGAATAAGTGGAAGTCACAGTACTTCCTATTGCCTTGGGCTTCTCCTTTTGCCTAGATCAAGTAGGAGGAAGCCTATGATATGTTGCATGGTCCCTTGTGGCAAAATATTTGGTTTCCACATATGAGTTAAAGGTGTAATTGTCACACCTTAGCTTGAACCAAGAACAACCTTTAGGACGTTTCTTGTGTTCACTTGATGACCACTATTTCTCTGAAGGCTTTCCACCTACGAGCTTCCCTTATTGCCTCGCCTTTCCTCCTTATCATTGTCGGACAAGTTGGCCTCGTCCTCTTACATAATGTCATTCGCTTTTTGGAAGAAGTCGATCTATGACAAAGTGGGCTGCTTTACTAATTCCTTCCATGTCTTGGATTGGTGTCTCACCCTAGAACAAGGGCAACCACTAAGTTATTCTTGACTACTCCTCGTGCATGGATCGACTCTCTATTGAAGTGATTGACATAGGATTGGAGTGACTCATTCGACCCTTGTCATATGTTGCATAACTTGCTCGCTATCATTCTTTGTTCAGTGAGGCGAAGAAATGGATCTTGAAATATACATAGAGCTTTGTTCAAGAGTGAAGCTACCCACTTGAAGATGAAAAACTAGTGGGAGGATGGTCTTGTCAAGGAGGAGGGAAACAAAGGCATTTTGCATTACCGAAGAGATGATCGAATAGCTGATTGGCTCTAGTGATAGAGTTAAAAGTCGTGACGATCGACTAGATCATCACTTCCATCATACTTCTCAATGTAAGGTAAGGTGTAACTTTGATGGATGTAGGTTCCTAAAATCTCATCAGAAAAAGGCTCCCCATTTTCATCATTGGACAACCCCTACCTTCATGGTTTATAGCATAGATTCTCAACATATGTTATCAAAGTGATGCCATTTCCACTCGGGGATCCGCCTTGGTGCTTACGGACGACGCCGGCCCTTTGCTAGTGAATGGTTTCTCAGATGTCTTGTTGGGGAAGGAGATCGATGATGCTGGTATGGTGATGGTGAATGGAGATGATGGACAGGGTTGGGCAACCTCTTATTTCTATTTACAAAAGGTAACTGGAATATTTCCCCCACTTTTCTTAGGATCTAGGCCCAAGGATTTCTCTTTGAGGATAGGAATGGACTGAGGGCTCTCTCTGCTCGTGATTCCTAGCTCATCCATCACCACTCAAGCAATTGAAATGCAAGTCATGCCTCCCATCCACTGTCATCTTTCTATAGAGGAAGGAGCGATGAGCAGCCTGAAACCTTAGGTACAATGCAAGTTTAGGCATAAGAACATCTTAGATGAATTTCTTATCATGTGTAGTGTGCATATCTCTGTGGTAAGTAGGAACAACACCTATAGGGTATCTAGCATGACCCTCTCATAGGCATCATGTATTATGTTGAAAGTGCTGGGGATAGTGGGCTGGATGGGGGTCTGGTCCATTGCAACCGAGACTACTAAACTATAGTTGACAGTTTCTTGAGCATCCACACTAGCCTTAAGTTCATTTAAATCCAGTAAATCTGCCCAATGCTAGTGAGCCTATTAAACACACCAAGTCACATATCATTACCTCAAACCTAGAGTAAGATGGACAACATTGGCCTCCATGGTGCCATTAATGTTTGGGAGTTTGAGTTATCAACCTCATTCTCATCTTTAGTTCATGTTGCTTTTGAGTGGAGTAGGGGTTTGAGAAGAAGAATACCGATGAAAGTTGAGAGCTTTTTAGAGGAGGTCTTCTTTCTAACGTAAAAATGTTGGCTAAATTTTTGACCAAACTCGAAGTTATAGGCTGAAATAGATATTAATAAAGACAACTTGCTAATAGCATGCTTGATAAATGGAAAACAAAGAGATAATAAATGCTAATACATCCATTATGTTATTTGATTTTACTATTGATTTAGTTACAAAAGCTTGAATTATAAGAGACAATAATGTGTGCAAGAAATGAAAATTAGATCCTCGTAAAAGTGCGTAAAAAGCTGTATTTATAGCCATTGAGATTTGGTTTGGACAGTTCCCGTTAATGCGCTAAACTTTAGATGTCTTCTCGGCCATGAATGGAGCTGTGCAATCTAGATGTGGGCTAGAGATAGAATGCCATATGGAGTAAATAACTTAAGTAATGGCAACTGGTGGTCTGTGCCTGCTTGTGTTTGAGAGATAACATGGGGATATAATGATGTTGTTAAAGAGTGACGACGTTGCTGTGATATCCCGGGATTTCGAGGAATTTAAAATGTGATAATCTCTAAATTTAAATTATTTAAATTGATAATATTAATATAAATAACCAAATAATATAATAATAAGATGTTTTAATTATGGTATAGATTGATTTGTAATAAGAATAATTGTTTAAATTATGTTATTTTATAAATTTGATTTTTAAAGGTAAAAATTGAATTTGAATCTTTAAAAGATAATTATTTTAATATATTTGGGTATAAGAATATACGAACAAGACTTTTATTTAAAATAAGGCTTTTGTTTTATTTTTGTCTTCCTTAAAGAGATTTTGTATATAAATTTAGAAAGTATTTATTTAATAGTAAATAAATACAAAAGATATTTTTACACTTAAAAATGAATGAAATACATTGTATATGATTTTTTAGAATATAAATGGGTTTTCATTTTATTTTTCTTTCAAAGGTTTCATTTATGTATAATATAGAAAAGCATTATAATTAAGAAATGTGTTTATTAATTAAGAAATAAATATAAAAGCTTTTAAACTCTTTTTAAAAATAATATAAAAATGATTAAGGACAAGTGTTAAATTTTTAACACATGTAAAATACATGTGTAAGGTAATTAAGCAATGTATGTGACAAGTGTCATTTTATTATCATTTTTCTTTGATTTTTAATAAACCATAAATTAAGTTTATAAAAGCCTACATCTCCATTTTCTTTTTCTTTTCTAATCTCATTTCTAAACAAGACAAAAACAAAACCAGAAAATGTACAACCGAAATCTTCTTCAAACCAAAAACTGAAATTCATGTCTAAACAAAATTTCTCAAACCAGAATCAAACCTCCTCTAACAATTCAAATCTGTAAATCAATTATTCCCAAAACTGAAATCATTTAAAAAGCTCAAACTCAAATTTCAAATACCTGAAACCATATCTCTAAAACCAAATCAAAAGCCTGCATTTCTTTAAGCCTGAGCACTTTCTTCTTCCAACCTAAGATAATCAAGCAACCTGGAAATCATATCATTAAACCATCTCAACAACTTAAGGATTCCAGTAGCATGCATTCTTCAACAATTCAAGTTCAAGTTTTAAAAGTTTTCAAAAGATATTTCCAGCAACTAAATCCCTAAGGGTTCAAGGCTGTTTTCAGAGAAATCATCAAAGGCTCTATCTCTGTTTTAAATCAAGTGAGTAACTTTAAATTTTAAAATATAATTAGTTGCATGCTAGTATGGTTGGATATAAAGGTTTATTACATAAATGAATGTCTGATGTGGATTTTTATTTGTGTGCATGCTGTTATGAGTGTTCTGTTCATTATTGTCTAGGTGAGTAACAGTTCTTTTAAAAAAAAAATTAAGGTAAATCTGGTTGTTGAATCATGTTTTAAATAAGTTGTATTTGTATATTTGTTGAAGACTCCTGTGCATTTGTGATGTGTGATATTTGTTGAATTTGAATTGCCTGTATAACATCCCTGATCTAAAATCTTCAACCCAGTTTCCTATTTGAATTCATTTTTCTTTATCTATTAATTTTTAAGACTTAGGATTTAAACAAATATTGTTTGTTTAGATATAAACTTAATTCTAAAAATATCTTAACTTAAATAGAAACTGAATTTGCTCTGGAAATCAAGTATAAAGGGGGAACTCAAGTCATTGTTAAAATTCAAACTTGTTGTAGCAATTCAGGTTTACAAATTAAAACCTTAGATCAATTCATGATTTTTAAGAGTAAAATCATAAATTCTAAGATTGGTTGGACTGTGCATTACTGTTTTGACCCAAAATTGGGTTTTGGAATGTCTCGGTTGATTCAAGTGGATTTGGGGGTCATGTTTTTGTATGATGGAAGATGGGTGATAAGGGAATCAAGGAAAATTGGTTATAAGGTGATCAGATTGATATAGAGACAACAGTGATTAAAAATGTTCTGTAACCCTAGTTTTAAACAAATTAGGAAATCGATCATCATTGCCTCTAGAGTTGTTCGAGTGTGAAGCAGATTTGGGGAAGTGTTGTTGAGGCCATGACGAGATTGTGGCCAAGATTTCATCTCAAACGATGGTCGGAGGAAGGAGAACTCGTCGTTGACAGGTTTGGGTTTGGGTGTGCACTATGGTTTCCAGGTTTGGGAATGGAGTCTCGAATTCGATTTCGAGTTGGAGTTAATGTTCTGATGGTCGGAATCATGTGTGAGGCTGGTCGTCGACTTGAAGGAAGCATCGCAGATGGTCGGAGTTGGCTGTGATGAAGGTGCATATGCACGGTGCACAAATTCGCTGATGAAGTTGGGTTTTGGAAAATTTGGGAACTCGGGAATTTCTCGAGTCAATTTAGTTTTTGCTCGGGTAAATAGAGTTTTGTCTCGAAGCAATTTAGTGGGAGCTCGGGTAGAAATGTTGTTACAGGTTTCTCTGAAAATCTGTCTATTTCAAATTTAAATTTGATTTTAAATTTGAAAGTAAGTTTTAAAACAGAATTTAGAATATGAATTCAAAACTGAATTTGTAATCTAGTTTTTAAAAATTAAATTAAGTTTTATAAAATGAAAGGTTTTAACAACTTTAAAAATGTTAAAAGTATTTTATAAAATGGTTTTTAAAAAAATCTGAGAATAAAATTTTGAACAGGATTTTTAAATTTAAGTTTAAATCTGAATTTAAAAATGAATTTGGTTTAAAACTATTTTAAATTTCTTTTATAAGATTAGTATTTTCTTTATCATGTAATTTAAAAGGTTTTTGAATTGTTTTAAACATTGTTAAAGTTTAAATTATTTTCATTTTAAATTCTTAAATTTAAAATGAAATGGAAAGTATAATTAAAACAAATTGTTGTTAAAATGTTTTGCTAATGATAATTTGATCATTAATGAGATTAAGGTTTATCTTAAAGTTATTTAGAACTTAATGATTTCTAATTAAATAAATTATTAAGGTAGTTAAAAGATAATTAATCAATGTAATTAATTTATGATTTGGATTTATAAATTAGTAATTAAGGGTTAAATTGATTAATTAAGATTTAATTAAATTAATTAAAAGGTAATTAATTTGAAATCAAGAATTATTAATTGATAAGTTAAGATTTTTAATTAATAATTAGGAATAAATTATTTAAGTAATTAAGGATTAATTAAGTTATTGTTAGGTACTTAATTAATTAAGTAATGAAAGATTAATTTATTGGTAATTGGAATTAATTAAATTATAATCAATAATGGTTAATTAAAGTTTAATTATTAAGAAAAATAATTAAAGAATAGTTAATGTAGATCATTAACTTGGGTTAAATAAGTAATTAATTTATGTGATTAATTGTGATAATTAAATAGATTAGTTAATTTAGATTAATAATTTGTGAAATTGATAATATAATTACTTAATGGAAGTAATAAATAAATTAGTTACTTAATGTAATTAATTAAGTTTAATTTGATTAGTTAAGTAATTAATTAAGTTTAATTAATTTAATTTAATCACTTAATGATTTGTAAAGTATAATTACTTAATGTAATTTAATGAAGTATAATTACTTAGGAAAGTAATTAATAGATAATTACTTATGTAATTAATGGAGTAATTAAGGGTAGTTAATTACTGAATGTGATTAATCAATAGTGATTAATAATTATGGTTTAATTAAGATTAATTACTTAATGTAATTAATTTAAATAAAGTAATTAATGATATAATGTGATTAAGGATCATTAATTAATTAATTAATGATGTAATTAAGGATTGGTTAATTAAGATTAATTAATAAATAATTAGTGATTAAAGTAATTAATTAATTGTAATTAATTAAGGATTAATGTAATTAAATATAGTTAATTAATTAATGAAGTAATTAAAGATTAATTACTGAATGGTTTAAGATAATTAATTTGTGAAATTAATTAAGTATTAATTACTTAAAGTAATTAAAGGGTAATTAATCAGGAATGATTAATTTAGATGGATACTTAGAGTAATGATTAATTAATTGGTTTAATTAATAATTAAGTAAGCAGGATTTATAGAATGAAGTAATTAGTTTAATTCACTTTAAATTAATTAGATGATATAAATCATTGCTTAAGGATGGATGAATGAGATTGAATGTATTTCATTGTTTGATATCTCTGATAAGATATGATTGATATATGATATGGATGTTTGGTTGAATTATAATGATAATGTGAATTATCTGTTTGGGGATGATAATGTAGATTATCTATTGAATTATCTATCTTTGTGTATATAGATAAGAGTTGAATTGTTTTAACTTTAAACAACTTGGCCTTAAAAGATACGCTTTGGATTTCGATGAGACCGGGATCGGGTTTCCGTATACCGGATTTCCAGGTCTGGAGACCCGAATACCACATCGATCCAAATTAACGATAGGTCGTGAATCTCAAGTGAAGATGAAGATTCAGAGTGCAAGGGTTATTGTCGTTAACTCTGAGGGTGATTCCAAAACGAGTGTAACGAGATAATGCCTTCGGTTTCGTTCGAACCCGGAACGAACTTGTATGGATTGAATGCTTTCAGCACATCGTCAGGCGGACGATGAGCATTCTAAGTGATATGTTCTGATTAAAGGTAATCGTAACCTCAAGCCTCATCAACCGGGAATGGCTAAAACAGGGGAGGTGCAGCAAGGCTTCGTGGGTAGCACCCACTGAGAGCAAGATAGATCCCTGTCTAGAGGTCCCTTTTCTTTTATTCGGCTTAGTGTGTGGTTGGTCGCGCCAACTACGGGATTATCTTGTTCGGGATTATCCAGTAAGGGATGGTTCCGGCTTTGTGTTGCAGGGGAGCGGGCGTACTCCTCGGTACGGTGATCTAGGCCACGTACTGTGACGGGCGGTACCCCAGTAGCCCTGCCATTGTATGGAAATCCAAATTCCAATAAGTGATAACGGATTTGATTGTATACTTATGTATGCTGGAATTTAATGAATGTAACAATTTCGGCTATGTGAATATTTATTCGAAAACCCTAGACCCTATTATAATATGACTGGATTTCCTATCAAATGTTTTGGTTAGCGTAAGGTAAAAACTTTTCCATGTTTATGTGTGGAAAGTCTTACGTGATACCTTTGTTTTCAAAAGGTTTTGAAGTTAAACAATTTTAACCCGTTTACTCACACCAGACCCATGTCTGACCCAAGTGTTTATTTTCTGTTTTATTAAACTCTTGGGTACTCAATATTGTATTGAGTAGTCGAGGGATTCAGGATAGTCTTGACGAATTCTGGAGGAGCTGTGGAGCAGGAGGCTTCAGCGAGTAGATATATAGAGTTTCCGCTGTGTTTGTATTAGTCTGTATTGTACTGATGTACTTGTGTTGTATAATAGACAGAAGTTTATAACTGTCTATTCTGTGATGTATAAGTTGTGTACTCTGATGTATATGATACTATGTAATATCTTATGTGATAATTTATTCGTTCCGCTGTGAGATCGTTGTTGTTGTTTCTTTCTTTCTTCTCTTCTTTTCTATTTTCTACCCCTTTCTTTCTTATTAACGATGCGACTTTCTGTGGAGAGAAAGTCGTGGTCGTTACAGTGGTATCAGAGCATAGGTTGAGCGAATGCCTAAGCTTTTGGTTAAGTGAATATCAGAACACTAGGTTGAGTGAATACCTAGGTTCGGAAGGATTGTTCATTAGAGATAGGATCTGTAGCAACCTGTTTGAGTCTGAGTATATATATATACGAGAGCGCGTATTTGTTAGTTATATAAAATGATTTTATATTGTGTTAATTGATCGGTTGGGTGGTATATGGATTCTGGTCAATACGAGTAGCTAACGTTATTGATAGGGATCTCTAAACACTTGGACCAGGCCAACGGACACAATATTGTTTTAAAAAGGTAGATGAAATAATTTTACCCAGATATAATTTCTATATAAAAAAAGTATCATTTTAAATGTATATGGTATTTGTAATGATTGGTTGAGATGATAATAATTTATCATCTAGGATTAGGAGTCTGAGTGTTGAGATTGGAAGTGTATCTGTCGAGACTGTAGACCCAATACCGTCTCGAGTAAACTTTGTTGTGGTGTAAAGATTTCACCGATCTCTGAAGGAAACCAGTTATGGTTTAGAGTTTATCTTTGAAGTTGGATGAATAGAGTAGATCTATTGGATGAGCAGAAGCAAGTGATGGTATCTTGATACCTCAGGAAATTGTAGCTGTGTGATGAAACGCAGTGACTATGGATGTTTCTGAAGATTTTTTTTCTTTGGAACAAGTTTAAGGAAGTGTATCTGCTTCGGTGTTGTGGCTGAGTTCAGCAGGATGTTTGTGTTTGGTTTGAGGATCGAGTTTCTCGAAGAACTTTGGATTAAAGAGTCTTTGTCATCCGTGTTAGCAGTGCAGCTCGAGTGTTCTGTGTTCCTGCTGGAAGATCTTTTGGCTTAGCAGTTCGTAAAGTGGAGTTCAGAAGCTGCGGAGTAAATTCATTTTTCAAATGGATTGGTCAAGCACTAGACTGTTCTGATGGATTAAGAAAGAACAGTAATCTTTGGATATTGGACTGGATAGGATCGCAAAAGTGACTTGCGATAGTTTGAGTGTTCTCTTGGGAAATCTTTTGCTTGAGTTTGAGGCATCTCTAGAAGATGTAGGAGTTATAGAGTTGACAGAGATTTTATGGGAAGTGTTGATCTAGTTTGTGTTCGAGTTCATAGACGACATCTAGATCAGAGTTGAGCAGCGAAAGCTTGGTAGTAGTTGTTCTAGAGTAGAAGCAACCGGAAGTTGCAGTGTTTGGATTAAAGGGTTCCTACAGGAAGCTTTTCAAGATTTGAAGGTCAGATTGGTGAGAGAATCTGTTTTGTCTTGATAAAAGAAGTATTTGGAATCTACTGATGATTGAGGAGTAGAGTTAGAGTTCTGGATTTCCGTAAATCTTGAGAGGATCCGTTTGTTGGATTGTTTGTGGTCCGATTTATTTCGAGAAGCATCAGTGATGGTTGAGCTGATCAGGAAGGATGAAGGCAGCCCAGAATCATCAGAAGAGTTCTGTGGATTAGAGATGGAGAATTTTGGAATTCGAAGTTGGAGACTTCGTTGTTATTTCTTCGGTAAAGGAAGCAATTGAGTTTGGGTAAGACTAGGAAGATAGCTCCGAGTATATTGGATCTTTCTGAGTTTTTGTGAGGATATGTGTTTTGGCTTCGGTATTGAATTACCAGTTTGGATTTAATAGAGCGAGTAACCCAGTATCTGTATCGGGGAAACTCGGGATAATTTTAGGTAGTTTATCCGGATCTATGTCCGGATATCTAGAATTGTTTGTTTAGATAAAATTGTTTGTTTGGATGAATGGTTGTTTGTTTGATAGTGTATGGCTGATAAGTATGCTTGAATTGTTTTAAAATGGATTGAAATAAAATAAAAATTTGGATTATCTTTTGTTTTAAATTTCGAGGACGAAATTCTTTTAAGGGGGAAGGAATGTGATATCCCGGGATTTCGAGGAATTTAAAATGTGATAATCTCTAAATTTAAATTATTTAAATTGATAATATTAATATAAATAACCAAATAATATAATAATAAGATGTTTTAATTATGGTATAGATTGATTTGTAATAAGAATAATTGTTTAAATTATGTTATTTTATAAATTTGATTTTTAAAGGTAAAAATTGAATTTGAATCTTTAAAAGATAATTATTTTAATATATTTGGGTATAAGAATATACGAACAAGACTTTTATTTAAAATAAGGCTTTTGTTTTATTTTTGTCTTCCTTAAAGAGATTTTGTATATAAATTTAGAAAGTATTTATTTAATAGTAAATAAATACAAAAGATATTTTTACACTTAAAAATGAATGAAATACATTGTATATGATTTTTTAGAATATAAATGGGTTTTCATTTTATTTTTCTTTCAAAGGTTTCATTTATGTATAATATAGAAAAGCATTATAATTAAGAAATGTGTTTATTAATTAAGAAATAAATATAAAAGCTTTTAAACTCTTTTTAAAAATAATATAAAAATGATTAAGGACAAGTGTTAAATTTTTAACACATGTAAAATACATGTGTAAGGTAATTAAGCAATGTATGTGACAAGTGTCATTTTATTATCATTTTTCTTTGATTTTTAATAAACCATAAATTAAGTTTATAAAAGCCTACATCTCCATTTTCTTTTTCTTTTCTAATCTCATTTCTAAACAAGACAAAAACAAAACCAGAAAATGTACAACCGAAATCTTCTTCAAACCAAAAACTGAAATTCATGTCTAAACAAAATTTCTCAAACCAGAATCAAACCTCCTCTAACAATTCAAATCTGTAAATCAATTATTCCCAAAACTGAAATCATTTAAAAAGCTCAAACTCAAATTTCAAATACCTGAAACCATATCTCTAAAACCAAATCAAAAGCCTGCATTTCTTTAAGCCTGAGCACTTTCTTCTTCCAACCTAAGATAATCAAGCAACCTGGAAATCATATCATTAAACCATCTCAACAACTTAAGGATTCCAGTAGCATGCATTCTTCAACAATTCAAGTTCAAGTTTTAAAAGTTTTCAAAAGATATTTCCAGCAACTAAATCCCTAAGGGTTCAAGGCTGTTTTCAGAGAAATCATCAAAGGCTCTATCTCTGTTTTAAATCAAGTGAGTAACTTTAAATTTTAAAATATAATTAGTTGCATGCTAGTATGGTTGGATATAAAGGTTTATTACATAAATGAATGTCTGATGTGGATTTTTATTTGTGTGCATGCTGTTATGAGTGTTCTGTTCATTATTGTCTAGGTGAGTAACAGTTCTTTTAAAAAAAAAATTAAGGTAAATCTGGTTGTTGAATCATGTTTTAAATAAGTTGTATTTGTATATTTGTTGAAGACTCCTGTGCATTTGTGATGTGTGATATTTGTTGAATTTGAATTGCCTGTATAACATCCCTGATCTAAAATCTTCAACCCAGTTTCCTATTTGAATTCATTTTTCTTTATCTATTAATTTTTAAGACTTAGGATTTAAACAAATATTGTTTGTTTAGATATAAACTTAATTCTAAAAATATCTTAACTTAAATAGAAACTGAATTTGCTCTGGAAATCAAGTATAAAGGGGGAACTCAAGTCATTGTTAAAATTCAAACTTGTTGTAGCAATTCAGGTTTACAAATTAAAACCTTAGATCAATTCATGATTTTTAAGAGTAAAATCATAAATTCTAAGATTGGTTGGACTGTGCATTACTGTTTTGACCCAAAATTGGGTTTTGGAATGTCTCGGTTGATTCAAGTGGATTTGGGGGTCATGTTTTTGTATGATGGAAGATGGGTGATAAGGGAATCAAGGAAAATTGGTTATAAGGTGATCAGATTGATATAGAGACAACAGTGATTAAAAATGTTCTGTAACCCTAGTTTTAAACAAATTAGGAAATCGATCATCATTGCCTCTAGAGTTGTTCGAGTGTGAAGCAGATTTGGGGAAGTGTTGTTGAGGCCATGACGAGATTGTGGCCAAGATTTCATCTCAAACGATGGTCGGAGGAAGGAGAACTCGTCGTTGACAGGTTTGGGTTTGGGTGTGCACTATGGTTTCCAGGTTTGGGAATGGAGTCTCGAATTCGATTTCGAGTTGGAGTTAATGTTCTGATGGTCGGAATCATGTGTGAGGCTGGTCGTCGACTTGAAGGAAGCATCGCAGATGGTCGGAGTTGGCTGTGATGAAGGTGCATATGCACGGTGCACAAATTCGTTGATGAAGTTGGGTTTTGGAAAATTTGGGAACTCGGGAATTTCTCGAGTCAATTTAGTTTTTGCTCGGGTAAATAGAGTTTTGTCTCGAAGCAATTTAGTGGGAGCTCGGGTAGAAATGTTGTTACAGGTTTCTCTGAAAATCTGTCTATTTCAAATTTAAATTTGATTTTAAATTTGAAAGTAAGTTTTAAAACAGAATTTAGAATATGAATTCAAAACTGAATTTGTAATCTAGTTTTTAAAAATTAAATTAAGTTTTATAAAATGAAAGGTTTTAACAACTTTAAAAATGTTAAAAGTATTTTATAAAATGGTTTTTAAAAAAATCTGAGAATAAAATTTTGAACAGGATTTTTAAATTTAAGTTTAAATCTGAATTTAAAAATGAATTTGGTTTAAAACTATTTTAAATTTCTTTTATAAGATTAGTATTTTCTTTATCATGTAATTTAAAAGGTTTTTGAATTGTTTTAAACATTGTTAAAGTTTAAATTATTTTCATTTTAAATTCTTAAATTTAAAATGAAATGGAAAGTATAATTAAAACAAATTGTTGTTAAAATGTTTTGCTAATGATAATTTGATCATTAATGAGATTAAGGTTTATCTTAAAGTTATTTAGAACTTAATGATTTCTAATTAAATAAATTATTAAGGTAGTTAAAAGATAATTAATCAATGTAATTAATTTATGATTTGGATTTATAAATTAGTAATTAAGGGTTAAATTGATTAATTAAGATTTAATTAAATTAATTAAAAGGTAATTAATTTGAAATCAAGAATTATTAATTGATAAGTTAAGATTTTTAATTAATAATTAGGAATAAATTATTTAAGTAATTAAGGATTAATTAAGTTATTGTTAGGTACTTAATTAATTAAGTAATGAAAGATTAATTTATTGGTAATTGGAATTAATTAAATTATAATCAATAATGGTTAATTAAAGTTTAATTATTAAGAAAAATAATTAAAGAATAGTTAATGTAGATCATTAACTTGGGTTAAATAAGTAATTAATTTATGTGATTAATTGTGATAATTAAATAGATTAGTTAATTTAGATTAATAATTTGTGAAATTGATAATATAATTACTTAATGGAAGTAATAAATAAATTAGTTACTTAATGTAATTAATTAAGTTTAATTTGATTAGTTAAGTAATTAATTAAGTTTAATTAATTTAATTTAATCACTTAATGATTTGTAAAGTATAATTACTTAATGTAATTTAATGAAGTATAATTACTTAGGAAAGTAATTAATAGATAATTACTTATGTAATTAATGGAGTAATTAAGGGTAGTTAATTACTGAATGTGATTAATCAATAGTGATTAATAATTATGGTTTAATTAAGATTAATTACTTAATGTAATTAATTTAAATAAAGTAATTAATGATATAATGTGATTAAGGATCATTAATTAATTAATTAATGATGTAATTAAGGATTGGTTAATTAAGATTAATTAATAAATAATTAGTGATTAAAGTAATTAATTAATTGTAATTAATTAAGGATTAATGTAATTAAATATAGTTAATTAATTAATGAAGTAATTAAAGATTAATTACTGAATGGTTTAAGATAATTAATTTGTGAAATTAATTAAGTATTAATTACTTAAAGTAATTAAAGGGTAATTAATCAGGAATGATTAATTTAGATGGATACTTAGAGTAATGATTAATTAATTGGTTTAATTAATAATTAAGTAAGCAGGATTTATAGAATGAAGTAATTAGTTTAATTCACTTTAAATTAATTAGATGATATAAATCATTGCTTAAGGATGGATGAATGAGATTGAATGTATTTCATTGTTTGATATCTCTGATAAGATATGATTGATATATGATATGGATGTTTGGTTGAATTATAATGATAATGTGAATTATCTGTTTGGGGATGATAATGTAGATTATCTATTGAATTATCTATCTTTGTGTATATAGATAAGAGTTGAATTGTTTTAACTTTAAACAACTTGGCCTTAAAAGATACGCTTTGGATTTCGATGAGACCGGGATCGGGTTTCCGTATACCGGATTTCCAGGTCTGGAGACCCGAATACCACATCGATCCAAATTAACGATAGGTCGTGAATCTCAAGTGAAGATGAAGATTCAGAGTGCAAGGGTTATTGTCGTTAACTCTGAGGGTGATTCCAAAACGAGTGTAACGAGATAATGCCTTCGGTTTCGTTCGAACCCGGAACGAACTTGTATGGATTGAATGCTTTCAGCACATCGTCAGGCGGACGATGAGCATTCTAAGTGATATGTTCTGATTAAAGGTAATCGTAACCTCAAGCCTCATCAACCGGGAATGGCTAAAACAGGGGAGGTGCAGCAAGGCTTCGTGGGTAGCACCCACTGAGAGCAAGATAGATCCCTGTCTAGAGGTCCCTTTTCTTTTATTCGGCTTAGTGTGTGGTTGGTCGCGCCAACTACGGGATTATCTTGTTCGGGATTATCCAGTAAGGGATGGTTCCGGCTTTGTGTTGCAGGGGAGCGGGCGTACTCCTCGGTACGGTGATCTAGGCCACGTACTGTGACGGGCGGTACCCCAGTAGCCTTGCCATTGTATGGAAATCCAAATTCCAATAAGTGATAACGGATTTGATTGTATACTTATGTATGCTGGAATTTAATGAATGTAACAATTTCGGCTATGTGAATATTTATTCGAAAACCCTAGACCCTATTATAATATGACTGGATTTCCTATCAAATGTTTTGGTTAGCGTAAGGTAAAAACTTTTCCATGTTTATGTGTGGAAAGTCTTACGTGATACCTTTGTTTTCAAAAGGTTTTGAAGTTAAACAATTTTAACTCGTTTACTCACACCAGACCCATGTCTGACCCAAGTGTTTATTTTCTGTTTTATTAAACTCTTGGGTACTCAATATTGTATTGAGTAGTCGAGGGATTCAGGATAGTCTTGACGAATTCTGGAGGAGCTGTGGAGCAGGAGGCTTCAGCGAGTAGATATATAGAGTTTCCGCTGTGTTTGTATTAGTCTGTATTGTACTGATGTACTTGTGTTGTATAATAGACAGAAGTTTATAACTGTCTATTCTGTGATGTATAAGTTGTGTACTCTGATGTATATGATACTATGTAATATCTTATGTGATAATTTATTCGTTCCGCTGTGAGATCGTTGTTGTTGTTTCTTTCTTTCTTCTCTTCTTTTCTATTTTCTACCCCTTTCTTTCTTATTAACGATGCGACTTTCTGTGGAGAGAAAGTCGTGGTCGTTACAGTTGCTATGTGGATAAAAATGGATAGGAGGTGGTTGCTTCACAGTGACACTTTTGTCAGATGAACAATGTGGTTTTATACTGATCTTTTCAGTGGAACAGTGTGGGGTGGGTTCTTCATTATGTAGGGTCGACCAAGTACCAGTTGATTGAGGCCTGCCAAGTCAAAACAAAGAAAAGCGACCAAGATATGTCGATCTTCAAGAGAGAGGCGGATGATAAAGATCGAGGAGCTTGGAAGGGAGAGCAGGAGAGAGAGAGACCTTCATGTTATGGGCAGGTACTTTGGTGGCGAGGCGAGCCAGTGGATTTGTGTGCGGGATTCGAGATATCCTACCGAGGGGGTAAATCAGGTCGAGCCGCTGTCCGGTCCCATTGAGTGTCAGGGAAATCAAGCACCTCAATGGTGTTGTATAAGTCATTTGCACGGATGATGGGCTGTGCGGTGTGCCGTTGAGGCAATTTTGGGAGGCGAGAGTGCTAAAAGCTTATCGAGCCGACCTATTATCTCTTATGAGAAAATCGAGTAACATTAGATTTAATTTCTGGCTACAAAGTTCGAGTTATTAGCAAAATAATGCAAAATTGGGATCAATTAAGTCTAGCATAAATTGGTAACGACACCAATTTAAATCTAAACAAATGTCAAATCGTATAATCGAGTCTACCACTCTTCTTACCAATCACATAATTATTTCTTCTCTAGTTTCTAATAACCAAATCAAAAGAAAATTAATGGTGGTTGAGTTCTAGGAATTAAGACTAAATATGATCTATAAAGAGTTGAAGGTGGTGTAAAAACATAAGTGAAGAGGACAACAATAGCTACAATCAATTATGTAAAACTTGAGTTTTAAGCTATCATTATGAATTGAGCAAGGTTTGAAGACATGACAAAGCTTATAAATCTTAGCTACATTCGATCGCTCAATATTAGGTAAGTTAATCCTCAAACATTAACATTCATTTACTATTTCATTCATTTATATCCATTATAGTATAGATTAATAGAGTTAAGGTTGTTCTCTAGGGGCAATTATGTAATTTATTACATAGCTTAACTCTTATAAAAGATTCTTATTCAAAAATGATATACGCATCTGGTTTATTTATATTTTATTTATATTGTTACATATAGATATAAATAATGAATTAAAGACATTAGCCATATAGTATAAATTCCACATAAAATGTATTTTGCTGATTGTAGTTAGGAATGCTTTCATAATAATGAGTATTAAATCGACACACACATACATACACACAAACACACTTAGTCCTTAAATGTTCCAAGTCCAGATGTATCGAGAAAAGAATATTGATAATCCGTTAAGACTAGTGTACGTAACATTCTCCATATGATGGATGGTGATTCACTCATGATCGTTGGGGCCGTCAAATTGTTACCTACTTGTGATTGTTTGGAATGATCAGAAAATGAATTGATGAGAGTATTTTACAGGTCGATATGACTAATTCAAAATAAAAGATCTTATGGTAACAACATACAGTAGTCTTCTAACTTTAGAGTACTACCAATCTTGGGTACGTAGACTATACTTTGGTTATGGTCAAGCATATGAGCGACCATGTTACGACCATAGTTAGGTACATGTTGAAATACTTGAAGTGAAACATTACCCAAGATAGGATTTTTCTCCTTCGTTATAGAAGGTCTATATCACCATAATTGATAGTTAACTTAAAAGTCAAAATCTCTGGCTAGAGTAAATCGGTTAATAAATAAATATTAATTGATTAAACCAAGGACTTTAAAGTGACGTAAACAATTAAGCATGAATATGAGTAAAAAATTTAACCTTAGACCAAACTCTAGATATCTATGTGATACAGTGATGACGAAATAATACATGTACAAAATGTCATTACTATGTGAGCTTATTATTGATTATAAATTGGATTTCACCTAAATGATATGTAAGCATTGAAATTGTGCTCAACAAAGTCTGTAAAGGCTTCAGTGTTTAAATTGTTTAAATATTTACTGACGACCAAGTTCACATAAGAGAGTCAATACAACCATGTTAGTTGTTTTTGAATTTGAACACAG
The DNA here is from genome assembly GCA_030737815.1 of Allium fistulosum. NCBI lineage: Eukaryota > Viridiplantae > Streptophyta > Magnoliopsida > Asparagales > Amaryllidaceae > Allium > Allium fistulosum. The sequence goes on from CM060902.1 coordinate 1,393,108,984, forward strand.
CCACTCCATTAGTTGTTTTCGAGTTCGACCAATGGTAAAATTTAATTGTAAATGTTATAAATTATTAATAAATTAATACAAATGTTGTATTAATATTTTATGGTATAAATTAAAACAAATATTATATTAATATGTTTTGGTATTTTTAATTTTTTATTAAAAGCATAAAATTGATCAAAATGATGTATAAAAGTTGTTCTTCGGTTCAGTTGGAGAAGAAGCTAGAATTAAGCAGTTAAAACAAAGATTCAAATAGGAGACAAAGGGCTTATGATTATGCTTGGTCTATATTAAGGTCAGCTATGAAATTGAATGAGGGAGTTGGAGCATGGGCATTTGACAACGCTTTTTCTATATTATGGTTGACCATAAAATCGAATGGGGGGTGTCGAAGCTTAGTTACCTGAGTTAGAGAACAATATGGAGATATTTTTTCTGCTTGGCTATAAATAGGATAGCCTCCACTTATTTTTTTACCACTTTTTTGATAGATATCTAGCCCACATTAGCCGCATTAGAGAAGCCAAGGTGTCAGCGTTGCAATTGAAACCGAGGAGGAGAACATAAGGTTCAAGGAGGAAAACAGTAAGCAAAAGACATGTTCGATATTCGACAAGATATTAATTGTAAAAGATTTTATTTATGAGTAATGTTTATCCATCGTATACATACATATATTGCTTTCTACACCTATATATATCTCGACGTTCTAAAAAAGTTCATAAATATTTTATTGTAAATTTTATTTATATAAATAATATGTATATATATTTTAAATACATACATATGTATATTAATAAAAAAACATGTTTTCGGTTTGAAAGATAATATTACTATTTTCTAATTTTATTTAAATATATGTGTACATGTGTGTATGTATTAAAATCTTTTATTATTTATATTTACTATACATACGTATACGTTATTCATATATATATATATATATATAATTTTACTGTATGTTTCTAAATAAAAAATTATAATTTTTATATATCTGTATATATAATGATTTTCCTATGGAAATCATAATTTTTTTTAAGTTATATTGCTTTTGTGGGTCCATATGCTTGTAGAACTTGGTATGGGACTCGAGCTAGGGCGTGGACGGTAGTTGATATGCATCAACGATCTTGATACAAAGAGACTTCTTCGTATCATTTCCTTTTCTCGTTGCTTTATCTCTCAGAGCTATATGACGTAGCATTCTCAACCAGTACTATAGTCACCGAGTATTGCTCTTATTCCATTCTCAGTGGAACTTCATCATTAGACACTATAGAGCGAGATAAATTCTAAAATTGGCAAGGGCCATTCTGCTTGGGAAAACATTATAGGCCAAGAATCCATCGACCAGGACAAACATCCATAACCGCACTGTCTTGCGGTCTCCTTCATCCAACTCAACCGATAATATGCAGCTTACGGTTCCTTGGTCTCTTTGATAAATTCCTAGACACAAGATTTACAAGGCTTTAGTTCCTTCTCGCCAAGCCACATCTGAACAAAATTCTTTTTAAATAAGATATTAACCAAGTTCCCACAATCAATAAGGACACGGTGCACTATTGTTGGCCCAATCATGGTCGTAATCACCATGGGATCAAGCGTTAAGCTCCTGCATCCCATCATCATCTCTACTTTTGAACAAGTTATCATAATTCATTGTTCTTTGTTGTTTTACCAGAGTCCCATCCTCTATGGCGAATAGGTTTCTTGAGGAACATACCTCAATGAGCTTATATATCACTCCATTTCGTTCAGCTTTTCCCTTCTAGATGTGGGCTCCAGAGATAGTATTAATCACGATTCCTATCAATGGCTATCTTAATCCCTCTCCATTGGACCTGTCTCGATTCCCTTAGGTAGGTTACCCTTAGAGCCCGTTATTCGTCTACCCGCCAACCTATGAGTTTCTTACATACTACTGCAGTTTCTTCTTTCTATTTGGATCCTTAATCACATCTCTCAAATGCCGGAATACATTGGTATTGTGTCCATGATTTCATGAAACCGACAATACTTCCCCAACGCCTTTCTTCCTCAGTTGCCTCCCAAGGAGGTTTCTTATAGTTTTCAGTACCTTGTGCGGCAAAGTAGATATTTTCAACAAAATCATTCAATGGAGAGTAATCTCTTGGTCCAGTATATCTCATTCGCTTCTTGGTATCTGGCTTCTTCCCATTGTTGCCTTGGTTTTTTATTTTAGTATTATTATTAATCCTAACATTCATGACAACTTTTCCTGCACTGCTACCACTTTGTTTGATAGAACTATTTCTTTGCATCATCAAACTCGGTCCCTCTTGACTATTACCTACCAATCTAACAGCCAAATTTGCCTCTTCCAAGCATAGAAATTAGGATTCCTTTCAATAAAACTCCTCTTTGGTGGAAGGTTGTTTTCTCTTCAACAATCTACCAAAATCAGTTCTTAGGTTAACCTGATTAACCAACACCATCAAAACAATCTCCTCTTTGGGCTAGTTACTTCAGTGATTGTAGCATTAATTTCTTTAGAAAATCTTTCAGAGTCTCTTTAGAACTCCGATGAACATTCAACAAAGATATCATGTCCTCTGGTCAAGCAGTGTGGAGTCGGAGTTGCTCCATGAATTTCTTCATTAATTGGTCAATAGTTGACATGGATCTTAGCACAAGCTGAGTGAACCACATCATAGTAACCCCATCTAAAAATATGGAAAAAAACACCTACATCTCACACCATTTGTGGACGAGCATTGTCCATAAACCTTCCATACTTTAATTGATGTTGTCTTCTATCAGTAGTTCCATCATAAGATGACATAATCGGCTTCATAAACTTCTTTGAATACCTATCCACCACCTAGAGAATGGGGTTCGGCTAGGGAATGAGCCCAACTCATCATTGGTTCTATTTTGTTTTTCATTCAATAACCTTTTAACCAGTTAAATGATGTACTCTTCACTTCTTTGTGTGGCTGGATGGCTTGCGTCATGAAAATTTCGAGTGTTTAACTCTACATACTCTGTTGGCTCGTTGGATGACGCCTTGGTTCCTCTGTCTCTAGGGAAGCTATTCATCCAAACCCTGCTTTTGATGCATTGCTAGTTCAGTAATGTTCGTCTGAACATCGCCAGTCTATGCACCAATAGCTTGTTGTCACTAATGCCAACTTTATGTAACTCTGCTTCACTATCCGACAAATCCACTGCCTCAACATTCATGTCAGTACCGACATCATTAATCAAGTCAGTATCAACTTGATTCTTCTTAATATTGACATGATAGGCATTTATCTAATTAGCTCCATCTCTTACAATATGCCTCCTTAATGTTCACTCTTCCTCTTTATTTTCTATTTGCCATCTCTTTGATTTTGACCTAATGAAGATGAGCTTTCTTCCTCCGAACCTGAGTATAATGAACCTCTATGGCTTTTCTTATGCCTTTGAGCTAGTCAAGACACCATTACAAAGCTTTTCTCCATCCTCTCTAAGACAACATTCGAACTCTCCAACATCTTCCTATTCATATCAACCATTATTTTATCCAACTCAGTCGTTGTTGCCATCTCCTGCTAAGACGAAGGTTACGGTAAAGTATTCAAGGGTTGAGTAGTTTCTTCATTATGCCGAAAACCGTCTTCACGACCTCCAACAATAACTCTAAACCTAGAAGCAGCTTTCCTTGGGATTGTTTCCAATTGAGTTTATAGTAGATTCCTTTTAAAAACCCAAATAACTTCATATCTGCAACGAATAATCTCTAGATCTACCTTTTGGATCCTTCAAGTCTAAAGTTAAAGCAAGATCCGGTCCTGAGAATCTTCTTTCTCAGTGAAAGAAAAAAAAATGTTGGGTCAAGAGATGATGTAACACACCAGATTAATCAAAAATAAGAATAATATATCTAAAGGTGAAAGTGAAAGCTTGAACAAACATGTAACTACCTACGTCCACTTTAATTTTATTTCGGATGGTTTTGTATATGCACAATCTAATTATGATATTTCAGATCTAGAAAACAAATGAAATTCAATTTAGGCAGTATTTTATGGTTTAAATGAGATAGGATGTTCAAGATCAGATCGTCAGATCTATTTTTCATTAGCAAAGGATGGACATTTATAGGTAAATTCATCTATCAAGTCATTAGCTCATGGAAGACTAGGTAAAAGATCAGATCCACGTGTTTAGACATGAAGAACGAGTAAAACTAGTAGTTCAAATCATGTTGGTACCGATATGGTCATGTCAGTGCTGACATGATTTTGTAACTTGTATCTATAACTTTCCCTTATATTTGCTCAAGTCTTCAAGTTTCATTGTAAAAATTTCTCTTACAAATGATGTTGGTTCATAATGATTTGTCTTATGCAAATCTTGTCTTTTTCTGCCAAGTACACCGTATCTTCACCTACTACTAAGAAGTGCACCCAACATCAAAATCAACTCCGTACTGACATGATTGATCATATCGATACCGAAATGATTTGCTTATGAAAATTCTTGCCAAACTTCTTGTACTACTTTTTCCCATCATCCTTGGCATCCCTTGAGCTCCTTGATCCATTCCTTCATCATCTTGACGCCCTGATTCATCAAGAACTCGTTTGGTTTAAATGTTGGATAACATATATATTGGCAATTTGTTACACACACACACACACACTATATTTATAGTACTTGGAATATGTGTATACAAACTATATATATATATATATCGGAATACATTTAAACATATATATAGGTATATATATTCCTTTGATATGTGTATGAAATTATCATATACATATTTAAGCGCACACACATAATAGATATAGACCCAAATATCAATATGTGTGTATATACATCTTATACACATGCTTTATAGCTATTATTTTTTACTGTCATATTATATATGTATGTGTGTATACATATCATATCTATAATATACACTAAATATATAAATATGAACATATAAATTAAAATAATTATTTTAAAATGTACACTCGATCTTGGTCACTAATGGTTTACATAGGCCCATTTAGATTCAGTTAGGGATTTTTTTGTAAATTTACCCCATTTCACCTATTGCAAAATGTGACAGATCCAAATGGTATCAAAGCCCAATTGGTTTATGCAAATAAACAAATAAACTTATCCGTCTAGTGGACGTCTAGAATCGGATTGTCTAGGATTAGGGTTTGATACTAAGTATTTCCCCCTCATTGGCTTCTGGCTTGGCCCAAGGGGTGGAGGAAGTCCAAAAGTTGGCCTAAGTGTAAGGCCTTGATTTATTTTGGGCTTTGGGGTTATTTCAAATTTAAGATTTGAAAATATTTTTAAATCTAAAAGTCAAGTTTAAAATATAGACACATATTATGAATGTTATAAAACAAATTTAAAATGTTATGATTTTTTTTGAGAAATTTATTTAAATAATTTTCAAAATTTTATTGGAAATTATTTAAGCAATGTGATTAATTAATTAGATAATTAATTAAAATTAATTAATTAATATACATTGATATATGTATGTAACTATAAAGATTACAATTGAATATTATCTTAAACTATTTAGATAAATTAAATTAAAATTTCAAAATTTATTATATATTGAATATTTAACTAAATTAATAATAAATAAATAGTCAATTAATTAATTAATATGAATAAATAACTATAAAGGTTATAACTAATTATTAATCTTAAATAGTTTAAGATGACTAAATAAAATTTCTGAGATTTTAAATAAAATGTAATTAAATTAGTTAATAAAATTAAGAGCTAAAAGTTAATTAAAATCTATTTTAATTAATAAGATATATATATACGTATTATATAAGTTAATTAAATTATAATGGTTATAAATAAATTGAAATTATATTGTTATATGTATAAATTAGATATATTTGGAACTAAATTAAACCCAAAACAAAATTTTGGAATAAATACATATCTATAACATGTATACCTTGATATCAGATATGTTTGACACTTGTATCACAAGGGTATTTCATAAGAAATAAATTCCTTAAATCGATATCACTCTGAAAAATGTTAAGGATTATGAATCTTTAATATAGTTGCTCTCTATCATTTATATATTAGTAGATTATTTGCATACACACTAGTTGTTGAACAAACTCAAGCTAAGGTTGTTACATGTAGTACTATTCATATATTTCTAGATGAGGTAAGATAAATGCTTATATTTTTTGAGAAAACTCAAGGTATAAGCATCTATACTTAATCATTGAGAAATCATAGATAAGAATGAATAATCTTGTAACGACCCGATATTTTAGACCATTCGCGTCCATTATAAGTGTATAGGTAGACACTCATGCCGGAGTTGAATTGCTCAAAATACCGCGTTGTTAATTTAAATTTGGCAAAACTGAACATATAAAATAAATAATCACAGATCACAGACACAGAGTAATAAGTGCAGTGGAAATAAAAGAGATAGTAGTTCATGAAGCTACTATATGAATATATAAAATACATCAGAGTTTACAACAGAAGAGTAATACGATACATCAGAGTTAATCAGAATACATCACTGGAATCATCGAATACTGAAAGCAGAATAGATGGCTGGATCTTCAAGCAAAGCTCCAACTCCAAAGGTGAGTCTCGAATACTGGTACACTCAGTCTGACCCGAGCATAAAGCAAAAACACAAGACACTCGAGTCAGGATTAACATTCTTATATTAATAAATCCAACTCAAGTGAAATAGCAATTGAAATACAAGTAACTCAAAGGATGTTTGGAATAACCATCCTTTAAGGATCCGTTAAACTATCTACTAGGTAGTAATGTACGCTAAGTAGATAATGTCTATCAGTAATATAAAGATATCAAAGTAGGGTTAAGCAGGGCCCATACACCTCTTAACCAGTTTATTCCCAAAAGCATATACAAGACCGTAGTTTCCCCAAAACCGGAAGTCACCAGAGGGCAATCCATATACTAAAGGTACAAATCAAAATTGTAGTGGTCGCGAATAAATGGAATACAAGTATGACAAGGTACATGAGGCGATACCAACTAGGATACTAGTAGTTGCCTGATCCGGACTGATGTTGGGCATAGCAGCTACTACCCCAACACCGCGAAACAACACTCCCAAATCGAGGGGTGCACCCAAATCGAATCACAAAAGTAATAGATATGGTATCGAAGAAGTGTGTCCGCTAGAGATGGCGATCCTCAATGGCCCGGCGCGGCTCCTGTTTTAGTCATGTCAAGGGTCATCCAAAATCGTTCTCTTTCTTCAGTCAACGCGTTCATCAAAACCATCCACTTCGTTCTGGATCAACACTCCGTGTATAGTTATTAAAGTGGTTTCGGTTCAGATAGAGAGTATATCCATTACCGATCCCGGTCTCTTTAATAACTTTCGTAATTATTACACCGATTGGTCGTTTATTTATTTCAAAACCAAATCAAATTCAATTTCAATTTCAATTCGCAAATCAACATTTCACTTGTCTTTCAAAAACCAATTTCCATACTTTACGTTTCAAAACTTCCAAATCATAATTTCAAAATCTTATAATTCAATTTCAATTTCTATTTAAACAATTCAAATATTGATTCAAGTTCGTAAATAAGTTTCATTCCGAAATCATTTAAATTAATTTGATTTAACACTTAAATCAATTTCAAATTCATTTATCGATTTCATTCAATATACGTTAAGTTAATTTATCATTCAAAACAATTTCTATTGAATTTCCAATTCATAAAATCAATTACTTAAGTTCAACTGCCATTATATCAAAACTTACAAATTTAATTAAATTAAATCCATTAAACCAAATTCTCTAAATTTCAAGTCTTACATTAATTTCAATAAATCGCATTTTATTTCTTGTTAAAGAAATTCAATTTCAGTTATTTACTTACTTAAATAAATTTCCAAAACTTAATAAATAAAGAAACCTAAATTCATTTATTAATAAAGTTCAAATTTCACTTATTCAAAAGTCCAATTTCTCTTATCAAAGAATTCAATTTTTTATTCAATTATCAAATGATTCAATCTTATTCAATTATTAAATAATTCAAAACTTAATTATTAAATAATTTCAAAATTTAATAACTACAAACTTAATTATAATTTCAAACTTAATTCAATCATTTCTCAAATTAAACAACCTTCTTTCATCAATTTCTTCATTAATATTTCATTTCAGATTATTAAATATTCACGTTTAAATTTCATTAAATTCAATTTCCAACTTCGTTTCAAAACCATATTATTTATTCAAATAAAATCTTCATTTTATTTTTAAATCAAATTATTGACCAATCGGGTTTTTATTTAATTTTCTATATCCAAGGTCAAAGTTCAATTTGGGTATTTATCATTTCAACCCGATTCCAATTCAATTCAAAATCAAAGCATAGTAAAGGAAACTTGCAGTGTGATAACTGGGATGGTGTCAAAGTAAATAAACAAGCAATAACAACAACCAATATCAATCTAATAATCAATTCAAATAATCCCGAAATAACCGTATTAATTCGCATTGTTATTTGTACGAACTAATATAATTATTTCTAGAATCTACACTATCATTTCATGTAGATTAAAGATTATTACATTACGGTTTTCACTTGTCGTCTATTTACAATTTCATACATCATAAATTTAACAACATACATTCAGTGGTTCAAAGTGCAATTAAACAAATCCTACGTGTCAATAAATTCAACAGTTAAAGGGATCATATTATACAAATGTCAGTTAATCAAATTTACAATTAATTATCCTACATCAAGTTCAATTTTACACTATTTATCATTTTAACATTAACAATTTAACGTCCAATATAAACATCAACAATCAATCAATTATCAGCCAAACTGTATTATCATTGCATATATAACATATAATGGTGTCAGATGTCACAGGTGAACTGATACAGGTAATAGCATATATAACAGTGTAATTAACTAACAACAGCCTATTTCAATTGTCGTTTCAATTGAAATCAAATCTAATAAATAAAAGAACGTTAATCGTGAGTGAGTGCTCACCTTTTGTGGCTAGAGAATACAGAAGATGACACGGATACGTGCACTGATATGGACGCTGAATTTGAATTGCGAATCCAAGCAAAACAAAATCGGCACGAATTCGACGGACAAGCTGATAAAATAGAGATTGACGAAAATGGTTCAGATCGGATTGATAGAGACGGAAAATATTTCTAAATTTTAAAACAATACCCACGATAATATTTATATATACTATGAATACACTAATGTATAACATGTATATAATTATACAATCCATATAGTTATATCAAATTTTTTTTTTTTTAAGAAAATGTTATATGCAGACCTTAGTTGTAACATTGTATGCATACTAGAGTTAAGTCAATATAACCTTTGAAACGTGTATATATATTACTATTATTATGAAATCAACATCTTTAAAACACTTGTTAACATTCAAAATCTTTATATATAGTATTTTAAAAGTCAATACCCAAAATCTGCACATCGAGATTTTCAAATTATAGTTAAAAATCAAATGAATATATGTGCATAAACAAATTAATATGTGCAGACTAACGCATGATGGATACACTATAAATAAACTAACATATTATGTATAACTACTCTATAATATACCATACTATAATGGAATAAACTATGAGTAACTTTATAATATAAACTGTATGAACTTTATTTTATAAAAACAGACCCAATATAACTCACTTAATAAAATATATATATACCAGCATAACTATAAGCATAAGTATAAAGTAAACACAAAATTTCTTTATATATATACTGCATTCAATAAACAACTTATATAATTGTTTATAACTCAAAACTCATACATGTTTTAAACAATCAAACTCTAACTATAAATGTAACTATTATAACTAATATAATGTAAACATATGAATGACAACACGTATCTTTCAACTATGCGATATATTACTTAAACACTTGGCCATAATAATTCAAATATAACGATATATAGACTTCAACACGTTTAGATATGTATATAAACAACTTTATATATATTAAATACTATACAAGAGCAAAGTAAAATACATATACAAGTTACAAACCTTATTCTTATTTGTAAAACATGTATCCAGAGAACAGTGAAGCAAGTGGTGGGCTTGCTGTGCTGTCGGGTGAGGGAGGGAAGTCGGCATCACGGTAGGTCAGGGGAAGGTGGAGGAAGATAGACGCGGAGCTGAGTTTTTTTAATAGTGATTGGCAGGCTCGGGTTCAAGGCTGGGTCAGGGAGGAGGCTAGGTCGGCAACGAATGGTGGCGGGCTGTGGGATGATGGCGATCTGGGTTGGAGTTCGGCACTAGCAGATACGTGGAAGGCATGGCGATGGTGGTGAGGGTGAATGGGTGTAGGCTGGACACGGCTGCATGCTTGTGAGGCGAGGCGAATGATCTTGAGGCCGGACTGGGAAGAATGGCTGCAAGGCGTGAGCACGTGGGAAGCGTTCTCGTAAAGGCATGCCATGGTTTCCAGGTGGAAGCTTTGGAGATGGCGGCAGGTGGCGGAGAGTGATGAAGCGGATCTTGGTGGTGGAAAGCTAGGCTGAGGGAACGAGGCACGGGGTGGAGTCATGGGTCGTGGTGGCGAGCAGTAGCATTGGTGAGTTTTTGATGTGGGCGGCTACCGGTAGGTGCGGTGGAAGGTCGATGGGCGGTGGCTCGAGTTCAGTTGGCGAAGAGGCAACGGAATTGATGACTTCGATGAGAAGGCAGGCCGAACGTCTGGAGCAAGAGAGAGGATGTGAGGAGGAGCAAGCTTTGTTCAAAATATACATAAGCCTTTTATATTATTAGATTTCACAAATGAAAACCAAAGAAGAGGACAGAAAGCGTTTAACGAATCAAAAGATATAAGTTGAACAGAGGAATCACAAAAGTCAGAACGTTGAATTCAATAAATAATAAAGGCTAATGGCTGTTCAGATCAGGATGGATAAACGAAAGGTCATCCGGAAATCAAAAAGGTCAAATACAGAACCGATACGGTAGGCGTTACGCAAAGTGCAACGTACACCGGAACTCTGAATTTGACAATCGAATATACCGTAGAGATCGGCACGACGAGACGAACAAAACGGTATATAGAAATCAGTGGTACGATCATCCGATAAAAATCGATATCGGTACCAGAATACTGCTATTTTGCAGAAAATAAGAACGACGGAGCCAAAGATGTCCGAATTTGGAAAAACGACAAACTGAAATCTTGCTCAGAAGATGATTTAGAATTTTTCTATGTAAAAATATTTAGGTTTCGAAAACGTTTTATTTTCATTTTTTTTTTAACTGATTAAATTGAAGTGAATTTACGCGCGAAATAAATTTTCATATTTTCGGACGAAAATTTACCAGTTGCTATGTTTAACTAGACGTATTCCAAATATTAAATTTTTATTTCAAAATTTTGTCGTTTAAAATTTTACAAAATTTCAACTAATTACGTTATTAAAACCGGTTAAATTTACGGGTCGTTACATTCTCCCCCACTCAAAACTTTTCGTCCCCGAAAAGGAACGAGGTAGGAAAATAGAAACAACCAGAAAGAAAACAGATTTGAAAAGTAACAATTAATTTAAACCATATAAATTCAAATTTAAATTAATTGATATTCAATAATTGATTTAATCCATTTGATTTCACTAAAATCAATCTCAACTATTTCTAAATTCATTATCCTATTATTCAATTATCTTCAATTTACAATTTCTAAAACCATAAATTTGAATAGTCTTTTATTATAATCATATATTTTTTCAGTAATTTAAATTCTTCTTTATTCCAAATTATTGTTAAATTTATTCTACCTAATATATCTAATCACCTATATTTAACCCATATAAATTAATTTAAACCATAAAAGTTTCGATTTAAATTAATTTATATTCATTAATTGATTTTAAATTCAAGGTATTTCCATAAGTTGATCAAATTTCAATTTATTAATTCTTTCAAACAAATTTATTAATTCTTTCAAACAAATTCATTTCATTATTAACTGAGTTTTACTTATTATCCTATCTAACTCTATTCACATCTTTATAATCAAAATTTAGTGTATAACATTTATTATAAACACTCAAATTTTATTTATAAATTCAATTTATATTATATATTATCCAATTACATATTCAACTTCTGAACGATTTAGGTAAGTGGTGTTAGAATGCAGTTGAACAATATACAAATAAAATTTTCCCAATTCAATTATTCAAGTTTAAATATTTATTACAAATTTTGATTTTATTTATAATTAAAATCATCCTTTAACAAAATTTAAGAATTAGATTTCCGATTAACTTTTAAACAATTTAGAGATATATATAATATATTTATATCAAATCAAATTAAATTTTTAAAATAAGATACCTAGATATATATAAATCAAATTATACAGAAGAAATTCAAATCAAAATATTTTTCAAAACAAAACCGTAGCAAAGCTACAGAATGGTTTCTCCACTTCGAAACTCGAAAATGAATGTCGATGATGCGGCCGCCATCACCGAAATTATTTTCCAGCGACAAAGAGAAGAACACTGATTTCAACATTTTAAAATTCTTTGAAACGATTTCTATTTGAAAATATTTTCAATAATATATACTTTAAAATTTTAAAATCAATGTTCGAAATCACCGGAAACTAAATTCTTAAATTTCTAAATTAAATTCATTTCAAATTCCAAATCAATTTATAAACCATATTTATAAATTTATTTAGAACAATAAATGATAATCAAATATTATCATTTCAAACAAACAATTTAATTAACCTATTAAATTCCAGAAAATTTTACTTATTTCACAATATAATCAAACAAATTTATTTCATTTTCCAAATTTGAAACAATATTGTGTCAGTTTGCTCTGCTCAAGTGTTTTGGAAATCCTATCGATAGCGTTGATCAGACGAATCGATCGGAAACCCAAATCAACATCAACAACTCAAACAACACAATATAAAACATTTTTAAAATTAATTTACAATACACTTCCTCACTTAACGATACAATAATGGATTTCAAAGCAAGGATAGGGATTCAAATTTTTGATAGACTCAAATCAAAGGGAATTTCGATTCGAAGATAGGTTTGAACAAAGACGAGATAATTAAATAACAAGATAAGGCGATGGATAAATTTATATAAATCGCGGGCAACCTTAATTGGGTCGACCGTGACTTCAAAAATAAGATCGGGGTAGAATTCCGAGGTAAATCGGCATTTGATCTCAAGAAATAGAATTCAGGTATAGCAGGAGATAGATTAGCATCGTAAACCGAGGATACAGAAATCTACGGTAAATCGATGCCTATTATAAAGGAGTTTTGCTCCTTTACGAATCATTCGAAGTTTGGCGAGATCGCCGATTCACCATAAGGGTCATTCGAAGTGGAGTTATGTGATGCTCCAGAATTGAAAGGAGACGAATAGTGAGGGACACGAATGAAATTCGGAACCGTAGGGAACGTTCCAAAATTCAAAGAATCGAGTCGGAAAGAAGAGATTGAAACTCGAATGAGAGTGATTATGTAAATACATTTACCCTATATGTTGAGTTTTGCCTAGAGCTACCAAAGCTCTAATACCAACTGTAACGACCCGATATTTTAGACCATTCGCGTCCATTATAAGTGTATAGGTAGACACTCATGCCGGAGTTGAATTGCTCAAAATACCGCGTTGTTAATTTAAATTTGGCAAAACTGAACATCTAAAATAAATAATCACAGATCACAGACACAGAGTAATAAGTGCAGCGGAAATAAAAGAGATAGTAGTTCATGAAGCTACTATATGAATATATAAAATACATCAGAGTTTACAACAGAAGAGTAATACGATACATCAGAGTTAATCAGAATACATCACTGGAATCATCGAATACTGAAAGCAGAATAGATGGCTGGATCTTCAAGCAAAGCTCCAACTCCAAAGGTGAGTCTCGAATACTGGTACACTCAGTCTGACCCGAGCGTAAAGCAAAAACATAAGACACTCGAGTCAGGATTAACATTCTTATATTAATAAATCCAACTCAAGTGAAATAGCAATTGAAATACAAGTAACTCAAAGGATGTTTGGAATAACCATCCTTTAAGGATCCGTTAAACTATCTACTAGGTAGTAATGTACGCTAAGTAGATAATGTCTATCAGTAATATAAAGATATCAAAGTAGGGTTAAGCAGAGCCCATACACCTCTTAACCAGTTTATTCCCAAAAGCATATACAAGACCGTAGTTTCCCCAAAACCGGAAGTCACCAGAGGGCAATCCATATACTAAAGGTACAAATCAAAATCGTAGTGGTCGCGAATAAATGGAATACAAGTATGACAAGGTACATGAGGCGATACCAACTAGGATACTAGTAGTTCCCTGATCCGGACTGATGTTGGGCATAGCAGCTACTACCCCAACACCGCGAAACAACACTCCCAAATCGAGGGGTGCACCCAAATCGAATCACAAAAGTAATAGATATGGTATCGAAGAAGTGTGTCCGCTAGAGATGGCGATCCTCAATGGCCCGGCGCGGCTCCTGTTTTAGTCATGTCAAGGGTCATCCAAAATCGTTCTCTTTCTTCAGTCAACGCGTTCATCAAAACCATCCACTTCGTTCTGGATCAACACTCCGCGTATAGTTATTCAAGTGGTTTCGGTTCAGATAGAGAGTATATCCATTACCGATCCCGGTCTCTTTAATAACTTTCGTAATTATTACACCGATTGGTCGTTTATTTATTTCAAAACCAAATCAAATTCAATTTCAATTTCAATTCGCAAATCAACATTTCACTTGTCTTTCAAAAACCAATTTCCATACTTTACGTTTCAAAACTTCCAAATCATAATTTCAAAATCTTATAATTCAATTTCAATTTCTATTTAAACAATTCAAATATTGATTCAAGTTCGTAAATAAGTTTCATTCCGAAATCATTTAAATTAATTTGATTTAACACTTAAATCAATTTCAAATTCATTTATCGATTTCATTCAATATACGTTAAGTTAATTTATCATTCAAAACAATTTCTATTGAATTTCCAATTCATAAAATCAATTACTTAAGTTCAACTGCCATTATATCAAAACTTACAAATTTAATTAAATTAAATCCATTAAACCAAATTCTCTAAATTTCAAGTCTTACATTAATTTCAATAAATCGCATTTTATTTCTTGTTAAAGAAATTCAATTTCAGTTATTTACTTACTTAAATAAATTTCCAAAACTTAATAAATAAAGAAACCTAAATTCATTTATTAATAAAGTTCAAATTTCACTTATTCAAAAGTCCAATTTCTCTTATCAAAGAATTCAATTTTTTATTCAATTATCAAATGATTCAATCTTATTCAATTATTAAATAATTCAAAACTTAATTATTAAATAATTTCAAAATTTAATAACTACAAACTTAATTATAATTTCAAACTTAATTCAATCATTTCTCAAATTAAACAACCTTCTTTCATCAATTTCTTCATTAATATTTCATTTCAGATTATTAAATATTCACGTTTAAATTTCATTAAATTCAATTTCCAACTTCGTTTCAAAACCATATTATTTATTCAAATAAAATCTTCATTTTATTTTTAAATCAAATTATTGACCAATCGGGTTTTTATTTAATTTTCTATATCCAAGGTCAAAGTTCAATTTGGGTATTTATCATTTCAACCCGATTCCAATTCAATTCAAAATCAAAGCATAGTAAAGGAAACTTGCAGTGTGATAACTGGGATGGTGTCAAAGTAAATAAACAAGCAATAACAACAACCAATATCAATCTAATAATCAATTCAAATAATCCCGAAATAACCGTATTAATTCGCATTGTTATTTGTACGAACTAATATAATTATTTCTAGAATCTACACTATCATTTCATGTAGATTAAAGATTATTACATTACGGTTTTCACTTGTCGTCTATTTACAATTTCATACATCATAAATTTAACAACATACATTCAGTGGTTCAAAGTGCAATTAAACAAATCCTACGTGTCAATAAATTCAACAGTTAAAGGGATCATATTATACAAATGTCAGTTAATCAAATTTACAATTAATTATCCTACATCAAGTTCAATTTTACACTATTTATCATTTTAACATTAACAATTTAACGTCCAATATAAACATCAACAATCAATCAATTATCAGCCAAACTGTATTATCATTGCATATATAACATATAATGGTGTCAGATGTCACAGGTGAACTGATACAGGTAATAGCATATATAACAGTGTAATTAACTAACAACAGCCTATTTCAATTGTCGTTTCAATTGAAATCAAATCTAATAAATAAAAGAACGTTAATCGTGAGTGAGTGCTCACCTTTTGTGGCTAGAGAATACAGAAGATGACACGGATACGTGCACTGATATGGACGCTGAATTTGAATTGCGAATCCAAGCAAAACAAAATCGGCACGAATTCGACGGACAAGCTGATAAAATAGAGATTGACGAAAATGGTTCAGATCGGATTGATAGAGACGGAAAATATTTCTAAATTTTAAAACAATACCCACGATAATATTTATATATACTATGAATACACTAATGTATAACATGTATATAATTATACAATCCATATAGTTATATCAAATTTTTTTTTTTTTAAGAAAATGTTATATGCAGACCTTAGTTGTAACATTGTATGCATACTAGAGTTAAGTCAATATAACCTTTGAAACGTGTATATATATTACTATTATTATGAAATCAACATCTTTAAAACACTTGTTAACATTCAAAATCTTTATATATAGTATTTTAAAAGTCAATACCCAAAATCTGCACATCGAGATTTTCAAATTATAGTTAAAAATCAAATGAATATATGTGCATAAACAAATTAATATGTGCAGACTAACGCATGATGGCTACACTATAAATAAACTAACATATTATGTATAACTACTCTATAATATACCATACTATAATGGAATAAACTATGAGTAACTTTATAATATAAACTGTATGAACTTTATTTTATAAAAACAGACCCAATATAACTCACTTAATAAAATATATATATACCAGCATAACTATAAGCATAAGTATAAAGTAAACACAAAATTTCTTTATATATATACTGCATTCAATAAACAACTTATATAATTGTTTATAACTCAAAACTCATACATGTTTTAAACAATCAAACTCTAACTATAAATGTAACTATTATAACTAATATAATGTAAACATATGAATGACAACACGTATCTTTCAACTATGCGATATATTACTTAAACACTTGGCCATAATAATTCAAATATAACGATATATAGACTTCAACACGTTTAGATATGTATATAAACAACTTTATATATATTAAATACTATACAAGAGCAAAGTAAAATACATATACAAGTTACAAACCTTATTCTTATTTGTAAAACATGTATCCAGAGAACAGTGAAGCAAGTGGTGGGCTTGCTGTGCTGTCGGGTGAGGGAGGGAAGTCGGCATCACGGTAGGTCAGGGGAAGGTGGAGGAAGATAGACGCGGAGCTGAGTTTTTTTAATAGTGATTGGCAGGCTCGGGTTCAAGGCTGGGTCAGGGAGGAGGCTAGGTCGGCAACGAATGGTGGCGGGCTGTGGGATGATGGCGATCTGGGTTGGAGTTCGGCACTAGCAGATACGTGGAAGGCATGGCGATGGTGGTGAGGGTGAATGGGTGTAGGCTGGACACGGCTGCATGCTTGTGAGGCGAGGCGAATGATCTTGAGGCCGGACTGGGAAGAATGGCTGCAAGGCGTGAGCACGTGGGAAGCGTTCTCGTAAAGGCATGCCATGGTTTCCAGGTGGAAGCTTTGGAGATGGCGGCAGGTGGCGGAGAGTGATGAAGCGGATCTTGGTGGTGGAAAGCTAGGCTGAGGGAACGAGGCACGGGGTGGAGTCATGGGTCGTGGTGGCGAGCAGTAGCATTGGTGAGTTTTTGATGTGGGCGGCTACCGGTAGGTGCGGTGGAAGGTCGATGGGCGGTGGCTCGAGTTCAGTTGGCGAAGAGGCAACGGAATTGATGACTTCGATGAGAAGGCAGGCCGAACGTCTGGAGCAAGAGAGAGGATGTGAGGAGGAGCAAGCTTTGTTCAAAATATACATAAGCCTTTTATATTATTAGATTTCACAAATGAAAACCAAAGAAGAGGACAGAAAGCGTTTAACGAATCAAAAGATATAAGTTGAACAGAGGAATCACAAAAGTCAGAACGTTGAATTCAATAAATAATAAAGGCTAATGGCTGTTCAGATCAGGATGGATAAACGAAAGGTCATCCGGAAATCAAAAAGGTCAAATACAGAACCGATACGGTAGGCGTTACGCAAAGTGCAACGTACACCGGAACTCTGAATTTGACAATCGAATATACCGTAGAGATCGGCACGACGAGACGAACAAAACGGTATATAGAAATCAGTGGTACGATCATCCGATAAAAATCGATATCGGTACCAGAATACTGCTATTTTGCAGAAAATAAGAACGACGGAGCCAAAGATGTCCGAATTTGGAAAAACGACAAACTGAAATCTTGCTCAGAAGATGATTTAGAATTTTTCTATGTAAAAATATTTAGGTTTCGAAAACGTTTTATTTTCATTTTTTTTTTAACTGATTAAATTGAAGTGAATTTACGCGCGAAATAAATTTTCATATTTTCGGACGAAAATTTACCAGTTGCTATGTTTAACTAGACGTATTCCAAATATTAAATTTTTATTTCAAAATTTTGTCGTTTAAAATTTTACAAAATTTCAACTAATTACGTTATTAAAACCGGTTAAATTTACGGGTCGTTACATTCTCCCCCACTCAAAACTTTTCGTCCCCGAAAAGGAACGAGGTAGGAAAATAGAAACAACCAGAAAGAAAACAGATTTGAAAAGTAACAATTAATTTAAACCATATAAATTCAAATTTAAATTAATTGATATTCAATAATTGATTTAATCCATTTGATTTCACTAAAATCAATCTCAACTATTTCTAAATTCATTATCCTATTATTCAATTATCTTCAATTTACAATTTCTAAAACCATAAATTTGAATAGTCTTTTATTATAATCATATATTTTTTCAGTAATTTAAATTCTTCTTTATTCCAAATTATTGTTAAATTTATTCTACCTAATATATCTAATCACCTATATTTAACCCATATAAATTAATTTAAACCATAAAAGTTTCGATTTAAATTAATTTATATTCATTAATTGATTTTAAATTCAAGGTATTTCCATAAGTTGATCAAATTTCAATTTATTAATTCTTTCAAACAAATTTATTAATTCTTTCAAACAAATTCATTTCATTATTAACTGAGTTTTACTTATTATCCTATCTAACTCTATTCACATCTTTATAATCAAAATTTAGTGTATAACATTTATTATAAACACTCAAATTTTATTTATAAATTCAATTTATATTATATATTATCCAATTACATATTCAACTTCTGAACGATTTAGGTAAGTGGTGTTAGAATGCAGTTGAACAATATACAAATAAAATTTTCCCAATTCAATTATTCAAGTTTAAATATTTATTACAAATTTTGATTTTATTTATAATTAAAATCATCCTTTAACAAAATTTAAGAATTAGATTTCCGATTAACTTTTAAACAATTTAGAGATATATATAATATATTTATATCAAATCAAATTAAATTTTTAAAATAAGATACCTAGATATATATAAATCAAATTATACAGAAGAAATTCAAATCAAAATATTTTTCAAAACAAAACCGTAGCAAAGCTACAGAATGGTTTCTCCACTTCGAAACTCGAAAATGAATGTCGATGATGCGGCCGCCATCACCGAAATTATTTTCCAGCGACAAAGAGAAGAACACTGATTTCAACATTTTAAAATTCTTTGAAACGATTTCTATTTGAAAATATTTTCAATAATATATACTTTAAAATTTTAAAATCAATGTTCGAAATCACCGGAAACTAAATTCTTAAATTTCTAAATTAAATTCATTTCAAATTCCAAATCAATTTATAAACCATATTTATAAATTTATTTAGAACAATAAATGATAATCAAATATTATCATTTCAAACAAACAATTTAATTAACCTATTAAATTCCAGAAAATTTTACTTATTTCACAATATAATCAAACAAATTTATTTCATTTTCCAAATTTGAAACAATATTGTGTCAGTTTGCTCTGCTCAAGTGTTTTGGAAATCCTATCGATAGCGTTGATCAGACGAATCGATCGGAAACCCAAATCAACATCAACAACTCAAACAACACAATATAAAACATTTTTAAAATTAATTTACAATACACTTCCTCACTTAACGATACAATAATGGATTTCAAAGCAAGGATAGGGATTCAAATTTTTGATAGACTCAAATCAAAGGGAATTTCGATTCGAAGATAGGTTTGAACAAAGACGAGATAATTAAATAACAAGATAAGGCGATGGATAAATTTATATAAATCGCGGGCAACCTTAATTGGGTCGACCGTGACTTCAAAAATAAGATCGGGGTAGAATTCCGAGGTAAATCGGCATTTGATCTCAAGAAATAGAATTCAGGTATAGCAGGAGATAGATTAGCATCGTAAACCGAGGATACAGAAATCTACGGTAAATCGATGCCTATTATAAAGGAGTTTTGCTCCTTTACGAATCATTCGAAGTTTGGCGAGATCGCCGATTCACCATAAGGGTCATTCGAAGTGGAGTTATGTGATGCTCCAGAATTGAAAGGAGACGAATAGTGAGGGACACGAATGAAATTCGGAACCGTAGGGAACGTTCCAAAATTCAAAGAATCGAGTCGGAAAGAAGAGATTGAAACTCGAATGAGAGTGATTCTGTAAATACATTTACCCTATATGTTGAGTTTTGCCTAGAGCTACCAAAGCTCTGATACCAACTGTAACGACCCGATATTTTAGACCATTCGCGTCCATTATAAGTGTATAGGTAGACACTCATGCCGGAGTTGAATTGCTCAAAATACCGCGTTGTTAATTTAAATTTGGCAAAACTGAACATATAAAATAAATAATCACAGATCACAGACACAGAGTAATAAGTGCAGCGGAAATAAAAGAGATAGTAGTTCATGAAGCTACTATATGAATATATAAAATACATCAGAGTTTACAACAGAAGAGTAATACGATACATCAGAGTTAATCAGAATACATCACTGGAATCATCGAATACTGAAAGCAGAATAGATGGCTGGATCTTCAAGCAAAGCTCCAACTCCAAAGGTGAGTCTCGAATACTGGTACACTCAGTCTGACCCGAGCGTAAAGCAAAAACATAAGACACTCGAGTCAGGATTAACATTCTTATATTAATAAATCCAACTCAAGTGAAATAGCAATTGAAATACAAGTAACTCAAAGGATGTTTGGAATAACCATCCTTTAAGGATCCGTTAAACTATCTACTAGGTAGTAATGTACGCTAAGTAGATAATGTCTATCAGTAATATAAAGATATCAAAGTAGGGTTAAGCAGGGCCCATACACCTCTTAACCAGTTTATTCCCAAAAGCATATACAAGACCGTAGTTTCCCCAAAACCGGAAGTCACCAGAGGGCAATCCATATACTAAAGGTACAAATCAAAATCGTAGTGGTCGCGAATAAATGGAATACAAGTATGACAAGGTACATGAGGCGATACCAACTAGGATACTAGTAGTTCCCTGATCCGGACTGATGTTGGGCATAGCAGCTACTACCCCAACACCGCGAAACAACACTCCCAAATCGAGGGGTGCACCCAAATCGAATCACAAAAGTAATAGATATGGTATCGAAGAAGTGTGTCCGCTAGAGATGGCGATCCTCAATGGCCCGGCGCGGCTCCTGTTTTAGTCATGTCAAGGGTCATCCAAAATCGTTCTCTTTCTTCAGTCAACGCGTTCATCAAAACCATCCACTTCGTTCTGGATCAACACTCCGCGTATAGTTATTCAAGTGGTTTCGGTTCAGATAGAGAGTATATCCATTACCGATCCCGGTCTCTTTAATAACTTTCGTAATTATTACACCGATTGGTCGTTTATTTATTTCAAAACCAAATCAAATTCAATTTCAATTTCAATTCGCAAATCAACATTTCACTTGTCTTTCAAAAACCAATTTCCATACTTTACGTTTCAAAACTTCCAAATCATAATTTCAAAATCTTATAATTCAATTTCAATTTCTATTTAAACAATTCAAATATTGATTCAAGTTCGTAAATAAGTTTCATTCCGAAATCATTTAAATTAATTTGATTTAACACTTAAATCAATTTCAAATTCATTTATCGATTTCATTCAATATACGTTAAGTTAATTTATCATTCAAAACAATTTCTATTGAATTTCCAATTCATAAAATCAATTACTTAAGTTCAACTGCCATTATATCAAAACTTACAAATTTAATTAAATTAAATCCATTAAACCAAATTCTCTAAATTTCAAGTCTTACATTAATTTCAATAAATCGCATTTTATTTCTTGTTAAAGAAATTCAATTTCAGTTATTTACTTACTTAAATAAATTTCCAAAACTTAATAAATAAAGAAACCTAAATTCATTTATTAATAAAGTTCAAATTTCACTTATTCAAAAGTCCAATTTCTCTTATCAAAGAATTCAATTTTTTATTCAATTATCAAATGATTCAATCTTATTCAATTATTAAATAATTCAAAACTTAATTATTAAATAATTTCAAAATTTAATAACTACAAACTTAATTATAATTTCAAACTTAATTCAATCATTTCTCAAATTAAACAACCTTCTTTCATCAATTTCTTCATTAATATTTCATTTCAGATTATTAAATATTCACGTTTAAATTTCATTAAATTCAATTTCCAACTTCGTTTCAAAACCATATTATTTATTCAAATAAAATCTTCATTTTATTTTTAAATCAAATTATTGACCAATCGGGTTTTTATTTAATTTTCTATATCCAAGGTCAAAGTTCAATTTGGGTATTTATCATTTCAACCCGATTCCAATTCAATTCAAAATCAAAGCATAGTAAAGGAAACTTGCAGTGTGATAACTGGGATGGTGTCAAAGTAAATAAACAAGCAATAACAACAACCAATATCAATCTAATAATCAATTCAAATAATCCCGAAATAACCGTATTAATTCGCATTGTTATTTGTACGAACTAATATAATTATTTCTAGAATCTACACTATCATTTCATGTAGATTAAAGATTATTACATTACGGTTTTCACTTGTCGTCTATTTACAATTTCATACATCATAAATTTAACAACATACATTCAGTGGTTCAAAGTGCAATTAAACAAATCCTACGTGTCAATAAATTCAACAGTTAAAGGGATCATATTATACAAATGTCAGTTAATCAAATTTACAATTAATTATCCTACATCAAGTTCAATTTTACACTATTTATCATTTTAACATTAACAATTTAACGTCCAATATAAACATCAACAATCAATCAATTATCAGCCAAACTGTATTATCATTGCATATATAACATATAATGGTGTCAGATGTCACAGGTGAACTGATACAGGTAATAGCATATATAACAGTGTAATTAACTAACAACAGCCTATTTCAATTGTCGTTTCAATTGAAATCAAATCTAATAAATAAAAGAACGTTAATCGTGAGTGAGTGCTCACCTTTTGTGGCTAGAGAATACAGAAGATGACACGGATACGTGCACTGATATGGACGCTGAATTTGAATTGCGAATCCAAGCAAAACAAAATCGGCACGAATTCGACGGACAAGCTGATAAAATAGAGATTGACGAAAATGGATCAGATCGGATTGATAGAGACGGAAAATATTTCTAAATTTTAAAACAATACCCACGATAATATTTATATATACTATGGATACACTAATGTATAACATGTATATAATTATACAATCCATATAGTTATATCAAATTTATTTATTTTTTTTAAGAAAATGTTATATGCAGACCTTAGTTGTAACATTGTATGCATACTAGAGTTAAGTCAATATAACCTTTGAAACGTGTATATATATTACTATTATTATGAAATCAACATCTTTAAAACACTTGTTAACATTCAAAATCTTTATATATAGTATTTTAAAAGTCAATACCCAAAATCTGCACATCGAGATTTTCAAATTATAGTTAAAAATCAAATGAATATATGTGCATAAACAAATTAATATGTGCAGACTAACGCATGATGGCTACACTATAAATAAACTAACATATTATGTATAACTACTCTATAATATACCATACTATAATAGAATAAACTATGAGTAACTTTATAATATAAACTGTATGAACTTTATTTTATAAAAACAGACCCAATATAACTCACTTAATAAAATATATATATACCAGCATAACTATAAGCATAAGTATAAAGTAAACACAAAATTTCTTTATATATATACTGCATTCAATAAACAACTTATATAATTGTTTATAACTCAAAACTCATACATGTTTTAAACAATCAAACTCTAACTATAAATGTAACTATTATAACTAATATAATGTAAACATATGAATGACAACACGTATCTTTCAACTATGCGATATATTACTTAAACACTTGGCCATAATAATTCAAATATAACGATATATAGACTTCAACACGTTTAGATATGTATATAAACAACTTTATATATATTAAATACTATACAAGAGCAAAGTAAAATACATATACAAGTTACAAACCTTATTCTTATTTGTAAAACATGTATCCAGAGAACAGTGAAGCAAGTGGTGGGCTTGTTGTGCTGTCGGGTGAGGGAGGGAAGTCGGCATCACGGTAGGTCAGGGGAAGGTGGAGGAAGATAGACGCGGAGCTGAGTTTTTTTAATAGTGATTGGCAGGCTCGGGTTAAAGGCTGGGTCAGGGAGGAGGCTAGGTCGGCAACGAATGGTGGCGGGCTGTGGGATGATGGCGATCTGGGTTGGAGTTCGGCACTAGCAGATACGTGGAAGGCATGGCGATGGTGGTGAGGGTGAATGGGTGTAGGCTGGACACGGCTGCATGCTTGTGAGGCGAGGCGAATGATCTTGAGGCCGGACTGGGAAGAATGGCTGCAAGGCGTGAGCACGTGGGAAGCGTTCTCGTAAAGGCATGCCATGGTTTCCAGGTGGAAGCTTTGGAGATGGCGGCAGGTGGCGGAGAGTGATGAAGCGGATCTTGGTGGTGGAAAGCTAGGCTGAGGGAACGAGGCACGGGGTGGAGTCATGGGTCGTGGTGGCGAGCAGTAGCATTGGTGAGTTTTTGATGTGGGCGGCTACCGGTAGGTGCGGTGGAAGGTCGATGGGCGGTGGCTCGAGTTCAGTTGGCGAAGAGGCAACGGAATTGATGACTTCGATGAGAAGGCAGGCCGAACGTCTGGAGCAAGAGAGAGGATGTGAGGAGGAGCAAGCTTTGTTCAAAATATACATAAGCCTTTTATATTATTAGATTTCACAAATGAAAACCAAAGAAGAGGACAGAAAGCGTTTAACGAATCAAAAGATATAAGTTGAACAGAGGAATCACAAAAGTCAGAACGTTGAATTCAATAAATAATAAAGGCTAATGGCTGTTCAGATCAGGATGGATAAACGAAAGGTCATCCGGAAATCAAAAAGGTCAAATACAGAACCGATACGGTAGGCGTTACGCAAAGTGCAACGTACACCGGAACTCTGAATTTGACAATCGAATATACCGTAGAGATCGGCACGACGAGACGAACAAAACGGTATATAGAAATCAGTGGTACGATCATCCGATAAAAATCGATATCGGTACCAGAATACTGCTATTTTGCAGAAAATAAGAACGACGGAGCCAAAGATGTCCGAATTTGGAAAAACGACAAACTGAAATCTTGCTCAGAAGATGATTTAGAATTTTTCTATGTTAAAATATTTAGGTTTCGAAAACGTTTTATTTTCATTTTTTTTTAACTGATTAAATTGAAGTGAATTTACGCGCGAAATAAATTTTCATATTTTCGGACGAAAATTTACCAGTTGCTATGTTTAACTAGACGTATTCCAAATATTAAATTTTTATTTCAAAATTTTGTCGTTTAAAATTTTACAAAATTTCAACTAATTACGTTATTAAAACCGGTTAAATTTACGGGTCGTTACAAATCTCTTTTGATTTGTTTAGCAAACTCAAGGTCAAGGTCAAGGTCAAGATTAGGGTAGTGACCATGGTTTGGAGTTATACATATAATCGATAAAGAGTCATCTATCGCTTTCAGGGCTATGATTTGTTGGGCAAACTCAAGGTCAGAATCCTAAGGCACGCAAGTCCTAACACTTACTAGAGAAACCTTAAGGTTTTTATATTTCTCTTAGCATTATGAGAAATATAAAATCTAGTAGGAGCCTTGCTAGAGAAATGAAATGATAACATTTAACCATTCTAATATTGTAAGAACATATGATATATAAAGAAATACTAATATTCCTATAAATAAATTTGTAGAAAATGACCAATTTAAGATTGTTTTCTAAAATTGACAAACTCACTATATCAAATTACAACGACTAACTAAGAGTGATTAAAATAACATTAATGTATGAAAGATTATGGTCTATCATAACCGAACCTTTAAGAACAAAACCCGCTGAGGACACAGATCCCAAATAGTTAAATCTTATAACAGATTGGTATATGATTGTGACATAGCCTAAGTGTTCATGTTGTCTACATTAGGAAAATCATTGCAAAGACAACATGAAAATATGTCTATCCACTGAATTTTTGATAGCCTCAAATATTTGTTTGTGAAGCGATTTTGTTCCATAAGGTACAAAACAAAAAAAATAGCTAGGAAATTATTCAACATGAAGATGAATAAGGGCAGGTGTAATAACTCATTTTCGATAATTGAAAATAAATAAAATTAATAATTTTAACCCAAATGGCAAAATCATGATTTTTCAAACATCGAAATATGGAAATGACACTAGTGCCATTGCAGCCATCTCATTTTTTTGATACGCATTGTATATTGGTTAGTCCAAATTGGAGTACGAACGATAAAGTTATGGGTGTTTTTGTAAATCAAGAATTTGAAATTTAATGGGCTTGGCTCATATGGTTGAATAGACACTTCCCCTGGCTGTTTAGAGTTTTAAATTTAAAACTGCATAATCTTCTTCTTCTCTCACCTCTTTGAAAACTAGTAACCCAAATTCAAATTAACAACAAATTCTCTCTCAATCTTTCATCGGATTCAATGAATCGAACACCAAATCAAAGAGCACAACTAGGGCAATGATCTAATACCAATTAAATCAGGAAATACTTAGATTGGGAGGCAACCTTTATTCCAAATAGTGAGAAATTGGAAGGATTTCGGATCTTTTTGAGTGGTTTTCTCCTAATCTATCATATAACGAGTCAAACCTTGATAATTCTTTGATAATTATGACATAGGACTTAAGTTTGGGTTTGCTGTTGTTAATTAATGAGTTGAACAATAGTCAAAATTAATCAAAATCTCAAATTTATGGTAATTTGTATTTTGGGATTCATGAAGTTAGTTCATTAACATATTATAAAATAAATGAAAGATTGATAGTATGAGAATTAAATTCATATACATTCCAATAAAATACTATGAAATGTATTTATGAAATTAATGTGCATAATTAAGGGCCTAAAATTCGTTGATCTATAACTATAACAAAATAGATGATGTGTGTGTGTATAAGATGATTTCTTAGGTAATATATAATCATTAATCAAATAATGAAATTTTGATTTATGAAATAAAAGTATGTATTTAAGAACATAACTATTAATTTGTATGTATTTTAAATGTAGTTATATGGACTATATAGTGACATATAGAAAAATGGTATCTTGGAAATACAAGTGATAATATTTCAATTATAGGCTATATATATGTTTAAATTATTTCAAAATTATGGACTGAAGTTTTAGATATAAAAATTTATTTTATTTTGAATTTATTAGCATTTTTGATGATATTATGTGGTATTTTAAAGAGATGTTTATATTTAAAATTCTGAAAATTATATTTTTAAACTCTAATAAGAAATGAAGTTTTGGCAATGATTTTCAAATGAAAAATTTGTTAAATCTAAAGTGAAATAACATAAGAATAAAGTGCTTAAATCTGAAATCAAAATAAGGGAGAAACAATTCAAAGAAAAATAAAAATAATAATAAAAAACCCAAATGCATAGTAATTTCATCTCGGCCTACAGGCTCCAATTGGTCGACCGTTTGGTGGCTAATCGATCAACCGTTTGGCACACTTCTAGATTAGATTGAAATTGGACCCAACAGGGCCTGTAGTAAATAAAGGGGGATTAACTCAGGATTTTTCCCAAGTTCTTTCATGAAATTTTAGTGACATATTGAATTATTTCCTAGTTTGATTAAATTGAATGATTGAATGTATGAGTGGTAATATGTACGTAGATATATACATCATACATATACACACACACACATGCACACATCATCACACACATAAAGATATATATATATATATATATATATATATGAGTAGTTGATTGCTATCATTAGTAATTTTTTACTATTGATTGGTATGTCTTTTATTGGTTATCATGGTAACATGATCGCTTAGAGATACGAGTATTTTCCACTGTGCTTGATGTAGTATGGAAATGGGTCCATAAGCCTCATATGGAACTGCGTCCATCCGGTGATTTTGCATTGTTAATGCAATAGGGTAAGCTTGACTTTGTACATGGATTAGACCATGTCAATGAAAATTGCAGTTATGGTTGGCATTTTACGTTGGTTAGACCATGTCATTGACCAAATTATGTTTGACTAAGACCGTGTTTCACGGGTCGACTTTATTTATTATATAATCTAACTTACTTGTTGTTTCTGGTGAAATAAGACTAAGTTATGACGTTTACCATAGTTATCTTAGTTTTGTTCGAGAATGATTAAAGTAAGTGGTAGAGAAGATGTTTGTCGCTCATCACACTATATTCTGACCCTCTTTATGGTTTCCCCTTTTTGTTTCATCACTAGTTTGATAAAGTTTGCATTGTGTGAAGTAATGTTTGAAGGTGCAGATGATGATGGAGTTACTTACGTATATAGACTTATACATAAATAATCATCTGACATTACATGTGCGTCTTCCAGGTTTGGATTAGACTGTGTTTGAATTATGTACGTGCATTGGATATATTTATTTGAAATAAAGTAATATTTGATTATATTATATGTTGTGTTACCTTTTGCTATGAATTCAGAAAGAGGTAGGTAGAATATATTTGTTGTTATGTCTTTTGTTATCAATCACACATCATTTCTGGCTTTCGAGGTTTCCGCATCGTGGGTTGTGTTAAATCAGAGGGTCGAAAATGATGGGTCGTTACATTTGGTATATGAGAAAAATATCCCTTAATTAAGGACTAGGAATGTATAAAGAGAGCGTATTTGTATTTTGCTATAATATAGACACATACATACATACATACATACATACTTACATACGTACATACGTACATACATACATACATACATATATATATATATATATATGTGTGTGTGTGTGTGTGTATGTGTGAGTTGAGTACATATGTACACATCATTAATTAGCTCCGACTCTATATATTATCTACTGAGGAGTTGCTAATGAATCCCATTTTCTTTTCAAATAGTTGAAAATGAGTAACTTAAGTTAGAACAGAGACCAACACTACTAATACTAACGGGATAGAAATTAGGGCTAGTACTAACACCAGGGTTGATGCCGTGAACATCCCTATAGTGAACATTCCTTTATGGTTCTGAAGGTACTTGCAAGTGACTAGTTAGAATCCTACCAGGACTCCTATTACTAGCGCTACTACAACCAAGGAGGTTACTCCCATCTAACTAACACCATCCATGGATTTCCCAAAGCTCTATAAGGATTCTCGAGCTTAGGCGGAAAACCTTATGTATGTAACGAGCCCTACTCAGTAACCAATGCATGGTTCAAATCTTGTGAGAATGACTTCATCTTACTAGGTCTAGGAGATTTCACTGGGAGGCAGTTAGCTACATGGAATTTGCAAGGAGAGGTAGCTAACTGGTGGGATTATTTCTAAGGTAGATGAGGATACTATTACATAGGCGGACTTCAAGAGAAGGTTTAAAGTTAAGTTCTTCTTCGGAGCAGAGAAAGGGTTGCTACTAGAGAAATTAATTCATTTGAATCAAGGGGAATCAATTATTAACAAATATGTTAATCAATTCAACGAGCTAGCAAGGTTTGAATTTGATTTGATCAACACAAGTGGGCATTGAAGTTTGCTAAAGTCCTCTACTTACCCTTAAAAGAGCTAACACCAAACCAAAATCTTTATGGAACAACATTTAAAGAATTAGTTGATGCAACATTATTGAATTCAATTGATGGGAAGTTGGCTACAGTAGCTAAGGTAGATGAACCAAAGAAAGGGGCAAACAAAAATTAAAACAAGCGCAAAGGTGGACCTAGGGGGACGACAAGGAAACAAGCAGGTCGTTGTTTCTAGGAGATGCCATCGGAAGGGACGTATAATGAAGCACTATAAGACAAACATACATAGGGTTAAGTATTATGGTTATCATCGGTTGGGTTATTTCACGAATATTTATTGCAACGACCTACCTATTTGATCCCCAAATGTCGACACTAAAACATCCACGTGTCACGTGCCAAGAACTTAAGTGTTAGAAAGACAAATTGTTAGGGTAAAATAAAAAGAAAAAGGAAAAGAACAAGAAAGAAGAGAACAATACTTCAGAATCTCACAACATAACGATAATATATAATATTAAAAAATTGCACAAACCATCGCTCTAAGATACATTACATTTCAGAGTTACAATCCTAAGTACTAAAATTATCCTAGACAGTTGTAGTAGAATGTCCTTACAAATACTGATATATACATAATAGTAGTGTAATGGAATTAAGAATATTACAGTAGGTGAAATAACCAGCTCATCTCCTAAAGCTCCAAAGTATATAAATGAAAACCAGCCTTTCTCAAACTACCCGAAAGAACACCCGAGGAATTAAGGGAAAGATAAAACCACGAGTCA
Organism: Allium fistulosum; assembly: GCA_030737815.1. NCBI lineage: Eukaryota > Viridiplantae > Streptophyta > Magnoliopsida > Asparagales > Amaryllidaceae > Allium > Allium fistulosum. The sequence goes on from CM060902.1 coordinate 1,393,140,142, forward strand.
GGTATAAGTTTGGTATGAGAGACTCAAGAAATACATATACAACATATAGCTGTAACTTTTAAGAGCATTCGAATCATCATAATAGTTTTCTCCTTAAAAGAACCAAAACCATATAATAAGTACATATGGTGATATAATATATAGTGTCGGGGGGTATAAAATATAAATAAGAAAATAGTTTTGCTACTTGCATCTCACAACACAACATTATTAGAAGTATAACTAAAACCGCTAAGGTACGTTCGCATATGAATTTCCATGGAGGTCTCCTTCGTACATCAAGGTCGGCTTCCTAACATGGATCAGAACTACCTTATGAGCATCGTATATCTCTAAATAGAATATACTAATAAGGTAAACACAACTAGACCATGCTTGAATACGTGATATCGAATACCATCAACTCCCAGTGCTAACCAATCGAAAGCATCTCTAGATATGGACTTGATGTCCCTATGTGGGTTAGCTAGACCCCCGGCTGTGTAGCCTACTCTATTTTCTGTCATTTCTGATGGTGAAGTCATGTTCAAAATCTCTCACTAGAGTCTTCATCATTGGAATAAACCTTGAATCACTGCATGGAATCTAGCATCTCGAATAGTTCCCGAATCCTTTTGTGGATCCTAGCATAAATCGTCCAACAAATGCTAACGTGGACCTCTCCCTTGGACTTTACATTAGAATGGACAGTTTAACTCTATAGCATTTGTCTGAAATGTTAACGCTGTCCTCTCCCTTTGACTTAACCTTAGGATAGACAGTGCAACTTTCTAATATTCCACTCCTTAACTGCTTCCAAGACATAGAACTCGTATATTGGTCTTGAAGTGGTTTTCGGTATGTAATACATTAGAATACTTATTGGATCTCAAACTCTTCAAAACTAAATCGATTAATTTCTAGTTAACTCAATTTTGGTTCTTTTAGAAATATGCAAACAATATAAAGGAGTCCTCCTCGGGGGATCTTATATGTATACATTCTTAAAACATGAGGCGTTTCATACTAATGAGTCCTCCCTAGGTGATCTCAAACCATATGAAGCTGCAAAGCTTTCATATAGTACCTAAGTTAATTTGGTCAAATTCGATAGTCAACTAATCGACTACCTAGTACAAAATGAAAGCAATTGCATATAGAAACCAAGTCCCGTATACTTATCACGTTTCTTACTTTCTTGGCTTATTCTATCCCTTGGTCAAGAGTGAAGCTGGTAGGTTAGAGTACTGTTTGCTTCCAAGCCTTACTCGAACATCAGTTTTAACTCCCATAGATAGAGTAAGCCTACTTTGTCGTCTTTTGGTGCTGAGTATATGATTAAATACTTTCCATAAAGGAATAAACACAGAAAGCATGATTAAGTCACATAAGCGACTTCTAATCCCCTTTTTATTTAATTAATTCTTTTATTAATTAAAACTTCTTTTATAAAATAATACTTCTTTGAAAATACTTGTATGTATATTTAAAATACCTTTACAAAATATATACATACGTATACTACTATTTCACTATTCATTTCTACTCTTTTGAATACTTTGAAATGTGTATTCTTATCCTAAATTGTATAAAAATATTCACAAATCTCTTAACAAGATTTCACATTTTCAAAATTATATTTATATGGGTTAAAAAAATGTTACTATAAACATTGTTACTACAAACCCAAAACCATTCATGTAGCTTAATGTTATAACAGAAGGACTTTATTCTATTATAAAATACTTTACTTACCCTATCAAACTTACACACACACACACACTTACTTTAAAAATACTTATAAGCAGGTTTTAGACATCTATATAAAATAGTATGCAAAAATATCTACTTTATAATTTATTAAAACTCCTAAAAAGCATGTGTTACATATAATAAACCTTTTACTTTAATAATTCATAAATAATTATTAAAAAGATTTAAACTTCAAACCACTTTAGAGTACTTTAATATTTGTTATTAGACACTTCTAAAAAGATTGTTGAAAAATACCTTGTTTAAATGTCATTTTTAAACGATTATAAGTTTCAAACAACAAATGATAGCATTAAAAGAACTACTGTTAAAAGTTCTAGAACGTCAAAAAAGTGTTTCAGTTAGAAAGTGTTGAAGTTTCCTCTTTATGCCGCAAAACCAGTTTTAAAAGCCTTTACCTTTAAAAATTCATAATTATTTAATAAAAATATTTTTAAACTTGAAACCACTTTTAAAACACTCTTATATATGTTATTAAACATCTCTAAAAATAGTTAATTTAATTATCATTTTCAATCATTTTAAAGCCATTAAAACTGCTAAGAATAACAAAAAACAGCCAGTTCAAAAATGCTACTGTCAAGTGATGTAAAATGTTCTGTTAAAGAGAACCGGTTGAGAATAGATTGAAACATTAGAAAGTTTGAGCAGTTTTCTATATGATAAACATTTTAAGGTCTGATTTTTTATGATTGTAGTATATATATAAAACACATAATGACCATGTGAATAAACCCCTAAGAATGTCTTTAAAAAATATTGTAAATATTTACCAAACATGGGATTTCAAAGTGTTTTTCATAGCGACCTTTTGCTATACAAACCATTCCCCATTCAATCCAAAGCCAAAAACAACTGTAATAACGCTAAAATTTTATAATAAATTAAATAAGCTAATTAAAGGAAAATGGCGGGTTAAACAAGGAGGGTAAAAGGAAACGAGCTAATGGTATGCAGGCCCGGGCCAAACTTATTGTTGGACAGTACACATTGCTCATTTTTATTCATTCCTTTTGTTTTACTCAAACTAAAATAAAAGTCTAGAGAAACTCTTTAATGATGGGAGCATAAGAAGGCAAATAAGGAGAAGATAAGAAAATGCAAGCTAGAAGAGACTAAAGAAGACTAAAGCTATACATCTAAAAGATCTATGTGTATAATACTTAACCCTCCTAATCCAATTTCTTATATATGTAGGAGATTAGTTTAAATCTATAGGTTTCAATGTATGATGAGGTTCATACAGATTTACATGCAAAAGTATAAAGGGTTAATGAATGATTTGAGGGGAAAGATGTGTATACATGGGATGTTAACATGTGTTTTCCCTACTCTAGTGATTTCAAAACTTAATGAAAGTTTTGTAAGATGTTTAAGACTGGATTTGAGAAGTGGGTTTACATTTCAAGAAATTTCTTAAGCTTATATAGTTCTATATGGATTTTTGAAGTTGTACGACTCGAAATAAATAAGGAAAATACCCTAAAAAGGAGTAATAAAGTTATATTATGGAAGAATAGGGGTTTGGGGAATTTAAGGGAAATTATCAGAATTTCCTATAATGAAATAGAGGTAAAACCAACCAAAAACTACACTGTGGTGGATGGGTAATGCAGGGAAATGTAGTAAAATAAACTCTATGTAAAAATATACCAACAGAGATTGGTAAAAAGGGGACAAGATTCAAATTATTTGCTGAAAAGGACGCTGCAAATAACAGAAAGTAAAATAAGAATGAATAGTATGTCGATACATGTAAAGGCATTGTCAGGAATGTCATAGTTGTTAGGGTATGACATTTTGGGGGAGGGGCTCTATTTTTATAAGTAAGTGTACTGCGCTAAATACAAAGAGATTATACTACACCAAAAGTTAGAAACGAACACATAATAAGTAGAGTGTGGGGCGTACTACGTGGGTCGGGAGGATTCTGTGCAAAAAAGATAAACATATAAGACTTATAAAAGATAAGTCAATAGGACTCGAGGAGAGGCTATGTCAAAAAGGGGAAAGGGATCCTGCGTTAGATAAAGGCAAGGTATTGGAAGGACTATTGTCCCCGGGTGGGGATGCTTACTCGAATGATCACCTAGGAAAGGTGAGGAGAGGCATTTGACTTTTAGGAACTACAGTGGAGGATGCACAGTAGTTCCAAATTAAATAAATATTTAAAGACTGCAAGTGGGTTCCTTTGTGGTCTACTATGGTGGGGTTTCCAAGTAGTATAAAAATTAAGCAAATAATGTAGAAGGACAATAGGTGGTTGATTCTTTGTAGTCCAAGGTTTGACTAACCAAATAGTTAAATACTACGAGGGGAGAGGGGATGGGCTGGGTCTACGTAGTTCAAACTAAAGATAGAATTTAAAAGGATACCATGGTGGGCGATTCGAAGCGATATCAGATAAGAGAAATGTCTAAAGAATGAATTTAAAAGAATACTACAGTGGGCGATTCCAAGTAGTACGAGTTAAGAAACAAACCTTAACAGGAAGCAGAGCAAGTTCTGCATAGGGGCGCAGTATCAAATACTAAAGTAAGGTATATAAGAATTGTGTAGAGTGCTATGTCAAAAACTTTAAAATAATGCTTTATAGATCAAAGAAGATTTTATAATGGAAACCAGGTAGGTCTGCGTAGGGGGCGCAATATTTATATTTTTTTTCAAAAACAATCTAAACCAGGACTCGGGTGGGGTCAGCATAGGGTGTGTAGTAGTAAAGAAAATATGTTAAGGAAGCATTTAATTGAAGACGTAAATAAGAAATAATTTCCATCAAAAGTTTAAAGTGTTTCACACATGATTGATTAAATAGTGAGGGGGAAACCTAACCTATGCAGTGTAGGTTGGTATCACTACATGTTTGTTTTTGGGGACAGTATTAGTCCTATCAGACTTTATGTCTAACCCTTGTTTATATTATTGTTTTTCCCATAAACTCATGGGTACTCATTTGAGTAGGCTGAGTTTTTGGGCTTAGGAAGGTTTGGAATAATGGCTGCTGTATAAGGACTGAATACAGAGCAGGAGGCTCTTTAGCCAATAAATATTTTGTTTCCCTTTATGATGATGTGCGGTTTGCATCTTCATATGTGGACCCAACTCTTTATGATGTTATTTTATATTATATTTGATCCCTACGTGGGCACGTGACTTGGGAAATTTGACTGAAGTAATTGTAATGAAAATAAAAAGAATATGCTATGTAATGAACAATGTTAGTTTGCTATATTTACTTTTTTGTGTATTTATATTATACCGAACTCACTTTCTTTATCAGAAGATACTTCTGATGATGACTGCAGCATCATCGATGTTCATCTTTGGGTTTTAAGTAGAGGACGCTATAGTTTTGGTATCAGGGCATAGGTAAGGGATGCCTAAATAAAAAAGCTAATAAAAGATAAAATGTTGTACTTAAAATAAAAATAAACAGTCCGGGGAGGGATGCGCTAACACACATAGAAATTTATACATACATATATTGTGTGTGTGACGTACCTGTATAATTATATATATATATACAAATATATATATATATATGAAGATATATCTATTCTTCTATTTCACTTCCTATCTTTTCATTCTGATAAAGATTTACTTAACATAAAAGCAATGTGGATTTGGGAAGCGAACGAATCATAATAGGAATGGAAAGTGCAAGAAGAGAGACTGAAGAAACACAGACTGATGGAGGAAGAGAGGAATGAATTCAAATAGCATTAGTAGAGGAAGCTGCACAGCCAGCAAATGAAGCAGGCATGAATGTGAATGTCTTATTTAGACAGTTCATGGCCTAAATGCCGAAGTAAGCTGCGCCGAAGGCAGTACAGTCAAGAGCTGTGGCGATGAGGGAAGATTTCCTAAGGATCAGTAAAGATCACAAATTTTTTGCAGGAAAGATGTTTGCAAGGAAAGAGCCTGTAATAGAAGTGCTAAATCGGTCGATAAGCTGTGAGTTTATATCTGGTGACTTAGGACCGAATGATGTGCAGAAGAGAAGACTGACATCAAGGCAGTTAATGGAAGATGCATTGGATTAGTGGGAGATCGTAATTGCAGAAACCCTAGAAGAGGGAATCACTTAGGAGCAGTCAAGGAGAGGTTTAGAGCTCAGTTCATATCAGAGTCTTAACGGAGTGCGTTGATGAGGGAGTTCGTTGACTTGAGGTAGGGTGGCCTTATAGTAGAGGGGTACATCTAGAAGTTCAATGCATTGGCAAAGTATGGCAGAGAGATCACTAACAGTCCTATGAAGAAAAATGAGAAGTTTATTAGAGGCTTGAAGCAAGGGCTTAATCATAAGGTGATAGCTCATCTAGCATCTCCTTATGAGTTTGTATTGGACATGGCCAGAAGATATGAAAGCATGTATCAAGAGAAGAAAAGGATAGAGCCGAGGCCCAAGGCAAAATAGAAGAAGAAGTTTACCCTATACACTAAAGGTAAGAAAGGTGAGGCGAAGGGAAAGGGTGCGGTTGCTAATATTGAAGTTGCCGTTCTAGAAGTAGTCTGCTACAACCGTGGACATAAGGGACATTATGCTTCGAAGTGCCCCCACCTAAGAATGTTACAAGAGTGAAGTGCTTCAAGTGTGATAAGATTGGGCATCTGAAGAAGGACTGCCTAGAGCCTAAAGCATAGGTATATGCTTTAGACGGACCAAGGGAAGGACCATTTGTAGAGGAGAAAGGCAAGGGAAAAGTCTTAGAAGGTAAAGGTTTGGTGGATAAACTTGGGTTAGGAGTCACCTATTTAGTCACATCCATATGTGTAGCAAATCCAATAGGATGGTACACCACTCTCGGATTGAGATGCACTGACTTAGATGTTGAGTTAGGCGGGTGTAATTTTTCTTATGGTTCCTATGTGTTTGACTTCATAGGCTTCCGAGTTATTTTAGGAATGGACTGGTAGGAAAGGTATAGTGCTAAGGTGCAATGCGCCAAAAGGATAATCACTTTGATTCATCATGACTGAAGAGGTAGAGTGTATGTATTTGTGGAAGAATGTGGAATAGTGTTCGGGGTGCTTTATATGTGTTAACTTCGAAGGAAGAGGAGCTGGAGCAGTATAAGTAGTGAAGGAGTTCATGGAGGTGTTTGAACCAGTTTTGGGGTTGCCACCCCGTAGAGTGGGAGTTCCACATTGACTTACTACCGGGGGCTGAACCATTTATTCGACCTCCTAGTAGAATGCCTCCGAGGGAGATGGAGGAGTTGAGGAAGAAATTGGTAGAGTTAGAAGGGGAAAAGCTTCATAGGACCAAGCAGCTCACTATGGGGAGCAGCGGTAGTGTTTGTAAAGAAGTCTGATGGGTCTTTGAGATTATGTATAGAATATCGAAAGCTGAATGAGAGGATGGTGAAGAATAGATATCCTTTGGCAAGAATAGATGACCTTTTTGATCATTTGAGTGGAGCTAACGTGTTTCTGTAGTTAAACATGGCTGCAGGGTTCCATCAATTGAGAATTGTAAAGGAAAGTATCCCTTTGACTGCATTTAGAACTAGGTATGGTTCTTCGAGTGGTTGGTTATGCCATTTGGGCTAACCAATACGCCTATATTCTTTGTAGACTAGATAAACAGGATCTTCTGAGATAAGTTGGACATATATGTGTTGGTGTTCATATATGACATTTTAGTGTACTCCAAGGATGAGGAGGAGCACACAGTTCGCCTAAGGCTTGTACTGGGGACGTTGAGACCAGATAAGCTGAAGGAAATTTTTTCTAAGTGTCATTGATGTGCACGTAAATGTGTATATTTTTACTTCCATATTTAATCCAATTTAATTAAATAAATGAGCATATATGGTATTTTAACATATTTAAACCAAAATTTCAATTGTCATCAAATCATCATTTATTCATCTTCATATAGGGGCAAAACGGTCATTTTTGTGTATGATTTAATTTGAGAAAAATTTACTTGGACATTTTATTTTTATTTGTAGGAAAATTGGATGGAAATATGAAGAGGCTTCATGAGAGTATGCATGCACAAGAGAAGGAAACAACTGAAGATGGAAATAAATCATTTCAGGCAACATGGAGGACCCCACCTACCCACATACCATGATCCTTTATTAATAGCTAACGCACATGACTAAAGCTACATGCACATTCAAATGGAGGATTATGCTCATTCTAATGATTACTTGGAGGTTACGTTTCTTAAGAGGGTATTTTGGGTAGTCCCCAAAAATATGATTAGGGTTTCAAAGCATGTATAAATACCCCTTATGTTTCATGTAATGAGCTCTTAGCACCACCTTGTAGTTAGTTTAGTGGTAGCCATAAAAAATAATATAAACTCTCTTTCTTTCTTTCATGGCTTCTTAGCCATTTCCTCTTATGTAAAATTCTTAATGCAATTTTAATTCAAGTTCTTTTCTTGTTTATTTCTTCTTATGTTAGTAGTGTAGATCTCTTTATTTTATGCAAGTAGTTTAGTTTTTATTTTATTTCAATTAACTTGCATTTTCCTCTTGTTTTTTGTTTCATGTTGAACTCTACATTTGTTGAAATGATAACAAATATGAAAAGCAAAACCCCTTCAATTTATGGGTAATGAAGCTCTCTTAATCATGTAGATTCAACATATTTGTCAATTATTGATCTCTTTTTGTGCTTAATGGAAATGTTTGAATAGGTAAATATTTTGTTTTTTAACATTGAATTTGATAGCCTATGTTGTTGACACTAAAGAGGCTATGCTCAAACAAACATAAGCACAAATTACCTCTTTATCTACATATGATTATGGTATTGAAGTGAATTTTGGAATCAAAATTCGATGGTCTATGTTAACGGTAAAAAGTGAACGCTAACACCCAGTGTGTGTAATAGAATCGTGAAAGCACCACCCGTTGGTACGGGAACAGAATATGAGCTGAGAATAGCAGAAAAGCAGTAAATGAACAACAGATTTATAGTGGTTCGGCCCGTAATTGAGCTTACATCCACTTTATAGTCTTTTATTGCTGATTTGATTACAATTCAATACAATATCCCTCTAAATACAATACAATTTGATCATGAAATCATTCTTGACTACTAACTCGATCTTTAATGATGAAACTCGACGAATCTGCGTTGGATGTTAGGAGCTCTTCTCGAAGATCGTTGTAGTGTCTCGAATGCTTGGAGATCTTTGATTGCTGAATGAGAGGAGGCTTCGACAGCGTAACGGCGCTTGGAGAAATGAATGACCAAAAGTCCCCTTCATGTTGGAAATGGTGGGGTATTTATAGGAGCTGATCTGGACTCAGGAATTTTCTCTAAGTATTTAAGTCGTCTGCCGACCTATGGTAGATCGGTGCCGAGTTGAGGAATAGGCTTAGGTCGGTGCCGAGTTAAGGAATAGGCTTAGGTCGGTGCCGAGTTAAGGAACAGGGTTAGGTTGGTGACGAGTTAAGGGATGGTTGTCTTTGACAAGTATTAAGTCGTAGCCGACTTATCAAACCTTAACTCGTAAGGCCTTAACTCGCAGCCTTCAAGTCATAAACCCACTAAGTCGTAACTCGCTAGGTCGGAACCTTCTTAAGTCGGAGCATTTCATAACTCGGAATCTTCTTAACTCGGCGCCTTTCTTAACTCGGCAACCTGTTAAGTCGGCACACTTTATAAGTCGAATGCTCCTTAACCCGGTAGGTCATAAGTCCACATAGGTCGCAGCCATCCTTAACTCGCAAACCGTTAAGTCGTAGCTCTCTTAGGTCGACAAGCATCTTGACTCGGCACCTCCTTAACTCGGAGTGTTTGTTAAGTCGGCAGACTCCTTAAGTCGTGACATTCCTGTAGCCTTAGGTCGCTGGGCAAGCTAAGTCATTGAGTCCTAGGTCGTAGACATCTTAGGTCGCAGACTCCTTAACTCGCAGGTGCTTTAACTCGTACATTGTTAGGTCGTAAGGTCCTTTTGAGTCGTAAACCTGATGAGTCGTAAGCCTGATGAGTCGTAAGACCATGAGTCGTATACTCCATGACTCGTTGAACCTGATGAGTCGTAAGACCATGAGTCGTAGAAAGCTTGTCTCGTTGAGTCATAGACTGCTTTCTACGACTCATAAAGATTAACTCTTCTATGACTCAACGAGACAAGCTTTCTACGACTCATGGTCTTACGACTCATCAGGTTCAACGAGTCATGGAGTATACGACTCATGGTCTTACGACTCATCAGGCTTACGACTCATCAGGTTTACGACTCAAAAGGACCTTACGACCTAACAATGTACGAGTTAAAGCACCTGCGAGTTAAGGAGTCTGCGACCTAAGATGTCTACGACCTAGGACTCAATGACTTAGCTTGCCCAGCGACCTAAGGCTACAGGAATGTCACGACTTAAGGAGTCTGCCGACTTAACAAACACTCCGAGTTAAGGAGGTGCCGAGTCAAGATGCTTGTCGACCTAAGAGAGCTACGACTTAACGGTTTGCGAGTTAAGGATGGCTGCGACCTATGTGGACTTATGACCTACCGGGTTAAGGAGCATTCGACTTATAAAGTGTGCCGACTTAACAGGTTGCCGAGTTAAGAAAGGCGCCGAGTTAAGAAGATTCCGAGTTATGAAATGCTCCGACTTAAGAAGGTTCCGACCTAGCGAGTTACGACTTAGTGGGTTTATGACTTGAAGGCTGCGAGTTAAGGCCTTACGAGTTAAGGTTTGATAAGTCGGCTACGACTTAATACTTGTCAAAGACAACCATCCCTTAACTCGTCACCAACCTAACCCTGTTCCTTAACTCGGCACCGACCTAAGCCTATTCCTTAACTCGGCACCGACCTAAGCCTATTCCTCAACTCGGCACCGATCTACCATAGGTCGGCAGACGACTTAAATACTTAGAGAAAATTCCTGAGTCCAGATCAGCTCCTATAAATACCCCACCATTTCCAACATGAAGGGGACTTTTGGTCATTCATTTCTCCAAGCGCCGTTACGCTGTCGAAGCCTCCTCTCATTCAGCAATCAAAGATCTCCAAGCATTCGAGACACTACAACGATCTTCGAGAAGAGCTCCTAACATCCAACGCAGATTCGTCGAGTTTCATCATTAAAGATCGAGTTAGTAGTCAAGAATGATTTCATGATCAAATTGTATTGTATTTAGAGGGATATTGTATTGAATTGTAATCAAATCAGCAATAAAAGACTATAAAGTGGATGTAAGCTCAATTACGGGCCGAACCACTATAAATCTGTTGTTCATTTACTGCTTTTCTGCTATTCTCAGCTCATATTCTGTTCCCGTACCAACGGGTGGTGCTTTCACGATTCTATTACACACACTGGGTGTTAGCGTTCACTTTTTACCGTTAACATTTTGGTGCTTTCACTGAGAAACCAACTCAGGCGATCATCCACCGTTGTTTCGCAAAGATTCATAAAAAGAACCTCTCTTTAAAAACCAGATCTGAAATAATGGCTCCTGGAAGAAGAGGCAGACCTATCAGATCCGGAAACGCTCGCGAAGGAACTTCCGCTTCCCCAATAACAGACCAAGCAACTCCAACCGTTGGGGTCACCAGGGCTGAATTGGATGACGCAGTTTCTGGATTATACCAACAAATTGAAACTCAAAACGCTTTGATGATGGATAGATTAACTGCTCTGCTCGGGGCAAATCGTCAACCAGAAAACCGTCGAACTACTCTTCCTGAAATGCCACCTTTCCAAACTGATGGTTCTATGCCGCAACCAACTTGTCATGAGCAGATGCCCGGGCAAAATTCCGAGGGAAGAACTAATACTTGCCCGGAGGTGTCTTTGAACAATAAAGAGTACCTGTCTGAAATGGTTAGCCGCATCATGAAAGAGAGCATGCAAAGGGAAGAAGATGAGGCTGACTGGGGATTTGCGCCAAGCAGAACTCCGTTTACTGAAAGAATCCTAAGAGCGGAGTTTCCAAGGAAATTTGCACCTCCTACTATCCAAGCTTATAGGGGAACCAGTGACCCTAATCATTTCCTCTACAAGTACGATTGGCATATGACTGGTGCAAGAGCATCAGACGAGATCAAGTGTCGATACTTTCCGGTATACCTAGAAGGTGTGGCTTTACTTTGGTTCACAAAGCTTCCAGTTCGGTCTGTAGATAAATTCTCCGACTTAACGCAAAAGTTTAAAGAACAGTTCAGATTGTATGCTTCAAAAGCTAAGGATATAATGTCACTGTCTAACCTTGAACAAGCACCCGGAGAATCAATCAAATCTTTCTTGAGTCGTTTCAATATAGCTTTGGCCGAGGTAGAAAATGCGGAACCACGCATGATCCTGACTTATTTGATGAGAGCCATTAATAAATCGAGTGAATTTGGGATATGGTTAAAGATGAAAGAACCAAACTCACTTGATAAATTTTATAAAAAGGCCGATGAGTTCATTCGCCTTGAAAGCCTTTCTGCAACATCGAAAGTGGTTACCGCCCAAACTAACAATGACAATGTCGCACCTAAGAAAAGAGAATCTGAAAGTCAGAAAAGGGAGAATGAAGGAGGAAAAAGCCAGGGAAATGAAAAGAAACCTCGCCGCTTTAATCCTTCGGACTTTACTCCTTTAACTGATACACCAAGAAATATCTTTTTTGCAACAAAGGACGCTGTCAGGTACCCTAAGCCGCCTGAGATGACGAGAGGGGCAAAGCGTAATGGAAAGTTCTGCCAATTTCACAATCAACCTGGCCATGACACTGACCAGTGTCGCGAATTAAAGAAGGTGATTGAAGAATTGCTAGAGCAGGGTAAACTCCAACAATACGTTAAAAGAACCGGAGTCGATCCAACCCCATCCGCTCGGGATCAACAACGTCCTACCCATCAATCCGATTCTCTCAGCAACACTGCAGTGCAAGATTCAGAAAAGCTTGTCATTAATGCTATCACAGGGGGACCATACCCAGCAAGCAGAAGTTGGGATGACTACTAATCACTCACAAAACTGTGACTGGGGCATCTCTCGCTTTCTCTGACATGAAAAATCCAAAAGCTATGAATCAAGCACAAATGGAAATCCAGCTTGGAGATTCTGGAACAACAATAACTAGCATTCATTTTACTTAACTGCATTGCTTGAATTTGTAAAGATAATGATGGATGTGTATTTTCTGCATTGTAAACCGCTGAGAAATCAGCGTGACTCAATAATGAAAAAAAAAACTATGCATTGTGTTTTCTATTATAAAATGCCTGTTATATTTCGATGTGTAAATACTCTAAATGTATTGCTAAAATATCGATCTAATACTGCAGGTCATTAAAGCAAAGCTCACCCATCGCAAAGCTAAGCGAGCCTTACAAATCATTTAGCAGATTTCAAGCAACAAAAATTTCAAACTCAAATCCCATACAAGAGGAACTTCACATAAAAAGTTGACGGCTCCACTAGGTCAAGCCCTCGTTAACTGGTTGGGATCGCTGATGTAAAAAAGGCATCCAACCAAATAACTTGCGTTTACTCTGTGGAGTCATTCAACAGTGAAGTCTACTTCTTCGAATAAAGCAATTTACTTGCAAGAGAAAGAAAAATACGCTTGGAAACGATGATAAAGGATCGCAGATTGGTGGATGATGATACAACATGAGCAGGCAAACATGGAAGCAGCCAAAGGAAGGTATGCCTCTCAACAGGAAAGCAGGTAGATCCACTAAAAGGATAACTTCCCAAGCAGAAGGAATAAGACCCTCGCTGGCTGATTGTGATGCATCCGATCAGGCAGCTTGTGTCCATCCCATGGATCTACTTGCCCCTAAGACGCAACCTTCCTGGCACACCAACCAACTGATGCTCCTTCCCAAGGATCAACAAAGCCCTCTAACGAGGCACGCCAATAAATGGAGAGCTTTCCTCAATCAAAAAGATCGGTGGGACTACCAAAAAGGGGCACCTTGTTAATCGATTGCGATCGTTTGTACAAACAAACATCCAATTGAACGACTTACGCTTGTCCCGTGGACCCCTCCGACCATGAGAAAGTAACTTCCAGGCAATCACAAGCCCTCTTCGGAGGCACAAGCCCTCTTCGGAGGCACAAGCCCTCTTCGGAGGCACAAGCCCTCTTCGGAGGCACAAGCCCTCTTCGGAGGCACAAGCCCTTTTCGGAGGCACACTTCACCCGTGTAGAAGTGCAAAATGCTTCTCTTCGGAGACCCACTTCACCAGTGATGAAATGCTAAAAAGCCCTTTTCGGAGGCACATTTCACCCGTGTAGAAGTGCAAAATGCTTCTCTTCGGAGACCCACTTCACCAGAGATGAAATGCCAAAAAACTGCTTCTCCTCGGAGACCAAAACTGCTTCTCTTCGGAGACCAAAACTGCTTCTCTTCGGAGACCAAAACTGCTTCTCTTCGGAGACCAAAACTGCTTCTCTTCGGAGACCAAAATCGCTTCTCTTCGGAGACCAAAAGACCTCTTCAGAGGCGTACTCCACCTTGCTTGAAGTACCAAAAATAAACCCTTTACTGGGGCACAAAAATCAAAACCTTCTTCAGAAGTTCATTTCACTGTGCAGGAAAATTCACTTTCAAACAAATAAAAGTGATCATTCCCAGAAGTCGAAGTGTTCTTCAGGAGGAAAAAGAAAATAAAGATTCCTCCAAAGACAAGATATACTCTATTAAAAGCAGAACAATTCTTCCCTGAAAAAGTGGAGAGTTATTCTCTAAAATAAGAGTATCGGTCTTGTGAAATCAAGAGATATTACAATATACTTGTGGTATGGGGGCAACATTGTACAACTCAGTTACATTAATAAAAGTAGTATACAAGCAACATACCACAAGTTCATTGCAATATCATGTAATAAAGATGTGGAGTAAATGCGTTCTTGAAACACAGACAAAAAATTTGTACAAGTGAAAAGAATCGTTTACTCTACACTTCAAATGAAAAACAGATGTATTCCTACATACACAAGGATTTGTACAAGAAAAATATCTATTTTATTTCAACACTATGAGAATTTTTACATTGTACAGGTTACAAAAAGAAGCGGAGACCGGAATCCGCACAATCCCCGGTCAATACAAAAAGCAGAAAATGCAAAATCAAACTCATTTCCCCTTCTTCCCACCCTTGGAACTTTTACCCGGCCTGGTAATTAGTTTCGTAGGCCGCGTCGGAGAAGAAGGAGAAAGAGACTCAGCCGGATCAATCTCTGCCTCATCTCCAGCAGCAGTAGAACTCTTCTTTCCTTTCTTTGAAACCACACGCTTCCCCTTCTTCTTGGAAGAAGACTCACTCCCCGGAGCAAGAAATGTAGAAAGCTTTGTGTCATAATCGAAAGACTGCTCCGGGGTCTTCTCGCTATCTTCCAGACCTTCTGCCTTCTGTTCTTCGGAAGCAGATGGTTCATCTAAACCTTCAAGGGCCGCTATTGGTTCTTCCTGTGAACCAGGCTGGGAAGCTGGAAGAGGTATAACTTGAGAAGGAGGAGGAACGGCAGCTGAAGAAGGAAGAGTTGGGGCAGTTTCTGGGGTGTCTGCTGCATAATAAAAGATATCAAAATCAGTATTCTCCGAGAAAAAAGAAGACCGTGAATCGTCAAAGTTACCTGGAGAAGCCGGTTTAGCAAGATCAATCTCAAATTCCCGAGCTTGGAAGTCTTTCATTGCCTCTTCCTCTGTAGGGGTGGTTACAGTTTCTGTGTCAACCTTAGCGGGAGGCGTGGAATGAGAACTAGAGCCAACAATATCCGCATGAGCTAAAACCGAAGTATAAGCAGGAGCAATAGGGGGTGTTTCTTTCTCAGGAAGCTTCTCTCCCGTCGCTTCGACCCGCACTCGGATGAGCTGCTCTTTTCCTTTGGCAAGGGCAGCGCGATCGCTCTCACTTAAGTAGGCAGCTTGAAGATCTGTTTCAGAGTATCCGGCACCACCAAACAAGTCAATGATTGCCTCCCATACCTCCGCTAAGGTGACTTCATACTCTGGACCCAAAAATGAAAGGCTCCCACGCCCCAGGACACAATGCATATAAAAATCGAACAGAGTCGCGTCAACGGTGGCTATGGTCGCCTTATGGGATTCTTCGGCTGCAGCTTTACCAGAAAGAACTTCATCACGTTCTCTTTCAGCCTTCAGTAACTGGGATTGTAGCCTAGCAATTTCTAAGTCTTGAGAGCTGAGTTTCTCCTGAAGACGAGCAGCGTCATCACGATATTTTCTAACAACATGCTGTTCTGCTTCAAGTTTGACTTCAGTATTCCGCTGAGCAGCATGGGCGTCTCGAACTTGTTTTTGAAGCATTTCTTCTTTCTGAGAATAAGAAGTGGAGGAAGTAGCAAGCTCATTTTTAAGTTTTTCAACTTCAGCTTCGAGCTTCCCATAACCATCGCTAATGCTTTTCATCTCCGCGTCATGCTGCTTACGCCATTTGTCCCACTCTGTTTTATCATTTTCCATAGTCATCATCGCTTCAAGGTTCAGATGGTTGACCCTTTGAAGCTCATCAACCAGCTTCTGCCACCCAGACATTCTTTCGATGTCAAGCTTTACAGCATCGACATTTTTCAGCATCGCCTGCTTATCAATGGGGACCAAGTCCAAATCAAAACGCACTCCTTTCAGACACCAATTCGGAAATCGGCTCTGGAGTGTGGGAGGACCATCTCCAGCTTGGTACTGTGGCCTATTAATGATGGTCTGGATGTCAGATTCCTTAAGGGCAGGAGAACCGGAAGATGTATTAGGAGGAACAGAAGCGGTTGTCTTTTCCGAGATGTTAGATGTGTCTTTCTCACCAAGTCTAGCACGTTTACTGGAATCATCAGAAGTGTGACTCTTCCCCTTATCGTCATAAGATTTCCTTTTATAAGGATCGTCGCTTCTGCGAGAAGAGTCATGTTGCTCGTCCCTTCTCCCGTAGTATTCCTCATCTCCTCTCCGGCGACGCTCTTCATGAGCTCGCCTCTCATGAGCCTTTCGAGCAGCTCTCTCCTCATCAGTTTCTTTCACGGCACTAACATAACTCCTAAAGTCATAAGCCTCACGGCTTCCGTAACGCTGGAATTTGTTGTAGTAAGAGCCACTTCGCCCCATCAGAGAACCTGAAATTAAAGAAAAAGACCAGTTTTAGAAATCCTCAAATTGAAGAAGCTGAGTGCATAAAAAGTGCCAAGGTTCTAAGTGTGTGTGATGTGCGAACTACGCGCGTCAGACTACAAACCACTTTTGGGTGTAGAAATGGTAGTAAGTTGTGTGGAAGGCGTTGTGGTTTGTTGCAAGAAAGAAGTTGCTTCGATAACAGGAGGAACCACTTTAGAAACATCATCTTTAAAGAGCTCCTGAGAGGTTATCATGATGTCGCTCAGGTTGTCGAAAGTATCATCGCCATGGTGCATGGGAGAATTATCCTTTTCAACTTCCACCTCAGCCGTCTTTTCAAGAGTATGAAGATTTTCCTCCTCTTCAATAACCGGGGCAAGTACTAACTTACTGGACGACCCCGCAATGTCGGTAAGAGTAGAACACTTCACCAATGAAGTCTCAACGGTAAATTCTTTCGGTGAAGGTTCTTTAGCAGAAGCAGGGGCATCTGACTCCTCAGCCGAAGAATCAGGGACTTCATGTGGCTGAGTGGAACGGGAAGGATGTAAGAGTCCGAATTCGTGAAGGAACTCATCTCTCAATAGAAATTGAACGCTCCTCTCCTCAACCGGCACGGCCATAAGCCTCTCAAAGGTAGTCTTGTGACGAGATTCCCTAGAGGGGGAAGGGAGTGCTGAAACGGTAGAAAAAGAAGTTAACACTTGACAATTTGAACTTCAAAGAATTTAGAAAAAGCACGGGGAAAAGGTAGATAATCGTACTTCCCACTCTCCAAATGGCGTAAAATCCCGGGGGACAACGAACAAAGAAAAACTGGCTCAGAAACCCAGGAACGCTTTCAGGAAGACCAATAATCAGTTTGCGATTCCTGGCACTCCTTACAACTGTGATAGAGGGATGGTCCTTGATCCTTGTGAATGAGCATAGAAAGCAAATTTCTCCAAAACTGGGGAAACGGTCCAGCGTTCTCCTAAAAAGCACACACAGTCCCAGCAGGATGGCGTAGCCATTAGGATGAAGTTGAAAAGGGGAGATAGATAATCGAAGAAGAAGTTCTCGGAGACAGTCATTAAACGGGGGAATCGCTCCACTCAAGCACATTTGGCGGTTCACTGCGATGAAGCCGTGCGGTGGCCTATCAGCAGTGTCGTCTACTCCAGGAAGCAAAGCGTCAGATTCAGCGATGCCAAACTGGGTGCATAGTTGGCGGAAGGCTTTAAGACTCAGGGTGGTAGGAATCCTTTCTGGGGGATCATTCAACGGAGTAGCAATTGGAAAAGCTTCTCCAGCTGATTCCGAATCTTCTTGATGGGATGTCATTCTACACAATCAGCCGAATGTTCAAAAGTGAAGGTGCACGTTTCCTAAAAGTGTAAAGTGCTGTGCAAAACTAATGAAAATAAGAAAAAGCAAGTATAACTGGAATTAAACTAACTGACAATCAGTCGATTACGAGATTTCAAAACTTGTTAATGCTCAAGTGCAGTGTTAATGCAGACAAATCAGTTCTAGTTAATTATTACGATTCTGCTTTAATACTTCATTTGAGTTGGTTATTGTGTAGCATTTCACTCATACAGTTCATTTAATTGTAATCTTTATCAACTAATCTGTCATCCGATATGGGCAGTCGGTGGCAGTATATTCGTCCCAGTTTTTGTACATGTTGTAACAGGCAGTCAGAGTTATTAACAATCTATAAAAGAGTGCAACAAAATTCAAGAGTCCAAAGTTCAAACAACTCAAGTCTTAGCATTCAAGGCAGTGGGAAAATTTGCTCAAGTTCTAACTCGGTCACGACTTAACTTAGGGCAGATTTTCCTAAGTCCTAACTCGTTCACGGTCTACAAGATATGCCATGAATCAAGTTGAGTCGTAACTCTCCAATCGTACCGCACATTCAAGCAAAATCTGAACAAGTGCTAAGTCGCTAACGACTCAAATGGCTCCTGCGACCTAGGGTCAACTATTCTCTAAGTCGTAAGTCGTGAGGAATAAAAAGAGACTTCAAGTCGTAAGTCGTAAGCCGTAACATCAAAACTGCTGGATCACGCGAAATTACCAATCCATCTAACTCCTGACTCGCTAAATCCTTAACTCGTTAACCATCTATCCATCCAATTCCTAACCCATTTACCTCCTAACCCGTTAACTTTCCAACCCGTTAATCCATTAACCAGTTAGCCTCTCCATCAACCCTATTTCTAAATCACCGTAAATCGCAAATCGTTGCAAGTCATACTGAGCCACCTTAAGTTCATGGATATCCTGTATAACAGTATTCACAAAGCCCAAAAGGAAAAATCATGGATGAGGGTCGACGGCAATGATCGGCGATTGGAAAAAGGGAAGAGATGCTTACGCGGTGTAATTGGGAATGGCTGGAAATAAATCAGGTCGAAATCGCCTTTGGAAGCTTGAAATTGCGTTAATGGCAGATACGGCTTAAAGAACGAGTAATAGGAAGACGGAGAAAAGAGGAACGACCTAAGCATTTTATACCCCAGGTTGAAGGAATTGGAATCGGCCCACACGAATTAAGATAAGTCGAAACACACGACCTACGACTTAGGCGTGTATTTCGAGGGGCAAATGTTAACCCTTAATTCTCCACGACTTAAGAAGTACGCGACTCAAGAGTTAACGAGTTAAGGGAGTGCAAGACTTAACGAGTTAAGAGTTAGATGACCTACGACTCAACAGGCTCCGACCTAAGGAATGGTCCGACTCAACGACCTACGAGTTAAGAAGTTTAACGACTTACGACTTAGCGTGCTACGACTCATAAAGATTAACTCTTCTATGACTCAACGAGACAAGCTTTCTACGACTCATGGTCTTACGACTCATCAGGTTCAACGAGTCATGGAGTATACGACTCATGGTCTTACGACTCATCAGGCTTACGACTCATCAGGTTTACGACTCAAAAGGACCTTACGACCTAACAATGTACGAGTTAAAGCACCTGCGAGTTAAGGAGTCTGCGACCTAAGATGTCTACGACCTAGGACTCAATGACTTAGCTTGCCCAGCGACCTAAGGCTACAGGAATGTCACGACTTAAGGAGTCTGCCGACTTAACAAACACTCCGAGTTAAGGAGGTGCCGAGTCAAGATGCTTGTCGACCTAAGAGAGCTACGACTTAACGGTTTGCGAGTTAAGGATGGCTGCGACCTATGTGGACTTATGACCTACCGGGTTAAGGAGCATTCGACTTATAAAGTGTGCCGACTTAACAGGTTGCCGAGTTAAGAAAGGCGCCGAGTTAAGAAGATTCCGAGTTATGAAATGCTCCGACTTAAGAAGGTTCCGACCTAGCGAGTTACGACTTAGTGGGTTTATGACTTGAAGGCTGCGAGTTAAGGCCTTACGAGTTAAGGTTTGATAAGTCGGCTACGACTTAATACTTGTCAAAGACAACCATCCCTTAACTCGTCACCAACCTAACCCTGTTCCTTAACTCGGCACCGACCTAAGCCTATTCCTTAACTCGGCACCGACCTAAGCCTATTCCTCAACTCGGCACCGATCTACCATAGGTCGGCAGACGACTTAAATACTTAGAGAAAATTCCTGAGTCCAGATCAGCTCCTATAAATACCCCACCATTTCCAACATGAAGGGGACTTTTGGTCATTCATTTCTCCAAGCGCCGTTACGCTGTCGAAGCCTCCTCTCATTCAGCAATCAAAGATCTCCAAGCATTCGAGACACTACAACGATCTTCGAGAAGAGCTCCTAACATCCAACGCAGATTCGTCGAGTTTCATCATTAAAGATCGAGTTAGTAGTCAAGAATGATTTCATGATCAAATTGTATTGTATTTAGAGGGATATTGTATTGAATTGTAATCAAATCAGCAATAAAAGACTATAAAGTGGATGTAAGCTCAATTACGGGCCGAACCACTATAAATCTGTTGTTCATTTACTGCTTTTCTGCTATTCTCAGCTCATATTCTGTTCCCGTACCAACGGGTGGTGCTTTCACGATTCTATTACACACACTGGGTGTTAGCGTTCACTTTTTACCGTTAACAGTCTATATTACTAATCAATAGTAAATAAATCATGTTTAGAATAGATTTTGGTTTCAAATTCATTAAAATTTTCATAAGAGTTAACAAGTAGTTTAGCGGATGTGTTAATGTTTGATGGTTTATGTTAGGCTAATTAATAGCACAAAAAGGCCATAATTATGATAAACACATCTACTAATGACTAAAAAAGAGAGATCATAGCTTCATTATGTTGATTTATGTGATCATGAGAAGGGATTTTCCTCTAAATTACCTTCTACTCTCATATTTTTATTCACTTTCATTTTGTTAGTTTTTTTTACATTTTTAGCTTAAAACAATTTCAAATCTTGGTTTAATTTGATTGAGTAGAATTTTAAAATCAATTCAATTCCCTGCGGATCGATTCGTACTCGCCACGTACTAAAATTGTACGCCGTGCTCTTGCGGTTATTTTTAACACAATTTTTAACGGCGGTTTTCTATCTCGATAGAAAATTCCACTGTTAATCGACTAGTTTTTGGCGCCTTTGCTTGGGAGTTAATTTGATTTTAATTTCTATTCTTCGAATTATTTTTGTTTGATTTTATTGCGTTTTCATTTTTTGTGTGAATTGCATTTAAAAAAAAAGTTATGTGTGTTTTTGTTTGATTTTTGCTTGCATTTTGATTGTGTGCTTGTTGTTTTTCCATTTGCATTTCTATTTAAAAAGAAAAAAATAAACAATTAAAAAAATATTTTATTTCAATTTCATTTTCATCTACATTCTGTTTTGATTTTACAATTGCTGTTCACTGTTATTACATACTTCTCTGGCATTCATCACTCTGTTTGATTTTCAAAACAAATATTCCAGTTTACTGTTACATTGATCACTGCTACCGCCTTCATAACCCATCAACCTTGTGCACCATACAAACTTCCGCGCCATAACACTTCCATCCTCTTTACAAGCTGTTACCATCTGCATATACTACCCACAAAGGCAACTGCTACATCACCAACCATTGTCATATAAGTGCCTGCATACTTCACACTTTCATACTTTCATACTTCCCTCCATCTTTGACAACTACCCTACCACTAAAAAATCAGTGCTACAATTCATCTCCAACCTTCAACCAACATTACAACATACCCCTTCATAGTGCCATTGCAACTTCACCATTGCCTCATCTACCTCTAAACTTCACCAACCTCACTATCATATCATCTCCTCGCATTCACCATCATCAACCACTTCAATTTCCACCTTACTGTCACTGTCATCTCCTCTGCCTACTATCTCCAATAACATTACTTCCTTCCTGCCACAACCCACAGTCTTAACCACTACCTGCAATCCCCTGACCAACTACCTACACCCATACACCCCCTGCTACAACAACCACCAGTTGCCTCAAAAACCATACCATAGTACAATTAATGACTGCCCACTAGCAACAATCTGTGCATACAAACATAAACCATCAAGTTATCCACCACTGCATATCCACTTGATCACCATTGCCACAGTTATCACCACTAGAACCCATACAAATTTATTCAAATTCACTTCCCTGACCACCTCAGACTCCCCACTACATTACCTTGCTGTTGCCACACCCTTCTACTATATACATCAACATTTCAACCAACCAATAACTCCACTACACTGTTCACTGCAAAACAACTCCAACTTACCACTGCAATAAAACTCCCATTATCAAACTTACCAGCACCCCCTCTGACCATCCCTATTCCACCACCCCTTCTGACCCTCTGATCAGTGCATATACTCCAAAATCACCACAACCTGCATATACTTCCTCTATCCCTTTGCCTTTTCTCTGACACCATCACTAGACCACTACATTTCACCCCAGCCTCTCTAACTAACTAACTCACTGCCTGCAACAGTTCAACCATAGAAACAACAAACCAATCAACATCCTTCCTCCACACCATTACTGCCTCAACTTCACTGCATAGCATTTCCATTGTCCACCACTCTACACCACTGTGAACGCGAACTCGCAACAACACCACGTCCAAATCGAACACCTGAAACTCTCCTCCTCTGGGCTATGAAGTAGCCTACTCCACAACAATCCTCGACCCCGCGACTGAATCCTTTTGAATTACCATAAATTTTTTCAGAATTTCGATTGCTAGATGCAAATTTTCTTGTTAAATTTTGATTTGGGGATTTTGAAATTGCACGTGTGAATTTTGATTTGGATTTCTAAATTTTAATTTAGCTTTATGGTTTTGTGAAGTTGCGTGAGAAGTGAGGAACCATGTGTTTAATGGTGAAGAATTTTTTTTTGTGAAGTGTGAAATTTTTTTATTGGGCCGGGCCCTAATGGAGTTGATTTAAAAAAAGAAATACAAACAAGTATCATTTTTCACTAGTTTTAGTTTTCATTGGTTTGGTTTTTCTTTACTTGTTTTATTTTCTTCTTTTTATCAAAAAACTTTTAAAAAAAAAGTGTATATATCTTGTTTTTAGTTTTAAGTTACAAAAGCATAAATTCAGCAGGAGAAGACTTGCTTTACTTGCTTATAAAAAAAATTGCCGCTTTAAAATAATTTACAAATAATTCTGCACGCTTTGGTATCGTGCCCTTATCTATTGTTTTTATTTTCTTTGCATTGTTGGTTGCTTGCATTTTAAAATAATTTTTCAAAAACAAAAACAAATTTCATTCGTAGTTGCATTGTTTAATTCAAGTTTAATTTTTGCTTTGCATTCATCTCATCTTATTTTCTATTTCTAAGGGCAACATCCAAATCCACATAAGGTGGGGGAGTTCATCACCCCTTCCTTGGCCCACAAATCGCATTTCATCTTAGAATTTGCTAATAATAACGGTTAGACTTCGGACTTAAGGGAGTCACGAGCTCACCTACGGCTTAATTGTATATTGACAAGTTGTCCTCTTCTGATAATTTATTTTCTTAGTGTCTAGGCTATGGCAGAGCAATAATCAGTTATAAATATTACAGTGATTCATAAATATTATACTGTTTATTTCTCTGAAGGTACTTAAATCTTCAGTTGCATTGCTACAGTGATTCGTGGTACACTGATAACTCCTGTCCATTACCAGGCTGAGAACTATTTTGTTGGATTAAGATAAAGTGTGATTATACAATTTTAGGTTAGGAGCTACTTAAGAACAGAAAATTGTAATTAAGTCCTTTTCATTCATTTAGTTGCATTAGTTCATGCATATTTAAAAAAAATTAAATTTCAAAATCCAAAACTAAAAAAATTGTAAATATTCCTTAACTTAGTTTTTAAATCCTTTCCTTCGAAATTTTTCAAGCAAAATCGAAAAAAAAAATTGAGTTGGTTTTTTTAGAAAATCAAAAATCCAAAAAAAAATATATAATCTTTTCAAAAACAAAAAAAACTTATAAAAAAAGAAAAAAAAATTGAAAATCCAAAAAACAAAACAAAAATAAAATTTCCCTTTTGAAAAATGAATTCCTTTTGGTAAATATTTTTCCTTTCTTAAAAAATAATAAGTTTTTTTGAAAATGTCTGAATTTCCTTACTCACATGAATTTTACAATAGTTGTGAAAATAAATATAATCCATATAATTTCACATCAAACTCATATGGATATTTTAATAACAACCATTGTACAAACAATTCGAATTTTAAACCACAAAGTTTTCAAAATGATGACCAATCCTCAAGCCTTGAAAAGAGTATTGAAACTATTTCGTCTTTACTTGAACTCTCTACAAAAAATAATCAAAGGATTAATGATTTGCGTAATTCATATTTGTGCAACGATTCAAGTCAAAGTTCTCAAAATAATCAAAATTTGAATTCACTTCAAAATTCAAACGATTTCGATTATAACTCATGCCAATACAACTTTGAACTCTAAAATGAATTTCGAAGTCAAAATGGAAATGTGAACCACTTTTTAAATAATTTTGGCAATGATACTAATCTCGACAATGGTGTAATTGTCAATTTTTGTTCTCAACAATTTCAAATTGAAAATTCTCAAGTTAATAATTATATATTGCATTTTATTGAGCAAATGGACGAAAGTCGCAAAGATCACATAGATTTGTTGTTTGAAACCTACACGAAACAATGTGAAAAACAAAATCAAATCCCAACATGTGATGAGTCAAATAATAATCCATCTTTTACCAAAATTGATGATTTTCAAATAACAGCTTTTGAAAGTGAAAACGACAATCTTAATGAAGTTGTTGAAAATATGGTAATTGAGTTGGATTTCAATTCTGTTGAGAGTGTGGAACCAAATTTAAAATTCAATCTTCCTTTTTTGATTTTGAAAATTTGAATACAACAACTTTAGATTTTGAACAAGATACATGCAATGAAGTTGTGAACAATTCAACAAAGGAAGACGAATTTAGTGAACACAAATTTTTTGGACTTTTCGAAGATGAGTTGTTGAATTCTGAAGAGATAGATTTAAATCACCATTTCCATTTTAAAATCAACAATTTTGAAGAATTTGTTAACGATAAGTTTGAATTTCAATTTGGTGAAAATAAACTTGAATTTCAACAGATTGTTCTATCTACCCCAAAAATCATCGAGAGTAAAACAACTCATATGATTTTTAATAAAATGACATTCGTTTTCCCAAATCAACATTCAACTTTGAAATCTTTTATGATTTGATTTTCTGAGCTTAAGCTATGTCTCTCATACTCGACGAGACAAATGAATTGGTCTTTTGAAGACCGTTTCATTTACTCTTTAACGGTTTATTTTCAGATGTCGTGTAAATAATAACCGTTTCAATTTCATGTAAATATAGGTCATATTTTTTTTTATTTTTTTTTTCTCCTTTCACTTGGGTTGACTATAGGGACACGGTCAAAATCAAGTGTGAAGGGGGGGTCTCATCTTCATTTTTAATTTTTCATGGTTTATTTTTTGGATTTTCTTTCCAAAACTCAAAAAAAATTAAATAGAAAGAAATTTGTTTTTAGCTTATCGATTTACTTCTAAAGAAACACTATAGGATAAGTATAGGTTTTTGGTTATCAAATTGAAATTTTTGAAATTTTATTTGTCTTAACAATAATAAAAATAAAGTTAGATCATAAGTAACTGTATCGACCCAGGATTTGACCACTTTAAAATATACTATTTAAAGTGATTTTAAATATAAAATATATAACATTTTATGATTTAAATAATATTAGATTTCTTCTTTTTGTGCTTAATGGAAATGTTTGAATGGGTAAGTATTTTGTTGTTTTAACTTTCAATTTGATAGCCTATGTTATTAACACCAAATAGGCTATACTTAAACAAACATAAACACAAATTTCCTCTTCATATACATATGATTATGGTAATGAAGTGAATTTTAGAATCAAAATTTGATGGTCTATATACTAATCAATAGTAAATAGATCATGCTTAGAATAGATTTTATTTTCAAATTCATTAACATTTTCATGAGAGTTAACAAATGGTTTGGTGGGCGTGTTAAAGTTTGATGGTTTATGTTGGGCTAATTAATAGCACAAATAGGCCATACTTATGATAAACACATCAACTAAATTCACTAATGACCAAAAAAGAGAGGTCATAACTTCATTATGTTGATTTATGTGATCATGAGAGAGGATTTGCCTCTAAATTGCCTTATACTCTCATATTTTTATTCACTTTCATTTTGTTAGTTTTTTACATTTTTAGCCTAACACAATTTTAAATCTTGGTTTAGTTTGATTGAGTAGAATTTTGAAATCAATTCAATTCCCTATGGATCGACCCGTACTCGCCACGTACATAAATTATACGCTGTGCGCTTGCGGTTATTTTTAACATAATTTTTAACGGCGATTTTCTAACTTGATAGAAAATTCCACCGTTAATCAACAATCATTTCTGGAGAAAGGAAATGAAATTCCTAGCTATGTAATTTCAAAAGAAGGATTAGTGGTTGATCAAGAAAAGGTGGAGGCAGTAATTGTATGGAAGACTATAATAACCCTAAAATTTACATTTATTAATTAAGCCAATTAAAGGAAAAAGGCGGGTTAAACAAGAAGGGTAAAAGGAAATGAGTTAATAAAAGCGGGCATGAGGGCCCTAGCCCAGCTTATTGTTGGACAATATACATTACTCATTTTTATTTATTTATTTTACTTTACTCAAACTTAAAATAAAAAGCTAGAGAAACTCTTTAATGGTTGGAGCATAAGAAGGCAAATACGGAAAGGATATGGAAACACAAGCTAGAAGAGACTAAAGAAGACTAAAGTTATACATCTAAAAGATCTAGGGAAGTAATACTTAACCCTTCTAATCATATTTCTTATATATGTATGGGATCAGTTTAGAGCTATAGGTTTTTACGTATGATGGGGTTCGTATGGGTTTACATGCAAAAGTATACAGGGTTAATGAATTATTTAGGGAGGAAGATGTGTATACAAGGGATGTTTACATGTGTTTTCCCTACTCCAATGATTTCAAAACTTGATGAAAATTATATATGATGTTTAAGACCAAATTTGGGAAGTGTGTTTATAGTTCAAGAGAATTCTCAAGCTTATATAATTCTATATGGATTTTTGAATCTGTATGACTCGAAATAAACAAGGAAAATACCCAAAAAAGGTAAAATAAAGTTATACCATGGAAGAACAGGGGTTCGGGCAATTTTAATGAATTTGTTAGAATTTTCTATAACGAAATAGAGGTAAAACTAGCTAAAAACTGCATTGGGATAGGAGGGTACTGGGGGGAATGCAGTAAAATAAACTCTATGTAAAAATATACCAACATGGATTGGTAAAAAGGTGACAAGATTCAAATTATTTGCTGAAAAGGATGCTGCAAATAACAGAAAGTAAAATAAGAACGAATAGTATGTCGATACACTTAAAGGCATTGTCAGGAATCTTAAAATTGTTGGGGTATGACATTGGGGTGGCTGCTTAATTTTTATAAATAATTATACTGGGCTGAATAAGAAGGGATCATACTGCACCAAAACTTAAAAAGGAATACGTAACAAGTTAAGTGTGGGTCGTACTGCGTGGGTTAGAAGGATTCTACACAAAAAATATAAATATATAAGAATTATAAAAGACAAGTCAATGGGACTCGGGGAGAGGCCAAGTCAAAAAGGGGAAAAGGATCCTGCGTTGGATAAAGGCATGGTGTTCGAAGGGCTATTGTCCTAGGGCGGGGACGCTCACTCGAATGCACGCTAAGAAGAGGCATTCGACTTCCAAGAACTATGGTGGGGGATGCTAAGTAGTTCCAAACTAAACAAATGTTTAAAGACTGCATTTGGATTTCTTTATGGTCTACTACAGCGGGGTTTCTACACAGCTTATGAATTATGCAGATAAATGTAGAAGGATTGCAGATGACTGATTCCTTGTAGTCTAAGGCTTAACTAACTAAGTAGTTAAATAGTACCAAAGGGAGGGGCTGGGTCTACTCAGTTGGAAATAAAGGAATGTAAAAGGATACCACAATGGGCGATTCCAAGCGGTAATAGAAAAGAGATACATCTAAAGAATGAATTTAGAATAATAATGAAGTAGGCGATTCCAAGCTGTACAAGTTAAGAAACAAACCTTAATGGGAAGCAGAGTAAGTTTTGTATATGGGCGCAATACCAAATAGTAAAGTATAGTAAATAGGAATTGTGTGGGGGCACCACGTCAAATACTTTAAAATAACGCTTTATAGATTAAAGAAGAATTCATAAAGGAAACCAGGTAGGTCTGCATAGGGAGCGCAGTATTTTATACTTCAATTCAAAAGCAATCTAAACCAGGTGTAACGACCCGGAATTTTTGAACCCGAAAATTCCAGATAGTTAGAAGAAAAAGAAAGAGATAGAAGAAAGAAACAGAAAGAAGAAAGAAGAACAGAGAACACAACATCTCACATTCGCAGCGGATTAAATATAATAACAAATAATAATATTAGTTATACAAAGAAAACTGTATTTGTTAATTACATTTTAACACATCAGAGTTACAACATTCACAAATGTACTAGACAGTTAAATTTAACATGTCTCAGACAACTATAATATCACAGCGGAATATACTCCATACGTTCCTGCCATCCAGCTCGCCTCTTGAGCTCCAGAACGTCCTTACCTGAAATCTGTAATACTCGGTCTGACCCGAGCATTACATCAAAGTAACACCCGGGTCAGGCTGGAAACCAGCGTGAGTAAACCCATAATATGAAAATACCAATGCAAATTTACTTATTTAAATCCCGGGTAACTCGCACTTCACTACGAGTTCTAATCTTATTTAAGTAAATCATTTATATCAAAACCATATCCAAGAATTGTTATCAAGTTTAAATATCCATGATACTTAACTTATTTCATTCCAGCCTGTTTGCTTCCAAATTCTCATTTATAAAGAATCGAAGTGGTTTCGGGTATTTACTAATACCCGACCCCGGTCTCTTCGAATTCAATGTCATCTCTAATCCAAATTGTTAAATTTTAAACAATACAATTCAAATCCAGGATATCTTGCAACAATTCAACTCAGATAGGTAACCTACATTATCACAGTTAACTCATTCATAGCACAGCACATCTTAAACGCTCATCAGAGATAAATCAATCCAAATCATCCAATATCATTCAACCATCCATAACAAGATTTATTAGATATATAATTCCTAATTATTTTAATTAATCTCCAATTAAATTAATTACCAACTTTAATCATTTAGATTACCTTAATCCTGCATACTCAATCATTTATTAATTTTAACCCAATTAATAAATCATTCTTTAATCATCCATCTTTAATTAATCATCCTTGATTAATTATTAAGTAATTAATTCTTAATTACCCCATAGATTAATTAGCCTTAACCATTCACATTTACTTTTAATTAATCTCCAAAATAAATTAATCATATTAATTAATGATTCTCTAATTACTTAATTTAAGTAATTACTTAAGAATTTATCACTGAACCTTGCTTAATCAGTCATTAATTAACTACAAACCATTTAATTAATTAATCACTAATCAATTAATTAATAATCTCTAATTATCTAATTAACAACCCTTGATTACAAATTAAATTAATCTTTAATTAATAATTAATTAATTAACTAATTAATAAATCATAATCCAAGCCTTAATTAATTTTAAGATAATTCATTTATTTTAATTACTTCCTTAATCATCATAACTTGGTATTACTTATTATTAACTTATAAATTAACAAGAGTCCTTAAGTTTAATGATAAATCACTTCATTCTTTAATTATTACTTAATTACATTATTAATTAAGTTTAATTAAACTTAAAGAATTAATCTATTTAAGTTAAAAAAAAATATAACTTTAACAAATCAAATGTTTAAGTAACATCATTTATTTAAAAGAATTAGTTATTAAGAAATTAGTTCAAAGTTGATTATTTTGTTTTTAATTTTTAACCAGGAAATCTTTAACATTTTACCCGAGCCCATCACATATTTTCTTCGAGCAAATTCCTGATCCACTCTCGCTCCCCCTCCCATACGAAAACCCGAAGTCAACATCGATAAAACCATCTTCTTCCCCGAAGCATAAATCTCAGCAAACAACTGATACGAGCGGACATACGTGCACGTGCACACTTCACCTGGCCGGCTTCGAACCTCGCTCCGATCATCAATACCTCGACGATCTACCCCAGAGTTGAACTGACCATCTAGGTCGACGAACCCTTCGCAAATTCGAAATCGAACAGTTGAACATCTGCTGACTCCAGAACCCATCGCCGAGATCCACCTCGCCTTGCCATCTCCGACCATCGGAGACCCTGTCCCTTGCCAATATCTTCGCCAGACCTCCATCTACCTTTTCCTCCACCTCCGGCCCCTTCCGATGCGACCCCGGCGTCGCATTAACCTCGATACTAACATCAAACTCGAGTAGGGTCTTAAACCCTAGTCCCCCTTTACCGCACCACCACGGTGAACTAGAAATCCTTCAACAAATTTTCCCAAGTTCCCCGACCTTCGAGCTACCACCAGCGACAATCTCGTCACCTCTCCGATCACCGATCGTCTGAAATTGACGAAAATCCTATTTCCGTTCAACTCGCGAAAACTCATCAACCACAAAATTAAAAATCTTGAAATCTCTATTAAAAATCATGGTTTTCAATCACGAAACTAAATATACAATCAAAACTTGAGAATTTAACAATCGAATTTTTTGACTTGAATTAATTCTTACTGTAAATTCAATCCAATCTAATAATTACTTAATAATTATTCTTGAAATTATTTTTAAAAACAGTATTTCACCCATGCAAACAACTCTTCTTTAATGATCAAAGTCTAACACTATTTGGGTAGGGAGATATGAATTTATTTAGGTAGGTTCTTGAGTCTGTTTAACATAACAGAGGCTAATATATACATATACACATACATGCACATAAATAAACAGAGTAGTTCAACTATATTCCAAGTAAAATACGTTCATGCAAACATTATTCACAACATAACATCTTCAATTTATCATATGCACCAGGATTCAACAGATTTAAGCTTTTTAAAGAAATGTTTACTCACTGTTTGAAGGACAGAGCTTTGAAACAGAAGCCTGAAAACTGGAAGCTACTGCTCTTTTGAAAATTGAAAACTTGATTACTCAAGATCTGAGAATTCTTTAAAACTGAAGCTTGCAACTTGTTTTTGATGTTTGATTGAATCACTAGCTTGATCTCAGGTATAAAAACTTGGAAACTGATGTTGTATTTTCTTCTGATTTCAGGTTTGCAAATTTGGTCACAGGCTTTTGATTTTGCTACAGATTGCATTTTAAAGATAAATCTTGTTTGATACTTTTCTGGTTTGAGATTTTTTTTACAGATTTTCGTTTTCTTCTTTGTTTTAGAATTTGAACTGATTAAAGAGAATGAGAGATAGGTATGAAAATGTTTATATTATCTCTTATTAATTATTTTGAAAAATAAAAATATAAAAGACACTTGTTAAATTGTTAAGTAACTAATTACACTTGTCATTAGACCTTATTCCTTTACTTACATTTGTCCTTATGCAATTCCTTTTAAATTATTTTAAAATGTTAATAAAAGCTTTTATCCTTATTTAATTTTAAACTAAGATTAATAATATTTTAAATCAATAACTAAGTATATATATACTAATGTTTAAAAATGTAGGGTTTCAAATCTAATTTATTTCTAAGATATCTATTTGGTAATTACATTTTCTTAAGTTATATTTATAAAATCCTTTAAAGAAAATAATATAGAACTAATTATATACTAAAAAATCAAATATACATTATTTTTAAATCCAATTTATTTTAAGATATTTTATCTTTTAAATTTCAATCTCAAATTCAAATTCAACTTAATTAAAATCAACTCATATATATATATATTTAACAACACATTATTTGTTCTAAAAGAATAATTTGCCAATGGTAAATGATTATATTGGTAGATTATCAAATAAATATTTATCCATATATAAATTTTATTAACAGATTTATTTGTTTAACTTATAAATCATTGTTTCTATTGATTCAATCCAGTTAATTATCAATTAACAATTGTCCAAAAATCCTGGGTTATCACATTCCTCCCCCCTTTAAATCTTTTCGTCCTCGAAAAGGAAAGAAGCCAAAATTTAAATACTTATTATCAGATAAATTATTCTTTGATCACTTTTAAAACACTTTTAAAATCTATATAATTTTATAAGATAGTTTTTACAAAAATACTTTTATAACTCGATGTTTCAACAAATCCATCCTCGTTTTCACAGAAATTCGGTCGTACGTTGATCAGGCGTAGGACTGAAAATCTGTAAATACTCAGCAGACCCATTTCAACATCCAGTGAAAATATTCGGAAAATAATTTTATTGAAAATATAGAAAACTATTTTGAAAATAGAGGAAATATCTTTGGTAAGAATGCTCTGGAAATCATCACCCCCATCCATGGTCACAGTTACATCACGGGTTACGTTGCCATCGCAGCAAAAGTCCATGTAACTGATAACAGCATGGAACCCACAACAGATCGCAGTTACATCCCAGGGTTACGTTGCCGTCGCAGCAAAAGTCCATGTAACTGTTGGCTCTCAGCGGCACACATGATTTCGCTGTCAAAATGAAACTTCTCCCACATAGGTCGCAGTCTACCGATATAAAATCAAACGCAGACTGTTGGCTCTCAGCGGCACAAACGACTTTCGCTATGTTACCATAGTGTCACAGTCTACCGATATAAAATCAAACGTAGACAGTTGGCTCTCAGCGGCACACATGACTTTCGCTATGGTCTGCAGTAGATCGCAGTGACATTGAGTTAAATTGTTGTCACAGCATAACTCAAATGCCTCTGTGGGCACCAGCCCCTCGACTTACGCTACACAAATAATCCTCAGGAACTAGTTTTGTCCGGACTCCTCACAGGATCAACTTTAGGATCCCCCCTTGGGGTTCAAGGCAGTACCACCCAGTGGTACTCCTGAGAAGTTCATTTCAAGGAAGCGCCTTTTTCCCCAGAGCTATTCTCAAAACACTTTATACTATATACTTATAGTATCTTCAAATCATACCCTTTATGATTTATCAAAATCTCCTTTACACAAAATCGATTACCAAAATCGATAATTCTCAAACTAGGCTTTTCAAAATCCAAAATTGATTTTTCAAAAATCAAAAGCCTTTTCCAAATTATATAGGTTCCCAAAACCTTTTCCAAAATCATTCTCATAAGATCCTTTATATATATAGATATAGATATATATATATACTTTGAAAATCTTTGGATCATTTCAAACTTTGTATAAAACCTCTTTTATACTTCAAATATTTCAAAACCCTTTTCTTTTAGCAATAGATTCAACAAGGGAAGATTTACCTTATATAACAAGGATATATAACTTTATTTTATTCTAAATCAAATATTCACATTTGATAAATCTTTTATAAAGTTATTAACCATATTTCTTTTCAAAAACCATTTTACAGTTCTTATCCCCAATCTTCAATATCAATTTCATTCAAATCCGTACGATGCACACATATCATCCGTACACAATATCAATCTGATCACTCAATCGATCACACAATTTCACTTCCGAACTAGTATCGTCCACCCGACTTCCTAATGCGGACTCAGATCTGGTTTCTTGATCAGAAACCGTCATTCTCCTTGCATAGTCACAACTATGATAGAGAATATCCAGAACCAATCAACAATCCATATCCAGGTTCGCCGTCGAAAATCGAGCGAAAAATCCCAACTCGGATCGATAATACTATCTCGAAATTCTGTGTTCGAATCTGGATCAAATCACTATGCGAATAGAATAATATACGTATATCCTACGTATTTATCTTTGTTGGTTATTAGCCAAATCAATTCTCTTTTCTATTCACATTTCCTTTAATTCTATTCTCTTATTCTCAATTGCTTCCATTTACAATTGAGTTAATACTTCAATTATAAACAGTTTGAACTCTGACCCATTTAAATTTAAAATAGCTTGAAAAAGTTTTAAAATAGATAAGTAGTTGAAAAATAGTTATTAGTTTATAAAATAGCTGTAAAATAGTTAAGTAGGTATAAAATAGTTAAATAATTGCAAAATAGTTATTAAAATAGCGATTAGATATAAGTAACTGAAAAATAGTAATTAGTTTATAAAACAGTTTCAAAATAGTTAAATAATTTCGAAATAATTAAATAGTTTCAAAATAATTGTAAAATAAGTATAAGATAGTTTGGGGTTTAAGAAGAAAAACTGTATAGTAAATAGTTTGGAAACATACACTTGTATTAAAACAATTTGAAAATAATCCAGAGCCAAACTGTTTAATTTCCCAATCTCCATTTCCAATTAATTTCCCATTAATTCAATTTAAATTTCCACTTCCATTTAAATTGACTCAATACTTCAATTTCCATTGAATTTTATTCAATCCCAATTCAAGTTGAATTAATCTTAATTCCTTTCCAAATTTCAAATCAAATTCCATTTGATTTTAAACATATTCATTTTAATTAAACTAATTTCAAATTGAATCCACTTAAATTTCAAATCATTTCAATTTCTATATGAATTAATCCCAATTCCCATTTGAATTTCTTTTTTTTTGAACTCATTCAATCTTCAATTTTTATTTTAAATTAATTCAATTCAAATTTTCCATTTGAATTTTAAACTTATTTATCTTAAATCACAATTCCCATTTATTCAAATCAAATTCAGTTTGAACTAATTCAATTTAAATCTCAATTTTAAAATATCTCGAATTATATAAATTCGAGTTAAAATTTTTAAATATTGATTTAATTCCTTAAATCACAATTCCTTCACTTTTAAATTAATTCAACCTTTATTTTTTTTATTTTAACAAATTAAATCTTTAAACCTTTTAATTCTGAATTCAAATTTTAAAATTCCATTTTAAAATTATCTTTACTTAACTTATTACAAAGTTCAACTAAGAATTCAAAAACAATTTAATCTTCAGATTCTAATTTATTATCCATTTTCAATTTCCAGATCTCAAACCCATTTTGAGATCACTCATAACTCCCATTTAAATTAACCATTTAACTACCCAAGTTAAATTTAAATTTCATCTTGAAATTTCCAATTCAAGTTATTTATTCAACTTATTTAACTTCCTTCAAGTTAAATTTACTTAATCCGGTCAACTTTTCACAATTTGAATTCCCATTCAAATTTTAAACTTTAGATTAATAGTCTTTCCCCTTTTAAGTTTAAAAACTTACTTTACTTTGGGTTTTACATCACATTCCAATTTAAAACTCAACACTAAGTGTTTATTTCAAATCATCATTGGTATTATATATATTCCTCATATATACATTTTCTTTACACACCAAGTTATACTTTAAATTTTTAAACCACCTTTGGTTTTAATTCAAAACAAACTTCTTTAAAACAATTTCAAGTTTCTGGATTTAGATTTAAAATTTCATAATTTTAAATTATCTTCAATTCCAATTTATAAGTTATACTCACTTAAATGTTTACTTCCCTAAAACATTTCTTTTTTCTTAATCATTAACAACATTCATTATTAAACACAACTACCATTTATGATAATAACCAAGGTTATCATATCTGGAAACCAATTTATTATTATCTTTATTTCTACAAATTCAAGATTTTAATTTCAGTTTGGATTCATTTCAAACTTAACTTTATTCAATTTTAATTTGGTTGTATTACTATTACCACTTAATTTAATTCCAATATTTTAACAACCAATTACCTTAATATTTATTAGTAAGAAATATCATTTTATATATCAAAATATATTCTTATATAAAATCATTTAAAATACTTATATAAGAAAATAACAATTACGCTCTCATATATATATATACACTCAACTCGTTCTAGGGTACCATTGACCCTATCCTTAACGAGTAATCCCAACAGAGCCAAGGTTCTCGCTTAACCTTCGCTCTGATACCAACTGTAACGACCCGGAATTTTCGAACCCGAAAATTCCAGATAGTTAGAAGAAAAAGAAAGAGATAGAAGAAAGAAACAGAAAGAAGAAAGAAGAACAGAGAACACAACATCTCACATTCGCAGCGGATTAAATATAATAACAAATAATAATATTAGTTATACAAAGAAAACTGTATTTGTTAATTACATTTTAACACATCAGAGTTACAACATTCACAAATGTACTAGACAGTTAAATTTAACATGTCTCAGAGAACTATAATATCACAGCGGAATATACTCCATACGTTCCTGCCATCCAGCTCGCCTCTTGAGCTCCAGAACGTCCTTACCTGAAATCTGTAATACTCGGTCTGACCCGAGCATTATATCAAAGTAACACCCGGGTCAGGCTGGAAACCAGCGTGAGTAAACCCATAATATGAAAATACCAATGCAAATTTACTTATTTAAATCCTGGGTAACTCGCACTTCACTACGAGTTCTAATCTTATTTAAGTAAATCATTTATATCAAAACCATATCCAAGAATTGTTATCAAGTTTAAATATCCATGATACTTAACTTATTTCATTCCAGCCTGTTTGCTTCCAAATTCTCATTTATAAAGAATCGAAGTGGTTTCGGGTATTTACTAATACCCGACCCCGGTCTCTTCGAATTCAATGTCATCTCTAATCCAAATTGTTAAATTTTAAACAATACAATTCAAATCCAGGATATCTTGCAACAATTCAACTCAGATAGGTAACCTACATTATCACAGTTAACTCATTCATAGCACAGCACATCTTAAACGCTCATCAGAGATAAATCAATCCAAATCATCCAATATCATTCAACCATCCATAACAAGATTTATTAGATATATAATTCCTAATTATTTTAATTAATCTCCAATTAAATTAATTACCAACTTTAATCATTTAGATTACCTTAATCCTGCATACTCAATCATTTATTAATTTTAACCCAATTAATAAATCATTCTTTAATCATCCATCTTTAATTAATCATCCTTGATTAATTATTAAGTAATTAATTCTTAATTACCCCATAGATTAATTAGCCTTAACCATTCACATTTACTTTTAATTAATCTCCAAAATAAATTAATCATATTAATTAATGATTCTCTAATTACTTAATTTAAGTAATTACTTAAGAATTTATCACTGAACCTTGCTTAATCAGTCATTAATTAACTACAAACCATTTAATTAATTAATCACTAATCAATTAATTAATAATCTCTAATTATCTAATTAACAACCCTTGATTACAAATTAAATTAATCTTTAATTAATAATTAATTAATTAACTAATTAATAAATCATAATCCAAGCCTTAATTAATTTTAAGATAATTCATTTATTTTAATTACTTCCTTAATCATCATAACTTGGTATTACTTATTATTAACTTATAAATTAACAAGAGTCCTTAAGTTTAATGATAAATCACTTCATTCTTTAATTATTACTTAATTACATTATTAATTAAGTTTAATTAAACTTAAAGAATTAATCTATTTAAGTTAAAAAAATAATATAACTTTAACAAATCAAATGTTTAAGTAACATCATTTATTTAAAAGAATTAGTTATTAAGAAATTAGTTCAAAGTTGATTATTTTGTTTTTAATTTTTAACCAGGAAATCTTTAACATTTTACCCGAGCCCATCACATATTTTCTTCGAGCAAATTCCTGATCCACTCTCGCTCCCCCTCCCATACGAAAACCCGAAGTCAACATCGATAAAACCATCTTCTTCCCCGAAGCATAAATCTCAGCAAACAACTGATACGAGCGGACATACGTGCACGTGCACACTTCACCTGGCCGGCTTCGAACCTCGCTCCGATCATCAATACCTCGACGATCTACCCCAGAGTTGAACTGACCATCTAGGTCGACGAACCCTTCGCAAATTCGAAATCGAACAGTTGAACATCTGCTGACTCCAGAACCCATCGCCGAGATCCACCTCGCCTTGCCATCTCCGACCATCGGAGACCCTGTCCCTTGCCAATATCTTCGCCAGACCTCCATCTACCTTTTCCTCCACCTCCGGCCCCTTCCGATGCGACCCCGGCGTCGCATTAACCTCGATACTAACATCAAACTCGAGTAGGGTCTTAAACCCTAGTCCCCCTTCACCGCACCACCACGGTGAACTAGAAATCCTTCAACAAATTTTCCCAAGTTCCCCGACCTTCGAGCTACCACCAGCGACAATCTCGTCACCTCTCCGATCACCGATCGTCTGAAATTGACGAAAATCCTATTTTCGTTCAACTCGCGAAAACTCATCAACCACAAAATTAAAAATCTTGAAATCTCTATTAAAAATCATGGTTTTCAATCACGAAACTAAATATACAATCAAAACTTGAGAATTTAACAATCGAATTTTTTGACTTGAATTAATTCTTACTGTAAATTCAATCCAATCTAATA
The DNA here is from genome assembly GCA_030737815.1 of Allium fistulosum. Lineage (NCBI taxonomy): Eukaryota > Viridiplantae > Streptophyta > Magnoliopsida > Asparagales > Amaryllidaceae > Allium > Allium fistulosum. The sequence continues at coordinate 1,393,178,927 of CM060902.1, forward strand.
ATTACTTAATAATTATTCTTGAAATTATTTTTAAAAACAGTATTTCACCCATGCAAACAACTCTTCTTTAATGATCAAAGTCTAACACTATTTGGGTAGGGAGATATGAATTTATTTAGGTAGGTTCTTGAGTCTGTTTAACATAACAGAGGCTAATATATACATATACACATACATGCACATAAATAAACAGAGTAGTTCAACTATATTCCAAGTAAAATACGTTCATGCAAACATTATTCACAACATAACATCTTCAATTTATCATATGCACCAGGATTCAACAGATTTAAGCTTTTTAAAGAAATGTTTACTCACTGTTTGAAGGACAGAGCTTTGAAACAGAAGCCTGAAAACTGGAAGCTACTGCTCTTTTGAAAATTGAAAACTTGATTACTCAAGATCTGAGAATTCTTTAAAACTGAAGCTTGCAACTTGTTTTTGATGTTTGATTGAATCACTAGCTTGATCTCAGGTATAAAAACTTGGAAACTGATGTTGTATTTTCTTCTGATTTCAGGTTTGCAAATTTGGTCACAGGCTTTTGATTTTGCTACAGATTGCATTTTAAAGATAAATCTTGTTTGATACTTTTCTGGTTTGAGATTTTTTTTACAGATTTTCGTTTTCTTCTTTGTTTTAGAATTTGAACTGATTAAAGAGAATGAGAGATAGGTATGAAAATGTTTATATTATCTCTTATTAATTATTTTGAAAAATAAAAATATAAAAGACACTTGTTAAATTGTTAAGTAACTAATTACACTTGTCATTAGACCTTATTCCTTTACTTACATTTGTCCTTATGCAATTCCTTTTAAATTATTTTAAAATGTTAATAAAAGCTTTTATCCTTATTTAATTTTAAACTAAGATTAATAATATTTTAAATCAATAACTAAGTATATATATACTAATGTTTAAAAATGTAGGGTTTCAAATCTAATTTATTTCTAAGATATCTATTTGGTAATTACATTTTCTTAATTTATATTTATAAAATCCTTTAAAGAAAATAATATAGAACTAATTATATACTAAAAAATCAAATATACATTATTTTTAAATCCAATTTATTTTAAGATATTTTATCTTTTAAATTTCAATCTCAAATTCAAATTCAACTTAATTAAAATCAACTCATATATATATATATATTTAACAACACATTATTTGTTCTAAAAGAATAATTTGCCAATGGTAAATGATTATATTGGTAGATTATCAAATAAATATTTATCCATATATAAATTTTATTAACAGATTTATTTGTTTAACTTATAAATCATTGTTTCTATTGATTCAATCCAGTTAATTATCAATTAACAATTGTCCAAAAATCCTGGGTTATCACACCAGGACTCGGGTGGGGTCAGCATAGGATGCGCAGTAGTAAAGATAATATGTTAAGGAAGCATTTAATTAAAGACGTAAACAAGAAATATTTTGGATTAGAAATTTAAAGTGATTCACACATAATTGATTGAATAGTGAGGGGACAACCTAACCTGTGCAATGTAAGTTGGTCTCATTGTATGTTTATTTTTGGGGATAGTATTATTCACACCAGACTTTATGTCCGACTCCTGTTTTTATTATTGTTTTCTCATAAACTCACGGGTACTCATTTGAGTAGGCTGGGTTTATGGGCTTAGGTAGGTTTGGAATAATGGCCACAATATGAGGACTGAAGATGGACCAGGAGGCTCTTTAACTAATAAAGATTTTGTTTCTACTATGTGATGGAGTGTGGGCCGTAACTTTATATGTGGACCCAACTCTTTATGATGTTATTTTATATTATATTTAACCCCTGTGTGGGCAACTAACTTGGAAAATTCTGATTGAGGTAATTATAATGAAAATTAAAAGAATCTACTATGTAATCAACAATGTTAGTTTGCTCTATTTACTTATCTATGTATTCATACTATACCAAACTCACTTTCGTCGTCGGAAGATAATTCTGATGATGACTGTAACATCATCGACGTTCTTCTTTGGGTTTCAAATGAAGGACAGTACAATAACCTAATCAACCATATAAACATAATGTCAAGGCCACATCATATGTTATAGAAGGTCATAGAAGCAATCATATGCAATATAGAGTTGTTTTGCTTTCAAAAGCAAGTATGGTCCGAGTATATAACTTTAATTAGTTAAATGACTTTACTATAATTTAGCAAGCATATTATACAACTTTATATACAATAAAGTGGTGAGTTAACTCACCAAACCCAAGCCAACATCAAGCATAAGGTTCTATCTTAAATTCACTTCCTAGCTCAAATAAAACCCACAAAATCCAACCGTGCTTCACAAATGCTCATGGCCTAGGCAAGAATGGCCATATTTGCTCAAAACCATTTGATGGGGTGGGGGTGTTTTTCTCCTTTCTTCGAGATATAAGCTGCCATTCCTTGTTTCCATGTTGTTCTAAGCCTCGTACCAAAGTTTGATGAATACTGAAGTAGGTTTAAGAATGTTTATATGAAGAAAGAAGAGGATGAAGACCAGCTTTCTATATTTAATAAATTTGCAAATAAATTTGTGAACACATTAGACGATTAAAAAGACTGTACTAAGAGGTCACCTACCACCTCATACCCACTATGACCAGCTAAGATGTAACGACCCGAAATTTTCGATCCCGAAAATTCCAGATAGTTAGGAAAAGAAGAAAAGAGATAGAAGAAGAAACAAAAAACAAGTCACAGAATCTCACATTCGCAGCGGATGAAATATAATATCAAATAATAACAGTTATACAAAAGAATACTATATCTGTCAATTACATTTTAATACATCAGAGTTACACTCATACACAAACACTGGACATATACAAATCGCATGTCTCAGATAAACAGAAATAATATCGCAGCGGTAACACTCCATACGTTCCTGCCATCCAGCTCGCCTCCTGAGCTCCAGAACGTCCTTACCTGAAAATCTGTAATACTCGGTCCGACCCGAGCATTACATTAAAGTAACACCCGAGTTAGGCTAGAAACCAGCGTGAGTAAACTCATCTAACATGGAATACAAAAGCATACAACTTATATAACCCGGGGGTAACTTTTACCAATTTACAACTTCACAAGTTGATATAGACATCGCTTATTTCACGCATCCATTTCTAAGTACCAAAACTTAGATTAAATGGTCCAATTTACTTAAATCATTCCATACCAGCCTATTAATTACATATCAATTTATAAGAATTGAAGTGGTTTCGGGTATTTACTAATACCCGACTCCATTCTCTTCGAATCCAATGCCATCTTAACCCAAGTTATCCAATTAAATACAATTCGACTTTAATTACCGGATAACACTTTTACACAGCAATTCATAATTGATAGATTGTACATCATATCACAAAGCAATTCATATCAGAGATATCAACCCACCCAAGGCACTTATCATCATGAAATCGTTCATAAGCAAGATTGATTACTTTCATTAATTACATTAATTAATGATCCTCTAATTATTAGTTAATTATTCTTACATTTCATTAAATAATTCCTTTAACTTAATTACGTTCATTAATCAACCTTGATTTATCACCATCAGTAATTAACTTTCCTTAATTACTTCATCAATTGAACCAACTCCTTGATTAATTATATTAATTAATCCTTCCATTACACTGAGTATCATCACTTTACTTTCTACCTTAATTAATCTCCCTTGATTAATTATTCTTAATTACACCAAGTAATTGTCTCTTAATTATCCTTTTAATTAATTCACACTTGATTTACTACTCTTTAATTAATCATTCTTGATCAATTACTCTTTAATTACATTTTATTAATTAAACCTTAATTATAGATTAATTATTCTGTAATTTTTAATTACCAATTAAATTATTTATTTTCATTAATTAATGATTACTTCATTAATTAAATTTCTTTTTAATTAACTACCTTAACAAGTAATTAATCTCATTATTAAAATCTCTTAATCCAATTAATTAACCATTAACTAAGTAAATTAAACCTTTAATTACTTATATAAATAAATTCTTCATTTAATAACACTAAGTGATTAACCCTTAATCACTTTCATAAAGTAATTAACCAATTCTTGAAAATCATTTACTTCATAAGTAAAACTTGGTTTACTTTTGTTTAAAACCTTTAACTTCCTGTACAAATTTCTTAAAGCCTGCTCAACAAAACTCGAGCAAAAACTCTCGTTCTTCCCGAAGCAACACGCTACCACCCACGAATCTCCCCGATGAAACGCGAGCAAAACTCCACATCTCTCTGCTTCGAGCCATGCCATCGTTTCCTCGAGTCGAAACCCGAGTCTACGTCTTCTTCTCCAAACCTCACAAACCCAGACACGAAAATGTGCACATGCATTTGCACACGCCACCCGATCGTTTCCGACTAACCCTGCCGCCTTTGTCAAGTCGACGACGACCCCCAATAACCTTCCGACCACCTAGCTTGACCATTCCCCTCGCGAATAAAAATCGAACGAGTCGACCTAAAACTGGAAACAACCCAATTTGACAAAACCCCTTGCCGACGATGAACTCGACCACCGGAGCTCATGCTACCACGTCCAGAGCCGCATCACGTCACCATGCTACGCTCCTAACCCTCGCGATCTAGTCCGATGATCCAAAGATGACGCAAAAGTCTCAACTAACTCCTCGACCCAAACCAGGCTTCGAACCCTAGTACGACGTCCCCTGACTACCACAGTGACCTAGAAATACTTCGAGTATTTTTCCCACGACCCTCGAGTCTCGAGCCTCCTCTTGCCTCAGTCACGGCCACTATCATCACGCCGTTCATCGATAATCGACGAATACCCAAATTCTGATCAACTCAGAATATCTCATCATACACATACTTTAAAATCATGAAATTACTATCTAAATTAAACATTTTCTAACACAAATCTAGTTCTATAATCAAATTCTGAAATTAAGATATTTGATTTTTAACTTATATTTAGATCATCACTATATCTTTTCCATTCCAGTGAAATAACTTACTGATTATTCTTATAAATATTGTTAAAAATAGCATCCGGTTAATACAAACATATTTCCTTTATACATCATAACCTATAAGAGATTGAGTGAAGAGATTTGGATTTTTTTTTGAATTGGTTTTGGGTCTTGTTAATCTTCTTTTTGATTCGCGACATAACGAGTTAAAGGTGCAGCCGACTTAAGAGGAAGGCTGTCACATACCGAAATTTTCGACTTTCGAAAATTCGACATCGATACTCACTTTATCGACTGCCGAGAAATCGAGTGCCGGAAACTCCAATAGTGAGGGTTTTAGATAAAGAAAAAGGCAGGAGAAGAAGAAGGTAGAAGAAAGAAGAGAAGAACAACAGAACAACATCAGAACAGAAAACAATATCAGAATCTCACATATAGCAGCGGAATAACATATAATAGATAATCAATAGTCTTTTAAAACAAAGAACTATATCAGTTTATACATACATCAATCAGAGTCAATATACAACACTGGACAGTTATATAAACTTGTCCTCATACAGAATACACAGCGGAATAAATAATATCAGATACAAATACTACGTCTCGTCATCCAGCTTATCTCCAAGCTCCAGAATATCCAGAATATCCTGATAATCTAACTCTAGACTGCCCGTGTGGAATTTGGTGGGCACCCAGAGTTTAGAAGGGAAACAATAAACTCCGAGTCAGTCATGGTGACTGGTGTGAGATCGTAAAACAGTTATTTTTCACAAAGAAAATAAAACAAATTCGCAATGCTTTTGGAAAATGAAACTACCATAAGACCTCCCACCACACACACAATGCAAACGCAGAATTGGAGGAGATTTCTTCTTATGATAGTCAAAGATGCTTACTACGCAAAATCAAATCATTTTTTTGATATTATTATTAGTGCATAGTGGAAAACATTTCGAAAGTATAATATAAATCTTAGCCAGCATAGGTACCATTATATTATGTCTGCTATAGCTGCCTCCTGAGGAGACAGGTTATACAATTGAAATCGTAAAGGCTCGTATTGTTTCTTTGGATTTCCAACAAATGGTCAGGCTAAGGAACTTCCTATCCACGATGGGTACGTCCCTGGAATAGACGACCCGAGAACCTAACCGGATCTCTGCCAACACAAGGCCGGGTTACCTCTGCAAAAATAGGTAACTACTGACACGCGTATGCCATCCCCCGATCGTCACCGATCTTCCCGAGGATCCCCGATTTCCAACAAACCACATAGATAATAATAATGCAGTAACCACAGAGGTTAAGTATCTGGGCTCCATACCATGATACCACCTTTATCCAGAAGGAATGACATACACTAAGGGGCGCTACTCCCTAGAACCTTGCCGCATCCTTCCTGTTTCGACCATTTCCGGGGTGTGAGGCTCGATGAAGTCTCGTCCACAAAGCTATGCTTTCTACAAAGTGTGACGACCCGGCTTTTTCTCCATAGAAAGTCGCATCGCTAATAAGAAAGAAAGGGGTAGAAAATAGAAAAGAAGAGAAAGAAAGAAACAACACATCAAAATCTCACAGCGGAAACGGAACAAATTACATTAATCAAATAAGATATTACATTGTATCATATACATCAGAGATACACAGCTTATACAACACATACTAGACAGTTATAAATACCTGTCTAGTTATTACAACTCAAATACAACTCAACAAATGACTCAGAGAAACTAACACAGCGGAACACTATATCTACGAACGTTGAAGCCTCCTGCTCCATTGCTCCTCCAGATAACTCGTCAAAGCTAACCTGAATCCCTTGGCTACTCGTAAAAATTTGAGTACCCAAGAGTTTATAAAACAGAAATAAACACTTGGGTCAGACATGGGTTTGGTGTGAGTAAACGGGTTAAAGTTGTTTAACTTCAAAGCCTTTTGAAAACAAAGGTATCACGTAAGACTTCCCACACATAAACATGGAAAAGTTTTTACCTTACGCTAACCAAAACTTGATAGGAAATCGAGTTATATTATAATAGGGTCTAGGGTTTTCAAATAAAATACAGAAATAGCTGGAATGCTTACATCTCACATTCCAACATAGTTGGGCACAACTAAATCGTACGGCACTTATTGGATTTTGGATTCCATACAATGGCAGGGCTACCGGGGTACCGCCCGTCACAGTACGTGGCCTAGATCACCGTACCGAGGATCACTCCCAATCCCCTGCAACACAAGGCCGGAACATCCCTTACTGGATAATTCCCGCATAAGAAACCCCAGCGGTTGTAGCTATTCAACCGCCCACACAGCCGAATAAAAAGAAGGAACCTCTAGACAGAGGAATCTCATACTACTTGGGTGCTACCCACTAACCTTGCTGCACCTCCCCTGTTTTAGCCATTTCCGGTTTGATGAGGCTTGAGGCTACGATTACCTTTAATCAAAACACATCACTTAGAATGCTCATCGTCCACCTGACGATGTGCTGAAAGCATTCAATCCATACAAGTTCGTTCCGGGTTCGAACGAAACCGAAGGCATTATCTCGTTACACTCATTTTGGAATCACCCTCAGAGTTAACGACAATAACCCTTGCACTCTGAATCTTCATCTTCACTTGATTCACGACCTATCGTTAATTTGGATCGATGTGGTATTCGGGTCTCCAGACCTGGAAATCCGGTATACGGAAACCCGATCCCGGTCTCATCGAAATCCAAAGCGTATCTTAAAGGCCAAGTTGTTTTAAAGTTAAAACAATCCAATTCTTATCTATATACACACAGATAGATAACTCAATAGATAATCTACATTATCCCAAACAAATAATTCATATTATCATTTCAATTCAACCAAAGCATCTATATCATAGATCAATCATATCTCATTAGAGATATCAACAATGCAAAGCATTCAATATCATTCATTCATTCTTAAGTAATGATTTAACATCTCTAATTAATTTAAAGTGAATTAAATTAATTACTTCATCTTATAAATCCTGCTTACTTAATTAAACCAATTAAATAAATCATTACTCTAAGTATTTATTTAATTAATCATTCCTGATTAATTTCTCTTTAATTACTTTAAGTAATTAATACTTAATTAATTTCACAAATTAATTATCTAAACCATTTTAGTAATTAATCCTTAATTACTTCATAATTAATTAACTATACTTAATTACATTAATCTTTAATTAATTATAATTAATTACTTACTTTAATCACTCATTATTGATTTACTAATCTTAATTAATCAATCCTTAATTACATCATTAATTATATTAATTAATGATCCTTAATTACTTTTAATTAGTTATCTTATTTAAATTAATTACATTTAATAATTAATTAGTCACATTTATTAATCACCTTTGATTAATCACATTTAGTAATTAACTACTCTTAATTACTCCACTTCAAAATTAATTACTTCTTAATTAATTATCCTTTAATTAATCCCTGATTAATTATTCAAGTAAATAGACTCAAATCATCTTCAGTTAATTAAATCCACTAATTAACTTTAATTACTTTCCTAAGTAATTACACTTCCTAATTACATTTAAGTAATTATCAAATCACCAAATCATTATCTTAAATTAATTTAACTAATTAATTTAACTTAATCAAATAAATTTAATTAATTACCTTAAGTAATTAATTTCTTTAATTACTTCCATTAAATAAATTATACTTAACCAATTATAATTGATTATCATTAATTAATTAATGTAATTGATTATCAAAATTTATCCCATTCATGAATTATTTAAAAATCCTTAATTAATGATCCCTCGTTAATTATTTAATAATTCTTTAATGACATCTAAATTAAAGTATTTACCTTTTAACTACTTTAATTATTATTACCCAAGACTTTAAAAGATTTAACTTTAAAATCTTTCTTTTAAATCATTTTAAATTAAAAGATTTAAAATAGATATAATTTAACTTTAACCAATTTAAATCAAATTTATAAAATCTTCTTAAATTCAAATGTTAAGAAACACTAATATTTATAAAAGAATTTTATAAGGTTTTAAATTAATTTATTCATTCAACCCTTTTAAAATATACTTTAAAACATTTTAAAGAGGTTTAAACATAATAATTTTTTTTTTTTTTCAAACTTATTATCTTAAATATAGAAAACCAGTTTAAACTTGAATCTGTATGAAAACTTGATTTAAACATAATTTAAATTCTGTTTCACCTTTTAAAAACTCATTCAAAATTTAAAACACTGCCAGGCTTAAAACTGCAATCCCAAAATCTACTCGAGACCAACTAAAAATTACCCGAGACAAACCCTAATAAGCTTCGAGTCACTCACGCGTTTACTCGAGTGCTTTCCTCTGCCAAAACCAACCTCGCCAGTTCGATGCTCCGAGTCGCACACGAAGAAACTTCGAGCCAAACACGTACCCATCTCTTCTTTCCTAACTTCTATTACTTCCAGATGTACGAAACGTACATGTGCACGTGCACAGGCATAACGATCGCCTCCGACCATCGATACCATCACCTACATATCGTCTACGACCACCCCTTACGATCGCGACCTCCAGAACCTCGAACAAGCATCACCATCGAATTCGAGCAATCTCGATCACAACCTGGAAACAGTCCCAACCTGGAAACTTCCTCGAACTCAATCCTCCGATCATCAGATCGTCTGATCTTCCAGTCAAAGCTTCGTCAACGTCCCCGCTTCTATTTCCCCAAATCTGGTGGAGCTCGATCCACCAGAGGCGCCGCGAAGACCAAATTTCCGACCAACCTATAAACTAGGTTTAAAAACAACATCGACCTCCTACTGTCGCCACCATGCTTCGATCATCTATCGGACATTTTTACCCTAGCCTCTGATCATCAGACTACCACCAGATAAGATTATGTCCACCCCGAACAACTAGATCACTCGAGACAACCCAAAACATTAATTCCAGTTCAACTCGAACTGCTCTCATATCCTAATACTAAAAATTATAATCTCACTTCTAAAAATCGTGATTTTGTATAAGATTTCAGTTTATAATCCTGGATTTCTAAATTAAGATGTTTGAATTTCCACTTATATTAAACTTGTTCTGTTCTTTTTAAATTCCCGAGATATTACAAAATTATTTTAACTTAAATAATATTTAAATCTTAATCTAAAATCAAACAAACAAGTCTTGTTTGAAGCCTAGATCCTAACAGTAAATAGATCAAGAGATATTGCATTTTGAATAAATCATGTTGCCTGGAAACTAGAATCAGGAAACAATGATACAAAGCATGTACACCATAAATACATTCATGCAGAACTTATCTATATATATAATCACACAAAACATATACATTCCAAATTTAGCATGCAACCAGACTATTCAAATACTTAAGCTTTTTAAAGAAAAGTGTTACTCACTTGTAAACAGGGTACAGACTTGTCTATATAAACAGACAGGGTCATATAACATATTTGAACCAATTCATATAAATTCATATCAAGAACTTCAATACAAGCAATATCATCACATGCCAACATATATCATATTCTTAAGTTTTTAGAAAATGTAAGTTACTCACCAGTAAAATGGAGACAGAGCCTATCTTTTGAAAACTGTTTTGAAGACTTGGAAATATAAGGCCAAATCTTCTTTGCTTTTGATAAAACTTATGATATGTTGTTTTAGACTTGCATGCAGACTTGAACAAATCCAGATTCTCTTTTTACTTTTGAATTTAAACTTGCATGTTGCTTCCAGAGATGAAAAATGCAGACAGTTTGAACTGAGTTGTTTCTAGATTTGAATAGGATGCAGCAGGGCTTTAAAATGATTCCAGATTGGAAAATGAAGATGTTTGCAGGCCTTAGTTTTTTTTTATTTGGGAACTTGATTACAGATTGATGAATTTGGTTTTGAGGAATATGCTTACTGATCTCAGATTTTGTTTTGAGAAGTGTATAATTTTTTGTTTGAGGCAATTTGATTTCTAACCTCAGATTTTAGATTTTTGATTTGAATATGAACATACTTTGTTTGAGAAATAGGGATTACTGATTTGTTTCAGAATTGAATTAGAGGAAAGATCTAATTTGTTTTTCTCTTGGCTTTGAAAAAGAGTTTTAGAAAGAATGAATTGAAGAAATGCAAATGTTTACATACATGTATATTTTTGATTTTATAAAATAAAAGAAAATAAAAATAAATAAGGACACTTGTCCTATACATTGATTACTTACATTACACATGTTAAAACAAGGCTTTAGATAAAGACACATGTCTTTTAAGTAATTATTCATATTTTTATTTATTTTAAAAGTAATTAAAAAGTCTTTTTCTTATTTATTAAACACTTATCTATATATATTACTTATTAAAGAAAAACAAAAGCTAATTATACTTATAAATAAAAGTTTATACAATTATTTTAAAATCCAAAACAATTTAAATATATATTCTTTTGAATTTCAAAACTTTAAATTCAAGTTTAAATAAAATTAAATCCTAAGATTCAATTTAAAAGTTAAGTTATATATATTTACATACACTATTTATTCAATTTAAAATAACAATTCCTTTTAGCATTAAAATTCATACATATTAAAAAAAATACATTATACTTATTATTTGAAATTAACATATCTTATAATTTAAACAAGAGATTATATTATCAAGAAATATTTAAAAAGAAATAAAACAAACCATTTTTGTAAATCTTATTTATTTAAACTTAAGTAAAAATATCTTAAATCAATTAAATATTTTCTTGAAGTATTTTAAAACTATAAAATTACTTATTTAAATATCTTTGAAAGTCCAGATTAAATTAAATATAAATTCCCAATTTATCAAAGCTTCTATTTACAATATATATAAATAAATATATATATTCAAATAGAAATATCTTATTTGATTTTAAAAGATAAAATCATCAATTAATACTAATTTAATCAGATTATTAAATTAAATTCATATCTTATTATCAAAGATTATCCATATCAATTTAATTATTCAACAGATTATTAAATTGATATTGTTAAAATTTCCGGGATATTACATTCCTTCCCCCTTAAAATAATTTCGTCCCCGAAATTTAAACAAAGGTAATTTAATAATCTTATTAAAGATTTAAATTCAAAACACAAGCATCTACTATCATCCATATGTTAGCAACCATAGCAACCAAATCATCCAATCAAACAATTTAACTATCTAGACTAAATTCTAGATAAAATTCCTCGAGTTTCCCCAAGTATATATATATACCGGGATACTCGCTCTACAAACAATCTAAACTACTAAGCTATAGATCTCCTACTCATCTAGATCTACAGAACTAAACAGAATATCAGACTACAGACGAGTCTGACTCAACTACCAAACTTCCTGAACTGCAGATTCTAAAACCAGAGATAGATCAAATACGTACTTCCTCAGAGATACGTAAAACACAATGAATTCCAATTATCCAAACTGGCAATTCAACCAAGTAGACCAATTACTTATCCAAATCAGAACACAGACGAGATCCAAACATAACTCTATTTCACAACATCAGTAGATTCCAAACTTACTTCTCCCATCCAGAGATACACTTCAAACTGCTTTCGCTGCTCAACTCTGATCTGAAGTAGAACACAAGCACAGACTGGACAACTCATTCCAGAAATAAGGTTCACTGATCCATAAAGAAAACTCAGATACTCCATCAAAACTTGAGCTGCTTCACCAACTCCATCTCTAGGAAACATCCTTCCACTAGACTGAACCACCGGTATCACTCCTGGAATCCAATCGATAAGAAAACTCAACCTTCAGATGCGGACAACTCTTGACTTCTCTGAAGACATCCAGAAAAACTCTGACAACACAAGAGAACACTCAGCAATCACAAGTCACTTTTGCGATCAACCCAACCTATTTCCAAAGAAAAACTGTTCCTCTTAACACAATCCGAACAGCTCATACTTAACTATCCAATCCATCGAAGAAATGGATTTACTCTTACTACTTCTGAACTTCACCTTCAGAAAAACTGCTCATCCAGAAAACTTCCTGCCATCACAGAATACTCTGAGCTGCACTGCTGACACTGATGCCAAGGACTTCCTATTCCAAAGATCTTCGAGAAAATCGAACTCCAAACCAACAGAAACACTGTGCTGAACTCAGCCACACTACCGAAACATACACACTTCCTTAATCTTGTTCCAAAGAAAACATCTTCGGGAACATCCATCGTCACTGTATCTCATCATACAGCTACTATTACCTGAGGTAACAAGGTACCATCACTCGCTTCTGCCTCATCGACAGATCTAATTCTACTCATCCAAACTTCAGAGATAAACTCCGAACCATTACAGTTTTCTTCGGAGATCGATGAAATCCTCCACCACAGCAAAGCTTACTCGAGACGGTATTGGGTCTACAGTCTCGACAAATACACTTCCAACCTCAACATTCAAACTCCAACCATTGGTAGTCGTGTTTCACACACCACTACCCCATCTACCTTTATAACTTATATTGGAAAACCCGAACAGGTAACCCAACAAATAGGTAGAAATATATATATATTTAAAATGATACTTTTTTATATAGAAATTATTTCTGGGTAAAATTATTTCATTTACCTCTTTAAAACAATATTGTGTCGAATTGTTCTATACAAGTGTTTAGAGATCCCTATCAATGTTGTGGCGTCCCACACATCGACCAGAATCCATAAACTACTTAATAAACCAATCAACGCAATATAAAACAATTTTATATTCACTAACAAATACGCGCTCATATCTATTAATACTCTCAAAATTCCCACCAGAGCCAAGGTTATCGCCAACCTAAGCTCTGATACCAACTGTGACGACCCGGCTTTTTCTCCATAGAAAGTCGCATCGCTAATAAGAAAGAAAGGGGTAGAAAATAGAAAAGAAGAGAAAGAAAGAAACAACACATCAAAATCTCACAGCGGAAACGGAACAAATTACATTAATCAAATAAGATATTACATTGTATCATATACATCAGAGATACACAGCTTATACAACACATACTAGACAGTTATAAATACCTGTCTAGTTATTACAACTCAAATACAACTCAACAAATGACTCAGAGAAACTAACACAGCGGAACACTATATCTACGAACGCTGAAGCCTCCTGCTCCATTGCTCCTCCAGATAACTCGTCAAAGCTAACCTGAATCCCTTGGCTACTCGTAAAAATTTGAGTACCCAAGAGTTTATAAAACAGAAATAAACACTTGGGTCAGACATGGGTCTGGTGTGAGTAAACGGGTTAAAGTTGTTTAACTTCAAAGCCTTTTGAAAACAAAGGTATCACGTAAGACTTCCCACACATAAACATGGAAAAGTTTTTACCTTACGCTAACCAAAACTTGATAGGAAATCGAGTTATATTATAATAGGGTCTAGGGTTTTCAAATAAAATACAGAAATAGCTGGAATGCTTACATCTCACATTCCAACATAGTTGGGCACAACTAAATCGTACGGCACTTATTGGATTTTGGATTCCATACAATGGCAGGGCTACCGGGGTACCGCCCGTCACAGTACGTGGCCTAGATCACCGTACCGAGGATCACTCCCAATCCCCTGCAACACAAGGCCGGAACATCCCTTACTGGATAATTCCCGCATAAGAAACCCCAGCGGTTGTAGCTATTCAACCGCCCACACAGCCGAATAAAAAGAAGGAACCTCTAGACAGAGGAATCTCATACTACTTGGGTGCTACCCACTAACCTTGCTGCACCTCCCCTGTTTTAGCCATTTCCGGTTTGATGAGGCTTGAGGCTACGATTACCTTTAATCAAAACACATCACTTAGAATGCTCATCGTCCACCTGACGATGTGCTGAAAGCATTCAATCCATACAAGTTCGTTCCGGGTTCGAACGAAACCGAAGGCATTATCTCGTTACACTCATTTTGGAATCACCCTCAGAGTTAACGACAATAACCCTTGCACTCTGAATCTTCATCTTCACTTGATTCACGACCTATCGTTAATTTGGATCGATGTGGTATTCGGGTCTCCAGACCTGGAAATCCGGTATACGGAAACCCGATCCCGGTCTCATCGAAATCCAAAGCGTATCTTAAAGGCCAAGTTGTTTTAAAGTTAAAACAATCCAATTCTTATCTATATACACACAGATAGATAACTCAATAGATAATCTACATTATCCCAAACAAATAATTCATATTATCATTTCAATTCAACCAAAGCATCTATATCATAGATCAATCATATCTCATTAGAGATATCAACAATGCAAAGCATTCAATATCATTCATTCATTCTTAAGTAATGATTTAACATCTCTAATTAATTTAAAGTGAATTAAATTAATTACTTCATCTTATAAATCCTGCTTACTTAATTAAACCAATTAAATAAATCATTACTCTAAGTATTTATTTAATTAATCATTCCTGATTAATTTCTCTTTAATTACTTTAAGTAATTAATACTTAATTAATTTCACAAATTAATTATCTAAACCATTTTAGTAATTAATCCTTAATTACTTCATAATTAATTAACTATACTTAATTACATTAATCTTTAATTAATTATAATTAATTACTTACTTTAATCACTCATTATTGATTTACTAATCTTAATTAATCAATCCTTAATTACATCATTAATTATATTAATTAATGATCCTTAATTACTTTTAATTAGTTATCTTATTTAAATTAATTACATTTAATAATTAATTAGTCACATTTATTAATCACCTTTGATTAATCACATTTAGTAATTAACTACTCTTAATTACTCCACTTCAAAATTAATTACTTCTTAATTAATTATCCTTTAATTAATCCCTGATTAATTATTCAAGTAAATAGACTCAAATCATCTTCAGTTAATTAAATCCACTAATTAACTTTAATTACTTTCCTAAGTAATTACACTTCCTAATTACATTTAAGTAATTATCAAATCACCAAATCATTATCTTAAATTAATTTAACTAATTAATTTAACTTAATCAAATAAATTTAATTAATTACCTTAAGTAATTAATTTCTTTAATTACTTCCATTAAATAAATTATACTTAACCAATTATAATTGATTATCATTAATTAATTAATGTAATTGATTATCAAAATTTATCCCATTCATGAATTATTTAAAAATCCTTAATTAATGATCCCTCGTTAATTATTTAATAATTCTTTAATGACATCTAAATTAAAGTATTTACCTTTTAACTACTTTAATTATTATTACCCAAGACTTTAAAAGATTTAACTTTAAAATCTTTCTTTTAAATCATTTTAAATTAAAAGATTTAAAATAGATATAATTTAACTTTAACCAATTTAAATCAAATTTATAAAATCTTCTTAAATTCAAATGTTAAGAAACACTAATATTTATAAAAGAATTTTATAAGGTTTTAAATTAATTTATTCATTCAACCCTTTTAAAATATACTTTAAAACATTTTAAAGAGGTTTAAACATAATAATTTTTTTTTTTTCAAACTTATTATCTTAAATATAGAAAACCAGTTTAAACTTGAATCTGTATGAAAACTTGATTTAAACATAATTTAAATTCTGTTTCACCTTTTAAAAACTCATTCAAAATTTAAAACACTGCCAGGCTTAAAACTGCAATCCCAAAATCTACTCGAGACCAACTAAAAATTACCCGAGACAAACCCTAATAAGCTTCGAGTCACTCACGCGTTTACTCGAGTGCTTTCCTCTGCCAAAACCAACCTCGCCAGTTCGATGCTCCGAGTCGCACACGAAGAAACTTCGAGCCAAACACGTACCCATCTCTTCTTTCCTAACTTCTATTACTTCCAGATGTACGAAACGTACATGTGCACGTGCACAGGCATAACGATCGCCTCCGACCATCGATACCATCACCTACATATCGTCTACGACCACCCCTTACGATCGCGACCTCCAGAACCTCGAACAAGCATCACCATCGAATTCGAGCAATCTCGATCACAACCTGGAAACAGTCCCAACCTGGAAACTTCCTCGAACTCAATCCTCCGATCATCAGATCGTCTGATCTTCCAGTCAAAGCTTCGTCAACGTCCCCGCTTCTATTTCCCCAAATCTGGTGGAGCTCGATCCACCAGAGGCGCCGCGAAGACCAAATTTCCGACCAACCTATAAACTAGGTTTAAAAACAACATCGACCTCCTACTGTCGCCACCATGCTTCGATCATCTATCGGACATTTTTACCCTAGCCTCTGATCATCAGACTACCACCAGATAAGATTATGTCCACCCCGAACAACTAGATCACTCGAGACAACCCAAAACATTAATTCCAGTTCAACTCGAACTGCTCTCATATCCTAATACTAAAAATTATAATCTCACTTCTAAAAATCGTGATTTTGTATAAGATTTCAGTTTATAATCCTGGATTTCTAAATTAAGATGTTTGAATTTCCACTTATATTAAACTTGTTCTGTTCTTTTTAAATTCCCGAGATATTACAAAATTATTTTAACTTAAATAATATTTAAATCTTAATCTAAAATCAAACAAACAAGTCTTGTTTGAAGCCTAGATCCTAACAGTAAATAGATCAAGAGATATTGCATTTTGAATAAATCATGTTGCCTGGAAACTAGAATCAGGAAACAATGATACAAAGCATGTACACCATAAATACATTCATGCAGAACTTATCTATATATATAATCACACAAAACATATACATTCCAAATTTAGCATGCAACCAGACTATTCAAATACTTAAGCTTTTTAAAGAAAAGTGTTACTCACTTGTAAACAGGGTACAGACTTGTCTATATAAACAGACAGGGTCATATAACATATTTGAACCAATTCATATAAATTCATATCAAGAACTTCAATACAAGCAATATCATCACATGCCAACATATATCATATTCTTAAGTTTTTAGAAAATGTAAGTTACTCACCAGTAAAATGGAGACAGAGCCTATCTTTTGAAAACTGTTTTGAAGACTTGGAAATATAAGGCCAAATCTTCTTTGCTTTTGATAAAACTTATGATATGTTGTTTTAGACTTGCATGCAGACTTGAACAAATCCAGATTCTCTTTTTACTTTTGAATTTAAACTTGCATGTTGCTTCCAGAGATGAAAAATGCAGACAGTTTGAACTGAGTTGTTTCTAGATTTGAATAGGATGCAGCAGGGCTTTAAAATGATTCCAGATTGGAAAATGAAGATGTTTGCAGGCCTTAGTTTTTTTTTATTTGGGAACTTGATTACAGATTGATGAATTTGGTTTTGAGGAATATGCTTACTGATCTCAGATTTTGTTTTGAGAAGTGTATAATTTTTTGTTTGAGGCAATTTGATTTCTAACCTCAGATTTTAGATTTTTGATTTGAATATGAACATACTTTGTTTGAGAAATAGGGATTACTGATTTGTTTCAGAATTGAATTAGAGGAAAGATCTAATTTGTTTTTCTCTTGGCTTTGAAAAAGAGTTTTAGAAAGAATGAATTGAAGAAATGCAAATGTTTACATACATGTATATTTTTGATTTTATAAAATAAAAGAAAATAAAAATAAATAAGGACACTTGTCCTATACATTGATTACTTACATTACACATGTTAAAACAAGGCTTTAGATAAAGACACATGTCTTTTAAGTAATTATTCATATTTTTATTTATTTTAAAAGTAATTAAAAAGTCTTTTTCTTATTTATTAAACACTTATCTATATATATTACTTATTAAAGAAAAACAAAAGCTAATTATACTTATAAATAAAAGTTTATACAATTATTTTAAAATCCAAAACAATTTAAATATATATTCTTTTGAATTTCAAAACTTTAAATTCAAGTTTAAATAAAATTAAATCCTAAGATTCAATTTAAAAGTTAAGTTATATATATTTACATACACTATTTATTCAATTTAAAATAACAATTCCTTTTAGCATTAAAATTCATACATATTAAAAAAAATACATTATACTTATTATTTGAAATTAACATATCTTATAATTTAAACAAGAGATTATATTATCAAGAAATATTTAAAAAGAAATAAAACAAACCATTTTTGTAAATCTTATTTATTTAAACTTAAGTAAAAATATCTTAAATCAATTAAATATTTTCTTGAAGTATTTTAAAACTATAAAATTACTTATTTAAATATCTTTGAAAGTCCAGATTAAATTAAATATAAATTCCCAATTTATCAAAGCTTCTATTTACAATATATATAAATAAATATATATATTCAAATAGAAATATCTTATTTGATTTTAAAAGATAAAATCATCAATTAATACTAATTTAATCAGATTATTAAATTAAATTCATATCTTATTATCAAAGATTATCCATATCAATTTAATTATTCAACAGATTATTAAATTGATATTGTTAAAATTTCCGGGATATTACACAAAGCCCTGCTTCGGGTCCAACAAAAATGATCAACCTATGATCACAAAGATATAAGATCAAACAAACGATCATATCGCAAATGATCAAACACTGATCATTTCACAGCAACACTCAGTATGCCACATTACCAAATTGGGATATATCGCTGATAAATTTCAACTACATAACCTCTGAGCTCGTACGTCTCAGAGAAGGGTGTTAAGCTAAGAGAATAAATTCTCCGCCACCAACAGAAATGTATTTGAAAGAAATCAGCTTTATATCTCAAATTGTAACGTCAGACACACAATCCATACAAGTCTGTTCCGGGATCGAACAGAACCGAAGGCACTTCTCACGAAGCCCTTGCATATTCGGATAATTTCTAATCACGTCAGGACTTCCCGTCACTAAGGGTGATAAACCTCTAAATCGGAGATCAGCCGATGTAGAGTAACTCGACGGTAATCCTTCCGTTTTCAAAAATATCCGGTCTTCAACACCGGTCTTCGAATGCAATTCATTACGACATATCACATATTCGGAATAGGTTATACGACCCCATGGTCCTTTCCCGGCTAACCCGAATAGTGAGCGTTTATTTAAAAACAAGTGTGACATTCAAATTCATCCAATTCACAACAAATACCTACTCAAGGCAATTATTGATAGTCGGTTATTTAACTATCAATAAAGATGCGCAACATCATCAGATTCCAAATAATTTTCCAAATTATTTCATCTTCCAAAAATATCTTTTACTAGATATAAAATTCCACACTTCTAAAATAAATCAATATTTATTTTTCTAAACAGTTTCCCTTTCCTTCATAAATTCCATAGTGGATTTATATTTCAAAATATCTACTGATATACGATTTTCAAATCGATTTCAAATATTCAATTTCGATTTATCTTTAAGAAGATAAAATCTCAAAACGTTTCATTTCATTTTGGAAAAGCATTTCCTTACTTATTTAATAATAAGTATTTCACAAATCTTTTATTTTCAACACTTGGAAAATATTCCATATACTTAAATCAATATTAAGTATATATTTCATTCTTTAAGGAAATCATTTATTTTAACAGCATCAATCTGAGTCAAAACGAATGTTGCGTAAAACATCGTTACGACGACTCAAAATCACTAGTATAGGGATTCGGATTTTAAGATAGATATATGTAAATCCCAATACTACATAAAACATTTTCTTTCGAAAATCATTTACTATAACAACAGTGTTATAGTCCATCATTTCCTTAAATTTCTCGAAAACGTCTATTTCAACAATAAAAATGTTGAAATCTATGATTTCGATATTTAACACGTTTTAAAACATCTTTTAAAACAATTACTTCATTTCGTAATATCACTTCTCCAAAACATATCCATTTTATAAAATAATATATTCACTGTCCAAAATCGTGAATATACTACGTTATCCAAATTCAACATTTCTACACATTTTATTCCAAGAATTATCCACTATCCAAAATCGTGGAAAAAATTCCCTTAATAACCTTCTATATTCAATTCATCAAATTTGATTGATTTTCGAATTTATTTAAACAACGTTCATAAATTCCATTTTCTATTTTCTATAACAACTCCGGTTTATAAATCTCGTTTTATTAACTTCTATAATTCACTTATAAAAATAAGTGATTTCGGATTTATAAACAACGTTTATAAATCGCATTTGTACTTTATAACGATTTCAACTTTTTAAAAGAATCATTTTATGAACAAATCCGATCAATATTCCATTTAAAGGCAAAAATCCAAGTTATAAGTAAATTACTTATAAATCCTTTATTCTACAACTTCATTCATTTTTAACTTCACAATATAAATCTATTAATTTCATTCACTTATGAAATCCATTTACACTTCTTTTTAACACTTATAAAATTCGTTTTATAAGTCCAACATTTTGATTTATAAAATATCAATTTTATAAATCTTTCTATACAAATCGTTTATAGTTATTCAAAAATCCCAACTTAAACCATTTTATAAATATATCGACTTTTATTTCAAAAACGACACTTCGGCTATATTTCACTAAAAATTATAACTTTTATAACTTTAAAATTTTACGTTTATAAATTGATTCAGAAATTCCATAAAACGGGTGTTTTCAAAAATCACTTTAAAAACCCTTTTTAAGTAAAGGTCGTTATTTTTACATTTCAAAACTGAATCCGATGATGCAACAGCATCAATTAGTCCATCACAACAGTCAATATCATATATCAATATGATAACAGAATATACATCAATATCTGTAAATAAGTAAATACAGTTGAGGAATCCAGTTGGATCCCTCCAACCTGTTTCCCTGCATCCAAAGATGTTAGCACAATACCAATTCCGCTCCAGTACGGAATTATCACGGTATATGGGTTTTATAAAAATCCGCTTACTAACGGCGCAATAGGGTCTCATCCGCTATACGAGGCGGGAAATCAATCAATCCAATATATACATATGCCAATATGTATATATTGTTATATATAGATATATATCCTACTATATCTAATATCACATCCAATAGCAATCAAACCAGTCAATAAATAACTGCAATACAAATTTTATTTGAGTGAGAAGATCTCACCTTTGCTTTGCGATCCATTTTCCAATCCAATTTTGTTTTCTTGACTTACTTGACCTTGTATAAATAATTACACAATTCGTTAATATTCGAATTAAATCGAACTATTAAATTTCTAACTTGATATGTTTTAATTATACAATGACCTCATTTCTAACCCAGTTTCTTTTAAATAAATTTTATTAACTATAAATTTAGTTTTAACTAAAATTTCTCTTTTTAATAACTAAAATAGACAAAACAAATTTATTATTGTAAACTATTGTTTATAACAACTTAACAAATAAATTTAAAATTATATTTTTTTTTATATAAACAAAATAGAATTCCCTTTTTATTTCTCTTCAAATAAATCTAATTAACCCAAAAACTAAAATTTAAACTAATACTTTTAAATTCTAAACCAATTTCTTTTTAATGGGATTATTTAACAAAAAATTAAATTTAAAACTAAATTTCTTTTAACAATTTTACTTAACCAAATTATTTCCAAAATAAACTAGCAATTTATTTTACTATCTATATACATTCATTCTTAAATTCAAATTGAATAAAACAATAAAAAAAAATATCTTACTGTAAATTTTAACAACTTTTAAATTTCAAAATTATTTGTATTACCTTACTGTAAATTCTGAGCAACCCAGGCTCGAGACCATCCGAACCCCACTCAAATGCCAGCAACTCGGACAAAGGACCGGCATGCCTCCTCGCGAACTCAATCGCCTGTTGTCGCGCTTCATTCCCCTACGACGAACACGCCGCTGCGCCTCGTGCGCTTGCGCCACTAGCATCGACGAGGTCACGTCGTCGTTCACGCGCCGCCTGCCACCATCATCGTCGAACTTCCATCGCGTTCGCCGAGCCCTCGCCACAGTCGAAGCCCAAATCAATCTCGCGACCGCCAGCCCCTATCTCCATCGCGATACCCAACTGCGACATCATCAGATTCAATGCCGCGAAGCCCTAGTTCTGGCCACCGCGAGACACCACAGTCCCCCTTCCTCCTCGCGCCTGTGCGCGCGCGGTCGCCTATGTCGTCGCCTGTACGCGAGAGCCTCCCCTCCTTTGATTTGATGTCGTGAACCCCTAAACCCTTGCGCGTCTCTCCCTCTGATTTGAATTCATTTTGATTTCTCTTTTTCAAATTGAACTGGAGTATGGAGATGTCGTGGTTTTTGAAAGGAAAGGAGACGTGATAAACCAGAGAGGTATGGGTTGGCTTGCGCGATTTTAGGCACGATTCCAGGGAACAATGTGCTGATGTTATAACCCCTTTTTTTTATATTATTAAATTTAAATTCGTTTTCGATACGAATCCCAATGCGTTTACGTGTCATGTGCTCACGTACCAGCACCGAAAAATACGAAAATTGAAACTCGACAATAATTCAACGTTACGGATTCAATGGAACTGGTTTCGTCGAATTCCGAGACTGTTTGAAAAATGACTACTTTTAAATATCGATTCGAACAATATAATTTCAAAACTGAACGAATAACTGTAAACTTCAATTCTGAAGCTTCTATTATCTTCAGTGTTATCAATACGAATTTTAAAAGCTTTCGAAATATTTTTCTTCGGCTTAAAATCGAAGATACAAATTTTTATTCAGCATTCACTAGATTAAACTTTAAAGTTTAATCGCCAAATTCCAAGTTATATTCGGGATTCAAATTAAATTATCGTTCAAATATTTAAAATTAATTAAATATTCTCAATTTAATTCGTTTGAAATTCTGGGTCGTTACAAACTTCCCTCCTTAAAAGAATTTCGTCCTCGAAATTACAAGTTAGGAAAAGTGGTCCTTAACTCATCTACTATTTTTCACAATTCAGTTGTTTTATCAATTTATCAAAACAAATCTTCCTACTAAAGATTAGTTATCAATTCGACTAACTTTTCCAACTTCAATTATAAGTTTAAAACAACATTGTTTTCTCAACAATTCAAATTTAAACTTAAATTCAAATTTAAACTTTCAAATTTTCTCAAAAATTTTCTAACACCCGAAATTTCCAAAAAATTTCGCCAGCGTCTCCTTTGCGCGGCTAATACGGCACGACTACAAACCGTCCCTACGGACTCTCAGATTTCAAAAAGAAAAAGAAAAAGCCAAGCGGCTAGACAAAAAAGTCATCAAATCTCATATTGGAATTCAAATACTTACCTTTTGTCGAGCAATTCAATTTTATCTTCAAAATTAAAGTCCCAATTCATAACACCTGTATATCCTACTAGCCATAATATCAAGTTACAGCATTCAATTTCGTTCAATCTTACATTTCAAATCTATTTGAATTCGATTTCACATTTCAATTTCCTATCTGAGTTAAATTCATCATTCAATTCAAGTTGGATTCTATTTATCTTCTGAATATTGAATTTACCAATTATCTTTCATTCATAACGGCACTATTTTAAATTAGTTCCAATTACTAATTCATCGCAAATTCTAATTCATTTATTCAAATTTGTCTTCAACATTCAGTTTCGATTTTATTCACTTACAATTGTGAATTCCATTCATTGAGAAAAAAAAAATTTCTACTTACTTGAATTTATCTTAAATTTCGAACCATTCTTTTATTTAGTTCACAATTCAAGTTTCAATTTAACTAATTCAACTTCCATTTCTGTATTTTGTGAATTAATAAATTATCAAAGTAGCTTATTCGGATTCAATCCACTTTATTTTTCTCAGGTTTGGATTTTATTCCACTTGATTCAAGTCTCATTTCATTTTTCAATTTCAATTCATTACTTACACTTCAAAATGAATCTCAACTTCCAATTTCAGTTTCATTTAATTGATTCACGTGTACTTACATTTATTTAACTCCATCTTTTAAGTTAGATTTATTCTATCAAAATTCAATTTATATAGGTTATCAACTTACAATATTTCATAAATATTTCTACATAGTATTCCAGAGTTTACCAACCTTTTCAAAACCATCTTTGAAAACAATTCAAATTTATCTTTTGAATTTCCAAAACAAAACCCAAATTTTCTAAACAATTTTCATTTAAAACAATTAGGCAGCAATTCCTCTTTTGGAAACCCGAAAATGAACACCGATGATATCGCCGCGATCATCATCGGAATTATTTTCCAGCGACCGAAAAGAGTTTAGAGCTTTTCATTCCTTCAGAACATTTTTCAAAACCCTTTGAAATTCATTTTCAAATCAAAAAGGAATTTAAACTTTCCAAATCCCCAAAATTTTCAAATTCTTTTCAAAACATTTCCAAAACTTCTCTGGAATCCCGTTTCAAATTACAAATCACATTTATAATTTATATTCTCAAATTTCATTTGTATATGGATTCATTTCTTAACTTTGGAGTTACGATTTCAATTTCTTATTCAATTCCATATAATAATGATAACATTTCAATATTATCACTTCCTAACAACCAAGCATCCATATACTATGATAATTCATAGAAAATCATTTCTTTTATATACAAAAATAGTTTTGGGCAAAATTATTTCATTCACCCTATTTAAAACAATACTGTGTCGAATTGTTCTATTCGGGTGTTTAGAAACCCCTTCGATACAGTTTTGCAAGACTGTGCCGAGGAAGGTTCATATGCCACTCAATAAACCAATCATCACAATACAAAGCCATTTTATATTCACTAACAAATACGCGCTCATATCTATTATTTCACTCAACTCATTCTAGAGTACTACTGACTCTATCTCTAATGAGTAACACCCACAGAGCAGGGTTGTCGCTTAACCATATGCTCTGATACCACTTTGTCACATACCGAAATTTTCGACTTTCGAAAATTCGACATCGATACTCACTTTATCGACTGCCGAGAAATCGAGTGCCGGAAACTCCAATAGTGAGGGTTTTAGATAAAGAAAAAGGCAGGAGAAGAAGAAGGTAGAAGAAAGAAGAGAAGAACAACAGAACAACATCAGAACAGAAAACAATATCAGAATCTCACATATCGCAGCGGAATAACATATAATAGATAATCAATAGTCTTTTAAAACAAAGAACTATATCAGTTTATACATACATCAATCAGAGTCAATATACAACACTGGACAGTTATATAAACTTGTCCTCATACAGAATACACAGCGGAATAAATAATATCAGATACAAATACTACGTCTCGTCATCCAGCTTATCTCCAAGCTCCAGAATATCCAGAATATCCTGATAATCTAACTCTAGACTGCCCGTGTGGAATTTGGTGGGCACCCAGAGTTTAGAAGGGAAACAATAAACTCCGAGTCAGTCATGGTGACTGGTGTGAGATCGTAAAACAGTTATTTTTCACAAAGAAAATAAAACAAATTCGCAATGCTTTTGGAAAATGAAACTACCATAAGACCTCCCACCACACACACAATGCAAACGCAGAATTGGAGGAGATTTCTTCTTATGATAGTCAAAGATGCTTACTACGCAAAATCAAATCATTTTTTTGATATTATTATTAGTGCATAGTGGAAAACATTTTGAAAGTATAATATAAATCTTAGCCAGCATAGGTACCATTATATTATGCCTGCTATAGCTGCCTCCTGAGGAGACAGGTTATACAATTGAAATCGTAAAGGCTCGTATTGTTTCTTTGGATTTCCAACAAATGGTCAGGCTAAGGAACTTCCTATCCACGATGGGTACGTCCCTGGAATAGACGACCCGAGAACCTAACCGGATCTCTGCCAACACAAGGCCGGGTTACCTCTGCAAAAATAGGTAACTACTGACACGCGTATGCCATCCCCCGATCGTCACCGATCTTCCCGAGGATCCCCGATTTCCAACAAACCACATAGATAATAATAATGCAGTAACCACAGAGGTTAAGTATCTGGGCTCCATACCATGATACCACCTTTATCCAAAAGGAATGACATACACTAAGGGGCGCTACTCCCTAGAACCTTGCCGCATCCTTCCTGTTTCGACCATTTCCGGGGTGTGAGGCTCGATGAAGTCTCGTCCACAAAGCTACGCTTTCTACAAAGCCCTGCTTCGGGTCCAACAAAAATGATCAACCTATGATCACAAAGATATAAGATCAAACAAACGATCATATCGCAAATGATCAAACACTGATCATTTCACAGCAACACTCAGTATGCCACGTTACCAAATTGGGATATATCGCTGATAAATTTCAACTACATAACCTCTGAGCTCGTACGTCTCAGAGAAGGGTGTTAAGCTAAGAGAATAAATTCTCCGCCACCAACAGAAATGTATTTGAA
The DNA here is from genome assembly GCA_030737815.1 of Allium fistulosum. NCBI lineage: Eukaryota > Viridiplantae > Streptophyta > Magnoliopsida > Asparagales > Amaryllidaceae > Allium > Allium fistulosum. Next base: position 1,393,206,219 of record CM060902.1, read on the forward strand.
AGAAATCAGCTTTATATCTCAAATTGTAACGTCAGACACACAATCCATACAAGTCTGTTCCGGGATCGAACAGAACCGAAGGCACTTCTCACGAAGCCCTTGAATATCCGGATAATTTCTAATCACGTCAGGACTTCCCGTCACTAAGGGTGATAAACCTCTAAATCGGAGATCAGCCGATGTAGAGTAACTCGACGGTAATCCTTCCGTTTTCAAAAATATCCGGTCTTCAACACCGGTCTTTGAATGCAATTCATTACGACGTATCACATATTCGGAATGGGTTATACGACCCCATGGTCCTTTCCCGGCTAACCCGAATAGTGAGCGTTTATTTAAAAACAAGTGTGACATTCAAATTCATCCAATTCACAACAAATACCTACTCAAGGTAATTATTGATAGTCGGTTATTTAACTATCAATAAAGATGCGCAACATCATCAGATTCCAAATAATTTTCCAAATTATTTCATCTTCCAAAAATATCTTTTACTAGATATAAAATTCCACACTTCTAAAATAAATCAATATTTATTTTTCTAAACAGTTTCCCTTTCCTTCATAAATTCCATAGTGGATTTATATTTCAAAATATCTACTGATATACGATTTTCAAATCGATTTCAAATATTCAATTTCGATTTATCTTTAAGAAGATAAAATCTCAAAACGTTTCATTTCATTTTGGAAAAGCATTTCCTTACTTATTTAATAATAAGTATTTCACAAATCTTTTATTTTCAACACTTGGAAAATATTCCATATACTTAAATCAATATTAAGTATATATTTCGTTCTTTAAGGAAATCATTTATTTTAACAGCATCAATCTGAGTCAAAATGAATGTTGCGTAAAACATCGTTACGACGACTCAAAATCACTAGTATAGGGATTCGGATTTTAAGATAGATATATGTAAATCCCAATACTACATAAAACATTTTCTTTCGAAAATCATTTACTATAACAACAGTGTTATAGTCCATCATTTCCTTAAATTTCTCGAAAACGTCTATTTCAACAATAAAAATGTTGAAATCTATGATTTCGATATTTAACACGTTTTAAAACATCTTTTAAAACAATTACTTCATTTCGTAATATCACTTCTCCAAAACATATCCATTTTATAAAATAATATATTCACTGTCCAAAATCGTGAATATACTACGTTATCCAAATTCAACATTTCTACACATTTTATTCCAAGAATTATCCACTATCCAAAATCGTGGAAAAAATTCCCTTAATAACCTTCTATATTCAATTCATCAAATTTGATTGATTTTCGAATTTATTTAAACAACGTTCATAAATTCCATTTTCTATTTTCTATAACAACTCCGGTTTATACTTTATAACGATTTCAACTTTTTAAAAGAATCAGTTTATGAACAAATCCGATCAATATTCCATTTAAAGGCAAAAATCCAAGTTATAAGTAAATTACTTATAAATCCTTTATTCTACAACTTCATTCATTTTTAACTTCACAATATAAATCTATTAATTTCATTCACTTATGAAATCCATTTACACTTCTTTTTAACACTTATAAAATTCGTTTTATAAGTCCAACATTTTGATTTATAAAATATCAATTTTATAAATCTTTCTATACAAATCGTTTATAGTTATTCAAAAATCCCAACTTAAACCATTTTATAAATATATCGACTTTTATTTCAAAAACGACACTTCGGCTATATTTCACTAAAAATTATAACTTTTATAACTTTAAAATTTTACGTTTATAAATTGATTCAGAAATTCCATAAAACGGGTGTTTTCAAAAATCACTTTAAAAACCCTTTTTAAGTAAAGGTCGTTATTTTTACATTTCAAAACTGAATCCGATGATGCAACAGCATCAATTAGTCCATCACAACAGTAAATATCATATATCAATATGATAACAGAATATACATCAATATCTGTAAATAAGTAAATACAGTTGAGGAATCCAGTTGGATCCCTCCAACCTGTTTCCCTGCATCCAAAGATGTTAGCACAATACCAATTCCGCTCCAGTACGGAATTATCGCGGTATATGGGTTTTATAAAAATCCGCTTACTAACGGCGCAATAGGGTCTCATCCGCTATACGAGGCGGGAAATCAATCAATCCAATATATACATATGCCAATATGTATATATTGTTATATATAGATATATATCCTACTATATCTAATATCACATCCAATAGCAATCAAACCAGTCAATAAATAACTGCAATACAAATTTTATTTGAGTGAGAAGATCTCACCTTTGCTTTGCGATCCATTTTCCAATCCAATTTTGTTTTCTTGACTTACTTGACCTTGTATAAATAATTACACAATTCGTTAATATTCGAATTAAATCGAACTATTAAATTTCTAACTTGATATGTTTTAATTATACAATGACCTCATTTCTAACCCAGTTTCTTTTAAATAAATTTTATTAACTATAAATTTAGTTTTAACTAAAATTTCTCTTTTTAATAACTAAAATAGACAAAACAAATTTATTATTGTAAACTATTGTTTATAACAACTTAACAAATAAATTTAAAATTATATTTTTTTTATATAAACAAAATAGAATTCCCTTTTTATTTCTCTTCAAATAAATCTAATTAACCCAAAAACTAAAATTTAAACTAATACTTTTAAATTCTAAACCAATTTCTTTTTAATGGGATTATTTAACAAAAAATTAAATTTAAAACTAAATTTCTTTTAACAATTTTACTTAACCAAATTATTTCCAAAATAAACTAGCAATTTATTTTACTGTCTATATACATTCATTCTTAAATTCAAATTGAATAAAACAATAAAAAAAAATATCTTACTGTAAATTTTAACAACTTTTAAATTTCAAAATTATTTGTATTACCTTACTGTAAATTCTGAGCAACCCAGGCTCGAGACCATCCGAACCCCACTCAAATGCCAGCAACTCGGACAAAGGACCGGCCTGCCTCCTCGCGAACTCAATCGCCTGTTGTCGCGCTTCATTCCCCTACGACGAACACGCCGCTGCGCCTCGTGCGCTTGCGCCACTAGCATCGACGAGGTCACGTCGTCGTTCACGCGCCGCCTGCCACCATCATCGTCGAACTTCCATCGCGTTCGCCGAGCCCTCGCCACAGTCGAAGCCCAAATCAATCTCGCAACCGCCAGCCCCTATCTCCATCGCGATACCCAACTGCGACATCATCAGATTCAATGCCGCGAAGCCCTAGTTCTGGCCACCGCGAGACACCACAGTCCCCCTTCCTCCTCGCGCCTGTGCGCGCGCGGTCGCCTATGTCGTCGCCTGTACGCAAGAGCCTCCCCTCCTTTGATTTGATGTCGTGAACCCCTAAACCCTCGCGCGTCTCTCCCTCTGATTTGAATTCGTTTTGATTTCTCTTTTTCAAATTGAACTGGAGTATGGAGATGTCGTGGTTTTTGAAAGGAAAGGAGACGTGATAAACCAGAGAGGTATGGGTTGGTTTGCGCGATTTTAGGCACGATTCCAGGGAACAATGTGCTGATGTTATAACCCCTTTTTTTTATATTATTAAATTTAAATTCGTTTTCGATACGAATCCCAATGCGTTTACGTGTCATGTGCTCACGTACCAGCACCGAAAAATACGAAAATTGAAACTCGACAATAATTCAACGTTACGGATCCAATGGAACTGGTTTCGTCGAATTCCGAGACTGTTTGAAAAATGACTACTTTTAAATATCGATTCGAACAATATAATTTCAAAACTGAACGAATAACTGTAAACTTCAATTCTGAAGCTTCTATTATCTTCAGTGTTATCAATACGAATTTTAAAAGCTTTAGAAATATTTTTCTTCGGCTTAAAATCGAAGATACAAATTTTTATTCAGCATTCACTAGATTAAACTTTAAAGTTTAATCGCCAAATTCCAAGTTATATTCGGGATTCAAATTAAATTATCGTTCAAATATTTAAAATTAATTAAATATTCTCAATTTAATTCGTTTGAAATTCTGGGTCGTTACAAAGGCCGACTTAACAGCAGCCGATTTAAAGAAGCATACGACTTATAGAGTGTGCCGACTTAACAAGTGTGCCGGCTTAACAGGTTACCGAATTAAGGAAGGCTCCGAGTTTAGGGGGACTCCGACTTAATAGTTCGTGAGTTAAGGAACGGCTCCGACTCAAGGCTCTCACCGACTTAACCACTTAAGATCTCCGACTTAACCACTTAAGATCTCCGACTTAACAATAGGACTGACCTAAAACACACCCACTTGAAGTAAGCTCCGACTTAAGAAAGCTCCGACTTAAAAATCTACGAGATAAATGAGTCTCCGAGTTATGACCTACGTCATATGCTAAGTCGTTACCGACTTATGACTTAGCTCATTCTGGACATGTTCAAGAATAACCAGTGCAAGTGTTTTTATCTCGTTGCCGACTTAAGACCTACGACATACTCTAAGTCGGCTACGACTTAGAACTTAGAAGATTTTTTCTGTATCAGATCATACCCTATAAATACCCCCCAACATCCAACAAGAAGGGTACTTTTGGCCATTCATTTCTTCAAGCGCCGTTACTCTGTCGAAGTCTCCACTCATTCAGCAATCAAAGATCTTCAAGCATTCGAGACACTACAACAAGCTTCGAGAGGAATTCCTTACATCCAACACGGATTCATCGAGTTTCATCATCGAAGATTGAGCTAGTAGTCAAGATTGTTTCTTGTGATCAAATTGTACTGTTTTCATAAGAGATTTGTATCGATTTGTAACCAGGTTCAGTAATAAAGAGATTCAAAGTGGACGTAGGCTTAATCTCAAGCCGAACCACTATAAAGTGATGTCTTTTATTGCTTTTCTGCTAGTTTACTGCTTAAATTCTATTCCCGTCACACGGGTGGTGCTTTCACGATTCTATTACACACACCGGGTATTAGCGTTCACTTTTTAACGTTAACATTTTGGTGCTTTCACTGAGAATCCAACTCAGGCTACTACTCACCATTGCTTCACAGAAGTTTGCTGAAAGAATCTCCTACAAAACCAGAAGTCTATCAGACATAATGGCTCCTGGAAGGAAACGATGATGACCGTGACAATACTGCCACTTCTCTCTCTCCAAATCAGGCAGCTCCAAGCGTCGGTGTGACGCGACAAGAGTTAGATGCTGCTGTATCCGGACTGTACCAGCAGATTGAAACTCAGAATAATCTGATGATGGAAAAGCTGAATGCTCTATTTGGGGTGAATCAAAGACCAGTAAGTAATGAGGAAAACTTTGCTAATGCTGCTCCCAATTCCGAGGGGAGAAATATTCCTCATGGGGGATCAGGTGCTACTGAAGGGGCACCCCTCCAGGCTGAAGGATCCAGGCCGTCACTAGTTCTTCGTGAGCATTTACCTGGACAAACCCCTGAAAAGATGGCCGAGGTCTATTCTGCGAAATCTCTAAACAATGAGGAATATCTTTCTGGCATGATCAAGCAAATAATGAAAGAGAGCATGCAAAGAGATGAAGATGAGAGCGAATGGGGATTCGCACCGAGTAGAACTCCGTTTACCGAGAAGATTCTAAAGGCTGAATTTCTTAGAAAATTTGTTCCCCCCACCATTCCTGCTTATCGGGGAACAAGTGATCCAAATCAATTCTTATATAAATACGACTAGCACATGACCGGCGCAAGAGCAACTGATGAAATAAAGTGCCGATATTTCCCATTATATTTGGAAGGAGTAGCACTTCTCTGGTTTACCAAGCTTCCTGTCTGATCTGTAGATCAGTTTTCCGATCTGACCCGAAAATTCAAAGAGCAATTCAGGCTATACGCTTCAAAGGCAAAAGACATAATGTCATTGTCCAGTCTTGAACAGAATCCGGGAGAGCCTATTAAGTCATTCCTGAACCGCTTCAATATAGCTCTGGCAGAAGTCGATAACGCAGAGCCACGAATGATCTTGACCTATTTGATGCGTGCTATCGACAAATCGAGCGAATTTGGAAAATGGCTAAAGATGAATGAGCCAAATTCGCTTGAGAAATTCTACAAAAAGGCTGACGAATTTATACGCCTAGAGAATCTTTCCGCATCAGCTAAAGTTGTGACAACAGTGGTGGAAAATAATGCTACAGTTCAAAGCAAGAAAGAACCTGCAAATCAGAAAAGGGAAAGTAATGGTGGGAAGAGGCAAAAAGATCTCAAAAAGCCCCGCTTCCTTAAACCTTCAGACTTTACTCCTCTGACCGATACCCCGGAGAATATTTTCATCGCCACTAAGGATGCTGTTGAATTTCCAAAACCACCGGCCGTGAAAGTTGGGAAAAATGCTGTTCAAAGCGGAAGATTTTGCAAGTTTCACAACCAACCAGGGCATGATACCAATGAGTGCCGCCACTTGAAAAGCCTGATTGAAGAATTGTTAAGAGAGAATAAGTTGCAGCAGTACGTCAAGAGGAATAGAAAAGACCCGTCTTCATCTAACCAGGGGCAACTACCCCCAGCTCATTCATCTGGTTCAGGAGAGAGGCCTGCTGAAAAAGAAAGACCTGTTATCAATGTGATCACAGGAGGACCTCATCCAGCTGGCAGGAGTTGGGGTGAGATGGAAAGGTATGCTAGAGCTTTGAAGTATGCTCCGACTGAAGAAAGTGTCTTGATCTTGGAAGATGCTGCACCTCTAAAGCAGCAGAAGACTTTTCACGATGATATTATGTTCAGAACCAGGGATTCTATTGATGTGGAAGCTCCTACTGAGGACCCTTTAGTTGTTTCTGTCGGTATTGGGGCGGCTATTGTCAGAAGAGTTCTGGTTGATAGTGGTGCTTCGTCCAACATACTCTTTAAAAAGACATTTGACCAAATGAAAATTCCAATGACAGATGTACAAGCCTCTTCACACAAAATTGCCGGATTTACAGGAGAGCTGAAACAACCAATTGGAACGGTGGACTTGTTTGTTGAAATGGGCGAAGGGCAGAAGAAGTTGGTTCGGAAGCAAACTTTTGTAATTTTTGATGGATTCTCCGCCTATAACGCTTTCTTGGGTCGGCCTACTCTTGCTGCTTTCAGGGCCGTCCTGGCTCCATGGTGCTTAACAATGAAATTTCCTACTGATAATGGGATTGCTGTTATTAAAGGAGATCAGAACGTAGGACGAGAATGTTATCTTGTAGAACTCCAAGAGGCTAGGAAAAGAGAAATGGGGAAAGATGCGGCAGCTCCGCTCCGCATCAAGGAACCAACCCTGTAGCAACTACGGAGTGGCCCCTGTACTGGCGAACACAGCAATGCAAGAAAAGAAATGGATCCCAGGAAAGCCAGTACAGGGGAGAATAGAGTGGTACCCGTGGAGGTAACGGTACCAATATCTGTTGACTCGAAAGACCCGAACAAAGTACTCAATGTGGGTTCACAGCTAAGCATAACAGTTCAAAACACGCTGATATCATTCTTAAAAGCCAATCTAGATGTGTTCGCTTAGTGTCACGCTGATATGTGTGTGATCTCCCCGGAAATTGCTGTACATACTCTGAACATTGATCCAAAATTCACGCCAGTGAAACAGAAAAGAAGAACTCAAGGCCCAGAAAGATCGACAGCACTAAAGGAAGAAGTCGATCGGCTCATGGAGAACGGCTTTATCAGAAACTCCACTTATCCAAATTGGGTTTCAAATCCAGTATTGGTCAAGAAGGCAAATGGAAAGTGGAGAGTATGCATAGATTTCTCAGATCTAAACAAAGCATGCCCCAAAGATTGCTTCCCGCTGCCCAGAATTGATCAATTGGTGGATGGAACAGCTGGGCATGAGTTGTTATCGTTTATGGATGCTTACTCCGGATACAATCAGATTATGATGCATGAGCCGGATCAGGAAGACACAAGCTTTATTACAGATGTGGGTCTCTACTGCTACAAAGTTATGCCTTTCAGATTGAAAAATGCTGGGGCAACCTACCAAAGGCTCGTCAATGCAATGTTCAAGCCTCAGATTGGTAGAACCATGGAAGTTTATGTCGACGATATGTTGGTAAAATCAAAGAAAGCTGTAGATCACATGGGACACTTGGAGGAAATGTTCGCAATTCTTCGAAAGTACGGAATGAAGCTCAATCCATTGAAGTGTTCGTTCGGAGTAGAATCCAGGAAATTCTTGGGTTTCATTGTGAGCGCCAGGGGCATTGAAGCCAATCCTACTCAAATCACAGCTCTAAGGGAGGTCAAAGCCCCTAAAAGAAAGAAAGAAATGCAAAGTCTCAATGGAAAAGTCGCTGCTCTAAGTCGCTTCATTTCCAAAGCCACAAACAAATGCATTCCCTTCTTTGACGCTCTAAAGAAAGGAAAGAAAAATTTTGAATGGACTCCCGAATGCTAGAATGCTTTCGATGAACTAATTCATCATATGGAAACACCTCCGGTTCTCTCCAAGCCTACTGACGGTGAAGACCTTTTCATCTATTTAGCAATTTCATCTCACGCCCTCAGTGCAGCACTTGTACGGGAAGATATGAAAGTACAGCGTCCAGTCTATTACATCAGTAAACGGTTCACTGGGGCGGAGATGACTTATTCGAAGATAGAAAAGCTCGCCTATTGTTTGCTAATTGCTTCCAGGAAGTTGAGACCATACTTTCAAGCTCATCCTATCAAGGTTCTTACTGATCAACCTCTAAAGCAAGTCCTGTTTCGTCCTGAAACTTCGGGTCGTCTTTTGAAATGGAACATTGAACTTAGCCAGTATGACATCACTTACCACCCCCGAAGAGCAATCAACAGACAAGCTTTAGCAGATTTCATTGCGGAATCTACTGACAAAGGAGACAATAAGGAAGAAACAGCTGACTGCATTCCAATACAGTGGAAGTTATATGTTGACGGCTCAAGAAATGATTATTGTTCTGGGGCAGGGGTTGTACTTGAAACCCCCGAAGGACGATCATTATGTTATGCATTGAGACTGGAATTTCCTTCAACAAACAATGAAGCAGAATATGAAGCACTTATTGTCGGTTTAAAAATCACCAAGGAACTAAACATCAAAGTGTTACAGATTTTCAGCGATTCTCAGCTTATTGTTTGCCAGGTGAAGAAAGAATTTCAGGCCATAGGAGGAAATTTGCCTGCATATTTGACAAAAACTTCCGAACTCCTCAATGATTTCGATCACTATTCAATAAGCCACATACCTCGAGAGGAAAATATGAAGGCAGATTCTCTAGCAAAGTACTCAAGTTCCGGAGAAGCTCAATTACTGGGATTAGTTCCTGTAGAAGTTCTGTCAGCTCCAAGCATTGATGAAATGGATGTTGATTGGATTATGGCTATGTCTCAAGAGCATGAATCATGGATGACTCCAATCAAAGAATACCTACTCAGTGGTTCCCTGCCAGAAAGTTCTAAGGAACGTCGAAAACTATTGAGGAAAGCGTCAAGGTATATAATTCAAGATGGCCGATTATACAGACGGGGATTTTCAATGCCTCTGCTCCGATGTGTAACTAAGGAAGAAGCCAAGACAATTCTAGCCGAGATACACGGAGGAGAATGTGGAGATCATTCAGCTGGTCAAACTTTAGCCAAGAAAGTTCTCCGATATGGGTATTTCTGGCCTGACATTAACCGAGATGCTGCTATTTACTCTAGAAAGTGCGACAAATGTCAAAGATTTGCAAAAATCCCAAAAGCACCTTCCACCGAACTCACACAGATGGTCAGCCCATGGCCATTCGCCATTTGGGGGATAGATCTAATCGGACCATTACCAGTTGCCAAATCAGGAATCAAATATGCCATCGTAGCCGTTGATTATTTCACCAAGTGGGCTGAAGCTGAACCTTTGGCCACCATTACTTCTAAAAAGATGATAAATTTTGTAACGAAAAATATCATTTGCAGATATGGTGTGCCACAGAAAATAATCACAAACAACAGTACTCGGTTTGAAAGTGAAGAGTTCCAGGATTTTTGCAAACGATTCAGAATTCGGAAAAGCTTCTCAGCAGTGGCTCATCCGCAGGCAAACGGGCAAGTGGAAGCAGTAAATAAAATCATCAAGTCAACCATCAAAAAGCAACTCGAAAGAGCAAAAGGTGGTTGGGTCGATAAGCTTCCATTAGCACTATGGGCATACAGGACTACTCACAAAACTACAACTGGGCACACTCCATTTTCACTGGCATACGGATCCGAGGCAATGATTCCAGTGGAAGCAGAAGTTCCTTCACATAGAAGAGTTCATTTCAATGAAGCTGAAAATGAAAAGCTGCAACTTGAAGCACTTGATTTTCTTGATGAGAAAAGAGAAGAAGCAAGGCTCAGAGTTTCAGCTTATCAGCAAAGGATAGCCAGGCACTTCAACTCTAAAGTTCGCCAACGCAGCTTTGAGGTCGAAGACTTAGTTTTGAAAAGGATCATGACGGCAACTGGTGTGTTTGGACCAAACTGGGAAGGACCATATGCCATTGGCAGTAAACTTCTCGACGGCACTTTCGAACTCATAACTGTCGAAGGAGATCCAATTCCAAGAGCCTGGAACAGCAACCACTTACGTCCTTATTTTACTTGAAAGAAAAAGCTTTGCTCAAAATTGTAAAATAGTGATGAATGTATCAGTTGTATTGTAAAACATTGTAAATCAGTGTGAATGAATGAAAGCTATAAAGTGGATGTAGGCCCGATTCTTGGCCGAACCACTATAAATCTTGTGTTCTTTACTATTTCATAATGCCTGTTTTATTTCGATATGTAAATACTTCAAATGTATTGCTAAAATGTCGATTCAAAATTGCAGGACATTAAAACAAGGCTTGCTCGTCACAAAGCCAAGCGACCTCTATAAATCACCTGTTACGCAAATACCAAGCGACAAAAAAAATTCCAAATACAAATCCTATACAAGGAGAACTTCACATAAAAAGTTAGCGACTCCACTGTGGCAAACCTTTGTTAATTGGTTGAGATTGTCGATATGAACAGACATCCAACTAGATAACTTGCGTTTTTCCCGTGAAGTCGTTCAACAGTGAAGTCCACTTCTTCGAACACAGCAATGTAAGGAAAGAAGATGCGCTTGGAAACAATAATAAAAGATCGCTAATGAGCAGATGATGAGAGAACATTGCCAAGCAAACAAAGAAGCAGCCAAAAGGAGGTATGCTTCTCAATAAAAGGGCCGGTAAGAACCACCGAAGGGACACCTTCCCAAGCAGAAGGAATAAGGCCCTTGCTAACTGATCGTGATGCATCCGATCAGGCAGCTTGCGTCCGTCCCGTGGATCTACTTGCCCCTGAGACGCAACCTTCCTGGCACACCAACCAACCAACGCTCCTTCTCAAAGGTCAACAAATCCCTCTAACGAGGCACGCTAAAAAATGAAAGTGCTTTCCTCAATAAAAAAAAAGATTGGTGGAACCACCGGAGGGGCACCTTCCCAAGCTGAAGGAACATGGCCCTTGTTAGTTAATTGCGATCGTTTGTGCAAACGAACATCCAATCAAGCAACTTGCGTCCGCCCCGTGGATCCACTCAACCATGAGAAAGTAACTTCCAGGCAATCAAAAAGCCCTCTTCGGAGGCACAAGCCCTTTTCGGAGGCACAAGCCCTCTTCGGAGGCACATGACCTCTTCGGAGGCAAAAGCCCTTTCCCAAGGCACCACAAGCCCTCATCGGAGGCACATGACCTCTTCGGAGGCAAAAGCCCTTTCCCAAGGCACCACAAGCCCTCTTCGGAGGCACATGACCTCTTCGGAGGCAAAAGCCCTTTCCCAAGGCACCGCAAGCCCTCTTCGGAGGCACAAGCCCTCTTCGGAGGCACAAGCCCTTTTCGGAGGCACAAGACCTCTTCGGAGGCACAACTCTTTAAGAAGAGCCCTCTCCGGAGGCATGTCCCAAAATAGAATACTCGAACGAAAAGCCTTCTTTGGAAGCACAGTTCAACTCTCAAAGGAAGGATTAACTTGTTCATCTCAAAAAGTTCCTCCTAAAAAAGTTGAAATACTACAAAATTCTTTCAGAAAAGTTCATTTCACTGCATAGGAAAATTCACTTTTTAACAAATAAAAGTGATCATCCCCGAAAGTTGAAGCGTTCTTCAGAAAGAGAAAATAAAAACTCCTCCAAAGACTAGATATACTCTATTAAAAGCAGAATGATTCTTCCCTTAAAAGCGGAGTAATTATTCTCTGAAATAAGAGTATTAGTCTTGAAAAAGCTAGGAATATTGCAATGCACTTACGGTATGGGGGCAATACTATACAATTCAATTATATTAATAAAAGCAACATGCCACAAGTTCATTGCAATATCACGAAAAATAGATGTGGAATAAATGTATTTCCAAACACAGACAAAAAGTTTGTACAAGTAAAAGGAATCGTTTATTCTACACTAAAAAAGAGAAACAGATGCGTTCTCACATACACAAGAAGTTGTACAAGTAAAATTACTGTTTTATTTAGTACTATGAAAATTCTTTACATGTGCAGATATCTCAGAAAAGCAAAAGCAGGGACCGGTACCCGCACATCTCCGGTCTATACATGTAAAAAGCAAAATAAGAAGTAGAAAGTCCAGCTTGTCACTCTTTCTTTCCGCCACCCTTGGAGCCTTTGCTTGGCCTAATAGTTAATTTTGGAATCCGATGTGGACGGGACGGAGAAGGAGGAGTGGTTGGGTCTTCTTCTGTTTTGTCTTCCCCAGTCGAAGCACTTCTCTTCTTCTTCCTTATGGCACGCTTCCCCTTCCTCTTCGAAGAAGATTCGCTCCCCAGAGTAGCAAGCAATGTTGAAGGCTTCGGGTCATCATCTAGAGACTGCTCCGGGGTCTTCTCGATATCTTCAAGATCCTCCGCCTTCTGCTCCTGCGAAACAGCCGGATCGTCCAGGCCTTGAAGAGCTTTGATTTTTTCTGCCTGCGATCCCGGTTGGGAAGCAGAAGGAGGAGTAATCTGTGAAGATAGGGGGACAGCAACTGAAGGAGTGGAAACTTGTGCAGTGTTTGGTGCCTCCGCTGTAGAAGAAAAGAAGTTAAAATCAATATCTCTCGAAAATAGAGAAGGTATCGGTTCACCAAAGTTTAAGTAACAAGTAAGAAGGTCATCAAACTCGGTTAAATCAAATAACTGGTTCATTGGGCCCGGGATGACGCCAAAATTACCTGGAGGAGTTGGCTTCGCAAGGTCAATCTCAAATTTCTCGGCTTCAGTATCGTCCGGTGCCTCATCCTCAGTGGGAGTGGTTGCAGTTTCTTGGGCAATTTTAGCTGGGAGTGAAGAATGGGAGCCGGAATCCATAATGTTTACATCGGCCGAAGTGGAAGTATGAACAGGGGCAGTTAAAGGAGCTTCCTCTTTTGAAATCTCTTCTCCCAGCGATTCAGCCCGTGCTTTAGCAAGCTGCTCCTTCCCTTTAACAAGAGCGGTACGAGCCTCATCATCAAGATAGCGAGCCTCGAGTTCTGCTTCATCATAGCCGACACCTTTAAACATATCAATTGCGGCTTCCCACACCTCAGCCAGAGTGATTTCATAATCAAGACCCAGAAAAGCAAGGCTCCCACGACCCAGAACGCTGTGTAAATAAAAGTCGAATAAGGTAGAGCTGATGTTTGCTTTCGTGGCCTCATGTGATTGCTCAGCCGCTTCTTTTTCGGCAACGGCAGCAACCCGACCAGTAATAGCCTCATCACGCTCTGTCCCTGCTTTAGCGAGTCGAGACTTTAGTAACTCAATCTCCACGTTCTGGGAGGTGACTTTTTCCCGCAATTCAGCATTTTCTGTGCGATATTTCTCAGCAATGTGTTGTTCAGCGGCAAGCTTCATTTCGACATCTCTTTGTGCAGCATGTGCATCCCGCACTTGCTTCTGAAAGACTTCTTCTTTTTGAGTGTGTGATGCAGAAGAAGAGGCGAGATTTTCCTTAAGCTGCTTAACTTCAGATTCACTCCTTGCATTATCATCCGCAATGTTCGTCATCTCCGCGTCATGCTGCTTGCACCATTTATCCCATTCAGCTTTATCATTCTCCAGAGTCAGCATGTTTTCAAGATTCATGTGGTTGACTCTCTGGAGTTCATCAACAAGTTTCTGCCATTGCGACATCCTCTCAATGTTAAGCCTAACTGCATCAAGACTTTTAAGCATGTCTTACTTATCGATTGGGACCAAATCCAGGTCAAAACGCACTCCTTTTAAGCACCAGTTCGGAAACTGGCTTTGAAGTGTTGGAGGGCCGTCTTTAACCTGATATTGGGGCCTGCTGATGATCGTTTGGATATCGGTTTTCTTTAAAGGAGGAGAGCCGGCCGGAGTATCAGAAGGGATAGGAGCATCAGTTTTCTCAGAAATTACAGATGCGTCACTTGGCTTGGACCGTTTGCTTGATTCGTCAGTAATATGAGTCTTCCCCTTGTCATCATAAGACTTTCGCTTATGAGAATCGTAACTTCTGTAAGAAGAATCATATCGATCAGCGTCTCTTCTTCTCTGCCGCTACTCATAATCCCATTTTTCTTGAGCTTTCCTTTGAGCCCTTTCCTCATCTGTCGCTCTCTGGTCACCAAGATATCTCCTAAAGTCATAAGATCCACGACCTCCATGGCGCTGAAATGAGTCATAGTATGAGCCGGTACATCCCATCGGAGAATCTGAAAACGGAAAAGAAGTAAAGTTTAGAAATTTCCAGAAAGAAAGAGTAAATGATTATAAGTGCAGAAAAATCCTAAGTGTGTGCGGCGTGCGAACTACGTGTGTCAAACTACAAACCACGCTTTAGTGCGGGAACGGAGACGACAGGTGTAGAAGGCGTCGAAGTTTGTTTCAAAGAAGAAGTCGCTTCAACGACAGGAGAGTTCTCTTTTGGAATATTATCCTTGAAAAGCTCTTGAGAAGTTATCATTATGTCACTCAAGTCATCAAAGGTGTCATCATTATGATACTCAGCAGAATTCTCCTTCTCAACTTCCACATCGGTAGATTTTTCAGAAATTCGAGGATTTTCTTCCTCTTCAATAATTGGAGCAAGTGCCGGTTTGCTGGACGTTCCCGCAACACCAATAGAAGTAGAACACTTTACTAATGCAGTGTCTACAGTTGGCTCCTCTGAAGCCATCTCTTCCGTTGAAGCTGGGGCATCTGATGTCTGTGCTGGAAGATTAGAAACTTCACGAGGCTGGGTAAAGTGAGAAGAGTGTAAAAGGCCGAATTGATGTAAAAATTCGTCTGTCAATAGAAACTGGATACTCCTCTCCTCAACCGGCACCGCCATAAGCCTCTCAAAAGTCACTTTGTGACCGGGATTTCTAGAAGGAGGAGGAAGTGCTGAAATGAAAAGGGCAAAGTTAACACTCGATAACTCGAACTTCGACAAGTTCGAAAAAACATAAGAAACAGAGACAAATGATCTTACTCCCTACTCTCCAGATGGCGTAAAATCCTGGAGGACAGCGGACATAGAAAAACTGACTTAGGAAATTGTGAACACTGTCGGGGAGACCAACGATCAACTTACGATTTCTAACACTTCTCACGACTGTAATGGAAGGATGGTCTTTGTGCTTTGTAAATGTGCACAGGAAGCGAATTTCTCCAAAATTGGGAAAACGGTCCAGCGTTCTCCTAAAAAGCACACACAGTCCCAGTAGGATGGCGTAGCCATTAGGGTGTAATTGAAAAGGGGAGATAGATAGTCGGAGAAGAAGTTCTCGAAGGCAGTCATTAAATGGGGGAATAGCTCCACTCGAGCACATTTGGCGGTTAACTGCGACAAAGCCATGGGGCGGTCTATCAGCAGTATCATCTATTCCAGGGAGCAAAGCGTCAGCTTCGGCAATGCCAAACTGGGTGCATAATTGACAAAAGGCTTTATGACTCAAAGTAGTAGGAGTCCTTTCTGGAGGATCGTTTAATGGAGTAGCGATTGGAAAAACTCCTCCAGCTGGTTCCAAATCTTCGTGTTGAGATGTCATTCTACACAAGGAACTGGATGATCAAATATAAAGGTGCACGTTTCCTAAAAAATGTGAAGTGTTGTGCAGAACTAATGAAAATAACAAGTAAACACAACTGGAATTAAACTAGTCGACAACCGATCGATTATGAAATTTCAGAACTTGTTAACATTTAAAGTATAGTGTTAATGCAAACAAGTTAGTTTTATTTGACTATTACGATTTTGCTTTAATACTTCACTTGAATTGGTTATTGTATAACATTTTGTTCACGCAATTCTAATTTGATTTTTTCTTTATCAACTAATCTGTCATTCGATGTGGACAGTCAATGGCAGTATATTCGTCCCCATGTTCTGCAAATGTTGTCATTAACAGGTTGTTGATTTGTAAGATAAATGTGGCATATGGAAAGGTTCAAACAGTTAAAATTAGACAGTCTGTTCCAGTATTTCAAGTCAAGAAATTCATATCAAAAGTATGGTCCAAGTTAAAGAATGCAAGTTCAAATATTTCACTAAGTCCTATCTCGTCTACGGCTTAAGGAACGAGCTACGAGTTAAGTCAAGACATCAGTCCTTTAAGTCATGCTGTAATAAAGGATTTCAGGACAGAATGCAAAAAATCACGTCCTAGGTCGTTGACCGACTTACGACTTACGACCTACGTTAAGTCGTCAAGCGTTAAGAGGCAATTTCTGTTTATCACAAAGGCCTTAAGTCGTCCGTCTTTTCAATACACCAATTCAACACTCTCCTAACCCATTAACCCGTTAACCCATTAACCTCTTCTTCAACCAAAATCTCTCGTTCCCTCAACACATTTAATCGACAGAGTCGCCATAAAATCGATGTGATGTTATTTCATCACGAACCACGAGTCAGACAAGCTGAATCGCTGCAATCTATCGCCTCGTTCATACAGATTGTCCAAGTCCAAGACAAATCGTCTCGAATCCATCGATAATCAATTGAAACAAAGATTGCAATGGAGCATGACATAAGAAGAATAGGTCAGAAATGGGATTTGCGATTCAGTGACAGTAAAAGATTGAATGGGGAAGCCGATTTCACTTACGCAATATAATGACGAGAGTAACTGGTAATCGAGTAATTGATTTCGTCTTCAAGGATTTCGAATGCTTGTTAATGGCGGAATGAAGTAACGAGAGCAGGTGAAGGAAAAGAAGGGACGACTTAAACTATTTATATACTGGGGCAGTAGAAGATGAACCGGTACATACGAGTTACGACCTATGACTCATCTTAAGTCGTCCACAGAGCGAGCTAGGGGAATCGAAGCACACGACCTACGACTTAGGCGTGTACTTCGAGGGGCAAATGTTAATCTTCTTTTTGATTCGCGACATAACGAGTTAAAGGTGCAGCCGACTTAAGAGGAAGGCCGACTTAACAGCAGCCGATTTAAAGAAACATACGACTTATAGAGTGTGCCGACTTAACAAGTGTGCCGGCTTAACAGGTTACCGAGTTAAGGAAGGCTCCGAGTTTAGGGGGACTCCGACTTAACAGATCGCGAGTTAAGGAACGACTCCGACTCAAGGCTCTCACCGACTTAACCACTTAAGATCTCCGACTTAACCATAGGACTGACCTAAAACACACCCACTTGAAGTAAGCTCCGACTTAAGAAAGCTCCGACTTAAAAATCTACGAGATAAATGAGTCTCCGAGTTATGACCTACGACATATGCTAAGTCGTTACCGACTTATGACTTAGCTCATTCTGGACATGTTCAAGAATAACCAGTGCAAGTGTTTTTATCTCGTCGCCGACTTAAGACCTACGACATACTCTAAGTCGGCTACGACTTAGAACTTAGAAGATTTTTTCTGTATCAGATCATACCTTATAAATACCCCCCAACATCCAACAAGAAGGGGACTTTTGGCCATTCATTTCTTCAAGCGCCGTTACTCTGTCGAAGTCTCCACTCATTCAGCAATCAAAGATCTTCAAGCATTCGAGACACTACAACAAGCTTCGAGAGGAATTCCTTACATCCAACACGGATTCATCGAGTTTCATCATCGAAGATTGAGCTAGTAGTCAAGATTGTTTCTTGTGATCAAATTGTACTGTTTTCATAAGAGATTTGTATCGATTTGTAACCAGATTCAGTAATAAAGAGATTCAAAGTGGACGTAGGCTTAATCTCAAGCCGAACCACTATAAAGTGCTGTCTTTTACTGCTTTTCTGCTAGTTTACTGCTTAAATTCTGTTCCCGTCACACGGGTGGTGCTTTCACGATTCTATTACACACACCGGGTGTTAGCGTTCACTTTTTAACGTTAACAGGTTTGTTAAACAAGAATAGAAGCTTACATATCTAAACACAGTCATGCACACAATCATGCACACAGTCATTCATCTTATATTCCAACAAAAATGCATTTCTACATCCATGCAAATCACATTCAAGCTATTTTTACAATAAATCATTTCATGCACAGAGATATAAATATGATTTAGCTTCTTAAGTTAAGGTTTACTCACTTATACCGTGAAACAGAGAACACTGTTTGAAATCCAGAAAACTGGGAATGATTTTGATCTTGGTCTACTTAGTTGAACTTTGAATCTTGCTTTGCTTGAGTTTGAAATCGAAAGAGTTTGTTTCCAGATTGAAAGCTTAAAGTTTGATTTTCTTTGATTCGTAAATTCTTAATGGCAGCTTGGTTATGCTCCTACCTGAGTCTGTGACCTCCTTTGCTTGTTTTAATGAAAGAACTTTGATTTATACTATGTTCGAGTGGTATGAACCAGGCATGGATTAGTAGGTATATTTATATAGAAGATGGGGAAGTGTGTCAAGTAAGCCATAGTGCGGCTGCAGATTTTATACAGGCTGAGATCTTTTCTTTTTAAAAAGTTTTAATTTACTATTGACATTGATTATATGTTTTGTGTACTTGGATTTAAATGTTGTCTCCCCTTTTGTTTACATACATATCCATACCCTTAAGTATCATATATATTTATATCTATTCTTCCTATACTTATGTGCATTTTGTAATTATATATGTATACTCTCAATATTTATTTACTTGTATATACATATACTTTTCTACATCTCATTCCGTATGGCATATTTACATGTATATCCATTTATATACTCATATATATATTATCAACATTATAAAGCTTGCATTCATTATATACATACATTATATATATATATATATTCATTTCATCATTTTTTTATATAACATACACACAAATATTTTTACTTACCTATTTTTCTTTCCTCGTATACAAGCATTCACATTCATACAAACTTTTCCTATATTTTATAGGCATATACATACATTTATATTCTTGTATATGTATATACTTATATAGGTATATATTTCAACATCACAAGGTTGTATGTAATTATCTATACATATATTTGAGGATATGTTATCGTGATTTAAATGTTGGAGTTTGCCTATACAAAAATTTATTTTCTTTTTCATAGGATTTACCCTACCGATAGATTTCAAATTAAATATCTAATATAGTTTTTAAACCGATCCATATATGTTATAACCTAAGTTTGTATATAGTCTTTGAACCAATTTTTATATATCCATATATTTTAATTATCAAAATCTTATTTGTTCGACTTATAAATCAGTATTTCAAATGATTTAATTTAGTTAATTACCAATTAAAAACTGTTAAAAATCCGGGTCGTCACATTCCTCCCCCCTTTAGAACTTTTCGTCCTTGAAAAGGAACGAACAAGAATTTTTATTTACTGCGTATTGTAGTCAAATTATTCTTTAAACATTTTTAACTCTTTTACTCTCTTATTTCAAAATTTTAAACACTTACAAATAACATAATATAACCAAAATAGCTTTTATATCAAAATACTTTTTATAACTCGATGGTTCAATAAGTCCATCCTTGTTCTCATAGAAATTCTGTCATACGTTGATCAGACGTAGGACTGAAAATCTATAAGTACTGGGTAAACCTGTTTTCAACACCCAGTGAAAATACTTTGGAAAATAATTTTATTGAAAATATTGAAAACAGTTTCGAAAATAGAGAAAATATCTTTGGTGAGAATGCTCTGGAAATCATCACCCCCATCCATGGTCGCAGTTACATCCTGGGTTACGTTGCCATCGCAGCAAAAGTCCATGTAACTGTAGGCACTCCACGCCCCTCGATTACGCCATGGAACCCACAACAGATTGCAGTTACATTCCAGGGTTACGTTGCCATCACAGCAAAAGTCCATGTAACTGTAGGCATCAGCGCCCTCGATTTTCGCTGTCAAAAATGAAACTTCTCCACTCCCACATAGGTCACAGTCTACCGATGTAAAATCAAACGCAGACTGTTGGCTTTCAGCAGCACACACGACTTTCGCTATGTTACCATAGGTCGTAGTCTACCGATATAAAATCAAACGTAGACTGTTGGCTCTCAGCAGCACACACGACTTTCGCTATGCTATGCAGTAGATCGCAGTGACATCGAATTAAACTGTCGTCACAGCATAACCCAAATGCCTCTGTAGGCATCAGCACCCTCGACTTCCGCTACACACTATACATGATCCTCAGGAACTAGTTTTGTCCGGACTCCTTACAGGATCAACTTTAGAACCTCCCCTTAGAGGCTCAAGGCAGTACCACCCTGTGGCACTCCTGAGAAGTTCATTCAAGGGAGCGCCTTTTTTCCCAGAGCCACTTCAAATCACTTTATACTATACACATATAGTATTTTCCAAATCATACACCTAGTATGAATTTCATATAAATCTCCTTTCTCAAAATTGATTATCCCAAAATCGATAATTCACAAACTAGGCTTTCCAAATTCCAAATTTGATTTTCCTCAAAAATCAAAAGCCTTTCCAAATCCATAGGTTCCAAAAACCCTTTTCCTAAAACCATTTTCACAAAATCCTTTATATATATGTATATATATAATAATCTTGGGAAATTTTTGAAACACTTCATACTTGTGTAAATTCACTTTTATACTTCAAATATTTTCAAAACCCTTTTTCTCCTGGCAATAGATTTATTAAGGGAAGTTTACCATATATAACAAAGATATATAACTTTGTTTATTCCAAATCAAATATTCAAATTTGATTACTCTTTTATAAAATTATTTACCATATTACTTACCTCCATAAAGTAAATTTCAACCAAAGAAATATCTAATTCCATTACATTTCCCAAATATACTTTTCACTTCAAAAATCATTTTACATTTCTTATCCACAAATTCCCAATATCAATTTCATTCAAACTCGTACGATGTCCACATATCATTCGTACGCAATATCAATCTGATCGCTCACCCGATCACACAATTTCACTTCCGAACTAGTATCGTCCACCCGACTTCCTAGTGCGGACTCAGATCTGGTTTCTTGATCAGAAACCGTTATTCTCCTTGCATAGTCACAACTATGTTAGAGAATATCCAGAATCAATCAAAAATCCATATCCAGGTTCGCCGTCAAAAATCGAGCGAAAAATCCCAACTCGGATTGATAATACTATCTCGAAATTCTATGCTCGAACCTGGATCAAATCACTATTCGAATAGAATAATATACGTACACCCTACGTATTTATCTTCATTGATTATCAATTAAATCAATTTCCTTTCTATTCATCCTCACTTTGATTTTATTCACTTATTCACATTTGCCTTAATCCCCATTTGGATTATCACTTCAATTCTTATCTCAGTTGGGTATTTAATCAATAACAGTTTAAACTCCGACCCGTTTATATTTAGAAAATAGCTTGAAATTTTTAAAAAAATAAATAATTAGTTGTAATATAATTATTAGTTTGTAAAATAGCTGTAAAACAGTTAAGTAATTATAAAATAGTTATGAAATGTTAGATATTTGCAAAATAGTTGTAAATAGTAATTAGTTATAAATAATTGAAAAATAGAAATCAATTTATAATATAGTTGTAAAATTGTTAAATAGTTCCAAAAGTAATTGTAAAACAAGTTTAAGATAGTTTTAGGTTTAGAAGAAAAGTTGTATAGCAAATAGTTTGGAAAAATTGATTTATATTAAAACAATTTATTTTGAAAATAGTCCAAAGTCAAACTGTTCCACTACCCAATCTTTATCCTCATCAATTCAGTTTTTAATTTTCCACTTTCATTTAAATTGACTCAATTCCAAATTAGATAACTTCAATTTCCATTGAAATTGATTTGATCTCAATTCTAGTTGAATTAACCTCAATTCTTTCCAATTTTAAATCAAATTCCATTTGAATTTGAAACCATTTAACTTCGATTTCCTTTCAAATTTAAACCAATTCAAATTTTCTATTTGAATTTTAAACTTATCCATCTTAAACCACAATTCCCATTAATTCAAATCCAATTCAGTTTGAACTAATTCAATTTAAATCTCAATTTTAAACCATCTCGAATTATATAAATTCGAGTTAAATTTTTAAATGTTGATTTAATCCCTTAAATCAAATTAACCCTTATTTTTAACCCAACAATCTAAACAATTAAATTTTGAGTCCAAATTTCAAAACTCCATTTAAAATTTTATTCATAATAATAGATATATCCAATTTATTCCCCAATTTAAATTTTGAAACCAATGCTTAACAATTTAAATTTCCAAGTTCTTGTTGAACATTTAAAACTTAAATTCAAAGTGGTTTCATCTCCTAAATTTAAAATTTTATTTTCCTTTTTTATCTAAATAATGGATATATCACCACAATCCATTTCTTCATTCATTTAAACAAATCCAATTCACAATCTAAAGATTATAAATAATAATAGGATAATATTATCCAAATTATTTTAAAACACCCATTTTCAATTTCCAGATCTCAAACCCATTTTGAGATCTCACAAACTCCCCATTTAAATCAGCCATTTAACCTTCCAGTTAAATCCCAATTTTATCTTGAAATTTCCAATTCAGGTTGCTTATTGACTTATTTAACTTTCCCAAAGTTAAATTCAATTTACTTAATCCAGCCAACCTAACCCAATTTGAATTCCCATTTCAAATTTTAAACTTCACATTAATAATCTTATAAGTTCAAAAACTTATCGCCTTGGGTTTCACATCTCATTCCAAATTTAAAACTCAACATTTAGAGTTTATTTCAACCCATTTTTGATATTATGTATTTTCCTCATATATTCATATTATTTCCTTTACACACTAAGTTATCCTTAAATTTTAAATCACCTTTGGTTTTAGTTCAAAACAATTTTCAAACAACCCTTGTTTGCAACAAGTCCCTTTTAATCAAATAATACTTATTTATTATTTCTTTTAACATTTGAAACAATTTCAAAACTTTTCAATTTACATCCTTTCTAATTTACACGTTATTCATATCTAATGGTTACTTTCTTAAAACATTTATGTGTTTATTGGAAAACAATCATCCTATTTAAACTCAATAACCATTTATTTTCTGGTTTGAACACAATTCTAATTCATCTTATTTGTGTAGTTCATTTTATCCAATCCTTATTTGGATATGTATATATATTACTTAATTTCTTATTTGATAACCAATTATTGTTTTATAAATATATATAATATAAGCTTTTATAAAAATCATTCATTAAAACCATTTTTAAAATCTTTATATAAGAAAATAACAAGTACGCTCTCATATATATATATATATATATATATATATATATATACACTCAACCCATCCTAGGGTAATACTAACCATATCCCTGATGAGTAAACCCACCAGAGCCAAGGTTATCGCTTAACCTTTGCTCTGATACCAAATGTAACGACCCGAAATTTTCGATCCCGAAAATTCCAGATAGTTAGTAAAAGAAGAAAAGAGATAGAAGAAGAAACATAAAACAAGTCACAGAATCTTACATTCGCAGCGGATGAAATATAATATCAAATAATAACAGTTATACAAAAGAATACTATATCCGTCAATTACATTTAATACATCAGAGTTACACTCATACACAAACATTGGACATATACAAATCGCATGTCTCAGATAAACAGAAATAATATCACAGCGGTAACACTCCATACGTTCCTGCCATCCAGCTCGCCTCTTGAGCTCCAAAACGTCCTTACCTGAAAATCTGTAATACTCGGTCCGACCCGAGCATTACATTAAAGTAACACCCGAGTCAGGCTGGAAACCAGCGTGAGTAAACTCATCTAACATGGAATACAAAAGCATACAACTTATATAATCCGGGGGTAACTTGTACCAATTTACAACTTCACAAGTTGATATAGACATCGCTTATTTCACGCATCCATTTCTAAGTACCAAAACTTAGATTAAATGGTCCAATTTACTTAAATCATTCCATACCAGCCTATTAATTACATATCAATTTATAAGAATTGAAGTGGTTTCGGGTATTTACTAATACCCGACTCCGATCTCTTCGAATCCAATGCCATCTTAACCCAAGTTATCCAATTAAATACAATTCGACTTTAATTACCGGATAACACTTTTACACAGCAATTCATAATTGATAGATTGTACATCATATCACAAAGCAATTCATATCAGAGATATCAACCCACCCAAGGCACTTATCATCATGAAATTGTTCATAAGCAAGATTGATTACTTTCATTAATTACATTAATTAATGATCCTCTAATTATTAGTTAATTATTCTTACATTTCATTAAATAATTCCTTTAACTTAATTACGTTCATTAATAAACCTTGATTTATCACCATCAGTAATAAACTTTCCTTAATTACTTCATCAATTGAACCAACTCCTTGATTAATTATATTAATTAATCCTTCCATTACACTGAGTATCATCACTTTACTTTCTACCTTAATTAATCTCCCTTGATTAATTATTCTTAATTACACCAAGTAATTGTCTTTTAATTATCCTTTTTAATTAATTCACACTTGATTTACTACTCTTTAATTAATCATTCTTGATCAATTACTCTTTGATTACATTTTTAATTAAACCTTAATTATAGATTAATTATTCTGTAATTATTAATTACCAATTAAATTATTTATTTCCATTAATTAATGATTACTTCATTAATTAAATTTCGTTTTAATTAACTACCTTAACAAGTAATTAATCTCATTATTAAAATATCTTAATCCAATTAATTAACCATTAACCAAGTAAATTAAACCTTTAATTACTTATATAAATAAATTCTTCATTCAATAACACTAAGTGATTAACCCTTAATCAATTTCACTTAATCACTTTCATAAAGTAATTAACCAATTCTTGAAAATCATTTACTTCATAAGTAAAACTTGGTTTACTTTTGTTTAAAACCTTTAACTTCATGTACAAATTTCTTAAAGCCTGCTCAACAAAACTCGAGCAAAAACTCTCGTTCTTCCCGAAGCAACACGCTACCACCCACGAATCTCCCCGATGAAACGCGAGCAAAACTCCACATCTCTCTGCTTCGAGCCATGCCATCGTTTCCCCGAGTTGAAACCCGAGTCTACATCTTCTTCTCCAAACCTCACAAACCCAGACACGAAAATGTGCACATGCACGTGCACATGCCACTCGATCGTTTCTGACCAACCCTGCCGCCTTTGTCAAGTCGACGACGACCCCCAATAACCTTCTGACCACCTAGCTTGACCATTCCCCTCGCGAATCAAAATCGAATGAGTCGACCTAAAGTTGGAAACAACCCAATTTGACAAAACCCCTTGCCGACGATGAACTCGACCACCGGAGCTCATGCTACCACGTCCAGAGTCGCATCACGTCACCGTGCTACGCTCCTAACCCTCGCGATCTAGTCCGATGATCCAAAGATGACGCAAAAGTCTCAACTAACTCCTCGACCCAAACCAGGCTTCGAACCCTAGTACGACATCCCCTGACCACCACAGTGACGTAGAAATACTCCGAGTATTTTTCCCACGACCCTCGAGTCTCGAGCCTCCTCATGCCTCAGTCACGGCCACTATCATCACGCCGTTCATCGATAATCGACGAATACCCAAATTCTGATTAACTCGGAATATCTCATCATACACATACTTTAAAATCATGAAATTACTATCTAAATTTAACATTTTCTAACACAAATCTAGTTCTATAATCAAATTCTGAAATTAAGATATTTAATTTTTAACTTATATTTAGATCATCACTGTATCTTTTCCATTCCAGTGAAATAACTTACTGATTATTCTTATAAATATTTTTAAAAATAACATCCGGTTAATACAAACATATTTCCTTTATACATCATAACCTATAAGAGATTGAGTGAAGAGATTTGGATTTTTTTTTGAATTGGTTTTGGGTCTGTTAAACAAGAACAGAAGCTTACATATCTAAACACAGTCATGCACACAGTCATTCATCTTATATTCCAACAAAAATGCATTTCTACATCCTTGCAAATCATATTCAAGCTATTTTTACAATAAATCATTTCATGCATAGAGATATAAATATGATTTTGCTTCATAAGTTAAGGTTTACTCACTTATACCATGGAACAGAAAATACTGTTTGAAATCCAGAAAACTGGGAATGATTTTGATCTTGGTCTACTTAGTTGAACTTTGAATCTTGCTTTGGTTGAGTTTGAAATCGAAAGAGTTTGTTTCCAGATTGAAAGCTTAAAGTTTGATTTTCTTTG
Organism: Allium fistulosum; assembly: GCA_030737815.1. Classification (NCBI taxonomy): domain Eukaryota; kingdom Viridiplantae; phylum Streptophyta; class Magnoliopsida; order Asparagales; family Amaryllidaceae; genus Allium; species Allium fistulosum. Next base: position 1,393,232,823 of record CM060902.1, read on the forward strand.
ATTCGTAAATTCTAAATGGAAGCTTGGTTATGCTCCTGCCTGAGTTTGTGACCTCCTTTGCTTGTTTTAATGAAAGAACTTTGCTTTATACTATGTTCGAGTGGTATGAACCAGGCAGGGATTAGTAGGTATATTTTTATAGAAGAGGGGGAAGTGTGTCAAGTAAGCCATAGTGTGGCTGCAGATTTTTTACATGTTGAGATCTTTTCTTTTTAAAAAGTTTTGATTTACTATTGACATTGATTATATGTTTTGTGTACTTGGATTTAAATGTTGTCTCCCCTTTGTTTACATACATATCCATACCCTTAAGTATCATATATATTTATATCTATTCTTCCTATACTTATGTGCATTTTGTAATTATATATGTATACTCTCAATATTTATGTACTTGTATATACATATACTTTTCTATATCTCATTCCGTATGGCATATTTACATGTATATCCATTTATATACTCATATATATATATATTATCAACATTATAAAGCTTGCATTCATTATATACATACATTATATATATATATTCATTTCATCATTTTTTTATATAACATACACACAAATATTTTTACTTACCTATTTTTCTTTCCTCGTATACAAGCATTCACATTCATACAAACTTTTCCTATATTTTATAGGCATATACATACATTTATATTCTTGTATATGTATATACTTATATAGGTATATATTTCAACATCACAAGGTTGTATGTAATTATCTATACATATATTTGAGGATATGTTGTAACGACCCGCCATTCATTCCACAGAATAACGCATCATTAATAAGAAAGAAAGGGATAGAAAAGAGAAAAGAAGAGAAGAGAGAAAGAAACAACATCAGAATCTCAACAGCGGAACGAATAAATTATATTAATAACATAAACTATTACATAGTATACAACACTTATCAGAGTTATACAGCTTATACATCACATACTAGAGAGTTATAAACACCTATCTAGACATTACAACTCAATACAATACAAGACACTATCACAGATCAACACAGCGGAACACTATATATCTACGAACGCTGAAGCCTCCTGCTCCATTGCTCCTCCAGAAAACTCGTCAAAGTTAAACCTGAATCCCTTGGCTACTCGTAAAAATTTGAGTACCCAAGAGTTTATAAAACAGAAAATAAATACTTGGGTCAGACATGGGTCTGGTGTGAGTAACAGGTTAAAGTTGCTTAACTTTGAAAACCATTTGGAAAGAAAAAGTATCTCGTAAGACTTCCCGCACATAAATACGAAAAAGTTTTTATCTTACGATAACCAAAACATTGATAGGAAATCCAGTTATATTATAATAGGTCTAGGGTTTTCAAATAAATAAGAAATAGCTGAAATTGTTACATTATTAAATTCCAGCATACTAGCCAACAAAGTGGGTTATACAATCAAGTCCGTTATCACTTATTGGAAATTGGATTCCATACAATGGCAGGGCTACCGCGGTACCGCCCATCACAGTACGGGGCCTAGATCACCGTACCGAGGATTACTCCCAATCCCCTGCAACACAAAGCCGGAACCATCCCTTACTGGATAATTCCGAACAAGACAACCCCGTAGTTGTTTGCAACCAACTGCCCACTAAGCTGAATAATAAGAAGGGACTTCTAGACAGGGATATATCTCGCTCTCAGTGGGCGCTACCAACGAAGCCTTGCTGCACCTCCCCTATTTTAGCCATTCTCGGTTGATGAGGCTTGAGGCTACGATTACCTTTAATCAGAACACATCACTTAGAATGCTCATCGTCCACCTGACGATGTTATGAAAGCATTCAATCCATACAAGTTCGTTCCGGGTTCGAACGAAACCGAAGGCATTATCTCGTTACACTCATTTTTGGAATCACCCTCAATGTTAACAACAATAACCCTTGCACTCTGAATCTTCACCTTCACTTGAGATTCACGACCTATCGTTAATTTGGATCGATGTGGTATTCAGATATCCAAATCTGGAAACCCGATCCCGGTCTCATCGAAATCCAAAACGTATCTTTTAAGGCCAAGTTGTTTTAAAGTTAAAACAATTCAATTATTTATCTATATACACAGAGATAGATAATTCACAATAGATAATCCATATTATCATCACAAACAGATAATTCACATTATCATTACAATTCAACTAAACATCCATATCACAGATCAGCACATATCTCATCAGAGATATCAAACAATGCAAAGCATTCAATATTATTTATCCATCCCTAAGTAATGATTTATCATCTCTAATTAATTTAAAGTGAATTAAATTAATTACTTCATTCTATAAATCCTGCTTACTTAATCATTAATTAAACCAATTAATTAATCATATTCTAAGTATCCATCTTAATTAATCATTCCTGATTAATTATCCTTTAATTACTTTAAGTAATTAATCCTTAATTAATTTCACAAATTAATTATCTTAAACCATTACAGTAATTAATCTTAATTACTTCATTAATTAATTAACTATACTTAATTACATTAATCCTTAATTAATTACAATTAATTAATTACTTTAATCACTTATTATTGATTAATTAGTTTAAATTAATCAACCCTTAATTACATTTTTAATTATTAATTTATGATCCTTAATTATTTCTTTAATTAATTACTCCATTTAAATTTAATTACATTTAATAATTAATCTTTAATTAGTCACATTTATTAATCACCTTTGATTAATCTCATTTAGTAATTAACTACCCTTAATTACTTCATTACATAAATTAATTACTCCTAAATTAATTATCTTTTAATTAATCCCTTGATTAATTATATAAAGTAATTAAACTCTAATTACTTCATTATCTTTATTCAATTACATCCAGTAATTACCTTTAAATTATTTCCTAAATAATTACACTTCATTAATTACATTTAAGTAATTATACTTAACCAATTTCTTATTAATTAATAATCTAATTGATTATCAAAATTAATCATATTAATTAATTATTTAATAATCCCTAATTAATGATCTCTCATTAACTATTACCAATTCTTTAATTACTTCCTTTAAGTAATTAAGCTTAATCAACTATTATTAATTACAAATTAATGAATTCTTAATTACCAATTAATTACTCTCTATTTACTTAATTAATTTCTTAATTAACCTTTAAATCACTTGATTAATTAATTTCTAATCATTTATTAATAATTTATACTTATCTAATTAAATGATTCTTAATTTAAAATTAATTACCCCTTAATTTATTTACTTATAATCCTAATTATTTAATTAATTAACACTAAATCATTAATTAATTAAATTATTAAATTACCCTTTAATTACCTTATTAATTTAATGAATCCTAAATCATTAAACCTTAATTAATCTCTAAATTAAAGTATTAACTTTTATAACTACTTTAATTATTATTAACAAAAGCTTTGAAATCTTTTTACCTTTAAATCTTTCTTTTATTTCATTTCAATTTAAAGATTTAAAATAAATTTCAAATTTAACTTTAACGAAATTTAAATCAAATCTACAAAACCTTTTTAATCCAAATGTTAAAGTAACCCTTAACATTCATAAAAGAAATTTATAAAATTTTTAAACCCATTTCATTTAAATTCAAACCTTTTTAAATTATTCTTTAAACATTTAAAGTTGTTTAAACATTTAAATAAAAAATTATTTATTTCACAACTGGAATTCAAGTTTAAATTTGAATCCACACCTAAAGATTTGATTTTAAACTTTGTTTAAATTTCTGTTTCAAATTTTAAATCAATTTTAAAATTTTAAAAACAAACAGGCTTTAAACCTGTAACAACTCAATTTACCCGAGCCTTATCTAAAATGCTTCGAGTCGAAACCCTCCACGCTTCGAGTCACTCACGCAAACTTCTCGAGTACCACTCCTCTGTTATACCCAAACTCACCAGTATCCAAATCATCACCGTGCACATGCACGGTGACGCTGCTCCACTTCGATCACCGCCGATGATATCCTCAAGTCGACATTCACCCTCGCACCTAACCACGATCTTCAAATCATTGATTCTTCCTCGAATTTGAATTCGAGCATCCAAGCTCAAGTCTGGAACCAGAAGTGCAACCAGAAAAACTCCTCGAACTCACAACGCCGATCACCAGAGCACCTACGCTTCCAGGCTCACCTTCGCCATCCTCCAAGCTTCCAATCCCTAGAGTTCTGATGAACTCGATCCATTCTAGATGACGTGGTAAACAAATCCCCGATCACCACAAAAACTAGGGCTACGACCTTCCTTGATCAACCACCACCTCCACAGTTCTCTAAACCCCTCACTGCCATTTTTCCCATACTCTCCGTTCATCACTCTACCTCCAGAAAGAACCCTGACCTCTCCGACCATCGAGATCACCAGAGGCAACCCAAATACCCAAACTGATCGAACTAGAACTGCTCCTACAATTTAATTCTAAAAATTGTGATTTCACCTCTAAAAATCATAATTTTGGATAGGGTTTCAGATCATAAATCTGAGTTGATGAATTAAGGTGTTTGAATTTTTAGTTATCTTGAGCTTGCTCTGTTATTTTTTTTAGTTTCCAGAGACATTCAAGTTAAATTTTAACTTAATTAAAATTTTAAACATTAGTCTATGATTAAATAAACAAATTTTGTTTATAATTTAAATCCTAACAGAAACTAGATCAAGAGATAGTAATTTTTGAATCAAAAATTTTGAGCCTGGAAACTAAAACAGATAAACATCCAAACACATAGCAAATGCACACAACCAAATATTCATATACATACATGCACAGAGATATACTTAAAAATGCATTCACAAAACATACTTGATTTCAGAGGTAAACTTGCAACATATTTATATACCTAAACTATTTAAGTTGTGATGTTACTCACCAGTTTTTAAAAAGCAGAGTCTTGATTTTTTTCTGGGATTTGAAAACTGAATTGCTTGGATTTTTAAGACTGGAAACCTTTGAATTTGAAAAAGCTTTTGATTTTCTTTGAAACTTTGTGTTGCCTTTTTGCTTCTTCGATTTAAAACTTTAAACTTGATTGCTTGCTAAAGAAACTTGCATGTAGAGGTGACTTGTTTGACATGCTTCCAGATTTGAATAAGAAATTGCAGGCTTAAACTTTGATTTGGAAATGTATTACAGGTTTTAGTTGATTTTTCTGGTTTTTGAGAGGAGGATTGAGATACATATTTTTGTTTTGAGAATTTGTTTGATTACTGATTGTTTTTGAGAGGAGGATTTTGATTTCAGATATGTTTATGAGAATTTTGTTTACAGGCTGAAGTTTCTTTTCTATTTCAGTTTAGATCTGAGATTACTAAATTTTCTTTGCTTTTGAATTTGCCAAAGAGATAGATAGAGAGAAGTATATGTATTTAGGCTGAAAATCATTAAAGAAAAATAAAAGAAAAATTAATCTAAAAATGCCACTTGTTTTAGAATTCAACACTTGTCATATATCTTTGTTCATAAATTTACACATGTCTCTTTAATTAATTAGTATTTATTTTAAATGTAAATAAAAAGCCTTTTCTTTATTTATTTAAATGCTTATCTATTTATAAATTACTTTTAAAGAAAATAAAATCAATTATATATATAAATAAAAGTTTATACATATATTTTAAAATCCAAAACAATTTATAACAACACATTCGATTTCTTTAAAATCTATTTATCCATATATAAAACAATATATTAATAATATTGTTTGAAACTAACAAATTGTAAATTTTAAATAATTTATAAAAGAGATTACAAATTACTACTATTACTAAATGAATTAACATATCATATGTAAATTGTATTTTAAACTTATATATATATATATATATATATATATTCTTAAATCATATTTATTAAGCAATATTTAAAAAGAAAATAAAATAAACCTTATTATTAATCTTATTTAAAACCATATAGTTATTTGTTTAAACAGCTTTGAAAAGCTTAATATTAAATAATCATAATTTCCGAATTATAAAAATGTATATATATTAGAAATTTAAAAACAAGATTTTATTTATTTATTAAATTTCAAACCAAAGCTTATCTTTTTACAATATATACACACATATATATACATTATAAATAGAAATCATTTTATTAATTTTTAAAAGATAAAATTCACTAATCATATATTTATTTAATTGGATTATTAAATCAATTCAAATTTTATTATCACAGATTATCAAATTGATATTGCCCATAAATTCCAGGATATCACATATGTTATCGTGATTTAAATGTTGGAGTTTGCCTATATAAAAATTTATTTTCTTTTTCATAGGATTTACCCTACCCATAGATTTCAAATTAAATATCTAATATAGTTTTTAAACCGATCCATATATGTTATAACCTAAGTTTGTATATAGTGTTTGAACCAATTTTTATATATCCAGATATTTTAATTATCAGAATCGTATTTGTTCGACTTATAAATCAGTATTTCAAATGATTTAATTTAGTTAATTACCAATTAACAACCGTTAAAAATCCGGGTCGTCACATAAGAGCTCAACCCCCATCCATGTACTTTGCTTTACACCTCATTCTTTCCTTACTTAGCCCTTAAGGCTTTCCAAATACCCCTCCTCCAAAATATATTCTTATGACATCATCCGAAGTATTTAGTTAACCATTTCACAAAAAATATTATCGGTAGCTAATTAATGATACATTAGTATATTAGGCAGGAACAACAAGTTCGAGCAACTTCTATCAAGTAAAAAGCCGTTTATTAATAAAACGATTTTCTGTACACTATCGATATTTCTTCGAACTTTCTATTTTGTAAATAACTTTTTAGAAAAAGTTTGTCATCATTAGTTATTAATTAAAAGGGGGTTAAAACGGTTATAAAATCATTTTAATCACATTCAATGTTCGAATATTTAAATAATTCAGATATTTAAATATGAAATGTTTGAAATTCTATGTCATTGCAGTTACCCCATTGAACAAAAGAAGGAAGGACAAGTAGTGAAGGCATTTGCTTTGGAGGTGATTCCAATTTGCAGTATTGGACCTTCTCCTAACAATAAAGGGAAGCAGATTGTCATGAAAGGTGTGTTACCTTTATCTAGATTTCCTATTAGAATTCTATTTGATACCAATGCATCACATTCATTCATTAGTCATGCATTAGTGGAAAAGTTAAGCCTTAGACCCCAAATTATCCATGATTCTATTTCAATATCAAATCCTGTTAAGGGGATCGACCCATCTATCCTTTGTTTTCCAAAATCTAAAGTCGGGCATAAATTGTGTGGTGTTCCTTTATAAAGCATATGTGCTTAGCTTCTTGAAGTATGGATTAATTTTAGGAATGGACTGGATGACACGCTACAGGGTAGTTTTGGATTATGATAGGAGAGCTGCATGATTTAGAAAGGATGGAGTGAAGGACCTTATTGTTTGTTGTAGGCCTAATAATTCCATGATGACTACTTACCCGAGTACTCTTGGTATGTCATGGGACGATCTATCTTCAATCCCCATAATGCAAGATTTTCCAGAAGACTTTGCTAAACTTTCTGATCTTTCTTCCTAAAGAGAAAACGAGTTTAGAATTGATCTCGTTAAAGATGCTAGGCTTGTGGTATTGCCACTTAGACATATTGACCCAAAAGAAATGAGGGAATTAGATAAGCAAGTCTTGGAGTTATTAGGGAAAGGCTTTTTTCGAAGAAGAATTTTTGAGTGAGGAGCGCCTGTCGTCTTTGCCAGTAAAGGCGATGCTTCCTTTAGTCTATGTGTCGATCGTGTGTTGATGCAATATGGTAGGCTTGGTTGTGTACATGGGTTAGACCGTACCAATGACCATTTGATTTGTGCTTGGCTTTGTACGTGGGTTATACTATGTCATTGACTATTGTAATTGTGTTTGACCAAGACCGTGTTTCACAGATCGACTTTATTTGCTATATCGTCCGACTAACTTATTGTTGCAAGTGAAACAGAACTAAGGTGTAATGGTTGACTAGACATTCATCACTCACCAGATTGTTATCTAACCTCCACTATGTTTTCCTTTTTTGTTTCATCGCTACGTTGATGGAGTTCGAACTACGTCAAGTAACGTTTAAAGTTATAGATGATGATGATGTTACTTTTGTATATAGACATGTATATAAATAACCATCTAACGTTTTATGGATTTATGTGCGTATCTGGTTTGGATTGGATTGTATTTAGATTATGTACATACCTTGGATGTATTGGTTTCAAATAAAGTAATATTTGGTTATATTATATGTTGTGTTACCTTCTGTTGTGAGTTCAGAAAGAGATAGGCAAAATATATTTGTTGTTCCGTCTCTTGTTATCAATCACTAATGACACGTCGTTTTTGGCTTTCCGGGTTTATGCATCATGAATTATGTTAATTCAGAGGGTCAAAAATGGACAGTTTTTAAAGTAGGAGTGTACAGGACTTTTTCATAGTGACGAATGTTATATTGATAGGACTTTTGAGCTTGGTGCTAAGATTGATGAAAAACTTCAAGGGGACTTGATTTTAGGCTCACTGTCTCTACAGTTTGAGCCATTCATATTGAATTTCAATATGAACCAAATGAAAGGGAGCCTTGTTGAGGTACTCAATATGTTAAGCTGAAGGCTTATTTAGAGGTTAAGGTACAGTGTTTTCATTGAAAAGGAAAACTTCATCTTTGAAAAGTTTAAAGAAAAAAAAGCAAGGTGGTAAGAAAGGTAAGGGTAGTGCCCATAATGATAACGATGAATTTCACCACTGTTATGAGGCGGGGTACTGCAAAAGGAACTGGGTAGAATATCCAAATACAGTAAGAGAGAAAGGAATTGTATTCCTCAGCTCTTAAAGGTTTGTATATGATTCAAAACTATTGGGTTTTAGATACTGGATCTGAAAATCAAATTTGTAATTCGATACAGGGGTTTAGGAGTAGACGATCCATAAAAAAGCAGGAAATAAGCATTTAAGTTGCTGATGGATCTATGGTAGATGCAACTACTTTCATTTACATTTGTCTAGTGGACATGTTATTTTTATGAATAATTGTTATTATGTACCAAACTTTATTTGTAGAATAATTTCAATGTCCAGGTTAGCTGAGACTAAATATCATTTTATTTGTAGTACCAACATTATGAAAATTGTGTTTAATGGAAACATGATTTGCAATATTGTTTTGGATAATGGCAATTATGTTCTTAATTTTAAACATGTATTGCTATTAATAATTCTGTTGTTGTTAATGCTAAAGATAATTATTTATGACACTTTTGGGTAGGTCACATTAGTGACAAGAGACTTCACAAATTGAAAACCTAAGGTTTTCTCCCATCTTTTGATTATGTGTAACGACTCGAAATTTTTTAACTATTTTTATAACATAACTAATTGAAATTTTATGGAAATTTAAACAATTAAATTTGACAATGAAAATTTGATAGTTGGAGAACGTCTATTTAAATGTAGCAAGTGTCAGATTTTTGCTGAAAATATAAAAGTTATTTCTGTTGTGTAATTTTCAATTTAAAATTAAAATTAGTTAATTTGATGAAAATATAAAATATTTTTGAAATCTGAATAATTTTAGATAATAAAAAAAAAGTTTTACATTTTCTGAGTGTGATGTCATATTTCGTTTCTCCAAATTTGGACTGCTCTGACACATTTTATCTAATTTTCAGTGAATTATCAGCATTTTTGCAGCGAAAACATCGACTTCTGATAGGATGATCGTATCACAAATATCTGTGTACCATTCTGTTCGTATCGTCATGCTGATCTCTACAGTATATTCATTTGTGTGTTTCGGCGCCCGGTACGCAGCGAAATCTACGAAACAGTTAGCCGTATCAGTTCCCGATTGAGCATTTTGGGTTCTGTGTCATTTCATTAGTCTCGGTTGAAAATCTAACAACCATTTACTTTCAATATTCCTAGAAATTCAACCTGTTACTTCTGTTATCCCATCTATTCATCATAATTTTTGGTTCGTTCCATTTCTATTGGTTCGATTTAAATGTTTCATCTTATTTGTTCTGTCACTTGATATTAAAAAAGAAAAGAAAAAAAGAGTTCATATATTCTGAACTGTCCCCCTCCCTTTACCTTCTTCTTCATGCCGCCTCTCTCTTAACCCAGGCCTTTCCCTTTCAATCTCGCACAGGTATCCTTGCAACACAGCCGATCCAAACTCCATCACCGACCACTTTTTCCCATCGACAACCGACATCTCCTTCCATGTCACAACAGATCCACCTCAAATCTCCCCATCTCCAGTTCGTCCACCCTCAGCCATTTTTCACCCTCCAGATCAACGTATGTCCCCTTAACTCACGTGCAGCCCATCATCTCCTTCCTCTAACCAAGTGCGTCCACCTGCAGCCCCTCACCTTGCCGAAGTCAGTCTCCATGTGTGCAAATTCCTCCACCGAAAGCCCTTTTCACCTCCGACCCTCTCACCTCCAGACCACGGCAACCACTCCACCTCTGCCAAGTCAAACCTACCTCCGTCCCACTCGGCCCTCTCCGGCAGCTCTCCACCACACATCACTAAATAGCCGCACTTGTAGCCAAATGTGGCATCCTCTCCATGCAAAATATGTAGCCTGTTTATGCCTAAAAAAACTGCTCATCTCCCTGGAGCATTGCTCATCACTTCCCATCCTTCTTTTGTTGTGACCATCACCTTCCACAACCGCCACTGCTCTCCGCTTTCCACTACCACAGAGCCTCTCCTCATCACCAGCTTTCGACGTGATGAACAACCTAGTAGTCTTTCCCTCTCGCTGAAGCTTCTCGTCCCATCTCCCTGCTCTTTAAATATCTTCTTGCTTTTCAATATATATATATATATAACGTTTATAATATTTCAATCAGGTCTTGCTTTTCAAGATATATTATATATATAGGTATTTTGATTTTGAAATGTATTTAGATTTTAGAATATACATATAGATATCTTGATCTAAAATATCTTTAGATATGTTGATGTTGTTTGATGTGTTTAAGAGACAACGATTTTAAATATATATATATATATAAAGATTTTGATGTAATATCTATATGTGTTTAAAATTTAATATTGATTTTCAAATATATATATACACACACACACACACACACATATATATATATATATATATATATATATATATTATAAAGATTTTTATTTTTGAATACGTGTTTTAAATGTTAGATTTCTAAATATATAGCTATATTTATTTGTCTCATCGGATCTATCAAGTTCAAGATCATGCCAGCTTCGCTTTGCTTTGCTTTGGATTTGCCGTAGAGTTTTTGATTCAAAATTCATAGATTGTCGTGTTGTCTATTTTTCTCTAGCCTCGAAAGGTGAGCAATCACTCACGATTAACATTCTTATATTTAGTAAATCTATTCCACATGAAATGACGACTGAATATGCTTTTAAATTTGAATTGTTAAGTTATTTAATTGTTAATGATGATATGCCATTATCTGCAACTGTTTACCCATGAGATATGACACCATAACCTGCTGTATATATTATATTTAAATTTGTTACTGATGATATATGCCTGTTATTAATATGTTATATTATTATCATATTTTTTTTCCCTCTGCAAGTTCCCTGTTAGTTTAGAATTCCCTATGGGTTGAAATGATATATACCCGAACGATATTATGATTAGGGGAAATCGTTATGGGTTGAAATGATAAATCCAGGCGATTTTCATTGATTTTGAAATTTTGGGATTGCGGGTTGAAATGATATATATTCGTAAATATTTAATTTGCAGATTGAAATGATAAATTTCCGTATCACTTAACCATAGGATAGAAAATTATATACGGACACCGTTAGTCTATATTGTGAAAATGATTTTCAAAGTTTCAAAGGAAATATATGGGTTTTAATGAATATTGATTTTAAAAAATATAATATATAAATGATATTTTATATTTGTATAAAATTTAGATTTTTGAAATAATATGATTTGGAAATTTTAATTTATAAGTTAGTTTTGGAAAATATAAATTTTAAGATTTTACTTATATTTTTATTGTTTTAAAAATATATATAAAATAAAATTTAATATAAAATAAATTTAATAATAAGATCTAAAGGTAAGCAATCACTCACGATTAACCTTCTTATATTTAATAAATCTAATCCACATGAAATGACGATTGAAATATGCTATTAAATTTGAATTGTTAAGTTATTTTAATTGTTAATGATGATATGCCATTATCTGCAACTATTTACTCATGACATATGACACCATAACCTGTTGTATATATTATATTCAAATTTGTTACTGATGATATATTCCTGTTATTGATATGTTATATTATTATCATATTTGTTCTCACTCTGCAAGTTCCCTGTTAGTTTAGAATTCCCTATGGGTTGAAATGATACATACCCGAACGATATTATAGATTAGGGGAAAATCGTTATGGGTTGAAATGATAAACCCAAGCAATTTTCATTGATTTTGAAATTTTGGGATTGTGGGTTGAAATGATATATATCCGTAAATATTTAATTTGCGGATTGAAATGATAAATATCCGCATCACTTAATCATAGGATAGAAAATTATATACGGACACCGTTGGTCTATATTGTGAAAATGATTTCCAAAGTTTGAAAGGAAATAGTTTTAATGAATATTGATTTTTAAAAATATAATAAATAAATGTTATCTTATATTTGTATAAAATTTATATTTTTAAAATAATATGTTTTGGAAATTTTAATTTATAAGTTAGTTTTGGAAAATATATATTTTAAAATTTTACTTATAATTTTACTATTTTAAAAATATATAAAATAAGTTTTAATATAAAATAAATTTAATAATAAGATCTAATTTAATAAAATTTAATTCAATTAGTATATAATATGTTTAAGCATTTATTTAAATTTATATTAATATTTTAAAATATAAATATTTTATAACTTAAAAAAATAGAGGTCGGGAAGATAAATTAATGTTGACTTGGAATTTAAATTGCTTAATAATTGAATTTAAATAAGAATTTATTTGAACTCATTGATTTTAAGATTTTGAAAGGTATGATTTATAACTTGATTTGATAAAATGTGATTAAATGAATATTCCCAACTTTAAATAAAACTAAGACTGAATATTTAATATTGATTCAAATTTATAAATTGAGATTTTATTTAATTGTTATTAAAAGGATTAAGTGAATATTTTCCAATTTGAATAAAAATTAAGGTTAAATGTTGAAATATAAATGAAACTTGTATTGTTAATGTTGGATATTTAAAGTTTGAATCTTATTAGAATTGAAGTGATAGTTCAAACCGTGATTTGAAATCGATAAAAATTGAAATGGTTTATTGAGAATTTGAATTGAACTTTAACCTTTTGAATTGAATTGTTATTGTTGAATTGGTATTGATTTAAATTGAATTTTGGAATTTAAGTTGATTTGAATCAATTTTTGAAATTGGAGGAAACTAATTTTATTATATAAAGTATTTTAAATATATATAAAGTATTTTTAATATATGAACTATTTTAATTTATAACCTATTTTTAAATACAAACTATTTTTAATTTATAACTATTTGAAAAAATATATATAAAACTATTTTCAATGTTTAAACTATGTAAGTTGGAACTATTATGATCAGATTTAATGGATTTAAATACTAGTGTTTTGATATGATGGTTTAAACTATTTGTGAATATGATTTCGAAAGTAATGTGATTTCGGAAGTGAATATGATTTCGGAAGCGATATGTTTTTGAAAAGAATATGATATTTTGATATGAAGTATAAATTGTTTAAAATGAAAATAAAAGCGATTTTATAAAATGACCATGGTGTGAAATAAACTTTTGGTTGTTGAAGAGACCGAGATCAGACATTGTCATACTCTCTTCCAATATCGAAAACCACTTTAACAACTGTGTACATGGAGGAGATTTCAGAACGAAGTAGGATGGTTTGGCGACGATTCTGTATGAGGTATTTACGTAGCCCTGACTCCCGTGAGTTAGCTTAAATGTGACTAAAACAGGAGCCATGCCGGGCCAAGTGAGGTCATTCCTCCGATCAGACACATTTCTTCAATACCATTCTATTACTTTGTTATTTGATTGGGTGCACCTTTGATTTTGGGAGTGTGTCTCGAGGTGGGCGGTAGTAGCTGCTATGCCTTACCACCGGTCTAGATCCACAAACGGTATGTCTACCCTGGCATTGCCTCTCATTCCATGTTCCCATGCCCTATCGCGCCTTCTACAAGTTTGTTTTGTACCATACCCATGGAATGACCTCTGGATAAACCACCGGTTTGGTGGAGCTTACGGTATTGTATAGACTACGGAAATATATAAAATGTGTTAAGGGGGATATGGGTAATGCCTTAACGCTATTTTAATACTTTACTTTACTGATAGACATATTATAATAGCGTATATTACTACATAGTATATAGTTCCACGGATCCTTAGAGGATGGAAATCCCAAACATCCTTTAAGTTATTTTGTATTTCAGTTGACATTTCACTTGAGTTGAATTTACTTATATAAAAATGTGAATCCTAACTCGAGTGTTTTGTGTTTTTCTTTATGCTCGGGTCTCATAGCATTTGAGACTCACCTTTGGAGATTGGAGCTTTGTTTGAAGATCTATCGGTCCAGCTTTTAGTTATTTCAGTTTATTCTAGTCGTTTATGTTCAGACTTGTCAGTTACCTTTGTATTTAAGACTACTCTGTATTTGAGATTTCTGTTGTATTTGTTCAGATTTTGATGTTTATATAGTAGCTTCATGAATTACAATTTATCTATTTCGCTGCTTATTGTTTTATTACTCTGTGTCTGTAATTCTATGACTTATTTTATTTACTGTATATGCTGAGTTTCGCCAAATATAAATTAACAATCTGTTGTTTTGAGCAATTAAAGTCTAACAAGAGTGGGTGATTGTCGATTTGAATGGTTCGAAATACTCGGTCGTTATATTATGAATTATTTGACACTTATGAAACATGTGTCAAAGGAAATGACCAGTCACCCCTTTAATAGGATCAATGACGGAGTAAATGTCGTACATACTAATCTATGTGGCCCAATGCCTATAGCAATGAAAGATCATATTTCACGACATTCATGGATGATTTCTCTAGAATGGGATATGTATATTTTATGAAGAATAAATATGATATTTGTTAGAAAATTATATTGTATAAAAACAAAGTAGAAAATCACACTAACCATAAGAATAAAATACTTCGATTCGATCGAGGAGGTGAGTATGTTAGGCATGAACTCCATACCTAAAAGATAATGGTGTTTCAGAGAAAAGGAATTGGATCCTATTAGATATAGTTCGATCTATGACAAGTGAGGCTGAGTTACCTCTCTCCTACTGGGTATATGCATTGGAATCCAGAACATATATGTTGAATTTGATGTCACCTAAGTCTGTAACTAAGACACCATACAAGATGTGGTATGGGAAGAAACTCCACCTTAAGTAATTGAAGGTATAAAGTGTTGGAATTGTCCCGACCTATAGTGGGTGAAATGGATTAATTTCAAAAAAATCCTAATTAAACATAGTGGGCCGATGAAGTCTAATGTATACACTAGATCCAATTTAGTTATTTTAAATAAAATAATATTTTACTTTTATTTTTTTATTTTGTTCAATTAATCTATATTAACTAAATTAACGTTGTATATATTGAATATATCATATACATTCTAAGATACATGAGATATAATAAATGTGTGTATTATGCAACATATCAAAGGTGTACATAGTCAAATTCATACATGAGCAGATATTGGGTTTTTTTATATCTACCATACATATACTTAGGACATAAATACATACATACATGCATGCATATATATATATGCCTTTTGCTTGAATTAAAATATTCCGTATATATTCAAAATTATAATTAATAATATATTTAAATATAATTTTGAAAATATGATATAAAATTTTGATCAAGTCATTATTTTCAAATTTGAAGTTAAAATATAAAATTTTATGTAGTAAACAAATTTAAATTCAAAGTACAATCCAAAATTTCTATTTAGTGATATTTAATAGTGAATATTAGGCTCAGGTCCCTAATAAGTATCAAAATACATAAAAACCCCAGTAAAAAAAGTATGTAAATTAGGTCCCTAGAATTAAGTTACTAAGTAATTGCATATAGTTATGCAATTATTCACTGAATAATTGTAGACATTTATGTAATTATATCCAAAAGATGCATAAATTTATGCAATTTTTTCGGTGAATAATTGTGGAAATTTTTGCAATTTTTATGGTGAATAATTGCGAAATTTTTTGCAAATTTTTGAAAAAATTACGGAAATTTCCGCAATTTTTTGGTGAATAATTGCTGAATTTTCCACAATTTTTCAGTGAATAATTGTGGAAATGTCTGTAATTTTCTGATATAATTGCATAAATGTCTGCAATTATTCACGGAATAATTGCATAAGTGGATGCCATTATTCGGTAACTTAATTCTAGGGACCTAATTTACAAACTTTTTTTTACTGGGGTTTTGTGTATTTTGAAACTTATTAGGGACCTATGCCAAACTTTCCCTATTTAATATATATATATATATATATATATATATATATATTAAAATATAATGGTATCCAAAAATGATTTTTGTAATCATATATATGTGCGCGAGTGTATACTACAAAGAAATTTGATATTTAAATAAACATTTAAAATATATATGTAATACATGTTTCCGCCTTTTTTAGAAAATAAAAACCAAATGTAATATATATTATAAATTCAAATATAAATATGTGTACAATATAAAATTAATTTTTCAAATAAATATAATTCGGCAGAGATAATTTTTTATTGTCGAAAACATATTATAACGAATAAAAAATATACATTTTTAACCTGAATTTAATTTACAACTCAAAGATTTAAAGTTAATTAAAATAACATTTTGCTAGAATTAATTTAAAAACTTTTATAAAATTATCATGGCCGAAAAATAACTTTTTATTTTTTTTATAAATCAAACACATATTATAATATTAAGGAAATGCAAGACATTAAACTTTTAATGTTTAATTGAAATATAAAAAAGTGAAGCCATCGACATATATGAAATTAAAGATTTATATAACACACATTTATTGTATAAAATAAACTAGATTTTACTTTAAGATATTGTCGTAGATTCACAGGTTGATCTAGACTATCACTTGGATCTCTCAGATCAACACCTGCAATTGCCAACAAATGGCATGCTAACATCGGATCTAATTGTATCTACTTAAATTTTTATGAAAATGGAGTTGAAAAAAGAGGGGTTATGAGGTTAGTATTTGTGGCTCAGTCATGAAGTGAGGAGCCAAAAAGTAAAACCAAAAGGTGGTGGCTAAGGCTAGAATTTATAGGGAGAACTAGAGAAAACATCTACATGTTTCTTTCCTACCAATTCAAACTCCTAAGCCCTCATTTTTGCCCCTAATATGGCCGACCAAATACTAGGTCCTAGATGGACCAATCAACCCAAAAGCCCGTTAGAAATTTATATCTTTTATTTCCAATACACACACACACATCAATATCGTATATCAATACGTACATATATAACTTTTATATACACACTTAATTAATTACTTATAACACCTTGAACATTTCTAGATGCTACTACATTTTAGTAGATATACCATGTAATAGAGATACAACGATAATTAATATTTCTTAAATATTAATTTAATTAATTTATAACTATCATAAATCAGTTAAATCGAGCGGTGATTCGAAGACTTAATAAATTTGGTTGCGCGACTCACCTGTGTGAATTTAGCCGATGATTAATATTTGAATAATTATAATACTAATGTTAACATGTCACCTTAGCTAGTAGTGTGAATGTTTGACTTAATTCATCACTTGTAGATTTTATTGGTAAAATCCAATTTTACTTGTTTAAGTGTTTCCTATTAGTAACGATATTTATATGTATTCTCTTCTTAACACTATATTGCCTTAATATGTATGGATTTTGGATTTGGTCAAATTTCAAAAATTATCCATATTCAACTTGGTTAGCTCATAAATAAAGTCATTGGTTCAGTAATAACATTTTATTATTAATTGTACTACTTTCTCTAGAAATTTTGACCTTGAGTTGACTACGGTTGACCATTATACTAACCCAGTATAACCGTGGAGACGAATTCTCTATTGAATAGTTCTCACTTCTTGTGACGCCCCACTCCGAGACCCACATTAGCAAAGAGTATTACAAGGTAACACCGTCTGCTATTGCAGAGAATAGAGCTGGTTAGGAGCGACCATCTATAGCCTTGTCTTAATTATCTATTGAATATGCCGACAATGCCACTTCTTACTTAAATGGATCGACGTATCCAATAAATACTTAATAAAAAGCCATAGGTGGCTGAGGATCTATCAGAATAAAATATAACAACTCAAATGTAATACACATCACAGAACAGTAAATCATCACTTACATTTACACATACACAAATGCATTACAGAGTTTACAAATTGAGACATGTCAAGTGGTAAAGCAAACCACAATATACAAATGAGTCAATAGAATACATATCAGAGATACAGACAAAAAGGACTACACAACAAGCTATGACAAAAAGGAGCTAGCAGAGTAGCCCATGCGGACGCAAAATAGGCTAAGTCCAAAGCACCTAACCTGAAACATCTCGGTCTTACCCGAGTATAAAATACACGGGTCAGTCTAGCTAAACAAATCAGTTAGATAAACTGAACGATAATGAACCTGCAAGATCATATAGTACAACAATTATCTCTAAAGGAGATAATTCAATCATCTAACATAAGATGATTCATAACAAAACAAGCCTCATATCATCAGCAACTCAAACAAACAAAGGATACCAATATCCCAAAATAAGCCAAAAAGGCAATTAACAAATACCAATTAAGGTAATACAGGTTCCACAAGGTACCCGCTATACATTGTGTGGCTCAAAAGACCAACACCGAAGGGCGATACCTAGGGAATATATGTATCAAAGAAACAACAGAAAATTCCAACTGCAACAAACCTAAATATCTCTTGAGTGGTGGTGAAGAAACCACTCCAATATCTCTTGAGCGGTGGTGAAGAAACCACTCCAATATCTCTCGAGCGGTGGTGAAGGAACCACTCCGAAAGCGCTATAAAAAGCAACACCCCAATATCTCTCGAGCGGTGGTGAAGGAACCACTCCGAAAGCGCTATAAAAAGCAACACCCCAATATCTCTCGAGCGGTGGTGAAGAAACCACTCCGAAAGCGATACTATAGAGAACAACAATCCCAAATTTCTCTCGAGCCGGGCAAAGGACCAACTCCAAAAGCGATATTAAAGGCAACAAGCCAGAAGGAGACAGTTCGAAGACACTATCCCAAAGGCAGCATGTGTCACAAACTCCCAAAAAGGAACCCGAAAAGTGTTAACGTGAGTCCCATAACCACCCGTTCGCACTAAACGGTTTACTATCCGTTAGTCAATTTCACACTCAAAGCAGTATAAAGTTTACCTCATCTCATCGGTAAACCAAACCCAAAGGTCAAAACGTTCAAACGAATAAATTGGGAATTAACTGAAAAGATGAACGCACGTGTTCATTGCACGCGTTTTATCTAATCATTTAATTCTCCTCCCACTTCGCTCGGAGTGCGAAATTGTATGTGTGTTTTAAATATAATTAATAAATTGGAGAAGCGAGTTTTTAATACGATTTGAAGAGATCATTTATAAAAACCCGTGAATGGAGTCAAGAATAAGTCATCAAAGCCAAATATGCAATAACAACTGCTTAGAATCAACATACATCTATTAAATTTGGAAAACCAAGCAAATTGGGCATAAATAGGCAAAACAGGCAAAATAGGAGCAGGTCAGTCGACTAAATTCCCTGAGTCAGTCGACTGAACACAGACTTGAAAAATTCTCGGGGTTCAGCTCAGTCGACTGACTCAGAGAATTCAGTCGACTGAACCTGATTTCCGGCATTTCCTATCCTATTTTAAATGAAGTGCAAACTCTCTCTAACACTACGCCATAGATGACCTATCGCAACAAAAATACAAGGTGTTGCTAACTACAATGTAACGATAGGTATGCTGATTATTGTCTATTACAACACACGCTTCAAGGTGTTAGCATAGGTATCAACAAGATGTTGCAGTAGCTATAGTTGTATTCAAATTAAAAAATTAATAAAATTAGCAATCCACGTGAATACGATCCAACGGTCTACATTTAATCCAATTGGTAAAATGGATCACCGATCCAAAGGTCTATTGCAACATTAGCTTCAGGATGTTAGTATAGATATCAACATATGTTGCAGTAGCTATAGACTTATAAAAATATTATAAAAAATGAGCGGGCTGAAAAAAGAACGCGGGAAGCAAGAAGAAAGCGGCAAAACTTAACAAAAAATATCAAGGGTTTCAGTTAAACACTTAACAAAATAACACTCCGCCACTCAACCTCTCAAACACTCAACCTCACAAACGCTCAAACACTCTCAATCGCTGTTTCAATTAGGGCTAAAAGTTCAAGTTTGCAAGCTTAATCGGGGTTCGATTAGGGCAAGTTCGAGTTCAAGTTCAATTAGGGCTTTGGTGTTTCAATTAGGTCTTCAATTAGGGTTCGTTTGGGATTCAAATTTCAGTTAGGGCTTCGATTTAATCTTCTGCTTAAGGTATCACTCTATATATATTTCAAGTTTTTCCTGATTTGATTGTTGTGTTGCCTAATTTACTGATTTACTTGTGAGTTAAGGTGTAATCATATTCCTGATTAGTTCAAAATTTACCGATTTATATATCTCATTAAGATGCTTCTGAGTTGTATCAGTGATGCTGCATATTCTTGTAGGTATAGATATTGTACAACGCCTGTAATTAATGTTGGATTCGTGAGGTATCAAGGGTGGAAAGTGATGTGTCTATGGATCCAAGCTGTCAACTACAACTAGTAAGCTTTTAATTCGTTTTCCCTTTAATTTCATGAAAATACTATGTGATTAAAAGAAAAGTTCTATGTCTAGTTTCTTCCAGATTAGCAATCTTTTAAGTGAAGAGCCACTATATTTGACATTTTCTTTTTATTGAGGGAGAATAAAATAAACTTAATAGTAAGCCCAAAGCTAATCATTGGCATTGCATATGATTATAATCAAGTGTGAAGTTTTATGACACACTTTTATAAGAGTTTATTATGAACAATATATGGTCTCTTTAGGTGTCAAAAGTTATATATTGATATACTTGTAAGCAAGCAATCTCATGTATCAAGAAACAAAACAAGCTAATCTACAAATAATGTTGAAATAAAATTCGATATCACACTACAACATAATAAAAAACTATACCGACTTGGACTTGCCAATAATAAGATCACTCTGTCCACATGCTGCATCTTGCTATCCAAATCCAATATGACGGAAGCATCAACAGGTGATGGACAAGTAGTTGATATCCTTGTGAAATATGGGATCAATAAGCTGACATAGTGTGAGTAGGTGTATCCAAGACATCATCATTTAAAGCATGGCATTTAACACTTACGTTCTAGGTAATCTATTACACAAGTCGCGCTGAATTCATCAGCCATATATGATGAAATTGTTGAGAAATAGGGATGGAATTTGATAAGAACATAGTGGATTTCAGCATAACTTAGGAAAATAAAAAGGACAGACCCGTGAAATCCAAGGATTTCTAAAGGGAAGGCGAGGCATGGTTTCGAGTGTGTACTGACAAATCAACTAAAATAAGTCCAATTTTTTATCATGTATATTAACCCTCTATGAACAACATTATACATGCAAGTATACACGTCTCTTCATAATTATTGTATAACTCATTTCACATAAAGAATGATTAAACGTTAATCCTAAAAGGGTCCAGGACTAGCTGTGAATCACAACCACTGAAGGCAAAGTGGTTACATGACGTTGTTTTATCGAACAAAATCTAATCAGCCTTGACTACGGTGTTGCTTGGTATGCTCTGTACCAAGGGAGATCAACTATGTCTACAGGAGATTTGAATATTGCTAACATGGACTGGGGACATCATTTCCAATGAAAATTGTTTATTCTGTTGAAGTAATAAGTGAACAATTGGTATCAAAACTATAGTGAACAAAAAGAACTATTATGGCAATATACCTTAAAAAGTAAACATGTTGTTTATAACCAAGCTAATTTTATTCTATAGTGCAGTGTGATGAACTATCATAAAAAATTACAAACGACGAAATGACATATAAAGATATCATATTGTAGCTGAAATCAATAATGGTAAGTATCATGTAAGATGGTCCGGTCTAGCCTGTTGAAGGCACATATGTCATTGTTAATAAAGCCATTGCTATTTACATGAATTTTATGAAAATAGAGATTGTAAAGCACTAGCTAAAGAATTAATGGTTCCCTTTCAGGGCTTATCGGAATACAAGATCATTGGGATCATTTTTTGTACATTAAAATAGGAGTATTGTGAATTTAAGGATTAATTGCACTCATTTGTATTGCTAATTTAAGAACTAATAGCACATATTCCTCTTTGATCCTTGACAACGTGGTTACAACGTTCCATGATAGTTGTTATAATTAAGACATGTATTAATCCACAAAGTAGCTCTGCTTTGTAAATGTTTTTATTGATCATTATGTGAATATAACCATGATGGTAATAATTGCTCAGTTACACATAAGTTTGATTGTCAATTTGACAAACGTATGCAACAATTTATATTAAAATTCCTTCAAACCTGGGCATACAAGATCCTGAAAATCCATTGATATGATGATAGACAATGATATGGTTGGTCTGCCTTGCAATATTGCAACAGCTCCTGCACATGCCTTTACATTATAACGACTTTAGAAGTTAATACTGGTAGTAGATGCATGTGTTATAATCTCTTGCCTTTTAATTTTTTTAACCATATTACAAACCTACCATGTTAGTAAAATATATACTAATCATGAGCTAATCCGTTACTTTCAGGAGTTCTAATATCTAAATGACCAATTATATAACTGGACAAACTAGCAATAGACATTGAGTCATGGGCATTTTCATTTGCCATGTTGAATTTGACTTACCTAATTGAAGTTTCTTTAGCAAAATTATCATATAGGACTAGGACACATAAGCTATAAATTAAATACTATACAAGATTCATTTCAGTATACTAATGCTAGAGTGCATAACTGATATGACATGGCATTGTAGTTTCTATAAAATCGAGAATTAATTAGTTGTATTCTCAGGTACAGGTAGAAGTTGTGGCCATCTAGTTAAAAAATCTATGTTCTTGGTAACTCTGCCTCTAATTATTATGTGTGATTGAGTTGGTCCTCACCATCTTCATTTTTTGTCTGTAAGTTGGGCTTTGAACTATGGTCGGAATTTTGCATGGGCTATGCAGTTTTTGTGATTTGATTCTATGGTACCTCATCCATATTTGGAGAAAATTACATTTTGTGATATTATTTTTAATTTTACTTGAAAAAGGATAAATTTTTAACTAAATTAGCAAATGTATTGACATATACAGTTTTCAGAAAGGTTGTGTAGGAGAAATATTTCTCCTTATCTGAGATTTGTTTGTAGCATTATGTCTGTTACTCATAATGATAAACTATCATGGTTATATTCTCGTTAACTAACTGGATGTATTGATATGTGAATTCTTCATTCTTGCCGCATTAAAAATTATCAAAAATGACAGGTTTGATAAATCCCTATTTTTTACAAGATTTTCTTCTGAAGTAATTTTGTCATACTAGCATGCTTAGATGTTTATGCTTACATATCTCTTTTGCTCGCATCTTATCACAGTATCTTTACTTTGTTTAGCAAAACGAAGCATAAAAATGCTTAGTACAAGGAACTTCTGATGAGGTAAGTCCACAAGTATAGTTAAATAACACGCATTATTTTTTTTCTGCATGTGATATTGTTTCTTCTCGTATTTATCTTTTTCTATTATTTATCTTTAGACATTTTAGATCTACAGTGTTTATTTATAGAACTACATATGCCTATTTCCAGTTTTGAAGATTGACTGATCCAATCTATAAGGTTTTTACTCTAAATTTTGCCTTTATGGTTAATTAAAATGTTTACTTTCAGTTTTAATTGATAACTTACCTCTGTTTACTATATAGATTTGTTACTGGAATGCAGGTAGTAGATTTACATAAAGAAGATTTATTGCCCAATCCTTTGAGACACTTTAACAAAGTAAGTATTAGATCTCCTTCGGTAGTCCAATGCATGTATTATGAAAAATCTGTTCTCTCTATGCAAGCATATATAAAATACAACCTACCTGATTTGGTGCAGATGTCAGTTATTATGGAGTATACTAGGTGATGCAAGTGGGTAAGACTTTTGTAAACAAGTGATATGAACCTAAGGTTATTAATTATTGATATAAGATCGTCAAAGCCATATGACCTGTACACGACTGGTAATTTGATTATGAAGATGAATTGGGTTCTTACTACGGAGGAGTGCATGTTGACGGTTGGAATTGGAGCAAGTTCAAGGTCGGTTTTTGTAGTGGAGACCCTATGCACCTAAAATAAGGTTAGTATTTTATTTCTTTAAATTACATATTATCTTTTATTTACCTGTAGCATGAAACATATATATGAAGTTCGCTGTATCAGCAAAAAATATTACTTTACATACGCACGCACATGTGCTCGTCTACGAACAAACTTACTAATGGAAATAGCTTATCTTTGATTAAATGTAGTCTACGAACTACTGCCTCCAATAGTTTTGAGCTATGTTAAGGTAATTTGCAAACTTAGCTGAATTTTAATTAAATATATGTAACTTGTCACAAAAGTAGCATGACTGTTCTTTTTAATGTTTGATTTGTATTTAAGCAACGGTATATTATTCCGGATGAATGTGACTATTGGGTTTTGAAGTCAATTCGTGACTCTTGGAGGGGGTACAAGAGTCGTATTAAAAAGGCACATTATATGGCCTATGAAACTGATGAAGAGAGGCTTGAAAATAGGCCGGACGAAATTCCACTTGCAGATTTCCAAGTACTCTTGATGTATTGGGGAGATGAAAAAATTCAGGTATAATTTTAAATTTTATCATAGAATTTATTTCCCTTTCTATTCATTCAAATCAGGCAGATAAACATCTTTATTTTATGTTTTCATAGAACAAGGCCCTTACAAATTGTGCAAGTCGGAAATTGTATACAGACACACACACTGCTGGTCCAAAACTTTTTTCTCAAATTCGGCATAAGATGGTATGTATTTTGCTTATTTTTATGGTTGGCTGGGTATGCATTTTCACATTAATTTACGACTCAATAGCTATTATTACCATTTGCTAAAAAAATACATAAAATCTATAAAAATATAAATGAGCCTTTCTTTGCCCTTGTTTGGGATAGAAAACTCAGTTCTTTTCCAAACCAGTGTCCGTCATGCTCATGCATTTGTACACATTTGGTCAATATATGTCAGCAAGTTAGATGCATATTAAACATTAAATATGAGTCCAATCCGTCTCTGTGGAAATTATTAATACAGTGTTTAAGGTATTTGGCAAATTTAGTGATGGTTAAGGTATTGCACCCATCTTAGGGTACTGCAAACTCGAATGCAGTATCCTTGTTTGTATAATTTCTGAAACTTAGTGATGGGTTGGTTTGGGACAGTCGAGAAAATGTTTGGGACAGCAAAAGTATCCTTGTTTGGGACAGTCGAGAAAATGTTAGTGATATTGTTGCTACATATGTTGTGATTTTATACTTGCCGTTTCTTTATTTTTGCACTTGTAAGCTGCTGTTGCTCCATTTTTGCATCTGTGAGTTGCTGTCTAACCTTTTAAATAAAATTAACAACAGCAGCTTTCATTGGTGCATCTGTGAACAGTTTCATCTGTGAGTTGTTGTTTCAAAATGTGACATTAAATAAAATTAACAAATATAACATCTGAATTGAATAGTGATATATGTTCTGGAAAAATTGGTTTGATATTCTTTTGCTGTCTAACTTTTTTCATTTAATTTGTATCAGTCCAACGAATCAGATGGAGAGCTTTTTGTTAGAACTCGCAAGCGGAAAGAAGGAAAGGTGTACTAGACCGATACTTCAGTAATGAAGTATAGAGTTGTAAGAATTTTAATTTCTCTTCATTCAGATGTCAAAAAAATGCTTCATTTTGCGCATCAACATTTTGAAACTGCTTCAGATGTTATATTTGTTAATTTTATTTAATGTCACATTTTGAAACTGCTTTATTTTGCAGGATAAGATTCAAAAAGCAATAGGTGAAGGAGGAAGTGATGAAGTTGTTCAAGAATTGATTTCTGATGGAAAGCGGCACGGTCCAACTTGGCTTATAGGACGGCACACAAAGTCTGCAGAAGTTTCAAAAGATGCCCCAACAACAAGAACATACATACAGGAGCTGGCAGCGAAGATAAAGGAAAATATAGTTGAAGAAGTCGAAGCAAAGGTGAACAAGAGGGTCAAAGATGAATTTGATGCAACGGTGAACCCGAAAAGTTCAGGAGAACTTGTCATGGGTGCTTAAGAAATTAGGCGAAGCTAACCCTGACATGCAAATTGATGTTGCGGGTCTTTGTGCGACCGTCTGCAGTGATGAAACTGGCACTGGAGCCACTAGAGGCACTGATGGTACTGGTGGCTCGGAAGCATGAAATTTGGAGGCTCGCAAAGATGAATTCACGTGTAGTATGTAGAATTTAATTAGTATGTACTGGCTGTTAATATGAATGCACTGGCTATGTTTGTTATTTTGTACTTGACTAAAACTTGTGTTGATGGCTGTTATGTTTTAAGTATGTTTGTTATTTTGTACTTGACTAAAACTTGTGTTGCTGGCTGTTATGAAACGACTTGTTGTTTGGCTGTTATGAAATGAATAGCTCTTTGGCTACTATGAAATGCAGTGTAATGTTGCAGTAGTATGATGTTGCAGTACATTTCCAATTTAAATTGCAAAAAGTGTTGCCGTAGATATGATATAATGTTGCAGTATGTGATGTTAAATGTGGTAATAAACTGGAAAAGTGTTGCCATTTTATTGGTAAAAGTGTTACCATAGATTAATGAATGTGGGCCCCACAAAACAGTTCCGTTAAGTTGGTTAACAGAATTAGTGGGCCCCACATGTTGGGGCCCAGATTGTGGGACCCACTTTTTAGTAAATTTAGTACCTGTGGCAACAACAGAACCGATGTTGCCTTAGGATCACAAAGATGTTGCATTTGAGTCTGCGGCAACGCGGCAAAATGCAACACCGAGAAAGTGTTGCCTTAGCTCGTTTTTGGCCTCCAGCAACATTATTTGGCACTTTCTGCATCACTTCTTGTGTGTTGCAGTATGCAATCTATGGCGTAGTGTAATTGCAATCGGATAAGCACGGACGCTAGGGGTTTACGCCTATCGGCTACCCGGCCCTATAAGCTCTTCGATTCAGCACCAAAACATGATCAAAACATCAAAGTTATGGTTTTTAAGGATTTGACTTCAAAACATCAAAATTTGGAATATTCACCGATTCAATCCAAACCAAAAGCAAATTCACATAGATAAGTGTTAGGAATTCATACTCAACAATCGAAGATAGATATAGACATAGATGTGAGATAAAAATCTCACCTTTAAACTCAAAAACAAAGAAGAAGGAGCTCAATAACAAGGATAAGACCAACCAATCTCCACTACAACCCAACAAGCTTCAATCTAAGATCAAAACAAGTATTTCCTAAGTTTAAGTTTAGGAATTTATGAGACTAAAGAGAGAAAGAGTTGGAGAAGATGAAGAGGAGGCTTACCAATAGCTTCTCTTTGATTTTGGAGCAAGAATTCAAGTTTGAAAGAAGAAACTAGGGCTTGGAATTTCTAATTCCTCTTCCATTCCCCCATTTTCAGTTTTAGCTTAAGTTTGAGGGGTGGGAATGAGTGAATGGAGAGGAGAGGGCTGAGTTAGGGGGTTAAGTTAGCTAGTGGGCTGAACCCAAACCCAAAACCCAATAGAAAAAGTAGCAAAATTCGACTTACTCCAAACATATCGAAGCTTATACTCAAAAAGATCGCAAACGACATTTTGAACTCAATGGAAGTGGTCTTGAGTCCCAATTCGACCGTTTGCAGAAAGTAGCTTTTCAGACTATAATCCGATGAACGATGTTATTTAAATAAAATATTTAAATATACAATCGATAAATATGCCGGTTGTTACACTTCTACTACTTCAACTCAGACCCAATTATGGTCGTTCGATGGTTTCTACGTCGTGATTTAACAACAATCATTGTGGAGTGTCCATATTGAAGTTTAACTCTGTTCTCAAGTCGAGAGAATTGTGTAACATCATTGGTTTGAGATTCTTTGTTGTTATTAACCAAAAGGAAACTCTTGAACAAGTCATTCCATAGTTATCCAATAACTATGAGTACGTAACCC
The DNA here is from genome assembly GCA_030737815.1 of Allium fistulosum. Taxonomy (NCBI): domain Eukaryota; kingdom Viridiplantae; phylum Streptophyta; class Magnoliopsida; order Asparagales; family Amaryllidaceae; genus Allium; species Allium fistulosum. The sequence continues at coordinate 1,393,261,361 of CM060902.1, forward strand.
TTTTGTGCTGCCATAAGTAATGCACTACCGAATATTTAGAGAGCGTTACGTGCTCTGATCTTATTGGATGTGTTCTTTCTCGAAACAACTTGACCAGAAATATTTAAAACAAATATTATTTGTGTCATGATTAATTACTCATGATTATAACTATTTTCAATTTCAATCATATAATATTTTACATATGGAATTTCTTATAAATATACATAAATTATTACTTTATAATTTTTATCAATATATAGCAAGCATATATAAGAAATCAACCATCTTTTATTTTGAACGAGATGTATTGTAGAGTTAGATAGTTTACAACAAATTACCTTTATACTCTTACTCTCTCAAACTCCCACTTGCACTTGGGGCCAATTATGGAATTTCAGTCATGTCCCTTCAATTGGCTTACTCAGAGCCGATCGAGCCAATCCCGTGGTCAATGGATCTCCTATGCTGTCCTTACTATCTACTCTGTTAATCATCACTTCTCCATTGCTGACAAACTCTTTTATCAAGTGAAACTTCTGGAGTATGTGCCATGATTTCTTGTGAGCTCTCGGTTCTTTTGTGAACTACATCATGATATTGTTGTCACATAAAAATATTACGAGATTCTCAACATTTGGAATCACCTCTAGCTCAGCCATAAATTTACACATCCAAACTACTTCTTTGACTACTTTGTTTATGGCAATGTGCTAGACCTCCATCATTGAATTAGTTACAACTTCTTCCTTGGAACTTTTCCAGCTTACCGCTCCATCGTTCAATGTGAACACATATCTTAATACCAATTTATTATCATTGATATCACTTCGAAAGCTTGAATTTATGTATCCCTTCCTAAGGAGGTCTTTGGTCCTATATATATGTCTTTGGTATTTTTTAAATACTTAAGAATACATTTCCAAGTTGTCCAATGTTTTCCACGATGTCTGACTGGTACAGGCTTACGCATCCCAATGCATAAGCAGATTAGGTTTTATACATAACATAACATACATAATGGATTTGATAGTTGATGCATACAAAATCATTTTCATGCGATCTCTCTCTCCTCATCGGTATAACAGACATCCTTCTAAGAAAGGATGATTCCAATGCAAATCCGCAAGAGGAAAGAGGTAATTCAGCTTCACTCATCATCGATCGAACCATTTCTAATATAGTTTAATTTTTCTCTTCGAAACACCATTGTATTGTAGAGTATAGGGTGGAGTAATTTGGGAGATAATCCCATTATCTTTTAAGTATTGGTTGAGTTCTTGTCCAACATTACTATGACCTACCTTTCTAACTCTTAGGAACGACACTTAATACATCCACGGTATTTGTGTACCATTGCCCAAGCACCTGAAAGATGAGTTATTGTAGGGTAAAATAAAAGAATAGAATAGAAATATCACAACGGAACGATTAATTATAATATAACAATTTTCAAGTACAAAAGGTTACTCCTTAACATGGAGTTATCAGAGTTAGACTAAGTACTACAACTATCAACTTAGGCAGTTATACACCCTGCCTTTACACATACTGATCCAATTTACACATGCATAAATAAACATAATAATGGAAATATATATTTAAATAGATAAGGAGCCTCCTGCTCATCCATCATCATCTCCAAAGAGCCTAAAGAAACCTACTACTCTCAGACTACTCAAATATAGCCGAATACCCGAGAGTTTAGGAAAACAAACAACTCAAGTCAGACAATAAGTTTGGTGTGAGTAAACTCTAAACAAAGGGTGGAAATAAACAACAATATGGGAGACCATGCGGCCAAATGCGGAATGAGTTTTTCTTCTCATAATAACATCATCCAACCATATATAATAGGAACAATTTAAAACAAAACCTAAATTTGAAAGAATAGGCCTAAATAAGTTCAAAATCCAAACTTGGAAAGTGGAATTAAACATGGAGAAAAGCCCAGTCACTCCTCGATGCATTAAGAAAACACATTAAATGATTTGAATCAAAGGCAATGTGACGACCCGTAAATTTTGGATATTTGAAATTGGAATATTTAATTGATTTTAAATATTCGACGGTGAATTTATGACTTGAATTTCAAATATCACTATTTATTCGGTAATTTAATTATCAAATTAAATAATTTGATGTTGGGTAAAATGTTGAATCTGGAGTTTTAAGTCTGTTAAAAATAATTTGAAGGCTTGTAAAATTTATATTGGTAGTACTGGAGATAGTAAAAGTGTTAAACTTGAATTTGGAAGTGTTTTGTTAAGTTCTGGAATTATATTGTTTAAATTGATATTTAAAATAGCCTTCCCGGGGCACAGTCTCGGAATTCGACGAAACCAGTTCCATTGGATCCGTAATAGTGTATTATTATCGGATTTCAAATTTTGGAGCGTTTGGAGTTGTCGTTTGAGCGTACGATATATAAACATGCTGAAATTTATATCGAAAGTTTAATATGATAACTGAGTCCAAAAAGCTATCTTCTTCATACGATCGAGTTAGGACTCGAAACCTCTTCCATTTTGTTCAAAATAGGGGTATAACATTATAAACGCCTGGCGGCACGTCTTGATAGGAATTCCAAATTTTGAGTTGTAAATTCAGGACGATTTAAATTTAAATTTGAATTTAAATATAATTCATATGTACTGTTTGACCAGTAAAAATCCCTTCACATCAAAACTTTTCCCTTCTTTCCAAGGACACTGTAGCTAGTTAATTCAATCACGTTACTATCTAATCATGTCTCCTCTTTGAAACCAGGCGAAAATAAAATTCTGTTTCCATTTCTACAAGTGAAAATATCTTCCCTACCATCTTCTTTTTCAATTTCAAAATGCCCAGAGGAAAAATATGCAGATCTCGGTAGGAAGAAAAATAAAGGAGGGAAGAACGAACGAATGAGAATTGAAAATTTTGTCTTCCCTTTCCAGTCCTTCTCATTCAAAATTGAAAAAAAATCCCAAAGTCTGTCCCTCCTCTATTCCTTTTATTCGAACGAGTTCGTTCGATAATCTCCAACAAGAAATCAATTAAGAGACTAATCTCGCGCTCGAGTTCTTGGCAGCGGCGCACGTTGAGGAGGGCGACGTCGTAGAAGAGGCAGTAGCGAGCTAGCGTTCGCAATTAAGGGTATCGGTCGCGTGAGGTTGGAACTTGGTGATGAATCATCGAGTTCGCGAGTGCGATGATGGTCGCGAGGCCATAGAACGAAGGCATCGACGAAGGGGTGGGGGTTTGCAGGGATCGATGCGATTCGAGTGTCGTTAGGTGGTCGAGGGGTTCCTGGAGGAGATACGCGTGCGTTCGATGGTGATGGCCGATCGGTGGCAGGCTGGAATCGATGTTAGTTGTAACGACCCAGAATTTTTGATAATTAAAATTCGAATATTTAATTGATTTTAAATATTAATAAATGGAATTTAGAAGTCGAATAATTTATTTTTCGAATATTGGATTTAATTTGATAATTAAATCGATAAATTAATGATTGAAATTCCAGAGATAATTGGAAATCGAGTTAAAATGATTGAAAATGATTTGTAAAATTTTATTTAATCATACTGGAGTTATAGAAAGGTTATAGTACTTTTAAAACTGAATTTAAAGTTAATCTGTGGAAATTGAATATTTTAATATTTAATTATCGACTGTAAAATTTGCCATTTTTCGAACAGTCTCAGAATTGAACGAAACCAGTTCCATTGGATCCGTAATGGTTAGTTTTTATCGGATTTCAATTTTCGTATCAATCGGAGTTGTCGTTTGACCGTGGCAGCTCGAAACGCATCGATATCGTTTTAATTTTAAACCGTCGAGTTAAAAATGGTCATTTTTCAAAAGGTCTCGGATTTCGACGAAACCAGTTTGATCGGATCCGTAATGTGATATTATTGCATGGTTTCAAATTTCATAATTTTTGGATTTATCGTTTGTCCGGTACAAATTAAAACGCATCGAAATCGGTTTAAATCGGTTTAATTTAAATTGATCGTTTAATTCCGTAACTTGCGCATACGATCGAATTAGCTTCCGAAACCTATTCCATTGCGTTCGGAACGCGGGGTAAACCTTACGAACGTCAGCCGGCACGCTCGATTTGGAGTTCGGAAAATCCGGGGTGAATAGTGTTTTGAGACGTTTTCTATAAAAGACCTTCCTATCTTCACTTTTGCAACCAAATGAAAACCTAACCCTAATTTTCGTTCCAGCCGCCGTTCACAACATTAATGGCCAGAAACGTCGATTCCTTCTCCCTCAATTATTTTTCAATCCACTCAATATTAACGAAAATTTCCAACTACAAAAAGGAAGGGCATCACAAGTTCTTTATTGTCAACGGTCGAGATCGAATCTCGAGCATCGTGGAGGAAGAAAAACGCCTCCGTTCGCACGTCGTTTAGGCACGTTTTTCGAGAGCCACAGGGGACCGAGCACGGCGAGCTTGGGGCCGGAGGTTGTTGGCGCGATGGGCGTTGGAATGGCGGTAGCTGATCGATGGGTAGGTGAAGGGTGTAGCCGCGTTAATTCGAAATGTTGTGGCGGCAGATGGGTTTTGGCTCGTTCGTTTAAAACTGGGCGCGTGTGTTGGAGAAGAACGTGGGAGCGGCCACGATCTATGCACTTGGAAATCTACGTCTCTGATGGTTTTAGGGTTAGAAATTAAATAGAAAATGAAAATTTATTTGTATTTAAATTTGTATAAACTTTAAATTGTTATATCTCTTTCGTACGAGGTCAGAAAATTACGAAACTGTTTGCGTTGCCTTCGTTTTGTCGAGCTCTTCGCGATGCAACTGAATTGGAGCCATTTGGAGCTAGTTTGAATTTCGGGTAAAATTAAACGCCCGTTTAATTTTATTCGAAATAAACGCTGAAATCAGAATTAAAATCAAGGTGAGATCTTCTCACTCAAGAATTGAATGTGGAATTTTTGCAGTTATTGATGATTGCTATTGATTGTGATATTAGATATTTTAGGATATATCTATATATATATAGCAATATATACATATTGGCATATGTATATATTGGATTGATGATTTCCCGCCTCATATAGCGGATGAGACCCTATTGCGCCGTTAGTAAGCGGATTATTTTTATAAAACCCATATACCGCGATAATTCCATACTGGAGCGGAATTGGTATTGTGCTAACATCTGTGGATGCAGGGAAACAGGTTGGAGGGATCCAACTGGATTCCTCAACTGTATTTACTTATTTACAGATATTGATATATATTCTGTTATCATATTGATATATGATATTGACTGTTGTGATGGACTAATTGATGCTGTTGCATCATCGGATCCAAAATTTTGAAGTTTAAAAATAACGACTTTTACTTTAAAAGGATTTTAAAGTGATTTTTGAAAGTAGACATTTTATTGAATTGTTGAATTGATTTATTTTAAATAAATAAACGTTTAAAATTTTAAAGTTATAAAAGTTAAGATTTTTGTGAAATATAACCCAAGTGTCATTTTTGAATAAATAGTTGATTTATTTATAAAAGGGTTTAAATTGAGTTTTTCACAGTATTATAAGCGGTCTATTTAAAGGATTTAAAAAGTCGATATTTATAAATCTAAAACATTGGAATTTTAAACGAGCTTTGTAAGTGTTAGAACAAGACGAAATAAAAATTCGTAAGTGAATGAAATTTATAAATTGTGAAGTATAAATTGAATAGATGTGTAGAATAAAAGATTTATAAGTAATAAACTTATAAATTAGATTGTTGCACTTAGATGGAATATGAATAGAATTGACTAATAAAAATGATTTGGCAAGTTGAAATTGTTATGAAGTATGAACGTGATTTATAAACGTTGTTTTATGAATCCAAAACCAATTGAAATTGATAAGTTAAACACAGAAGTTTAATAAAGGAGATATATCCGCGATTTTGGATAGTGGATAATCATTGAAATAAAAATGTATAGAAAATATTGAAAAGTGGTTAGTGAAGTATATTCATGATTTTGGACAGTGAATATATTGTTAAGCAAAATGAATATTGTTTTGGGAAAGTGACATTGAAAATGAAGTTAATTATTTTAAAAGATGTTTTAAACGTGTTAAATATCGAAATCATAGATTCAACATTTATTGTTGAAATAGACGTTTTCGAGAAATAAGGAAATGGTGGACTATAACACTGTTGTTATAGTAAATGATTTCCGAAAGGAAATGTTTTATATAGTATTGGGATTTATATATCTATCTAAATTTCGAATCCCTATACTAGTGATGTTGAGTTGTCGTAACGATGTTTTACGCAACATTCGTTTTGACTCAAATAAAATGTGTTTAAAGAATGATTTCCTTAAAGAATGAGATATATACTTAATTTTGATTTAAGTATATCGAATATTTTCTAAGTGTTGAAAATAAATGATTTGTGAAATACTTATTTTTAAATAAGTATGGAAATGCTTTTCCAATATGAAATGAACTGTTTTGAGATTTTATCTTCAAAGATAAAATGAAATGTGGAAATTGATTTGAAATTGTTTTCAAACGGTTAAGTGTGGAAATTATATATCTAGTAAAGATATTTTGGAAAATAAATAATTTGGAAAATTATTTGGAATCTGATGATGTTGCGCATCTTTATTGATAGTTAAATAACCGACTATCAATAATTACCTTAAATAGGTATTTGTTGTGAATTGGATGAATTTGAATGCCACATTTATTTTTGAATAAGCGCTCACTATTCGGGTTAGCCGGGAAAGGACCATGGGGTCGTATAACCCATTCCGAATATGTGATACGTCGTTATGAAATGCATTCGAAGACCGGTGTTGAAGACCGGATATTTTTGAAAACGGAAGGATTACCGTCGAGTTACTCTACATCGGCTGATCTCCGATTTAGAGGTTTTATCACCCTTAGTGACGGGAAGTCCGGACGTGATTAGAAATTTATCCGGATATGCAAGGGCTTCGTGAGAAGTGCCTTCGGTTCTGTTCGATCCCGGAACAGACTTGTATGGATTGTGTGTCTGACGTTACAATTTGAGATATAAAGCTGATTTCTTTCAAATACATTTCTGTCGGTGGCGGAGAATTTATTCTCTTAGCTTAACACCCTTCTCTGAGACGTACGAGCTCAGAGGTTATGTAGTTGAAATTTATCAGCGATATATCCCAATTTGGTAACGTGGCATACTGAGTGTTGCTGTGGAATGATCAGTGTTTGATCATTTGCGATATGATCATTTGTTTGATCTTATATCTTTGTGATCATAGGTTGATCATTTGTTTGACCCGAAGCATGGCTTTGTAGAAAGCGTAGCTTTGTGGACGAGACTTCATCGAGCCTCACACCCCGGAAATGGTCAAAACAGGAAGGATGCAGCAAGGTTCTAGGGAGTAGCGCCCCTTAGTGTATGTCATTCCTTCTGGATAAAGGTGGTATCATGGTATGGAGCCCAGATACTTAACCTCTGTGGTTGCTGCAAATTTATTACTTTGTGGTTGTTGCGAATCGGGGATCCTCGGGAAGATCGGTGACGATCAGGGGATGGCATACGCATGTCAGTAGTTACCTATTTTTGCAGAGGTAACCCGGCCTTGTGTTGGCAGAGATCCGGTTAGGTTCTCGGGTCGTCTATTCCAGGGACGTACCCATTGTGGAAAAGGAAGTTCCTTAGCCTGACCATTTGTTGGAAATCCAAAGAAACAATACGAGCCTTGTACGGTTTTAGTTGTAGAACCTGCCATTTAATATGGCAGCTATAGCAAGCATACTATAATGGTACCTATGCTGGCTAAGATTTATATTGTACTTTCGAAATGTTTTCTACACTATGCACTAATAATAATATCAAAAAGAATTTGATTTTTGCGTAGTAAGCATCTTTGACTATCATAAGAAGAAATCTCCTCCAAGTCTGCGTTTGCATTGTGTGTGTGGCGGGAGGTCTTATGGTAGTTTCATTTTCCAAAAGCATTGCGAATTGACTTTGAAATTTTTCTGTTGTTTATTTTAAAGATAAATAACTGTTTTACGATCTCACACCAGTCATCATGACTGACTTGGAGTTTATTGTTTCCCTTCTAAACTCTGGGTGCCCACCAATTTCCACACGGGCAGCCTAGAGTTATGTTATCAGGATATTCTGGATATTCTGGAGCTTTGGAGATAAGCTGGACGACGAGACGTAGTATTTGTATCTGATAGTATTTATTCCGCTGTGTATTCTGTATGAGGACAAGTTTATATAACTGTCCATTGTTGTATTGAGTTGTATATTGACTCTGATTGAGGTATGTATAAAAACTGATATAGTTCTTTGTTTTAAAAGACTAGTGTTATCTATTATATATTGTTCCGCTGCGATATGTGAGATTCTGATATTGTTTTCTGTTTCTGTTGTTATTCTGTTGTTCTTCTTCTTTCTTTCTTCTCTTTTTCTTCTATCTTTTCTTCTTCTTCTACCTTTTCTTTTTTCTAAAACCCTCACTATTGGAGTTTCCGGCACTCGATTGCTCGGCAGTCGATAAAGTGAGTATCGATGTCGAATTTTCGAAAGTCGAAAAATCCCATACGTGACAGCGTGGTATCAGAGCATATGGTTAAGCGACAACCCTGCTCTGTTGGGTGTTACTCATTAGAGATAGAGTCAGCAGTACTCTAGAATGAGTTGAGTGTAATAATAGATACGAGTGCGTATTTGTTAGTGAATATAAAATTGTTTTATATTGTGATGATTGATTTGTTGAGTGGTATATGGATTCTGGTTGGTATTGTCCGTACAACTCTATCGATAGGGATCTCTAAACACTTATATAGAACAATTCGACACAGTATTATTTTAAATAGGGTAAATGAAATAATTTTGCCCAAAACTATTTTTTTGTATACAAAAGAAATAATTTTCTGTAAATTATTACAGTATATGGTTGCATGGTTGCTAGAAGTAATAATATTAAACTATTATCATTGAAATTAGATAAGAAATTGAAATCATAACTCCAAAGTTAAGAAATAAAATTCACATACAAATGAAATTTGAGAATATAAATTATAAATGTGACTTATAATTTGAAACGGAATTCCAGAGAAGTTTTTGGAAATGTTTTGAAAAGAATTTGAAAATTTTGGAGATTTGGAAAGTTTAAATCTTTTTGATTTGAAAATGGATTTCGAAGGTTTTGAAAAGTCTTTTGAAGGAATGAAAAGCTCTAAACTCTTTTCAGTCGCTGGAAAATAACTTCGATGATGACCGCGGCATCATTGGTGTTCATTTTCGAGTTTCCAAAAGAGGAATTGCTGCCGATTATTTTAAAATGAAGGTTGTTTGGAAAATTTGGATTTTTGTTTTAGAAATTCAAAAGATAATTTGAATTGTTTTCAAAAATGGTTTTTGAAATGTTGGTAAACTCGGGAATACTATGTAAAAATACTTATGAAATAAGAAATAAGTTGATAGCTTATACAATTTGAATTTTGATAGAATAAATTTAACTTAAAGAATGGAGTTAAATTAAAGAAAGTATAAGTGAATAAATTTGAATAAATGAAAGTGAAATTGAAAATTGAGATTCATTTTGAAGTTGTAAGCAATAGAATTGAATTGAATAATTATAAATGAAAGAGAAATTAAAATTCGTATGAAATTTGAAACCATGCAATATAAGTGGTTATAAACCAAAATAGTGGATTGTAAATAAATTTTGGGAATGAACAAAAGAATAAAACTGGAATTTAAACTGAATATTGAAAACAAATTTGAATAAGTAGATTAGAATTTGTAATGAATTAGTAATTGAAACTAATCTAAAATAAGCAGTTGTAAATGAAAGTTAATCAATGAAATTCAATATTCAGAAGTTGAGTTGAATCCAAATTTGATTTAAATTGTGAATTAAATTCAAATGAATATGAAATGTAAAATTGAACGAAAATAGATATGTAACTTCAATAGTGAAGTAAAAATGTATATGCAGTTTACATTGAAAATTTTGTAATAGAATTTGCAAATTGGTTTGAATATGTAACTAGATATTATGGCTAGTAGGACATACAGGTGTAAATGAATTGGGATTTTGATTTCGAAGATAATTTGAATTGCTCGACAAAAGGTATGTATTTAAATTTGAATATGAGATTTGATGACTTATTTCTCTAGCCGCTTGGCTTTTTCTTTTTCTTTTTGGAATCTGAGAGTCCGTAGGGACGTTTTGTAGTGGTACCGTATTAGCCGCGCAAAGGAGACGCTGGCGAAATTTTTTGGAAATTTAGGGCGTTAGAAAAATTTTGAGAAATTTTGAAAGTTTAAAATTTGAATTTAAACTCGAATTTGAATTGAGAAGTTAAACAATGTTGTTTGAAACTTATAATTGAAGTTGGAAAACGAGTTGAATGATAACGAATCTTTAATAGAAAGATTTGTTTTGATAAATTTATAAAACTATTGGATTGTGAAAAATAGTAGACGAATTAAGGACTCTTTTTCCTTACTTGGTAATTTCGAGGACGAAATTCTTTTAAGGGGGGAAGTCTGTAACGACCCAGAATTTTTGATAATTAAAATTCGAATATTTAATTGATTTTAAATATTAATAAATGGAATTTAGAAGTCGAATAATTTATTTTTCGAATATTGGATTTAATTTGATAATTAAATCGATAAATTAATGATTGAAATTCCATAGATAATTGGAAATCGAGTTAAAATGATTGAAAATGATTTGTAAAATTTTATTTAATCATACTGGAGTTATAGAAAGGTTATAGTACTTTTAAAACTGAATTTAAAGTTAATCTGTGGAAATTGAATATTTTAATATTTAATTATCGACTGTAAAATTTGCCATTTTTCGAACAGTCTCAGAATTGAACGAAACCAGTTCCATTGGATCCGTAATGGTTAGTTATTATCGGATTTCAATTTTCGTATCAATCGGAGTTGTCGTTTGACCGTGGCAGCTCGAAACGCATCGATATCGTTTTAATTTTAAACCGTCGAGTTAAAAATGGTCATTTTTCAAAAGGTCTCGGATTTCGACGAAATCAGTTTGATCGGATCCGTAATGTGATATTATTGCATGGTTTCAAATTTCATAATTTTTGGATTTATCGTTTGTCCGGTACAAATTAAAACGCATCGAAATCGGTTTAAATCGGTTTAATTTAAATTGATCGTTTAATTACGTAACTTGCGCATACGATCGAATTAGCTTCCGAAACCTATTCCATTGCGTTCGGAACGCGGGGTAAACCTTACGAACGTCAGCCGGCACGCTCGATTTGGAGTTTGGAAAATCCGGGGTGAATAGTGTTTTGAGACGTTTTCTATAAAAGACCTTCCTATCTTCACTTTTGCAACCAAATGAAAACCTAACCCTAATTTTCGTTCCAGCCGCCGTTCACAACATTAATGGCCAGAAACGTCGATTCCTTCTCCCTCAATTATTTTTCAATCCACTCAATATTAACGAAAATTTCCAACTACAAAAAGGAAGGGCATCACAAGTTCTTTATTGTCAACGGTCGAGATCGAATCTCGAGCATCGTGGAGGAAGAAAAACGCCTCCGTTCGCACGTCGTTTAGGCACGTTTTTCGAGAGCCACAGGGGACCGAGCACGGCGAGCTTGGGGCCGGAGGTTGTTGGCGCGATGGGCGTTGGAATGGCGGTAGCTGATCGATGGGTAGGTGAAGGGTGTAGCCGCGTTAATTCGAAATGTTGTGGCGGCAGATGGGTTTTGGCTCGTTCGTTTAAAACTGGGCGCGTGTGTTGGAGAAGAACGTGGGAGCGGCCACGATCTATGCACTTGGAAATCTACGTCTCTGATGGTTTTAGGGTTAGAAATTAAATAGAAAATGAAAATTTATTTGTATTTAAATTTGTATAAACTTTAAATTGTTATATCTCTTTCGTACGAGGTCAGAAAATTACGAAACTTTTTGCGTTGGCTTCGTTTTGTCGAGCTCTTCGCGATGCAACTGAATTGGAGCCATTTGGAGCTAGTTTGAATTTCGGGTAAAATTAAACGCCCGTTTAATTTTATTCGAAATAAACGCTGAAATCAGAATTAAAATCAAGGTGAGATCTTCTCACTCAAGAATTGAATGTGGAATTTTTGCAGTTATTGATGATTGCTATTGATTGTGATATTAGATATTTTAGGATATATCTATATATATAGCAATATATACATATTGGCATATGTATATATTGGATTGATGATTTCCCGCCTCGTATAGTGGATGAGACCCTATTGCGCCGTTAGTAAGCGGATGATTTTTTAAAACCCATATACCGCGATAATTCCGTACTGGAGCGGAATTGGTATTGTGCTAACATCTGTGGATGCAGGGAAACAGGTTGGAGGGATCCAACTGGATTACTCAACTGTATTTACTTATTTACAAATATTGATATATATTCTGTTATCATATTGATATATGATATTGACTGTTGTGATGGACTAATTGATGCTGTTGCATCATCGGATCCAAAATTTTGAAGTTTAAAAATAACGACTTTTACTTTAAAAGGATTTTAAAGTGATTTTTGAAAGTAGACATTTTATTGAATTGTTGAATTGATTTATTTTAAATAAATAAACGTTTAAAATTTTAAAGTTATAAAAGTTAAGATTTTTGTGAAATATAACCCAAGTGTCATTTTTGAATAAATAGTTGATTTATTTATAAAAGGGTTTAAATTGAGTTTTTCACAGTATTATAAGCGGTCTATTTAAAGGATTTAAAAAGTCGATATTTATAAATCTAAAACATTGGAATTTTAAACGAGCTTTGTAAGTGTTAGAACAAGACGAAATAAAAATTCGTAAGTGAATGAAATTTATAAATTGTGAAGTATAAATTGAATAGATGTGTAGAATAAAAGATTTATAAGTAATAAACTTATAAATTAGATTGTTGCACTTAGATGGAATATGAATAGAATTGGCTAATAAAAATGATTTGGCAAGTTGAAATTGTTATGAAGTATGAACGTGATTTATAAACGTTGTTTTATGAATCCAAAACCAATTGAAATTGATAAGTTAAACACAGAAGTTTAATAAAGGAGATATATCCGCGATTTTGGATAGTGGATAATCATTGAAATAAAAATGTATAGAAAATATTGAAAAGTGGTTAGTGAAGTATATTCACGATTTTGGACAGTGAATATATTGTTAAGCAAAATGAATATTGTTTTGGGAAAGTGACATTGAAAATGAAGTTAATTGTTTTAAAAGATGTTTTAAACGTGTTAAATATCGAAATCATAGATTCAACATTTATTGTTGAAATAGACGTTTTCGAGAAATAAGGAAATGGTGGACTATAACACTGTTGTTATAGTAAATGATTTCCGAAAGGAAATGTTTTATATAGTATTGGGATTTATATATCTATCTAAATTTCGAAGACCTATACTAGTGATGTTGAGTCGTCGTAACGATGTTTTACGCAACATTCGTTTTGACTCAAATAAAATGTGTTTAAAGAATGATTTCCTTAAAGAATGAGATATATACTTAATTTTGATTTAAGTATATCGAATATTTTCTAAGTGTTGAAAATAAATGATTTGTGAAATACTTATTTTTAAATAAGTATGGAAATGCTTTTCCAATATGAAATGAACTGTTTTGAGATTTTATCTTCAAAGATAAAATGAAATGTGGAAATTGATTTGAAATTGTTTTCAAACGGTTAAGTGTGGAAATTATATATCTAGTAAAGATATTTTGGAAAATAAATAATTTGGAAAATTATTTGGAATCTGATGATGTTGCGCATCTTTATTGATAGTTAAATAACCGACTATCAATAATTACCTTAAATAGGTATTTGTTGTGAATTGGATGAATTTGAATGCCACATTTATTTTTGAATAAGCGCTCACTATTTGGGTTAGCCGGTAAAGGACCATGGGGTCGTATAACCCATTCCGAATATGTGATACGTCGTTATGAAATGCATTCGAAGACCGGTGTTGAAGACCAGATATTTTTGAAAACGGAAGGATTACCGTCGAGTTACTCTACATCGGCTGATCTCCGATTTAGAGGTTTTATCACCCTTAGTGACGGGAAGTCCGGACGTGATTAGAAATTTATCCGGATATGCAAGGGCTTCGTGAGAAGTGCCTTCGGTTCTGTTCGATCCCGGAACAGACTTGTATGGATTGTGTGTCTGACGTTACAATTTGAGATATAAAGCTGATTTCTTTCAAATACATTTCTGTCGGTGGCGGAGAATTTATTCTCTTAGCTTAACACCCTTCTCTGAGACGTACGAGCTCAGAGGTTATGTAGTTGAAATTTATCAGCGATATATCCCAATTTGGTAACGTGGCATACTAAGTGTTGCTGTGGAATGATCAGTGTTTGATCATTTGCGATATGATCATTTGTTTGATCTTATATCTTTGTGATCATAGGTTGATCATTTGTTTGACCCGAAGCATGGCTTTGTAGAAAGCGTAGCTTTGTGGACGAGACTTCATCGAGCCTCACACCCCGGAAATGGTCAAAACAGGAAGGATGCAGCAAGGTTCTAGGGAGTAGCGCCCCTTAGTGTATGTCATTCCTTCTGGATAAAGGTGGTATCATGGTATGGAGCCCAGATACTTAACCTCTGTGGTTGCTGCAAATTTATTACTTTGTGGTTGTTGCGAATCGGGGATCCTCGGGAAGATCGGTGACGATCGGGGGATGGCATACGCGTGTCAGTAGTTACCTATTTTTGCAGAGGTAACCCGGCCTTGTGTTGGCAGAGATCCGGTTAGGTTCTCGGGTCGTCTATTCCAGGGACGTACCCATCGTGGAAAAGGAAGTTCCTTAGCCTGACCATTTGTTGGAAATCCAAAGAAACAATACGAGCCTTGTACGGTTTTAGTTGTAGAACCTGCCATTTAATATGGCAGCTATAGCAAGCATACTATAATGGTACCTATGCTGGCTAAGATTTATATTGTACTTTCGAAATGTTTTCTACACTATGCACTAATAATAATATCAAAAAGAATTTGATTTTTGCGTAGTAAGCATCTTTGACTATCATAAGAAGAAATCTCCTCCAAGTCTGCGTTTGCATTGTGTGTGTGGCGGGAGGTCTTATGGTAGTTTCATTTTCCAAAAGCATTGCGAATTGACTTTAAAATTTTTCTGTTGTTTATTTTAAAGATAAATAACTGTTTTACGATCTCACACCAGTCACCATGACTGACTCGGAGTTTATTGTTTCCCTTCTAAACTCTGGGTGCCCACCAATTTCCACACGGGCAGCCTAGAGTTATGTTATCAGGATATTCTGGATATTCTGGAGCTTTGGAGATAAGCTGGACGACGAGACGTAGTATTTGTATCTGATAGTATTTATTCCGCTGTGTATTCTATATGAGGACAAGTTTATATAACTGTCCATTGTTGTATTGAGTTGTATATTGACTCTGATTGAGGTATGTATAAAAACTGATATAGTTCTTTGTTTTAAAAGACTAGTGTTATCTATTATATATTGTTCCGCTGCGATATGTGAGATTCTGATATTGTTTTCTGTTTCTGTTGTTGTTCTGTTGTTCTTCTTCTTTCTTTCTTCTCTTTTTCTTCTATCTTTTCTTCTTCTTCTACCTTTTCTTTTTTCTAAAACCCTCACTATTGGAGTTTCCGGCACTCGATTGCTCGGCAGTCGATAAAGTGAGTATCGATGTCGAATTTTCGAAAGTCGAAAAATCCCGTACGTGACATTAGTTGCAGTGACGTATATCTGCTTTTGGTTTTTGTGACGACCCGGAATTTTGGGCATTTGAAATTGAAATATTTAATTGACTTTAAATATTTAAAAGTTGATTTTTGACTTGAATTTCGAATACCACTATTTATTTGGCAATTAAATTATCGAATCAAACAATTTAAAATTGGGTAAAATATTTAATCTTGATTTTTATGCCAGTTAAAAATAATTTGAAAGCTTATAAAATTCAAATTAATCATACTGAAGGTGATGAAACTTTTAAAATTGAATTTCAAAGTGTTTTGATCAGTTTTGAAAATATAACGTTTAAATTGAATTTAAAAATAGCCTTCCGAGGCACAGTCTCGGAATTTGACGAAACCAGTTCCATTGGATCCGTAATATTGTATTGTTGTCGGATTTCAATTTTCGTAGTAATTGGAGTAGTTGTGTGAGTGTACGACATTTAAACGCGTTGAATTTTGTTTTGAAACAAATTAAAAAAAATATTTGCTTTCTTATAACCCAACATTACGTACAACTTGCCACCGTTATGTCTCCTTCGTACCCATCTCCCTTTCCTTCCCATCCTCTCAAGTCTCAGTTCGATCAGAGAAAAAAATCGATTCTTTAAATACAAAAATAATGGCCGAACATATATAAAATGAAACCCTGATTGATCAAATTAATAAAAGAAATAGCTGAGCCTTCTCTTGGAAGCCAAAGTAAATAATATAATAGGATGCTCTTTCTCAATACAGCGAAAATCTTCCCAAAACAATTCGTCAATGTCGAAAAAAAAATATCGGTTTCCTTAATCCTTAATATCGAATCGCACCTCCTCCTTCCCCCACTTTTCAATTCGATTCCCAAAGAGAAAAATCAGATTTCCTCCCTTCCATTTTCTTTTATCTCTGGCCGAACAAAATCGAGAGGCCTGAGGTCGCGTGTTCGATTTGCAAACGTTCGAAGGGGAGAGGTTGAAGGCTGCGAGCTCGTTTCTTCCCAAATTGATCGCGAATCCATTCTTTTCCCTAGGATTAGAGATCTCGTCTCGATCGTCAGTGAAGGAGCAACGTGGGTACGATGGTGAATGGGTTGTGAGGCTGGGTCTATGGATTCGCAGGGACGCAGAGAGGAGGTAGGACCGAGTCGCGACTTTCGCGACAGAGGTATCGCGGCAGGCGATGGCGGCGTTAGAGCAGGGACTTTGGGTCGAATGGTCGAGATACTCGGTGATGGGGACGACGTGATCGAGTGGCAGAGACGGTCTCGGGTAGAGCCAAGTTTGTGATTGAGGGTTCCGATTCGAAGTGAAGTAATCAAATTTGTTTTCGTTAAGTAAACTTAAAATCCTTTTCAATTTATTCATTATTATTTATTGGAAATTTTATGGAGAATAATAAATCTGAAATCTGGTTAGGTATATTGTCAAATATATATGCAGTTTTGGTTATTTATGGGTATGTATAGGAAGATTAGTTAAAATAAAATCATTAGTTAAAATCTAAATTCTTGTGCAAAGTTAACTTTAATAAACGGTAATTGATTTCACGATTAATTCAAATATTAATAAAATAATCTAATTATTTATACAAGGTCTAAAATCTTGAAGGAAACAAGCCGTTAGGAAGTGGGTTGCAAATTAAAAGCAAAGGTGAGTTAATCTCACTCAGTTTAATTTTATTTAAATTTAATTGGTTAAATTTAAATATGGATGAATGATTGAATTGTTTGATTTGATTGATATGATATGGTATATAGTAGTATATACCAATATATATATATTGGCATATGTATATATTGGATTTGATATTCCCGCATTTTATAGCGGATGAGACCCTATGCGCCGCATAATAGCGGATGATTTATTTTAAATCCCATATACCATGATATTCCACCTCGAAGTGGAATTGGTATTGTGCTAACGTCTGTGGATGCAGGGAAACAGGTTGAAGGGATCCAACTGGATTCCTCAAAAATTTATTTTATTATTCTGTGATCTGAATATTGATATCCTGTGATGATTTGATATTGGATGTTGTGGTTGATTGAATTCCCAGTATAATAAATTTTGAAAATCTATGGAATTGAATTTTTGAAGAAAATAAAGAATAATAATTTAAGTAAATTGGAATAAATTTAAAAGTGAATTGAAAATAAGATAAAATAAAGAGAATTGGAATTTTAGTAAATATAGGAAAAAGAAATTTAAATTTACGGAGGAGAAATAAAGATTAGAAAACTCAAGTAATATTGGTTTAGAGAAATAAAGGGATTACTTTTAATTTAATAATTTAATTTAATTAAAAGTGTAAATAAGGAATGTTGGGAATTTAAAATAGGTATTTTTCAGTTAAAAGGGGGTTTTAAATTCACAAATGAGAAATAAAATTTAAAAGGGTATTGTATTTGAAATAAATAAAGTAAACAAGGAAATTTTATCCCAAAGTAAAGCAAATTTGAAATCAATTGCAGAATTGATGTAAATGTTTGGAATTTGAAATTTAAAGAGATATGAGAATTTGGAAATTTATAAACAGGGTTTATAAAGTGAAATAAATGTCGGTGGGCATTTTAAATATAAATTCAGGATGGGAATTTATAAGGGAAGGAGAATTGGTTTAAGAATAAATAATGATTTTTTTTAAAGAAGTGAAAGAGAAGTATTTTCTGGATAGCCAAGTACATTTTGTTTTAAAAAGAAATTTTAAATATTTGTTAAAGATTTATTGTTATTTTTAAAAGTCAAGTTTTAAAAAATCTATTATTTCCAAATGTTAAATTTCTAAAGTAAGTATTTTCAAAACTATTATTGTAGTAGATATAAAAGTGAATTGATAATATGTTTTAAAGGAAATTTGTTTTTATTTTTAAAAGTGGTTTTATTTTAAATGTTTTTAAATATATATTTTAACTTAAGTATTAAAGTAGTTTAAAAAGGTGTTTTATAAAGTATATTTAAAATAAAGAGTTTTAAAATTTATTTTTTTTAAAAAAATCTAAAATGGTTTGTACTTGGTATTCCAGTGAAAATAAATATTTGGGAAATTATTCCGTGAGAGGAATATAGTTTGAAATTGTTTCCAATGGGAATTGAAATGGAAATAATATCTTGTGAAGATAATTTGAGGGATATAAATAATTTGGAGAAATTATTGATTGTTGATGGTTGTTATGGATGTTAATTGATAGTTAAACAACCGACTATCAATATTGGCCAAATGCGCTGATCGTTTCGAAGAGACCGGGATCGGGTTTCTGTATACCGGGATTCTAGGTCTGGAGACTCGAAAACCACTTCGATCCGGTTTGTACGTTTCGTGGGGAAACGAGGGTAATAGTGATAAGGGGATAGTGTTATCAGTTCTGTTCAGACCTGGAACGGACTTGTATGGATGAATGCTTTTGGACATCGTCAGGGGACGATGGGCATTCTAAGTGAAACGTTCTGAAGGTAACGTTTAGCCTCAAGTCTCATCAACCGGGAATGACTGAAAATCAGGGGTTATGCAGCAAGGCTTCGTGGGTAGCACCCACTGGAGAGTATGGTCATCCCTGTCTAGATGTCCCTTTTATTTCGGCTTAGTGGTGCGGTTGCTGATCCCAACCGTGGGGTGATCATATTCGGAATTGCCCATAGGTGATTCCGGCCTTGTGTTGCAGGGGAGCGGGCGTACTCCTCGGTACTGTGATCTAGGCCACGTACTGTGATAGGTGGTACCCCAGTGCCTAGTCATTCGTTGGAAATCCATTCTCCCTACGTGCCTTGTACGAGTTTTGTTTGTATTACCCACGTTGTGGCTAGTATGCCGGAATTTAATAGATGTAACAATTCCGGTTATTTTAATAAGTATTTGTAAATAGACACTATTATAATATCAGAGGATTTTTATAAAAAGTGTTTTAGCTATCGTAAGGTAAAAACCCGACATGTTTATTTGTGGCGTGGTCTTACGAGATGCTTTTGTTTTCAAAGGATTTTGAAACTTTAATAATCAATTTGAGTGTGATTTTCTCACGCTGGTATTCCAAACTGACTCGGGTATTGTTTTATATAATGCTCGGGTCAGACCGAGATAAACAGGTTCAGATTGTAGCTGTGAAGCTCAGGAGACGAGCTGGATGGCGATACGTACTTCCGTATTTGTTTATTGTTCCGCTGTGTATTTGGATGTATATCATTGATGTGATGAACTCTGATGATGTATTCTGTAAATATATTGTATAAACAGATATATTTTTCTGTTTGAGTAAAGATCTGTTTTGTATATATTATATTTTATTCCGCTGCGATGTGAGATTCTGTTGTTGATTTTCTGTTTCTTCTTTTTCTACCTCTTTTTCTTTAACACAAATGGTTCGATTTTTCCGGGACTGGAAAGTCGGGTCGTTACAGTGGTATCAGAGCAAAGGTTGGCGATAACCTTGGCTTTGGTGGGAATTTTGAGTGTATTAATAGATATGAGCGCGTATTTGTTAGTGAATATAAAATGGTTTTATATTGTGTTGGTTGATTTATTGAGTGGCATATGAACCTTCGTCGGCACAGTCTGCGCAACTGTATCGAAGGGGTTTCTAAACACTCGAATAGAACAATTCGACACAATATTGTTTTGAAATGGGTAGATGAAATAATTTTACCCAAAAATATATTTTGATATAAAAGAAATATTTCTTTAAAATTATTATATATTTGGATGTTGGATGAAAAAATAAATCTAACAAATAAAATTGAGAGAAAAATATGATAAGATTATAAAATTAAAATGATTTGCATAATCAATGGGAATTTGCATGAATATAAATTGTACAAATGAATTATAGCTAAAAATTTGATTTAATCAAATTGGAAAATGTAAACCCCGGATATTTTGGAAGTGTTTTCAAAGAGTTTTGAAGATAAACACTAGCATTATTATTTGGAAAAATATTTCTGGAAAGGAAATTGTTTCGAATAAATTTTTGAAAAAAAAATAGCAATAAATTCACTACAGTCGCTGGAAAATAATTCGGAGGATGACGGCCGCATCTTCAGGATTCATTTTCGAACTTCTGAGTGACGAATTGCTGCCAAATTGATTTATTCAGAAAAGCTAGTTGTTTTTGAAATTTCCAAAGGAAATTTGTTTGAAATAAAGCCAGGATTGGTTTAAAATTCTGAGAAATGTGATTTGGAGATGTTGGAGATTTCAAATAATTTGAAATTTAAAAAGCCGGGTGTTTAAAAAGGGAAATTCTGACGAAATTGGTGGTAAACTTATAATTTGAGATGATTTTTAAATTAGAGAAATATAAGCTTTGAATGTTGATATTTAAAACTTGAATGGAATCTTTGGAAAGAATTAAAAGAATAAAATTCTCGTAAGATTTTGACTGGATGAAAATAAATTAAATAAGTTAAAAATGATATCTAGTCATATTTGAATAAAATTGAATTAAATTGAATCAACTTAATCCAGTTATATTTGGATTTTTGGAATTGAATTGAAAAATTGTGATGTAAATGTTATTATGAGGATAAAATGATTTGACTGAAGTTAAATTAAGTAAAATTAAACTGTAATGAAGTTCAGTTGATTTATAAATAATATTGGGTGAGATTAAAATTCTTACATTAGCAAGTAAAAAGTGAGATGAATAAGAGATGTGAAGTTTGGAATAGAAATCTGAGTTAAAATAAATTTAGCTTGGATAAGGGTAAAGAAATTAAATTTATTGGAGAATTTAATTAATTGTGACTCAAATGGGAGATTATAGCTAAGTAAATAAATTTGTTTGGTAAATTGGAAATTGAATAAAATACAGAACTTGAGTTAATAATCTATACAATTTGAATTTTGATAAAATGAATTTGACTTAAAGGATGAAGTTCGATTAAAGGAAGTATAAATAAAAATTTAATAAAGTGAAAGTTGGTTTGAATAAGATTCAAATTTGAAAAGAAATGAAATTGTGAATAAACAAATGAAGCTACATTTGTGAATTAATGAGTTGAAATTGAAAAATAAAATGAGATTTTATTTGAGTCAAGTTGAATTAGTTAAACGAAAAGTGAATTGTGGGTTGAATAAGATGGTTTAAATTTGTATATAAAATTCAAGTAGAAAAAAAATAAATTTGAAATTTCCTTGTTAATAATTAAATAAATTCACGATGAATTGAATACGGAAATTGAAAATTTAAATGAATGAGTAAATATACTGATTGAATTAAATTAGTAAATGGAATAGATTTGATTAAATGAAAAATCAGACCCAAGATTAAATTATAAATTGTTCACAAGGATACCATAACTTGAGTTGGAAGTGAAATAGTTTAAGTTAGTATTTGAATAAATGTTCGACTTAAGTAAGGAAATTGTGAAATGATTTCAAATGGAATAAAATGAGTGTAAAAGTGGGGTGGAACTGAGGGGAACGAATCGGAAATTTGATTGTAATAATTAAAATTAATACTGAAACCCTATGAGTGGATTATAAACGCTGTTTAACCTGCAGTGACCAAACAAACTCATTTGTTATTAGTTTAATATGTTAAGTATTGTTAAATTTTGTATATCGTCACTTATCTGTTTAAATTGAGTCAGTACAGGTTCAGGGAGGCTGTTTGGCTGATTTTGACTGCGTTAAATGCTAAAATAAATTGCTGCTTTTCTTTAAAATGCTAAATAAAGGTACGCCTACGCCAAAAATTCAAAATAGGAGATATGAATTATTTTTCTTTGTTTCCGGCATGAGGCCGATGTATATATATTTTTGTGCATCCTGCGATATCGCAGAAGTCCCTCCGTACAAGGGAGACTCTGCCAAAATTTTCCGTAAATTTTGGGAGTTAGAAAATTTTTGAAATTTTTGGAAAATTTTCATTAACAATAAATGATTTAAATTTGTTAAGCAAATGAAATTGAAACTGGATATTGAAATCTAATTCCAATGTGAATGTAAGGTGAAGTGAAATCGAAGGAACTAAGGAAAGTAAAGTTGTAAATAAATTTTAGTTGAGATTTAAATTAATTAGTAAGTGCAACTAATTAAATATTCGAGTGGAAGCCAAATTGAAATCAAATGGAATTGTAAAGACAAAAGTAAATAGAAATGGATATAAACTTCAATAGTGAAGTGGAAATTAATATAAGAAATATGTAAAATATTTATATTGAACTTAAGGAATATGGTGGAATTCTTAAGTAATTTGGTATTGAGGAAAGTTATTCTAGATGAATAATTGGATGACAATTTAAAATTTGAAGTTGTGAAATGAGAAAATTGTGGATAAGTGAATGTAATCAAACTTAATATGAATTAAAAAGAAATTGATATAATTGGTAATCAATTGGAATTTATACGTAAGATGTACGTATATTATTTTATTCGCATAGCTATTTGATCCAAATGTCGAACACAGAATTTCGAGATAGTTTTATCGATCCGAATCAGGATTTTTTACTCGATTTTCAACGACGAACCTGGATATGGATTGTTGATTGATTCTGGATATTCTCTATCATAGTTGGTGGCTATGCAAGGAGAATGACGGTTTCCGATCAAGAAACCAAATCTGAGTCCGCACTAGGAAGTCGGGTGGACGATACTAGTTCGGAAGTGAAATTGTGTGATCGAGTGAACGATCAAATTTGATATTGCGTACGAATGATATATGTGCATCGTACGGGCATAAGTAAAGCAAATATTTGAAATTTGTAAAGAGATGTCTAAAATGGTTTTGAAGCTGTAATTGGATGTTATTGCTTAGTAGGATATACAGGTGTATAAAAGCAATGGATAAATTGGGATTTTTGATTTTAGAGGATAAAATTTAATGGCCCGACAAAAAGGTATGTATTTAAATTTCTATATGAAATTTGATTGGGTTTTTGATACAGCCACTTGGCTTTTTGTTTTCTTTTTGAGATTGAGAGGCCGTAGAGCCATTTTGTAGTTGTACCGAGCTAGCCGCGCAAAGGAGATGCTGGCAAAAATTTTCGAAAATTTAGGAAGTTAGAAAATTTTGAGAAATTTAATAATTTAAAATTTTGAATTCAAGTTTAAATTTGAATTGATAAGAAGTGATATGGGATACGACTTATGGATAGGTTTGGGAATGTTAGTAAGAGGGATAGTGTGTCTTTATTTAAAGAATTGTTATGGAAAGTTATTAAAACTATTTGGATTGGGGAAATAGAACGGGTATCGAATCATTTCTCTTAACTGGTAATTTCGGGGACGAAATTCTTTTAAGGGAGGAGGAATGTGATGACCCGGAATTTTGGGCATTTGAAATTGAAATATTTAATTGACTTTAAATATTTAAAAGTTGATTTTTGACTTGAATTTCGAATACCACTATTTATTTGGCAATTAAATTATCGAATCAAACAATTTAAAATTGGGTAAAATATTT
Organism: Allium fistulosum; assembly: GCA_030737815.1. Lineage (NCBI taxonomy): Eukaryota > Viridiplantae > Streptophyta > Magnoliopsida > Asparagales > Amaryllidaceae > Allium > Allium fistulosum. Next base: position 1,393,285,462 of record CM060902.1, read on the forward strand.
AATCTTGATTTTTATGCCAGTTAAAAATAATTTGAAAGCTTATAAAATTCAAATTAATCATACTGAAGGTGATGAAACTTTTAAAATTGAATTTCAAAGTGTTTTGATCAGTTTTGAAACTATAACGTTTAAATTGAATTTAAAAATAGCCTTCCGAGGCACAGTCTCGGAATTTGACGAAACCAGTTCCATTGGATCCGTAATATTGTATTGTTGTCGGATTTCAATTTTCGTAGTAATTGGAGCAGTTGTGTGAGTGTACGACATTTAAACGCGTTGAATTTTGTTTTGAAAAAAATTAAAAAAAAATTGCTTTCTTATAACCCAACATTACGTACAACTCGCCACCGTTATGTCTCCTTCGTACCCATCTCCCTTTCCTTCCCATCCTCTCAAGTCTCAGTTCGATCAGAGAAAAAAATCGATTCTTTAAATACAAAAATAATGGCCGAACATATATAAAATGAAACCCTGATTGATCAAATTAATAAAAGAAATAGCTGAGCCTTCTCTTGGAAGCCAAAGTAAATAATATAATAGGATGCTCTTTCTCAATACAGCGAAAATCTTCCCAAAATAATTCGTCAATGTCGAAAAAAAAATATCGGTTTCCTTAATCCTTAATATCGAATCGCACCTCCTCCTTCCCCCACTTTTCAATTCGATTCCCAAAGAGAAAAATCAGATTTCCTCCCTTCCATTTTCTTTTATCTCTGGCCGAACAAAATCGAGAGGCCTGAGGTCGCGTGTTCGATTTGCAAACGTTCGAAGGGGAGAGGTTGAAGGCTGCGAGCTCGTTTCTTCCCAAATTGATCGCGAATCCATTCTTTTCCCTAGGATTAGAGATCTCGTCTCGATCGTCAGTGAAGGAGCGACGTGGGTACGATGGTGAATGGGTTGTGAGGCTGGGTCTATGGATTCGCGGGGACGCAGAGAGGAGGTAGGACCGAGTCGCGACTTTCGCGACAGAGGTATCGCGGCAGGCGATGGCGGCGTTAGAGCAGGGACTTTGGGTCGAATGGTCGAGATACTCGGTGATGGGGACGACGTGATCGAGTGGCAGAGACGGTCTCGGGTAGAGCCAAGTTTGTGATTGAGGGTTCCGATTCGAAGTGAGGTAATCAAATTTGTTTTCGTTAAGTAAACTTAAAAGCCTTTTCAATTTATTCATTATTATTTATTGGAAATTTTATGGAGAATAATAAATCTGAAATCTGGTTAGGTATATTGTCAAATATATATGCAGTTTTGGTTATTTATGGGTATGTACAGGAAGATTAGTTAAAATAAAATCATTAGTTAAAATCTAAATTCTTGTGCAAAGTTAACTTTAATAAACGGTAATTGATTTCACGATTAATTCAAATATTAATAAAATAATCTAATTATTTATACAAGGTCTAAAATCTTGAAGGAAACAAGCCGTTAGGAAGTGGGTTGCAAATTAAAAGCAAAGGTGAGTTAATCTCACTCAGTTTAATTTTATTTAAATTTAATTGGTTAAATTTAAATATGGATGAATGATTGAATTGTTTGATTTGATTGATATGATATGGTATATAGTAGTATATACCAATATATATATATTGGCATATGTATATATTGGATTTGATATTCCTGCATTTTATAGCGGATGAGACCCTATGCGCCGCATAATAGCGGATGATTTATTTTAAATCCCATATACCGCGATATTCCACCTCGAAGTGGAATTGGTATTGTGCTAACGTCTGTGGATGCAGGGAAACAGGTTGGAGGGTTCCAACTGGATTCCTCAAAAATTTATTTTATTATTCTGTGATCTGAATATTGATATCCTGTGATGATTTGATATTGGATGTTGTGGTTGATTGAATTCCCAGTATAATAAATTTTGAAAATCTATGGAATTGAATTTTTGAAGAAAATAAAGAATAATAATTTAAGTAAATTGGAATAAATTTAAAAGTGAATTGAAAATAAGATAAAATAAAGAGAATTGGAATTTTAGTAAATATAGGAAAAAGAAATTTAAATTTACGGAGGAGAAATAAAGATTAGAAAACTCAAGTAATATTGGTTTAGAGAAATAAAGGGATTACTTTTAATTTAATAATTTAATTTAATTAAAAGTGTAAATAAGGAATGTTGGGAATTTAAAATAGGTATTTTTCAGTTAAAAGGGGGTTTTAAATTCACAAATGAGAAATAAAATTTAAAAGGGTATTGTATTTGAAATAAATAAAGTAAACAAGGAAATTTTATCCCAAAGTAAAGCAAATTTGAAATCAATTGCAGAATTGATGTAAATGTTTGGAATTTGAAATTTAAAAAGAAATGAGAATTTGGAAATTTATAAATAGGGTTTATAAAGTGAAATAAATGTCGGTGGGCATTTTAAATATAAATTCAGGATGGGAATTTATAAGGGAAGGAGAATTGGTTTAAGAATAAATAATGATTTTTTTTAAAGAAGTGAAAGAGAAGTATTTTCTGGATAGCCAAGTACATTTTGTTTTAAAAAGAAATTTTAAATATTTGTTAAAGATTTATTGTTATTTTTAAAAGTCAAGTTTTAAAAAATCTATTATTTCCAAATGTTAAATTTCTAAAGTAAGTATTTTCAAAACTATTATTGTAGTAGATATAAAAGTGAATTGATAATATGTTTTAAAGGAAATTTGTTTTTATTTTTAAAAGTGGTTTTATTTTAAATGTTTTTAAATATATATTTTAACTTAAGTATTAAAGTAGTTTAAAAAGGTGTTTTATAAAGTATATTTAAAATAAAGAGTTTTAAAATTTATTTTTTTTTAAAAAAATCTAAAATGGTTTGTACTTGGTATTCCAGTGAAAATAAATATTTGGGAAATTATTCCGTGAGAGGAATATAGTTTGAAATTGTTTCCAATGGGAATTGAAATGGAAATAATATCTTGTGAAGATAATTTGAGGGATATAAATAATTTGGAGAAATTATTGATTGTTGATGGTTGTTATGGATGTTAATTGATAGTTAAACAACCGACTATCAATATTGGCCAAATGCGCTGATCGTTTCGAAGAGACCGGGATCGGGTTTCCGTATACCGGGATTCTAGGTCTGGAGACTCGAAAACCACTTCGATCCGGTTTGTACGTTTCGTGGGGAAACGAGGGTAATAGTGATAAGGGGATAGTGTTATCAGTTCTGTTCAGACCTGGAACGGACTTGTATGGATGAATGCTTTCGGACATCGTCAGGGGACGATGGGCATTCTAAGTGAAACGTTCTGAAGGTAACGTTTAGCCTCAAGCCTCATCAACCGGGAATGACTGAAAATCAGGGGTTATGCAGCAAGGCTTCGTGGGTAGCACCCACTCGAGAGTATGGTCATCCCTGTCTAGATGTCCCTTTTATTTCGGCTTAGTGGTGCGGTTGCTGATCCCAACCGTGGGGTGATCATATTCGGAATTGCCCATAGGTGATTCCGGCCTTGTGTTGCAGGGGAGCGGGCGTACTCCTCGGTACTGTGATCTAGGCCACGTACTGTGATAGGTGGTACCCCAGTGCCTAGTCATTCGTTGGAAATCCATTCTCCCTACGTGCCTTGTACGAGTTTTGTTTGTATTACCCACGTTGTGGCTAGTATGCCGGAATTTAATAGATGTAACAATTCCGGCTATTTTAATAAGTATTTCTAAATAGACACTATTATAATATCAGAGGATTTTTATAAAAAGTGTTTTAGCTATCGTAAGGTAAAAACCCGACATGTTTATTTGTGGCGTGGTCTTACGAGATGCTTTTGTTTTCAAAGGATTTTGAAACTTTAATAATCAATTCGAGTGTGATTTTCTCACGCTGGTATTCCAGACTGACTCGGGTATTGTTTTATATAATGCTCGGGTCAGACCGAGATAAACAGGTTCAGATTGTAGCTGTGGAGCTCAGGAGACGAGCTGGATGGCGATACGTACTTCCGTATTTGTTTATTGTTCCGCTGTGTATTTGGATGTATATCATTGATGTGATGAACTCTGATGATGTATTCTGTAAATATATTGTATAAACAGATATAATTTTCTGTTTGAGTAAAGATCTGTTTTGTATATATTATATTTTATTCCGCTGCGATGTGTGATTCTGTTGTTGATTTTCTGTTTCTTCTTCTTCTACCTCTTTTTCTTTAACACAAATGGTTCGATTTTTCCGGGACTGGAAAGTCGGGTCGTTACAGTTTTAATTTAATTTTAATATGTGTATATATATATGTAGATTAGCAAACAGAATATATATATATCTATATATATGAACATACAGGTTTCAATTTAAAAATATATAGGATTTTGGGATAAAGATAGGAATTTTTTTTTTAGATTTTGGGATCTCTTTAGGATATTTCATAAATATATATTTGTAGTTCAAAAAGAAAAAATAAATATACATATGTACATTTTAAATTTACTGGTTTAATTTTAAACGTAATGTATTATTGTTAATTTATTTTATTTAATTGGCTTATATAATTATTTTAGTTACTAAAAGATTATTATAGGGAAATTGGGTTAAAAATATAATTATTAGTTAATTAAATAAACAAATAGTAATTGATTGTCCGATCATTCAAATGTTAATAAATTTATATAATGTTATACAAGGTCAAAAATCGAGAAACAAGCTGGAATGAAAGTGGGTTGCAAAAACCAAAGGTGAGTTAATCTTACTCATCTGGGTTTAATTTAAATTTAATAGTTAAATATAAATATTTGGTTGAATGGCTGAATTGATTGGATGTGATAATATAAATAGTAGTATATATGGCATATATTGGAGTGATTGATATTCCCGCATTTTATATAGCGGATGGGACCCTATGCGCCGCATAATAGCGGATGATATTTTATAATCCCATATACCGCGATATTCCACCTCGAAGTGGAATTGGTATTGTGCTAACATCTGTGGATGTAGGGAAACAGGTTGGAGGGATCCAACTGGATTCCTCAAATTTATTTAGATTGATTAATATTCTCAGTATGCTTATTTGATTTCCTGTGATGAATTATATTGCTATTTGGAATGTTGGATGCTATGGTTTGATTGGTTATATTTGGAAATTCTAAGTTATCAAAATTGTATAGATTTGGATTTTAAAAGAAAATAAAAAAAGATAAAATTTGTAAGTAAAATGATTTTAGAGAATTCGGGATAAATTAAAGAATGAATGGGAAAAGGATAAAAGTGGATTTTAAATTTGTTAATGGATAATTCCAAATATGGGAAAGTAGATTTTTGAATAAATGGGAATAAATGAAATTTAAAACTTAGGAGTTATTAATGAAAGGAATAAAGGATTCATTTTTAAATTCAGAATTTAAATGGTTTAGGATGAAATAAAAGGAATTTTTATGAAATTGGTATTTCCAGTTTAAAATCATAATAAAGAGTGAAATCCGAAATTTATGAAATTTATGGATTTTGGAATAAAATTAAGTAAGTAATGGAATTTATTTTAAAATGAAGTAAATTGGAAATCAATTTGAAAATTGATTTAAGCGTTTGGAAATTGGAATTTTTAAAGGAAGATGGGACTAGGAAATTTATAAACTGGGTTTATAATGGTGAAGTAATATATCAGTGGATATTTGGAAGAATAAATTCACGGTGGGAATTTATTAAAGGAATGGGTAAATTAGTTTTAAAATAAATAGTGATTTATTTTTAAAGATGTGAAAGAGAGGAGTATTTCTCTGAATAGCCAAGAACGTTTCCAAAGAAAATTTTAAGTATAAGCTAAAAGTTTAAGGTTGTTTTAAAAATATGTTTTAGAAAATTCATTGTTTTTAAATGTTTAAGTTTAAAGTAAGTATTATTTTCAAATTTATTTTAGTAGTAATTATTTAAAGGTGACTTGGTATTATGTTTTGAAAGGATGAAATTTTAGTTTTATAAAGTAGTTTTATTTGAAATATTCTTAAAGTATAAATTTTTGAATAAAGTATTTAAGTAGTTTTTAATTTAAAGTATAATTTATAATAAAGTGTTTCTAAATTATTTTTAAAATTCAAAGTGTTTGTACTTGGTGATTTCAGTGGAAATAAGTATTTGGGAATTTATTCCATGAGAAGAGTGTGGTTTGAAAACTGTTTCCAAAAAGGTTTCAAAGTGGAAATATATCTTGCGAAGATATTTATGAGGTAAATAAATAATTTGGGAAATTATTTATTGTTTGATGGATGTTTGTAAATGTTAATTGATAGTTAAATAACCGTTTATCAATATTGGCCAATGCGCTGATCGTTTCGAAGAGACCGGGATCGGGATTTATTTTTCGAAAACCACTTCGATTCAGTTTGTACGTTTTCGAGGGGAATCGAGTTTCGAATCGAAGATGGAGCAGTAAAGTGCAAGGGCTAGTCGCTACTAATCCTGAGGGTGATTCCAAAATGGATGTAGTAGGAGTAGTGCCTTCGGTTCCGTTCGGACCCGGAACGGACTTGTATGGATGAATGCTTTCGGAACATCGTCAGGTGGACGGTGGGCATTCTACGTAAAATGTTCTATAAAGGTAACGCTTAGCCTCGAGCCTCATCAACCGAGAATGACTGAAAATCAGGGGTTATGCAGCAAGGCTATGTGGGTCGCACCCATTAGGGTTAGGTCATCCCTGTCTAGATGTCCCTTTTATTTCGGCTTAGTGGTGCGGTTGCTGATTCCAACCGTGGGGTGATCTTACTCGGAATTATCCAGTAAGGGGTAGTTCAGGTCTTGTATTGCAGGGGATCGGGCGTGGTCCTCGGTACGCTGATCTAGACCAGGTACTGTGACAGGTGGTACCCCAGTGCTTAGTCATTAGTTGGAAATCCATTCTCCCTACGCGCCTGTACGGTTTTGATTGTGCCCAACTATTGCTGAAACATGAGATGCAAGCATTTCAGCTAGATTCTATTTTACTTTCAATAGACACTACTATAATATCAAACGGATTTGATAAAAAGTGTTTTTGCTATCATAAGGTAAAAACCCGACATGTTTATTTGTGGCGTGGTCTTATGAGATGTCTTTGATTTCAAAGAATTTTGGAAACTTTAATAATCCAATTGAGTGTGTTTTCTCACGCTGGTTTTCCAGACTGACTCGGGTGTTATTTTATTATAATGCTCGGGTTAGACCGAGTATTATAGATACAAGATAGGATGCTGTGGAGCTCAGGAGACAAGCTGGATGGCGAGACGTATCACTCGTACTTGGTATATATTCTGCTGTATTGTGTACTATGTATTCTGTTGTGGGTCAAGTTAATATAACTGACCAGTATTTGATTCTGATTGTATTGTACTCTGATGTTGTATTCTGGTGATGTATGTAAAAACAGATATAGTTTCTTTCTGTAAAGATCAGTTATTATCTATTATATTTTATTCTGCTGCGATGGTTAGATTCTGTTGTTATTTTGTTTCTTCTTCTTCTACCTCCTTCTTCTTCTAATCCTGATGGTTCGTATTTCCGTTGACTTTGAGTCGATATGTTGGAGAATAGTGTCGATTTAAGGAGTAGGGTTTGCGGGCTGTCACACTTGGTATCAGAGCTGAAGGTTAAGCGAGAACCTTGGCTCTGCTTGGGATTACTCATTAGAAATAGAGTCTGTAGTACTCTAGAATGAGTTTGAGTGTATTAATAGATATGAGCGCGTATTTGTTAGTGAATATAAAATGGTTTTATATTGTGTTGATTGGTTTATGGATTCTGGTCAATACGAGTAATTAACGTTATTGATAGGGATCTCTAAACACTTGAATAGAACAATTCGACACAGTGTTGTTTTTAAAAGGGTAAACGAAAATTTTACCCAGATTATTTTTGTATATAAAGAAAATAATTTTTGTAAATTATTATAGTTATATATGGTTGCTTGGTTGTTAGGAAGTGATAATATTGGATTATTATCAATGTTGTGAGGAAGTTGAATAAGAAATTGAAATCATAACTAAAAGGATAAGAAATAAATTCATATATGAATGAGATTTATAAATGTAAACTATAAATGTGAATTATAATCTGAAATAGAATTCCAGAGAAATATTTGAAATAAATTGAGTTGAAAATTCCAGAGTAATGTTTGAATATGAAGTGGATGGATTTGGAATTTGAAATTTTGGGAAAAGTGTAAATTCCTTTGAGTTTGAAAATGTTTCCAAAGGTTTTGGAAAAATAATAGCGGTATTATTTGAGAAATATTCTTGGATTGGATTTGAAATTTGAAGAGATTTGGAATTTAAAAATATTTGGAGGGGTTTTAAAGAGATAAAAGCACTAAACTCTTCTCGGTCGCTGGAAAATAACTTCGGTGATGACTGCAGCATCATCGATGTTCATTTTCGAGTTTCTAGGAGAGGAATTGCTACCAAATTGTTTTAAATTGAAATTGTTTGCAAAACTGAGTTTGGTTTTAAAATTCAAAAGATAATTTGATATCAAAGGATTTTGGATATGATTGATTTTAAAAATGCTTTTGAAATATGAGTAATTGTTAAAATACTCTGGTGTTGGCTTGAGATTGTTTATACACTACGCCATAAATGGCCTTCTACAACACAAAAAAAATGTTGGGTCAGGCCCAAAAAATGTTGCCATAGGTCTATGGCAACACTTTTCGGGTGATGCAATTTTTGCCGTTGCCTTAGACCTCAAAGGCAACATTTTGACTATCTAAGGCAACATAAGTAATATTGTTTCAATAGAACCCTATTTGGGTCTATAGCAACATCCATAAGTGTCTGTAGCAACATTCCAAAATGTTGCTATAGATATTAACTTTCTGAATTTGTGGGGCCCACAATGTAGAGCATATTTGATTTTTTAATAGAAATAAATATTTATTTAATAAAATGCTATTGCACAAAATTTGATATTCAAACAGTAATTTATTTAAATAAATATTTTATTTCAACATTTGAAATAGTACAAATTCCCGACTCCACTATTTTACAATTCAATGTTATATAACACTGATATTCACATATACAGATATTCCTCGCTACATCACTCAGTTCACTCATTACATATGCAGTTTCAATTTATACAGACTCCGACACTAACGAATATAGACATGCACTAACCCATTAAGCAATGTTGTGAGGATCAGTTGCCTGGCCACGTCGTGCACGGACACGTGGTTTTGCAGAACCATTAGAAGAAATAGTATTATTAGCTTGAGCTGAATCATCCACTTGATGCTGTAGAATATTTCCTTCAATAAATCATGGCAACTTCAACGTGAAAAAAAACATCGATAAGATGAGGAAAATTAGTCACAATCAAATGTGGACTAGGATATGACAGCCTAAAACCACAGCCATGTCACAAAGAAAACAAAATTTGATGGTTACGAGCTACAAACCTATTGGTAAGCATTAAATACAGGCGAATTATTCAAAGCAGATTCTGGCCCCATGGAAAAAGATGGTATTTGAAAGTGTTTCATCCCATTTTTGTCCTGTAAGTTTACGTTAGGTTGATAAGCACAGAATTTCACCCAAAAATAAAATAATAACAATAATAATAAAAGACCAAATGATAGAGAAGCATGACAAACCTGATTATGAAGATGCAAAGTACCATTCGACAATTTCGTATGTTGGCCACCATTGAAATTTAATGAATTTTTGGACTGAAGCCCATTGCAATCCTACAGAGAAGACATATAGGAGTCCGATTAGTAATACGGATACGCAGGTTATATGCCTCTTTGGTCAACATACTGAGTTTATTTATTTCATATATTTTGCTGGGACCTCAATATCCAATTACCAAACTCAAACATTCTATTATAGTAATTTAGCATTGAAGTTGCTTCTACTGAATAAAAAATTTACATTTATTCTTTTTTGCATATTAAGCAATTTTGAAATTATAACACACACAGACATACAAAAAAATATTGAATCAATAGTAGCCAGCATATATTGAATCAATATTTGGAACAGACAAACTACTAAACTATAAGCATATATTGCATTCCATCAGCCCACATGTATAGGAACTAGAAGCTTTAAATTTTAACAATCTAGCATTTCTTCTGATATTAACTACTGAATAACTCCTACATTTTCTTTAACCAGTTTGGAAACATGAGTAGAATCACAAGCATAAATAGGAGGAGGTGTAGATCTTCTTAATGATGCAAGACAGAAGTACAAAATAAATTTTAAAGAGTCAATATAAAAATAAATGACCTTGTTTGGATCAACAAAAGAATAACCCATGATGTCTGACCCTGCACACCTTGACAGTATCACAACACAGTGAATAATATGCTTCAGCAATTCCTTCACATCCATGAAAATAATAATTTGCTTATTGTCTAAATTTGTGTCCTTCTCTATTCTATCAATAATAATGCCCATACTTCCATTTTCCTATAGCCGTATCATTTCAACTGTGCATTTTATATTCAAATTCAACTCACTACAGGCCTTCAAGAAAACTGGAACATTAACCGAGTTCAAACCAAGAGCTGAAACGCTAACCTTCCTACCATTTAATGCAACTTCTGCACAATTAGCCTCAAAACTCAAACAAACAGGCCTGCAAATATCCCTTCCAACGAGGGCATTAACAAACTGACCATTATTACTATTCACGCCACAAGCCCAAAGCTTTATGCAATTCCTGATAACTCTATGCATGTTTAAAGATAAAACTTGCACATTCTCCTTATCATTTACATAAAAGAGACACACCTGATCACCATTACCTAAACAAAACATACCCTTACCATTTAAACAAACAACTGAAACTGATCCATTGTACTCCAATAAATCATTCAATCCCTCATGTCTACAATATGAGACAATATCCAAAACCATTCCACTATCATTCGAGATATCAGAAATTGATGACACTACAATATCATCACTCTAATTTTGAACTGTATCCAAACCAATTCGACTACTTCCACCTGCCTGCCAATAACCAGAACTTCACCGAAACCAATTCGACTACCCCCTGCCACTCTGACAGCAGGCCCAACCACGAAATTGCGACCAAATCAGCAACTCCCTGAACCATCACAATCCCACAACCTTACCTCGAATCACCAGAATCGCCAAAAACCTGAACAAAATCGCAAATCCACTGCCACCCAATCGACTGAAACGCCCAACTAAAGAATTTGGGTTTGTGATATTGGATTGTGAAATCGAACGCCTGAACAACCAAATCTCAATATAACCAATAGTGTACAGTTGACGTGGGAAGAAAACCCGGAAGTAGTGAGGAAAACTGACATGAGGCGAAAGAAAATAACGGAAATTGATATGGCCGACAGGGGATAAAAGCAAAGCCAGTTATTCTCCAGATCGAAGAAACAAGGAGGAGCGGCGTCATTTTTTTTAAAGTCGGCGGAATAAAAATTAGGGATTGGAAAATTGGGGGTGAGAAACGAAAGTGGGTGGGTGAAAAGTAAAGCGGGAAATGGAAATTGGTAAGGTGTGGATCGATGGTGTGAATTGACGGTTGAGATTTTGTTTTAAATGGTGGTGTGGATCGCTGAGGTGTAAATTTTTTTTAATTTTTTTAATTAGAATATATCTATGGCAACACTATATAAAAATGTTGCATCGTGTTACACTTGTTTAGCTAGAGCAACACATTTTTATGGCTAAGGTAACACAAAAAATACAACGTTGCAGTAGGACCAAAATTTTATAGCTGTCGCAACATTTTAGCTAGCAACACCTTGCAAAAATGTTGCAGAAGGTCATCTATGGCGTAGTGATAGAATATATATACGGTTTGATTTAATATATTCTGGTATACTGAGTTATAAAATCATAACTTGAATGGAGTGGGAAAAATTAATAAGTGTATGATTTATAAAAGTCTAAAAGGGAAGAAATAAGCCAGAATAAATTTGTTTGGTATTTTGGAATTGAAATAAAAATCCAAACCTGAGATATAAAATAAGATTGAACTCAAGTAAGTATAGTTAAAGTTGAATTGGGAGTTGAAAGTGGATTTTGAAGTCAAGCTTGAGTTATGAATAATATTCAGCGTATATTGCAAGCAAATTGAATATAATTGGAAATGTTGTCGAATAAAATAGAGTTGGATTGAAATAGTGATGGTTTGTATTGCAAATAAAATCCAAGTAAGTAGAAATAAATTGGAAATGGCCTTGTTATTAATAAAATAAATTCGGGATGAATTGAGTATGGAAATTAAAATTAAAAATGCAATGAAAATGAGAATGTATAGATTGTGAATAAAATAGAAATAGAATAAAAATTAATACAAATTGAGTTGGAATCAATTTAAAATGGTCATTGGCTTAAAAGGTTATTTACTTGGATGAATATCGTCAATTTGCATGAGAATAAATTGTCTTTTGATGCAAATAGAATTTAATAAAATTCTATGAATGGATAGAAGTGAAATAAAATTGATTTTTGAAATCAATTGAATTGAATATGAGCTTGTTTGGATTAAAAATAACCTGAGTGTAAGAAATTGAATTGTAAACCATTAAAATTGAATGAAATGGCATATGAATTAGTTGAAAGCAATTGTATTAGTTTTGAAATCATATAAATTGCTCATGGAAAGTGTTTGGTGTATGTTGCTTATAAATGCATGTGTTTGGCTATTGAAAGTAAGTGAAACGTTAATAAATTTCATATAATTAGTACTCACATGTTTGAATTGAGTAAGTACAGTCACCGGGAAGCCGTTTGGCTAGTTTTGATCGTGCAAAATCCTAATTAAATAAGCCGCCTGCTTAAAAATGCTAAATAAGGTACGCCTATGCAATAAAAGATAGGAAATATGAACTGTTTTTGTTTTTCCGACCGTGTGGGTCAATGTATATATATATTTATCTCTTGTCAAATTGCAAAAGCTCCTCCGTACAAAGGAGACTCTGCCAAAAAATTTCGAAAATTTTGGGAGTTAGAAATTTTTTTTAGAATTTTTGAAAATTTTTAGTAACGACAAATGATTCCAAATTTGAAATTGAGATAAGGTAAATAGAATTCAATATCTAAAATGAAGCAAATTGAATTCACATGAAATTGGAAATCCAGTTTTAAAATAAGTGGATATAAAGACTAAAGTGGTAGAGTAATAATGTATGAGTATATAAAATGCTGATATTGAACTTAAGAAATGAATGGTGAAATTCTTAAGTAAATTTGGTATTGGGATATGCTAAGTTAATCCTTGAATGTTGATTAAGAAAAATGTGAAATTGGATAATTGTGGATAGTGAATGGAAATGAAAATAAATGTGAATAAAAGAGAAAATTGGTATAGATGATCAATTGAAATTAATATGGAGGATGTACGTATATTATTTATTTGCATAGTGATTTGATCCGAATTCGAGCATAGAATTTCGAGGTAATTATACCGATCCGAGTTAGGATTTTTCACTCGATTTTCGACGCGAACCCTGGATATGGATTTTGATTGATTCTGGATATTCTCTATCATAGTTATTGGCTATGCAAGGAGAATGACGGTTTCAGATCAAGAAACCAGATCTGAGTCCGCACTAGAGAATCGAGTGGATGATATTAGTTCGGAAATGAAATTGTGTGATCGAGTGAGCGATCGAATTTGATATTGCGTACGGATGATATATGTGCATCGTACGGGCTTGATTGAAATAGATATTGAAATGGTTGTAAAGAAATGTATAAAATGATTTTGGATTCTTTGATTGGATATTATTGCTTAGTAGGATACAGGTAATTAAAAGCAAAAGGAAAATTGATTTTTGATTTCCGAAGATAAATTGAAATTTGATTGGCAAAGGTATGTGTTTAAATTTGTGTATGAAATTTGATCATTTTCTTGTCCAGCCACTTGGCGTTTTGTTTTCTTTTGAATTTGGGGGCCCGTAGAGGCATTTTGTAGTTGTATCGAGCTAGCCGTGCAAAGGAGACGCTAGCAAAAAATTTCAGAAATTTAGGGAGTTAGAAAAATTTTGAGAAAATTTTGATAATTCAAATTTTGTTTTAAATTTGAATTGTTGAGTAAGTAACATTGTTTGAACTTATGAATAAGTTTGGAAAGTTAAAAGAGGATTAGTGTGTCTTTAATAAAAAGATTGCTTTGGAAAGTTGTTAAAACCGTTGGGTTTTGGGAGAAAGGTTAATGGGTTATGGACCATTCCCCTTAACTGGTAATTTCGGGGACAAAATTCTTTTAAGGGGGGAGGAATGTGACGACCCGTCAATTTTGGATATTTGAAATTGGAATATTTAATTGATTTTAAATATTCAACGGTGAATTTTTGACTTGAATTCAAATATCACTATTTATTGGGTAATTTAATTATCAAATTAAATAATTTGAAGTTGGGTAAAATGTTGAATCTGGAGTTTTAAGTCTGCTAAAAATAATTTGAAGGCTTGTAAAATTTATATTGGTAGTACTAGAGATAGTAAAAGTGTTAAACTTGAATTTGGAAGTGTTTTGTTAAGTTCTGGAATTATATTGTTTAAATTGATATTTAAAATAGCCTTCCGGGGGAACTGTCTCGGAATTCGATGAAACCAATTCCATTGGATCCGTAATAGTGTATTATTATCGGATTTCAAATTTCGGAGCGTTTGGAGTTGTCGTGTGAGCATACGATATATAAATGCGCTGAAATTTATATCGAAAGTTTAATATGATAACTGAGTCCAAAAAGCTATCTTCTTCATACGATCGAGTTAGGACTCGAAACCTCTTCCATTTTGTTCAAAATAGGGGTATAACATTATAAACGCTTGGTGGCACGTTTTGATAGGAATTCGAAATTTTGAGTTGTAAATTCAAGATGATTTAAATTTAAATTTGAATTTAAATATAATTCATATGTACCGTTTGACCAGTCAAAATCCCTTCACATCAAAACTTTTCCTTTCTTTCCAGGGACACTGTAGCTGGTTATTTCAATCACGTTACTATCTAATCATGTCTCCTCTTTGAAACCAGGCGATAATAAAATTCTGTTTCCATTTCTACAAGTGAAAATATCTTCCCTACCATCTTCTTTTTCAATTTCAAAATGCCCAGAGGAAAAATATGCAGATCTCGGTAGGAAGAAAAATAAAGGAGGGAAGAACGAACGAACCAGAATTGAAAATTTTGTCTTCCCTTTCCAGTCCTTCTCATTCAAAATTGAAAAAAAATCCCAAAGTCAGTCCCTCCTCTATTCCTTTTATTCGAACGAGTTCATTCGATAATCTCCAGCAAGAAATCAAATAAGAGACTGATCTCGCACTCGAGTTCTTGGCAGCGGCGCGCGTTGAGGAGGGCGATGTCGTAGAAGATGCAGTAGCGAGCTAGCGTTCGCGATTAAGGGTATCGGTCGCGTGAGGTTGGAACTTGGTGATGAATCATCGAGTTCGCGAGTGCGATGATGGTCGTGAGGCCACGGAACGAAGGCGTCGACGAAGGGGGGGTTTTGCAGGGATCGATGCGATTCGAGTGTCGTTAGGTGGTCGAGGGGTTCCTGGAGGAGATGCGCGTGCGTTCGATGGTGATGGCCGATCGGTAGCAGGCTGGAATCGATGTTAGTTGCAGTGAGGTATATCTGCTTTTGGTTTTAATTTAATTTTAATATGTGTATATCTATATGTAGATTAGCAAACAGAATATATATATATATATATATTTATATCTAAATGCACATACAGGTTTCAATTTAAATATATATAGGATTTTGGGATAAAGATAGGATTTTTTTTTCAGATTTTGGGATCTCTTTAGGCTATTTCATAAATATATATTTGTAGTTCAAAAAGAAAAAATAAATATACATATGTACATTTTAAATTTACTGGTTTAATTTTAAACGTAATGTATTATTGGAAATTTATTTTACTTAATTGGCTTATATAATTATTTTAGTTACTAAAAGATTATTATAGGGAAATTGGGTTAAATATATAATTATTAGTTAATTAAATAAACAAATAGTAATTGATTGTCCGATCATGCAAATGTTAATAAATTTATATAATGTTATACAAGGTCAAAAATCAAGAAACAAGCTGGAATGAAAGTGGATTGCAAAAACCAAAGGTGAGTTAATCTCACTCATCTGGGTTTAATTTAAATTTAATAGTTAAATTTAAATATTTGGTTGAATGGTTGAATTGATTGGGTGTGATAATATATATAGTAGTATATATGGCATATATAAGAGTGATTGATATTCCCGCATTTTATATATAGCAGATGAGACCCTATGCACCGCATAATAGCGGATGATATTTTATAATCCCATATACCGTGATATTCCACCTCGAAGCGGAATTGGTATTGTGCTAACATCTGTGGATGCAGGGAAACAGGTTGGAGGGATCCAACTGGATTCCTCAAATTTATTTAGATTGATTAATATTCTCAATATGCTTATTTGATATCCTGTGATGAATTATATTGATATTTGGAATGTTGGATGCTATGGTTTGATTGGATATATTTGGAGATTCTAAGTTATCAAAAATGTATAGATTTGGATTTTAAAGAAAATAAAAAAAGAGAAATTTGTAAGTAAAATGATTTTAGAGAATTTGGGATAAATTAAAGAATGAATGGGAAAAGGATAAAAGTGGATTTTAAATTTGTTAATGGATAAATTCCAAATATGGGAAAGTAGATTTTTGAATAAATGGGAATAAATGAAATTTAAAACTTAGGAGTTATTAATTAAAGGAACAAAGGATTCATTTTTAAATTCAGAATTTAAATGGTTTAGGATGAAATAAAAGGAATTTTTATGAAATTGGTATTTCCAGTTTAAAATCATAATAAAGAGTAAAATCCGAAATTTATGAAATTTATGGATTTTGGAATAAAATTTAGTAAGTAAAGGAATTTATTTTAAAATGAAGTAAATTGGAAATCAATTTGAAAATTGATTTAAGCGTTTGGAAATTGGAATTTTTAAAGGAAGATGGGACTAGGAAATTTATAAAATGGGTTAATAAAGGTGAAGTAATATATCAGTGGATATTTGGAAGAATAAATTCACGGTGGGAATTTATCACCATGAATTTATTAAAGGAATGGGTAAATTAGTTTTAAAATAAATAGTGATTTATTTTTAAAGATGTGAAAGAGAGGAGTATTTCCCTGAATAGCCAAGAACGTTTCCAAAGAAATTTTTAAGTATAAGCTAAAAGTTTAAGGTCGTTTTAAAAATATGTTTTAGAAAATTCATTGTTTTTAAATGTTTAAGTTTAAAGTAAGTATTATTTTCAAATTTATTTTAGTAGTAATTATTTAAAGGTGACTTGGTATTATGTTTTGAAAGGATGAAAATTTAGTTTTATAAAGTAATTTTATTTGAAATACTCTTAAAGTATAAATTTTTGAATAAAGTATTAAGTAGTTTTTAATTTAAAGTATATTTTATAATAAAGTGTTTCTAAATTATTTTTAAAATTTAAAGTGTTTGTACTTGGTGATTTCAGTGGAAATAAGTATTTGGGAATTTATTCCATGAGAAGAGTGTGGTTTGAAAACTGTTTCCAAAAAGGTTTGAAAGTGGAAATATATCTTACGAAGATATTTATGAGGTAAATAAATAATTTGGGAAATTATTTATTGTTTGATGGATGTTTGTGAATGTTAATTGATAGTTAAATAACCCACTATCAATATTAGCCAATGCACTGATCGTTTCGAAGAGACCGGGATCGAGATTTATTTTCCGAAAACCACTTCGATTCGGTTTGTACGTTTTCGAAGGGAAACGAGTTTGGAATAGAAGATGGAGCAGTAAAGTGCAAGGGCTAGTCGCTACTAATCCTGAGGGTGATTCCAAAATGGATGTAGTAGGAGTAGTGCCTTCGGTTCCGTTCGGACCCAGAACAGACTTGTATGGATGAATGCTTTCAGAACATCGTCAGGTGGATGGTGGGCATTCTAAGTGAAATGTTCTATAAAGGTAACGCTTAGCCTCGAGCCTTATCAACCGACAATGACTGAAAATCAGGGTTTATGCAGCAAGGCTAAGTGGGTCGCACCCATTAGGGTGAGGTCATCCCTGTCTAGATGTCCCTTTTATTTCGGCTTAGTGGTGCGGTTGCTGATCCTAACCTTGGGGTGATCTTACTCGGAATTATCCAGTAAGGGGTAGTTCCGGTCTTGTGTTGCAGGGGATCGGGCATGGTCCTCGGTACGCTAATCTAGACCAGGTACTGTGATAGGTGGTACCCAGTGCCTAGTCATTAGTTGGAAATCCATTCTCCCTACGCGCCTGTACGGTTTTCATTATGCCCAACTATTGCTGAAACGTGATGTGACGACCCGTATTTTTACGGATCGAAACATCGTAAAAACAGTTATCATTTGGTCGCATTGTTGTGATAAGTCATCCATAGTTTAAGTCTTAGGTCGTAATGTTGTTAAGTCGTCTAGGGTTTAAGTCGTTCGAAGCTTAAGTCGAGTAGAATTAGATCGAGAGCGACTTAAGAGAATGGAGCGACTTAAGAGAGTGGACCGACTTAAGAAGGATAGGCGACCTAAGGAAGTTATGTCGTAGGCGACCTAAGGATTGAGATAGGTCGTATGATAGATAAGTCGTATGTTGAGGCTTAGGTCGTAGATGATTTAAGGAAATAGGCGACTTATAGAAACTGGAAACCTAAGGAGTTTAAGATAGGTCGAGTGAACGACCTAAGTATTGGAGCGACCTATAGGAAAGACAGCGACCTAAGAGGGTTAGCGAGTTAGCGACCTAAGAGGATTAGCGAGTTAGCGACCTAAGAGGGTTATCGAGTTAGCGACCTAAGAGGGTTAGCGAGTTAGCGATCTAAGAGTTAGACGACTTAAGGAGTTAGGTCGAATCATGGCTAAGTTAGTTAGGTCACGTCCCAGTTAAGTCGTAGGTTGTAACTCTGTTGAGTTGTTAGGTCGCGAGGAAGTGTGTCTGCGTTAGGTCGCTGGGTTTTGGCTGAGTGTTAGGTCGTGAGCGACCTAGGAGTTATTAAGTCGCGAGCGACTTAGGAGTTAAGCTGTTAAGTCGTTAGGTCGTGTAAGCGCAAGTGTTAGGTCGTAGGCTGGTATTGTTGAGTCGTGGGCTTTTTAGGTCGTGGGGGTTTTAGGTCGTAAGTCGTGGACGACCTAACTCCGAGCGACTTAAGGGGAAATCAGCCTATAAATAGGAGGGTTTTTCTCACTTTTTGGATCCGGATTTCGAAGCGACGAAGTGCTGCCATTTTGAGAGCTCGACTTCTACACTTCTTCACTTCTTTTCTCCACTCTAATCTAGTGATTCCATCCATCCAAGTTGAAGATCAAATTGAAGATTCAAGAGCTTAGATTGAAGATCTACATCCATTGAAGTGAGATTTCATCGTTTGAAGCGGATTGGTGATAGATCAAGTTAGATCCTTCGTTGTCCAGATCTGAAGTGTGTTTCTTTTGAGGTGTTTAGGTGATTTGGTGAGTGGTGATTATCTCTCACACGAATCCAAAGGAGTATATCGGATTGGTGATTTGATTTGGTGTTAAAATAGTGATTTTTAAGCATTTTCGTAAACTTAAGTGTAGATCTATTATACATGATGATTTGCCATCCATTTTACTACATGTTAATCTATGCAAGTTCATTCATCAAGATTATAGAGACATTGCTCATGTTTTCATGCTTGTTGGTCTTTTGACTCTTTAATTACGAAATTGCCATTGTTGTTATAATTGTCTATTTAGATCATATTTGAATGCTTGTTTACTTGGATTAATGTCTGATTTGATTGATTGCTATGAATTAGATGATTGATGATTTGATTTAGACCGAAGATGATTCAAAAGCTAAGAGAAAGGCTCTTGAATTGGGAAAGCTGCTCGTGGCATATGTAGCGGATGGTGAAGCTCTTATGCATAGATTTGATGATGATGTTGAGATGAAGCTTTGCGAGGATGTGATGAAGCGAGGCATGATATGAGATAGTCTTGGTCTAATCCAGATGGGATCATTCCAAGCATGTTGATAACTTGGTGACATGGTTCGAGTTGAGGATAATGGTTGGCTCGAGAGGCGCTTGAGCTAGTATGGAAATATTCGTCGAGGAGGATGACTAGAAGGCTGAGATCTCATTGTTGTTGAAGGTTCTAGCATGCTCAAAGCAAGAGTACGTTGGGCAGATTCGATAGTCCCTGAAGGCTAATGATTGATAGTCAAGTACTCTGGGCAGATTCGATAGTCCTAGGCACGGGTCACGATGACGTGCGGGAGTTATGTCTAGAACCGGGGTTTCCATTAGCCCTTGACGGACGGCTGAAAGAATGTGCCGGTCATTCAATTAACGATGATATCGAAGCAATGATAACAGTGATAGCCAGAGTCATGAATGTTTGGTTGTATCGTCATTCGGTCTCAAGAGCGGTATTTTCTGGGTGCTTATCTGATCTTGGTTTAGGCCTTGGGGGTTTGTGCTTGGAAAACATCGCCCTTGACTCGAGTGATAATTGCTTTATTTTAAATTGTATGCTCTGCTATGTTTGCTTCTGCATAGTGTGTGTCTGGGGGCTATCACTGTAGAAAGAGGTTGGAGTGGGAGGGTTGTATTTCTATTCCTTTTACTTTATGCTCTTTTGGTATGTTGTTAGTTAATTTACTGCTCACTAAGACTGTTGTCTGCCTCAAGGCTTTATGTTTGAACTCTTATTGCCTTGGGTTGTTCGTCCATTTTAGGACAGGCAGACTAGGTAGCAGGTGACAGGTGCTGTTCTAGCTTTCCACGGTGTTGATATCGAAGACGAGCTGGAGTATTGCATATCATTTCTTACTATATGTACTGGATGTTCCGCTGCTTTGTATTCTCTGAGTGATATGTAGTGAGGCTTGTTGTATTGACTATTTGGATGTCTGTATTCAACTATTATGAAGTTTTATATGATGATATTTTGTTCTGTAAAGCTTCACTATACATATGTTCTATTGTATTTTATACATGCGCTGTGAGTAATACGATAGATTCTGTTATTTTATTTTACCCTGGCAATCGTCCATGGTCGCCTGACACATTTTACAGCGCACTATCTCTAGGTTCAGTGCAGGGGTCACGGGCGGTCGTCACATTTGGTATCAGAGCCTTGGTTAATCGATTTTACCCAACGCTCGCTGACGTAACTACGTATCAGAGACGTAATTGTATTTTGATGGATGATTACTATATATAATATAGTAGCTTAGTAGAGTTTGAGTCCTTTATGCAGTTGTTTCTCTAGGTGTGCTAATCATTCCTTTTTATAGATATTGAGAATGAGTCGAAGAGGGAGACTAGCTGCTAGGGAAGGCTGTGCTACTGAAGGGGCTGCTGATTATGCTGCTATGTTCGAAGCTATGATGACTTCGATCATGAGAAGGATGCCAGCTCCAGGGCCATCGGTGGATGTTGGAGTTCAAGTTCAAACTCCAAGACCGGTGGATTTTGCTAAGCTGTGTAAGGACTATACTGCTCTTGGAGGAAAGGTTTTCTTGGGAACAGAATCAACCATTGAGGTCCAGAGGTGGATAGATGCTGGTAGAAGGATTTTTGGTGATTTGGGAATTGAAGATGCAACTAAGAGGAAGTTAGCATCAAGACAGCTTCAAGGGAGAGCTTCTGATTGGTGGAACTCTATTACCATCAATACTCCAGAGGAAGAGATTACATGGGAGCAATTCCAAGCCAGATTTGAAGCTAAGTTCATTTCTACAGCTCAGAAGTCTGTTTTGTTCAAGAAGTTTGTGGAGCTCAAGCAGGGAGGAAGACCAGTTCTTGAGTATGTTTCTGAGTTTGAAGCTTTGTCCAAGTATGCCAGGTCGTATATTGAATCTGCATATCAGAAGAATGAGAAGTTTGTGACAGGCTTGGACAGTTATCTTGGGAGGCAGTTGGTGGATCATTTGGACGATTCATTTGAGAAGCTTGTGGAGAAAGCTCTCAGGCATGAGAGTCTGTTTCCTAAGGAAGGATCTGTTGTTGCTGTAACCAGGGAAGAGTCTAAACCACAGCAGGGTGGAAACAAGAAGAGGAAGCAGCAGCAGCAGAAGGGTAAGGATGGCCAGAAGAAGCCGAAGGGCGAAGTGACTTGCTACAATTGTCAACAGAAGAGCCATTTCTCAAAGGATTGTAAGAATCCCAAGGTACCGATGAAGTGTCACAACTGTGACAAGCCGGGGCATATCAGGAAGAATTGTCCAGAACCGCGGAAGGACAAGAAGATTGTGCAAGCTTATGCTTTGGGAGCTGTCCCATCGTCTTCGAAAGCTCCTACCGCTGAAGAGAAAGGAAAGAGTCTGGTGGTTCAAGGTACTCTTTTCCTATGTGGTGTTCCAGTTAGAGTTCTGTTTGATACTGGGGCGTCGCATTCGTTTGTTTGTAGTGAACTTGTAGGCCGGTTGGGCTTAGAACCGGATATTGTTGATAGGCCATTGGTTGTGACTAATCCAGTTGGGGGTTCGTCTTGTTTGTGTATGTTATGCCGTGGTCTGATTGTGTCGAGTCATGATTGCTCTTTTGTTTGTGATTGTTTTGTTCTGAACTTTGCGGGGTTCGGAATTATTTTGGGCATGGACTGGATTAGGAAGTATGCGGCAAAGGTTGATTGCGAAAGGTTGGAGGTGACAGTTGAGAATGTGGAGGGGCGAAAGATTGTGATACGATGTAAGCATGAAGAAGGCGTCTTCATGAGCTTCATGTATTCGCTAGTTGTTCCACGGGATGGACTGTCATCAGTGCCGATCGCTAATGGATTCGAGGATGTCTTTGACGAAGTCAAAGGGTTACCGCCGCATAGAGAGATCGAGTTTCGTATAGATCTAGTTGAAGGAGCCAGACCTGTTGTGATGCCTCTTAGGCGGATGGCGCCTAGGGAACAGCAGGAGTTGAGGGTGCAGGTTGATGACCTTTTGCAGAAAGGATTCATTCGGCGTAGTGTGTCCGAATGGGGTGCACCAGTTGTGTTTGTTACCAAAGCAGATGGATCGCTGAGGTTGTGTGTGGATTATCGTGAGCTGAATAAGGTGACTAAGAAGAACAAGTATCCATTGCCGAGAATAGATGACTTGTTTGATCAGCTTCACGAAGCTAAGGTGTTTTCTCAGATGGATTTGGCAACGGGATTTCACCAGTTGAGAGTGGCTAAGGATAGTGTGCCGAAGACGGCTTTTAGGACACCATCCGGTTTCTTTGAGTGGCTGGTAATGCCGTTTGGATTGACTAACGCGCCAGCATATTTTGTGGATCTTATGAATAGAGTGTTCAAAGATCAGTTGAACAAGTTCGTGCTTGTGTTCGTGGATGATATTCTGATTTACTCCAGAACTGAGGAAGAGCACAAGCCGCACTTGCGTATTGTTTTGGAAATCTTGCGGAAACATCAGCTGAAGGCTAAGTTTTCGAAGTATCACTTCTGGAAGAGTGAGGTGAGGTTCTTAGGCCATGTTATCTCTAGAAATGGAATAGCGGTTGATCCCGCTAAGGTGGCAGCAATCCAGGATTGGGTTAGACAAAGAATGCATCTGATGTGAGAAGCTTTCTTGGATTAGCAGGATATTATCGACGGTTTATCAAAGACTTCTCCAAGGTGGCTGCACCGTTAACAGGATTGACGAAGAAGAACCAAGTGTTCAAGTGGGAAGATAAGTGTGAGCAAGCTTTTAGAATCCTGAAAGAAAGATTGACGAGTGCTCCTGTTTTGACTATTCCAAGTGGGAATGAAGAGATGGTGGTTTACACCGACGCATGTGGTACTGGACTTGGAGCAGTGCTGATGCAGAAGGATAAAGTTGTTGCATATGCAAGTCGACAACTGAAGCCGCATGAAAGGAATTACCCGACTCATGATTTGGAATTAGCGGCGATTGTTTTTGCTCTGAAGATGTGTAGACATTATCTACTGGGAGTTCGATTCGAGTTGTTTACAGATCATAAGTCGTTGAAGTATCTTTTCTCCCAAAAGGATTTGAATCTTCGGCAGCAGCGGTGGCTAGATTTTTTAGCATCATATGACTTTGGTATAGCTTATACTCCGGGAAAAGGTAACGCGGTAGCAGATGCGTTAAGTCGAAGACATGCAGGATTGGGAGCCATGTTTTCAGAATGGAAGAATCTTGAGTATTTAGCTGAATTTGACTTCAGGCCTAGATGTGAATTGGAACCTGAGATGTTGGCAAACTTATCGATAAGACCTACTCTTGTGGAAAGGATTGGCGAGAGCCAAAAGCGAGACGATAAGCTTGTCAAGGTTATCCGTGATTTGGAATCTGGATTGGACCCAGAAAAGGATAAAGGATTCGAGGTCGATCAAGAAGGTTGGCTTCGGAAGCAAGGACGACTAGTTGTTCCCGATATAGATGAATTGAGGAGTGAAGTTCTGAAGGAAAGTCATCACTCGAAGCTGACAATTCATCCAGGAGGAAATAAGATGTATCGGGATATGAAGAGAACCTACTTCTGGGAAGGTATGAAGAAGGATGTTGGAAATTTTATTTCCAAATGTATGAACTGCCAGTTGGTAAAAGCCGAATAGAAGAAGCCAAGTGGATTGCTTCAGCCATTAGAAGTTCCTACGTGGAAGTGGGAGCAAGTGTCGATGGATTTTATTGATGGTCTACCTAGAACAAGAACGGGAAATGAAGGGATTTGGGTCATCGTAGAACGTCTAACTAAGAGTGCAAGATTCATTCCTGTTCGATCGACTAGGACTGCATCAAAGTTGGCAGAGTTGTATGTTAAGTGGATAGTTCGATTCCATGGTATTCCGAAGAGCATAGTGAGCGATCGAGATCCATTGTTCACTAGTGGATTTTGGAAGAGCTTCCAGGAAGTTTTGGGAACCGAGTTGTGTTTAAGTACAGCTTATCACCCTCAAACAGATGGTCAGACCGAGAGAGTCAATCGAGTTTTGGAAGATCTTCTTAGAGCTTGTGTTTTAGATTTCGGAGGATCGTGGGAAGATCACCTTCATTTGGTGGAATTTTCATACAACAACAGTTACCAGTCAAGCATTGGTATGGCACCGTATGAGGCATTGTATGGAAGACCGTGTAACTCTCCGACATGTTGGTTAGAGACTGGAGAAAAGCTGATACTTGGGCCAGAGATGATTCGACAGACTTCAGATTGCATAGAGATCATTCGGCAACGAATGAAGGCAGCCCAAGACCATCAGAAGAGTTACGCTGATAAGCGTCGTAAGGATTTGGAATTCGACGTAGGTGATATGGTTTTTGTGAAGATATCTCCTCTGAAGAATGTTATTCGATTCGGGAAGAAAGGAAAATTGACTCCGAGATTTGTTGGACCATTCCCGATCATAGAGCGAATTGGAAAGCTCGCCTACAGATTGGAGTTACCAGAGAAGATGTTGGGTGTGCACAATGTTTTCATGTATCGTATCTATGGAAGTTTGTGCACGACTCGAATACAGTGGTTTCTGCTGATAGCTGTGAAGATTTCGAAGTTGATCCAGTCGATAGAAGACATCGTAAGCCGCTTCGTGTTGTGGGAACTGACACGAAACAGCTTAGGAGGAAGGTAGTTAAGTTGCTCAAGATACAATGGAGTGATGATGATAACGACTGTACGTGGGAGGTGGAAGAGAGGATGAAAGCAGCTCATCCTGAACTCTTTAAGGTATGGCCCTAAGGTGTCGTGTCATCTCACGATATTGTAACTTGTTCTAGTTTTAAAATTCTGCAAGCTAAGCTAGAATTGGATGCATGGTTTGTTGATTGCTATGGATGGTAGGCATGCAGAATAGTCTTTGATTGCTCTGTTTGTTTGGAATTTCGGGGGCGAAATTCCTAAGGGGGAGAGAATGTAACGACCCATATTTTTACGGATCGAAACATCGTAAAAACAGTGATCATTTGGTCGCATTGTGGTGATAAGTCATCCATAGTTTAAGTCTTAGGTCGTAATGTTGTTAAGTCATCTAGGGTTTAATTCGTTCGAAGCTTAAGTCGAGTAGAATTAGATCGAGGGCGACTTAAGAGAATGGAGCGACTTAAGAGAGTGGACCGACTTAAGAAGGATAGGCGACCTAAGGAAGTTAAGTCGTAGGCGACCTAAGGATTGAGATAGGTCGTATGATAGATAAGTCGTATGTTGAGGATTAGGTCGTAGACGACTTAAGGAAATAGGCGACTTATAGAAACTGGCAACCTAAGGAGTTTAGGATAGGTCGAGTGAACGACCTAAGTATTGGAGCGACCTATAGGAAAGACAGCGACCTAAGAGGGTTAGCGAGTTAGCAACCTAAGAGGGTTAGCGAGTTAGCGACCTAAGAGGGTTAGCGAGTTAGCGACCTAAGAGGGTTAGCGAGTTAGCGATCTAAGAGTTAGACGACTTAAGGAGTTAGGTCGAATCATGGCTAAGTTAGTTAGGTCGCATCCCAGTTAAGTCGTAGGTCGTAACTCTGTTGAGTTGTTAGGTCGTGAGGAAGTGTGTCTGCGTTAGGTCGCTGGGTTTTGGCTGAGTGTTAGGTCGTGAGCGACCTAGGAGTTGTTAAGTCGCGAGCGACTTAGGAGTTAAGCTGTTAAGTCGTTAGGTCGTGTAAGCGCAAGTGTTAGGTCGTAGGCTGGTATTGTTGAGTCGTGGGCTTTTTAGGTCGTGGGGGTTTTAGGTCGTAAGTCGTGGACGACCTAACTCCGAGCGACTTAAGGGGAAATCAGCCTATAAATAGTAGGGTTTTTCTCACTTTTTGGGATCCGGATTTTGAAGCAACGAAGTGCTGCCATTTTGAGAGCTCGACTTCTACACTTCTTCACTTCTTTTCTCCACTCTAATCTAGTGATTCCATCCATCCAAGTTGAAGATCAAATTGAAGATTCAAGAGCTTAGATTGAAGATCTACATCCATTGAAGTGAGATTTCATCGTTTGAAGCGGATTGGTGATAGATCAAGTTAGATCCTTTGCTATCCAGATCTGAAGTGTTTTTCTTTTGAGGTGTTTAGGTGATTTGGTGAGTGGTGATTATCTCTCACACGGATCCAAAGGAGTATATCGGATTGGTGGTTTGATTTGGTGTTAAAATAGTGATTTTTAAGCATTTTCGTAAACTTAAGTGTAGATCTATTATACATGATGATTTGCCATCCATTTTACTACATGTTAATCTATGCAAGTTCATTCATCAAGATTATAGAGACATTGCTTATGTTTTCATGCTTGTTGGACTTTTGACTCTTTAATTACGAAATTGCCATTATTGTTATAATTGTCTATTTAGATCATATTTGAATGCTTGTTTACTTGGATTAATGTCTGATTTGATTGATTGCTATGAATTAGATGATTGATGATTTGATTTAGACCGAAGATGATTCAAAAGCTAAGAGAAAGGCTCTTGAATTGGGAAAGCTGCTCGTGGCATATGTAGCGGATGGTGAAGCTCTTATGCATAGATTTGATGATGATGTTGAGATGAAGCTTTGCGAGGATGTGATGAAGCGAGGCATGATATGAGATAGTCTTGGTCTAATCCAGATGGGATCATTCCAAGCATGTTGATAACTTGGTGACATGGTTCGAGTTGAGGATAATGGTTGGCTCGAGAGGCGCTTGAGCTAGTATGGAAATAGTCGTCGAGGAGGATGACTAGAAGGCTGAGATCTCATTGTTGTTGAAGGTTCTAGCATGCTCAAAGCAAGAGTACGTTGGGCAGATTCGATAGTCCCTGAAGGCTAATGATTGATAGTCAAGTACTCTGGGCAGATTCGATAGTCCTAGGCATGGGTCACGATGACGTGCGGGAGTTATGTCTAGAACCGGGGTTTCCATTAGCCCTTGACGGACGGCTGAAAGAATGTGCCGGTCATTCAATTAACGATGATATCGAAACAATGATAACAGTGATAGCCAGAGTCATGGATGTTTGATTGTATCGTCATTCGGTCTTAAGAGCGGTATTTTCTGGGTGCTTATCTGATCTTGGTTTAGGCCTTGGGGGTTTGTGCTTGGAAAACATCGCCCTTGACTCGAGTGATAATTGCTTTATTTTAAATTGTATGCTCTGCTATGTTTGCTTCTGCATAGTGTGTGTCTGGGGGCTATCACTGTAGAAAGAGGTTGGAGTGGGAGGGTTGTATTCCTATTCCTTTTCCTTTATGCTCTTTTGGTATGTTGTTAGTTAATTTACTGCTCACTAAGACTGTTGTCTGACTCAAGGCTTTATGTTTTAACTCTTATTGCCTTGGGTTGTTCGTCCATTTTGGGACGGGCAGACTAGGTAGCAGGTGACAGGTGCTGTTCTAGCTTTCCACGGTGTTGATATCGAAGACGAGCTGGAGAATTGCATATCATTTCTTACTATATATACTGGATGTTCCGCTGCTTTGTATTCTCTGAGTGATATGTAGTGAGGCTTGTTGTATTGACTATTCGGATGTCTGTATTCAACTATTATGAAGTTTTATATTATGATATTTTGTTCTGTAAAGCTTCACTACACATATGTTCTATTGTATTTTATCCATGCGCTGTGAGTAATACGATAGATTCTGTTATTTTATTTTACCCTGGCAATCGTCCATGGTCGCCTGGCACATTTTACAGCGCACTATCTCTAGGTTCAGTGCAGGGGTCACGGGCGGTCGTCACACGTGAGATGCAAGCATTTCAGCTAGATTCTATTTTACTTTCAATAGACACTATTATAATATCAGATGGGTTTGATAAAAAGTGTTTTGGCTATCGTAAGGTAAAAACCCGACATGTTTATTTGTGGCGTGGTCTTACGAGATGTCTTTGATTTCAAAGGATTTTGGAAACTTTAATAATCCAATTGAGTGTGTTTTCTCACGCTGGTATTTTAGACTCACTCGGGTGTTATTTTATTATTATGCTCGGGTCAGACCGAGTATTATAGATACAGGATAGGATGCTGTGGAGCTCAGGAGACGAGCTGGATGGCGAGACGTATCACTCATACTTGGTATATATTCCGCTGTATTGTGTAGTGTGTATTCTGTTGTGGGTCAAGTTAATATAATGACCAGTATTTGATTCTGATTGTATTGTACTCTGATGTTGTATTCTGGTGATGTATGTAAAAAAAATATAGTTTCTTTCTGTAAAGATCAGTTATTATCTATTATATTTTATTCCGCTGCGATGGTTAGATTCTGTTGTTATTTTGTTTCTTCTTCTTCTACCTCCTTCTTCTTCTAATCCTGATGGTTCGTATTTCCGTTCACTTTGAGTCGATATGTTGGAGAATAGTGTTGATTTAAGGAGTACGGGTTTGCGGGCTGTCACACTTGGTATTAGAGCTGAAGGTTAAGTGAGAACCTTGGCTCTGCTTGGGATTACTCATTAGAAATAGAGTCTGTAGTACTCTAGAATGAGTTTGAGTGTATTAATAGATATAAGCGCGTATTTGTTAGTGAATATAAAATGGTTTTATATTGTGTTGATTGGTTTATGGATTCTGGTCAATACGAGTAATTAACGTTATTGATAGGGATCTCTAAACACTTGAATAGAACAATTCGACACAGTATTGTTTTTAAAAGGGTAAACGAAACAATTTTACCCAGATTATTTTTGTATATAAAGAAAATAATTTTTGTAAATTATTATAGTTATATATGGTTGCTTGGTTGTTAGGAAGTGATAATATTGGATTATTATCAATATTGTGAGGAAGTTGAATAAGAAATTGAAATCATAACAAAAGGATAAGAAATAAATTCATATACGAATGAGATTTATAAATGTAAACTATAAATGTGAATTATAATCTGAAATAGAATTCCAGAGAAATATTTGAAATAAATTGAGTTGAAAATTCCAGAGTAATGTTTGAATATGAAGTGGATGGATTTGGAATTTGAAATTTTGGGAAAAGTGTAAATTCCTTTGAGTTTGAAAATGTTTCCAAAGGTTTTGGAAAAATAATAGCGGTATTATTTGAGAAATATTCTTGGATTGGATTTGAAATCTGAAGAGATTTGGAATTTAAAAATATTTGCAGGGGTTTTAAAGAGATAAAAGCACTAAACTCTTCTCGGTCATTGGAAAATAACTTCGGTGATGACTGCAGCATCATCGATGTTCATTTTCGAGTTTCTAGGAGAGGAATTGCTACCAAATTGTTTTAAATTGAAATTTTGCAAAACTGAGTTTGGTTTTAAAATTCAAAAGATAATTTGATACCAAAGGATTTTGGATATGATTGATTTTAAAAATGCTTTTGAAATATGAGTAATTGTTAAAATACTCTGGTGTTGGCTTGAGATTGTTTATAGAATATATATATGGTTTGATTTAATATATTCTGGTATACTGAGTTATAAAATCATAACTTGAATGGAAGTGGGAAAAATTAATAAGTGTATGATTTATAAATGTCTAAAAGGGAAGAAATAAGCCAGGATAAATTTGTTTGGTATTTTGGAATTGAAATAAAAATCCAAACCTGAGATATAAAATAAGATTGAACTCAAATAAGTATAGTTAAAGTTGAATTGGGAGTTGAAAGTGGATTTTGAAGTCAAGCTTGAGTTATGAATAATATTCAGCGTATATTGCAAGCAAATTGAATATAATTGGAAATGTTGTCGAATAAAATAGAGTTGGATTGAAATAGTGATGGTTTGTATTGCAAATAAAATCCAAGTAAGTAGAAATAAATTGGAAATGGCCTTGTTATTAATAAAATAAATTCGGGATGAATTGAGTACGGAAATTAAAATTAAAAATGCAATGAAAATGAGAATGTATAGATTGTGAATAAAATGGAAATAGAATAAAAATTAATACAAATTGAGTTGGAATCAATTTAAAATGGTCATCGGCTTAAAAGGTTATTTACTTGGATGAATATCGTCAATTTGCATGAGAATAAATTGTCGTTTGACACAAATAGAATTTAATAAAATTCTATGAATGTATAGAAGTGAAATAAAATTGATTTTTGAAATCAATTGAATTGAATATGAGCTTGTTTGGATTAAAAATAACTTGAGTACAAGAAATTGAATTGTAAACCATTAAAATTGAATGAAATGGATATGAATTGGTTGAAAGCAATTGTATTAGTTTTGAAATCATATAAATTGCTCATGGAAAGTGTTTGGTGTATGTTGCTTATAAATGCATGTGTTTGGCTATTGAAAGTAAGTGAAATGTTAATAAATTTCATATAATTAGTACTCACATGTTTGAATTGAGTAAGTACAGGCACCGAGAAGCCGTTTGGCTGGTTTTGATCGTGCAAAATGCTAATTAAATAAGCCGCCTGCTTAAAAATGCTAAATAAGGTACGCCTACGCAATAAAAGATAGGAAATATGAACTGTTTTTGTTTTTCCGACCGTATGGATCGATGTATATATATATATATTTATCTCTTGTCAAATTGCAAAAGCTTCTCCGTGCAAAGGAGATTCTGCCAAAAAAATTCGGAAATTTTGGGAGTTAGAAAAAAATTTGGTATTTTTGAAAATTTTCAGTAACGACAAATGATTCCAAATTTTGAAATTGAGATAAGGTAAATAGAAATCAATATCTAAAATGAAGCAAATTGAATTCATATGAAATTGGAAATCCAGTTTTAAAATAAGTGGATATAAAGACTAAAGTGGTAGAGTAATAATGTATGAGTATATAAAATGCTGATATTGAACTTAAGAAATGAATGGTGAAATTCTTAAGTAAATTTGGTATTGGGATATGCTAAGTTAATCCTTGAATGTTGATTAAGAAAAATGTGAAATGGGATAATTGTGGATAGTGAATGGAAATCAAAATAAATGTGAATAAAAGATAAAATTGATATAGTTGATAATCAATTGAAACTAATACGTAGGATGTATGTATATTATTTATGCGCATAGTGATTTGATCCGGATTCGAGCACAGAATTTTGAGGTAATTATACCGATCCGAGTTAGGATTTTTCACTCGATTTTCGACGGCGAACCCTGGATATGGATTTTGATTGATTATGGATATTCTCTATCATAGTTTATGACTATGCAAGGAGAATGACGGTTTCTGATCAAGAAACCAGATCTGAGTCCGCACTAGAGAATCGGGTGGACGATAATAGTTCGGAAATGAAATTGTGTGATTGAGTGAGCGATCGAATTTGATATTGCGTACGGATGATATACGTGCATCATATGGGCTTGATTGAAATAGATATTGAAATGGTTGTAAAGAAATGTATAAAATGATTTTGGATTCTGTGATTGGATAGTATTGCTTAGTAGGATATAGGTAATTAAAAGCAAAAGGAAAATTGATTTTTTATTTCCGAAGATAAATTGAAATTTGCTCGGGAAAGGTATGTGTTTAAATTTCTGTATGAAATTTGATCATTTTCTTGTCCAGTCACTTGGCTTTTTGTTTTCTTTTAAATTTGGGGGCCCGTAGAGGCATTTTGTAGTTGTACCGAGCTAGCCGCGCAAAGGAGACGCTGGCAAAAAAATTCGGAAATTTAGGGAGTTAGAAAAATTTTGAGAAAATTTTGATAATTCAAATTTGAATTGTTGAGTAAGTAACATTGAACTTATGAATAAGTTTGGAAAGTTAAAAGAGGATTAGTGTGTCTTTAATAAAAAGATTGCTTTGGAAAGTTGTTAAAACCGTTGGGTTTTGGGAGAAAGGTTAACGGGTTATGGACCATTCCTCTTAACTGGTAATTTCGGGGACGAAATTCTTTTAAGAGGGGAGGAATGTGACGACCCGTAAATTTTGGATATTTGAAATTGGAATATTTAATTGATTTTAAATATTCAACGGTGAATTTTTGACTTGAATTCAAATATCACTATTTATTGGGTAATTTAATTATCAAATTAAATAATTTGAAGTTGGGTAAAATGTTGAATCTGGAGTTTTAAGTCTGTTTAAAATAATTTGAAGGCTTGTAAAATTTATATTGGTAGTACTGGAGATAGTAAAAGTGTTAAACTTGAATTTGGAAGTGTTTTGTTAAGTTCTGGAATTATATTGTTTAAATTGATATTTAAAATAGCCTTCCGGGGGCACAGTCTTGGAATTCGACGAACCCAATTCCATTGGATCCGTAATAGTGTATTATTAACGAATTTCAAATTTCGGAGCGTTTGGAGTTGTCGTGTGAGCGTACGATATATAAACGCGCTGAAATTTATATTGAAAGTTTAATATGATAACTGAGTCCAAAAAGCTATCTTCTTCATACGATCGAGTTAGGACTCGAAACCTCTTCCATTTTGTTCAAAATAGGAGTATAACATTATAAACGCCTGGCGGCACGTCTTGATAGGAATTCGAAATTTAGAGTTGTAAATTCAAGACGATTTAAATTTAAATTTGAATTTAAATATAATTCATATGTACTGTTTGACCAGTTAAAATCCCTTCATATCAAAACTTTTCCCTTCTTTCCAGGGACACTGTAGCTGGTTAATTCAATCACGTTACTATCTAATCATGTCTCCTCTTTGAGACCAGGCGAAAATAAAATTCTGTTTCCATTTCTGCAAGTGAAAATATCTTCCCTACCATCTTCTTTTTCAATTTCAAAATGCCCAAAGGAAAAATATGCAGATCTCGGTAGGAAGAAAAATAAAGGAGGGAAGAACGAACGAATCAGAATTGAAAATTTTGTCTTCCCTTTCCAGTCCTTCTCATTCAAAATTGAAAAAACAAAATCCCAAAGTCAGTCCCACCTCTATTCCTTTTATTCGAATGAGTTCGTTCAATAATCTCCAGCAAGAAATCCAATAAGAGACTGATCTCGCGCTCGAGTTCTTGGCAGCGGCGCGCGTTGAGGAGGGCGACGTCGTAGAAGCGATAGTAGCGAGCTAGCGTTCGCGATTAAGGGTATCGGTCGCGTGAGGTTGGAACTTGGTGATGAATCATCGAGTTCGCGAGTGCGATGATGGTCGCGAGGCCACAGAACGAACGCGTCGATGAAGGGGGGGTTTTGCAGGGATCAATGCGATTCGAGTGTCGTTAGGTGGTCGAGGGGTTCCTGGAGGAGATGCGCGTGTGTTCGATGGTGATGGCTGATCGGTGGCAGGCTGGAATCAATGTTAGTTGCAGTGAGGTATATCTGCTTTTGGTTTTAATTTAATTTTAATATGTGTATATATATATATATATGTAGATTAGCAAACAGAATATATATATATATATATCTAAATGCACATACAGGTTTCAATTTAAAAATATATAGGATTTTGGGATAAAGATAGGATTTTTTTTTCATATTTTGGGATCTCTTTAGGCTATTTCATAAATATATATTTGTAGTTCAAAAAGAAAAAATAAATATACATATGTACATTTTAAATTTACTGGTTTAATTTTAAACGTAATGTATTATTGGAAATTTATTTTATTTAATTGGCTTATATAATTATTTTAGTTACTAAAAGATTATTATAGGGAAACTGGGTTAAAAATATAATTATTAGTTAATTAAATAAACAAATAGTAATTGATTAACCGATCATGCAAATGTTAATAAATTTAAATAATATTATACAAGGTCAAAAATCGAGAAACAAGTTGGAATGAAAGTGGATTGCAAAAACCAAAGGTGAGTTAATCTCACTCATCTGGGTTTAATTTAAATTTAATAGTTAAATTTAAATATTTGGTTGAATGGCTGAATTGATTGGAAGTGATAATATTAATATATATAGTAGTATATATGGCATATATTGGAGTGATTGATATTCCCACATTTTATATAGCGGATGGGACCCTATGCGCAGCATAATAGCGGATGATATTTTATAATCCCATATACCGTGATATTCCACCTCGAAGTGGAATTGGTATTGTGCTAACATCTGTGGATGCAGGGAAACAGGTTGGAGGGATCCAACTGGATTCCTCAAATTTATTTAGATTGATTAATATTCTCAGTATGCTTATTTGATTTCCTGTGATGAATTATATTGATATTTGGAATGTTGGATGCTATGGTTTGATTGGATATATTTGGACATTCTAAGTTATCAAAAATGTATAGATTTGGATTTTAAAAGAAAATAAAAAAAGATAAAATTTGTAAGTAAAATGATTTTAGAGAATTTGGGATAAATTAAAGAATGAATGGGAAAAGGATAAAAGTGGATTTTAAATTTGTTAATGATAATTCCAAATATGGGAAAGTAGATTTTTGAATAAATGGGAATAAATGAAATTTAAAACTTAAGAGTTATTAATTAAAGGAATAAAGGATTCATTTTTAAATTCAGAATTTAAATGGTTTAGGATGAAATAAAAGGAATTTTTATGAAATTGGTATTTCCAGTTTAAAATCATAATAAAGAGTGAAATCCGAAATTTATGAAATTTATGGATTTTGGAATAAAATTTAGTAAGTAATGGAATTTATTTTAAAATGAAGTAAATTGGAAATCAATTTGAAAATTGATTTAAGCGTTTGGAAATTGGAATTTTTAAAGGAAGATGGGACTAGGAAATTTATAAACTGGGTTTATAAAGGTGAAGTAATATATCAGTGGATATTTGGAAGAATAAATTCACGGTGGGAATTTATTAATGGAATGGGTAAATTAGTTTTAAAATAAATTGTGATTTATTTTTAAAGATGTGAAAGATAGGAGTATTTCTCTGAATAGCCAAGAACGTTTCCAAAGAAATTTTTAAGTATAAGCTAAAAGTTTAAGGTTGTACTAAAAATATGTTTTAGAAAATTCATTGTTTTTAAATGTTTAAGTTTAAAGTAAGTATTATTTTCAAATTTATTTTAGTAGTAATTATTTAAAGGTGACTTGGTATTATGTTTTGAAAGGATGAAAATTTAGTTTTATAAAGTAGTTTTATTTGAAATATTCTTAAAGTATAAATTTTTGAATAAAGTATTAAAGTAGTTTTTAATTTAAAGTATATTTTATAATAAAGTGTTTCTAAATTATTTTTAAAATTCAAAGTGTTTGTACTTGGTGATTTCAATGGAAATAAGTATTTAGAAAAATTTATTCCATGAGAAGAGTGTGGTTTGAAAACTGTTTCCAAAAAGGTTTGAAAGTGGAAATATATCTTGCAAAGATATTTATGAGGTAAATACATAATTTGGGAAATTATTTATTGTTTGATGGATGTTTGTGAATGTTAATTGATAGTTAAATAACCGACTATCAATATTGGCCAATGCGCTAATCGTTTCGAAGAGACCGGGATCAGGATTTATTTTCCGAAAATCACTTCGATTCGGTTTGTACGTTTTCGAGGGGAAACGAGTTTGGAATCGAAGATGGAGCAGTAAAGTGCAAGGGCTAGTCGCTACTAATCCTGAGAGTGATTCCAAAATGGATGTAGTAGGAGTAGTGCCTTCGGTTCCGTTCAGACCTGGAACGGACTTGTATGGATGAATGCTTTCAGAACATCATCAGGTGGACGGTGGGCATTCTAAGTGAAATGTTCTATAAAGGTAACGCTTAGCCTCGAGCCTCATCAATCGGGAATGACTGAAAATCAGGGGTTATGCAGCAAGGCTATGTGGGTCGCACCCATTAGGGTGAGGTCATCCCTATCTAGGTGTCCCTTTTATTTCGGCTTAGCGGTGCGGTTGCTGATCCCAACCATGGGGTGATCTTACTCGGAATTATCCAGTAAGGGGTAGTTACGGTCTTGTGTTGCAGGGGATCGGGCGTGGTCCTCGGTACGTTGATCTAGACCAGGTACTGTGACAGGTGGTACCCCAGTGCCTAGTCATTAGTTGGAAATCCATTCTCCCTACGCGCCTGTACGGTTTTGATTGTGCCCAACTATTGCTGAAACGTGAGATGCAAGCATTTCAGCTAGATTCTATTTTACTTTCAGTAGACACTATTATAATATCAGACGAATTTGATAAAAAGTGTTTTGGCTATCGTAAGGTAAAAACCCGACATGTTTATTTGTGGTGTGGTCTTACGAGATGTCTTTGATTTCAAAGGATTTTGGAAACTTTAATTGTAACGACCCCCAATTTTATTTAAATTTAAATTGATAATTAATTGAATTTTTGAATTAAAATTGTAAAATTTATTGTATATTGATGCTAGTTTCCCCGAGTTAAAATAAAAAAATGTGTTAAATTTAAATATTGTATATATATGTGAATATTTATGTATGGGATTTGAATTAAATTTTAAATAAATGGTTTATGTTAGAAATTAAAATAAATAAATAAAATAAAAATAAAAATATAAATATAAAAGATAAATTATAATAAAAATATAAAGGAAAATATTTGCTTAAATTTTAACAATAAATTAAAATCTAGAAATTCATTTATATTACAAAATTATAAGTATAAGGAGGAAAATATACATTCAAATAACAAGACAAAAGAAAAGATAGTACATAAATATACTTAAGTATGAAACAAAACAAAAATATTTATGTACAAAACATAAAAAAAGACAAGTATAAACAAATACATTCAAGTATGAACTAGCAAAGAAAGTATAAGACAAAGATAGAAACAAATACATATGAATGTACTTGCTAAAGAAAAGAAAATATATGTATGTATGAGCTTGCAAAGGAATGACAACAATAACGTATACAAGTTCCTTCAGCCGAGATCTTGTTTAATAAACCAAAGAAAAAAAAATGAATTTGTACAACACAATTAATGCTAGGAAACTCTAGCACACAACCACAATCTATCAGCCTCCACAAAGAAAAAAATCTCTGATTTTGTACAAGGCCATATCATCATCCAGTACAAATAAAATATACACCCTGTACAAAGTTTATACCCAGTAACTTCATTTTCCATATCTCCATCATTTCTTCAATTCATTTTCGTTCCATTAAAACTGAGAAAAAACTAAAGTATACCATCATCAAAACTCAAACAAAAATTCAACTAAAATAATTCAACTCAACAAATCAGAGATCAACAAGAGGATTAAAGGCCAAAAAGGTTTCAGCTTGCATTTTTACAACCTGTTCAACATGAAGCACGCTCTGTTCTTTCTTTCTGGAAAATAAGGTGAGTAACTTCTTTTTAAAATGCTTGAGTATATTTATATATGTTGCTTGAATAATTCTGAAATGTGTATGTTTATATGTATACAGACTTATGCAATTCTGAGTATATATGATATCCACATGTTCTTTACCTGGAGAACACTCTGTTTATAAATTTCAAACCCAGGTTTAAATTCAAAATCATTTTCTCTTGATCCATTGATTTCTAAGACTTAGGATCAAAATAAGATCTGACTGTTTGATTATAAAGGAAGTGTTAAAATTTTAATTAAGCTAAAAATAAATTAGTTTGCTTTGGAAAGGCCTTAAGAACAGTAATGCTTAAGTATTTGTCAAATATTCAAACTTGGTAAATCAATGATTCAGGATCATAAACTAATTACTAAATCAAAATTAGGATTTTTAAAACTAAAATCTCAATTTTTAGTTAAATATTGGATATACATTTCTGGTTTGATCAATTTGGGAATTTTGGCTTGCCTCTAGCAATACAATTGATCGGAGTGGTTGTTGTTCTTTCTGGAGGTAGATGAGTGATCGGAGAGGCCAGGAAAAATGGGTGATGGTTGATCAGAGGATTGTGGCGATGGTGGTTGGCCAGAAGGTTTTCTAAACCTAATTTTTATCTGGGTTGAATTTTTGGGTCAGGTCGATCACTCTGCTGCATAGAGTGTTGCGGGGTTCTGGATATTGGATGTTGGGGTGTGGTTGAAGGCGTGGTTGAAGTCTCGGTTGATCTGGTGGTCGGAGTTTGAGGAGCAGCGAGATTTCCAGGTCTTGTGGTTGGTGGGAAGTTTGAGTTTCCAGATTTTCGATCAAATGTCGATATTTTGATTCGCTTCGAATTTTCAGTTTATGGGTGTTTGCCTGACGTGGGGTGGTCGGCGGCGATGTGCTGGAGGTCTCTCTGGTGATCAGATCGTCGGCGAGCAACTGTGCAAGTGCACGCGTGCACTTTTGTGCCTGGCCGATCAAGATGATTGGGAGGAAGAGGTCGACTCGGGTTTACTCTCGAGTAAACGATGTGGTGGCTCGAGTTATATTCCGGGAAGATTGAGTGTTAACCTGTTTTAATAAGTTTTAAAGTTAAAGTTATAACAAAGTTTAAAATAAAGAAACAGGAGTTTACTCGGGGATGGACCCGCGAATTTTGGTGGTTGGCTCGGGATTTTTGCAGTTTTGACTCGGGTCTGGAAAAATTGAT
Organism: Allium fistulosum; assembly: GCA_030737815.1. Taxonomy (NCBI): domain Eukaryota; kingdom Viridiplantae; phylum Streptophyta; class Magnoliopsida; order Asparagales; family Amaryllidaceae; genus Allium; species Allium fistulosum. The sequence goes on from CM060902.1 coordinate 1,393,324,584, forward strand.
ATAAAAACAGTTTTTAACCTTTAAAACAAAAATCAAGTTTATTTAAAACAATTTTGTTAAACCCAGTTCTTTTGTAAATAGTGAATGTTTATCCAAGTTTTGAATTGGTTAAAAGGTTTTTAAATTAAATTATTTTAACTTAACTAAGTTTAAAAATATTTAAGGTTTATATAACCTTTATTTTAAAGTTTATTTTTAAACTTAATAATGTAATTAAGAAGTTGATTAAGAAAGATAAAAGGTTTTTAAAGGTTAATTACTTAATGAAAGTAATTAAAGGTTAATCAGTTAATTAAAGTAGTCAAAAGGATAATTACTAAATGAAATTAATTAAGAATAGTTAATTAATTTAATTAACTAATGATTATGATTGATTAACTACTGATTAGAGATTTATGAATATTAATTAAAAGTAATTAATGTTAAATTACTGTGAATGGTTAAGGATAATTAATATAAGTAATTAAAGGTATTTAATTACTTAAGGATAATTACTTAATTAAAAGTAACTAAATAAATGATTAAATTGATTAAGTATTTGATTAATTAAATAAAAAAAGGGTAATTACTTGAGGGAAGTAATTAAGTGATGACGACTCAGTGTAATTAAAGGGTAATTAATGTAATTAATCAAGGACAATTAATTGAATGGTAATTAATTAATTAAAGGTTAATTTATTAATTGAAGATAATTAATTAAATGGTGAATTAAATAATTAAAGGTTAATTATTTAATAATTAAAGGTTGATGAATTATAAGTAAAAGATTAACTAATAAAATTTGAAAAGAGGATTTATTTCAAATAATTTGAAATTAACTTATGATAATTAACCTGGATTAATAATTAATACATCTGATTTAAATTAATCAATTGATTGATAAATCTTACTTGTGAATGTTTGGACTTGACTGAATGATTGAATTGTTGATATCCCCTGATCTGTGATGCTGTGTGATATATTCTGATTTGTGTGTAGTCTGTACTGTAGTTCATTTATCTGGGATGAATGTAATACATTATCTGTAATTTATATATCTGTGATTTATGGATAAAAGATAAGCGTTATAATTTATACCGCTTATCAATTATATTTCTGTATTCTGATCTGTGATGATTGAATGATGTTGCACTACTGTGTGAAACCCCTGGACTACACCTTTACACACACAAATATGGATTTCACGAGGAAATCGGTTAAGTCATAGATAATTTAAATTTAATGTTTTTGAAATTGAAATTTTAATTTCAATTGATTTTGGAAATGAAATTGGATTAAATGTTAAAGCTTTTGAAAATGAGTTTTTAAGAGAAAAGTTATTTTGAATAACTTGGTAAAGTTTTCCAATTTTAAATAATTCAATTTGAATTCGAATTCAAAATTTGGAATTGAATTCAATGATTGGAAATTATGGTTAAAGATGTTATAAATGTGTTACATGGGCTTGAACCATTTTAAAATATTGGTTTGAGAATTTGAATCTAACCCAAAGACTTTAACTCGTATAAATGAATTTGATTTTCCAAAAATGAAAACTGTTTGTTTTCAAATGATAAAAGCTTTCATATAAGAAAAGAAATTCCAATTTAAGTTAAAGGAATTTCAAGTTTGAATTGAAAAATGGTTTTTCCAAGTTACGAATAAATATTTGGAATTGTTTTGAAAGCTAAGAATTAAATCTTTGTTTTAAAGATTTAATGAGTTAATCCAATTGAAATGGAAATTAATTTGGAAAATCTATGAATGAATCTTTTGTTTAAAAGATTAAAGTGTGGAAATTGTTTAAACCGTTGAAGGTTGTTAAAATGAATCTTTTTGTTTAAAGATTTGAAAATGGTAATTTGTTAAACCATTTGAAAAGAAAGTTTGGGTTTAAGTTGTGACTTAATTGAAATCCATTATCCATATGTTTTAAAATATCGCGCTCATTATTCGGTTTAGTCGGGAAAGGACCTTTGTGTCATATAACCCATTCCGAATAAGTGATACGTCGTATATGGATCGCATTTGCTATATTACAGCATGATAGGGGGGTTCTCGCTTCACAGTTTGGTGGCGAACGTGAGACTCTTACCCCTACATGTCCCTGAGTGGGAGGGGTTGGTTGTGACAGTCGAGAGGCTGGCCGTAAAAGCAACTGCGAGGTACCAGTGTTATGCCACGATGGGGCTGGGTTGGTTGCAAAGCCTATCGGTTGCCACTGCCCCCGGGTCGTGACAACGTGGTATCAGAGCTAAGGTTGAACTTTAGCTCAGGAGTATAACACATTAAGTAGCTCATTAGAGATAGGGTGAAGTATACCCTAGAGTAAGTAATCCTTAAGATATTCGTCCGTATGCCTCAGTAAATTCTCTTGCTATCCACTGATGGTAAGTATGAGTGCAAGAAGAGGATGAGATAGGGGACAGGGGAATACGACTATAAATGGTCAATACCCTGTAACAACAAGGAAGTGATCTTTTCTCTATCAATCTCTTTTGTTTGTCATCTTTTCTCAATTCTTCGATAGTTTCTGGTAAATCCAGGAAGAAGATTCGATATATTAATATGGGACATAAACTCCGGATGGACCAAAATTGTTTGTTTGGATGTATTGGTTGCTTTGGTTGCTATGGTTGATAGGTATACTTTAGTTCTAAACTAAAATTCTGAAATTGTATCCATATCTATTTCTTTGGGATTCCGAATATATTCTACGAACAGTTAGTTATTCTTTCGGACTGACCAACGCCACTGCATATTTCGTAGATCTGGATAACCCAAGTATAATGCGAAAAAACTTAATAGATTCTTTCTTGTATCTATTTTTGATATTCTTATTTGGTAAGCCAAATGCAGAATAGATGTTCAGTTGATTTGATGAAATATTTTTCATCTATCTTTGTGTCTCCCTGGCAAATTTCGAGGACGAAATTCTTTTAAGAGGGGAAGTCTATAACGAACCCGAATTTTATTTAAATTTAAATTGATAATTAATTGAATTTTTGAATTAAAATTGTAAAATTTATTGTATATTGATGCGAGTTTCCCCGAGTTAAAATAAAAAAATGTGTTAAATTTAAATATTGTATATATATGTGAATATGTATGTATGGGATTTGAATTAAATTTTAAATAAACATTTTATGTTAGAAATTAAAATAAATAAATAAAATAAAAATACAAATATAAAAGATAAATTATAATAAAAATATAAAGGAAAATATTTGCTCAAATTTTAACAATAAATTAAAATCTAGAAATTCATTTATATTACAAAATTATAAGTATAAGGAGGAAAATATACATTCAAATAACAAGACAAAAGAAAAGATAGTATATAAATATACTTAAGTATGAAACAAAACCAAAATATTTATGTACAAAACATAAAAAAGACAAGTATAAACAAATACATTCAAGTATGAACTAGCAAAGAAAGTATAAGACAAAGATAGAAACAAATACATATGAATGTACTTGCTAAAGAAAAGAAAATAAATGTATGTATGAGCTTGCAAAGGAATGACAACAATAATGTATACAAGTACCTTCAGCCGAGATCTTGTTTAATAAACCAAAGAAAAAAAATGAATTTGTACAACACAATTAATGCTAGGCAACTCTAGCACACAACCACAATCTATCAGCCTCCACAAAGAAAAAAATCTCTGATTTTGTACAAGGCCATATCATCATCCAGTACAAATAAAATATACACCCTGTACAAAGTTTATACCCAGTAACTTCATTTTCCATATCTCCATCATTTCTTCAATTCATTTTCGTTCCATTAAAACTGAGAAAAAACTAAAGTATACCATCATCAAAACTCAAACAAAAATTCAACTGAAATAATTCAACTCAACAAATCTGAGATCAACAAGAGGATTAAAGGCCAAAAAGGTTTCAGCTTGCAATTTTACAACCTGTTCAACATGAAGCAGGCTCTGTTCTTTCTTTCTGGAAAATAAGGTGAGTAACTTCTTTTTAAAAATGCTTGAGTATATTTATATATGTTGCTTGAATAATGTCTGAAATGTGTATGTTTATATGTATACATACTTATGCAATTCTGAGTATATATGATATCCACATGTTGTTTACCTGGAGAACACTCTGTTTATAAATTTCAAACCCAGATTTAAATTCAAAATCATTTTCTCTTGATCCATTGATTTCAAAGACTTAGGATCAAAATAAGATCTGACTGTTTGATTACAAAGGAAGAGTTAAAATTTTATTTAAGCTAAAAATAAATTAGTTTGCTCTGGAAAGGCCTTAAGAATAGTAATGCTTAAGTATTTGTCAAATATTCAAACTTGGTAAATCAATGATTCAGGATCATAAACTAATTACTAAATCAAAATTAGGATTTTTAAAACTAAAATCTCAATTTTTAGTTAAATATTGTGTAACGACCCGGCTTTCTTTGCCCAGAAAGACGCATCGTTATGAAGAAAGAAAGGGATAGAAGAAGAAAAGAAAAGAAGAGAGAACAACAACACATCAGAAATCTCACAGCGGAACGAGAAATATATTATCACATAAGATATTACATAGTATCATATACATCAGAGTACACAATTTATACATCACAGAATAGACAGTTATAAACTTCTGTCTATTATACAACACAAGTACACCAGTACAATACAGACTAATACAAACACAGCGGAAACTTTATATATCTACTCGCTGAAGCCTCCTGCTTCACAGCTCCTCCAGAATTCGTCAAGATTATCCTGAATCCCTTGACTACTCAATACAATATTGAGTACCCAAGAGTTTAATAAAACAGAAAATAAACACTTGGGTCAGACATGGGTCTGGTGTGAGTAAACGGTTAGATTGCTTAACTTTGAAAACCTTTGAAACAAAAGTATCACGTAAGACTTCCCACAAATAAACATGGGTAAGTTTTTACCTTACGCTAACCAAAACATTTGATAGCAAATCCGATTGTATTATAATAGGGTCTAGGGTTTTCAAGTAAAATACAGAAATAGCTGAAATGCTTACATCTCACATTCCAACATAGTTGGGCACAACTAATACGTACGGCACTTATTGGAGTTTGGATTCCATACAATGGCAGGGCTACTGGGGTACCGCCCGTCACAGTACGTGGCCTAGATCACCGTACCGAGGAGTACGCCCGCTCCCCTGCAACACAAAGCCGGAACCATCCCTTACTGGATAATTCCGAACAAGATAATCCCGTAGTTGGCGCGACCAACCACACACTAAGCCGAATAAAAGAAAAGGGACCTCTAGACAGGGATCTATCTTGCTCTCAGTGGGTGCTACCCACGAAGCCTTGCTGCACCTCCCCTGTTTTAGCCATTCCCGGTTGATGAGGCTTGAGGTTACGATTACCTTTAATCAGAACATATCACTTAGAATGCTCATCGTCCGCCTGACGATGTGCTGAAAGCATTCAATCCATACAAGTTCGTTCCGGGTTCGAACGAAACCGAAGGCACTATCTCGTTACACTCGTTTTGGAATCACCCTCAGAGTTAACGACAATAACCCTTGCACTCTGAATCTTCATCTTCACTTGAGATTCACGACCTATCGTAAATTTGGATCGATGTGGTATTCGGGTCTCCAGACTTGGAATATCGGTATACGGAAACCCGATCCCTGTCTCATCGAAATCCAAAACGTATCTTTTAAGGCCAAGTTGTTTTAAAGTTAAAACAATTCAATTTACTTATCTATATACACACAGATAGATAATTCACAATATCATAATAGATAATCAACATTATTATCACAAACAGATAATCCATATCATCATCACTATGCAACCAATACATCCATATCACATAGTATCAATTATCTCATATCTGAGATCTCAACTATTCAAGACAATTAATATCATCCATTCATATATAAGCAATGATCTATTAATCATACTATAATTAATTTAAAATGAATTAAATTAATTACTTCATCTCTAATTAATTTAAAATAAATTAAATTAATTACCTTATTCTATAAATCCTGCTTATTTAACCATTAATTAATCACAATTTAATTAATTAATTATCCTCTAGTTATTTATTTTAATTAATCATCCTTGATTAATTATCTTTTAATTACATTCAAGTAATTAGCCTTAATTAATTTCACACATTAATTATCCTTAATCAAATACAGTAATTAACCTTTAATTACTTCATTAATTAATTAACTATAATTAATTACATTAATCTTTAATTAATTAAATTAATTAATTTCTCTATAATCACTTATTATTGATTAATTAATCTTAATTAATCAAACTTAATTACATCATTAATTATATTAATTAATGATCCTTAATTACTAATTTAATTATTAATTATATTTAAATTAATTACATTAAGTAATTAATCATTAATTAAACCATATTCATTAATCACTCTTGATTAACCATATTCAGTAATTACCCATCTTTAATTACTTCATTTAATAAATCAATTACTCCTTAATTAATTATCTTTAATTAATCCCTTGATTAATTTCAAAAAGTAATTAAATCCAAATTACTTCCATAAATATACTTAACTGTTTCCATAATTGATTATCCTTAATTAATCTAATTAATTATTAAAATTAATCACATTAATTAATTATTTAATAATCTCAAGTTAATGATTTTCATTAACTATTATCAATTCTTTAATTACTTCTCTTAAGCAATTAACTTAAATTAATTAATATTAATTCCAAATATAATTCATCTTAATTACTTAACTTGACGTTAATTAAATTATTCAAACCTTAATTAATTAAATAAATAAATTAATTATCTTACTTAAATTACCTTATTAATTTAGAGAATCAAAATCATTAAATCTTTGATTTACTTTAAAATAAAACATCTCTTATTAATGATTACATTATCATTAACAAAAAAAAAAGTTTAAAACAATTTACTTTAAATTTGTTTCAAATTTAATTTTAAACTTAGACTTAAAATGAAGTTAAACTTAACTTCAACAAAGTTTAAAAACATTTTAAAACCCCTTTAAAACTTATGCCTAAGGTTTCTTATTTTATAAAAGAAGTTTAAAGAAATTTAAAACCAAAATTTATTTTTAAAATAGAAATCATATTTAAATTACCTTAACATTCAAAGTTGTTTTTATCAATTAAATTTCAGAAACTTCCTTTATTTCTAAACTATGATTCAAATCTGAATTTGAATCTAGATTTATACTTAAGTTAAATCTTTACTTTTATTTTTAATCTTTACTTTTAAATTAAACTATTTAAACCCTTTAAAAATTATTTAAACATTTTAATTTATAAAAATTAAATTAAATTTTAAACTGGGGTTTTCAAACTTAGTTTGAAATTCATACTTTAAATTAAGTTTAAATTTTGTTTTAAAACTTGTTTCAGATTTTTAAAACTAAGATTTTATTTGAAAACAACCAGGTTCTCCCCAGAAACCTGTAACCAATTCAATACCCAAGCCTCTTTCAGTTTACTCCGAGAAAAACCCTGTACATCTTCGACTAAAAACTCGAGTTACTCGAATATGACTCGAGTACAAAATATTTGCAAAACCCAAACATTCCTAACACCATTTCTTCACCGTGCATATGCACAATGGCTCTGGCCGCCTCCAGTCACCACCAAGTTGACGAACATGCCGACGCTTGCCCACAGATCCAATCACGATCATCCAAAACTCAACTTCTACTCGAAATCAAATTCGAGTTCCCAAACCCAAAACCTGGCAACAGTATTGCAACCATACCCCCAAACCTGTCAACGGCTCGCCCTCGCCTCTCCAGTCACCAGAGAACCGTCACCATCGACCATGGCTTCCCCTATACTCCAGCTTCAATTTCCCAAAGTTGTGTTAAACTCGATCAACTTGAGATTCACTACTGATCCAAAAATCAAAACCAAGCAAAACTAGGTTTACAGACTTCATCAACCTCCCATCGCCTCCACCGAGCCCTGTTCATCTTCCTGGCATTTTTGCCACACCCTCTGATCACTACACTACCTCCACCAAGAACCCCAAACCTTCTGATCAACTCGATCACCATAGATTGACTAAAACCCATTTCCAGTTCAAATAAGTACTACAGTCTCAATTTCTAAATAAACACTATGATTTTATTTTTAAAAATCATCATTTTGTTTATGTTTTCAGTTTATAATACTGAATTTATAATTTATTATGTTTGAGTTTTTACCTTTATTTATCATACTTTGATATTTTAATTACAGAGACAACTCCAAATTTATTTTTACTTAATAAGTATAAACTAAAACTATGATATAATTAACATGTTTTTTTCAACACTTAAGACTTAACAAAAATATTGAACAAGAGCAAGAGGATTTTCTTTTTTCTTAAAAACTGGTAACAAAGAATGTTACAGACATTCACATTCATGCATATCCAAAATGCCCAGAAATTTCATCAATAAACATTCACAAAACATACTTATTTCAAGAAAAAAAAAATGCAACAGATCATACTTAAACTTTTAAATTACTGAAGTTACTCACTGTTATTTATAAACTTTCAAATATTTAAAAACAACAGAGCATATATATAGGCATTCAATACTAACACATACACATGCATCCATTTCAATCCAGATTTTCAGGCAAGCAACATGATTTTCATTCATATATCAAAGTGAAGTTCAGGGTTTTAAACTTGTTTTTAAAAATATAGTTTACTCACCTTTTAAAAAAAAACAGAGAGCTTGATAAAACTGGGATTTGAAAACTGAGATAGTGATGCTTTGAATTCAAATCTGAAGTTGATTAGAACTGAAGTTTGATTCTTGCTTTACTGGAACTTGAATGCCTTAAACTTTTGATTTCAGGTTGTATTTGAAAATAACCCTTATCACAGGCTTTTGATTTTGATTTGCCTCTGGTATGAATATCACAGGTTGATGACATTTTCTGGTTTGAGGAATTTACAAGCTTTGGATTTGTTTTTGAGAAGTGTTACAGGGTTTCGATTTGTTAGAGGATATGTTTTACAGATCTTGATTCTTGGATTCTCTGGTTTGAAATGGTTTTACAGATTGTTTCTTTGTTTAGGAATGAGAAATAGATAAAGGAATGAAGGGGAAAGATAGAGGTTTATATAAATTAATTTAGATTTTATAAAAGAAAATCAAAATAAATGTGACACTTGTCCTTAACCTTACTTAGTTTGCTAACACATGTCCTTTTATTTAATTTATATTTATTCTAAATGTAAAAACTTTTTTCTTTATTTATTAAATACAATTACTTATCTATATATATATAGATAACTTCTTAAAGAGAATAAAATCAATTATACTTATAAATAAAAGTTCATACATATATTTTAAAATACAAAACTATTAAAATGTATATTAGAAATTTAAAACAAGAATTTATTTATTTATTAAATTTCAAACCAAAGCCTATCTATTTACAATATATACACACACATATATATATATACATTATAAATAGAAATCATTTTATTAGTTTTTAAAAGATAAATTTCACTAATTAAATATTTATTCAATTAGATTATTAAACCAATTCAAATTTTATTATCAAAAATTATCAATCAATTTAATTATTTAAACAGATTATTAAATTGATATTATCCCAAATTTCCGGGATATCACATTCCTCCCCCCTTAAAATAATTTCGTCCCCGAAATTTAAAACAAAGGTAATTTAATAATCTATTTAAATCACAAGCATATATTATCATCTATATGCTAACAACCATAGCAACCAATCATTCAAACAAACAATTCTAACTATCCAGCGAAAATAAATTTTGAATAGAATTTCCTCGAGTTTCCCCAAGTATATATATACCGGGATACTCGCTCTACAAACAATCCAAACAACCAATACTACTAAGCTATAGAGTTCTTACTCATCTAGATCTATAAAACTAAACGGGATATCAGACTACAGACGAGTCTGACTCAACAACCAATACCTCCAGAACTGCTGGTTTCAAAACCAAATATAGATCAAATACGTACTCCCTCAGAGATACGTAAAATACATTGAATTCCAGTTATCCAAACTGACAATTCAACCTTGTAGATCAAAGTACTTATCCAAATTAGATCACAGAAAAGTTCCAAAATAACTCGGAGCTAACTTCCCAGACTTACCCAATCTTATAGCTCCCTTTAACCAGAGAAAAAACATCATAACAACGAAGTCTCCAACTTCAAATTTCAAATTCCTTCGTCTTTTATCCACAAAATTCTTCAGACGATCCTGGCTTCCTACAAATCCTTCCTGATCAACTCAACCTTCGCCGATGCTTCTCGAAACAAACAGGACCAAAAACAACCCAATACAATGATCTCCTTAAGATCAACCAACAATCAAGAACAAATTCTACTCCTCAAATAACAGAAGACTAAACTTACTCCTTTAATCCAGAAAGGACAAACAGGAGCACTCGCCAAACTGCTTCTGCTGCACAACTCTGATCTGGAGCAGAAGAAAATGCTGATGAAGAACACGAGCACAGACTGGACAACACATCTCCCAGAAATATGGTTCAACGGATCCATAAAGAAAACTCAGATACTCCATCAAAACTTGAGCTGCTTCACCAAACTCTATCTCTAGGAACTATCCTTCAACTAGACTGAACCACCGGTACCACTCCTGGAATCCAGTCGATAAGAAAACTCAACCTTCAGATGCGGACAACTCCTGACTTCTCTGAAGACATCCAGAAAAATTCTGACCACCCAAGAGAACACTCAGACAATCGCAAGTCACTTTTGCGATCAACCCATCCTAATTCCAAACAGACTGTTCTCTCTTTACCAATCAGAACAGCTTACACTTATTTATCCAATTTATCGAAGAAATGGATCCACTATATTGCTTCTGAACTCCTCCTTCAGAAAAACTGCTCAGCCAGAAAACTTCCTGCCAACACAGAATACTCCGAGCTGCACTGCTGCCACAGATACTCCTATCCAAAGCTCTTCGAGAAACTCGGACCCAAACCAACACAAACACCATGTTGAACTCAGCCACAATGCCGAAATATACATACTTCCTTAAACTTGTTCCAAAGAAAACATCTTCGGGAACATCCATAGTCACTGCATCTCATCACGCAGCTACTTCTTCCAGAAGTATCAAGATACCATCTCTCGCTTCTGCCTCACTGACAGATCCAACTCTAGAAAATCTGCTCACCCGAGCTCAACCAATCTTACATTCCAATAATGGACTCCGAATCTTGAAAAGGATTTTCTTCAGAGATCCGAGACATCCTTAGTCCATACTGCCAACTTACTCGAGACGATATTGGGTTTACAGTCTCGATATATACTTCCAACCTCAAACATTCAAACTCCAACTATTGGTAATTGTGTTACACACACTACCACCTTATCTACCTTTATAACTTATATTGGAAAACCCGAACAGGTAACCCAATAAATAGGTAGAAATACATAAATATATATATTTAAAATGATATTTTTTTTTTATATAGAAATTATTTCTGGGTAAAATTATTTCATCTACCTCTTTAAAACAATATTGTGTCCGTTGGCCTGGTCCAAGTGTTTAGAGATCCCTATCAATAACGTTAGCTACTCGTATTGACCAGAATCCATATACCACTCAACCGATCAATTAACACAATATAAAACCATTTTTATATAACTAACAATTACGCTCTCTCAAGATAGACACCACTTCAGAGCCTAGGTATTCACTCAACCTACTGCTCTAATACCACTGTAACGACCCGGCTTTCTTTGCCCAGAAAGACGCATCGTTATGAAGAAAGAAAGGGATAGAAGAAGAAAAGAAAAGAAGAGAGAACAACAACACATCAGAAATCTCACAGCGGAACGAGAAATATATTATCACATAAGATATTACATAGTATCATATACATCAGAGTACACAATTTATACATCACAGAATAGACAGTTATAAACTTCTGTCTATTATACAACACAAGTACACCTGTACAATACAGACTAATACAAACACAGCGGAAACTTTATATATCTACTCGCTGAAGCCTCCTGCTTCACAGCTCCTCCAGAATTCGTCAAGATTATCCTGAATCCCTTGACTACTCAATACAATATTGAGTACCCAAGAGTTTAATAAAACAGAAAATAAACACTTGGGTCAGACATGGGTCTGGTGTGAGTAAACGGTTAGATTGCTTAACTTTGAAAACCTTTGAAACAAAAGTATCACGTAAGACTTCCCACAAATAAACATGGGTAAGTTTTTACCTTACGCTAACTAAAACATTTGATAGCAAATCCGATTGTATTATAATAGGGTCTAGGGTTTTCAAGTAAAATACAGAAATAGATGAAATGCTTACATCTCACATTCCAACATAGTTGGGCACAACTAATACGTACGGCACTTATTGGAGTTTGGATTCCATACAATGGCAGGGCTACTGGGGTACCGCCCGTCACAGTACGTGGCCTAGATCACCGTACCGAGGAGTACGCCCGCTCCCCTGCAACACAAAGCCGGAACCATCCCTTACTGGATAATTCCGAACAAGATAATCCCGTAGTTGGCGCGACCAACCACACACTAAGCCGAATAAAAGAAAAGGGACCTCTAGACAGGGATCTATCTTGCTCTCAGTGGGTGCTACCCACGAAGCCTTGCTGCACCTCCCCTGTTTTAGCCATTCCCGGTTGATGAGGCTTGAGGTTACGATTACCTTTAATCAGAACATATCACTTAGAATGCTCATCGTCTGCCTGACGATGTGCTGAAAGCATTCAATCCATACAAGTTCGTTCCGGGTTCGAACGAAACCGAAGGCATTATCTCGTTACACTCGTTTTGGAATCACCCTCAGAGTTAACGACAATAACCCTTGCACTCTGAATCTTCATCTTCACTTGAGATTCACGACCTATCGTAAATTTGGATCGATGTGGTATTCGGGTCTCCAGACCTGGAATACCGGTATACGGAAACCCGATCCCGGTCTCATCGAAATCCAAAACGTATCTTTTAAGGCCAAGTTGTTTTAAAGTTAAAACAATTCAATTTACTTATCTATATACACACAGATAGATAATTCACAATATCATAATAGATAATCAACATTATTATCACAAACAGATAATCCATATCATCATCACTATGCAACCAATACATCCATATCACATAGTATCAATTATCTCATATCTGAGATCTCAACTATTCAAGACAATTAATATCATCCATTCATATATAAGCAATGATCTATTAATCATACTATAATTAATTTAAAATGAATTAAATTAATTACTTCATCTCTAATTAATTTAAAATAAATTAAATTAATTACCTTATTCTATAAATCCTGCTTATTTAACCATTAATTAATCACAATTTAATTAATTAATTATCCTCTAGTTATTTATTTTAATTAATCATCCTTGATTAATTATCTTTTAATTACATTCAAGTAATTAGCCTTAATTAATTTCACACATTAATTATCCTTAATCAAATACAGTAATTAACCTTTAATTACTTCATTAATTAATTAACTATAATTAATTACATTAATCTTTAATTAATTAAATTAATTAATTTCTCTATAATCACTTATTATTGATTAATTAATCTTAATTAATCAAACTTAATTACATCATTAATTATATTAATTAATGATCCTTAATTACTACTTTAATTATTAATTATATTTAAATTAATTACATTAAGTAATTAATCATTAATTAAACCATATTCATTAATCACTCTTGATTAACCATATTCAGTAATTACCCATCTTTAATTACTTCATTTAATAAATCAATTACTCCTTAATTAATTATCTTTAATTAATCCCTTGATTAATTTCAAAAAGTAATTAAATCCAAATTACTTCCATAAATATACTTATCTGTTTCCATAATTGATTATCCTTAATTAATCTAATTAATTATTAAAATTAATCACATTAATTAATTATTTAATAATCTCAAGTTAATGATTTTCATTAACTATTATCAATTCTTTAATTACTTCTCTTAAGCAATTAACTTAAAGTAATTAATATTAATTCCAAATATAATTCATCTTAATTACTTAACTTGACGTTAATTAAATTATTCAAACCTTAATTAATTAAATAAATTAATTAATTATCTTACTTAAATTACCTTATTAATTTAGAGAATCAAAATCATTAAATCTTTGATTTACTTTAAAATAAAACATCTCTTATTAATGATTACATTATCATTAACAAAAAAAAAAAGTTTAAAACAATTTACTTTAAATTTGTTTCAAATTTAATTTTAAACTTAGACTTAAAATGAAGTTAAACTTAACTTCAACAAAGTTTAAAAACATTTTAAAACCCCTTTAAAACTTATGCCTAAGGTTTCTTATTTTATAAAAGAAGTTTAAAGAAATTTAAAACCAAAATTTATTTTTAAAATAGAAATCATATTTAAATTACCTTAACATTCAAAGTTGTTTTTATCAATTAAATTTCAGAAACTTCCTTTATTTCTAAACTATGATTCAAATCTGAATTTGAATCTAGATTTATACTTAAGTTAAATCTTTACTTTTATTTTTAAGCTTTACTTTTAAATTAAACTATTTAAACCCTTTAAAAATTGTTTAAACATTTTAATTTATAAAAATTAAATTAAATTTTAAACTGGGGTTTTCAAACTTAGTTTGAAATTCATACTTTAAATTAAGTTTAAATTTTGTTTTAAAACTTGTTTCAGATTTTTAAAACTAAGATTTTATTTGAAAACAACCAGGTTCTCCCCAGAAACCTGTAACCAATTCAATACCCAAGCCTCTTTCAGTTTACTCCGAGAAAAACCCTGTACATCTTCGACTAAAAACTCGAGTTACTCGAATATGACTCGAGTACAAAATATTTGCAAAACCCAAACATTCCTAACACCATTTCTTCACCGTGCATATGCACAATGGCTCTGGCCGCCTCCAGTCACCACCAAGTTGACGAACATGCCGACGCTTGCCCACAGATCCAATCACGATCATCCAAAACTCAACTTCTACTCGAAATCAAATTCGAGTTCCCAAACCCAAAACCTGGCAACAGTATTGCAACCATACCCCCAAACCTGTCAACGGCTCGCCCTCGCCTCTCCAGTCACCAGAGAACCGTCACCATCGACCATGGCTTCCCCTATACTCCAGCTTCAATTTCCCAAAGTTGTGTTAAACTCGATCAACTTGAGATTCACTACTGATCCAAAAATCAAAACCAAGCAAAACTAGGTTTACAGACTTCATCAACCTCCCATCGCCTCCACCGAGCCCTGTTCATCTTCCTGGCATTTTTGCCACACCCTCTGATCACTACACTACCTCCACCAAGAACCCCAAACCTTCTGATCAACTCGATCACCATAGATTGACTAAAACCCATTTCCAGTTCAAATAAGTACTACAGTCTCAATTTCTAAATAAACACTATGATTTTATTTTTAAAAATCATCTTTTTGTTTATGTTTTCAGTTTATAATACTGAATTTATAATTTATTATGTTTGAGTTTTTACCTTTATTTATCATACTTTGATATTTTAATTACAGAGACAACTCCAAATTTATTTTTACTTAATAAGTATAAACTAAAACTATGATATAATTAACATGTTTATTTCAAGACTTAAGACTTAACAAAAATATTGAACAAGAGCAAGAGGATTTTCTTTTTTCTTAAAAACTGGTAACAAAGAATGTTACAGACATTCACATTCATGCATATCCAAAATGCCCAGAAATTTCATCAATAAACATTCACAAAACATACTTATTTCAAGAAAAAAAAAATGCAACAGATCATACTTAAACTTTTAAATTACTGAAGTTACTCACTGTTATTTATAAACTTTCAAATATTTAAAAACAACAGAGCATATATATAGGCATTCAATACTAACACATACACATGCATCCATTTCAATCCAGATTTTCAGGCAAGCAACATGATTTTCATTCATATATCAAAGTGAAGTTCAAGGTTTTAAACTTGTTTTTAAAAATATAGTTTACTCACCTTTTAAAAAAAACCAGAGAGCTTGATAAAACTGGGATTTGAAAACTGAGATACTGATGCTTTGAATTCGAATATGAAGTTGATTAGAACTGAAGTTTGATTCTTGCTTTACTGGAACTTGAATGCCTTAAACTTTTGATTTCAGGTTGTATTTGAAAATAACCCTTATCACAGGCTTTTGATTTTGATTTGCCTCTGGTATGAATATCACAGGTTGATGACATTTTCTGGTTTGAGGAATTTACAGGCTTTGGATTTGTTTTTGAGAAGTGTTACAGGGTTTCGATTTGTTAGAGGATATGTTTTACAGATCTTGATTCTTGGATTCTCTGGTTTGAAATGGTTTTACAGATTGTTTCTTTGTTTAGGAATGAGAAATAGATAAAGGAATGAAGGGGAAAGATAGAGGTTTATATAAATTAATTTAGATTTTATAAAAGAAAATCAAAATAAATGTGACACTTGTCCTTAACCTTACTTAGTTTGCTAACACATGTCCTTTTATTTAATTTATATTTATTCTAAATGTAAAAACTTTTTTCTTTATTTATTAAATACAATTACTTATCTATATATATATAGATAACTTCTTAAAGAGAATAAAATCAATTATACTTATAAATAAAAGTTCATACATATATTTTAAAATACAAAACTATTAAAATGTATATTAGAAATTTAAAACAAGACTTTATTTATTTATTAAATTTCAAACCAAAGCCTATCTATTTACAATATATATACACACATATATATATATACATTATAAATAGAAATCATTTTATTAGTTTTTAAAAGATAAATTTCACTAATTAAATATTTATTCAATTAGATTATTAAACCAATTCAAATTTTATTATCAAAAATTATCAATCAATTTAATTATTTAAACAGATTATTAAATTGATATTGTCCCAAATTTCCGGGATATCACATATTGGATATACATTTCTGGTTTGATCAATTTGGGAATTTTGGGTTGCCTCTGGCAATACAATTGATCGGGGTGGTTGTGGTTCTTTCTGGAGGTAGATGAGTGATCGGAGAGGTCAGGGAAAATGGGTGATGGTTGATCAGAGGATTGTGGCGATGGTGGTTGGCCAGAAGGTTTTCTAAACCTAATTTTTATCTGAGTTGAATTTTTGGGTCAGGTCGATCACTCTGCTGCATCGAGTGTTGCGGGGTTCTGGATATTGGAAGTTGGGGTGTGGTTGAAGGTGTGGTTGAAGTCTTGGTCGATCTGGTGGTCGGAGTTTGAGGAGTAACGAGGTTTCCAGGTCTTGTGGTTGGTGGCAAGTCCGAGTTTCCAGATTTTCGATCAAATGTCGATATTTTGATTCGCTTCGAATTTTGAGTTTCTGGGTGTTTGCCCGATGTGGGGTGGTCGGCGGCGATGTGCTGGAGGTCTCTCTGGTGATCAGATCGTCGGCGAGCAACTGTGCAAGTGCACGCGTGCACTTTTGTGCCTGGCCGATCAAGATGTTTGGGAGGAAGAGGTCGACTCGGGTTTACTCTCGAGTAAACGATGTGGTGGCTCGAGTTATATTCCGAGAAGATTGAGTGTTAACCTGTTTTAATAAGTTTTAAAGTTAAAGTTAAAAAAAGTTTAAAATAAAGAAACAGGAGTTTACTCGGGGATGGACCCGTGAATTTTGGTGGTTGGCTGGGGATTTTTGCAGTTTTGACTCGGGTCTGGAAAATTGATTTAAAACAGTTTTTAACCTAAAAAACAAAAATCAAGTTTATTTAAAACAATTTTGTTAAACCCAGTTCTTTTGTAAATAGTGAATGTTTATCCAAGCTGTAACGACCCGGAAATTTCGAACCCGAAATTTCCAGATAGTTAGAAGAAAAAGAAAGAGATAGAAGAAAGAAACAGAAGAAGAAGAAGAATCAGAAACATCAACATCTCACATTCGCAGCGGATAAAATATAATAATAAATGATAACAGTTTTACAAAACAATATTATATCTGTCGATTACATTTTAATACATCAGAGTTACATATTTATACAGACACTGGATATACATAATTATCAAGCCTCAGATATACAATAATATAACACAGTAGAAACACTCCATACGTTCCTGCCATCCAGCTCGTCTCCTGAACTCCCAAACGTCCTTACCTGAAAATCTGTAATACTCGGTCTGACCCGAGTATTACATCAAAGTAACACTCGGGTCAGGCTGGAAACCAGCGTGAGTAAACCCATATAATTTGAAATACTAAGTTATAAAACTTATTTAAACCCAGGGTAACTCGTATCTTCTACGAGTTCTTACTTATTATATTCAAACAATTATTTCACAAAATAATATCTAAGTACCGTTACTTAGTTCCAAGGGTCCAGATTACTCAATTTATTTCATCCCAGCCTATTCGATTTACAAATCAAATCTATAAAGAATTATAGATTACAAATCGAAGTGGTTTCGGGTATATTTCTGATACCCGATCCCGGTCTCTTCGAATCAAATGTCATCCTTTAAACCAAGATTTTTCAGTTAAACAATTTAATTTAAATTCAGGATATCATATTCACATAACAAATCTATCACAGATAGATAACTTACATTATCACCATTCATCCAAAACATATCATATTATAATCACATATCAGAGATATCAACTAATCCAAGGCATCTAATATCATTCAACCAATCCATAACAAGTTAATTCATTCTTAATTAATTTAATTAATCTCTAATTAAATTAATTACTAACCTTTAATTACTTGGATTACCTTAATCCATCTTACTTAACATTAATTAATTATAAATTAATTAATCATTTCTTAATTATTTATCTTAATTAATTTTCCTTGATTAATTATTACTTAATTACATTCAAGTAATTATCCTTAACCATATACAGTAATTATCCTTTAATTACCATCATTAAATTACAATAATTAATGATCCTTCATTTACTTCCATTAATTAATTAATTTATTAATTAACTATAATTAATTACACTCGATCCTCAATTAATTATAATTAATTGATTATACTTTAATTACATTACTTTTATTAATAAACTTGATTAATTTCATAAATTATATTAATTAATGATCCTCTAATTACTTCATTAATTAATTACCTTTTAATTAATTAAATAATTAATCTTTAATTAACTACATTTATCAATTAACCTTAATTAATCATAAACAGTAATTAACCATCTTTTAATTACTTATCTTAATTAATTAACTCCTTAATTAATTATATTAATTAATTACTCTTTAATCAGTTATTATTTATTAATTAATCTTAATTAATCAATCCTTAATTACATTCAGTAATTATATTAATCCTTTGATTACTTAATTAAACCATATTTACAAATAAACATTTAGAAATCAATTTAAAAGAAGTTTAAACATCTTAATTTTAACCTCTAATTATTTAAACTGTAATTTAATAAATCTTTAATTATTCTCTTTAAAACTTCTTTCCTTAAATATATCTTAAAACTCGGTTAAACGCTTTCCTTTTTAAACTAATTTATTTCTATAACTTTAAAACTTGTTAAATAATTTCTTTACTTTTAAACTTTGATTCCCTTTGTTTAATATAATTCTGGATTCTGTTTTATTTAAAATTTAAAAACCTGTACTTTTTTTACTTAAAAACTATAAGCCTGGAACTTATTTACTTCACATTAAAACTTTATAACTAGATACAATACAAAACCAACCCGAGCAACTCACTAAAAATCCCCGAGTAAACTACACTAAAACCCCGAGCACACTCGCCTACTCACTTGCTTCGAGACGAACTGCAAACTACACGAGACCAACTTCGAGTCGCCTTCATCTTCCCCAACGCGAACGATTCTGATAGCACAAACGTGCACGTGGTGCACGTACACCACCAACTCCGACCACCGGAGATCACCGCGATGCTTCTCCACGTCTCCACGAACCCACGCGATCCCGAAACCAGACCCAGATCTACGATATCACCTCGACATCAAAATCGAACCCAATTGACCAAATTCTGGGATTGCCATCACCGGAAATTTCCCCCATCGTTGACGAACTCCGCCTCGAGAAGCCTCGCCCACTTTGCCGCAGCTTCGCCACGACTCCAGCAATCTTTTCCACCTATCGCGATTGATTCCGGTCCCCTATCCACGTTGAAACTGCTTCGACAAACAGGCGAACAAAACTCCACCTAAAACCCTAGTTCAATCGATTTCGAACAATTCAACAATTTGAAAATTTTAATTCTATTTTTCCCATGATCCTTGATCTACAAACATGCTTCAGCAACTACCCCGACACTCCATCCTTCACCGATCACTAGAAATTTCCCAAAAACTAAAATCTGATCAACCCCAATTTCCTCTCTCGATCCCACTCTAAAATTTGTGATTTATCTTTTAAAAATCATGTTTTCAGATGGGGATTCAGATTATATAAATAAAACAAAAGATTTTGATGATTGAAATTTACATGTTTTTCGATTTTCCTATTCTTTCTAAAATTTTACAGAAAATTTCAAACTTAATTTACTTAAATATATTTTTAAACCTTAATCTATGTTTAAACAAACATATTTGGCTTGAAAACTAAAGCCTATCAGTGAATAGATAAGGAGATTAGTAATTTTGATTTAAATTTAAACTCTATAACTATAAACAGAGATGAACATAAATATTTCAGACATGCACATTCAACATATTAATATACCAGGAATCCAAATACATGCAAGCATAGTTTCTATCACACATTTACAGATCATCACATGCAAACCAAAACATACTTTAAGTATTTCCACATGCAAATCAAGATTCAATAGATTTTATAAAGGTAGTTCACTCACTTGTGTTTGAAGAAAACAGAGCCTGGAAGTTTTGATCTTGTCTGATCTTTGATTTTGATTTTGTTGATCCTTGGTCTGAAATGCTTTATTACAGGAACTGTTGTAGAGATGAATTTGCTTTGATTTGCATGATCCTGGATTTAAAACTTGATATTGATCTTGATACTTTGATTACTGAGTTGAATCTGGAGGTTTATTATTGATGAAGTTGAATTTGTTGCTTGATCCAAGCTTTGATTTGTTTTAATCTGTTCAGATTTTGATTTTATTTTACTTCTTTTCTCTAATTCGAATTTTCAGGTTTGAGATGTTTTAAAACTGAAAAATACTTTTTGTTTCTCTTCTTTATTTACTCAAATTAAAAGAATTCCATAATGCCACTTGTTCATTTCTTAAGTTTAATGAATTACATTTGTTACTTTGTGTGTTAAAATCTTAACACTTGTCCTTAGCATGAGAATATTTATTATATAATGTATTTATCCTTTATATTGTTTATATTATATTTATACTTCTCTTTAATTTATTTCCTTATGTTTTATTTATTTTATTTTTATTAATAAATTTCTTTTGCTTATATTTATATAACTTTAAAGAAAAATGATATAAAACCTAATTACTCACTAATTAATAACCATATATATATGTATATATACTAGTTGTAAAAATTTATTTTTAAGATATTACTTTGAATTTCAAATCCAAATTCAATTTAAAATCAACTTATTTAAATATATATATTTAAACAACACATATTTAATTTGTTTGAAAATAATATTTTACCATTTAAAATCTTCTTATGTCTATATATATACACAATCATTATTATTTGTTTTAAAAGATTAATTTGTAAAATTTGAAGTAATTATATTAGAAGATTATCAAATATTTATTCCAATATCTAAAATCCAATTTTTTATTATATTTTCAAATTCACTTACATAACCAGATATCTTTTATTATCAGAATTTTATCTGTTCATTTGAATAAACCAATTAATTATCTAATTACTGGATACCCAAAAATCCGGGTTATCACATTCCTCCCCCCTTAGAATCTTTTCGTCCCCGAAAAGGAAGGAAGCCAAAATTTACTTAATACTTAAAATCAGATAAATTATCTTTTGATCATTTTTAAAATACTTTAAAATCTATATAGTATTACAAACATAGTTTTTATAAAAATACTTTTATAACTTGATGTTTCAACAAGTCCATCCTTGTTCCCATAGAAATTCGGTCATACGTTGATCAGACGTAGGACTGAAAATCTATAAGTACTTAGCAGACCCGTTTTCAACACCTAGTGAAAATATTTTGGAAAATAATTTTATTGAAAATATAGAAAACAGTTTTGAAAATAGAGGAAATATCTTTGGTGAGAATGCTCTGGAAATCATCACTCCCATCCATGGTCGCAGTTAACCCGATGGTTACGTTGCCGTCCCGGCAAAATCCACAGATAACTGTAGGTCTCCGCGCTCCTCGATTACGCCATGGAACCCGCTACAGATCGCAGTTACATCCAGGGTTACGTTGCCATCGCAGCAAAAGTCCATGTAACTGTAGGCATCAGCGCCACCGAATTTCGCTACCAAATAATGAAACTTCTCCCACATAGGTCGCAGTCTACCGATATAAAATCAAACGCAGACTGTTGGCTCTCAGCGGCACACACGACTTTCGCTATGTTACCATAGTATCACAGTCTACCGATATAAAATCAAACGTAGACAGTTGGCTCTCAGCGGCACACATGACTTTCGCTATGGTCTGCAGTAGATCGCAGAGACATCGAGTTAAACTGTCGTCACAGCATAACCCAAATGCCTCTGTGGGCACCAGCCCCTCGACTTTCGCTACACAAATAATCCTCAGGAACTAGTTTGTCCGGACTCCTCACAGGATCAACTTTAGAAACCCCCCTTGGGGCTCAAGGCAGTACCACCCAGTGGTACTCCTGAGAAGTTCATTTCAAGGGAGCGCCTTTTTCCCCAGAGCTATACTCAAAACATTTTATACTATACACTTATAGTATCTTCAAATCATATCCTTTATGATTTATCAAAATCTCCTTTACACAAAATCGATTACCAAAATCGATAATTCTCAAACTTGGCTTTCCAAAATCCAAAATTGATTTTCCCAAAAATCAAAAGCCTTTTCCAAATTCTTAGGTTCCCAAAACCTTTTCCAAAATCATTCTCATAAGATCCTCTATATATATAGATATAGATATATATAACTTTTAAAATCTTTGGATCATTTCAACTTTGTATAAAACCTCTTTTATACTTCAAATATTTCAAAACCCTTTTCTTTTAGCAATAGATTCAACAAGGGAAGATTTACCTTATATAACAAGGATATATAACTTTATTTTATTCCAAATCAAATATTCACATTTGATAAATCTTTTATAAAGTTATTAACCATATTTCTTTTCAAAAACCATTTTACAGTTCTTATCCACAAATCTTCAATATCAATTTCATTCAAATCCGTACGATGTACACATATCATCCGTACACAATATCAATCTGATCGCTCAATCGATCACACAATTTCACTTCCGAACTAGTATCGTCCACCCGACTTCCTAGTGCGGACTCAGATCTGGTTTCCTGATCAGAAACCATCATTCTCCTTGCATAGTCACAACTATGATAGAGAATATCCAGAACCAATCAACAATCCATATCCAGGTTCGCCGTCGAAAATCGAGCGAAAAATCCCAACTCGGATCGATAATACTATCTCGAAATTCTGTGTTCGAATCTGGATCAAATCACTATGCGAATAGAATAATATACGTACATCCTACGTATTTATCTTTATTGGTTATTAGCCAAATCAATTCTCTTTTATATTCACATTTCCTTTAATTCAATTTACTTATTCTCAATTGCTTCCATTTCACAGTGAGTTATAACTTCAATTACAAACAGTTTGAACTTTGACTTATTTAAATTTAAAAATAGCTTGAAAAAGTTTTAAAATATATAAGTAGTTGAAAAATAGTTATTAGTTTGTAAAATAGCTGTAAAATAGTTAAGTAGGTATAAAATAGTTAGATAATTGCAAAATAGTTTTTAAAATAGTGATTAGATATAAGTAACTGAAAAATAGTAATTAGTTTATAAGACAGTTTCAAAATAGTTAAATAGTTCCAAAATAATTGTAAAATAAGTATAAGATAGTTTGTGGTTTAAGAAGAAAGATTATATAGTAAATAGTTTGGAAAAAAAATATACTTGTATTAAAACAATTTGAAAATAATCCAGAGCCAAACTGTCAATTCTTATCAATTCAATTCAAATTTCCACCTCCATTTAAATTAACTCAATTGCAATTTAAATAACTTCAATTTCCATTGAAATTGATTTAACCTCAATTCAAGTTGAATTAATCCTCAATTTCTTTCCTAATTCAAATCAAATTCAATTTGAACTACTTCTATTCAAATTTCAACTTAAAACCATCTCGAATTATATAAATTCGAGTTAAATATTTTAAATGTTGATTTAATCCTTTAAATCAAATTAACCCTTACTTTAAAATCAAATCAACCTTTATTATTATTATTATTTAACAACTTAAATCTTTAAACCATTTATTTCTGAACCCAAATTCCAAAATTTTATTTTAAAATTATCTTTACTTAACTTATTACAAAGTTCAAATAAGAATTCAAAACAATTTATTCTTCAGATTCCAATTTATTATCCATTTTCAATTTTCAAAACCAATTCTCAATTTAATTGATTATTTATAATAATTGAATAATATCAGGATAAATAAACATCCAAATTTATCCTAACACCAATTTACAGTTATCCATTTTAAATTTCCAGATCTCAACCCCAATTTGAGATTACTCATAACTCCCATTTAAATTAACCATTTAACTACCCAAGTTAAATTTAAATTTCATCTTGAAATTTCCAATTCAAGTTATTCATTCAAACTTATTTAACTTCCTCCAAGTTAAATTAAATTTACTTAATCCGGTCAACTTTTCACAATTTGAATTCCCATTCAAATTTTAAACTTCAGATTAATAATCTTTCCCCTTTTAAGTTTTAAAACCTACTTTACTTTGGGTTTCACATCACATTCCAATTTAAAACTCAACATTAAGTGTTTATTTCAAATCATCTTTGATATTATGTATATCCTCATTTATACATATTTATTTCCTTTACACACCAAGTTATACCTTAAATTTTTAAATTACCTTTGGTTTTAATTTCAAACAGATTTCTTTAAAATAATTCCAAGTTTTCTAGATTTAAAATTTCACAATTTTAAATTATCTTTAATTCCAATTGGATTTTTAATTTCAGTTTGGATCCATTTCAACTTACCTTCATTCAATTTCAATTTGGTTGTATTTCTATTACCATTTAATTTAATTCCAATATTTTAACAACCAATTACCTTAACATTTATTAGAAAGAAATATCATTTTATATATCAAAATATATTCTTATATAAAATCATTTAAAATCCTTATATAAGAAAATAGCAATTACGCTCTCATATATATATATATACACACTCAACTCGTTCTAGGGTATCATTGACCCTATTCTTAACGAGTAATCCCAACAGAGCCAAGGTTCTCGCTTAACCTTCTGCTCTGATACCAACTGTAACGACCCGGAAATTTCGAACCCGAAATTTCCAGATAGTTAGAAGAAAAAGAAAGAGATAGAAGAAAGAAACAGAAGAAGAAGAAGAATCAGAAACATCAACATCTCACATTCGCAGCAGATATAATATTGTTTTGTAAAACTGTTATCATTTATTATTATATTTTATCCGCTGCGAATGTGAGATGTTGATGTTTCTGATTCTTCTTCTTCTTCTGTTTCTTTCTTCTATCTCTTTCTTTTTCTTCTAACTATCTGGAAATTTCGGGTTCGAAATTTCCGGGTCGTTACACAAGTTTTGAATTGGTTAAAAGTTTTTTAAATTAAATTATTTTAACTTAACTAAGTTTAAAAATATTTAAGGTTTATATAACCTTTATTTTAAAGTTTATTTTTAAACTTAATAATGTAATTAAGAAGTTGATTAAGAAAGATAAAAGGTTTTTAAAGGTTAATTACTTAATGAAAGTAATTAAAGGTTAATCAGTTAATTAAAGTAGTCAAAAGGATAATTACTAAATGAAATTAATTAAGAATAGTTAATTAATTTAATTAACTAATGATTATGATTGATTAACTACTGATTAGAGATTTATGAATATTAATTAAAAGTAATTAATGTTAAATTACTGTGAATGGTTAAGGATAATTAATATAAGTAATTAAAGGTAATTAATTACTTAAGGATAATTACTTAATTAAAAGTAACTAAATAAATGATTAAATTGATTAAGTAAATTGATTAATTAAATTAAAAAGGGTAATTACTTGAGGGAAGTAATTAAGTGATGACGACTCAGTGTAATTAAAGGGTAATTAATGTAATTAATCAAGGACAATTAATTGAATGGTAATTAATTAATTAAAGGTTAATTTATTAATTGAAGATAATTAATTAAATGGTGAATTAAATAATTAAAGGTTAATTATTTAATAATTAAAGGTTGATGAATTATAAGTAAAAGATTAACTAATAAAATTTGAAAAGAGGATTTATTTCAAATAATTTGAAATTAACTTATGATAATTAACTTGGATTAATAATTAATACATCTGATTTAAATTAATCAATTGATTGATAAATCTTACTTGTGAATGTTTGGACCTGACTGAATGATTGAATTGTTGATATCCCCTGATCTGTGATGCTGTGTGATATATTCTGATTTGTGTGTAGTCTGTATTGTAGTTCATTTATCTGGGATGAATGTAATATATTATCTGTAATTTATATATCTGTGATCTGTGGATAAAAGATAAGCGTTATAATTTATACCGCTTATCAATTATATTTCTGTATTCTGATCTGTGATGATTGAATGATGTTGCACTACTGTGTGAAACCCCTGGACTACACCTTTACACACACAAATATGGATTTCACGAGGAAATCGGGTTAAGTCACAGATAATTTAAATTTAATGTTTTTGAAATTGAAATTTTAATTTCAATTGATTTTGGAAATGAAATTAGATTAAATGTTAAAGCTTTTGAAAATGAGTTTTTAAGAGAAAAGTTATTTTGAATAACTTGGTAAAGTTTTCCAATTTTAAATAATTCAATTTGAATTCGAATTCAAAATTTGGAATTGAATTCAATGATTGGAAATTATGGTTAAAGATGTTATAAATATGTTACATGGGCTTGAACCATTTTAAAATATTGGTTTGAGAATTTGAATCTAACCCAAAGACTTTAACTCGTATAAATGAATCAGATTTTCCAAAAATGAAAACTGTTTGTTTTCAAATGATAAAAGCTTTCATATAAGAAAAGAAATTCCAATTTAAGTTAAAGGAATTTCAAGTTTGAATTGAAAAATGGTTTTTCCAAGTTACGAATAAATATTTGGAATTGTTTTGAAAGCTAAGAATTAAATCTTTGTTTTAAAGAGTTATTGAGTTAATCCAATTGAAATGGAAATTAATTTGGAAAATCTGTGAATGAATCTTTTGTTTAAAAGATTAAAGTGTGGAAATTGTTTAAACCGTTGAAGGTTGTTAAAATGAATCTTTTTGTTTAAAGATTTGAAAATGGTAATTTGTTAAACCATTTGAAAAGAAAGTTTGGGTTTAAGTTGTGACTTAATTGAAATCCATAATCCATATGTTTTTAAATATCGTGCTCATTATTCGGTTTAGCCGGTAAAGGACCTTTGTGTCACATAACCCATTCCGAATAAGTGATATGTCGTATATGGATAGCATTTGAAGACCGGGTATTTGCGAAAACGATAGGATAACCTATCGATTGTCTCTACACTGGGTAGATCCCGGTATAGAGATTCCCTAAGTGATGGGAAGTCCGATCGGGATTGTGAATACCCGAATTGCAAGGGCTTCTTTGGAAGTGCCTTCGGTTCTGTTCGAACCCGGAACAGACTTGCATGGCTACATGTCTGACATTACACTTTGAGGTATAAAGCAGATTTCTTTCAAATACATTTCTGTTGGTGGCGGAGAATTTATTCTCTTAGCTTAACACCCTTCTCTGAGACGTATGAGCTCAAAGGTTATGTAGTTGAAGGTTATCAGCGATATACTCCCAATTTGGTAATGTGGCATGCTGAGTGTTGATCATTTATTGATCATTTGTGATCAAAGCATGGCTTTGTGAAAAAGCGTAGCTTTGTGGACGAGACCTCGTCGGACCTCACAGACCGGAAATGGTCGAAACAGGAATGATGCGGCAAGGTTATGAGGGTCGCGCCCTTTAGGGTATGTCATTTCCTTTTGGAAAAGGGTGGTATTATGGTATAGAGCCCAAATACTTACTCATGTGGACACACCTTATTTATTACCGTGTGATGTTGGTTACCGAGGCCTCGGATAAAGGTCCCAAAGGACCGGGGAATGGCATATTCGTGAGTTACCTAGTTACAGAGGTAACCCGGCCTTGTGTTAGCAGAGAGCAAGGTTGGTTCTCGGGGCGTCCCGCCAGAGGCGTTCCCATGTGGCATAGGAAGTTCCTTAGCTTGACCATTTGTTGGAA
The DNA here is from genome assembly GCA_030737815.1 of Allium fistulosum. Taxonomy (NCBI): domain Eukaryota; kingdom Viridiplantae; phylum Streptophyta; class Magnoliopsida; order Asparagales; family Amaryllidaceae; genus Allium; species Allium fistulosum. The sequence continues at coordinate 1,393,353,086 of CM060902.1, forward strand.
ATCCAAAGAAACAATATGAACCTTTACGATCGCAATTATATAACCTGTCTCCTCAGGCGGCAACTATAGTAGGCATAATATAATGGTACCTATGCTGGCTAAGATTAATAATTTATTTTCGAAATGATTTTGTACACTATGCACTATTAATAATATCAAAAGAGTTTTCTTTGCGTAGTAAGCATTTTTGACTATCATAAGAAGAAATCTCCTCTAAGTCTGCGTTTGCATTGTGTGTGTGGTGTGACGACCGCCCATGACCCCTGCACCGAATCTAGAGAAAGCGCGCTGTAAGGTGTGCCAGGCGACCATGGACGATTGTCAGAGAAATTAAAACAACATAATCTATTGTATTACTCACAGCGCATGGACAAAATACAATAGAACATATGTATAGTGAAGCTTTATAGAATAAAATGCCATCATATAAAACTTCATAATAGTTGAATACAAGCATCCAAATAGTCAATACATCAAGCCTCACTACATAACACTCAGAGATTATACAAACAGCGGAACATCCAGTACATATAAGAAGATAATATGCAACCCTCTAGCTCGTCTTTGATATCAGCATCGTGAGAAGAGAACATCACCTGTCACCTGCTACCTAGTCTGCCCGTCCCAAAGATGGACGAACAGCCCAAGGCAATAAGAATTAAAAACATAAAGCCTTGAGTCAGACAACAGTCTTAGTGAGCAGTAAATTAAATAACAACATACCAAAAGAGCATAAAGGAAAAGGAATAGGAATACAACCCTCCCACTCCACCTCTTTCTACAGTGATAGCCACCAGACAGACACTAAGCAGAAGCAACACAGCAGAGCATACCATTTAAAGTAAAGTAATAATCATTCGAGTCAAGGGCGATGTTTTCCAAGTACCAAGGCCTAAATCAGATAAGCACCCAGAAAATACCGCTCTTGAGTCCGAATGACGATACAACCAAACATCCATGACTCTGGCTATCACTGCTATCATTGCTTCGATATCACCGTTAATTGAATGACCGGCACATTCTTTCAGCCGTCCGTCAAGGGCTAATGGAAACCCCGGTTCTAGACATAACTCCCGCACGTCGTCGCAGCCCGTGCCTAGGACTATCGAATATGCCCAGAGTACTCGACCATCAACAGTTGGCCGTTGGGACTATCGAATCTGCCCAAACGTACTCTTGCTTAGAGCATGCTAGAACCTTCAACAACGATGCTATCCAAGCCTCCTAGTCATCCTCCTCGACGACTATTATCATATCCATTCATTATCCTCAACTCGAATCATATCACCGAGTTATCAACATGCTTGGAATGATCCCGTCTGGATTAGACCAAGTCTTCATCACATGATTGCCTCGCTTCATCACATCCTCGCAAAGCCTCATCTCAACATCACATCATCAAATCTACGCATAAGAGCTTCATCATCCCGCTACATATGCCACGAGCAGCTTACCCAATTCAAGAGCCTTTCTCCTAACTTTTGAATCATCTTCGGTCTAAATCAAACCATCAATCATCTAATTCATAACAATCAATCAAACCAAACATTAATCCAAGCAATCAAGCACTCAAATATGATCTAAGTAGATAATTATAACAATAATGGCATTTTCGTAATTAAAGAGTTGAAAGTCTAACATGCATGAAATCATAAGAAATATCTCTACAATCTTGATGAATGAACTTGCATAGGTTAACACTTAGTAAAATGGTTGTCAAATCATCATGAACAATGGATCTACATGGATCTACACTTAGGATGAAGAAAATGCATGAAAATCATTATTTTAACACCAAATCGAGCCAACAATCCGATATACTCCTTTGGATCCTTGTGAGAGATAATCACCACTCACCAAATCACCTAAACAACTCCAAATCAACACGCTTCAGATCTGGACAGCAAAGGATCAAGCTTGATCTATCACGAATCCGTTTCAAACGAAGAAATCTCTCTTGAAAAGATGAAGATCTTCAATCTAAGCTCTTGAATCTTCAATCTTGATCTTCGATATGGATGGAAGGAATCACTAGATTAGAGTAGAGAAAAGAAATGAAGAAGTGTAGAAGTCGGGCTCTCAAAATGGCAGCACTTCGTCGCTTCGAAATCCGGATCCCAAAAAGTGAGAAAAACCCTTCCTATTTATAGCTGAAATTCCCTTAAGTCGCTCGGAGTTAGGTCGTCCACGACCTACGACCTAAAACCTACCGACCTAAAGACTTACCAACCTACGACTTAAACAAACCCCCAGCCTCTACGACCTAACCTAACGCGCAGCTGCGACCTAGCGCTTAAGCACATCTTCGACCTAACTGCTAAGCCTTACGCGACCTAACAAATAACTGGGTTACGACTTAACAACTAACTCCTAGGTCGCTCGTGACTTAAAACATAGGCTACGACTCAACTACTAAGTCGTCTATGACTTAAAACAGATCAACTCTTAAGTCGCTCGCGACTTAACAACTACTAAGTCGCTCACGACCTATCACTCAGGCAGAAACCCAGCGAGCTAACACCTTAAGTCTTCACGCGACCTAAACATGTTACGACTTACGACTTAACTCGTACGACTTAACTCCCATAGGTCGTATACTCCCTAAGTCGCTAACCTATAGGTCATACCAAGACACTAGGTCGCTACACAGCTATCTCCAAACTCCTTAGGTCGTTGCCGACCTAACAATGCTAACTCGGAACCACTAGGTCGCTCCAAACTGACACGTGACCCAAACCACTTCGCGACCTAACATTTAACTCGGTCAGGACTTAACCCTTAACTCAAAACCTTAAGTCGTCTACAATAAGTCGGTCACGACTTATCTCTTAGGTCGTTTACGACCTAGGACTTAAACAAATAGGACCAAAAAGACAAACATACTAAGTCGCATACGACCTATATCATACCCTAGGTCGTCCACGACTTACCACCTCAACTCGCTAACTCGCTGATTCCTTAAGTCGTGCTTATTCCCTAAGTCGTATACGACTTACGACCTATACTAAGTCGTGAACGACTTAGGACTTAACCATATTTCGCCTAAAATCTGAAATGGCTTAAAATGCTGAAAATTCCAGATTTTGACGAACTTGTCGATCCGTAAAAATACGGGTCGTTACATTCTCTCCCCCTTTAGGAATTTCGCCCCCGAAATTCCAAACAAACAAAGCAATCAAAGACTATTCTGCACGCCTATCATCCATAACAATCAACAAACCATGCATCCAATTCTAGCTTAGCGTGCAGAATTCTAAAACTTAGAACAAGTTACAACGTTGTTAGATGACACGACACCTTAGGGTCATACCTTGAAGAGTTCAAGATGAGCTGCTTTCATCCTCTCTTCCACCTCCCACGTACAGTCGTTATCATCATCACTCCATTGTATCTTGAGCAACCTAACTACCTTCCTCCTAAGCTGTTTCGTGTCGGTTTCCACAACACGAAGCGGCTTACGAGGTCTTCTATCGACCGGATCAACTTGAAACCTTCACAGCTATCAGCAGAAACCACGGTATTCGAGTCGTGCACATACTTCCGTAGATATGATATGTGAAAAACATTGTGCACACCGGACATCTTTTCCGGTAACTCCAATCTATAGGCGAGCTTTCCAATTCGCTCGATAATCGGGAATGGTCCAACAAATCTCGGAGTCAATTTTCCTTTCTTCCCGAATCGAATAACATTCTTCAGTGGAGATATCTTCACAAAAACCATATCACCAACGTCGAATTCCATATCCTTACGACGTTTATCGGCATAACTCTTCTGACGGTCTTGGGCTGCCTTCATTCGTTGCCGAATGATCTCTATACAATCCGAAGTCTGTCGAATCATCTCTGGCCCAAGTATCAGCTTTTCTCCTGTCTCTAACCAACATGTCGGAGAGTTACACGGTCTCCCATACAATGCCTCATACGGTGCCATACCAATGCTTGACTGGTAACTGTTGTTGTATGAAAACTCTACCAAATGAAGGTGATCTTCCCATGATCCTCCGAAGTCCAAAACACATGCTCTAAGAAGATCTTCCAAAACTCGGTTGACTCTCTCGGTCTGACCATCTGTTTGAGGGTGATAAGCTGTACTCAAACACAACTCAGTTCCCAAAACTTCCTGGAAGCTCTTCCAAAATCCACTAGTGAACAATGGGTCTCGATCGCTCACTATACTCTTCGGAATACCATGGAATCGAACTATCCACTTAACATACAACTCAGCCAACTTTGTTGCAGTCCTAGTTGATCGAACAGGAATGAATCGTGCACTCTTAGTCAAACGATCTATGATGACCCAAATCCCTTCATTTCCCGTTCTTGTTCTAGGTAATCCATCAATAAAATCCATCGATATCTGCTCCCACTTCCATGTAGGAACTTCTAATGGCTGAAGTAATCCACTTGGCTTCTTCTGTTCAGCCTTTACCAACTGGCAGTTCATACACTTGGAAATAAAATTTCCAACATCCTTCTTCATACCTTCCCAGTAGTAGGTTCTCTTCATATCCCGATACATTTTATTTCCACCTGGATGAATTGTCAGCTTCGAGTGATGACTTTCCTTCAGAACTTCACTCCTCAATTCATCTATATCGGGAACAACTAGTCGTCCTTGCTTCCGAAGCCAACCCTCTCGATCGACCTTGAATCCTTTATCCTTTTCTGGTTCTAATCCAGATTCCAAATCACGGAAAATCTTTACAAGCTTATCGTCTCGCTTTTGGCTCTCGCCAATCCTTTCCACAAGAGAAGGTTTTATCGATAAGTTTGCCAACATCTCAGGTTCCAATTCACATCTAGGCCTGAAGTCAAATCCGGCTAAATACTTGAGACTCTTCCATTCTGAAAACATGGCTCCCAATCCTGCATGTCTTCGACTCAACGCATCTGCCACTGCGTTACCTTTTCCCGGAGTATAAGCTATACCAAAATCATATGATGCCAAAAACTCTAGCCAACGTTGCTGCCGAAGATTCAAATCCTTTTGGGAGAAAAGATACTTCAACGACTTGTGATCCGTAAACAACTCGAATCGAACTCCCAATAGATAATGTCTCCACATCTTCAGAGCAAAAACAATCGCCGCCAACTCCAAATCATGAGTCGGATAATTCCTTTCATGCGGCTTCAGTTGTCGACTGACATACGCAACAACTTTATCTCTCTGCATTAGTACTGCTCCAAGTCCAGTACCACATGCATCGGTGTAAACCACCATCTCATCTTCCCACTAGGAATAGTCAGAACAGGAGCACTCGTCAAACGCTCTTTCAGGATTCCAAAAGCTTGCTCACACTTATCATCCCATCTAAACACTAAGTTCTTCTTCGTCAATCCTGTTAACGGTGCAGCTATCTTGGAGAAGTCTTTGATAAACCGTCGATAATATCCTGCTAATCCAAGAAAACTCCTCACATCTGATGCATTCTTAGGTCTGACCCAATCCTGGATTGCTGCCACCTTAGCGGGATCAACCGCTATTCCACTTCCAGAAATCACATGGCCTAAGAACCTCACTTCACTCTTCCAGAAGTGACACTTAGAAAACTTAGCCTTCAGCTGATGTTTCCGCAAGATTTCCAAAACAATACGCAAGTGCGTCTTGTGCTCTTCTTCCATTCTGGAATAAATCAGAATATCATCCACGAACACAAGTACGAACTTGTTCAACTGATCTCTGAACACTCTATTCATAAGATCCACAAAATATGCTGGCGCGTTAGTCAATCCAAACGGCATTACCAGCCACTCAAAGAAACCAGATGGTGTTCAAAAAGCAGTCTTCGGCACACTATCCTTAGCTACTCTCAACTGGTGAAATCCTGTTGCCAAATCCATCTGGGAAAACACCTTAGCTTCGTGAAGCTGATCAAACAAGTCATCTATTCTCGGCAATGGATACTTGTTCTTCTTAGTCACCTTATTCAGCTCACGATAATCCACACACAATCTCAATGACCTATCTGCCTTGGTTGCAAACACAACTGGTGCACCCCACTCGGACACACTACGCCGAATGAATCCTTTCTGCAAAAGATCATCAACTTGCACCCTCAATTCCTGCTGTTCCCTAGGCGCCATCCGCCTAAGAGGCATCACAACAGGTCTGGCTCCTTCAACTAGATCTATACGAAACTCGATCTCTCTATGCGGCGGCAACCCTTTGACTTCGTTAAAGACATCCTCGAATCCATTAGCGATCGGCACTGATGACAGTCCATCCCGTGGAACAACCAATGAATACATGAAGCTCATGAAGACGCCTTCTTCATGCTTACACCGTATCACAACCTTTCGCCCCTCCACATTCTCGACTGTCACTTCCAACCTTTCGCAATCAACCTTAGCCGCATGCTTCCTAAGCCAGTCCATACCCAAAATAATTCCGAACCCCGCAAAGTTCAGAACAAAGCAATCACAAACAAAAGAGCAACCATGACTTGATACAACTAGACCACGGCATAACATACACAAACAAGACGAACCCCCAACTGGATTAGTCACAACCAATGGCCTATCAACAATATCCGGTTCCAAACCTAACCGGCCTACAAGTTCACTACAAACAAACGAATGCGACGCCCCATTATCAAACAACACTCTAACTAGAACACCACATAAGAAAAGAGTACCTTGAACCACCACACTCTTTCCCTTCTCTTCAGCGGTAGAAGCTTTCGAAGACAACGGAACAGCTCCCAAAGCATAAGCTTGCACAATCTGCTTGTCCCTCCTCGGTTCTGGACAATTCGTCCTGAAATGCCCCGACTTGTCATAGTTGTGACACTTCATCGGCACCTTCGGATTCTTACAATCCTTCAAGAAATGGCCCTTCTGCTGACAATTGTAGCAAGTCACCTCGCCTTTCGGCTTCTTCTGGCCATCCTTACCTTTCTGCTGCTGCTGCTTCCTCTTCTTGTTTCCACCCTGCTGGGGTTTAGACTCTTCCATGGTCACAGCAACAACAGATCCTTCCTTAGGAAACAGACTCTCATGCCTGAGAGCTTTCTCCACAAGCTTCTCAAATGAATCATCCAAATGATCCACCAGCTGCCTCCCAAGATAACTGTCCAAGCCTGTCACAAACTTCTCATTCTTCTGATATGAAGATTCAATATATGACCGAGCATACTTGGACAAAGCTTCAAACTCAGAAACATACTCAAGAACAGATCTTCCTCCTTGCTTGAGCTCCACAAACCTCTTGAACAGAACAGACTTATGAGCTGTAGAAATGAACTTAGCTTCAAATCTGACTTGGAATTGCTCCCAAGTAATCTCTTCCTCCGGAGTAGTGATGGTAATAGAGTTCCACCAATCAGAAGCTCTCCCTTGAAGCTGCCTCGATGCCAACTTCCTCTTAGTCGCATCCTCAATTCACAAATCACCAAAGATCCTTCTACCAGCATCTATCCACCTCTGGACCTCAATAGTTGATTCTGTTCCCAAGAAAACCTTTCCTCCAAGAGCAGTATAATCCTTGCACAACTTAGCAAAATCCACTGGTTTTGGAGTTTGGACTTGAACTCCAACATCTACTGCTGCCCCTGGAACTGGTATCCTTCTCATGATCGAAGTCATCATAGCTTCGAACATAGCTGCATAATCAGCAGCCCCCTCAGTAGCACGGCCTTCCCTAGCAGCTGGTCTCCCTCTTCGACTTATTCTCAATATCTATAAAAAGGAATGATTAGAACATCTAGAGAAACAACTGCATAAAGGACTCAAACTCAACTAAACTACTATATTATATATAGTATTCATCCATCAAAATACAATTACGTCTCTCATACGTAGTTACGTCAGCGAGCGTTGGGCAAAATCGATTAACCAATGCTCTGATACCAAATGTGACGACCGCCCATGACCCCTGCACCGAATCTAGAGAAAGCGCACTGTAAGGTGTGCCAGGCGACCATGAACGATTGTTAGAGAAATTAAAACAACAGAATCTATTGTATTACTCACAGCGCATGGACAAAATACAATAGAACATATGTATAGTGAAGCTTTACAGAATAAAATGCCATCATATAAAACTTCATAATAGTTGAATACAAGCATCCAAATAGTCAATACATCAAGCCTCACTACATAACACTCAGAGATTATACAAACAGCGGAACATCCAGTACATATAAGAAGATAATATGCAACCCTCTATCTCGTCTTTGATATCAGCATCGTGAGAAGAGAACATCACCTGTCACCTGCTATCTAGTCTGCCAGTCCCAAAGATGGACGAACAGCCCAAGGCAATAAGAATTAAAAACATAAAGCCTTGAGTCAGACAACAGTCTTAGTGAGCAGTAAATTAACTAACAACATACCAAAAGAGCATAAAGGAAAAGGAATAGGAATACAACCCTCCCACTCCACCTCTTTCTACAGTGATAGCCCCCAGACAGACACTAAGCAGAAGCAACACAACAGAGCATACCATTTAAAGTAAAGTAATAATCATTCGAGTCAAGGGCGATGTTTTCCAAGTACCAAGGCCTAAATCAGATAAGCACCCAGAAAATACCGCTCTTGAGTCCGAATGACGATAAAACCAAACATCCATGACTCTGGCTATCACTGCTATCATTGCTTCGATATCACTGTTAATTGAATGACCGACACATTCTTTCAGCCGTCCGTCAAGGGCTAATGGAAACCCCGGTTCTAGACATAACTCCCGCACGTCGTCGCAGCCCGTGCATAGGACTATCGAATCTGCCCAGAGTACTCGACCATCAACAGTTGGCCGTTGGGACTATCGAATCTGCCCAAACGTACTCTTGCTTAGAGCATGCTAGAACCTTCAACAACGATGCTATCCAAGCCTCCTAGTCATCCTCCTCGATGACTATTCTCATATCCATTCATTATCCTCAACTCGAATCATATCACCGAGTTATCAACATGCTTGGAATGATCCCGTCTGGATTAGACCGAGTCTTCATCACATGATTGCCTCGCTTCATCACATCCTCGCAAAGCCTCATCTCAACATCACATCATCAAATCTACGCATAAGAGCTTCATCATCCCGCTACATATGCCACGAGCAGCTTACCCAATTCAAGAGCCTTTCTCCTAGCTTTTGAATCATCTTCGGTCTAAATCAAACCATCAATCATCTAATTCATAACAATCAATCAAACCAAACATTAATCCAAGCAATCAAGCACTCAAATATGATCTAAGTAGATAATTATAACAATAATGGCATTTTCGTAATTAAAGAGTTGAAAGTCTAACATGCATGAAATCATAAGAAATATCTCTACAATCTTGATGAATGAACTTGCATAGGTTAACACTTAGTAAAATGGTTGTCAAATCATCATGAACAATGGATCTACATGGATCTACACTTAGGATGAAGAAAATGCATGAAAATCATTATTTTAACACCAAATCGAGCCAACAATCCGATATACTCCTTTGGATCCGTGTGAGAGATAATCACCACTCACCAAATCACCTAAACAACTCCAAATCAACACGCTTCAGATCTGGACAGCGAAGGATCAAGCTTGATCTATCACGAATCCGTTTCAAACGAAGAAATCTCTCTTGAAAAGATGAAGATCTTCAATCTAAGCTCTTGAATCTTCAATCTTGATCTTCGATATGGATGGAAGGAATCACTAGATTAGAGTAGAGAAAAGAAATGAAGAAGTGTAGAAGTCGAGCTCTCAAAATGGCAGCACTTCGTCGCTTCGAAATCCGGATCCCAAAAAGTGAGAAAAATCCTTCCTATTTATAGCTGAAATTCCCTTAAGTCGCTCGGAGTTAGGTCGTCCACGACCTACGACCTAAAACCTACCGACCTAAAGACTTACCAACCTACGACTTAACAAAACCCCCAGCCTCTACGACCTAACCTAACGCGCAGCTGCGACCTAGCGCTTAAGCACATCTTCGACCTAACTGCTAAGCCTTACGCGACCTAACAAATAACTGGGTTACGACTTAACAGCTAACTCCTAGGTCGCTCGCGACTTAAAACATAGGCTACGACTCAACTACTAAGTCGTCTACGACTTCAAACAGATCAACTCTTAAGTCGCTCGCGACTTAACAACTACTAAGTCGCTCACGACCTATCACTCAGGCAGAAACCCAGCGACCTAACACCTTAAGTCTTCACGCGACCTAAACATGTTACGACTTACGACTTAACTCGTACGACTTAACTCCCATAGGTCGTATACTCCCTAAGTCGCTAACCTATAGGTCATACCAAGACACTAGGTCGCTACACAGCTATCTCCAAACTCCTTAGGTCGTTGCCGACCTAACAATGCTAACTCGGAACCACTAGGTCGCTCCAAACTGACACGTGACCCAAACCACTTCGCGACCTAACATTTAACTCGGTCACGACTTAACCCTTAACTCAAAACCTTAAGTCGTCTACAATAAGTCGGTCACGACTTATCTCTTAGGTCGTTTACGACCTAGGACTTAAACAAATAGGACCAAAAAGACAAACATACTAAGTCGCATACGACCTATATCATACCCTAGGTCGTCCACGACTTACCACCTCAACTTGCTAACTCGCTGATTCCTTAAGTCGCGCTTATTCCCTAAGTTGTATACGACTTACGACCTATACTAAGTCGTGAACGACTTAGGACTTAACCATATTTCGCCTAAAATCTGAAATGGCTTAAAATGCTGAAAATTCCAGATTTTGACGAACTTGTCGATCCGTAAAAATACGGGTCGTTACATTCTCTCCCCCTTTAGGAATTTCGCCCCCGAAATTCCAAACAAACAAAGCAATCAAAGACTATTCTGCACGCCTATCATCCATAACAATCAACAAACCATGCATCCAATTCTAGCTTAGCGTGCAGAATTCTAAAACTTAGAACAAGTTACAACGTTGTTAGATGACACGACACCTTAGGGTCATACCTTGAAGAGTTCAGGATGAGCTGCATTCATCCTCTCTTCCACCTCCCACGTACAGTCGTTATCATCATCACTCCATTGTATCTTGAGCAACCTAACTACCTTCCTCCTAAGCTGTTTCGTGTTGGTTTCCACAACACGAAGCGGCTTACGAGGTCTTCTATCGACCGGATCAACTTCGAAACCTTCACAGCTATCAGTAGAAACCACGGTATTCGAGTCGTGCACATACTTCCGTAGATTAATTAACTTTAGTCATCATTATCGAAGTGAATAATAACCTTAAAACATCATTATCGAAGTGAATAATAACCTTAAAACATCATTACAAAAAACAATTAATTAACCTTAAAACATCATTATTAAAACGATTAATTAATTTTAAAACATCGTTATAAAAATGATTAATTAATTTAAACATCATTATTTAAAATGATTAATCAATTTTAAATATAATTAGTTAAAACGGTTAAATAATTTTAAACATTGTTATTAAAATGATTAACTAACCTTAAATATCATTAGTTAAAATGATTGGTTATTTTTAAACCCAATTATTAAAAGGATTAATTAACCTCATTATTTAAAATGCTTAAGTAATTTTAGAACATCATTACTAAAATAGCTAATCAACTTTATTTTTGTTATCTAAAAACCCAAGCACAAGGTCAAACAAAATATTTCCAAAGAGATGATATTTTTCAAAGTGTTGATATAGTGATACTCGCTATACGGACACTTCCATAAAATATTTTCATATGTCATTTATTCCTCCAAGCATCTCATAACATAAGCATAGACATATATATACAAAGGCAAATAACACTCATACAACATGGAGAGAGCATCACTTGTAAATAATTATTTAACATTTCGAATGAATTTCAAGTCATTAACTAATTGTCAAAGATGTCATCCGCTTAAACTGGGAACCAAACCAAACCATCATTACTTTCCATATATGTAAACAGAAGCAATTAACATATATTATCACTACAATAATAAAGTTTAAAACTTTCTTTTTAAAAGTGAGATTTACTCACGAAATGAACACAAACTTCAACTAAACTTGCAACCGACACACTGATGGAGTTTCTTGTTGCAAAATCTCGGCTTTAAGACTTAGATGAGGTCGAAATGGTTTGGCCCATATGGCTATAAGGCTTGGCCTAGATCAAAATGGTGGCTTTGGGTCTTATTTTGGTTGGTTAAGTGATGCAGGGAAGAAAGAAAGGAGTTTTAACAACTTTGCTTAAGAAAAAATATAAAAAGAAGTGATTTTTAAATTTTAAAACTTTTTGGAAGCCATGGATGGAAGCTTGAAAAAGATTGGAAAAGGAGATGAATGTTTGAAAATGAAAATAAGAAATGAGAAAAAAAAATAATGAATTACTTTTATATAAATTGCATAAGTGAAAGGTCTAAAATACCCTTAATAATTTCAAAGACTATACCCTCCACATTTTTTCCCACAACACCAACTCCTACATTGCTCCACACACCACCCATTACCCTCCCCTTTATTCCATCACATCACCACTTTTATTACATGATGTTATCTTTTTTAGACATTTCACTTTTTAATTTTAAAAAGATAAGTCAAAAGTTACTAACTTTACTTAAGTATGTTTCTAAACCAAAATTTAATCAAATTACTTTATTTATAAAAGCATATGTGATTTATATAAATGCGTACTCTTGTACAGTAGTGTACACAACACATTCTGACAACTTTTAGAAGATGAAAAGTCGAAAATTCGAAAAACGATTTTCGGTCACATTTTCGATTTTTCTCCGAACTAATTATTTTTGTAAACTAAATTTTAAAAAAACTTCACCATCATTAGTTATTAATTAAATGAGGTTTATTTGAGTTATAAAATATATTATTTAAATATTTAAAAATATATTAACTATTCAAATTCAAAGTGATTAATTTATGTGTCGTTAAAAACACGCTCACCTCCTTAACTGGATCGAAATATTTTGAATTTATGGTTTGTTTGATTTTCAATTTCATTCTTATACACTTTAAATGTCTCACAACATCAGCTTTATTCTTCATAAGTTATACATATCCTAGTCTTGAGAAATCATCAGTGAAAGTTATGAAGTAAATTACCCTTGATCACTGTAGGTATCGGGCCATATATATTAGTATGTATGAGACCCAAGAGTTCGTCGACTCGTTCATTGCTCCCACTAAAGGGCAACTTGGTCATTTCCCTTTGAGACATGACTCACATGTGTCAAATGATGTTGTGACCAACCCAGTCGGAAGCAGGTTAAATGGGTGAGTTTCAACAATTTCTTTCCATTTTGGTCTTAGTTAAGACTATGAAGCATAAATGGATTTTAGATCCAATATGTAACAACCCGAGATTCCGCAATCACTTTGTTATCATCAAATGACGATTTGAATTATTGGCTAATCGATGCGGAAGTTTTAATGGGTTGAATTCTTTTAAAAATTGTGTTGAAATTCTTTTGATAATTCGTTAAAGGGTTGTGGGCTTTCAAATTTAGTTGGGCCGTTCCCTTTTCAATTAATTCGACCCGCCCCTTTTTGTTGAGATAAGAGATGTACACGGTCCTCTTTTCATTCCTGGAGCCAAAACCCTAAAGCTAAATGAGCGAAACAAATGGCGGCATCTCTTCGTCGTCCCCGATTCACGGTAGAGCGTGAAATTGGGGCTGTCAATTTGAGTATCTCGTCCAAAGAATTGTGGCCACCGATCTTTTCCTTCTTTTCCAATTAGGGCTTCGTTCGATTCTTCGAGCCGTGAATTCGACTGGTGCGAGCGAGAGATGGGTCGCGTTCAGCTTGTCGTCAAAAATGGTGAGTGTTCCACTCACATCTAATCCTTTCTCAAGTTATTAGTGTTCGATACCTATGAGTTTTGTTCGTATTTGATTGTTGATTTCGTCATTGATTTTGTCGACTATTCGACTATGTGGGAAGTTGTTGTTTTCTGATTTGTTTACCTTCTGCGTCTTGATGAGTTGCCGTGATAACATTTGATTGTACGGTGTGATTTTTGTAATTACCCGGTTACGATTTATGACTTGTTAAATTCGAGTATATTTCGTTGGTGATGAATTTTGCTATCTTGATTCGATTTCAGGAATTGGGGTTTTTAATTGGGTTTGAATCCCTTCGGTGCTCGTTCGGAAATACTTGTTGGTGTTCAAATTGTCTTCGATCATTTTTGGTATCGAGAATTTCTCGTTGACCTTGTTGTGCTTCCATGACTTCGGTCACTTGGTTTTATGTATATGATTCCCTGAAATTGTGATGATAGGTTGTTCTCTGTTTTGACGTAGGGTGTAATATCCCTAGACTTTGACTGTAAAAATATTTGACTTCGATCGATTGATTTAGAGTTCTTTTCAAATTAGTACTGTGCCTCCATGCCTATTTGTACCTTTGTGTGCCTCTGTGCCTATTTGTGCCATTGTGTGCCTCTGTGCCTATTTGTGCCATTGTGTGCCTCTGTGCCTATTTGTGCCATTATGTGCCTCTGTGCCTATGTGTGCCTTTGCGCCTTTGTGAAAATGTTTTGAGTGTGACATAGACATTGTCGAACTCTGCATTGAATTTGATCCCTTCCTGCTGTGGCACGACCTCAGCAGTTACGCCTTGTTTAAAGTTGATACTTGTATCTGACTCCGGTCACTTGACATCCCTGATTTCGAGCTTTTAATGATTTGAAATTTTCTGTCATATTTGACTTGTCCCAAGACTTCTCTTGTGACATGTTTGATTTCGGTTATCTGTTAATTACTGCTTAGGTTGGCATTTTGTGTTGAAGTCACCTGACTTTGACCTCCTTGGGCGCTGTATCCTCGACTTTGTTATACACTGCATATACATTCTGATGCATGTATACTTGTTCAAATTATTATTGTCACCTGAATTGGTCATTGCTCTTTGGTGCAGTTTGTTTTGCATCTCCTGTTGTACTCGAGTTAGATCTGTAGTTTGCATTGCCTCTGACCTTTTGGCACGCAGACTTCGTTTCATGTTAGACCATTTCCTTTGAGCACTTTGGTCTGATGCTACTAACTTCCATCTCTGATCAGTTGAACTATAGGTTTCATGTGTGCTTCACGTATTACTCCCCTGCACTTGCAGATTTTATGTCGTGCGTTGAGGCTATACTTGACTAGATGCTTGATAACTACTGCTTGGTGTCATTGGGTATATGCTACACTATGTTGCATACTGCTGCAACTCGTACACACTTCGACATGAACTTTTAGCCTTTATTTCTTGTACTTCATTGAGTTTGACATGAAGTGGTTCACTACTGTTTTATAAACTGGTGTATGCCTGTATATGCTATCCTGTAGTTCGTGTGCAGTTTGTACTTTACGCACTGTCGTATGCTTTGTCTTGGCCCTGAACATTACCTCTATTTTCACTGCATATGTTTTGGGTCACTGATGCAATACTTGTTGCCATTCACTTAATGTCAGTTGCATTTACTTAATGCATTGCTTGTGGTCTCTAGTCTCTGTTGTCTCCATTCATTTGGGTTAGCACTGTTTGACATTATAGTGTAGTTGATGCTACCTGCCTTGCTTGACCATTTGTATAGTCTGTATGTTTCTATTTCCCTTGTGTTGCATTTGATGGCCGAGGCAGTCCTGTCTACTGCTCCATTTTGGTTTGTCTGATTCTTTCTGTTGTCTGATGCCATTTTGATTCTTTTGACATTGACCTTGAGTTGAACCCAATAGTTGGGTTTGACCTTTGCAGTTTCGACGTACGGTAGTGGCGAGGTAGTGCACGCGTGCATGTACTGCAGCCACACCGAGATTTAATTTAATTTGATGCCATCTGTTTCTGTTTTATTAAGCGTAGTTTGAAATGGTTCATTTTAAATGGATTTGGATTGTTGTTTTGTTGTTTAACATTGTATAGTGTTATATCTGCCGATATCCGATTCTTTTATCGAGGAGTCGGATATACGAGATTTCTGTGACTGTCGTCTATTTGACTATCTGATGATTATTGCTACCATGCCTTAATAACTGAGTTTGAATTAGACTGACCCGTGTATTATTTTCTTTTGAATTTAATACTCGGGTCAGACCCGAGTTATTTCAGGTTGTAGATTTCCTTCTTTGAGTTGCTGTTCGGGATTTGAAGACTTTTCACATCTTCTAAAGTTGTCAGTGTCATTTTGTAGTAGTCGTGTCATTGTATAGAACGATATGTATTCATGTATATTAGTCGATAATGTACTTGTATATATAACTTCTAGAGTCTACAGTTGTAGTTGTATCATATGTATCGTGTCAACTATATTGTAACTGACATCGGTTATATATATATGAGATTTTTGTTAATCTGTGTTCCGCATTTATATTATCTATGTTATTGTTATATCTAATGTCCTAAACTATTATGAACTATCGTAGTTTGTGTTATACTGATAATTGGATAGGTCGATGGGAGTAAATAAATAATAGATGGAAAATAAAAAGTATATACCACTCCTATCGAGATAACCAATATTAGTGTAAGGCCAATTACGGATGGTCGCTCCTATCCAGCCTTATTCTTCGTAATAATAGACACTATTTCTTTTAATACTCTTTGTTATTATGAGCATAGACGTGGGGCGTTACAGTTGGTATCAGAGCTTGGGGTTTATGGACATAATATAAAACATAACTTGGATGGAACATATGTTACAACTATTAGTCGACGTTTTATCTGTGATTTGAGTCAAAACTAAATTTTTGAAATTTTGATGAAATTTTTAAATATCGTTATTTAAAAATAAAAGTGGAATTGTGTTTTGTTGTTTGGATGAAATTGTGTTCTGATGATTTGATTGATTTGTGTTCTATTTATCAGAGTGCGTAGCGGAAACAGTGAAACTGTCTTCGCTGAGTACAACTGATAATCTTTTTGATTTAAGAACCAAAATACGAAATTGATATGAATTCCAATTGTTGTTTACATAGCTGTAATTATTTGTTTCTTTGAGAATTTCGAATCCGAAATGAGGATTCGAAGAAATTGCAGATATGTGATTTTTGTTGAAATTTCCGCTGGCTTTCTTTTGTACTAATCATCTATTGATTAGCTTTTGCTGTTTTGAGTTGTCTTCGTTGAAGATACACTCTAATGATTTCCTTGTTTATATTGTAATGGGCGTGCAAATGAATTGCACGTTACTGCATTTATTTTACGTTGAACCGATGCTAGGTTATGAAACGTATTTTGTTGTCGTTATT
Organism: Allium fistulosum; assembly: GCA_030737815.1. Taxonomy (NCBI): domain Eukaryota; kingdom Viridiplantae; phylum Streptophyta; class Magnoliopsida; order Asparagales; family Amaryllidaceae; genus Allium; species Allium fistulosum. The sequence goes on from CM060902.1 coordinate 1,393,370,257, forward strand.
TTGTAACGGGATTTTTACACCAATGCTAAATTCTTGAAGCACGGTGTTTTATGGCATTTTGATGAATGAAAATTCTCTGATATTACATTTTGATGTAAATTGTTTTGATGTGATTTTGACGTTTTAAAATTACTGTCGCTTTGGCTTCAGTAACCGTAAAATTTTAAAAGTGGATTTTCAAGCGGTTATTCCGCAATGCTGTTTTGTGACCGTTTTTACGGTATTTTGAGAAGTACGATTTCCTTACCAAAATTGTTACTGATTTACTGTTCTAATCACGTGATTGGAAAATTGTTTTAAAATGAAAATTGTTTTATAAAATTGTAACCGTTTGCGTTTTCAAAAGAATGAGAAAACGACTTAAACGATTCAGCAAAATCGAGGATTATGACCCCTTTCTTTTACTGTTTCGCTTAACTCCGGACTTGTCCAGTTGAGAAGGTGAATTGTTATTTTTACAAAATAAATAAAATTGTTTTCAGAAATTAACAGTTTACGCTTTCAAAAGAATGAGGAAGTGATTTAAACGTTTCAGCAAAATCGAGGACTATGACCCCTTTCTTTTACTGATTCGCTTAATTCTGGACTTGTCCGTTTGAGAATGTAAAGTGTATTTTTACAAAATACACAATTTTACACTTTCAAGGAAACGATGAAGAGATTTAAACGATTTAGCAAAAGTGCGGAGTATGGAACCACACTTTTACTTTTTCGGTTAATTCCGGAGTCGTTAATTGAATATCTGTTGTTTTGATGATTTTGATGAATTTTACACTTTCAAGGAAACGATGAAGAGAATCAAACGATTTAGTAAAACACGTGGTATGGGACATGTGCGTTTGCTATTTCGGTTAATTCCGGACTCGTTAATTGAAACATTTTGATGCTTTCGTGTGCTTTCGGGCCACTCTGCGGACCTTCGGGTCATTTGTTGGGCTTTCGGGCCACTCTGCGGACCTTCGGGTCAAATACCAGTACTAGACCTTCGGGTCACTCTGCGGACCTTCGGGTCAATCTGATGGGCGCCAAAATTATGTTGAGTACTTGGTAGGCTTCGGCCACTCTGTGATGCACGTGCGGCGAATTAAAAACTCGCCATCTGATGGGATCGATCCAAGCTTTTATGTTGATTTTCTAGTCTTCTTAATTGATTTCTAGATATTTGTTGCTTCCAATTATTTGCAGGTAATTGGATATTTGTTGATATGAGTTCTGATTATCGTTTTTGATAATCAGATATTTGTTGTTTCTAATTATCGCTTGTGATAATTAGATATTTGCTGATATGAGTTCTGATTATCGTTTTTGATAATCAGATATTTGTTGTTTCTAATTATCGCTTGTGATAATTAGATATTTGCTGATATGAGTTCTGATTATCGTTTTTGATAATCAGATATTTGTTGTTTCTAATTATCGCTTGTGATAATTAGATATTTGTTGATATGAGTTCTGATTATCGTTTTTGATAATCAGATATTTGTTGTTTCTAATTATCGCTTGTGATAATTAGGTATTTGTTGATATGAGTTCTGATTATCGTTTTTGATAATCAGATATTTGTTGTTTCTAATTATCGCTTGTGATAATTAGATATTTGTTGATATGAGTTCTGATTATCGTTTTTGATAAACAGATATTTGTTGTTTCTAATTATCGCTTGTGATAATTAGATATTTGCTGATATGAATTCTGATTATCGTTTTTGATAATCAAATATTTGTCGTTTCTAATTATCGCTTGTGATAATTAGATATTTGTTGATATGAGTTCTGATTATCGTTTTTGATAATCGGATATTTGTTGCTTTTAATTATCACTTTAGATAATTGAATATTTGTTGATTTGAGATTTAATTATCGTCTTTGATAATTAAATATTTTTTGATTTTAGATTTAATTATCGCTGTTAGATATTAAATATTTGTTGATATGAGTTCTGATTATCGTTTTTGATAATCAGATATTTGTTGTTTCTAATTATCGCTTGTGATAATTAGATATTTGCTGATATGAGTTCTGATTATCGTTTTTGATAATCAGATATTTGTTGTTTCTAATTATCGCTTGTGATAATTAGATATTTGCTGATATGAGTTCTGATTATCGTTTTTGATAATCAGATATTTGTTGTTTCTAATTATCGCTTGTGATAATTAGATATTTGTTGATATGAGTTCTGATTATCGTTTTTGATAATCGGATATTTGTTGCTTTTAATTATCACTTTAGATAATTGAATATTTGTTGATTTGAGATTTAATTATCGTCTTTGATAATTAAATATTTGTTGATTTTAGATTTAATTATCGCTGTTAGATAATTAGATATTTGTTGATATGAGTTCTGATTATCGTTTTTGATAATCGGATATTTGTTGTTTTAATTATCACTTTAGATAATTGAATATTTGTTGATTTGAGATTTAATTATCCTCTTTGATAATTAAATATTTGTTGATTTTAGATTTAATTATCGTTGTTAGATAATTAAATATTTGTTGATATGAGATTTAATTATCGCTTTTGATAATTAAATATTTGCTGGTTTGAGATTTAATTATCGCTTTTAATAATTGAATGTTCGTTGAATTTGAAATTTGATTATCGCTTGTGATAATCGAATATTTGTTGATTTGAGAAATTTGACTATCGTTTGAGATAATCAGATATTTGATTGGTCTTCTGATTATCGTTTGAGATAAGTAAATATTTGCGATTTGAAAATTCAATTATCATTTTTGATGATTGAATATTTGCGATTTTTGAAATTTGAGCTTCGTCTTTTTCTCTGGCGATTCAGGGGAGTAATTTGATTTACTCACATTCAATTCGTGCTCTGTAGGGGATTTCTGCTCTATTTTTCCTTCTCTTTTAGTTGCTGGAACCCGATTGTTCTTGCTTTAGTTAGTCGTCTGATTTTGATCCCTGAGTCCCACGATGTTGACTCTTTTGATTTGAAGCAGTCGAACCTTTTGATTTCTTATCTAATACTTCCCCGCTGACACTTGCTTTGCTTATACATTCGACATTACCATGCCCTTTTGGTTGTTACCTTTTATCCATTTATTCCCTATGATTGCGTGGACGCAATTTTTATAAGGAGGGGAGTCTGTAACAACCCGAGATTCCGCAATCACTTTGTTATCATCAAATGACGATTTGAATTATTGGCTAATCGCTGCGGAAGTTTTAATGGGTTGAATTCTTTTAAAAATTGTGTTGAAATTCTTTTGATAATTCGTTAAAGGGTTGTGGGCTTTCAAATTTAGTTGGGCCGTTCCCTTTTCAATTAATTCGACCCGCCCCTTTTTGTTGAGATAAGAGATGTACACGGTCCTCTTTTCATTCCTGGAGCCAAAACCCTAAAGCTAAATGAGCGAAACAAATGGCGGCATCTCTTCGTCGTCCCCAATTCAGGGTAGAGCGTGAAATTGGGGCTATCAATTTGAGTATCTCGTCCAAAGAATTGTGGCCACCGATCTCGTCCTTCTTTTCCAATTAGGGCTTCGTTCGATTCTTCGAGCCGTGAATTCGACTGGTGCGAGCGAGAGATGGGTCGCGTTCAGCTTGTCGTCAAAAATGGTGAGTGTTCCACTCACATCTAATCCTTTCTCAAGTTATTAGTGTTCGATACCTATGAGTTTTGTTCGTATTTGATTGTTGATTTCGTCATTGGTTTTGTCGACTATTCGACTATGTGGGAAGTTGTTGTTTTCTGATTTGTTTACCTTCTGCGTCTTGATGAGTTGCCGTGATAACATTTGATTGTACGGTATGATTTTTGTAATTACCCGGTTACGATTTATGACTTGTTAAATTCGAGTATATTTCGTTGGTGATGAATTTTGCTATCTTGATTCGATTTCAGGAATTGGGGTTTTTAATTGGGTTTGCATCCCTTCGGTGCTCGTTCGGAAATACTTGTTGGTGTTCAAATTGTCTTCGGTCATTTTTGGTATCGAGAATTTCTCGTTGACCTTGTTGTGCTTCCATGACTTCGGTCACTTGGTTTTATGTATATGATTCCCTGAAATTGTGATGATAGGTTGTTCTCTGTTTTGACGTAGGGTGTAATATCCCTAGACTTTGACTGTAAAAATATTTGACTTCGATCGATTGATTTTGAGTTCTTTTCAAATTAGTACTGTGCCTCCATGCCTATTTGTACCTTTGTGTGCCTCTGTGCCTATTTGTGCCATTGTGTGCCTCTGTGCCTATTTGTGCCATTGTGTGCCTCTGTGCCTATTTGTGCCATTGTGTGCCTCTGTGCCTATGTGTGCCTTTGCGCCTTTGTGAAAATGTTTTGAGTGTGACATAGACATTGTCGAACTCTGCATTGAATTTGATCCCTTCCTACTGTGGCACGACCTCAGCAGTTACGCCTTGTTTAAAGTTGATACTTGTATCTGACTCCGGTCACTTGACATCCCTGATTTCGAGCTTTTAATGATTTGAAATTTTCTGTCATATTTGACTTGTCCCAAGACTTCTCTTGTGACATGTTTGATTTCGGTTATCTGTTAATTACTGCTTAGGTTGGCATTTTGTGTTGAAGTCACCTGACTTTGACCTCCTTGGGCGCTGTATCCTCGACTTTGTTATACACTGCATATACATTCTGATGCATGTATACTTGTTCAAATTAGCATTGTCACCTGAATTGGTCATTGCTCTTTGGTGCAGTTTGTTTTGCATCTCCTGTTGTACTCGAGTTAGATCTGTAGTTTGCATTGCCTCTGACCTTTTGGCACGCAGACTTCGTTTCATGTTAGACCATTTCCTTTGAGCACTTTGGTCTGATGCTACTAACTTCCATCTCTGATCAGTTGAACTATAGGTTTCATGTGTGCTTCACGTATTACTCCCCTGCACTTGCAGATTTTATGTCGTGCGTTGAGGCTATACTTGACTAGATGCTTGATAACTACTGCTTGGTGTCATTGGGTATATGCTACACTATGTTGCATACTGCTGCAACTCGTACACACTTCGACATGAACTTTTAGCCTTTATTTCTTGTACTTCATTGAGTTTGACATGAAGTGGTTCACTACTGTTTTATAAACTGGTGTATGCCTGTATATGCTGTCCTATAGTTCGTGTGCAGTTTGTACTTTACGCACTGTCGTATGCTTTGTCTTGGCCCTGAACATTACCTCTATTTTCACTGCATATGTTTTGGGTCACTGATGCAATACTTGTTGCCATTCACTTAATGTCAGTTGCATTTACTTAATGCATTGCTTGTGGTCTCTAGTCTCTGTTGTCTCCATTCATTTGGGTTAGCACTGTTTGACATTATAGTGTAGTTGATGCTACCTGCCTTGCTTGACCATTTGTATAGTCTGTATTTTTCTATTTCCCTTGTGTTGCATTTGATGGCCGAGGCAGTCCTGTCTACTGCTCCATTTTGGTTTGTCTGATTCTTTCTGTTGTCTGATGCCATTTTGATTCTTTTGACATTGACCTTGAGTTGAACCCAATAGTTGGGTTTGACCTTTGCAGTTTCGACGTACGGTAGTGGCGAGGTAGTGCACGCGTGCGTGTACTGCAGCCACACCGAGATTTAATTTAATTTGATGCCATTTGTTTCTGTTTTATTAAGCGTAGTTTGAAATGGTTCATTTTAAATGGATTTGGATTGTTGTTTTGTTGTTTAACACTGTATAGTGTTATATCTGCCGATATCCGATTCTTTTATCGAGGAGTCGGATATACGAGATTTCTGTGACTGTCGTCTATTTGACTATCTGATGATTATTGCTACCATGCACTAATAACTGAGTTTGAATTAGACTGACCCGTGTATTATTTTCTTTTGAATTTAATACTCGGGTCAGACCCGAGTTATTTCAGGTTGTAGATTTCCTTCTTTGAGTTGCTGTTCGGGATTTGAAGACTTTTCACATCTTCTGAAGTTGTCAGTGTCATTTTGTAGTAGTCGTGTCATTATATAGAACGATATGTATTCATGTATATTAGTCGATAATGTACTTGTATATATAACTTCTAAAGTCGACAGTTGTAGTTGTATCATATGTATCGTGTCAACTATATTGTAACTGACATCGGTTATATATATATGAGATTTTTGTTAATCTGTGTTCCGCATTTATATTATCTGTGTTATTGTTATATCTAATGTCCTAAACTATTATGAACTATCGTAGTTTGTGTTATACTGATAATTGGATAGGTCGATGGGAGTAAATAAATAATAGATGGAAAATAAAAAGTATATACCACTCCTATCGAGATAACCAATATTAGTGTAAGGCCAATTACGGATGGTCGCTCCTATCCAGCCTTATTCTTCGTAATAATAGACACTATTTCTTTTAATACTCTTTGTTATTATGAGCATAGAGGTGGGGCGTTACACAATATACAATGTTTAAAATTAAATCTTCATCTTATTCAATTATGTTTAAAAATTCTTATTGTTTATTAGTACATCAAATATACTTTTTTATGAAGTGCGTGCTACAGATAAGAAGTGTACATAGTTCATAGGATATGTAGGTGTTGGAATTTACACCACAACAGACCCATTTTCCATTTACATATGCCTTTGTCGTCCATGATATTAATTTTAAATAACACACACATACTTATATATATATATATATATATTAAAATCATATTAGATAATTTTGTGTAATAAATCCAAATCTAACATTAATGAATTTGGTTTCGATTAAAGAAATTTTTGAAATTAAAAGATACATAATTACACAAGATCTATATTATGAATTTGGATTAAAATGGAAAATGTACATTTCCACATGTAAAACTACAATTTAACATTTTGGAATTAGAATAGCATATATTTATAAACATGGTATTTTATAATATGTATATATATATATATATATAAGCGGGATTTAAAAGTTAACAATCCAGGTTAACTTTTAGTTAAAAAGGATGCTAGCATTTAGGATTTTTCTTAACTATCAAACTTAGTAAAGGAGACAAAATAAAATTTGCACAAATTACCATTTATAAATGTTAGACTAATTTTTTTCATTATTATAGGAACAATATTCAAATGTTTATATCCAAAATTAATCATATAATCATAAAAATCGGTCTTCAAGGAATAATAAATAATTAGCATAAAAAATTCATTTACAATTGTATATGTAAGTTTTATAAAAATACAAATAGATCTAAATCAAAATTAACATTTTGATATCCTTTTTTTATGAACAAAATCACCAAACAAAAGAAAAAGAAATTGGACGAGTTAGACATGTATAAATTCATGATAAGAATAAAGAGATCTAAACATTGTATAAAATAACAACAAAATAGAAAAGATGATAAAGAATCAAAATATATCAACGTGAGATGAATATATATTAAAAGGGGAAATATCATATGTAGATCGAAAATAAAACAATTAAATAGTCGTATATTCAATTGAGATGGAAGGCGATTTTGATGGAACACATAACGAATTAAACAAAACCCAAACATATGAATGACAAGACATATAAATAAATTAACGAATTTTTTTCAAAAGAGACTGGTTTTCTAAAGTATTGGCATAAATAGGCTACTTTGGAAACTATTTGCAATTGTAGGCTGATTTGGCCAGCTCAGCAATGAGCTGGCCATTTTAAAAAAATAAATAATACGGGGTGCATTTTGGAAATGCGCCCCTTATAATTTACACTGGCGCATCTGCCAAATGCGCCAGTGTAAACCCCAGGTCCAAACCTAGATAGAAACCTTCACCAAACAATCCAAATCCAAATACAAAAAATCCAAATCCAAATGCACAATCTTAAATAATAGCAAACGTTTATCTACATAAAAGCCAACAAATAAAACTACCATTAAATAAATTCAAGCATAATATAATTAAAATTCGATTACATTCGAATTAAAGTAGAAGTTATAGTTTGATTACAAAAGCAAACTAATAGTAAACTAAAAATAGGAATACTCATGGTTGAGTTGGATCGTCTTGAGTGGGTGGGGTTGAGAAGGTCCAGTGGGTTGCGATTGGTGTGTATCCTGCCTTCTTTTAGTTCTTTACTCTCTAGTCCACATGGCCTGTTCGGAAGAGCTTGGTCGTGTTAATCGATTTCTAAAAAGGAGTGTGTCAATAAGTTTCTTCAAATCAAGAAACCGTGGTTGGAATTCTCGTTCGGGTACTCTACTATGTCTAATATCATCCAACCCTTTTCCTACCATCTCTAGTACATCGACCTACAAGTTGGTAGTTATTTATTCAAAATTAGAAACATAATTCAAGTGAACGAACTAAAAATATCACGATAATGTGAAGGTTTACCACATCTCGCTCAAGCAGTGCACGAGCAGTGTATGCTCGTTCGTGAGAAGTCCGATCTGCAATAATGAATCTTCGAGTAATCGACCAGTACCAAGTCATGTATCTCGAAATAGGAATGGTAGGAAACTGTTGGTGTATGATACGGTTATGTCTATCGTTCCACTGGACGATAGCAAACTCCAAATCTGGCTTTGGTTCGCATGGATCAGGAATGTGTTGATGAAGACCAAACTGTCGCATCACTCGATCAGGATTATACATTTCTACATCTCGCATGCATATGATAGGTGTCTTACAAAGCCAACTATGTATCCCACTTAGACATATCTGTGGAAGATCGACTAGCACATACTGTGTGTACGGATTCCATATAACAGCTTCATTTGTTAACATGTCGAGCTGGTCGCGATAGTAAGTGGCCACCTACTTTGGAGACTCAACCCAACTCCTTGAACCAAACCACCTATATAAATAGTTATACAATTAGAGTTTTTTTAGTACAAAAATACACACACGTAAATATATTTGGAAATTAACTACCTTGCACTATAAGGCAATTTTCTATTGATCTGCATGGATCAAGTCACATTTGGACGACCAATGGGAAGATGTGTCCATGCCCAAAGTTGTAAAATCAATCAAAAATTTGAATACATTAGAATTAAATATTATATATGAGTTTATAACAAATATATCTATGCATATTATTATACCTGTAAAAGCGAGAGACAACCAGCTATCAATTTGGATTTCATGAGTGCAACGTTTGTTAACTCATTATATAATGTTGCCAATATAGCACCACCCCAAGAATATTGTGCACACTCATCCAAATTTCACAAAAACAATAACCAAAAAAGGTTTAGTCGTCCTTTAGAATGATCGGGAAATAGACGACAAGATATCAAATGTAGAATAACATCTCTCGCATGATATTCAATTTCTACGTCTAAGGCATCCGGTGATGGCTCATCTGCACAAAGCCATGTCAACTTAACTATTGCACCTCTTATCTCACTTCGAGGTGGAACCACACCTAAACACTGTTCACAAATATCTTTGTAATTACTTAGCTATCTAATAGTAATAGCATTTCCTTCTACAGTAACACCTAGAAGACAACTAATATATGCTAATGTGATGGTAATTTCACTAGTAGGAAAATGGAAGGTTGAAGTCTCGGGTCTCCATCTATCTACCAAAGAAGTAACTAGCGCATGATCTATTTTGAAAAAGCTCAATCTAGATATTTCCCTGAATCCCACTCTTTGTAATGCAAGTTGAACTCTTGGAGTATTAGACTTGATGAATTTTAATTTGCTTGAACGATCATGACACTCAAGTGGCTCATCACTCTACACATTCAAAAACGAACAAAAGGAAAAAAAAGTGGAATTAGTAACCAAATAAAAACATTCTAATGTAAGCACAGATGTTTTAAAAAAAATACCTGCATCCAGTTCCTATTATTGCTTCGATGTTCATTTTGAAGATACAAAACACTTTCATTCACGGGACCGGGTACCAACTCTATAAGGAAAAAATGTTCAAGTGTGAATATCATGCAATTGAATACAAATTTTGACAATTAAATTGCTATAAGGAAAAAATGTACAAGCTAAATTCCTTTATTTGAACAAATTACTTGTAACAAACTAAATTTGAAAAAACTAAATTCCAATGAAGATCATACTTGAACAAACTAAATTTGAACAATTTTTGAGACTTTAATTCAATTCATCAAGTCTATGTACAAGCTAAATTCCTATATTTGAACAAAATTCTAGTGACAAATAGCATATTTTGAACAAAAAATGTTCCAATATACAAACAAAGGTGTATACTTCTAATTTGAAGATTATACCTCTAACTTGAGAAGATTATGATGATCCTTCCATTTTTTAGCAGATTTGACGAAGAAATAATTGCAATTGATGTTGTGGTTGAGAATTTAGAAAATTTGGGGTTTTAGGGATTTTGAGTGAAAGGATGGAATAGAGTGAAGTGAGGAAGTAAAGCCGTTTGCCTTTGTATATACACAGCACGGGGCGCATTTCAGAAGTGCGCTTGTACAAAATTACGTTGGCGCACCTGCCAAATGCGCCCTGGCAATTCTGTCACCTAACAGAGACCTGCTGCTGCTATTTTTCTACTACCTGAGACAATTTGGTGCTGCTACTTTTCTACTACATACAACATGCAAATACATTCAAATCATCCAAACGAGATATCTTGGCACAAGAAGCTAACAGACAACATACAAATTCAAGAAAAACATCCAAACGAAATATCAAATACAACATACGTTCAAATCATTCACTTCGACACAATAAGCTAACACAAATCATATGCAAATTATTTTGATGGACAAGTTGATCTTTTATGCCCTTTTTGACCACATTTGCTACAAGTATTTTGTTTACTTCCTCCCATTTTATCCATCATGCCTTTGATTCTTGTCGACCGTGGACATCTCGTCTTTCTTTTTGTAGGCAGTGGCAATATGGTCTGAACGGAGTGTAAAAATTAATCATTTTCCAATCTAGAGCTTGAACCACCCGGAAGCACCATAGAATTGTGAAAAAAAGAGTATGAGATCAAAACACTATAAATTTCAACTACTCAAATGTAAATACTTTAACAAATTACTTACTTTGTATTCACACAAGTAGGAAATACTGGACTTGGATTGTTCTGATAAGGATAACTCAGAATAGTACCAAGAATTTGAGTAGAATGTTGGTTCAAATTAGTAGTAATTGCCTCTTCAAAATGTCTCAACTCCTCTTTTATTACAAATAATTCAATCACTTTCATATTAACGGAAAACATAGCATCGGCATCTTCATCATCATTAACGTCGATAACAGAAGATCCAAAATCCGTTACCCACTTGCTTACTAGTTTTACATCATACTCTTGTGAATCAATTTTTGTAACCCTATACACCGTTTCTTTTAGTTCATGATAGGAGCAAAATTTTTTAACCTTTGAACCTTTTTGTTTACCACCAACATATATCGGTGTATTGTTTTCTTTCATAGTCAATTTTCCATCAAAGTAGCAAATAATTGGGATGAAATCCGACATACTTCTAAAAAGGAAAACATAATTAATTTTAGAACAATCAATTGCTAAACAAATACTAATGACATAATAAAGCATAAAAATGAGAGGGTAGATATGTGAAAAGTAGAATACGAAAATACTTAAAAATTGAGCTAAGGTTTGAGTTTAACCTAGAATTTTACCTTCAAATTGATGCCAAATAGCTGATAGAAGTAATCCGACTAGTAATCCTTGTATATTTTGAGATTTTGAGGAGATTTTGATGAATTTTTGAGGTGAATGGAAGAAAGGTATGAAATTGGATTTTCTAGCTCGAATATGTTGTGAAACAAATGAGTAGCTTCTACTTTCAGTTTGTGTTAGATTGAAAAATTTACACTGGCGCATTTGGCAGATGTGCCAGTGTAAATTATAAGGGGCACATTTCCCAAATGCGCCCCGTATTATTTTTTTTTTAAAAAGGTCAGCTCATCGCTAAGCTGGCCAAATCTAGCCTACAATTGCAAATAGTTTCCAACGTAGATCATTTATGCCAATACTTTTAAAAATCGGTCTCTTTTGAAAATTTGTCCTAACTTTAATTATTTCACCTGAATTCACACTATGACTTTGAATATTCCCATATGTTTCAATGTATTACTCTTATCTCTTCTTTCGTTTGCTGATTCCTTTGTTCATTCTGAGAAAAAATAATATAAACAATATACTTTGGCAAGCTTTGAACAAAGCCTGTTGCCTTCATTTCTCCTGCGTGTGCTCACCCTAAGCCCCATACTTCCTCACTGCTGCATGCCTTGCCACCTTAACTTGCCGAACCTCACCTCCATCGGCCATGGCCCGCCACCACAACCTCCGCCGAGCAGCCTTCCTTTTCCACTATCCCCTCACCCGTGCTTCACAAACACGCCACAACCGATTCCGCCGCATCCATCTCTTGCTACAGCGCTCAAACCTCCATTGCCTAGCCTACAGCTGTCAACCACCCCGCCATTCTATCCTTCGGCCTGACCGACCTCCGACCAACCTACCACTTTACCTCCACCCTTCGTCTTCTTTTGTATAAGGTATCTCATATATATATATTTTTATAAAAGTTTGTATACATCAAGTATATGTAGATATATTAGCTGCTTTTGAACTTTGTTGTTTGATTTCATTTATAGATATATATTAGTATTTTATAATATATGTTATTGGTTTTTAGTATTTTATGTAGGCTGTAAATATATATATAATGTTCTGATTTGGTAAGTTACTGTAAAGATCTATGTGGTTATATATATAACTATATGACCTAAGTTAATATGTATGTGTCTAATACGTCAGTTATATCTAATATAAATTATTAGTTTACTAAGTCATATAAAATGTCAGTTTTATATAGTAAGTTATAAATATTAGTTTATATAAATTTATAAAATATCAGTTTGTTATGATATATGCTTTTATATAAGTAATATATATGTCTTGGTTAATATATGTAAGTTATATAGCTTTAGAAAATATCAGTTTATAAAATATCAATCTGTTGTATATCTATTTGGCAACCATGTCAAATATATTGCTAGTCTGCATATGTTCATTGAATATGATATATAAGTTATATAACAGTATCATATCATAAAGTATGTTCATATATAAAGTTTATATAAGTGATATATTTTATTTTAAAGTTTTGGTCTGTTATATACGTATATATACATTTGCTATTTTATATTTGTAAGTTCTGTAAAACATATATGTTGCCTACTTGGCTTGCTTTTGAGGAGTATGATATGTCCATTTTGGTATATATATATATATATATATATAAATTATATTATACTGCATAAGTCTGCATACTTATACTGTAATTATATATTTTGATTCATTTTGTTTGTATATGTATATATTATGATTTGCTGGCTTCTTCATGAATGTATGGGCATGCTATAGGTTGTATGGTATATATAACTTATATATTAGTGACATATATATAATTGATTTCTATATAAATAGTTATTTCAAAATATATCATGTATGTATTTTGATTTTAATATATGTGTTTTAAATTGAAACAATGGATTTTGATACATATATATTTTATTTAAATATATGTTTGAATTTAGAATATGATTTTATATATATAGTTATATATAAGTTCAATTATACCATTTATCATTATCGATCCAGTTCTGATTTGATTTCGTCAATTCCTATTTATCAGCTTTGTTCGTCAATTCGTGCCAATCTTGCTTTGCTTTGGAATTCGTGCCTGGATTTGTAACTCATTCCATTGTCGAATCTCCCTAACCTCGAAAGGGGAGCAATCACTCACGATTAACGGTCTTATATTTATTAAATTTGATTTCAATTGAAACGACAATTGAAATATGCTGTTGTTAGTTATTTACATTGCTATATATATGCTGTTATCTGTATCTGTTCACCTGTGACATCTGACACCATTATCTGTTATTTATATTGATGATATATGCCAGTTATATTATTATCATATATGTTATCACTCTGCAAGTTCCCTGTTAGTATAGAACTCCCTATGGGTTGAAATGATACATACATAAACGATCTGTAGAATAGGAGAAAATCGTTATGGGTTGAAATGATAAACCCAAGCGATTTTCATTTGAATTGAATTTGGGATTGCGGGTTGAAAAGATATATGCCTGTATATATTTAAATTACGGATTGAAATGATAAATATCTGTATCACTTGACCATAGGATAGAAAATTTTATACAGACACCGTTGGTCTATATATATAAATATTCTGAAAATGATTTCTATGGTTTTGGAAAGAAATATATGGTTTAATAAATATTAATTTCAAGATATTATATATAAATGTATTTTATAAAGTTTAAATTCTTGATTTTAAAATTTTATGTTTTGAATTTTTAAAATTATAAGTTAGTTTTGAAATTATAAATTTTAAGAAATTACTTATAATTTTACTATTTTAAAATATGTATAAATTAGTTTTACTATAAAATAAGTTTGATAACAAGATTTAATTTAATAAAGTTTGATTTAATTTATATATAATATGTTTAAGTATTTATTTAAAATTTTATTTTCAAATATAGAGTTATAATAATTTTAATAAATTAAGATTGGGAGGATAGAATTTGAATTTATTGGAAATTGTATTTAATTAAGAATTTTATTAAATTAAATCGTTTTGAAACTTTTTGAATTTGAGATTTTTAAAGGATATGATTTTTTTAACTTGATTTTTGTTTAAGGTGAATAAATGAATATTTCAAGTTTAAATAAATTGATAGAAATATTTAGTATATTTGTAATTTGGGGTTTTATTTAAATGATATTGGATTTATTTAGTAAATATTTCAAAACTAAATAATAACGAAGATAAATTTTGAGATATATGAAATTATCAAATTTAGTTTGAAAATGTGGAATATTTAAAGCTTTGAAATATATTGAAATTGAAGTGGTTTATTTTGTGGTTCAAATTTGAATTTGAAATTGATATAATTTGAAATGGTTTATTGAGAAACTGACTTGAGTTGAAATTGATGAATTGAGATTTAATTAAATTCGAATTTTGGGATTCGAGTTGATTTGAATCGATTTGTGAAATTTGAGGAAGCTATTTTATTATATAAAGTATTTTTAAATTATATATAAAACTATTTATATATTTTACTTCATAAATTATTTTAATATAAACTATTTTAATATAAATCATTTTTAATATAAACAATTTTAATATACTAATTATTTTATTATAAATTATTTTAACTTATAACCATTTTTTTATAAACTATTTTATTATATATACTATTATTAATATCTAAACTGTTTAAAGGAAAGTGTTATGATTTCAAAGTGTTATGATTTCCAAAGTGTTATGATTTCAAGTGTTTTGGTTTCGAAAGTGTTATAACTTTGAAAGTGCTATGATTTTTGGAAATGGATATATTTGAAGTGGAAATGATATCGTATTAGTATGGTTTTGAAATGGAAATGATATGTTGGCTTTGAAGTATAAACTATTTTTAAATGACCGCGATGTTATAATAACGTTTGGTTGTTAAAGAGACCGGGATCGGTTATTGTCATACTCTCTGCCAATGCCGAAAACCACTTTAACAACCGTGTACGCGGTGGTGATTCCAGAATGAAGTAGGATGGTGGCGACGTCCTATTGAGGTATATACGTGAACCTAACTCCCATGAGTTAGCTTAAGGTGGCTAAAACAGGAGCAATCGACGGGCCAAGTGAGGTCATTCCTCCGATCGAGTACACTCCTTCGATACTATATTTTGACTTTGTGATTGATTTGGTGGCCACCCTTGATTTTGATTTGGGAGTGTGTTCCGAGGTGGGCGGCAGTAGCTGCTATGCGTTACCACCAGCCCGGAAGTGTAATTGGTATATCTACCCTGGCATTGCCTAGTTGTGTCGTGTCACCTACCTTAGCGAGACCACTACGAGTTTGTTTTGTACCATACCTATGGAGTGCCCTCTGACGACGCCCAGTACGGGGGAGATTGCGGTACTGTATAGACTATAGGAATATATAAAATGTGTTAAGGGGGATATGGGTAACGCCTTAACGCTATTTTAATAGTTTGCTTTACTATAGACATTATTATGATAGCGTATATTACTACATAGTAGATAGTTCCACGGATCCTTAGAGGATGGTTATCCCAAACATCCTTTGAGTTACTTGTATTTCAGTGAATATTTCACTTGAGTTGGATTTATTGATATAAGAATGTTAATCCTAACTCGAGTGTTTTGTGTTTTGTTTTACGCTCGGGTCAGACCGAGTGTCACAGCATTTGAGACTCACCTTTGGAGTTGGAGCTTCGCTTGGAGATCCATCTACACCTATTCAGCTTGCAATTATTCAGTTGACCCCTATGATATATTCTGAAATTGTATTTGACTATTGTATTGAGACTTCTATGTATTCAAGAGTTCCGTTGTATCTTGTTTAACTCTGTTATATATATATAGTAGCTTCATGAACTACTATTCTTTTGTTTTCGCTGCTTATTGTTATATTACTCTATGTCTGTGATTCTGTGGTTATTTTATTTACTGTATATGCTGAATTTTGCCAAATATAAATTAACAATCTGATATTTTGAGCAATTCAAATCTGACATGTGCGGATGCGAATGGCTGAAAATACCAGGATGTTACATTAGTGATGGTGTATTAAAGAGAATAAAATGAATAATTAGGATATTTGGTTATGAAATTAAAATGTTTGGTTGTGAATATTGTTGTTTGTTGATTGGTAGTTTCAACTATTGAAATAAAATGGAATATCTGGATATTTTGGATAGTCAAAACTTCTGAATTAATATATGAGTTGAAATGTAGAAATTTTGTTGAATTATGCAGTTGAATTTGGTAGATTTAAATTGAAAGCAAGTGAAACAAGGTTAAATTTGTTATATCTAAGTTAGTAAATGAATAGAATTGTTGTAAACATTATTGGCATGTAATGTAATAATATACAAGTGTGAACTTTAAGCCTTGGCATGTTTAAATCGAAATTGTGATTAAGGAAAAGCTGTAAATGAGTTTTTTAAAAAAAGTGTTATGAACTTAATTAAATTTATGAAATGTGGCATAAATAAATTTGAAAAGTAAGTGAAAACTAATTGGATAAACGAATATGAACTAAAAGTGAAATGATTTTAAATAAAGTCACGACTTGTAAATTGTTTATGAAATAAATGGATGTTGCAATAAATGTAGTATTAAATGATAAATATTACATGTGAAATTGAATTTAATTTAAAAATGAAGAGAAATACAAGCAATGTTATGAGAATGAATATATTAATGTTTTATATTAAATGGAAAATTTTTATGAAACAAATATTTATGAAGTGACGTTTGTGTTAATCAATAAGATTAATAATGAATTTAAATCAAAATGTAATGGTGATGAAACAAATTGGAATAAGTATTGAAGTTGTACGTATATTGTTTCATTCGCATAATTAATTTGATCCGGATTTGAGTATACAAGTTCGAGGTGAATTACACCATTTCGTATTAGGATTTTTCATTCGATTCTTGATGGCGAATATTTGATATGGATTTTTGATTTGATTCTAAAATTCTCTATCATAGTGTATGGCTATGCAAGGAGAATGATGGTTTCTAGTCAAGAAACCTTATCGAAATCCACATTAGGAAAGTCGAATGAACAATACTAGTTCGAAAGCAAACTTGTGTGATCGAGCGTGCGATTGGATGTGATTTTGCGAAATGATGACATATGTACATCTTATGTTCTAATATTATTAATATTCTTTGACATTGAAATTGAAAGTTGTTGGGTTGGATATTCTTTGTAATTTAAATTGGAAATTTTCTTTTATGCAAAACTACTATTAATTTAAAACCATATTACAAAACTATTTTCTTTTATTTTTCTTATACAAACTAGTTTATTCTATTTTATATACAAAACTATTCCTCAAACTATTTTTATTTACTAACTATTCTACAAACTATTTTATTTACAAACTATTTTATATACAAACTATTTTACAAACTATTTTATATACAAAATATTTTTCAAACTATTTTACATACAAACTATTTTATTTACAAACTATTTTTCAAACTATTTTATATACAAACTATTTTACAAACTATTCTGTATATACAAAACTATTCTAAATTCAAAACCTTTTATAAAGCAAAGATGTTCAACCCCATATGGCTCTTCATACAGCAAAATTTATTTTGGGAAAATTTGATTCTTATATAAGATGGACTTTATATAAGTATATGGTGATTTGGAAGACTATTGATTTTGGAGGGTATTCGATCTGAAGAGATAAATCTTATATACAACGAAATTTATATAAGAATGATTTGATATATTCGACACTATTGACTTTGCAAAGTACTCTATCTGAAAATGAAATCTTATATATAATAGAATTTATGTAAGTGTGATGGTTGAAGTTATGATTTTGAAAGAGTACTATATATGGTATGTTATATATTTTGAAGTAAAAGGAATAGGGAAGTACCCTCCGCGAAGAAGTATAGTATGATATGCTTCGACCCAGATGGACTTAGGGAATCCAAGAATGGATTCAGCCGATAAACCCTAATATACTTGGGTGAATTCAGATATGGATTCGAACCGATATGGTTGTCCGGACTTAGACTCATGAGTTCCTCGATTTTTTTCCAGGATAGATGGTTCTTTAGTTTACCCAATGGATGCGCTTTCGATCTTGGGATCTGCTGTTTGTGGATCTTTCGGGAAGGAAGTGCATCCATTGCGTAAATCATTGAATCAGCAGTTACCACTGCAGCAGGGGTCGATGGTCCCTTGTTTACAAAATGACTACGATATTTTTTTGGAATCCGGAAGGTGGAAAGATCTTCTGGAAAGTTTTGTGTCCATTGCGTAAACACTGGATCAGCAGCGAGCCACTGCTATTGTAACATCATCATTTGACATCAGATTTTGAGTGTTACTTCTCATACCTGTTTTTAAGTATTTTAACTGGGTGTTGAAACAGGTCTACTAAGTACTTGGAGATTTCTAGTCTTACGCCTGATCAACGTACGACCAGAGTGTACAAGAACGAGGATAAACCTGTTAAACGTCGAGTTATAAAAGTATTTTGATAAAGTATTATATAAAAGATATTTTGGTCATTTTTCCATTTCTAAATACTTTAAAATGTTTAAAACATTGTTTATTTATGTACAACATGGTTTAGTAGTAAATTATTAGTGTTGTAAATATTGTGAGAGGTTATTAATTAAATAAAACATATTTAAAGTTAATGATTATTGATTTATTAATGATGTTTAAAAGTATTTTGAGATTTAAAACTAATAAAATTTATAAATAATGGATTTAAGGTTTTCAATAACTTCTTTTTAAATATAAGTAATGATGTAAATAATTGTTTTCAAATAGTTTACATATATTTATAAAGATGTTATTTAAAAAAAATTATGTGGTATTTATAAATGAAGTAAGAAATTTTACATATGAAATTTTCCGTTAAGTATTAAAGTATTAAAGATGATTGATTTGCAAATGCAGTTTTCAAATGAATATTTCAAGTAAAATTTATATAAGTTTCTTTGAATGTATAATTTAAAGATATTATACAAATGATTTGATTTCGAAGTACTAACAGTAAATTTATAGGTCTATTCACTATTTGAATTTTTATATTAAACCATAATAAATGTTTTTCCATGATTTGAATATTCATTTTAAACAAGTGTGTAAAATTAATTATGAAGATATGAAATTTTATACTTTGATTCAAATATTTAATGTAAGATTTGAGTATACTATTAGTTTTAGTTTAATAATCTAGGGTTATACTTATTTTAAAATGATGAGTCTAATAAATTATCGGATTTAAGGAACTTTATTAAAAGGCTTATCCTAATGTTTTGATATAAACTTCTAACATTGTTTAAACTTTTTGGAAAATTCCTGCATAATCTATGAAGATGTTTGAAATATATCTTATATTCTTACTAAGTGAATGAGGCTAAATGTTTTAATTGAATTTTTAGATATATTGAAATATTTCTTTTCTCTTCAAGGGCGAATACCAAAAACTTGTGTAACATTTAATTACATTCCTAAAATATATATATAACTTACCAGAAATGTTTAATAAGTTATAATGTTAATAGAATATGTAATGGAATATTATACAAGTAAAACTTAAGTAATGGAAGTGTTTAATGAAATTATTTCTAAATAAGAATTTCGATGTACAAGAAATGGTATGAATGTAAGTTAATATTGTGAAATTATTTATGTAAGTAAATGAAAGAAAGAAAAAGACATTGTATAAATGAAAAAAAGAAAAAAAAAGGTAAATAATGATGTGAAAAGAAACCAATTAAATAAACTTAAAAATGTGTGGAAATTCTTGGCTGTTTTGGCTTGTGAGATGTTTGAAAAGGGTACTTCTAATTGTTTAAGGTTGTATGGATAGTCTATTGAGTAATTAGCAAAGGCTGTTGAGCATAGGATATACTTGATAGTTTATTCGTCACCCTTGTACAATTAAAAGTTTCTGAACTAAACAAACCATTGATTTTGGTTGCTATGAATGTATGATGGATTTTTTGGTTGCATATAATGGTTGTTTGTTTGTTTGTATATGTTTTATAGTGATTTGCTTTTGTTGCAAATTGAACAGCTTAAATATTTCTCTTTTTGCATAAATATTATCCTATTTTGGATTATATGAGTGAAATACAGGTTTATGGAAGCAATAACTACTGCTTTTAGTTTCATAAATAAGCGTTGTTTGCCCAACAAATATGTACGTTTTCGGATTACGGTTTTCTAGCGATATTATATTGTTTTCCCGTGACTGGGATATTTTATTTTCAAATATGATATGTACATGGTTAATATTGATATTATTATTATTTTTCGGACCTCTCCGTACAAAGGAGACTCTACCGAAATTTTTCGTGAATTTTAGACTTAGAAAACTTTTGTGGAAGTGAAAATATTTTTTAAAACTTTAGTAAACTTGAATATGAAGATTTGATTGTTTATTAATCAGTATATTTTATTTAAAATACTTAATTATGTTAATTGTTTATAAATTGAATACTTTGAATAAAATATATTAATCCCTTAATTCCTCCTTTTTCCTTTTCGAGAACGAAAAGTTTTGAGTGAAGGAGAGTGTAACGACTCGTATTTTTCGGTAATTAAAATATTAAATTTAATAAGATTTTGAAATGTTAATATTGTAAGAAACTAAAATTTATGATTTGTAATGATAAAACAATTAGAATATAATATAGTAATGTTGATTTAATGTAATTGGTAACCATTTTAATCCAATTTCAATCAATGGATATAATTGTAAGGTTATTTGGTTATAATTGTAAATAATGAAATAAATTAAATGATGCATTTAATGATGAGATTATATGTAATTGATTGGAATAGGTTAATATAGAATATAAAATCATTTTGTTATAACCCTTGGTTGTAAATGATAAGATAATGGATATGAACTATTATTGTAAACGATGGTTGTAATTATCTTCTCATTAATTCGTCCGTTTGAATATTAAATGGGTAATTAATGGAATTAAGGCAATTGAATGTTGGAATTATATGTTGTTAATTGAAATTGAATATAATCAGTGATGTGTAAGTAGTCATAACCTTTGTTGTAGATAATAAACTTATAAATATGATTAAATTACTTAAAGGTAACAATTGTTCATTTATTATCTCATTATTTAATATTTAGAATTAATTTGGAAATCAATGAAAATTTATGTAATTAATTATTGCGGTTAATATGGTAAAAGATGTTCACGATAAAATAATGAATGTAATAAAATGTAAACTTACGTTAATATAATTCATAGGGTATTGTTGATTGAATAATAAGGATGATAATATAGGTTTGAATGTAATTGGATGAGAATTGGATGCGTAGTTAATGGCATTTAACCTTTTAAATATGATAAGGGGAAACAAATAATATTGCATTAATTGATATTACATCTTTTAATTAAGATAAAGTGTAAGGATCCGTAATTTTTAACAACTTTAAAATGACAGTATTTTGTATTTAAATAAAAATTAAATAAAAATTAAATTTGAATTTTTGATGTTGAGTGTTTTATTTGACCAAATTTAATAGAATAAAAATTTTGTGAAATTTCAAATTTTGGTCAAACTTATTTCAAAGATTGACTTTTGGTTGAAAAAAATTAAATTTGAATTTTAAAATTTTATTCTTTTTATATGATACTAGACTGAATTCTAATCTTCCCTCCACTTTTCGTTTCATCAAAATCAAATTCCTATTGCTCTAAAAATTTGAATTACTGTGAAAAATTAACATGAATTGGTAGTGTTTAGTTGTGTTTTATTTTGCTAAGGCATATTGGGTTTGTTTTCTCTAATGGGCATAACCAAGAGACTCTAGTCAGTCATGTGACTATTCCTTTGCCTACGATCTTATGTTTCTTATCTGATAACATTTACGTACATTATTTTTCTCCTGAGAAACTTTCTCTGCACACTTCTTCTTTCTCCTCAAAATCTACAAAGAACTCTAGATCTAAAACTCCAAAAACCTCACAAATCAAAACTCCTTTCCTCCTCTCCTTCAACCCTTCCTCCTCCCCTATAGCCGCCCTCTCCACCATCTCCAAGGCCATCTCCTTCCACCTTCCCTCTCCTCTTCTTTCTCATTTTCCCTTCTTTTCCCTTTCCCTATTTTCCCTCTTTCTTCTCCTTATTTTCATGGCTTATATATTCCAATAAACTACTCCAAATCAAATTTTTTTTTTGAAACCGTGTATAATATCAATGGCAACAACTTTGTTGTTGAACCCTTCTTCTCGTTCCAAATATTTATATATTAAAAACTCCATTTTTCAAGTCCTTTCTCGGGTCCATTTGGCCGAAAATACCCCATATTGTATCAATCGTTTCTCCTTCAGGAATGAACCAAATTATGTGATTCTTTTTACAAACCATTTTTTTCTAGTGGCTTCAACTTTCTTTTAGATCAGTTCTTCAAATTCCTTAATTTGCTATGCCAAAAACTCAAATCTTTTCGAAGTATTTTTGAACTCAAATTTTCAACTCAGAAAACACCTCTATTTGTTTTTACCATAACTTCCTCAAGAAAGAAGCTTTTTGAGTGATTATTTTTTGAAAGTGGAGAGAAAAGGATTTGTAACAACTTTCTAGTTAGTCACTTTTACAGATTCAGTAATATTCTGGTACGAATATTTTCTTAAAGATGACCTAGTTTCAGGTTTGTTCGTAGTTTGGATCTTGGGTTGTTTGGAAGTTGGAAGTAGTTTAAACTTGTTTATTGATTCGTGTTCGTGTCTAAGCTTTGTTGGATTTTCTTTTCATTTGGATCTTTTCTTGGAATCTCCATGTTGCTCCATTTTTGTCATCAACTTCGTAGCCACGAAAGGTGAGCAAACACTCACAACTATTAGATTTTCTTAAGTTAGTTAAATTGAATTTATGATGTGATTAGAAATTGATTGGTTGCTATTTAATATATTTTAAATTGTCATTCCAGTTAAATCTAAATTTTATTGAATTTAATTGCCATTAATATTGAAATTTAAATTTCCAGTTAAATACCTGTTAATGATAACCAGTAAATTATTGGTAGTTATTGGTTGATTTCAATGGTGATTGTGCCGTATGTTCAATTGTTAATATTTGGGTGATTGGATGGATGTTATTGGTTGACATTTTGGATGATTGGATGTTATTTATGTCTATATCTCTGTTATTCCTATGGGTTGAAATGATACATACCCGAACGATCTTATAGATTAGGGGAAAATCATTATGGGTTGAAATGATAATCCCGAGCGGTTTTTATTGACTTGGAAATGTTGATTTTTGATACTGGTTGAAATGACTTATACCCATATAATTTTTTGAATTTGAATTTTATTTGGAATTGAATTATTTGAAGGGTTTAAGTTAATTCAAACTTCAAATTTGTTTTAGTTAGATGATTAAGATTGATATTTCGAATTATTTGAAACCCTTTAAAAAATTATATTCACGTTGTACACTTGATAGGAGATGAAAATCTCGTAACATCTATGAAACCATTGCACTAATATTTCTATTTTACTTATTTTGATCTGACTTACATAAGATCTTTTAGTTCTGACTCGAGTGTTTTGTCTTTTCATTATGCTCGG
This sequence comes from Allium fistulosum, assembly GCA_030737815.1. NCBI lineage: Eukaryota > Viridiplantae > Streptophyta > Magnoliopsida > Asparagales > Amaryllidaceae > Allium > Allium fistulosum. Next base: position 1,393,394,362 of record CM060902.1, read on the forward strand.
GTCAGTCTGAGGTTTTTCAGTGTATTGAAGACTATTTTCTGGAGGACGAAGACGAAGATTGAGTATATTATTGCTATTTATTATTCCACTGCATTTTGTGTTCCGCTGCATTATTTGTTTATTTCTGATGTATGTATAACTCTGATTTGAATTGTAAAAGTGTAATCAAATGTTATTTGTAAAACAGCTTCATGAACTGTTTATTTGGTTATTCTACTTTATCGTTCCGCTGTGAGATTCTATGTTTTGTTTTCCTTTTTTTCTTATTTACCCCATTAACAATCCTCCCTTTTGAATGGTTTGAGTCTGACATGTGTGGTTTATTATCGATTTGAACCGTCCAAAAAGGTGGGTCGTTACACTAAAGGTTGGACCTTTAGGCTTGTGCTGATGGAAAGAGGTTGTTCTTTGGTTCTTATAGCTTTATGCTTGGGTTAAGCATAGATCTAAGTGAGATATCCCACTGCCTCTTAAGTATATATTATGTATATATATGTTATGTGTAAATTATAAACTTAAAGTCACAATACTAAGTAAAGTTATAAATTTGGACCCCTTTTCTTTTGAAAGCAAAAGAAAACTTTATATTGTATAGACTCACTTTTATTACCCTCTGAAACATGTGGTGTGGCCTTAACTTGATGTTTAAATGGTTGTTTAACTTATGTGTTAGATTGAAGTAAGTTTTAAAGTGTTAGAAGTGAGAATAGTCGTTATAATTGCACTTCCGAATCCCTTGTTTTTTGGAAATTTTTATAAATAAACGGAATGGTATTCTTAGCGGTTTTTTTCAATGATTTTTAAATACCCTGATGGTAGTACTTAGTATAAAAATTTCAAGTCTTGAATCATTTATTTAAGTGGTAAAAACTAATCGCAAAGACTGTGCTTTTCAATGTTGTTTTAACAAGGACTTTTTATAACATTTACAAATACTCTAGCAAGTCGTTTATGGTTTTAAGTTTTTGAAATGAGACGTTTTGGCTAGTTTCTCATGATATTAATGGTTTCTAAATTCTTTTCTTTATATAATATTTTTATCGAAGTTCTTATAAAATGTATTTGAGTATGAAAAAAAGGATAGAAGTTTAAATATAGTTTTAATGATTATTAGCGAATTTTGAAAGTAAAGTGCCACACAATTTAAAACATGTTTTTAATCAAACTTCTAAATTAGTTATTTTCAAGTAATATTTTACATGGATATTTAAAACCAATTTACAAGTATTTCTAAATTATTATTATATATATATATATATAAGTTTTGACAAAGGTGATTGACTTGGCTTAACACTAAAAGCGGACAAGTAAACTTATCTATTTGTGAGATTCAAGAATGAAGTGCCTAGGCAAGGCTTTGATGCAACTAGTGCTCTAACTTACCCGGCTTCACTCTTGAATGAGGAATAGTATAAGTTGAAGTTTCAAAAACATGTTAATCTTGTTGTTTACTTACTTGTTTAAAAAAAAGGTTATTAACTTTACTTAAAACTAAAATCCGACAATGTAGGTTTCTCTGTTTTTGAGAGTTAAAGATTAATGTCAAGTATGGACTAAGCAATAGAGATCTAACCTACTAGGCTTCCCTCTTGAACGAGGAATAGTTAAGTTGGGAATGTCGGAAATGAGTTAAGTATGCGAACATTGATTTATACAAACAACTGTTTTAACTATATAATTGATTAGTCGACAATCGAACTTAACCAAATACTAATTTAGATCTTTAAAAAGAATGCTTTAAAGATAATAAAAGTATGAAATGGTTCAGGGTTTGTTGTGACAATGTGTTAATGGCGTTCATCTTTAACCCTTTTGTCTATACTTATGAATGTAAATAAATCTTTGAAAATAATGTTTTAAGGACAAGCATAAGTGAAATGATTCTGGGTTTGTTGTGAGAATGTTTTATTAACATTCATCTTCAACCCTTTTTAATTATATATATGAATGTAAATGGAACTTTAATAATGTTTTAAAGATAAGTATAAGCGAAATGGTTTTGTGTTTGTAGCGACAATGTTTGAGTAACATTAGTCTTAAACCTTTTGAATGGATTTGTGAAAGTACTTAGATCCTTAAGATGGATATTTTGAAGGAAATATTTTAGTAAGAAACATTGTTAATGATTTGTTCATATACTTATATCATTAGAGATAAGTATATGAGTACTTTTTGAAGTATAAAAAGAGTAAAGGTTTAAAGTAATCTTATCAATGATTTGTGAATATACTTATACCATTAGAGATAAGTATATAAATACTTTTTGAAGTATAGGAAAAAGCAAAGGTTTATACATAAGAAATCTTGTTAATGATTTGTGAATATACTTATACCATTTGAGATAAGAATATGAATACTTTTTGAAGTATTAACAGAGCAAAGATTTAAAGTAAGGAATATTGTTAATGATTTGTGAATATACTTATACCATTTGTGATAAGTATATAAATACCTTTTAAAGTATTGAAAAGGTACAAATGAACAGTAGAAATTCATAAAAAATGTTTTATTAGATAAAAGAAGTTTAACCAATAAAAGCAGTTTAATTAATGAAAGATTAGTTAAACAAAAGGGGGTTTAGAAGTCGCTTATAAGACTTAATCATGCTTTATATGACTTGATCGTACTTTGTATGGTTACTCGTTTATGGAAAACATTTATTCCTATACTTAGCATTAAAAGCCGATAAAGTAGGCTTGTTTATATGCAGGAATTAAGACTGATGTTCGTGTAGGGATATGAGCAATGGAGCTCTAACCTATCGGCTTCACTCTTGATCGAGGGATAGTGTGAGATGAAAATATCGGAAACATGATAAGTATACGAGACTTGGTTTCCATATGTAATTTCTCTCACTGTCATTGAATGATGAAATTCATCGATTCAGTCTTGGAGAGACCGGGATCGGTAAGTGTTCTACTTACCGAAAACCACTTCAAGGCTAAGATACATGTACTATCTCTTGGAAGTGGATCTATTTGAGATGCGAGAATCTATATGGTGATTCGAGACCTGTTTAAGGTGCTCGAACACATGTTGCTGTTCGTGATCTATTCAGGATGTGGGAATTCATGTGTGATTCTGAGATCTGTTGAGATAGGGGAATCCATGTGTGGTTTCGATATCTGTCCGAGACAAGGGAATCCAATAAGGGATTTGTGTTTTTTTCGAGTGATAAAGACTCGTGTGGAAGATTCCTAACATGACCTCGACATCAAAAATGACTAAAATCAAAGTAGACCTCTTATCCTAGGCTTTTGCAGTTCCATGGCAGGATATTATCACTACATATCCAGAGTATGCTTATCGATGTTGCACTCGGGAGGTGATGGTATTTAGGATCACGTGTTCATGTGTGGACCAGCTATGTTTACCTAAAGATATATTTTATCTAGAGATATACGTCACTTGGAGGTACTTTTTGACCCTTGTGCAGGAGATTAGATCCGGCTCCACCGGAGAGATCTCCATGGAAAATCCAATATGAAAACGTTCCTTATCGGATTTGATTGTACTCCTAATATGCTGTTGAATGTAATGAATGTAACCATTCCAGCAATGTTATAATATTTATATTCTACACCCCTGAAATTATCTAATATATCACCTTATGTACTTATTAGGTGATGGTTCTTTTAAGCGGATAACCGTTATGGCATTCTATGTGGTCTCAAAAGTCATGTTATATGCTAGCAACATATTTCTTGAGTTTCTAATACTAAACTTATGTCTAACGCTTGGTTTTTGTTTTCCATAAATTCCTCGCGTGCTCTTCGAGTAGTCTGAGAAAGGTAGGTTTTCGTTAATGTTCTTTGGAGCTTGAGAAGACGAGCTAGAAGTTCACCTACCGTAGTATTCTTATTCTATTGCATTAATATTATACATATCAATATTTGTGAGGACAGGTTATTATAACTGTCCAGGCTAATGATGGACTTAGGTCTTATAAGTCTAAGATTTCTGTATCGGAGTAAATCTTTGTACTCTTCCTTTGATATTATATGTTATCGTTCCGTTGTGAGATTTTGATATTGTGTCCTACTTCCTTGTTCCTTTTCTTTTCTTTTTATTTTACTCTAACTTTACATCCTTCTGGCACTTGGATGCTTGGCACGTGAATACCATATATGTATTAGTGCCGATATTCAAGGGTCGAAATGGCGGGTCGTTACACTTGTTTTAGCCATTTTCGGGTATGAGGCCTGAGGTAACGTATTACCTTTTACAAAAAATCCCACTTTGAATGCCATATTGCCATTTCTATTTACGAACTATTGATTTCCATGGAAGTACAACCCTCAAGTTCATATGCCTTAGGGAAGGGTGTTATGTGTAAGAGGGTTACCACTTACACCACCAAACAAATGTTCGTTTGTAAAAATCAATGTACGTGGTCATAGAAATGCAATGTCCAACACTCGTCCATACAAATTGTCCAGGAACATGACAAACCGAAGGAACTCCTCCTACTACATCTTGTTTGGGAATCACCCTTAGGATTAGTATCAAGCAGTCCTTACATAGAAGATTTCAAAATGAAGATACCATTGCCACCATATATATGGTATGGGAATTACTCCAAAGGTTAGTGGCAAGCAGCCCTACATTATAAAGATCTCTATCTTCAAAATCATTGTCTTCAACAGGATATCACTTTCGAACATGTATATTGGTTCTAAGTGGTTTTCAAATAGGAATCACTCAAATCTGATCCCAATTTCTCCGAGCCAATTATCGATGAAAGATGTCAATTATGTCGGTGATTATTATTCAATTAATCAATATCTTTTATCCAAGTAAAACATCTTCTTAGAGATATATGTCTTTAAACCATTTTCTTTTTCAACATATACGGAATTATTAAACCTTTTTTAATTTTGGAAATACCAAATCATTTCTCTTTAATTACATAGGAAAACATTATTGAGTAAAAAGGGATCCATAAAAATTATACTAATTATACTCGATACTAATTTCCATATTCAACCCATATTATTCATCGAATACCAGTGAAATCACCTTTTAAATTCAAACTAATAGTATGAGTTCCCTCCTTGGAATTTAATACAGAATTTAGCCAGAATGTTACCTATATCACCAAACACCTTATTATCTTAAAATTTGGTTTAACCTTTGGAAAACTCCAAATCTCCTTTTCATTTATCTTAAGAAGATGTGGTTCGAGTAAATCAAATTTACTATCCCCTCTAACGGGCCAGTTTGGATAGCTAGGGAGAGCAGGAACTGGTTATCTAAACCTAGGCCTAGAGACTATCTCTCTATTACCCATAGGGCAGTCAAGTTATTTGATCAATTCTAAACCCATTAAAACACTTGATTTATTATTTCAAAAACATTTATAAAGGAATTGGGAAGAAAAATCCAAGTTTAAATCTTATTTCAAAAATTTTCAAATTCCTCTGTTAAATTGCCAGTGAATAGTTCTTTTAAGGGCTTCGTATCACAAATCCCATTTAAACCTTTTTTACGTTCAATTTTCCATTTAAACCTCTTTTAAAATATTTTAACATATTTTTAAAATTCAACTCATATTTTTAAAGATTTAAAAATATCTTATTTTAAGAGTCGAAATATATATTTCATGAACAGCTAAAACACGATGATTTTAAAAACTTGATTTTGACATATCTCAAATTTTACAAAATGAAATCTTGATTTTTCTCCTTCATTTGAAAACTATAGTTATAAGAGTCCAGAAAATTCTTATTTCAAATAATTTCGAGAAACTTTCCACTCTACTCATTCATTTAACTTTTATGGTGCGAAATCGCAAGCTGCCGTTACACGTGCCTATTTTGAATCTAATTTCGTATCTTTTCAAAACTCTCCCAAAATGGGTTTTAATGTGTATAAAACAATTATAAACCATTTCTATTCATGTTTCAAGATTTAACTATGCCGTAACACTTAAATAATTCAAAAGAGAAAGTGTATTCTTTGTGTAAATTCGACGTGTATGTACTATGAATTATTTCCACAACGTAGCAAATATATCGCATCCAAAACAAGATGATCAAACATAGAAAACATATTATATCATCACATGATTTACACAATAAACTAGTGGAGTTTCTCACGTATATAGCTATCCTTCTCTTAGCATTATGAAATTGATTATAGCTTCGCTATTCCCGCACCGAAGCTTATGCTATTAGTCTTGGGATCCTAGGGTTTGCTCGGCTTTGAACTTTGGAGGGTGGAGGTGCCTAGATAAGCTCGGCAAAGCAAGACGAGAAGCGGAGAAGATCACTAGCTTTAATTTCAAACTAAGGTGGTATATCTCTCTATATATTATGATTTGTTTTGGAAGAACTTCAACTCGACTTTGGAATATTTTTAAGAGGTCATGGAAGCCATTAATGGACTCATTAAGAAGATGAAGAAAGCCTAAGAATTTTTGAAGGAAAGTGTGAATAAATAAGAGGGTATGCCTCTCCTTTTATAGGCAAGGATGTGTAAAATATCTAAAAAAACATCATTACAAATCACATCACCACTTTCAATCTCAACACCACCACTCCCCTCCATGAGGTTCGGCCATCATCTCCCACACCCCCCTCTTACATCATCTCCATCACTTCCCTTATCTCTTAATGCATGCACTTGGATGAGAATGTGGACTAAGGAAGAGATATGTCATAATTAGATAAGATTTTCTTTTAATAAATATCATGATATTTTGTTTAATTTATCATTAGTAATTTTGAGATGTAAATGTAATTCTAATGTGTATGTATTTGTACATGGATGTATGTGTGTGTATGTGCACATGTATGTCATATATAACACATAATGTTGCACAACATCCTCTTGTCAAACCGTTACAAATTCGGAATCAGATTTCTGGTAATATTTTTGCTTCTTAGTTTATATATATATATATAAACAAAATTTAAAAATAACATTTTTATTATTATTTAATACTTAAAAGGCCATCATTTGATTTTAAAACAATTATTAAATCATTTAAACTCAATTTAAATTCAAAAATCAATTATTAAAAAATGATGACATCATTGATGGTGTCATAAAGACATTTTGTTTCCAGAAATAAATAAATAAATTTATTACATATTCTTGCTTAAATGGAGAAATAAGTATAAGTATCCGATGTTGTATCATTTAATATTAAGAAAATATTAATTTAATTGAAAACTGATTCGTCGCTTTTTTGACGGAAATCACAAATATCTATATTTGTAAATATAAATATACAACAAGTTTACCCTCATTAATTATTGTTAAAAACATTATAATTTATGTTAAAATATCTTATATTTGAATATTTAAAAATAAATATTATTTTTTAAAGTGATAAGATTACGGGTTGTTACATACTTCCCCCTTAAAAGTATTTCGTTCTTGAAATTTTACCAAACCCAAAACCCGGTAATACAAACCTAAAAAAACCTCAAACACAAACACGTGCTATGCACAAAGATTATCGATATGGTATATCTAATTTGATCTTAAATTTGAATATACTACTTTGCTTTCGAACTAGTATTGATCCTCCTATTCTCCAGTGCAAACTCTGATCAGGCTCAAAAACTTTTATTTTCTTTTCATAGCTCTCAACTATGATAGAAAACGTAAGTATCCGACTACAAGCCCTCATTAATGTTAACCATCGAGCATCGAGTGATAAATTCTTCCACATCAAAATCCTATATCTGAATCTTAGGCCAAATCGTGTGACCAATTAATTCACGTACGATACTCATGCTCTTTTGGTTTAAGTTCTTAAATATTTCATAAAGATATGGTTTTATCTTGTAATGAAAACTCTCCTTTTAAATTTTATTTCCTTTATCAAGAATTATATAAAATTTCTTAAGTGATTTATGTAACTACAAATGAGAGAAGTCATAACAAAAGACCATATTTATATTATACAAGCCTTAATATCTTACATAAGTCATCCTAGCCATACTTAGGTATTATACATACCAGAAATACACAACCATATTACAAACATACTAAAGCCACCATACACTAATACTTAAAATACTATATTAGACAGCTATCAACTAATCTTCAAATCTCATAATAATACACGATTATCCTTTCGATTCTGATGCTGATGGTCCATCTAAATTCCCAAACTCATATACCATAATTTCCATCATATCATCTTCATCTTCACTTTCCATCTCGTCATGTGCTTCATTTTTATCCTCATTCTCATGAACTAAATTCCGTCCTATTGGTTGCTAGTGCTGCCCTTGAGGGACCCATGGAACATGTCCCAATTCAGTTGGAACTCCTAGTAAAACATCCCCCTCAGCCAACTCATCTAGACCTTGACCTTCCTCCTCCCAAAGATTCTCAAACTTTTCCTCACTCTTCCATATCATCCTAATCAACGCTTGAAACAGGTTAATATTCTTCCAAATGATGTCATTATCATCACTACTATTATCCGCTTCAATCGACATTTCGTCCATCCATGCATCATATGAAGTAGAGTCTTGACTATTTACTGCGGTATTTGGATCTTCCTTTGGTTCGAATTCTTCCTCTCTAGCTACTTTTTCTTCATGAATTACCTCCTCATCTTATTCTGGTTTTGAACTTTCTGGATTTTTTATCCACATTCCGTTTGAGAATTCCTGGTGCAACTTCACGGGTTTTAACACCAAGACTATCACTACGTCGTTTGATGTTTGGGCTGTTTCTTCATCATTGGATACCATAACAAGCTCCAGAGTCTCTGGTGGTATAAGCATCTCAACCATAGTATAACCATCATCATCTAGACGAGTGCACTGATCAAGCTCTTCCTCTATATATGGCCAACCGGTGTTAGGCGGCCATCTATCAGGTTCCTCTTCGTCACTATAAAGAATTATCAGATCATCTTTTTCACTCTAACTAGCCCTTAAGGATTCCCCCTTGGAATAACTTCCCCCGTAACTAGGTGGCTTCTTAAAATATAATAACAAACACTTAGATACAAATACTAAGCGTTTTAATTATCCTAACCCAATCTAATATCAGATTATTAACATTTTAATCAGCTATTTTCCAATTATTAATTTAGGTTGATCCTAACATAAATCTGTTTTGGCTGCACAATGATAAACATAATAATTTGCTAAACACTTGATACTTCTTCCCCAAACTAATATTCTATCAATACATAGAAGATTATTCAGAATATCACAAATCAAATCGAGACCCTTGTTCAACCAATTATTAAAGATTTTTTTTCTAACTTAGATCTCTTCCTATGATATCTACGTTAAAATGTTTTATGTCTTCCAAAAAGTCTTTTGAAATCTTTGCCAAAATATTTCCTAAACATTATTATTAGCACCTTTCAAAATATTTTTAAAACTCTTTTTCAAAAACCATTTAGATTAGTATTCTAAAAATCCTTATTATATAAACATTATCCAACTTATCAGGTTTTAATTAATATCCCTCATTAGTTAATATTCTTGATCTTCTTAGCATTATTATTAAACAACTTGTAGTCAAACTATGAAATTCTAGTCACAAGATATTCATACTTAAACTAGACTAACCCGATTTTAAACAATAATCCAATTTATAACTTAACAACATAAATAACTATCTCTTCCAAAAGATATTCTATAACGACCCAACTTTTTGTATGCTTAAGCAGACACACGTGCCAACTTAAACCATACAGAAGGCGGATTGTTATGGGGTAAATAAGAAAAAATGGAGAAATAAAAGAAACAAAATAAAATCTTGCAGCGGAATGATAAAATATAATAATCAAATAACAGTTCATGAAGCTATTTTACAAAACATTTGATTATACTTATACAATACATATCAGAGTTACACATACCAGAGAATGATAATTATGTAGCGGAATACAATGGTGTAGTGGAATATAATAAATAGTAGTAATAAAATCTTCGTCTTCGTCCTCCAGACATAGGGCCTTCAAATCCTGAAATGCTCAGGCTAACCCGAGCGAATTGAAAAGACAAAACACTCGAGTCAGAACTAAAAGATCTTATGTAAGTTAAATCAATGATAAATATATGAGTGGAACAGCGTCAGAGATGTTTATGGGATTTGACATCTCCTATCCAGTGTCTAACGTGAGTGCAGTAACTTAAGAGATGCTCGGGATTCACATCCCCTAAGGATCCGTTAAACTATTTACTATGTAGTAATATTCGCCATTATAATAATGTCTAATATAAAATAAACATACTTTTTAATAGCGTCAAGGGGTTACCCATATAGCCCTTAACACGTAATAGTCCCAGTAGTCTATCCAGTATTAGCATACTCCCAAAAATGAGGGCTACCCTCGATACTCCACAGGCTACGGGAGAAATTCAAACTCGTAGTAAAGCTCGCTATGGTAGGTGACACGGCACAACTAGGCAATGCCAGGGTAGATATACCAATTACGCATCCGGACTGGTGGTGACGCATAACAGCCACTACCGCCCACCTCGAACAACACTCCCAAATCGAGGGTGCGCACCAAATAAAATCACAAGTAATAGAATGGTATCGAAGAAGTGTGTCCGATCAGAGGTGCTACCTCATTGGTCCGTCAATCGCTCCTGTTTTAGCCACCTTATGCCAACTCACGGGAGTTGGGTCCATGTATATACCTTTAGGATCGTCGCCACCATCCTACTTCATTCTGGAAACTTCACCGCGTACACAGTTGTCAAAGTGGTTTTCGGTATCGACAGAGAGTATGTCCATATCCGATCCCGGTCTCTTTAACAACCAATCGTTATTCTAACACCGTGGTCATTTAAAAATATATATACTTTAAAACCCATAATATCATTTCCATTTCAAAACATAACCTTTATTTCAAAATAGTATATACTTCAAAACCAAATTCAATAATATATCCTTTAAATAAAATCCAAATTTTCAATCACTATTCTTACCTTTATTTATAAAACTTGAAATATTCTTTAAAACCATCTTAAACCCAAATCACATAATGCAGTCATATTCTAAATCTCAAAATTCAATCGGTTTCAAATCAATATATTCAAAGATAATTCTTAAATAAATTCTATTTCAAATAAATTCATTTTTCAAACCATATTACTTTCATAGTTATAACAGTTTCAAAACCAACACTTTGAAATATTCCGAAATTTCCAACCAAATCTGATAATCTTATATATACCTTAATTCAATTTACTATTATTTAGTTTAGAAATATTTATTTAATAAATTCAATATCACTTAAATAAAGCTCAAACTTGAAATATTCGTAAATCAAACTTAAAACATCATCAAATTTTACTTAGCTTAAATTTTAGAATTTAACCCTATATAAAAATAATATTTATATAATATCAAAATTAGTATATATATAAACCCTTATTTTCCAAAACCCATAAAAAATCACTTTAAAATATTTTATATATAGACCACGGTGCCTGTATATAATTTTCTATCCTATGGTCAAGTGATACAGATATTTATCATTTCAATCCGTAATTTTAAAAATAAAAGTTTACGGTTATGTATCATTTCAAACCGCAATCCCGAATGGAATGAAAATGCATAATAACTTGCAGTTTATATAAAATATAGCATTCATTCATCCAAATATCAATAAACAACCATTTATTACAATCATCATTCAATTTAAACAAAACATCAATATAAAGCATATAAAATATAACAGGCATCAACGAATAGTTTATATTCAATAACAATTAATAACTGTTTAACTGGCAGTTTATATGAAATAATAAATAAATTTAACTGTCAAATTTTATGCAATAATAAAATTAAATAACAATTTAATTTAAATAAATGCTATCTAACTGAGATGATGATTTAATATATGCCCAAACAATCATAGATAAATTTTAAATCACATCAAAATTTAATTTAACAAACATAAGAAATCTTAGAAGTTGTGAGTGGGTTAAAACACTCACCATTTGAATTTAAATTGAATTTAAATTCAATTTAAACCCAAAAATTTGACCGTCTCAGAATTCATCCAAACCAGTGTCATCAGGTCCGGAATTTCAATACGATTCCAGCAAAACAAACTGCGCATGAATCCGAGTCCGTATGCAAAAGTTATGAAAATTTGAAGATTGGAAAATTCTGGTGCTAAGTCGACATCAGTTTTAACTCTGGTCCGGCGCCTAAGAATCCCGGTGCTTGCTTGGAGGTTTTGCGAAAACGACCCGAAGACCCGAGTAGTTTTCTTCCTGACACGAAGTAGATGCAGCGTTTTTGCCTCTGAAACTCGAAGCGCGACCCGAAGTTGCTGCAGATCCACAAAAAAAAATTTCTCTTTTTTTAAAAAAAAAATTGAAATTGGATTGGGAAGATTAGGGTGTAACGACCCGTGAATTTCGTTAACTAAGTTTGTCATAATTTCCATAATTTATAGTAATATGAATGTTAGGAATTAGATGTAGCAATTGAAATTAAAAGTTAACAATATATATATATATATATATATATATATATATATATATATATATATTTAAAATGAAATTCCAATTCAATAAAATAATGTAAATGTTACGATTTGATCTTTAAATAGAATATGAGAAACAAGAGTAAGTATTGAATAATATGCTATGATAAAAATTGGTAAGCCCATTGTAATTAATGGTAATAATGTGATATAAGCTAATAAATTAGATTTCAATGCAACACCCATTAATGAATGTAATTGAAATAGGATTTAGGTAAATGTATACTAGGTTATAAATCAAAAAGAAGGAAACAAACGTATATATCGAATTGATTAATGAATAAATATACATTGAATAGTAATTGAATGTACAGTTAATGGAAATTGTATAAAATCAATAATGATAATTAGTTGTGCCTTATGGATAATTAATTCCATAACGGAAAGAGTAAATGTATTCATTTGAATATAAAATTGCAATTGGGTAGGGATTGTTAAGTAACAATGTTAATGCAAGTAAGTGATGCTAAATTAAAGTCAATAATAATGAATAGTGATTAATTCAAAATTTGTAACATATATTTTAAATTACCTGCTTATTTGTTAATAGAATTAGAATTTGTAATAAGTGATAATAAAATAAATGAAGGTTACACTAATGGGAAATGAAATAACGTTCATTAAATGTTGAGTAATCATAGGGTCATATTTATTAAAAGCGTTACTTTAATAATGTGGATTAATTGAGAAATTAATACTAGAAGCATGTAAAGTAATAACTAAAAGGGAAATACGTTATAAATTGATTTTACCTAAATTTAAGTGTAAGTTAAAGGTTGAATTTGGAACTTATCCATTTAATAAAGGTTATGTTTTTGGTTTTGAAGTATATACTATTTTGAAATAAAGGTTATGTTTTGAAATGGAAATGATATTATGGGTTTTAAAGTATATATATTTTTAAATGACCACGGTGTTAGAATAACGATTGGTTGTTAAAGAGACCGGGATTGGATATGGACATACTCTCTGTCGATACCGAAAACCACTTTGACAACTGTGTACGCGGTGAAGTTTCCAGAATGAAGTAGGATGGTGGCGACGATCCTAAAGGTATATACATGGACCCAACTCCCGTGAGTTGGCATAAGGTGGCTAAAACAGGAGCGATTGACGGACCAATGAGGTAGCACCTCTGATCGGACACACTTCTTCGATACCATTCTATTACTTGTGATTTTATTTGGTGCGCACCCTCGATTTGGGAGTGTTGTTCGAGGTGGAACGGTAGTGGCTGCTATGCGTATCCATCAGTCCGTGTGCGTAATTGGTATATCTACCCTGGCATTGCCTAGTTGTGCCGTGTCACCTACCATATCGAGCTTTACTACGATTATGATTTTAAGATCCGACCGTGTTAAGGTTCTCCATCCCCTTAACGCTATTTTCTATATGATTATACTTTACTGATTAGACACTACTGTATATAGCGAATATTACTACATAGTAGATAGTTTAACGGATCCTTAAGAGATGTGAATCCCGAACATTTCTTAAGTTACTGCACTCACGTTAGACACTGGATAGGAGATGTCAAACCCCGTAAACATCTCTGACGCCGTTTACACTCATATTTATTTCATTGATTTAACTTACATAAGATCTTTTAGTTCCGACTCGAGTGTTTTGTCCTTTCAATTCGCTCGGGTCAGCCCGAGCATTTCAGGATTTGAAGGCCCTATTTCTGGAGGACGAAGACGAAGATTTTATTACTACTATTTGTTATATATTCTACAACACCATTGTATTCCGCTGCATTTATTATCATTCTATGGTATGTGTAACTCTGATATGTATTGTATAAGTATAATCAAATGTTTTGTAAAACAGCTTCATGAACTGTTATTTGATTATTATATTTTATCGTTCCGCTGCAAGATTCTATTTTGTTTCTTTTATTTCTCCACTTTTTTTCTTATTTACCCCATAACAATCCGCCCTTCTGTATGGTTTAAGTTGGCACGTGTAACGACCCGTATTTTTACGGATCGAAAAGTTTGTCAAAATCTGGGATTTTTAGTGTTGTTAAGCCATTTCAGATTTTTGGGCAAAATATTGTTAAGTTCTAGGTCGTACACGACCTAAGAGTTAAGTCGTGACCGACTTAAGTGGGTTAGGCGACCTAAGGAAGTATTGGAGCGACTTAGAGATTAGGACGTCTTGGTTTAGGTCGTAAGCGACCTAAGGGGAAGTGCGATCTAGTGTGTGAGCGACCTAAGTTTGGGAGTTGTGTTGTTAGATCGTCTAGATGACCTAAGGCAGTGGATTGGTTAAGTACTAGGTCGGTTGGAGCGACCTATAGCAGTTCGCGACCTATAGGAGTTAGCGATCTAATTGTTAGCGACCTAAGGGATAGCACAGTTGCTAGCGAGTTAGTAAAGTTAGGTCGTAGGCGACCTAAATAGTTAGGTCGCGTGAGTTGTTAGGTCGCTGGGTTTTGGCTTAGTATTAGGTCGCGCATAGTTAAGTCGCGCGGTGCTTTAGGTCGTTGGTTTGTTAGGTCGCTGAGGAGTTAAGTCGTAGCTGTTAGGTCGTAGGGTGTTAAGCAGCTATGTCCTAGGTCGTAACTTTGATAGGTCGTTGATGCGTTATATCATTAGGTCGCGAGAAAACACTTATGTGTTAGGTCGCTGAGAAGTTATGTCGTAGCATTGTTAAGTCGCGCAGTGTTTTAGGTCATTGGTGTGTTAGGTCACTGAGGTTATAGGTCGTAACACAGTTAGGTCGCTGAGGCGCTACGATTGATAGGTCGCGTAAGCGCTTAAGCGCTAGGTCGCGGATGCACATCTGGTTAGGTCGTAGAGGCTGGGGTTTTGTTAAGTCGTAGGTTGGCAAAGCTTTAGGTCGGTGGGTGTTCTTAGGTCGTAGGTCGGAGACGACCTAATTCCGAGGCTGCGACTTAAGGAAATTTCTACTATAAATAGAGGGGGTTGTTCTCACTTTTTGGGATCCGGATTTTGAAGCGACGAAGTGCTGCCATTTTGAGAGCTCGACTTCTACGCTTCTTCACTTCTTCTCTCCACTCTAATCTAGTGCTTCCATCCATCCAAGTTGAAGATCAAATTGAAGATTCAAGAGCTTAGATTGAAGATCTTCATCCTTTGAAGAGAGGTTTCATCGTTTGAAGCAGATTTGTGTTAGATCGAGTTAAATCCTTCGCTGTCCAGATCTGAAGTGTGTTGCTTTTGGGTTGTTTAGGTGATTTGGTGAGTGGTGATTATCTCTCACACGGATCCAAAGAAGTATATCGGATTGTTGGCTCGATTTGGTGTTAAAATAGTGATTTCCATGCATTTTCTTCATCCTAAGTGTAGATCCATATAGATTCATTGTTCATGATGATGTTACATCCATTTTATCACATGTTAACCTATGCAAGTTCATTCGTCAAGTTTATAAAGATATTGTTCATGTTTTCATGCTTGTTGGACTTTCACTCTTTAATTACGAAAATGCCATTATTGTTATAATTGTCTATTTAGATCATATTTGAATGCTTGATTGCTTGGATTAATGTTTGATTTGATTGATTGCTATGAATTAGATGATTGATGACTTGATTTAGACCGAAGATGATTCAAAAGCTAAGGGAAAGGCTCTTGAATTGGGAAAGCTGCTCGTGGCATATGTATCGAGATGATGAAGCTCTTATGCATAGATTTGATGAGGTGATGTTGAGATGAAGCTTTGCGAGGATGTGATGAAGCGAGGCAATCATGTGATGAAGACTTGGTTTAATCCAGACGGGATCATTCCAAGCATGTTGATAACTCGGTGAAATGGTTCGAGTTGAGGATAATGGATGGATATGAGAATAGTCGTCGAGGAGGATGACTAGGAGGCTTGGGTCTCATCGTTGTTGAAGGTTCTAGCATGCTCCAAGCAAGAGTACATGGGGACGCCCAAAAGACTAACCGTTGATGGTCGAGTACTCTGGGCAGATTCGATAATCCTAGGCACGGGTCACGACGACGTGCGGGAGTTATGTCTAGAATCGGGGTTTCCATTAGCCCTTGACGGACGGTTGAAAGTAGGTGCCGGTCATTCAATTAACGGTGGTATCGAAGCAAGGATAACAGTGATAGCCGAGTCATGGATGTTTGGTTGTATCGTCATTCGGTCTCAAGAGCGGTATTTCCTGGGT
The DNA here is from genome assembly GCA_030737815.1 of Allium fistulosum. Taxonomy (NCBI): domain Eukaryota; kingdom Viridiplantae; phylum Streptophyta; class Magnoliopsida; order Asparagales; family Amaryllidaceae; genus Allium; species Allium fistulosum. The sequence goes on from CM060902.1 coordinate 1,393,410,999, forward strand.
GCTTATCTGACCTTGGTTTAGACCTTGGGATTTGTACTTGGAAAACATCGCTCTTGACTCGAGTGAAAATTGCTTTACTTTAAATTGTATGCTTTGCTATGCTTGCTTCTGCTTAGTGTGTGTCTGGGGGCTATCACTGTAGAAAGAGGTGGAGTGGGAGGGTTGTATTCCTATTCCTTTTCCTTTATGCTCTTTTGGTATGTTGTTAGTTAATTTTCTGCTCACTAAGACTGTTGTCTGACTCAAGGCTTTATGTTTTAATTCTTATTGCCTTGGGCTGTTCGTCCATTTTGGGACGGGCAGACTAGGTAGCAGGTGACAGGTGCTGTTCTTGCTTTCCACGGTGTTGATATCGAAGACGAGCTGGAGGGTTTCATATTATCTTCTTACTATATGTACTGGATGTTCCGCTGTTTGTATGTTCTCTGAGTGTTATGTAGTGAGGCTTGATGTATTGACTATTCTGATGATTGTATTCAACTATTATGAAGTTTTATTGATAAGATTCTATTCTGTGAAGCTTCACTATATATATGTTCTATTGTATTTTGTCCATGCGCTGTGAGTAATACGATAGATTCTGTTGTTTTTAATCTACCCTGACAATCGTCCATGGTTGCCTGGCACACTTTACAGCGCATTTTCTCTAGATTCGGTGCAGGGGTCATGGGCGGTCGTCACATTTGGTATCAGAGCATTGGTTAATCGATTTTACCCAACGCTCGCTTACGTAACTACGAATGAGAGACGTAATTGTATTTTGATGGATGATTACTATATATAATATAGTAGCTTAGAAGGATTTGAATTCCATATGCAGTTGTTTTCTCTAGGTGTATTAATCATTCCTTTTTATAGATATCGAGAATGAGTCAAAGAGGAAGACCAGCTGCAAGGGAAGGCCGTGCTATTGAAGGGGCTGTTGATTATGCTGCTATGTTCGAAGCTATGATGACTTCGATCATGAGAAGGATGCCAGCTCCAGGGCCATCAGTAGATGTTGGAGATCAAGTTCAGGCTCCGAGATCGATGGATCATTTGGACGATTCATTTGAGAAGCTTGTGGAGAAAGCTCTCAGACCCGAGAATCTGTTTCCTAAGGAAGGATCTGTTGTTGATGTGACCAGGGAAGAGTCTAAACCCCAGCAGGGTGGAAACAAGAAATGGAAGCAGCAGCAAAAAAAGGGGAAGGGTGGCCAGAAGAAGCAGAAGGGCGAAGTGATCTGCTACAATTGTCAGCAGAAGGGCCATTTCTCCAAAGATTGCAAGAATCCGAAGGTGCCGATGAAGTGTCACAACTGTGACAAGCCGGGGCACATCAAGAAGTATTGTCCAGAACCGCGGAAGGACATGCAGATTGTGCAAGCTTATGCTTTGGGAGCTGTTCCATCGTCTTCGAAAGCTCCTACCGTTAAAGAGAAATTAAAGAGTGTGGTGGTTCAAGGTACTCTTTCCATATGTGGTGTTCCAGTTAGAGTGTTGTTTGATACTGGGGCGTCGCATTCGTTTGTTCGTAGTGAACTCGTAGGCCGGTTAGGTTTAGAACCGGATATCGTTGATAGGCCATTGGTTGTGACTGATCCAGTTGGGGGTTCGTCTTGTTTATGTATACTATGCCGTGGTCTGATTGTATCGAGTCATGGTTGCTCCTTTGTTTGTGATTGTTTTGTTCTGAACTTTGCGGGGTTCAGAATTATTTTGGGTATGGACTGGCTTAGGAAGTATGCGGCAAAGGTTGATTGCGAAAGGTTGGAGGTGACAGTTGAGAATGTGGAGGAGCGAAAGATTGTAATACGATGTAAGCATGAAGAAGGCGCCTTCATGAGCTTCATGTATTCGCTAGTTGTTCCATGGGATGGACTGTCGTCTGTGCCAATCGATAATGGATTTGAGGATGTCTTTGACGAAGTCAAAGGGTTACCGCCGCATAGAGAGATCGAGTTTCGTATAGATCTAGTTGAAGGAGCCAGACCTGTTGTGATGCCTCTTAGGCGGATGGCGAGTTGAAGGTGCAAGTTGATGATCTTTTGTAGAAAGGATTCATTCGGCGTAGTGTGTCCGAATGGGGTGCACCAGTTGTGTTTGCAACCAAGGCAGATGGATCGTTGAGATTGTGTGTGGATTATCGTGAGCTGAATAAGGTGGCTAAGAAGAACAAGTATCCATTGCCGAGGATAGATGACTTGTTCGATCAGCTTCACGAAGCTAAGGTGTTTTCTCAGATGGATTTGGCAACGGGATTTCACCAGTTGAGAGTAGCTAAGGATAGTGTGCCGAAGACTGCTTTTAGGACACCATCCGGTTTCTTTGAGTGGCTGGTAATGCCGTTTGGATTGACTAACGCGCCAGCATATTTTGTGGATCTTATGAATAGAGTGTTCAGAGATCAGTTGAACAAGTTCGTACTTGTGTTTGTGGATGATATTCTGATTTATTCCAAAACTGAAGAAGAGCACAAGACGCACTTGCGTATTGTTTTGGAAATCTCATGGAAACATCAGCTGAAGGCTAAGTTTTCGAAGTGTCACTTCTGGAAGAGTGAAGTGAGGTTCTTAGGCCATGTTATTTCTGGAAATGGAATAGCGGTTGATCCTGCTAAGGTGGCAGCAATCCAGGATTGGGTTAGACCTAAGAATGCATCTGATGTGAGAAGTTTTCTTGGATTAGCAGGATATTATCGACGGTTTATCAAAGACTTCTCCAAGGTAGCTGCACCGTTAACAGGATTGACGAAGAAGAACCAAGTGTTCAGATGGGATGATAAGTGTGAGCAAGCTTTCGGAATCCTGAAAGAGCGATTGACGAGTGCTCCTATTTTGACTATTCCAAGTGGGAATGATGAGATGGTGGTTTACACCGACGCATGTGGTACCGGACTTGGAGCAGTGCTGATGCAGAAGGATAAAGTTGTTGCGTATGCCAGTCGACAACTGAAGCCACATGAAAGGAATTACCCGACTCATGATTTGGAGTTAGCGGCGATTGTATTTGCTCTGAAGATGTGGAGACATTATCTATTGGGGGTTCGATTTGAGTTGTTTACGGATCATAAGTCGTTGAAGTATCTTTTCTCCCAAAAGGATTTGAATCTTCGACAGCAACGTTGGCTAGAGTTTTTGGCATCATATGATTTTGGTATAGCTTATACTTCGGGAAAAGGTAACGCGGTGGCAGATGCGTTAAGTCGAAGACATGCAGGATTGGGAGCCATGTTTTCAGAATGGAAGAATCTCGAGTATTTAGCTGGATTTGACTTCAGGCCTAGATGCGAATTGGAACCTGAGATGTTGGCAAACTTATCGATAAGACCGACTCTTGTGGAAAGAATTGGCGAGAGCCAAAAATGAGACGTTAAGCTTGTCAAGATTATCCGTGATTTGGAATCTGGATTGGATCCAGAGAAGGATAAAGGATTCGAGGTCGATCGAGAGGGTTGGCTTCGGAAGCAAGGACGACTAGTTGTTCCCGATATAGATGAATTGAGGAGTGAAGTTCTGAAGGAAAGTCATCACTCGAAGTTGAAAATTCATCCAGGTGGAAATAAGATGTATCGGGATATGAATAGAACCTACTACTGGGAAGGTATGAAGAAGTATGTTGGAAATTTTATTTCCAAGTGCATGAACTGCCAGTTGGTAAAAGCCGAACAGAAGAAGCCAAATGGATTACTTCAGCCATTAGAAGTTCCTACATGGAAGTGGGAACAGATATCGATGGATTTTATTGATGGATTACCTAGAACAAGAACGGGAAATGAAGGGATTTGGGTCATCGTAGATCGTTTGACTAAGAGTGCATGATTCATTCCTGTTCGATCGACTAGGACTGCATCAAAGTTGGCTGAGTTGTGTGTTAAGTGGATAGTTCGATTCCATGGTATTCCGAAGAGTATAGTGAGCGATCGAGACCCATTGTTCACTAGTGGATTTTGGAAGAGCTTCCAGGAAGTTTTGGGAACCGAGTTGTGTTTGAGTACAGCTTATCATCCTCAAACATATGGTCAGACCGAGAGAGTCAACCGAGTTTTGGAAGATCTTCTCAGAGCTTGTGTTTTGGATTTTGGAGGATCATGGGAAGATCACCTTCATTTGGTGGATTTTGCATACAACAACAGCTACCAGTCAAGCATTGGTATGGCACCGTATGAGGCATTGTATGGGAGACCGTGTAACTCTCCGACATGTTGGATAGAGGCAGGAGAAAAGCTAATACTTGGGCCAGAGATGATTCGACAGACTTTAGATTGTATAGAGATCATTCGGCAACGAATGAAGGCAGCCCAAGACCGTCAGAAGAGTTACGCCGATAAGCGTCGAAAGGATTTTGAATTCGACGTAGGAGATATGGTTTTTGTGAAGATTTCTCCTCTGAAGAATGTTATTTGATTCGGGAAGAAAGGAAAATTGACTCCGAGATTTGTTGAACCATTCCCGATCATCGAGCGAATTGGAAAGCTCGCCTATAGACTGGAGTTACCTGAGACGATGTCGAGTGTGCACAATGTTTTTCACGTATCATATCTACGGAAGTATGTGCACGACTCGAGTACAGTGGTTTTTGCTGATAGCTGTGAAGATTTCGAAGTTGATCCAGTCGATAGAAGACCTCGTAAGCCGCTTCGTGTTGTTGAAACCGACACGAAACAACTTAGGAGGAAGGTAGTTAAGTTGCTCAAGATACAATGGAGTGACGATGATAACGACTGTACATGGGAGGAGGAAGAGAGGATGAAAGCAGCTCATCCCGAACTCTTCAAGGTATGGCCCTAAGGTGTCGTATCATCTAACAACATTGTAACTTGTCTCAAGTCTTAGAATTCTGCATGCTAAGCTAGAATTGGATGCATGGTTTGTTGATTGTTATGGATGGTAGGCGTGCAGAATAGTTTTGATTGCTTTGTTTGTTTGGAATTTCGGGGGCGAAATTCCTAAGGGGGAGAGAATGTAACGACCCGTATTTTTACGGATCGAAAAGTTTGTCAAAATCTGGGATTTTTAGTGTTGTTAAGCCATATCAGATTTTTGGGCAAAATATTGTTAAGTTCTAGGTCGTACACGACCTAAGAGTTAAGTCGTGACCGACTTAAGTGGGTTAGGCGACCTAAGGAAGTATTGGAGCGACTTATAGATTAGGACGTCTTGGTTTAGGTCGTAAGCGACCTAAGGGGAAGTGCGATCTAGTGTGTGAGCGACCTAAGTTTGGGAGTTGTGTTGTTAGATCGTCTAGATGACCTAAGGCAGTGGATTGGTTAAGTATTAGGTCGGTTGGAGCGACCTATAGCAGTTCGCAACCTATAGGAGTTAGCGATCTAATGGATGGATATGAGAATAGTCGTCGAGGAGGATGACTAGGAGGCTTGGGTCTCATCGTTGTTGAAGGTTCTAGCATGCTCCAAGCAAGAGTACATGGGGACGCCCAAAAGACTAACCGTTGATGGTCGAGTACTCTGGGCAGATTCGATAATCCTAGGCACGGGTCACGACGACGTGCGGGAGTTATGTCTAGAACCGGGGTTTCCATTAGCCCTTGACGGACGGTTGAAAGTAGGTGCCGGTCATTCAATTAACGGTGGTATCGAAGCAAGGATAACAGTGATAGCCGAGTCATGGATGTTTGGTTGTATCGTCATTCGGTCTCAAGAGCGGTATTTCCTGGGTGCTTATCTGACCTTGGTTTAGACCTTGGGATTTGTACTTGGAAAACATCGCTCTTGACTCGAGTGAAAATTGCTTTACTTTAAATTGTATGCTTTGCTATGCTTGCTTCTGCTTAGTGTGTGTCTGGGGGCTATCACTGTAGAAAGAGGTGGAGTGGGAGGGTTGTATTCCTATTCCTTTTCCTTTATGCTCTTTTGGTATGTTGTTAGTTAATTTTCTGCTCACTAAGACTGTTGTCTGACTCAAGGCTTTATGTTTTAATTCTTATTGCCTTGGGCTGTTCGTCCATTTTGGGACGGGCAGACTAGGTAGCAGGTGATAGGTGCTGTTCTTGCTTTCCACGGTGTTGATATCGAAGACGAGCTGGAGGGTTGCATATTATCTTCTTACTATATGTACTGGATGTTCCGTTGTTTGTATGTTCTCTGAGTGTTATGTAGTGAGGCTTGATGTATTGACTATTCTGATGATTGTATTCAACTATTATGAAGTTTTATTGATAAGATTCTATTCTGTGAAGCTTCACTATATATATGTTCTATTGTATTTTGTCCATGCGCTGTGAGTAATACGATAGATTCTGTTGTTTTTAATCTACCCTGACAATCGTCCATGGTCGCCTGGCACACTTTACAGCGCATTTTCTCTAAATTCGGTGCAGGGGTCATGGACGGTCGTCACATTTGGTATCAGAGCTTTGGTTTAGCGATAAACATTAGTTTTGTGGGGTCTGACTCTTTATTAATAGGGTAGTAATACCCTATGGGAGTCGCTGAGTGTATATATATGAGAGAGCGTATTTGTTAGTGTTATAAAAAGGTTTTAATATTGTGTTAATCGGTTCCGTTTTGTATTTATAAATTCTGGTTGGTGCATGGGACGCTATGACATCAATAGGGATTTCTAAACACTTAATAGGACAGACCGACATAATATTTGTTTTAATATAGGTGAATGAAATAACTTTGCCTATTATATTTTCCATATATAAAAAATATTTTATAAAGATATATATTTGGTTGCTATAGATTGGGTGTTAGGTAATGAAAATATAAATAATAGTTGAAACTAAGTTGAAAGTAAAATAAATGAAAACTGGAAATTTAGAGCTTAAGTTCCGGGGTTTTAAAGATTTCTTTCAATTGATTTTGGAATATAACAATAACATCGTTAGAAGTATTTTCTGATATAAATATTTCAATAGAATTTGAAAGAAATGTTTTAAAAGAAATTCCGCAAAGAAATAAGTTGTACTCCTATTTTTGTCGCTGGAAAATAATTTCGGTGATGGCGGACGCATCATCGACATTCATTTTCGAGTTTCAAAGTGGGAAGGCCACTGTAGTAGTTTTACTATAAGATTATTTTATTTTAAATTGTTTTAAATATAATTGGATATATAAATTATAAGTATATATATTATCTATTATCTTAAAATGATTTTTGAATAAAACCCGGTATTTAATTCTTATGTTTCCATTAATAAACAGTCCTAATTACTGAAGTGAATTGGAAGGTAGGTAATTAATAAATTGAAACCTCTAAAGGAAATAAGAGATTTAATGCTAGGATATAAATGGTATTAAATGAAAGTTGAAATTGTAACCTATGAAATAAAGGAAATAATTATTGAACATTAAAATAATTAAAAGAAATGAGAAAACTTGTACAACTTTCAATTTCAGTCTTTAAAAGCATAAATATAACTTACCAAAAATTTATAAAAGTTGAAAATGTTTAATAAGAAAATGTATAGTAAATTGTACAAGTAGACTTATGTAATGAAATATTCAGTAAATTTCTTTTATTAATAAGAATTAAAGTATAACTGTTATGCCAAGTAACTAAAATTGAACCTGAATATTATTAATAAATGAATAAATAAAATCAAGTAAATGAATAAATATGCAAAGTAAATTAATTTAAAAATGAATAAATGAAATTAATAAGTATTGATGTTCTAGTTGTTATGGACTTAAATGTTATATATAAATAATAATAAACTTAAGTAATAGGTTGAAGTTACCTTAGAATAAAGGATGAATACTGGGAAAATGACTGTAAAACTTAAGTAATAAATTTACCTACCAAGGAATTGGTTGAATGGATAAAAATAAATGATGAATAAAGAGGAAATCAAACAACAATATATGGAATGAAATTAATAATAATGAACTTGATCTATTGTTGAATTTGTTATTTGTTTGGCTTATGGTTGTTTGGGCAAGGATACTTTAATATTGTTTGGATGTAGGAATAATCTATTTAGTTTCACCTAAGACTGCTGAGTGAAGGGTACACTTAGTAGTTTATTCTTCATTCTGTACAATTTAAAGTTATGAACCTGAACAACTATTTCTTTTGTTTGATATGAATGAATGATTGATTTTATGGTTGTATGCCTTGTTGCAAGTGTTTAAATTGTAATAGAATATTATACAAGTAGAAATTTGAAATAATGAAAGTATTCAATGAAATTGCTATTAAATGAGAATTTAATGTTATAAGCTTAAGTATAATTGAAATTTTACCAAGTAAATATAATTAAAGGGAAGTATGACAAATAGATGATTATAAACTTAAGTAATTAAAGTGTAAATAGATGAGGTCATACAATTATAAATGAATGTAATATAAATAAGAGAAATTGTAAGCTGAAAGGGTTAAAGTAATTTCTAAATAAAAGTTGGAAGAAATACAATGAAAATAAAAAGATAAACCGTTATATGAATAAAAAGAATCAAACAACAAATGTATGAATGGAATGAATAAGAATAGACTAAAACTATTGCTGAAATTGTTGTTTGTCGTGGTTGTGGTTGTTGGGTAAGGAAACTTTAATTTTGTTGGGATGGATGAAAAATCCATTGTGTTTAATCTAAGACTGTTGAGTAAATGATGCATTTGATGGTTTATTCTTCATTCCGTACAATTTAAAAGTTCTGAAACCGAACAACTATTTGTTTGTTGATTGCATGGTTGTTTGTATTTGTGTGTGTATGCTGTTTGTGAAATTGATGGTTGTTGTATTGATTTGTTGTTAGTGATTGAAACCACTTAAATATTTCACTTTATATAAATTGTTAACCCTTTGGATTTAATAAGTGAAATGCAGGTTATGGAAGCAATTGCTACTGTTTTTGGTTACATAAATTAAACGTAAATTGCCCGACAAATAGATACGTTTCAGATTACGATTTATAACGCTATTTACATATATTTTCCCATGTTGGGATATAATATTTTGGATATTATAAGTGATATTTTGTTATATTTAATATTATATTTTCTCCCGGGCCTCTCCGTACAAAGGAGACTCCGCCGAAATTTTTCGAAATTTTTGGGACTTAGAAAATTATTTTGAAATGTTTTTCCAAACTTTATTCATTTAAGTATAAAAAGATATAATGATTAAAATGGGTAAATTTTATATAAAGTAATAAATTTTGTAAATTAGTGTTTATAAGTTAATATTTTGAATAAGATGTATTGTTTGTCTAATTCTTCCTTCTCCCTTCTTTTTCCTTTTCGGGGACGAAAAGTTTTGAGTGGGGGAGAGTGTAACGACCCGTGAATTTCGTTAACTAAGTTTGTCATAATTTCCATAATTTATAGTAATATGAATGTTAGGAATTAGATGTAGCAATTGAAATTAAAAGTTAACAATATATATATATATATATAAATATATATATATATATATATATATATATTTAAAATGAAATTCCAATTCAATAAAATAATGTAAATGTTACGATTTGATCTTTAAATAGAATATGAGAAACAAGAGTAAGTATTGAATAATATGTTATTTATTTATGGTATTGAATAAAAATTGGTAAGCCAATTGTAATTAATGGTAATAATGTGATATAAGCTAATAAATTAGATTTCAATGCAACACCCATTAATGAATGTAATTGAAATAGGATTTAGGTAAATGTATATTAGGTTATAAATCAAAAAGAAGGAAACAAACGTATATATCGAATTGATTAATGAATAAATATACATTGAATAGTAATTGAATGTACAGTTAATGGAAATTGTATAAAATCAATAATGATAATTAGTTGTGCCTTATGGATATTTAATTCCATAACGGAAAGAGTAAATGTATTCATTTGAATATAAAATTGCAATTGGGTAGGGATTGTTAAGTAACAATGTTAATGCAAGGTAAGTGATGCTAAATTAAAGTCAATAATTTAGTGATTAATTCAAAATTTGTAACATATATTTTAAATTACCTGCTTATTTCTTAATAGAATTAGAATTTGTAATAAGTGATAATAAAATAAATGAAGGTTACACTAATGGGAAATGAAATAACGTTCATTAAATGTTGTTAACGTTAAAATGTGAACGCCAACACCTGGTGTGTGTAGTGAGATCGTGAAAGCACCACCCGTGTAACGGGAACAGAAATCAAGCAGGAAAATAGCAGAAATGCAGTAAAAGACAGCAATTTATAGTGGTTCGGCTTGAGATTTAGCCTACATCCACTTTGAATCTCTTTATTATTGAATCTGGTTACAAATTGATACAAATCTCCTATGAAAACAGTACAACTCGATCACAAGAAACAATCTTGACTACTAGCTCAATCTTCGGCGATGAAACCCGATGAATTCATGTTGGATGTTAGGAATTTCTCTCGAAGTTTGTTGTAGTGTCTTGAATGTTTGAAGGATCCTTGTTTGCTGAATGATTGGAGAGTTCGATAGAGTAACAGCGCTTTAGAATGAATTGCCAAAAAGTCCCCTTCATGTTGGAAGTGGTGGGGTATTTATAGGAGCTGATCTGGACTCAGGAAATTTCTCTAAGTCCTTAAGTCGTAGCCGACTTATGGTAGATCGGTGACGAGTTAAGGAATAGGGTTAGGTCGGTGGCGAGTTAAGGAATAGGGTTAGGTCGGCGGCGAGTCAAGGGATGGTTGTTGCCGACCCATCCTGTGGCTGTCTTTGACAAGTATTAAGTCGTAGCCGACTTACCAGACCTTGACTCGTAAGACCTTAACTCGCAGCCTTTAAGTTGTAATCCCACTAAGTCGTAATCCGTTAGGTCAGAACCCTCCTGAGTCGGAGCATTTCATAACTCGGAATCTTCCTTAGGTCGTAGCCTTTAGGTCGCAACACTACTAGGTCGGCAATCTGTTAACTCGGCAGGCCTTGCTAACTCACAATTTGCTAGGTCGGTAGGCTTCTTTAAGTCAGCATGCACCTTAAGTCAGCAAGCACCTTAAGTCGGCAAGCACCTTAAGTCGGCAAGCACCTTAAGTCGGCAAGCACCTTAAGTCGGCAAGCATCTCTTAGGTCAGTAACCTACTTTAACTCGGAGCCCGTTAAGTCGTGACCATTAAGTCGCAAGTAAAAGAGGATTAACATTTGCCCCTCGAAGTGTGTGCCTAAGTCGTAGGTCATATGCTTCGATTCTTCTTAACTCCTTTTGGTTAGGTCGGAGGCGACTTAACGTAAGTCTTAAGTCGTACATCATGTGTCGATTCATCTTTCTCTGCCCCAGTGAATAAATAGCTTAAGCCGTCCCCTCTCTTCCTTCACCTGTTCCAACTTCCTGTGCCGCCATTAACAGAGTTCTTCAATTTCGAATATAAACTCAAGTCCACCACCCAGCGATTCACCCTTGCTATCTAATTGTGTAAGCGTTTTCGATCCTTTTTCACTTCACGTTCGCCATTGAACCATGAATTCTAACCTCCGAGTCCCGAATCGGAATCATACGTCGCGCTTCACTTTGAATCGTGCTGTGATCAATTTTTAATCGTCACTAGTTGTTGATGTGATTTACGAACACATGACAGTAGGTCAGGTTTATGACAGATCGGAGATGTGTTGAATTGTTGTTCCAGTGACTTGGTGATATGAAGGGAACGGTGAATCTCACGAAGAGGATAATGGATTCTACGATGTTGGTGTTAGCGGGTTATTGGGTTGGTGAATTTCAAGTTGATTGGTGGAAGGAGGTGAAATTTATGGTGGAGGAGAAGTAGCTTGAGATGACTCAAAACATTCATGCGACCTAACTATCTCAACAGCCCAGTTTTTCTTGCGACTTAACTATTCGCCGACATAAGCCTTAGGTCGTGGCCGAGCTAGGACTTAGAAATTCATGCCGTTCTGACTTGAGACCTTTCGCACGCAGCCCGACTTAACTTATCACACAGTTTCTTGTATTAGGTCGTGACCGACCTAGGACTTGGAATAATTTCAACGACTTATTTTTCACAACAAGGCCTTAGGTCGCAGCCGAGTTAGTACTTAAGCTTTCGGCCACCCAACAGATGATTTTTGAACTGTGCCTGGACTTCGAACTGTTGAACTATGAACTGTGTTGCATGCATTTTACATACTGCTTCAATTTTGCAAACTAACAATCCTGCTTAATACAACATTCACAGAATACTGGGACGAATATACTATCACCGACTGCCCACATCGAGTGACAGATTAGTTGATAACGAGAAAGTTAAATTAAATGAATATGAACGAGATGCTGTACAATAACCAATTCAAGTGAAGTATTAAAACAAAATCATAATAGTCAAGTGAAACTGACTTGTCTGTATTAACACTGCACTTGATCATTGACAAGTTTTGAAATTCTGTAATCGATTGATTGTCAACTAATTTAATTCCAGTTATGCTTGTCTTTTATTTTTCATTAGTTTTTTGCACAACACTTCACACTTTTAGGGAACGTGCACCTTCACATTTGAACATTCAGCTGATTGTGTAGAATGTCTTCTCCACAAGAAGGAACAGAGCAAGCTGAAGATGTATTTCCAGTTGCTATCCCGCTGAACGATCCTCCAGAGAGGACTCCTACTACCTTGAGCCATAAAGCCTTTCGTCAACTATGCATCCAGTTTGGTATTGCTGAGGCTGACGCTTTGCTTCCCGAAATAAATGATACTGCTGACAGACCGGCCCGTGGCTTTGTCGCAGTTAACCGCCAAATGTGCTTGAGCGGAGCTATCCCCCCCTTCAATGACTGCATTCGAGAACTTCTTCTCCAACTATCTATTTCCCCTTTTCAGTTACATCCCAATGGCTACGCCATCTTGCTGGGACTATGCGTGCTTTTTAGGAGAACACTGGGCCGCTTCCCTACCTTCGGAGAAATTCGCTATCTTTGTACTTTTGCCAAAAATAAAGATCATCCCTCCATCATAGTTGTAAGGAGTGCGAGAAATCGTAAGTTGATCACCGGTCTCCCTGAAAGTGTTCACAGTTTCCTGAGCCCGTTCTTCTATGTTCGCTGCCCTCCTGGGTTTTATGCTATTTGGAGAATAGGGAGTAAGATCACTTGCATTTGTTTCTTATGTTCTTTCAAACTTACCGAAGTTCGAATTATCAAGTGCTAACTTCGCTCTTTTTTCCTTTTCAGCACTTCCTCCTCCTTCTAAAAATCTCAGTCACAAAGTGACTTTCGAGAGGCTTATGGCGGTGCCTGTAGAGGAGAGGAGTATCCAATTTCTATTAGATGATGAGCTTTTGCACCAATTTGGGCTTCTGCACCCTTCCAGGTCGACTCGAATTCATGAAATTCCTAGCTCTGATGCAGAAACATCGGCTGCTTCGGGTTCTCAAGCAGAGGCGTCAAATGCCCCAATTTCTGCGGAAGAAGCCGCATCAAAAACACTTGTCATGGATGCTGCTTTGATAAAGTGTTCCGGATCCACTGATGTTGTAGGGTTGGCTGGCAAGTCGGCACTTCCCCCAATTATTGAGGAAGAAGAGAATCCTCGAGCTTCTGAAAAATCAATTGATGTGGAAGTTGAGAAGGAGAAATCTGCTGAACATTTGGGCGACGACACCTTTTGTCACGTACCGAAATTTTCGACTTTCGAAAATTCGACATCGATACTCACTTTATCGACTGCCGAGCAATCGAGTGCCGGAAACTCCAATAGTGAGGGTTTTAAGAAAAAGAAAAAGTAGAAGAAGAAGGAGATAAAAGAAAAAGAGAAGAAAGAATGAAGAAGAACAACAGAAAACATCTGAACGACATCAATAGAAACACAGAACAGAGACAATATCAGAATCTCACATATCGCAGCGGAACAATATATAATAGATAAATGAATATCATTTAAAACAAAAGAATTATATCTGTTATTACATTACATCACATCATATCATCAGAGTCAATAAACAACAATGGACAGTTATATAAACTTGTCCTCATACAGAATACACAGCGGAATAAATACTATCAGATACAAATACTACGTCTCGCCATCCAGCTTATCTCCAAGCTCCAGAATATCCAGAATATCCTGATAATATAACTCTAGGCTGCCCGTGTGGAAATTGGTGGGCACCCAGAGTTTAGAAGGGAACAATAAACTCCGAGTCAGTCATGGTGACTGGTGTGAGATCGTAAAACAGTTATTTATCTTTAAAATAAACAACAGAAAAACTTTAATGTCAATTCGCAATGCTTTTGGAAAATGAAACTACCATAAGACCTCCCACCACACACACAATGCAAACGCAGACTTGGAGGAGATTTCTTCTTATGTTAGTCAAAGATGCTTACTACGCAAAATCAAATCATTTTTGATATTATTATTAGTGCATAGTGGAAAATCATTTCGAAAGTAGAATATAAATCTTAGCCAGCATAGGTACCATTATATTATGCCTGCTATAGCTGCCTCCTGAGGAGACAGGTTATACAATTGAAATCGTAAAGGCTCGTATTGTTTCTTTGGATTTCCAACAAATGGTCAGGCTAAGGAACTTCCTATCCACGATGGGTACGTCCCTGGAATAGATGACCCGAGAACCTAACCGGATCTCTGCCAACACAAGGCCGGGTTACCTCTGCAAAAATAGGTAACTACTGACACGCGTATGCCATCCCCCGATCGTCACCGATCTTCCCGAGGATCCCCGATTCGCAACAACCACAAAGAAATAAATTTTGCAGCAACCACAGAGGTTAAGTATCTGGGCTCCATACCATGATACCACCTTTATCCAGAAGGAATGACATACACTAAGGGGCGCTACTCCCTAGAACCTTGCTGCATCCTTCCTGTTTCGACCATTTCCGGGGTGTGAGGCTCGATGAAGTCTCGTCCACAAAGCTACGCTTTCTACAAAAAGCCCTGCTTCGGGTCAAACAAAATGATCAACCTATGATCACAAAGATATAAGATCAAACAAATGATCATATCACAAATGATCAAACACTGATCATTTCACAGCAACACTCAGTATGCCACGTTACCAAATTGGGATATATCGCTGATAAATTTCAACTACATAACCTCTGAGCTCGTACGTCTCAGAGAAGGGTGTTAAGCTAAGAGAATAAATTCTCCGCCACCAACAGAAATGTATTTGAAAGAAATCAGCTTTATATCTCAAATTGTAACGTCAGACACACAATCCATACAAGTCTGTTCCGGGATCGAACAGAACCGAAGGCACTTCTCACGAAGCCCTTGCATTTCCGGATAATTTTCAATCACGTCAGGACTTCCCGTCACTAAGGGTGATAAAACCTCTAAACCGGAGATCAGCCGATGTAGAGTAACTCGACGGTAATCCTTCCGTTTTCAAAAATATCCGGTCTTCAACACCGGTCTTCAAATGCGATTCATAACGACGTATCACATATTCGGAATGGGTTATACGACCCCATGGTCCTTTCCCGGCTAACCCGAATAGTGAGCGATTATTCAAAAATAAGTGTGGCATTCAAATTCATCCAATTCACAACAAATACCTATCTAAAGGTAATTATTGATAGTCGGTTATTTAACTATCAATAAAGATGCGCACATCATCAGATTCCAAATAATTTTCCAAATTATTTAATTTCCAAAAATATCTTTACTAGATATAAAATTTCCACACTTAACCGTTTGAAAACAAATTTTCAAATATTCACTTTCCACATTTCATTTTATCCTTTAAAAGATAAAATCTCAAAACAGTTCATTTCATATTGGAAAAGCATTTCCATACTTATTTAATAATAAGTATTTCACAAATCATTTATTTTCAACATTTGAAAATATTCGATATACTTAAATCAATATTAAGTATATATCTCATTCTTTAAGGAAATCATTCTCTTTAAACACATTTATTTGAGTCAAAACGAATGTTACGTAAAACATCGTTACGACGACTCAAAATCACTAGTATAGGGATTCGAAATTAGATAGATATATAAATCCCAATACTACATAAAAACATTTCCTTTCGGAAATCATTTACTATAACAACAGTGTTATAGTCCATCATTTCCTTATTTTTCGAAACCGTCTATTTCAACAATAAATGTTGAAATATATGATTTCGGTAATTCACACGTTTTAAAACATCTTTTAAAACAATCACTTCATTTCAAATATCGCTTTCCCAAAACAAGTTCATTTTACTTAACAATATATTCACTGTCCAAAATCGTGGATATACTTCAATAACCAAATTTCAATCTTTTCTACACATTTATTTCAATAAAAATTCGCTATCCAAAATTGCGAATATATCTTCTTTAAAAATCTTCTATATTTAATTTCTCAAATCCCATTGATTTCGAATTTATAAAACAACGTTTATAAATTCTATTTCTATTTTATAACAACTTCGATTTAATAAATCTCCTTTTATTTACAAATTCGATCAATATTCCATTTAAAGGCAAAAATCCAATTTATAAGTTAATCTCTTATAAATCTTTTATGCTACCGTTTCATCCATTTTATAACTTCATACTTTATAAATCTATAAAATTCATATTTTAAAAATTTATAATTCTATAAATCTCATGTCTTTACAATTTATAATTCTATAAATCTCTAACACTTATAAACACTCGTTTTAAAATTCCAACA
Source organism: Allium fistulosum (assembly GCA_030737815.1). Lineage (NCBI taxonomy): Eukaryota > Viridiplantae > Streptophyta > Magnoliopsida > Asparagales > Amaryllidaceae > Allium > Allium fistulosum. The sequence goes on from CM060902.1 coordinate 1,393,427,532, forward strand.
CTTTAAATTGATAAATATCAATTCTGTACATCTTTTATATACATCATTTTTAGTAATTCAAAAGAAATCCAAACTTAAACTATTTTATAAATTACTTGGCTATTTATTTCAAAATCACCTTTCAGTTATATTTCACAATTTAAAATTTTCATAACTTTAAATTTATAACATTTATTTATTTAAAGTAAACCAATTCAAAGATTCAAATAAAACGTATACTTTCAAATAATCACTTTTAAAATCTCTTTTTAAAATTAAAATCGTTATTTTTAAACTTCAAAATTTGAATCCGATGATGCAACGCATCAATTAGTCAATCACAACAGTCAATATCATATATCAATATGATAACAGCATATATATCAATATCTGTAAATAAATAAATAAATACAGTTGAGGAATCCAGTTGGATCCCTCCAACCTGTTTCCCTGCATCCAAAGACGTCAGCACAATACCAATTCCGCTCCAGTACGGAATTATCGCGGTATATAGGTTTTTATAAATCCGCTTACTAACGGCGCAATAGGGTCTCATCCGCTATACGAGGCGGGAAATCAATCAATCCAATATATACATATGCCAATATGTATATATTGCTATATATAGATATATATCCTACTATATCTAATATCACATCCAAACAGTCAATCATCAATCAATAAATGTAAATAATTCCACATTCAAATTTGAGTGAGAAGATCTCACCTTGATTTCAATTAACAGTCGTAGCGGTTTATCTCGGATAAAATTAAACAGACGTTTAATTTTACCCAAAATTTTCATTGACTCCAATCGACTCCAAATTAGTTGCACTGCGTAGAGCTTGTCGAGACGATTCCAACGCACTTTGTTTCGTATTTTTCTGATAACGTATGACAAAGATATCAATTTTTAAAGTTTACACCTTTATAATTACAAAACAATTAACTTTTATTTTTATTTTTAATCTCACTGAATCTGGGCCGTTGATTCCTGTTTGATGAAATCCAGGCTGTGGCCCCTTTCTTCCATCTCACGCGCGAAGACACCCAGTTTGAAATGAACGAAGACGAACCCATTGCCGTTCCATTAGGGTTACATGCCGCTCCACCATACGACGTCGAGGAGATGATCGACGACTCTCATTTGGAAGCCCTTCGTGGCCCCTACCCTCGACCAGAACAGAACGGAGCTCGGCGCCACCATGGTGGTGGAAAACGTGCATGAAAATGTGATGAACGCGAGCACGTAACTCCGTCTATGGTCGACGATAACTCATCATTGCCGTATGAAATCGAAGATCACCCTTTGCTCTTTCATTTATCAGTTGGAAGTTTCTGCAAATTCTTCACGGATCAAGAGATTTTGAGGGGAGAAAAAAGATGTATTTCGGCCATTGATTCTGAAGGTGGCGGCAGCTGAAGATAGAATTAGGGTTTGGGTTTTTCTTTGCAAAGGAAAAGGTTGAGGGGCTTATATAGAAAAAACGACGAACACTATTCACTCCGGATTTTCCGAACTCCAAATCGAGCGTGCCGGCTGACGTTCGTAAGGTTTACCCCGCGTTCCGAACGCAATGGAACGTGTTTCGGGAGCTAATTCGGTCATCTGTGCGAGATACGGAGAAAAACGATCAATTTAAATTAAACCGATTTAAATCGATTTCGAGGCGTTTTAATTTGTACCGGACAAACGGTAAATCCAAAAATTACGAAATTTGAAATCTTACAATAATATCACATTACGGATCCGATGAAACTGGTTTCGTCGAAATCCGAGACCGTTTGAAAAATGACTATTTTTAACTCGACGATTTAAAATTAAAACGATATCGATGCATTTCGAGTTGCCACGGTCAATCGACAATCCCGATTGCTACGAAAATTGAAATCCGATAATAACTAACTATTACGGATCCAATGAAACTGGTCTCATTCAATTCTGAGACTGTTCGAAAATTGGCTATTTTTACAGTCGATAATTAAATATTAAAATATTCAATTTTCACAGATTAACTCCAAATTCAATTTTAAGAGTTCTAAAATATTTCTATAACTCCAGTATGATTAAATAAAATTTCCAAAATCAATTTCAATCATTTTAAACTCGATTTTCAATTATCTCTGGAATTTCACTATTTAATTTATCGATTTAATTATCAAATTAAATCCAATATTCGAAAAATAAATCATTCGACTTCTAAATTCCATTTATTAATATTTAAAATCAATTAAATATTCAAATTTTAATTATCAAAAATTCTGGGTCGTTACACCTTTGATGGCTTGAGTGACATTATGATAACTTCCGAAGAGGTTTTCGGGGATAGCAATCAAAAAGCGACTTCTCCCGTTGTCGAGGCGACTTCTACCCTTAAACAAACCCAGATGCCTACTACGCCAATCGTCTCTGTTTCCACACTAAAGCGTGGTCTGTAATTTGACGCATGTAGTTTGCACGCCACACACACTTAGGACTTTTCAGTACTTAAAAGCATTTATCCTCTTTTTCCTGGAAATTTCTAAACTCTACCCTTCTTCTGCTTTCAGGTTCTCCAATGGGACGTACAGGTTCATATTATGACTCATTCAAGTACCGTGGAGGCCGCGGCACCTATGACTTTAGGAAGTACCTTGATACCCCAAAAGAAACAGATGAAGAGAGGGCTCGAAGGAAAGCCCAGGAGAAGCGGGATTACGATCAGTGGCAAAGAAGGAAAGATGCCGAGCGATATGACTCTTCGCATAGGAGTGACTACTCTCATAAGCGGAAGTCTTACGATGATAAGGGAAAAACTCAGATTGCCGATGAACCGAGCAAACGATCTAAACCGATTGACGCGTCTGAAATTTCTGAAAAGACTGACGCTCCCATTCCTTCTGATATTCTGGCTAGCTCTCCTCCTCTGAAGAAATCTGACATTCAGATTATCATTAACAGACCGCAATATCAAGTCAAGGACGGCCCCCCAACACTTCAGAGCCGTTTCCCGAATTGGTGCCTAAAAGGGGTACGCTTTGACTTGGACATAGTTCCGATCGATAAGTCTGACATGCTTAGCAGTCTTGACGCAGTCAGGCTTAATATCGAGAGGATGTCGCAGTGGCAGAAGCTGGTCGATGAACTCCAAAGGGTTAATCGTGCAAACCTTGAGGTAATGCTGACTATGGAAAACGACAAGGCGGAGTGGGACAAAGTTTGCAAACAGCATAATCTCGAGATGACAAATATTGCTGATGGTTATGCAAAACTTGAGTCCGAGGTTAAAAAACTTAAGGAAGATCTTGCCTCTTCTTCTGCATCTCATATCCAAAAAGAAGAGGTCTTTCAAAAACAAGTGCGGGATGCCCATGCTGCACAGAGAGATGTTGAAATGAAGCTCGCCGCTGAACAGCATATTACTGAGAAATACCGCACAGAAAACACCGATTTGCGGGAAAAGGTCACCTCTCAGAACGTAGAGATTGAGTTACTAAAGTCTCGACTTGCTAAAGTTGAGGCAGAGCGTGATGAGGCTACCGCTGGCCGGGTTGCTGCCGTTGCCGAAAAGGAAGCGGCTGAGCAATCACATGAGGCGACGAAAGCAGACGTCAGCTCTACCTTATTTGACTTTTATTTACACAGCGTTCTGGGTCGTGGGAGCCTCTCTTTTCTTGGTCCCGATTATGAAATTACATTGGCTGAAGTGTGGGAAGTCGCGATGGATATGCTTGGCGGGGCTGGTTATAATGAGCTGGAACTTGAAGAGCGCTATCTCAATGATGAGGATCGCGCCGCTCTTGTTAAGGGGAAGGAGCTACTTGCCAAAGTACGAGCTGAAACAGCGGGAGAAGAGCCTCCAAAAGAAGAAGCTCCTTTAACTGCCCCCGTTCAAACTTCCACTTCAGCCGACGTTAATATTATAGATTCCAGCCCTCATTCTCTACATTTAGCTAAAGTTGCCCAGGAGACTGTAACTACTCCTACTGAAGATGAGGCACTGGATGATATTGAAGCCGAGAAGTTCGAGGTGGATCTTGTAAAGCCAACTCCTCCAGGTACTCTTGGTGTCATCTCGGGTCTAATGAACCAGTCATTTGACTTAGCCGAATTCGATGACCTTCTTACTTGTTACTTAAACTTTGATGAACCGATGCCTTCTTTATTTTCGGGGGATGCTGATTTTAACTTCTTTTCTTCTACAGCGGAGGCACCAAGCACTACACAAGCTTTCACTCCTTCGATTGCCGTTCCTCTGTCTTCCCAAATTACTCCTCCCTCTGCTTCCCAACCGGGATCACAGGCAGAGAAAATCGAAGCTCTTCAAGGCTTGGATGATCCGGCTGCTTCTCAGGAACAGAAGGCGGAGGATTTTGAAGACATCGAGAAGACCCCGGAGCGGTCTCTTGACGACGATACGAAGCTTTCAACACTGCTGACTACTCCGGGGAGTGAATCTTCTTCAAAGAGGAAGGGGAAGCGCGCTGTGAGGAAAAAGAAAAAGACTTCCACTGAAGAGGAAGCAGTAGTTGATCCGGCTGTACCGCTTTCTCCTTCTGCCTCTGCCCGTTCACAACGGCTTCAAAAGCTAATCATTAGGCCAGGAAAGAGCTCCAAGGGTGGTGAGAAGAAGGAATAATCAAGCTGGATTTTCTACTTATTATTTTTGCTCTTTGCATGTATTGACCGGGGATTGTGCGGGTACCGGTCCCCGCTTTTGCTTTTTGAGATATCTGCACATGTAAAGAATTTTCATAGTACTAAATAAAACAATTATTTTACTTGTACAAGCTCTTGTGTATGTGAGAATGATCTATCTTTTATTTTAAGTGTAGAACAAACGATTCTTCTTACTTGTGCACACTTTTTGTCTGCGTTTGAGAATGCATTTATTCCACATCTGTTTTCCGTGATACTGCAACGAACTTGCGGCATGTTGCTTTTATTAATATAATTAAATTGTATGGTATTGCCCCCATGCCGTAAGTGCATTGCAATATTCCTAGCTCTTTTTTTTTAAGACTAATACTCTTACTTCAGAGGACAATTATTCCGCTTTTAATAGAGTATATCCAGTCTTTAGAAGAATTTTTATTTTCTCTTTCTGAAGAACGCTTCAACTTTCGGGGATACCCACTTTTATTTATTAAGAAGTGAATTTCCCTATGAAGTGAAATGAACTTTTTCTGAAAGAAATTTGTAGCCTTTTTCAACCCCCTTTTTTTTTTAGGAGGAACTTTTCTAGATGAACAAGTTAGTCCTTCCTTCCTTTGGGAGTTGAACTGTGCTTCTGGACGATGCTTTTTGTTCAAGCATTTTATTTTGGGACATGCCTCCGGAGAGGGCTCCTCTTAAAGAGTTGTGCCTCCGAAGAGGTCTTGTGCCTTCGAAAAGGGCTTGTGCCTCCGAGGAGGGCTTGTGCCTCCGAAGAGGGCTTGCGGTGCCTTGGGAAAGGGCTTTTGCCTCCGAAGAGGTCATGTGCCTCCGAAGAGGGCTTGTGGTGCCTTGGGAAAGGGCTTTTGCCTCCGAAGAGGTCATGTGCCTCCGAAGAGGGCTTGCGGTGCCTTGGGAAAGGGCTTTTGCCTCCGAAGAGGTCATGTGCCTCCGAAGAGGGCTTGTGCCTCCGAAGAGGGCTTTTGAGTGCCTGGGAGTTACTTTCTCATGGTCGGATGGGTTCGCGGGGCAGGCGTAAGTTGCTTGATTGGATCTTTGTTTGTACAAACGACCGCAATCAATTAACAAGATGCCCCTTCGGTTGTCCCACCGATCTTTTTGGTTGAGGAAAGTACTCCCATTTATTGGTGTGCCTCGTTAGAGGGCTTTGGTAGGTTGGCAAGTTTCTCTCATCATCTGCCTGTTAGCGCTCTCTTATTATCGTTCCCAAGCACATCTTCTTCTTTTCCTCTTACAAGTAAATTGCTTTATCCGAAGAAGTGGACTTCACTGTTGGATGACTTTACGAGACAAACGCAAGTTATCTAGTTGGATGTCTATTCATAACGGCAATCTCAACTAGTGAACAAAGGTTTGTCACAGTGGAGTCGCCAACTTTTTATGTGAAGTTTTCCTTGCTTGGGATTTGAATTTGGACAAAATTTTTGTGGCTTGGTTTTCGTGTAATAGCTGATTTATGGAAGTTGCTTAGCTTTGTGATGAGCAAGCCTTGTTATAATGTCCTGCAATTTTGAATTGATATTTTAGCGATACATTTAAAGTATTTACATATCAAAATAAAACAGGCATCATGAAATAGTAAAGGACACAAGATTTATAGTGGTTCGGCCAAAAATCGGGCCTACGTCCACTTTATAGCTTTCATTCATTTACACTGATTTACAATGTTTCACAATACAACTGATACATTCATCATCATTTTACAATTTCGAGCTGAGCTCTTTTCAGGTAAAGTAAGGACGCAAATGGTTGCTGTTCCAGGCCCTTGGAATCGGATCTCCTTCAACAGTTATGAGTTTGAAAGTGCCATCGAGAAGTTTAGTGCCTATGACATATGGTCCTTCCCAGTTTGGCCCAAACACACCAGTTGCTGTCATGATCCTTTTCAAAACCAAGTCTCCGACTTCAAAGCTGCGTTGGCGAACTTTGGAATTGAAATACCTGGCTATTCTCTGCTGATGAGCTGAAACTCTGAGCCTAGCTTCCTCTCTTTTCTCATCAAGAAAATCAAGCGCTTCAAGTTGCAGTTTTTCATTTTCGATTTCATTGAAATGAACTCTTCTATGTGAAGGAACCTCTACTTCTACTGGAATCATTGCCTCAGATCTGTATGCCAGTGAAAATGGAGTGTGCCCAGTCGCAGTTTTGTGAGTCGTTCTGTATGCCCATAGTGCTAATGGAAGCTTATCAACCCAACCACCTTTTGCTTTTTCAAGTTGCTTTTTGATAGTTGACTTGATGATCTTGTTAACTGCTTCCACTTGCCCATTTGCCTGCGGATGAGCCACTGCTGAGAAGCTTTTTCGAATTCTGAACCGTTTGCAAAAATCCTGGAATTCTTCACTTTCAAATTGAGTGCCATTGTCGGTGATTATCTTCTGTGGCACACCATATCTGCAAATGATATTCTTCGTTACGAAATTTATCATCTTTTTAGAAGTGATGGTGGCCAAAGGTTCAGCTTCAGCCCACTTGGTGAAATAATCAACGGCAACAATAGCATATTTAATTCCTGATTTGGCGATCGGTAATGGTCCAATTAGGTCTATCCCCCAAATGGCAAATGGCCATGGACTGACCATTTGTGTGAGTTCAGTGGAGGGTGCTCTTGGGATTTTTGCAAATCGTTGGCATCTGTCACATTTCCTGGAAAAAGTTGCAGCATCTCGATTGATATCTGGCCAGAAGTATCCATATCGGAGAATTTTCTTTGCAAGTGTTTGACCACCTGAATGGTCTCCACATTCTCCTCCATGCACCTCTGTTAAGATTGTCTTGGCTTCTTCTTTAGTTACACATCGGAGTAGTGGGGTTGAAAATCCCCGCCTGTATAATCGGCCATCTTGAATTATATACCTTGATGCTTTTCTTAATAATTTCTGACGTTCCTTAGAACTCTCTGGCAGGGAACCACTGAGTAAGTATTCTTTGATTGGAGCCATCCATGATTCATGCTCTTGAGACGTAGTCATAATCCAATCAATATCCATTTCATCAATGCTTGGAGCTGACAGAACTTCTACAGGAACTAATCCCAGCAATTGAGCTTCTCCGGAACTTGAGTACTTTACTAAAGAATCCGCCTTCATATTTTCCTCTCGGGGTATGTGGCTTATTGAGTAGTGATCTAAATCATTGAGGAGTTCAGAAGTTTTTGTCAAATATGCAGGCAAATTCCCTCCTTTGGCTTGAAATTCCTTCTTCACCTGGCAGACAATAAGCTGAGAATCACTGAAAATCTGTATCACTTTGATATTCAATTCCTTGGCGATCTTCAACCCGGCAATAAGGGCTTCATATTCTGCTTCATTGTTTGTCGAAGGAAACTCCAGCCTCAATGCATAACATAGTGATCGTCCTTCGGGAGTTTCAAGCACAATCCCTGCCCCAGAACAATAATCGTTTCTTGAGCCATCAACATACAACTTCCACTGTATCGGAATGCAGTCAGTGGTTTCTTCCTTACTGTCACCTTTGTCAGTGGACTCTGCAATGAAATCTGCTAAAGCTTGTCCGTTAATTGCTCTTCGGGGATGGTAAGTGATGTCATATTGGCTGAGTTCTATGTTCCACTTCAAGAGACGACCCGAGGTTTCAGGACGATACAGAACTTGCTTCAAAGGCTGATCAGTCAGGACCTTGATAGGATGAGATTGAAAATAAGGCCTCAACTTTCTGGAAGCGATTAGCAGACAATAAGCAAGTTTTTCTATCTTTGAATAATTCATTTCAGCCCCAGCGAACCGTTTGCTGATGTAGTAAACCGGACGTTGTATTTTCATATCTTCTCGTACAAGTGCTGCACTTAAAGCATGGGATGAAATTGCTAAATAGATGAAGAGGTCTTCACCATCAATAGGCTTGGAAAGGACCGGAGGAGTTCTCATATGATGAATCAGTTGATCGAAAGCATTCTGACATTCAGGAGTCCATTCGAAATTTTTCTTTCCTTTCTTTAGAGCATCAAAGAAAGGAATGCATTTGTCTGTGGCCTTGGAAATGAAGCGACTAAGAGCGGCAACCTTTCCATTGAGACTTTGCAGTTCTTTCTTTGTTTTAGGGGCTTTAACTTCTCTTAGAGCTGTGATTTGAGCAGGATTGGCCTCGATGCCCCTAGCGCTTACGATGAAACCCAGGAATTTTCCAGACTCTACTCCGAATGAACATTTTAATGGATTGAGCTTCATTCCGTACTTCCGAAGAATTGAGAACATTTCTGCCAGGTGGTCCATGTGGTTTACTGCTTTCTTTGACTTTACTAACATATCATCAACATAGACTTCCATCGTTTTGCCAATCTGAGGTTTGAACATAGCGTTGACAAGTCTTTGGTATGTTGCCCCAGCATTCTTTAAACCGAATGGCATGACTTTGTAACAGTAGAGTCCCACATCTGTAATAAAGCTTGTGTCCTCCTGATCCGGTTCATTCATCATAATCTGATTGTATCCAGAATAGGCATCCATAAAAGATAACAACTCATGTCCAGCTGTCCCATCTACTAGTTGATCGATTCTAGGTAACGGGAAGCAGTCTTTGGGGCAAGCTTTGTTCAGATCAGAGAAATCAATGCACACTCTCCACTTTCCATTTGCCTTCTTAACCAGTACTGGATTTGAAACCCAATTTGGATAAGTGGATTCTTTGATGAAATTATTCTCTAAGAGACGATCTACCTCTTCCTTTAAAGCTGCTGACCTTTCTGGACCTTGAGTTCTTCTTTTCTGTTTTACGGGTGTGAATTTCGGATCGACATTCAGGGTGTGGACAGCAATTGTTGGAGAGATTCCGCACATATCACCATGACACCAGGCGAACACATCCAGATTGGCTTTTAAGAATGATATCAGTGTGTTTTGAACTGTTATACTCAACTGTGAACCCACATTGAGTACTTTATTTGGATCTTTCGGGTCTACAGATATTGGTACCGTTACCTCCACGGGTAGCACTCTATTCTCCCCTGTACTGGCTTTCCTGGGATCCATTTCTTTTCTTGCATTGCTGTGTTCACCAGTACAGGGGCCGCTCCGTAGTTGCTACAGGGTCGGTTCCTTGATGCGGAGCGGAGCTGCCGCATCTTTCCCCATTTCTTTTCTCCTGGCCTCTCGGAGTTCCACAAGATAACATTCTCGTCCTGCGTTTTGATCCCCTTTAATAACAGCAATCCCATTATCAGTAGGGAATTTCATTGTCAAGCACCAAGGAGCGAGGACGGCCCTGAAAGCAGCAAGAGTAGGCCGGCCCAAGAAAGCGTTATAGGCGGAGAATCCATCCAAAATTACAAAAGTTTGCTTCCGAACCAATTTCTTGGGTCCTTCGCCCATTTCCACAAACAAGTCCACTGTTCCAATCGGCTGTTTCAGCTCTCCTGTAAATCCGGCGATCTTGTGTGAAGAAGCATGTACATCAGTCATCGGAATTTTCATTTGATCAAATGTCCTTTTAAAGAGGATGTTGCATGAGGCACCACTATCAACTAACACTCTTCTGACAATAGCCGGCCCAATACCGACAGAGACAACCATAGGGTCCTCAGTAGGAGCTTCCACATTGACAGAATCCCTGGCTCTGAACATAATATCATCATGGAAAGTTTTTTGCTGCTTTAGAGGTGAAGCATCTTCCAGGATTAAGACACTTTCTTCGGTTGGTGCATACTTCAAAGCTTTTGCATACCTTTCCATTTCACCCCAACTTCTGCCAGCCGGGTGAGGTCCCCCTGTGATTACATTAATAACAGGTCTTTCCTTTCCAGCAGGCCTTTCTCCTGAATCAGATGAATTAGTTGGAGGTAACTGCCCTTGGCTGGATGAAGATGGGTCCTTTCTATTCCTCTTGACGTATTGCTGCAACTTATTCTCTCTTAGCAATTCTTCAATCAGACTTTTCAAATGGCGGCACTCATTGGTATCATGCCCTGGTTGGTTGTGAAACTTGCAAAATCTTCCGCTTTGAACATCATTCTTCCCAACTTTCACGGCCGGTGGTTTTGGAAATTCAACAGCATCCTTAGTGGCGATGAAGATATTTTCCGGGGTATCGGTCAGAGGAGTAAAGTCTGATGGTTTAAGGAAACGGGGTTTTTTGAAGTCTTTCTGCCTTTTCCCACCATTACTTTCCCTTTTCTGATCTGCCGGTTCTTTCTTGCTTTGAGTAGTAACATTATTCTCTACCACTGTTGTCACAACTTTAGCTGGTGCGGAAAGATTCTCTAGGCGTATAAATTCGTCAGCTTTTTTGTAGAACTTCTCAAGCGAATTTGGTTCCTTCATTTTTAGCCATTTTCCAAATTCGCTCGATTTGTCAATAGCACGCATCAAATAGGTCAAAATCATTCGTGGCTCTGCATTATCGACTTCTGCCAGAGCTAAGTTGAAACGGTTCAAGAATGACTTAATAGGCTCTCCCGGATTCTGTTCAAGACTGGACAGTGACATTATATCTTTTACCTTTGAAGCGTATAGCCTGAATTGCTCTTTGAATTTTCGGGTGAGATCGGAAAACTGATCTACAGATCGGACTGGAAGCTTGGTAAACCAGAGAAGCGCCACCCCTTCTAAATAGACTGGGAAATATCGGCACTTTATCTCGTCGGTTGCCCTTGCGCCGGTCATATGCCAATCGTATTTATACAAGAACTGATTTGGATCACTTGTCCCCCGATAAGCAGGAATAGTGGGGGGAACAAACTTTCTAGGAAATTCAGCTTTCAGAATCTTTTCGGTAAACGGAGTTCTACTTGGTGCGAATCCCCATTCGCTTTCGTCTTCATCTCTTTGCATGCTCTCTTTCATTATTTGCTTGATCATACCAGAGAGATATTCCTCATTGTTCAGAGATTTCGCAGAGTAGGCCTCAGCCATCTTTTCAGGAGTTTGTCCAGGTAAATGCTCATGAAGAACTGGTGACGGCCTAGATCCTTCGGCCTGGAGGGGTGCCCCTTCGGCAGCACCTGATCCCCCGTGAGGAATATTTCTTCCCTCGGAATTGGGAGCAGCATTAGCAAAGTTTCCCTCATTATTTACTGGTCTTTGACTTGTACCAAATAGAGCATTCAGCCTTTCCATCATCAGGTTATTCTGAGTTTCAATCTTCTGGTATAGTCCGGATACAGCAGCATCTAACTCCTGTCGCGTAACACCGATGCTCGGAGCTGCTTGATTTGGAGAGAGAGAAGTGGCAGTATTGTCACGGTCATCATCAGTTCTGACAGACTTTCGTTTCCTTCCGGGAGCCATTATGTCTGATAAACTTCTGATTTTGTGGGAAATTCTTTCAGCAAACTTTTGAGAAGCAATGGTGAGTGGCAGCCTGAGTTAGTTTCTCAGTGGAAGCACCAAAATGTTAACGTTAAAATGTGAACGCCAACACCTGGTGTGTGTAGTGAGATCGTGAAAGCACCACCCGTGTAACGGGAACAGAAATCAAGCAGGAAAATAGCAGAAATGCAGTAAAAGACAGCAATTTATAGTGGTTCGGCTTGAGATTTAGCCTACATCCACTTTGAATCTCTTTATTATTGAATCTGGTTACAAATTGATACAAATCTCCTATGAAAACAGTACAACTCGATCACAAGAAACAATCTTGACTACTAGCTCAATCTTCGGCGATGAAACCCGATGAATCCATGTTGGATGTTAGGAATTTCTCTCGAAGTTTGTTGTAGTGTCTTTAATGTTTGAAGGATCCTTGTTTGCTGAATGATTGGAGAGTTCGATAGAGTAACAGCGCTTTAGAATGAATTGCCAAAAAGTCCCCTTCATGTTGGAAGTGGTGGGGTATTTATAGGAGCTGATCTGGACTCAGGAAATTTCTCTAAGTCCTTAAGTCGTAGCCGACTTATGGTAGATCGGTGACGAGTTAAGGAATAGGGTTAGGTCGGTGGCGAGTTAAGGAATAGGGTTAGGTCGGCGGCGAGTCAAGGGATGGTTGTTGCCGACCCATCCTGTGGCTGTCTTTGACAAGTATTAAGTCGTAGCCGACTTACCAGACCTTGAATCGTAAGACCTTAACTCGCAGCCTTTAAGTTGTAATCCCACTAAGTCGTAATCCGTTAGGTCAGAACCCTCCTGAGTCGGAGCATTTCATAACTCGGAATCTTCCTTAGGTCGTAGCCTTTAGGTCGCAACACTACTAGGTCGGCAATCTGTTAACTCGGCAGGCCTTGCTAACTCACAATTTGCTAGGTCGGTAGGCTTCTTTAAGTCAGCATGCACCTTAAGTCAGCAAGCACCTTAAGTCGGCAAGCACCTTAAGTCGGCAAGCACCTTAAGTCGGCAAGCACCTTAAGTCGGCAAGCATCTCTTAGGTCAGTAACCTACTTTAACTCGGAGCCCGTTAAGTCGTGACCATTAAGTCGCAAGTAAAAGAGGATTAACAAATGTTGAGTAATCATAGGGTCATATTTATTAAAAGCGTTACTTTAATAATGTGGATTAATTGAGAAATTAATACTAGAAGCATGTAAAGTAATAACTAAAAGGGAAATACGTTATAAATTGATTTTACCTAAATTTAAGTGTAAGTTAAAGATTGAATTTGGAACTTATCCATTTAATTTGAAACTTATTAGGATAAAATGGGATTCAATTTATAATGAGGGTTTATTTTAAGAAATCGAAATAAATTCTTTAATGAGAGAATTAAGCTACTTTAAACTGATGGGAATTTGTTTAAAGAATTACAAATTAATAAGTAAATCAAGAGGGTAAAATTTATGAATTATAGAATTTGAACCTTTAATAGTGAGTTAATTTATTTAGATTATAATAGTTGAATTTATTGCAAACGAATGAACTCAAATATGTAATTATTACTGTAATTTAAAATTTTAGTTGAAAACGGGAAATATTTATGTGATAATTTTAAATCCAATGGTACGCCCTTCTATTTGGAATTATGAATGAAATAATTATGGGTAAATTCAATTTAATAGAAATTTTGGGAACTAAAATTTATAATTTTGAATAAAATGAAAATTTAAGATAGGGCATTTCAATTCAATTGATAAATTATTTTCTCTAGATCGACGTTTAAATTTTGTTTAAATAATTGCAAATGATTGAGAAGTATAAAGGTGATAGATTGTCAATTCTATAATTGAAAGAAACAATACGTGACTTGTACGGTTTTAGTTGTAGAACCTATCATTCACTTATGGTGGCTCCCCACTGTTTGGATGGTAGCTATAGTAGGCATAAGTGCGAAATGCCTATGTTGGCTAAGATTTATATTATACTTTCGAAATGTTTCCTACACTATGCACTAATAATAATATCAAAAATGATTTGATTTTTCGTAGTAAGCATCTTTGACTATCATAAGAAGAAATCTCCTCCAATTCTGCGTTTGCATTGTGTGTGTGGCGGGAGGTCTTATGGTAGTTTCATTTTCCAAAAGCATTGCGAATTGATTTTAAAATATTCCTTTGTTATCTTTTAAAGATAAACTGTTTTACGATCTCACACCAGTCACCATGACTGACTCGGAGTTTATTGTTTCCCTTCTAAACTCTGGGTGCCCACAAATTTCCACACGGGCAGTCTAGAGTTATGTTATCAGGATATTCTGGATATCCTGGAGCTTTGGAAGCAAGCTGGATGGCGAGACGTAGTATTTGTATCTGACATTATTTATTCCGCTGTGTATTCTGTATGAGGACAAGTTTATATAACTGTCCATTGTTGTATTGAGTTGTATATTGACTCTGATAGATGTATGAATAAACTGATATAGTTCTTTGTTTTAAAAGACTATTGATTATCTATTATATATTGTTCCGCTGCGATATGTGAGATTCTGATATTGTTTTTGTTTCTGATGTTGTTCTGTTGTTCTTCTTCCTTCTTCTTCTTCTATTTTCTTCTTCTTTTCTTTCTTCTTCTGCTTTCTTTTTCTTCTACTTTTTCTTGTTCTTAAAACCCCTCAGGGTTCGTATTTCCATGCCTCTTGAGTTAATCAATGGAGATTAGTGTTTAATCAAGAAGTACAGATTTGCGGGTCTTGACAGTTGGTATCAGAGCATATGGTTAAGCGACAACCCTGCTCTGTTGGGTGTTACTTATTAGAGATAGAGTCAGTAGTACTCTAGAATGAGTTTGAGTGTAATAATAGATACGAGCGCGTATTTGTTAGTTAATATAAAAATTGTTTTATATTGTGATGATTGGTTTATTGAGTGGTATATGAACCTTCGTCGGCACAGTCTGCAAAACTGGATCGAAGGGGTTTCTAAACATTTGAATAGAACAATTCGGCACAATATTGTTTTGAATAGGGTGAATGAGATAATTTTGCCCAAAGCTACTTTGTATAGAAAAGAAACGATTTTCTATGAATTACTATAGTATATGGTTGCATGGTTGTTAGGAAGTAATAACATTGAAATGTTATCATTGTTATATTGAAATTAAATAAAAAATTGAAATCATAACTCCAAAGTTAAGAAATTAATTCACATACAAATGAAATTTAAGAATGTAAATTATAAATGTGAATTGTAATTTGAAACGGAATTCCAGAGAAGTATTTGGAAATGTTTTGAAATTTTTTTTTTAAAATTTTGGAGATTTGGAAAGTTTAATTCCTTTTTGGTTTGAAAATGATTTTTCAAAGGATTTGATATTGTCGAAAATTGTTTTAGAGAGATGAAAGCTCTAAACTCTTTTAGGTTGCTGGAAAATAATTCCGATGATGATCATGACATCACCGGTGTTCATTTTCGGGTTTCCAAAAGAGGAATTGCTGCCAAATTGTTTTAAATAAAAGTTGTTTGAAAAATTTGGGTTTTGTTTTGGAAATTCAAAGGATAATTTGAATTTTTTTCAAAATGGCTTTGAAATGTTGGTAAACTCTGGAATGCTATATAAAGATATTTGTGAAAACGAAAGGATTACTTAAAGAAAATTTATTAAGTTGAAAATAAATTTGGAGTAGTAACAAATAAATTGGAATTGAATATTGAATTATGGAAGTAAATTGTGAATGAATAAATAAATTTACAATTGTGATTTAATGAAAGTGAAATTGAAAGTTGAGATTCATTTCGAATTTGTAAGCAATAGAATTGAATTCAATAATTATAAAAGAAAGGTAAATTGAATTCGAATTGGAAATCCAGTTTAAATGTAAGTAGATTTAACCGAAGTGGTAAATTGAAAATAAATATAATGTGTGTAACGACCCGGTATTTTGGACCATTCGCATCCATTATAAGTGTATAGGTAGACACTCATGCCGGAGTTGAATTGCTCAAAATACCGCGTTGTAAATAAAATTTGGCAAAACTCAGCATATACAGTAAATAAATAATTACAGATCACAGACACAGAGTAATATAACAATAATGCAGCGGAAACAAAAGGGATAGCAGTTCATGAAGCTACTATATATATAACAGAGTTAAACAAGATACAACAGAAGTCTCGAATACAATAGATGTCTCAATACAATAATCAAATACAAGATCTGAGTACATCACTGGAATCAACTAAATAACTGAAAGCCGGATCGATAGATAGCTGGATCTCCAAGCAAAGCTCCAACTCCAAGGTGAGTCTCAAATGCTGTATCACTCAGTCTGACCCGAGCGTAAAGCAAAACACAAAACACTCGAGTCAAGATTAACATTCTTATATTCAATAAATCCAACTCAAGTGAAATATCAACTGAAATACAAGTAACTTAAAGGATGTTTGGGATAACCATCCTCTAAGGGTCCGTTAAACTATTTACTATGTAGTAATATTCGCTATTTTAATAGTGTCTAAATAAGTAAAGTATAATCATATCGGAAAATAGCGTTAAGGGGATGGAGAACCTTAACGCGGTCGGATCTTAAAATCATAATCGTAGTAAAGCTCGGTATGGTAGGTGACACGGCACAACTAGGCAATGCCAGGGTAGATATACCAATTACGCACACGGACTGATGGATACGCATAGCAGCCACTACCGTTCCACCTCGGACAACACTCCCAAATCGGAGGATGGCCATCTAGTCAAATCACAAGTAAGAGTATAATATCGAAGAAATGCGTCCGAGAAGAGGTGCTACCTCACTGGTCCGAGATCGCTCCTGTTTTAGCCACCTTATGCCAACTCACGGGAGTTCGGTCCACGTAACATACCTTAAGAACGCCGCCACCATCCTACTTCATTCTGGAATCTCCACCGCGTACACGGTTGTCAAAGTGGTTTTCGGTATCGATAGAGAGTATGTCCATATCCGATCCCGGTCTCTTTGCCAGCCAATCGTTATTATAACACCGTGGTCATTTCAAAATAGTTTATACTTCAAAACCAAAATATCATTATCATTTCAAAACCCAATTTACTACGATATCATTTCACTTCATATATATCCATTTTCAAAATCATATTACTTCCCAAAGTTATAATGTTTTCAAAATCATAGTCTGGAAATCATAGTATTTTGGAAATCTGTGACGACCCGCCCTTCTCAGCCCTCGAAAATCGACACAAAATACTCAACAGTATAATATGCCGACGATCGAACGCCGGAAAAGACAGATTGTAGGAAAAGAAAGAAGGTAGAAGGAGAAGAAGAACTAAACAAAATCAGAACCTCACAATCGCAGCGGATAAAATATAATATATAGAACAGATCTTTACACCAATCAAAACTATATCTGTTTATATACAATACATCATCATCAGAGTATATCAATACAACCAACCATAGCCAGTCAACAATCCCAACAATCACAGCAGCGGAATAATACAAGTACGAGAAATACGTCTCGGTCTCCAGCTCCTCTCCTGAGCTCCATAGCAACCTATCCTGAAATATACTCGGTCTGACCCGAGCATTATAATAAAATAACACCCGAGTCAGTCTGGAATA
This sequence comes from Allium fistulosum, assembly GCA_030737815.1. Classification (NCBI taxonomy): domain Eukaryota; kingdom Viridiplantae; phylum Streptophyta; class Magnoliopsida; order Asparagales; family Amaryllidaceae; genus Allium; species Allium fistulosum. The sequence continues at coordinate 1,393,445,036 of CM060902.1, forward strand.
CCAGCGCATCATAAATACATCCAAACTGATTATTAAAGTTCAAAAATCCTTTGAAAACAAAAGCATCTCGTAAGACCACGCCACAAATAAACATGTCGGGTTTTTACCTTACGATAGCTAAAACACTTTTTATAAAAATCCTCTGATATTATAATAGTGTCTATTTACAAATATTTATTCAAATAGCTGAAATTGTTACATGATTAAATTCCAGCATACTAGGTATACAAACAAAACGCGTACAAGGCACGTAGGGAAAATGGATTTCCAACGAATGACTAGGCACTGGGGTACCACCTGTCACAGTACGTGGCCTAGATCACAGTACCGAGGAGTACGCCCGCTCCCCTGCAACACAAAGCCGGAATCATCCCTTACTGGATAATTCCAAGTAAAATCACCCCACGGTTGTGATCAGCAACCGCACCACTAAGCCGAAATAAAAAGGGACATCTAGACAGGGATGACCTTACTCTCAAGTGGGGGCTACCCACGAAGCCTTGCTGCATAACCCCTGATTTTCAGTCATTCCCGGTTGATGAGGCTCGAGGCTAAACGATACCTTTATAGCACAAATCCCTTAGAATGCCCATCGTCCACCTGACGATGTCACGAAAGCATTCGTCCATATAAGTCCGTCCCGGGTCCGAACGGAACCGAAGGCACTATTCCTACTACATCCATTTTGGAAATATCCTCAGGATTAGTAGCGACTAGCCCTTGCTCTTCACTGCTCCATCTTCGACTCCGAACACGTTACACGAAACGTACAAACCGGATCGAAGTGGTATTCGAGAAATAAATCTCGATCCCGGTCTCTTCGAAACGATCAGCGCATTTGACCAATATTGATAGTCGGTGATTTAACTATCAATTCACATTCACAAGCATCCATAAGCATCCATCACACAATAAATAATATCACACATTATTTATTCTTCCCCTTTAATATCTTTAAAAGATATATTTTCACATTTCAAAACTCATTTTAAACGACTTCCCAATTTCTTCCTTTACAGGGTAAAGCCTTACCATTTATTCCCATTTGGAAAAACCAAGCTTAAACAATTTAGATTAAAAACAATTAAAATACTTTATAGCGAAATATACTTATAAATATATAAATGTACTTCTAGTTATTTACTCAAAATATAATTTCAAAACTACTTTGAATAGTATTTATTTAATAGGATATAACTCGATTTAAATAAGGGTTCAATTTACTAAATATTTACAGGTAGTGTTTTTAAAAAAATAATACTAACCTTTTCCATAACTTAAACAAATAACTTTAAAATAATTTAAACTTTTCTTCTCTAAAAATAATAATTTCTTGAAAATACTCTTTAAACAATTTAAACTTTAAACTTTTAATTAAATAAAAACCTTTAAACTCTAACTTGGTTTTTCCCAGGGAACACTATCCCGTTCAAACATTCCAAAGTATCCTTCATATAAATCCAAACGATTTATTTCAATTCAATTTATGTTTACAACATAAATTTCCAATTTCCATACTTATCTATAACTTCATCCGAAGTTTGCACTCAATTTCCCATACCCGGAAATTCATTTTAAAAATATAGTTTAAACATTTTAAAATAAAATTTTTGGTGAATTCTTCAATGAAACCAGATTTACAATTTACTTAAATAAAATCCAAATGGAGAAAACGGTATTTTTAAAATATTCTATTAACACTTAAAATTGTACATTTATATTCGGAAGCTTCATTTTAAACATATTTTAAATTTTTCGGATAACACTATTCATTATTAAAATAAACCATCATTATTTTGAACAATTTATAATTCCCATAAAATTCATTTCCAGAGATTTATATTTCACATTTAACAATTGATAAATTTTCACTACATTTTAAATTCCAATTTTACCGAATTTATTTCCCATCCAAATCCAGATTTCAATTTTTATTCTTCGAAAGTCTAAATTTAACAATTCATTTTATTTCGAAAAAAAACCCAATTAATCCATTTATAATTAAATTCTGTAATTATAATTTATACAACGGTTTCACAGTACAAATTTTAATTCCAGATTTTATCAATCACAACATATAAACAGGTATCATTATCAATTATAAAATAATTGCTACATCGTGAGGAATCCAGTTGGATCCCTCCAACCTGTTTTTCCCTGCATCCACAAATATTAGCACATCACAATATAAATATCAATCCAGACTGATAATAACAATTATATTCAGCCATCCACACAGATATTTATTTAAAATGCCTAGCATCCAGATGTGAGTGAGAAAACTCACTTTGAGTTTCGGCGAGCGTTCGAAATTTAAATTAAACCGAACGACGTCCGATTTAACTCAAATTTCTACTTGCCCGGAATGATTCCGGAACTGCTCCATTTCGTAGTGCTCGTCTCTGCGATTCCATCGCTTCCAGTTTCGTCTGGATCTGACAACGTATGAACGAGTTACGGTCTTATAAAGTTTGAATAACGTTTTAAAACAAATTTCCTTTATTTTAATCTTTACCAAAGCAAACGAATCTGGCCGTTCATCACGCAACAACTTGTTCCCGCTCCTTCTTCCCTCACGCGAACGTACAGCATGAAGAAATCGAACCCAACGTCGCAACTTAGGGTTGCGAACCGCCCCCGCTTCGCTCGACGTGACATCGATCGGAACCCCCCCGTTTCGAAGCCCCTCGTCCACTCCGCCCTCCCCAGGCACGCGCGCGAGCTCGGCGCACCCTAGCCTTCGAGAAACGTGCACGAACATCACTCGAACGCGGCCTCCAATTGCCTCCCCTGGTCGACGAGAATACAAATCAACCGTTGGATCTGCAGCTCCCTCCACCCTCTACGACTTCCCAGTTGGAAGTTTTCGCGATTGCTTGATGGATTGATTGCAAATTGGAGGAAGAGGTCGATGATTTTCAGCCATGGAATAAAACAAACGGCGGCTGGTGATAAGGGACCTAGGGTTAAGCAAATATAATGAATATATATTATAATTTAATATTATTTTATTAATAAAGTTTCTCGATTTAACAGTTAATGTAAACGACATCCAATTCTCACGTTCCGACAGGCTATCCTAGGGTTTTTCTGCGTTCCGAACACAAAGGAACAAGTTTCGTAAGCTAATTTGATCGCATGCACGAGATACGGAATTAAACGATCAATTTAAAATTAAATCATTTAAATCGATTTCGATGCGTTTCGAGCTGCCACGGTCAAACGACAACTCCGATTGCCACGAAAATTGAAATCCGATAATAACTAACTATTACGGATCCAATGGAACTGGTTTCGTCTAATTCCGAGACTGCGCCCCGGAAGGCTATTTTCACTCGTCTATTAAATCAAACGATTTCTGAAAATCGTCGAAAACGCTTCAAATTTCACTTTTAAAATTTTCTTAACTTAACAATAAATCATATAAAATTTATAAACACATTAAAAATCATTCTGGCTCATTTCAGACCAAAATCTGATTAAATTGCATTTTAATGATATTAAATTCATTTTTAAATTAATATAAAATCCCAAATAATAACTTATCGACTTTTTAAATTTATCTAAAAATCCAATAATATTATTTATAATCAATTGAACTTAAAAATACATTTAAATATCATTTTATAGCTATTTACACCCAAATCCACCTTTTAACCCAATTTCGAATATTTAATTATTATTTTCCATTATTCAAATTCAACCAGAATTGCTATAATTAAAATTTATAGTTTATTTCATTGATTGAACCCAAATCCATTCATTTCAAAAACAATTAAGGATCCACATTAACATTTAAAACGAATTAAATGTTCAAATTCAATAGCTTAAAAATACGGGATGTTACATTCCTTCCCCCTTATAAAAATTTCGTCCCCGAAATTTGCTAAGGTAGAAAATATACTTTCCAACTCATTTATTTCCAAATTTGCTTAGTTAAAAGCTTTATATTCACTTTCCAAAATCCTTTAGCCCAATCCCAAACTCAATTGCTACATTTACTCTAAAGCCTTTATTTTAACACTCGCTTTCAAAATAACTTTACTTATTAATAAATTTTCCCAAAAATCCCAAAAATATTCTAACTCCCAAAATTTTCGAAAATTTTTGGCAGAGTCTCCTTTGCACGGAGGAGCTTCTGCGATATCGCAGGATACACAAATATATATACATCGGCTCACATGGCCGGAAACCAAAATATATCACAATATATATATCATTTTCCAATTATTTTTGCGTAGGCGTACCTTATAGCAAATTTTAATAGCGAGCGGCTAATATAACGCATATACGCGCTCCAACTCTCTCGAACGCCTCCCGTACCTGTACTAAACTCAACCAACTCATCAGTTTCAAAGATGTGAGCATTTTAATAACATTTCCAATGTAAATGCAAGCCAAACAAATCCATTTCATAACCAAACCAAGCAAACTTCATCATTAACAATGTTAACCTTATTTATTTCAACAATCCAAAGATTTCAATCATCTTTTAATTTCTTATTCAAGTCCCAACTTCATTGTTTTTCTCTTGAATGACTTGCATTCAAGTTTAATATTCTCAATTCATATTTACATCAGTTTGATTACATGCGTATCACTTGCATCAATTTACTTCAATTCAATTACAAATTGATTCACAATCAAATTCTTATTCTTAAATTTGATATACTTACATTTTCTTTATTTTAACCTACATTCCCAATTTGATTTACAATCAAATTTTATTTTAAACTTGAAATATTTGCATTTCTTTTATAATCCATTTCCATTCATATGCAAACATTACTTATTAAAATGCAACCCATTCTGATTGATTCAAAACTAATTCCATTCTCCCTTTAAATCAATTCACTTGCATTCATATACAAAACTCTTTGAATTGGGTTCCCATTCATATCAATTTATTCACAATTCAATTCCAATTGCTTTTAAACACTCAATTGCAAATACATGCAAATTTCCATGTCATTCAAGCAAAACAATTGCCACTTAAGCTTATAACCATTCAAAATTAATTTCAACTTGGATGTGTATTAATTTTATTCAATTTTTTTGCATTGTTCACAATCCAAGTATTTTCTTTTTCCGAATGCAATTGTAAGTTCAATATTTCCTTTACATTTTAATCTCATTAACCAATTCAAATTTATATTAATATCATTCATTCCTGAGTTATTTACAACTCTTATATTTTTAACTCATCACATTAATTAATTTAAAACTCATTTTATTTCACTTGAATGCCTTAAATTCAAGTTTTCAATCACCTTTCAAGTTACTTAAGTTCTTTCACAAAATTTCCATCATCTTCTTATATCAATTTTATTTTATTTTCATTTGATTCTCCTTCAAATCAAATTTCAATTCCTTTACAACTTTAATGCTCTTTGTTTATTTATCCAATCCATGTACAAATTATTTTATTAACAAAGAGACCATTTAAATTATTTCTCTCATTTGAATTTTATTTACAATTCAAACCATCACTATTATAAGCTAATTACATTATTCATTCTCACTTCCAACATTTATTACCAAAATTAAGCCCCAATCCAAATCAGGCGTTTTATTTAGCCCACCTGAATTTAAACCATTTCCTTTACTACTTTAAATAAGAATTTAATTACATTCATTCTTATTCATAACACAACGGAATTTTAATATTCAGCTTAATTCCATCTTAGTCGAAGTTAAACCCAATTTAATTTAATCTTAATTCTCCATATCCAAGTTCAACTTATTTACTAACTTCAGTTCACTTACCTCTTTTATTTTTTATAATTGTTTCACCTTACTTTGCATTCCATTTAAAATTAAGTTCGAATTCACCATTCCATTTATTATTTCCATTTGTGATTATAATTCCATTTTACTTGAGTTAAAATCAAATCTTCCATTCTCAAGTTCTCCAACTTATTTACTTATAAGTTTATATTGCTCATTTCAAACCAATCCACATTTTATAATCACAATGTCAAATTTTAACACTTAATAGCTTAAGAATATGAATTCATTTGCACAACCATAAGCATTTACATTTCACCATTATCTCAACTTCCTTTTAATTCCAATTCATTTAGATTTAATTCAATTTCAAATCCTTAATTTTATTTAACTTATCATAAGTTAAATCTAGGTATATTCCATTCACCTTCATTTATTCAAAGTAAATTTACATTCCATATATACTCAATTCTTCTTTAAATCAACTTTCCTTTATAAGTTATATAGTTGAATCATTTCAACTTTCACATTTTTATTTAAAAATAGAATTTCTAGAATTCAATTTACCCGGATTTATTTCAAAACCAATTTGAAATAAAAATCAACACATTTCTCTTTGATATTCAAATCAAATACCAAATTCCAAAACAAACTGCTTTTACCAAACAATTTTCCTTTGAAAATTCCAAAATCACTTGTTTCCCAAACAAGTCCAAACAATGTCATAACCAACTACTTTGGTAGCAATCCATCACTTTAGAAACTCGAAAATGAATTCCAATGATGTGGCCAGCATCATCAGGATTATTTTCTAGCGACTGAAGTGAGTTCAATGCTTTCCACTTCCAAAATCCACCTCAAAACAATTTCTATTCAAAAATATTTCCCCAAAATATACTCCATTCTTACAAATGCTTTTGAAAACATTTCTAACATTTCCACAAAGTCAAACTCCCAAAACTTTGTTTAATTCCATTTGAAATCCCTTTCAAAATTTCCGGGGTCAAAATTCTGGTTTAAATCAAATTTTAAATTTCACTTTTCTTATTTAAACATATTGAGTTAACTCTATTTGGTTATAAACCATTTTAATATTTTAACTTCTTATTCGCTTATACTTCATTTCAAATTTTAGATCATCTTAATTTATTATTTGATTATAGAAGAAACAACCAAACAAACATCCAATATATATAATAATTTAGAAAATTATTTCTTTATATCAAAATATAATTTTGGGTAAAATTATTTCATTTACCCACTTTAAAAATAATACTATGTCGGTTTATCTTGTTTAAGAGTTTAGAAACCCCTATCGATACGGTTGTACTTCCCGTACCGACCAGAATTCATAAACACTCAACCGATAAGTCAACACAGTACAAAAACAATTTTATATCCACTAACAAGTACGCTCTCATAGCTATTATTACACTCAACTCATTATAGAGTACTTCTGACTCTATTTAACGAGAAATTTCCCACCAAAGCCTAGGTTGTCGCCAATCTAAGCTCTGATACCAAGTGTGACGACCCGCCCTTCTCAGCCCTCGAAAATCGACACAAAATACTCAACAGTATAATATGCCGACGATCGAACGCCGGAAAAGACAGATTGTAGGAAAAGAAAGAAGGTAGAAGGAGAAGAAGAACTAAACAAAATCAGAACCTCACAATCGCAGCGGATAAAATATAATATATAGAACAGATCTTTACACCAATCAAAACTATATCTGTTTATATACAATACATCATCATCAGAGTATATCAATACAACCAACCATAGCCAGTCAACAATCCCAACAATCACAGCAGCGGAATAATACAAGTACGAGAAATACGTCTCGGTCTCCAGCTCCTCTCCTGAGCTCCATAGCAACCTATCCTGAAATATACTCGGTCTGACCCGAGCATTATAATAAAATAACACCCGAGTCAGTCTGGAATACCAGCGCATCATAAATACATCCAAACTGATTATTAAAGTTCAAAAATCCTTTGAAAACAAAAGCATCTCGTAAGACCACGCCACAAATAAACATGTCGGGTTTTTACCTTACGATAGCTAAAACACTTTTTATAAAAATCCTCTGATATTATAATAGTGTCTATTTACAAATATTTATTCAAATAGCTGAAATTGTTACATGATTAAATTCCAGCATACTAGGTATACAAACAAAACGCGTACAAGGCACGTAGGGAAAATGGATTTCCAACGAATGACTAGGCACTGGGGTACCACCTGTCACAGTACGTGGCCTAGATCACAGTACCGAGGAGTACGCCCGCTCCCCTGCAACACAAAGCCGGAATCATCCCTTACTGGATAATTCCAAGTAAAATCACCCCACGGTTGTGATCAGCAACCGCACCACTAAGCCGAAATAAAAAGGGACATCTAGACAGGGATGACCTTACTCTCAAGTGGGGGCTACCCACGAAGCCTTGCTGCATAACCCCTGATTTTCAGTCATTCCCGGTTGATGAGGCTCGAGGCTAAACGATACCTTTATAGCACAAATCCCTTAGAATGCCCATCGTCCACCTGACGATGTCACGAAAGCATTCGTCCATATAAGTCCGTCCCGGGTCCGAACGGAACCGAAGGCACTATTCCTACTACATCCATTTTGGAAATATCCTCAGGATTAGTAGCGACTAGCCCTTGCTCTTCACTGCTCCATCTTCGACTCCGAACACGTTACACGAAACGTACAAACCGGATCGAAGTAGTATTCGAGAAATAAATCTCGATCCCGGTCTCTTCGAAACGATCAGCGCATTTGACCAATATTGATAGTCGGTGATTTAACTATCAATTCACATTCACAAGCATCCATAAGCATCCATCACACAATAAATAATATCACACATTATTTATTCTTCCCCTTTAATATCTTTAAAAGATATATTTTCACATTTCAAAACTCATTTTAAACGACTTCCCAATTTCTTCCTTTACAGGGTAAAGCCTTACCATTTATTCCCATTTGGAAAAACCAAGCTTAAACAATTTAGATTAAAAACAATTAAAATACTTTATAGCGAAATATACTTATAAATATATAAATGTACTTCTAGTTATTTACTCAAAATATAATTTCAAAACTACTTTGAATAGTATTTATTTAATAGGATATAACTCGATTTAAATAAGGGTTCAATTTACTAAATATTTACAGGTAGTGTTTTTAAAAAAATAATACTAACCTTTTCCATAACTTAAACAAATAACTTTAAAATAATTTAAACTTTTCTTCTCTAAAAATAATAATTTCTTGAAAATACTCTTTAAACAATTTAAACTTTAAACTTTTAATTAAATAAAAACCTTTAAACTCTAACTTGGTTTTTCCCAGGGAACACTATCCCGTTCAAACATTCCAAAGTATCCTTCATATAAATCCAAACGATTTATTTCAATTCAATTTATGTTTACAACATAAATTTCCAATTTCCATACTTATCTATAACTTCATCCGAAGTTTGCACTCAATTTCCCATACCCGGAAATTCATTTTAAAAATATAGTTTAAACATTTTAAAATAAAATTTTTGGTGAATTCTTCAATGAAACCAGATTTACAATTTACTTAAATAAAATCCAAATGGAGAAAACGGTATTTTTAAAATATTCTATTAACACTTAAAATTGTACATTTATATTCGGAAGCTTCATTTTAAACATATTTTAAATTTTTCGGATAACACTATTCATTATTAAAATAAACCATCATTATTTTGAACAATTTATAATTCCCATAAAATTCATTTCCAGAGATTTATATTTCACATTTAACAATTGATAAATTTTCACTACATTTTAAATTCCAATTTTACCGAATTTATTTCCCATCCAAATCCAGATTTCAATTTTTATTCTTCGAAAGTCTAAATTTAACAATTCATTTTATTTCGAAAAAAAACCCAATTAATCCATTTATAATTAAATTCTGTAATTATAATTTATACAACGGTTTCACAGTACAAATTTTAATTCCAGATTTTATCAATCACAACATATAAACAGGTATCATTATCAATTATAAAATAATTGCTACATCGTGAGGAATCCAGTTGGATCCCTCCAACCTGTTTTTCCCTGCATCCACAAATATTAGCACATCACAATATAAATATCAATCCAGACTGATAATAACAATTATATTCAGCCATCCACACAGATATTTATTTAAAATGCCTAGCATCCAGATGTGAGTGAGAAAACTCACTTTGAGTTTCGGCGAGCGTTCGAAATTTAAATTAAACCGAACGACGTCCGATTTAACTCAAATTTCTACTTGCCCGGAATGATTCCGGAACTGCTCCATTTCGTAGTGCTCGTCTCTGCGATTCCATCGCTTCCAGTTTCGTCTGGATCTGACAACGTATGAACGAGTTACGGTCTTATAAAGTTTGAATAACGTTTTAAAACAAATTTCCTTTATTTTAATCTTTACCAAAGCAAACGAATCTGGCCGTTCATCACGCAACAACTTGTTCCCGCTCCTTCTTCCCTCACGCGAACGTACAGCATGAAGAAATCGAACCCAACGTCGCAACTTAGGGTTGCGAACCGCCCCCGCTTCGCTCGACGTGACATCGATCGGAACCCCCCCGTTTCGAAGCCCCTCGTCCACTCCGCCCTCCCCAGGCACGCGCGCGAGCTCGGCGCACCCTAGCCTTCGAGAAACGTGCACGAACATCACTCGAACGCGGCCTCCAATTGCCTCCCCTGGTCGACGAGAATACAAATCAACCGTTGGATCTGCAGCTCCCTCCACCCTCTACGACTTCCCAGTTGGAAGTTTTCGCGATTGCTTGATGGATTGATTGCAAATTGGAGGAAGAGGTCGATGATTTTCAGCCATGGAATAAAACAAACGGCGGCTGGTGATAAGGGACCTAGGGTTAAGCAAATATAATGAATATATATTATAATTTAATATTATTTTATTAATAAAGTTTCTCGATTTAACAGTTAATGTAAACGACATCCAATTCTCACGTTCCGACAGGCTATCCTAGGGTTTTTCTACGTTCCGAACACAAAGGAACAAGTTTCGTAAGCTAATTTGATCGCATGCACGAGATACGGAATTAAACGATCAATTTAAAATTAAATCATTTAAATCGATTTCGATGCGTTTCGAGCTGCCACGGTCAAACGACAACTCCGATTGCCACGAAAATTGAAATCCGATAATAACTAACTATTACGGATCCAATGGAACTGGTTTCGTCTAATTCCGAGACTGCGCCCCGGAAGGCTATTTTCACTCGTCTATTAAATCAAACGATTTCTGAAAATCGTCGAAAACGCTTCAAATTTCACTTTTAAAATTTTCTTAACTTAACAATAAATCATATAAAATTTATAAACACATTAAAAATCATTCTGGCTCATTTCAGACCAAAATCTGATTAAATTGCATTTTAATGATATTAAATTCATTTTTAAATTAATATAAAATCCCAAATAATAACTTATCGACTTTTTAAATTTATCTAAAAATCCAATAATATTATTTATAATCAATTGAACTTAAAAATACATTTAAATATCATTTTATAGCTATTTACACCCAAATCCACCTTTTAACCCAATTTCGAATATTTAATTATTATTTTCCATTATTCAAATTCAACCAGAATTGCTATAATTAAAATTTATAGTTTATTTCATTGATTGAACCCAAATCCATTCATTTCAAAAACAATTAAGGATCCACATTAACATTTAAAACGAATTAAATGTTCAAATTCAATAGCTTAAAAATACGGGATGTTACAAAATCATAACACTTTCCTTTTAAACAGTTAGATATTAAAATTTCGTTATAAAATAAATTAGTTTCCTCAAATTTCACAAATCGATTCAAATAACTCGAATTCCAAAAAAATTTAATTTAATCAAATCTCAAATTATCAGTTTCAACTCGATTCATCTTCTAAATAAACCATTTCAAATTATCGATTTCAAATACATATCTGAACCATAAAATAAGCCATTTCAATTTTTATATATTTTCAAAGCTTTTATTATTCAACATTTCAAAACTAAATTCGACAAATTTATATACATATCAAATTCACTTTACAATTATTTAGTTTTGAAATAATAACTTAACATTTCCATAAAATTTGAATACAATTTCAATTTACAATTTAAATAAACAAAATATCCTTTTTAAATATTTATACCTTTGAAATATCCATTTAAGTCACCTTTTCAAATTTCAAGTTGTAAATCACTTCTTTAAATTTCAAATTCAATACATTTTAAATCAAACTTATTTAAGTATAATTCTTAAATAAAATATAATTTCAATCAATTTCAAATCATTATAAATTCTATATTTCAAAAATATAGATATTAAATAAATACTTAAACATATTTTTATCAACTTTATTAAATCAACTTTATTGAATCTTTAAAAAAAATCAATATTTATAAAAACCATATATATCTTTTCAAAACCAAAGAAATCATTTCCAAAACATTTATATATATAGACCAACGGTGCCTGTATATAATTTTCTATCCTATGGTCAAGTGATACAGATATTTATCATTTCAATCCGCAATTTTAAAATATATATACGGGTATATATCTTTTCAACCCGCAATCCCAAATTCAATTCAATGAAAATCGCTTGGGTTTATCATTTCAACCCATAACGATTTTCTCCTATTCTACAAGATCGTTCGGGTATGTATCATTTCAACCCATAGTGATTCTATACTAACAGGGAACTTGCAGAGTGATAACAGATATGATAATAAAATTGTAACGACCCGATATTTTCAACCATTCGCATCCATTATAAGTGTATAGGTAGACACTCATGCCGGAGTTGAATTGCTCAAAATACCGCGTTGTAATTAAAATTTGGCAAATCTCAGAATATACAGTAAATAAATATAATCACAGATCACAGACACAGAGTAAAATAATGCAGCGGAAGTAAAAGAAATAGTAGTTCATAAAGCTACTATGTAAATATATCAGAGTTACATAAGATACAACAGAAGAAATAGAGTACAACAGAAGTATCAATAAGATAACCAAGTACAAGCTGAACAGAGCAACATAACTGAAGTAAATAGAAGAAGACTAGCAGATAATCTCCAGCGATTCAAATCTCCAGAAGGTGGAAATCCAAATCTGTGAATAACTCAGGCTGACCCAAGCGTAAAGCAAAACACAAAACACTCGAGTCAGGACAATATATACTTATATAATGTAAACCAACTCAACTGAACTGTAATAAAGGTACAGGTAACTTAGAAGATGCTTGGGACCGCCCATCCTCTAAGGATCCGTTAAAATATCTACTATGTAGTAATATTCGCTATTATAATAGTGTCTAAATAAGTAAAGTATAATCATATCAGAAAATAGCGTTAAGGGGATGGAGAACCTTAACGCGGTCGGATCTTAAAATCATAATCGTAGTAAAGCTCGATATGGTAGGTGACACGGCACAACTAGGCAATGCCAGGGTAGATATACCAATTACGCACACAGACTGATGGATACGCATAGCAGCCACTACCGTTCCACCTCGAACAACATTCCCAAATTGGAGGATGGCCATCTAGTCAAATCACAAGTAAGAGTATAATATCGAAGAAATGTGTCCGAGAAGAGGTGCTACCTCACTGGTCCGAGATCGCTCCTGTTTTAGCCACCTTATGCCAACTCACGGGAGTTGGGTCCACGTAACATACCTTAAGAACGTCGCCACCATCCTACTTCATTCTGGAATCTCCACCGCGTACACGGTTGTCAAAGTGGTTTTCAGTATCGACAGAGAGTATGTCCATATCCGATCCCGGTCTCTTTGCCAACAAATCGTTATTATAACCCGTGGTTATAACTTTTAAAAATAGTTTATGTTTCAAATCAAAATACATCGTTTAAACTATTTCAAAATCATATCATTTATTTCAAACTAATACATACTTTCAAACCCAAAACATATCTATTCAAAACCAATTCAAAAATATATCATTTCCATTTCAAAACCAATTCAATAATACATCATTTCAATAAAACCCAAATTTCAAAATCACTGAATATTTCCTTTATTTTATTAAACTTGAAATCTTCCTTTAAATTATCATAGCATTTTGGTAATGTAACCTTAAGTAATCATGGCATTTTTGGAATGTAATACTTTCCAATTTAACATTTTATATAATCAAAGTATTTATATACTTACAAATTTTTAACATGGTCATTTTATCATAGCCTTATAGTTAAATAAACTTTGTTACTGTAATATCCAATTTAATGCTGAAATTCTTATGTTAAGTTAAGAGTACCTTATTAACTTACATTATCATTACAATAAAGAAACTTTATTATTTTAGTCATTAAAATGTGTCATTTACATAAATTAAAACTTACATATTAAATGTACTTTTAACTTACATTTCTATTACAGTAAAGAGCATTTATCATTTAATCAATATTACACTAATTAAACTTACATTATCAAATGTACGTTTTAATTTACGTTTTATTACAAAAAGGGCATTTATTATTTTATTCAATATTACACTGATTAAGACTTACATGTTTCTTTCATTAATTAAGACTTTACATGTTTCTTTCATAAATTAAAAACTTTACATATTCTTCCATAAATTAAAACTTTACATGTCTCTTTCATAAATTAAAACTCTACATATTCTTTCATTAACAGAACTTTACACGTTTCTTTCATAAATTAAAACTTTACATATTTCTTTCATTAATAGAACTTTACACGTTTCTTTTCAAAACTTCGTTACAAGTCATTTTATTATCAAGATATCATTTGAGTTCAAATCCATTTCAAAATATTATTCAAAACATCATTCATTTTAATTCATTTAAATACCATTTAAATCCATTCATTTTATTAAATTTAAATACCATTTTAAACTCACATTAAAACTCAAATTCTTCCATTTAAAACCATTTAAATATCACTTCATTTTCTTTAGAAATTTAACATTTAATTTCCAAAAATTATATCATTTTCCAAAGGTTATTTTTCATAAAATTTATTAAAATAACAAAATATAGTTTCCGTAGCACTTACAAAATGCTACGTAAAGTTATAGTTTTAAAATAGTTCATTGAACAAAACGACAGCACATAAATGCTGTAATATATTTCCATTAAATTTAAAATAAACTTAAATGTTAAGTTTAACCACTACAGCACTTACAAAGTGCTATAATATCCTTTATTTCAAATTAACTTTTAGTTCATTTAAACAACTACAGCATTTGCAAAATGCTGTAATATCTTTTACATACATTTCAAAAATGCTGTCAAATCAAATTCAGAGTTTAATTACCATTTCATAAATTTAACTAAATTTCCAATTTTATTTAATTAACTTAAACCTTTAATTAAAACTAAATTTCACATTTCCAAGTCAAGTTATATTTTTAAAAGATCACTTTTAAACATTCATTTATTACATTTTTAACACATAGAAAAATCATAATTTCTTTAATTCAAAATATTTCAAAATATGTTTAAATCAAATTTCACAAATTTATAATTTTTGAAATACTTAAAAATATCCAAAACACTTTATAAAATAACCACGGGCCTGTATATAGTTTTCTAACCTAGGTCAAGTGATACGGATATGTATCATTTCAATCCGCAGTTTAAAAAGAAAAATCCAGGTTCTATCATTTCAAACCCGCAATCCCAAGTTAAAAATAAATTAAATAAAAACCATTCAGGCCTATCATTTCAGCCCATAACGATTTTTCCTTATTCTAAAGTCCGTTCGGGTATGTATCATTTCAACCCATAGTGATTCTAGTCTACAGGAAACTTGCAATGGTGATAACTGATATAAATAACAGAATAACATTAAATAACAATAACATATGATATAACAGGTGTAATAACAGGTGTGAACATCATATGATAATAATATAAGCATATATAACATGATAATATATTTCTACAGATTCGCAGGGTGTCAATTTACTAGTTATATAGGTACATATTGTCTGTGAGAATAACTCACTTGTTTAAGCTGGAGATGACGACCAAACACACAACACAGAATCTTTGAAGGCACGACAACATGAGAGTGGAGAGCCAAATATAATTGCCTTGTATACATATAAACAAAACAAGACAATGTATACGTAAATATGTAACACAAAACAATATAGAAATGACTTGAAATAAAAAGCAACAAAGGGCAAAGTGATTCGACCTTTCTTTAACCATTCAAGAGCATGACCAAGGGGATCTTTTTCTCAGCCATAGCTGGACATAATCTCAGGTTATGACATCAAAATAGCATGGCAACAAAGAGATGATGATGGTAGGAGTTACATATGAATAAGACAAAGGGTCAAGGCAAAATAAGTGGAGTTTTGGTGCATTTTTGGCTCAACCAAAGGCAAGTGGGGCTTGGCCCTTGCATGGTTCAGGTCTGGACAGTGGGTAGGTGGATGGCCAGAGGTGGTATCAAGGTGGTGGTGGAGCAATAGGACGCGGCCAAGGTGATGTATGGTGGTGGTGAAGCGATATAGGTCAGCTAGTGTTGTTTTTAAGGGGTTTCAACATTTGTTTGTGGTGTTTTCATCATCTAAAGGCCATGGCCTGATCTGGTCAGAGGGGATGTGAGGTGGTTGAAGCCAAGAATGATGAGGAGGAAGGTGGTGGAGGCTATGGTGGAGATGGTGGAAAGTTTGGCCAAGCAATTGTGGATGAAATCAAGGCAAACAAAGTAAAAATGAAGAAGGAAGAGAAGAAAAAGAAGAGGCCATTACCAATTGTTTTCAGAGGTGTTTTGGCCGAAAATTTGATGAAATGAGAAGTGTATTCAGTTGAAAAACAAAATAAAACATATGGCTATCAATAAAGAAGGAACGGTCAAAATGTGAAAGGTCTAGCAAATGAAAAGTCATCGGTTTAAAGCCTTTATGTCTCTTCAAATTTCCTTCTTATATATTTTGTAATTTATAATTACATGTAAAACTGATAAATAAATATAACAACTCAGAAATGAAAAAAAAAATATAAAATAAATAATTAAATTTTGATTAAATAGAATTTAAATTAAGAAAATGGCTTAAAAATGCAAACTAGGCTTTAAAAATTAGAAATAACTTCTATAACTTTGGAAAAATTATATTTTGATTTAAATACATGTAAAATGAATAAAATAAAGTAAAACACAGCAAATAAAAGTGAATGTATAAAATAAATAAATAAATTTTAATTTAAATATAGTTTAGATGAAGAAAATAGCAGAAAAATAGAAACAGCTTTTAAAAATAGGAAATCATCATAGTACATTTTGGAAAATTCGATTATTATTTTTAAAAATATTTAGAGATTAAAATATACATAAATTAACATATTGATACATATAAAAAAATATAAGAAAGAAAATATGATTTATAAAATTTAAAATAGGCAAAATTGCACAATAAAACAAATTATACTAAAATTTGAAATGTGCATAACTTCTACATTTTAACTCCGTTTTTAACGAAACGAAAAGCAGTATTCATATTTTTAAATCTATTTTCATAATAAAAGATAAAATTTAAGATTATATATATTTAAATTTGAAATTTAAAAGTCAAAGATTGAACAGTTTGACCAGAATTTCCCTTTTAAGTAAAATATTTAAATTATACTAGTTTGAACTATAAATCACTTAATAATCAACATTTATATTTAAAAATGAAATGTTTTTAATAAAACATGTTTAAACTAATTTAAAATAAAAAAAATAAAGTTCAAATTTAAATAATATACAAAAATCTAGGGTTGTTACACTCTCCCCTACTCAAAACTTTTCGTCCCCGAAAAGGAATGAGGTACGGGAAAGCATAGAAAAAGATAGAGTGAAATATGATTAAGACAAGATGACAAGAAGATTTAAATTACACCTGATAACTATTGTTATAGGTAAGTTTAACAAGATGGAGGTGATCAAATCAAGAATACAAGCACGAAAAAGATCCTCTAGAGTCTGAATCTCCCTTTTCACTTGACCGACGGTCTATGAATGGAAAAACAGTGTTCAGATCTAGACGAGTAACAAAGATTATCAAAGATTACAGAAAGATTTCTAAACAGACTGGTATAAGCAATAGTCTTCCCATTCTGTAACAAGATAAGAGAAATAAGGACAAGCAAAAGATAGTTTGAAAAACAAAGTAAGATAATAAATTTGAAACCATAATGCTTTGAAATCATAACAATTTAGGGATGTTTATCATTTGGAAATCATACTACTAAAATCACAACACTTTGGAAATGTTATTCTTTAAAAAAACATAACACTTTGAAAATCATAACACCTTTTAAAAATAATCTTCATTTAAACCATTTAAATCCAATGTCAAATAATATTCATTTCAAAGCTGTAACATTTCTAAGTTCATTCAATTATAAAATTTCCAAAACATTGTATTTTCAAAACAACAGCACTTATAAAATGCTACAGTAGATATATTAATATTTCAAATCAGTTTAATTTCAGAAATATTCATTTGGATATCATTTAACTTATGACTTATTAAAACAAACCTTTATGAATGAAAATATCCAAATAAACTATACTTCATTTATTAAGTCAAAAGCTCACTATTTTAGTTAGCTCTTAATTTAACACATAACCTAACACTTATTTAAAATACCCATTTCATAAATAGATATTCCTTTAATAAGTTACACTTAAAATTCCATTTGAAAACCAAATTTTCAATTATCAAATTTTAGTGATGTTAAAATACATTTTAACTATTTAAATCATAATTATTCAATTTCCAAGACATATCTATTTCATAAATAAAACATTTATATAGCAAATATAACAATCAAATTTCTTTACACATTTATTCATTTAGACATCAATTAAACTATGAATTCAAGTTAAATAAACTTTATTACCAAAAGTCCAATTCAAATGTATTTTATTTTATCTATTCAAAGATACATTATTTATTATACAACATATTCATTTCAGGAAATAACCTTTATTAAAATTCCTAGGTTAGACTTAAGGTTCCATATTAAATCAATTTGATTATTAAGTTATTTAAATAAAATCTCTTCAAATTCCTTTTTCACTATTTACCTCTGTTAATCTTTTATAACTAAAATTTAAGTGTATAAAATGCTTTTTATATTGTATATTATCCAATTACATTGTTAACTTCTAAAAAATTTTAAGGTAAGTTATATTTGAATGCAATTGTAATATACAAATAAAACTATCCAATTCAATTATCTCAAGTTTGAATCATTTATCCAAAATTTTGATTTTTCTTTTTATAATTGAAATTATTCTTTAAGAGAAAAAATGTAAGAATTAAATTTCCGATTTCCTTCAAACCATTTAGAGATAAATTAATATATGTACATAATATGTCAAATCAATTTAAATCATTTATCTATATATATTATAAATCAAATCATATTTAGAAATTCAAATAAATTAAATCTTTCAAAATAAAGCTGTAGTAAGACTACAGAATGGTCTCTTCAGTTCAAAACTCGAAAATGAATGTCGATGATGCTGCAGTCATCACCGAAATTATTTTCCAGCGACAAAGAGAAGAGCACTAAATTTTTAAACTTTAAAATCCTTTAGAGACAAATTTTTATTCAAAAATACTTTAAATAATATCCTTTTAAAAATTTTAAACACAAAGTTTGAAATCCATCGAAAATTAAATTCTTTAAATTTCTTATTTTAAATTCATTTCAGTTCCCAAATAAATTTATAAACAACTATTTATAAATTCATTTGTAGAACAATAAATGATAAATCAAGTATTATCATTTCAAATTATCAATTTAAATCAATTTATTAAGTTCCATAAAATTATATATCCAAATTTATTTCATTAACCAAATTTTAAAATAATATTGTGTCAGTTTGTTCTGTCAAAGTGTTTTAGAAATCCTATCGGTAGCGTTGATCAGACGAATCGATCGGAAACCCAAATCAACATCAACAACTCAAACAACACAATATAAAACAAAACATTAATTTACAAATACAGTTCAAAATGTTTGGAAGATAGATTGGAACAAAAGACAAGATGATTAAACAGAGTAGAGAGATGGGTAAGCTTAGATAAATCGCGGACAACCTTAACCGGGTCAACCGTGACTTAATGGATAAGATCAAATGTGAATTTTCTGGGGTAAATCTACCTTCGATCTCAAGAGATAGAGTTTGGAATAACAAAAGATATTAGCATCTAAACCAAGGATAAATATAAATCTCTGGTTAATCGATGCTAATTGTAAAGGATTTTCACCCCTTTACAAGAAAATTAGAATATTGGCGAGACCGCCAATTTACTATAAAGATCATTCGAAGTGGAGTTATGTGATACTCCAAAATAAAAAGAAGATGAATAGTGAGGGACAAGAATGAATTTTGGAACCGTAGGGAACGTTCTGAAAATTCAAAGGAAATTCGAATCAAGAGGAAAAGATTCAAACTCGAACGAAAGTGATTCTGTAAATAAATCTACTCCATATGCTAAGTTTTGCCTCAAAGCCAAAGCTCTGATACCAACTGTAACGACCCGATATTTTCAACCATTCGCATCCATTATAAGTGTATAGGTAGACACTCATGCCGGAGTTGAATTGCTCAAAATACCGCGTTGTAATTAAAATTTGGCAAATCTCAGAATATACAGTAAATAAATATAATCACATATCACAGACACAGAGTAAAATAATGCAGCGGAAGTAAAAGAAATAGTAGTTCATAAAGCTACTATGTAAATATATCAGAGTTACATAAGATACAACAGAAGAAATAGAGTACAACAGAAGTATCAATAAGATAACCAAGTACAAGCTGAACAGAGCAACATAACTGAAGTAGATAGAAGAAGACTAGCAGATAATCTCCAGCGATTCAAATCTCCAGAAGGTGGAAATCCAAATCTGTGAATAACTCAGGCTGACCCGAGCGTAAAGCAAAACACAAAACACTCGAGTCAGGACAATATATACTTATATAATGTAAACCAACTCAACTGAACTGTAATAAAGGTACATGTAACTTAGAAGATGCTTGGGACCGCCCATCCTCTAAGGATCCTTTAAAATATCTACTATGTAGTAATATTCGCTATTATAATAGTGTCTAAATAAGTAAAGTATAATCATATCAGAAAATAGCGTTAAGGGGATGGAGAACCTTAACGCGGTCGGATCTTAAAATCATAATCGTAGTAAAGCTCGATATGGTAGGTGACACGGCACAACTAGGCAATGCCAGGGTAGATATACCAATTACGCACACGGACTGATGGATACGCATAGCAGCCACTACCGTTCCACCTCGAACAACATTCCCAAATCGGAGGATGGCCATCTAGTCAAATCACAAGTAAGAGTATAATATCGAAGAAATGTGTCCGAGAAGAGGTGCTACCTCACTGGTCCGAGATCGCTCCTGTTTTAGCCACCTTATGCCAACTCACGGGAGTTGGGTCCACGTAACATACCTTAAGAACGTCGCCACCATCCTACTTCATTCTGGAATCTCCACCGCGTACACGGTTGTCAAAGTGGTTTTCAGTATCGACAGAGAGTATGTCCATATCCGATCCCGGTCTCTTTGCCAACCAATCGTTATTATAACCCGTGGTTATAACTTTTAAAAATAGTTTATGTTTCAAATCAAAATACATCGTTTAAACCATTTAAAAATCATATCATTTATTTCAAACTAATACATACTTTCAAACCCAAAACATATCTATTCAAAACCAATTCAAAAATATATCATTTCCATTTCAAAACCAATTCAATAATACATCATTTCAATAAAACCCAAATTTCAAAATCACTGAATATTTCCTTTAATTTATTAAACTTGAAATCTTCCTTTAAATTATCATAGCATTTTGGTAATGTAACCTTAAGTAATCATGGCATTTTTGGAATGTAATACTTTCCAATTTAACATTTTATATAATCAAAGTATTTATATACTTACAAATTTTTAACATGGTCATTTTATCATAGCCTTATAGTTAAATAAACTTTGTTACTGTAATATCCAATTTAATGCTGAAATTCTTATGTTAAGTTAAGAGTACCTTATTAACTTACATTATCATTACAATAAAGAAACTTTATTATTTTAGTCATTAAATGTGTCATTTACATAAATTAAAACTTACATATTAAATGTACTTTTAACTTACATTTCTATTACAGTAAAGAGCATTTATCATTTAATCAATATTACACTAATTAAACTTACATTATCAAATGTACGTTTTAATTTACGTTTTATTACAAAATGGGCATTTATTATTTTATTCAATATTACACTGATTAAGACTTACATGTTTCTTTCATTAATTAAGACTTTACATGTTTCTTTCATAAATTAAAAACTTTACATATTCTTCCATAAATTAAAACTTTACATGTCTCTTTCATAAATTAAAACTCTACATATTCTTTCATTAACAGAACTTTACACGTTTCTTTCATAAATTAAAACTTTACATATTTCTTTCATTAATAGAACTTTACACGTTTCTTTTCAAAACTTCGTTACAAGTCATTTTATTATCAAGATATCATTTGAGTTCAAATCCATTTCAAAATATCAAAATATTATTCAAAACATCATTCATTTTAATTCATTTAAATACCATTTAAATCCATTCATTTTATTAAATTTAAATACCATTTTAAACTCACATTAAAACTCAAATTCTTCCATTTAAAACCATTTAAATATCACTTCATTTTCTTTAGAAATTTAACATTTAATTTCCAAAAATTATATCATTTTCCAAAGGTTATTTTTCATAAAATTTATTAAAATAACAAAATATAGTTTCCGTAGCACTTACAAAATGCTACGTAAAGTTATAGTTTTAAAATAGTTCATTGAACAAAACGACAGCACATAAATGCTGTAATATATTTCCATTAAATTTAAAATAAACTTAAATGTTAAGTTTAACCACTACAGCACTTACAAAGTGCTATAATATCCTTTATTTCAAATTAACTTTTAGTTCATTTAAACAACTACAGCATTTGCAAAATGCTGTAATATCTTTTACATACATTTCAAAAATGCTGTCAAATCAAATTCAGAGTTTAATTACCATTTCATAAATTTAACTAAATTTCCAATTTTATTTAATTAACTTAAACCTTTAATTAAAACTAAATTTCACATTTCCAAGTCAAGTTATATTTTTAAAAGATCACTTTTAAATATTCATTTATTACATTTTTAACACATAGAAAAATCATAATTTCTTTAATTCAAAATATTTCAAAATATGTTTAAATCAAATTTCACAAATTTATAATTTTTGAAATACTTAAAAATATCCAAAACACTTTATAAAATAACCACGGGCCTGTATATAGTTTTCTAACCTAGGTCAAGTGATACGGATATGTATCATTTCAATCCGCAGTTTAAAAAGAAAAATCCGGGTTCTATCATTTCAAACCCGCAATCCCAAGTTAAAAATAAATTAAATAAAAACCATTCAGGCCTATCATTTCAGCCCATAACGATTTTTCCTTATTCTAAAGTCCGTTCGGGTATGTATCATTTCAACCCATAGTGATTCTAGTCTACAGGGAACTTGCAATGGTGATAACTGATATAAATAACAGAATAGCATTAAATAACAATAACATATGATATAACAGGTGTAATAACAGGTGTGAACATCATATGATAATAATATAAGCATATATAACATGATAATATATTTCTACAGATTCGCAGGGTGTCAATTTACTAGTTATATAGGTACATATTGTCTGGTGAGAATAACTCACTTGTTTAAGCTGGAGATGACGACCAAACACACAACACAGAATCTTTGAAGGCACGACAACATGAGAGTGGAGAGCCAAATATAATTGCCTTGTATACATATAAACAAAACAAGACAATGTATACGTAAATATGTAACACAAAACAATATAGAAATGACTTGAAATAAAAAGCAACAAAGGGCAAAGTGATTCGACCTTTCTTTAACCATTCAAGAGCATGACCAAGGGGATCTTTTTCTCAGCCATAGCTGGACATAATCTCAGGTTATGACATCAAAATAGCATGGCAACAAAGATATGATGATGGTAGGAGTTACATATGAATAAGACAAAGGGTCAAGGCAAAATAAGTGGAGTTTTGGTGCATTTTTGGCTCAACCAAAGGCAAGTGGGGCATGGCCCTTGCATGGTTCAGGTCTGGACAGTGGGTAGGTGGATGGCCAGAGGTGGTATCAAGGTGGTGGTGGAGCAATAGGACGCGGCCAAGGTGATGTATGGTGGTGGTGAAGCGATATAGGTCAGCTAGTGTTGTTTTTAAGGGGTTTCAACATTTGTTTGTGGTGTTTTCATCATCTAAAGGCCATGCCCTGATCTGGTCAGAGGGGATGTGAGGTGGTTGAAGCCAAGAATGATGAGGAGGAAGGTGGTGGAGGCTATGGTGGAGATGGTGGAAAGTTTGGCCAAGCAATTGTGGATGAAATCAAGGCAAACAAAGTAAAAATGAAGAAGGAAGAGAAGAAAAAGAAGAGGCCATTACCAAATGTTTTCAGAGGTGTTTTGTCACGTACCGGATTTTTCGACTCAACAAACCAATCATCACAATATAAAACAAATTTATATTCACTAACAAATACGCACTCGTATCTATTATTACACTCAACTCATTCTAGAGTACTACTGACTCTATCTCTAATGAGTAACACCCAACAGAGCAGGGTTGTCGCTTAACCATATGCTCTGATACCACGCTGTCACGTACCGGATTTTTCGACTTTCGAAAATTGGACATCGATACTCACTTTATCGACTGCCGAGCAATCGAGTGCCGGAAACTCCAATAGTGAGGGTTTTAAGAAAAAGAAAAAGTAGAAGAAGAAGAAAAAATAGAAGAAAGAGAGAAGAAGAAAGAAGAACAACAGAACAACATCAGAACAGAAAACAATATCAGAATCTTACACATCGCAGCGGAACAATATATAATAAATAAACACTAGTCTTTTAAAACAAAGAACTATATCATTTTATACATACATCAATCAGAGTCAATATACAACAATGGACAGTTATATAAACTTGTCCTCATACAGAATACACAGCGGAATGAATACTATCAGATACAAATACTACGTCTCGCCATCCAGCTTATCTCCAAAGCTCCAGAATATCCAGACTATCCTGATAACATAACTCTAGGCTGCCCGTGTGGAAATTTGTGGGCACCCAGAGTTTAGA
Organism: Allium fistulosum; assembly: GCA_030737815.1. Classification (NCBI taxonomy): domain Eukaryota; kingdom Viridiplantae; phylum Streptophyta; class Magnoliopsida; order Asparagales; family Amaryllidaceae; genus Allium; species Allium fistulosum. The sequence continues at coordinate 1,393,470,073 of CM060902.1, forward strand.
AGGGAAACAATAAACTCCGAGTCAGTCATGGTGACTGGTGTGAGATCGTAAAACAGTTATTTTTCTTTAAAATAAACAACAGAAGAATTTTAAAGTCAATTCGCAATGCTTTTGGAAAATTAAACTACCATAAGACCTCCCGCCACACACACAATGCAAACGCAGATTTGGAGGAGATTTCTTCTTAAGATAGTCAAAGATGCTTACTACGCAAAAAATCAAATTCTTTTTGATATTATTATTAGTGCATAGTGTAGAAAACATTTCGAAAGTAGAATATTAATCTTAGCCAGCATAGGTACCATTATAGTATGCTTGCTATAGCTACCATATTAAATGGCAGGTTCTACAACTAAAACCGTACAAGGCTCGTATTGTTTCTTTGGATTTCCAACAAATGGTCAGGCTAAGGAACTTCCTTTTCCACGATGGGTACATCCCTGGAATAGACGACCCGAGAAATAACCTAACATTACGGTTAGATCTCTGCCAACACAAGGCCGGGTTACCTCTGCAAAAGTAGGTAACTACTGACACGCGTATGCCATCCCCCGATCGTCACCGATCTTCCCGAGGATCCCCGATTTCCAACAAACCACATAGATAATAATGCAGCAACCACATAGGTTAAGTATCTGGGCTCCATACCATGATACCACCACTATCCAGAAGGAATGACATACACTAAGGGGCGCTACTCCCTAGAACCTTGCCGCATTCTTCCTGTTTCGACCATTTCCGGGGTGTGAGGCTCGACGAAGTCTCGTCCACAAAGCTACGCTTTCTACAAAGCCCTGCTTCGGGTCAAACAAAATGATCAACCTATGATCACAAAGATATAAGATCAAACAAATGATCATATCGCAAATGATCAAACACTGATCATTTCACAGCAACACTCAGTATGCCACGCTACCAAATTGGGAATATATCGCTGATAAATTTCAACTACATAACCTCTGAGCTCGTACGTCTCAGAGAAGGGTGTTAAGCTAAGAGAATAAATTCTCCGCCACCAACAGAAATGTATTTGAAAGAAATCAGCTTTATATCTCAAATTGTAACGTCAGACATACAATCCATACAAGTCTGTTCCGGGATCGAACAGAACCGAAGGCACTTCTCACGAAGCCCTTGCATTTCCGGATAAATTTCTAATCACGTCCGGACTTCCCGTCACTAAGGGTGATAAAACCTCTAAATCGGAGATCAGCCGATGTAGAGTAACTCGACGGTAATCCTTCCG